>OY728127.1:1996675132-1999360132 GCA_963277665.1 Viscum album | reverse complement strand
CAAGATCCAACTTCTAATAATTATTAACCCACTATCTCTCACATGAGTATCATAATTATACTGATATATGGATTTAGTTAGGGGGTATTCCACTTTATCCTCTTTGGACACTCTTATAACCATGAATTCACCTATCTAAGTAAAATCCCTCAAGAGATGAAACTTCCAAAGTATATTTTTTGTCCTATGGTGTGACCTAAGCTCCTTTGAAAGCACCACTACCTAGTATTATCACAGTATACTATAACCTGATCTGCACTATTAGGTTCAATTCCAATCTTGAAAACAAATTTTTATATCCAAACAGATTCCTTAGCTACATCAAAATCTATTATACACTCAAATTCTATTATAGAATCAGTAACCACGGACTACTTCAAGCTCCTCTAGCAAAATGCACCACTATTCAAGAAAAAGACATAGCTTGTATACAATTTCAAATCATCATGATATATCTATAATCTAGAACCATTATATCCCCTCACAACTAGCTCCTTATCTCTTCCATACACCATGAATATATCCTTTGTATGTCGCAAGTACATTAGGATAGTTTTTAAAGCTTCCCAATGAAACTCTCCTAGATTAGCTTGATATCTTCCCACCATGATTAAAGAAAAGGAAACATCAAACCTAGTACATAGAATGAATACATGATATATACCACTACTAAAGTATAAGGGATTTTACTCATTCTTTAAATCTCATCCTATGCTTGTGGATACATCTTCTTGGATAGATTAATTCCATGTGACACTAGCAATAATCCTCTCTTGGATTGTTCCATATTTTACTTTTTTATTACCTTTTTAATATATGTACTTTGAATTATCTCGAGTATCATATGAGATCTATCTGGATATATCTTGATCCCTGGAATATAGGTTGATTCACTAAATTCATTCATGGAGAAACATTCATTTAACCAAGTATTCACTGACTGTAATACTTGAACTTCATTTCCCATTAATAGTATGTCATCAACATATAATATTAGGAAAATGATGGCACTTCCACTAATCTTCTTATAGACACATGGATTGATTTCATTCTTAATGAAACCAAATTCTATTATGGCCTCATCAAATCAAATATTCCATGATCGTCATACCTGATTCAATCTATAAATGGATCTCTACTACATCCACACTTTATTGGAACTCTTTTTCATAATGAACCCTTAGTGTTGTGTTATATAGACATCTTAAAATAACTTCCCATTTAGAAAATTAGTTTTGAAATTCATTTTCTAAATTTCATAATCATGGAAGGATTCTATTATAAGTAATATTATTCTGGATTTTGGTATAGCAACTAGCAAGAAGGATTCATCATAATTGGTTCCTTGATGTTACACGAAACCCTTCACCACTAGTCATACCTTTTAGGAGCTCACTTGAACATCCATGTCCAGATTTTTCTTGAATACCCATTTACACCCAATAGGATTTACATATATTGGTGTGTAATATACCAACCTAGGTCAACTAGACAAGCCACCCAAGTTGACCCGTCATAGTGAGGTATAACAAAGATAAAGGAAACAAGTCTTGTATATAACAAAACAAGACATAAAAACAAATTACAACATGGAAGAAAATAGATACATCCAAAGAAAACCATAAAATCAAAGAAAAACTAACTAAAATATAAATTATGAAAGGAAAGGACCAATGAGTCTCCATGTGAACAACCATCACCTCCAAACCAACCTGAACTAAAGGCTGTAATAATAAGAGAAGCTAGCATGCAACATGAAACACTTCCCTTTACATAGATCCTACAATACAACATCTAAAACTTCCCAAAGGAAAAAGTAGGTTGTGAGAACAAATCATAGTAGGATACTACCAAAGAGTCTATATAAGGTCTAATATAAAGAATTCAATAGTTATATATTTAAAAAATTGATTTAAAAATCAAGTTCATAAATTCAAACCCATTTTTAAATCATTTTCCTTTGGTTTTTCATAAAATCCTTTCATGTCCATAAAGACCATATTATGAAAATTATAAGTGATAAAATAGGGAGAGTATATATAAACACTATAAGGTGATAAATTAAACACACATCCATGACATAACCCACTATGTGAACTATATGATACAAGCTCATGTGGAAAACATGTGAGAAACTATCCATGACAAAAACAATCATGTGATAAATAACCATAAATAGAAAAACACTCTGTATTAGGACCTATACTATGGGAATGTGTATAATTATCCACTAAATGAGGATAATATTAGTTTTTAATATATATAATATTCATGTGCTTTATTATTCATAAACACCATTTTAGTGCATTTTACACTTTGAACATTATTTCATATTATATAGTAATTCATTCTTAAAATTCACTATTACATGGTACATTTTTTAACATCATTTAAAGTACCCAATGATCTTGATTTTATTTTAATATTTAATTTTCAGTTTTCTCATTAAATTGGTAACAATTAATACTTTTTTAGTACTTGAAGATTCATATTTGACGACCACCAAAGTTGGCCTTGAATAAACAACATTCTAGGTGAAGTGAACTGGACAGAACCCCAATAAAACTACTATAGAGGACAATATCCAAGACCAATAATTATTAAAATTGAAATTAAGATAGAGGAAATCATGGGGAACATTTCATTAAATAGTGGAAAAAGATAATTCTAATGTTTGAATTGAGTTTCAAGCGGCCCAAGTTGGAGATAAAATTCTGGGCCAGATTTTGTAGCCCAGAAAAATAGCCCACCAATATAATCATATCTCGACAACCACAAATTCATTTTGGATGAAATTTTATATATATATATATAGGAGAAATCAGGATATTCATATTTTTATTCTATATACCACTCAAATTCGTCCATATAGATGGACATTTAGGCGCCTCTATTCGGTGCATGAAAGTTGGCTTCCACTTCGGGTCCAGGATAAAGAAGTCCACTCTCTCTTACTTTCCACCACCCTAGGCCTACTATACTCAAGTGAGATCCTTTGTACTGTTGGGAGATCGACCCAAGACTCTTTAAATGCCTATTTAAGTCAGTTTTTGTGGAGTATTTTATCATCTTTGGTGCTTTGTTTAATTGTAATGTTATGTTGCAATTTTGTTTCCTTGAGTTTGTCTTTCTCATGTAAGTTGTTCAATTCACCATAGTTTATTAATAAAATTTCTTATTATACTCTTATTTTGTTCTTATTCATATCAAATTGATACCTTTGGTTTAAGGTGTGAATTTATTCACACCAGACCTTGTGAAATTATCACACAACAGTGGAGTGGTCCTTATTTCATTTTCTTATTTTTACTTCTCCAATTCCTCCCTCATGAGTCTACTTTCTGCTTCCATTGAAACCATAGAATCAATGGAGGGATAAACCAATTATGGTTTGATACAAGGGAGTAGAAAGGGGATGTATTGGTTGTTATTTCTCACTCCATTAATTTCTAATCACTTCTTTTAATTGAGATTTTTTTTTGAATATCTTTAAACTCATTCGTCCTTATTGAATTTAAGGCCACACACTTCAAGTGCTAATACGAAAATTTACCTTGAAGTGCTCAAAACATTGATCCTTAAAGTGTATAGGTGATTAGTATTAAAGTTTGTAGGTATTAAACCAGTAAGTGATGATTTTGTTTGATCTTATTAAATGAACCCATCTCAAATATAAGAAATTGAAATAGTTGAAAAATAATTTCATCCAATCGACCCCAAGTGATAACCTAGGATCAACTCATTATTTTAAATTTAATTCACTTAAGTATATTACCATTCACTTAAACCTATCTAAAATCAACCCAATTTGGCCAATTCATAGCCAAAAACAATACATAGAATGTACATGTTTTTAGGTTACTTCTTAGGTCTCTGAGGATTCGACAACCCAAGCTAAACTTCAAGAGACCGCTTAAACCTAAAATATTGGTTAAATTTGGGCGAGACCAAATTTTGGTTCCATTTTCGGGGTCCCAAGTAATTCATCTCAATACCCATTCTATTATCCCCCATTTCTTCTATTCTCATCCAAATTCTCTTATCTTTTCCCTTTCTCGTTTTTTTTCTTTTGGCGCATGTCCACCTACACCTGTGACCAATCAAACCATATAGTTAGGGTGGATAGTCCTGGGGTTGGAGATTCAATTACACCAAGGTAACTCTTTCCATTAGATCCTAACCTTCTTAATACTTCAGATTCAAAAATTGAGCCCATTTAAATGAAAGGTCTTCAAAGAAACCAACTCATAAACCCGGGTGGGAACCAAAATGGAAATCCAAATGAGGCAGCCCCAAACTTGGGGAATGCAGTCGATCAAACCATGAATGACTACCTCAAACCTTCCTAGACCAATGCACCCTCTTGCATTAGGAATTCTACCCTAGTAGAAGCCCACTATGTTTTAAAACCGCATTTACTAAACCACCTTCCTACCTTCCATGGGATGGAGTCAGGAATGCCATACCTTCATGTTAAAGAGTTTAACGACATTTTTGAAACCATGTGCCCACCACATAAACTTGAGTCAACAAAGATAAGTATCTTTACTTTCTCACTAAAGGATCAAGAAAAGAATTGGTTAAACAATCTGATACCTGTATCAATCCACTCCTGGGACTAATTGCAAAGAGAATTTTACAAAAAAATACTTCCCCCATCACAGAACAATTTCACTTAAAAGAGCATCCAAAAGTTTTTTGAAAAAGAGGGAGAATCATTCTATGAAACATGGTAGAGGTTCAAAGACACTCTAAACATGGTTCCACACCATGGTTTTTTATTCCTAAAAAAGTGAGAATTTTCTATGAAGGTTTGGGCCCAGGTAATAAACAATTCATTGACATGATGTGAAATGGGACCTTTAAAAACAAAGCCCCAAATGATGCTTATGAGTATCTAGAAGGACTGGCTGAACAAAACCAAATATTGGGAATATCACCTTAATATGAGAATCCACCCAAATATGGTGTAATTCGCACACTTAGGGAGGAGGAAAGACTTAGGGATAAACTTTCTACACTCACTAGGAAGGTCGAGGAGATCAATCTTAGGAAGGTCCATGAAATTCAAATTATTGACCTTGTTTGCACAATTTGTGACAAACATGACCACAAGACTGACAACTGCCCAACCATACCTTCCATTAAAGATGTTATTATAGGAGGACCACCAGTGGAGGTCAATTCTCTGAACTTTCAGAATCCATAGTACCAAAACACTTTCAATCCAAGGTACAATGACCATCCAGGATTTTTTTGGAAAGATAAACAACAACCCAACCAACAACCTAGCTAGCCACAAGGACCAAACCCCTACCCTCCACAAAATTTTCAAAACCATAACTAGTTCCAACCAAAACCAGTCCAATAACAACACCCTCCTATCCAATACCAACAACCCATCCAACAACCCATGAAACAACCAATCCAACAACCAAATTATCCTCCTGGGATAAACCAACCAGCACAAGACCCTACTCAATTTGTCCCTCTTCCAATCCTTTATCAGTTGTGTAAAAAATGGAGAAAATGAACTCAGAAGTATCATCCCTTAAAAATGAACTAAAAACCATTAAAACTGGGAAGGAACCCATGCCTAGTCAGGCAGTACCATGCTCAAATTTAAGGGGAGAATCCAGTTACACACAAACCTCTCATGAACAACTTAAAGTAGTAATTGTTTTAAGAAGTGGGAAATCCATTGAGAAACCTGAACAAGCCATACTAGAACCATTAAAAGCTTCAACAACACATGAAAATGATGAAGAACCACCCATATATTTTGAAAACCCCAATGATAATGTAAAGTAACTACAACCACATAAAACAATCAAACAACCTACTCCCTTACCTCAACACATGAGAGGAAAATCTAAACCAGAACTGAATGAAACTTTGAGGGAAATATTCTCTCAAGTTAAGTTGAAAATCCCCCTTCTTGATGTAATCCAAACCATTCCTGCCTACTCAAAGTACCTTAAGGACTTGTGTACTTTTAAAAGGAAATTTTCACATAAAAAACAAGTCCTTTTGGATCCTAATGTGAGTACCACCATTCAAGGGACCATTCCTCCAAAGTTGAAAGATCCAGGATGTCCATACATCAATGTTGAGATAGGATAGAACAAAGTTTTCAAAGACCTTTGTGATCTAAGAGCCAGTGTGAACCTCATTCCTTATGCCATGTATTGTCAATTAGGGCTCGAAGAACTCCAACCCACATCTGTCACTCTTCAACTTTTTGATCGTAGTGTTCGAGTTCCTAAGGGGATCTTAAAGGATGTTTTGGTGAAAGTCAAAAATTTCATTTACCCAGCTAACTTCATTTTTCTTGACAATCACCTAATCTTGGGTCCTAGGGAGAAAACCCCCATCATCCTTAGTCATCCCTTCTTATCAACAATAAACTCAATCATCCGAGTCTGAAATAGGAACATGACAATAACCTTTAGGAACATGAGTCTAGACTTGAACATCTACAATGAAAACTCACAAATTGGGGATGGTGAAGAGATCCATGAGGTTAATTGGATTGTTAGTGTTGATAGTGAACTCAAGGAACATCAAGGGATTACTGAAGGATGTTTAAGTCAAGAAGAGATTGATTTTCTTTGTTCACGTGAGGGAAATTTGTCTCCTTGGCTTGAATCTCTTTAAAATATCTCTATTGATGATTTTCTAGAATCACCAATCAATGGTAACATGGGTTAAATAAATAACATTGAGTCCATACCCATTCATGAAAATTCTCTGGATAATTTAGTGGATGAAAATTCTGTTCACAAGGAACCAATTCTATCAAGAAATATGAACAAAGAAACTGAGTTCAATACAAAGTTGCATCCTTTCTTGGAAAGTGATAACCAATATGATCTCAAATTTAAGGTCTTACCTTCATCACTCAAGTATGTGTTCTTAGGGGATAATTGGTCCTTTCCTATTGTTATTGCTTCCTCTATTGAAGACAATCAAGAGATAATGTTTCTGGATGTCCTAATAAAGCATAACAAAACAATTGGATAGACCCTTTCTGGTATTCCTGAGATTATCCCACTCATTAAAACCCATATTATTGTTCTTGAATATGAATACAAACCATGTCTTCAACCTCATCAGAGACTCAATCCAAATATTATGTATGTGGTAAGGAGATAACTTCTTAAGTTGTTGAAAGAGGGTATCATCTACCCCATTACTGAGAGTGAGTGGGTAATCCCAATTCAAGTTGACCCAAAGAAAGCTAGAATTACTATGATCACTAATGAGGATGGTGAACTTCTCCCCAAAAGGGTCGGTAGTGGATGGAGAGTCTGTATTGACTTAGGAAGCTCAACTCTTGTACCAAGAAAGACCATTTCCCATTTCCCTTTATTGATCAAGTCCTTGAGCGAGTGGAAGGTCATCAATTCTATTGATTCCTAGATAGATTCTTAGGGTATAATAAAATCGATGCATCCTTAGAGGATTGAGGAAAAAAAACCTTCACTTGTCCATTCGGCACTTTTTCCTTCAAGCGCATGCCCTTTGGGTTATGTAATGCTCCTAGTACCTTCTAGCAGTGCATGATGGGAATCTTCTTAGACATGGTAGGGTATTGTTTATAGGTCTTCATAGATGACTTCTCCATCTTTGGAGATACTTTTGAGGGATGCCTTTTGAATGTTGAAATGGTTTTTTCAAGATTTGAGGATAAGAATCGCATCCTAAATTGGGAAAAATGTCATTTCATGGTAAAGGAAGGAATTGTTCTAGGCCATCTGGTATCTGGTAGAGGGATTGAAGTTGATAAAGCTAAGGTCAACATCATTCTTCACCTTCCCTCTCCTAAAACTATTAAGAAAGTTAGGTCGTTCTTAGGACATGCTAGTTTCTATAAAAGGTTCATTAGAAATTTTAGCTCTATTTCTTGACCACTTTATGCTCTATTGGTGAAATATGCTCTATTTTTATGGACATAAAGTTGTGAGGAATAATTATCTACACTCAAGTCAACTCTTATCTCTCCACCTATCATGAAATCTCCAAATTGGAAACTTTCTTTTAAGCTCATGTGTGATGCTAGTGACTTCGTAGTAGGAGTAGTCTTAGGACAACAGTGTGAGAAAACTCCATGTGCCATTGCTTGTGTAAGAAAATATTTAAATGATGCAAAAATAAACTACATCACCACTAAGAAAGATTTGCTTGTTTTTTTATTTTCCTTAGATAAATTCAGGTCCTATCTCTTAGGATCACCCATCATTGTCTTCACTGACCATTCAGCCCTAAAATACCTTTTCCAAAAATAAGATTCCAAGGCTAGATTGATTGGGTGGGTCCTTCTTCTTAAAGAGTTTGATTTAACCATTAAGTATAAAAAAGGGTGTTGAAATGTTATAGTTGATCACCTCTCTAGGATGGAATTTAAAGACAACTCACATCACATTTCTATGTCTGATTCATTTCCCGATGAGCACCTCTATTCTGTGATTGATTGCCCATGGTATGCTAACATAGCAAACCATTTGGTGATGGGTGATATTCCAAAACTCCTAAGGACCCAAGCTAAGAGGAAATTTATTTCTAATGTCAAACACTATGTGTTTGATGATCATTACCTCTATAATTTATGTCCTGATCAAATCATTAGGAGATGTATTCCTAAGTCTGAATAAGAGTCCATTCTAAAATTTTGTCATGGAGAGGAATGTAGATGCCACTTTTCCAAAAATAAAACCACTGAAAAGGTCCTCCAAAGTGGTTTCTACTGGCCTAACCTTGCTAAGGATTCTTTCTAATTCTTCAAAAGTTTCCCTCAGTGTCAACAATTAGGATCCATTACCAAAAGGAATCAAATTTCCCTCACTCCCATTCTGGTCATTGAAATCTTTCATTGTTGGGGAATTGATTTCATAGGACCCTTCCCAAACTCTAGGGGATACCTCTACATCCTCTTAGCTGTTGATTATGTCTCAAAAAGGGTTGAATTCATTCCCACAAAGTCCAATTACCATCATGTTGTGATCTAATTTCTGAAAGAGAACATATTTTCTTAATTTGGAATTCATAGGGCTATAATCAGTGATCAAGGAACTTATTTCTACAACCACCCATTCTCTTCACTCATGACTAATTATGGAATTTCTCATAAAGTTTCCACTATGTACCATCCTCAAACCAATAGTCAAGATGAGTTATCTAATAGGGAGATTAAGAAAATTCTTGAAATACTGTCAACCCCTCTAGGAAAGATTGGTCTGAGAAACTCTTGGATGCTCTTTGGGAATATCGTACAACATTAAAAACCATCCTAGTAATGTCACCATATAGGTTGGTTTATGGAAAAGAATGCAATTTACCTATTGAAATTGAGCATAAGGCATTTTGGGCAATCAAAAAAAATTAATTTTGACATTTCTTTGGCCGAAGAAAAGAGGAAATTAGATCTTAATGAACTTGAGGAACCTAGGATAGAGGCTTATGAAAATTCAAGGATAAATAAAGCTAGATTTAAAGCCTACCAATCCAGGAATATCAAAGTCAAACATTTTGCACTGGTAAAATTTATGCTCTTGTACAGTTCAAAACTTCATTTACACCTGAGAAAGTTAAGGTCTACATGGTCAGGTCCTTTCATAGTGCATCATGTGTACCCCCATGGGGAAGTAGAGATTTAGGATCCCACAAGTGCTCACATTTTCAAGGTAAATGGTCATAGGTTAAAACCATTCATTGAATCATTCAATAAACAGGAAATAGAGGTTGAGTTAACTGAGCCAACCTATGAACTAGGAAAAAATTGGTAGATTTAGGATCCATTCCGGTCTAAGTACATTAAAAAAAGCGTTACAAGGGAGGCAACCCGTGGTTTTTATATTGCCAATATTTTTGAATCATCTTTATTTTTCAAATAGGATTAATGAATCATTTTGATATTTAAAAAAAATATTCTTCACATGTTCTTCTATTATGAGTATGGATGGGTATGAAAGGGGAGCACCATATTCATCTGTGTCACGTAGTGTGATCCTTGAGTAATACCTTACCCAGAAATTTAACAAGAAGAAAATGTATCATTAGTTCATTTTATTTTTATGTGTTTGTAGGTTAAAATAAAAATAAAATTAAAATTAAAAAAAATTAAAAGGGTACATCGTAGGTCTTGGAGCAAACCCCATCACAACAGTCAAAGTCATAGGGACTCAAACCCAGGATAGAAGGGAGATAGGGGACCGTGCTTACCACTCAAATACAACTTATAGTGCTTCATTATTCTATAATTTTTGTATATATACTTATATTTTACTTTTTTTATTATATGAATAAATATATATATCTATATATATTGTTTTTTTTCTTTTTCCACTAGGGAACTTTGAAAGTGACATGGATATCAAAGGACTAAATTAGAGCAGTAAGAAATTCAACTTCAATCACCAGGTGACTTCATTCCATGATCCTCATATTTAAAATTCCTTTTAGAACTCCTCTCATATACCTCTACCCCCTTCTCAATTTTATTTTCTTTAAACACTAGGGATGGTGTTATTTTAAGTTGGGGAGTGAAAAGAATGAAAAAACAATTAATTTTGTGTGCATAAAAAATGTGTGGAAGGAAAATTTTCTTTAACCTTGAACATGATAATACACATTACACACTTTGAAACAGAATATCAAATAATTCAGCATGGCCTGATTCTAATTTTAATCCATTTATAATTTCATGATCATAGATTTTGGAAAGTGTGGTTGTCTAATGTGAAATTTCATCATTTATATTTTCATCCAAATAAAAAAAGATCACAATGCATGTCCTTTGGATAGTGGGGTATTAGTTTGAGTTCATGGGGTCCCCAAAATAAATATCATAGATTTAGTGATCATTTTAGTTTTAACATGATTATTCAATAAAAAAATAAAAAAAACAATAAATTTGCGTGTAGAGCAATGAAATGACCTAATGTGAGGATTTCGGCACTTGGGGTCGTGACTCCATAGTTTTCTGGAACATAGTTAGTAATTTTATCTCTATTTTTGGTAATTTGACTTTGTTTTTTACTGAGTTAACTCAAGATTATTCTCGAGTATGTGGGCTTCACTTGGTACCCTAATGTCTTTGAGCCTGGGAGTCATCGGCAAAGTCTCGCTACATGGGTTGACTCTTTTGAGTGAAATTTAAATTACTATGGAAATATTTCAAAAAAAATGAATACTCATCTTAATATTGAAATGTGATTCCACCTAGCACTTCCATCGTTTCCCCCTTGAATAAAGATGAACCCCCATGTCTATTGTGATACACAACACATCCTCATACTTAATTGATATTAGATGAAATATAGTGATGAATTTGAACAAAGGAATGGGATTGGGAATGGTATATTCTTATAAAACTATCTCGTATTAAAATATTTTGATGGGTTTCATAGTTTTTTTATATAAGGGTTTTTGGTGATCATTGTTTATTAAAAAAAATTTGGAAAAGGGAATTCAAATTTCACATTTTTGAGATATATTTTGCTCAAGACTATAAAAACTCAAATTGGGGGGGTGTGATTAGCCACTTAATTAAGATAATATTAATTTTTAATATATATAATATCCATGTTCTTTATTATTCATAAACACCATTTTAGTGCATTTTACACTTTGAACATTATTTCATATTATAATTGTAATTCCTTCTTAAAATGCACTATTACCTGGTAAATTTTTTAACATCATTTAAAGTATCCAATGATATTGATTTTATTTTAATATTTAATTTTCATGTTTCTCATTAAATTGGTAACAATTCATAATTTTTTAGTACTTAAAGATTCATATGGGAAGACCACCAAAGTTTGCCTTGAATAAACAACATTCTGGGTGAAGTGAACTGGACAGCAGCCCAATAAATCTACTTTAGAGGCCAATATCAAAGCAAAGTAATTATGAAAATTGAACTGAAAATATATTACATCATGGGGAACATTTAATTAAATAGTTGAAAAAAGCTAATTCTGATTTTTGAATGGCGTTCTAGGTTCCCAAGTTGGAGATAAAATTCTGGGCCAGATTTTGAGGCCTAGAAAAACATCCCACCAATATAATCATATCTCGACAACCACAAATTAATTTTGGATGAAATTTTATATATAGATAGGATAAATTCGTATATTCATTTTTTTCTTATATGGACAACTCAAATTCTTCCATATATAAGGACATTTATGCACCTCTATTCGATAGATGAAAGATGACTTCCACTTCAGGTCAAGGATAAAGAAGTTCACTCTCCCTTACTTTCCACCACCCTAGGCCTACCATAATCAATTGGAATACTTTGTAATATTGGTAGATATACCCAAAACTCTTTAAATTCCTATTTAAGGTAGTGATGGTGTAGTATTTTATCATCTTTGGTGCTTTATTTAATTGTAATGTTATGTTGTGATTTTGTTGCCTTGGGTTTGTCTTTCTCATGTAAGTTGTTTAATTCACCTTAGTTTCTTAATAATATTTATTCTTATACTCTTATTTTGTTCTTATTCATATCACGTTGATACCGTTGGTTCAAGGTGTGAATTTATTCACACAAAACCTTGTGAAATTATCACACAATGGTGGAGTGATCATTATTTCATTGTCTTTTTTTTATTTCTCCAATTCCTCCCTCATGAGTCTACTTTCCACTTCCATTGAAACCATATAATCAATGGAGTTTTAACCCACTTATGGGTTGATATAAGGGAGTATCAAGGGGATATATTTGATGCTATTTCTCACTCCATTAATTTCTAATCACTTCTTTTAATTGAGAATTTTGTTTGAATATCTTTAAACTCATTTGTCCTTGTTGAATTTAAGGCCACACACTTCAAGTGATAATACAAACCTTTACCTTGAAGTGGTCAAAACTTTTATCCTTAAAGTGTATAGTTGATTAGTATTAAAGTGTGTAGGTATTAAACCAGTAAGTGATGATGTTGTTTGATCTTCTTAAATGAACCCATCTTAAATATAAGAAATTGAAATAGTTGAAAAAGAATTTCATCTAATACATCCCAAGTGATAACCTAGGATAAAATCATTTTTTAAATTGAATTCACTTAAGTCTCTTATAATTCACTTAAACCCATATAAAATCAACCCAATCTGGCCACTTCATATCCAAAAACAATCCATAGAATGTACGTGTTTTTAGGTTACTTCTTAGGTCTCTGAGGATTTGACAACCCAAGCTAAACTTCAAGAGACCTCTTAAACCTAAAATCTTGGGTATATTTGGGAGAGACCAGAGTAGTATGTATAATAGATCCTAAATTAGGTATAATGTTGGTAACAACCAATATTGAGTCCTTCCATAGTCCATTGATATCCTGAAAGTGACCCCTAGTGGTGTGATGCACACTAAGGTCACTTATGTCTCTTTCCCGATGCACTGAAGGTTTCCAATGTTCCATTGTCCAAATATATTTAAAAACCATGCTCACAATTTATAATAAAATCCAATAAAATTCTATTTTAGTTTTTGAAAACCCATTTCCAATCCAAAACTACCATTCAAGCATTTAATTAAACACTTGGTGTGAAAAACCCCATTTTAAAAGAAAAACCCCTTTAAAAACATTTTTTATTCCATAAAATCCCTTGAAACCAAAAATAACTTCAATTCAATGAAAACCCTAAAGTTATTTTACAATAAATATAATCAATTTAAATAATTAACCCTTTGTATAGAAACACCTACCTCAAAATGAAGGCGGAACAATTTTCCTTTGACAACAGAGATTGAGGAAGATTGGATTGGGTCCTCATGATCCTATATCCATGAGAAACAATGTTAATTATCCATAAAACCCTTTATATTTTTTATACATAGCCCCTTTGAGTTCCACAAGATGGGAGGTGATGAGATCTATCAAGGATCTACAAAGAAGAGGAAAACATATAAAAAATACAACATACCTCGATGTGATCCATCAGGAATGAAGGAATTCCTACAAGAATACAAAGGGAGATACCTCCAAAGTGATGGTGAAGGTTAAGTATGATCCAAAGTGAGATTCGGGTTTTATTAGGCTTTAAAAGACCAAGGGAAAATGGTAAAAGACTGCTTTTTAACAGTTTAGAAGGGGGTCTCATAGTTTCCTGGAGGAGGCCACATAGTTAAACTAACCGTGTGCCATAACTGTGCACCCTTATTATCCATTTTGTCTAATGGGTACACAGTTTTCACTAGGGGATACACGGTTTAGGAAAATTGTGCGCCAACCGTGTGACACCCCTGGACAACCACCAGACACCCTGCACAGTTCTCTAGGCATGTCGTGTGGTTTTTCTAACTATGAACAAGCTTGGCCACTAGAACCTCATATAGGAAAGATGCATGGTTATCGCATGGTTAAACTAATTTTGTGCCATTCCAGTTTCTACTAAAATTAATTTTTTCATCCTTCGATCCCTCTAAATTTCCTAAACCCTAAAATAGAAAAACCAAGGCTCAACTTAAGGCATACATGTGACCCAGAGGGAATCATAATTATCCCCACCATAAGCAATTTCTGTCTACATAAAGTTCTCAAGATTCTAGACCCGTAAAAAGATAAGGCCATTATTTCCTCATCAATGATTCCTACTCCCACGTCTTGTGGATATCATGTCTACACTACCATAGTAACTAAACCAAGGGAATTATTTTATCATTTAATACCTTATCCTGATAATCCATAATCTAAATTGGTAACTCAACAATGGTGGTATCAGGATTAATCTCAACATACTCCCATCTAATCACATGGGAAGGATCCAAGTGATACCTCCTCAATTGGGAAACATGAAAAATGTCTTGGGTCAAATTCAAGTGAGATGGTAAGTCCAATTGATATTCCACATTTCTAAGTCTCTCCATGATCTCCAAGGGGCCAAAAAACCTCGGTAACAACTTACCCTACTAAACTAAATGAAAATGTCCCAAATGAGGTAAAACTCTAAGAAAAACACAATCACTAACCTCAAACTCTAGCGGCCTAAAATGATGGTCTACATAATATTTTTGACAGATTTGTGCTATGAACAGCCTATTTTGAGTCAACTTTACCTTTTTCATCATCTCTTGAATGAGGATCAACCCAAACAAGGAAATCTATCTCAACTCTTCTCAGCATAAGGGAGATAAACATGGTCTTCCATACAACATTTCAAAGGTAACCATCTTTAACAAATCCTGAATACTACTATTATAAGAAAATTTGACCAGAGGAAAATGATTTTCCCAAGATCCACCAAAATCAATCATGTAAGAAAAAATAATGTCCTCAATTACCTAGATAGATCTCTCTATCTTTTCATTTGTATGTGGATGATAAGTTGTGGTCAAATTAATATGGGAACCCATCACCTCTTATAAACATTTATAAAACTTGGAAGTGAACCTCAGGTCCCTATTAGATACAAAAATAGAGGGAACCCCATGAAGTCTCACAATCTCTTAGACAAACAAGTCCCCAAGATTTTCCACCTTAGTTATCTCAATAATAGGTATGAAATGTACTGATTTCATAATTCAATCAATGATCATCCAAATTACATCCTTATCACTAATATTCTATTGAAAATCAATTAAAAATTCCATGTAAATATTATCCCACTTCCATACTGGAAGGGGTAAAGGTTTTAACAAACCATAAGGTCTATGGTATTCCAAATTAATTTTATGACAAGTGAGACACCATGAAATGAAAAATGAAATTGATCACCTTATCCACAACCACCAATATTGACACCTCAAGTAGTGATACAACTTGGTATCCCCATGCTTTATAGACCAAAAAGAATGGTTTCCACTATCCCTCAACTCCTGCCTCAGGGAAAATAGAACAACCAACATACTATAGAAGCACAAATATTCATTGGGAGGCTGAGTCCACTCACTAAAGTTATCCCCACCATAATGGATTATAAAAAACTCCACTTCTATAGGTTCCACTATCCCTTAAATCCTTGATCTGGGCTTTAAGTTCCACTAACTTAGTAGGTTCCATTCGATAAGATGGCGTAGAAATGGGCATTGTACCAGGGAGTAGTTCAATAATAAACTTGACCTCTCTCTATGGAGATAACCCATAAAAATAATCTGAAAAGACCTAGGGGTGAATACACACCACCTAAGGAAGAGTACTACCCAAAAATGGGTCAATGGAATTGAGAAACATCTCTAACAACTGGCATGATATTACCCCATCATAAGGAATAATGGGCCCCGCCCTTCCCAATCTAGAGTCTCATTCACCCTAAAAAACATGAGTAATCCCATCAAAAGATGAGAACTAAACTCGATGGAAATAGAATTATATCTAGGCCTTAAAAATAATCATCCAATTCATGTTAATAATTAAGTTTAATATGTCAAGATAAAACACTAAGAAGTACCACTCCACCTCAAAGTTGGTTATCATCACTTAACACATGGGACACTTAAAACCTTTTTCAAACCTATTTCCCGAAGGCTTGGAAAGATCCAACAAGAATTACATAAGTTCTGAACACAAACCCAACACATAAACTAAATTTGATGATATAAAGGAATGAGTATCACCTGTATCAAACAAATCTAGAACCATAGAAGACAAAATAAACATCGTACCTATAACAGTTGGAGGACCTAATTTAGATTCCTCTAGCGTATACTCAGTTGTATAAATTTATAAATTATTAACCACATGAACATCCCCCTTGGCCTAAGGATTAGACCCACCACCCTTGGAAGCATTAGTATGAACCTACGAACCCTTGTTGAGAGTGGATCATGCCTTACCACCCTAAGATATCCTTTCACAAAAATGCTTCAGATGGACTGATGATCTGCAATAATGACAAGTCCTAGGAGCCTCTGTATGGTTAGTCTTGGCATGAACATGACTTCTACACTGATAGAAGATAAACTTTTGTTGTCCTAATGAATCCCCTAAAACCATTCCTGAAGAAAACTGGCTACCCTTGTGCTTCCTTTTCTGGCTAGAAGACACACTCCAGATAACAACTACACCAACTGAATCTCCAACCAAACCTATCTTTCCAGTTATGTTTTCCTCATCCAAAGATTATTTTTTGGATACCTCCAAAAAGTTCAAAAAGCACATGAGAATCAACATCAACTAAATATCATGCCTCAGTCCCAAATCAAACCTTCAAGCCTTCATATACTTATTAGTGAAGAGCTCCAATTCGAGGTGCACCAAATCAGAAAAGTGGGTAGAATACTCCATAACATTATGTTCCCCATGCTCCAAGTTTATAAAATCCTATATATTCACCACACATAATTTCTCAGGGTAAAACTACTGATTAAATATTTTCTTGAAAGAATTCCAAGTAAGGTCCTCATGTAACTAAGCTTGCACAATAGAGTGTGAGCATCTTCTTCCCAGCCCCTTAAGAATGTATGTTGAAAACTCACCTTAGATTCCTTAGGAGTTTTCAAGAAGTTGAAGATCATATCAATCCACTCAATACACTCCTCAGATTACTAGGGTCCCTTTTCACTACAGAAGATGGGTGGATGCTACTTAGTGAATTCAGATCCATAACCCACCACACATATCGGGTTCCCAACACCCACTTGACCCAGAGTCTAAATTATATGGATGATAGCTTCAACCAAATAAGGGACTTATAAAGGATTCACCTATGGATCATGTCTCATAGCTTCCTCTATCATATTTGGAAGATATCTTCTCAAAAGAATTTTTTGTTAAGCATAATACAATGACCAATCAACTTTAGATCATATTCCAAAATCTCCATACCAACTTATATAATTCAATTCAATGATTTAAAACAACAATAATTTAAATAAATTATCAATTATAAGAATGAAAAATAATGTTTTAAGAATGAATAGGCCCATTTAAACAAACTTCCCATACAATTCATTTAAATGATCTCAAACTCCAAGTCACAAACTTGGTAAAAAAAATCGACCACCCATGGTAACTTGAGTTTAGACATGGAATTGAGCTATCTAGGTACCCTCCCATACTTACAACCCAAATTTAAATGTTTCTAACTCTTGTATACCCAAGAAAAAAAACCACACCTAGGAAGTGTTAACACACTTAAGGCTGAAAATCCCTCTAATACCAAATTATAATAGACCAACTTGGGTTAACTAGAAAATCCACTCGATCTGAATCATCATGGTGAGGTATAATAAAGATAAAGTAAACAATTCTTTTATATAACAAAATAAGACATTAAACTAGAGTACAACACGGAATAAAAGAGATACATCCAAAGAAAACCATATAATCTAATCCAAACTGGTTAAACCAAAAAGTATAAAAGGACAAGACCAATGAGTCTCCATGTGACCGACCATCACCTCCAAACCAATCCAAACCAAAGGTTGCGATAACAAGAGAATCTAGCATGATACATAATACACTTTCCTTTAACTAGATCCTAAAATACAACATCTACAACCACGTAAAGGAATAGGGTGTGAGCTCAAAGCCCAGTAGGATACCACCAAAGAATCTATACAATGTCTAATATCAAGGATGAAATAGTTCTGGTTTTTAAAACCAAACAGTTTTACAAATCATTTTTATAAATCCAAACCCATTTTTAAATCATTTTCCTTTGTTTTTTCATAAAATAATTTCATATTCATAAATCCCATAATATGAAAAATAGAAGTGATAAAATATGGAGAGAATATCCAAACACAATAAGGTAAGTAAGTAAACACACATCCATGACATAACCCGTCATTTGAAACCATGCGATACAACCTCATGTAGAAAACATGTGAGAAACTATCCATGAAAAAAACAACCATGCGATAAATAACCATAAATGGAAAAGCACTATATATTAGTCCCTAGCCTATGGGAATATGTAATAGACATAATAGAGCATAAACTAGGCATAATTTTGGTACCAACCAATATTAAATCCTACCGTAGTCCATCGATATCCTAAAAGCAACCCCTAGTGGTACCACACACACTAGGGTCACCTATGTCTCTTTCTCGATGTACCCAAGGTTCCCAATGTGCCATTTTCAAAATATATTTGAAAACCATGATCGTAATATATAAAATATTTTTAAATCCAAGTTGATTCTGCTTCGGTGTTTGAAAACCTGTTTCCAATCCAAAACTACCATTCAAAAATTAAATCAAACACTTGGTGTGAAAACCCCCATTTTAAAAGAAAACCCTATTTAAAAACATTTATACTTCCAATAAATCCATTGAAACCACAAATCACTTCAATTTAATGAAAAACCCAAAGGAAATATACAATAATGATAATAAATTCACATAATTAACCCTTTGTATAGAAACACCTACCTCAAAACGGTGGTAGAATAATTCTTCTTCAAAAAATGCAACTAGGGAAGGGTATATTGGGTCCTTATGATCCTAGATACATAATAAATAGTGTTAATACTCTGTTAAAACCCTTAGATATTTCATACACATCACCTTTTAGTTCCATGAGATGGGAGGAGAAGAGATCTAGCGAGGATCTACAAAGAATAGAGAAATCCAGATAAAAAATCCAATATACCTTGATACGGTCCATAAAGAATGAATAAATTCCTCCAAGAATCCAAAAGGAGAGACCTCTAAATCACTATGTAAGTTTAAGGATGAGATAATGTGAGATTAGGGGTTGATAGTCTTTAAAAAAACCAAGGGAAAGGGGTAAAATCCCACTTTTTAACAGTTCGTAAGGGGGTTTCACGGTTTCTTATAGGAGGCCACACAGTTAAACTAATTTTGAGGCTTAACTATGTGCCCATACTTTCTATTATATCTAGGGGTGCACAGTTTTCATTAGGGAATATAAGGTTTGGGAAAAATATGTGTCAACTGTGTGACACCCTTGGATAACAACCGGACACCCTGCACAGTTCCATGGGCATGTTGCATGATTTTTCTAATTGTGTGCAAGATATACGATATGCCATTAGAACCTCACCAATGGAAGTTTAATAGTTACCACACGTTTAAAATAATCATTTACCTTAACCATACATGTTTCCAGTTTCTCCTAAAATCCCTTGTTTTTCAACCTCTAATCCCCTGAAACTTCCTAGACCCCAAAATAGAAAAACCAAGGCTCATCTTAAGGTATACCTGTGACCAAGAGGGCATTGCATGGTAGGTATATCAAAATAAAAACTTGATTTGGGTACATGGACTCTATTTTAGAATGCATGGTTTCTTAACATTTAGTAGCATTCTTACTATATATTGCTTCCTTGTAGGTCAGAGGTTCATCATTCTCTAGGAGTAATGTGTCACCTGACTCAGTGACAAGAAAACCATATCCCTTTGGTTCTCTAACCACTCTGGTAGATCACTACTACAAAAGATGCCTTTAACAGTGCTGGCATTTATCAGCGCTAGAAAAAAGCACTGATAAAGTCAACCTTTATCAGTGCTAAAAGAAGCGTTGTTAAAGGGGACATTTTATCAACACTAAAAAAGAACTGATAAAGGGTACCCTTTATCGGTGCTTTTTTAGCACTAATAAAGGGTAACCTTTATCAGTGCTTTATTTTAATGTTGATAAGCAGTACCTTTTATCATCATTTTATTGTTAGAGTTGATAAAGGTTATCCATTATTAGTATTTTATTTTTAGAACTGATAAAGGATATCATTTATCAGCGCTTTAATTTTAGCACTAATAAAGGTCCGAAATAAAATGAAATGATTAAGAAAATAAAAAAATATTAATGATTTTATTAACAAAATAATTATTGTTAAAAATGAATAAATTGAATATACAGATATATAAATTATAAAAATTAATAAATAGTATATATTAAATATATGGATGTGTAAAATGAAGAAAATGAAATGATTAAATAAATAAAAATTAAAAATGAGTAAATTAAGAAAAACATTAAACATTTTATTAATTAAATAACCATTGATAAAAATGAATAAATTTAATATACATATATATAGATTATAAATATTAATAAATATTATATATTAAATATAGATATATAAAATGAGTAAATTGTAATAATTAAACAAAAAATTAAAAATGAATAAATTGAAAAATTATTTAAAAATTTATTAATGAAACAATTATTAATAAAAATGAATAAGTATAATATATATATATATTAATTATAAATAGTACTAAATAATATATATATTAAATATAAATATATAGAAAATAAATAAAATGTAAATATATTAATGTCTTATTCGTTTTTAATGTTGTTTGATTTTTTAATTTAACATATATCAAATGTCATGTGCTACATTGATTTCACATACATATATCTAATTCATTCATTTTTATATACAATACACACACAAAAATATTTACACAATTAATGAAATCATATATAGAAACACATTAACCTAATATTTATGTAATTTATTCAATTTTTAGTATATTTTAGAAATTAATTATAACATGATACATTTAATATATTATGTTGTTAATCAGTCTATTTATTTATTTATTTTTAATATTATTACATTTAGGTATTATTTATTCATTTTTAATATTTTTAGTTTTTGAATTTGATCATTTTAATTATTCATTTATATATTTATTTATTTACTATGTTTTATTATTTTCAATATGTATTCATCTTTACTTCAATATAAATATCCATATTTTTTTAATAATTTATATTTAATTAATAAAAGTTATCCATTTTTTTAATATATTTTTAAAGTGTACTCATTTTGAATTATCTAATTTCACTTATTTTTAAAATGCATGTATTTAAGATTATCCATTAATAATGTTAAAAATATATTTGTAAATAAATATTTATAATTATATATATAAATATATATATATATATACTATATTTATAAATTTATAAATTTATATATTTATAATTATTATAAATAAATAGATATTATTTTCTTAAAAGGTATTTATATAATTATAAATAAATAATTGCATATATTTAAATAAATATAAAATTATAATAAATTTATTTAAATAATTTACTTGGCGGGACTTGAACTCGAGATCTCGTCAAGAGCCACAGGGGCAGCTACCACTGAGTTACACCCTGGGGGCTATATATATATAATTATATAATTATATAAATATATAAATATTATTTTTTTAAGTATTATTCATATATTTATAAATAATTAATTATATATTTAAATAATTATAAAATTATAATAAATATATTTAAAAAATGAATATTTTATATTTTTATATTTTTATTATATATATAATCAAATAAATATATATTTATAAATGTATATTTACTATATTTATAAAATTATATATTTATAATTATAAATAATATAATATAATTTTTTTTAAAAGTATTAATGCAATTATAAATAAATAATTATATATTTAAATAATTATAAAATTATAATAAACAAATATATAATTATATAGTTTTTTATTTATAATTATAATTATAAATCCTTTATCAGTGCTAATGTTTTAGCACTGATTAGGATAATTTTATTAGCTCTTTTTTAGCAATGATAAAGATCGAACTTTATCAGCACTTATTAATTTAGCACTGATAAAAGTGTCTCTGATCTAATTAAAAGAACCCTAATCAGGACTCATTCATTTGTAATTCTCAAGCTCTCGTGAAACTCCCCTACTGTTGGCGCTACTCCTCTACCTTATCTTAGATGAATCAATGCTAGAATCTAATGTATGTTATTTTCTCCTTTTTCTCTCTAATTGTTTCATTTTTTGGGTTCTGCATTTTACATTTTTGCATTGTTCTTAACCATAACAAACCCTACATCTCATATCTCTCTCTCTCTCAATTACCTATACCTACACAATGCCACCCCTACTCTGTAATCTCATTCCAGCTTCATACGAGACTCCTGTGAACTGCATCTCCATCTGATGTTGCAACTGATGGTGATTTTTTATGTTTTTATTATATTATTTCTTGCTACCTTTTATATAGTGTAGTTTTTCATTGTTTGAATCTTGTTTCCAAAGTATGACATGCACATGAATATGAAAAAAAATAACATTATATTGGACGAATTTTAGAGGGAATGTTATTTGATATGAATAATATAAAGTGAGTTCATATACATATTATTTTAATGTGAATGGGTTAATATAATTTAGGGAACTATAGTTTAAATTTTCCAGTTTATATTGGTTAACATTATCAATATGTTATATAGATATAATTTAATAAGGAACAAACTATTTAAATTTTCATTGAAATAAAAATAAGCATACTTTTTTAGTTTTTTATTTGATCCAAACAAGTTGTGATGTGTTTTCAAAAAGGGGTATGTTTGTAATTGATTGATAAGTTCTAATTATTAATATATTTACTAAAAAATATATTCACTAAAACATTACAGTTATTAGAGAAGATGATAATCAATGGGTTAGGGTGATCATTAAAGGATATATCATTTATTTCCATTATCGATGAATGGTTTCCAATAATTTCCCATGCCCTTTAAATTTATAATTATTTAAAATAAAGTTTTAATTTTTATAAAATAATAGTAAATAGATTTTATGAATTTACTTTATTTTACATTTATAAATGAAAAAATGTCATAGAACAACAAACCATATCATATTTCAGTAGAAGATTTTCCATATGTGACATCATCTATAGAAGATGTTATATATGAGTTTACATTTCTATCAAATTATTTTATAAATAAATTTCTTTCCAAGAATGAAGTGATTTTTGATGAAGTGACATGATTTAAGAAAATTTATTTTCTTTATTTGTGTGTGTGTGTTATCTTATCAATAAATTTCTCTTTTATAAAACTTTAACATCACAATATAGTACAACTATTCATAACCTGGCCTGAGTTGAATCAAAATATTACTCAACCCTTAGAACCATCAACAGACTTCCAAAGGATTGATAATAAATATATAGCATTCAACATGATCCATGAGAAATGGTTAAAAAACCAACTCACATGGAAATTGAATCTATGTAAAATAATACACAATAGAATCCCATGATTTTAAATGCCTACAGGCATGAAAATAATAACAATTTGATAAATCCTAGGTAATAATAAAACCCTATACAAATAACCAACCTACCATTAATGAAAAAAAATCCACAAGTATCCACTATATATCATTTGATACTTTATCCCTTCCAATAAATAATAAATCCTTGCAACCTTAAACCCAAGGAAACATTAGCTACATGTTCACTAAGATGCATATAAAGTGGTTAAGTAAAGTAACTAGGTATGTTTTCTCTAATGATTTTCCATGCACTTGATCCACATGAAAACCATGTATCTAAAAAAAATTTATGAAAATAATAATAATTTATGATAATTGAAAGAAGAATACAACACATAATAGTCGTAACATAAATAAATTTTCATAAAAAAAGGACCACGGGTTTCACAAATAAGGTTGTGTAAATAAGGATTCATTTTGGTAAGATAGATATACAATACAATACACTTCATGCATAAAAGTCCACATTTGCATGCATCTTTCATGAAATTTGTTACTGTCTTGAACAGAGATATAATACTTCAATAATCCAATACAACTAACCTTTACTACCATTATTTAATCTATCCTCATACACTTTATTTCCTTCCATATATTGATGATGGATTAAACTCTCTCTTTCAAACTAGCCTTACTCCCATCATGTTAGTTCCAAAGTTCCTTGATGACATACCTACCACTTGAATTTTATTCATTAATCTCCATCGAAGCCACTACCATGGATTTAAATACCATATCTCACAACTCATTCTTCAACTCTTTTATCCTTTCATCCTCCTCATTTACTACTTCCTAAGAACGCAAAAAATGAAACCTAAAAATTAATCAAAACATAATGAATGAATTTTTTTGGTTTATTGATATGAAATTTATTATATGACTCACATGGTTACTTTTTACAACACTTCATAAAAAATTACTTTTAATTTGGGTGCAGTTACATTGGATCCTATTAGAACTCTGCAGTTAAGAATACTTGGACAAGAATACCACTACGATGGGTGAACTACTGAAAATACTCATGTTGCACATTTTGTGTGAAAAAAAAACATGCCAGACATACCTTTTGATTATATTACAATTAAACCATGATAAATTTAAAAATTTTCTAATCTAACTCTTGAAGGTATTCCTCTCACAATGAGCATAGCTCTTCAGTCCTGCGTTCATCTTGATCTTTAGGATACTTTCTCTTTGCAGCTTGGAGAAATGGATGGTTGTCAAGATCTCCCATCCACCTCACACTAATACTGCCATAAGTTTTTATCTCCTTTAAGCCCTGCCAAAAAAAGAAGCATTTCAGAGGAATTGTCAAATATTAAATGTTTGTGATTGGAATTAAATGACTGCGAGTGAAAGTCATGTGGATTTGAAAGTTCATTCCTTCATTTTTGAAATGTAATATGTTAGAATCTATAATTAAAATTTCATTTAGGTTATTTTTGAACCTCTATGGATAAAAAGCTATTATATTTGATATATAAGTGAGGTAAAAGGACTAGTAACATAGGTTAGAGTTGGTGGAACTCAATGGGGATGAGTTTATGTTCTTGTGGTAGTGTTAGGGATCTTTTATCTTCTGAATAGTTATTGTTGCATTTTGTTGCTTGTGACTAATCACCCATCTCTTCTAAATTGTTTGAACTAATCTGAGTAGTAGTCATCCAAAATGATCACCATTACCTAGTATGGGATGAATTTTGGTTAAATTAGTTCAAGCAACATAGGCGGATTTCTAAAAAAGATGGGGGATGGATATTAAATAAAAAAATGCAATAATAACTATTTATGAGGTATGTCATCAAGGAACTTTGGAACCACAATGATGGGGGGAAGTCTAGTTTTAAAGAGAGAGTTAAATCCATCATCAAGAGATGGAAGTAAATAAAGCATATGAGGATATATTAAATAAAGGTAGTGGAGGTTAGTTGTATTGAGGTATTGAATTAGTATATCTATGTTCAATACAATAAAAATTTTCATGAAAGATGCAAGAAAATGTGTACTTTTATGCATGGGGTGTATTGTATTGTTGTTATTCAAGACAAATTAAATGTTTAACTACTCATGTAGGCAATGATTTTTACACATGATGAAGTTACCAATCCCGATGAAGAACAGGCTATTGATGATGAAACTGTTGAATTATTAGGGGATCAAAAACATGTTGATGAAAAAAAACAATGACGCAACATCACAGTGGTGAATAAAATTATCAAGGCAATAATTCAGGGTACAAAATTTGAGGTTGGTTGGAATCAATATATCCAACCTATTAACCTCAACAAGTTAATGTTCATTATTTATCTTGGGATCACAATGAGGATGAATGTGTCGATTGATATTGATTCATGGTGCCACATCCAACCTATAACCAAGGAAATACTTTGGAAAGATATAACTGTAATGTTATGATATACTTTATCTATTTTACTAAAAAATTACATAATGAAACATTTATTTAATTTTCATTATTCCTTGTAGAGTTCATTTATTTTAGAAGATTTCTATAAAAAAATTATCTTAATGGTCACTGGAAAAGCTCATAGAGTCATTCAAACTCTTCTTACAAAGTTTCATCTTAGGGATGTTAAGGGGAAAGTAAATCCCCACCCACTAGTTTGTTATTCACACATTATAAAGAAGGAAACATGGACTACTTTCATCAATAATCATAATTAGAAATCATTTTAGGTGCATTGCAGTCGATAATATATTATTTAAAATTATTTATTTTATCCAAATTCATTCAAAATTATTAATTTATGAAACATAAAATGGAGTGCTGAAAATAAATAATGTGTATCAAAACCAATGTACCCCTATTGAAAAGCAAGTATGGGGTATATTTCATTAGAGAAGAAATTAGTATGTATTTTAAATCAACAATAAAATTTTAATTATGTGATATGAAACAGCATATGTTCCTTTTTTTATATGCAGATTGATGAATCAGAATCTGAAGCCACTTTTATCCCATATCATGTGCTATGGAAGGAGGCTCATGTAAATAAGGAGGGTAAATTAGTTGATTAAAACACAAAAACAGTATGGTAAACATGTGTAAGTATGGAATAATTGTAATTCATTATTCTTTATAACAATATTAGATAAAAATATATATTCATGTTCATATTTTTTTATATGGTTTAGACACAAGAATAAAAAATGGTCATACAAAAAGACAAGATACTTTTAATAGCTTTGAAGTAGCCTAAACAATATGGTTGTGTTAGAGGATTAGGTTTTGGAGTCTCTACTTGAACATATTTCAGGATTAGGTTTTGGAGTCTCTACTTGAACATATTTCAAGAAGATAAAACCACGTGAAGATACATATAATATGGTGAGATGATTATAGACACAAATAGACTCACTATAAGATATTATTGTTCGGTCTAGTTTGGTAGACCAATGTATGAGAAAGGATCAAAGAGAACCAATGGTGGAACAAATATTTTCACATGAACTAAATGATCTTACTAGCTTTGGGGATATTAATTCCACCCAACTTTATATCTTACCTATGGTAATCAGTTTTTTCATTAATATTTCTCCTAAATGTGAATCAAAAAAATTGATAATTTTATATTACTAAAATTCTATAGGGTACAATTGTATGTGATTTATATCTATAAACACCCATGTACCACCATGTTGTGATGGGTATAGTATATAATATCTCAGGAGACAAGATAAACCATAAATACATCCCAAAATATCATATGAGAGTGGGGATTGAGGTAGCTCATTATACAAATTTTGATTTTCCTATTCCACTTGATGGTCTAGATATTACAATGATCAAAGATGATATTGGATATTTCATAGTATGGACATATAATATTATAAAGATTAATGAGGTATGTATTTAAAAAAATTCATATGAAAACCCTATAATGGTTGATAATAAAAGGACTAAAGTGAGGTGTGATGTTACAGATGGATAAAGCAGCAGAGAAACAGAAGGTCGAATAAAAAAAATCTAGTGAATCAGCCAAGAAAACAAAATGACCTTCTGAGACTAGATTCTCCCCACCAATTTCATAGAAACATTTTTTATCATTATAACTTAATGTAGAGACCAAATTTAAATATAAAGTTATGTCTTACATTGAATATGAAAAAGAAATATATGGAAGTTCCTTCACTGACGGAATTGGTCTCAAGACTCTAAATGAGATTCTAAATCTTGAATGGTTGGGTGTCTCAATTGTGAATACACACATAAGGTAAATTTTTATAATACATCTATACAAATAGTGAGATAATATGTTTATTAAAGTTAATAACTATTAAAATTTTCTATAGGAATTTATATTACAACTATATAAAGGGAATATCGTGCGAAACATGATTTGGATTCATTAATCCTTATATCATTTCTATGTTAGAACATCCTTTAGATGGTGAATAAATTAAGAAGAAGAAAAATGAGTTACTCAAAGAGTTTAATAAAAAATTAGCAGACGATAGAATCTTTTTTATTCCCATAATGAAAAGGTAAAACTCTATAATCAAGTCACATAAAATATATTTTTAATTTTTTAATTAATTAATTGTTTTTGTTTTTTAGGGAGAACTGGATGTTAATCGCAGTCAATATGGACACTCTGAATATTTATTTTGTGGATCCAATGCATGGATATCCAACCAAACTACCACACATGATGTGTGTTGTGAATTTTTAATACACTACAATCAATATTTTATAGATAAATTCGAATTATATGTTTCAGTATGTGTTTTAAAAATAATTTTTTTATGATAAGGCAGTCTCTAAATATAGGATAGATCATGGCATAAAGTCGTTATCATAAGGGATAAAGCCTATGAATTACTACAAATGGAAAAAAAAATTATATATAGAAATATTTAACTATAAAAATATTTCAAAACAATTTACTTATTTTGAACAATGTTTCTGCAGTGTCTGAAATAAGATAATGGCATCGATTTTGGATATTATATTTTCAAATTTCTGAGAGAGATCATAATGCATGAAAAGACCAGTATCCCCCAACAGGTAATTTATGAAGTTAAATACAATTTCATTAAATATATTTCATATTCATTTTTTTGTCTATATTTTCTCAGTACTATCAATATTTCTGATAACCTAAATACTCAAAAGAAGAAATAAATTTGTTTAGAGATGAGTGGGCATCATAATTTTTGTCAGAATGTATGCCGAAAACAAATTTAGGTGATTACCTACTATGTTTGTGATCTAGTATGATTTATGAACTTTGAAATATATTTTGGGTGAGAAGGATTAGTGTAAGAATTCTTATATATTATTTTTTATCTCTTTCTCAAGGAGAAGTATAATGGAGAAAATCAATTTTGTTAGAACTACTGACCTGCAAACAATAAAATTGTTGGGTAATGGAAAAGGTGTAGGCGGAGGTAGAGGTGGAGGCAGAGTCAAAGACCAACGTGAAGGAGGAGGAAAAGTCAGAGACCAAGGCAAAGACCAAATAGGAGGCGAAGACAAATCACTAGCTTTCAAATAATAAAATTGTTGGGAAATGAAGTGGAGTGAGGATCATACTAAGATTGTGTTTGAGAAAAATTTTTTAAAAGTTCACACGACACTTATCACTTAAGATAAGAGCCATTATGTGAGTGTTTTATGTGGATTATTGAAATAATGTTTTTCACCACTTGATTAAGTGATTATATACATGGTAGTAATTCACCTATAAGATCATTATATGTTGGAAGCTTCAATTTCTCCACTGGTGTTATTAAAGAAACATCTTTATAACTACCAATCATAAAATATGTATATAATCTAAATTAAATGTTTGAATAAATATATGTTTAATCAACCACCAAATTTAGTAGGTGTATGACAGAACTATTTGAGTAAAACCAGCATTGATATATCATGGTCATCGAGGAGGTCTGGTATCAAATTGTCCGTTATTAGTTTAAAATTGAAATTTTAATACAAAAAAGTGTCTATCACTAAAAACTAAGAAAACACACTTATATTTTCCTGATAATTTATGAAAAATGTTCATAATTTATTTTTAACATGTAGGAATCAATCTCATGTCAAACCCACACATGATGTAACCTGTATGACTAAAAGTGCATGTTTCTAGTTTAAAATGACATTTTAGTAAAAAAAAAAGGCATACTCAAAACCAACGAAACTCATTCCTATTGTTTTGATACTTTAGGGGAAAAAATAATAAGTCATTTTAGACATGTTGTAATTAGCCTCACCTCAATCTGACATATGGTGTGACCGGTATGACTCCAAGTGTATCTTTTTATTAAAAATTGACATTAATTTTAGTATAAAAAAACAACTAACATACTCAAAACTGAGAAAACACATTCGTATTATTTTGGTAAATTAGTACAATGATACATAAGTAATTTTTTATGTGTAGGAATCAGTCACATCTCAATATGACTCATGGTGTGACCGGTATGACTCAAAGTGTCCGTTGTCAGTTTGAAATTGACATTTTAATACAAAAAAGTTTCACTCATTGAAAACTAAGAAAATGTACTTATATTTTCTTGATAATTTAGTAAAATAATTCATAATTCATTTTTGAAATATAGGAATCAATATCTTTTCAAACCCACACGTGATGCAATCTATATGACTAAAAGTGCATGTTTCCAATTTAAAAATACATTTTAGTACAAAAACAAAAATGGCATACTCAAAACTGAAGAAACGCATTAGGATTGTTTTTATACTTTATGAAAATAATCCATAAGTCATTTTAGATGTGTCAAAATTATCCTCATATCAATCTGAAACACAGTGTGACCGATATGACTCCAAGTGCATCTTTTTATTCAAAATTGACATAAATTTTAGTTGAAAAAAAAACTGACATACTCAAAGCCAATAAAAATAATTAAGATATTTTTATACTTTAAAAAATGATAAATAATTCATTTTTTACATCTAGTAATAATCCACACCTCAATACAACTAATGGTGTGACTGGAATGACTCAAAGTGTTTGATATCAGTTTAAAATTGATATTTTAATACAAAAAAGTATCATTCACTGTAAATTGAGAAAACATGATCGGATTGTCTTAATAATTTAGGAAAATTATTAATAATTAATTTTTGATGTGGGTGAATTAGTATCATGTTAAACACATATATAATTCAACATGTATGACTAAATTTTCATGTTTCTAGTTTAAAATTACATTTTAGTAAAAAACAAAAGTGGAATACTTAAAACCAATGAAACACATTTATATTATTTTGATACTTTAGGAAAATTATCCATAAGTCATTTGAGATGTTTTTTAATCATCTAAACCTCAATATGACACATGGTATGGCCGGTATTGTAACATCTCGGAATTTCCATGTATTATTTTTAAATATTATATTGAATTATTACGAGATTAGGTGCTAAGACGGCATGTGATTCTAAGGCCAGGAGTTCCTAGAACAATTTTTTGAAAAATATTAAAATATTATATAGAATGTGCATGAATTTTTCCTGAAGAAGTGAAATAACTTCTAAATAGGTACCAGGATAATAAATTCAAGGTCATCGTTGCATTCAGAGCAGCGACTTTACCTTAGGCGGGGCCTAACATCGATCGGTGTGGGTTGACTGTAAAAAGTAATTTTTGGATGTTTAAAGAAATAAAATAAATGAATTTTTATTTTATTTAATGTTATTCAGCGACGTAGAAACAATTTTCTTTTTAATAAAATTTTTCAGAGAATTTAGGGTTATCATTGTAACCCTAAAATTACTCTGAAAGGCGGAGAAGGATCTCTCTCCAACGAACGTTAGTGGATCGAGGATCGACGACGATGTGACCTCCAGTATTTGTCAAAAAAGGATCCAAACTCCAGGTATGGTGTATTTTTCTTTGTGATCTTTCCCCATTTATGAATTTGACGATGAACTCGGACCGACCCAAGAACAGGTTGATTCATAGTTCGATCGTTTACGGGATGGGTGTTAGGTTGCGGGGTTTTAAAAGGGGAGATAATCTGTGTGATTTCTTATGTCTTTGTTCTTCGTTATAATGGAAAAAAATTTGAGGTTGACATGAAAAAATGCCTAAGTTCATTCCTATGGGTATTTTTGTGATTCTCCCTTCCCCCGTTATTGGAATTCTTTGTCTTTGGACCCTCGTGGTCACGACTCAACTTTTAGGGAGGCTCCGAACATGATCAGACCCCCAGAGTAATGGAAAGATGGATCAAATCCCAAGGTGGTGAAGATCACGACCCAAGGATCATATATGTGTCTCCATTTAGAAAAATGGAGTATAATATTAAGGTGGGTAGCCCACAAAACTAGGGGCGCCAACGGCTAACGCAAGTGTCGGCGTATGGTGGCATGGAAATTGGCATCATGTGGGAGGCGGCTCAGCCGCATGGAGGGTGGACCGACCATATGAAAGGACCATGGCGGAGGCGAATCCATGGGGAATGAGGAGAACGTGGATGTGGTGGATCGTCTGTGTGAGACATGGCTCAGTGTCGGGTTGACCGGGGTCACATGTTTGGGGTGGACCGCATGTGGCGGACAAGCTGGCCCGTGTGCATTCAGGTCGAACCAGAGGAACTGGGCTGCACCAGGCGGCCAGGTGGGCTGGGTCAGGTGGCCCAATGAGTCAGGTCAGGTAACCTAGTGGGCCATGTCAGGTGGTACAGTAGGCTGGGTTGACCCGAAAAACTAGGTCGGACCTGGTAGGTCAGGTCGGACCCGGGTGACTGGACCGAATCGGGCCACGGTCGACCGCAGCGGTCGACTATGAGCCACAGTCATGGAGCTGTCACACGGCCACGATAGCTTGAGATTTCTTGGGGTAGTTGACCATGGGGTTGGTCTGATTGAGTGGTCGACCGCGACGGTCGACCGTCACAGTTAGTGGACCGACCACTCGGTCGGTCCACAAGCCAGTGGACCCCCTTCTAAACTTCAAACGCATGTAACTTTCAAACCATGTGTCTGTTTGACAATCCGTTTGTATCATTGGGACCCTTAAAACAAGAATATACTTTTGAGATAATCTAAGTGAGTTTTTGTGGAAGTTTTCATACAACCTAATGGCTTGAGGAGTAATTTCTCCTAGAACAAGTGCACTATGAGTGGATTCATGTGGCTGGATGTGACTTTGAGACTATGTGACTTTCTAAGATTATGTAACTTTCTAATACAACATGACTTATTTAGACTACATGTATTACTGAGACTATATGTTTTACTGAGACTGTGTGTCTTATCATGACTGATTGTCTCATCAGGACTACGTGTCTTATTGATAATGGATATTTTGTGGTTTATGTAAAATAATCCTATTTTTCTTACTATAGACCTATACCTATGTGAGATGACTATGTATCTTATTTTTGGTATACTTCATGTATTTCTTTGTGGTATACTTCCTGTATTTATTTTTTGTATACTTTTCATATTTCCTTGTGGTATACTTCATGTATTTCCTTGTGGTATATCTTGTGTATTTCTTTGTGGTATTCTTCATGTACTTACTTTGTGGTTTTGGGGTGTCCTACTAAGTATTGTTTTACTCAACTCTCCATGGGTTTTTCCCACATGTTTCATGTCTTGTATAGACTATTGATGCTTTGATGGAGTCCTAGGTGGACCAAGACCAGGTAGTTCTTAGAGATACTAGAAATTCAATGTGTTCTCCTATGGATTTAAATAGGTGTCCAGTACCTTACCCTTCGGGTAGGGTTTTCAGTGGATGAGTTTCAAGAACTTGTGAATTATCTTTTATAGAATCTTTGTTTTGGTGGGCTTGTATTCTAGCCCTATTTACCTTACATTTTTCTATTTTCATGCTCTATGGTTGGTATCTTAGTATATGCATTCATTTTTTACTTAGTGTTTTTACATTTCAGCATTTTGGGTTTGGAAATGTGTGTGTGTGTGTACAGGTACTTAGGAAAATGCCTCCCAATTGTGGGATATGCCCACTCGGTGCTAGTCACCAGTCCCTGGCTTATTAGAGGTAGGCTTGGGGTAGTCATAACATGGGCCCCTCTAGGATGGTTCATGATAGAGTGGTATCAAAGGGGGACAATTCTACTTAAGGACTATCAAAGGGGGTCAATTCTACTTAAGGACTAGGAGTCTATGAGGTTGGTTTGGGGCAACGGTATTAAGTGTTTCGAGTTCATATTTCAAGCTAGGGATTCCAATATTGGTGTGGCAGTTGATATATCCATACATTAGGACTCTGAATTATAATTTTTTACTCAGTACATGAAAACACTAGTTTCAAGGGAAAAATTTTTACATGCATCATATAGGATTTGAGTGTGTTCTCATGTCCTTCTTGAGTCAGTTCACTGGGTGTACTCTATCGACCATGGTACATCTTGTTCTATTTTAGGATTCCTCCACATAGAAAATTAGCCAGGATTCTATTGCATGATCATGGGGATTATTTTCCTAGTGATGAGGTATTAGTATAGGGACTTTTACTATAGATATCACCTCTTGGTGGTTTACCAATGATACCACCACCCGTCGAGAAGTAGTTACCTCCAACACTATCAGTTGAGGATGCACGTAGACTAAGTGCATTTCACGAGTTCCAAACGCAGTTACCTACCAGGATTCAGGGTGAGACAGACCCCCATTTAGATAATTATTGGTTGGAGGTAGTTACACATGTCTCCCTCCTTGTGAGGAAACCTTCTGATTAGATGTTAGTACTATCCACGAGTCATCTTCAGGTCTCAGCGGGGTGATGGTGGAGCTTAGTGGCCTAGAAACACGATGATACAACTCTCTCTTGGTAAGACTTAGAGATTCTATTTAGAGAGGATTTATTTCTAGATACATTATGCTAAGTTTTTATACAGGAGCTTATGCATCTGTAGTAGGGAAGTGAGACAGTGATGGAGTACTCGACGAGATTTATTGATCTTTCTCGCTACTCCATGGATATGGTATGAGAAACATTCTTCAAGGATCTAACCTTCGATCAGGACTTATGCTGGGATATCAGATAATTTATGATATCCCTTAGCATTCCTACATATGATAGGGTACTAGAGCGATCTCTACTAGTGGAGATCTTTCTAGCGAAGAAGACACCGGTAATGGGAGCTACCACCGGGAACTAGGTAGTTGGTTCTTCGATAGTAGGTATCTGACAGTAGTATTAGGGACCCAAGAAGGTTAGGAAATCTAGGGGATGACCCCAAGACATAAAAATAAATAGTGAAGGGCTCCCAAGGTAGAGCGAGTCAGCTGAAGGATAGACTGTGTTACTCGTGCGGCGGTCAGGGACATCTGGCTCGAGATTTCCTGAACTTTCGTACGACCGATCCGGAGACAGTCGAGGGACCAATGAGATAAATAAATAGGTAGGATAAGGGTGTTCTGTAGGGTGGTGGATGTGGAATAGGAGTAGGAATGGTGGAAGGAGGTGGGAGTAGGTTCAATGTATTACCACCACCACCCTCAGGTGGTCTACGACAGGCTCATGGAGCTGGTGGACAGGGACAAGGCTAGCTTTAGGCGATGGAGGCTTATGAACCTAAAAATACTAGGATGATTAGAGGTATGATCTATGTATTTTCCACCTTATATGCTATTTTTATAGACACAGGTTCTGTTCATTATTTTCTTTCCATAACCCTTGTTCGATACTCAAAGATTTTGGTGGAACCGTTGACTCGACCCTTACATTTAGAGACTCCTATGGGAGGGGATTCAATGATCACACACTTGTTCTAAGAGTGTGACCTTACTATTGGAGGTGATAGTTTTGGTTGGGATCTCTTGGTAGTGGTGTTGAGGTCTTATGACATCATTCTCGGTATAGACTAGTTATCCACAGTCTATACTCAGATTAACTGTTTTAGGCACAGAGTGTGGTGTGTCTGCAATGATGGGAATAGTTTTTCCTTTGTTGGAAAAAAGGAAACCCAAGTAGCATAGTATGGACTCACACATAGGAGGGTGCAATCGATCATACATCATTTGGCTAGCCTGACCCTCAGTGTAGTGGATAATATGAGTCCCCAATTTCTTGCAGTGGTGGAGGAATATGAGGACATCTTTCCTGAGGATGTTCTAGGATTACCTTCTTATATGGAGGTATAATTATTCATTGATATATACACCAGTACAACACAGGTATCTAAACCTGCATATCGGATGGATTCCATAGAGCTTCATGAGATGAGGGTATAGTTGGAGGACCTATAGAGGAAGGGCTTCATGAGACCCAGTGTTTCACACTGGAAAGCCCTAGTTTTTTTTTCAAGAATGCAGACAGGAGATTTAGGTTATGTGTGGAATTTAGACACCTAAACCAGGTGGTAGTGAATAATAAGTATCCACTACCAAGGATCTATGACCTTTTTGATCAGTTTAAAGGAGCATGGTGGTTCTCAAAAATAGACCTCAAATCTCATTATCACCAACGTTGAGTACGGGATCAGCATATACTGAATATGGATTTTAGATGTCGTTATAGGCACTATGAGTACTTAGTGATGTCGTTTGGCATGAAAAACACCCCAGTAGTGTTGATGGGACTCATGAACAAGATCTTCCAGCCTTACTTAGACCGTTTCATAGTGGTCTTTATTGATTACATCCTAGTGTACTCAACATATGAGGAGGAGTATGCAATACACTTGAGGATGGTCCTGGACACACTTTGAGAGCACCAGATTTATGGGAATCTCTCAAAGTTTTAGTTCTAGATATGAGATGTCCATTTTCTGGTACATGTCATTTCATAGGTTGGGGTTATAGTAGATCCAGCAAAGATAGAGGCGGTGCTTTCTTGGGAACCACCCAAGAGTGTTACCGAGGTGCAGAGTTTCCTTGGTTTGGTTGGGTACTATCGGAGGTTTATACTCGACTTTTCCAAAGTAGCATCACCCTTGAAATATTTTACATGAAATGGGTATCCTTTTGTGTGGAATAAGAAGTTTCAGGAGTGTTTTCAGTAGTTGAGGTAGAGATTGAAGATCGCTCCCATTGTGAGATTTCTAGAGGAGGGTGTCGAGTATGTGGTATTCTATGATGCATCAGGAACCAGAATTGGTTGTTTCCTAATGTTTTGGAAAGAGTTTTTTACCTATGGTTCATGAAAATTGAGACCACATGAGAAGAATTGCACAACTCCTGATCTTGAGTTAGTAGTTGTAGTCTTCATATTGAAGATGTGGTGACACTACCTGATGGGTGAGTGATTTATCATCTACTCTGACCACAAGAGTCTCGAGTATATCTTCTCTTAGAATGATATGAACTTGAGATAGAGGAAATGGATAGGGTTTACCTAGGACTATGACTTTGATATTGTATATACTCCTAGGAAGGAGAACATGGTGGCAGATTCTCTCAGTATGAGATCCAATTTGTAGTTTCTGAGCGAGGAATCAGAGTAGTTAGCCTCGTTTCGGATATCCTTTGTGGATGGATATGGAATATCTTACCTCTAGTCAATGGATTTCACCCCTCCACTCTTACAACGGTTCAGGGAGGCATAGCTCAGAGATACCAATTATGGGACTTTACATGCTTAGATGTCCACAAGGCATGCCCCTAATGGATATTCAAAATATGGGGAGTGTTTCATTATTTATAGAGGACGCACAGTGGTATGAGTGGTGTTATGGGAGGAGGTCTTGAGGGAGTTCTATACATCCCATTTTGTGGTACATCCTAGTGTGGAAAAGATGTATCAGGACCTCTGATGTTAGTTCTGTTGGTCGGGGATGAAGAAGCCAATAGTAAAGTTCGTTTCTAAATGTCTCACTTGTCAGTAATTCAAGGTTTAGCACTAGATTCCAATGGGTTTGACTTAACCCCTTGAGGTTCCATAGTGGAAGTGGGATGGGATATTGATGGAATTCATGATAGGTTTTCCATGTACATCTAGGAGGAACAATACTATCTAGGTGATCATTGACCAACTCACCAAGTCATTCCACTTCATAGCAATTTGGGAGTAGAGTTCAGTAGAGAGCTTGGGACGCCTCTATGTGCAGGAGATAGTTCGACTCCATGGAGTTTCATCGATGATGTTCTCAGATATTGAAGCTCTCTTTACATCCCGGTTATGGAAGGGATTGCAGGATGTGTTTGGGACTCAGATACGCTTGAGCACAGCTTTTCACCCACAGAAGAACAACCAGACTGAGCAGATCATACAATTTTTGTAGGACATGCTACGTGCTTGCATCCTAGATTTTGGCTGAAGTTGGGAGGGTCACCTACCCCTAGTGGAGTTTGTGTACAAAAATAGCTACCATTCCACCATCATTATGGAACTGTATGAGGCCTTGTACGGTTGACCCTGCAGGTCACCACTTTGCTGGAAGGACCTAGGAGAGTCATCACTCATGAGACCAAAGTTTGTGTAGGTGACTACAGAGAAGGTACAGGTCATCCAGGAGTGTATTAAGGCTACATAGATCTGTCATAAGTTTTATGTTGATTTATGATGGAGGCCTTTGGATTTTGTGGAGAGAGACCATGTGTTCCTTAGGGTCTCTCTTTGATGCAGGATATAGAGATTTGGTCGGGGTGGCAAGCTATCTATGAGGTTCATCGGCCCTCTCCAGATATTATATAGGGTTGTCAAGGTGGAGTACTGCTTGGCTCTACGACCACAGTTAGATCAGGTTCACGACGTCTTCTATGTGTCACAGTTAAGGAGATACGTGCATGATCCATCACATGTCATTGGCTAGGGCGAGCTGGACTTCAATAATAGGGTGAATTTTATAGAGTACCCGATGGAGATCGAGGATCGACAGGAGAGAATCCTTCATAGTTAGTTAATTCCTCTGGTGTGCTTTCATTGGAAGCACATGAATCTCTAGGAGAGCACAAGGGAGCAGAAGGATCATATTCATTCTCAATACCCTCATTTGTTTGTATAGACTTTTTTTATTTTAGGGACATAAATCCCTAAGGTGGGGGGAATGTAACATCTTGAAATTTCCATGTATTATTTTTAAATATTATATGAAATTATTACGAGACTAGGAACTAAGACGGCATATGATTCTTAGGCCCAAAGTTCCCAAAATAATTTCTTGAAAAATATTAAAATATTAAATATCACACATACAAATTTTTCCTAAAAAAGTGGAATAACTTATAAATGGGTGTCTGGATTAGAAATCTAAGGGAATCATTGTGTTCAGAGTACAGAATTTACCTTAGGTGGGGCCTAACATTGACTGGCAGGGGTCGACTATAAAAATTAATTTTTGGACATTTAAAGAAATAAAATAAATGAAGTTTTATTTTATTTAATTTTACATGGTGATGCAGCAATGGTTTTCTTTTTAATAAACTTTATCATAGAATCCAGGGTTATCGTCATAACCTTGGAATTCCTCTGAAAGGTGGAGAATGAGCTCTCTCCAACAAACACCAGCGGATCAAGGATCGATGATGACGCGACCTCCATTCTTCATCAATAAAGGATCCAAAATCTGGGTAGGGTGTAGTTTTCTTTGTGATCTTTCCCTATTTCTAAATTAAACGACAAATGTGGACCAACTCATGAATAGGTTGATTTGTGGTTTGATCGCTTGTAGGATGGGTGTTATGTTGTGGGGTTTTTAAAGGGGAGATAATCTATGTGATTTCTTACTTCTTCATTCTTCATTCTAACGGGAACGAATTGAGGTCGACGCAAACAAAGGTCTAGGTTTGTTCCTCTAGGAGTTTTTGTGCTTCTCCCTTCCCTCGTTCTTGGTGTTCTTCACCATTAGACCCTTTTGGTCGTGGATAAACTTGCCAGGAGGCTACGAATGAGATCAAACCCCTATATTAATGGAAATATGGATCAGAGACCAAGGCAGTGAAGATCGTGACTCAAGGATTGTGGGTGTGTCTCCATTTAGACAAATAGAGTAGCGGAACTAGGTGGGCAACCCACGAAACCAGGGGTGCAGGCAACGGTGCACAACGGTAAACGGCAATGCACAGTGGTGACTGGAACCACATGGAAGGAGGCTTGGCTACGCAGAGGGAAGCTTAGCCACGTGAGCAGCATGTGGTGGTGGCGAAGCCGCGGAGCACACAGAGCGCACAGAGCACGTGTGGATGCGGTGGACTGGCCGTGTGGGATACGGAACGATGCCACGTTGACTGGGGGCACATAGTCGGGGTGGAACGCGTGCGGAGAACAAGTCGACCTATGTGTGTGCGGGTCGGACCAGAAGAACTGGGATGCACTAGGAGACCCAGTAGGCCTAGTGGGCTGGGTCGACCCGGCAAATCGGGTCACACCCGGGAAGCCGAATCGGATTGGACCATGGTCGACCACGGTGGTCGACCATGATCCACAATCAGTGAAGCTACTGCGGGGTGGTTGGATCAGGTGGTTGACTACCATATCCAGTGGACCAACCACCTAGTCATTCCATGAGCCAGTGGACCCCCTTCTAAAATTCAAATTCTTATAACTTTCAAACTATGTGTTTTTTTATGAGTCATTTGCGGTGTTGGGACCCTTGAAACAAGAAGAGACTTTTGAGATACTTTAAGTGATTTTTTGTGTAAGTTTTAATACAACCTAATGGATTGAGGAGTATGTTATCTCATAATGAGCACACTATGAGCATAATCCTTTGGTTGGTTGTGACTTTGAGACTACGTGACTTTCTGAGACTACATGACTTTCTGAGACTATGTGAATTACCGAGACTATATGTATTACCAAGACTACGTGTCTTATCGAGACTTCATGTCTTATAAAGAATGATTTTATCATTAGGACTACATGTCTTATCAATACTGTGTGTTTTATGGTTTATGTTAGATAATCCTCTTTTTCATACTATAGACCTATACATATGTGAGATAACTATGTATCTTCTTTGTGGTATACTTCATGTATTTCTTTGTGGTATACTTCATGCATTTATTTGTGGTATACTTCATTTATTTTCTTGTAGTATACTTTGTGTATTTATTTGTGGTATACTTCATGTATTTATTTATGGTATACTTCGTGTATTTCCTTATGGTATACTTCATGTATTTCTTTTTGGTATTCTTCATGTACTTCCTTTGTGGTTTTGGGGTGTCCTACTGATTATCGATTTACTCACCCCTGAATGGGATTTTCCCACATGTGTCGTGTCTTTTGAAGATGATAGATACTTTGACAGAGTCCTAGGTGAACTAGGACTAGGTGGTTTTTAGAGAGACTAAATAGTCAATGTGTGCTCCTTTGGCTTCAGACAATTATCCAGTACTTTTCCCTTTAAGTGGGGTTTTCTGCAGATGAGTTTCAGGAACTTGTGCATTAACTTTTATAGACTCTTTCTTTTGGTGGGCTTGTATTCTGGCCCCGTTTACCTTCTAGTTTTCTATTATAATAATCTGTATTTGGTATCTTAGTTAATGCATGCATTTTTTACTTAGTGTTTTTACATTTCAGTATTTTATTCTTGGAGATGTGTGTGTGTGTGTGTAGGTACTTAGGAAAATGCCTCCAATTTGTGGGATATTCCTACTTGGTGCTAGTAACCATCCCCTTTACTATTGGATTTGGGCTTGGTTTAGTCACAGAATAGGACCCTCTGGTATGGGTCATGACATTTATGACTCAAAGTGCATCTTTTTATTTAAAATTGACGTTAATTTTAGTGGAAAAGACAACTGACATACTCAAACCCAAGAAAATGAATTCATATTGTTTTAGTACTTTAGGAAAATGATCCATAAGTCATTTTTAATGTGTAGGAATCATCCAAACCTCAATTCGACTCACAGTGTGACTAGTATGACTCAAAGTGCCCGTTATTAGTTTAAAATTGATATTTTAATACAAAAAAGTGTCACTCACTGAAAATAGAGAAAATGTGCTTGGATTTTCTTGATAATTTAGTACAGTGATTCATAATTCATTTTTGATGTATATTAATCGGTCTCTTGTCAAAATCACACACGATGCAACCTGTATGACTAAAAGTGCATGTTTTGAGTTTAAAATGACATTTTAGTAAGTAACAAAAGTGGCATACTCAAAACCAATTAAATGCAGTTGGATTATTTTGATACTTTAGAAAAATGACTCATAAGTAATTTGAGATGTGTAAAATCATCTACACCTCAATCTGGTAAAAATTGTGACCGGTATGACTCCAAGTGTATCTTTTTATTCAAAATTGACATTAAGTTTAGTGGAAAAAAACAACTGACATATTCAAAATCAAGAAAACACATTAGGATTTCTTTATTAATTTAGTAAAATGATCTATAAGTAATTTTTGATGTGTAGGAATAATTTTTACCTCAATATGACTCACGGTGTGACTAGTATGACTCAAATTGTTCGATATTAGTTTAAAATTAACATTTTAATACAAAAAAAATGTCACTCGCTGAAAAATGAGAAACTGCACTCAGGTTGTCTTGATAATTTTGGAAAAATATTCATAATTCATTTATGATTTTTAGGAATTATTCTCTTGTAAATTCCACACATGATGCAACCTATATGACTAAAATTGCATGTTTCTAGTTTAAAATGATATTTTAGTAAAAAAAAGTGGCATACTCAAAATTGAGGAAACACATTTGGATTGTTTTTATAATTTATTAAAATTATCCATAAGTCATTTGAGATGTTTCTAAATCAGTTTTACCTCAATCTGATGTATGGTGTGACCGATATGACTCCAAGTACATCTTTTTATTCAAAATTAACATTAATTTTAGTGGAAAAAACAACTCACATATTCAAAACTAAGAAAACACATTCGTATTGTTTTTTTAGTTTAATATAATGATCCATAAGTCATTTTTGACATGTAGGAATCTACCTCACCTCAATCTGACTCATGGCGTGACCAGTATGACTCAAGGTGTCTGATATCAGTTTAAAATTGATATTTTAATACAAAAAGTTTCACTCATTGAAAATTGAGAAAACTCACTCATATTGTCTTGATAATTTAAGAAAATTATTCATAATTCATTTATGACATGTATGAATCATTCTATTTTCCAACCCACACACGATGCAATCTATATGAATAAAAGTGCATGTTTCTATTTTAAAATGACATTTTAGTAAAAAAAAAGTGGCATACTAAAAACTGAGGAAATATATTCATATTATTTTTATACTTTAGTACAATGATCTATAAGTTATTTAAGATGTTTTTAAATTATACACACCCCAATCTGACGCACGGTGTGACCGGTATGATTCCAAGTACGTCATTTTATTCAAAATTGACATTAATTTTAGTGGGAAAAAACAAATTGCATATTTAAAATTGATAAAATTCATTAATATTGCTTTGGTACTTTAGGAAAACAATCCATAAGTCATTTTTAATGTGTAAGAGTCATTTTAACCTCAATACGACTCACGGTGTGACCAGTATAACTAAAAATGTTTGTTATCAGTTTAAAATTGATATTTTAATACAAAAAAGTTTCACTCAATAAAAACAAATCAAACATGATCATATTGTCTTGATAATTTAAGAAAAAAATTCATAATTAATTTTTGATGTGTAGTAATTAGTCTCTTATCAATCCCACACACGATGCAACATTTATGACTAAAGGTGCATGTTTCCAGTTTAAAATGAAATTTTAGTAAAAAACAAGTGGCATACTCAAAACAAAGGAAAATAATTTGTATTGTTTTGATAATTTATGAAAACAATCCATAAGTAATTTGAGAAGTTTTAGAATCATCCACACCTCAATCTGATGCATGATGTGACTAGTATGACTCCAATTGTGTCTTTTTATTCAAAATTAACATTAATTTTAATGGAAAAAAACAACTGACATACTCAAAACTGAGAAAATGCATTTGGATTGTTTTATTACTTTAGTAAAATGATTCTTAAATCATTTTTTATGTGTAAAAATCAGTCACACCTCAATCTGACTCATGGTGTGACCGGTATAACTCAAAGTGTCTGTTATCAGTTTAAAATGGACATGTTAATACAAAAAAGTGTCACTCACTAAAAATTGGGTAAACATACTTATATTATCTTGATAATTTAGGAAAATTATTCATAGTTCATTTGTGATGTGTAGGAATTAGTCTCTTTTCAAACCCACACATGATACAACCTGTATGACTAAAAGTGCATGTTTCTTGTTTAAAATGACATTTTAGTAAAAAAAAAGTGGCATACTCAAAACCAAGGAAATGAATTTGTATTATTTTTATACTTTATTAAAATAATATATAATTCATTTGAGATGTTTTTGAATCATCCACACATCAATATGATGTACGGTGTGACTGTTATAACTCAAAGTGCGTATTTTTATTCAAAATTGAAATTAATTTTAGTGAAAAAAACAAATGACATGTTCAAAACTAAGAAAATGTATTTGGATTGATTTGTTACTTTAGTAAAATGATCCATATGTCATTTTTGACATGTAAGAATCAATTTCAACTTAATTTTAATCACTATGTGACCGATATGACTAAAAGTGTATGTTATCAATTTAAAATTGACATTTTAATACAAAAAAAGTGTCACTCACTGAAAACCAAGCAAACGTGCTCATATTGTCGTGATAATTCAGTACAATGATTCATAATTTATTTTTTATGTGTAGTAATTAGTCTCTTATCAAAACCACACATGATGAAACCTGTATGACTAAATGTGCATGTTTCTAGTTTAAAATGAAATTTTAGTAAAAAAAATTGGTGTACTCAAAAGCAAGAAAATTTATTAGGATTATTTTTATACTTTAGAAAAATGATCCATAAGTTATTTGAGATGTGTTAGAATCATCCAAACCTCAATTTTATGAATTTTGTGACTGATATGACTCCAAGTGCATCTTTGTATTCAAAATTGACATTAATTTTAGTGGAAAAAAACAACTAGCATACTCAAAACTGATCAAACATATTTGGATTATTTTGGTACTTTAGGACAATAATCCATAAGTCATTTTTGATGTGTAGGAATCATATGCACCACAATATGACTCATGCTGACTCTAAGTGTGTCTTTTTATTCAAAATTGACATACTCTATAATAGTTTTTTTCTTGTATTTGTGTTGGAAATTTTATATCATTTAAATTTTGTATTTGTATCTGATTTTGGTAATTTTTTATGTTTTTTCTGGTGATTTTTTTGGTGATGCAGTGTGTTGTTACAACACATCGCATGCCCTATTTCTGGTGTTGTAGTGTGTTGTAACTTCACACTATAGTATTTCCCTTTATCAACACTACTAAATGAGTTGATAAAGGAGTAATTTATAAGTACTTGTAAATGCGTTGATAAAGGGTCCCTTTATCAGCACTTTTAGTTACACTGATAAATGGGCCCTTTATCAGCAATTTCATAAGTGCTTATAAAGGGTCTCTTTGTCAATGTTTTTTAAAGCACTGATAATGGAATCCTTTATCAGTGAATTTATTGTGATGATAAATACTCCCTTTATTAGTGTGAATGAAATGCATTGATAAACGGTGTCTATTATCAGTGCTTTTTCTTGCGATGATAAATCACCCCTTTATCAGTTCCTTTCTAGAACTGATAAAAGCCTCTGCCTTTTAACCACATTATGGTAGTCAGATCTTTGTTAACATTGATAAAGGCATATTCTTGTGTTGTTAAAGGACTCTTTTTTAGTAGTGGATCTATGTAGTACTTGTTCCTCTAGAATATCTTTCTCTCCCACTGTCTCTTGTGGAGATTATTCTCATACCAACTTGTGTGCATCTAGAGCACCAACTACATCAAAGTAAGTCTTTCTCACACTATTTCCATTGGAAACATGTTCCCTTTCTATAAATGTAGCATTTCTTTCTATAGATGTTTTTCTATATAAAGGGTTGTATAGGTAATATCCTTTAGTCACCTTAGGATAAACTGTAAAGATGCACTTCATGATCCGAGATGCTAATTTTTTACTAGGTATAGTGTTGAAGTATTGCATCCCCATACATGTGTGTGTGATAGAATGGATTTCTTTCCACACCACAAATCATATGAAATACCATCTGATACTTTAGTTAGTACTCAATTTAGTGATTATGCCTTATTCTATAGTACATATCCACAAAAATATAATGGTAGAGTTGCATGAATCATCATCAATTTGACCATGTCAAACAGGGTCTGATTCCTCCTATCCCTAACATCATTCCACTAAAGTATATAAGGAGGAGTGAGTTTATAAATTATCCCACACTCCTTTAAATGATCAATGAAATATTTTTTAAGATATTATCCACCATGGTCTGAGCAGATTTTATTAATCTTCTTACCAAGTTGATTTTATACTTCATTGTGATATTCCTTAAACATGCTAATGGAATTTGACTTATATCTCATTAAGTAGATATATTCATATCTATTATATTTATCGTTAAAAGTAATGAAGTAAGAAAAAACACCCCTCGCCTCCACTGTAAATGGACCACATACCTTAGTGTGAACCAATTCCAATGGTTCTTGGGATCTTTATCCTTTCCCACTAAAAGGTGGTTTGGTAATTTTACCTTATAAACAAGCATAACATACATCCAAGGGTTTTAACTCCAGGGAGTCTAAATACCTTTCTTGGTGTAGTTTTCGTAAATTCTTCTCATTTACATGACTTATCCTGAAGTTCCATAGGTGGGTAGGATATGAGTCATTCTCACTATATTTTTCATTTATTTCCAGTACTGGATTTTCTAGTTCATGTATATACAACCCATTGTTAATATGTTCCATGCCATAACATATGTTATCCTTATACATAAGACAAAATTTATTTCCAAACTTGAAATAAAATCCCATGGTGTATAAAATAGAAAATGAGATTATGTTTCTGGTAACTTATGGTAGATAATAACAGTTATTTAGTACAACAAACATCCCACTGGGAAAAGTAAGATGATAATATCTGACTACCAAGGCTGCTACAATCGCACCATTTGATGGTTGGAGATAAACTTTACCTTTTTTCAATTATCTTGAATATACTTGGTTCATGTATTTGAATACAAATGTTTACTCCACATGTAGTATCCAATACCCAACTTATAGAAATAGACATATTATATTCAATGAAAAATATACCTGAAGCAGAAGCATCAACTTGCATCTTCTTCTCAACTGTTCAATTCTTCTTCCAGTGGACTTTCTTACCACATGCAAAGCAGACTACCTCCTGCTCATTTCTCTTCCTCTATATTTTTGGCTTCTTTAAATGGAGGTTCATTGGTGTCTTTGACTTCGACTTACCCCTTGACACTTTATCCTTTCCTTTCCTCCTATTGTTCAATATAAATACCAAAGAGTTGGAATTCTTCATATCCTTATATGATTAGAAAACTAAATACAAAAAATTTGGGAGTGACTTATTCATTTTATTCATATTATAATTAATAATGAAAGTTGATAAGTTATGCGTTAAAGAGTCAAGAATGAGATCAGTTTCTAGATATTGTTTTAGTTTGAACCTAAGGGACTTGAGTCTCTCACTGTACCTGATCATCTTGAGTACATGAGGTATTTCATGATTTCCTTCTTCTAGCTTACATCTATAAAGTGCACTTTATATCTCATATATTTCTTGTTGAGCTCTCTCCTAGTATAACTCTTAGAAATAAGATAGCATTTGGAAAGCATATTTTTCCTCATGCATTATCTATAACTCATTGTACATAGATGACAACATCAAACATTGAACATCTAGTGCATCATTCATATAATTCTTGTATTTATATTTATCCTATTTGATTACTCCCTAAGGGGGCTGTCACGAACCATCCCAGGTGGACCCTGAACCAGTCACTCGAGCTGGTCTGTAACATGTCCCGAGGGGTGTTCCTAATCCCCCCAGGATGGAAACTGGTTTTGGGCATCAAAACATACAAGAGGGAATGATTTAGACTGAAATAAATAAATCGGGACTAGATGGATAAATGAACCAAACAATTCACAAGAACCAACAACTGAACATAAATAAATAAATAGTTGATCCAGATACATAATACACCGAATAGGTGGAAGAAAAATACAAAACTAAAAACAAAACCATACTACCATGACCTCCATGTGACCTCTCAGTCACCTCCAACCACTAAACCAAACATGTTCCAACAACAAGCAATCAAACCTAGAAAAATTAGAATAAAAACTAGACCTACACCTGAAAAGATAAGATAGGCCTGAGTACAGAGATTCTCAGTAGAAAAGCCAAAGATAAACCACTGAATCCAAGTATTCCCTTTCCCAAAATAGCCTAATGACACTAGTTTGAAATACAATTAAAAAAATAGTATTTTCCATATTTTAAAAAACAACACATAGTACATTTCATTTAAAAAACCAAAATCCATTTTATAATCAAAATCCAAAAAAGGAAATTCAGGAAAGTGATAAGAATAAATAGATAAATAGTGCAGGCATAGAAACTGGTATAAAAAAATTAAATAATAAAAATAAATAATTACCATGGGTGGTCCTAAACATACCTAGAAGACCTCTAGATGTACTCGGTTCAGAACCACCTGTCAGCATATGGTGAAGCTCTTAAGTCTATAACCAACTGGTTGCCCTCAACTGACCAATCAAGTGGCACAGCCCACCTAGTCTAACAGAAAATCCATAGGGTACCAACCCATCTAATCAAGGTTGATCAGCAACTGTCACTCAACCCTCTAAAATATTCCCAGGAACCCATGGTGGTAATAGTAATTCTGTGTAAGTAGGAGGCCCTTTCATGTGTGACTCACCTTACCTGTTGTCACCGCACTTGCCTACCCCAAACACAGACACCCTATATGATAACCCATAAAGGGATATACCTCCTATAGTAGTGACCATTAGATATATATATATATATATATATATATATATAAACATGTATATGTCATATCATCCAAGGTTCCAACTGGGTCGTCACGTCACATATACTTTTAAACCATTTCACAAAGCACTTTAAGTTGTCAATCGGATGCTTACACTTTCAAAGTGACATAAGGTGACAACGGGGCCTTAATAACATAAAACCATTTAAAAAAATTCACAAAACATTAAGGTTGTCAAATGGGAACACAGTTTCCAAAACACAATCCTTTCAAAGAGTCAACACAAAAATTACACTAGATCTTGAAGTTCCAAACAGGCCTTTAAGTCGACATGCCCAATGAATTTACCCAAAAAAATCTTACAAACACTTCTTTTATATTCACCGATCCAAATGGGCCCTTAAGTTCCAAAACACACACCAAACACTACACAATTTCCAAATGGGCCTTTAACCTTTTTAACTCACACTAAAAGAAGATTTAAGGCCAAACGGGCCAAACCTTGAGGGACACCTTTAAAGTAATGTTTTATAAAACCTTTGAAACAATGATTGACCATTTTAAAAAGGACGAACTATTTCATGAAAAAGTGAGGGGAAGAAGAACCATTCTAGAAACCAAAGTTTAAAGAAACACAAATTCAAGAACCATATTCATTTGAGGGCACACCCATGTGAGCGCCTAGTACACCTATGGATGTGCCAACATCCAATGGAACATTTAAATATTAGTATAACACTTTCCTCAAAATCACCACTTACATTATTTAAACAAAACACAACAACCCCTTTTTATAACCACTAAAACCCCTTTTCAAAGAACTTTAACACACACAACAAGCCATAACATTACCCAAACCAAATTCACCAACCAAAAATTACCATCACAATATCACAAAAGACTAGACATTTCATAAAATGCCTAATTCAAATTTAAAAGAGTAAATACATTTCAAACAAACATCCTACATGCCTTAAACCTAATCAATTCACATAAACCACCTTAGAAATCTATTTTTTACAAATTCTACCAACACAAAACCATCATTTACATCAATCTATAGACATATTAGAGGTTTAAATAACATTTATAAATTAATTGTAATCATGAAAGTTCCTATGGAAAGATCCAGAAATGGAAAGGATGAAAACATCTACCTCAAAGAATTGGTCGATCTAATGCTTTATAACTCAAACCACCACCTTCTCATGTACACACACTTCCACAAAAGTGCATGCACTTCTAATTTATCACCACACCTTAACAACAACATTCAGAACCCATAATTAGTGTGGTGAAGACTAAAACACATCCAATTAAATATTTGGGACTCACTTATCACAATAGAACCTAAATTAGATGGTGCAAAACCCAACAACTGGTTTAGAAGCTTACCCGGACCAACAACTTCAAATTGAATTGAGTCCATCCGCCTCTCTTTGGTGGTGGATGTCAAAATTTGAACCAAAAAGTCTCGATACATCATTCGTGTATCCTATTGAATGAAGAAACACAAAACCAGGTATTATCTTCAAACCCTAGGTTCGACCAAAAACATATTGATTGCTTAAAGTGAATCAAATCACCAAAGTGATGAATGAGGACATTAGATAAGGTCTTACCTCGAAGAATATGACCTCATTAATGAAGAATCCTGAAGGAATCGAAAGTGGAAGGAGGGGTCACGTGCCACCAGGTCTTGGCCAGGGTTCGTGTGTGCCTACTACAGGTCATGGACAAAATCCGGTCGAGGTAAGGTGAGCTCATGCCATGGGGGAGGGAGCTAGATTAAGGCCTTTGCGCCTAGGGTTATAGGGAGGGATGTGTGTGTCTCACCTCATGGAGGGGGGAGGTGTGTGTCACGCTTCACCAGGAAAGGGGGAAGGCGCCTCCCTCTTAGTTCCTCCCAAAAAAAATAATACCCTGAAATAAGTTATAATAATTAATATAAGAATAATAATAATAATAATAGAATAATAATAATAATAATAATAATAACACTAACAATAATAATAATAATCATAATTTTATTCATTTCATTTTAAATATTAACAATATTAATAATAATTTAATCATAAAAAAATATTAAAAACACTTTTAACGGCCATTTAATAATAAAAATATTAATGAGAATTTATAATAATAATAATAATAATAATAATAATAATAATTTTATGCATTTCATTTTAAACCATAATGATATTAATAACAATTTTAATGATAATAATATTATTAACAATTCTTTTAAGAATAATATTATTATTTTCTACAAAATATTATTATTATTATTATTATGTTTTAAACATTTACCTTATTTTATTCTCATAAAAATTTATTATTTTAAGTAGATGACAACCGTAGGGTCACCTGGGCCGACTGCACGGTCACCGCTAACTGTGAAATTTCCGTGCACCGGCCTGAAACCCATCAAAATTATAAAACATCAAAAAAAATGAACAGAACTCAACCTACACCTTGACAAGGCTAACCAAAGCCAAGAAACAATAAAATAAAATAATTCTAAAGGCTAGGGTGTAACAATTCTTCCCAACACAAAACTTTCTTCCCTTAGAAATTCACCAAGCCAATATTTAACACAACTCGAGTCCATGCCCAAACCAAACCAAAGGAAATCGAGAGCCTCAGGGTGACCATTCCCAACAAACGTCACATCCGACCAATTCAAGAAAAAAAACTTCCTGAGGTTGAGGGTAGAAAACAATAGGGTTCTCCCCACCACAATAATTCACTAACACGGAAACCTTGAAACCCAAACACATCACCCTCGGGGAGGGAACGTAGGAACTCCCAAACCGAACTCATTAAATTTCTCCACATGGACTGAACAACACCCTAGAGACTTAAATGGAAATCTTACTACAAAAAGGCTCGGCAGTCTGAGGATGAGAAATTAATTCAACACCTCCCACACTGACTGAATAAAATCCCCACCACAATTGAAGACTAGGGAATTCCTAGCATGAACTCAACCCACTTTCTCAATGCTAACGGAACAACTCCACCACTAGGATTAAAACCATTATGGGGCATACTGTCACACCAGGACACTGGGATGGAGGAATCCCCTACAAAGTCAAAACATACTAGAGGAAAACCCATAGAGAATCACCCGAACTAAGAAAGGTCCCATAAACACCACCCATTAATTTCATGAAACCAAACATCCCTCTAACAAACATAACTGATACCAAACTCAAAATCAAAATGGGTCCAACACCCTTCAAGGAATCTGAATGATTTAGAAACCACACTAAGAGAAGATAAGGCTGCTTAGATTTTGGTGGAATGAGCTCATCACACCACCACAACAAGGATGAGCTTAAAAAGGTGATAAGAATAGAACAAGGAAACTTTGGATATTTCTATCCCAAAGATGAAAACATGATCCAAATTGAGGTTCCACACACCCTCAGAAACTTCTGACTATGCACAAGCTTCACCCAAAGACCTGTGGTTGGGGCCCTGATGGATGAAGCATCTCCGGCCTCACAGCCATGCATTTCCATCCTCTAGTCCCCAAGTCCTTCCTCCCGATGATTCAAACAACCATAATGGTGGCACATTTTCAAAGGGAAGTAACATGATGGCTTAGAATACCCGAACTAGCCATACTGGTGGAACACAAGAGAACGGTCTGAAAAACTGGAAGTTGGTGCCGACAAAGATAACTTCTTAGAGATAGGTTCCTCCGATAGCCACTCCTCACCAGATAAGGAACCCTTAAAAAATATGAACACCTCTAACTACACCCAAAACTCTAATGATGATGAGACATATCATCTTTACTAGTCCAAAACTAGACCCTCAAACAAACTTGAGATGGCATGAACCTTAACGACCCTAGAAGTTCCCAACAACCCAAATACACACCCTATATCCATGAACCACACAACTACCTCTAACATACTTCGATTACCTCAATAAATAGGAAACACACAAAAAGAATCGGGAACTGGTCATAACTCATTGGCAACCTTGGGGGGACTTTCTAGGTGGCACATCCTAAACAACATGAAAAACACAACCTGAAACTGATATCAAGCCCATAACACAATAAAAAGGAGCACCCTGAGCTCAAAACAATCAGCTCAAAAGACAAACAAACTTGATCACAACCAAAAAAATCTTTTCAAAAATCCTATTTCATATAAATTTTAAAAATGGACACATTTCCAAGAAACTTTAAAAATACTGAAACCCTCTTTTTAAACCAAATTCAATTTCCAAAATTTCATTTTCCTTTAAATTTTTAAAACTCACCTATGGTATCTTATGAACCGTCACATGTGAGTTCATCCAATACCACTTACACCATCCACAGACAAGTGCTCCCATGCACTCCCTATATATACCCACGCACATGTGACCCTCCATAAAGAATGCCAAGGTCCAAACATCTCTTTTCCTTATCAAATATAAATACATACCAAATTTTCCAAATCGAAACACTTCCTCTTTAAAACCTCACTTTACCCATTTAAAACCATTTGAGGAAAGAACTCCCATTCAAAAACCATTTTCACTTTAAAATTCCACTTTCAATTTCAACACACACTCACATCAACTGAAATAAAAATGAAACACATCCAAAAAAAACCACCGGAATGAGGAACTAGTGCTCATGCCTAACTTGGTGACATGGTGGTGGGCCATGCCCCAAGTAGGGCATGACACTAAGAGGACCTTGAACCAGGCACTTGGATTCCACATGGGTCACCACCCCACGTGAGGCCACAGCATAACCCAATTCACTTCCATTGTTATCCCTCAATCCAAAACAACCCAAGATAGATTACTCAAGCCCCGAACTACCCCTAAAGACTCAATGATCAGTGAGAGAAAGAGTTTGTGATGCTCTTCCTGCACCTACCTCCTGAGTCCTGACAGTCCTATTCTCTATCTACCAGACACCCCAAATAAAAAGAGCCTCCTCTGATAACATTTTTTCATGAACCATCTCAGGTCGACCCTGAACCGGTCACCCAAGCTGACCTGTAATATGTACCGAGGGGAATTCCCGATCCCCCTAGGATGGAAACTAGTGTCAGAAATCAAAACATACAAGAGGGAATGATTTATCCTAAAATAAATAAACCAAGACCAGATAGATAAATGAACCCAACAAGTCACAAAAACCAACAACTAAACATAAATAAATAAACAGTTGGTCCAGATGCATAATACACTGAACAAGTGGAAACAAAATACAAAACTGAAAATGAAACCATGCTATCATGACCTCTATGTGACCTATTAGTCACCTCCAACCACTAAACCAAACCTACTCAAGTACTGAGTAGTCAAACCTAGAAAAATCATAATAGAAACTAGAATTGCACCTGAAAAGATAAGATAGACGTGAGCACCAAGATGCTCAGTAGGAAATCCAAAGATAAACCACTAAATACAAGTATTACCTTTACCAAAATAATCTAATGAAACTAGTTTTAAATACAATTACAAAAATAGGGTTTTCCATATTTTACAAAACAGCACACAACACATTTCATTTCAAAAACCAAAATCCATTTTATAATCAAAATCCAAACAAGGAAAGTCAGGACAGTGCTAAGAATAAACAGATAAATAGTGCATGCATAGAAACTGGTATAATAGAAAGTAAACAAGAAAAATAAATAATTATCATGGGTGATCCTAAAAATCCCTAGAAGACCCCTATACATACTCATTTTGGAACCACCTATCAGTGTATGGTGAATCTCCTAAGTCTATAACCAACAGGCCACCCTCAACTGACCAATCCAGTGGCACAGCCCGCCTGGCCTAATAGAAAATCCAGGGGGTACCATCCCATCTAATTAGGTTTTATCAATAACCATCACTCGACCCTCTAAAAAACATCTAGGAACCCATGGTGATAATAGTAATGTTGTGTGAGTAAGAGGCCCTCGTACGCGTGACTCACCTTACCTGTCATCACCGTACTTGCCTACCCCAAAAATAGACACCCTATACAATAACCCATAAAGGGGTATCACTCTTATAGAGGTTTCCACTATATATATATATATATAAACATGTATACATCATATCGTTCAAGGTGTCAACCAGGCAGTTACGTCACATGTACTTTTAAACCATTTCACAAAGCACTTTAAATTGTCAATTGGGTGCTCACGCTTTCAAAGTGACATAAGTTTCCAACCGGTCCTTTATAACATATATCCATTTAAAACTTTTCACAAAACATTAAGGTTTCCAAACAGGCACACAGTTTCCGAAATACAATCCTTTCAAAGAGTCAACACAAACATTACACTAGATCTGGAAGTGTCAAACGGGACTTTAAGTCGACATGCCCAATGCATATACCCCAAACATCTTGAAAACACCTCTTTTATATTCACTGATCCAAATGGGACCTTAATTTCCAAAACACACACCAAACACTACACAATTACCAAATGGGCCTTTACCATTTTTAACTCACACCAAAAGAAGCTTCAAGGACAAACGGGCCAAACCTTGAGGAACACCTTTAAAGTTATGTTTTCAAAAAACTTTGAAGCAATGCTTGACCATTTAAAAAAGGACGAACCTTTTCATGAAAAAGTGAGGGGAAGAAGAACTATTCTAGAAACCCAAGTTTAAAGAAACACAAATTCAAGAACCATATTCATTTGAGGGCACACCCATGTGAGCACCTAATGCACCCATGGATGTGCCAATATAAAATGGATCATTTAAATCTTAGGAGAGCCCTTTACTCAAAATCACCACTTACATTCTTTAAAAAAACACAACAACCCCTTTTTAGAACCACTAAAACCCCTTTTCAAAGCACATTAACACACATAACAAGCCATAACATTGCCCAAACCAAATTCACCAACCAAAAAATTACAATCACAATATCACAAAAGAATAGACATTTCATAAAAGTCCCAATTAAAATTTAAAAGAGAAAATACATTTCAAACAAATATCATAGGTGCCTTGAACCCAATCAATTCACATAAATCACCTTAGAAATCTATTTTTACAAATCCTGCCAACACAAAACCATCATTTGCATCAAGTTATAGGAATATTAGAGGTGAGAATAACATTTATAAATTAATTGAAATCATGAAAGTTCCTATGGAAAGATCTGGAAAGGTAAATTATGGAAACACCTACCTCAAAGAATTGGATGAGCCAATGCTTTCTAACTCAAACTGTCATCTGCTCATGTACACGCACTTCCACAAAAACACTCGCACTTGGAATTTATCGCCACACCTTAACAACAACATTTGACACCTGTAATTAGTGTGGTGAAGGCCAACACACATCCAATTAAATATCAGGGACTCACTTACCACAATATACCCTAAATTAGATAGTGCAAAACACAAAAGTGGGTTTAGAAGCTTACCTGAACCAACGGATTCAAAGATACTTGATTCCATCCACCTCGCTCTTGGCGGCGGATGCTGGAGCATGGACCAACAGGTCCTGAGACATCATTATCCTATTGAATGAATAAACACAAAACTGAGTATTGTATTCAAACCCTAGGTTTGGCCAAAATCATATTGGTTGTCGAAAGTGAATAAAATCGCCAAAGCGATGAAGGAGGAAATCATAGAAGGTCTTACCTGGAAGAATCAGACCTCGTTCGTAAAGCATCTGGAAGGAATCGACTACGGAAGGAGGGGTCGCGCGCCCCCAGGTCTTAGTTAGGGTTCATGTGCGTTTGTTGCAGGTCGTGGCCAAGATCTGACCGAGGGAAGGTGATCTCATGTTATGGGAGAGGGAGTCGGGGGAGGTCATCGCACCTATGGTTACAGGGAGGGTTGTGCGCATCGCGCCTCATGGAGGGGGGACGTGTGTGTCACGCTTCACCAAGCAGGGAGGAAGGTTCCTCCCTCTTAGTTCCTCCCAAAAAAAATAAAACCCTAAAATAAGTTATGAGAATTAATATAAGAATAATAATAATACTAATACTAATAATATAATAATTATAATGATAATGATAATAATAACATTAAAAATAATAATCATCATTATCATAATTTTATTCATTTCATTTTAAATATTAACAACATTAATAATAATTTAATCATAAAATATATTAAAAACGCTTTTAATGACCATTTAATAAAAAAATATTAATGAAAATTTCTAATAATAATAATAATTTTATGCATTTCATTTTAAACCATAATGATATTAATAAAAATTCTAATGATAAGAATATTATTAACAATTCTTTTAAGAATAATAATATTATTTTCTACACAATAATATTATTATTAGTATGTTTTAAACATTTACCTTATTTTATTCTCATAAAATTTTATTATTTTAAGTAGAGGGCAACTGCAGGGTCACCTGGGCCGACTGCACAGTCACCGTTAATTGTGCAGTTTCCATGCATTGGCTCGAAACCCATCAAAATTATTAAACTCCAAAAAAAATTGACCAGCACTCAACCCACACCTTGACTAGGCTAATCAAAGCCAATAAACAATAAAATAAAATAATTCTAAAGGTCGATGTGTGATAGGGGCTCAACAGGAAGTGGGGATTCCAACACATAAAGCTTTCTCTCTTAGTGCATTATAATGCACAAGTCTCTGTACCACTCCTGGAAGTTATGGCTGGTTAAGATATTCTCTTTATCAAATATTAATCATAGTGAAATTGAATTGGTGGTGGTTTCCATTTTGATCTACAAAAAATAAACATAACAAATTTATAATTTATCTTTATTACCAGTAGACATTTTTAAATTATAAATTTTTAAATGTTTTCCACTATTTTATCAAATTCTAGTATCCCTCAACTAATAAATTCAGAATACCCGATTACTTAGGTATTCTAGTGGCAAGGATACTTGAAACCTTTACTCGTAGTCTGCAAGCAATGGATACACCATTACTCAGAGAATTTCATAGTAGGCATCTGACCGTACAACCTCATTAACCTATGGGTATTTGATCTCTTGAGTGGAGTCTCATCTCCTGTAAAGAATTACTTTGCATTTCTTAATACTTTTTCTCTAAAGTTTCAACAAGCTAGCTATGGATACTCCTTTTCTACCAAATTTAGTTAAGTCGACCCACCATTCTCAGAAGAACTCCCTGGTAGTAAGAAGTTCCCTCAACTAAGGATGATGAGCACCTCGAACAATCAGTTGTGTCCAAATTCAAGTAATGGAAGACATTTAATGACTTAATATTTTCTTTGAGATATTTATTAATTTATTTTGGAAAATTAAATCCTTTTTAATTTAACATGAGTGTTCTATGTGACCACACTCACAACTTAACTATGCTTTTAAATAGAAAACATTCACTGCACGTGTTCATTTTATCATTGCATGCTTGTTAATTATTATACTATGTGATCACACTTAATAAATACACATTCACAAAATAATAAACCATGTACATGATAGAATAAATAAATAATGATGTGATCATGAGCTGTTAACTATTGGTTAATCCATCAATTGAATAATGTATTAATTGTGACCTTAGGTAAATTCCATACATTAATACCCGACATGAATTACAGCGCCCACAACACCCATGCACTTCACTTGTTTGGTTACACTGGCTCTCGACTTGAACTACTTTTCCACGAACTCCTCTGATCTTTACAATGTATACTCACACACAGGTGAGGGGAACTCGGGGTGTGAAAGTACATTTTATCACTTAAATGTGGACACACATATCCTTATAATAATTAAATATGGAGGGATGATGTGTCGATCATTAAAATAAAATAACTATTACATTTTAAAAACTTAAATACAATAATTAAATTAAATAAATAATAAACCAAATATGCACAAATTGGTCTCAGCTCATGATTATTCAGCATACAATTATATTGCATTAGTAAAATTAAATTTTCTAAAATTCGACATGAGGGTATTTTTAATGCGTTAAATTTCATTAAAATAATTTTAATTATTTATCAATATGTCCCACAATACCCAAAATAATTTTATTAAATCATAGACAATTAAATTAAATATCTGAATTTTTTTATAATTTTTCTGGTCCATTTGGACCTAAAGCAGATCCCTGGAAATTAATTTAAAGTTTGCAATGGGTTAAATGGGTTGGGATGGTTGGACACGGGTTTAATTGGTCCGACTAGGGATGATGCATCCTTTTAAGGGCACACACACACACATACACACAATATATATATATATATATATATAATGATATAATATATATAGTATATAATGATATAATATCTATATTATATATTATATAATACATATATATATAAAAGTCAAAACATGTCATGTTTTTTTTGTTTTTTTGTTTTTTTATAAGCTTTCCATGGAAGCTTTGGGTAAGCTTTCCATGGAAGCTTTGGGTCAGCTTCCCATGTAAGCTTTGAGTTCCCTTTTTTTATTTTTGGAAACTAAATCAAGCTTCCAAAATGATATTGTATTGCCAATGAACTATCCCAACTAGCTTCCAGTATATCTGGATAACACGCAATGCACTCACATCATGCTCCAGCTAAAAAAAATTACACCAGTAACCTTTAAAGTGAAGTACAAAAATAAAACTTTAATTTTCATCATAATTTTTTCACAAAAATAGTCGATCTTCAATCAACCATATATTGGTGATACGAACTTGGATCGACGCATCGTCAGTTGCATTGGGACCATATCAAACCCTAATTCTGATTCATAGAAAATTTAAATGAAATTTCAATTTTTTTTACTTAAATAATTACACATTCTCTCTAATACAAATTGAAGGAACTTAGAATGTAGCAGAAGCATGAAACACGCACAATTTAAAATTTTGGGTTTAGATTCATGTTAAAAACAATGAATACACAAATCCACTTACTCAAATTTATTAAATAATCATGTTTAATTCAATTTAAGAATGAAAAATAAAATCAAATGAAAGCGTAAATGGTATCTTGTTAATTTGAAGTTGTTGGTTTAATTCACTCACCATCAACATGTCGTGGCTCAAAGGTGCCAAGCTAGGTGTGCTATAGATCATCCACAGATTCACCACAGCTCTTGGATCGTCGATCTATGTTTCCCGGGTGCTAGATTAGGAAATTGAAGAGATTTATGTCATCCCTTAAATCATGTGAAGAACACGGACTTGATCGAGAAGATGAGATCAATCCGACCTTATTCTTTCTTTAGAATCTCTCTTTAAGAACTTAAGTGGAGAGATTATCTCACTAAATTAGTAAAAATGGTGGAGATCTCTATTCGAGAGGCTAAAATGAGCTTTTATACCTAGGTTATACTTTCCAAAATTTCACTTTGGTCCCTGGAAAGTAATAGCCTTCATTTTAGACCTTTGTGAACATGTATGACTTAATAAACTTTTCATAAATGTAACAAATATTTCATCACTCACTTGTAACACTATAAAATGTTACGTGATAAAATATGAACCATTAACTCAGCCCATATTCTCCTTCAATAATTTAATGAACCTTGAACATCCTATGTTCATTTAAAAAATTATATTTTCTCATATTCACTTTTATGATCAAACAATATGTGAATACCTTGAGAAATAAATTCAATCATCATTATTCTAAACTTGAATAATATAATTGAATTATTTTTACTTTAAATCGATCATAATTAGATTTTCACTGACCCCCGCACTTGCGGCCCCCTTCATCCTAAACTCATATTCATTAAAATATGTGGAACTTGTGGATACACTTAGTGTGTGACCCTATAGGTCCTTATCTTGATAGCAGTGAGTCCAACCCACAAACCAAGAGTAGAGTATAAAAACTCATCATGACCCCTAATGAGATAAGGAATTTCATAGCTATGACTACCTCCTATGAACATATTCTGTGTAATATAATCTCTTTGTCTTGTGATATCTCATAAAGTAGGATGCACACTTGTGTCATTATCCTTTTGTTGCTTTATATATTTCATGACCCTACTAGATGGACTTACCTTATTTTACCATGGTCATTGATTTAATAAAGGTACTAGCATCCTAGCCAACCTGATCCCATGATATATCTTTTCCTAAACTCAGAAGCGAAAAATTCTATTTTGACCATTCAAACAATGTCATACCACCAATAACGCACCCAACACAAGATACCTCACCACGACTTCAATGTCATGGTTTTTTCCTTGCATCAAAGTATGCGATCAAATGGTACACATTGATATTGATCTCAAGTTTGGAGACCAATACATATGTTTGTAGATAAGAACAACCAATGACATCTGAAAAATGTGGTTTTTCTATTGGTGGGTTTATCCTCATGATCTCATTTACTTAAGATCACCAAGTTCAAACTTCATGAGAAGAACTCTCAATACTTATGATCCCCCAACACCTAATAGTCATACATCATCTATTTCCTGCCAATATTGTAACGACCCAGGTATTTATAGAATAATATTTTTTCATATCTATTAATATTTATGAATAAGATATTAATTTTATGTTAAAGATGACACTTTTTTCGATATCGTACTCAACACACAACAATGGGTTTCTTTGAAATCTTATGTTGCACATAACTTTGAGTTATACCAAAAAATAATATAATAATATTATTATTTTAAATGGTAGTTAATGTCTAGCCATTGTATTGGCAGGAATGAATAGAACTAACTAAAATATGATTACACATTTTTGTTAAATGTTTTTACATTTATCCAATAAAATTTAGAGGCTAAAAATGAGAATGAATCCAATTTTAAGCATAAATACTCTAATATTTTTTAAAGGTAGTATTACCGCCTTTTGATGGAAAACCCCTTTTAAATCTAATTTTTGTCACTTTTATATATTGAATTTGAAAAAATAAACTTCTTATTTAGAAGCGGGGTATCAAAAATTACTTTGGGTAAATTTTTGGTATTTTTCTGATAAAGTTCAGTTTTTAATGAATAGTGAAAAATACTGCATTTTAAGTCAAAACTGTCTTTTCAACTGATTTATTTATATAGTTAGATTGTCATTTTAATTAGTTTTAAAGTGTAATTGGATTATATTTTTACCATTTAATCCAATTTTGGTCATTGGAAGTAATTTCACATTTAAATTGGACTTAAACAAAGGACAATCTTTTGATAGTTTTTACTTCTTAAAAATACGCTTTCTAGTTTTGACAACAGAAATTAATTTTAAATTAATTAATGAAACTTCTATGTTCTGAATTTGGTAAAATAGAAATAATTTTTGAATTTGTAATATCAAAATTAGATTTAGGTGAATTTTTTTTATTTTTCTGAAAACGTTCAATTTTTTATGAATAGTGAAAATCACTGCATAGTAGTTAAAAAATTGAATTTTTCATTTAAATGAAATTTTACTGCTTCTGTGAATTGAATTTCAAAAATACAACATACATGGTTTTTATTAGTAAGTAAAATTTGGTTCAATAGGATGAAAATAATTTTTGGTGAATAGCAACTTCTGTTTTTTATTTACCGCGGTTAAAGGTAAATAGGGTAATTCAAGGTAAAAAATAATATTATAATAATATAAAATTACCTTAACACTTATCCTAACCTTATTGGATGAGTCGTGGCCGAAAAATAAAATCCTTGGGTAGAACTTTTGGACTTTTTAAGCCACTTGGGTAAGATAATTACATTGACAACTTTTTATTTAAAGTAAAAATAAAAATATCATAAACATGTATTATTTTGCTAAAATAATTTTAATGTGGGGTTATATAATTGATATAATTGACTATAAATATTCATTAGAGAGATAAAAAGATTTACTACATCATGTTATTTTATTTATAAATTTTAGACATCAAATAAATAAATTTATTTATGACACAATGATGATGTAATGATTACCTCATTACTGAATGTTTTAAATAAACGAGATTATAAATATTAAAATAAATTTATTTTGAAACTTTTTATGCCATCCAATAATTTTATGGATGATTATGACTTTTTATCTTTTAACTAATGAAGTTTTATTTAATTGATCAAGTTTTTATGGATTTTTTAAAAAAAAGTCATGATATGAATAGTATAAAAATTGACATAAATGAGTTTTTAAATCAATTAATATTTTATTAAATGATAAAATAGTCCTAAAAATATAATATTCGTCCAAATGTCATTAATGATCCATTTTGGGTTGTTTGTAATTTTATAGTAAATATATTAACCATATAATATGAATATACAAAAAGACATGGTATAAGTTAAATAAGTTAACAAAGGGTTAAATAAAAAAATAAGGATTAAAAAATATCCAAAACCTATCCAATTATTATTGGATGATTTTATTTAAACTTATATTCATCTTATCTTCTAATTTAATGAGTTTTAGACCTTTTGAAACCGAAAATCATTTTATAATAAAATAATACTTTCAAACTTTCCTAAAGAGCCATTTATCCCTCTTATAAAAGGACATCACCTCTAACCCATTACTCACACCTCTCAATCCCCTTGGCTCATCCAAAATCTGCTCAAATAAGCTCCCAACATCCCTCTCTTCCTCCTATAAGCCTTCCTCTAGGCATAAGGCAATTCAAGAGATCCCTTTGGCTCAAATCAAAAGAAGTTACCCGATTTGAGGAAATTAAAGAATGAACGAGTCAAGTCGGACACGAGGTAAAGGGATTTGTCTCAATCTCCTTTCATTGAGGCATGTTTTGATAATATACAAATACCTTTATATGGTGTATAATAAACCCATTTTACTTTTACTTTCATTAAAAGGGAATCTTTTTTCTACGTAGCGTTTTACTAAACGACAAAAGGATTGTTTTTAATGTTTGTGGAGACAATGACCTCTCCTCTGTCGTAATCGTTATTTGGCTTCCTCTATAAGCCTTAATGTTTTTTTAAAAAAATGAAAAGAAATCCCTTATTCCTTTTTTGGGTTTTTTAGTATTGAAAATGTTTTTTGAAATGTATTGAGTATTTCAATATCTTAAAATGATATATTGTGATTGCAAATTAAATGTTATTACTGAAATGTTGATATTTGAAATATTTTATGTGTTATGATTATGTAATGGTACTTGGACATTTGACAGGTGGTTACTTGATAAACCAAATGATGGGTGGTTCCATGATAAACCAGGGATGGGTGGTTGCGTTATAACCTCAAATTCATTGGGTTTGGAAGTTGGTCGCATGGCTATTTCATTTAGTGATATGTGTGGAAGTCGATCGTATAGTTATTCCATTTAAGTATGTTTATGTCCCAAGTTACCTTTATATGTTATGTGTGCTTTCTATGGGTTTTATGGTAATCTTTTGGTTACAAAAGGGTAAACAAAGATCTTTTATTTAGTGAAGAATATTTACTACTTCATAAAGGTGAAAAGTATTACTTATGATAAAGTATTCATGGTTTACTTGTTGTTTTGAAAAACTAACAGTTTTCCTTCTTTGTGTATCCCTTACTAAGATTTTTATGCTCATCCCAAGTTTTTGAAATGTTTTTCACAGGACTTAAGGTGGAATAGGGTCAAGGATGGGATCAAGGAAAAGTCTTGATGATTAAAACATAGAACTAAACATGTTTCTTTTATTTAAAGAGTTTTTATTTTATGAAAAAAATAGATACTTAGTAGAAGTGTCTACTTTGTAATATTTAAATTGTTATGTATATGTTATGACCTAATTCTCTAAAGCTCTAAACCTGAAAATATCCTCAATGTGAATTATTAACTCAAGGTTAAGTAATGTTCTAAGGTTGGGGCCTTACAAATATGATGTATCTAGACCATAGGGTATATGTTTAACATTACTATCATAGTATCTTGAGGTTCTCATTATAGCTGGGAACTGCTATAATCTTTTGATACGACACATAATCTAAGGAAAAACCATGTAAATAGTGGATACAAAAGTATCAACACTATTAAGGTAAGAATAAACACATGTATATATCAAACTGCATACATGTAATGGTAATCAAAGTATATAAAGGAGTTTGGTCCAGGGAAACCACTCACAACAATTATATGGAATTCCAGTGTTAAAATTTGTAATTTTAGTGTTAAAATGTGGAACTGACGTGTTAAAATGTGGAACTCGGATGATAAACCAAATTTGAAACTGAGCAGGCACTAATTATGAACTCAAGTGATAAATTGATTTTTGAGACGCCTATGAAAAAACTACTTGTCAAACCACAAAAACATAATGGGATCCTATGAAAAGTTTATTTGTTAATGTCACAGTATCATGATTAGTGCTCCATATATAGTATCCTCAGATATGGAACATTACTCAATTTATTAGGGGGTATATCATTTCAGATCCACCCATCACGTAATTTTTCTAATACTTAATGCAATAATTGAAAGTAATTACATACATGATACCACAATATGAAACATTAATAACATGAGAATAGTCATCAAAGATACCCCACGATTGCGGAAAGTGAGTGTTTGTTTATGAAAATCCACAATCAAAAGATTATGTCATGTGGATAAGATACCCTTTAATCAATAGGGTGTTCATAATTAAAACAATCATTGAGGTAGATCATCTTCATGGTACAAAGGATTCTTGTGAATGTTTTATCAGGGAGTTCATGGGTAATCTATTGATAAAAAATGTATTGGTAGTAAGTATTCATGTGAATGGATGTTTGTTTACAAGGGATTAAAATGGCGGAACACCAATGCAGTAATGGATAGATACCCTATAAAATTAGGAGCATACAAGTGATGTATCTAATTTGCATTGGGAATATAAATATCTTTAAAAAATAACTCATAAACCGGTTCATCTGTATCAATTGTGAGATGAAATAATGAGACAAAGGTTTTCAAACACTTACGATTGATGATAATAAATATTTATTGATATAATGTCACATGGAATATGTTTTTGAGAAAGAACATGTGTGGTGGAAGAAGTCTTAATGTACTTAGTAATGTTCACATTTACCACTTTTATCCTTCGTTGGTTTCACACTAGTAACAGTAGGTTTATTGGCTAGTTTATAATATTCCATATGGAATCTTTTTTAATTCTCCTTGGAATATTTATGCAGAGGGATAAATATACCTTATGACTTTTGAGTTAGTTGCAAGTTCATGGAAAATGTCAATTCACCTATAAGGGGCATCTCAAACTCCCACCACCACAAAAACAGGTTTTCACAGCGTCACCCTTTAACAGCGCTAAAAAAAGCACTGATAAATGGGGGTTTTTATCAGCTTTTTTTACTAGCACTGATAAAAGGTATATTTCAAAAAAAATCATCAAAAATAATATATTAATATAGAAATATAGAAATATATTTATATTTATATTTATATAAATATAATATATATTTTTTAAATGTGTTTTAGATAAGTATAAATAAACATTTACACTTAATATATAAGATATTTAGTGAAAATAACTTAAAAAGAATTTTAAAAAATATTATTAATTAATAATTTGCTAATTATTATCGAGTGATAACCATTTAATAACAATTTGAAGACAAAAAAAAACAAAAAATTAATAAAAGATCTAAAATAAGTTGAAAACGTAACTCAAACTTCGAATGGTCATAACTTTTGATTCGGGTGTCCGTTTGAGTTCTACCGCATATCAAATCTAAGTCTGCAATGAGTTCTACGCCCTCAATGACAGAGGTAAAGCTCTGTCAAAATTTTCAAGGTCAAAAAAGGCCCAAAAGACCTCCAAAACCGAGTTTTTAGTCAGAATAACCTCATTTTTTAACATTCGATGGATTTCCAACCTCATTTAAGGGGGTCTTTTTGTCTTTTTTTAGTGGGGACTGAATTTATTCTCAGGTCTTACATTCATATTGATATTATAGTTTTGAAATTTTATCACTTTTCACAATGTATTGTTATTTATAATCAAATATATAATAATATATAAATGTTTTTTATATATTCACACATAAAAAATAATTTTATAAATAAATAATTAAACATGTTTATATATATAATATATTTCTCAATATATAAGTCTTATCTTAATAAAAACTAATATCCATTTTATTTAAAATACAAATATATGAATATTTATATACTTATGTAATGTGTGTGTGTGTTAGTATGTGTGTATTAACAAACTGATATATATTATCTATATATTCTAACATATAAATATACACATTGATATATAATATATGTAAATATGTATAATTATACTTACAGATACACACACATATATAATAGATATACATGTGTGTGTATGTTGTATATATGTATTTATTTATACACATACAAAAAAACATATTTTATAAATGTATTTAAAAGTAATCTTATAAATATATATTAATATACGAATAAATATACGGATAAAAAATATAACTAAATATATATATAAATAAATATATATTACTGTAAATATATATATATATATATATATATATTAATACATGAATACATATAACTAAATATATATATAAATAAATAGATATATTATGAAATGGAGAACAAAACAAGATGGGCGCGTGGTCAAGGTGCAGGCGCGCAAGAGAGAGGTTCATATTCAAATCCTAGCAGAGGTAAGGGTGCGCAGGCGGGTGTAGGGGGGCTAGCGTTGTTAAAGGAACTCCCCTTTTAATAACACCTCGATTATCAATACCCTTTTAGCGGTGATAAAAGGGACCTCTTTTAATAACATCTCGATTATCAGCATTTTTTTAGCGCTGATAAAAGCTTTTTTTAGCGTTGATAAAACTCTGTTTTGTAGTAGTGTCATTATAAATTAAATTTGAAAACTATTCACAATATTCGTATTATGAACCATCTAAAATAATTTAATTTACATGTATAATTACCGTCATTTTATTCTTACAATATCTCTTCACATAAAGATGGTGATTTACTCCACCTTTGATAAACTTCAATTGTTTCATAAAGGAGTCCAATCTTGATTACCAAGTCTTTAGTGCTTGTTTTAAACCATACAAATCATTTTTCAATCTACACACTTTGTTATGATCTTTATCAGTATTAAATCATCAAGTTAATGCCCCAACGTTGGTGGTGGGGTGGTTTGAGTTTGGAGAGTTGATGAGCAGGTCGTGGGGTCAAGTCTGAGGACCTGCGTGTTTTATGCTATACGTTGTGTTCCACGGTGACGGATGTAATCAACCTTATATTAAACCATCAAGTTAATCAATGTATACCCCTTCTTGTAGTACCCTATTAAAAGATGTTAATTTCATGTCCATTTGGAACGCTTTGAACTTCTTTTGGACAATAATAGTAAGAAACGACCTTATAACTTCTAACCACGCAACTAGGGAAAATGCGTCATTCACGTAAATTTCATCAATCTGTGCATACCCCCCTGCATACCAGTTTGTCTTTATTTCTTATCATTTGTACATACTCGTTTAGATTGTTTTTATCCACCCATTTTGTACCTACGGCATTTTTGTTTTTAGATCTTGACATCATATCACATGTTTAGTTGTTTTTTATCAAAGAGTTTTAAAGAGAACACATATATGATATACGTGGTATAACACGAAAAAAAATCAATCTCTTAAATGATATTGATTATTATATCTTCAAACTTATTTTCACGCCATTTTTTATACATTTTATGATGCTTAACATGGAAAATATCCCCCTCAAAATAATTTAATTCTATACCTTCATAAAACGAGTCAGACATGTCACAAAAACTTCAAATTAAAAAACGATCATAATTTTATCCAATAATATTTATGTATAGAGGTGTTGATATTTTTTTTGAAATAAATGAAGTGAACTAGGATAAAGGAGTGATTAAATAAAATAAAATAAAAAGATTGCCGCTCCCCCTCGGAGTTTCGTCTCGGGGTAAAATGGTCATTCTGCAGCGCCCCCTCCGCGTTCGGTCATCACATGGCATTTTCCCTAAATTTTATCATCCGTAAAAATGTGAAAGAGACCGCACCAAGAACGCAGCTTTGTCCTACTACTCTCTTTCCATCTTTCTTGCCTCCCTCCACATATTGATCAGTAATATAACCAGTCGATTCAAAATTTCAAAGCATCGTCCTCCATTGCTTGTCACTTAGCTCCGTCTCCCGCCTTCCTCTCCGTCGCGGATCTCAAATATGGCTACCGGCGACGCTGATGGAGACGGGGGGCTGGATCTGTTGGTCGAGTTGAGCAAAACCCTAAAAGAGGGAGAGCGAATTCTCGCACCCACTAGAAGACCCGATGGTACATTCCGGAAGCCTATCCGGATCAGGGCTGGTCATGTCCCACAAGACGAAGTTCCTCTTTACCAATCCAAAGGTACCTTGGTATGTATCTCCAGCTCCGCTCACCGAAAATGCGCTTTTGTCTTGTCATTCTCGACATTCAGTCTCTTGTTGGTGCAGTTGAAGAAGGAGATGGCGTCGTTACAGGAATTTCTGCCGGGTTATGATCCGCTTCCGAGTACAAAGCCCAAAACGAAATCCGTAAAGCGGAATGAGAGAAAGAAGGAGAAGAGGATGCAGGTATCTCTGCGTGCATTTGTTGCTTTTGAGATTGAATTAATGACAGGAATCTCCTTCCAGGGGGATCCATTGTTTGTGCTTTTTACTAATTTTGATGCTTGTTTTTGGGTTTGTTTGAAAAATGCCTTGTATGGATATAGTTTGGTCACAGCATTGCAACTCAGTGAGTACTCAGTCAAGGTCTATTACGAGTGTGAAATATTTCTAGGCACCTTGGTCTATTCTATCCGGAGAAAGAACTTTCTTTAGTGTTCTATTTAGCGCACCTATGTTTTAGAACTTTATGTGCATTCAGCCAAAAGACATTAGCACTGGGTTTTGATGTCGTGGCCTACTTTTGAGATCTTAAGAAGATTTATCTTTTAGGGTAGATTGAGTCATTTAGCAGAGTTCCATGCAGAAAATTTGATTAATGGACGCCACAATGATATGTGAATGAAGTAAGATGAGAATATGTAATTTATCTAGTCATTCTGTAAGGAACTTAAAGGTTTGCTCTGTAAGGAACTTAAAGGTCTGCCACAATGATATGTGAATGAAGTAAGGTGAGAATATGTAATTTATCCAGTCATTCTGTAAGGAACTTAAAGGTTTGCTCTGTAAGGAACTTAAAGGTCTGCCCTGTCACATATCCATTAAATGACCGATACACTAGAATTAATTATGTTTCACGAAAGTAAAAAATTCTAAATGACCCATGAATGCTTCATTATTAATATAAAGCAATGCTGTAATTAGTTGCCTTGGATTGATCTTATTAGTCTTGGTTGACTAGCTGTCTCGGTCCATATACCTGCCATAAAAGAGTTCAGAGTCCAGTGAATTGCTTTTTTCAGGTCGGGGGAGGCTCATTCATATGTGTGTTTTATGTTCTTTAATTTTCCTCATGGGACATTTGGACAGGAAAACCATTGCTTAATGGATGGGTCCCTCCCTTTTTCTTTTCGTGGTAATTTCATAACAAAATTGCCCATTACTCCTGTTACTCCTGTTTGTGCACAATGAGCAGCTGTAGTGTCAAAATTTAGCATGGCATATGGTTTTTTCAACCTAGAAAACAATTTTATATTTTGGGTGTTGGAAGGTAACTCTTGAAATTTGTATCTTAGGTTCTGTTTGACAGCACTTATTGAAAACTGACTAGAACACTTGTGTTGAGTGGTTATGTATGAGTGTTTCCAGATTACTTCTGCAAACCTTTTTTTTTTTGCAAGTGCTATTACCAAATGGATCCTAAGGCTCCGTTTGACAACACTTATTGAAAACTGTTTATAGCACTTATCACTTTTGATAACTGTTTCTGATTAAGTGTTTTCTTCTCTGTTGCTTAGAAGGTGATGTGTAGTTTGAAAAAATAAGTGTTTGTTTTATTTAAAAAAAATGTTTATACTCGAGTTCCTTCTTAAATAAGTTACAAAAAAAAAACAGTTGCTATTGGACAGCCTGATACGGAAGCACTTATTGCAGGTGATGACTGCTATAAGCAGTTTTCAATGAGTGTTGTTAAACAACAGCCATGTGGTTTTCTTCTAGAATATGAATCGTGGTGGTTTTTTAGAAACAGAACATACACCGTTTTTTTTTTCAAACTGCTTATCATAGGTGATGAGTGCAATAAACAATTTTCAGTAAGTACTACCAAACATACCTGAACAATGAGCCTTTCTTCAAACTTGATAAGTTGCATCAAATGCATGGATAGTATGATTAATGTCCAGTTACTTTCTACTGAAACCTTAATGAAAATTAAAGCAAATATAGTTCAAGAACACTTGATTTTTTTATTTTTTTTTATTTTTAAGATTGGATTTCATGTAGAATTCTCGATTAAAATGAGAATCATTAAAAATTTGTAGCCATGGGCCAGTGGAATTGGCCTTGAGCAAACACCATTTGGGCCTCCGGAACATCTTTCACAAATGTAACGCCTCGAGGTTATTCTCTTGCAGACATGATCCATGCAGGCACTTTTGGGGACTTTGGGGCAACCCTCAAAATGTTTAGTGCTTGGGCCATCCCTAGAAAATGCAACCCCCCAACTAAATTAATTATTATTAATTCATTAATCTTATAATAATTATATGTTTTGTTTATTATATGGAATCTGCTCATTACCTGTCGGTTTTCTTGTAACTCGGACCTTTACTGTCAAGTATATTTATTTTAACTACTGCAGGTAGCCCTTGAGAAGGGTGAAAGTTTAGAACAACAGGAGGGTGAGCAAACTAATGAGCAAGATCCTCCATCTGCTGAAGATGTAAATTATGGATCAGAAGCTCTTAAATCAGTGGAATCTCAGATGACCAAGTTATCTGTTTCGACAAATGCTACCGAAGTTACGGCTCCATCAAATTCAACTCAGAGTTCAAATCCTGAGGATCTGGTTTTGGATATTGATAAAAAAATTCGAGCCGCGAGGGAGAAGGTAAATTTTGAAAAATATTTCACTTTCTAAATATGTATTAGAAAATATGTTGAAAAATGTTTTGAAAATTTAAGGGAAGGTTAGAAAATGTTTTTCATTAACTGTGATGCATTTTTTTTTTTGAAAAATGAAAAAAGGAAATTTTTCCAAAACCAAACCTTGTAGTTTTATGTTGTTATTGTTGTTTGTTACGGGTCGCCACCATTCCATTGAATCCCTCCCACGGATCTGAAGTAATTGCATCTATAGGAGCACTGAGCTTTCCATTTATCGTTTCAGATTCGTCTCACACAATCTCAGCAGCATAGAACCGCTGTTCAAGATTTGAAGGCTTCTAAATTGGAAGATTGGCGCATGGAGCTCAAGTATTTGGAGGAGAGAAAAGCCGCTCTGGAGGCATCATGAACTCTTCTTGTTTGGGTAGCAAGCCATTGTATTCTGAGGATATTTTTATTTTAGAATTAGCCGTTCTTGGATTTAAAAAAAAAAAACCTCAATTAACCTAAAATAAGATATCTTCAGCTGTAGCTTCAGAAAATGCAAAAACAAGTCTCCAGAAATAATCTTCGGTCGGATTCCTCTGGAGTTTTAAACTTCAAATTCCTCAGGGCTCCACCTGCATGTCAGATGCAGCCCGAAGGTTGTCATTCGGTACCTCAAAAGCCGTTGTGCTCAGAATGACAAATTGTATCTGATAGAAGAATGTCATTGGGCACATATTAACAATATTAATAATTAATAATCTAGTAAGATTAATTATAAGGAATCTCAATTCCTTCAATCCTGTATATGTAACATTCTGAAATTTTAAAAGAATAATATTTTATTCAACAACGTATGTGACACACAACACCAAGTTTAGAAGATAATATAACACCTCAAAACTTTACAATATATATTTTTTAGAATAAATTTATTTTTTCCAATAGCTTATGATACACGTAACAACGAGTTTCTTCAATAGCTTGCGTTACATGCAAAACCGAGTTTTAACCGAACAACAATATACTACCACTACTACTACTATTTAATAGTTATCACCTAGTCGTTGGAATGACGAGTATGAATATGATTAACTAACTTATAAGAATATATACTTTACACATGTTTATTAGTTATCTATTAATTAGTAATAAAATGCGAATCATTTAAAAGTAAAAGAAATATTTTCTGAAAAACTGCATTTTTCTAAAAGACGATTTAGTCACGCTTTGCGCACTTAATTTTAAATTAAATTTTATCACTTTTAGTAAATTTTTTTGAAAAAATAAACTTAGCTTACATGTGGTTCCGCCCATGCTGTACCCGTGGTGGTGAGTTGAAGAGGTCCTGGTTTCGAGCCTTCGCGTCTGCAGATTTTCTTTCCTTTGTTCCCCTCCCTCGGACCTACCATGTATCATACCAAAATTAGCTTACGATGAATTTTTGAGATTTTTATAAAAAGTTTCATTTTTTAATGAATAGTGGAGTACTGAATTTTAATTGAAAACTGTCTTTTCGTTTAAATAATTTATAATGTCAATTTATATTTTGAATTGGTTTTAAAGTAATATTAGTTCAATTTTATATCAATTAATTCAATTTAGGTCATTGGAATCATTTTCATATTGAATTATGATATAAAAACTTTGTAAACTTTTGAACATTTTCTCTTTAAAAACCCGTTTTATCATCGAGTCTGCGAGATTAATTCTAAATTATTATTTTTTCACTTCCGTGAATTGAATTTGGTAAAATGAATTCCATATTTGGAATCAACATAATTTATAATATCTAATAAGGTCAACTTAATTTTTGATCAAAATGAATAGTGAAAACAGTAAAAATTAATTACCGTAGTTAAGATAAAAATAGATTTACCGAATGGTTAAACTAAAATGATAAGGGTTAAAATGAGATAGACACTTGTCTAAAATTTATTGGATGACCATATTTCGAACTTACCTCATCTAGGTTCGAGAATGACCCATTTTGGAGGCCTCTGACATTATAAAAACGTGGATATGATTGAATCTTTTCAAAAAATTACAAGTATGTCACTCACCTCACTTATAAATGGCCACCCACTCTCCTATCTTCTTCACACCTTCACACCCTTTTGCTTCAGTCAATCCCTGCTCAAATCACTTCTCAACTTCCCTCCTTTCATCATAGAAGCCTTAGTTTGGACAGAAAGCCAACCTAGGAAAGCTTTTGGTGCAAACCTAAGGAGGATACCCGAAGAAGAGGTAACGTTCTCCAATGTACGTTTTTATTTTATTTCTCCCTCCACCTTCTTAAATTCTTATTAAACCATGTTGATATAATAACCTCAATATCTTCCATATACTTGGATATTGTTATGTTAAGGGAATGACATACAACCACCCCCACTTCTATCAAATGGGTTACAAAATCATCATTTATGTGTATGACATACTACCGCCTCGTGAACCGATGTCACTCATTTTTCTATTTCCACTTCTCATAGTTGGGTATGGTGAGAGATCTAAAGTATATATTTTATATTTATAACATAATTATACCTTAGGAGTCATTATATCATATATACCTTCTTTACTTTCCATTCCGTAGGAGATATGATAATGTCGCTCGTTTGTACGGCGGACTACCGCCTCGCGAAGCGACGTGAGTTGTCTTTCACTAATGCTCTACATGGAAGGCGATAAGGATAAAGTTAATGATTATTTGTGATATACATGACATAATTATGATATTCATGACATATTTACCATTCTTAAAAGATAATATACATCATTTTATTTCTTACCTTTTCACTTAATAAAAGATGATAACATCGTTCGTGTATGTGTGGACTACCACTTTCATGAAACGATGTGACTCTCTTTTCATCACCACACCACATCGATGAAATATATAAGTATATTTAAAGAAATAATATGGAAAGATGAAATATTACTTACCTCCTTTCCATAATGATCGTTGAAAAATGGAAATGTTACTCATGTGTACGTATAACCCACCATCTCCATGATTGTAACATACTTCATTTTTCATAACCATCTTTCATGATCAGTTTTAAAAGTATAATTGATTTATAAATATGATAATTATGTCATGATTATTATTCTGAAGATGATGAAACTATATAGTATGCACAAGAACCAGACCTTTCATGACAAAACACGCATGAGAAAACAAGACAATTAACACTCAAAACAATGAAAATAATGAAATATTATTAATGAATGAGTGATAAGATGTTACAAAAAGATCATATATGATATTATAAATATTAATATGTTTCTGGTATAAGTTAATAACATGTTTAAAACCACTATATAGGAGTTTAAAGAACGTTCAACCAAAAAGAAGTGTGAAGTAAGAGATTTCATCTCAATTTCATTTCATTAAGGCATATTGCAATGTTATGCACCTAGTCTCTTTTATATAGTGTATATAATTCCCCTTGGACATTTAATATCATGAATACTTTATTCTTTATGGTATTTTAAGTTTCAACTTGAATTATTTCATCTTAAGGGGATTTAACTTAAAAGTTACCAAGTGGTAAAGAATTTCATACTCAATTTCTTTTCATTGAGTTATATTACTCCTTCATGGTATTTGATACTCTATGATTATGTGTATAATGATTTTTGATTATCTTAAGTTTTATTTCCACTTGTTTTATGTGGATTTACAGCTGATACACATAATCAATTCATTGATTAATTCTCACATTAACCATATACTCATTGTAAGAGTTTATTTCACAATCTCATTCTAATAAAGACTGTTTATATTTGTATTTCTATTGAAGGAAATTATTTAATAATTATATAATAAACCCATTTCATTTTCTCCTCCAATTATTTATTATATTTTCAAGTAATAGTACAATTCCGACAATTTGGTACATAAAATTATTGAGAAAATGTTTTTATAAAATCTGACTTTATTTCTATCTTCAGTCAGAATACATTTTTCATCAAAACCCATGTTTTCCAATTATTTATTATATTTTCAAGTAATAGTACAATTTCCCACAATTTGGTACATAAAATTATTGAGAAAATGTTTTTATAAAATCCGACTTTATTTCTATCTTCAGTCAGAATACATTTTTCATCAAAACCAATGTTTTCTAAAAAAATGTTTTCAAAAATGTTTTAACCTTTTAAAAATGATTTAATAAATAAATTTTTACCCATGTTTTATGTAGAGACCCAGTTTTTTCCTTGTAAGATTTTAAATTTTTCTAAAAAAATTTCCAGAGCTAGGCGATGAGATGACGTGCGAACCCGAGGTCCGGTGTGCCCAGAATTAATTTTATAAAAATATTAAAAATATTTTATATTCCATGCGCATGGTTAACTAAAGAAAGCGGGATAAAACTCAAACGGTTGATCAGATTGGAAATTCGAGACCATGGTTGGGTCCTAAATGCGATGTTTACCCTAGGCGTGACATAAAATGAGTTGGCACGGGACATTCGTACCTCTCGCTCGTTGGCGATGTGTTTAAGAAATTTAATTAATTAATCAATTGATTGATTAATTTTCCTTCGACCTAATTAAAAGTTATAAATAAGTATTTAAGGGAATTTGGCCAAGGTTGGCTCATATTCCACCATTCACCGACGAGAGCACCTCCTCCCTCTAGAGAATTCTTTCGACAAACGAAGAAACTTCAGATCGAGGCGATTCAAAGCACAACAGACGCAACGGATCTTGGCGAGCGCGTTCTTCATCAATGGCGATCGATCCAAACCAGGTAGGGCTCGTCTATCGGTGTTTTACACCCTTAGATTAAAAGTATTGGGCAGATCCATTTTTTTCTTTGGATTTATGCTCTTTGAAACCTCTTCATGTGCCCGGGTATTGAAATTTAATTTATTTATTTTCGTTCATTTAACCCTGGTGCCCCAATCTTGTTTGTCGGGCAAGAACGCTTGGCCAACGATGTTTAAAAACTTGTTTTGGTGATTTTCTCCCTCGATTCTTCGCATTCTTCACTGTGGAATCCCCGCGGATCCCAGTTCGACAGGTATCGGGCAACCCGTGTTGGGGTTCAGCCCGCACGTGGTATCTTTTGGATTTGAAGATATATTTTTTTGGAAATTCAAATTGGAGCCTTCCACTGTGTATCTGCCAACATGAGATATATGTGATATATCATGATATCTTTTTCGAGATATGTTTTCAGATATCCATTTCAAACAAGATATGTGGCATATGAGATCCTATAAAAGGGGAGGCGACAACTCAAGGAAGGAGACAATTTTGTGGTGTGCAGCAACCCAAGGAGAGCAGATACTTGGGTGATGGTTTCTGGGCATGGGCAGCAGCGAGCAACGAAAAATCGGGTTGTGCAACGAGGTGCTGCAATGACGCCGCAAGTTCGATTTTGATCTTCAAAGGGTGATGTCTTGTCAGAGACTATTATTAGAGAGGCAAAAAGGCATATCAGAGTATGTTTTTTCACATAGGTTTTTACGCTATATTTACAATTCAAGTCTCGGGTTTTACTTGGATTTTTATACTCTCATATTCATAGTGGATATTTCTCGGAGTTTCCCCATGGTTTTTTAATCCTTTGTAAAGAGTATTTTTTCACGTTAAAAATATGTGTCCCCATTTTTTATTCTGCTATTTGGTTTTTCGCTTCGCTTACATTGGTGATTCTCACAATTATTGTTAGCACAACTGAGTTTTATTTTTGGGGCCGATCCACTTTTGACCCAACTATTGGAGTTGGTACCCTAAAACAAACTTCTTTTATACTTTATGATAACTTATATTCATGGTTTTGAATATTAATAAATTCCTTATCAAATCATGATTGTTCTTCTGCGTAACATTGTATGTTATAATGTCCTAAGAGTAATCGTCACTGTTGGCGCTAAAAATCAGAAGGGAGAAGGATAATAAGAAAGACTCCGAAACTGCCTCGCGAAGACCTTTCGTGGAGTGCCATGGCCCCGTGATCCCGCTGCAAAGCACAGGGGTGGGATGCTTCGCAAGACAATTTGACATTCACGAGCTTTCCACGAAGCGAGGAGGCGGGATGCTCCGCTAGCCTCCTTAACGTTCGCGAGCCCGCCGCGAAGCTAGGAGGCGGGATGCTCCGCGAGCCCCTTTGACGTTCGCGAGCTTTCCGTGAAGCAAGGAGGCAGGATGCTCCGCGAGCCCGCCGCGAAGCGAGGAGGAGGGATGCTCCGTGAGCCCCTATGATGTTCACAAGCCCGCCACAGAGTGGAATCCATCTTCGCGCCGAGTGAGCGTTGCTCCGTGGCGCCTATTGTCTATAAATACCGGCCTCCCCCAGGCCCAAAGCACGAATCATCTGAATTTTCCTCTCCCCAGCTCTCAAATCGTGAAACACTTTCTGCTCTGCGAACCATGAGCTGCTCAAGGTACTTTTTCTCCGCGAAGTGCCTCCCCTTTTCCTTATTTTCACCCCCTCTTTCGAGAGGGATGCCTTTCGCGAAGCCCACGGGCCTTCGCGAAGGAAGGATATCCTCACAGGGACTCGGGTCATCACAGAGCATTTATGCTTCGCGAAGCACCCCCCATGCACACGTGACTCAAATGCTAAGGCCAAGTCACTGTGCCTCACAAAGCACATTGCTTCACAAGACCTTGCTTCGTGATGCACCCATGCTTCGTAGGGATTTGCTTCGCGAATGCCCTTCCACTTCATGAAACACCTCTTGTATGCACCTATTCCCTATGCATAGGCTAGTCCACTTCACTTCATGAAGCCTTCACCTTCACGAAGCCCTTCCCTTTCATGGAGAACCAAAGCTCTATGAGGCCTCTACTCGTAAACCCCTTTGCTCTGCAACTCCCTCTCCTGTGCAACCTCCTAGGTTCACACGAAGCAATTTCAAAGTCCCTTGGATGACACTGCCCGTTGCGTTGCTTCACCTCATGCTTCTTCACATAGGCATGCCAACGGATATTGCTTATTCACATAGCCACGCTAATGTGGACCCCCAATGGTTCGATCCATGACACCCCCTAGCCATGACGTTGCCCGTCTCTTCTCTTCACCAGGGTGCATAGGGTACCGGTTATGTAAGTCCTAGGGGTGCAGAGTGAACCCACCTTTTCCAAGTTGCAGGACGTTTAACTGCCAAGCATCATCATCCTCAGCACATGACGTTAAACTATGACTTCCCCCCATGCATCCTACGCGGGGAAAGGGCGACCACATTGGTGTAATCCCCTAGCCTTTCTTGCAGGAGGTAGCACCACTGCTCCTCCTTTCTTTTCCGGTGCCCAAGGCCAGCAAAGGGTGTGATGGGGAATGGTGATCCTCCTCTCTTCCGTGCCGAATCCCTCTTCCGCTGGGCTTTTTCGCCACCGGGCCTCCATCCTGGAGTAAGTCCCAACCTCTTCGGGCTGCTAACCATGCATGAGCCCCTGTTTCCTCTTTGAGCTGTGATCACGTGTAAACCCCACTTCAACTCTCACAGACGCACCTTTCGTGACGTGATCGTCAGGTCTCTGATGCCTCTTATTTCTCACACCGAGCATGATTCACATGGGCTTAGATCAAGCACCGACCATGATATCCACCATGGGAAGCCTAGAGTGTAAGCCCTATGCCACCACCTGAACTACGAGGTCTTTGATCTTTGACAAGACAAGGTACGTAGGAAGCCTCCACGAGGTTCAAGCCCACCACCCATTGAACCCCAGGTCCCCCTTCACGTCGGTTCACTGACCCACCTGAACTACGAGGTATTTAATTCCCTGCCATAGGGATATATAGGAAGCCTCCACGTGGTTCAAGCCCACCACCCATTGGTCGCTCTGACCCCCTTCTCGTCGGTTCACCAACATCCACCATGGGCAGCCTAGAGTGTAAGTCCTAATTCCACCACCTGAACTATGAGGTCTTTGATCCTTACCAAGGTAGGGTATGTAGGAAGCCTCCACAAGGTTCAATCCCACCACCCATTGGACCCTAGGTCCTCCTTCACGTCGGTTCACCGACCCACCTGAACAACATGGTCTTTGATTCCCTACCACGGGGATACGTAGGAATCCTCCACGAGGTTTAAGCCCACCACCCATTGGTCGCTCCGACCCCCTTCACATCGGTTCACCAACACCCTGGGAAGCCTAAAGTGTAATCCCTACACCACCTGAACTACATAGTCTTTGATCCTTTCTAAGGCAAGGTACGTAGCAAGCCTCCAAGAGGTTCAAGACCAACAATCGGTCGCTCTGACCGCCTTCACGTCGGTTCTCCCCCGTCCTGCATGATGTTAAACTGTGGACCCCAATTGGCGGTAAGCTGTCGTCAGATGAACTATGTGGACTTTGATTCCCTGCCACAGGGACACGTAGGAAGCCTCTTCGAGACTCAAGCCCAAAACCATCGTCATCTTCATGACGGTTCCATCCCATTCACTATCCAATTCATACAACCGCTCCATAATCCATCCCGATTCTTATCCGGGCCGCCACATCCCGATGAAATCATGCCATCTCATTCCCCATTCCACTCAATAGTGACCGGGAAGTCAACCATGCGTTGGCCCCAACATCAGTGTTCCCTCTAGGGGTTGCACCCATCTGATCCACTCCAGTCAGTGTTCTGATCAGTCTGGTTCATCTCCACTAGAAGTTAAACTAATGACATACCCTGTGTTAAACATGAGAAGCTGAGGAAAACCTCATAAACATGCCTATGGCATATAATTCATCGCATTAGACACGGGATTCCTCGGGCTTCTGCGCCCTCGATAAGCCCTATAATAAGGGGAAGAAACCCAGACGTGACAGTGTCCCAGCGCCCAGATACACTAGTGATGTCCAACGTGACTACTCCCCTGACCAAAGGTTGCTTCCCTGATTGGACCCCTTGGAATGTCCTGTCAGAAGCAGTGTAATTAACTGGTGTCCATGAAGATATGGCACCAGGAAGAGTTTCAAAAACAACGTCTTAAATCTATAAGGGAGACCCGGACTAGGTGACGAGTTCTGAGGAGGAATCCAAGGAAGTAAGAACTGACATCCCATCATCCTGTTTCGATAAAGGAGCAAACATCCATGAACAAGGAGTGGATTCCGCCCAGCTTTGGAAAGTGGGAATGCAGGGCAACAGATAGCGCCACTGTCCTGCCAAACGAGACGGACTCGTGCGCACTGATGAAAGCGTCAGAAACAGAAACGGTGAACCCGACGTGAAGTTATTCTCCTCAATATGGATATTAGTGGAGTTTGAGGCATCAATGGATTATCATGTCACCTAATTCAGTTATCCGGTGCTGGGTCCCACTAGGCAAATAGGGGGCCTGGCGTGAAACTCACCAGAAGTTGGGGCAGTAGAACGTTGGACATTCTGTTCTGTGATGTTGTTAGTGTGGATCCCTCTTACTAGTCATGGAAGATGGAATGACGCTGGAGAATTGGTCGTAGATTCCTTTTTCTTTTATCAATGATGAGTTAATCTCCCTGATCCTAAGGAATCAAGTTGCTGCACCTAGAACGCGATCTCTGCCTTCCCACCGATGCAGGGGCAGGGGCAGTGCCAATGCGGCAGTCCCGTGCAGCTCCGCCTCTTCCACAACGGCCTCTACACCCATGGCCCTAGGGAACTCACGACCCATCTCCATGTCTGAGGTCATCCAATGAAGGGTGATCAACGACCTCGTGCACCGTTACGAGGAGGAGGGAATAATCCCGACCCAGGATATGGCCCGCCTGGATCTGGAGGCGTCTGCGCCTCATCACCAACACTACCCCTGAGGGCCACGCAGGGAGTCACTACTCCCCATATCGACATATAACCATTTTGAGAGCCTCTCCCCAGAACGCTTTGACGAATCCCTACCTTACGCTGATGAGGTAGGGGACGTCCGACCCAGCCCAGTCAGAGTTCCATTCCAGGGGCTCCCAACGAGGTCTCCCACCTGGCCGCGTCAGCGTCGCCGCCTAGTCTTGCTGGATGAGGAGCATGTAAGACACGTACCTGAACCACCGACCCCAGTTCGTCCGACCCGATGCCAGCGTCGGGCGCAAGTTGAGGAGGACGCCTACCAAGGGGCGTTAACGTCGACGGCTACTGTGGCCCGAGCCACCACCGACGCATATCATCAGTTCCCTGAATAAATTGAGTAGGGGAACCTATACACCCGACTAGGATCGAGGCCCCAACCGCCCCATGAGTAGGTTGGGTCGACTCTCTTGGTCACCAGCACAAGTAGTGGCCGCCACAAACTAACCCGCAACGATGCCACCCAGTACAGAGGTCCTCCCCATACCACTACCACAGAGAGCGCGAGCCTTCCCCACTTCAAGGCTCGACATGGAGGTCCGCCCCGTGCCACCATCAACCCCAATGAGGGCCTTCCCCGCGGTGGTGACACTCGGTACATAAGTCTCTCCCATTCCCATTACACTGGGTATGGAGTCATTCCTCTTGCCCTGACCGTCGGTGTAGGGATATTTCCCATCTGGTCTCTCTTCAATGTGGGGATCCTCCTCGTGTCCTCTTAGCAGCTGGTGAAGGTCCTCCCCACCTCAGCAACTAGAGGGGTGAAGGCCAACCTCGCCTCACTAGCACCCAACACGGAGGTCCTACCTGTGTTCAGCTAGACCGATACAAGGAGCCTCCTCGTACTGAGTTCACCAGGGGAAACAAGCATGGAGGTCCTCCCCATGATCATGCCAGTTATAGCGGAGGTCTTTCCCACTCCAGCACTATCCATGGAGTTCCTCCCCATGTCCCCTTTGAGATTTTTCCCGGTACTCCTCGCACCCCAACTTACTCAGGTGGAAACCCTCCCCACCTCAGCACCAGTGCAGCCGAAGGGACTTGTGTCAGAAACCATCCTTGTCATGAGGAGACACCCAGGGGTAGGAAGGTGGGTCGCTGCTGCCATAAGAAGAATTCTGGGAAGGTCCAGACAGAGATCAAACCAGTCCGCTTCTCAGACCCTGAAGCGGAATATGACTCAGCACAGGAACCCTCCTCTCACTCATCCGAGTCAAGGGCTGGGGAAGGAACGAGGCGCATCAGCCAAGTACTCCTAGAATGCGAGGTCCATAGGATTCCCACCTCCCTCTATAGGTATATCCAAGAGGATGAAAATCTAGAAACCCCGCAGGTTACGGTCGTGCAATCACCACCGTCGTCACCAGAATCTCTCTCTAACTCGACAAGAGATCATAGAGAACTATTCTAGGGACCGATGGAAGGCGAGAAACAGCACAACCTATTACCAGTAGCCCTATCCCCTAAGCTAAGAACTGCTACCGTCATCCCTTATTATCAAGATGTAGCGGCCAGTTCGTTATAATCTTCGGAGGATAGCCCAAGATTCGGCGGCCAGTCAGCCCGTTCGCTGTACTCTCCACCGGCCAGCCTTCCGTCCCAACGGTCTACCTCAGTACCACTGCCAGTTCCTCAGCCACCCCCAGTTTACGAATGGGGAAATTAAGGGCCAAACCCTAAATCCGAGCTGAGAAGCTTATGGAACATCCTCGCGGTGGACCACTTCCCCGAGATGTTCTGGCCCATGGCAGTGCCAAATTTTCACGTGCTGGAATCCCTCACCCCAGAGGAGGTTGAATGTTTTTTCCAAACCCTTTGGGTGATGCACTTTTCCCCTTTTCATCAGTGAGTGGTTTATCCCAGGAGACAAGCAAATTTCAAAGACATTGGCGAGCAATGCCATCTAGTTGATTTGGCCGCACTCCCTGTGGCCCAGCGCCCTGAGTCACCAGGGCACTGTAAGGCCCTCCAACAACAATGCATTCAGAGTTTCAAGGTACTCCGCAAGGTTATCAAGGAGGCTTCCCCCCATGTGTAAATCTTTGGCTGGGGGCAATATGATTCCCTCCTCTTCAGTCCTATCCGATGGCAGCCTGAATCGCTAGGCGATATCGAGGACATGCCCCTAGGAAGGGTCATGATCAACATGGCCGACATAGTGGATGAGGAGGATGAGTTGGAGATTCTTGATGGGGACTTACCCCCCGAATGAATGCCATTGCTATTGGACCCATCGGGGAGGGTTACTCGCCAGCAGAGGAACCTACTAGGTCTCCCTGCGCCCACTGAGGCATCGATACTCAGCTGGAATTCCGGTAAGGGTAAAGAGCACGTCAGAGCTGCCAAGCACTCCGACCCATCCGACTCAGTGCAGAAGATGGAGGAAGTCCCTGAGAAGGCCACATTGCGCCAGAAACTTGCTAAGCAGAAGAAGTTGGTTGATAACCTCTTGGATGAATGCACTGCATAGCGACAAACGAACTACATTGATCCTAGGCCAGGGCAGTAGGGGTAGGAACGACTTCCCCTCAGTGAGCTGCCTTTAGGCAACCCTGAACGTCCTGCCCCCATAGAAAGTGCTGAGGTCAGAGATTACAACAAGAGGGAACGATATGTCTCTCCAAACCCTCTCGAATGGCGCGACAATCCAAGGGACTCAGCTCGGACTCCCCCAGCCACCCTGAGGGTCATGCCTCCAACCGCTCTACGAGCCGCTAGGCCTGATTACTGTGTTGAAGAAACCGCCAACGCGCTAGTGGTTAGGGATCCCCATAAAGATAGGGACCCCCGCCCAGATGATCTAATGGTGGCACTCATTGCCCGCCTAGAGGCGTTGGAAACACAACAGGTGGAAATCCCTCCTGATGGCAAGCCATATCCAGCATGGGTGGATGATATGCCGACACCTCCGGGTTTCGGGAATCCCACATTCTCCCCATTTAACAGGATGAGGGACCTTCTGCAGCACCTGGACCACTTCAATTCAAGGTGTGGGCCCATGTTAGGGACTCTAGCACAGTAGGAGGCTACCAAGCTCCACTGTTTTGTTCAGACATTGGAGGGGCCTGCATTCATCTAGTACAACCAGCTTCCTGTCGGATCCATAACCAGCTGGGAGGACCTTCACAGGCAATTTCTCTACCACTTCAGCTCCACCACGTGGAAAACAAGCATCGTAGACCTCTTCAAGTGAAAACAAAGGCCTGATGAGCGTGTCACAGACTTTATCACATGGTGGAAAGGGCTCACATATTCCCTTGACATGCCACTAACTCAGGAGAAATTAATGAAGATGTGTGTAGTAAATTTCAAGATGGAACTGGTTCCCTCTCTGATAACCCAGAACTACCCCAGGGGATTTCGAGACTTCTCCGATAAGGCCCAGTGCCCGGAAGAAGCCCTGCAACAGGCCATCCAGGCACGTCCGTTGCCCCATGTAATTCCCGCGAGAAGGGATTTCAGAGCCGAGCCTACCGTGGTGGCCCAAATAGAGGCCCCTAGATAGCTAGAATTATTACTGGCGGCACCATGTCCCTAGCCTTTCAGAGGCCCACCACCATAGGCGCAGCCTCTAGCCCAGCAGTGGCTTCCTCAGAATCGGCAGGTGCCCCTGTAGAATGCGCCGTCACCGCCTAGGCGGGAAAACCAGGATCCACCTCCTTGATAGGCTCCTCCAGCTTCTCGTCAGGGCCAGAATCCAAGGCCCCCCTTTCCAGACAGAAGAAACCAGACCTACTCATTCAACGAGAATCAGGTCCCCAACTATTTCCGAAGTGCCTTGGAACAAGGGATTGTACGTTTGCCTGAGTGTAGAAGGCCAGAAGAGGAAAACCTCACTGATCGCCCCAACTACTGCCTCTATCATCAGATCCTGGGGAACACCCTCAAGTAGTGCTATGTGTTCAAAGACTAGATTCAAGACCAGTTTGATAACAACATGTCAGGCTGGGCCCGACCCTGGCACAAGTGGCATGTGTCGTCGTAAGGCCAGACAACAGTAGTGACAAAGAAATCGAGTGGCAGCAAGTTTCTAACCACGAGTCTCAGAAGTATGACGATTGGATGGATTTCAAAATGGTTTCTCATGCCCATGGTATCATTCGTGCATGCCTGAATTAGCCAGAGCCTTCAGAAACTGCAACCGCTACTTCTACATCATCATCTCAGCCGACCTCTTCCCATAAGAGCAAACATCGGCGGCGCAAGGGAAAGAAACGTGCCCCCCGATGACATCATCATCCCACACTCTTGGAGAATTCATGCCTCCGGAGATGGGGATTCCTCCCAGAATCCGTCCAGTAATGGATGACTCTTCAAGTGATAGTCAAGGGTATGCTTCAGTTAATACTTTGGAGTTGGTAAATCCCTATATGACTCCTGACGACGGGGAGCACCAGGCGAACCTCCCCAACGTCCCCAGCTGACGCCAACGTTGGCAGATCCATGACCATGTGGGTCATCGAGACACATCAGTTGACACCTTTATCCAGGCCGTGCATGCCACTGAGACCAGACAGCAGGCCCAACACATAGTTCAGCATGTGCAACCTCCTCATCCAGTGCCATCAGGCCCGCCTCCACCGTTGCTTGTATTGCTGGATCAGGCAGAGCCACTTCGACCATGATGCGACTAGCCTCACCCTACTATAGGCCAGTCTCAGTCATCTGGCCCTCATCCAGTAGCTACTCTGCGGGCTTCGACTAGTGAGTAGTAGGATATGCCCAACACCAGTCAGCCACCGACCTAGCCACCAGAGCCCACCATGCCTCCTATCACAGAACGGCCTCCTGCAAGCAGAAGTTCACACCTGACATGGAAGTATGATGTTCTCAAACACCTTTCCAACATCCTATCAAGGATTTCCATCCTCTAGGACCTTCTCCTATTGTCAGATATGCGTGAGGCCCTCACCGAGGCTTTAAGAAGACCCCTCCAGTTTGAGACAGAGGTAGCAGCTGCAGAAGCCTTTCATGCTGAAGCGGTTGAGAACGCTGAATGTCAGGAAATCATTTAATTCTATGGAGAAGATGAAGGATCTCCCATATAGGGGCACATCCTCCCACTGTACATCACTGGCCAATTTAACAGCGTGGAGGTTCGCCGCTGTCTTGTTAACACTAGCTCCGGGATTAACCTTATCTCGAAACGGACACTACAGAAGCTGGGGTTGTTCGAAGATGACCTGACTCCCTCCAATTTAAGAACCCAGGGATACGATAGGACATAACAGACTCTAGTTGGTAAGATCCATTTGAATACCCAGTTCGGTGGCCTAGTTTCCAGCACCGAGTTTATGGTTGTCTCCCAAGACACCATGTACAATGCATTAATGGGAAGACCATGGCTCCACCTGCATGCAGTAGTCCCCTCATCGTATCACCAATGCCTAAAGTACTCCCTTAATGGTCAAGTAGGTGTACTCCAAGGTGAATCATCTCCTTTCGCCTCTTGTGAAGCCTGCTACCTGGATGCTGACTATTACATGAGAAAGGATAAATAGATTCAGGACAGTGTGGTCAAACCTGTTTCGGTTGCAACTGACCCTTGGGTAGGTCTGTATGATGCCTACGTCTTCCCAATCCATCGATTGGAGGCCACAACCCCCGACACAGGGCAATGTTTTTTTGTCTCTGGTACAAGGGAGAAGCATATTCACAAATCCAAGTGACGGCGTAAAATCACCTCATACTCCTACACAAATCAGGCTCAGGTGATCTCGAAGCCTCCTACCCCTGTAAGGTATCGGGATGTCTACCCCATGGAAACAACAGTACGTTATACATGCCTGTTTCACCGAGTTGGAATCAACCGGCTCAATCCAACGCGCCAACACTACTTTGATATCATCAAGCGTGGCCCCTTGGGCCAAATACCAGATGAGACCGGGTCGATAGCCTTCATCGCCATGGTTTCGGCAGTACCAGAATCTTCTGATGCGGCGATCACTGCTGCTCAGGCTGGTATCGGCCTCCCATCAGAATCTTCCGACCCAGAGGAAGCTTCTCCCACTGGGGATCCCTCCTCCACAAGCGAAGAAGAGTATTTGGAGGATGCTCCCCATTCCTTTGAAGAGGGAATCTCTGCCACGGTCGATGAACTGGTACAGGTGAACCTTGGTAGTGAGGTAGATCCGAGACCCACATTGATCAGTGCCACCATATCCCTCGAAGAGAAGCAGCGGTACGTGGACTTCCTTAAAAAGCACCATGACATGTTTGCCTAGAGTTACGACGAGATGCTAGGACTAGATCCTCAGGTAGCCGTCCACCGCCTCGGTCTTTCGGCAAATCATCGCGGGTTCAAGTAGACTCCTAGAAATATGCACCCTTCTCATGGTGCCATGGTCAAGGCCAAAGTTGACAAGATCATCAGATCAAACTTCATCAAGGAGGTCCAATACCCCAAGTGGCTAGCCAACATTGTGCCAGTTAGGAAGAAGAACAGATAGATCAGAGTCTACATAGACTTTTGAGATCTCAACTGTCAGTGCCTGAAGGATGATTTTACCTTTCCAGTGATATAATTGTTGATCGATGCTATGGTTGGGTTCCAAACCCTTTCCTTCATGGATGGGTACTACAGATATAATCATATCCGGATGGCCCCCAAGGACGAGGATTCAACAGATTTCAGGGCACCACAAGGTACATTTTGTTACCAGGTCATGCCCTTCAGCTTAAAGAATGCAGGTGCCACCTATTAGCGGGCCATGCATCACATATTCAATCCAATCCTCAGGATATTGGTGGAATGCTATGTGGATGACTTGGTGGTCAAATCCCGCCAATGTGAGGACCATCTTAAGGACCTCGAGAAAGTGTTCGACTTCCTCCGTTCCCACCACCCAAAGATGAACCCGTTGAAATGTGCCTTTGGGGTCACCTATGAGAAGTTCCTTGGCTTTGTTTTTAGGTACCGAGTCATCAAGATCGACCTAGAGAAGATCAAATCCATCAGTCAGATGCCTCCCCCAAGCAATATTTAGGATCTTCAAGGTTTCTAAGGCCACTTAGCCTATATACACTGATTCATTGTGAATATGTCCGGCAAGTGTAAGCCCTTTTCCCATCTTATGAAGAAAGGCACCACCTACGAATGGGATGAATATTCCCAGACCGCGTTCAAGGAAATCAAGTAGTATCTGCTCCAGCCTCCGGTCTTGATGCCACCCATATATGGAAAGCCGCTGATCCTTTACGTGACTACCCTGGAATGATATCTCGGCACCCTCATCACATAGAAGAAAAATGAGGGGACAGAAAATAGCCTCTACCACCTCAGTCATATGATCATCAATATGGAGACTAGATACTCCTCCATCAAAAAGAGCTGCCTTGTGCTGGTATTCGCAGTATAGAAATTGTGACACTACTTGCAGCACTATGAGGTATAGTTGGTGTCTTGGGTAGACCTTCCGAAGTACATTCCGAACCACCCCATGTTGACTGGCATTATAGCACAGTGGGAAGTAATCCTCCAACAATTTGACATCAGGTTCATACCTCAGAAGGCTATCAAGGGACAAACATTGTCATGTTTTCTTGCTGCCCATCCAACCCCTGCAGACCAGTCCTCAGATCTCGATTTCATGATGATGCAATCCTCTCAGTAGATCATGCCATCCCGTGTTGGCATATTCACTTTGAGGGCGTGACGCACGCCTGTCGTAGGGCATGGAAAAACAATTATTTCCTAAGATAAAATGTAGTAATGTGGTTGACCTAGGATGTCTCCCGAAGAGGAGTGCACACAAAATGGGTTGTCACTTTAAAACGGGGGTAAAAATGTTGTGAAAGGAAATTTGAAATTCAAATGATTGAAAAACAATGAAATTAAAAGGGTGATTAGGTCGGGGTCGGTTTCCTAATTATAATGCTATCCTTGTTCAATTTAATTCAAACCTCTTCTTCTTAGTTGATTAAAGTGAGTTTCCACAATCGTTTCCTCTCACTTCCTTGGTGAAATTGTTATTGTGAGAGAAAACCTTACCAAGATCTCGGTTTGGTCAACTCTCCTTCCATGTGTAAAATAGTTGTATTGAATATCCTTAATTGAAATGGGCAATTCCCGATCGGGTTTTGTTTATCCCAAACAACCAAGAACATTCACTACACCTTTTACACATACTGACGATCGTCGAGTACTTCACCACTAATTCCTAGTTTATTCCATCGTATATAAACCAGAAATTAGTGGAGGGAGATATTGATTATTTTACCAAGGAAAAAATAAATAACGGAATTAATATTCAAGAACGATCGCACTTGATTATAAAATCCGCTATAAGAAATTGAAAACAACTTTGAAGAAGAATGAAATTTATTCAATTGCGTTCAAGAACTCAAGCATTACAATGTAGAAAACCAACCCTTCCCCAATCACTCCAAAAGTTTACCCCACCATGGTTAGGGTAATCGAGTTGAATGGGGAAGAAGAAGGCATTACAAAACAATGAAAAAGAAAATAAATAAAAGAGAAAGCTGAAAAGTTCTCCTTCTTGGTGTCCCCGAAGGAATGGGATGGAGAATGGATGGCTTGAGAGGGTGGAGCTCTCCTCCTTTTATAGCCAGAATTCTTCACCCGACTGTCTACGCGTTTTAGCCCCATTAAATGACATCTTCACGCGTTGGGCCCTTCTTGAATGTTGTTCATAATTCCCTTGGCCGTGTCCTCTCAAAATTTCAGCGGATTTGGACATGTATTCCGAGAGTTATGACCGTTTTACTATGAGCATTTATTCTGTCCAGTCAGACTCTCCAAAACGAAATCCTCCGGATTAAGGTGCTTTAATGGCCCCATAAACGGCCAATTAACTCGGTGCTTCCTTCATAAAAGATGCTCCAAAACTCCTTGCGCGTCCACCCACAGAATTTCACAAGCTTTGGGCCCACAGTGGTTGAGTTATGGATCCCACATCAAAACTAGGCAGAACTGAAAACAGTTTTCTTGAGCCAACTTGTGATCTTCTTTTGAGCTTCCATATGGCCGATTCAGATTTTGGTCCAAATATATTAAATGAATCCCTGGATGTTTAAAATATGAAAAAGAAAGAATTTTGCAATTTGGATCAGTGTAGTTAATGTTATGGCCAATCTACCGAAATAAGTTAAAACTGTTAAAAATCCAAAATGGCCAATTTTTACAATTCAGCTCAAAATAACACCATTATCATAAAAATGAAACAATTCATCTTAGAAGAACAATTTTGTGGGTTTAAAACAATGATATTCAATATAAATTAATTGAAAATATTTTCTCTATCAATTCCCCCACACTTAGCACTTGGACTCCTGGACAAGTAAAAATCAAATCAAATCAAAATCAAAACACATATCAATGAGATCAATCAAATCAATTTCAAGAAACAAAAAGATATCATGCCTCATCAAAAACTGTTATTTCAAGTTCTCCATTTAAGATTTTAATATATTTCCACTTCATTTATTATCCCATGCACACAAAACACCTACCTCACATGAATTTTCTCTCATCTCACAAATGTAAAGGCTGAACAAGGTTTTTCTCATCCAAACTCACACAAGAGTCACCATAGGTTTGATAAATTCCTACTTCTCCACCCGATGTGAGTCAAGAACATGTGTTTCTCATGAGGACTTTTCAGGGTTGTTCTGTGGCTTCCGGTTGGTAGGATTTAGATGTTAAAAGTTCTGAGGCCGAAAAAGGAAGGCTTGGCTCTTATTGAAGAAAAATTGCAAGATTCTAGTTTTCACTCAAATATGGTCTCCTTCACTTCCCCTTTGTTGAAAATAGGCTCCATCATCATTCAATCAGCTCAGCAGCAAACATTTCAATCTTTTCAAACATGATTTTTTTTTAAAGCTCCAGATAGGCACAGCTTTCTTTTTACATTGGAAGCTCCAGAAAGGCACAGCTTCTCTTTTTACATTGGAAGCTCCAGAAAGGCACAACTTCTCTTTTTACATAAAAGCTCCAGAAAAGGCACAGCTTTCAACAGAATAATTTTTCAGCATCACACACATCTCTTCCACAATTTATTTTCCACCCAAAGTATAACCAAATGAGGTAGTACACCACAAGACATCTTCCCCCACACTTAAGTTCAACAAGATCATGCAATTTACTTCAAGAGCAGGTATGATAGGGAAAATTGGATTGTAATGTGGCTAACCTAACAGGCAATTCATGGATACTAGGGGCTACAATGAAGGATAAATGTAAAGGTGGGCCATAATGAAAAGGATTATTTTCAAAAGGGGGATTCAAACAAAATAAGTGCCTCAATCATTTAAAACACACGTACCCCAACCCTCAAGTTTTGAAAGGAATAAATCAAATTCTGGTTAAAGCAAGCATGGTCTGGTTCTCTCAAGAAATGAGGTGAATGAAAAGAATATGACAAAAATGGTTCAGAAGCCTCACAGGAAAGTTATTTCAATGATATAGACAGTGAAATATGGCATGGGTTTCAAAAATCAGTGTACTTTTCATGAAATTCTAAAATATTTGAACTTGAAAAGAAGTCATTTCAGCATTCATTTAAGCTCGGTTTCATGAAATAGATTGGTTCACTCATTGAAATGGGTTTCAATAATGATATTGATAATCTTTTCAGCTCAAAAGTATCAGAAACACACCAAAAATTGAAAAATAAACACACAAAAATTTGAAAACACACAATTTTTTTATTTTTATATATATATATATATATTTTTTTTTTGAAAACAAACATCAAATAAAAATCCTATACTAAAAAGGTTCCATCCCCCACACTTAAATGATGCAGTGTCCTCGATGCATTTAAGTGGATTTAACATGTAAGAAGAATTCTGATTGAATCACAACAGCAAGAAAATGTGAAGGAGAGGTATAACCTGATGGATCTTATTGATAAATAGGTTGGAGGAGCATGATCTCCTCCAATGGCTCTGATGGTAGGGTCCCAAGGAATTTCTTCAACCTATGTCCATTCACAGTGAATGGATCCTGCTCTCCATCCTTCATAATCTGCACAGCACCAAAAGGATATACATGAGTAACAATAAATGGACCTTCCCATCTGGAACGAAGTTTACCTGGCATCAACTTGAGTCTTGAGTTGAATAATAACACTTTGTCTCCAGGAGAGAAGTCTTTTGGTTGGATTAGCTTGTCATGGGCCACTCTTGTTCGTTCTTTGTAAATCCTTGAGTTTTCAAAAGATTCCCTTCTAATTTCCTCTAACTCCTGCAACTGCAATCTTCTTTCTTTCCCAGCTTTCTCAAGGTCCAGATTCATCTCTCTGACCACCCAGTAGGCTCTATGCTCCAACTCCACAGGAAGGTGGCAACTCTTTCCATAGATCAATCTATAGGGACTCATCCCTATCGGTGTTTTGTAGGTCGTCCTGTATGCCCATAATGTATCATCTAACTTTTGGCTCCAGTCCTTCCGGTTGGGTTTAACAGTCTTCTCCAGAATGGCTTTGATTTCTCTATTAGAGACTTCTGCTTGGCCATTTGTTTGGGGATGGTATGGGGTAGATGTTCTATGATGCACCCCATACTTCTTCAGCAATGCTTCCATTTTCCTGTTGCAGAAATGAGTTCCCTGATCACTGATGATTGCTCGTGGCACGCCAAACCTACAGAAAATGTTAGCCCTAACAAAATCACAAACAACTTTTGCATCATCAGTTCTGGTTGCTTTTGCTTCCACCCATTTTGAAACATAGTCTACAGCCAAAAGAATATATGAATTTCCAAATGACATTGGGAATGGTCCCATGAAATCTATGCCCCAAACTTCAAAAATTTCACAAAAGGTTATTGGTTTTTGTGGCATTTCATGTCGTTTGGATATGTTACCAGAAAATTGGCATTTTTCACATATTTTACAAAATTCATATGCATCCTTGAATAAGGTGGGCCAGTAGAGTCCAGATTCTAAAACTTTTCGGGCAGTCCTCTGAGGTCCAAAGTGGCCTCCACAAGATAATTTATGACAAAATTCAAACACTGATTCAATTTCACTTCTTGGCAGGCATCTTCTTATGATTTGATCATTACAAATTTTCCACAGAAACGGATCTTCCCAAATGTAAAATCTTGATTCAGATTTAAGCTTATGTTTTTTATGAGAGCTTAGATGATAGGGTACCTGAGATGTTACCAAATAGTTGACAATGTTGACATACCATGGCACTTCACTGTTGATGATGTAGAGTTGTTCTCCAGGAAGCTCATCATTAAGTAGGTTCTGCTTTGGTATTTCTGTTTCAGCGGTGTGGGGTAGTCGACTCAGATGATCAGCCACTTGATTTTCAGTCCCCTTCTTATCTTTGATTTCCAAATTGAACTCTTGTAAGAGTAGCATCCATCTCACCAACCGGGGTTTTGCATCCGCCTTTTTCATTAAGTACCTAAGAGCTGCATGATCAGAAAACACAACAACTTTAGTCCCCAGAAGATATGATCGGAATTTATCTAGTGCAAAAACGACTGCAAGGAACTCCTTCTCTGTGGTTGTGTAATTTATTTGTGTTTCATCCAAGGTCCTTGATGCGTAGGAGATGACTTGAGGCTTGCTGTCAATTCTCTGTGATAGAGCGGCTCCCACTGCTTGGTTGGATGCATCACAAAGTATCTCGAAAGGGTAATCCCAATTGGGTGGCTGCATTATTGGTGGTGTTATCAGCCTTTCCTTTAATTCATCAAATGATTCCCTACATGCACAATCAAAATTAAAGTTAGCATCCTTTAGAAGTAATCTTGAGAGAGGGAGAGAAATATTACTGAAATCCTTGATGAATCTTCTGTAAAATCCTGCATGCCCTAAAAAGGATCTAACATGTTTGACACAAGTTGGATATGGTAAGGAATTTATTACATCAACTTTTGATTTATCAACCTCAATCCCATTTTGTGAAATTATGTGCCCCAACACTATCCCTTTTTCAACCATGAAATGACATTTTTCAAAATTTAAGACAAGGTTCTTTTCAATGCATGTTTTCAAAACTTTTTCCAAATTTCCCAAGCAATGATCAAATGAATTGCCAAAAACTGTGAAATCATCAAGAAACACCTCCAAGCAATCCTCAATGTGGTCCGAGAAAATACTCACCATACACCGTTGAAATGTACCTGGGGCATTGCATAGCCCGAAAGGCATCCTTTTGTAGGCGAATGTTCCAAAAGGGCAGGTGAAGGTTGTCTTCTCCTGGTCTTCTGGTGCAATTGGTACCTGAAAATAACCTGAGAATCCATCTAAAAAACAGTAATGAGTATTTCCAGCTAACCTTTCAAGCATCTGATCAATGAATGGAATAGGAAAGTGATCTTTTCTGGTAACTTGATTTAGCTTCCTGTAATCTATACACACTCTCCAGCTGTTTTGTATTCTCATGGGGATCAGTTCATTTCTTTCATTTGTGATAGTGGTCAGGCCAGTTTTCTTGGGGACTACATGAATTGGGCTGACCCATTGAGAATCAGAGATTGGGTAAATGATATCAGCTGCTAACAATTTCTCAATCTCTTTCTTAACGACCTCCATGATTGTGGGATTGAGTCTTATTTGAGGTTGTCTAACTGGTCGAGATTCACTTTCTAAAAATATCCTGTGAGAGCATACCTTAGGGTTGATTCCAGGAATATCACCTAAACTCCATCCTACAGCTTTTACATTCCTTTTGATAAGGTCAATCAATGTTTGTTCTTGTGAATGGGATAGGTTATTTGCAATGATTACTGGCAATTTCTCCCCTTCCATTAAGTAAGCATACTTTAAGTCACATGGCAAAGGCTTCAGTTCTAAACATGGGGGTTGTTCAAGGGATGACATTGCATTTATGTTTCCTGCATCTAATGTTGAATTCTCTGGAATAATCTTACTTCCTCTTAACAAATCATCGAAAAAGTCAGATTTTACCTCATCCTCCAACATGATATCAGAATTTTCAGGTTCATGGGAGTTATAAAATTCAAATGAAGAGTGTTCTCCCATAGATAACAAGTCATGAAGCATACCTGAGTCTTCAATTGGTTCTATACCTTCATCATGGGAGATTTCATAAAGTGAGTGATTGCTGGAAGGGTGTTTCATCGTATCAAGAATATTGAAGTGTACCGTACTATCTCCGAGCTCCATGGTGAGTGTTCCTTCATGCACGTTGATGATTGTTCTGGCTGTTTTCAGGAATGGTCTCCCTAAGATGATGGGAGATTGGGATGGTGCTCGGTCTTCCTCCATGGTAAGGACATAAAAGTCTGCTGGAAAGATTAATCCTCTCACTCCCACAAGTACATCTTCAACGACTCCAGCTGGGAAAACGGTGGATCTGTTTGCTAATTGTACCACCACTCGAGTTGATTTTAGTTCTCCGATCTGCAAAGATGAAAACACAGAGTGAGGCATCACATTTATCGAAGCTCCAAGATCACATAGTGCATCAGTAAAATTTAATGAACCGATAGTGCAGGGAATAGAGAAAGTCCCTGGATCTTGACATTTTTGCGGTATCGGTGGTGTGATCAATGCTGAGACTCTTCTTCCTAAGTTGATTCTTTAATTTCCATCCAGCCTCTTTCTTTTAGTACATAGCTCCTTTATAAATTTTGCATATTTAGGGATTTTCCTGATTGCATCCAGTAGTGGAATGTTAATCTCAACTTTTTGGAATGTTTCCTGAATTTCCCGTTGAAGTCGTTCTTCTTCTCCCTTCTTTGACTCAACCAATGCTGATGGGAATGGTGCTGGAATATCCCTTTTCTCCCTTTGTTGTTTCTGCAATGGTGTTTCTAGTCTTTCTTTCTTGAACCTTGTTCTTTCTACTTTGTTGTTGACTCCATCTTTTGGTTGGACAGGACGAGCTTCAGCAGGTTCCCTAGATTCATCCTCCTCATATTGTTCTGGTGGTTTGAGCTCCTTCCTGCTTCGGGTTGTGATTGCACTAAAATTCTCTTTCGGATTGGGAATTGTTTGTGCAGGAAGCTTACCTTGGTTCTTGGTGAAAACATCCATAATGCTTGCAAATTGATCAGCTAGCTTGTCCATCTTATCTTCTATTCCTGCAACTCTTGTCTTCAGCTGTTGGTCTTCATTTGTCGGTGCACTTGTGGATGGTTGCTCATAATTCTTCCGCTGGAAAGGTGGTGGTTGAAAAGTTTTTTGTTGTTGGAAGGGCTTCTGATAAGGTTGTTGGAATGCTATCGGGTTCTGATATTGCTGCTGAAAAGGTGCTCTGGCTTGGTTCTGTTGAAACCCATACCCTGGTTGGGTTTGCGGTTGGTATTGCCTTTGTTGATAGGTTGCAGCACAACTTTCTGTCCCCTGCACTTCCGGACATTGATCAGTGTAATGAGAATTAGAAGAGCATAAACCACATACCTGATTCGGTCCTTGTTGTTCCTTTACATGGTTCACAGCTATTTGTCGCACCAACCTGGTGAGTTCACCCATTTCATTCCTAATTAAATCTACTGAATCAGATGTTCTTACCTCATGGATCCCTCTGGTGATCGTACCTCGAGTGCCAAACTGCTGTGAATTTTGTGCAATCTTTTCAATCAGAATTCGTATATCTGCAGGTGATTTATCAATGAGGGCTCCTCCCGACGAGGCATCTAGTAGATTCTTGTCATTGTCAAGTAATCCTTGGTAGAAGCACACAAGGAATTGGTCCTCTTCTATTTCTTGGTGTGGACAACTTGCACAAAGCTTCTTGAAACGTTCCCAGTATTCGTAGAGTGTTTCTCCAGTTGATTGATGGATGACATAAATCTCCTTCTTTATTGCAGTGCTCCTAGATGTTGGGAAGAATCTTTGTAGAAAGCATTTTTTTAGATCTTCCCAGTCACTGATCTCCCCCGGTTGTAGATTGTACAACCATTCCTTTGCTGCTCCCTCTAGTGAGAAGGGGAAAGCCCTCCACTTCACATGCTCTTCCGCGACTGCTCGAGGTTTGAAGCTGGAGCAGACATAGGTGAATTCTTGAATATGTCGATTTGGGTCTTCACCTGCAAGACCATGAAATTTAGGAAGCACTTGGATCATGTTAATTCGCAATTCAAAATCATTTTCTATGGCAGGAATTGCAAGTTGATAATTTTGATTGACAAATTGAGGTGCACAGATGTCACGTAGGGTTCGGTTGGGATTTACAGCCATTATTAAAGGTTCAAAGTCTTCACTCAAGGTATCACTTGAATCGGTGAGATTGATTTCTTCAAATTCTTTGTGAAGATTTTGATTTTTCAATTTGGTTATTGTGCGCTCAATTTCTGGATCGAATTCTAATAAATTGCTATTTGAACTATGGGTCATTCAAAAGAGATTTTTTTATTTATTTATTTTTTTAAAAAAAAACTTTGAGGCACTGCCTCCCCGGCAACGGCGCCAAGTTTGACGCACGCCTGTCGTAGGGCGTGGCAAAACAATTATTTCCTAAGATAAAATGTAGTAATGTGGTTGACCTAGGATGTCTCCCGAAGAGGAGTGCACACAAAATGGGTTGTCACTTTAAAACGGGGGTAAAAATGTTGTGAAAGGAAATTTGAAATTCAAATGATTGAAAAACAATGAAATTAAAAGGGTGATTAGGTCGGGGTCGGTTTCCTAATTATAATGCTATCCTTGTTCAATTTAATTCAAACCTCTTCTTCTTAGTTGATTAAAGTGAGTTTCCACAATCGTTTCCTCTCACTTCCTTGGTGAAATTGTTATTGTGAGAGAAAACCTTACCAAGATCTCAGTTTGGTCAACTCTCCTTCCATGTGTAAAATAGTTGTATTGAATATCCTTAATTGAAATGGGCAATTCCCGATCGGGTTTTGTTTATCCCAAACAACCAAGAACATTCACTACACCTTTTACACGTACTGACGATCGTCGAGTACTTCACCACTAATTCCTAGTTTATTCCATCGTATATAAACCAGAAATTAGTGGAGGGAGATATTGATTATTTTACCAAGGCAAAAATAAATAACGGAATTAATATTCAAGAACGATCGCACTTGATTATAAAATCCTCTATAAGAAATTGAAAACAACTTTGAAGAAGAATGAAATTTATTCAATTGCGTTCAAGAACTCAAGCATTACAATGTAGAAAACCAACCCTTCCCCAATCACTCCAAAAGTTTACCCCACCATGGTTAGGGTAATCGAGTTGAATGGGGAAGAAGAAGGCATTACAAAACAATGAAAAAGAAAATAAATAAAAGAGAAAGCTGAAAAGTTCTCCTTCTTGGTGTCCCAGAAGGAATGGGATGGAGAATGGATGGCTTGAGAGGGTGGAGCTCTCCTCCTTTTATAGCCAGAATTCTTCACCCGACTGTCGACGCGTTTTAGCCCCATTAAATTACATCTTCACGCGTTGGGCCCTTCTTGAATGTTGTTCATAATTCCCTTGGTCGTGTACTCTCAAAATTTCAGCGGATTTGGACATGTATTCCGAGAGTTATGACCGTTTTACTATGAGCATTTATTCTGTCCAGTCAGACTCTCCAAAACGAAATCCTCCGGATTAAGGTGCTTTAATGGCCCAATAAACGGCCAATTCACTCGGTGCTTCCTTCATAAAAGATGCTCCAAAACTCCTTGCGCGTCCACCCACCGAATTTAACAAGCTTTGGGCCCACAGTGGTTGAGTTATGGATCCCACATCAAAACTAGGCAGAACTGAAAACAGTTTTCTTGAGACAACTTGTGAGCTTCTTTTGAGCTTCCATATGGCCGATTCAGATTTTGGTCCAAATATATTAAATGAATCCCTGGATGTGTAGAATCTGAAAAAGAAAGAATTTTTCAATTTGGATCAGTGTAGTTAATGTTATGGCCAATCTACCGAAATAAGTTAAAAATGTTAAAAATCCAAAATGGCCAATTTTTACAATTCAGCTCAAAATAACACCATTATCATAAAAATGAAACAATTCATCTTAGAAGAACAATTTTTTGGGTTTAAAACAATGATATTCAATATAAATTAATTGAAAATATTTGCTCTATCAGGGCGCCTCCCAGAGCCCCACCGACAGGAGGCTCAATGATCCCATACTCAACAGAGTAGGCCTGGGTATTGTCTTCATCACCCCGGCGCAAGCCATTCTTCCATACTCATTCCTGTTGTCAGAAGGCTGCACCAACAATGAGGTAGAGTATCAGGCTCTTATCACTAGCCTCAAGATAGCCCTTGAGATCGATGTGCCCCATTTTCATGTGAAAGGGGATTCTGAACTAGTCATCAAACAAATCAACGGTGACTATGTCGTCAGGAAGTCATAGATCATACCATTGTTGGAATACACCCTCCAACTAATGGACCAATTCCCATCTCATCCGGAAGTTACTCATGTCCCTCAATCTTAGAATGGTCAAGCAGATTCCTTGGCCGGCCTGACTGCATCACTCGCAGAACCCGAGCAGGATGATCTGATTATACACGTGGAACATCGGAGATTCATTGATCCTGTCACCCCAGATGATGGCGACGAACTGTGAGTAATCCATCTTACCACTGGAGCCTCCACGTTAGGACCCCCAGGTTCCTCAGATGCAGTGGTTGAAGTGACCCCCGACTAGAGAGCCCCCTTTGTCGAGTATCTCCAAAATGTTTACCTCCCAGCTGATCGGGCCGAGCGTGAGTGAATCCGATGCCATGCGTTGCAGTTTAACCTACAGAGTGGTCCCAGTCTTGAGCAGACCCTCTACAAGCACGAGTTCGATGGTGTTCTCCTCCGTTTCATCCAAGGAGTTGAGATTTCTCAGGTCATGCAGGAGGTTCATGCCGGTTCTTGCGGCGCCCACCAGACTGGGACGAAGCTTTCCCACCAGATCCAGAGACTGGGGTACTTTTGTCCCTCCATGATCCATGATTGCATTGAGTTCGCCAAGAGATGTCATGCATGCCAAATTCATGCTAACTTCATGAATTGGATGCCAGAACCTCTCCACTCCACCAAGTACTCTTGGCCATTTGCGGTGTGGGGACTCGATGTCGTGGGACCATATCCACCGACGACAGCTCGCCAGTGCATGTTCATCCTGACCGCCACAGATTTCTTTTCCAAGTGGGTAGAGGCAGTTCCTCTCAAGGAGGTCAAGGCCCATTCTATCATTGACTTTATGAGCTCCAACATCATCTACCGATTTGGAGTCCCTCACGCCATCCTCACCGATAACAACACCAACTTCCAAGCAGCTAAGTTGAATAAGTTGTACGCCAAGTACAACATCCATTAGAACCATACCTCCTGCTATCACGCGCAATAAAATGGACATATCGAGGCGTTCAACAAAACCCTCTCTAACATTTTGTAGAAAATGGTTGGTCAGAACAAGAAGAGTTGGACAAACAAGCTCCTCAATGCCCTCTGGGCTTATTGGACGATGACTCATAATTCCACCCAGGTGACCCCATATTCCTTGGTGTACAGAGTTAAGGCCGTCCTACCCATCGAGATCTAGCTACCTTCATTACGAACAACGGTCTATGACCAGATGGTGCCAGATAAGGTAGCCAAAATTCATCTAGCTGAATTGGAAGCACTTGACGAGAATAGGCTTCGTGCCCTACACAATCTGGAAAGGCATCCGAATAAGATGGCTAGAGCCTTCAACAAGAAGGTTCGCCTCTACTCTTTCCTACAAGGCGACTTGGTATTGGCCCTCCAGACACCAATGACCCCTAGCAGGAAACCACCCAAGTTGGATCCCAAATGGGAAGGACCTTGCATAATTCACAGGGTTTACCCCAATGGTTCATACTCCCTGGTGACCATGGATGGTGAGTGTATAACTCCTCCCACCAATGCCAAGTTTCTCAAGAAATACTTTTCCTGATCCAGTTGGTCTGGAATGACCTTAAACTTTTCGGTCCCGCATAACCCTAAACTGCATGATGATCCCGCATGACCCTAAACTGCTTCGTCCCGCATGACGATAAACTGTATGTTGTCCTGCAAGACGTTAAACTGCACCTTTATAACTACATGTGGCTTGATTCCCATCCACATGAGATATGTAGGAACGCTCAAGCATTTCATCTTGAGCCCATCCCCAAACTCTTCTCTTTGACTATACCCCTGGGTATAGTTCTCTCGGAGGATCCTTGCATGATATGGTGTAGGCTTACTTAGCCCCACTCATGCCAGGATTACGATGATCGAACCATCTTCCCACTCCTCATTATTATATCCTCCCACATCCTTACCGTACGACGCTAAACTGCATGGCCTTCAAGAACTATGTAAAGCTTGATTCCCATCCTCATGGGATACGTAGGAATGCTTAGAAATTTCATCTGTTGGCCCAGCCCAAATGCTAGAATCTTCCCTCAGGTTAAGACATATGGTGTGGTGCGGGCTTTTTCCTCAATTCACATTGAGCTCATCTCAATCTCGCCATAATTCCCACTACCCGGAGGTGTCCACCTCTTTCACAGATGGGCACAACTATGCTTCACCCACTCCTTTGATTGGGAATCCATAATCTATCCCATCTAGAAGGCCCCCCGAATGATAGGGATGCTAGGCCCAAGGGCTCTCCTAGCACTTTGGGCCAACGCCCTCGAGGATGTTGAGAAAAAAATTGATACAAGTCCCGCATTGCATATATGGTCAGCGGTCGATGCTCATTTGTTGTTCCCAGTCTAGGTCACTATAGGGACGCTGTGTTTCGAACATGGTCAAAAACTATCCTTTTTCGTTAGAGCCACCCCAAGATGTCCCAAACATTGAGTGTAGTGGTTCATTCTACCCCATTGTATCTCCAAGCGATGAAATCCCTTTGGGCGATGCCAGCTATTAGACCCCTATATGACAGGGAGAGCCGAGTCTGGCTCCTTGTTTCCCACACCTAGCACTACTCACGTGGGATTTGGAGCTATGATGAGGTGGTAACTGCACAAGAGGTCATATGGCTACCATTGACCAGGATTCCCAACCTCAGGCCCCTTGGCATTTTCCGGCCCCTTGGCCTTTTCTAGCCCCTGACCCAAGTTCTCATTTAGGGTTGTGTGGTGTGGAGCGGACTTATGTCCTCGTTCATTTCGGGTTATTTCTCCATGCCACACATATCCCCTTGAGACATCCCTCCCATCATTTATCATCCATATCACGAGCACAGACCCTACCGCGCTTCACGTGCCCAATATCGGGCCCTCGGCCCAAGTCTTAAACTCTTACGGGATTGTACGGTGTGGTATGGGATTATGTCCTCATTCATGCCGAGTTACTCACTGCACCGTACACCTCCTGTATGTGGGGTATCTTACCCATTTTCATCCCTACTACATGACGATAAACTGCACATTACTCCATTCAAGAACTACGTGTGGCTTGATTCCCATCCTCATGGGATACGTAGGACCGCCCGAATGTCTAGACTTTGGGTCCAGCCCCATCTTTTAGAAATCTCCCTCTCATCTTGGCCCCTTGGCTTGCATTCCCCTAGAGAGAGGAATATATGGTGTGGTATGGGATTATGTTCTCACTCACTTCGGGTGTTGTAACAACCATGCCATTTACCTCCTCATCCTGAGAGTTTTCTATCCCCCTGTGCTATCCCCATCTTTTCAAATCGGCCGTTCTCAAGATGAGACCCTCGGTCCTCTTTGGTGATTCACCAATGTGCCCAAGGGTACTCTAGTTTAGCACATGGAATGTCGGATTTTTCCCGGACATGCTTTCACCCATTTTTTTAGGCTTAGTGTTCCCCTTCATTAGGGCTTCCATCACCTTTCACATCTAAAGGGACCCCTGAATGGAATGGATGCTTGGCCCAAGGTCCCTCCTACCATTACGGGCCAACGTCCTCAAGGGTTTTGAGCAACAAATTGATACAAGTCCCGCGCTACGAATTTGGTCAGTGGTCGATGCTCATTTGTTGTTCCCATTCCAGGCTAACGCGATATAGATGGTGTGTTTTGAACATGGTCAACAATTATCCTCCATCGTCACGCCAACCCCATTAAGCCCAAAATGTCGGTTACATGACTCACACCCTCCTCCACCTCATCATGTCCAAGTATAATTTCAAGACTCTTGGTACTATTCCTCAGTGCACATCTGCACGTTAGGAGGAAAAAGCCGCGATAAGTCAATCATTCGGTGCTGCACCAATTTCCCCTTTGCATGTATTTCATGTATTGAAAATACCTTATCCGCCCTTATTTCCTACACCGAGTTTGACTCACGTAGGCTTAGGGATCAGATTAAGGTCCGCACTTACTTGGAATAGTCCTGCTTCTCCATGGTCCAAGTTCTAAGACCTTAAACTAAGATCTTTTCATATTTCCCCTTTTTATAACTAGGTACACCTTGATTCCCATTCCATGGGATAGGTAGGAACACCCGGACACCTCGTCTATGGGTCCAGCTTAATTAAGAGCCAGTCTCTCCTACTTTCTACCCTCTTAGCTCTTTTTGGCCCCTTGGCCTGAGGTTTCTTTCTCGGAATCATGCATGGTGTGGTATGGGATTATGTCTTCATTCACATCGAGTATGCTTTATTGCACCGTGAACATTCCCCCTTTAGCCTCGTCTCTACTATGTCTATGCCTCATGACATTAAAGTGCATGGTTGGTCCCATCACATGACCCTAAACTGTGACGGTATCATCCTGGCCGCACGATGAAAAATGGCGCAGCATTGTGGTGCCCTTGCTCAAGGGACATCATGTTTGGTATCGGTCCAACACCATACCATTATTCAATGCCTTCATTTGGATTGATTCTTGTTGCGATGCCTGGATTCGCTATTCTAGGACCATCACCTCATAAAAAAAACACCTCCATTCACCCTAAAGGACAAACAAGACTTATCAAATGCCGCTTCTTTTGGTACAAGGGCTAGACCCGCACACCCTTTTATCCCCAGCACTGGTACCTTACCGTGCCACCTCTCAGAACTATGTATGGATTGATTCCCATTCTCATGGGATATGTAGGAACGCCCATGCATCTTGTCTTCGGGTCCAACCCCAGGAATCCAAAATCCTATCCCCTCTCTTTCATCCCCTCGACCCAAACTCTCTGAGGAACATGTGGTTTAGCGAGTACCTCATGGTTCCTCATTCACATTGGGTTTTTGAAAATACCGCACCATGTGCCTTCTACATCTTCTTCCCAGCGTGGTATGAGCTCTATGACCTTAAACTAAGATCTCCCTATGGGAACTACGCGTCACATTTGGCTATTTCGCCACCCTGCGCATAACCCATTAGATAAAACCCCCTTAACGGTCCACCTTAGGACCTTAAGATAGAAGTGTGTAGCCCCAGGACCCTTGTCCTTGGGAGGGGGCTTGACTCCCTCTTTCTAATACGTCTTATAGTCGTGTTCAGATGCGTTTAGTCAAAGAGCCCAAAGTGTAGAAATTTCATGGGGACATTCCCCTTGTTCCATGTCCAAGCTTCATGAGCCCATTATTTGGATCCTCATCCTATTAAACATCTGAAGGGACCCCCTTCATATTCTGGTCTCATGCCGCCTTAGCTCACCTACCATTTTGGGCCACCGTCCCTAAAGATCCCAGACGACATTTGCGACAGGTCTTATGTTTTGAACACAGTCAACAGTCGACCCTCATTTGTCTGTCCCTATTCCAGGATAACGTGATATGGATGCTATGTTTTGAACGCGGTCAATAGCTATCCCCTATCATCAGGCCACCATCATTGCGGTCCAGGTTTCAAGCATCATGATTCACATGTTTCCACTCCCTTATGTTCAAGTGGAATTCTAACATACCTAGTTTTACTCTTCAGCGCATCTAGGTGTGTTATATAAGCGGGTCAACATCAGCGGGACATCAGTCATCTAATTCCCCATCGTCCCTAATGTGTGCCTCCCTATGCTAGGAAATTCCCATCACTACTTCTTGTTTCCCACATCAAGCACGAATCACGTGGGCTTAATAGTTCTGGTATGACGTGTACCGGCACAACCGTTGCCACACATGCCTTTCCTCATCCCACATGACGATAAACTGAGCTCTCAGAACTATGTATGGCTTGATTTCCATCCTCATGAAGTACGTAGGAATTCCCAACCACTTTGATTCGAGCCTAACCTAATTCTCACTCTTGGTCCCTTGACCTGAAAAGTTTCCTCTAGGGATACGTGGTGCGATATGGACTCCAAGTCCTCATTCACGTCAGATTGATAACTACCGTGCCACATACTCCCTTCCAATGATCTTCCCTTTCACTCCACGTCCTATCGTATGACGTTAAACTACACGAGTTTGTATTTCCTCAACGCATGATACTAAATTGTGGTTCTACCCTGAACAAGTTTGGGATGCCCTATGTTAATCATGGGAGGTGAAAATTTCCTCATCAGAGAGGTCCTGTTCAGAAGTGTGTTTGATCCCTGATTAGGCTGGTGTATCCACCTAATGCATTTACACCGCGATGGCATAATTTCAAGAGTGTTAGAATCTAGTCAAACAACCCATCACTCCACTCTCCACGCTTTGCGTGCCCTTTATTCAGACTCTCGTCCCCTATCATGTATAAAGGACCCCCCTAACAGTATGGATGCTCAGCCTATGGCTCGCCTACTATCCTGGTCCAAAGTTCTAGAAGGCTAATCGATGACATTCTGAGTCAGGCCCCATATTTCAAACATGGTCAGCGGTCAGCCCTCGTTTGTCATCCCCATTTCAGGGTAACACAATATAGATTCTGTTTTTTGAATATGGTCAACAATTATCTTTTATTTCCATACCATCCCCACAATGTTCCAAATTTTGGGTATTATAATTCACACTTTCCATTCCCTTATGTTTGGATTTATTCTAGCGCCCCTGGTGTTACCCCGCTCGTGCACAAGAGCACGCTAGGAAAATGGTAATTCGACTGTTCTGAGAGATTCATTTTCCAGTCAGGTCTCTCCCTTCTCTTCCCAAGAATCTATATTGGTTGTTCAAACCCCTGGATGCCCGAAGCCTGGTTTTCACACCTACATTTGAACAGGACAATAAGGTGGTCGTCCCTTGTTTCTCACATTAGGACCGACGCATGTGAGCTTAGGGATTGACTGTTGGAAACTCCACGAATGTCACAAGAATGAAATTAACCAACACAAATAATGGAACTCATGCATACAGTTGGCATAAAATAATCAAAGCATGAAAGTGCGTTCAAAGGTTAGAGGCATCACAACACCTTAGGATCGACCCCTCCCATGGATGGGTTGACCTCTTCAAAAGAGCGTAGCAGCTCTGCCACCCTCTGGCTGGTTGCGTCCAAGATTTTCTGCCTCCTGTTCAGTTCCCACTCCTCCTCGGCAGCGATGGGGTGTAATTCATTAGCTGCAATCTGGGCCCTCTCCACGCCGGTTCAGATGACGATCATTTTGTCAGAGGATCGCTTCATGCCCTCTTCATCCTCTACCAGATGAGCCTTCAATCACAATATTATCTCAGATTGCACGTTAAGGGAGGATGAGTGCTTGTCTGCCCGATTCTGCAGCCGCTGGACCTCATCTTCAGCCTCCTGGAGCCTCTTAATGTCCACCGATTTCCTCCACTGCCAACCCACACCGAGGCCACATTCATGCTCCCAAATCTTCTCTGCCATAAGATCTCGGACGAGCATGTGAGGACGTTGGGCATCCACTCCCCCAACACACAGTTCATGCAGTCATGAGCGAAGTCTGTCCATCTCATCCAGCCATAGTGCTTGGGGGGTGTCATCAATGAAGTGCTTGATCCGCTTCTATGATCAGCAACAGACTATTCTGCTATCCTCTTCATCAGAGGTCATCTCGTCATAATCAGAGCAGTTGGTAGGCTCATATGTAGGGAATTCCCCCAGGAAATCATCATCCAGATCCACATCCGGTGTTTGATCAGGCATGGCGAGACTTGGGCTGTCCGAACAATCCTCATCATCAGACCCCACCTCGATGATCTCTAGCTCAGACTCCCTAACGGTCCCACTAGTGATCGAGAGCGCCACTGTTTAATCAATCTGGACCTCCACTTCCACAGTCACCGACATCCCCCAGAGAAAGGCACTTCCAGGGGTACCGAACGACCTCACCAAGGCAACCCACGCCATTTAGAGGACTATGCATACAAAAAAGGAGAATTCACGTTAGTTAACATGGTCGATGGATGTCAGTCATTAATTTGGTAGAGGATACTTACAAAGATAAAATTCTCAGTCTCGTTCTTGGGTAGATGCCGCCAGGACCCCAAAGTGTGTCCCTCCATATATTGTTGGAAGGTATGAAGATTCAGGAGCCAATTTGGGTATTCTGGCCTCGCCAGACATGCTAATCTACCCAACAGCAGGTGTGGATTATAAAGGTCCTGTGTCTGTATCTCTTGAAGGGTGAGAACGAGCTCTGTACACAAGGCCCTCCTACACAATTTAGATGTTTGAAAGGAGTCCAGAATGACCTGAAAGTGAGCCCTGAAGAAGGGATGTGGAATCTTTACCTCAAGGGCCTCAGAAAACTCTTCAAGATCCCAGTCTTGATCCTTAACTTCACCCTCCTCCAACAGGATCCCTCTCCCGGCCACGTCTCCCCAGGAGGATTCATCTGATTCTTTAGACAGAGGGAACTATTCCCTTAAGTCATCAGCCAACAACTGTGGGGGAATCATGCAATCAAGAAACACCTTGAATCGATTTGTCATCGGATGTGGGGTACCCCAGGAGTGCAAAAAGTCCTCTAGCTCTTTCAGGTATTACTCCACCTCTGCCTGAGATACCGCAAATCCAGCCTTGATAGGGCCTATCCCCGATAAATCCACCTTGAAACGGTTCAGTTGTTTCCACATCTCTGATGGGTCGAGGAATTTCTGGTTAACTTCCCAGATGTCCCAGATCTTCAGGAAGACAACATTCTCTAGCATATCAATGTGGCACAGCCGCTTCCTGGGAGCCTGACTGGATATTCTACGGAACCCTCCAGGTGACCTCCTCTCAGGATGTCTCTGCTCTTCTAGGACCACCGGGTCCTTCACCACTGCTACCTCTCCCTCAACTAGTGCGGGCCCCACCGCTACGATATCCCCCCAACACGACATGCCCTTGCTGCCTTCCGACCTCTACCCTGAGGTTTGGGAGTCACACCATCATCAACTCGAATGGTTGGTTTCTTCAGCATTTCCCCCGGGTAGGCCATCTCCCAACTCTGGGCATATTCCTTCACTAACCCGATGACAGTGGTCGATAGGGGAAGCTGGTTCCACATCTTCCCATATTCCCGTGTGAACATAAGCCACATATGCCTCATCACACATGAGTGTTCCTCATAGCGCACCCCTGAATAGACCCACGGGGTCAGTCACTGCATGCACTGGAATTGACGAGCAAATCGGCGCGGGGTGTACGGCTCGCAGAGAGGATCACGATCCACCCTTGCCACCAAAACTCCACCTCAAAATTCCAGTAGATAGGAACAATGATTCTCTATTACCCGACCATCATCAGTGAATACCCCCGTCGGTAACGAAAATGGGTGGAAATTGAACTCCTCCACCTTCCACACTCGGTTCAGAACCGACGGTGCGATTAGCTTGGCTGGAAAGCTCTCGACAGCGTTCAGGATGGATGGGTGGAAGTTTGATCTTGGAGGGGAAATGGGGTTTGGGTATTCATAAACCCCCCCTGACGTGTGCTGCTATCCACCCATACAGGAGGTGGAATGGCCCAAATATTCTCTACGGTCTCTTTCCATCACTGATATGCCGCAATATCTTATACATCTTGGCGAGCATTGGGATCCCAAGGTTGAACCACCCTCCTGACGCCAACACAGATGCCATAATAATTGTGCTTGGTTGCACTCCCATGTTGGTATCCCTCATTGGCAGGATCCAACCACAGATGAGAGCCATGATGAATGCTTCCAGCCTAACTATCGGTTATTGTTCGGTGATGACGCTAAATCCCCACTTCTTCCACTGGCTATCCTCCAAAAGTCTCCAGTATGAGTGCTCCTTACTTCTGGCCCCCTTCGGAAAAGTATGAGGCCTCACTGGAAACTGTCTGTTCTCCGGGAAGTTCAGGAACTATTTGAACCACCGCTTGAAATGGACGTCCCTCACCGCCTCCTTGTCCTCTCCCGGCACAAGCTCCATCAAATCCATTGACAGTGGAAACATTTTCTCCGAGTCCTCCCACACACTCATGATGGGGAGGAATTCTTCATACATAGCCCCTAGTATCAGGAACCCCGAGATCTGGTGGACATCCTACAAGCTGATGCCGACTTCCCCATGGTGAAAATGGAACGTGTTGGTCCTCGATGACCACCTTCTCAATAGCTTCAACATCAACTACTTTGGTTGGTAGATGTAAAACTAGGAGTCCCAAGCTACCTCATATAGGCCCACTCTTCTCAGCTCCTCCCCAAACTCCTCACATGAGGTGCCTAACCAGTAGGCCCAGGCCCAATCGTCTCTGAAGTTTCCACCCTGGCGTAGGTCCCACTCCTCAGACCACCCCTTCTCCGGGTTCCCCAGAGCCACCTTTAATATCGTCCAATGCATGGGGGGAGACGTCTCCAGCTATAAATCCTTCCCATAAACATTATTCAGGTGGTTGTATAAGCAGTCAGTAATGAAGGGTGTGAAGTCCTCCTAGGCATGGCCGTCAGCCGCCCTAAACCATCGGTGCTGGCACGAAGTGCTCTTGAACCAGTAAGCTGGTTTGTATCGACTCCCTTTTTGGATGAAGACATCATCCCTTAGCTCAAAGCCATACAAAGGAAACCTCTTGCATAATGGGTCGTTCCTCTGGCTCTCCGATATAATCTCCACCAAAGAACCATGGTCAGAGTGGCTTTGAACTAGATCTCCTAAACCCAGGCTATTCGCCATCTCGTCCCTTAGGGCAGCATCCGCAAGGACCCCCTGGGAAGCTTCTTGAAGAACCATGCGGTCTTTTAGGTTGGAGCGATTGTTTTGGTTCGGTCGCGAAGCTCGTTCGCGGAGCGCGCTCACGGAGTCTGTTCACGGATCCTTTCCTTGGCCTCCAAACACGGAGTCATGAAGCGCACAGATGTGAAGTCAAAGATGCGCTCTGCGCTACGAAGCTGAAGGCCCGATTCGTGGAGAGAAAATCATGGAGTACGCGGAGCTTCACGAATCGAGAGTGCTAAAAGACAAAATCATGAAGGAGAGAAAGGACAAAAGAGAAGTCATCCCCTCTATTTATAGGTGATGACCCTCACCGCTTCACGGTGCATCTCGACCGCGGCGAGCTTCGCGATGTGCCCAGCCGACCCGTCGCTTTCTTGCTCGGCGATCCTCCTTCACGAGCCAGCTTCACGAAACAACCGAGGAATTTTGGCAATTAACCCTCAGATTTTGGCCCTTGGTTTCTCCTCGGCTCCAAGTCTGAGTGGGGGAATTTATTGGTGCCAAAAATTGGAAGGGAGAAGGATAATAAGAAAGGATACGAAGCTACCTTACGAAGACCTTTCGCGGAGCGCCATGGCCCCGTGAGCCTAGTGTGAAGCACGGGGGCGGGATGCTCCACGAGACTATTTGATGTTTGTGAGCCTGCCATGAAGCAAGGAGGTGGGATGCTCCATGAGCCCCCTTGACGTTCGTGAGCTTGCCGCGAAGCCAAGAGGAGGGATTCTCCACGAGCCCCTTTGACGTTCGCGAGCCCGCCGCAAAATGAGGAGGCGAGATACTCCACGAGCCCCTTTTATGTTCGCAACCTCATCACGAAGCGAGGAGGCAGGATGCTCCACAAGGCCCTTTGACATTCACAAGACCTCCGTAGAGTGGAATCCATCTTCATGATGAGCAAGCTCTGATCCGCGACGCCTCTTGCCTATAAATACCGACCTCCCACTAGGCCCAAAGCACAGATCATCCAACCTTTCCTATTCCCGGCTCTCAAATCGTGAATCACTTTCTGCTCTGTGAACCATGATCTACTCAAGGTACTTTTTCTCCACGAAGTGCCTCCCCTTTGCCTTTTTTTTTCACGCCCTCTTTCAAGAGGGATTCTTTTCGTGAAGCCCATGAGCCTTCACGAAATAAGGAGATACTCACGGGGACTCAGGTCATCGCAGAGCGTTTATGCTTCACGAAGCACCCCCCATGCACACGTGACTCAAATGCTAAGGCCGAGTCACTGTGCCTCACGAAGCACATTGATTCACAAGAACTTGCTTCACGAGGCACCCATGTTTCGTAGGGATTTACTTCACGAATTACCTTCCACTTTGCGAATCACCTATTGTATGCACCTATTCCCTATGCCTAGGATAGGCCACTTCACTTCACGAAGCCCACACCTTCACGAAGCCCTTCCCTTGCATGGAGCACCAGAGCTCTATGAGTCCTCTACTCGTAAACCCCTTTTCTCTGCAAATCCCTCTCCTGTGCAACCTCCTAGGTTCGCACGAAGAAATTTAAAAGTCCCTTGGATGACACTACCCGTTGCATTACTTTGCCTCATGCTTCTTCGCATAGGCACGCTAATGGATATTGCTTCTTCTCATAGCCACACCAACATGGACCCCCCAATGGTTCACTCCATAACACCCCTATCCATGGCGTTTCCTGTCCCTTCTCTTCACTAAGGTGCAAAGGGTACCTATTATGTAAGTCCTAGGGGTGCGGAGTGAACCCACCTCATCCGAGCTACAGGATGTTAAACTACCAAGCACAATCATCCTCATCACATGATGTTAAAATGTGACTTCCCCCCATGCATCCTATGTGAGGAAAGGGCGACCACCTTGGTGTAATCCCTTAGCCTTTCTTGCAGGAGGTAGCACCGCTGCTCCTCCTTTCTTTTCCGGTGCCCAATGCTAGCAAAGGGTGTGACGGGGAACGGTGCTCCTCCTCACTTCTGTGCCGAATCCCTCTCCCGTTGGGCTTTGTCACCACCGGGCCTCCATCTTGGAGTAAGTCCCAACCACTTCAGGCTTCTAACCACGCATAATCCTCTGTTTCCTCTTTGGGATGTGATCATGTGTAAGCCCCACTTCACCTCTCACAGACGCACCTTTCATGAAGTGATCATCAGGTCTCTGCTGCCTCTTATTTCTCACACCGATCATGACTCATGTGGGCTTAGAGTAAGCACCAACCATGAAATCCACCATGGGAAGCCTAGAGTGTAAGCCCTATGCCACCACCTAAACTATGAGGTCTTTGATCCTTGCCAAGGAAGGGTACATAGAAAGCTTCCACGAGGTTCAATCCCACCACCCATTGGAACCCAGGTCCTCCTTCACATCGGTTCACCGACCCACCTAAACTAAGAGGTCTTTGATTCCCTGCCACATGGATACATAGGAAGCCTCCACGAGGTTCTAGCCCACCACCCATTGGTCGCTCTGACCCCCTTCACGTCAGTTCACCAATATCCACCGTGGGCAGCCTAGAGTGTAATCCCCAATGCCACCACTTGAACTACAAGGTATTTGATCCTTGCCAAGGCAGGGTACGTAGGAAGCCTCCATGAGGTTCAAGGCCACCACCCATTGGACCCCAGGTCCTCCTTCACATCGGTTCACTGACCCACATGAACTACAAAGTCTTTGATTACCTGCCACGGGGATACGTAGGAAGCCTCCATGAGGTTCAAGCCCACCACCCATTGGTTGCTTCGACCCCCTTCATGCCGGTTCACCAACACCCTGGGCAGCCTAGAGTGTAAGCCCCACACCACCTAAACTACGTGGTCTTTGATCCTTGCAAGACAAGGTACGTAGGAAGTGATTAGCCACTAAATGAGGCTAATATTAATTGTTAATATACATAATATTTATTTTATTTATTATTAATAAACACCATTTTAGTGCATTTTACACTTTGAACATCATTTCACATTATGATTGTAATACCTTCTTAAAGTGCACTATTATGTGGTACATTTTTGAACATCATTTAAAGTACCAAATGATTCATCTGATTTTAAGGAATATAATTATACATATTTTAATTTTATATTTTTTGAAATTGATCTACACTTAAATATGAACAGTTTTTATTCAGGGATCAATGGAGAATTCATAGAAGAAGATGGGGATATTTTGTGATGAAAGGAAACAATTCTGGAGAAGTCAGATTGGACACCAGCCCATTGATGAGACTATGGGGCCCAACATACAGAGACAATTAATCCCAAATTTCATGGGATTATAGAATACATGTATATAAACAAATCACTTTTCAGGATCCAATGCTAATTCGGCCTCCATGGTGTCCATTTAGGCGGCCCTAGTTAGAGATAAAATTCTGGTCCAAATTCTGTGGCTCAGAAAAACATCCCACTAATATGATCATATCTCCGAATCCACAACTCCAAATGGGACCAAATTTTACAGGAGGCTATAAGACATCTGGAGATACATTTTATTCTTCTATTTCCCACTCTTATTCGTCCATCTAGAAGGTCTTACAAGTGCGTATGTTCGGTAAAGGAAATCTGGCTGCCACCTCGGGTCAAGGGTGGAAAAATCAACTCTCCCTTACTTTCCACCCACCTATGGCCTACCAAAATTAATTGAGGAGACTTGGAATATTGGAGGATCGACAAAAGGGCTCAAAAATTCCTATTTAAGGCAGTGGTGTTTGAGTATTTAGGAATCTTGGATGCTTTGTTTAATTGTAATGTTATGCTGCAATTTTGTTGTCTCAAATTTGTCTTTCACATGTAAGTTGTTCAATTCACTTTAGTTTCTTAATAAAAGTTCTTCTTATACTCTTATTATGTTGTTCTCCATATCACTTTGATACCATTGGATCAAGGTGTGGATTTATTCACACCAAACCTTGTAAAATTATTCACACAACGGTGGAGTGATCATTTTATTTTTGTTGTTTTCTTTACTTCTCCATTTCCTCCCTCATGAGTCTACTTTCCGCTTCCATTGAAACCATGAGATCAATAGAGGGATAACCCACTTATGGGTTGATCCAAGGGAGTAGAAAGAGGCTGGATTGGATATTATTTATCACCTCATTAATGTATAATCACTTCTTTAATTGAGATTTTTATTTTATGATTTTTAAACTCCATCGTCCTTGTTGAATTTAAGGTCACACACTTCATGTGCTAATATAAACCTTTACCTTGAAGTGCTCAAAACTTTGATCCTTCAAGTGTATTGGTGATTATTATTAAAGGGTGTAGGAATTAAACCAGTAATTTATGATGTTGTTTTATCTCCTTAAATGAACCCATCTCAAATATAAGAAATTGAAATCATTAAAAAGGAAATACGTCCAATTCACCCCGAGCGATAACCTAGGATCAACTCATTATTTTAAATTGAATTCACTTAAGTCTCTTAGATTTCATTTAAAACCATCTAAAATCAACCCAATTTGGCCACTTTATATCAAAAAATAGTCCATAGAATGTACGTGTCTATAGGTTACTTCTTAGGTCTCTGAGGATTCGACAACCCAAGCTAAACTACAAGGACCGTCTTACCTTCTTCTCTTGGGTAAATTTGAGCGAGAATAAAATTTTGGCACCGTTTCTAGAGACCTAAGTAAGTTATATTAGATACTATCATCATTTTTTTCATCTCACTTCTCTTATCTCATCCCCTATTTCATTCCTATGGAAAACCCTTTTGAACAAATCCAAACATCGGGAACCTCTCCTTACTTTGATCACTCCGCACCAAGTGTGATGTACAATGACCATCCTAGTTTCTACTGGTGGGTTAAACAACAACCAATTGAGACAAAATGTTTTAAATCTTATTATTCACAAAAAATTCCAAAATATAACGAGTTTCAACCCCACAAATCCAATTTGAACATCCTCCTATGGAATTCCAACAACATAGTTATCCTCCTGGAATAGACCATCTGTCTCAACCTCTTATCCATCCTAATCCACATTCATTACTTGAAAAATTGTGTCAAAAAATGGAGATAATGAATTTTGAGGTTTCATCATTGAGGTTAGAACTACAAAGCATTAAAAATTGTGAGGAACCCATCCCTACACAAACTATCCCTTCCATAACCTTATGTGAAGTGTCTAGTTTCTCACAAACCTCTCATGAATTTACTGAAGAGAAAACCTTTGTATTTGGGGAAGATAAAGAGGATCAAGGAATTGTTGAAGGGTATTTAAATCAAGAGGAAATTGACTTTTTGGATTCAAAAGAGGATAATTTGACATCATGGATTGAGTCTCCTAAGTATAACTCCATTGATGAATTTTCAAAAACACCAACCATTGAACCATTGTGAGAAATCACAAACATTGAGTCCATACCCATTCCTAAAATTGATCTTTCCAATTTTTTGGTTGAATATTCTATTCAAAAGGAACCAATTCTATTGAGAAAATTTGAAAATGAAATTGATTTTGATTCAAAGTTCCAACCTATGTCTGAAAGTGTTAGCCTACCCGAACTTGAACGAAAGGACTTTCCATCCACCCTCAAGTTTCCATTCATTGAGGATAGCCAAAAACTTCCAATTTTCACAATTTCTTATCTTGAAACCAATAAAGAAGTAATTATTCTTAATGTCTTTGGAAAGACTAAAAAAGAAACTAGATCAACCATTCCTGATATTCCTTGGATTTTACCACTCATTATAGAACATAGGTTTGTACATGAATAAAATTATAAACATAGAATCAATATCAACCTAGTAGAATTGGTAAAATATGGGGTCCTTAAAATGTTGAAAATTGGTATTGGGTAAGTTTTGGGGTTCATGTCGGGCTAACGACGTTAAACAAAGCGCTGCATGGGAGGAAACCCATGGTTTTAAAGTTTCCAATCATTTTGTTGTTTTAATAGAATTTATATTTTAAAGAGGATTAATGAGTCATTTTGATATTTAGAAATAAAAAAAATAAACTGTTGACCTGTTCTTCTATAATGAGTATGGATGAGTATGAAAGGGGAGAACCATATTCATTCGTGTCACGTGGTGTGATCCTTGAGTAATACCTTACCCAAAAATTTAAAAAGAAGACAATGTATCATTAATTTAATTTACTTTATTTTTATGTGTTTGTAGGTTAAAAAATAAAAATAAAAAAAATAAATAAAAATATAATAATAAAAAAGGGCCACATCGTAGGTCATGGGGAAAACCCCGTCACAACCGGCGAAGCTGTGGGGATTCGAACCCAGGACCGAAGGGAGACAGGGGCGCGTGATTACCACTGACCTATGACTTTTTTTGATTCCTTATTCTATAATTTTTATATATATACTCATATTTTACTTTCTTTATTATATATATATATATATATATATTGTTTTGTTTTGTTTTGTTTGTTTTGTTTTTTTTCTACTAGAGAACTCTACAAGTGACATGGATATCAAAGACTAAAAGGGAGCAGCAGGAACTTCAACTTCAACCACCAGATGATTTCATTCCATGATCCCCATTTTCAATTTCCTTTTTGAACTTCCATTATCTGCCCCTACTCTTAAATTTTCATTTCTTTAAACACTGGGGACAGTTTTGTTTTAAGTTGGGGAGGATAAAATAAAAATAAAATGATTTTGTGTCAAAAAAAATGAATGATTTGAAAAAAAATGTGTAAATGGAAGGAAAGATTCCTTTAACTTTGAACATGGTAATACACATTGCACACTTTGAAACTGAATATCAAATAATTTAGCATGCCTTGATTCTGATTTTAATCCTTGTATAATTTCATGAGCATAGATTTTGGAAAGTGTGGCTGTCCAATGTGATATTTCATCGTTTATATTTTCATCCAAATAAAAAAAGATCACAATGCACGTTCTTTAGATAGTGGGGTATTAGTTTAGTTCATGGGGTACCCCAAATAAATAGCATAGGTTTGGTGATCATTTTAGTTTAATATGAGTATTAAAAAAAAATTAAAAAAAAATGCGTGTAGAGCAATGAAATGACCTAATGCGTGGCTTTCGGCACTTGGGGATCGTGACTCTATAGTTGTCTAGCCCAGAGTTAGTAATTTTATCTCTATTTTTGGTAATTTGAATTTGTTTTTGACTGAGTTAACTCGAGATGATGCCCGAGTATGTGGGATTCACTTGGTGCTCTAAGGTCTTTGAGCCTGGGAGTTATCAGCAAAGTCTCGCTACAGGGGTTGACTCTTTTGAGTGAAACTTCAATTACCATGGCAAAATTGCAAAAAACAAAACAAAAAAAAAAAACAAAAAAAAAGCAAAAAAAATAATACAATAAAAAAAATGAATACTCATCTTAATATTGAAATGTGATTCCACCTAGCGCTTCCATCATTCCCCCCTTGAATAAAAATGAACCCCCATGTCTATTGTGATGCACAACACATCCTCATACTTAATTGATATTGGATGAAATATGACAATGAATTTGAACAAAGGAATGAGCTTGGGATTGGGATATTCTTATGAAACTATCTTGTATTAAAATATTTTGATGGGTTTCATGATTGTTTGGTATATGGGTTTCTGGTGATCATTGTGTATTAAAATGTTTTTGGAAAAGGGAATTCGAATTTCATATTGTTGAGATATATTTTGCTCAGGACTAGCAAAACTCAAGTTGGGGGGTGTGATTAGCCACTAAATAAGGATAATATTCATTGTTAATATAAATAATATTCATGTTATTTATTATTCATAAACACCATTTTAGTGCATTTTACACTTTGAACATCATTTCACATTATGATTGTAATACCTTCTTAAAATGCACTATTATGTGGTACATTTTTGAACATCATTTAAAGTACCCAATGATTCATCTGATTTTAAGGAATCTAATTATACATATTTTAATTTTATATTTTTGTAAATTGATCTACACTTAAATATAAACATTTTTTATTTAGGGATCAATGGATAATTCATGGAAGAAGATGAGGATATTTTGTGATGAAAGGAAATAATTCTGGAGAAGTCAGATTGGACACCAGCCCACTGATGAGACTTTGGGGCCCAAAATAAAGGCCTAATTAATCCCAAATTTCGTGGGATTATATAAGACATGTATAGGAACAAATCACTATTCAGGATCCAATGCTAATTAGGCCTCTATGGTGTCCATTTAGGCGTCCCAAGTTAGAGATAAAATTTTGGGCCAGATTCTGCGGCCCATAAAAACATCCCACTAATATGATAATATCTCGGAATCCAAAACTCAAAATGGGCCCAAATTTTACAGGAGGCTAGAAGACATCTGGAGATCCATTTTATTCTTCTATGGACCACTCTGATTCGGCCATATATAATGTCTTCCAAGCACGTATGTTCGGTGAAGGAAAGATGACTGCCACCTCGGGTCAAGGGTGGAAAAATCAACTCTCCCTTACTTTCCACCCACCTATGGCCTACCAAAATTAATTGAGGAGACTTGGACTGTTGGAGGCTCGACCCAAGGGCTCAAAAATTCCTATTTAAGGCATTGGTTTTAGAGGATTGAGGAATCTTGGATGCTTTGTTCAATTGTAATGTTATGCTGCAATTTTGTTGTCTCAAATTTGTCTTTCACATGTAAGTTGTTCAATTCACTTTAGTTTCTTAATAAAAGTTATTCTTATACTCTTATTATATTGTTCTACATATCAATTTTATACCATTGGATCAAGGTGTGAATTTATTCATACCAAACCTTGTGAAATTATTCACACAACGGTGGAGTGATCATTTTATTTTTGTTGTTTTCTTTACTTCTCCATTTCCTCCCTCATGAGTCTACTTTCCAATTCCATTGAAACCATGAGATAAATGGAGGGATAACCCACTTATGGGTTGATCCAAGGGAGTATAAATAGGCTGCATTGGATGTTATTTATCACCTCATTAATGTATAATCACTTCTTTAATTGAGATTTTTATTTGATGATTTTTAAACTCCATCGTCCTTGTTTAATTTAAGGTCACACACTTCATGTGCTAATACAAAACTTTACCTTGAAGTGCTCAAAACTTTTATCCTTCAAGTGTATAGGTGATTAGTATTAAATGGTGTAGGCATTAAACCAGTAAGTGACGATGTTGTTTTATCTCCTTAAATGAACCCATCTCAAATATAAGAAATTGAAATCATTAAAAAGGAAATACGTCCAATCCACCCCGAGTGATAACCTAGGATCAACTCATTATTTTAAATTTAATTCACTTAAGTCTCTTAGAGTTCCTTTAAACCAATCTAAAATCAACCCAAGTTGGACACTTCATAGCCAAAAACAGTCCATAGAATGTACGTGTCTATAGGTTACTTCTTAGGTCTCCGAGGATTTGACAACCCATGCTAAACTACAAGGACCGTCTTACCTTCTTCTCTTGGGTAAATTTGAGCGAGAATCAGGAAGCCTCCAAGAGGTTCAATCCCAACAATCGATCGCTACGATCACCTTCACATCGGTTCTCCCCAGTCCTGCATGACGTTAAACTGTGGACCCTAATTAGCGGTAATCCATCATCAGATGAACTACGTGGAATTTGATTCCCTGACACGAGGATATGTAGAAAGCCTCTTTGAGGCTCAATCCCAAAACTATCGTCATCCTCATGATAGTTCCATTTTATTCACCATCCACTTCATACAACCTCTCCATCATCCATATTGATTCTTTTCCAGGCCACCACATCTCGGTGAAATCATTCCATCTCATTCCCCATTCCCCTCAACAGTGACCGGGAAGTCAACCATACATTGGCCCCAACATCAGTTTTCCCTCCAGGGGTTGCACCCATCTGATCCACTCCAGTCAGTGTTCTGATTAGTCCAGTTTGTCTCTGCTGGATGTTAAACTTGTGGTATACCCTGTGTTAAACATGGGAAGCTGAGGAAAACCCTAGAAACATGCCTATGGAATATAATTCCTCACATTCGACGTGGGATGCCTCGGGCTTACGCATCCTTGAGAAGCCCTATAATAAGGGGAAGAAACCTAGACGTGCTAGTGTCCGAGCGCCCAGACACGCCAGCGATGTCCAACATGACTACTCCCCTGACCGAAGGTTGCTGACCTGACCAGACCCCTTGTAATGTCCTGACAGAAGCAATATAATTAACTGGTGTCCATGAAGATTTGGCACCAAGAAGAGTTTCATGAACAACGTCTTAAATCTATAAGGGAGACCCAGACTAGGTGACGAGTTCCGATGAGGAATCCAAAGAAGGAAGAACCGACATCCCATCATCCCATTTCGATCAAGGAGTAAACATCCTTGAACAAGGAGCAGATGCCACCCACCTTTGGAAAGTGGGAATTTGGGGCAACAGGCAGCGCCACCATCTTTCCAAATGAGAGGGACGCACGCGCCCCAACAAAAGCGTCAAATTCAGTCGCATTAAAAGGTTATAGCAGATCCCTACTTTGATGAAAACCTGAAAGTGCTATGACAATATTCTTGAATATAAGTTCTATATCCAGATGAAATCATTTGAGGGACAAAAATTATACATGATATCAGGGGTGGATACTCATAGGACTTTGAGGCACCTTCTCATGATACACACCCTTGGTAATGTCCAGGAGGATATTATAAGAACAAGACCCGCTAGTAGGAAATCCACATTTCTATATGTCATTGGATGTTTCTATCCGCGTATGTGTGTATTGGTACTTAGACATTACATTTATTATTAATGGATACTATGAGTCGCACATTTAGATGTATTAATGAAAACCGTGAAGATAGATGTTTGCGGCGAGGTAGGATATGTTGGGTGCATCACGAGTAATATTTCATTAATAAATAATACAAGAAAGTATTTATACCTTATATTCTTTAATGGAAGATAATATCTCATAACCTTTGATGGAAATGATATAGCCGAAATAAATCCATGGCCATGGTGATCAATAGGCAAGTTCAATTTTCAGAAATTCAAAGAAAGAGATATTGAGCATATAGGTTGATGACATTGGCATGAAACCTGCTCAATTAGAGATATTGTGATAAAGAGATTATATTACATAGTAAACCTTCGTACGAGGTGACATGTTGTTGCGACATTAAATTCTTTCTCTATGGGTGTCTTGGCGTGTTGTTAGACGCTAACCTTAGAATTTAGGCAGGTTCGCCTAATGCCTCTGAGAAAGGGGCCTACAGGGTCACATTCTAAGTGTATCCAGTATCTCAGTTAAATAATTTATTATTTAACAAGTTGAATAAATATTATTCCTTTTCATGGTTTAATAATTATTCATTTATTTCTGATCACATTTATTTCATCACTAGTTATTCGAGAGAATATATTGTGAACAAAATAATTAATAAATATTGAGGAGGATTGGAAGACTGAGTTTAATGGTCTTGTGAGAAATAATAATATTGAATATTATTTTATTAAATAATATTTAATTATAAATCACAAGTTAAGCGCATGTTAGTAAATAAAAATGTTGCTGATATTATTTGACATGGGGGTTTCACTAGGATTAATGAAATAATTAAAGGCACTTGTGCAAATTATTTATTATTACCCTAGTGAAATAAATTCCTGGTTATATTATTTTATTATTAACCAATAAAAATCCAAGCGATGCCTATTGTGTTGTGCACAATGAATTAATGAAAATATCTCAATCCTAGAGAGTTATTTCTTCTCTAACAATGATCTCAATAATGAGAGCGATCCTCCTCTATCAGATCAAGGAGAACACTTTGGAAGCGGTTCTCAAGGAGATCGAAGGTGGACATTGCAAGAACAATGATCTTCAATGCTATCACCCAAAGACTCCTTCAACGATGTTTGGAGATATATGGAACATGTATGGATCACTGCTAGAGGAATCCTACACTTGGATTCTACAACGCAACGACGGTGCACTGCAGATCTGTGTCAGGATGCATCAACAAAGAAAGAATAACCTTGGAGGTAATTATATTTAATTAAATTAATTATAAACAATATATGTTGATCCTCTCTCTTGGTTACAAGTTTCTTTACTTTTTCTTATTTCTTTGATTCAATTTCGTGGATCACAATGTTCATCGTCAGATAGATCCCAAATTGTTCATTGAATATGGAAAAAAAGTTGGGCACTATCCCTTCCATGATTCCATTGCACTCGGAACCTACAAGTGGTATCAAAGGGCATATTATTGTTTATAATTATTTAATAATCATTGTTGATTTGCGCATTTATAATTTAGTTTTTCAATTCAAGTTTAATCATTCCATTTTAATCTGAACGACGAGATCTATTTCTTCCTCCATCGTTTCTCACTGATCTGACATAAATGATTAATTTTATGATTAAAATTATACCAAGGATCTCATCCAGAGGTGCCAAGGATTTTTTCTAGGTAGAAAAATAGTACACACCATGTAATCAAAATTACATTCCATGTAGTTGTGTTCAATGCACCAGGAGTAGTTCGACAATTACTCAACCCATGTGCATTAATGACACACGATGTAGTTAATTCTTACACCATGTGTTGACCAGGATAGACTGGAACACTATCATCCATAATACATGCCGTGTGGCCCACTAGACATGAAGTGTAGTCCCTTTTGGGTCAGGGTCGGGCCATGTATTCCATACACGGCCTACCCAACCAGTGACCGTGTAACATAGAGTCAAAATGGCATGTGGCCCACTGTACACGCTGTGTACTCCAAGATTTTTGAAGTACACCTCACATGCCAAGTCCCTAAGCGTGTACTTTGGATATATGGTGAAGAATGTACACACTATATAGATTGGATCTACATGCCATGTACTTTTACCAGTTACACAGATTTAAGATTTATTATATTATATAACCCTTGAGACATGTACTTACATATGGGCATAAATCTAGGACATTCCATGTGATAGGATTTGATATATATATATATATATAAATGTTTTATTAACATCTATATAATATTCAAGATCTTCACATTATATATGAGATATATTATAGTTATTATTCTATGTGGATGCTATATTTCACGAAGAATAAAGTGTATACAAGTATAATACATGTTGGGTAGTTTTGGATGGGTATTCACCAGGTTACCTCCAAGGTATAAGTTATGTACACAATTATTTTTAAATGAATTTATTAATTTGTTTAAAATTATAATAGATGAGAATCTCAAGGAAATTTAGAAAAGGTTTAAGATAAATGGATTGATTAATTAAATATAATAATTAATCTATTCAAGTGTGATTTATCTTAAATAAGAATGATTAAAGAATTGAATGCTAGTTTTATTAAATGCGTAATTCATTTCATGCATGTGGATGATAATGATCTGGACCATACCTTTGTATATGATTGTTTTCCTTTTAATTTATTATTAAATTAAATTATGGGCCTACGTGCATTCTCTTCTCATTAATATGTAGGGCCTGTGTGCCCATGATTTATTTTATGTAAACCCCCTTTTACCCCTCACCTATGTGCGAGAAAAAGCATATGTAATGGATGGAGCTCCCAAGCCAGTAGAGGTAGTTCAAGTTAGGAACTGAGGTGAAACCGATCCAAGGAGATACAAAGGTGGACATGTGGAAATTCGTAAACATGAAACTAATTGGTTCAAGGTGTTTCTCCCCTAGGTCAGCGGTTAGTTTATCAACAGCTAGATAAACTAACCATTAGAACAAGATCATGATCATACCCTTTATTTTAATTTTGTCAGTTACATGGTTACTTCATTATGGATGGTTTATCGCGATCACATAATTAATTAATTAACAAGCATGAAAATATGGAACTAAAATAAACTAGATTATGCGTAAACATTATATAAAGACATGGTTAATCACTTAAGTAATCCCGCTTAATATTAAAAATCATGTGAAAAGATAATAATTGGAAATTTATGCATAAATGATAAAATCCCTCAATAAAATATTAAGTCAGTATAGCCTTCCATTACTTCAGTTAGAATCGAACCATAGTTCAAAGTGCTTGACCAACCAAAGTTGGGGTGCTTTAAATTATCAAGGAATTCTAATTTGAGGTTTTGGGTTGAATTAACTTGGTTGATATCAAGGGTTGACTACCAAAGTAGGACTTGGTGTAACTAAGAGGAAAAGGTTAATGAAATCTAAATTAATGATTTTAGGATTAGGTAGTCCACTTAACGGATTAAGAAACTATGAGTTAATGTAGTTGAAATTTGGAATGCTTACCTAAAACCATTCAAGTTGCTTGACCAGCCAATGTTGGGGTAATGAGAATGGAATATGGATCCTTTCCACTAGAATATTCAAGAAACATGATAATCCTAAGCCAATGGTGAGGGATATTGGGTTTCGATAAAATAGTGTGAGACTAATAAATATAATATTTATTTATTTGTCTAAATTTTATCAGATAAAGTACAAAAATTCTGCTCATCTTATTTGTAGAAATAACATCAAAATGAAATCAAACATATCATTGCGATCCATACTTGAGAAGGAAAACCTTTTCACTATCACTAATTTCCAAGAGTGGAAAAGGTGCCTACGAGTCACCCTTCTCCATGAAAGGAAACTGTATATATTGGAATAACCTTTACCAGTTGCACCTAAAAATGAGGTGAGTGATAAAGAGCTCTCTATGTATGAAAAACATATGAATGATGCTACACATGTTCAATGTTTCATGCTATAATCCATGTTCAATGAGCTCTTGACGCAACATGAAGAAATTGATGCATATAGCATGATGTCTCACCTTTGGGATCTCTATCAAGAGAAGGCAAGGAAAGAGAGGTATGATATCTATAATTCTTTGTTCATGACTAACTTTAGAGATTCTGTGCTAGATGGGCCTCATGTAGTCAATATTATCAGCTACATTGAGCATCTGGACATATTAGGGATTAAATTCCTGGATGGGTTTCATATAGATATCATACTTTCATCACTATCCAAGACCATATCTAGTTTTATTGTGAATTATAATATGATAAATAATGATAAGAGTCTTTCAGAACTTCTGACCTTGATTCACCAAGTGGATAACGACAAGGGGCATGAAAAAACCACAGTCCTTATAGTGAATAGGAAGAAGAAGGAAAAGACAAAGGATACCAAGACTTATAAATAGTCTAAATCCCCTGAGCACCATACGACCAAGAAGAATAAAATTCAAAGGTAGGGTAAGGAAAAGAGGCAGTATGTTTTGCATGTGGAAAGTCATGCCACTGGAAGAGGAACTACACCGAGAGGGAAGGGGAAGCCAAAGATGCATTCATTATCGAGTGCAATATTTCCATTTCTACACATTGGATATTAGATACAACTTGTGGTTCTCACATCTGTATTAAAATGTAGGAACCAAGTAGATTTTGAAAAATTTCCAGAGGATAGGTGGATCTACGAGCTGCCAATGGTGTGAGGCTGGATACTCTTTCCATTGGCGACTACCACCTTTAATTTCCAATGGGAATGGTTTTGGTTTTACATGATTTTTATTATGCACCCACAATTACCAAAAATATAATTTATGTATCAAGTTTAGATACAAATGGGTTTATTTTTAAGTTTGGAAATAAAAGTTGTTTCTTTTATAAGGAAAACATATGTTATGTAATGACACATTTAAATAAGAGTATATATGTATTAAATTAATAAAACCAAGTATTGACAATTGATAATGAATTAGGTTCACACAACTCATATAATACCCAGTTGTGGCATCACCGTCTTGGTCATGTAAATGAGAAGCACCTGACAAAGCTCTGTTAAGATGGTTATTTAGACTCTTCTGATCTAAAACCACTTGATAGATTTCACACTTTTTTAAAAGGGAAAATTACCAAACCACCATTTGGTGGACATGGTGAAAGGGACACATATATTTTAGGATTGGTACGCACTGATGTGTGTGGACCATTTCCAGTAGAGGCTAGAGGTGGATATTCTTACTTCATAACTTTTACTGATGACTTGAGTAGACATGGATATATTTACTTAATGAGGTATAAGTCTGATTCCTTTGAGAAATTAAAGTAACTCAAGAATTAAGTAGAGAATCATCTTGGTAAGAAGATAAAGAAGCTTCGATTAGATTGAGGTGGAGAATATCTTAACCAAGAGTTCATAAAATTTTTATAGGAGTTTGGGATTCTATCTCAACTCATTCCACCTTATACACCACAGTGGAATGATGTTAGAAAAAGGAGGGACTATACCTTGTTGGAATCAGTAAGGTCAATCATGATTCGTGCAGATCTTCCATTATCTTTTTGGAGATATGCATTACAAACTGCAACATACACATTAAACTGAGTACCAACTAAAGAGGAAAATGGAATTCCCTTTGAGATATAGAGTGGAAAGAAACCCATTTTATCACTTACACATGTATGGGGATGTGATATGTTTGTTAAGGATTTATTAGGCAATAAACTAGCACCTTAGGGCATAAAGTGTATCTTTATAAGACATCCCAAGGAAACAAAAGGATACTACCTATACAACCCCTTAGACAAGAAAGTGAACACCACCAAACAATCCATATTTCTTGAGAGGGAGCACATCCTCAAAAATGATAGTGGGATAAATATTGACTTTGATGAAGTTGATGCTCAAGATACACATGAGTTGGTATATGAACAAGTTCCATAGGTCCCTGTGAAAGAAGTGGTTCCTGAAAAAAAAAAGTACTGCGTAGGAGTGTAAGAGAGGTAAGGGAACCATAGAGATATGGGTTTCTTATCACCAAGGATGGTGACTCATTATTGTTGGAAAATAATGAAACTATATCCTATAAGGAGGAAATATAGAGCTCATAAGCTACAAGATGGCTAGAAACTATGAATTTTGAGATGTATTCCATGTATCAGAACCAATTTTGGGTTCCGATCGATGCACCAGTTTATGTAAATATTGTTGGGTATAAATGGGTATTTAATAGAAAACTGGAAATGGAAGGTAAAGTAAGTACCTATAAAGCATGGATAGTAGATAAAGGGTTTAAACAGTGTCAAGGAATTGAACACGATGAAAACTTTTTTCCAGTTTCCATGTTTAAATACATTATAATCATATTTTCCATATCATCTTACCATGACTATGATATTTGGAATATGGATGTAAAAAATTCATTCCTTAACAGGAACCTTTAGAAAGATGTATATATGATGCAACCATAAGGGTTTATAACACCAGGTGATTCCAAAAAGATTTTCAAGTTATAGAGATCCATTTATGGATTAAAGAAAGCATCTGGGTCATGGAACATTTGATTTGATGAATTCATAAAAGAATTTGGTTTCATTAAAAATGAATGTGAGCCATGTGTTTAAAAAAGGTTTAGTGGGAATGTGGTAATTATCCTAGTAGTACATGTTGATGAAATATTACTTATTGGAAACAAATAGCAGTCTTATAATCTATTAAGGACTGATTGAACAAATGCTTCTCCATAAAGGACTTACGCAAAACAACCTACATTCTAGGGAACAAGATCATTTGTGATAGATCTAAGAGGCTTCTTGGACTAAGAAAAAGTACATATATTGAACAAATAATAAAGATATTTAGTATAGAACAATCCAAGAGGGTATTGGTTCAATTTTCACATGGTTTACATATTTCTAAGAAAATGTGTCCCCAGACACAACAGGAGAAAAATAGAATGAGTAAGATCCTATACATTTTAGTGATAAGATCAATCATGTATTCCATGTTATATACTAGACATGATCTTTCCTATGCATTGATCATGGTAGGAAGATATCAAGAAGATCTAGGAGAACAAAATTGGAATACTATTAAGACTATCCTTAAGTATCTGATAAGAACTAAGGATATGTTCTTGGTGTATGGAGGAGATGGGGAGCTTGTCATCAGAGGGTATACTGATTCTAGTTTTCAAATAGATCAGAATGACCTAAAGTTGCAATCAGGGTATGTTTTCTATATTAATGAAGGAGCTATGAGCTGGAAGAGTTAAAATATTCCAGTTGTTGCTGATTCTATAGTGGATTCTAAGTATATAAAATCTTATGTTTTAGCCAAGGAATCCATTTTGATTTGGAACTTTGTCCAGGAGCTTGATGTGGTTCCTAGCAGTAAAGATCCTATCACATTATATTTTGATAACACTTTAGCAGTGGATCTTGCAAAATAGCCAAGGTTACATCAACAGACAAAGCACATACTTCGGAAGTATCACCTCTTGAGAGATTTTTTATCAAAGGGGTGAAGTTGCAGTGAGCAGAGTATCCACAGAAGATAATGTGGCCAAACCCCTGACTAAAGGCCTCTCTCAGAAAAATCGTGAGTATCATGTGAGAGCTAGAAGACTGAAGGTAATTAGCAGTTGGATCTAGTGCAAGTGGGAGTTTTTTGGAGTTGGTGCCCTAGAAACAACTTATTTTGTACTTTATGATAACTTATATCCATGGTTTTGAAAATTAATAAATTCCTTAGCACATCATGATTGTTCTTCTACGTGACATTGTATGTGATAATGTACTAAGAGTAAATGTCTCACTAAAAGGTTATAACAGGTCCCTACTATGATGAGAACCTGGAAGTGCTATGACACTATTCTTGAATATATGTTCTATAGCCGAATGATATCATTTGAGGGACGCAAATGATACAAGCTATCAGGGGTGGAGACTCATAGGACTTTAAGGCACCATCTCATGATATACACCCTTGGAAATGTCTAGGAGGATATTATGAGAACAAGACCCTCTAGTAGGAAATCCATATTTCTATGTGTCATTGGATTTTCCTATCTGTGGACATGTGTATTGGTCCTTAGAATTTAATAATATTATTAATGGATATTATGAGTCATGCATTTAGATGTATTGATGAAAACTATGATGACATATGTTTAAGGTGAGGTAGGATATGTTGGGTATGTCATGAGTAATATTACATTAATGAATAATGTGAGAAAGGATTTATCCCTTTTGTTCTTTAATGGAAGATAACATCTTAGGCACTTTTATGGAAATGATATAGCCTAAATAAATCCATGGCCATAGTGATCAATAGGAAAGTTCAATTTTCATAAAGTCAAAGAAAGAGATATCGAGCATATAGGTTGATGACATTGGCATGTAACCTACTCTATTAGAGATATTGTGATAAATGGATTATATTACATGGTAAACATTCATATGAGGAGACATGTTATTGCGGCATTAAATTCTTTCTCTATGGGTGTCTTGACATGATGCTAGATGCTAACTTTGGACTTTAGATAGGTTCGCCTAATGCAACTGAGAAAGGGGCCTAGAGGGTCACACACTAATTGTATCCAATATCTCAGTTAAATAATTTATTATTTAAAAAGTTGAATAAATATTATTTCTGGTCATGGTTTAATAATTATTCATGTATGCCTGATCACATTTATTCTGTCACTAGTTATTCGAGAGAATATATTATGAGTGGAATAATTAATAAATATTGAGGAGGATTAGAGGACCGAGTTTAATGGTTTAGTGAGAAATAATAATATTGAATATTATTTGATTAAATAATATTTAATTATAACTCTCAAGTTAAAATCATGTAAGGAAATAATAATGTTGCTGTTATTATTTGACATGGGGATTTTGCTAGGATTAATGAAATAATTAAAGGCACTTGTGTAAATTATTTATTATTACCCTAGTGAAATAAATGCCCAGTTATATTATTCTCTTAATAGCCAAGGGAAAGAAAAGCAACACCTATTGTGTTGTATACAAATAATTGGAGAAAAGATCTCAATCATATAGAGTTCTTTATTCTCCAAGAACGGTCTCAAGAACGAGAGCGATCCTCCTCCACCAGATCAAGGGGAACGCTTTGAAAGTGGTTCTCAAGGTGATCAAAGGAGGACATCAGAAGTGAAAGGATCTTCCATACTAGCACCTAGAGACTCATTTTTCAATGTCTATAGATACATGGAACACATACCACTAGAGGAATCCTACACTTGGATTCTACAACACAATGATAGTGCACTACAGATCTGTGGTCGGACGCATTGACGAAGAAAGAATAACCATGGAGGTAATTATATTAAATTAAATTAATTATAAACAACATATTTTGATCCCCTATCTTAGTTATAGGTTTATTTCCTTTGTCTTATTTCTTTTTTTCAATTCCGTGGATCATGACGTTCATCGTCGGATAGATCCCAGATTGTTTATTGTATATGGAAAAAAAAGTTGGGAACCATCCCTTTCATGCTTCTACTATGCCCAGAACCTACACCAAAATCTAGTATAAAAAAAGGTTCTCTGTGTTTTCTTGTTTATTAAATATGGGGGATTCACACCGTGGGATTTCTTCCCACATTTAACTATTTAATGGGAAAAATGATTTTACCCTTTGGTGAAAAAGAGTTAAAAATATTTTGGTACGTGAGAAGACAACAAAGGAATTGAAGAAAATATCAGAGAATCCGGAGATGATGAGAGATGGTGATTGGAAGGATATGAGAGAGTTAGAGACAAGCACTATTTAGATGTATTTGGGTGATAATACACCATGGGAAGTGATGAATCTGAAAAATCTGAAGGAGATCTGGGTAAATCTTGAAAGAAGGTATAAATCAAAATACATCACAAATCATTTATATCTGAAAAAATGGTTATATAATTTGTGAATTCTAGAGAATGGAGATTTAGGAAATCATCTGGATGAGTTCACCAAACTTATGACAAAGCTGTATTCTGTGGTGGTCAAGATCGATGATAAGGGTAATATGGTACCAATTGAGATAGAAAAAGAAGACAAATATTTTCTTCTCTTGGATTCGTTACTTGATTTATATGATAATCTCATCACCATATTACTATTTGGGAAAGAAAAACTGAGTTGGATGATGTGATTTCATCATTTTTGATGAATGATACTTGATGAATGACCAATTATGGTGGATCTTCAGGTAATGGTGGTACTCTGGCTATGATAGATGGGCATGGTAATCAGATAGGTCGGTCAAAGAAGAGAAGAAAGGTCAAGTGCTTCTTTTTTAACAAGGAGGGTCATGTGTAGAGATACTACTATGAATTGAAAAAGATTAAGGAGAAAAATAAGGCGCATGACTCCAATTCTAAGGATATCGACATAAATCTTATTCAGGGTGTGGGTGATTTACTTTCAGTTGGTGTTGATTGTTGCAAGCCAGATCCGTACACTAAATGAGTGGTTGATTTAGCAGCATTGTGCCATATTACACCGAAGGGGGATTTATTTTCTTCATATAAAGGTGAATTTGGTATTTTGAATATGGGAAATGAATATTTTACTAATTTCATTGGTGTTGGCGATATTTGTATCACTAAGAATGTAGGTTGTATGCTGAAATTGAGGGATGTGCGACATGTACCAGGTATATGCCATAATTTGTTATCTGCTTGTACTCTTGATAATGATGGATTAAGGAGTTCATTTTGCAGTGTAAGATGGAAATTTTCTAAAGGATTGATATTTTATATATGAGGAAAAATGGATGACATGCTTTAAAGTACAGATGTAAAGGCGTGTAGTGATGTAACAAATTCAGTTGTGAAGATGACTTCATCATATTGGTGGCATAAGTGATCATTGCGCATGAGTCGAAGACCATAAAATATTATGAAGAAGGTTTGGAAGCCAAAGAATTTCAGGTTAGGTGTTTCAGGTCTTACACCTAATTCTTTTACTTTAGAGAGTGCCACTATTGAATAAATAATGAAAATCAAATATTAGGGTGATGTGTTGAGAGTTTCAGGCTGCTCGGAGGATGTTGAGCAAAGGGAGTAGTTAATTCTAACAGGTGATCCAGATTATGTGGTGATCATAATTATGGGGGAGTCAGATATTGTTGATAATGGTATTGGCAGTGTAGAAACAGGTATTATGAAGACTTCAACATTTGTATTTCTTTTATAGGGGGATCTTTCAAGTTTCTATCAGAGATACAAAAAAGGGAAATCATATTTTCTATAGAGGACGACGGTTGTTGTGATACCAACCAGTTTACTTTTCAACTGAGTTTATTGGATGTGATATCCTTCTTTAATGGGCCGAATAGGGAGATTGTGGGGGTTTATCCCACATGTGATATCTTTTAGATTTGAAGATATGTTTTTTTGGAAATTCAAATTAGAGCCTTCCGCTGTGTATCGGCCAGCATGAGATACATGTGATATTTCATGATATCTTTTTTGAGACATGTTTTTAGATATCCATTTCAAACAATATATGTGGAATATAGGAGCCCATAAAAGGGGAGGCAATGACTCAAAGAAGGATATGATTTTGTGGTGTGCAACAACCCAAGGAGAGCAGATACTTGGGTGATGGTTTTTGGGGGTGGGAAGCAATGAGATGCAGTAAATCGGGCTGTTCAATGAGGTGCTACAATGAGGTGCTGCAACAACGTCGCGAGTTTGACTTTGATCTCTGAAGAGTGACATATTGTCACTGACTATTATTAGAGAGTCTATAGAGGCATATCATGGTGTGTTTTTTCACACATGGTTTTATGCTTTATTTTCAATTCAATTCTCAGGTTTTACTTGGATTTTTGTACTCTTAGATTCATAGTGTATACTTCTCAGAGTTGCCCTATGGTTTTTTAATCCTTTTCAATGAAGGGTTTTCCATGTTAAAAATATATGTCCCCATTTTTTATTCTACCACTGGTTTTTCACTTCTCTTACGTTGGTGATTCTCACAATTATTTTTGGTGCAATTGAGTTTTTTAGGGCCGATCCACTTCCAACCCAATAACCCAAGCCCGCCCGGGTGCCTATATTTATGAAGGAACGATGAAACGATGATGGTACTTTGAGTGAATCATAAATATGGAATCATCATGATGGATGTATGGTAAAATCCAAATATTTGAGACTGAATCATCAAGGATTGAAGATGTGGTGACATACAGAATGAAGAACAAATCCCCCAAAAATTCTAGTGGCCAATTCGCAGTGAAAAATGACTAAAGAGTGTAATTTGTAGCTAGATTCGAAGATTTAAAAAGGATTTCAAGCATTATCCAAGGTGTTTTGACTAGATTTGAATCCTGGTAAAAGATCTGTAGAAGTTGGGAAGTTCTAGAAAATCCCGACTACACACAGTGGCATTTCCCTAACAACTCACCAGACTTACCCTCTAGTAGGACTGGGCATTGGTGTTCCTCAGTGACCTTCTCGAGTGGTACCCTCCAACTGGGCTGGGTAGTGGCATTCCTTGGTGACTACCAGAGAAGAACCCTCCTATCGTACTAGGTCATGAGATCCTTTCCTAAAGCTGGTGACTCCTCAACTATACGACACAACGACGAGGTGTGCTTTGACATACCCTCAGAGTCATGAGAAAGAGGGACACTTTCCACATTAAGACATGTTCTTGTGATACGACCTAAAACTATGTAGGTGATTCAGTTCCACCCAAAGCGGATAGTATCAAGGTGTGGTGATCAAGTCCCTTTAACTTGTGTGTTCTGGGAAGATGCATGAGGTGCTGGGAATCACAAATGGTTTTACTTTGGATCTATTGGTGACTCATCTTCTTGGGTTGAGCTGTGAGATAGAGATCCTATTACTCTCTCATTTGGGTTTCTTTGATTGATTATATATATATATATATATATATATATATATATATATATATATATCCTATTTCAGTACCCACTCTTTTGATTTTGGTTACTCTCTTTCTAGGAGAGGTGAAGAAGCACGGGGTATGCCACGTGATTTCCATGTCTATATTCTCATGGTTAGACGAGTCTACTCTCCTACTATAGGTAGAAAATAATCAAAGAGAAGTTTATCTTCTCACTGTTTTGAGCTCCTTGTGTTTGGATGAGTTTACTTTCACTCACTTGTTGAGTTGATATATACCCTTTTACCATACCATGTTCTATATACTTCTTTCCTCTTAAGTTGTATCTCTCATCACCCCTTCACCTTTTCGGAGAATTCTACCGGGTATGTATATACTCACCCCTGCATGGGATTTTCCCAACACATGTCATATCATTTGCAGATGATAGACATGTCAATCGTGACTTCAGAGGAGCTTAGGGATACATGGTGCTTGGTCCGAGTGGAGTGGTCATAGCTTGGGATATATGAGTTGGGCTCTCTCAACTATTTACTCTTTTCCAGTTTTTCAGTTTGGGACATATTTCTGGGTGGGTGTGTATTTTTTCCTTTTTTTTTCAGTTTACAATATCATAATTTGTTCTGTTTAGTGGTACATGCATCTTTTGGTTTATTTATAGCAGTGTTTCATCTTTTATTTCTTTACCTATGAACTTTTACATTGAGTTATATGCGTGCGTGTGTATAGGTACTTAGGAAAAGGCCTCCCTAAGTTAGTTATGCTTTCAATGCTAGTCGCCACCCCTTGTCCTTTGGAGGTGGGCTTGGGGTAGTTGTGGCTCAAGCCCTGATATGAGTTGGGTCGTGATAGATTAGTATCAAAGGTGGTTCGTTCCTTGGGATGTTGTTCGGATGTTCCCTATAATGGATTGATTCGGTTTAGGTAAACAATGTTGAAGTGTATCAAGTGAGAATCTTAGGTCAGGGAGTCCAGTGGGGGTGAAGTCGGCCAACGTATCCATTCACCAGGACCCTGATTACCCACTTATTAACTTGGCACCTTGATACATTTGTTTTAAGGAATAATGGTACATAAATCATATAGCATTGAGTCTTTTACTATCCTTCATGTGTCAACTCCCTATTGTTATATTATCAATATGTATATATATGCTCATCAGACCATGGTTCTACTTGATAAATTTCATGATGCCTCTATGATGCCATCTAGCTAGGATACCATCTTTGGTTTGTGATGACAACCCTATGAACGATGAGGCCTCAGTTTAGGATCCATCATGCGATCCCCTTCCTCTAGGTGGGAAGGTAGAAACACCTCAACCTATTGAGTAGTATATAGTCCCAAAAGAGTAGGTTAATGATGTGTGTAGGTTAATAACACTCCGTGAGTTCCAACATCATCGACCTTTGAGGTTCCACGGCGAGCCCGATTCCCAGGCGGCAGAGGATTGGCTAGAGTTAGTGGTCTTCATCTTCAAGCTTGTTTGAACCCTAACAAATCAAATGATGGATTTGGAATCCAGTTGATAGAACAAATATTTTAAATTATTTTATTCTGAATTTCAATGTTTTTAATCCCACCAATGTGTTATTTCAAGGTCAATTGTCACATTTTATAGTTTTTGAAGCATTTTTGAGCTTAATTGTTAAAATGGATTATTTTTTATTTGAACTGTTTTAAATTATATCAATGTTTCAGACATAACATTTTCTAAACTAATAAAAATTGAAAAATTATTATTTTATAGGTTTCTATGTTTTATGTTCTTCATTTTATCATGTTGGACCCAAAGCTTAATCCATCATTTAGAAGTTCAAATCCAGCTCACAAGTCAGGCCTCAAAAACTATTCACAGAATTGAAGAATTTTATTGTTGGGCCCATATATCATAAATGGACTAACAAAATGATCTGATATTTTACATGGAGAAAGAATACATCCGTATAAAGAACTTTAATTAATATTTACGTGCATTATTCTTTTATTTTCAAGGTTATTAATGCATTGGAACTCGACGTATTGGAATACGAACAGTCTGCATGGAATAATTAAATATTCTGAGTGAATCGCCCATAAATAATTAAGTACATGTCCAATAAAGATAAAATTTCGTGAGAATATAGAGGAGAAATAAATAAACAACTTTCAAGAAGGAATAGTTCCCAAATTCTATCATTAAATATGTCATCTATGCGCCTACATTCGGAGATGATTTTTGGAGCCAAATTTTCACCCCCTCTCCATATAAAAGAGTGTTTCTTCTTCATTTAAAAGCGTTGAAAACTTAGGGGTTGAATTTTTTGGCCATTTTATGTATTTTAGTGTTTTATTTTATTTTAATTTAATTTTTTAATAGCATTTCATATTTTTATTTTTTTTTTCTCCTTTCTCCACTTTTCTTTCTCTCTTTTGTTTTCTTCCCCCGTTTTTATCTTCACTGTGATCTCTTATACTCATGATCATGAGTAACTAACGTGAGAAAGTTCCCGAGTGATCTATTCAGTAGTGAAACCAAGTAATTTCAAATTCATTAATATTATTTCTTATTTACTTAGATTTAGGCTAAGGGTGATATTAGTGGGTAAGGTGCCTTTGTGTCTCCACTTTCCACCCAAGGCTTAATTTTCACTCATGTCACATTCTCCCTCAATCGAGGAGGTGGATGTGCGGTCTTTCAGCGATCGTTGAGTGTACTGTATGTTCAAAACCATAGGTATAATGGGATGTTCATACATATGATGGATCATGTTCATTAAGTAAATTTGAAACTAAAAAAAGACGATGAATGTTTACTCTGGATAATCTCCTAGGAGGATCTCCTTTCTATCTAACATCATTCTGTTTGAATTTATTCTATTTGCATTGCATCTGCATATTTAATTTTAGCATTTCATTCTCATTTATAAAATATCCATTTCATTTATTTTATTTCACACACACATATATATATATATTAATTATAAGTGATGCGTGATTGACCACAACAACTCCTCAATAGATCAACCTAGATCAGCCCTGTGCTGCACTTAGTTATAAATATTTTTGAGAGTGCGTGTGACAATGCTTCATCAAATTGGCTCCATTTCCGGGGATACAATTGGTATTTAATAAATATTTTTATTCACATATTGTAAATTATTTTTCTTCATTTCATTAAAAAAATAGAAAAAATCATAAATTTCAAAAACACTAAAAAAATATTTGTTCATGATGCATTTCAATTCATATTTTTATGAAAGGATGTAACAACCCCAAATGATAAAGAGTTAAATGGATAAATGATATGACTCATGTCAACAAGGTGAACCTTCCTTTTTGGGAGCCTGATTAGAACTCCACAGTTAAGCGTTCTTGGCCTGGAGTAGTGATCAAGATGGGTGACCTTTTGGGAAGTTTCTCAGGGTGTGTGTGAGTGAGGATAAAGCACATTGGAAAGGACATGTGTTGACCTGTGGATACAGTCATTAGTCAAATGACCCATTCAGGCGCGTGGGTGGGCCCTAGGGTGGAGACCACGTGTCTGTGGGGAAACTGGTGGTTCCTGGCAGGCTAGGACCCAACAACCATGTTAAGGGCGGGGTGACTGTGCTGTCACCGGGACCTAGTTGTTACAATTGGTATCAGAGGAGTCGGTTCTACCATAGAACATTGGACTCTGATCTTTTTAATAGCAATAGTGTTAAGTGTAGTGAGTGTGGTTATCCATTTAGGGAGTTCAGTGTTGGTGTGGCGACCGATGTATCCATACACCAGGACCCTGACTTCTGATTTCTAACTCAGTGCATGAAAAGACCGATTGCGTGTGTGTTTTGAAAAGTTTTCTTTGTGAACTCTTTGAGTCAGCTCACCAGGTATAACTTATTGACCATGGAACAACTGGTTCTTTTCAGGATGCCTCCACGCAGATAGCCAGCTAGGGTTCCAAGTATAGTATGCGATGAAAACCCACTGAGCGACGAGGCCTCGGTGTAGGGCCCTTTATCAGTAGAAGCACCAGTGGAGGCACCGACAGTGCCATTACTTGTTGGGACACCAATGCGACTAGCCCCAGCAGCAGAGGGTGCACGCCACTTGATTTCGTTTCATGAGTTCTAGTGCTAGAGGCCACCGAGGTTCTGGGGCGAGATGGACCCACAGACAGCTGATGATTGGTTGGAGGTCATGGTGAGAGTCTTCCGACTGGCAGGGACACCAGCTGATCTCATGGTGATCCTTGCCTCCAGTCTTTTATAGGAAGCAACAAGAAGATGGTGGAGCTTGATGCTCCAGGTTCAAGATGAGGTGACACTTCTCTAGGCAGACTTTGAGAGCCTATTTCGGGCAGAGTTTGTGCCAGCGAACCTTCGCACAATGCACATATAGGAGCTTCTTCATCTGCAACAGGGTAGCATGACTGTGGATCAGTACTCAGTGAGGTTCACCTACCTCTCATGCTACTCCACTGATATGGTGTGGGACCCATTATTCAGGGCTCAGACCTTCGAGTAGGGACTAATGTGGGAGATTAGGGCTTCGATGATTTCTCTCAACATCCCGACGCATGCGGGGGTGTTAGAGAGATCCCACTTAGTAGAGAGTTTTCTTGCTGATCAGTCACCAGCAGCGTGACCCACCACCAGGAATCACATAGCAGAGTCTTCTACAGCTGGCAACAGACATATGTCATAGAGTTCCAAGAGGACCAGACCTACAGGTGGATAACCGCATGATTCAGGTTCGGTTGTGTGGGGCACCCGAGACAGATCCAGTCATGCGAGGAGCATGTAATGTTGCACATGTGGTGGGCAGGGTCACATGGCTCGAGACTGCCCAACCCATCGTACAGATGATCATAAGATGGTCGAAGGACCGCCCAAGTAGTGACAGAGGTTCGACCGAGGAGGTCCGTAGGGAGCAGGAGGACGTGGCAGAGGAGCTGGCCGTACAGCTGGCAGTGGACGACGATTCAAGATGTGACCGCCACCACCACCAGGTGGTCCACCCTGACCACAGGGAGTAGGTGGAAAGGGGAGAAATCAACTCCAGGAATTTGAGGCCTACAATCACGATGCTTTGGAGATAATATGTGGTACGATCTGTGTCTACTCCACCTTATCTCCAGTACTTATAGACACAGGTTCCAGTCATTCTTTTATTTCCACTGCCCTCGTTCGGAGCTCGGAGATTCCAACGGAGCCGTTGGCTCGATCCTTACGGCTATAGACTTCTACGAGATCAGATTCGATGATTACGTACTGGTGCCGGTAGTGTGATATTACTCTAGTAGGTGAGAGCTTCTGCTGGGATCTCCTAGTAGTGCTGTCGAGGCCTTATAATGTCATCTTGGGTATGGAATGGTTATCTACAGTCCATGCTCAGATTGACTATATTAGGTGAAAAGTGCGGTGTGTCCACACTGATGGGACTAGGTTTACCTTCACCGGTGAGAAGGGAGACTTTGCATCACATGATGGAATTACCTGGAGGATAGTGCAACCGATCACTCATCAGTTGTCTAGCCTTACCCTCAGAGCTGTTGATGTGGAGAGTCCAAGTTATCCTGTAGTGGTGGACCAGTACGCAGATGTCTTCCCTGATGATGTTCCGAGTCTACCTCCTCACAGAGAGGTGGAATTTTACATTGACTTGTGCCTCGAGATGACACCGATATCTACACTATCATATCAGATGGCTCTCACAGAGCTTCATGAGCTGCGGGTATAGCTGGAGGACTTAAAGGGGAAGGGGTTCATCCAGCCCAGCATTTCTCCTTGGGAAGCCCCAATTTTGTTCGCCAAGAAGGCGGATGGGAGCTTAAGACTCTATGTTGACTATCGGCACCTGAACCAGGTGACTGTGAAGAACAAGTAACCACTCCCAAGGATTGACAACCTCTTTGATCAGCTAAAGGTAGAATGGTGGTTCTCGAAGATAGACCTCAGATTAGACTATCACCAGCTCAGAGTACGAGATGAGGATGTGTATAAGATGACTTTTAGATGTCGGTATGGCCACTATGAGTTCTTGGTCATGTTGTTCGACAAGACCAATGCTCCAGCAGTGTTCATGGGACTCATGAACATGATCTTCCATCCATACATTTATCACTTTGTAGTAGTATTCATCGACGACATTCTGATCTACTCGGATACCGAGGAGAAGCATGCCTATCATTTGCTGGTAGTTATGGACACACTCCGAGAGCACCAGATTTATGGCAAGTTCTCGAAGTGCTAGTTCTGGATCCTAGAGGTTCACTTTTTGGGACATGTTATCTCAGATACTGGAGTTGCAGTAGATCCAGCAAATATTGAGGCAATACTTTCTTGGGATCCACCCAGGAGTGTGATGGAGGTATAGAGTTTTCTGGGTTTGGATGGTCACTACCAGAGGTTTGTGAGAAATTTCTCAAGAGTTGAAGCACCTTTATCAGCATTGATGAAGAAGGGGAAAACCTTCATGTGGTTGAAGAGATTCCAGTGCAGTTTTCAGGAGCTGAGGCAGAGACTAACAAGTGCCCCCATCTTGAGGCTTCCAGAGGAGGGAGTTGGGTACATACTCTACTGCGACACATCAGGTACCGGACTCAGATTTTCCTGATGCAGGAGCGAGTAGTTATCACGTATAATTCTTGATAACTAAGAAAACATGAGTAGAACTATGATACCCATGACCTGGAGTTAGTAGCAGTGGTCTTCTCCTTGAAGATATGACGACATTACTTGATGGGTGAACATTTTATAGTTTACTTTGATCACAAGAGTCTCAGGTATATCTTCTCTCAGAAGGACATGAACCTGAGACAACGACGTTGGCTTGAGTTCCTCTAGGACTATGACTTCGAGATAGTCTATACTCCTAAGAAAGGGAATGTTGTAGCAGATGAACTCAGTAGGAGATCTAGTATACAACTGCTAGGTGAGGCGACGGAGAAGCTGGCCGCTTTACAAATATCCTTTGTAGAACGATATGGAGAAAATTTTCTTCAGTATCTTATAGTCACTCCCCAAATTCTTCAGAAATTCAGGGAGGCACAATGTGGGGACACTGACTGCGAGGCTCTACGTGTTCAGATATCCATAGGGTAGGCGCCTAATGGATTTTTTGAAGGTGGGGAGCACGTCATCCTCTTTAGAGGACGTACCCTGGTACCAATGTCGCTTTAGGAGGAATTGTTGTAGGAGTTCCATACATCCCATCTAGTGGTACATCCAGGAGTGTCAAAGATATACCAGGATCTCTGAAGATATCACTGGTGGCCGGGAATAAAGAAAGCAGTATCAGAGTTTGTCTCTCGGTGCCTCACTTGTCAGTAAGTGAAGGCGAAACATCAGGTACCAGCAGGCTTAGTTCAGACTTTAGAGGTCCCAGAGTAGAAGTGGGATGGGATATCCATGGACTTAGTGAAATGAATTCCACATACATCCAGGGGTCATGATTCTATTTGGGTGATCGTTGACCAACTCACCAAGTCGGTTCACTTCCTACCGATCAGAGAACATGGTTTAGTAGAGAGCTTGGGATGCCTCTATGTGTAAAAGATTATGTGGCTACATGGAGTACCCTCAACGATTGTCTCCGATCGTGATGAACGTTTAACTTCCCGTATATGGAAGGGGTTGCAGGAGGATTTTGTGACATAGATTTGTTTGAGCACCGCCTTCCATCCTCAGACGGATGGCCAGACTGAACAGACCATTTAGACCCTCAAGGACATGCTGCGTGCTTGCCTTCTCGACTTCGGTCGCATCTGGGAGGATCACTTTCCCTTGGTGGAGTTTTCTTACAACAATAGCTATCAATCCACCATTGGGATGACACCTTTCGAGGCGTTGTACGACTAACCATGCAGATCGCCTTTATGCTGGACTGACCCAGGGGAGTCAGCACTCATGGGACCAGATATGGTACGGGCTACCACAAAGAAGGTGTAGATCATCCAGGAGCGGATGGATACTGCACAGAGCAGGAAGAAGTCTTATGCCGATAGTAGACAAATACCTTTAGAGTTCGAGGATGGTGATCACGTCTTTCTACGGGTCTCACATCGATGAGGTTTGCGGAGATTTGGCCGAGACGACAAGTTATCTCCAAGGTTCATCGGACCTTTTCAGGTCCTCAGCAGAGTTGGAGAAGTGGCTTACCACTTAACTCTTCCACCTCAACTACACTAGGTGCATGACGTCTTCCACGTATCCCAGCTGATGAGATATATGCATGACCCTTAAAACATCATTGACTGGGGAAAGTTGGACATCGACGATGGGGTGATGTTTACGGAGGTTCCAGTGGAGATTGAGGATCGACAGGAGCAGGTCCTTCGTGAGCGGTCGATACCTTTGGTGCACATACATTGGCAGTATGGGAATCTCCAGGAGAGAACATGGGAGTGGGAGGCTCAGATTCGTGCTCTGTACCCCCACTTTTTTTCTTAGTTTTTGTAATGTGGATTTCAGGGATGCAAAGCCCTGAGGTGGAGATAATGTAAAGACCCGGAAATTCCATGTATTTTTTTAATTATATGGAAATTTTACAAGTCCATGAAAATAGATGGCGTGTGATTATGAGGCCCGGTGTGCCCGGAATGAATTTATGAACTTTTTTTAGGTAGGTTCAGTAAACTTGCGAGTGAGTTTTTGTAACTTTTGAACCGGTGATCTGAATTGAAATCTGAGGGCACCATTGAACTCACAACGCCAATATTCGCTTAAGGAGACTTTTACCTCGACTGTAGTAGGTCGAGGGTAGAAGATAGTTTTTTTTCTTCAGTTTTTCATGGAAGAAGAAAAATAAAATATTTAACATTTTATTTTTATTTTGAAACCCCTCCTTTTGAGTTAGGGGGTGGGGACCACCTGAACTAGAAAACCCCCATTTTGAATTCTAGTGGTGGGGACCACCCGGACCCCTCTTTAATGTGGTGAATTCCCTTGGAATCCTCCCATTTAATTGTTTCAATGCAATAAAATTAACTGTGTCATTTAATTGTGCCAATGCAATACAATTAATTGTGACATTTAATTGTGCCAACTTTAATTATGTCTACGTAAATTAAATTGATAAACCTATTTTAATTTTTTGGCTCTTCATTTCCTTGGGGAAATCATTTGAGAAAGGGAGGATTGGGGAGAACTTTGGAGAAACTCTTTCTCCAACAAAGAATGCCCTCTCCAACGAAGAACATACTTCGGAATCAATAACAAGGACGACGCACGAGCTCAACTTCGGAAGCGTGTTGCAGAAGTGACGATCGTTGGCACCCTCATTGCCTTCACCGACTTCTTCTCACAAAACCTCCAAAAACCAACCTCTCCACAACATTTGTGGGATTTTGATGGTCTTGAATTGATGGAGACATCCTAAGGTGAGTGCGGAAGTCTACAGAATGAAGAACGGGCCACCGGGGCACGCCCGGTGACCCGAGGAACGTCGTTGGAAGGGCTCGGGAGCGGCGGTCGGCACCCCGGATGGCCGCGACGACGACGACGACGTGACCACACTACAGAAGAAGGGCCACGGCCCATCATCCATGGTAGATCAAGGGAAGCGGCCAACCGCATGAAGGGGAGGCGGTAGCGTGCATCCGCGCCGCCGGGCATGCAGGAGCTGCGACCTTATGCCACAACGGCGAGGGGAGGGCAGCCGACTCGCTGCCGTCCACCGGTGGTGGCGCGACGCATGATCGTGTCGTGGAGGAGGGCTGGATGCCCAACACGGGACACCCATCACGGGCTGCACCACGGGCTGGGCTGGACCCAGCGGGCCGGGTCAGACTGGACCTGGACCAGCTTCGACCCTTTGTCACTTTTTCAGCCATAACTTGAGCTACGAGCGTCCGTTTGACAAACTGTCTGTGGCGCCGGAAACCTCAGATTGAGATGGTCATTTTGGTAAAACCCATTTTAGTTTTGGATAAAGTTGGGGTATGGTCATGTTGGATTGAACACGAATTCAACCAGGCCCTTAGGACTAAAAGACCAATAACTTACTGACCATGCGTCCAATTCATGCACCGTCTATTGAGTTGAGACCCCTATTATGTGGAAGTACTTTGGGATACTTCTTCATGGGACTTCATGGAAGTTGGAGTATCAACCTGTGTCTTGAGGATCAGATTCTCCGAAAATCAAGCGAGCTTAGTGTGGGAACCATGTAGCTGGATGTAACATGAGAAAGGGATCCTATGTGGGTATGTGTTTTGGGATCCTACGTGGGTCTGTGTTCTAGTATCCCTCTTGGATCAGCTCTAGGAATCCACTTGGGACTACTCTAGGATCCTATGTGGGTCTGTTGTACTAGGATCCTATGTGGGTCTGATGATCTAGGATCCTACGCGGGTCTGATGATTTAGGATCCTATGTGGGTCTACCTCTTAACAGAGTAAGATGATTCAGTAGTTACATCTAATCATATTTACTACCATACCTAAGTTATACTTGGTGTGAGATGAGTCTTTACCTTTGTGGTAATCTTCTGTGTGGCGTACCTTTGTGGTACTTACCTTCGTAGTGATACCTTTGTGGTATTCTTCTGTGTGGTGTTACCTATGTGGTACTTACCTTTGTGATGTTACCTTTGTAGTACTTACCTTCGTGGTGATACCTTTGTGGTATTCTTTTGTGTGGAGTTACCTTTGTGGTACTTACCTTTTTGGTGTTACCTTCATGGTATTATTTCCTTCATGGAATAATTGTACTTTGGATAAGTATTTGGGCCTTGAGTTTCCTCATGAATGAGATGGGTATACTTGATAACTTAGGTATATGTATGGGCATATACCTAAGTAGGGTTTTCAGTTTTTTTCATGATTTTTGGATTATACTTTGTGGATTTTGTGAGACCTTTGAGGGTCTCAGGGTCCCTACTGAGTATCGTTATACTCACCCCTGCATGGGCTATGCCTGCACCTTGTTGTGTTTGGTACAGATGATAGACATCGCTGACTGAGGACGAGGGTACTAGGACTGGAGGTAGATCGGAGGTGGACCATAGATGAGGAATACCATAGAGGCGACCGTTTGAGAGCTGTACCTACCCTTCAGGTAGGATCCTTGGTAGGTGTTCACAGGAGCTTTCCAGTTTTCTTGTACTTTACAGTTGAGCTTGTATTCTGGCCCCTTTTTACTTACTATACACACTCTTTTTACTATATAGTTTACTTGTGTTCGTATCTTTCTATGTGCTTGGTTGAGTGTGTTTACAGGATATAAAGGCATTGCCTTCCCTGTTTTAGGGATTACGCCTTTCGGTGCTAGTTTCCAGCCCCTGGCCTATGGAAGACAGGCTTGGGGTAGTCACGCCACGGGCCTCAGGGGACGGGTCGTGACAAAGGACTAACGAATCTCAGGTGGAAGAAGAAAGACAAAATGATCAGATGCAAGAACTTAAATAAGACATACAAAAACTGAATAGCAAAGATGAAATGTTTGAATAATATATTCATTCACTAGTGTAGCAACCCAAACCCAAACTTGAACCAGAACCTGAAACTGAACGAGTGGTGGAAGATATTTCACCAATCATTTTTTATGTTAAAGAACCTAAGGAGGGTGAGAAAAATATTCTAAAGGAGTTAATCATATCATCCCTTACTTGACCATTACTTAAGGAGGTCCCTAAAGTACACATGCCAGCTTATTCACTTATGGGAGATCAACAATTTTTGGAAGAATCATGTAATAAATTTGTTGAATATAACCTAAAACTTGATCTTCCCATCATTGATATTTAATAATCAACACCTTTTGACCTCTATCTTTCTTTGGAAGTTGATGAAGAAGATGAACCTGATGAGATAGAGTTTCCAATGGTCTTTCCTAAAGAGATCAATTTCCATGTTGAATTACTTGAAAGAGAATATTTCTTAATTGATTCGTTATGTTTTAATATTATTCAAAATGAATTGTTTTCTGACTTCTCCTTTCCTAAAATTTTGGACACATCACAAATGGAGCAGGACTTGGATGTTAAGGAAGAGAATACCCATGTGGTGATGATTGAAGAAAATGAGTTGGATAATCATGTGGTGCAACTGCCTCTTATACAACAACTTGTATACCATATGGAGGAGGACACCACAAAAGTTCATAGGAAGCACCCCTATCTTTTATTCCATCCCACTCCTGAACTCAAATTCTATATTTATTCTTAATTGGGGGTTGTGAACATTATTATATTCTTTGGGGTTCTCCAATATTATTGTTTACTCATGGACACTTGAAAAAGTCACATGTGGTGGTTCATTTCAAAGAAACCACATCCACCTTCTGATTGGGGATAACTCACTGAAACTGCTTGACTAGGGGCAGTAAAAACCTAGCACCCACTTGGGAGGTCAAACCAAGAATTATCCCTTTTCTATCCCAATTCTTATTTATTTTTATTTATTTTTATTATGTCTTTTCATTTCTTTATTGTAGTTTTAACTTGGTAGTAGCTAGGAGATTAACTCAATACTTCCACTGAAAAATAAATCAAGTTGCATATTTCCTTTTCTTTATTTTTTTTCTACCCAATTTAAATTATGTGTGAAAACTTCATGATATGATTTGAGATAAAAATATGGTAGTAAATGAAATATGTGTGGTATAGGGATTTCAACTTTTTTTAGGAATTTTTTGTGTGCTTTCATTTTATTTTTAATGTTGTTTTTTGAAATTTTATTGTTTTCCTTTTCATTTTTTGGTGTGTTTTTAGAAATCTTGAGATGAATAAAATAATTTGGAAAATTAAAATCATCTTGGTATTTTTGGAACATTTCTTGATTTTAATATTTGATGATTTAAATTATTTATGAATGGATTTTGTTTCTTTATTTCTGATCTTTTCATTTGAGGAAGTTTGATTGATTGTGAAACTCATGTGCACTAGTGCTGTCCAAATTGAAAATATTGCCCAACCTGAGAGGTTTCTAAACCTGTTTGAAATATTATTACATTTATCTTTTTCTTGAGAGTCTTGAGACATTTTGTGTGATCCATAACTTTATATTTTTCTCTTTTTCAAAACTGTTAGAGTTCATGGAATGTGTTAAGTATGATCGAGGCATCAATTTGGAAGCCCCTTTTGCATTAAACTCTTATTTTGGCCTACCTTTACTTATGACCTTGTTTAATACCCTAGTATCCATGAAAAAAATAATTATGTAGCCAAATTATAATCCATTTATCCCTTTCCAACCTTCTCTAGAAGTTAAATTCATAATTATTTTTAAACTCAAGTGTGGGGGAGGGAGAAGATGGGTTGTGTTTTTCCTTCCTGAAGAATCTGTTTGAGTTGAATTGAAGTGTTTCCATATTTATTTCTACTTGGGTGGAAGAAATTTCATGATGGAAATATGGATGTGTGGATCAAAATATCATTACAAATATAGGATGGGTGTTCACTGATATTTGAAGATCAAAATTTGCCTCTCTTTTCTTCCAAAACATGATTCTGAAGAGAAATCCAGATCTGAATTCAAGCTGAAACAATGTTACAATTGGGGAAAAAAGTGAAGAAAATCATTGATGCTGAAATTACAAGTGTTAAATTTACAAATTAAGAGGTTTTTTGTGGTTATTCATTTTTGAGATGATTTAGGAGCACACCATTCTTGAGAAAAACTATTTTCATGCATTTAATTCACTTTAGAGCTTAACCCTCCTCATTCTGCCTCAGATATTTTTACATTTTAAATATGCCAACCCTTAGCCTCAGAACAACCAATAAAAAATTACTCATGATTGAAACATTTTTTACTCTGTAAAGTGGAAATACTTGGAGGATAGCAAGCCTATGGAGATCACACATGTTCTTGAGAATGAAAAAAACTCCACATTAAAAATCCTTGAGTGAAGAGAGAAATATTTTTTTGGGGAGGTACGTACGAAATGCATGTGATAATTAACATGATATTTAATGGATTTATATTATTTTTTAGGAGTTATTAAATTTTGATCCATGTATGAGTCATGATATTTTCTTTGATATGATAATTGAGTTGTGTTGTCATTTATGCTTTGAGAAGTTTGTTTTGACCATGGTATAAGATGATTTCCCATGAGTGCAATGTTTAAGTGTGGGGGAATTGATAGAACATATATTTTAAATTATTTTATTCTTAATTTAAATGTTTTTAATCTCACCAATGTGTTATTTCAAGGGAAATTGTTACATTTTATAGTTTTTGAAGCATTTTTGAGCTTAATTGCTAAAATGGCTAATTTTGCATTTGAACTGTTTTAAATTATATCAATGTTTCAGTCATAAAATTTTCTAAACTGATCCAAATTAAAAAATTATTCTTTTACAGGTTTATATGTTCTATTGTATTCATTTTATCCTTCTGTAACCAAAGCTCAATCCATCATTTGTAAGCTCAAATCCAGCTCACAAGTCATGCCTCGAAAACTATGCACAGAACTCGAGAATTTTATTGTTGAGCCCATATCTCATAAATGGACAAACCAAATAAGCTGATATTTTACATGGAGAAATAATACATACTAGGAAGAACTTTAATTAATATTTTAGCACATTATTCTTTCATTTTCAAGGTCATTAATGCGTTGTAACTCGATGCATTGAAATACGAATAGTCTGTCTAGCAGAATTAGATATTTTGAGTGAATCGGCCATAACTCATTCAGTACATCCCCAATAAAGATGGAATTTCGTGATCCGATAGAGGATAAATAACCCAACAACATTCAAGAAGGAAATATTCCCAAATTCTGTCATTAAATAGGTCACCCGCGTGCCTATATTAAAAGACTATTTTTGGATCCAAAATTTCACCCCCTCTCTATAAAAGAGTATTTCTTCTTCATTTCAAAGGGTTGACAACTTAGGGGTATCCTTTTTTGGAAATTTTATGTAGTTTAGTGTTGTATTTTTTTTCACTTTAATTCTGTAGTAGCATTTCATATTTTTATTTAAGTGTTCTCCTTTCTCCACTTTTCTCCCTCTCTTTTGTTTTTCCCCCATTTTCATCTTCATTGTGATCTCTTATACCCATGATCATGAGTAACTAAACTAAGGAAGTTCTCAGGGGATCTATTTAGTGGTGAACCCAAGTAATTTCAAATTCATTAATATTGTTTCTTATTTACTTAGATTTAGGTTAAGGGGGATCTTAGTGGGCAAGGTACCTTTGTGTCTCCACTTGCCACTAAGGCTTAACTTTCACTTATGTCACATTCTCCCTTGATCGAGGAGGTGGATGTGCGGTCTCTCGATGATTGTTGAGTGTACTATATGTTCACAACCATAGGAATAAGGGGATGTTCATACATACTATGGATCATGTTCATTAAGTAAATTTGAAACTAAAAAAAGACAATGAAGGTTTATTTTGGATAATCTCTTGGGAGGATCTCCTTTATGTATAACATCATTCTATTTGCATTCATTCTATTTTCATTGCATCTGAAAATTTAATTTTAGTATTTCATTCTCATTTCTAAAATATCCATTTCATTTATTTTATTTCATATATATATATGTGTGTGTGTGTGAATTATAAGTGGTGAGTGATTGATTGCAACATCTCCTCAAGAGATCGACCTAGGTCAGACCTGTGCTGAACTTAGTTATAATGAGAGTGCGTATGAAAAAGGTTCATCACCAGTATTTTACATAAATTAAATAAGAGTTGGTGGATCCTGGTTATCTAGATGCATGATGAGTCTGAAATCTCATGGGATGAATTCTAGTAACTGTTTCATAAGGAGTATTACCCCTCCTGCCTATGTTTCATTTGGATTCAGGAGAGTCTGGAGCATCATTAGGGAGGGATGTCAATGGAATATTATGCATATAGGTTCATAGACCTTACAATCTACTCTATTAACATGATCATAGATGGTTACTTCCGATCATGAAAATTTTAGTAGGGACTCCGTAGAAAGATCTGAGCCAGCATAGTGTTTTTGTGCATCCCCATCTATGTCGGGGTGCTAGATCAGGAACTTGGGATAGAGAGATTTCTATTAGAGGGATTTTAGATAGATGGAGTTAGTAGTGGAAAAAACAGGACTGAGTCATCTACAATAAAAAAAATGTTCCAGAGATCTCAGAATAGGAGGCCCTTCTGTGAGAAAGCTTAGGGATGTGGTCGTATAGTGCAGAGGTAGCGTAGAGCATCAGGGCAACCCAGCGAGGGATAATGATATGATTGTGATGGGTGATGTCACATGGAACAAGACTGGCTAAGCAAATGTGCTGAGCATCCTAGGAAGATAGCTGATGGACCACCACGGTAGAGGCAACACCGTGATTAGGGACCTCCCAGGTGGGGATAGGGTGGTCCCCATGGAGGTGGATATGGAAGAGGAGTAGGAGGAGTTGTAGGTGGGGGATAATTCTAGGAGGTCCTCCCACCACCACCATTAGTCAACCCACGTTAGGCTCAGGGAGTTGGCGGTTAGGGCCACAGACAACTGCAATCTTTGGACATTTATGATCCTGCAGTGCATGAGATGATTCGAGGTACAATATGTGTTTATTATAATCTTACCTCAGCGTTAGTAGAAACAGGTTCCATCCATTCTTTTATTTCTCAACTCTTGGTGCGAGAGTTGGAGCTCCCAGTAGAGACACTATCACAATAACTTTATCTTGAGGTTCCTATAGGGAACGCTTCTTCCATGTCTTATATATTATGGTAGTGCGAGATATCGCTTGGAGGAGAGAGGTTTATGTGGGACCTATTGGTCATCATTATGGAACCCTATGACATCATATCAGGCATGTATTTACTTTACATGGTTCAATAATAGATCTACTTTAACTATAGACTAGTCAGATGCCTATGCACTGATGGGACGCGATTCTCCTTTCTCGCCAAAAGAGGCATTGTAGCAGGGTAGGTAGGTGATGTGACCAAGAGGATATATCCTATTATCCATTAGTTTTCAATCATAACCCTTGGTGCAAAATACTCTTTAGGCTTATGGATTCCTTCATTTGTGGAGTATTATATGGACATCTTCCTTGAATACATTTTGGGACTACCTTTGAGGCAAGAGTTGGAGTTTGCATCGACTTTTAACCAGGGATTACCCTAATATCTTCTTCGGAATATCAGATGGAACCCACTGAGATCTAGGAGATACGGTTATAGTTGTAGGACCTTCATGAGAAAGGTTTCATTAGACCCAGTGTGTCCCCCTAGGTAGCTCTAGTTCTGTTTGTAAAGAAGGCAGATGGAAGATTACGACTTTGCATGGATTATCATCACCTAAATTAGGACATGATAAAGAAAAACTACCCCTTTCCAAGGATTGAAGACCTATTTGATCAATTGTGAGGTGAAATATGGTTCTACATGATTGATCTCAGGTCCAGTTACCATCATTTGAGGGTTTGCGAGGCTGATATTCCAAATTTGGATTTTCAATGTCGCTATGGACACTATAAGTTTCTAGTGATGCCATTTGGTGTGACAAATTCCCCCACCATTTTTTATGTCTTTGATGAAACAGATCTTCCAACCTTACTTGGACCAGTTTTTTGTTGCCTTAATTTATGAAATACTCATTTACTCTGTAATAAAGGAGGATCATGAAGAGCACTTGAGGATGGTTCTTGATTTACTTTGAGAGAAATAAATTTACGGAAATCTCCCAAAGTTACAGTTCTAAATACATGAGGTTCACTTTATGGGGAATGTAATTTTTGAAAAAGGTTTAGTCATGGATCTAGAAAAGATTGAAGTAGTTATTGCTTGGGATCCACCCAAGAATGTGTTAGAGGTGCGGAGTTTCCTTGGCTTGGTAGGGTACTACAGGAGATTTGTGGAATACTTCTCCCGGATCGCAGCCCCTTTGATTGATCCAATGCATAAGTGATATACATTTACCTAGTTTGAGTAGTGCTAGAAGGCCTTTGAGGAGTTGAGGCAAAGGCTGACAAGTGCTCCAATTTTGAGACTACTAGAGGAAGGTATTGAGTTCATAGTGTATTGTGATGCCTCAGGATTTGGTATCGGTTTCATGTTGATACAACGACAGGAAGTCATCACATACGGGTTAAGGTAGTTGATACCCCATGAGAAAAACTATGCAACTCATGATCAGGAGCTAGAAGTAGTAGTCTTCTCCTTGAGGATGTGGAGACATTACATTCTGGGAGAGCGCTTTGTGGTTTACTCTAAATATCAGAGTATCAGGCACATCTTCACTTAGAGAGACCTGAACCTAAGATAATAGTGATGGTTGGAGTTCCTATAGGACTATGAATTCGATATAGTCTATACTCTAGGAAATGGAAAATTTGTAACAGATTCCCTTAGTAGGAAGTCCCAAACTCACATAGTGTAGGAATCTTATAAGCAGTTAGCTCCCCTGCAGCTGACCCTGGTGGAGCAGGAGGGTACAATCTTTCTACAATCTATGGTGTTGAATCCTTCATTCCTTGAGTGTGTGAAATAGTTCCATCAAAGAGACATCAACTGTGAAGTTATGCATGGTCATATATCCATAGGCGATGCACCAGATAGATATTTTGAAAGAGGGAATTATGAGATCTTTTCCAGGGGAAGATAGTGGTTATAGTCGTGATGCAGGAGGAGGTAATGTGGGAGTTCCACACTTCCAACTTAGATATACATCCCGGTGTGGGAAGATGTACATGGATCTTCAATGACAGTTTTTGTAGTCTAACATGAGATGAAACGTAGTTGATTTTGTCTCATGATGCCTCACCTGTCAGTAGGTGAAGGCTGAGCACTAGGTTCCGGCAGGTTTGTTGCAGCCTCTTGAGATTCCAGAGTGGAAATGGGATGACATATTCATGGATTTAGTCATAGGGATTACACACACAGTGAAGTTCCATGATTCCATCTGGGTGGTAGTAGACTGACACATGAAATCGGTGCACTTCCTTGCTATCAGGTAGTAGAGTTCAGTGGAGAGTTTGGGAGATTTTTACATGTGAGAGATCATCTGCCTTCACGGGGTACCCTCGATGATTGTCTCCAATATTGACATGTGGTTTAAATCAAGATTGTGGAGAGGCCTACATGATTTATTTAGGACCCATTTGTAGATGATTACAACCTTTCATCCCCATACTGATGAGAAGATTGAGCACACTATCCAGGCGCTAGAGGATATACCGAGGGATTGCATGTGGGATTTTGGTTGGAGTTATGAGGATCACCTTCTTTTGGTAGAGATTTCATAAAATAATAGTTACCACTTTACCACAGGCATGCCAAATTTTGTGAAACTATATGGGTGACCCTTCAGGTCACCCTTATGTTGAATGAATATCAGAGAGATATCACTTATGAACCCAGATTTGGTGCAGGCGACAATGAAGAAAGTGCAGGTTATCTATGAATGGATGAAGATGGCCCAGAGCAGAAAAAAATCCTACACAGATCGCCGTCATGGGCCCTTGAAGTTTGAGCAAGAAGACCATGTTTTCTTATGAGTCTCCCTATGATGTGGAATGCATAGCTTTGGTTGGTAATCAAGATATTATCAATGTTTATCAGTCCATTTAAGAATGTGAAGAATATTGGCAAGGTTTCCTACCGCCTTGATTTACCCCCACAACTGGAGTGGATGTACGATGTATTCCTCGTGTCGCGGCTAAGGAGATACGTGCATGATCCTATGCACGTCATCAAATAGGGTGATATGGACATTGAGGATAAAGACACCTTTATAGAGCACCCAATGGAGATTGAGGATCGACAAGAACAGACCTTATGTGGATGGACCATACCTTTGTTTTACATGCCGTGGTAGCAAAAAAATGTGTAGGAGAGTTCCTAGGAGTGGGAGAGCCAGATGCAGGCTTAGTACCCCGAGTTGTTTGCTTAGATTTTCTTTTTGGGGATGAAAATATTGAAGGAGGAAATGATGTAGAGACCTGGTTTTTCCTTATAAGGATTTGAAATATTTCTAAATATATTTCCATAGCTAGGTGCTGAGACAACGTGCAAATCCAAGGCCCGGTGTGCCCAAAAATAATTTTTAAAAATATCAAATATATTTTATATTTCACATGCATAGTTAACTAAATAAAGTAGGATAATCATCAAATGATTGATCAGATTGAAAATATGAGACCACAGTCAGGTCCAGAACGTAGTTTTTACCCTAGAAACAATATAAAATGAGCCAGCATGGGATGTTCAAACCTCTTTCTCATTGGAAGTGTGTTTAATAAATTTAATTAATTAATCAATTGATTGATTAATTTGAATTTTACCTAATTAAAAGCTATAGATAGGTATTTAGGAAAATTTGGACAAGTTTGGCTCATATTACACCATTCTCCGGTGAGAGTACCTCCTTCCTCTAGAGAATTCCTTCGACGAACGATGAAACTTCAGATCGAGGCGATTCGAAGCACAATAGATGAAAAAAATATTGGGGAGCGTGTTATTCATCAACAATGATCGATCCAATTTAGGTAGGACTCATCTATCAGTGTTTTATGCCCTTATATTAAAAGTATTGGGTATATCCATTTTTTTCCTTTTATTTGTGATCTTTGAAACCTTTGCATGTGCCTGGGTATTGAAATTTAATTTATTTTTTTCGTTCATCTAACCTTGGTGCCCCAATCTTGTTCATCGATCAAGAACGATTGACCAACGATGTTTAAAACCTTGTTTTTGTGCTTTTCTACCTTGATTCTTTGCATTCTTCACCATGGAATCCCTGTGGATCTTGGTTCGACTGTTGCTGGGAAACCCGAGCCCGATTGGGTGCCTGGATTTGTGGTGGAATGATGAAATGATGATGGTTCTTCGAGCGGAGCATAGATCTGGAATCATCATGATGAATGGATGTCAAATATGAATCTTTAAGGCTGAATCATCAAGGATTGAAGATTTAGTGGCATGAATAATGAAGAATGAAACCCCCCAAATGTTCCAGTGGATGATTCACGACAAACAATGGCCGAAGAGCATGATTTTTGTCTAGATACAAATATTTTGGAATGATTTTAGGCATTATCCAAGGTGGTTTAACCATATTTGAAGCTTGAAAAAAAATCATAGAAGTTGGGAAGTTCTAGAAAATCTTGACTACATGTCGTGTTCAATAAAGAACACAAGGCATATATCCTCTTACCAGCGGTGGTGCTAAGGTTTGGAAACCCATAAGGATTGCACGGCATGTACGTCCTTGACATGTTGTGTAGTTCCTTATCGTGTGAATGAGACACGTAGTTCACCTACACAACCAGCGACATGCCATGTACAAATTACACAGACACAAGTTGTCCACACATGTAGTATCTTGTGTGAACCCACACATCGTGTACCAAAGTACACAAGTATGAGGTCCGAGTACAAAGACACAACTAGAAAACATGGACCAATCCTTGGATAGTTGGGACACACTATGTAGTCCACATACACTGCATGTACCCCTACATGGATGGTACCTGTGTGCCGACCAGAGACACGACCAAGTAGTGAAGAGGGACCACAAGTCATGTGGGTCCCATCACATGCTGTGTACTACTTGAGATATTTCGAGAGATCTTCTAATGTCCATATATCCTTCATTTAAACTCGGATTTTGGCCCACCAGATGTCTATCTAGAGTGTTTTTCCACTTAGAATGCGACGGTTCCCTCATAAGAGGCTTTTGAGATATAATGCGAATGTTCTAGGTTTGGAACACGTTGAGGCGATACCTGATCATGGTAGTGATCATAAAAAATCACCAAAACATTATTGGGCTTATCCTCCAGCTAGGCTGGGTAGTCGCATTCCCAAATGGTAGTTCCGGGATCACTTTCCAGTAGGACTGGGTAGTGGCATTCCCTGATGATCTTTACAAGTTACCCTCTAGTAGGACTGACCAATAGAGTTCCTCAATGTTCCAGGATTACCCTCTAGTAGGATTGGGTAGTGGAATTCCCCGATGATGTTTCTGAGTTACCCTCCAGTAGGACTGGGTAGTGGAGTTCCTCAACATTCTGGGCTTACCCTTCTGCTGGGCTAGGTAGTGGTGTTCCTCAATGAAATCCTCCAAACATAACCCTCTAGATGGACTAGGTAGTGGTGTTTCCATAACAACTCATCGGGATTAGCCTATACTAGGATTGGGAGGTGACGTTCCCTAGTGACCTTCCCGAGTGGTACCCTCCAGCTGGGATGTGCAGTGGAATTCCTCAGTGACTACCAGAGAAGGACCCTCCTCTCGTGTAAGGACATGAGATCCTTTCCTAAAACTGGCGACTCCTCAACTATGTGGCATAATGACAAGGTGTGATTTGATGTACCCTTGGACTCACAAGAAATATAGAGGCTTTCCCCACCGAGATGCGTTCTTGTGATGTGACCTAAAACCACACGAATGAGTCAGTGCCACCCAAAGAGGATAATATCAAGGTGTGGTGATCGAGTCCCTTTGAATTGTGTGTTCTAGGAAGACGCATGAGATTCTGAGCATCACATATGGTTTTACTTTGGAATTGTTGGCGACTCATCTTCTTGGGATGATCTGTGAGATGGATATCCCATTACTCTCTCATTCAGTTTTCTTTAACTGAGTATATATATATATATATATATATATATATCCTATTTCATTACCCACTCCTTCAGTTTTGGTTACTCTCCTTCCAGGAGAGGCGAAGATGCATGAGATATGCCACATGATTTCAGTGTCTATATTCTCATGTTTGTACGAGTATACTCCCCTACTATAGTTAGGTAAGACTCGATGATAAGTTCATCTTCTCACTATTTCTTTCTCCTTATGTTTTGATGAGTTTACTTTCACTCTCTTATAGGGTTGAGCTGTACTCTTTTACCATACCATATTATATCTACTGCTTTCCTCTTCAGTTGTATCTCTTATTGCTTCTTCTTCACCTTTTTAGGGAATTCCACTGGGTATGTATATACTCACCCCTACATGGGATTTACCCAAGACATGTTGTGTCTTTTGAAGACTGTAGAAAGGTCAATCGTAACTTCAAAGTAGCTTAGGGATATGGGGTGCTTGGACTGTGTGCGGTAGTCATATCTTGGGATACAGGAACTGAGCTCTCTCTAATGTTTAATTTTTTCTAGTTTTTCAGGTTGGGACATATTTTTGGGTGGGTATGTATTTTTACCTTTTCATTTAAGTTTAGACTACCATACTTTGTTTTGTTTAGTGGTCCATGAATCTTTTAGTTTATTTATAGAAGTGTTTCATTTTTATTTCTTTCCCTATACACTTTTGCATTGAGTTGGCTGTGTACATGTGTACAAGGACTTAAGAAAAGGCCTCCTTGAGTTAGTTATGCCTTCGACACTAGTCACCACCCCCTGGCCTATGGAGGCGGGCTTGGGGTAGTTGAGGCTCGATCTCTGGTATAGGTCAGGTCGTGAGATTTTACTTTTTAAAAAATAGTTTGAAAGGAATTCTATTATTATTTTCTGAACAAGACACTTTTTTAACCTTTTAATAATGAAAAAGGAATGTTATTTTTAACTTATACACCATGTATGGAATTACCCGCCGTCATTTATAAAAATTCTTTGAAGTTTCCTTTGTAAGTTTATAAGGTTATTTTAAAGAAAATATTTTTCCTAACATTCTGGAAATTATTAGTTTTTAAAAATAATTTTTAGAGAAAAGGATTTTCAAAATGTTTTATGCTTTAAAAAGTGATTTTCAAAATGAAAATGATATTTTCCTCAAAAATGTTTTTAAATATATTTTTATGGTATTTCTATTAATCAATGACATTAACCCTCTAATGTACTAATGATCACTAGGGATATGTTGTATTGATTTTATCCTTATTTTTTCTTTAGATGATTTATGATCGGTTTAATTGAGGATGTACAATTTTATTACCATTCATCATTTTACTCTGAATGGTTTACAATTATTTTTATTGAATTAGGTAATTATTAACATTTCATATGTTGGTTTTTCAATACAAATATTTATGATTATTAAGTTTTAACTCTTTCATATGAAGAATTCATTGGACTTTGTAAGTGATTGGAGGGGCCCACTATATCTCCTTGATGGATCGGTAGATCTCATGAGACAAACTAGATATGGTTTTGACTGAAACCTTACCCATTTATTAGATGTCTTGGCACAATTCCTTGATGATATTATATGTCTTGACATAAGGTATCGATGATATGTTTTAGATTTCCAACATTATGAATTTAGTTATTGATATTTCATGTGATTATTTGATTAGTTAGAATATCCATGGTTAAGTTTTCATGATCATGTGATTATTTATTTAACATTACTTGATCACCATTTATTTATACTTTATTATGCTCAAGTTATTTATTAAATGACATGTGTTTCAGTTATTTAACTTTCCATATTGATTATGACTTATTTATTCATAGCATATGTTGTATGCTAACCATTACCGAACATCTAAGCACACCCCTTTCTTATGTTTTATTTTTCTCTAGGATACGAGGGATTATTTTGTGATTGACATGTAAGGATACACTAATAGGAATAATGAAATCCACAAAGAAAATTATTTGTATATTTTATGTTTTAAAATATAATGTAAATTTCAAGTATGTATCTAGTTTACCAAGACTCCTAAACTATCTGGTCATTCAGAATGTGATTGCTTGTATCTTATGACAATGTAATAAAGTAGACACCGACTTTCAGGTTACTAGGGTCTAGGTCTCTATAGTTGGTATCATATGAAGTTTAGTAGGAATCTTGGGAAATATATTTATAAAATCATAGATTAGGTAATGTAACCCAATGATATACTTTGAGGATAAGTATGGAAGAAAATCCTAATGTTTTGGTAAGGTAAACATTATGTGGTTTTTCTTGGAAATAAATCTCTATTTAGATACTACAAGTGGATGTAGTTCTGACACAGATGTACCTAGTGGTAATAACTCCAAAAGGGTGCATTGGGCATGAATCGATCGTCACCTAGTGCATGACATTGGGACTGGTGTATGACATCGGGCCTTACTGCTCACCTATTTTGACACTCCCAAAGGATATGATTAGGATAATTCACATTTTTTTTACAAACCATTATGAAGGATGTAAAAATAGGGATATCCCCAAAGAAACTATATTTTTAATTATGAGATTATCTATACATACATTTTTCAATTCATGTTAACCGTTTCACTAGTTTTGGGATTATACATTATGAATCATAATTTTATGATCTAATATAGTATATTTCATTGTTTATAAATGGTACCTAATATAAGTAATGAGAATCATATCAATTCACATAATCCATGTATAGATTTCCCTCCTGGGAAAGACAATGAAGCTGGTGATGGACCTACAGTTGGAACTAATAAAATTATAACCATATTGGGGAATCTAAATCAAATTATGAGTAATAACCTTTCCTATATAGAGCATATTACTAATCCACCATGCAATGTAATAATGTTAGACCACTTCATGCATCAACAACCTCCATCATTCAATGAGACTAAAAATCCATTTTTAGCCAATGAATAAGTTCCTTAGAGAAGATATTTCTCACTATGGGAAGTAGTGAAAGGGAGATTTTTTTAATTAAAAATTATCATCTCTTAGGCGATGCAGATCAATGGTGGTAATTAATTCAAAACACTAAGGTTGAATAAGAAATAAAAAACATAGAATAGAATAATTTCAATGTAATATTCTGGAAAAAATAATTTTCTCATGAGAAATGAGTGGATATGGAAAGACAATTATTAAGTCTAAGAGAGAAATAAGATGAAAATATTGCTAAGTATGAATACAACATTACAAGGTTAACAAGGCTTACTCTAGACTACACACGTAATACAAGGATCAATATTGGTTGTTTCTTTGGTGGGTTTAATCCAATCCTTCGAAGAGAACTAATCACCAAAACATTCTCATCATATGAGGAAACAATATCATATTATATAAATATAGATAAAGAATTCTACAAGTCTTTTGGATTCGAAGGGAAACCAGAAAATAAGAGGAAAACAAAGAAAAAAATAGATAAAGGTAAGAATGGAAAGAAGGATTTTCCCACATGTGATACATGTGGAAGGAAACACCTTGGTATATGCTTATAAGGAAAAAGGGTTTGCTTCAAGTGTGGAGAAAAAGGACACAATGCTTGTGATTTTAAGGTCAAGAAAGAATATGAAAATGTGCAATGATTCCACTATAAGGAGATGGGGCACTACGTAAATGAATTCCCTAAGCATCAATGAAAAATAACTCAAAAGGAGCTAAGTGGTTAAGGTCAAAATTATTCTTTTACTATAAACAAAGCAGAATGATTAAAATTCTTGTGTATTTGGATCCAAGAAATATGTTGTAAAATTATTTTCTCAATGATATTTTTGAAATGTATAAGGATTGTACTAAATCACCATTTCTTAAAGGATTTGAGAGAATATGTTGAATTGTACCAATAACCAAGAAAAGTTATTCAGTGTAAAGTTGAACTTATTAGAAAACACATGATTTTAGACCCTAATATGTTCCTAATGTTGAGATAATGATGTTGGGATAAGAGATAATTGATATTGATAAAGTAAATGGGATTGTACTAACTACATTGAAACTGATTAATAATTTTTTAACAATGTGGGTTATTCTATCATTGATGGGGTTTACAACATTTTTATATTTAAGGAATATATCCAATAATCTGTGTTTTATTTAAGGAATAAGGAATCATGAATGTTTTCAATAAGGTTTATGTTAATTAAAGTTATTACCATGTTTCAAGACAATACATGATGAAGGTATTAAAAAGTTTGGTATGTGACGATTAAGAGCTACTTTATGTTGTTTAGGGGATTAATGATAAGTTCATTTTGGAAATTCAGTGACCTTCTTTATAAAGTTACAGATCTTAATCTTTTGGAAGGGACATATGGTTAATAATTCATGAAATGGATCATGTAGAAATTTGGACAAGGTTTATAGATTAATGTATTATATTAGATAAATTTTACTAACCATATTTGATTTGGAAAATAGTTAGAGATAGATGGAAATGATTTTCACTATTTTATGGATCTCAAAATCTATTAAAAGTGAATTTTAGTGATTCAGGCATAAAAAATTAAATTTTTGGATATTCAATTTTTGGAATAAGTGATGAATTGAAAATTGATCGTAGCACAACCAAATGATGTAATTTTGATTATGAAATAGAAACATATCAAGTAAATATATTTCCTTATATTCTTAGATAATAAAAGTATTTCTCAACCCCATTAAAAAGATATCAAAACAAAATGTTATCTTAATACCTCCATTTATGTTGAACCAATGGTATTTTAAATCATTATATATTTATGGATTTGACACCCTTAACTTTCCATTGATCATTTAATTTCTTGTGATCAATAACCTATATCACTCTCTATAAATATTTTCACTTTTATTCCATGTCCAAATCTTCACTTGCCTCTAATGTTCTCATACTTAGAAACCTAGTTATATATTATTATATATGACCTATGCACTTCCATTTCTCTCTTATTAAGAGGATATTTTATTAAATATTTTTATGATGTGGGTTTTCAAGAAAATAATTTTCAAATATCAAATCCTTAATTACCAAGATAAAGTTTAAATTGCAAGGATGCAATTTATTTAAGGCGGGGAGAATGTAACACCCTAAAATTCTAAAAGAATAACATTTTTTCAATAACATATGTGACATGAAACACCGATATTAGAAGAGAATATAACACCCCAAGACATTAAAATATATTTATTTTAGAATAAATTTAATTTCTTTGATATCTCATGATACTTGCAACATCGAGTTTCTTTGATAGTTTGCATTACATGCAAGAACAAGTTTTCACCGAACAATAATATACTAATACTATTATTATTTAATATTTATTGCCTATGAATTGGAATGGTGAGTATGAATAGGATTAAATAAATTATGATAATATGTATTTTACACATGTTTATTAATTATCTGTTGATTATTAATAAAATGAAAATCATTTAAAATAAAAAGAAATATTTTCTTAAAAACTACATTTTTCTAAAAGACGGTTTAACCATGATTTAGACACTTAATTTAAAATTAATTTTTACTGTTTTTAGAAAATTATTTTGAAAAAATAAAATTCATTTTTTAAATCAACATATCAAAATTAGCTCAGTATGAATTTTTAGAATTTTTATGAAATGTTTCATTTTTTGATGAATAGTGAAAAATACTAAATGATTGAAAGCTAACCTTTTTATTCAAACAAAGGAGAAGAGAAAAGAGTCAAGTGGGATGATAGTTATGGAGACTAATAGAATCACCACTAACAATAAGTTTACAATCATTTGGAAGGGAACTAGAAGACAAATATAAAATAGTACTCTCATTTGGATCTCCTTTGCTTGCGAGAACATCAGCTACATAATTTCCTTCTCTCCATGTGTGACCCACCCCAATAGATTTATTAGTAAACATAATATATTTTTTGATAATATAGATCCATTCTCATGGTGGATTGGATATTTCGAAAAAAAATCAACCAGCATTTCGAAATCTGATTCGACCTCTGAGATGATAATGTTTTGGAGACTGCATAAGGTCAAACTGCTAATCATAGACCTTACCTCTACTCCAATGGAGTTTCCAAGACCATAAAAAAATTGAAAGAAAATATTAAATACCCTCTAATATCCCAAACAATTAACCATCTCATTAACCCATCTATAAATTATACATCCACTTTAAGCTTGATTCCATTGTTTTGAGGCTTCCAGGAAACCCATCTTCCCTGTCTATTACCTTATCTACCTTATACATTGAGGAAAACAATTGGAATTATATTCTAAAGAGAATTCAAAGATTCTATTCCAATAAAGAGATCCCCTAGATCATCCACCAGTAGCATTTTTCAAACCTTCATGAATAAAGGATAATTGAATTTTCCTTTGCTTGCCTTGTTTCTAGCTTCCCAAATAGCCCAACGGTTGGCTATAAAAATCATACTCCTAGCATGAACCTCTGAATCCCTCATCCTAGCCCCATGAAACCATGATTCGAGAAAATATGATATTAAATCTCCATGGCTGACTAAGCCTATGAAATGGATAAAAAAAATACTAGATAACCTTCTCTGAGTTGCCTATGAAGAATAGGTGCCAGTTCAATTCAGATTAGGGGGCCGCACAACACTAGCAGCATGAGGCAAGGGGGACCCATTTCTTTTGTATGTTCTCTTCAGTAGTCAAGAAAAAATTACTCATACTCCAAACCAAGAAATTCAATTTAAAAGGGATTCTATTTCACCCTAGTTTAGAAGCCCACTCATCATGATCACTTTTAATGTGTATTAATGTTCAGAAATACCAGATACTGAACTATCCAGATTTGGAGATAGAAAAAACAAACCTATCATGGTCACTGATTAGGTTCATATTATCAAATATTTACCATTATTAGTGACCCAAAAAAGTATTAATAAAACTAGGAAATGAGTTGTCTTCCTTGATAGATATTTTCAGGACCAGACGTCCTGGAAAAAATAACGGTTCACCAACCCAATTATCCTTCCATAAACTGATCTTGCCACAACCCACCACTCTGTAGAACCTTCCTTCCAGATTTCCTAAATATTCTATCATGTATCATGAAATCCATAAAGGATGTTTCTTAAAATAAGACTATACCCTCAATTAATCACTCATTCTATGTCTCATAAACCTTGCCTAGAGGGGATTTCCTTCAATGACTTCCCATGCCAGATTGGTCTACATACCTTGCATGAATTCAGAGACACTTCATTGATTAACACTACCTTCTTCAATGGGATTAAACAATATTTTCCATGATTCCAAATGAAATATTCTAATTTGGTTAGCATCCCATATGAACTATGTCATTATTTTCTCAATCCTCTCTATAGTTCATTTTGGTGACTTAATGAATGAAAGAATATACATCAGTATCAAGGTTAGAAAATTATTAAACAGAGTCATGAATCCTCCAAACCAAAGAAAAAGATCCTTCCAATTGAAAATTCACCCCATTATCCACTGGATGATGCCTTCAAATAAATCTTTCTTGGTTTTACCATCTGAAATAGGAGTACCAAGATACTCCAGTGGAAGATGCTGCATTTGAATACCTAGATTGTTTTGTATACTTATACTACATCTGAGCAAACATATTTTAGACATATATAGACTGATCTTCCCTTGGTTGACCCATTTTTTGCATATAAATCCATAAATATAAAGGATTTTATTGATACCTTTGATGGAACTAAGCCCATGATTAATGAAAACGAGGACATCATCAGGGAATATCAGATGAGAGATTATTCCATTCCCATATTTGGTTCTATAGGGTAAGATAAATCCCTCATACAATCTTCCTTTTAAGTTCCTTGAGAGTGAACCCTGGGATAAAATAAAAAGACTTGGGGAGATAGGGTCGCCTTGTCTTAAGCTGCACAAAATATTGAAAAATACAAAACCTTTACCCATTAAGGAGATGGTGATCCATGGTGAGACAATGTACTGAAAACACAGGTCCCAAACCCATTCTTTAAACCTTAATATCCTCATGAAGTTGATAATAAAACTCCATTAAATCATGTTGTATGACTTTTCTATATCCATTTTAATGATAACATTAGACCCAAGAACATTTTTGTTGATATTATCCACCATTTATTTAGTTATACCAACTGCGCCTTGTATACTCCTGCCTTGAATAAATATGTTATATTCCTCTGAAATCAATCTCAAAATCACCCTACTTAGTCTTATGTTAATAATATTTTCCAGGATCTTGTAGGAAAAATTACAAATGAATATTGGCTAGTATTAGTTGATGGCTGTAGGATTCTAGATCTTCGGAACCAACACCACCCTGGAGGTACACACCGCCCTCAAAAGCACCCCTCCTTTGAAGTAATCTTGAACAAATTCCTTAACTTGTACCCTAATAATATCCCATACAGACATGAAGAAATACATGGGGAAACTATCCAGCCCTGGAGCACTGTCTGCTTTCATGCTAAGCACTACCTCCTAAATTTTGTCTCCTACGAAATAAATTCCAGCTCCTCATTATCTTTGTTTTCCACTAGCCTTATGATTCACTACATGAAATTCTTCAACCACAAACCCTAATATTTCCTTATCTCATAGGAGATCCCTGGTCCTGCGAGAATCCCCTCAAAGTGGATTATATCCAAGTTCCCTACTGCATTAAGGTCCCCCAAAAAATACCCATATTCAAGCCTTAAATTAAATTTTCTAGAGATCATCCTTTCTTTTATGTAGGCTTGAAAAAAAGAAGTATTATGATCCCCCTCTCTTAGAAATAATTCCATTGATCTTTCCCTACAATCCTGCTCAATATCTAGTATTTTTTCAGCTAGAAGCCTTTGCTTATCATGTAGTGAGATGAAAGTGGTATCATCCCAATACACCTGAAGTCTTTCTTAAAGGCTCTAAATTTACTTTTTAATATTCTCTAGGTTTCTATCACATTTTGTATTGTTGTAATTCCACTACTATAATGCTATTCTCAGGTGCTTGAGATGTAAAGAAAATCCCATCCAAGTTGTTCCCTCCATCGATTGAATCTAAGAGCTATTAACCATCTAAAATAATCCTTCTAACTATGGTAGGTTTCTTGAATAAATAAAATGATCAGGTCTTCGGGTTTATTTTTTTAAACTCAACACAAGGGGAGAGTGATCTGACAAGGATCGAGTCAAGTGAAAAATAGAAGATCTAGGAAAAGATTCCATACCTTATAGATTAGAGAGTCACCTATCCAGTTTTCTCCAAATATGACTATTGAATTTATGGTTATTACACCAAGTATATTTTCTCTTAGAGAATCCTAGGTCCATCAGACCCAAATATTCTATACAATCTCTAAAATCCTAGATTTATCTTGGAGAAAAAATTGTCCCTCCCTTATTTTCAAAAGCATCAGTAGTAGTATTGAAGTCTCCACCAACATACCAAGCAATAAACTTTTTATAAAAGCTAGAAAAGATTTTCCACAAGGAGACTCTATATGTAATATCACATTTAGCATAAATGAATGAAACCGGAAATACCAGACCACACAAATTCAACCTCATGGAGATATGTTGTGGTGAAGCATCTACATATTCTACTATGAAGTTGTGGTTCCAAAATATCTAAATATGAGGGTTGAATAGGTTAGCATGCATGTACTCAGAAAAACCCATGATTCTTGAAAATGAATATATTCTATCCACCTTTTGTTTGGGTTCCAAGATAGAAACAATAAATACCTAAAATATTGAGATTCACTAAAGATAAACATACTCTTTTCTTGAATAATAAATCCTATGGAGTTCCAAATTAAGATGGATGTCATGAAACAATATAAGGGGTGGCATTGTGTCCTATATTAGAAAAATACTTAGCTCCAAAGGATATGGATAGATCCACTTTATCCCTTGAGAAAGTTAGATGACCACTATTAGATGGAGATGGAGGAACCTCCAACATATCCATCTCCTTGTAATCAATAAAAACTGAGAAACCTGTCTTCTCCAGATCCTCTAATACTGCAAATCGATTGGGAGTACATGCCAAAGGAACCCGGTGAACTAGTAAGGACTTCGATGAGGTATTGGAAATATTAAGAGAATGGATATCAAAGAATTTTTCCACCTCATACATCCGAGAAGAATAAGTCATGATTGGAAGCATGAGGGGAATATGATAATTACCTTTAGTCCTCATCACCTTTTCTGATGTGTTCTTAGCAGGAGAACTTGACTCCAAGGCCGTTGCAACCAAATTTCCAGAAGGCATAACCCATTACAAAGTTATTTTTTGAGAGGATATTTCAGAACATATGATGGAGGGAGAATCTATGAGACCATGAGACCTATGTGACTAAACGGTGAGATTGATGTGACAAGATGCACCAATATAGCAACACTAAAGAGTTACCAACCGACTAAAGAATAGAAGGGTTGTGAAGGGGAAGAGGAAGACCCAGTAATCTAACCCACATTGCTGCCTTGATTGAATCCTTCCCATAATGAACATCACACAACCATCAAGATAAAGAAAATATCCAGACACCACACCTCCTATCCTACTTATACCAAGTCCTTATAAAATCCACCCTAGGATAAAGATGGATGTAGAAGCTATATTTGGATAGGACTGAAACCGCCATTGGCTGGGGGAGACCCCATGAGCTAACATGTGTCCTGAAAAAATTAATAGAGGGTTTTTCTAAGCAAAATATCACAACCAATGATAGTTTTTGATAATAAGAATCTTTTATAAGATCCTCCTCCAATAAATCCACCACCAAACATCCTTCGACCCAACCATCACACTGGGGTGCTAACTTGATGACTGGGATGAAGCCACCTATGAACATGTAAGGACATCCATAAAATATTTCATACTACAAAAGCCTAAATAATCACCTTCAAGGATCATTGGAGAAGCCTTCTCTACCACCAAACACAGTGGTGATTAGTAGGAAGAGGGAGCATGGGTTCTTGAGGTGAGATTATTTTTGTGTGAAAAATAATGAATTTTAATTGAAAACTATTTTTTCATTTGAATAATTTATAATATTAAATTATATTTTGAATTGGTTTTAAAGTAAAATTAGTTCAATTTTATATCAATAAATCTATTTTTTTCATTGGAATCATTTTCATATTGAATTATGAGTTAAAATATCTGTAAACTTTTGAGCATTTTCTCATTAAAAACCCGGTTTCACATCGTGTTTGCAGAATTAATTTTAAATTAAATTTTGTCACTTCTATGAATTTAATTTGAAAAAATGGATTCCATATTTGTAATTATCATAATTTATAATTTATAATAAGGTCAAATTATTTTTTTACCAAAATTAATAGTGAAAACAGTAAAAATTAATTACCGTGATTAAGGTAAAAATAGATTTACTAGGAGGTTAAATTAAAAAGATAAGGGTTAAAATGACCTATAAACTTATCTAAAATTTATTGGATGACAATATTTATACCTTATTTATTCTAGGTTTGATAATGAACCATTATGGAGGTCTGTGGCATGATAAAAACATGGGTATGACTTAATCTTTTCAACAAATTACAAGTGTGCCACTCACCCCACCTATAAAAGGTGACCCAATATCCTATTTTATTCACACCTTAACACCCTTTCTGTTTGGACAATACCTATCCAAATAACTTCTAAGATTACCTTATATCATTATATAAACCTTATTTTGGTAATAAATCCAACCTAGAAAATCTTTTGGTACAAAACTAAGGAGGATTCTCGAAGAAGAGGTAATGTTCTCCAACAAACGTTTTTATTTTATTTATTCATCCACCTCCTTAAATTATTATTAAACCATGATAATATAATAATATAAATATATAACATATACTTAAATGTTGTTATGTTAAGGGATTGACCTATAAACACCCCCAATTCTATCAAATGGGTTACAAAATCATCATTCTTGTGTACAAAGAACTACCACCATGTGAACCGATGTCATTCGTTTTTCCATTTCCAACTCTCACATTTGGATACAATGATGGATCTAAAGTATATATATGAGATTTATAACATAATTACACCTTTGGATTCATTATATAATATATATCTATCTCTCTCTAAGACACACAAATATCTTTTTTTTACTTTCCATTTTGTAGGAGATACAATAATGTCGCTTGTGTGTACAACGGACTACCGCCTCGCGAAGCAATGTGATTCATCTTTCACTAATACTTTACATGGAATGTGATAAAGATAAAGTTAATGATTATTTATAATATAAATTATATAATTATGATATTAATGAAATATTTATCATTGTAAAAAGATAATATATATCATTTTTTCTTACCTTTTCACCCAATGAAAGATGGTAACATCATTCGTGTACATATGGACTACCGCCTTCATGAAATGAAATGAAATTCTTTTCATCACCACACTGAATAGAAGATATATATAAGTATATTTAAATAAATAATATAGTATTTATGATATTATGAATATTATAAAAATATAAAATATTACTTACCTCATTTCCATAATAATCGTTGAAAAATGGAAATGTTACTCATACGTACGTACGACATATCATCTCTATGATCATAATGTACTTCATTTTTCATAACCATATTTTATGATTGGTTTTAAAAATATAATTAATGTATAAATATGATAATTATGAAATGATTATTAGTATATAGATTATGAAACTATATAATATGCACAAGAATTGAATCTTTCATGACAAAACACGCATGATAAAACAAGACAAATTACACCCAAAACAATGAATGATTATTAACAAATGGGTGATAAAATGTTATAAAAGGACCATATATGATATTATAAATATTAATATGGTTATAGAATAAGTTAATAACATGTTTAAAACCACTATAAATGTGGTTAAAGAACATTAAAATAAAAAGAAGCGTGAGGTAATGGATTTCGTCTCAATTTCATTTCATTGAGGCATATTGTAATGTTATGCACCTAGTTTCTTTTATATGATGTATATACTACCCATTGGACATGTAATATCATGAATAGTTTATTTTTCATGGTATTTTAAGTTTCAAATTTAATTATTTCATCTAATTTTATTTGAATTAAAAGTTACCAAGTGGTAAATAATTTCACAACTCAATTTATTTTCATTGGGTTATATTACTCCTTCGTGGTTGTTGATACTATATGATTGTGCATATAATGAATTTTGATTATCCTAAGTTGTATTTCCACTTATTTTATGTGTATTTATAGCTGATACACATAATCTATTAATTTATTAATTCTCACATCAATGTTATGATCATTGTAAGGGTTTATTTCACAATATCATTCTAATCGATACTTGTATTTCCATTAAAGAAAATTATTTGATCATTGTTTAATAAAAACATTTCATTTTACCCACATATGGTTATTTATTATATTTTAAAGTAATAGTACCTTATTTACACTCTTTGGTACTTAAAATTATTGAGAAAATGTTTTTATAAAATCTAACTTTATTTCTCTCTTCAGTCAGAATACATTTTTCATCAAAACCCATGTTTTCTAAAAAATGTTTTAACCTTTTAAAAATAATTTATTAAAGAAATTTTTACCCATGTTTTAATTTTTTAAAAATGGTTTTAAAAGAATATTCTTGTCATTTTATAAACATGAAACTTTTATAACTTTTTACAGCATAAAAGGAATGTTCTTTTTAACTTGTACGATATGTATGAAATTACCCACTATCATGACCGACATTTATTTGATACTTACTTTACAAGTTTACAAGGTTATTTTAAAGAAATTTTTTTTACTAATATTATGGAAATTATTAGTTTTTAAAAATAATTTTCAAATATAGGGATTTTAAAAATGTTTTATGCTTTAAAAAGTGAATTTCAAAATGTAAAGGAAATTTTCCTCAATAATTTTTTAAAGATAATTTTATGGTATTTATCTTCATCAATGATATCAAACCTATAATGTAATTATGAAAAAATATTGAAATTTTCTATTAATATCATCCTTACTCTTTCTTTAGAGGATTTATGGTCAATTTAATTGAGGATACACAATTTTATTACCATTTACTATTTTACTCTGAATGGTTTATGATTATGTTTATTGATTTGGGTAAGTATTAACATTTCTTATGTTAGTTTTTAAATATTAATGTTTATGTTTATTATGTTTCAGCCCTTTCATATGTGGAATTCATCGGACTTTTTAAGTGATGGGCGGGGCCTGCTATATCCCCTTGATGCACCGGTAGGTATCATGAGATAAACTAGATATGGTTTTGGCTGAGGCCTTACCCATTTATTAGATGTCTTGGAACAAGGACTTGATGATATTAGATTTCTTAACACAAGGCCTCAAAAATATGTTTTATATGTCCAACATTATGTATTCCATCATTTTGAATTTAGTTATTGATATTCCATATGATTATTTGTTTAGTTAAAATATCCATGGTTGAATTTTTAAACTTATGTGATTATTTATTTTTCATTACTTGATCATCATTTATTTCTTCCAATTATGATCAAGTTATTGATTAAATGACATGTGTTTTAGTTATTTACTTTTCTATATTTATTATGGATTATTTATTCATATCTTATTCTATATTCTTACCCTCACTAATCATATAAGATCACCCCTTTATTATATTTCATTTTCCCCCAAGATATAAGGAAGTATTTTGTGATTGAAAAGAAGGGATAATCTAAGGGGAATAATTACATTCAAAAAGAAAATTCTTTATGTATTTTATGTTTTAAAATGTAATGTGAATTTCACGTATGTATATACTTTACCAAGACTACTAAACTATTCAGTCCTTTGAGATATAATTCCTTATATCTTATGCCAATTTAATAAAGTAGACACTGACTTCAGGTTACTGGGGTCTGGGTCGCTATAGTCTAGGAATCCAAATTCCACAAATTCTGGTAATCGTAAGTTCATATCTCCCTTGGGAATCCAAATCCATCTTGACCATGAAAATTGGACTTTCCTCTGGCCTATATTATTAGTCCTAAACAGGGCCTTAATGGTAAGTTTTAATGAGAAAAAACATGCTTCAGTAATGGATAAACATGATTAAATTTCAAAGATTCTTTTTTTATGACCTTCATGAACATATCTTTTTTTTTTTAAAAAATAAAAGGATTGATTAAGCATAATTTCTTTAGAAAAGTTGGTAAAATATAAACCACAATTTCCTCATAAAATATGAATAAAATAAATCACATGAATCAATGTCAACATGTGAGGAATATAGAATAAAAAAAGCATGATAAAGGGAAAACCCACCTTATAAACTTTGTAAATTCCTAGCATGATTTCATCCAAAAAAAAATTGAACCAAAGAAATCTGCATTAGTTTGTTTGATCCAAGGAATAATCTACCATAAAAAATTATCATGAATTAATATGCCTTTGATGTAGATATCTCACCACTAAATATTTTTTGATTAAGATGTTTTATGATAGCAAAAAAATAAAGTGTGGTCTTATTGTATTCCATTTCACTAGATAAGTATCAACATTTTTTATCATAGATAAGCTTGATTTTACTACAACACAAAGAGATGAGTTCAAATAATAAGTTATCACATTCACCCCATAACCATTGTAAAAAATATTAAAATATCATTTATCAACAAAAATTGGTGAGAAATTCATAAATTCCCATATTCGTTTTCAAGGATGATCCACTAGGACCTTTCATGACAGCTCAGGTTTTATCAAGTATGTGAAGCTAGAATCCAAACAAAAAAAGTTGGGATATTTGAAAATTACCATTCAAATAAAGTGGAATGTCTTATATAAAGTTTAACAATAAAAAATCTATTTAATGAATTATTGTTGTTTAAATTTTCATTTGAAAAAAATGTTCCAATGAAAAATTTAACTAACATTGAAATGCATTGAATAATTATATTTTTAAAATAAATATCCCATCATGGAGTTAGTTATGTATAATATGTAACATATAGATCCAGGAACACAAAAATAAATCTAACAATAATGAAGATACCACTGGATGATTTAAGCTACTCCTTGAATTCCTTGAACATTACATTGTGCATATTCTAAAAAGTAAAAACATACATTGAATTGTATCTTTTTGTGGCCTGATTGATTTTATTAATAATTAAACCCTTGTGTTCTCTCTTTATTCTTTTTATTTGATAGGTCTACTATATTCTCTCAAGAATAAATTATAAATTCATGTTTCCAAATAAGATAATCATATAATTATAAACAAAATTAGAACAAATATTTCTTAAAAAAACCCTAAAAAATGCTAGTAAGATGAATTTAACTGATCAATGTCAAGTAAAAACATTCTCATAATAAATTATTATATTCATCCAAATCAATCAAATCAGTCCATACAATAATAAAAAACATAAATTAGAAAATACGAAACAAAAAACAACTAAAATTTATCTCTCACAATCTTCCTACCAGTAATGGGTAAAGTAGAATAAAAAGTAGATGAAATAAAAACACTGTGATTGTACATGATATAGGAAAGAAGTGGACCTGGTCAGTTATTCTTGGTATTCCACATATTTAATAGCGGGGAAAATTCAAATTAGGAAAATTAGATTCCCCTCAATTATGCCTTCAACAGCTACCAAAATCCTTCTAGATGCATCCTATGACCTGAAGCATCTTGCTAAGGGAACTGGTTGGTTAGGGTTTTTTGGTAGCCAATCATCTTTCAGGAGGTTTATTTCATGGGATTTAATGGGGTATTTATTTAGACAAGGATAAATATGGTATGTCTAGGTAGAGAGGAGTGATTTTAAGAATTAATAGATTTTTTAGGTGTCTCCCCCCATAAAATTTCATTTTGATTTATTCATAATAGATAGTTTTTTGAATTGAAAACTGATGAATATCCACGAAATAAAAAAAACATGTTTATACTCAAGTTCCTTAAATAAGTGAAAAAATCGTTTTTATTGGAAACCCAGATATATAATCACTTATTGTAACTGATGAGTGCTATAAGAAATTTTCAATGAGTGTTGTCAAAAAAAATCCATGTGGTTTTCTTCTAGAATATGAATCATGGTGTTTTTTTAGAAAAAAAATAGACACCAATTATTTTTATAAACTGTTTATCATAGGTGATAAGTGATATAAACAATTTTCAGTAAGTACTACCAAGCATAAATAAACGATAAACCTTTATTAAAACTAATTTTATAAGTTGCATCAAATTATTGGATAATATCATTAATTTCCTATTACTTTCTACTAAAACCTTTAAGAAAATTAAGGAAAATATATTTCAAGAACACTTGATTTTTTTTAAATATACGATTTCATATAGAATTCATATTAAAACGATAATCATTAAAAATTTGTAGCCATAGGTAATTGGAATTAGCCTTAAATAAACACCATTTGGGACTTTAGATTATATTTCACAAATTTAACATGTTGAGGTTATTATCTATTGGAACTAGTCCATGCATGCACTTTTGGGGACTTTGGGGAAACCCTCAAAGTGTTTGGTTCTTGGTACATCCCTAGAAAATGCAATCACTCCAACTAAATTAATTATTATTAATTCATTAATCTTATAATAATTATATGTTTTGTTTATTATATAAAATCTAGTCACCCAATATCAGTTTGTCTTTAAAATTGTACCTGTACTATCAAGTTTATTAATTTTAACTACTATAAGAATAGCTTGAGAAGGGTAAAATTTTATAACAATAGGAGGGAGAAAAAACTAATGATCCAGATATGAAATCCACTGAAGATGTAAATTATGGACTATATGGTCTTAAATTAATGGAAACTCAGATGAATAATCTATATGTTTTGAAAAATGATACTAAAGTTACAGATTTATGAAATTCAACTGATAGTTTAAATCTCGTGGACCAAGTTCTGGATATTGATAAAAAAATTTGATTCATGAGGAAGAATACAAGGTTATAGATGTTTGATTTCGAGAGGTATTTTACTTTATAAATACGAATTAGTAAATATGTTGATTTTTTTTGAAAATATAAGGTAAGAATAGAAAATATTTTTTGAAAATATTTTTCTTTAATTGTGATGCATTTTTTTTTCTTAAAAAAAACCGTGTAGTTTTATATTATTAATGTTTGTTTCTAGTCACAAGTATTTCATTGAATCCCACCCACATATTTGAAGTAATTACAACTATGGGAGCACTAGGATTTCTATTTATGGTTTCAAATCTATCTCATATAAGCTCAGAAGTAGAGAACCACTACTCAAGATTTGATGTTTTCTAAATTGAAAGACTTTGGTAGGGAGATCAAGTATTTGGAGAAAAACTCCACTCTAGATACATCATGTATTCTTATCCTTTTGATGTGTTAAGATTTTTTACAATAAATTTTATTTTGAATACTTTTTTTAGAATTATAAGTTCTTGGATTTTACAAATAACCTCAATTACCTAAAATAAGATATTTATCAGAGCTCCAAAAAATAAAAAAAAGTATCCATAAATTATATTCAGCCATAGTTCTAAGATTATTATAACTAAAGAACTAGGAAGCTAGTTAAAATTAACTCTATAAATAGACATGATTAGTTAAACACACACTCATATTCTCATCAGGAGTCCATGTTTTATTCCTCTTGAGTTTCCCTATAAACTTTAAATTCCTTAGTGATCCACTTTAATATTAGATGAAGCCTAAAGGTTTCCATTTAGTATCTTAAAAGTTTTTGTGCTCAGATGGAAAAATTAATTTCAAAAATAAAATTATCAACTAAATTGGGTTTGGAAAGAATGCTTTGAAACAAATTCTAGGCCCATTTTACACCATCGTTAGATTGAAAAACACAAAAGATGATGGGATGGAATTATTCCAAAATCAATTACTTTTTAAGGTAAAATAAACACTAAATATGGGATAAAAAACCACTATGTGGGATGACTTGGGAGACTATGGATTCCCTTATTCATAAATGATTAAATCAAAATAAGCTTCACTAAACCTGCATGTAGTGAACCAAGGTTAGGGCCATCTCAAATTAACAACGCTTCTAGGAAAAAAGTAGAACTAAATTTTTTTTTCAATCAAACTAGTATGCCCTACTTTCGTAGGAATGACTCCATGTTGTGCGTGAATTGCTCCAATGGGCCTTCTTTTAGATTAATATGGGAAAATGAAGTACAAGATTCAAATTATTCAAAAAAAAATCACATGATGATAAAAAAAATAATTTAATTTTTATAATCTAGCACTGCTGAAATTTCACATGATATGAAACTAACATTCATGATCATAAAACAAATTATCATGAAAACTATTTTGGGTATATATATTTTAAATTAATGGTTAAAATAAAGTTAAAAAATTTGGGTTAAGGTTCCTGATTGATTAACATTCATTCATGTGAAGACCTTCATAGTTACAATGATTCATGTATGTGAAAAATCACACTCTTCATAATTGTTAAAAAACCCAAAAATATAAGTAAATAAAATAAAAATGATGAAAAATTATATCAAATAGAATAATTCCATTCAGAACATTTTAAAAACATTAATAATTAATAATCTTCTATGATTAATTACAAAGAATCCCAATTCCATCAATTCTTTAATGTAATAAAGATTCCATAAAATCCAATAATCTTAAGTTCATAGATCCCAAGAAAATATAAATTGATCTTGACCATGAAAATTGGTCTTTCTTTCAGCCACTATCCCCAGTGCTAAATAGGGCCTTAATGGAAATTTATTTTGATAAAAAAATATGCTTCGTAATGGATAAACATGTTTGAATTGAAAATATACTTTTTATTATGAACTTCAGGAATATATCTTATTTTAAAATTAATCAAATTCTTACTTGAGCATCATTTCTTTGGAAAAGTTAGTAAAACATAAACCATAATTTCCTTATATAATATGAATAAAACAAAGCACATGAATCAATAACAACATGTGAGTAATATAAAATAATAAAAAAAGAGAAACAAATAGAAAACCCACCTTAGAAACTTAGTAAATTATTGATGTGATTTCACTGAAAATAGATTGATCCTAAGAAATCTACATTAATTTATTTTATCCAAGGAAAAATCTGCCATAACAAATTAACATGTATTACTATTCCTTCAATGTGGATATCTCACCAATTTTTTTTTGATTAAGATGTTTTATGAGAGAAAAAAAATGAAGGATGGCCTTATTATCTTCCAATTCACTGGATAATTATTGATATTTTTCATCACAAAGAAGCTTTATTTAACTATAGTTCAGAGATATGAGTTCAAATAATAAGTTATCTCATTCACCCCACAACCACTATAAAAAATATTAAAAATTAATTTCTCAAAAAACAGTGGTCAGAAATTTAAAATTCCCATATTGTTTTCTCAATTGAGTGTTTGAAAGGATTACCCAATAAGAACTTTCATGAAAACTCATGTTTTATAAAGTATGTGAAGTTAGTGTGTAACACCCAGATATTTTTATGAAATATTTTCTTTAAATAATTTAAATTCTTCAATAGCTTGCATTGCATGAAATCGTGAGTTTAAATGAACCGCGAGACACCATTAGTATAAAATGACTGTTATAACATATCCATTAAGTTAACAGGAATAAATATAACTAACTTATGAAAATGTATGGTGAATTATTTAGCTACTAATTATTTATGAAAATTATAAACCAATTAAATGAAAATGAAATATTTGTATTTCTGTATTAATAAATTAAGTGAATCACAATTAGTAAATTAAATTAATGAAATATATCTGTTATATATTTAACAAAATATTTTTTATATTCATCAAATTGATATTTTTTTCATAGAATATGAATAGACCCTATTTTATGTATAAAAACCTATACTTTTCAAAAGGGTAATTTTACCATATTTTAATGATGAAACCATTTTAAATTAAAATTTTGACATATTAATAATTTTTATATGACAACATAAAATTTTTCTTTGGAAAAGAGATATAAAAATTTAGTTTGGATGAATTTTTGATATTTTTCTGATAACTTTCAAGTTTTGATGAATAGTAAAAATATACTAAATATTAATTGAAAACAACTTTTTTCAATGAAATAATTTATATGGTTAAATTATATTATTAAATGGTTTTAAAGTATAAATAGATTATATTTTTATCAGTTAATATAATTTAGGTCATTAACATTAATTTTACATTGAATTTAAATATAAAAACATTTCAATCTTTTCTAATGTTTTAACTTTTAAAACCTATTTTCTCATTCCGACAATGAGATTAATTTTAAATTAATTTCTAAAACTTATATGTTTTGAATTTTGAAAAGTGTATTTTATATTTGGAATCCACAGGCCCAAATTATTTAAATAATTTTCTTTTATTTTTGGGCATTATGAATAGTAACTTTGGTAATTTTTATTAATATGGTAAAATAGGAAATTAGGTAATTAAGGGTAAAAATAATATTATAAAATTACCCAAACAATTTTCCTTATATAATTGGATGAGTGTGTTTCTACCTAAATCATCCTTGGGTCAAAATGGTATCCTTTAGAAGCCACTTGGATGAGATTAGGACATTTAATTTATTTTATTTAAAGAAAATTTAGATATGTCTTACTCAAATTTTAATAACTATATCATTTTTAATATAATATTATATAGAAGATGAATTCAACTATAAATAGTCATTTTAAATATAAAAGATTTTTCTTTATCATGATAATTTATTTTTATTTTTTAGGAAATAAATAATTACCTTAAAAGGATTATATATTGATGATGCAGAAATTATTTAATTGATAAAAAATCAATAAAATAATTTTTATTAAAATGATAATAACCATTAAAAGATAAAAAAACTTGACCAAATATTATTTTTTGAGTATATCTCGACCATAATCATCCAAGGGATGAGTTATTGACCATTTGAATCCATATGGAAAATATTATGACACTTATAATATTTTATTTAAAGTGATGTTAAAGTTGTTACATTCATGTTTTAATACATATATGATTTTTAATATTGTATTTTCAAGAATATATATTCAACTATAAGTTTTATTATGAAAGCTATAGGATTTATCTTCATCATAGTATTTTATTTTTAATTTTTATTCAAAAATAAGTATATTAAATAATTACACAAAACTAATGTTGTAATTATTTTATTACCAAAAGGGTCCAGGAACTAGGAGAACCCAATCCTACCAAAATTTATTAGTAAAAATAAAATATAAGACTTGAATAAAAGAGAATGTATGGGGTCAAACAAAGGGAAATCCCTCATTCAAAAGAGAAACTACAAATGAAGAGAGTCAGGATCGTCCCTATAATCATGATTAGAGATATCATTGGAAAATTTCCATTCTAACTATGAATTCTTCTGATTGAAGAGAAAAAAGTATTTCTCCCTTAAATTTTACAACTCCATAGTGAGATGGCTCATAGAATGGCCATGACTACATGTAGTAGCTTTAACATGACCACGTCCACGATCATGATATTTTGGATGACGTCCCCATCTCTATGACTTGGATTATTTCCAAGTCCCATCCGGTTCAACCTCCTCCACTTTTAACTTGTCATGATTACCTATCACCAAGTCCATTTGAGCATCTAAGTCCATTTGTGTATCCCAGACATCATTAGGGTGTCCATGTCTAGTATTTGATTCACCTTCTTGGCTTGTCACCGCCCCATCCTTCTCACCCATTGTATGAGGTGAAGAAGTCTCGGGTCTTCTTGGAGTGACCATCTCATCATCCATCATTTTATATTTTTATTTCCTTTCCAAGAAAGCCTCATTCTCTAAAACAACTTCAGTGCAAAAAGCCTCTTTAAAAGAGAGATCATGTTCCACCCCCACATTCTCATCAGCAACAAATGATGCCTTCGGTACTGGTGATGAGCCAAAACCATCCCCTTTATCAAAGACAACCACTCCAATGGTAAACTCAGTGGCTAAGTTATTTCCAAAAAAGACATTCCCCATGTGTGTGTCCAACCCCTCTTGGAAACCCAACCCTCCAAAAGTAGGATCCAGATCCCCTACTGTAGAAGAGAAGGCTTGTTTTTGAACCTCAAAGCTACCACTCCCCTATAAAGCATGACCCATTGGAACACCAGGATGAACCTAAGAATTAATTGTGGTATCATCTCATTTTATCAACCTTTTACAGTCCTACTAAAAATCCCCTCTCATGGAGCAAGCTCCACCTTTCATCGATTTAAATCATTTAATTATTTTATTAATTGAGATAACAAATAAATGTTATTAAAAATATTAAAATAAATATAATTTTGGATAATCAATATATCCAATGAATTTTATAAATTAACTTGACCTCTTAGGAATATAATAAAATATTTAGTTCGAAGTTAAATTGTTAACTTTATATTTTTAATAATCAATGAATTGAATAGTGTCAAAATTGACACTTTTGATTGTTTATCAAAATAACGTGTTATTAATTTTTTTTTAAAAAAATCATAAAACATTTTTAAAAATATATAATAATTATGATATGGTCTAAAATGTTCTAAATTATTCATTTATGGTTTAATTGACATCAAATAAATAAATATTTCACCCTTTTAATATTGAAATATTTGTTACCTTAGTTAAAAATTAAATAGAATAACTAAGTGTTAATTAAAATGATAAGGTTTAAATTGAAAGAAAAATTTGTTTAAAATTTATTGGTTGATGAGATTACAAACTTATATCATCTAATCTTCTAAAATAGGAAATTTTGGAGGTTTTTTGATGGGTTTTTATTTTATTATAAATTAATATTTTTGGAGATTCCAAAAGCGTACGTCAACTCAAATATAAAAGGGAACATCCTCCCTCAATTATTCAATTCACTTTGAGAATTCAAGCTCAACCATCCACTACCCATTTCTATTATCAACTTCCCTAGTCACATTCTAGATGTTTTTTTATTTTCTAAATACCAACTATAGTGCTTTAAGAGGATATCTAGAGGGAGTTCGTCGAAGAAGAGGTAATATCCTCTACTGATTCTTTCAAACTTATTTCTTCTTCTATGTCCTCTTCATGAGTTGTTTCCATTTTAAAGTAATAAATATAGTATAAATTATATACTTAGATTTTATTATGATTATAGAATAACCATATTCCTCCTTCTATCCATCCTACAAAAAATAAAATCACCACATGTGCATACGTACGACTTACCATCTCCACAACGTAGTGCAATATGTTTGTCACCACCACCTTACTTGGATGAGTATAATGATGGAAATAATAACTATATATGATTATTATAACATGATATGGATTCTCAAATAGAATATATACCATCCACTTACATACAATTTCATAATTATGGGAATGATATCGTCGCTTGCGCGTACGTACGACCTACCATCTCCAAGATGTGATGCGATTAATTCTACATGATATCCATTAAAGGATGATTATATAAATGTACAAAATTAATAAATAATATATATATTATATTAATATAATTTTGGAAATTATATAACTATAACCTAATAAAGATAACTGAAACTTATTAGACAAACATGCACAAGAAAATGAAGTAGTTAATACCTGAATAAAGAGTAATAATGAAGTGTTATTAAAAAAAAGATGATAATATGATCATATATGATATCATAAAAATGACTATGATTTTTTAATAAGTCAATTAAATTATTTAAATCATTATACATGAGGTTTGGATACATACAAAGGATATCAGACCTAATGTAATGAATAATTTCACAATCTCATTATTATCTGATATTGTTTATATGTAAGTATTTACTAGTGTATATTTATCAATCATGTACATGTTTCCTAAATATGTATTCAAAAATATTAATTCTTTTATTCTATAATTATTTAAATTCAATTTTATCTACTAGTTAATTTTTATTAAATGTTATGGAAGGAATCTTTTTTCATTTTCGACATGAGGCACTTTTTGACTTATCTGAAAAAAGTACAAAAAGAATGTTTTATTTTAACTCATATGGAATGAATAGATTTTTATATTTTCATAACAACTTATTTCTGTAAATATTCATTTATAGGATTTAAAGGTTATTTTCAAAGAAATTATTTTATTTTAAAATTGCATGGCATTCTGAGAAAATATTTTTTTTGAAGAAGAAATGATATTTTCCTCAAGAATTAATTTCAAGTGTTCTATAAAAATTATTTTCCATATAAGAAGGAATTATTTAATAGGGTTATGTTTCAAGTTTTCTATCCCTATTATTCCTATGGTTTTATTATGTTTATGATGAAACAATATTTCTGAAATCTATTTGTTTTACATGGATTATGTTATGATGGAATGATGTTTAAGAAACCCATTTTATTCCTTGGGTTATGATATGATAAATGATTTATGTTTTTCTGGCACACATAAGAACTATTTCATTATGAGATGGGTGGGACCTATATCTCACTCCAATACATTAGGTAAAGATTTATATCTCATGAGATAAATAGGGATGGAACATGAAATGATATGGGTTCAATAATATAGGACTAGAATGTGAAGTAAAACCTATTCAGTAATAAAGGGATGGAATGAGGAGTGAACTCAGTTTAGTAATGGACTGATGGTCTTGGAAATGACCCTTGAATAATATTAAATGATTTTCTATGCTTATGTGTATGCCAAAAATTCCATGTATTATGTTATGAATTTGGGGAATATGTTCATTGATTATTTATAAACTTTTATGATTTATCCCATGACATGATATCACAATCTTTCATATATAGGATAAGATTTTCAAATGTTATGTTCTTATATCTTATGATAATGATATGATTGATATCTCCCTTTTTTACCCTTACTAAGAATACGAGGTCACCGTTTCTTATGTCTCTTTTCCCTAGATTATAAAGAAGAGTATTAAGTAAGATATATCAAAAGGGGTCTAGTTATAAAGGAATAAAAGGGATACAATGTAGATGTCTTATGAACCAGTTGTTTATGTTTCCTAGTTTCCAAAGAAACTAAACCTATATGGTCCTAGTGTGGTTTGTTTATGTTTTGTAATGAATATTCTTCAAATTTTAAGTAATATCTATTTATGTAATGTATGGGCTGTTATAGTTGGTATTATAGCTAGATAATAGTTAGCCTTTGGAAACCAAGATGAGAAAACCTTAGTAAGAACCCTAAGGATATGTTGAAGTATTGGTTACAATCCTTGTGTTTTAGAAATGATTATGAATAATCTAGGATAAAAACTAAATTTTCATAAATTGAAATTTTATTCTTGCTATTTTCCCATTATGATTAGTGTTTCTCACACTATGATTCTTGATTTTAGTCAATGGATGGAACATGAAGGAACCATGTTAATGCTGAACGTGATGGGAAATGTAATGATTGTACTCTTGAGAAATAGAATGTTATGGGATATGGAATAAGAAATATTGTTTCTATGATCACACAACTTTCTCAAGCTATGAATCATGCAATACTTCTAAATGAACAAAGGAGGGAACAAAATTCTATTGAGTCCTTCATAAGGAAGTTTCCACCTCTTTTAATGGGTATTTTGATCCACTAATGGATGAACAATGGATTAGAACCACTAAAAATATATTTTCAGTTCTCCAAAGTTCAAAGCATGATAAAGTCATATTGAGAGTCTATTGTTTGGAAGGTGAAGCTGATCAATGGTGTAATCTTATCAAGAATATGAGAAAATGAAATGAAATTGACTCTATGGAATGGGATGAGTTAAATAACTTACTTTTCAATAAGTAATTTCTTCATATTCTTTGAACAAAGATGGAGAATTAGTTCCTTGATCTTAAGAAAAAGGATGATGAATCTATTGGTACCCATAAAGAAAACTCTACAAGACATACAAGGTATGATTCTGGAATTATTATCCAACCTGAGAGTAAAATTGATCGATTCTTTAGTGGATTAAAACTAAGTCTCTGATGGGAATTATCCATAAGTGAATTCAATAGCTGTGAGAAAATTGTTCAATGTTATCTAAAGTTTGAGATGGATATTGGAGTAACCCATCAGTCTTATGGGTTTGATAAGAAGATAAAAATGGAATTCAAGGGAAAATATAAATACCACACTGAAAATAAGATTAGTTTTCCCTTATTCTCAAAGTGTGGAAAGAAACATAGAGGGAATTGTATTAAAGGAACTATAAAATGTTTTAATTGAGGGAGAGAAGGTCATCAGGAAGTTTAATGCTGAAGTGATGGGAAAAAGATGACTAATTATGAGAATAGAGAAAAGGCTACACAGAATGCACCTCCCACACTTCAATGCTACAAGTGTAAGAAAATGGGGCATTATTACAACCAATTACCTAATACAAGGTTCATTGATGATGATTGACATCAATAAACTCTTAAGGAAAAATACAAGGCCAAGTCACATGCGATCACTGTCAACAATGCAGAGTAAAATAATAAAGTGGTGAAAGGTACACTTTCCATCCAATATAAAGTAGAAAATGTTTTATTTTATTATGGATCCACCCACTCTCTTATTTTTTAGTATTTTTCTATGGTTATCATCGTATTACCTAAAAAATTATATTTTCAGTTAGCTATGACAAATCCTAATGGAATAACTGTTTCAAAGTTTATAATTCTTCTCCAGTTAAAGTTTGTGGGATAATTCTTCCTGCAAATCTTGTGATCCTTACTTTATTGAAATTTTATGTGATTCTTGGTATGGATTGGATTTCTCTATATGGAGCTCATATCAATTTCCAAGGAAGGGAAGTCACATTTCATATTCTGAATCAATCTATGATCATATATCAATACAAGAATGAATATGACCTTTCAGTGGAAATTTATTCCATATTATGGGTCTTGGTTTTTATAAATAAAGGTTATCTATCTCAAATGGTTGGGAGGAAACTCAAAATTAAGAATACAACTGTTGTATAAGAGTTTTTTGATGTCTTTCTGGAATAATTTCTAGGTCTTCCACCAAATTGTGATGTTGAGTTTCCAATAGAACTCATATTAGGTGATATGCCTATTTCAAATAAACCTTATAGAATGACCCCAATTGAGTTGCATGAATTAAAAAGGGATTCATATTACCTAGTACATCACCTTGGGGTGAACCTGTTCTATTTTTTAAGAATAATGATGGATCAATGATACTCTACATTGATTATCAACAACTTAACAAGATCACTATCCAGAAAAAATATCCTCCTACTTGAATTGATGAATTATTAGACCAACTATATGGAGCTCAATAATTTTCCAAGATTTATCTTTGTTCAAGATATCATCAATTAAGTTTCAATAAAGAGGATATACAAAAGATGACATTTTATACAATGTATAGACACTATGAATTTATAGTGATGCCTTTTGGTCTTACTAATGACCCCACTATCATCATGGATCTAATGAATAGTCTTTAGAGAATATATTTATTAGTTTGTGGTAGGCATTATAGATGATATTTGTTTTTATATTTGAATAGAAAGTAAGAACATGAAGATCAATTGATATTTGTAATGAAGACTCTGATAAAGGAGAATCTTTATGAAAAATTTACCAAGTTTGAATTTTGTCTTTATAAAGTTTCATTTTTGGGTTATATAATCTAAAGGGAGGGGATATCTATAGATCTAGCAAAAACAAAAGTTATTGAACATTGGTCTAGACTAACAATGGTAACCTAGATCCAAATTTTTGTTGGTTTGGATGGATATTATCAACTTTTTTTGAAATATTTTTATGAATATATAAAACAATCACCAAGTTGACTTGGAAAGGAGTTAAGTTTGTGTGGATGTAGTAATGTGAAGATAACTTCAAAGATCTAAAAAGAAGGTCAGATAGTGCACCTATTCTCACACCGCCTTATAGTGGAGAAATGTTTGTGATCTACATTGATGCATCCAAGAAGGGTATGGGATGTGTTCTCATGAAAAATGATATGCTGATAGCTTATGCCTCATGATAATTGAAAATCCATGATAAAAATTACCCAACTCATTATTTTGAGTTAGATGTGGTAATATTTTCATTAAAGATATGGAGACATTATCTTTAGGGTGAAAGGGGTAATATTTATACTGATCATAAAATTTTAAAGTATATTTTCACACAAAAGGATCTAAATATGTACCAAATAAGATGGTTGGAGTTGATTAAAGATTAACACTACTCAATAAATTACCACCCTAGGAAAGTGAATAAGGTGGCATATGTTTTGAGTCGAAAGGACCATGCTAGCCTATCCATGATGGAGATCATAAAAGATCTAATATTTATGGATTTTATAAGGATGGATCTTGAAATTTTAAAGGAAGGGGATAAATATTATCTTTCTGAAATAAATGTTCAACCATTTATACAAGTGAAGATTAAGGAGGCACAAAAGGAAGATTAAAAGCTACAAAAGAAGGTGAGAAATATTCCTGAATTAAACCTTGATTATGATGGAATAATAAGGTTCAAGAACTGTGCTTGTATTCCTCCAATACCATAATTAAAGGAGATATTGGATGAGGCTCATAGTTCTTCATTATCTATTCATCCTAGAATCACAAATATGTATAGGGACCTGAAAGAGTATTTCTGGCAGGATGGAATTAAAAGAGATGTTTCTGAATATGTATCTCAGTGCTTGGTTTTTCAACAAGTTAAGGATAAGATATATAAGTCTAAGGGGATGTTACAACCATTACCCATACCAGAATGGAAATGAGAAAACATTACTATGGACTTTGTCATTAGACTTTCCAAAACATCTCAAGGCTATAATTCTATATGGGTTATAGTTGACCAGCTTACGAAGTTATAACACTTCATTGATATTAAATATGATTTCTCTTTTGATTAGATTTCCAGGATATATGTATAGGAAGTGGTAAGATTACGTGGAGTACCACTTTCCATTATATCTGACCGAGATTCAAGGTTTACCTTGAAGTTATGGAAAATTATTCAGCAAATATATAGTTAAGTTTCAACACTTCTTATCATCCTTAGACATATGGTCATTCTGAGATGAAAATTCAAACTCTATAATACATGTTTAGAGATTTCTTTATGGATTTAAAATGTGTTTGGGATCAACAAATACATTTGGGAGAATTTTCTTACAACAATAGCTTTCACTCCAGTATTCAGATGGCTCTTTATAAACCCCTCTACAGAAAGAAGTTAATAAATCCAATATGCTGGGATGAATTTGGGGAAATAAATCTATTAGGACTTGATCTTTTTGATTAAATGGAAGATAATTTCAAATCTATTAAAAACAGATAATAGTAGCTCAGAGTCGACACAAAATTTATGCTGAAAACTGAAGAAAAGACCTAGAGTTTGAAGTGGGAGACAAGTTGTTTCTATAAATATCTCCCTTTAAGAGAGTAATGAGATTTATAAAGAAGGGAAAGCTGAGACCAAGGTATATTGGTCCTTTTGAAATTCTTGATCCTGTTGGGAAGGTATCTTATAGATTGGAATTTATACCAAGTCTCTCTCAAGTTCATAATGGGTTCCATGTATCTCTCTTAATAAAGTACATACCTAATCCTTCATATGTACTAAATTAAAAAGTCATACCACTAGAGCAAGATATTTCTTATGAAAAACAATTGATAGAGATTCTAGATCGTAGAGAAAAAGTTATATGAAACGAGAACACTCATTTGGTTAAAGTTTTATGGAAGAACCACCAATTTGTGGAAGATATATAGGAACTTGAGGATGTGATGAGGCATAGGTATCCTCATCTATTTTTATCCAAGTGATTAATTTTGAGGGTGAAATTTAGATTAAGGGGAGTATAATATAACACTAGGATGTTTTTATGAAATATTTTCTTTAAATACTATTAATTATTCAATAGCTTGCATTGTACACAATCACGAGTTTAAACGAACTACAAGACACCATTAGTATAAAATGACCATTATAACCTAGCCATTAATTTAGTGAGAATAAATATAACTAAATTATGAAAATGTGTGGTGAATTCTTTAGCTACCAATTATTTATGAAAAATATAAACCAATTAAATGTAAAGAAAATATTTGTTTTCTATTAAGAAATTAAGTTAATTAAAATTAGTAAATGAAATTAATAAAATATATATATATATTATATTTAAAAAAAAAGTTTTTATATTCATACAATAGATATTTTAGCCACAAGATATGAATAAACCCTATTTTATGTATAAAAACCTATATTTTTCAAAAGGGTAATTTTACCATATTTTAATAGAGAACATATTTTAAATTAAAATATTGAAATATTAATAATTTTTATATGATAAAATAAAATTCTTATTTGGAAAAGGGATATGAAATTTAGTTTGGATGGATTTTTGATATTTTTCTGATAACTTTCAAGTTTTGATGAATAGTAAAAATATACTAAATTTTAATTGAAAACAACTTTTTCTTTGAAATAATTTATATGGTTAAATTATATTATTGAATGGTTTTAAAGTATAAATGTATTATATTTTTATCAGTTAATATAATGTAGGTTATTGTCATTAATTTTACAATTAATTTAGATGTAAAAATTTTTAATCTTTTGCAATGTTTTAACTTTTAAAACACATTTTCTCATTCAAAAAATGATATTAATTTTAAATTAATTACTAAAAATTATGTGTTTTTAATTTTGAAAAATGGATTCCATATTTGGAATTAGTAGGTAAAAATTATTTAAATATAATGCTTTTATTTTTGGGCATTATGAATTGTAACTTCGGTAATTTTTATTAATATGATAAAAGAGTAAATCAGGTAATTAAGGGTAAAAATAATATTATAAAATTACCCAAACACTTTTAATAATATCATTTGATGAGTGTTTTTTGACCTAAATCATCCTTGGTTTGAAATTGTATCCTTTTTAAGCCACTTGGATGAGATTAGGATATTTAATTTAATTTATTTTAAGAAAAGTTAAATATGTCTTACTCAAATTTTAATAACTATATCATTTTTAATATAAGGTTATAAAGAATATAAATTTTACTATAAATACTCATTTAAAATATAAAAGGTTGTTATTTATCATGGTAATTTATTTTTAATTTTTAGGAAATAAATAATTATCTTAAAAGGCTTATACATTGATGATGCATAAATTATTTATTTGATGAAAAATTGATAAAATTATTTTTATTAAAATTATAATGACCATTAAAAGACAAAAAAAACTTTAAAAATATTATTTTTTGAGTATATATCAACCATAATTATCCAATGGTCAAGTTATTTAATATTTGGATCCATATGAAAAAGATTATGACGCTTATAATATTTTATTTAAAGTGATGTTAAAGTTGTCACATTCATGTTTTCATATATATAAAATTTTTAATGTAGGATTTTCAAGAAGATATATTCGACTATAAGTATTATTATAAAATATAGATGAGTTATCTTTATCATAGTATTTTATTTTTAATTTTTATTCAAAAAATAAGCATATTAAATAATTATACAAAATGATGTTTTAATTATTTTATTAATGGAGATAACAAATAAATGTTATTAAAAAAATTAAAATAAATATAATTTTGGATAATTAATAAATCCAATGAATTTTATAGATGACCTTGACCTATTATTAATATAATTAAATATTTTTTTGAAGCTAAATTTTCATCTTTATTTTTCTAATAATCAATGAATTGAATAGTGTCAAAATTGACACTATTGATTGTTTATCAAAACAATGTATTATTACTTTTTTGAAAAATCATAAAACATTTTAAAAAATATATAATAATTAATATATTTATCTAAAATTTCATAAATTATTAATATATTGTCTAATTTACATCAAATAATTAAATATTTCACCCTTTTAATGTTGAAATATTTGTTACCTTAGTTAAAAATTAAATAGAATAACTAAGTGTTAATTAAAATGATAAGGTTTAAATTAAAATAAAAGTTATATAAAATTTATTGGTTGATGAGATTACAAAACTATATCATATCATATTCTAAACTAAGAAATTTTAGTGATTTTTAATGGATTTTGATTTTATTATAAATTAATACATTTGGAGATTCTAAAAGTGCCCCTCACCTAAAATATAAAGGGCACATCCTCCATCACTTATTCACTTCACTTTGAGCCTTAAATCTCAGCCATACCCTACCCATTTCCATTATAAACTTCCCTGTTCACATTATAGAGGTTCTGATCTTCTCCAAAGACCAACTTTAGTGCTTTAAGAGTATATTTAGAGGGAGATCATCGAAGAAGAGGTAATCTCATCTACTAATTCTTTCAAACTTATTTCATATGTTATGTCCTATTCATGAGTTTTTTCCATTATAAAGTAATAAATCTAGTATAAATTATATATTGATATGTTATTATGATTATGGAATAACCATATTCCACCTTCTATCCACTATATGAAAAATGAAATCACCACATGTGCGTTCATACCACTTACCATCTCCACATCATGGTGTAGTATGTTTTTCACCACTACCTTAATTGGATGAGTATAATGATATAAATAATAATTATATATGATTATTATAACATGATATTTTTTTTAAACAAAATATATACAATAAAATTCCATATAATTTTATAATTATGGGAATGATATCGTCACTCGTGCGTACGTACGACCTACCGTCTCCATGATGTGATGTGATTCATTCTACATGATATCTATTAAAGGATGATTATATAAATTTATAGAATGAATAAATATTATATATATTATATTAATATAATTTTTTAAATGATATAACTATAACTTAAGAAAGAGAACCGAAACTTATTCGACAAACATGCATAATAAAATGAAGTAGTTAATTCCTGAATAATGAGTAATAATGAAGTGTTATTAACAAGCAGATGATAATATGATCATATATGATATCATAAAAATGACTATGATTCTAGAATAAGTCAATGAAATTATTTAAATCATTATATAGGAGGTTTAGATACATACAAAGAATATCAAACCTAAAGTAAGGGATAATTTTCCAATCTCATTATTATCCGAGATTGTTTATACGTAAGTATTAATTTGGGTATATTTATCAATCATATCCATGTTTCCTAAATATATATTCCAAATTATTCCTTATATTCTTATATAGTTGTTTAAAGTTAATTTTACCCATTGGTGAATTTTTATTAAATGGTATGTAAGGAAGATATGAGGTACTTTTTGACTCATCTGACAAAAACACGAGAAGAATGTTTTCTTTTAACTTATACAACATGAACATATTTTTATATTTTCATAACACCTTATTCACATGAATATTAATTTAAAATAATTAAATTTTATTTTCAAATAAATTATTTTCTTTTAAAATTTCATGTAATTTTTAGAAAAGAAAATGATTTTGAAGAAGAAAGGATATTTTCCTCAAGAATTAATTGCAAGTGTTCTATAAAAATTATTTTCCATCTAAGATGTCATTATTTAATAGGGTTATGTTTCAAGTTTACTATCCATTTTTTTCCTATATTTTGATTATGTTTATTATGTAATGCTATTTATGAAATCCATTTATTTTAAATGTATTATGTTATGATGAAATGATGTTTAAGAAACCCATTTTATTCCTTGGGTTATTATATAATGAATGATTTATGTTTTTGTGGAACACATAAGAATGATTTAATTATGAGATGGGTGGGACCTATATCTCATTCCAATTCATTGGATAAATATTTATATCTCATGATATAGATAGGGATATAATGGGAAATGATCTCAGTTCAGTAATACATGGCTAGAATGGGAAGTAAACCCAGTTCAGTAATACATGGTTAGAACAAGGAGTGAACTCAGTCCAGTAATGGAATTTGTCTTCTATGATGGTATTGGAAATGATACTTGATTAATATGAAATGATTTTCTATTATTATGTGTATACCACAAATTCCATATCTTATGTTATGAATTTTGGGAATATATTCATTGGTTCTTTATGAACTTTTATGATTTATCCCATGACATGATATCAAGATATTTGATATGCATGATAAGATTTTAAAATGTTATGTTCTTATGTATTATGATTATGATATGCTTTATATCTCCCTTGTTTACCCTTACTGATCATTTAAGCTCACCCTTTCTTACGTTTCTTTTCCCCAGGTTATGAAGAAGGGTATTAAGTAAGATATGTTAAAAATGGGTCTAGTTATGAAGGAATAAGAGGGAGATAATGTAGATGTCTTATGAACAAGTTTTTTATGTTTCCTAGTTTCTAAAGACACTAAACCTATATGGTCTTGGCATGTTTTTGTTATGTTTTGTAATGAATATTATTTAATTTTAAAGTAATATCTATGTATGTAAAGTATGGACTATTATATAGTATCTAAACAAAAAATGTAAGGCTATTTGAACATGTCCATTCAAATAAAGTGGAATGTAAAATTTCAATGTTTAACAACCTTGGTTATCAAAAATATACTAAATAAATTATTATTATTTACATTATCATTTGAAAAAAAAAACATTCTAGAGAAAAATTTAACTGACATTGAAAAGAAATGAATAATAATATTTTGGAATTAAATTTCCCATCATGGAGCTAGTTCTATATCATATATAATATATGGATCCAACAACACAATAAGAAATCAAAAAAAAAATCCCACATTCTAGATTATTTATAATGCTCCCTGAATTCCATGAACTTTTCATTGATCATATTGTCAAATGTAAAAACATACAATGAATTGTAGCTTTCTACAACCTGCCTGATTTTATTAATAATTAAACCCTTATGTTTTCTCCCTTTATTATTTGTCTTTGATAGGGTAAATTCATTCTATCAAGAATGAATTATAAATTCATGTTTCTAAATAAGAGCATCATAAAATGAAAAACAATATTAGAACAAATCTTTCTTAAACAAAAATAAAAATATGATATCAAAAGACACCTAATTGATCAATTTCACATAACTATAGCCTCATAATAAATTATTATATTCATAAAAATAAATAAAATAAGTCAAAAAATAGTGGAAAACTATAAAGTAGAAAATATGAAACAAAAAAATTGAAATTTATCCCTCATAATATTCTTACCATAAATGGATAAAGTAGAATAAAAAGTAGACGAAATACCAAAAATGTATAAGGATCATACATGAGACAAGAAGGAAGTGGACCTAGTTAGTTACATTTATAATTAAACATCAATAATAGTGGGGGAAAATTAAAACCAGAAAAATAAGATCCCCCTAGACCCCCCCTTCAGTAGCTACCACAGTCTTTCCAGATACATCCTATGACCTGAAGCATCTTGCTAATGGCATGGGTTAGTTAGGTATTTGTGGTTTTTGAGGGCATTTGTTTGGATTAGAATAAATATGGTCCATACAAGAAAATAAGAGTGGTGGTAATAATTAATAGAGAATTTGGGTTCTAACATAGTCCAAATCATTACCCAAGACCGTCATTGATTTTCTTCCATTTTACATAATTAAAAGACAAAACAAAATAATCATATTGAATTAAAAAAAATTCAAAAAAGAATAATCATAATCATAATAAATATAAAATATACTAACCTGATTTTATATAGGATGTTGGTATACCACAATCCTCCTCAGATGAAGCAACCCCTTGGGACCCTGCAAAGATTTCCAACCCACTAGACACCCACATCCGCCTCAGTAGAAATGAAATTGACCACAAGCTGTACACTACCTCGGGATGACACACCACCAACACATGACACCATCATGAGAAAGACAATTCTAGGAGTGGTCCCCAATGCCAACAAACATATAACAATGCCCTAAATGATGATTCTAGGAATTAATACATCCACCATAAGAAAACAACAAAGGGATGTGGAACTGTGAGAGATGACCATGGAGAAATAAAACCAAGTTAGTGACTGAGGTAGCAAAAAAAAAGGGTGACCCTGACATCGATGCCCGCCGATGATTTCTCAACCCTAATTCCCATCAGATAGAGCATAAATGATAACCACCAATCATAGTAGGGGAATAAATGGGGGAGACAATGATAAAAATACATACATAGAAAACTATCACAATGAGGATGATGAATGTGGTGGTGGAAGCAGTGAGGGGAAACATGGAAGATAGACGAAGAATGAGATGAATCATGTGAAGATCAAGATGAATCAGAGTGATGAAGATCAAGATGAAGAAGGAAAGGAATGATGCATAGTAAAGATGAGGGTGGGTGTGGAAATGAAGAACAACTAATTCCTGCACATAAAGGAGGGATATATAAGGTGGAAGGTTCAGACCCTACTATATCCGGTTTGTTTAAAAATAGAAAACCATACAAGAAATGAAAAAAAAGTTTATACTATAGTTCATTAAATAATTGACAAAAAAACATTGGAAACCCTGACATAGAAGAACTTATTACAATTGATGAGTGATATAAGTAGTTTTCAATGAGTTTTTACAAAATATATCCATTTAGTTTTCTTCTAGAATATAAATCTAGGTGTTTTTTTAGAAATATAATAAAAACTATTTATTTTTTTGAAACTACTTATCATTGGTGATAAGTGCTATTTTTTTCAATAAGTGATACCAAATAGACTTGAACGAAGATCCATTCTTCAAAATTATTGTATAAGTTTGATCAAATGCATGGATAATATCATTAATTTCTAGTTACTTTCCACTAAAACCTTTAAGAAAATTAAAGCAAATATAGCTCAAGAACACTTGATTTTTTTAAATATAGGATTTCACGTAGAATGGTGATTAAAATGAGAAGAATTAACAATTTGAAGCTATGAGATAGTGGAAATGGCCTTAAGAAAACACCATTTGGGACTTTGAATCATCTTTCACAAATTTAATTCCTCGAGGATATTCTCCAGTGGAACTAATCCATGTAGGAAATTTTGGGGACTTTGGGGAAACCCTAAAAATGTTTCATGTTTGGGCCATCCCTAGAAAATAAAATACCTCTAACTAAATTAATTATTATTAATTCATTAATATTAAAATAATTATATTTTTTGTTTGTTATATGGAAGCTGCTCATTACCATTCAGTTTTCTTGTAACTCATACCTGTACTATCAAGTATAATTATTTTAACTATTACAGGAACCACTTGAGAAGAGTAAAAGCTTAGAACAATAGGAGGGTGGAAAAAATAATGAGAAAATGTAAATTATAGATCATAATGGAATCTCAGATGACTAAGATATTTTTTTTGAAAAACGATACCTAAGTTACAGATCCATCAAATTCAAATGAAATTTCAAATCCTAGGGATCAAGTTCCAGATATTGATAAAAAAATTCAAGACATGAGAAAAAAGGTAAGGTCATAGTTGTTTGATTTTGAAAAATATTTCACTTTATAAATATGAATTAAAAAATACAATGAAAAATATTTTTAAAATTTAAGGGAAGGTTATATTTTTTTTGAAAATGTTTTTCATTAATTATGGTTCATTTTCTTATTTCTATTTTTTTGAAAAATAAAAATAGGAAACTTTTCCAAAACTAAACCTTATAGTTTTATCTTGTTACTATTGTTTATTTCTAGTCACTAGGATTACATTGAATCCATCCCATTTATTTTAAGTAATATACATATTGAAGTAACAAAATTCCCATTTATCATTTCAAATCTATCTCATAGAAGTTTTGCAGTATAGAACCACTGCTCGAGATTTGAAAGCATCAAAATTGCAATATTGGTGCATGAAGATAAAATATTTAGAGTATATAAAAGATGATACTAAGGCATCATAAACTATTCTCATTTTGGTGTGTTAATAGTTTTTAGCAAGAAATTATATTACGAGGATTTTATTTTTTTAGAATTAGAAGATCTTGGATTTTCAGAATAACTTAAATTACCTAAAATAATATATCTTTAATCAAAGATATATAAAATATAAAAGGAAGTATCCAAAAATTATCTTCAGCCAAAACTATGAGCTAATCCTAGCTAGAGAATGATGCATGAAAAAAAAATTCACTCAAAAAATATACATGATCAATTGAATATACACATGGATTATCATTGGGAGTCCACATATGATTTCTCTAGAGTTTCCTTATAAACTTAAAATTCCTTGAGGATCTACCTACATATCAGATGTATCTTTAAGGTCACCATTCTATATCCCAAGAGCTTCTTATCTCAGAAAAAAATTAATTTCAATAATAAATTTATCAACTAAATTGGGACAGGTCAATATACTTTGATCCAAATCACATTCCCATTTTACACCACTATTAGATAGAAAACTACAAATTATGATGGGATACCATTATTCCAAAATCAATTAATTTTTAATGTAAAAAAACTAAATATGAGTTAACAAACCACTATATAGGATGAATCGAGAGACAATGGTTTCCCTTCTTCACAAATTTAAAAAATAAGAAACAAGCTCTACCACACCTTCATAAAGTGAACCAAGGTCAGGACCATCTCAAATTAATAGTGCTACTGGGGAAAAATCATAACTCCCCCTTTGTTCAAACAAAATATAATGTCCTTCTTTAGCAATAAATACTCCATTCCATGCATTAACCACTTTAGTGAGCCTTATTTTAGATCAATATAGAAAATTCAAGTGCAATATTCACATGTTTAAAAAAAATCACATGTTTATGAAACAAATAATTTAATTTACATAATATAACACTATCAAAATTTCTCATAATATGAAACTCACGTGAATGATTAGAAATCATATTACCATAAAAAATATATGGGAATATGTTGTTTATATTAATGGTTAAAATAAAGTTAAAAAATTTGGGTTAAGGTTCCTGATCGATGAATATTCATTCATGTGCAGACTTTTATAGTTTCAATTTTCTTCTATGTGAAAAAACACACTCTTCATAATTGTTAAACAACCTTCATATGTAAGAAAATAAAATAAAAAGGATGAAAAATTGTTTCTAATATAAGAATTTCAATTAACATATTAAAAATATTAATAATTAATAATCTTTTAGGATTAATTACAAGTAATCCCAACTACTTAAACCATCCAGATTCCATAAAACCTTGTAATCTTAAGTTCATAGCTCCCTAGGGAATCCAAATACATCTTGACTATGAAAATTAGTCTTTCCTTTAGCCACATTTCCCATTTTTAAACAGGAACTTAATGATAATTTATTATGATAAAAAACATTCTTCAGTAGTGGATAAACATGATTGAATTTCAAATATTATTTTTTTGTAAACTTTATGAATATATCTTCTTTAAAAAAATAAATCAAAGACTTACTTGAGCATCATTTATTTGGAAAAGTTGGTAAAACATAGACCACAATTTCCTCATATAAGATGAATAAAATATATCACATGAATCGATGGAAACATGTGAGGAATATAGAATAATAAAAAAGAGAAACAAATGGAAATCCCACCTTAGAAACTATGTAAATTCATGAAATGATTGTATCTGAAATAGATCGACCCAATGAAATCTATTTTAATTTTTTTGATCCAAGGAAAAATATGCCCTAAAAAATTAAAATTTATTACTATGCCTTTGATGTGGATATATCACCACTAAATATGTTTTGATTAAGATATTTTATTATAGTAAAAAAATCAAGGGTGGGATTATTGTATTCAATTTCACTGGATAACTATCGACATTTTTCACCATAGTGAATCTTGATTTAACTATAACGTAGAGTGATGAGTTCAAACAATAAGTTATATATTTCACCCCAAACCACTATAAAAAAAAATTAAAAATCATTTATTAATAAAAAATGGTGAGAAATTCATAAATTCCCATACTCATTTGTAAGGATGATCTCCTAGGACATTTCATTACAACTGAAGTTTTATCATGTATGTGAAGCTAGTATCCAAACAAAAAATTTAGGGATATTTGAACATGTCCATTCAAAAAAAGTGGAATGTCCAATGAGAATTTTAACAACCTTGGTTATAAAAATTTAATTAGTGAATTATTATTGTTTACATTGTCATTTGAAAAACAATTTCAAGAGAAAAATGCAATTGACATTATAAGGTATTGAATAATAATATTTTTGAATTAAATTTCCCATGATGAAGTTAGTTATTTATAATATGTAACATATGGATCCAATCACACAATAAGAAATCTAAAAACAATTAACATCCCACCTACAAGATGATTTAAGTTACTCCCTGGATTCCTTGAACTTTTCATTGCACATATTCTCAAATGCAAAAACATATGCTGAATTATAGATTTCTTTGGCATGCCTAATTTTATTAATAATCAAAACCTTGTGTTTTCTCCCTTTATTATTTTTATTTGAAAGGTTAACTTCATTATCTCAAATATTAATTATAAATTCATGTTTCCAAATAAGATCTTTGTTGAAAAAAAATCTCTCAAGGTGTCTTCTTGGAATGCCTTGTGTGTGATTGTGTTTGTTGACAAGGACAAATGACCGCAAATGAGCATGAATGGTGATTTTTGAAGAAAGTGTTTAAGGTGGTGAAGTTTCCTAGTGTTTTCCAAATTTTTGGGCCTAAAAATCAAGAGTTTGTTTTTTTTGCAAAAGGAAGGTCTTCCGCAAAGGCAGTACACAGAATGGGATTTCAGGGAACAGTTCACGGATCATGAATTTTGTTCAAAGAATGAAGAATCGAATAGGAGTAATGGTTCAAATAAGGTGAAGAGTTCGTACAAGTGGTTCATGGGATGGAATGCAGTTCACAACAAAGGCACGTGGTATGTAGAAGGTTTGTAGTACGTAGGGTGGATTTTCATTCATAGAAATGAGGTGGTGATTTGAGAAGACACGCAGGGCATTGTTCACGAAAACATAACGGTGATTTGGGCCACCATGAATGAAGTGTGATGGTATGTGGTCTGCGTATAGAAGAATAGTTCATAGGAGAAGTGGTACACGGTGAAGGATGTACCACATTGAAGATTTGGGTAATCTAGGATTAGTGAATTTTTGGATATATTTACTTATATAAGGAGCGCTAATCCCATTATGAACGTGAGTGAATTCCATTATAGAAAATCATCACTTTGGGAATTCGGCGAAGTCTGAAGGAAGTTCGAGAGAGATAATTATATTAAGGGTGAAAAAGTTCGCATGGAAGAAATTCTAGCGAAGGATTTTTGCTAGGCACTGTAGCCTGAAAAGAAAGAAGGGTATACGGAAGGAAGGTGTTCTGTGGAGGAAGAACTTGCCTACATAAGTAGAGGTGATACATGGAAGTGGTATGTAGAGGTGGTTCATAGAGTTAGTATGCGAAGGTGGTACGCGAAAGTGCAAGTAGAGGCAGTCCGCGGGGGAAGTAGTCCGCAAAGGAGAAGTGGTACGTAGAATTGGAGGCAGTTCATGGAGGAGGTGATCTGCATATCATACCCGCTATGTAGTTTGTGGAATAGTCAAGTTGGTTTACCAAGGACTCAATGAATCTTGAAAAATCTCAAAAAAGGTTCATGAATACAATTTCTTCTGACATAACAGTATGCAGAAAAGTAGATTTCTTCTATGGGTGAAAAAAGAACTTCAATAGAGAATCTATCTATAGTTGATGATGCATTCTTTCATGCAAATGAAGGGACCTAAAATTCCATAAACTGTGAGTGTATCCCTTCTAAGAGGAATGAGAAAATAAAGAGGAAGATGACGATCCTTCCCCCCGATGGTGAGCCAGAGGAAGAGGCATAGGGAGTGACCCTTAGGAATGTAGTGATCAGACCCTAAACCATTTAAAGGCAGTGATCTTGGGCATATAAGATCTAGCCCAAACATTGTAATTAGTAGTGAGATTTAGTATATTTGGTACATCAAAACATCACCATTGTAGGCTCCTTAGACACATCCCAGTGAGGGTGAACCAAGTAAAAATTGCTATGTCCTATGCATGATTTCATTTCTGTTCATATATTTCTATGGGGGAAAGAGAGATGTGTGTTTTGTTTAATGAAGATAAAAGATATAAAGGGGAAATAGTTTTAATATTTCATATCCTAATTCAACCTCCTCTTAGTGTATTTGACCTAGTGGACCTAACAATTAGTATCAAATAGAAAGATTAAAAGTTAGTGGTTCTATCTCAGTAGAAGAAATGGAGGTGGTCAATCATAAAGGAATTCCGATATTCAATGGAAAAAATTTTCAACTATGGAATAATCAGATGCAACACTACTTTCGATCACTAAGAATGGATGTCTTCACAGTATCTATGCATGGAATATCAACCAATATCAATAGTGGTGCTTTATTAGAAGATGAAAGAGGATAATTAGATTTCGATGCTAAAGGGATCAATGCTTTAGGGGGATCCCTATCAAATGAAATTTATATGAAGGTGATGTCATGTAAAACATCACATGTTATGTTCAAAAAGCTATTGAATATCTATGAAGGATATTTAAAGGTCAAAGAGGCAAAGCTGCAGGTTTTGTGGAACAAGTATAAAGATCTGAGAATGAACTCAAATGAATATGTTGATGCATTCTTTGATAGGGTGAATGTTGTAGTGGAAGACATGCATGGTCTTGGAGAATTTATTGAAGATATAAATATTGTGAAGTGTATCTTAAGGAAATTTCCACCTCATTTTAATCTGAAGGTTTCTGTATTAGAAGACAAAGATCCGAAGGAGCTAACACTGGATAAATTTCATAGTACTATAATTTAATATGAAATGAGAAATGATGATAATGATTCAATGGAAAAGGGGAAGTCCAAAGAAGTGCCATTTAAGGCCATGAAGAATCTCTTTATTGAAGATAACCAAGAGGAAGAAAATTTGGATGATGTCATGTCATTTTTCTCCTCGAATCTGCAAAGAGGAAAAGGAAAGTTCAAAGGTAAACTTCCATTTGAATTCTTTTAATGCGTAAAGATTGGTAATTTTGCAGAAAAGCATCCAAATAAGATTTAATGTGACAATGAAGACAATAATTAAAATCCCCAAAATAAGTATTCAGCTAATGTGAAAATTAATAAGATAAAATTCTTCAAAAATAGGAATCTACTTTCAAAATACAATGAAATATTAGAATAATTTGAGGAAAAAGAATTGGAGGAATATAGGGATCATGAAGTGGATGATTTGGTGGTAGTTGTCAAAAATTCCTTAACAAAAGAAGAAAGAGACAATGAATAAAGATAATTTGAAGGAAGAGTTGACCTTTAGGATGAATTATAAGCTACCTTTGAAGAGATAGATGTTTGAAGATCCAAAACAAAGAAAGATAACAAAGTGGTTTGTGATGCCCAAATCTATATGAAGCTACATGAAGAAGAGAAGTATAAGATGAATGAAGAAATTGAAAAACTAAAGTCTTCAATGATAGAAACCTCAAAAAAGGTGGTTGAGTAAAAAATCAAAATTGAAGAACAGAAAAGAGTGATTTATTGCTTTATTGAAACTTTAAAAGATCAAATCAAATGTATCAAAGAACTTGAAGAGAAAGCCGTCTGTCTATGACAAAGTGTTAAAAATCAAGATTTTTTTTAACCCATAAGACAAAATTGGGAAAATAGATAATTGAGGAAACAAAAAAGATGAAAATAGAGCATGGTTGTCCAAAAAAAATAGAATAAACAGTCAAATTCAAATGTTAAGGCTAGTATGGGGCTTGATCAAAAACAGAATGTAGTAACAATTGAAGTCAGACCACAAGAACCTACTCCATGATTGAAGCTTGATTTGGGTATGAAGCAAAATTATAAGATTCTGAGAACCCAAGGGATAACCAGTGGTGTATTATTACTACATAGGAATATACCCCACATAAGATTCTATTATTGTGGAAATATGGGACATACACAAAATGTTTTTTCCATAGAAAAGAGGCACCAAAGGAAATAGGACCAACCGAGATAGTCATACAAAGATCAATGTTCCAGGTCATCATTTGATGGTCACTGTTTCAAGTGTGGAGGATTTAGACACATGAAAAGATATTTCTCATTAACAATATAGAGGAATGTGCTAAATTAGACCGAGGTTGGTTATAAGCAGCAGAAAAATGTATCATCAAATGATCTGAAAATGAAAAATCAATTTTCATCTCTATAAGATGAAGTTGGTCTGCCATATTCTAAGTAATGTCAAGAGTATCAATCCATACCATGTTTGAATTCAGAAATATGGATCAAAAAGAAAATATCTGAATAGATAGTGGTTTTATAAATTGTGTTCAAGGCATCAGATCTCACCTGGATATAGATCATTAACATTGGATGCACCTCCCATATGATAGGAAACACGGATCTGGTGATGGGAATCAAATATGATAAAGAATGTATCATGAGATTTATAAATGATGAAGGGTTGAAAATTATTGGCTTTGGGAAAGAAAATTTGGGGGAAAAGATATGAGACATGCAGATGTCTTGGTTGTTGAAGGTCTTAGTCACAACTTATTAAGCATAATTCAATTGTGTGGATAAGGACATGCCATAAGCTTTTCAAGGAAATTATGTGTCATCATGGAAAAATATGGTGCTTTTGTATTATAGGGAAAATATACAAAATGGAATATCTACTTCATGAGTGGAGAAGAAGATATGTTCTTTCTATCCAAGGAAGAAGAAAATAAGTTGTGGCATAAACCTCTTGGCCACATGATCCAAATGTCCTTAGAAGATCCGGTGAAATATGATGCTGCTCGAGATCTCCCTAGATTATCACATGATCGTAACATACATGCGATGCCTGGAAATAAGGGAATATCATTCCAAATACATATAAGGAAAAATATCAAAGGTCAACAAGATTGATTGTTTTGGTTTATATTGATGTGTGGAGACCAATTTCACTAAGAGATCTTGATGGGAGGAGATATTATGTTCTCTTCATTGATGATTATAGTAGAATGGCATGGGTTTTAATCATCACACAAAAATATGAGGTATTTAGTTGCATTAAAATATATCGATGAGAAGTTGAAACAATGCTAAGTCAGAAAATCTAGAAGATCTGAATAGATAATGGAACATATTTCACAAATATCCAAGTAGAGTATTATCTCGAGAAACATGGGATAAGGAATCAGGTGTCAGTAGTGAGAACTCCACAAAAAAATGGAGTAGTTGAGAGAAGAAATCAGATTATAAAAAACATGGCTAAAATAATTCTCATTGAGAAATACCTTCGAGATAAATTTTGGAAAGTATTAGTGATGACAACAGTCTACACTTCAAATAGAGCACTGCTATATCTGAAAGAATAGAAGACTCTATATGAATTATGGTATGGAAAGAAGCCATCATTGAATTACTTTAAAATATTTGGAAGTGTTCCATTCTCAACAAGAAGAAACATATGAAGTTTGAATCTCATGGAGATGAAGGGATATTTATTGGATACTCAAAGAAAAGTAAAGCATATATATGTTTCAATAATAGGATAGGAATGATTGTTAAAATCCATGATGTAACCATAGTGAAAAATGAGCAGAATCTTCAGAAAATACATGATCAGTCTCAAGAAGATAGTTATGAAGAAATAAGAAGATCAGGGGATTCTTTAGTTCTAGAGGCTAATTCAGACGAAGACTCAGATGATGAGAAGGATGAGGATAAATTAGTATCTACATAAAGACAGAAGAGAAGAGCTGAAATTGATAGACAAAACATAATTTGTGATCAAATAGTGCTAGTGGAGACATAGAGAATGAAGACTCTACAACAATCATCATAATTATCACAGGTAGAGCCTAAATGATTTGGTAAAGTATCCGATGATGATAATTGGGTTAAAGCTATGAATGAAGAGCTTGAACAAATTGAGAAGAATCAGACATGGGATATTGTTTCGAGACCAATAGACAAAAATTTCATTGGGAATAAATGGGTATTTTGCAAAAAAATGAATAAATATGGTATTGCGGTTCAAAAAAAAGCACGAACAGTGTGAAAAAAGTACTCCCAAATAGAGGGTATCTATGTTGATGAAACATTTTCACCAGTTTAAAGGCTAGAGATAATTCTATTATTCTTGGCCATAGTAGTACAAAGAAAGTTCAAGGTTTTCTAGATGGACATCAAGTCAGCATTTATGAATGGGGTTCTGGAAGAAGAAGTTTATATTGAGAATATAGATGGTTTTCTTATTCATTAAGATGAGAAATAAGTTTTTTTGGCTAAATAATACTTTATATGGTTTGAAGCAAGCACCAAGAGCATGGTATTCAAGGCTAGATTAGTTTTTGAAAAAGATCAGTTTTTAGTATGGGGGAGTTGATTGCAATATATATGTCAACCATGATAGTAATCAAAGGATGATAGTGTTGGTATATGTTGATGACATAATCTTTATAGGATTATATGAAGCACAATGTATATAGTTTTCCAAATTAATGAAAAATGAGTTTGAAATGTCAATGATTGGTGAAATGATATTTTTCCTTGGTCTATAGGTGACACAAGGAAAGAATAACATATTCATTTCTCGATCCAAATTTGAAAAGGAAGTTTTTATAAGGTTTAGAATGGATAGTTTCAAGGAGATAAAGACCCCGGTGGCTATCCAAATTAAACTCTCTCGGGATGATATAGGCAAAGTGGTCAATGTCACAGAATATGATCATATAATTGGAAGTATGTTTTACTTAACAATGAAACAACCATAAGGAAATACACATGATTGCAGTAAAAATAATACTTTGGTATATCAAGGGAACTATGTATTTAGGTTTTATGTATAATAAAAAATCTCAGTCAGAGCTATTGGGATATACAGATGCAGATTGGGCCAGTTCAATAGATGATAGGAAATCAATGTCAGGTGGTGCTTTCTATCTTGGTGGATTGTGTTTTTCTTGGCTATGCAAGAAATAAGATTTTATTTCATTGATCACCATAGAAGTTGAGTATATTGAGACCACTCAATCATGCACACAATTATTTTGGATAAAACAACATCTTGAGGATATATGGGTTTAAGTGAAGTCTCTAATTGGAATCCATTGTGATAATTCAAGTGCTATTAATCTGAGAAATAAATACAGTTCATCACTTAAGAAAAAATAACATTGTAATAAATTATCATTTTATTAAGGAGAAGGTGGATCAAGGGATTGTGAAGTTATAGTATGTGCCTATATAACAATAGGTTGCGAACATTCTAATAAAGGCCTTACCCAAAGAATCATTTTAGAGGCATCGACTGGCTCTAGGAGTCCAGTCAACTCACCGCACTTGAAAAAGTGTGGATGTGGACCCCCCTCTCCTCGAGGTATGGTGTGTTTTCCCTAGTGTGATAATTTATGTTCTTTACCTTATTAAATAACTCAAAGGAATGGCCTTCGGGTTTGTTGAAAAAGGGGGAGAAATTGTGCTAATAAAAAAAGGGGAGAAAATGTATTTTTCAAGAAATGAGGAGAAGTTTCTAGGTGGATTAGTGAGATAAGGGGAGTTGAAGTTATTAGATAGGAGGAATTGAAGCTGTTAGGGGGAGTAGTGACATAGGGGGAGCATTAAATTTGATGATTCTAGACATGATCGATCAAAGGATATATATCACAACAACTGAGATTCATGATGAAATCAAAAGAGTGGTGTTGGAATTGAATGAAGTGATTCATTGATGAAATTTTCATTATACTCTTGTTTCTCACGCCGAGCTTGGATAATATGGGATTAGAGTATGTGTTGAGTAAATCCTTGATCACTATATTAATCAAAATAAGTGAATGATAATAGGAGAAGGAATGAGCTTTAACGATGTATCAAATTATGAAAGTTTTGTCAACAAACCCAAAGGGGGAGATTATTGGGAAAAAATACCTCAAGGTGTATTATTGGTATGTTTTTTGTGTGATTGAGTTTGTTGACAAGTCCAGATGACCATGAATGATCACGAATGGTGTTTTCTAAAGTAGGTGTTTAAGGTGGAGCAATTTCCCAGTGTTTACCAATTTTTTGGGCCTAAAATCAGGAGTTTGTTTTTGGAAAAGGAAGGTCTTTCGCAAAGGCATTACATAGAATGAAATTTTAGGGAATAGTTCATGGATCACGAATTTTGGTATATAGAATAGAGAACTGCATATAAGGAACTGTTCGTGGAAGGCAAAGAGTTTGTACAAGTGGTTGATAGGATGTAATGCGGTTCGCGGAAAAGGCATGAGGTATGTGGAAGGCTTGCAGTATACGAGATGACATTTCATTCAAAGAAATGAGGCAGTGATTTGAGAAGCTGTGTAGGGTGTTTTTCACAAAAATGTGATGGTGATTTGGGACACCACAAATGAAGAGAGGTAGTATGCAGACCACATAAGGAAGAACGGTTCTTGGGATAAGTGGTACGCAATAAAGGATGTACCATATTGAAGATTTGGGCAATCTTGGATTAACATATTTTTTGAATATATTTTACATTATAAGGATCACTAATACAATTATTAACGTGATATAATTACATTAGGGAAAATCATTGATCCTGGAATTCAGGGAAGTCCAAAGGAAGTTTATGAGGGAGTATTTCATGAAGGGTGAAGTAGTTCGTTTGGAAGAAATTCTAGTGAAGGATTTTTGTGAAGCACTGTAGCCCATAAAGGAAAAAGGGTTTTCAGAAGGAAGGTGGTCTATGGAGGAAGAAATTTCTTATAGAAGTAGAGACGGTATGTATAAGTGGTATGCGTAGGAGGTTTGTAGAGTCGGTACACAAAGGTGGTACGCGACAGTGCAAGTGAAGGCAATCCGCAGGAGAAGCAGTCCATGAAGGAGAAGTGGTATGCAGAATTGGAGTTAGTTTTTGGAGGAGGAGATTTTCATAGCATACCCACTATGCAGTTGACATAATAGGTAGTTCACAGAGGACTCAAGGAAGCTTGTAAAATCCCAAAAACAGTTCGTGAATGCAATTTCTGCTAACTTAATAGTACGCGGAAAATTGGATTTCATCTTTGGATGAAAAAGGAAATTCAATAGAGAATATATCAATAGTTGAGTATGCATTATTTCATACAAATTAAGGGACCTAAAAGTCCATAAACTATGAGTGGATCCCTTCTAAGAGTAGTAAGAAAATTAATAGGAAGACGATGATCCTTCCCACTGGTCACGAGCCAGAGGAAGAGACATAAGGAGCGACCCTTAGGATGTAGTGAGAAGACCCTAAACCTTGTAAAGGTAGTAATATTGGGTATAGAAGATCTAGCCCGAACCTTGTAATTGGTAGTGAGCTTTAGTGGATTTGGTACATTGGCACATCTCCATTGTATGCTCCTTGGAAGTAGCTTGGTGAGAGTGAACCAAGTAAAAATCACTGTGTCCTATGCATGATTTCATTTTTGTTCATATATTTCCATGGGAGAAAGAGATATGTGTGTTTTGTTTAATGATGAAACAAGATATTAAGGGGTAGTATTTTTAATCTATCATACCCTAATTCACCCCCTCTTAGATTATTTGACCTATTGTACCTAATAAGATTTATAAAACTAGAAACAAAATTAGTACAAAGCTTTCTTAAAAAAAATAGAAAAATACTAGTAAGAGACACCAATTTGATCAATTTCAAGTAAATACTTCTCATAATAAATTTTTCTATTCATCCAAATAAATAAAAGTAGACTAGATATTATTTGAAAACTATAAAGTAGAAAATATAAAACAAATAACAATTGAAATTTCTATTTTTCAATCTTCCTACCAGCAATGGTTAATGTATAATAAAAGTAGAAAAAATACCAATAGAGTGTAAGGATTGTACATGGGAAAAGAAATAAGAATACCCATCCCGATATGCCAAGACTTCAACATCTTAAATAGAAGGATAAATTCAAATCAGGAAAATAATATCCCCCTTGATTCTCCCTTCAGCAGCCACCACAATCCTTCTAGCTGCATTCTATAACCTAAAGCATCTTTCCAATGGAACTGGTCAGTTAGGGTTTTTTTGGTGGATGATCATCTGTCTAAAGGACTGTATCATGGGCATTAATGGGGTGTTCATTTGGATTAGGCTAAATATTGGATTTCTAGGAGGAGAAGAGTGATTATGAAAATTAACAGATATTTTGGGTGTCTTTACTCCCTGATATTCAATTTTTGTTTATTTAGAATATCTGGTTTATTTAATTGAAAATTGATGATTGGACAATAAATAAAAAAAGGTTTATACTCAATGTATTTAAATAAGTTATTAAAAATAGTTTTATTAGAAACCCTGATATGGAAGAACTTATTTCAATTTATGATGGTAATACTCAGTTTTCAGTGAGTGTTTTCAAACAAAATCCATGTGTTTTTTTCTAGAATATGAATTGTAGTGTTTTTTATAAACAGAACAAACACAATTTATTTTTTATACTACTTATCATAGGCGATATATGTTATAATTTTTTAGTAAGTACTACAAAAAAACCTAAACAACGAAACTTTCTTCAAATACATTTTATAAGTTGAATCAAATGCATGAATAATATCATTAATGTCTAGTTACTTTATACTAAAACCTTTATGAAAATTAAAGAAAATATAGTTCAAGAAAACTTGTTTTTTTCAAAGATGGGATTTCATATAGAATGTTGATTAAAATGAGAAGAATTAAAAAAAATCAGACACTTCCCAATGGAATTGGCCTTAAGAAAACACCATTTGGGCCTCTCGATCATCTTTAAAAAATGTAATGCCTTGAGTTTATTCTATTATATACTTGATTCATGCATTCACTTTGGGTACTTTGGGGAAACCCTCAAAATTTTAGTACTTGGGCCATCCCTAGAAAATGAAATACCTCGAACTAAATTAATTAATATTAATTCATTAATATTATAATAATAACATGTTTTTTTATTATATGTAAGCTAATAATTCCCTATTAGTTTTATTGTAACTTGTTTTTGTATTGTCAAGTATATTTGTTTTAATTATTGTAGGCAACACTTGAGAGGGGTAAAAGGTTAGAATATCCCAAGGGTGAACCAACTAATGAGCATGATATTCCATCTACTGAAGATGTAAATTAGGATCATAATCTCTTAAATCAGTGGAATATCAGATGAATAAGATATATGTTTTGAAAAATGATACTAAAGTTATGACTCAATCAAATTCAAATAACAGTTAAAATACTAGGGATCAAGTTTTCGATATTGAAAAAAAAATTCAATCCATGAGGAAGTAGGTAAGGTCCCAGTTGGTTGATTTTGAAAATTATTTCCCTTTTTAGATATTCATTGGAAAATATATTGAAAAATGTTTTGAAAATTCAAGGGAAGGTTATAATTTTTTTAGAATTTTTTTTTCATTAATTGTGATGCATTTTTGTTTTATTTAAAAAAAAAATGAAAATAGGAAACTTTTAAAAAACCAAACATTTTAGTTTTATCATGTTACTATTATTTGTTACCAATATCCAACATTCCATTGAATCCATCCTACATATTTGAAATAATTGTATCTATTGGAGTAGTAAGATTTCCATTTATGGTTTAAGATCCATCTCATAGAATTTATGTAGTAGAGAACCACTGCTCAAGATTTGAAGGCTTCTAAATTGTAAAATTTACATAGGACACTCAAGTATTTAGAGGAGAGAAAATCATCTCCAAAGGCATTATGAACTCTTCTTGTTTCAGTGTGCTAAGAGTTTTTAGCAAGTAATTGTATTATGAGGATTTTATTTTTTTAGAATTATTAGATATTTAGTTTTAAAAACAACCTAAATTATTTAAAATAATATATCTTCAATTAAATCTCTATAAAATACAAAAACATGTCTCTAGATATTATCTTCAGTTGGAGCTTCAAGCTACTCCTATTCGGAGAACTAGGTAGCTGGAAAAAATGCACCCCAAAATAGACATGATTGGTTGAACACACATGGGGATTCTAATTGGAATTCAAAGTCAGATTGATCTAGAGTTTCACTATAAAATTCTAATTTCTCACCACTACAAATGTATATTAGATGTATCCTGGAGGTTTCCATTTGGTATCCAAGAAGACACAGTTCTTAGATAGACAAATTTATTTCAAAAATGAAATTATCAATTGAATTTCATCAGTCTAGACTACTTTGATCTGAATTCCAAGTGAATTTTACACCACTATTAGAATGAAAACCACAAAATATGTTGGGATTACATTATTCTGAAGTAAATTACTTTTTAAAGGAAAATAAACACTAAATATGAGATAACCAACCACTATGCAGGCTGAATTGGGAGATAATGGATTCCTTTATTCATAAATGAAAAAAACTAGAAATAGGCTCTACCATACCTATACGCATCAAACCGTGGTCAGAGCCATCTCAAATTAATAGCACAATTAGGGAAAAATAAAAACTCAACCTCTATTCAACTGAACCTGCATGCCCTGATTTTTCAAGAATGGATCTATATAGTGCATGAACTGCTCCAATGATCCTTCTTTTAAATCAATCTGGTAAATGCAATTGAAAAAATTTCCTGATAAAAAAAATCACATACTAATGAAATAATTGATTTCATTTACATAAACTAACGCTGTCAAAATTTCTCATGATATGGAACTTACATGAATTATCAGAAAATAGATGACCCTAAAAACTACTATGGGAATATGTTTTTTATATTAATAGTTAAAATAAAGTTAAAAAATTTGGGTTAAGGTTCCTGATCAAATAACATCCATTTATGTTCAAACCTTTATAATTGAAATTATTACTATACATACAAAATTAAGATCTTCATAATTTTTAAATAACTTGTGCATGTAATAAAATAAAATAAAAAAGAATGAAAAATTTTATGCAATAGAATAATTTCATTCAGAACATATTAATAATATTAATAATTAATAAATTTCTAGGGTTAATTACAAGGAATCTCAATTACTTCAATCCTATGAAAAAATCCAGATTCTATAAAATCCAACAATCTTAAGTTTATAGCTCCCTATGGAATTCAAATCCATCCTAACCATGAAAATTGGCCTTTATTTCTACCATAATTTCTAGTACTAAACTGGGACTTAATGGTAGGTTACTTTGAGAAAAAAATGCTTTAGTAGTGGATGAACATGATTAAATTTAAAATATTATTTTTTTTATGAAATTTAGTAACATATCTTCATTAAAAAAATCCAAGGATTACTTGAGCTTCATTTGTTTGGAAAATTTGGTAAAATATAGACCACAATTTCCTCATAGAGTCTAATTAAAATAAAGAACATGAATCAATGCAATCATGTGAGGAATATAGAATAACAAAAAAAGAGTGATAAATTGAAAACCCACCTTAGAAAATTTGTAAATTCCTAGAATGATTTCATCTAAAAAAGTTTGTCCCAAAGAAATTCATATTATTTTGTTTTATCCAAGGAAAAATCTACCATAAAAACTTAACATGCATTACTATGCTTTCTATGTGGATATACCACCACTAAATATTTTTTGATTAAGATATTTTATGGTAGAAAAAAATCAAGGGTGGCCTTATTGTATTGAATTTAGTTGGATAACTGATAAGATGAAATTATATATACATTTTAAATTTATTTAATTAATGATTATTCATGTTTTACTTGATAATACACTAGGTATATATTGATTATTACAGAGAATAGGTTCCAAGACTCTAAAGTAAAAGCTATGAAAACTATCAAAAAAGTGAACTTACACATTATGAAATCACTTACAAGACATTTAGGAATCATTCACATCATGTCACAACTCATGAAGAAATTACAAGTCATGAAAATATTACATTAAATGAATCTCCAATACACATCAAGTAATATTCAAAGTCCACTTCTTGCTTAAAGTTCAAGTCATGAGAAGAAGCATGTCGTGAGTTCCCTTACATGTCGTGAGATGAGTCAAATCTCTAAATCTTGAAGATTCTGGGTGACATTTTCTCTATATCCAATATAAGTAGAGAAAAACATGGATCAAGATTACATGACGTGAGAAGTTTATACACCATGTAATTTCTCAACCATTTATTTTCCAGAGCACGCACAACAACACATACCCTTATGATGTTTCAAATTTCTATTATTTTCTCTCATTTTATTAATTATTTTCTCTCCCAACTCAACTCTAAAAAATTATTTTTACTATTTTGATTTAATACAAGTTCATTTTCTTTACTACACGTGTTCTACATTCCTTTCATTATCATTTATCATTTTTATATTCATCTATCATTTTCGTTTTCGTTCAATAGTTTATTCACCTTATGTTCTTGATTATTTACTATTTAAAGTAATTGGTTTATTGATTTATTTCTTAAGATGATTGAAATTTTTTTGATTCTTGAATCCTTAGTTACAAACTGTCATATTTCAACTATTTTATTAATTTACCAAGCATCTCTACAATTGTTTCTTCGATATTGATCATTACCATCATAAGCAGATAAAATGATTAGTTTAAGGGTTAAGAGTAGTGGTGTTATGAATTTAATGAACCTCTAAATTGTAAATCAGTAACCCTAAGGCTAGTAATCATGTTACATACCAATTTTTTAATCAATTATTTTAGGAAACCCTGAATGTGGGGATTTTAAATGAATGAACCTAACCTGATTAGAGTAGAGTAGGCTAAGAAGATTATCCTACAACAATTTCTTCCATTTAATCTAGGTTTAATGCATATAGGTTGTTAGATATATCCATTCCAAGGAATAGTTTCCTCTTATATAGATCTAATTAGTTTGACCATGACCAACTAGTGTTCTATGCAATGCTTCGCAGCCCAAGACTTAGGACCATTCCAAATTAGGACTGAAATTATACTTTTTACATAAACCTAAAAATTGACCTTGATACCTACCTTATTTTTTAATAATAAACCAAACTCAATTGTTTTAATCAAATACAAAACCCAAATCAATTCATGAGGACTTTTATACAAAGGGTTTGAAGTTCTGATTCCTTGTCTTCCATACCTTCCTCGTGGGATTGACCCTACACTATCACTATAATAATCATTATAGTAAGTGTAGTTTGGGATGAAAAGAAATTATAATCTAACCTTAGACCATGTTAATTAAATGACAAATGTGTGCAAGTTAAATTTTTCACCTTTTTAAGGACCGTTTTTACTATTTTTAGGCACATGAACCTTTGGCACGAACCTAGGATTACCTCACCCATCCCCATTTCTTTCTCATTCTATATTTTTTCTTTTGGATGACACCATGTCCTTATTCTTCTGGACTAATGAATATTTCATCCCTCCTTGACTCATTTAATGATCCTTGATTCCCAAGAACCACTTACCTTCATCCCTAAAATCGAAAGGTACCTTTCTACATGTCTCAATTCAAGTATGGCCGACCAAAATAATCCTGTAGGTCCCAACCCACCCAACATACATTATGTACCCCCAACACATCAAGGAGATCAACCCAATATGGAACTATAACACACCATTTTTGATTATGAATTTTCACCAATCAATGGTTCCACACCCAGTATTTTTCACCCTCTTGTCCAGGCACATACATTTGAAATCAAACCCAGAATCAAAAATTTGATCCATAACATGGGTTAGTTTAGTGGAATTTAGAGTGAGGATCCTCATGAGCACATATACAACTTCCTAAAATTATGTGATAAATTTCACAACTAGGGAGTATCCTCTGATGCAATCTAATTGTGGGTGTTCCCACTCTCCTTGTGCAATATATCCAATGACTGGATAAAAAGTCAAGCTCCCAAGTTGATCATGAATTGGGATGAACTAACCAAGAAATTACTAGATAAATATTTTACATTTATAAAGACTTGTAAAATTTGGAATGACATCCAAATTTTTTCTCAAATATATGGAGAATCATCCTAGGAGGACTAAGAGCACTTTAAAGAACTTACTTGGAAATTCTCACATCATGGACTTGATGTGTGGATTTAACTGCATAACTTCTATCAAGGTCTCAAATCTATTGCTCATACAGTAGAATATGCTTCTGTTGATGGTAGAATGATGATGAAAACACCTGAAGTAGGCTGAGAATTTCTAAATGAGGTCCCTCACATTTCCATTTTTTAGAAGAGTGATCATGGACCACATCAGCGCAGAATCCACCCAGTTGAAAAAAACACTCGTCTATCTACACAAGTAGAGTCCCTGACTAAGAAGTTGGAATCCTTTAAACTACCTGTTGCAACACCTCCCCTTCTTGTTCCAATAATTAAGATTCAATATTAGGAAATATGAAGCATCCGGAACTTATATCAAGACTACATGGCATGAGTAGATGAAAAACAAGGCAAGTATTGTAGTTACATTAATTACAATTATTAAAACCAATAATACCAGCAAATGAAACAATATTATCAATAGAGGATAGATTAATAGTTGCAGAAAAACAATAAAGGGTACTAATAATAGAGAATTCATCAAGCACCACTCAGGAACAAAGGACCACCCACCTATCTGGTTATGAATCCTATTCCTAGGCCACCTCAACAAGTTCCCTAATGTCCTTTCTCTCTTAGAGGCCAACAATAATTTAAACCGATTCTGCAAAGACCACCACAACTGACTCCACCTCTTCAATAAAATTTAGAGAATATAATCACATCCATCATTCAAAAGGCAGGCATGAGAATGACCACACAAGAAATAGAAATGAAAAATTAAAGAGCTTCCCTTTGAAGTCTTGAACATCAAATGGGTCAAATCTCAAAGACCTTATCTGATAAATTTCTAGGTACGATTCCTAGTAATAATAAGACATACCCAAAGGAAGAGGTAAAGGAAATGGTATTGAGGAGTGGAAAAGTGTTGGATTTTCAGAAACCATTCACAGGAGAAGAGAAAAAGCCTAATGAACCTAAGAAACTTGAAACAATCATTGAAGAGTTTGACAATAAAAGAGATAATCAAATTGATCAAGAGAACCCTATAGAATTACCACCTCCTGCAACAGATCCGACACAAGATTAACCCAAAGAGGATATCTATATTACACCACCATCTTACAAACCATCTCTACCCTTTCCAAAAATAACGAGACAAGGAAGGATCAAAGGTAAATATAATAATTTTTTTGATATATTCAAGCAATTTCACATCAACATCCCATTTGCTGAAGTTATTTCCCAAATTCCTACCTATGAAAAATTTATCAAGGAAATGATTTCAAAAAAAAATAAGATAGAAGACCAGGGAGTTATTTACCTAAATTAAGGGTGATATGCTATTGATCAGTAGAAAATTCCAAAAAAAATGAGAGATCTTGGGAGCTTCTCAATTCCATGCACTATAGGAGAATGAAACTTCAGAAGAAACCTGTGTGATTTAGGAGTCGAAATTAACCTTATGCCAATGAGTGTATTTCTCAACAAGGTACTCAAGGAAGTCAATCCTACTAGAGTGGAATTCTAATTAGCTAACCGACTAGTTCAGTATCTTTGATTACTTCTTGAGGATGTTCTAGTCAAAATCATTAAATTCATTTTCCCAGTAGACTTCCTCATTTTGGACATGGAATAAGAATGAGACATCCCAATTATCATAGCCCAAACATTCCTAGACATTAAGAAGGAACTGATTTATTTTAATCAAGGGTGAATGATATTAAAATTAGTTTATGAATAAGTTGTGTTCAACCTAGTGAAAGTTTCAAAACAAACAGAGTATTTTTTGACCATCAAGCTATCTTTCTCACTGAATAGAAGAATGACTACATGGCCATCGGGGATGATAGTGATGAACTGTATCCTAGTGAAAGGGGGAGCATGAACTTGAGGAAACAAAGTATATAGTTCCTTTTACAAGGTACATAATCCTTTCTTTCATACCATCAGTCATTTATCCACCAATGCTGGAGCTGAAACCTCTCCCAAGAACACTTAAGTATTATTTTCTAGAGACTAAAATTACACTACCAGTCATCATTAACTCAGAACTGACACATCCACAAGAGGAAAATTTGATCAAAGTCCTTAAAAGACATAAAAAGTCAATTTATTGGGTGGTTTCTGACATCAAATGGATAATATCCAAATTATGCACTCATAAAATTTTATTAGAAGAAAGTGTGAAACCCAAGTTCCATCCCCATATGAGACTCACCCCACCAATGAAGGAGGTAGTTAAGAAATAAGTTCCAAAACTTATGGATGCTGGAATAATTTTTTCAATTTGTGATATTGAGTGAGTGAGTCTATTACAAGTAGTTCCAAAGAAAGGTGTCCTCATAGTTATAAAGAATGATGAAAATGAATTGATCTCAACTCGCACCATCATTGGATGGAGAGTATGTGTGTACTAAAAAAAATTAAATACAACAACTCGAAAAGATCATTTACCCTTTCCTTTTATGGATAAAATGTTGGAGAGACTTGTAGGAATTTTTTTTACTATTTCCTAGATGGATATTTAGGATATAATAAAATTGTAGTTGACCCATATGATTACTCAAAAACAACATTCAAATGTTTTTTCAATACCTTTACCTATAGACGCATGTCATTTGGTATGTCAAATATGTGTATGACTCATATTTAGTATTAAACTAGGAAAAATTACACTTTATGGTTCAAGTAGGAATATTACTTAGACACAAAATATATAATGAAAGCATGGAAGTTGATCCTACAAAGATCAGGGTGATCTAATATTTTCTTAAGACCTCAACTGTTAAAGTCATAAAGAGATTTCTAGGCCATGCAGGATTCTACTGTCACTTTGTGAAATATTTTTCAGAAGATTTTTGTGAAATTTTCCCACCCTATGAAACTCATATTAATAAAGGATAAACCTTTTTAATTCACTAAAGAGTGTCGACAGACATTTAACATTTTAAAGAAAATCCAGGTGGCCGCTCCTATTATCATTCCACCAGATTGGGACAAATACTTTGAGCTAATGTGAAATGAAATCGACTTCACTATAGGAAATGTCTTAGGATAGAGGGTTATCCAAAATTTTTGTCCCATATACCATGTCAGTAACACCTTGAATGATACTCAATTAAACCACACAACCATCGAAAAATAACTATTGGTAGTAATATTTTCTATCAAAAAGTTTTGCTTCTACTTAGTTTTGTTAAAGATGATTGTTTACATTGATCATACTTCCCTAAAATATTTGATGAGTAAAAAGTATGCCAAACCAAGATTGATATAGTGGATCCTATTTCTGCATGAATTTGAAATCATCATAAAAGAAACTAAAGCGACAAAGAATGGTGTTGCTGATCATCTACCTAGACTCCCACTACCCCCATTAAGGAAAATGATAATCTGTACAATGAGGTTGACTTTCCCAATGAAACTCTCTTCAACCTAAACATGAAGGCATGATCACAGATTTTTGATGTTAAAAACTATCTATCCATGGGACCCCTTTATCAATACCTCTCCTACCAGTAAATGAGGATATTTTTAGTTAATACATCATGCTACTACTGGGATGAGCCAATAATTTTCAAGTGTTGAACTGATGGATTAATTTGAAACTTCATTCCATAATATGAGATCCAAAGTGTGTTAGAAATGTGTCACACATCACCAATTAGAGGGAATCATGGACCAAAATGCACAGTAGAAAAAATCCTTGAAATTGGACACTTTTTTTCCACACTTAGCCAAGATGCAAGAAATTATTGTCAGAGCTATGATCCGTGCCAACAAACTAGCACCATTGAAAAAAGAAAATAAATGAATCAAAACCCAATCATGGAAGTTGAATTTTCAATGTGTGGGGGGTATATTTTATAGGTCCATTCCCTAATTCACATGAAAAGTACTATATCCTTGTTGACATTGACTATGTCTCAAAATGGGTAAAAACTGAATCTACCACCCATGACACAACAAAGGTGGTCACAAATTTATTAAAGAAAAATGTGTTTTAAATAATTATATTTCCCTGACTACTAATTAGTGAAAAGGGAACACCTTTTACCAATAATACTATTAAATAAATATTTGGGAAGTACTAAATCTGATATAATATTGGAACCCTATACCACCCACAAACAAGAAGAAAAGTTGAATTTTCAAATAGGAAAATCAAAAAAATCCTAAAAAATCCCACAAACACAAATCCAAATGACTAGAGCCGAAAGTTATATGTTGTTCTTTGGTCATACCACACTATATAAAAAGCACCCATCAACACCACCCCTTTCTATTAGTGTATGGAAATCCTTCCATTTACCTATAGAGCTAGAGAATCATTCATACTGGGAAATTAAGAGGTTGAACCTAGATTATCAAAAAGTTGGGGAAGTTAGGATTCTCCATTTGGATGAAATGGAAGAGATAAGAAAGGATTCCTATGAAAATTCCAAGATTTATAAATAGAAAACCAAGAAATGTCATGATCAGTACATCACATGATGATTTTTTGTACCAAGGAATAAGGTTTTATTATTCAAATACCAATTAAAACTATTCCCTAGAAAGCTCAAATCAAGATGGCCCAGACCCTTCATGGTTGTACAAGTATTCCCCTATGGGAACATAGAAATTCAGAAATTAGGAAAACTACCATTCAAATTCAATATTAAAAGATTGAATATTTATCAGGAACCATTCCGTGATGGGTGTTTCATCACTTTGAAATTCATATGAGAAACACTGATTCAAGCTATCAATATTAAAAGAAGTGTTGAATAGAAGGAAACCAAAGATTAGTCTATTTAGGATAGGATAGTTTAGAATAGTTTTAAGGGTATCTTGGGGCATGCTAAGATAAAAGGACAAGGTTTTGGTTAGAAAATGTGAAAAAAATCCCAAATTACATATCATGTAAGAGATTACATGACGTGCACAACTCACAACTCGAAATTTTTTAAATTCAAACATTACACATCATGTAATCAAATAAACATCATGTAAATTCACAACTTATTTATATCATGAACCCAGGGTTCATGATTCTCATTCCATCACCCCCACATCCTCCTCCTCTACATCTACTTTGGCCTCTGCAACATCATCGACCACTGAGGACTCCCACTTGATGTCTAATGGGTCACAAGATGATGCTCGCCCCCACCTGCACCCCATCCTTCATTTTTACGACATAAATAACCACTTCACATTGATATGTTTGTAGGAGAATCTCATGAAAACCAAAAAAATGTTTGGTTTGGCAGTCCTTTTCCATATTCACATTATCCAGGAGGTCCTCCACCAGCTTGACCGTCTGCACATCACTACCATTTTTAAGGTTCATGAGGAGACCTACGAGGAGATATTCCTCGAGTTCTTGTCCAATTTCAAGGTGTCCATTGATAGCCTCTGATTCTAGTTAGGAAGAAGACCACATAATCTATCCTTCATAGATCTTGGCATCAAGATCGTTATTTATTATGTTGAATTAATAAATTACAAGGTATTCATGACTTTCCAGCTCATTCCATGCAAGTCAGATGCAAAATGACTCTGGAGGATGATTGGTTAGGACACTAAGAGTGATCACAATACTCATATTACCAAATACACATAGATTATAAGTGTATTTATCTAGATTATTCATCAAGAATTGACTCATTCCTAGTTTACTCATACAAAGTCTTATGGTAGTGTTAGCCAATTAGATTTCCTCATCCTTACTGCTTCCATGGGTAGCCCAACTATCAACATGGAATCTCAGTTTTCATTCTAATTCAAGGAACATTTATGAAGAACATGAGGTACACTAATGGGTGGGTCCTTTATTACTCATTTTCCCCTCCATCTCAATGTATTTGATGCCACCCTTCTCCTCACCTCTCTCAGACCTATGGATTCGATTGACTTCCTCCTACTTCAAACGATGCATATACTGATCAAGGATAGCGATATCTATTATTGGGCACCAAGATACTTTGAGGGTGATGAATAGGTACATGGAGATCATGCTGCTAACCCATCACTTACTTCTACTACATCTGATCCTACCCCTATTACTACTTCCATTTCATCCCATCCAGCCACTACCGCCATTCAAGATCCCATAATTTCCCCTAGTCACACCCATTTAACTTCTCCATCCACCACTACCATACCCACAACAGCCAACCCTGATGACCTTGAGCTTCCTCACCAGTATATTTTGGTTATCCTTCAGTAAATACGATGTCACCTAGGAATCTCATTCAAATACCACCATCATTTAGCACCACTTTATCCCCATCACCCCCTGCGGCCGCTCAACCTATACTTCTAGAAAGACCTTTATCCTCCACTGTTATTGCACCCACCACCACCTATTCTGACCTACCACCCAAGATGATAGATCCTACTACCCAGTAGAAGTTTCTGTCAGAGTAGGCCTGAAGAGGTAAGAGCGCTGCTCCTCCATCATCTTCTGAGGTACTTTTTATCGATCCAAATTCCAGATCTATGGACACACTCAGGATCAATAACTCACCACCGCCAGCTATTGAGATAGCTTCTAACACCATAGAACCCCCTCCAGTAGTTGATCTTCCATCCCCTTCCTCTATTACTACAATTAATTAGGCAAGCCAGCTATATGATCCCTCTGTTTGGGAGAGGAATTTAGATGAGCAGCTCAATGATCTTGATTACTCTTATTATATCCCTGTCCCCTCCTTTATCTTTGTACTATATCTGGGTGATCATATTTTTTTACTATATATAGTCCATATAGCTAATGTATCATAGAACTTATTATACACATGGAATACTGCTTTTTCCTTACTATTTCTTGGATTATTTTTCATTTCATTACTGTATTATATTAGCAATGTTTACCTATCATTCCTCTTCTATGGTCATAAATGCACCTCTTTCGTTACCATATTCCCTCATACTATGGATGACTTATCATTTGGATGATGTTGAGCACCAGCTTGAGAATATTTTATTAGAGATCTATTCTTAGCAAATGTCACCACCTTGATGAGAATATATGATATTCCTTCCCCACCAGATTCATTCCCAATACACTCTGGAGGTATTTAATCCCACCGAGAGTTCATGTGAGCTCAATGACACAACCCAAAGTTCTTATAGGTTGTAGAACACTTTTTAGAAAGATGGATGAAACTGATTGATACTTCTATACAACCATCTGGATAAAGATGACATTATTATCACTTTATGGGCGGCAACCCATCTTTCATTTGTTTTCTTCATTTTTAGTCTTGTACTTATAATTTTATGTTTATAATGGTAGAATTTTTTTATCAAAGGACACTTTGAATGTCTTTGTACCTATATATCTACCTGTATCTGAGATGTCTATAATTACAATACATTTTGTGTACCTTTCCATATTATTGCTTTCAAAATATTTAGACCCTATGGACTAATGTTTTATCTAGTGCAAGTTTTTTCTTTCTAACCTATTATGCAGGCTACCTAATTTGACATCAAGATTCACTAAATTTCCCTATGACATGAAAATCATTACAGGGAGATCTCAATTCCTTAACATTCATTTTCAAATATTCCATTTCATTTTTCTTTTATATATCTATCACATATCTCCCAATTTACTTTCTAGGATAGGGTAGAAATAGTCTCATTTTAAGTGTGTGGGAGTCTTTCTAGAGCTTCACTATCAACACACTTGGATTTTTTCATATTTTCATTTATATAGGAGACATTTTTCATTAGAATCATGATTTAAAACTAAAAACTCATTAAAACCATTTAAATAAAAGATAAATTTATGTTTGAAATTATTGAAATCCTTGTTTTATTACTATTTATATTTTTAGAATGATTTATAAGTTTAGTAATTTAATAAAAATTTAAAATTTTTGAAATTAATTTTGATTGACTTATTACTTGATTTTATACCTTGAGTGATTAACAGTTTTTCTTGTATACTTCTATTCCAAATAGGATTCAGGGTCTATGATTTCATTTTCTTTTCTGAGCATATTTATTAAGTGACACCTGAGACATGTAAAACTTTCATAATTTTCATTGAGATATTATTGATTCTATGAATAAACAAATAAAATTTTAATATTATTGATGCAATCTTTGTTTATCCACTTTTTCTTGAAACCCACCTTACAATTTTCCTTCATTTAGCCCATAGTTTCCATGAATAACCTATTTAGGATATAACTATTCCAAGATTATTATCCCTTCTTACCCTACTCTTGGTTTTATGCATGATTATACTTTGAACAAGTGGGGGGTAATTTTTAGCTGATGGACACAGGATGTTTTGATTGAGAAGATGTATTTTTGTACTTTACCAGACTAAGTTGTTTTGATCAATGTGTTATTTCTGGTGTTTTACACTTACCCTGTTCCTTTGAAAAAATACAAAAAGAAAAATAAAAAGATTTTGGTTTGTGTATTAGGATGGTTAAAAATCACCATTTCTAAACTTATGAATCCCATGAAGGGTCATATATGGTTAAGGGATATATGTGTGATCTATCTTAAACATGAATTTCAAAAAATAAATAAATAATAAAAGAAAAAGAAAGGAACATGGTACATTTTTTAGACATAATTGATACACTTATGGATCTAGTTTGATCTGTTTGGAGTGTGCACACTATTTTATATTGAAGGATCCACAACACTACACTTTTACTATTTATCATGCATTAAACTTTAGAGATTAACCTCCTTTTGAGCTTGATTTTCACTTTCTAGTCACCTTACTTCATCCTCAGAGTCGTTTGAACACTTTTTGATGAATCCCTCATGATTAATTTTGTATTTTTTTACAAAGTGGGGATGATAGAACTAATGAAAGAATATGGTTAGGAACATGTATTCAGGGTATGATCATAACTCCAGTTACATTTTACCCTAAGTGATGATAGAAAATTAATTTTGAGTTAAATTAAAAAATGGGTATATAATTTAAGAAATAGTTTTGAGATTGTAATTAAAAGATTGAGAATCTGAATAAAGAACTGAACTATGAGCCATGACTAATTTTCTATGCAATATTGACTCCAGAAGACTGAATTTTTTTTCTTACACTTAGTTTTGTTTTCCTAGTTGTAATGAATTTTTCTTGTTTTAAAAATTGTTTATTTTGAAATCCCTATTGAGATGTTTTTTTTCTTAAGGACAATAAATTGTTTAAGTGTGGGGGAATTTGATAAGATAAAATTTTATATACATTTTAGAGTCATTTAATTAATGATTATTCATGTTTTACATGATAATGCACTAGGTTGGTATTTATTATTTCAAAGAATGGGTTTCCTAAAAATCTAAAGGAAAATCTATGAAAACTGGCCAAAAGTGAACATTACATGTCATAAAATCACTTACACGACTAATAGGAATCATTCAAAACACGTCACAAGTCAAAAATCAAGTCATGAATAAATTACAAGTCTTGAAAATATTACACAATGAAAATATCCAATACATGTCGTGTAAGATTCAAATCTTACTTTCCACTTAAAGTTCAAGTCATGATAAAAATCATGTTGCGAGTTCCAAGTACATGTCGTGAGATAAGTCAAATATCTGAATCTCAAAGATTTAGGATAATATTCATGCTAGATCCAAAATACATAGATAAAAACCTGGATAGATATTAATTGATGTGAGAAGTTTACTCATCTTGTAATTTCTTAACTATTTACTTTCCAGAGCGCGCACAACAACACATACCCTTACGATGTTTCAACTTTATCTCATTTTATCTCATTTTTCTCACTTATTTTCTCTCCAAAATCGACAATAAACAATTATTATTACCATTTTTATTTAATACAAGTTCCTTTGATTGTTTTACATGCATTATACATTTATTTCATTGCCGTTCAACATTTCGACATCTGTTCACCATTACCGTTTCTATTTGACAACAGCTTCACCATACGTTCTTTCTTGTTTACTATTTTGTGTAAGTGGTTGATTTATTTATTACTTAATTTGATTGATAATTTCTTGATTCATGAATCCTAAATTGAAAACTATCACATTTCAACTATTTTATTAATCTTCCAAGAATGTATTCAATTGTTTCTTTGATCTTGATCATTACCGTCATGAGTGGCTAAACCACTTAGGGTAAGGGTCCAGAGTAGGGGTGTTCTAAATTCAATGAATCTATAAATTGTAACTTGGTAAACCTAATTCTAGTAGTCATGTTACATAAACTATCACTATAAAAATTTCTCATGATATATAACTTACATGAATTATTAGAAAATAGATTACCCTAAAAACTACTATGGGAATATGTTTTTTATATTAATGGTTAAAATAAAGTTAAAAAATTTGGGTTAAGGCCCCTGATCAAAGAACATCAATTTATGTTCAAAACTTTAAAATTGGAATTATTATTGTACATACAAAATTGTAATCTTCATAATCATTAAATAACTTGTGCATGTATTAAAATAAAATAAAAAAGAATGAAAAATTTTATGCAATAGAAGAATTTCATTCACAACATATTAATAATATTAATAATTAATAATCTTTTGGATTAATTATAAGGAATCCCAATTACTTCAATCCTATTAAGGAATCCATATTCTATAAGATCCAACAATCTTAAGTTTATAGCTCCCTATGGAATCCAAATCCATCTTGACCATGAAAATTGGCCTTTATTTCTGCCATAATTTCTAGTACTAAACTAGGACTTAATGGTAAGTTAATTTGAGAAAGAAAAAACATGATTTAGTAGTGGATAAACATGATTAAATTGAAAATATTATTTTTTATGAAATTTAGTAACATATCTTCATTAAAAAAAATCAAAGGATTACTTGAGCTTTATTTGTTTGGAAAAGTTGGTAAACTATAGACCAAACTTTCCTCACAAAAGCTAATTAAAATAAAGAACATGAATCAATGACATCATGTGAGGAATATATAATAACAAAAAAAGAGTGATAAATTGAAAACCAACCTTAGAAAATTTGAAAATTTCTAGAAGGATTTCATTTAAAAAAGATTGACCCAAAGAAATTCATATTATTTTGTTTTATCTAAGAAAAAATCCACCATAAAAACTTAACATGCATTACTATGCCTTCTATGTGGATATACCACCACTAAATATTTTTTGATTAAGATATTTTATGGTAGAAAAAAAATCAAGGGTGACCTTATTGTATTGAATTTCTTTGGATAACTGATAAGATGAAATTATATATACATTTTAAATTTATTTAATTAATGATTATTCATGTTTTACTTGATAATTCACTAGGTATATATTGATTATTATAGAGAAAATGTTCCAAGACTCTAAAGTAAAAGCTATGAAAACTATCCAAAAAGTGAACATTACACATTATGAAATCACTTACAAGACATGTAGGAATCATTCACATCATGTCACAACTCATGAAGAAATTAAAAGTCATGAAAAGATTTCATTACGTGAATCTCCAATACACATCATGTAAGATTCAAAGTACACTTCTTACTTAAAGTTTAAGTCATGAGAAGAAGCATGTTGTGAGTTCCTTTACATGTCGTGAGATGATTATAATCTCTAAATATTAAAGATTCGGGCTGATATTTTCTCTATATCCAATATAAGTAGAGAAAAACATGGATCAAGATTACATGATGTGAGAAGTTTATACACCATGTAATTTCTCAACTATTTACTTTCCAGAGCATGCACAACAACACATACCCTTATAATGTTTCAAATTTCTATTATTTTCTCTCATTTTATTCCTTATTTTCTCTCCCAACTCAACTCTAAACAATTATTCTTACTATTTTTATTTAATACAAGTTCCTTTTCTTTACTACACGTGTTCTACATTCCTTTTATTATCATTCATCATTTTTATATTCATTTACCATTTTTATTTTCGTTCAACAGTTGATTCACCTTATGTTATTGCTTATTTAATATTTAAAGTATTTGGTTGATTGATTTATTGCTTAACATTATTGAGAAATTCTTGATTATTGAATCCTTAGTTACAAACTGTCATATTTCAACTATTTTTTAAATTTACCAAGCATGTCTGCAATTGTTTCTTTGATATTTATAATTAACATCATAAGTAGATAAAATGATTAGTTTAAGGGTTAAGAGTAGTGGTGTTATGAATTTAATGAACCTCTAAATTGTAAATCAGTAACCCTAAGGCTAGTAATCATGTTACATACCAATTTTTTAATCAATTTTTTTAGGAAACCCTGACCGTGGGGATTTTAAATGAACGAACCTGAACTGATTAGAGTAGAGTAGGATATGAAGATTATCCTACAACAATTTATTTCATTGAATCTAAGATTAATGCATATAGGTTGTTAGATATATCCAGACCAAGGAATATTTTCCTCTTATATAGATCTAGTTAGTTTGACCATGACCAACTAGTGTTCTATGCAACGCTTCATAGCCTAAGACTTAGGAATATTCCAAATTAGGACTGAGATTATCCTTTTTAAATAAACCTAGAAATTGACCTTGATCCATACCTTATTTTTAAATCATAAAACAAACTCAATAATTTTAATCAAATCCCAAACCCAAACCAATTCATGAGGACTTTTATAAAAAGGGTTTGAAGTTCTGATTACCTGTCTGCCATACCTTCCTCGTGGGTTTGACCCTACACTATCACTATACTATATCACTATAGTAAGTGTATTTTGGGATGAAAATAAATTATTATATATCCTTAGACCATGTTAATTAAATGACACATGTGTGCATGTAAAATTTTCACCTTTTCTGATGATCTTTTTTACTATTCTTAGGCACATGAACCTTTGGCACGAACCTAGGATTACCTCACCCATCCCCATTTCTTTCTCATTCTATATTTTTTATTTTGGATGCCACCATGTCCTTATTCTTCTGGACTAATTCATATGTCATCCCTCCCCAGCTCATTTAATATGCCTTGATTCCTAAGAACCACTTACCGTCATCCCTAAAATCAAAAGGTACCTTTCTACATGTCTTTGTTCAGGTATGGAAGACCGAAGCAATCCTGCAGGTCCTAACCCACCCAACATACATTATGTACCCCTAAAACATCAAGGAGATCAAACCAATATGGAACTAGAGCACACCATTATTGATTATGAATTTTCACCAATCGATGGTTCCACACCCAGTATTTTTCACCCTCCTGTCTAGGCACATACATTTGAAATCAAACCTGGACTCATAAATTTGATCCAGAACATGGGTTAGTTTAGTGGAATTTAGAGAGAGGATCCTCATGATCACATATCCAACTTCCTAAAATTTTGTGATAACTTTCACAACTAGTGAGTATCCTCTAATGCAATCTGATTTTGGGTGTTCCCATTCTCCTTGTGCAATATATCCAATGATTGGATAAAAAGTCAAGCTCCCAAGTTGATCATGATTTGGGATGAACTAACCAAGAGATTAATAGATAAATATTTTCCATATATAAGGACTTGGAAAATTTGGAATGACATCCAAATTTTTTCTCAAATAGATGGAGAATCATCTTGGGAGGCCTGAGAGAAATTTAAAGAATTTACTTGGAAATTATCACATCATGGACTTGATGTGTGGATTTAACTGCATAACTTCTATCAAGGTCTCTAATCTGTTGCTTGTACAGTAGAATATGCTTCCGTTGATGGTGAAATAATGATGAAAACACCTGAAGTAGGCTGAGAATTTCTAAACGAGGTCCCTCATATTTCCATTTTTTAGCAGAGCGATCATGGACCGCATCAGTGCATAATCCACCTAGTTGAAAAAAACACCCGTCTATCTGCACAAGTAGAGTCCCTGACTAAGAAGTTAGAATCCATTAAACTACCTACTACACCACCTCCCCTTCTTTCTCCAATAATTAAGATCCAATATTATGAAATATGAATCATCCTGAACTTATATCAAGACTACAGGGAATGAGTAGATGAAAAACAAGGCCAAGATTGTAGTTCCATTAATTACAATTATTAAAACCAAAAATACTAGAAACTGAAACAATATTATCAATAGAGGCCTTCTTAACACCTGTAGAAAAACAATCAAGGGTAATAATAGTAGAGAATTCATCAAGCACCACTCAGGAACAAAGGACCACCCACCGATCTGGTTATGAATCATATTCCTAGGCCACCTCAACAAGTTCCCCAATATCCTTTCTCTCTTAGAGGCCAAAAAAAATTTCAACCGACTCTGCAAAGACCACCACAACCGACTGCACCTCTTCAATCAAATTTATAGAATCTGATCACATCCTTCATTTAAAAGGAAGGCATGAGAATGACCACACAAGAAATAGAAATGAAAAATTAAAGAGCTTCCCTTTTAAGTCTTGAACATCAAATGGGTCAAATCTCAAAGATGTTATCTGATTAATTTCTAGGTATGCTTCCTGGTAATACTAAGACATAACCAAAGGAAGAGGTAAAGGAAATGGTACTAAGGAGTAGAAAAGTGTTGGATTTTTAGAAACCATTCATAGGAGAAGAGAAAAAGCCTAATGAACCTAAGAAACCTGAAATAATCGTTGAAGAGGTTGACAATAAAAGAGAGAATCAAATTGATCAAGAGAAACCTATAGAATTACCACCTCCAGCAACAGATCCGACACAAGATTAACCCAAAGAGGATATCTACATTACACCACCATCTTAAAAACCATATCTTCCCTTTCCAAAAATAATGATACAATGAAGGATCAAAGGGAAATATAATATTTTTTTGATATATTCAAGTAATTTCACATCAACATCCCATTTGCTAAAGCTATTGCCCAAATTCCTACCTATGAAAAATTTATTAAGGAAATGATTTCAAAAAATAGGAAGATAAAAGACCAGGGAGTTATTTCCCTAAATAAAGGCTGATCTGCTATTGATCAGTAGAAAATTCCACAAAAAATGAGATATACTGGGATCTTCTCAATTCCATGCAGTATAGAAGAATGAAACTTCAGAAGAACCCTCTGTGATTTAGGAGCTGAAATTAACCTTATACCAATGAGTGTATTTCTCAATAAGGGACTCAAGGAAGTCAATCCTACTAGAGTGGGAATATAATTAGCTAACCGACTAGTTAAGTATCCTTGATTACTTCTCGAGGATGTTCTAGTCAAAATCAATAAATTCATTTTCCCAGTATACTTACTCATTTTGGACATGGAATAAGAATGAGACATCCTGATTATCATAGGCCAAACATTCCAAGCCATTAGGAAGGAACTGATTTATTTTAATCAAGGGAGACTAATATTAAAATTAGGTTATGAATAAGTTGTGTTCAACCTAGTGAAATTTTCAAAACAAACAGATTATTTTTTGACTATCAAGCTATCCTTCTCACTGAATAGAAGAATGACTACATGGCCATCTAGGATGATAGTGATGAACTGTCTCCCAATGAAAGGGGGAGCATGAACTTGAGGAAAAAAACCATATATTTCCTTTTACAAGGTACATAATCCTTTCTTTCATACCATCAGTCATTTATCCACCAATGTTGGAGCTGAAACCTCTCCGAAGAACACTTAAGTATTATTTTCTAGAGACTACAATTACACTACTAGTCATCATTAACTCATAAATGACACATCCACAAGAGGAAAATTTGATCAAAGTCCTTAAAAGACATAAAAATTCAATTTATTGGGTGGTGTATGACATCAATGGGATCATATCCACATTATGGACTCATAAAATTTTATTAGAATAAAGTGTGAAACCCAAGTGCCATCCCCATATGAGACTCACCCCACCAATGAAGGAGGTAGTTAAAAAATAAGTACCGAAACTTATGGATGTTGGAATAATTTTTTCAATTTGTGATAATGAGTGAGTGAGTCTATTACAAGTAGTTCCAAAGAAAGGTGTCCTCATATTTATAAAGAATGATGAAAATGAATTGATCTCAACTCGCACCATCATTGGATGGAGAGTATGTGTGTACTAAAAAAATTAAATAAAATAACTCGAAAAGATCATTTACCCTTTCATTTCATAGATAAAATGTTGGAGAGACTTATAGGAAACAAATTTTACTATTTCCTAGATAGATATTTAGGATACAATCAGATTGTAGTTGACCTGTATGATTACTCAAAGACAACATTCAAATGTTTTTTCAATACCTTCACCTATAGACGCATGTCATTTGGTATGTCAAATATGTGTATGATGCATATTTAGTATTAAACTAGGAAAAATTACACGTTATGGTTCAATTAGGAATATTACTTAGACAAAAAATATATAAGAAAGGCATGGAAGTTGATCCTGCAAAGATCAGGGTGATCAAATATTTTCTTAAAACCTCAACTGTTAAAGTCATAAAGAGATTTCTAGGCTATTCAGGATTCTACCGTCACTTTGTGAAATATTTTTCAGAAGATTTTTGTGAAATTTTCCCACCCTATGACACACCTATTAATAAAGGATAACCCTTTTTATTTCACTGAAGAGTGTCTACAGACATTTAACATTTTATAGAAAAGCCTGGTGGATTCTCCTATTATCATTCCACCAGATTGGGACAAAGACTTTGAGCTAATGTGAAATGAAAGTGACTTCACTGTAGGCAATGTCTTAGGATAGAGGGTTATCCACAATTTTCTTCCCATATACCATGTCTGTAACACCTTGAATGATACTCAAGTAAACGACACAACCATCTAAAAATAACTACTGATAGTAATCTTTGCATTAAAAAAGTTTTTCTCCTACTTAGTTTTGTTAAAGATGATTGTTTACATTGATCATGCTACCATAAAATATTTGATGAGTAAAAAGGATTCCAAACCAAGATTGATATAGTGGATCCTATTTCTACATGAATTTGAAATCATCATCAAAGACACTAAATGGACAGAGAATGGTGTCACTGATCATCTACCTAGACTCCCACTACCCCCATTAAGGAAAATGATAATCTGGACAACAAGGTTGAATTTCCCAATGAAACTCTCTTCATCCTAAACATGAAGGCATGATCAAAGATTTTTGATATTAAAAACTATCTATCTATTGGAACCCTTTGTCAATAACTCTTCTATAAATAAATGAGGATATTTTTATTTAATACGTCACACTACTACTGGGATGAGCCAATAATTTTTAAGTGTTGCGCTGATGGATTAATGTGACACTTCATTCCAGAAGATGAGATCCAAAGTGTGTTAGAAATGTGTCACACATCACAAATTAGAGGGAATCATGGACCAGAATGCATAGTAGCAAAAATCCTTCAAAGTGGACTCTTTTTTCCCATACTTACCCAAGATGCAAGGAATTATTGTCATAGCTATGATCGGTGCCAACAAAATAGCACCATTGGAAAAATAAAATAAATGAATCAAAACCCAATCTTGGAAGTTGAATTTTCAATGTGTGGGGGGTATATTTTATAGGTCAATTCCCTAATTCACATGAAAAGTACTATATCCTTGTGGAAATTGATTATGTCTCAAAATGGGTAAAAACTGAAGCTACCACTCATGACACAACAAAGGTGGTCATGAATTTATTAAAGAAAAATGTGTTTTAAATATTTATATTTCACCGACTACTCATTAGTGAAAAGGGAACACATTTTTCCAATAATACTATTAAAAAACAACTGGGGAAGTACAAAATATAATAAACATAGGAACTCTCTACCACCCACAAACAAGAAGGAAAGTTGAATTATCAAATAGGAAAATCAAACAAATCCTAGAAAATCCCACGAACACAAATCCAAAGGACTAGAGCCTAAAGTTATATAATGTACTTTGGGCATACCACACTATTTAAAAAGCACCCATCAATAGCACCCCTTTCGATTAGTGTATGGAAAGCCTTCCATTTACTTATAGAGCTAGAGCATCATTCATAATGAGAAATTAATAAGTTGAATCTAGATTTTCAAAAATTTGGGTAAGTTAGGATTCTTCAATTTTATGAAATGGAAGAGATAAGAAAGGATTCCTATGAAAATTACAAGATTTATAAAGAGAAAACCAAGAAATTTCATGACCAGCGCATCACATGATGATTTTTTATACCAGGGAATAAGGTTTTGTTATTAAAATACCAATTAAAACTATTCCCTGGGAAGCTCAAATCAAGATGTCCAGAACCCTTCATGGTCGTACAAGTATTCCCCTATGGGAACATAGAAATTCAGAAAGTAAGAAAACTACCATTCAAATTCAATAGTCAAAGATTGAATATTTATCAGGAACCATTCCGTGATGGGTGTTTCATCACTTTAAAATTCATATGAGAAATACTGAGTCAAGCTATCAATGTTAAAATAAGTTTTGAATAGGAGGAGACCCAAGATTGGTCTACTTAGGATAGGATAGTTTAGAATAGTTCTAAGGGTATCTTGGGGCATGCTAAGAGAAAAGGACAAGGTTTTGGTTAAAAAATGTGAAAAAATCCCAAATTACACATCATGTAAGAGATTACATAACGTGCACAACTCACAACTTGATTTTTTTTTAAATTCAAACATTACACATCATGTAATAAAATAAACATCATGTAAATTCACAACTTATTTATATCATGAACCCAGGGTTCATGATTCTCAATCCATCACCCCCACATCTTCCTACTCTACATCTAATTTGGCCTCTACAACATCATCGACCACTGAGAACTCCCACTTGATGTCTAGTGGGTCACAAGATGATGCTCGCCCCCACCTGCGCCCCATCCTTCATTTTTACGACATAAATAACCATGTCAAATTGATCTGTTTGTAGGAGAATCTCATGAAAACCAAAAAAATGTTAGGTTTGGCAGTCCTTTTCCATCCTCACATTAGCCAGGAGGTCCTTCACCAGATTGACCGTCCGCACATCTCTACCATTTTTGATGTTCATGAGGAGACCTACGAGGAGATTTTACTCGAGTTATTGTCCAATTTCAAGGTGTCCATTGATAGCCACTGATTCTGGATAGGAAGAAGACCACACAATCTCTCCTTCATAGAGTTTGGCATAAATATCGTTATTTATTATGTTGAATTAATAAATTACAAGGTATTCATGACTTTCCAGCTCATTCCATGCAAGTCAGATGTAAAATGACTCTAGAGGATGATTGCTCAGGACACTTAGAGTGATCAAAATCCTCAGATTACCAAATACACACAGCTTATAAGTCATGTTCTCTAGATTATTCATCAAGAAATGACTCATTCCTAGTTTACTCATGCAGAGTCTCATGGTAGTGTTAGACAATTGGATGTCCTCATCCTTACTGCTTCCATGGGTAGTCCTGCCATCAACATGGAATCTCAGTTTTCATTTTAATTCAAGGAACATGTATGGAGAACATGAGGTACACTAATGGGTGGGTCCTTTATTACTCATTTACCCATCCATCTCAATGTATTTGATTCCACCCTTCTCCTCACCTCTCTCAGACCTATGGATTCGATCAACTTCCTCCTACTTCAGAAGATGCATCTGCTGATGAAGGGTGGCGATATCTATTGTTGGGAACCAAGATGCTTTGAGGGTGATGAAGAGGTACTTGGAGATCATGCTGCTAACCCATTAATTACTCCTACTACATCTGATCCTACCCCTATTACTACTTCCATTTCATCCCATCCAGCCACTACCGCCATTCAAGCTCCCATACTTTCCCCTAGTCACACCCATTTCACTTCTCCATCCACCACTACTATACCTACCACACCCAGCCCTGATGACCTCAAGCTTCCTCACCAGTATATTTTGGTGATCCTTCGATAGATATGACGTGACCTAAGAATCTCATTCATATCCCACCATCATTTACCACCACTTTATCCCCATCACCCCCTGCGGACGCCCATCCTCAAACTCTAGAAAGAACTTTATCCTCCACTATTTCTGCACCCACCACCACCTATTTTGAACAACCACCCAAGATGATAGATCCTGTTACCCAATAGAAGTTTCTACCAGAGAAGACCTGAAGAGGTAAGAGCACTGCTCCTCCATCATCTTCTGTGGTACTTTTTATCGATCCAAATTCCAGATCCATGGACACACTCAGGATCGATACCTCACCACCACCAGCCACTGAGATAGCTTCCAACACCATGGAACCCCCTCCAGTAGTTGATCATCCATCCCCTTCCTCTATTACTTCTATTGATCAGGTGAGCTAGCTGTAGGAACCCTCTGTTTGGGAGAGGACTTTAGATGAGCAGCTCGATGATCTTGATTACTCTTATTATATCCCTATCCCCTCCTCTATCTTTGTACTATATCTAGGTGATCATATTTTTTCTACTATCTATAGTCCATATCTCTAATGTATCATAGAACTTATTATACACATGGAATACTTCTTTTTTCCTTACTAATTATTGGATTATTTTTCATTTAATTACTGTATTATATTAACGATGTTTATCTCTCATTCCTCTTATATGGTCATCAATGCACCTCTTTCGTTACCATATTCCCTCATACTATGGATGAATCAAAATTTGGATGATGTTGAACACCAACATGAGAATATTTTATTAGAGATCTATTCTTAGAAAATTTCATGACCCTGATGAGCATATATGCTATTCCTTCCGCACCAGATTCATTCCCAATACACTCTGGAGGTAGTTAATCCCACCAAGCATTCATGTGAGCTCAATGACACAACCAAAAGTTCTTATAGGTAGTAGAACAATTTTTAGAAGATGGATGAAACTGATTGATACTTTTGTACATCCATCTGGATAAATATGACATTGTTATCACTTTATGGGTGGCAACCCATCTTTCATTTGTTTTCTTCATTTTTAGTCTTGTACTTCTAATTTTATGTTTTTAATGGTAGATTTTTTTTATCAAAGGTCACTTTGAATGTATTTGTACCTATATATCTACTTTTATATGAGATTTATATAATTACAATACATTTTGAGTACCTTTCCACATTATTGCTTTCAAAATATTTAAACCCTGTGGACTAATGTTTTATCTAGTGCAAGTTTTTTCTTTCTAACCCATTATGCAGGATACCTAATTTGACATCAAGATTCACTAAGTTTCCCTATGACATGACAATCATTACAAGGAGATCTCAATTCCCTAAAATTCATTTTCAAATATTCCATTTCATTTTTCTTTTCTACATCTATCAAATCTCTCCCAATTTACTTTCCAGGATAGGGCAAAAACAGTCTCATTTTAAGTGTGGGGGAGTATTTCTAGAGCTTCACTATCGACACACTTGGATTTTTTCTTATTTTAATTTATCTAGGATACATTTTTCATTAGAATCATGATTTAAAACTAAAAACTCATTACAACCATTTAAATAAAAGATAAATTTAATTTGGAAATTATTGAAATCCATGTTTTATTACTATTTATATTTTTAGAATGATTTATAAGTTTAGTAATTTAATAAAAATTTAAAATATTTTAAATTACTTTTGATTGACTTATTACTTGATTTTATACCTTGAGTGATTAACAGTTTCTCTTGTATACTTTTATTCCAAATAGGATTCAGAGTCTATGATTTCATTTTCTTTTCTAAGAATATTTCTTGAGTGACACCTGGGACATGTAAACCTTTCATAATTTTCATTGAGATATTATTGATTCTATGAATAAACAAATAAAATTTTAATATTATTGGTGCAATATTTTTTTATTAACTTTTTCTTGAAACCCGCCTTATATTTTTCCATCATTTAGCCCATAGTTTCTATGAATGACATGTTTAGGATATAACTATTGCAAGATGATTATCCCTTCCTACCCTACTCTTGGTTTTATGCATGATTATACTTTGAACAAGTGTTGGAGAATTTTTTTCCAATGGAAATAGGATGTTTTGATTGAGAAGATGTATTGTTTTACTTTACCAGATTGAGTTGTTTTGATCAATGTGTTATTTCTGGTATTTTACACTTACCCTATTCCTTTGAAAAAATACAAAAAGAAAAATAAAAAGATTTTGGTTTGTGTATTAGGATGGTTAAAAATCACCATTTCTAGACCGATGAATCCCCTGAAGGGTCATATATAGTTAGGGGATGGATGTGTGATCTATCTTAAACATGAATTTAAAAAAATAAATAAATAATAAAAGAAAAAGAAAGGAACATGGTAAAATTTTTATACATAATTGATACACTTATGGATCTAGTTTGAGCAGTTTGGAGTGTGCACACTATTCGATATTGAAGGAGCCACACCACTTCACTTTTACTATTTATCATGCATTAAACTTTAGATATTAAGCTTCTTTTGAGCTTGATTTTCACTTTTTAGTCACCTTACTTCATCCTCAGAGTTATTTAAACCCTTTTTGATGAATCCCTAATGATTAATTTTGTATTTTTTTACAAAGTGGGGATGATAGAACCAATGCAAGCATATGGTTAGGAACATGTATTCAGGGTATGATCATAACTCCAGTTACATTTTACCCTAAGTGATGATAGAAAATTCATTGTGAGTTAAATTAAAAAATGGGTATATAATTTAAGAAATAGTTTTGAGATTGTAATTAAAAGATTGAGAATCTGAATAAAGAACTGAACTATGAGGCATAACTAATTTTCTATGCAATATTGATTCCAGAAGGATGAATTTTTCTGTTTACGCTTAGTTTTATTTTCCTAGTTGTAATTAATTTTTATTGTTTTAAAAATTGTTTATTTTGAAATCCCTATTGAGATGTTTTTTTCTTGAGGACAATAAATTGTTTAAGTGTGGGGGAATTTGATAAGCTGAAATTTTATATACATTTTAGAGTCATTTAATTAATGATTATTCATGTTTTACTTGATAATGCACTAGGTTGGTAATTATTATTTCAAAGAATAGGTTTCCTAAAATCTAAAGGAAAATCTATGAAAACTGGCCAAAAGTGAACATTACATGTCATGAAATCACTTACACGACTCATAGGAATCATTCACAACACGTCACAAGTCAAAAATTAAGTCATGAATAAATTAAAAGTCATGAAAATATTGCACAATGAAAATATCCAATACATGTCATGTAAGATTCAAATTCCACTTCCCACTTAAAGTTCAAGTCATGATAAAAATCATGTTGTGAGTTCCAAGTACACTTTGTGAGATAAGTCAAATATCTGAATCTCAAAGATTTAGGCTAAGATTCATGATAGATCTAAAATACATAGATAAAAACATGTATAGATATTAAATGATGTGAGAAGTTTACACATCGTGTAATTTCCTGACTATTTACTTTCTAGAGCGCGCACAACATCACATACCCTTATGATGTTTCAACTTTCTCTCATTTTTTCTCATTTTTCTCACTTATTTTCTCTCCAAAATCAACAATAAACAATTATTATTACCATTTTGATTTAATACAAGTTCCTTTGATTGTTCTACATGCATTCTATATTAATTTCATTGTTATTCACCATTTCGACATCTGCTCACCATTATCGTTTCCATTTGAAAATAGCTTCACCATACGTTCTTGCTTGTTTACTATTTAATATAAGTGGTTGATTTATTAATTAATTAATTTGAGTGATAATTTCTTGATTCATGAATCCTAAATTGAAAACTATTACATTTCAACTATTTTATTAATCTTCCAAGAATGTCTCCAATTGTTTCTTTGATCTTGATCATTCCCGTCATGAGTGGCTAAACCACTTAGGGTAAGGGTTAAGAGTAGGGGTGTTCTAAATTTAATGAATCTATAAATTATAACCTGGTAACCCTAATTCTAGTAATAATGTTACATAATTTTTTTATTTAATTCTTTTAGGAAACCCTAACCATGGAAAGTTTAAATGAACAGACTTGACCTAATTGTAGTAGAGTAAGCTATGAACATTAGCCTATGACACTTCTTACCATAGAAGCTTAGTTTAATGAATATAGGTTGTTTGATATACCCGGACCAATGAATATATACCTATTATATAGATCTATTTGGTTTTACCATGACTAACTACTATTCTATGCACCACTTTATAGCCTAAGCTTAGGGCCATTCCAAGTTAGGAGCAAGATTTTCCTTTTTACATGAACCCCGAAATTGAATATGATCCCTACCTTCTTCTTGAATATTAGACCAAAATCAATAAAATTAATCAAATCCAAAATCCAAACCAATTTGTGAGAAAACCTACACAAAGGGTTTGAAGTCCTGGTTCCTTGTTGGCTAAACTTTCCCTGTGGGTTTAAACTTGCACTATCACTATACTAAGTCTTTGTAGCAAGTGTAGTTTGGGATAATAGAAATTATAATCTTATTATAATGCACCCAAATTAAATGATGCATGTGGGTGCATCAATAAATATCATCATTTTTCATCATATATAATCTTAATTTAACTATAGTGTAGAGAGCTGTGTTTAAATAATAAGTTATCTCATTCACCCCACAACCATTGTAAAAAATATTAAAAATTAATTTCTCCAAAAAAGTGGTGATAAATTCATAAATTCCCATATTTTTTTTCAAGGATGATCCACTAGGGAATTTCATAAAGACCTAAGTTTTATCAAGTACGTGAAGCTAGTATCCAAATAAAAAATGTAGGGATATTTGAACATGTCCATTAAAAAAAGTGGGATTTCTAATGAAAAGTTTAAAATCCTAGGTTATCAAAAATCTACTGAATGATTTTTTTGTTTAAATTTTCATTTGAATAAAATATTCCATAGGAAAATTTAACTGACATTACAGAGCATTAAATAATCATATTTCTAAATTAAATTTCCCATCACGGAGTTATTTCTATATAATATGAAACCAATTGATCCAAGTACACAGTAAGAAATATAACTAAAATGAAGATCCCACTTGTTGTATGTTTTAATATGATCCCTAAATTCCTTGAACTTTATATAGTGCATATTCTCATATATAAAAATAGTCACTGAATTGTATCTTTATGCAGTCTGCCTGATTTATTAACAATTAAAACCTTGTGTTAGATCCCTTTATTCATTTTCTTTAATAGGGTAACTAAATTATCTCAAGAATGAATTATAAATTCTTGCTTCTAAATAAGAGCATCATTAAATTGTAAACAAAATTAGAACAAGGATTAATTAAAAAATCAAAAAAAATCTAGAAAAAGGGAACTAATCGATCACTATTAAGCAACCAAGTTATTGTAATAAATTAGTTTATCCATCCAAATATATCAAATAAGTCTAGATAGTATTGAAAAACCATAAAGTAGAAAATAGGAAACAAAAACAATTGAAATTTTTATCTCATAGTATTTCTACCAGTAATGGGTAAATTAAAAAAATATATAAAATACCAAAAAATTGTAATGATTAAACACAAGACAATAGGGAAGCAAATCTGGTCAATTATTATTAGACTTTGGAATCTTTAATATAGGTATAAAGTAAAACTAGGAAAATCAAATCTACCTTGATTATCCCTTTAATCACTACCACAATCCTTTCAGATGGGTGCTGTGACTTGAAATGTCTTACCAATGGAACTATTTGGTTAGGGTTTTGTGGTGGTTGGGCATCTATCTGGAGGATTGTATCATTTTATTTAATGGGGGAATTCAGTTGGTGTAGGCAAGATATGTTCCATCGAGGAATAAAAGAGTGAGTTTTGGAATTAATAGAGCTTTTTCATGTTATTCATCCTAAATATTTCATTTTATTTTATTTGGTATAGCTGGTTTATTGAATTGAAAACTGATGACTGACCAAGAAATAACAAAATATACTTGTGTTCCTTAAATAAGTAACAAAAAATAGTTTCTATTAGAAACCCTGATATAGAAGCACTTATTGCAACTGATGAGTGCTATAAGTAGATTTCAATGAGTATTGTCAAAAAAAAATTAATGTGGTTTTCTTATTGAATATGAATTATGGTGTCTTTTTAAAAACAAAAAAAACACCATTTATTTTTTCAAACTACTTATCGTAGGTGATAAGTGCTATTAACAATTTTCAGTAGGTATTACTAAAAAAACCTAAATGATGAGGCTTTCTTTAAACTTGTTTTATAAGTTGCATCACATACATGCATGATATGATCAATGTCTAGTTAGTTTATGGTAAAAAATTTAAGAAAATAAAATAAAATATAGTTCAAGAAGACTTGATTTTTTTAAATATATCATTTCATGTAGAGTGCTGATCAAAATGAGAAGAATTAAAAATTTGTTGCCACATAGCAGAAAATTTTCCCTAAGAAAACACAATTTGGGAATTTATATAATTTTTCACAAATGTAATGCCTTAAGGTTATTTAATAGTAGACTTGATACACACAGGTAATTTTGTGGAATTTTTGGTAACCTTCAAAATTTTTAGTGCTTGGGACATCCTTAGAAAATCAAAACCCTCTAAATAAATCAATTATTATTAATTCATTAATCTTATAATAATTATTTATTTTGTTTATTATAAGAATCTACTCATTCCCTATAGGTTTTTTATAACTCATACAAGTACCATCAACTATATTTATTTTAACTATTATAGGAACACTTGATAAGGGTAACAACTAGAGGGAGAACAAACTAATGAGAAAGATCTACTATCCATTGAAGATGTAAATTATGGATCAAAAGATATAAAATTAGTGGAATATGAAATGAATAAGATATCTATTTTGAAAAATGGTACCAAATTTTTGACTCCCTGAAATTCAATTAACAGTTCAAATCCCGATGATGAGGTTTGAGACATTGATACAAAATTTTAATCCATGATGAATAAGGTAAGGTAAAAAATGTTTGATTTTGAAACATATTTCAATTTCTAAATATGTAGTAAAAATGATGTTTTAAAATGTTTTGAAATTTTAAGGGAAGGTTATAAAATATTTTTTCAAAATGTTTTTCACTAATTGTGATGCATTTTATTTTTATTTTTTTTTTAAAAATAAAAATAGGATTTTTTTCCAAAACTAAACATTGTAGTTTTATCTTGTTGATATTGTTTATTACCAGTTGCCAATATTCTATTAAACCCCTCCCATAAATGTGAAGTAATTGAAGCTATTGGATCATTGAGATTTCTATTTATGGTTTCAAATCCATCTCATAGAAGGTCAATAGTAGAGAAATGCTTCTCAAGATTTGAAGGATTCAAAATTAGAAGATCGATAATGGGAGCTCAAGAATTTAGAGGTAAGAAAATCCACTCTATAGGAATTATGAACTCTTATCATTTTATTGTGTTAATATTTTTTATCAAGTAATTGTATTATGAGGGTTTTATTTTTTTAGAATGAGTAGTTCTGAGATTTTGAAAATAACCTAAATTACCTAAAATAAGATATCTTTAACCGGTGCTCTAGAAAATACAAAAACAAGTCACTAGAAATTATCATCAGTCAAGGCTCCAATCTAATCCTAACAAGAGAACTAGGTAACTAGAAAAAATTAAATCTAGAAATAGACATGATTAGTTGAACAGAAACATGGATTCTAATTGAGAGTCAACGTATGATTCCTCCACAATTTCCCTATAAACTTCAAATTCCCAAGGGATCTTCCTATATATCATATATATCCTGATGGTTTCCATTCTATAAAATGGAAGATTCTTCACTCAGATAGAAAAATTAATTTAAAAAATATAATTATCAACTGAATTGTGTATGTATAGACTGATTTGATTCAAATTACAGTCTCATTTTACACCCCCATTAGACCAAAAACCACACAAGATTATGTGATTCAATTATTCCAAAACCAATTAATTTTTAAGTTAATATAAACAATAAATTTGAGTTGAAAAAACATTATGTGGGATGACTTGGGAGACAATGGATTCTATTCTTCACAAATGAAAAAAAAATCACAAACAAGATCCACCACACCTGCATGCAACAAACCAAGGTTAGGGCCATATCAAATTAACATCCCTGATAGGGAAAAATAAAAACTCAAAACTCAACCTTTGTTCAACCAAAATTTCATTCATAGATTTCACTAGAAAAACTCCACGTTAATGAAACAAATTATTTTATTTTTTTAAGCTAACACTGTGAACATTTCTCTTAATATAAAACCCACATGCATGATCAGAAAAAAGATTACCATAAAAATTGTTTGAGTCATATGTTTTTTATATTAATAGTTAAAATAAAGTTAAATTTTTTTGGTTAGGGTTCCTAGTCAATGAACACTCATTCATGTGCAGACCATTACTATTTCAATGCTTTTGTATATGCTAAATTTTACTCTTCATAATACTTAAACAACCTGTGCATGTAAGTAAATAAAATAAAAAGGGTGAAAAACTATATCTAATAGAATAAATATATTTATCAAAAATTAAAAATATTAATAAATAATAATCATCTAGGATTAATTACAAGGAATCCTAATTCCTTTAATCATATGAAGGAATCTAGATTCCATAACATTCAGTAATATTAATCTCATTGCTCCCTAGGGAATCCAAATCTATATTGACCAAGAAAATTTTCCTTTACTTTACACAATATTCCCAACACTAAATAGGGCCTCAATGATAAGATATCGTGAGAAAAAAATTATTTGCTAGGGGATAAACATGATTTAATTGAAAATATTATTTTGTTATAAACATAAGGAACATATATTATTTAAAAAAAATCAAAGGCTTACTTGAGCATCATTTCATTGAAAAAGTTGGTAAAACATAGAACAAAATTTCCTTATAGAATCTGAATAAAATAAATCACATGAATCAATGGAAACATGTGAGGAATATATAAAAACAAAAAAAATATGATAAATGAAAAACCCACCTTATAAACTTTTAAAATTCCTGGAATTATTTCATATAAAACAAATTGAACTAAATAAATCTACATCACTTTGTTTGATCCAAGGAAAAATATTCTGTAACAAATTAACATGAATTTGATGTGGATATCTCACCACTAAATATTTTTTTATTAATATGTTTTATGATAGAAAATAATAAAGGGTGGATTTATTATATTTCATTCCACTAGAAAATTATCAACATTTTTCATCACGAAGAAGCTTGATTTAACTATAGAACAAAGAGATGAGTTCAAAAAATAAGTTATCTTATTCAACCCACAACCACCCTAAAAAATATTAAAAATTCTTTTATCAAAAGAAAAATGGAGAGATATTTATAAATTCTCATATTCGTTTGCAAGGATGATCCACTAGGGCCTTTTATGACAAATCAATTTTTATCAACAATGTAGAGTAAGTATCCAAACAAAAAATGTAGGTATATTTGAACATATCTATTAAAATAAAGTGGAATGTCCAATGAAAATTTTAACAACCCAGGTTATCAAAAATATATTGAATGGATTGTTATTTTTTACATTGTCATTTGAAAAAAATGTTCCAAATAAAAATTTAACTAAAATTGAAAAGCATTGAATAATCATATTTTTGAATTAAATTTCCTATCATGGAGTTGGTTATGTATAATATGTAACATATGGATTAAAGCACACAATAATAAATATAACAAAAATAAACATCCCACCTACTAGATGATTTAAGATGATTTCTGAATTCCTTAAAATTTTCATTGCACATATTCTTAAATGTAAAAGCACATGTTGAATTATAACTTTCTATGGCCTGCCTAATTTTATTAACAATTAAACTCATATGTTTCTCCCTTTTTTATTTTTATTTTACAGGGTAATTGTATTCTCTCAAGAATAAATTATAAATTGATGTTTACAAATAATACTATCATAAAACCAAAAACAAAATTAGAACCAATATTTTTTCAAAAAAATTAGAAAAATGATAGTAAGGACACCTAATTGATCAAAGTCAAGTAACCATGTTCTTGTAAAAAAATATTCTATTCATATAAAGAAATAAAATTTGTCTAAATAGTACTAAAAAACCATAAATTTTAAAATAAGAAATAATTTTTTTTATCTCTCACAATCTTTCTACCAGTAACAGGTAAAGTAGAATAAGAAGTAGATGAAATACCAATAACATGTAAGGATTATATACAGGATATGAAGGAATTAGACCTGGTTGGTTATTATTGGACTTAAAAATCTTTATTATTGGGGAAAATTAAAATCAGGAAAATTAATTCCCCCTCAATTATCCCTCCAATAGCTACTATAGTTCTTCCGGATGCATTCTACGACATGATGTGTCTCACAAATGGTACTAGTTGGTTAGGGTTTTGTGGCGGCTGAGAATCTATCCATAGGACTATATTGTGTTATTTAATGGCATATTAATTTAAATCAGGCCAAATATATGCCTTTTAGGTGGAGAAGTGTGATTATATGAATTGAAATAGCTTTCAGGTGTTGTTTTTCCATAATATTTCATTTTGGTTTTTTTTCTATATGGTAGGTTTGTTGAATTGAAAATTGTTGACCAGACAAGAAATAATAATAAAAAAATTGTACTCAAGTTCCTTAAATGAGTGAAAAGAAATATTTTTTATCAAGAACCCTGATACAGAAGTATATATTACAACTTATGAGTTTTGTAAACACTTTTTAATGAGTGTTATCAAAGAAAATCGATGTGGTTTTCTTCTAGAATATGAATCATAGTGTTTTTTTAGAAAAATAATTGACACCATTTATTTTTTTCAAACTTCTTATCATAGGTGATAAGAGATATAAATTTTTTTGAGTAAGTAATACAAAATAGAACTAAATGATGATCCTTTCTTCAAACTCATTATATAAGTTATATCAAATGCATGGATAATATCATTAATGTCCAGTTACTTTATACTATAAACTTTAATAAAATTAAAGCAAATATAATTCAAGAACACTTTATTTTCTTTAAAAGATAGGATTTAATGTAGAATTATGATTAAAATTGGAAGATCCCAAGATTTCATAGTATGTTTCTTTTTAAATAAATAGAATATCTTGTACCGTATGCAACACCGAGTTCGAGCACACCATGATCTATCAAATTAACCATTTTTAAAGTAGCTATGAATAGTATTAAACACATTATAAAATTTATATTTTTCAAAATAAACTTCATTTTTGAATTCAGAATATCAAAATTAGATTAGGGTACATTTTTTTGGTAATTTTCTGAATAGTTTTATTTTTTGATGAATAGTAAAAAATACTCTATTGTAGTTAAAAACTGACTATTTCATTTAAATAAATATTTTAATTTAAATTTATTTTAAATTCATAATAGATAAATTATATAAATATTAATCCTATGTTGGTCATTGGAAATATTTTTATAATATAATTAAATATAAAAATTTATTGAACTTTTGAATGTCTCTCTTACCTGCCTTCTCGCCACATCTGCGGGATTAACATTAAATGTAATTTTATTTCTTTTGTGGATGGAATTTAGAAAAATGGACATAAATGTTTATAATTAGTATGAAATTTTTGGTCTAATAGGAACAACTTAATTTTTTATGAATAATAACTTTATTAAATTTTTATTTATTTACCACGGTTAATGGTAAATCAGGTAATTAAAGTTAAAAATAATATTATAATATTTAAAAGTTACACTAAAACTCATCTTAATTTCATTGGATAAGTGGGTTTCAACCAAATAAACCTTAGGCCGAAATTATGATATTTTTAATCCACTTGGGTGAGAATAATACTTTTATTATATTTTATTTAAAGATACATTAAAAATGTCATACTCATAATTTTAATAACTAGATCATTTTTAATATGAGTTTATATAAGTGATATGGTCAACTATAAATAGTATTTAGAAATAAAAAATTCTTATCTATATTATGATAAATTATTTATAATTTTTAGACATTAACTAATTAAATTTAATTGTGACACAATGATGATGTAGTAATAGATTTATCAAAGGAATAATCAAATAAATAATATTAATAATATTAAAATAAATATAATTTGAAATATTTTATGCTATAAATGATTTTTGGATGACTTTGAAATGTTATAGACGAGTTAATGTAGTTTTATTGAAGTAATCATGTTGTTATGATTTTTTAAAAAGTCAAGTAATAAATAGTGTCAAAATATTCATAAATGTGATTTTAAAATAAATAATATTATATAAAATGATATAAAATTAATAAAAATCTATAATTCATCCAAATTACTTTTATAATGTTAAATATGTCACAAATTATACAATTTGGGTTCGTTTGTCATTTTATAGTAATTATATTAACCCTATAGTGAAAAAAGACAAGTAGTCATGGTACGAGTTAAATTGTTTATCTAAGGGTTAAATCCAAAAGATAAGGTTAATATTGTGACATAAACTTATATAAAAATTGTTTGAGATTATTTCAACCCTTAATTATATTATACTCAAAATAACTCACTTTTTACCTATTTTAAATTGAAAATCAATTTATATTAAATTAATAGTTTTGGAGTTTCCAAAAGTGCCCCTCCCCTCTCTTATAAAAGGGAACCTCTCATTTTCTTTTATTCACATCTCTAAAACCATTTGGATCGGCCAAAACCTGAACAATTATCCTCCTAACTTTTATCACTTCATCCTAGAGTCCATACTTTGGGCATAAAGACAACCTAATAATTCATTTTGTGTAAATCAAAAGGAGATACTCGAAGAAGAGGTAATTGTTTTACCAATTCAATTCAATTTATTTTATTCTTATACTTACTATTCCTATTTTTTTTCCATACTAAAGTAATAAATCCAGTATAATATATCTAATTATATTTTATTATAATTATTTTATAACCATATTCCTCATTTTACTCATTCTATGAATAACAATATCACCATGCGTGCGTACGTACGACTTAACGCCTCCATGTTGTGGTGTAATTTTTTAAATTAAAACTTTATTTGGAAGGGTATAATGATGAATATAATGGATATAAATAATAAATATGACATTATATTTATTCTATATAATTAACATTCCATCCATTTCCTTACCCCTTTACCATTAAAGGAACGATATCGTTACTTGTTAGTACGTACGACTTACCGTCTCCATGATGTGATGAGATTAATCCTCCATGTTAACCATTCAAGAATGATTATAAAAATATATATAAAGAATAAGTATGAAATATATGACATAATAATTCTATTGTAATAATATATATATATATATATATACATATATGTCATTTACTTTCTTCCATTTAATACGACAAGAAAATGAAAACAATGTTTATGCGTACGTACGACCTACTGTCTCCATGAATGGTGTATTCCATTAAATATTATATATATATATATATACTGAATATATATGATATATAAATCATGTTTTATATTCTTAAAGTAATTAAATCATGATCTATATAGTATAACAAGTCAAAAAACGTACGATTAAGAAAGCAATTATTACAAAAAACATTGATTTAACTTGGAATTGTTAATAAAAGGGTAATATAAAGTCATAAATGAATCATATATGATATTATAAATATTATTAAGATTATTTAACAAGTTAATAATATGTTTAAAACCACTATATAATAGTTTCAGACACGTATAGAGAGTATCAGACCTAAGGTAAGGGGAATTTCATCTCACTTATAATTTTTGTGATATATAATCCATGTTCACCACCTATTTCTTATATATGGTGTATGTAATGACCCTATTATATTCCATATCATTAATAAATTTATCTTCATGGTATTTAAATATTTATATAAAGATATTAGGATTATGATTTAAATGTTCAAAGTGGTATGATAGGCTTTGAATGTTTAAAGAATTAATCCTTTCTCCATTTCAATATTATTGATATTATTTTACATAACTATTTATATGGATATAAAAGGATTATAAAGGAAATTTTATTTCTATTTTGAAGTTCATTCAAATGTTTTCAAAAGGAGCCTTTTAAGGTTTTATATAAGGGTTAATTTCATAATCTCATTATTATCCGAGATTGTTTATACATATGTATTTATTGGGACATATATATCATCCATGTCCATGTTTCTTAAAAATGTATTTCAAAATATTATTACTATTACTTAAAAATTGTTTAAAGTCATTTTTAATCAAGTTTTACTTTTTATAAAATGGTTTTGAAAGAATATTTTTTTTCGTTTTCTAAATGAGGTACTTTATGGATTTTTTCAATGAAAGGAATGTTTTTTCAACTTATATGGCGTGGGCAGATTTTTTTGGAATCACGATGCCTTAATGTTTTAAAGTTTACCTTACAAGATTAAAAGGTTATCTTCAAAAGAAATGTTTTATTTTAAAATTGTGCATCTTTTAAATGATTTCAAATTAAAAAAGGGGGTATTTCTCTCAAGTAATTTTTAATGATTTTATTAGATTATTTTCATCTATGTCAACATCCTTTGTCGGATTTTATGCTTAATTGAGGTTGATTTATTATGATACAATCTACTATATTGTATTTAAGGGTTTATGATATGTTTGACTATGGATACACTATTTTGATATTATTCATGGTTTATGGTTAAAGTATTAACATTTCATATGATAGTTTTAATACAAATGTTTATGTTGGTATTATTTCACCCTTTTCATATAAGGAATGGATTGTACTTAGTATGTGATGGTTTTGTGACCGGTTAATGAAAATACCTATGGGTTGGGGATTGGTTAATGAAATCCCTATAGGTTGGGGACCGGTTAATGAAAGACCCTCAATGCATTGGTTGGTCTCATGAGATGAAATCAGTTGGCGACAAACCCTTTGAATTTGTTTCCATGAAGTTATAAATTCTCAAGGGGATAGATCTTAACACATATCAGATGGGGTTCTACCCATAGACTTAAACTATCATGAGGATAGATCTTGACAGTAACTATATTGAGGATAGATCTTGATAGTGAAAACATTCGACATTATGCATTTTCTCATTATGATATTAGTTATTGATATTCCATTTGATTATTCGAATAGTAGAATATCCATGGTTATGATTATTTTATATGGTATTATATATTATTTCCATATTATTCTCAATATTAAGTTTAACGGGCTTGTGTTTCAGTTATACATATTTCCTTAAGGTTTATTAATATTTATTAATAATAGGTTATATAGTATGCTTACCCTTACTGAATATCTAAGCTCACCCATTTCTTATGTTTTATTTTCCCAATATTCCAAAAATTGTGTTATGACTGATATTCTAGGTTAATCTAGGAGAATAATGGAATTATAAAACTATTATCTATGTTTTATTTTATGATTTGAATTGTAATTTAAGGTTCATGTATGTAATATATTTTCCAAGACTACTAAACTGATTAGTCTTTCGGGATTTCATTTCAAGTAATCATGCTAATGTATTAAAATAATCAAATAGATCTGGGATTCAAGGGCTGGGGCATTACAAAAATGAGAAGCATTAAAACTTTGTAGCCATAAGATGGTAAAATTCAACCTAAGTAAACATCATTTGGGACTTTAGATAATATTTCACAAATGTAATGCCTCTAGGTTATTCTCTAGTGGACCTGATCCATATAGACACTTTTGGGGATTTTGGGGAATCCCCCAAAATGTTTAGTTCTTGAGCCATCCCTAGAAAATTTAATCCATCCAACAAAATTAATTATTACTAATTCATTAATATTTTAATAATTATATGTTTTGTTTATTTTATAGAGGTTACTCATTCTCTATCATTTTTCTTGTAACTTGTACTTGTACTTCCAAGTATATTTATTTTAACTATTGCAAGAAACATTTGTGAAATTTAAAAGTTTAGAACAATAGGAGGGAATAAAAACTAATAAGAAAGATCTTATATGCATTGAAGATGTAAATTATAAATCCTAAGCTCTTAAATTAGTGGAATCTCAGATGACTAAGTTATATATTTTGATAAATTCTTCCAAAGTTAAGCATCTATCAAATTTAAATAATAGTTCAAATTACGGGGGTTAGGTTATGGATATTAATAATAAAATTTGATCCCATGAGGAAGAAGGTAAGGTCACTGATGTTTTATTTTGAAAAATATTTCACTTTATAAATATTTATTATAAAATATGTTGAAAAGTGTTTTCAAAACTTAAAGGAAGGTTAGATTTTTTTTAAATTTTTTTTCATTAACTGTTAATCATTTTTATTTTTATTTTTTTGAAAAATGAAAATAGGGAACTTTCCCAAAACCAAAACTTGTAGTTTTATCTTGTTACTATTGTTTGTCACCAGTCACTAACATTCCATTGAATCCCTCCCACAAATGTAAAGTAATTATAGCTATTGAAGTACTGTGCTTTCTATTTATGGGTTCAAATATGTTTCATAGAAGTTCAAAAATAGAGATCCACCACTCAAGATTTTAAGGATTATAAATTGGAAGATTGGAATAAGTAGATAAAGTATTTGGAGGGAATAAAATACACTCTGGAGTCATTATGAACTCTTTATATTTTGGTTTGTTAATTTTTTTTAGAAAGTAATTATATTCTAAGGTTTTTTATTTTTTAGAATAAGCAGTTCTTGGATTTTCAAAATAACCTCAATTACCTAAAATAAAATATCTTCTACCAGAGATTGAGAAAATACAAAAAAATAATCTCTAGAAATTATCTTCAGTAAGAGCTTCGAGTTACTCCTAACCATAGAACTAGGTAGACAAAAAAATGCACTCAAAAAATATACATGATCAGTTGAACACACACATAGATTCTCATCGAGAGTTTATTTCTTATTCCTTTGAAGTTTCCATATAAAATTTAAATTCCTAAGGGATCCACCTACATATCAGATGTATCCTGAAGGCTTCCATTCAGTATCCTATAAGACATTGTACTCAGATAAAAAAATTTATTTTAAGAATAAAATTATCAACTGAATTGGGTTAGGCTAGATTAATTTGATCTAGATTCTCAGCCCATTTTACGCCACCATTATAGTAAAAATTACATAATATGATGGGCTTCCATTATTTCAAAATAAATTATGTTTTAAGGTAAAAAAACCTAAATATGAGATAACAAACCACTATGTGGGCTGACTCGAGAGATAATGGCTTCCCTTATTCACAAATGAAAAAAGAAGAAATAATCTCTACTACACAAACTCATAGAAAACCAAGGTTAAGGCCATATCAAATTAACAACACTACTAGGGATAAATCATAACTCAAACATTTTTCAACTAAACTAGCATGCCTTGCTTTCACAAGAATGACTCCATGTCATGTGTGAACTGCCCTAGCGGGCCCTCTTTCAAATAAATCTTGGAAATGAAGTGTAATATTTTCATGATTTGAAACAGATCACATGCTAATGAAACAAATATTTTCATTTGCATAATATAACATTGTCAGCATTTCCCATGATACTAAAATCATATGCATGATCAAAAAATATATTAACTTAAAAACCATTCTAAGAATTTGTTTTTTGTATTAATGGTTAAAATAAAGTTTAAAAATTTGGTTCAAGGTTCCTGATCAATCAAAATTCATTAATGTGCATACCTTTATAGTTTCAATGATTTATGTATGTGAAAAATCATCCTCTATATTCTCATTAAACAACCTATGAATGTAAGTAAATAAAATAAAAAGGATGAAAAATTCTATCAAATAAAAGAATTAAATTCAACACATATTAACAATATTAATAATTAATAATCTTCTAGGATTAATTATAAGGAATCCCAATTCCTTACACCCTATAAAGGAATCCATATTCCATAACATCTGGTAATTTAAGTTCATATCTCCATAGTGTATCCAAATCCATTTGACCATGAAAATTAGCCTTTCCTTTGGAAGCCATTCCCAATGATAAACTAGGCTTTAATAGTAAGTTACTATGAGAAAAAACATGCTTCGATAGTATATAAACATGATTTAATTGCAAATATTATTTTATTATGAACTTCAAGAACATATCTTCTTTAAAGAAACCAAAGTATTACCCAAGAATCATTTCTTTTGACAAGTTGGTAAAACATAGACTATAATTTCCTTATTTAAGTTAAATAAAATAAAGAACATAAATTAATGGAAACATGTGAGGAGTATAGAATAGCAAAAAAAAGAGTGAAAAATGAAAAACCGGCCATATTTTTTTTTAAATTTCTAGAATGATTTCATCCAAAAAAAATCATCACAGAGAGATTTTCATTACTTTATTTGATCCAAGGAATGTTTTTCCATAAAAAAATTACATTACTTACTATTAATTCAATGTGGATATCTCACCACTAAATATTTTTTGATTAAGATGTTTTATGCTAGAAAAAAAAATCAAGGGTGGCCTTATTGTATTCCATTTCACTGGATAATTATTGAAATTTTACATCATATAGAAGTTTGATTTAACTATTGTATAGAGATATGAGTTCAAAGAACAAGTCTTAAAATTCACACAACAATCATTTTAAAAAATATTAAAAATTCATTTCTCAACAAACAATGGTGATCAATTCATAAATTTTCTCAATTGAGTGTTTTTAAGGATGATCCACAAGGAACTTTCATGAAAACTCAAGTTTTATAAAGTATGCGAAGCCATTATAAAAATAAAAAATGTATGGATATTTAAACATGCTCATTTTAACCAAGTGGAATGTATAATTCAAAGTTTAACAACCTAGGTTATAAAAAATATAGTGAAAGATTTATTTTCATTTACATTTTCATTTGAAAAAAAATGTTCCAGAGAAAAATTTAATTGACATTATAATGAAATGAAAAATCATATTTTTGAATTAAATTTCTCATATTGGAGTTATTTATATATAATATGTAACATATGGATCTAATAAAACAATAATAAATATAAAAATAATGAAGATCCCACTTTCTTTATGATTTAATATGCTCTTTGAATTCATTTAACTTTGCATTTTATATATTGTCAAATGTAAAAACATACGCTGAATTGTAGTTTTATAGGGATAACTTGATTTTATTAATAATTAAACTCTTGTGTTATCTCCCTTTATTCTTTTTATTTGATAGGATAACTATATTCACTTAAGAATGAATTATAAATTCATGTTTCCAAATAAGATCATAAAAAAACTACAAAAAAAATTAGAACAAAGGTTGATTAAAAAAATAAAAAAAATAAAATCAAAAAAATGATATCAAGAGACAACTAATTGATCAATTTCAAATAAATAAATTCTTTTAATAAATTATTCTATTCATCCAATGTAATCAAAGTAGTCTAAACCGTACTATAAAACCATATAGTATAAAATAAGAAACAAAAAACAATTAAAATTTCTCTCTCATAATCTTCCTAGTAACAATAGGAAAAATAGAATATAAAGTAGAAAAAATACCAATATTGTGTAAGGATTTAACATAGGATAGGAATGATGTAGATCTATTTAGTTACACTTAGAACTCAATATATTTAATAGTGAGGTAAATTCAAATTAAGAGAATCATCTCTCCCTTGATTATCCCTTCAAAATCTACCACAGTACTTCTGGATGTGTCTTTCGACCTGAAGTGTCATGCCAATGGCACCAGTTGGTTTGGGTTTTGTGGTGGAAAGAAATTTATTTGGAGGAATTTATCCTGGAATTTAATGGGGAATTCATTTAGAGTATAAAAAATATGGGATGTTGAGGAGGAGAAGAATGATTTTCAGAATTAACCGAGCTTTCGGGCGTCACCCCCCAAATATTTCATTTTGTTTAATTTGGTACAACCATTTTTTTGAATTGAAAACTAATGATCAAAAAATAAATAAAAAATATTTTTTATGCCAGAGTTACTTAAATAAGTGATAAAAAAATAGTTTCAATTATAAACCTCGATACAGAAGCACTTATTATAATTGGTGATTTCTATAAGTTATTTTCAGTGAGTTTTGAAAAAAAAGATATGATATTTTTTATGAATTTTAATCATAGTGTTTTTATTAATAAAAAATAGATACCATCTATTTTTTCAAACTACTTATCATAGGTGCTAAATGCTATAAATAAATTTTAGTAAGTGTTACCAAACAGACCTGAACGATGAGCCTTTATTCAATCTCGTTGTAGAAGTTGCATCAAATGCATGAATAATATCATTAATGTCCATTTACTTTTTACTAAAAAATTTAATAAAATTAAATCAAATATAGTTCTAGAAAACTTTATTTTTTTTAAAGATATAATTTCATGTAGAATTCTGATTAAAATGAGAAGAAATAATTTTTTAGCCATATGCTTGTAGAATTGGCCTTAATAAAACACCATTTAGGCCTCTGGATCATTTTTCGAAAATGTAATGCCTCAAGGTTATTCTTTAGTGGACATGATCTAGATCGGAACTTCTTGGGACTTTGATACAACCCTAAAAGTGTTCAGTACTTGGGCCATCCCTATAAAATTAAAGTCATAAAACTAAAATATTTATTATTAATTCATTAATCATATAATAATTATATGTTTTGTTTATTATATGTATGATACTAATTCACTATCAGTTTTATTATAAATCATAACTATAATGTCAAGTATATTCATTTTGACTATCATAGGTAGTACTTGATAATGGAAAAAGTTAAGAACTATAGAGGGGGAACAAACTAATGAGCAAGATTTTATATCCACCAAAATGTAAATTATAGATCAGAAACTCTTAAATCAATGGAATATAAAATGACTAAGATACGTATTTTGAAAAATACTACTGATGTTATAGCTCCATAAAATTTAATGATAGTTCAAATCCCGATGATCTTGTTCTGGATATTGATAAAAAAAATTCAATCCATGAGGAAGAAGGTAAGGTCACACATTTTTAATTTTTGAAAAATATTTCACTTTCTAAATATTCATTAGAAAATATGTTGAACAATATTTTGAAAATTTAAGGGACATTTATAAAATTTTTTTAATTTTTTTAAAATTTATTATGATGGATTTTATTTAATATTTTTTTTAAATTGAAAATATGAAACTTTTCCAAAACTAAAACTTGTATTTTCATCTTGTTACTGTTGTTTGTTACCAGTCACTAGTATTCCATTGAATACCTCAAATAGATTTTAAGTACTTTTAATTATTGGAGCACTTAGATTTATATTTATAGTTTTAGATATATCTCACATATGTTCAGAAGAAGAGACCCACTACTCAAGATTTTAAGGCCTATAAATTGGAATATTGGCACTTGGAAATCAAGTATTTTGAAGAGAGAAAATCCAATATAAAGGAATCATTAACTCCACTAATTTCAGTATGTTAAAAGTTTTGATAAAACAATTGAATTATGAGGATTTTCATTTTTTAGAAATAATAGTTCTTTTATTTTCAAAATGATTGCAATTTCCAAAAACAATATATCTTCAACTGGAACTCTAGAAAATACAAGAACCAGTCTCCATAAATTTTCATCAACTAGAGCTCCAAGCCATTCCAAGCTAGAGAAATAGGCAACTGAAAAAAATGAACTTAAAAAATATATATGATCGATTGAACACAAACATGTATTCTCATCGGGAGTCCACATCTGACTCTTCTAGAGATTCCCTATAACATTAAAATTCTGGTGGGATCCTCCCATATATTAGATGCACTCTGAAGGTTTTTTATTCAGTATCCCAGAATCTACTACACTTTGATAGAAAATTTAATTTCAAAAATAAAGTTATCAATAGAATTTGGGAAGGCTATACTGCTTTTTCCCAAATTCCCAACCAATTTTACACCACCATTATACCAAAAAACACACAAGATGATGGTATACCATTATTCTAAAATTACTTATTTTTCAAGGTAAAACAAACACTAAAGATAAGGTAACAAACCACTATATGGGTTGAATCAGGAGATAATGGCTACCCTTCCTTACAAATTATTAATATAAAAACAAGATCCACCACACCAACATGTAGAAAACCAAGGGTAGGTTCATCTAAAATTAACAATACTACTAGGGAAAAATCAAAACTCAAAATTTGTTCAACTGAACTAGCATGCCTTAATTTCAGAAGAACAGATCCATCTCATGAATGAACTAATATAGTGGGTCTTCCTTCATATCAATATAGGAAATTAAAGTGAAATATTTTCTTGATTAAAAAAATAACATAATGATGAAACAAATCATTTTATTTTCATAATATAACACTACTGGCATTTCCCATGATATGAAACCCACATGCATGATCAAAAAATAGATTACCATGAAAACTATTTTGGGTATATTTTTTTATATTAATAGTTAAAATAAAGTTAAAAAATTTGTGTTAAGGTTCTTGGTTGATGAAAATTCATTAATGTGCATACCATTACAGTTTTAATGATTCATGTACATGTAAAATCATGCTCTTCATAATAGTTAAACAACCTGTGCAAGTAAGTAAATAAAATAAAAAAGGTTGAAAAATTGCATATAATGGGATAATTCCATTCAAAACATATTAAAAAATATTAATAATTGAAAATATTATAGGATTAATTACATGTAATCCCAATTCCTTCAATCCTTTGAAGGAATCCAGTTTCTATAAAATTTGGTAATCTAAAGTTCATATCTCCCTAGGGAATCTAAATCTACCCTAACCATGAAAATTGGCCTTTCATTCATCTATATTTCCTAGTAATAAATAGGGATTTATTGGAAAGTTACCACAAGAATAAAAAATGCTTCGATAGTGGATAAACATGATTTAATTGGATTTTTTTGTCATAAAGTTCAGGAACATATCTTATTTAAAAAAATATAAGGCTTACTTGAGCATCATTTATTTGGAAAAGTTAGTAAAATATAGACCATAATTTCCTCATAGATTCTAAATAATATAAAGAACATGAATCAACAACAATATGTGAGGAATATATAATAAAAAAGTGTGATAATTATAGAACCCACCTTAGAAACTTTGTAAATTCTTGGCATGATTTTATCTAAAAAGGATTGACCAAAAGAAATCTTATTACTTTTTTTTATCTAAGAAAAAATCTTCTATAAAAAATTAACATGCATTATTATTCCTATGATGTGGATATATCACCACTAAATATTTTTTGATTAATATTTTTTATGATAGAAAAAAAATCAAGGGTTGCCTTATTGTATTCATTTCACTGGATAAATATCAATATTTTTCATCATAGAGAAGCTTGATTTAACTATAGAATTGAGAGACAAGTTCAAAGAATAAGTTATATTATTCACCCCAAAACTAATGTAAAACATATTAAAGATTATTTTATCAAAAAAATTGGTTAGAAATTCATAAATTCCCATATTTTTTCCCAATTTAGAGTTTACAAGGATGATCCACCAAAACTATTCATAAAAAATCAAGTTTTATCAAGTATATTAAGATAATATCCAAAACAATAGGGATATCTAAAACTATCCATTCAAACAAAGTGGAATTTCAAATGTAAAGTTTAATAACCTAGGTTATCAAAAATATATTAAATAATTATTATTGTTTATATTGTTATTTGAAAAAAAAATCTAGAGAAAAATATAACTAACATTACAAAGCATTGAATAATAATATTTTTGAATTAAAATTTCCATCATAGAGTTAGTTTTCTATAATATGTAACATATATATCCAAGCACACAATAATAAATATAACTATAATGATGATCCAATCTATTATATGATTTAAGATACACCTTGAATTCCTTAAACTTTTCATTATTCATATTTGCAAATATAAAAATATACACTGAATTGTGGGTTTCTATGGACTACCTGATTTTATTAATAATTAAACCCCGATGTTCTCTCACTTTATTATTTTTCTTTGATAGCGTTACTAAATTCCCTCAATAATGAATTATAAATTCATTTTTCCAAATAAGAGCATCATAAAACTGAAAAAAATTCAGAAGAAATATGTATTAAAAAAAATAAAAATGCTTATAAGAGACACCTAATTGATTAATTTCAAGTAAATATGTTCTCATAATAAATTAGACTATTTTTATAAAGTAATAAAAAATTAAAAATATACCGGAGAACTATAAAGTCAAAAATATAAAACAAAAAACAATAAAAATTTCTTGCTCGCAATATTTCCACCAACAATGGGTAAAGTAGAATAAAAAGTTGATGGAATACCAATAAAATATAAGGATTTGATTCAATATATGAAAGAAGCAAACCTAATTGGTTATGCTTGGAATTCATCATTTTGAATAGTGGGGGAAAGTGAAATGAGGAAAATAAGCCCCCCCTCGATTCTCTCTTCAGTGGCTAACACCATCCATTTGGATGCGTCTTACAACCTGAAGAATCTCACAAATGGCACGAGTTAGTTAGGGTTTTTTGGTGGTCGAGAATCTATCTGAAGGGCTGTATCATGTGATTTAATGGGGAGTTCATTTGGATCATGAAAAATATGGGCTACCAAGGTAGAGAAGAGTGATTTTATGAATTAATAGTGATTTTAGGTGTCATTACCCACTAATATTTCATTTAGGTTTATTCGATATAGTCATTTTTTTGAATTGAAAATTAATGAATGGCCAAGAAATTATAAAAGAAAAAAAATTATACTTGAGTTCCTTATGTAAGTGACAAAAAATAGTTTCTATTGGAAACCTTGATATGGAATCACTTATTGCAACTGATGATCTCTATAAGTAGTTTTTAGTGAGTGTTTTCAAAAAAAATCCATGGGGTTTTATTATAGAATATGAATCATGGTGTTTTTTAGAAACGTAATAGACAACATTTATTTTTTCAAACTACTTATCATAGTTGATAAGTGATATAAATTTGTTTCAGCAAGTACTAACAAATAGAACAGAATTCCGATCCTTTCTTCAAACCCTCTATATAAATTTAATCAAATACATGGATAATATCAATAATATCCAGTTACTTTATACTAAAAATTTTAAGAAAATTAAAGAAAATATTGTTTAATAACACTTTATTTTTTTAAATATAGGATTTCATGTAGAATGTCAATTAAAACAAGAATCATTAAAAATTGTAGACACATGCTAGTGGAATTGGCCTCAAGAAAACACCATTTAGTCCACCAGATCATCTTTAACAAATATAATACTTCAAGGTTATTCTCCAATGAACATGACACATGCTGTAACTTTTGGGGGCTTTAGGGAAATTCTCAAAATTTTTAGTTATTAGGCCATCCATAGAAAATGAAACCCCACATACTAAATTAATTATTGTTAATTCATTAATATTATAATAATTATATGTTTTGTTTATTATATAGTAGCTAATCATTCCCTAATGATTTTATTGTAACTCATACTTGTATTTTAAAGTATATTTATCTTAACTATCATAGGTAACATTTGAGAAGGGTAAATTTTAGAACAATAATAGGGTGAACCAACTAATGGAAAATATCTACCATCCACTGAAGAAATAAATTATGGATCTGAATATCTTAAATCAGTGTAATCTTAGTTGAATAAGATATTTATTTTGACAAATTCTATTTAAGTTACACCTCCATTAAATTCAAATGATAATTGAAATCATAGAGACCAGGTTCTGAATATTGATAAAAAAATTCAATCCATGAGAAAGAAGGCAAGATCACATATGTTTTATTTTTAAATAGATTCACTTTCTAAATATGCATTAAAAAATATGTTGAAAAATGTTTTGAAAATTTAAAGGAAAGTTATAAAATGTTTTTTGAAAATACGTTTCATTAATTATGATGAATTTTCTTTTTTCTTTTTTTTTTTAAAATGAAAATAGTAAACTTTTACAAAACTAAACCTTATAGTTTTATCCTACTACTATTGTTTGTTACCAGTCACCAACATTCCATAGAATCCCACCCAAAAATTTAAATTAATTATAACTATTTGAGCACCAATATTTCTTTTTTATGGTTTTAGATATATCTCACAAAATCTCAGTGACATAAAATAACTACTCAAGATTTAAAGTCTTTAAAATTGGATGATTAGAGTAGTGAGATTATTCTAAGAAAAGAAAAGATACTTTGGAGGCATCATGAACTCTTTTCATTTTGGTGTGCTAAGAGTTTTTAGAAAGTAATTATATTATGAAGATTTTCTTTTTTTTAGAATTACCAGTTCTTGGATTTCAAAAATAACCTAAATTACCTAAAATAGGATATCTTCAATTAGTGATATAGAAAATAAAAAAATAAGTCTCTAGAAATTCTCTTCAGTCAGAGCTATGAGATTCTCCTAGATGGAGAACCAATCAGTCGAAAAAATGTACTCAAAAAATAGAAATGATCGGTTGAAAACACATGTGGCTTCTCATTAGAAGTCCATGTTTGACTCCTCCAGAGTTTCCTTATAATATTTAAATTTCTTGAGGCTCCACCTATATATCAAATTCATCCTGAAGGTTTCAGTTGAGTAGCCTAGAAGTTACCATTCTATGAAAAACAAATTAATTTTAAAAATAAAATTATCAAATGAATTGGGTCATCCCATACCACTTTGATCCAAATTACTGGACCATTTTACACCACCATAAGAACAAAAACCACATAAGATGATGGGAGGAAATTATTACAAAATAAATTTCTTTTTAAGGTAAAATAAACACTAAAGTTAAGATAACACACCACTCTATTGGATGACTTAGGAGACAATGGCTCCCCTTATTCACAAAAAAAAAATAAAATAAAATAAAAGCTCCACTAAACCTGTATGAAGTGAACCAAGGTTTGTTCCATCACAAATTAATAGAATTGAAGAAAAAAAAACAAAACTCAACCTTTGTTCAATAAAACTATAATGCCTTGATTCCATAAGAATTACTGAATTCCATGTATGAATTTCTCTAAGGGGCCTTCTTTCAGATAAATCTAGGAAATGTAAGTGAAATATTCACATGATTCAAAAAAAATATTTTGATGAAAAAAATAATTTAATTTTTATAATCTAACACTTCTGACATTTATCATGATATTAAACTTGCATGCATGATTAGGAAAAATATTACCATAAAAACTATTGAAATTCTTCATGTACGTGCAACATCATACTCTTTATAATTGTTAAAAAACCCACAAATGTTAGTAAAAAAATAAAAATGATGAAAGATTGTATCTAATAGAAAAATTCCATTCATCACATATTAAAAATATTAATAATTTATATTCTTCTAGGATTAATTACAAGGAATACCAATTCCTTAAATCCAGTGAAGGAATCTAGATTCCATAAAATTCAGCAATATTAAGTTTATATCTCCTTAGGGAATCCATATCCACCTTGACCATGAAAATTGTACATCCCTTCAAACACTATTCCCAGAACTAAACAGGGCCTTAATGGTAAGTTACCATGATTAAAAAACAAACTTCAGTAGAGGATAAAAATGATTTAATTACAAACATTCTTTTTTTATAAACTTCAAGAATATATATTCTTTAAAAAAAATAAAAGGCTTACTTGAGATTCATATCTTTTTAAAAGTTATCAAAACATAGGCCAAAATTTCCTCATATAATATTAATAAAATAAAGCACATGAATCAATGGAAACATGTGAAGAATATATAATAACCAAAAAAGAGTGATAAATGGAAAACCCACCTTAGAAACTTTTTAAATTCCTCACATGATTTCATCCAAAGTAGATCAGCCCAAAGAAATCAAATTACCTTGTTTGATCCAAGGAAAAATATTCTATAAAAAATTAACATGCATTATTATGTCTTCTATGTGAGTATATCCCCATTAAATATTTTTTAATTAAGATGTTTTATGATAGTAAAAAAATCAAGGGTGGAATTATTTTATTCCTTTTCATTAAATAATTATCAACATTTTCATCATAAAGAAGATTGATTTAACTACAACATAAGAAGATGAGTTCAAATAATAAGTTATCTCATTCACCCCACAACCACTGTAAAAAATATTAAAAAATCATTTCTCAAAAAATAGTGGCAAGAAATTCATAAATTCCTATATTCTTTTCTCAATTGAGTGTTTTCAAAGATGATCCACCAGTACCTTTCATGAAAACTCATGTTTTATCAAGTATTTAAAGCTAGTAGCCAAAAAAATAGGGATAGTTGAACCTACCCATTCGAAAAAAGTGGGATTTCCAATGAAATGTTTAACAAACTAGGTTATAAAAAATATACTGAATGATTTTTTTTTTACATTTTCACTTTTAAAAAAATGTTCCGGATAGAAAATTAACTAACATTGAAAAGCATTTAATAATGATATTTTTGAATTAAATTTTCCATCATGGATTTAGTTCTATATAATATGTAACATATGTATCCATAAACACAATAATAAATCTAACAATAATGAAGATCCCACCCTCTAGATGATTTAAGTCACTATCTAAATTCCTTGAACTTTTCATTGCTCATATTCTCAAATGTAAAAACATATGGTAAATTTTAGATTTATATGGATTTTCAAATTTTATTAAAAATTAAAACATTGTGTTCTATCCCTTTCTTCTTTATCTTTTATAGGTTAACTTCATTATATCAAGAATGAGTTATAAATTCATGTTTCAAAATAAGATCATCATAAAATCACAAACAAAATTAGAACAAAGATTTCATAAAAAATAAAAAAAATGATAGCAAGTGACACTTAATTAATCAATTATAAGTTACTATATTCTTGTATGATATTAATATATTCTTTCAAAGAAATCAAAATATTCTAGATAATACTGAAAAAACATAAAACATAAAATATGAAACAAAAAAATTGAAATTTATCTCTCAAAATCTTCTTACCAGCAAAGGGTAAGTTAAAATAAAAAGTAAATGAAATACCAACATCGTTTAAGGATTGTATATAGTGTCATGAACCAAGATGGGTCGTCATCCAAATTGGTGCCCGACCCAGTCTGTGGCAAGGCCAGAAGGGCATTCCATATCCCCATGGGTTGGTATAAGTTCCTGGGTATCATAAATAGTGAGTGGGAATGATTTAACCATATTCGTTAACATAAAACAACCAGTAAAAATTAATAACCCGAATATGAAAATAGAAACCAAAAAAGCCTTAAAAAATTTTTAGATTCGAGTTACAAATTTCAAACCAAAACCCAAAAAGGATACAACAAAAGGAACAACAAGACTATCTCAAAAAAAAACCACCACATGGAAAGGGTGAATTTCCCTCAAGCCATCTCCACAATACTACAACAAGAAGAACCTCTAGAAACCTGAACCAACATATCCAAGAGCCTTTGCCTTAACTATGTCAAACATTACCAAGTTTACTTACACCCAAAGGTGTATGTAGGGTGTGATCCTAAGCCCAATAGGATTCTACCCAATACAAGATTCCATGAAATAAACATTATAAGAAAAATAACTTTCTAGCTTTGTAAAAATAAAACTATAAACATTTTATGAAAAATAACTTTGAAAGGAAATGACATTAAAAGAAATCATGATTGATTCTGAAATAACCAACAAGTCATATCGTATGCTGATGGTAAGTGCGATATATCTACAGAGCAATAGTCATGGGAAAACCCCCAAGGCACTTGCTAACAATGGGACACTAGGTACCTCATATCTAGGTGAAATGTGGCATAGGCCAGGATCAACAAAATTATTGTGCACGAGTCACTAAAGAGGAGCAACATCCAAAATTCTAGTGGCCTCCAATCATCATCCATATCTATTTAGTGTTGTCATCATCAATCCCTCTAGTGAAATCAGACCGTAGCCACTTCCGTATCACTAGCATACTAGTCCTAGTCTGCCCACCTAGTTACCTGGGATTCCATTTGTGCTCAAACAAGTTTCATATGTCACATAACCCACCATATTCACACACACAAGTCAAACCATACAAGACACACATAGTGTGCCACCCCTTTTCAAATCCCAATTCCATTTTAAAAACATAAAAACACCAAAACTTTTCCAAACATTATTCACACCTCTTACATAATTTAATAAATCATTTAAAAAGTTTATAAAATAATTCCAAGAATCACCATAAGTTTTTACACCAAAAAATCATCCAAAATCCTATTTTAAAATAAAATGCACACCAAAACCATTCCATGTCATGATTCACATCACATGGATAATTTAATAAATAATTTAAACAATTTATAAATATTTCTCAATAGAACAAAAAGGGTTTACACAAAAAACACACCCAATTGCATATAGAAATTCCAATTTAAAATGAAATTCATATTGAAACCTATAAAAAACTACTTTCTAACCACATATAAAAATCATATAACATTATAAATTACTCAATAAATCAAAATAAATTCACCAAATAAATCACCTACCTTTGGTGTAGAAATCCCAAAAAATCAGTGTGAATATCCAACCACACCTCAAACGCACCTAAACCACACCACAAGAAAGAAAAAAACCCTAATCATGAAGATTGAACCCAAAAACTCAAGATAAAACCCTAAAAACAAAACCCTAGATACCAAATAATTATAACCCTAAGAAAGAGGGAAGAAACCCAAAAATGGAGGAAGAAAAAAGGGAGAAAATAACTTACTTGAAGAATATTGAAGCTCTACCACCAAATCCACCTAAACAATGGGTGTCCAAGGGAGAAAGAAGGAGCAAGGGAGGATCTTATGGTTGAAAATCCTGAGTGGGGAAGAAGAGGGTTAAAAATTCGGTTAAATTTGAAAATGAAAAAAAGCTATTTTTAATGAGATGGACAGGGTGTATGGTTAGTCTGAAATATTTAATAAACCATGCAGAAACTGTGTGCATGATCTATATAGAATGCACAATTACCTAAAACAAGGAACATGGCAGTGTAGTGGCCATGCAATAGGTTCTATCTTCTACCGTATAGTTACCCAGTCTAGGCGCACAGTTCCCACTAACCCTGCACCAACTATGCACCTAGGTCTTCCCACCCAATGTTCTCCATTTTTCTCCCAAAAACACAAAGAAACCCAAAGAAAAAGTATATATTGAAATTAAAAAGAGAAATTACATAAAAATAAAGACACAAATGTAAAAATTCTCCTCACCATGAATACTTTCCACCCCCATAAAGTCAACTTGATGCTTGATCAGAAAATAAAAATAGATACTATTTCTCAAACCACAAATTCCACTCCCAATTATCATGCACATCATTCCCATGTCACCAAAGGACACAGACCAATATAATATAATTCCTATGAAGCACTTTCTCTTGGGAATCCACTATCCACACCGATCGTTCAAACATTGATAAATTAGGCTCTATCTCAAACTCTTCCCAATTAAACACATGGGATGTATACAGATTGTAATTATATAAATGGGATACATGAAATATGTTGTGTATTGAAGTCAACTGAGAAGTCAAAGATAGCCTATATTCCACCTTGACAATTCTCTTGGTTATTTTTAAAGGTCCAACATACCTCAGTGTGAGATTTCCCTGCTTTCCCAAATGACGATGACCCAAGTGAAGGGGAACTTTCAAGAACACATGATCACCCATGTAGAACTCAAGATCTCGACACCTATTATCGTAAAAATATTTTTGGTGACTTTGAGCTATGAATAACCATTTCTTTATTGACTTGAATTTCTTAGACATCTCTTGCACATGGCTCTGTCCCAAAAGCGAGGTCTCTCCTACGTCAGCCCAAAATAAAGGAGACCAACATGGATGACCAAAAATCACCTCAAAAGGAGCAATTTGAATTAAAGATTGGTAACTTTTATTATAAGTGAATTCAATCAATCCCAAATGGCTATCCCATGATCCTCCGAAATCTAAAACACATGCACAAAGCATGTCCTCCATAATTTGATTTTCCCGCTCCTTGTGACCATCTATTTTAGGATGGTATACCATACTCATCTTAATATGCGAACCCAATTCCTTTTAAATAATTTCCCAAAAATTATAGGTAAAATGGGGGTCTCCATATGAAACAATTTCTGATGGCACACCATGGAGCCTTTCCACCTCCTAAACATACAATCGTCCAAACTCATTCACTTTACCTGAATCTCTGATCGGAATGAAATGGGATTATTTTGTCAAACGATCGATTACCACCCAAATGAAGTTCCTTCCATGAGGTGTATGAGGAAATCCAGTAATGAAATCCATGGTTACCTCATCCCACTTCCAAGTTGGAATGGGTAACGAATGAAGTAAACTAGAGGGCCTTTGATGCTCTACCTTTACCTACCGATATATATAGCACCTCGATACGAAATCAGCTATGTCCTACCTCATGCCTGGCCACTAAAACCATAAAATAACATTATAATACAATTTTGTAGATCCAAGATGGCCGACCCAATGAGATTGGTGGCTATACTACATCACTTCCCTCCTCAGAGACAATGGAACCACAGAACAACCCTTAAAGCACATGATTCCCTCAGAATACAAAGACTAACCACAAGATGTCTCCATGCAATGAATGAGCTATAAAGACTACTAGAACAACTCATCACCAAGATTCTCCTGTTGAATTAACTATAGAAGATAAAGAGCCAACTGAACACTCACTACGATCGCACTTCCACTGTGCTCCTTGGTCTCCAAGTGCATCTTGGCAAAGAGCCCCATCAAGGTCCACTCATCACTGGACTTCCTCAAAGCCAAAATTGTCACTTATCTACTCAAGGAATCATCCACCACGTTACCCTTGATTGGGGAATAGATGATATAAAAGTTGAAAACCTTCAAATACTCGATCCAAAGACATTTCCTCAAGTTTAAATATTTTTGGGAGAAGATGTAAGCTAAGATTTTATGATATGAATAGACCAAAAATTTCTCTCCAAAAAGACAATGGCATCAATTATTCATATAATGCATCACCACTGCTAATTCCAAGTCATGGTTTAGGTAATTATTTTCATGTTGTCAGAGTTGGTGAGAACCATATGCCACTACATGATCATCTTGCATGAGAACACACTCGAGACCCATAATTGAAGCATCAAAATAAACCACGTAGCCCTTCCCAGATTCGGTCAAAATAAACAAAGATGCTGTAGTCAATCGCCACTTTAGTTCCTAAAAGGATGCCTTTCATTATGCGATCTATTAAAAATTCACCCCTTTATGGGTGAGTGTGGTCATGTATGAAGCAATCTGAGAGAAATACTTAACAAACCACCTATAATAACATGCCAGGCCAAGAAAACTTCTGATCTCAAACAAAATATTTAGCTTATCCCATGACATAACTGCAATGATCTTCTAGGGGTCCACCAGAACCCCTTTTTATGAAATCACATGGCCTAGAAAATTCACTTCCCTAATCTAGAAGGTGCACTTTGAAAACTTTTCATAGAGACAGTGATCCTGCAAGGTGCCCAACATGATTATCAAGTGATAATCATGCTCTTTCTTAGATCCAGAATAATCTAGGATGTTATCCACAAATACCATAATAAAGGAGTTGAGATACTAATGGAACACCCCATTCATGAGTTCCATAAAGGATAATGGATCATTTCTCAATCCGAAATGCATGACCAAATAATCGAAGTGGTCATACCTGCTTTGGAAATCTGTTTTCTAGATATCTGCCTCTCTCACCCTAACTTGGCGGTAGCCTAAACACAAGGGGGAATCACCCTCAATCCACCTCTACAAAACCACACCAAGAAGAACATCTAGCAAGCCAAACCACCATCTCTAAGAGCCTTTCCCTTACCTATATCAAACATTACCAATTCTAATTACACCCAAATGTGTAAGTAGGGTGTGAGACTAAGCCCAATAGGATTCCACCCAATACAATATTCCATGCAATAAATATTATAAGATAAATAACTTGCAAGCTTTGTAAAAAGGAAACTAGAAATATTTTATGAAAAATATATTTGAAAGGAAATGAAATGAAAAGAAAAAATTCTTTATTTTCAAATAACCAACAAGTCATATTGTATGCTGATGGTAAGTGTAATATATCCATTAAGCACTAGTAATAGGAAAACCCCCTAGGAACATGATAACAATGAGACACTAGGTACCCCGTATCTTTGTGTAATGTAGAATAGGCCATGATCAAAAACATTCTCATGCACGATCCACTAGAGAGAAACAATATCCAAAATTCTAGTGGTCTCCAATCATTATCTATATTTAGTTTGTGTTTTCATCGTCAATCCTGCTAGTGAAACTTGGCCATAGACACTTTTGTATCACTATCATACTAGTCCTAGTCTTCCTAGCTAGTTACCTGGGCTTCTCTTTGTGCTAAAAAAAGTTTCACATGTCACTTAACACACCACATTCATACACACAAGTCAAACTATACAAGACACACATAGTGTGACACCATTTTCACACCCAAATTCCATTCTAAAAACACACGCACACCAAAACCTTTTCCAAACACGATTCTCACCTCTTACATAATTTAATAAATCATTTAAAATTTTATAAAACAATTCCAAGAAGCACCAAAAGGTTTTACACCAAAAATACATCCAAAATCCTCTTTTAAAATAAAACACATACCAAAACCATTCCATGTCATGATTCACATCAAATGCATAATTTAGTAAATCATTTAAAAAATTTATAAAACATTTCTAAATAGCATAACAAAGGTTTAAACCAAAAACACACCCAATTAAATATAGAAATATCGCTTTAAAACCAAACTCATATTGAACCTTATGAAAAACTACTTTCTCACCACACATAAATTACTCAATAAAGAAAAATAAATTCACCAAATAATTTTTAGGCACAGAATCACCTACCTTTGGTGTAGAAATCCACCAAAACTGGTGCGAATCTCCAACCGCACCTCAACCGCACCACAAGCAAGAAAAAAACCCTAATAATGAATATTGAACCCAAAAACTCAAGATCAAACCCTAAAAATAAAGCCCTATCTTCTATAGAAATAGAACCCTAAGAAAGAGGGAAGAAACCCTAAAATGGAGGATGAAAACAAGGGAGAAATTTACTTACTTGAAGAATATTGAAGTTCAACCACCAAATCCACCTAAAAAATGGGTTTATATGGGAGAAAGATGGAGAAAAGGAGGCTCTTATGGATGAAAATTATTAGTGGGGAAGAAGATGGGAGGAAATGGGGTTAAATCTAAAAAGGGGAAAAAGTAGAAACAAACACTTTTTTAATGAGATGGATAGACCACACGGTTAGTCTGCATGGTTTAATAAACCATGTGGCAACCGTGAAAACGATCTGTCTAGACCCCAAAATTACCTAGGCTGAGGCGCACGACCATGTGGTGGCCATACAATAGGTTCGTTATTCTACCATACAATTACCTGGTCTGGATGCACGTTTCCCACTAACCATGCACCAACCGTGCTCCTGGGTATACCCACCCAAAATTATCCATTTTTCTCCAAAAACCTCATAGAAACCCTAGGGGAAAATAATATAATGAAAATAAAATGGAAAATATATGAAAAGAAATACAAATATGTGACATATAAGATAAGAAGGAATCATACCTGGTTAGTTATTTTTATACTTTTAAATATTTAACAATAGGGGAAATTCAAATCAAGAAAATCATCCCCCTCAATTCTCCCTTCAACAGTTACCACAATCCTTCTGAATGCGTCTTGTAACCTAAAGTGTCCCTCTAATGGAATCAGTCAATTAGGGTTTTGTGGTGTTTGAGAATCTGTCTAGATAATTATATGATGGGATTTCATGTGAAATTCATTTAGATCAGGCCAAATATGGTCCATCAAGGAGGAGAAGTGTGATTTTTAGAATAAATAGAGCTTTCAGGTGTCATTTTTTTTAATATTTTTTTGGTTTATTTGGTATAACTATTTTGTTGAAATGAAAGATAATAACTAGTCAAGAAGTCAAAAAAATAATTCTTAATAAAAAATGATAATGGTTAAAAATAAACTAAATTATCCAAATAAATTTGGTTTTAATAATTTATTTCAATTGGGTTTTTATTTTTCATCATATGGACATGGAAACATAAGAAAAACCCAAATATATATGATATATCTTTGAAGGAATCAATGTGTAATAAATGTAGAACATAAATATTTGTACTTGGATATTCAATGAAGTAATCTATAATGGGTTTTCTTGATGAAGATTAATGGATATGAAAACAAATGTTTCCTACCTCTGAGGGATTACACCGGATTTCAGATCCTGATCTCAATCAAAGGACTCCCATACACTTAAGGAGGTGTTCATGTCTTCACCAAGGGTGATGGAAAAACAAAAATAAGAAAGAAATATTTGATAGGATTTAGCAAAAATTGGTTGTTAATAAAAAGAGGGATTTTATCCCTTTATATAGCCATACATTATACAATTAATTTAATTAAATGAATCACTCATATTCAATGTATCCATATACATTTATTCATGTTTTCATTAATTCATTAAATCCTATCCAATGAATATTCCATCAATTTAATTAATTCATAGTGGATTATTATCAATAAAACCACATGGAATATAAATGAAACTAAATTAAATATTCCATTAATTATTTTAGTGCATATTCAACAATATCCCACTTTCACTAAAATCCATAAAGATAGTGCATAACTTCACAAATCTTTATGAATATACACAAAATTCCTTTTGAATATGGTTTCATCACACTATCTTCAGTTTGGAACAAACACTTTGTATAAAACTTTATCTTTATCAAGATTCCTAGCTGTGTTTCCCTATAGGTATTAATAGCATTGAAAAAAATATGAAATCTATATTTCATAGATATAAGCAAAGAGAAGTATCTAGAAAAGCATCAATGATACTCAAGCTATTAAGGGGTCTAATGTGATCTCCATCAAACAAACTCATATTGCTATATAAACATGTCCACCACTTAATGTATCCTATAAATCATATGTATTCCTATATAATACTTTTATATATGACATCTAGTGACTACTAGACATGGAACATGTAAATCTAGTATCACCATATAATATTTTCTGGATTCTCCAAAAAATAAAGACCAATTTGATTAATACATATCATGTCATTCATCTAACATATGAGTGTATTACATGAGCCTCATCAATTTTTTTGAACAAATCATATTTGACTCAACTAAGCATGGCCATACATTTCCACTATTACATTCAATCAAGGGCCAAATGTCTTTTCTTGTCATAAAAGTGGAAAAATACTATCATGGTTTCACTATAACCATCAACATGATCAAAAATATATGCAACCATCCCATGATTAGATAAGTTTATTTTTTTGACTTGTAAAAGTAGAGTATTAATGTATGAAGGTTCCCATTCTAGGTATCTCACAAACCTAAAATAAGAATGATTGATAGTAAGCATATACCCCTAAGTAAATCTATGATTTTATGACATACCCTGAGATATACTTTAGAAAGTCAATCCAAGTAATAAGTCTCTAATTATTACCTCATGAATCTATTCTTTTTATCTCATATACAACCCTTTGTAATGAGTACAAGAAACTATTAAAACTAATCTTAATATATAATCACAACTAATAATGCTCTATGATGATAATTGATTATAGAAAACTCAAAGTTTTTACTTTGTGGGGATATTTATCATTCAATTATTCATGTAAAGTAAATTTTAATACAACTGAATAAATTATAAATAGATATTTCCTTTATTAGGATTGCACAATATATTCACAACCATAATAACTAATATCTTAAGAGTTTAATATCCATAGATTATACACAAATCTCATGTTATTTATACAATAATGGTTTTTTGAACATTACTTCCATATGTAATTCCTGTCACATCCCTATCAGACAATTAGATAAAAAAACTCCCAGTAACCTCTTAGTGAGTAACATTTAAAAATAATGATAGTTTAAATAATTATGAGACTTATAAATCATATTATTAACCTCCAACTCTTTGAAAATATTCATACTCATTGAATTCACAACATTAAATGTTACAATTTTATATTATATTGTCTATTTAGAACCTTTTCTAAGCTTAACAACCTCATCAATTATGAAATTATGTCATCAAAATTTATCCTTTAGGTCAATGTAACCATTTACATTTTTATCAAACATATTCTAATCTATTTTAGGATAAAGTGACATTCAATTCATTTCATTAAACACATGTAACCCTTTACATTTCTATATACCATTATTTCCTAACCCTTTTAGGTAGTAAAGTGGATTTTACATTATAAATGAGCTAGAATAATAATGATATTCCCTTTATCACAATAACTAAATGTAACTATTTACATTTTCTATAATATCATATCATAAAACTTATTTTATTATATTAAGTATAATTTAATTTCTCATGATAACTAAATATAACTCTTTACAATTATTTATCATCACATATCCTAAAAATTTTAGGACATTAAGAGAATAATCATTTTTAATCTCAGGCTGGTCTAAAATAGTGATATTCTCTTTCTCACAATAACTAAATACAAATATTTAGATTCTTATTTATTGTCATATATCCTAAATATTTATAATATTAAGTGACTAATAAATTAAAATTAAACCGGAATAATATTTTATTTATTAACTTTGAACTTCTCTAAGATCAAACATACTCCCAATATCCTCTTAGACGCTATATTATCTTCATGATACCTTTCTAAGATACAACACAAACCACTTTTTGTTTTAGGAAATAACACTAATTTACTTTTATTAGGAATATTTTAAAACTAAATTATTTTTTCCATATCTCATAGGTAATTTTATGTGTTTAAATTATTTTTCTTAAAAAAGATGCTTTTATTCATTAAAATACACCACTATTGGGTGGGAGTAAAATTCCATCCTATTTTGACAAATATATGGATAAACACTTTATCATAGAAAAAACACTTTTACCCATATCTTATTATCAAAACATGTTATAAAATCCAATGAATCATAAACCAAATGTATCCAATTAATCATATCATGTTGTTTATAAAGAATCTTTGTTTATACCTATTAGCATATAAGATGAGTGAGATGAAGATAAAACTTATTTATTTAGATTCATATAATTTTGATAAATATATTTACATTAAAAATTTTAATATAGAAACTATTTAATTCATATCTTCAATAAAAAATATAATCTCTTTAAATTATTCTTATGATTTTTAACTTCTATATATTTAAAACACTAGTAAAACATACACTCGATATCACATAAACTTAAAAATTAAAGAATCAATTTCTATAACATTAATACCTAACATGGACATTACATGGAGTTCCCAAACCACTCAAGTTATTTTAGTTAATCCTATAATATATAATCATTACTCATTCTTGAAAATACCCTCAGGTTTCAAATAACCTTAACTGAATTCTTTAAGAAATATTATCAGACTTTCCAACATTTATTCTTTTAGTTTTGAACTTTTACCACCTTGTACTATTAGTAAAATACCAGAACTTAGACATCACATGACTAGTTAATTTATTGTCAAAATTTTGATAATATCAGGTAAACTTTTATTGAAATAATTCATATTATCAAAACATTTTGATCAAATAAAATGGGATGAATTTATTAACTATAATAATATTTATAGTAAATATTCATTATCTTCAATAATATTTAATCATATTAAATATTATTGAAATAAAAAATAAAATTTAGTACATGAGACTATAATTACTTAGGTAAATTTTCATGTAGTTCATTTAAAAATTTTAAATAAATAATTCCTTGCTTCCTAATCTTATTGATTTTTTTGGTGAATAATTTTAACAATTTTTACTTAGGAACCATTAGAATGCACATAATATTTCTATTTGTTAATAAATTTTCTTAAGGAACTAGTCTTAGGATTTTATTGCTTTAAGATTATCATTTCAAGGATTAATTTAAAATTTTAGTTTGATGATTATGCCACTTTAATCTACACTTTTTTTATCAAATGAATATCATTAATTATATATATTCATTAAGTACTTTTAATTATAGTGATCCCACTAAAATTATGACCCCATAAATCATATCCATTTAGTGATCCAATATTCATATTTCACTAAGCAATGATTCCACTTGGGATTTATTCTCATCACTTAATTATTTAGGTAGTAAATCATCCCAATCACAATATTTGTTAATCTTGGATAGTTGACGAAATAACTCTTTATCCAAATCCATCATATGGAATAAACTCAAATCTATTCCTAAAGTATCCATCCTATGGTTTTACTAGATAAGTTTAACCTAAATAAAATACCAAGAATGAAATAAAAAAGATAATCCAAGGGAAAATATCTAGGAAATAACCTCCCTAAGGATGATCTAGATTTATCTATCACTTTCTTTCCTTATAAAATATAATTTAGGGATACCTTAATAAGGGAGAACCTACTCGTTTGAATGATTGTGGTCTTGACAAGTGCTACTTTGGAAGGAATTTACACATAGTATTTGAGGGGTTTTCTTTTAAGGTCTCACTAATTTAATACACATAATATGAATATTAAATTCATAATTATTATATATTATGTAATTATTATATTCTCATATTTTATTTTATTGTGTGTATGCATGCTTCTAATTATATAGTTTTGGAATCCCTATTCCAACCACCAAATTATTGTGTTCAAGACACATTAATGTTTAACTTATAAACAAACTACAAGTTTGTGTTACTCACCCAAAAATAGAAGCTAAACATATCCAAATGAATTATATGTATAAGGTGCACGAAATTTTCTTTTAAATGCATAGAGAAACATGATATTGATAATTAATACATGAATAATAGTAGAGAAATATATAACCAATCCCATTCACCTTTCAAGATAAGGCATAAGCCTCCAGGCTAGTAGGTGGACCAACCTTAAGTCCCTACACCTAGGGAGACTTTAATCAAGATAGAATTAAATTATTGATATATATAACTGAAGAAACCCAAGTTTATATTGACATAAATAATACATTAGTCTCAAAATTTAATTAATAAATCTCACAAAAATTCACACAATCCAAAGACTGGATGGTTTAGTGTCTTCGATATTAGCTACACAAACATCATATTTTTCTACACTTCTAATAATTTATCTATAATCATAATTTTCTATACACTTTACTATATATCTCACATGATATAACCATATTTATAACTTGGGTAATGGAAACATATGAAAGGGGTGAGCTCAAACACTCACTAAGGAAAAAACAAATCATAACATGAAGTAAAACACGAGGAAGACATAAATATCATAATAAAAGATTGAAAAAACTTATAAGATAATCATAAAACATGTTATAGTAATATAATATCATAACATGAATGTTAAGGATGTGTAAAAGTTATGACTTGGATAAAAATACATATCAATAACCAAAAACATGATAGTATGACATAAAAGTGGGGAATAATTTAAATATATGGTTTAATCATGAAAACTTGGCATAAAAAGTTAAAAAAGTTAAAAATATAGCATAATCATAAACATATGATTTCTTATCACTGTGAACTTGGCTACCATCCAACCTGTTTACACATAAAATTGTGAGTAGAGCTAAACACTATCACACTCATCTTTGTGGACCTAGATACTTGCTAACCTATTCACATGTAAAATTGTGATTAATACTTAACATAATCATTGTAAACCTTTGTGAATCTAGTGACTTGATATCCTATTCACATGTAAAATTGTGAGTAGATATTAATTCTATCACACTCATCCTTTGTGAACCTAGTGACTCGCAAACCTATTCATGCATAAAATTGTGATCAGATATTAATGATATCATACTCACCCTTTATGAACCTAGCTACTCACTAACCTTTCCACATAATATTTCATTCTCATGAGATATAATCATTTACCCAATGCATTGGAGGGATATATAGGTCCCACTTGTCTCATAATCTATAAATTTGTGTGCCACTTGAAAATAAAGCATTTATAATCTCATAAAGAACCCATGAAAAAAATAATTAGATTCTTAAAATATTAAAAAACATCACATAATATGAAATTAAATAAGCATAGAACATCAAAAATATCATTTTCTAAATTAAATCATATCATAATAATATATAAATGGATATAAAAAAAATCTATTCATGAAATATAAACCTTGGAGGGTAAATATAAGTTAAAATAAAAAAATTTCACAAATACTTTTAAAACATTTAAGTATAAATTACTTTCAAAAATACATTTTTGTGAAGGGGAAGAGAAGAATTATGAAAAAATTAAAGTAAATAGTTCAAAATAAAACATTGTTGAAAATACATAAAGGTTATTAAAAAGAATAAGTAAAAATACTTTAAATACTTTTACTTTTAATTGAAACTTTAATAATGGAGTCTTGAAAAAGCATAATTTTTTTCATAAAAAAATGTGGAAATATATTTAAAAATATTAGTTTTAAAAAGAATATTTAATAACGGAATGTTGAAAAATACATAAAGTTTTCAAAAAAAATAAGTAAAAATACTTTGAAAACTATTAATTTTGAAAAAAATATTTAATAATGGAAACTATAAAAGATATAATGTTTTAAAAAAGGTAAGTGAAAATAATTTGAAACTATTACTTTTATATAGAATCTTTAATAATGAAACCTTAAAAAAATATAAAGGTTATCAAAATAAAATGTGGAGTAGATGATAATTTTATTTTATTTTGAAAATATAGATTTTTTTTTGAAATAATATTATTAGAAACACATATCATTAAAAAGGCAGTGAAACATTTATTTTAAAATGAATAAATGGGAATAAAAGGATAATTAGAGATAAAAATAATTTATGTTTCCACTAGGGAATTAAGAAAGTTTGTGGGAAGTAAAAACATTGACACATGAGAAAAATCCATTAAAATAAATAGGAATTATTATTAATAAAACTGCATTTTAATGAAAAAATATAATTATAAAGAAAGAATAATTTGATTTAGATCATTATTTACCTATAAAGGAAGTTGGAAATACAACATAAAATCATCATAGGTTATAATAGATAAATCTTGAAATATTATCATCAAATAAGAGTGATTATGACCCAAAGAAAATATTTGAGTCATAAAAACACCTTACAAATTTTGTAACATTTGAATAATAACCTCATGATAGGTATAAAATTAGAAATAAAATTGAATATAATTTAATCCATGAGAATCATTATGAAAAATTAAAATAGTGAAGTATGTACACCATTTAAATGGAAATATTATGTATGACTTAAACATGTCTCAAAGGATTTAAATTTGAGAAAAAGAAATGCTCACGTTATTTATTTTCTTAGTAGATGACCGAGCCAGAGGTCATCATGATTATCAAATTTTTACTTATAACCAACAATAGTAAAGTAGTGAAGTTTCAATCCATAAAAAATTTGGGAGATATGCTCTATAGTTTTTTAATTGTCCCAATCTACTGAAAGTAGAGACTAAAATGATGAAATGAGTGTGAGGAGTTTGAAAGAATTATGAATGAGGTGAGGAAGAGGTGTAAGATAGGCTAGGTATAAACTAAATTAGTAAGAAAGATCATGAAAAAACATTATAAATAGGAACTAGTTGACTATGTTTGATGAAATTTTGATTCTATTGAAATAATAAAATCAATATATTTTTCAAAAAAAGTTGTCAAACACAAATTGAACTCTCGTACATTTGTGAAATATCATCAAAATAGTTCCATGAATCAATATATAAATTTAAAAGCATAGAAACAAATGTTTAATCAGTCTTAAATCAAATATTCACCTCTTGATACATTGAGTAAAACAAGAACTAAATTTAAAGTGTGAAATCCAAGAAGAATGGGTTACAACAATTAAGAAGAAAAAAAGAAAGAAATGATAAATCAAACAAAGGTAGATTAAATTACCTTAATAATTTTATTTAGTACATTTTAAATGAACTAAAATGAAAATAATAAGCACAAAAATAATTTAGTTTCTAAATAAAATAAAGAAAATAGATAGAATATATTCTCTCTCTTGAGATGGAGTTCTCGATCATACTTATGGATTCATCTCCTACTCTCATATCTCCTTTGGAGCTCCAATGTTATCTCTGAATTAGTTTCTACCCCAAATTCATGTGTTTATGTCAATGGTTATAGGTATCTAAGGTATATTATTAATTCTATGTTTAGGACCTCTTTTAATGAAGTCACACATTAGCGCCCATGTTGAAGCTCACAAAAAACACCCTTTCAGCCTAAAATTTTTATCTTCCATGTGGTGTGAGGGAACCATTCACTATATTTAACCTATGAATCAACTTGAGTTCTTTAATAGATATTGAACCCCCTAAATAATCTTCAAAAAACATAAGGTTTCATATATAAGCATCAATATTCTTTTAATTCAATGAAATATTCTTCAGACTTGGCCTCAAGTTGATTTTGAGTTGAGTTGAAAATTTAGGGCACTAGCATGGTCATTTTAATCCTTCATAACAATAGTCTTAAAAGTTTGGTGGACCCTTATGAAGCTTTTTAATCCTTGTTCTGAACCTTATGTAAGAATTCTAACCCATATGCGAGTGAACCACTATGCTTATACAAATTGCCCGCTACCCATACTTAGCCATCACTACCTTTACATAGCTTCTATTACATATTTATGAAAATACCTTTAACCTTATGAAAATGACTTTACCCTTATGAAATTAGCCGCTACCCTTATGATTCCACCACTACCATTATAAACCTTCTTTTTACCTTTAAACTAATACCTTTACCCTTACAAAAATTCCATTACACTTATGTAACATGTTTGAAGTGATATGGTACCCTTATTTAGCCACCTGCTAACCCTTAAAAATACACTTTTAACTTTATATAGATGCAACTAAATTTATGAAACTTATCTTCAACACAAAAAATTCAATATTTAGTGAAAATAAATAACTAAATTCATAAAATCACAACTTCCAATAACAAAATTAGACCATTTTTTAAAATAGAAATATATTAAAATAAAAAATATTATAATACTAAAATAAGAGAAAATTATATTTAAGTTCCATTAATATTTTTTTATAAAAATTAAATATTTAATTAATAAACATCAAGATTAAAATATAAACACTTAAAATTAGTATGTAAAATGAAAATTATAAATAAAACAAAAATAAACTATCGACAAACAAAATTAATAATTTAAATGTAAAAATAAAAATTTAAATAAAAATTTGATTAATTAATAATTTCAACACCAAATTTACTAAAATTTAATTATTTTATATTCAAAACAAATTTTATTAATTATGTAACACCCCAAAATTTTAAAATACAAACATTATATTCAATAGTGTGTATGACATGCAACACCAATCGTAGAAAAGAATATAACATACCGAGACTTTACGATATATTTACCATTTAAAAAAAATAAAATAAATTCTATAGCTCAAAATGAACACGAAACTTATTTTATCTTGTGTTACATGCAACAAAAATTTTATTTGATAGCTTATGTTACACACAAGACCAAGTTTTACGAAATAACAATATACCTTTAATTTTATTATTTAAGATAATAGTTATTACCTAGCCATTGAAATGGTGGGTATAAATAAGATTAAATAAAATATTAAAATATATAGTTTAAACACATTTTTTGGTTATCTATTTTTTATAAATAATAATAATAATCATTTAAAAGAAATAGAATTTTTTCCTAGAAACTATATTTTCTTAAAAGATGATTTAGTTGCACTTAACTAAAATAATTTAAAATTAATTTTTACCACTTTTAGAAAATTTATGTGAGAGAATAAAAATAATTTTTGAAATTTTAATTCTGAAATTATCTTATGGTGATTTTTTGATATTTTTCCTAGAAGTTTCATTTTTTGATGAATAGTGAAAAATACTCAATTTTAATTGAAAACTGCATTTTCTTCTAAATAAATTTTAATGTTATATTATATTTTGAATTGGTTTTAAAGTAAAAATATTTCAATTATACATATATTAATCCAATTTAGGTCATTTTAATAATTTTCATATTGAATTTTTATATAATAAAATTATAAACTTTTGAACATTTTGACTTTAAAAACCCACTTTCTTGTCATGTCTGCGCGATTAATTCTAAATTAAAATTTTACAGTTATGTTATTTTAATTTGAAAAAATGGATTAAATATTTTTAATTAGAATAATTTATAACATATAATAAGGCTGACTTAATTTTTTACCAAATTTATTAGTGGAAACAATTATAATTAATTACAGCGATTAAGTTAAAAACGAGTTTATTGAGGGATTAAAATTTAAACTTAAGGGGCCAAATGACCTATAAACTTTTTAAAAACACATTTTAGGGATATATTTATACCTCATAACTTATATTATATATAATTTAACATTATTGGGTCCTAGTGACATGAAAAAATGTGGGTGGAATTCACTCTTTCAAAAAATTAAAAGTGTGCCACTCATCCCACTTATAAAAGGCCACCCCCTCCTCTCAAATTCACACCTTAAAACCACATTTTTTCATGAAATACCTACCAAAATAACTTAAAAAATTATATAAACTCATCATAGAAGCATTTTTTTCATAGAAATCCATCCTTTAAAGGTTTTAGTAAAAACCTAAGGAGGGTACCTGAAGAAGAGGTGACTTTTTTCAACAAGTGTCTTTATTATATTTCCTTCTCCACCTCCTTTAATTTTTATTATAACATTATTATATAGTAACATCATTATATTCAATATAATTAGATGTTTTTTTCTATGTTTATGAACTAAAACCGCATACACTTCCATCAAATGGGTTATGAAATCATTGTTTATATGTATGGCAGACTAGTGCCTTGCGAACCGGTGTCATTAATTTTTCCATTACCATCTCTCAAGGTTGGGTATGATGATGGATTTAAATTATATATATGATATTTATATCATAATTATACATATTAATTCACTATATTATATATATATATATATATATATATATATATTTTCACCTTCCATTCTATAAGAGATATGATAACATCGCTCTTGTGTACAACGGACTACCAACTCATGAAGCGATGCGATTCATATTTCATTAATGCTTCACATGGAAGGTGAAAAAGATGAATTTAATTATTATATGTGATATAAATGAAAAAATTATGATATTTATAAAATATTTATAATTATGGAAAGATAATATATATATATATATCATTTTTTTTCTTTTCTTTTCACCCACATAAAGATGGAAACATTGTTTGTGTACGTATGGACCACCACCTTCATGAAGTGACATTAATATATTTTAGTCACCAAAACACATGGATGAAATATAAGTATATAATATGGTATTAATGATATTATTATCATTCTATAAAGTTAAAATATTACTTACCTTCTTTCCATAATGATTGATGAAAAATGAGAACATTACGCATGCATACGTACAAACTACCATCTCCATGATCGTAACATACTTCCTTTTTCATAACCATCATTAATGATTTATTATAAATGTATAATTTATATATTAATATTCTAATTATGTCATTATTATTATTCTAGATATGATGAAAATCTATAATATGTACAAGAACCAGATCTTTAATGACAAAACATGCATAAGAAAACAAGGCAATTAACACCCAAAACAATAAAAATAAAGAAATATTATTAATGAATGGGTGATAAAATATTATAAAAGGATAATATATAATATTATAAATATTAATATGGTTTTGGTTTAAGTTAATTACTTATTTAAAACCACTATATAGGAGGTTAAATCACATTCAACTAAAAGGAAGCGTGAGGTAATGGATTTTGTCTCAATTTCATTTCATTGAGGCATATTATTATATCATGCACTTAATTTATTTTATATGGTGTATATAATTACCATTTTTCATTTAATATCATGAATAATTATTTATTCATGGTATTTTAAGTTTCAATTTTAATTTTTTCATCTAATAGGATTTTAATTAAAAGTTACCGAGTGGAAAAGAATCTCATAAATTAATTTCCTTTCATTGAGTTAGATTACTTATTCATTGATATTCTATGATTAAGTATATAATTACTTTTTAATATCGATTTTTTTATTTCCAATTATTTCATGTGTATTTATAGTTGATAAACATGATAAATTCATTAATTAATTCTCAATTTGAAGTTATAATCATTTTAAGTGTTTATTTCACCATCTCATTTTAATCAAGATCATTTATTATTGAATATCCATTAAAGGTAATTATTTTATTATTATTTAATAAAACATTTAATTTTATACTCCTATGATTACTCATGATATATCCAAGTAATTTTACCATTTCCACTCCTTGTTACTAGAAACATTTTATAAATTTTTTAAGAAAATACGACTTCATTTCTCTGTTTGGTCAGAAACCCGTTTTCTTTAAAATCAATATTTTCTAAAAATATTTTAAAAAATGTTTTTTACATTTCAAAATGATCTATAAAAGTATTTTCACCCATTTACTATTATTAAAAAAATATTTTCAAAGGAATCTTATGTAATTTTAAAAACAATTCCTATTTGGATTTTACAAAAAATGTGAAAGGAATATTCTTATCATTTTACGAACAAGACACTTTTCTACCATTTTACAGTGAAAAAGGAATATTATTTTTATAATTTTACTACATGTAAGGAATTAAAATCCATAATTAACATAATTTCATTTAATCTTCCTTTTCAATTTTATAAGGACATTTTTAAATAAAATATATTTAAAAGTGATTTTCAAAGAAAATGATTTCTCAAAATGTTTTTCCAAATGAAAATAATATTTTCCGCAAGAATGTTTTTAAAGATAATTTTATTATATTTATATTAATCAACAATATAAACCATTAATTAATACTCCAGTGGGTATATGTTGTATTGATACTATCCTTATTCTTTCTCTTAATAGTTTAAGATCATTTTGACCAAGGAAAGTATTGACATTCACTTCCTTGATTCATTCTTGTAGTAATTAAATTCCCCTTGAATTATTAAATTTTAATTAGAAATTAAATTTCCCCTAAATATCCATATTATTTATCATGGATATTCCTATTTCCTAAAATATATTCCTTTTTTTAAATATGGTGTTTAATTTAAAAGTTATTTGATTAAATGAGAAAATATTTATAAATTTGTATCCTTTACTCAATATGGATATTTGATAAGATGCATTGTTTATGAATTAAATAGAATATTTGATATATGATGAATGATTTGGACATGTAATACATGGTTTAAGGACTAGTTAATGTAAGACTCATCGATGCATCGGTAGTCTCATGAGATAAAAACAGTTTTCTACAAACCCATTTGGGTTTATAACCAATTAGTTTTAAATTGTATGGAGGATAGATCTTGAAAGTAAGTGTCTTGTGAAAGGTATTGAAACAAATCAGATGGGTTTTTACTTAGAATGTTTTAAACTATCTTTTGGATTGATATTTTTGGTAAAGTTATCATGTGCCTGGGTAACATGACATCCAATAATTAAACATTTCCTTAATTCAAATTTAGTTTTCATTATACATGATATTTTTTCTATGATATTTTATATAGATGAATTTAATTATAATTTTATTATTTAAATGTCATGTTTTTTTAGTTATTTAACTTTCTATATTGATTATTAATTATCTATTCATATAATCACATAATCTAAATAACATGTGTGTTTAGTTATTTATCTTTCTATATTGATTATTCATATTGATTCATGATATCTTCTGCCATATTTAACCCTTAATGAGAATTTTATCTCACTTTTATTTTGTTTCCTTTCCCTAATACATGAAGATGAATTATTGGAATGAGTTTAAAGGATGCTGAACTTTTAGTTTTGTTATGATTTATTTTCTTTTCCTAATGTAAAATGGGTATCATGTATATATATAGTTTTACAAAACTACTAAACTGATTGATCCTTTCAGATTTGAATCTTGTATATATATCAATATAATAAATTAAAAAATTGGATCTAGGATCCTGGGGTTAGGGTCACTATAGTTGATATCAGAGCAAGTTTAGTAGAAACCATGGAAACTAGATTTAGGTAAAACAAAGATTAAATAACATAACCCTATGATAAACTTTGAGGATAATTATAGAAGAACTTCCTAATATTTTGGTAAGGTAAGTATTATGTGGTCTTTCCTAGAAATACATTGCTGTATGGGTACTAAAGGTGGATGTGGTTCTGGAATAGAGGCACCAAGGGGTAATAACTCAAAAAGGTGCACCAGGCTTGACTCAAGCATTACCTGGTACCTAAAAATGGGCCTTATTTCACACCTAGTATGAAAATCATAGGGGATATAATGGATTTAGGGTTAATATAATCATTATATTTTTTATACATTGCAAAAAAAATTCATTGAATATCTTAATAAAAAATTTATTTAATGATTAATTTCATTTCAAGGATATCCATAATTTTTTGAGAATTTTAAACGAATTATATAGTTTAGAAAAGGGAAAACCTGTATGTCGGGTGACAAACCATTATGTACAGAAATTCCATGGGGATTGAACCCAAGATTGAAGGATGATAATATTTTAGCACCTACCACTGGCCTATGGAAAGTCCTGGTTAATATGTCATTGTCTTTAGTTAAATGATTTAAAAAATAATAAATATCAATGATGAACCAATAATGTTACATTTTATGTTTAGAGATTAATTTATCATATTGGATAACTTGTGATAACCATATTAGTTTTGTAAAATAGATAAAGATAAACCTAAATAATTTTTTATGGATCTTATTATCGGGTATTCATTTCTTGGAGTAAAGGTATAAATTTGAAATTGATCAAAGAATAGCAAAAGGATGAAATTTTGTATATGAATTAGAAATTTATCAAGTAAATATATTTACTTATATTCTTATATAGTAAAATAATTAATCAACTTTAGAAAAATAATCTTGAAATAAAAATTTTATCCTAATACCTTTTTTTATGTTAAACCAATGATCTTACAAGTCATTATATATTTTTAGATTTGAGGAACCCAACCTTTCATTGATCTTTCAATTTATTGTGATAAATTACCTCAATCACTCTCTATAATTATTTACGTTTTCCCTCCATTTCCATATCTTCACTTTCCACTAATGTTCTCCAACTTGGGAACCTAGTTGTTTGTTATTCCATATGTCCTTCTTACTTCCCATTATATCTTATTAAGAAGAAGTTTTACAAACCCTTATCATAATGTGGGTTTTTAAACAATGGTATTTTAAAATTTTAAACACTTTATTATTGAGATAAAGTTTAAATTTCAATTAAACAATTCATTTAAGGTAGTAAGATTGTAACACCCAAAAAATTTAAAATATAGACATCATATTTGATAGTGTGTATGACACACAACATCAAGTATAGAAAGGAATATAACATCCTAAGAATTTGTGATATATTTAAAATTTTAAATAAATTCAATACATTATATAGATCAAAATTAAAATGACACTGAGTTTAGCTCATGTTACATATAATAATAATTTTCTTCAATATCCTGCATTACACACAAGACCAGGTTTTATTGAAAAATAATATACTATTAATATTATTATTTATTATAATATTTATTACCTAGACATTATAATGGTGGGTATAAATATGATTAAATGAATTATAAAAATATACATTTTACACGCATTTATTTTTTATCAATTTATTATAAATAATAATAATAATTATTTAAAAGAAAAAGAAATGTTTTTGGAGAAACTGTATTTTCCTAAAAGACGGTTTAATCATGTTTGGCACACATAATTTAAACTTATTTTTTAACAATTTTAGAAACTTTATGTCAAAAAATAAACTTAATTTTGAAATCTTAATACCAAAATTGTCTTAGGTTGAACTATTTATATTTTTAAGAAGTTTCTTTTTTTGATGAATAATAAAAAATAATGGATTTTAATTGAAAAGAAACTTTTAATCTAAATAAATTATAATGTTAAATTATATTTTTAATTGGTTTTAAACTAAGAAAATTTCAATTATAAATATATTAATCAAATTTGGGTCATTTTAATCATTTTAATATTTAATTTTGATATAAAAATATTGTAAACTTTTGAACATTTCAACTCTAAAAACCCACTTTCTCGTCACATTCGTGGGATTAAATTTAAATTTAAATTTTCTGCTTTTGTGATTTGATTTTGTAAAAATGGATTTCATATTTTTAATCATCATAATTTATAATTTATAATAAGTCTAAATGATTTTTTCCTAAGTGATTATTGAAAATAATTAAATTAATTACAACAATTAAGGTAAAAATGAGTTAATCAAGGGATTAAACTTTAAACTTAAGGGAAAAAATGACCTATAAACTTGTCCAAGACTGATTATATGCCCATATTTAGACCTTATAACTTCTAGTATCAATAATGAACTATTATTGGGGCCTGGTTATTTGAAAAAATGTGAGTGTAATTAACTCTTTCAAAAAATTACAAGTGTGCCACTCTCTCCACTTGTAAAAGGCCATCCATACCCTCTTGACTTCACACCTTAAAACCACTTTGGTTCAAACAATACATGCGAAAATAACTTTCCAAATTCCATAAACCATACCAAAATCATTATTTTTTACATAAATCCATCATTTCATGGCATTAGTGTAAACCTAAGGAGGATACCCTAAAAATTGGTAACATTTTTTCAACAAGCACCTTAATTTTATTTCCTTATACACCTCCTTAAATTTATATTATACCATGATTATATAATAATATAAATATATTATATATAATGAGATGTTTTTATGTTAATGGTATAATCTATAATAACACACAATTCCATCAAATGGGTTATGAAATAATCATTCATGTATACGGTGGACTATCACCTTGTAACCCAATGCGATTCTTTTTTCCATCACCACCTCTCAAGGTTGGGTATGATGAGGGATCTAAATTATATATATAAAATTTATAAAATAATTATACATATTTATTCACTATATCATTTATATCTTTTAACCATCCATTCCATAGGATATATGATAACTTCACTCGTGTGTACGACAAACTACCACCTCGCGAAGTGATGTGATTCTTCTTTCACTAACGCTTCACATGGAAGGTGATAAAGATAAATTTAATTATTATATGTGATATGAATGAAATATTTATTATATTCATGAAATATTTATCATTATGTAAAGATAATATATATATATATATATCATTTTATTTCTTTCCTTTTTCACTCACGTAAAGATGATAACATCGTTCATGTATGTGTAGACGACCACCTTCATGAAGTGACGTGACTCAATATTCATCATCACACAACATGGATGGAATATATACATATATAATATGTTATTAATTATATTATTATAATTATGTAAAGGTAAAATATTACTTACCTATTTTCCATAATGATCCATGAAAATTGGAAATGTTACGCATGCGTATGTATGACCTACCATCTCCATGATCATAACGTACTTAATTTTTCATAAAAATCATTAATGATTGGTTTTAAAAGTATAATTAATGAATTAATATGATAATTATTTTATTATTATTATTTTTAATATGATTAAACTATACAATATATGTAATAACTAGATCTTAAATAACAAAACACGCTTAAGAAAACAATGCAATTAACACCCGAAACAATGAAAATAAAGAATAATTATTAATTAAAAATGATAAAATGTTATAAAAGGATCATATATGATATTATAAATATTAATATGGTTCTATTGAAAGTTAATTACATGTTTAAAACCACTATATAAGAGGTTAAATCACATTCAACCAAAATGAAGCATGATGTAAGGGATTTCGTCTCAATTTCATTTCATTGAGGCATATTGTATTATTATGAACCTAATTTATTTTATATGGTATATATACTTCCCATTTGAAATATAATATCACGAATAATTCATTATTCATGGTATTTTAAGTTTTTATTTTAATTATTTTATCTAATTGTATTTGAATTAAAAGTTACCAAGTGGTAAATAGTTTCATAACTCACTTTCCTTTCAGTGGGTTATATTATTTATTTATTAATATTATATGATTATGTGTATAATGAATTGCTAATATATATTTTTGTATTAAAAACTTTTTTATGTGTATTTATATTTGATACCATAATCTATTCATTCATTAATTCTCACTTCAAAGTTATGATCATTTTAAGGGTTTGTTTCATAATCTCATTTTAATCGAGATTGTTTATTCTTGAATATCCATAAAAGGGAATTATTTTATAATTGTTTAATAAAACCTTTTATTTTATTATACTTTGATTAATCATGATATATCCAAGTAATAGTACCATTTTTTTACTATTTGGTATAAAAAATGTTTTTAAGGAAATCTGACTTCATTTCCCTCTTCAGTCAGAAACCTGTTTTCTTCAAAAACCATTTTTTATAAAAATGTTTTCAAAAATGTTTTTAACTTTTCAAAATGATTTATAAAAGGAATTTTCACCCATTTTATACTCTTTAATTTTTTTTCAAGAGAAAATTATGTACTTTAGAAAAAAATTCTTTTTTGTATTTTACCAAAAATATAAAAGGAATCTTCTTATCGTTTTCTAAACAAGGATATTTTATAACCTTTTTATAGTGAAAAATGAATGTTATTTTTTTAATTTTATGGCATATACTTAATTACCCATTATAATGAACTTCATTTATTTAAATCTTTCTTTTCAATTTTATGAGGATATTTTTAAATAAAATGTTTTTAAAAGTTATTTTCAAAGAAAATTATTTTTCCAAATGTTTTCCAAAATGAGAAGGATATTTTATTCAAGAATTTTTTTAAAGATATTTTTATGGAATTTATATTAATCAATGAAAAGAACCATTTATTATTACTATAATGGGTATATGTATTATTGATACCATCCTTATTATTCCTCTGGATGGTTTAAGATCATTTTGACCAAAGAAAGTATTAAAGTTCACTTTCTTGATTTATTCTGTTAGTAATTAACTTTTCCTTGAATTATACAATTTCCATTAGAAATGAAATTTCCCCTCAATATCTATATTATTTATAATGGATATGTTTATTTCTGAAATCATATACAATTTTTACATAGGGTGTTTACTTTGAAATCTATTTGATTGACTAGGGAAATATCAATAAATTTGTTTCCTTTACTCAATACAGATATTTGATAAAGAACGTTTTTATGAATTAAATATATTATTAGATATATGAGTAATGATTTGGAAATGAAATACATGGGTTGGGTACCAATTAATTTAATACCCTTGATGAATTGGGAGTTTCATGAGATAAAATTAGTTAGCCATATACCATTCGCCTTTATAACCAAGAAATTTTAAACTATCTGGAGGATAGATATTGATAGTTAGGTTCTTGTGAAAGGTCTTGAAACAAATAAAATGATTTTTTAACCAGCATGTTTTGAACCATATTGAGGATAATTATTGATGTTAAAGGTATCACGTGCCTATGAAACATGATATCCAATAATTAAGAATTTCCTTTATTCAGATTTAGTTTTCATTATCCATGAGATTTTCACTATGATATTATCTATGGATTCATTTCATTCTCAGTTTATTATTTAAATGGAATGTTTTCAATTATTTACCTTTCCATATTGATTATACCTAATATATTATTTCAATCAAGTAATTTTAATGGCATGCATGTTTAGTTATTTACCTTTCCATATTGATTTGGATTGTTGATTCATGATAGATTCCACTATACTTAACCCTTTCCGAGCATTTGAGTACACCCTTATTTTGTTTCCTTTACTTAGTACATGAAGCTTAATTCTTGGAATGAGTATCAAGGATATTGATCTTTTACTTTTTTATGATTTATTTTCTTTTACCAATGGAAAATGGGCATCATGTATGTATATAGTTTTCCAAAACTGCTAAACCGATTGATCCTTTGGTATTTGAATCTTATATATATTCCAATGTAATAAATTAAGGCACCTACTCCAGGCTATTGGGATTGGGGTCGCTACAAATTAAATCATGAAAAAATTAATAAAAATATCTGGAAAACATATAAAATAATAAAGGAACATCAAATTCCCCCACACTTAAGACATTTCCAGAACTCAAGTAATTATTTAGTCAAATTTAGTTGAAAAAAATGAATCTCAAGATTGAAATACTGAATGGACATAAAAATAGGTCATCAAATTAATTTCCACCTTGGATTTTCCTCAAGTAGAGAATAAAGTTTCCCTCAATAAAATTAAATGTTTTTAGTTAAAAATACAATTGCTATTTTGCAAAAATTATTGACCTTAGTTTTTTTGAAATGAATTAAAAAAACTTAAACTTTTATTCAAATGAAAGTCCAGACTTCTCTTTACCTCTAAGAGAATAAACTCACTTAAATAATATCCATAATAATTAGACACTCTATTTGGATGAGAAAATTTAATAATTATAATGCAAGATAAATAACTAATATAAAAGATTAAATAATAAAATAATTAAAGAATTAAGGAATGAAACATTCAACCTGGATTAGTATTTTTATTTTTTAATTCATTAAATGCATATTTTATGAGTTTAAATTGAAGTTAAAAAATTTCAAAGGCAATGATAAATATATAACATTCATCCAACCTTTTTCCAAAACCAATTTCATTCAAGAGGGAAATAAAAATAGTAAAATCAATTGAATCTATTAGGTAATATAAAATTAACCTCATATTAAAGGCTACATGAAATTAAAACTTCATAATTTTTTTACCATTTAAAATGTTAATTTAAACTTGAGAACATAAAAATTTGAAAAAAATTATTGGATTTTGATGGATTTTACAACAAAGTATAGTTTGGCTCATTTAAAATGACCCTCTCCTCCACACATAAAACCCAAAAATATCCCCATTATTGATCTTAAATATTATAGAATATAATGAGAGATTTTGGTTTAAAATATAGTCTCAATTTAGTAGTAAAATGAAATATTGAAGGGTCGTAATGAAATTTAAATATAATTTTCCAAAAGTTCCATCCCTTTTCAAAAATATAACATAAAATGTACAAGTTTTTTTCATTAATAGAAAAAATTATTTTCAAATTAGATAAAATAATATAGCATGTTAATATGTGACTTCACTTTAAACAAAGTGTTGAGTCCAAAGGTATTTTAAAGGGTGAAACCAAGGTTTCAATTTGTTTTCAAAATTATTTTCAATAATAAAGATTCAAGAAAGTATAAAACTAAACATATTTAAGTATAATAATAAGAATAATTAAGTTCAAATAACTAATTAATCAACCAACACACTTAATTCTAATGCAAGATAATAAATTAGAATGAAAATTTTATGGAAGCATGCAATGATTACAAAAATTTATATATTCTAAGTAACTATTGAATTAACTCCCCTAAAAATTGTTTCTTTGTTTCCTTATAGTTTAGATAAATAATCACCATACTTAATCACGTAAAATGACAATTTGTGTCTCCTATTAAAGTAAATTTAAGCATAAATATATAAAAATAATTAAATCCATATAATGAAAACAAAAATTTAAGACCAAGAAAATGTAAGAGTGTGTAGTAGAAAGCAGTGGGCTAAGTGAGTAGGATAAAAGTGTAAATATTAACTAACTAGTATGATGAGGGTTTTTTATTACTAAAATAAAAGAAACAATGAAAAAAATATTCAATCATGGGTTGCCTATCATAAAGAACTAATTTTATAGTCTTCAACTAGACTCTCTTAGAAACTATCCATAGTCACTAGGAGGATGTGGTTTCCAAAGTAGGAACCAATAAATGTGTTTTATTCATGTATTTTTAAGTGGGAATTGATTTCTAGGGTCTTCCCTACCTCTAATAAAACATTTAAAACCCTTATCAGTTTCAATATACCCTTGTAAACACCCCTTATAGATATGAACATCATACTTCTTAGTTCTATAAATAATTTAGAATTGATAAATTTTAAATTTTCATTAAGAGAACGTAGGGTAAAAGATGTTATCATGGGTATAGAACAACCCTAAAATATTTCTTATAAATTTAATCCCTATAATTTATAAAAACAACTATTAAAGACTAAGTTTTGAAAATCATATTTAAGAAGTGGTTTCTTAATGATGCTTTGAGAAGTTTTTAATTCTTTGGAAACTAAAAATATTTCATATTCTAATTTATTATTTTATTTAACATGAATTTCATCATCCAAAATAGTTGATGTCAAAAAAGAAATATCAAGAAGGTCTAAATTAAACTCATTCAAAAAACATTCATGTTTAGTCTTGTTCAATTTTTTATTTTCTTCCAAATATTATTCAACTGTAATATCACAACCAATATCCACTACTTATGAAAAACAATCTCTTATATGTTTTTTTAATGTGTACTTAACTTTAGATTCATGTTCCAGAACATCATCCCCTAAAAAAGGTTGTGAAATTTGGGTTTTAAATGTCAACAATGGGTAAATGAAACTCTAATTTAGTTAGATAAAAAATATATCATGAAAACTCCAGATATAATTCAATCCTCACAAGTTGGTTAACATGCGATTCCCATTTATCATTAATTCTAGGTGAGGCTAATCATTAATGAGGGGATAAATGAATAAATTTTCTTATCTAGTTTTCAATTTGAAATCCACTTCCTCTTACTCCTTATCATGAAATGGTTCAAAGATTGTGGGTTTACCATTTTTAAATAAGGAATTTGACATTGAAAATCAGAATCAATATTTTCAAAAGCATATAATTCTATTTTAATGTTTTTTCCAAAGGTTACACAAATTCCATATAAAGTTTGTTTCCTATTATTTTAACAAAATAGGTTGATGTATTTTTAACTTTTAATTCCTATTATTAAATATTTTATTCAACTAGAAAAACTATTGGTTCAAAACACTTAAATTCAATATGTTTAGGAGAGATAATGACAATGGACTAATCCTATTATAATTCATCTGTTGAGACAAGTTTGTGGTATTTATGCAATTTTGTGTATAAATATTTGATCAAAATTGAGTTATTTTTCTATATTTTTTATTATTAAATTTCCTCTAAATTTCCATTCTTAGGTTCAATTAATTCATTTTATTCACTCCTCATTTCAATTTTCATTTGATATTTCATTTTATTACCTGACTCCCATGTTGCAAATTGAAATATCTTCATTATATCATTGTGTTCTTCTTAATATTCATTAAATCTATCAAATAATTTTTAATAAAAGTTCTTTTAAATATGATTGATCATTGGTTTGGGGTTCATAATAGCCTTGGTTTTATTCAAGAAGAAAATTTTGTTGTGGTTTATTATAGGAACACTTGCAATCAGTGTGCCTATAATAACCATAAAAAACATAGTAAAACTCTCTTTTTTGAACCCAACCAAAAAATTGGTCCATTTTTAAATAAAAAACATTAGAAACAGATTAAAAAAACTCAATAACTATAGTATAACACATAATAAGTAGAATAATTTTAAATTCAACACTCGAAAACATTGAAAACAATTTTTTAGATTTTTTGTTTGTTTTTTTAATATTTTTATTTTTTGGGTTTTTTTTCAATCTTAATACATTATTTCCAAGCCTTAATCGACAATGATGATAAAATTTAAGTGGATTGATATAGAGAACCTATGATTTTACACATATCATTACACAATTTTAAGCATAATTAACTATCAAATACAACCTAGGATCATAAAGTCAAGTGTCTTTGGAAGATTAGGTACATAATTTGAAGACATGAAACCAAACTAAAAACTTATTTTATTTAATTTCAATAATGGTATCCTAACTTCAATTGATATATTACATCTGTTTTGGATAACCTAAGTAATACATAAACAAAAGGGATGAGCTAAAAACTCAAACAGGGGAATAAAAATAAAAATAAAACATAGCACATGGGTTAGAATACATAACATGATGACATAAAAGGCATTGAACATGAGTAAACATAAGTAAAAATAACATTTAAAACATGGGAAAATATAATTATAGAAAAATAGAAAATTTTAAACAGAATATAACATGACATAAACATGAGTCAAGGCTAACTTCCAAGACTATATCACATGGTGGACAAAGTCACATAAAGGAATCAAGTTCACTCCCTATCCCAACCTGACGTATCATGAGACTAAAAATCAACCAACGTATTGGAGAAATATTTGGGCACACCCATAATAACATGTTCATTAATATGTGTTCCAAATGAATAATCAAACATCAACATAAGGGTTACCCTTGTAAAGAAATGGGTATCATAATCATGTCATAGAGCATAACAAATGAGTGAATCATAAAAGTGTCCATGAAAGAATTGATTTAAAACATACATGGACATTAATAATTGAAAATACAAATATATTATGATAATTTATGTCAATTTGAAGTGCAAACATGTAAAATAAAGTTTTTACGAAACATTATAAATGAGCCACTTTAATGCGGTTTAAGGAGAAATATTATGGAGTCTTTAAAGAGTAAAAATGAATAATTGTTTATATAAAATCAGAAATGAACCAATATAGTTTTTCATGATAAAATTGTTTAATTTATAAAAATAAATATGGCTTAGAAAAATTATGGGGTGCACTTTAAAATAGGCTAGAAATTGAGAAGTTTCCTTTATCCGGGATTGCTTACCAGGAAGAATTGATAAGGGAACCTTTTTTAAACATGTATTTACCCATAAAAAAAGAAGGTAATAATCTAGATACATGATTTTAGAACATATAAAAATAATTTATAATAATTTCATAAAAATAAATAAGTTTTACATTGTGGTAAAGAGAGATAAAGTGTAACCGAAAGGAAAAATGGAGGTTCGAAAAGAATCCCTTAACTTATATCCAAAATGGTTCTACAATTAATCTTAATGACTTATATAATCAGATTAAAACCATTAATTAATAAATTAATAACCTTTTATACATGTATTTTATCTACTATAATTTTATTAAGTTCATTTATGGACTTTTTGATGGGTTAAGAGATTCAATTTCTTCATTCGGGAGTGTTGGTTTCTTTGGTTTTCATGATTAGTTTACTTGTACACATGTACGAAAAATCATGAAAATTAAAATGGTTGTATATAATTGAAGTTATATGTTATTAATGAACATAAATAATATTAAATTATTATATAAGTCATTTGATAATTTGGGGTGAGTAAGAATCTTTAGATAAGACATTAGTGATAATCGTTTAGATTATTTTGGCTGTTTTTTGATCATCTCAAACTAATTTTGTTTTATTAATTAATATTACAAATATAAAATGGTTAAATAACATTATATAGGCTTTAATACATACATTATAATCTTTTTTAACCATATAAATGGTTTTATAAGTAGTCTTGAACAAGGTAATGGAAATTGAAAACTTTTTCATCCTTAAATGCGATAAATTAACACATCACATACGATGTTTTCATTTTTAGTAAATAAAGAAGGGGGTAAGATAAATTATAATTAATTATTACATTAACATTATAAAATTAAATTATATATAATATAATATAGTTTTTATGCCACTTGGATAAGGGGAGGTGATGAGAGAATTAAAAAATAAAATAAATTGTAAAAAAATTAAAAGAAAAATGAAAGAGGATTTTACCTCTTGAATTTATCCTCCTTGATAAATTCATTAGGGAAAGGGGTTTATTATTTTGCAGAGAAAAAGGGATCTTGGAAATGGGGGAGATAATTAGGAAGAGGATTATAGATAATTTGAAAAAGTCTCAAATTTATAAAGGTGTGAGGAGAAGGGGTGGTATTTGTATGGGAGGAGAGGGTTGTTTTCTCATTATTGTATTCATTAGTTTATTATGTTGCCTCAAGACTATGAATAGTTTTATAATTATCTCTAAATATATTAAAATAATGAATAATATTTCAATATTATGGGGTTAAATCATCCATACATCATCTATGACTCAATAATTCATGTATTTATCTTTTATCGTAAATTATCATATTTTACTATTCAACGAAAATTCAAGTATTTTAGAAAAATACTAAAAATTAACCCTAACTATTTTTCAACATATAGAATTAAAAAATGAACTTTATTTTATGAAAATAATTTTCTAAATATAATAAATTTAATTTTTAATTAAAATCATCATTTACTTGGAAAATACTGATTCTAAAATTATAACTGATTTTATAACACTTTGAAAAATTAATTAAGGTCTCATTAAGTTATATTATAATCATAAGATAATAAAATATTAATTTATGAATACATTTTATTAAAATAGTTTTTTAAATCATTATATTAATTATAAAATTGAAAATAAACATTTGTGTTTTATAAAAATATTAACATTTAATTAATAATTTCTAAAACATTTATTTACTTATACTATGATATAATTATATCATATTACCATTTATAAGATGCATAAATTTTATTTATACATTAATAGGTGAAGTAACTATTCTATTTTCTGATTTACTATATAATAATGGTCATATTATTATTCTAAAGTTCAAGTTACTATTCCATTGATATAGGTTCCCTAACTTATACAAATACATCTTATGCCATTAATTATTCATCTATAATGTTTTTACTGTGTTCTATATGTTATTTTATGTGATTTATACTTCATGAAATAATTATAATAAGGGAATTTCCATTGATATAATTCTGGGTTGTTACAACTGAAGGTCATCACGACCATCAAATTTTCATTTATAACATGTACTAACATAATAGTGAAGGGTCGATCAATTAGAAAGAAGGTTAAGAATGATCCTAGGGATTTATTTTATCCTAATATACCAATAATAGGGATGGGAATGGTGAAAAATGGTTGTGAAAATGTGTGAGGATAGAAAAATGATGTGAGGAAGAAGTGTAAGAGATGTTAGGTCTAACCTAAATTAGTGAGTAGGATCATGAAGAAACATTATAATGAGGAATTAGTTAACTATGTTTAATGATATTATAATTCTCTTGAAAAATTAAATCAAAATATTTTTTAATTTTTTTTGTCAAACACAGATTAAACTGTCATCCATTTGTGAAATCTCATACAACTAGTTTCAAAACTCCATCACTTGTTTTGAAACCACAATTTTTTTTCACTCAGTCATAAATTAACTCTTCACATCTCAATACATTGAGTAAAACAAAAATTAAATTGAAATTGTAAAATACATGAATAATGAGTTGAAAAACTGAATAAGAAAACAAATCCATAAATGTTAAATCAAATTAATCTGACTAAAATTTACACATCAATTTCACATAGTGCATGTTAAATGAATTCAAGTGAAAATAATAAGTAGAACAAGACTATATTTTAAAAATAAATAAATAAAATATATATAAGATCTTATATCTCTCGAGATGAAGTTATGAAACATGATTCTAGAAATATCTCACCCTCTCATCTTTCTTATGGAGCTCTGATGTTAACTCGGAATTAGTTTCTACCCCAAATCCATGTGTTTCTGTCAATTATCAGAGGTCTCCTGGTATCTTCTTAATTCTTGGTCCAGGTCCTATTTTAATGAATTCATGTGTTAGATCCCTTGTTGAAGTTCAATAGCAAGAAAATTTCATCCTTGAATTTTAATCTTCCACATGGTATGGGTTTCTATTCACCATCTTCAACCCATGACTCAAGTTGAGTTCTATAACAAATTTTGATAGCCCCATGTGATATTCAAACAACAAAAGGATTCATCTACAAGATCCAATATTATTTTAATACAATGAACTCTTTTTCATATTCAAATACAAGTTTATTTTTATTTGAGTTGAAAATTTAGGGAACTAGATAATTCATTTTAATTATTTATAAAAATAGTCTTTAAAGTATAGAGGACCCTTACACAATTTTTGAAACCTCATCCCGACTCTTACATAAGAATTATGACCCTTACACGAGTCAACCACTACCCTTATGCAAATCGAACACTACCCTTATAATGACCCATACTTTACATACATTGTTATTACTTCATAATTGAAGCATACTTATTACAACATATAACAAAACCATGAAAGGACCGTATAGGTATAATGTGTTTAGAAACTGGGAAACATAAACAACCGGTTTATAAATCATCTACATTGTCTCCCGTTTATTTCATTATATCTAGAGTCCCTTTTGGCATATTCTACTTAATACCCTTCTTCCAGACATGGGGAAAAGAAAACATACAAAAGGGTGAGATAAAATGCTCAGTAAGGGGTAAACAAAGGAAATATAAATCATATCATATCCATAATAACATAAAATTTTGAAAATATTAACCTTCAAAAGAGATCATAATATCATGACATGAGATGAATCATAGTAGTGAAAATTAATCCTAAATAATCATAACTTAAAACATGAAACTTTGTGGCATATAAAAATAATCATAGAAAATAATTTCATATTAGTCAAGGCTCATTGCCAAGACCATTATAGTGGACAAAGTCCATTACTGAACCGAGTTCACTCCTCATTCCAGTCCTGTATCACTGAACCAAATTAACTTTCCATTCTAGCCATGTCTATCTCATTAGATATAAATCTTTACCCAATGCATTGGAGGGATATATAGGTCCCACCTATCTCAAAATGAAACCATTCTTATGTGTTCCACAAAATCATAAATCATACATCACAACATAACCCATGTAATAAAAATGGGATTCTTAAACATCGTGACATCATAAAACAATTCATATAAGATAAAGGACTTCATAAAAATAATTCCATAACAACATAATAAAATCAATGTAACAATATCGATAGAAACAGAAACCTATATTTTATTAGATGGAAAATAATTTTGATAAAACACTTGAACTCCATTCTTGAGGAAAATATCCTTTCTACTTCAAAAACATTTTTCCTTTGTTAACATGTCATACAATTGTAAACTAAAAGAAGTTGATCAAAAATAAACTTGAAAACCTATAAAGTAAGATTAATGGAAATAATGTTTTATGAAATCATAAAAATCCATTCATTCCGTATAAGTTAAAAAAACATTCTTCTCTTAATTGGCTGAAAAAGTCAAAAAGTACCTCGTACTGCAAACGACAAAAGATTCTATTCATATCTTTTACTAAAAATTAACCAATAGGTAAAATTTGATTTAAAACATTTTAGGAGGATAGAAATAATATTACATATTGAGGGAACATGGATGTGGATGATAAATATGCCTCAGTAATTACCGAAGTATAAACAATCTCGGATAAAAATTGAGATTGCGAGATTCTCCCTTACCTTAGGTCTGATAGGATTTGTACGTATGTGAACCTCCTGTATAATGATTTAAATAATGTCATTTACTTATTAAATAATAATATTCATTGTTATGATATCATAAATGGTCATATTCTTATCTTCTTATTAGTAATATTTCATTTTTACTTTTTATTCAGGTGTTCATTGCTTTATGTTCTTATGCATGTTTTGTCGAATAAATTCTTATTCTTATTTTTAGGTTATAGATACCTCATTTAAAGAATGGTATTAATGTAATATATATCATATTTATTTATTCAATTAATTTATATAATCATTATTCAATGAAGATCATGTAGAACGAGTCGCATCACATCGTGGAGACGGTAGGCCGTACGTACGCACGAGCGATGATATCGTTCCCATGATCGTGGAATTGTATTGAAGTGTATGTATACTATTTCAGAATCAATATACCTTTAAAATAATCATATATATTTATTCTTTACACCATTATACCCATCCAATCATGGTGGTAGTGGAAAAAATATTACACCACGGTGTGGAGACGGTATTCCGTACGTACGCACGCGCGGTGATTTCATTTTCTGTAGGATGGATAGAAGGTGAAATAGGGTTATTTCATATTTATAATAACATATTAGTATATTAGTGATACTTATGTTATTACTTCATAATGAAACAACTAAATAAGAGGAAGTAGAAGATGAAATAAATTTGAGAGAATCGGTAACAGATATTACCTCTTCTTCGAAACGCCTCTTTGAAACCTCCTCTTATGGAACTAAAATTGGTCTTTGAAGAAGACCAGAACCTATAGTATGTTTCTAAAGAAGTTTATAAAGGAAATGGGTAGATGTTGGCCAAGCTTGAAGGCTCAAAATGGTGTGAGGAGGAGAGGGAGGAGGTGCCCTTTTATAAGGCTGGAGAGGGGCACCTTTGGAATTATAAGAAATATTAATTTATAATAAATTCCAACCCCACTTAAAAACCTCCAAAATGACTCAAATCAGAAGATTATATGAGATAGGGTTGTAATATCATCAAAAAATAAAATTTAGACAAGTTTTTAATTTATTTTAAACATTATCAACTTGATTTATCCTTATATAATCTATTTAATTTTATTTGTGGTAATAATATTCTAAATTTTAAATCATTATAAATAATTACTTATATGTTTTTAATTTTAAATAATTGTATTATTTATTACATTTTGGACCATATAAATTTTAATTTATAATTTTTAGATATTTTTTTTATTTCTAAACAATTTTATAATATGTAATATTTATAAAATAACAATAGTGTCAATTTTGACACTATTCATTTATTTGAATTTAAATAAAATATATATAGAAGATATGTTCAAACTAAAAGATTTAATAGATTAATAACATGTCATTTTTATCTATAAAATTAGTGGACTACATTAAATAGTTCATATAATATTTATTTTAATACTTTTAAAATCATTTATTTGATATTTCAATCAATAAAATAATTTCAACATCACTATTGTGTCATAATTAATGATAATTATTTAATCCCTAAAAATTATAAATAAATTCATAAGATGTAGATAATTTTATTATCTTTCTAGGGAATATTTATATCCTAAGTTTTATGATGTTTATCACTAAATTAAAATTATTACACTTATAAGATTTAAGAGAGTGACATGTTGTCACTTTCTTTGGTTTTAATAATAATTATATTATTTCATGGTCAAAAGTCCATGAAATGAATCTAGTCCTACCCTTTGGTGATATTTGTAGACTTTTATTCATCCAATAGGATTTTGGAAAGTGTTAGGGTAATATTATAATATTATTTTTACCCTTAATTACCATATTTACATTTAAGTGTAGTAAATAAAAATTACCGTAGTTACTATTCATAATATCAAAAAAATAAAATAAAAGTAAACTATTCACATAATTTGGACCCACTGAATTAAAATATGGAATCCATTTTTCAAAATTAAAAACACAGAAGTTTCAATAATTAATTTAAAATTAATCCCGTTGTTAAGAAAACAGATTTTAAAAGTTAAAACATTACCCAAGATTGAAATGTTTTTACCAATGAATTCAATGTAAAATTTGTGGTAATGACATACATTATATTAAATGGTAAAAATATATTCTATTTATACTTTAAAACCATTTAATATTATAATTTAACCATATAAATTATTGCGATGAAAAAAGTTGTTTTTAATTAAAATACAGCATGTTTTTACTATTCATTAAAATATGAAAGTTATCAGAATAATATGAAGAATTTATCCAATGTAAATTTTTTATCCTGATTCCAAAGAAGAATTTTATTTTGTCAAATTGAACTTATAAACATGTCAAAAAATAGATTTAAAGTGGGTGCGCCATCAAAAGGCGGCAAAACTGCATTTTTTGAAAAATACTTATTTTACCCGAAAAATTTATTTTGTTCTCATACCATATTCTTGAAAATGTGTAAGATGAATAATAATGTTATGAAATTTAAAATTTAGTTAATACTATTCATAACAGCTAGTTTATATAATATATTGTTGTTTAGTGAAACTCGATATTGCGTACAACACACGCTATCGAGGAAGGTTGCTTTTGCGTATAACGCAAGCCAAGATAGTGTTGTGTGTAGTGAAAGATTCCTCTGATGTTGAGTATAACATAAGACATAAAAAAAATATACTTCTCATAAAATATCAGGGTGTTACAACCCTTATGCAACCATAACTACCTTTATCAACTTCTCTTCTAAATTTACTAAAAAGCATTTACTCTAACACAAATCGAATACTATGATCACACATCCATCACTACCTTTATACAACTTCTCTTCCACCTTTACAAAAATTCCTTTATCCTGACACAAATTCCCTTACCCTTACGCAATGTGTTTTGAAGTGCTGGGGTACCCTTATGTAGCCTCCCACAAACCCTTATACAAATTCAGTTCTAACTTTACGTAGGTTCCAATACATATAACAAGGTTTCACTACCTTTACACAACTTATATTTAACACAAAAAATTAAATATTTTGTGAAAATAAATAATTACATGTAAAAAATCACAACTTCCAGTAACAAAATTAAACCATTTATTTAAATAAAAAAATTAGAAAAAATATATAAAAATAATATATTTTTAATTAACTTTAAGTTCCATTAATTAAAAAAATTAAATATGAGATATTTAATTACTAAACATCAATATTAAAATAGAAACACTTTAAATTAGTATGAAAAAATAAAATTAGAAATAAAATAAAAAGAAACTATAGGCAGACAAAATTAATAATTTAAATGTAAAAATAAAAATTTGAAGATAAAATTGATAAATTAATAATTCCAATACTTAATTTACTACAATTCAATTATTTTACATTTAAAACACATTTTATTAATTAAATCATCAAAACCTTAATAAAAATGTATAGTAAACATGTGAAAGAATAAAGGCACATTAGTAGATCAAACTCTAATCTCATGTAGAATAAACAAAACTAAATTAATATCATATTTCAGAATCTTTATAAAAATTATTACCCATTTATAATTATAATTATATTTTTTTATGATGAAAATATTAATTATTTATAGAGTATTATGTCTATTAGGTGTTAATAACTTTAATTTTTTTGTGCGTGTTTAATAATTATGACATTGTTACGCATAATTTGATAAAGAGTTCATTCTTAATTTATAATTTAAGATTCTTTTATATTTGAATTATATTGATTTAAAATATTTTTATTTCATTCTATATGTGTTTTGGTTTCCATATATGAAAACCAAATTGATAATGACTTATTTCGGTAATTTTAGAGAACTAAAATGATACATTAATAATAAGTTAAATAATTAATATAATATTTCTAGAACCAAATACCAATAATTATTTTCTTATTGTATTATAATAATAAAAATTTTAATTTTCCCATAGTCATCCATATTAGAATTTTTAATCACCATTCATTTAGGCAGTTAACCCGACCCAAACTTGAACACGTTTTAAATCCTTTGGTGAATATAGTTAAAGAGTTGTTTCTTTTGACATAATATCATTATGAAAAAATCATAATTATATTATTTTAATTTTTATATGATGGTGAACCAGTATTGAAGATGTTTGTAAAATGGTGAAAAACTATTGGAAAAATAAAAAAACAATTCCCCATGGAGGCAGTAGTTTGCACATGCACACAATGGATATTCCTTTATTTTATGAACTGGATGAAAATAAATCACTAAGGGTTTTAACATTAATATAAAAAATATAATCAGAAAAATGACACTGAATTCATAATATTATTATGGTGATAATATATTTTTAAGAGAAATATTAAGAAGAGACACTTAAGAATGAGGTAATGCTTACGTTGGAGACTTGATTTTTCCTTGGAAGTTCACCTAAAATTAAAGGGATTAGGATAAATATGAGTTAATAGGGGATTTTTTATGGGATATGGTTTATGGGAGAGTAAAATATCAAATTTTCAAGGGGAAATTATAAGTATGGGTATATATTTGAATGGGTGTAAGTGTTCCCATTTTATAAGAGTGGAAAATGAAACTTTTGGAAACCCCTTTATATTTTAATTAATAATTCTATGACACCATTCTAAGGTAAATGTCTCCAAAGTTTATGAATAATATATTTTTGGGAGTCTTTGGGTTTATAAATTATCAAAAAATTATTTACACAAATTTTTTAAACACTTTATATTTTTTTTAACATTATATTTTTCATATTTTACTCTTTTACTTTAAAACAGGGTAGCAAGTTTTTAGTTAAGTGATTTTATATTTCATTAAGAATATATGATAATACATATAACAAAATTTAAGTGTTATGAAACTAAATTTAACATATATTTAATCTAATTATAATTCTAAATATTATAAAATTAACTTTTAAATTAAAATAGATAATGTTTAGAAAAACCATTTTAGTAGAAAAATGACATTTTGACCATTATAGATCCTTAAATATATTTAGTATTGATTAAAATTTAAATGAGTGTTAATATATTTCTTTATGTGTTTATAAATCATATTATATTTATTATTTAAAGTATTTTTATTTTCTTTATTCGATATAAATTCCTTAATATTAATAAAATAATAATTCTAAAATAATTGTCTCACCATTATCACAGTAATTAACATTAATCCTAATAATATAAATTTCATAACTAAAAATGAAATTAGAAATATTAAATAATATTAATATTATTAACTCAAATAAAATAATCATTTTATAAATTTAATTTTATATGTGTAGAAAAATTAATCTTAACGGTAGCACATGTATCGTATAAAAACCTAATATTTTTGAAAAAGTTAACTTTTAAGAAAAAGGATTTATAATTAAGATAACATTATCAATGAAATTTATTAAAATAAATTTAAAATAATTATTAGAATTAAAATGTTATTTATTTTACAATAAAATAAATTAAAAACTTTATTTCATCATGTTATAATTAATTAAACAAAACAGTTGAAAAAATAGTTTTCATTAAAACGCTGTATAAATTTTCAAAATGTTGAGAATGAGTTTATAAATTCGACATATTATTTTAAAATTATTTATTATAATTTAAAATATATGAATCTGTCACGACCCGTCCTTGGGGCCCGTGCCGTGACTACCCCAAGCCCGCCTTCTATAGGCTAGGGGCTGGCTACTAGCACCAAAGGTGTAAATCCCGATAAAAAGGGAAGGAATTACCTTTATAAAAATAAACAAACACAACAGAGTACACAACAGAAGTAAGCACTAAGTAAAACTGAATACAAAAGTAAGTGATGAAAGGAATGTGGCTGGAAATACAAGCCCAATAGTAAGTACAGTACAACTGAAAAGCTAGTACAACTACAGTAAAGTAAAACCACAACCACTTAGTTGTCTCCAGGAATCCCACCTGAAGGGTGGGTACAAATGGACTCCTCAGCACCTCGAGTCAGGTCGTCTGCTCCGTGTACATCTTGCCAAGTGGTCCACCTCTAGGTACCGTCTAGCTCCACAAGCCTCCACCTCGATCAGTGCTGTCCGTTGTCTGTATCCAACACAACGTAGTGCAGGTATAGACCGTGCAGGGGTGAGTATAAAATACTCAGTAGGGACCCCGTGACCCCCGAAGGTCTCCCAGAATCCACGAAGGATAAACCCCAGAAGAAAGATACAATCACGAAGTATCAACCAACTCTACTTAGGTATATGCCCATACATATACCTAAGTTATCAATCACAGTTCGGATCCAACTCTCGAGGCCAAGCACAACCCAGTCCACATAGGAAAGCAAGTCAGTCACAACGATGATAATGATTGAAATTCAAGACTCATATCACATAGGTATACATCTTTCGGATAGCGATAGAGATGATCAGATGTAGTCACTGATTCATCTAAGCTGTTAGACCCACGTAGGATACTAGACCAGCTTATATGTCGGACCCACATAGGATACTAGACCAGATACTCTATCAGACCCACTCAGGATACAAGTACAGAAGTCAAACTGTCGGACCCACTTAGGATACAAGTACAATAGTCATCGCTGTTGAACCCACAGAGGATTCTAGTAAAGTTGTCGTCGCTATCGACCCCACGGAGGATTCAAGTATAGTTGTCGTCGTAGTCGCAGCCAGCTCTAGGGTTCCCGCACATAGCACGCTCGATTCCGGGAGGGTCCGCTCCTCAAGCCAAGGGGTCGATACATCAACTATCATGAAGTCCATAGTTGATGTATCCCGAAGTTCCGTCTCGTCAAAAGGAACCCAACGTGACAGACGACACATCAATTGGACGCCCAGTCTAAGAGATAATGGATTTTTCGTACCAGGGGCCCGGTTGGAAATACGCTCATTCCAAACCCGGCAGTTTTCCAAAGTCATCTAAAACTCACTTAGAGTATCGCAAAAGGACCGTCTCATCTGGAGGATCCCAGTGCCGCAGACGGCGCATCGATCAGACGCATAGTCTTAAAGTTATTTGTGTTTAAGTGAAACGGGCCCGGCCCGTCAAGCCCAGTGGGATGGCAGGTCGGACCGACCTGGTTCAGCGTGTCCGACCTGGCAGGGGGGGTCGGCCCGGCCCGGCATGGCATGGCCCGGCCCGCGGCTGACCGCGGATCGGCCCGGCTGGCCGAGCGGTGCAGGGGGGGCTCGGTTTCCCGAACCGGCGGCGCCGCCCCTCCTGTCCGGTCGGCTGAAGCCGGCCGGTCTTCCCAGCATGAACGGTTCGCACAGGCGGGCTACGGATCTCCCGCGCGGCACCTGCGGGTGTCGTGGAATCCTTAAACCCGACCGGTAGGCGGCCGACCGGTTTTCCGCCGAAGCGGCCCGTGGAGCGCGGGCCACGGTTCTCCAGCCCGGCCGGCTACGGACGGCCTGTTCTTCTTTGGCCGAGCGGCCCACGGATGCGGGACGCGGTTCTTCTCTTCACAGCCGGCACATGGCCACCCCTTCCTCCGGTCGCCACTGCCTCCCGTTGCCACCGCTAAAATGAATATTCAAGTACCATTGGAGGGTCATTGGGCCGTGTTCATTTGGGCCGTGCCCTCCGCGTTAGGCAATATCAATTGGCCAATGACAATACAAGCATTCACCAAGGGCAGGATATAATTTAATTCACTTAAATTTATATCAAACCCCCTACCATGATTCCAAAGCTCGCTTGTCTGTGTTGCAGGAAGAGGATCCGAAGTCGATGTCGATTCATTGACGTCAGGGTGCGTCCAATGAGGAAGCGTAGTCGATGTTTCCTCGCAGACGATGTCTCCTCCCTTGACGCGGAGGAAGAAGAAGAAGAAGAATGACGATGTTCCTCGTGAGCATCGCCTCACGTTCTTGCCTCGATCGTCGAGAGGATATTGTTCCTCATTTTCTTCGTTGGTGAGGGATGAAGTTCCCCTCCAATTCTCCAAAGGCTCCACCACCAAATATTTTCCAAGAAAATATTATAGAAAGGATTCCCCCAATAAAATAGAATTTCCATGCAATTCAAAACAATTCAAATGAATTGTTTACCCAAAAATTAATTAATGAAGTCACTAATTAGTTGTGTTGGCATACTTAATGAGAGGGAGGTGGAGAGGCTCCACCATAAGAAATGAGGGGGTGTAGTCAAAATAAATAAAGGGGGTGTGTTAATGGGGAGTTTAAGAGAGTTGAGGGGAGGTGAAAGGGTTTGGGTTTGTGTGGGCCCCACCACACTAAATCCTCACATGGGTGGTTATGTGGGTTGTGGGCCCCACCACTAACTTCCTCTTGGAGGAATTAACCACCTCTTGAAATAAAATTGTGTATTACGAAAATTTTATTTAATTTAAGATAAATCCTCAAATTATAACTTTCAACTCGCATAAAACACAGCTAGAATAAAGGTACCCTTAAGCGAATATCGGCGCTGCGAGTTCATTGGTGTCCTCATATTTCAATTCCGAGCACCGGTTGAAAAGATATAAAACCAGCTCGTATGTTTACTGAACGTACCTGAAAAAAACTTCAAAAATTGATTTCGAGCACACCGGGCCTCAGAATCAGGTGCCGTTAGAAACCACAGACTCATAAAATTCCAAAGTATTTAAGAAAAAATTTTCCTTGAAATTTCTAGTTCTTTACATTACCCCCACCTTAGGGCTTTACGTCCCCATAAAGATACAACACACACTAGGGAAAAAAATGGGGGTACTGAGCTCGCATTTGAGCCTCCTGCTCCCAAGTGCTCTCCTGGAGGTTCCTGTGATGCCAGCGAATGCACCCCAGAGGAATCGACCATCCAAGTAGGACCCGCTCCTGTCGATCCTCAATCTCTACCGGAGCATCCATGAATGTCGCCCTGTCATCGATGTCCAGCTCCCTGTGATCGATGATATGGGACATGTCATGCACGTATCTCCTCAGCTAAGATACGTGGAATACGTCATGAACCCGGTGCAACTGAGGTGGAAGGGCCAGGCAATAAGCCACCTCGCCTACTCTGCTGAGGACCTAGAAAGGCTTGATGAAATGCGGAGATAACTTGCCGCCCTGACCAAATCTCCGTAGACCTCGTCGAGGTGAGACCCGTAGAAATACATGGTCGCCATCCTCGAACTCCAGTGATCTCCATTTCCTATCAGCATAGGACTTTTGTCTGCTCTGTGCAGTCTTCATCCGCTCCTAGATGATATGAACCTTCTCTGTCGTAGCCTGAACCATCTCTAGTCCTACAAGTGCTGACTCCCCTGGGTCAGTCCAGCACAGAGGTGACCCGAAAGGTTAGCCGTACAATGCCTCATAAGGGTCCATCCTGATGGTGGAGTGGTAGCTGTTGTTGTACGCAAATTCCACCAAGGGTAGGTGATCCTCCCAGCTGCTACCAAAGTCTAGGACACATGCACAAAGCATGTCCTCGAGAGCCTGAATGGTCCTCTCAGTCTGACCGTCCTTCTGAGGATGGAAGGCGGTGCTCAAGCGAAGCAACATTCCAAAAGCCTCCTGTAACCCCTTCCAAAGCTGGGATGTGAAACGAGCATCTCGATTAGAGATGATAGTCAATGGAACACCATGAAGACACATGATCTCCTGAAAGTAGAGGCGTCCCAATCTCTCTACTGAGCCCTGCTCTCTGATCGGTAGGAAGTGGTCCGACTTGGTTAGTCGGTCTAGGATCACCCATATAGAGTTGTGTCCTCTGGATGTATGTGGAATCCCCATCACAAAATCCATGGATATCCCTTCCCACTTCCACTCTGGGACCTCTAAGGGCTATACCAAGCCTGCTGGTACCTAGTTCTCTTCCTTAACTTGCTGACAAGTGAGGCATAGTGAAATGAACTTTGCTACTGCCTTCTTCATACCTGACCACCAGTGCTGTCATCTGAGGTCCTGATACATCTTTTCCACTCCTGGATGTACCGCTAGACGGGAAGTGTGGAACTCCCTCATCACCTCCTCTTGTAGTGCAACTGGTACCATGGTACGTCCCCTAAAGAGAATGCCGTGCTCCCCTCCTTTAGAAAATCCATCAGGTGCCTTCCCTGTGGATATCAGAGCACATCACATCTCATAGTCAACGTCCCCACGTTGTGATTCCCTGACTCATTGAAGAAGTGGAGGAGTGACTGTGAGAGACTGAAGAAAGTATGCTCCATCTATATCCACAAAGGATATCTGCAACGCGGCTAGCTGCTCCATCACCTCTCCTAGTAGCTGAATGCCCGATCTCCTGCTGAGATCATCAGCTACAACATTCCCCTTCCCAGGAGTATAGACTATCTCAAAGTCATAGTCCTGGAGGAACTCGAGCCATTGCCGTTGTCTAAGGTTCAGGTCCTTCTGCGAGAAGATGTTCCTGAGACTCTGGTGGTCAAAGTAGATTGTAAAGAACTCGCCCATCAGATAGTGCCACCACATCTTCAAGGTGAATACCACTACTGTGAACTCCAGGTCATGGGTAGCATAGTTATGCTCGTGCTGTCTCAACTTCCGCGAACCATATGCGATCACCACTCACTCCTGCATCAGGACACACCCAATTCCGGTCCCTGATGCGTCACAGTAAACTACGTACCCAATGACCTCCTCCGGTAGCCTCAAGATGGGCGCACTGGTCAATCTCTGTCTCAGCTCTTGAAAGCTCTTCTGTCATCTATCTAACCACACAAAGGGTTTCCCCTTCTTCGTCAAAGCTGAAAGTGATGCTGAAACTCTTGAGAAGTCTGGCACAAATCTCCGATAGTATCCAGCCCGACCCAGGAAACTCCGAACCTCCATCACACTCCTGGGTGGCTCCCAAGCAAGAACTTCCTCGATCATCGCTGGATCCACTGCTACTCGAGCCTCTGAGATGACGTGTCCCAAGATGTGAATCTCTCGAATCTAGAACTGGCACTTCGAGAGCTTACCATAAAGATGATGCTCTCAGAGTGTATCTAGTAAAACCTGCAAGTGGTAGGCATCCTCCTATTCAGTAGTTGAGTAAATGAGTATATCATCAATGAAGACTACGAAAAACGATCAAGGTAAGGCTGGAAAATACAGTTCATGAGACTCATGAACACCGCTGGAGCGTTGGTTACGCCGAATGACATTACCAAGAACTCGTTGTGGCCATACCAACACTATAAGGTTGTATTCTGCACATCCTCGTCTCGAACTCTGAGATGGTGATAGCCTGACCTGAGGTCTATCTTCGAGAACCATCGCACTCCCTTGAGCTGATCAAAGAGGTCGTCAATCCTCGGGAGTGGGTACTTTTTGTTCACGATCACCTGATTTAGGTGACGATATTCGACACACAGTCGCAAGCTCCCATCCGCCTTCTTGGCAAACACAATCGGAGAAGCCCATGGTGAAACAGTGGTTCGGATAAATCCCTTCCCCTGCAAGTCCTCCAGCTATACCCGTAGCTCACGAAGCTCAGCGGGAGCCATCCGATATGCTGGAGTAGATATCGGTGCTGTCCCGGGGTACAGGTAAATGTAGAAGTCTACCTCTCTATGAGGAGGTAGTCCTGGAACGTCGTCAGGAAAAATGTCTGCATACTGATCCACCACAACGGGAAAAATAAGACTCTGCATATCAACCGCTCCGAGGATGAGACTAGCCAACTGAGATGTTATTGGCTGCCCTCTCCTCTACGTAATTCCATCCTGCGCTGCAAAGGCTCCCTTATCACCAGTGAAGGTGAACCTGGTCCCATCTGTGTGGACACACCTCACTTTGCGCCTAATGCAGTCGATCTGAAAATGGATTGTAGACAACCAGTCCATACCCAAGATGGTGTCGTAAGGACTCGACGCCGCTACAAGAAGATCCCAACCAAAGCTCTCACCTCCTAAAGTAAGATCACACTTCCGGCACTAGTGTGTCATCATCGAGTCTGCTCCCGTAGGAGTCTCTAGACGTAAGGATTGAGTCAATGGCTCCGTCAGAATCTCCGAGCTCTGAACAAGGGCAACATCAACAAAAGAATAACTCACACCTGTGCCTATAAGAACTACTGAAAGGGTGGAGTAGACATAGATAGTTCCTAGAATCATCTCAGTTGTGCCATGGTCATAGGCCTCAACTACCTGGAGCTGATCCTACCCCTGTCTACCAGCTCCCTGTGGTTGGGGTGGACCTCTTGTTGGTGGTGGTGGTAGAGCCTCGAAACATCGTCCACCACCCGCTGCTCGGCCAGCTCCTCTGCCTCGTCCGCCGGAACCCGGTGAACCACCATGGTCGAACCTTTGCCTCTACCTGGGAGGCCCCTCTACTTTCTGATACTCATCTGCATGGAAGGCCGGGCAATCTCGAGCCAGATGACCCTGCCCGCCGCATGCATAACACAGCCTATTCCTCGTATAGATGGCTCTGTTCCGTGTGCCTCGCACAACCGAACCTGTATCCTGAGGTCGCCCACCTGATGGCCTGGTCCGCTTGGACCTCTGCGACATCTGTCTAATTCCGGTTGTAGAAGACTCCGCTAAGTGTCGTCCTGTGGTGGGTCTCGCAGCTGGTGTCAGCTCAACAAGAAAGCTCTCCACAAGAAGGGATCACTCCAGTACTCCCGCCTGCGTCGAAATACCGAGGGAGATCATCGAAGCCCTGATCTCATGTCTGAGTCCCTACTCAAAGGTCTAAGCCCTGAATAATGGGTCCCATACCATGTCCGTGGAGTAGCGTGAGAGGTCAGTGAACCTCAATGAGTACTGAGCTACTGTCATGCTACCCTGTTGCAGATGAAGTAACTCCTGAATCCACACCGCACAAAGGGTGGATGGAACAAAAAATGAGCGGAAGAGACTCTCGAAGTCTGTCCAAAGTAAATATGCCTCATCATGCACCTAGAGCATCAAGCTCCACCATCTACCTGCTGCTGCATGCAGGAGACTCGCGGAAAGGATCACCATAAGGTTGGTTGGTGTCCTTACCAATCTAAAAACTCTAATGATATCCTCCATCCAATCCTAAACTGCCTGTGGGTCTGTCTCTCCATGGAACCTAGGCGGCCTCTATCGCTGGAACTCGTGAAATGTACTCAGACGGAGTGAACTCTCTACTGCTGGGGCTGGCGGTATCGGTGGCCCAGCGGGTAGTGGTACCGCTGGTGCCTCCGCTGTGATGGGGCCCTGCACCAAGGCCTCGTTGCTCGGTGGGATACCATCTTGTACGTAACTCAGAACCCTAGATGGCTTCCTTCGTGGGGCCATCCTGAAAAGAAACAGGTGTGCCACTGTTAAAATAGTATACCTAGTGAGCTGACACAAAGTAATCACAAACAAAACTTTTGAAACACACATGCAATCAATGTTTTCGTGCATTGAGTTGGAAATAAGAGGTCAGGGTCCTAGTTTATGGATACATTGGCCGCCGCACCAACACTAGACTCCCTGGACTGAAAACCACACACAATACTCTTAACACTATTGCTTCATAGAAAAGAATGATCAGAGTCCTGAGTTCTATGGTAGAACCGACTCCTTTGATACCAATTTGTCATGACCCGTCCTCAGGACCCGTGTCGTGACTACCCCAAGCCCACCTTCCATAGACCCGGGGCTGGCGACTAACACCAAATGCCTAAATCCCAATAAAAAGGGAAGTAATTGCCTTTATAAAAGTAAAAAAACACAATAGAGTACGCAATAAAAGTAAGCGATAAGTAATACTGAATACAAAAGTAAATGATTAAAGGAATGAGGCTGGAAATACATGCCCAACAGTAAGTACAGTACAACTGAAAAGCTAGTATAACTGCAGTAAAGTAAAACATCAACCACAAAGTCTTCCTCTGGGAATCCCACCTGAAGGGTGGGTACAGATGGCCTCCTCATCACCTTGGGTCCGGCCGTCCGCTCTGTGTACGTTTCGCCAAGTGGTCCACCTCCGGGTACCATCCAACTCTACAAGCCTCCACCTCGATCAGTGTTGTCCATCATCTGCATCCAAAACAATGTAGTGCGGGCATAAACCGTGCTGGGGTGAGTATACAATACTTCATAGGGACCCCGAGACCCCCGAAGGTCTCCCAGAATCTAGGAAGGATAAACCACAGAAGAAAGATACAATCACAAAGTATCAACCAACTCTACTTAGGTATATGCCCATACATATACCTAAGTTATCAATCACATTTCAGCTCCAAAACTCGATCCTAAGCACAACCCAGTCCACATAGGAAAGCAAGTCAATCACATTGATGATAATGATTGAAAGTCAAGACTCAGCTCACACAGGTATACATCTTTTGAATAGCGATAGATATGATCAGATGTAGTCACTGATTCATCTAAGCTGTCAGACCCACATATGATACTAGACAACTAAGCTGTCGGACCCACATAGGATACTAGACCAGCTACTCTGTCAGACCCACTCAGGATACAAGTACAGAAGTCAAACTGTCCGACCCACTTAGGATAGAAGTATAGTAGTCATCGCTGTCGAACCCACGGAGGATTCTAGTACAGTTGTCGTCGCTGCCGAACCCACATAGAGTTCCAGTATAGTTGTCGTCGCAGTCACATCCAGCTCTAGGGTTCCCGCACACAACACACTCGATTCCAGGAGCGTCTGCTCCTCAAGCCAAGGGGTCGATACATCAACTATCACGAAGTCCCAAGTTGATGTATCCCGAAGTTCCGTCTCGTCAAAAGGAACCCAACGCGAGAGACGACATGTCAATCAGATGCCCGGTCTGAGAGTTATTACCTCTTCCATTCTAGGGGCCCAGTTAGAAATACGCTCATTCCAAACCCGACCATATTCCAAAGTCGTCTAAAACTCACTTAGAGTATTGAAAAAGTACCTTCTCGTCACGAGGATCCCAGTAACATAGATGGAGCGTCGATCGGACGCGCGGTCTTAAAGTTATTCACATTTAAGTGAAATGGGACCGACCCATCAAGCCCAGTGGGCTGGCGTGTCAGCCCGACCTGGTTTGGCGGGTCCGACCCAGTAGGGGGGTGGCCCGACCCGGCTAGCCAAGCGGTGCAGGGGGGGGGACCCCCGGTTTCCCGAACCGGCGGTGCCGAACCTCCTGTTCTGCCAGCCAAAGCCGACCGGTCTTCCCGGCACAAACGGCCCGCACGGGCGGGCCGCAGATCTCCTGTGCTGCACCTACGGGTGCCATGACCTCCTCCAACCCGGCTGGCAGGCGACCGGTCGGTTCACCGCCGAAGCGGCCCGCGTAGTGCGGGCCGCGATTCTCCACAGTGCGGCGCCTTAGAGGCGCCGTGGTTCTCCAGCCCGGCCGGCTACGACCGACCGGTTCTTCTTTGCCCGAGCGGCCCACGGATGCGAGCTGTAGTTCTTCTCTTTGTGGACATCATATAGCCGCTGCTTCCTCTGGTCGCCACAACTGCGATAATGGTCACCTTAAGCGAATACTTACGCTGCAAGTTCATCAGTGTCCTCAGATTTCAATTCCGAGCACCGGTTCAAAAGATAGAAAACCCGCTCGTACGTTTACTGAACGTATCCAAACAAAAGTTCAAAAATTGATCCCGGGCAAACCAGACCTCAGAATCAGGTGCCGTCAGAAACCGCAGACTCGTAAAATTCCAAAGTATTTAAGAAAAAATTTTCCTTGAAATTTCCAGGTCTTTACAGAATCTATGGGAAAATATTTCAAAAAATTTCAAGTCATATAAAAGTGATGGTATTAGAAAAATTATCATTTTCACTATTCACCTAAAAACTAATTATTTTAGAAAAATATAAAAAATAAATCCTAAGATAATTTTTTTATGAGAAATTAATAAATGAATTTTAAGTCATCAAATTTAAATTCTATTTTTTTTAAATTTATCATTTTAAAATAAAATACAAAATATGAAGAAAATGATTTATTTAAAAATATCATTTTCAATATTAACTTATATTAATTATTTACCATCTGAAGGTAATAAAAATTAATGATTTACCATATTAGTGTTTATTATAAATTTATTATAAATTTATTCTTAATATTGTGTGATTTTTTAATGTTGAGTGTTGCTTTAAAGGAATGTTATTGAACATTGTGTTAATTTTTTTACCACATCTAAACTCTCGAGTCATTACACCCCCCCTTAAATAAATCACGCACTCTCAATTTTAATTATCGTAAACTAAAGGAATAAAATAAGGTATCCCTTAGAAACTCAAGATATGTCTTCTAATAATATATCCACCTCATTATCCTTAGTAATATTAAGAAACTATTTATCTCAAATATGCATCGTAGGAGTTCTTAGGTACATACCTTTTAGAACTTCATTTTCATGATCTTATTTCAAACCAAATAATATAGCCAAATAAGTTATGATAATGTCTAATAAAGTCATAGTAAATGATCATATTAATATTAATTCTCAATCCTAAGATGAATTCTCTAATGAAACCTTTGTTTCTACCTATAATACTTTCTTTTCATCTATATCACACTTGGTTCATCCTAAAATCTTCATGGTTCAACCAAGGTTACTTTAAGTTGGGTTATCTTATACTTTTCAACTTAATCACTCAAATTAACAAACAAATAAATACTTTATAGTGATTTATAACGTTCAAGTGATCAATTAAATCATATCTTTTGGGTGTGTCAAATGAAGTATATAGTTTTGTTGCTTTGTCATGCACTAGGTGACGATTGATTTAATACCCAATCTACCATTTTCATGGTTATTACCCTTAAGAACAACTGTTTGAGAGCCTAATTCCACTTATAGAATCCATACATGGATTTATTTCTAGGAAAAACCATTTACTCAACACTTTACCAATATTTTTGGATATCATACCATACTTAGATTCATCTCTTTGACATTTATCTAGGATTTTCACTAAATTTATCTAAAAAACACTCCAAAAATAATTGAACAAATATCCAAAATAACTAAACCCTAATTTGATAAAAAATAGTGAAACACAAGATAATCTTGACATAAATAATAAATTATTCTCATAATCTAAATAATATATCTCACAAATAGTCACACAAGCCAAAGACCGGAAGCTCTAGTGTCTTAGAGGTTAGCTATATAAACATCTTATTTTTCTACACTTGTGAAAATATATACATAATCATGCTCATATAAACTATTTACTACATATCTCATATGATATAATCATCTTCCTAACCTAGGGAATGAAAACATAAGAACAGGGCAGGCTCAAATTCTCTTTAAGGGAAAACATATCGTAACATGAATGAAAATATTAGGAAGAAATAAATATCATAATAAAAGATCAAAATACTATATAAGATAATCATAAATCACATAAGAGTAATATAATATCATGATTATAATATTAAGGATGTGAAAAATTTATAACTTAGCTTAAAATAAAAATCAATAACAAAAAACATGAGGGCATGAAATAAAAGTGAATAATACATTAAATATATAGCATAATCATGAAAACCGAGAATAACAAAATAAAAAACTTAAAAATGTGGTATGATCAAAAAATAGTATTTCTTATCATTGTGAACCTAGATACCTACTAACTTTTTCACACATAAAATTGTGATTATAGTAGAATGCCACCAAACTCTCCATTTGTGAACAACGATACTCACTAACCTGTTCACATGAAAAATTCGGAATAGATATCAACACCATAACAATCACTATTTTTGAACCTAGATACTTTCTAACATGTTCACATGTAAATTTTTGAGTAGAGATTAACACCATCATACTCACCCCTTTTGAACCTGGTGACAAATTAACTTATTCACGTGTAAAATTATGAGTAGATCATAAAACCATCACACTAACCATTTTTGAACCTTGATACCCTCTAACCTGTTCACATAACATTTATATCTTATGAGATATAATTATTTACCCAATGTATTGGAGGGATATATAGGTCATACTTGTCTTATAATCTATATATTTTTTTGCCTTTTGATAATTAAATGCTCATTATATCAAAAGTAACCCATGGAAAAAATAACGTGTTATTTAAAATATTCAATAAAATCACATAATATAAACTTAATAAATCATATAAAATCCAAAATCTTATTTTAAAAACGAAATAATATCACAATAACATATAAAGGGTTATCAAAATATATCTTCATAAAAGATAAACCTTGGATGGTAAATATATGTGAAATTACAAAATTTTTCACAAAACCGTTTAAAAAATAAAAGTATATATTAATTTAAAAAATATTTTTTTGTGAAGGGGAAGAGAATAATTTTGAAAAATTAAATATAAATATTTTTAAATAAAACATATATTAAAATACATAAAGGTTATTAAAAATTAGAAGTGAAAATACTTTGATTTTTTTAATTTTAATATAACCTTTAATAATATAGGATTGAAAAACACATAAAGTTTTAAAGAAAATAAGAATTGAAAATAGTTTGAAATATTTTAATTTTAAAAAGAATATTTACTAATGGAACCTTGAATAATACATATTGTTTTCAGAAAAATAAGAAGTGAAAATACTTTAAAAACTATTACTTTTGAAAAGAATCCTTAATAATGGAAACCATAAAAGGATATAATTTTTTCAAAAAGGAAAGTGAAAATAACTTGAAAACTATTAATTTTAAAAATAATATTTAATAATGGAACCTTTAAAAAATACATATAGGTTTTCAATTTTTTTTGGAGTGGATGAAAAAACTTTTTATTTTGAAAAATGACAATACAGTTTGAACGTTTTGAAATAACCTTGTTAAAAAGCCCCATAATTAAAAGGATAGAGAAACCTTTAGTTTAAAATGAATAAAGGGGAATTAAAAGATTATTAGAGATAAAAAAAATATTATTTTACACTAGGTAAAGGATAAATTTGGTATGAAGTAAAAACATGTACATGAAATAAAAACCCATTAAAAGAAAAGAGAATTATTTTGAACAAGAATGAATTTTAGTTAAACAATAGAATAATCAAGGAAGGATAATTTTCTCTGGATCATTGTATCCATAAAAAATAATTTAGAAATACAATATAATATAATAAATAGTTATAATATAGTATTCTTGGAAGATTACAGTCAAAGAAGAGTTATTATGACTTGATAAAAATATTTGAGTCATGACGACCCATTACAACCTTTATAACATTTGAATAAAAAACAAAAGAGAGTAATAACATTAAAAAGAACATTTAATATCATGAAATATAATATAATAATGATAAAAAATTAAAATAAGATAGTATTTACACCATTTAAAAAGAAATATGGGGTATATCTTAAACAAGACTTAGGGTAATCAAATTATAGACAAATAATCACTTATTGTTTTCATTTTATCATGTTATAATTAATTAAAAAAATAGTTAAAAAATAGTTTTCATTAGTGCTCTCTATAAATTATCAAAATTTTTAGCATGAGTTTATAAATTCAACATAGTATTTTACAATTATTTACTATAATTTATAATATTTGATTTTATCAGAAAAGGATTCAAAAAATTCCAATTCATATAAAAGTGATGGTATTAGAAAAATTAGTATTTTCATTATTCACCTAACGACCAATAAATTTAGAAAAATCTATAAAATATAAACTTAAATAATTTTGTTGTGAATAATTAAAAAATAAATTTTACACTATCAAATTTTAATTATAAATTATAAATTTATCTTTTTTTAAAGGAAAATGTATAATATGAAGAAAATGACTTTTATTTAAAATAATATTTTCAATATTAACTCATATTAATTATTTACCTTCAAAAGGTAATAAATATCAATGTTTCACCATCGTAGTGTTCATTATAGTTTTATTAATAATTTCTTCGTAATATGCTCTAGTTGTTTTACATTGGGTGTTGTGTAAAATACATGTTATCAAACATTGCATTGTTTTTAACAAGATCTAAAATATCTGATCTTTACACTAACACCTAATATGCATGAAATATGCACAAGAACTAAATTCAAGCTAATAACTTCAATTATAAAACTAGGTCGAGGTAAATGAAAACTAATTTTTATAGAGTCGTACCTAGCATGTGATATAAAGATCTATCTCCTAGAAGTAGTTTAAGAGTTAAACTAAAGTATCCAAATTCATAATATAAAACATATATAACCATGAATAAAATAGGGAATAAACTTTAAATAAATAAAAAATTCACATATTCAAGCATGATATGTCCATTTATAAACAATTCATAAATAAAATCCAACTATAAACTCTTTTATAAATTAGCTAGCATTTTGGAAATTCCAGAATTTTTAATATATACTCTTTTATAGTAAATCCAATATGAACTCTTTCATATTATTTATTATATGTAATTTAAAGTAATTATTTAATCCTTTGATAAAATCAACAATCAAAAACTTTTTGATGTAGTATAAACAACATCTTTAAATAAGGCCCACTTTTAATTTTAACAATTTTAAATTAATTAATTATGAATAATTCATAATTATTAACATAAACACATTTTATATTTTAACCACATTTATGATATTTATAAACCCTTTTATAAATCATTTTTTACAATTCTTAAATGAATAATTTATTTAAATATTACAAAGATCCAATATAATTTTATATTAAAAGGTTTTATTATCCTTTATAATGACTTATAACATTTATAAATCATATTAATGTGAAAAGGATATTCTTAATATCAAATCTTTAATAATAAATTTATATTTGTAATAAATGTTTCATAAACATTTAATCGATTAACCATAAAAATTTTATTGTTATTTAATTTATAAATGCCATATTATAGATTTTACAAACATTCCATAAAACCTTTTCATTATTTATAAAAAATTTATAAATTATATAATTCAATTATTAATTTATTTTTTTTATAAATAAAAAATTTATTTATCTATCAAACCATTTTTTATAATTATTTAAAATAATACATCTATTAATTTGAACGACTGGAAATTAATTAATTATAAAAGATTCATAATTTCATATATTAACTTCTTTATATTTTGGTCTTTATAATTTAAAACCCTTATAATTTACTCATTATGATTCTTAAATAATTTATTTAGATCATAAGGAATACTAAATAATTTTGTAAAATATATTCTAACATAAATATTTAATATTTGGAATATTTTTTAATAAATGTTTATAATATTTTTTATATTATTAACTATAACCAATTTATAATTATATAATTTATAAACCATTAACAAATTAAAATATTCCAAAAGAACCATATACTATGATTTATAAACATTTTATAAACCATACACATTTTAAAAAATATTTATCATTTATCCATAAACATTTTATAATTAATTAATCTATAAAACACTTTTATAAATTTTTATAAATATTTCAAAATTTCATTTCCGTTATTTTTAAACAATTTATAAATAATATAATTTAGAATTATTTATTTTCATAAACAAGTGTAATAAATATGAAATTTTCATATTTGATAAAAGCTCAAAAAGAAATTTTATTAAGTCTCCATTATTAATGTTATTCCTATTTTACAAACCACTTTATAAACATGGATAAAATAAATAATTAAATAATTTTTTCTTTTAAATTATTAAATAAAAATGTTAAATTTCATATTTATTTATAGGATTGAAATATCCCATTTTAAAATTTGTAAAATGTATTCTTTATAAAATAATAAAATGAATATATTGATGTGTCGAAGAAACATCCTTTTGATATCACTATTGGGTTTTCATTGTCCATTATATGGATATCACAATAGAAGAAATCCCAAATATATATGATATAGCTTTAACAGAATCAATGTATAATAAATTAATAACATAAATATGCATGCCTAGATATCAAATGCTATGATCTCCACTGAGTTTTATTGATGAAGAACAATAGTGAAAAAAAATGATTCCAATATCTAAGTGATTACACAGACCTATAGGTATCAATCTCAATCAGAGGACTGCCGTATAATTGAAGATGTTATATAATCTTCACTAAGGGAAATGAATAAGATATATGAAAGAAGAGATCTTTAAGAGGCATGCTCAAATTTTTTTGTTGACAATATGAGGGATATTATCCCTTTTTATAACCAGCCATGATGTGTTTCATTTAATGAAATAAGCTAGCTATTCTCAATGTATCAGTATAAATTTATTCTCATTGTCATTAATTAATTAAATTTGATTCAATGAATATTAAATCCATTTAATTAATTCATAATTCATTATTATCAATGAAACCATGTGGAAGATAAATACACTTAAATTAAATATTCCATTAATTATTTTAATGCATGTTCAACAATTTCTGTGTGGAAAACTTAATATCCACCCATATTAAAAATCCTTTTTAGGGATGGTATAACTCAATTTGATCTTTGAATGTGTGTTATATTATTTATTAATATAGTTTTATACTTATTAATATTTATTATAATAATAATTATCATCATTATTATTTTCTTCTTTTAATTCTAATGGGTACCCATTATAATCATGTATTTGGAACTACATGAATTAATTAAATTATATTAAATTAATTAAAACTGGGTTTTGATTTAAATTTTATTGAAAATTTTGGATTAAAGGCCAGGTTTGGGTATCCTTAATAAAACACCCTTAAGAAATAAGTCTAAAGATGAGAAATTTTCGATTAGAATTGACAACTCTAAAAAATTTGATACCATTAGATAGAGATTTATCATGTCCATCCTTGATAAATATGGATTCTCTAACACTTTTATCAGGTTGATCAATGGTGTTATTAGAATTTCTACACATGAGAATTATCCTGATTGGTGAGGACTCAACAATTATATCCAAGAGACCCGAGATCAAATCCAGGTTGAGACATATTTCTGGGTTACTATAGAAGTACTGTGGAATGTACTATTTGGGACTATAGCATCCAAAAATATTCCTCTATTTGGGACTTCAGGCCACTGGTTTGGTCCTATAGTCCTTTAAGGCCTTCAGACCACCCAAGATCTTCGGTCTAGTAAGGATTTTAGGCCACGTTAAGGCCTTTGGGCCACATGAAATATGAAGATGCAACAAGAAAGATTACATGTAACAAGGCCCTAGTTGAGAATTTAGAGCAATAAAATTCACCATAGTAGAGCTAACTAGACTTGGAGGATTGATAGGGTATGGAATTTCCATCAGTACACGACCTGTGTATCTATGTACAAGACAACTAGCCGACCAACCTTACAAAGGTAAAGAGCAGGAATCTAGGTATTTGTTGGGGAGGGTTAGTTATAGTTGTCTTGTTTGGGAAGATTTCCTATAAGTCCTATGGGTAATATAATGTGTCACTAAAGACTTAAGGACTTTTAAGGGTTCCCCCTCATCCCTTGAAAGGGGGGTTATGAAAAATCAATAAAAATTGAAGGCCTTCGGGCCATTCAGGAAGGTGTTCTTAGAAGTTCTAGGTTTTTTGTTCTTATTAATGGGACCCCAAAAGGATACTTTGGATGTGTGGGGGGGGGGTGTGAGGAAAGAAGGTCCTCTCTCTAGGAACCTTTTTTCCATCATTGAGGTATACCTAAGTAGGTTCTTAATTAATATTTCAAATAATAGTGAATACAATAAGATGAGAGTTGTAATAAATATTATTGCTCAATCACACCAATTATATGTGAATGATATTATCCTTTTTGGGGAATCTTCAAGGGATACAATAAGAATCATTAAAATAATTTTTAATCACCATGAAAATGTTTCCGGCCATGCTATTAGCTTGAATACATAATTTTTTATTTTGGATAAGAAATTATAATCTCAATGTAGAAGAAGATTGCCAGAGCTTTGAGAGTGAAGAAAGGATCACACCCATTTGATTACATTGGGGTTACCTTCTTTTGGGGGAAAATAAATAGTAGTTACCTTGATAACATTTTATCCATAATTATTATGCAATTGGAAAAATATATGGAAAAAAATATGTCTAAAGCTGGAAGAAACTGTCTGGTCAACACTATCATCACCTATATGTTTGTTTATGCTTATTCTATATAAAAATGAGCTTGTAATATCATTAAAAAGATTCAAAATATGATTAGAAATTTAATATAGAATAGGATCATTCAGAATAATAATCTTATCCTAGTTTCTTGGAATGATTTCACAAATCCCACAGATATAGGTGGCTTCCACACAAAAGATATTTATAAATTTAATGAATCTATTCTCTTCAAATATAAAATTTATTTAAATGTTAAAAAAAATTTAAAGATAAAATTGATAAATTAATAATTTCAATACTTAATTTACTAAATTTCAATTATTTTACATTTAAAACATATTTTATTAATTAAATCATCAAAACCTTAATAAAAATATATAGCAAACATGTAAAAGAATAAAGGCACATTAGTAGATCACACTCTAACCTAGTGTGGAATAAACAAAAATAACTTAATATCCTATTTTGGAACCTTTATAAAAATTATTACACTTTTATAATCCTAATTATATTTTTTTATGATGAGAAAATTAATTAGTTATAGTGTATTATGACTATCATGTGTTAATAACTTTAATTGTTTTGTGCATGTTTAATAATTATGACATCGTTACCCATAATTTGATAAAGAGTTCATTATTCATTTATAATTTCATATTATTTAATATTTGAATTATATTGATTTAAAATATTGTCATTTCGTTCCATATGTGTTTTGGTTGCCTTATGTGGAAACCGAATTGATAATGACTTATTTCGGTAATTTTAGAGAACTAAAATGATACCTTAATAATCAGTTAAATAATTAATATAATATTTATAGATTCAAATACCAATAATTATTTCCTTAATATATTATAATAATATAATTTTTCATTTTCCCATAGTCATACATATTTTAATTTTAAATCACTATTCATGTAGGTAGTTAACCCGACCCAAACTTGAACACGTTTTAAATCGTTTGGTGAATATGGTTAAATAGGTGTTTCTTTTGACATAATATCATTATGAAAAAAATCATAATTATATTATTTTAATGTTTATATGATGGTGAACCAGTATTGAAGATTTTTGAAAAAAGGGTGAAAAACTATTGGAAAAATAAAAAAACAATTCCCCATGGAGGCAGTAATCTACACACACACACAATCGATGTTCCTTTATTTTTTGAAGTGGATGAAAATGAATGACTAAGGGTTTTAAAATTAAAATAAAAAATATAGGTATAATAATGATACTGAATTCATTATATTATTATGGTGATAATATATTTTTAAGAGAAGTATTAAGAAGAGACACTTAATAATGAGATAATGCTTACTTTGGAGACATGATTTTTCCTTGGAAGTTCCCCTAAAATTAAAGGGATTAGGATAAATATGAGTGACTAGGGGATTTTTTTATGGTATATGGTTCAAGGGAGAGTAAATTATCCTATTTTAAAGGAGAAATTATAAGTATAGGTATATCTTTGAAAGGGTGTAAGTGTTCCCATTTTATAAGGGAGGAAAATGAAACTTTTGGAAACACCCTTTATATTTTAATAATTCCAGGACATCATTATAAGGTAAATGTATCCGAAGTTTATGAATAATGGATTTTTGGGTGTATTTGGTTTTAAAAATTCTCAAACAAGGCTTTACACAAATGTTTTAAACATTTTATATGATTTTTAACATTATATTTTTCATATTTTACTCTTTTACTTTTAAACTGGGTAACAAGTTTTTAGTTAAGTGATTTTATATTTCATTAAGAATATAGGATAATAAATATAACCAAAATTAAGTGTTATGAAACTAAATTTAACATATATTTAATCATAATATAATTCCAAATATTAAAAAATTTACTTTTAAATTAAAATAGATAATGTGTAGAAAAACTGTTTGAAAAGAAAAAATGACATTTTGACCATTATGGATCCTTAATCATATTTTGTATTAATTAAAAATTAAATGAGTGTTAATATATTTATTAATGTGTTTATAAATCATATTATATTAATTATTTAAAGGATTTTAATTTATTAATCCGATTTAAATTCCTTGATATTAATAAAATAATAATTCTTAAATAATTATCTCACCATTATCACGGTAATTAACATTAATCCTAATAATATAAATTTTATAACTAAAAAAAATTAGAAATATTAAATAATATTAAAATTATTAACTCAAATAAAATAATCATTTTTTTAATTTAATTTTATATGTGTAGAGAAATTAATCTTAACAGTAGCACATGTATCACATAAAAACGAATTATTTTTGAAAAATTTTATTTTTAAGAAAAAAGATTTATAATTAAGATACCATTATCAATGAAATTTATTCCAATAAATTTAAAATAATTATTAGAATTCAAATATTATTTATTTAACAATAAAATAAATTAAAAACTTTATTTCATCATATTATAATTAATTAAACAAAATAGTAGAAAAAACAGTTTTCATTAAAACGCTGTATAAGCTTTCAAAATGTTGAGAATGCGTTTATAAATTAAAAATATTATTTTAAAATTATTTTTTATAATTTATAATATATGACTCTATAGGAAATTTTTTCAAAAAAGTTCAAGTCATATAAAAGTGATGGTATTAGAAAAATTATCATTTTCACTATTCACCTAAAAACTAATTATTTTAGAAAAATATAAAAAATAAATCCAAAGATAATTTTGTTACGTGGAATTAAAAAATGAATTTTAAGTTATCAAATTTAAATTCTAAATTTTTTAAATTTATCATTTCAAAATAAAATACAAAATATGAAGAAAATGACTTATTTAAAAATATCATTTCCAATATTAACTCATATTAATTATTTACCCTCCAAAGGCATTAACGATTTACCATATTAGTGTTTATTATAACTTTATTAATAATTTGTTCTTAATATTTTGTGGTTTTTTATGTTGAGTTTTTCTTGAAGGGCATGTTATCGAACATTGTGTTAATTTTTACCACATCTAAACTCTCACGTCATTACATTCCCCCCTTAAATAAATCACACAATATCAATTTTAACTATCATAAACTAAAGGAATAAACTAAGGGATCCCTAAGAAACTCAAGATATTTCTTATAATAAGATATCCACCTCATTATCCTTAGAAATATTAAGAAACTATTTATCTCAAATATGCATCGTAGGAGTTCTTAGGGACATACATTTCAGAACTTCATTTTCATGATCTTATTTCCAACCAAATAATATATCCAAATAAGTTATTATAAAGTCCAATAAAGTCATAGTAAATGATCATATTAATACTAATTCTCAACCCTAGTACTAATTCTCTATTGAAACCTTTTTTTCTACCTATAATACTTTCTTTTCAATTATATCACACTTAGTTCATCCTAAAATCCTCTTGGTTCAACCTAGGTTACTTTAAGTTGGGTTATATTATACTTTTCAACCTAATCACTCAAATTAACTAAGAAATAAATAATTTATAGTGATTCATAACGTGCATGTGATCAATTAAAGCATATCCTTTTGGAGTGTCAAACCAAGTATGAAATTATATTGCTTTGTTATGCACTAGGTGACGATGGATTTAATACCCAATATACAATTTTTAGGGTTATTACCCCTAGGTACAACTATTCCAAAGCCTAATTTCACTTATATCATCCATACATGGATGTATTTACAGGACAAACAATTTACTCAACACTTTACCAATATTTTAGGATATCATCCCATACTTAGCTTTATCTCTTTGACATTTATCTAGGATTTTCACTAAATTTATCTAAACAACTCTCCAAAAATAGTTGAACTAATATCCAAAATAAATAAACCCTAATTTGATACCAAATAGTGAAACCCAAGATAATATTTACATAAATAATAAATTATTCTCATAATCTAAATAATATATCTCACAAATAGTCACACAATCCAAAGACCGGAAGCTCTAGTGTCCTAGAGGTTAGCTACATAAACATCTTAATTTTCAACAATTGTGAAAATATCTACACAATCATGACCATATAAACTATTTAATATATATATCAAATGATATAATCATCTTCCTAACTTGGGGAATGGAAGTATAAGAAAAGGACATGCTCAAATTCTCTTTAAGGGAAAACATATCGTAACATGAATGAAAATATCCGGAAGAAATAAATATCATAATAATAGATCAAAAGACTATATAAGATATTCATAAATCATGTTAGAGTAATATAATATCATTATTAGAATATTAAGGATGAGAAAAATTTATAACTTAGCTCAAAATAAACATCAATAACCAAAAACATGAGGGCATGACATAAAATTGAAGAATACTTTAAATATACAGCGTAATAATGAAAACCTAGAATAACATGATAAATAACTTAAAAATGTGTTATGATAAAAAATAGTATTTCTTATCATTTCGAACCAATCTACCTGCAAACTTTTTTCACACATAAAATTGTGATTATAACAGAATGCCACCAAACTCTCCCTTTGTGAACTAAGATACTCACTAACCTGTTCACATGTAAAATTGTGGATACATATCAACACCAACACACTCAATATTTTTGAACATAGATACTTTATAACCTATTCAAATGTAAAATTTTGAGTAGAGATTAATGTATTCACACTCACCCCTTTTGAAGCTAGTGACACATTAACTTATTCACGTGTAAAATTATGAGTAGATCATAACACCATCACACTAACCCTTTGTGAACCTTGATACTCTCTAACCTGTTCACATAACATTTATATCTTATGAGATATAATTATTTACCCAATGTATTGGAGGGAGATATAGGTCATACCTATCTCATAATCTATATATTTGTGTTCTATTTGACAATTAAATGCTCATTATCTCAAAATTAACCCATGGAAAAAATAACGTGTTACTTAAAATATTCAAAAAAATAATATAATATGAACTTAATAAATCATATAAAATCAAAACTCTAATTTTAAAAATTAAATCATATCATAATAACATATAAAGGGTTATCAAAATATATATTCATAAAAGATAAACCTTGGATAGTAAATATTTGTGAAAATACAAAAGTGTTCACAAAACCTTTAAAAAAATAAAAGTATATATTAATTTCAAAAATATTTTTTTGTGAAGGGGAAGAGAATAATTATGAAAAATTAAATATAAATATTTCCAAATAAAACATATATTAAAATACATAAAGGTTATTAAAAAATTAGAAGTGAAAATACTTTGAATTTTTTTAATTTTAATATAACCTTTAATAATAGAGGATTTAAAAACACATAAATATTAAAGAAAATAAGGATTGGAAATAGTTTGAAATATTTTAATTTTAAAAAGAATATTTATTAATGGAACCTTGAATAATACATAATGTTTTTAGAAAAATAAGAAGTGAAAATACTTTAAACACTATTACTTTTGAAAAGAATCCTTAATAATGGAAACCATAAAAAGATATAATTTTTTCAAAAAGGAAAGTGAAAATAACTTGAAAAATATTAATTTTAAAAAGAATATTTAATAATGGAACCTTTAAAAAATACATATAGGTTTTCAAAAAAAATTTAGAGTGGATGCTAAAACTTTTTATTTTGAAAAATGGAAATACATTTTGAACGTTTTGAAATAACCTGGTTAAAAAGACACACAATTAAAAGGATAGAGAAACCTTTAGTTTAAAATGAATAAAAGGGAATTAAAAGATAATTGGAGATAAAAATAATATTATTTTTCACTAGGTAAAGGATAAATTTGTCAGGAAGTAAAAACAAGTACATGAAATAAAAATCCATTAAAAGAAATGAGAATTATTTTGAACAAGAATCCATTTTAATTAAACAATAGAAAAATCAAGGAAGGATAATTTTTTATGGATCATTATATCCATAAAAAATAATTTGGAAATACAATATAATATCATAACTAGTTATAATATAGTAGTCTTGGATGATTACAGTCAAAGATGTGTGATTATGACCCGAAAAAAATATTTGAGTCCGGAAGACCCATTACAACCTTTATAACATTTGAATAAAAACACAAGAGAGTAATAAAATTTAAAGGAACATTTAATATCATGAAATATAATATAATAATGATAAAAAATGAAAATAATATATTATTTACACCATTTAAAAGGAAATATGGGGTATAACTTAAACAAGCCTCAGGGGAATCAAATTATAAACAAATAAACACTTATTGTGTTTTCTTTATTTAGTAGATCACACTCTAATATCCTATAAAACAAACATAAATAACATAATATATTATTTCATAACCTTTATCATAATATAAAAATTTTATAATCCTTATTATAATTTTTTATGATTATTATATTTATTAGTTATAGTGTATTATGATCACCAAGTGTTAATATATTTAACTTTTTCCGTATATTTAAAATTCTTGATATCATTACCCATAATTTGATACAAAGTTAATTATTTATATATAATTTAAAATTCTGTATTATATAAATTATATTTATTTAAAATGTTATTTATTTCATTAATTATGTGTTTTGGTTATATTATGTGAAAACTGAATTAATAATGACTAATTTCGGTAATTTTAGTGAATGGAAATGATACTTTAATAATATGTTAAATAATTAGTATAATATATATAGAACCATATAAAAATAATTATTTTTATTATTATATTATAATAATATTATTTTTCAGGTTCCTATAGTCACCCATATTTTTTAAAGCATATTTCATGTAAGTGGTTACACCAACCCAAACTTGAACACTCTTTAACCCATTTGGTTAATATGGTTAATGAGGTGTTTCCTTTGAAATAATATCATTATGAAATAAGAATAATGATATTATTTTAATTATTATATGATTTTTTACCAGTATTTAATATTTTTGGATAAATAATTATATACTACAATAAAAATGAAAAAACAACTCCTTATAGAGGTTCTAATCCGCGCACACGCACGATTGACGTACCTTTATTTTTCTAAGTAGATGTAAATGAATATTTAAGGAATGAACCATTAAATTAAAAAAATATCAGTATTAAAATTATACATAATAAATTATATTAATATGATGATAATATATTTTTAAGAGAACTATTAAGAAGAAAAACTTAAGCAGATAATACTTATATTGGAAACTTCATTTTTTCTTGGAAGTTCCAATGAAATTGAAGGTATTGGGATAACTATGAGTGACTCAGGGATTTATTTTTTGGGATATAGTTATAGGAAGTGTAAAAATTCATATTTTAAAGTTGTAATTATCAAGTTATGTGTATCTTTAAAAGGATGTAAGTGACCCCCTTTTATAATAGAGGAAAATGTTACTTTTGGAAACACCCTCTATAATTGAATAAATTCAGGACACTATTCCTAGGTCAATGGATCCAAATTTCAGAAATAATATATTTTTGGGTATATTTGGGTTTATCAAGGCTCAAATAAGGTTTTCCACACATTTTTTCAATATGTTATTGGGTTTTTACCATTATGTTTTTACATTTTACTCTTTCACTTTTAAACTAGTTAATTATTTTTTAACTAAGTGATTTTATGTTTTATTAAGAATATAGAATTACCCATATAAAAAATTTGTTTTTTATGGAAATAAATTTAACATATATTTAATCTAATTAAAATTCTAAATAATATAAAATTATCTCTTAAATTAAAATAGATAATGTGTAAAAAACCATTTTAGTAGTAAAATGACATGTTTACCATTATAGATTCTTAATATTATTTAATATTGATTAAAAATTAAATGAGTGTTAATAAATTTATTTATATGTTTATAAATCACATTATATTAATTATTTAATGTATTTAAAATTAATTTATTTGGTATAAATTGCTTGATATTAATAAAATAATAATTTTAAGATAATTGTTTCACCATTATTGTGGTAATTAACATTAATCCTTATAAAATAAATTCTATTAATCAAAATTAAATTGAAAAAATTAATAATATGAAAATTATTATCTCAAATATAATAATCATTTCAAGATATTAAATTTATATGTTTATGGAAATTAATCTAAACATTATCACATGTATGAGGTAAAAACCAGTTTTTTGAAAAGGTTTTTTTAAGAAATAATATTTATAAACATGATAGAATTGTTAGTGAAATAGATTCAAATGAATTTAAAAAAACTATTAGAATTAAAATATTATTTATTTAATAATAAAATAAATCCAAAACTTCATTTCATCATGTTATAATTAATTAAAAAAATAGGTAAAATATTGTTTTCATTAGAGCTCTCTATAAATTATCAAAAATTTTAGCATGAGTTTGTAAATTAAACATAGTATTTTAAAATTATTTACTATAATTTATAATATTTGATTTTATCATAAAAGGATTCAAAAAATTAAAATTCATATTAAAGTGATCGTATTAGAAAAATTAGTATTTTCATTATTCACCTAATGACCAATTAATTTAGAAAAATCTGAAAAATATAACCTTAGATAATTTTGTTTTGAAGAATTAAAAAATCAATTTTACACTATCAAATTTAAATTATAAATTATGAATTTATCTTTTTTTAAAGGAAAATGTAAAATATGAAGAAAATGGCTTTTATTTAAAATAACATTTTCAATATTAACTCATATTAATTATTTACCTTCTAAAGGTAATAAATATTAATGTTTCACCATCGCAGTGTTCATTATAGTTTTATTAATAATGTCTTCTTAATATGCTCTGGTTGTTTTACATTGGGTGTTGTGTAAAATACATGTTATCGAACATTGCATTGTTTTTAACAAGATATAAAATATCTGATCTTTACACTAACACCTAATATGAATGAAATATGCACAAGAACTAAATTCATGCTAATAACTTCAATTATAAACATAGGTTAAGGTAATTGAAAACTAAATTTTATAGAGTCATACCTAGCATGTGATACAAGGATCTATCTCCTAGAAGTGGTTTAAGAGTTAAACTAAAGGATACAAATTCATAATATAAAACATATATAACCATGAATAAAATAGGTAATAAACTTTAAATAAATAAACAATTAAAATATTCATGCATGATATGTCCATTTATAAACAATTCATAAATAAAATCCAACTATAAACCATTTTATAAATTATCTAGCATTTTGGAAATTCCAGAATTTTGAATATATAATCTTTTATAGTAAATCCAATATGAACTCTTTTATAATATTTATTATATGTAATTTGAAGTTATTATTTAAACCTTTGATAAAATCAACAATAAAAAACTTTTTGATGTAGTCTAAACAACATATTTAAATAATGCCCACTTGTAATTTTGACAATTTTAAATTAATTAATCATGAATAATTAATAATTATTAACATAAACACATTTTATATTTTAACCACATTTATGATATTTATAAACCCTTTTATAAATCATTTTTTACAATTCTTAAATGAACAGTTTATTTATTTATTACAAAGATTCCATATAATTTTATATTAAAAGGTTTTATTCTCCTTTATAATGACTTATAAAATTGATAAATAATATTAATGTGAAAATGATATTCTTAATATTAAATATTTAATAATAAATTAATATTTTTAATAAGTGTTTAAAAACCATTTAATCGATTAGCCATAAACATTTTATTGTTAATTAATTTATAAATCCCTTATTATAGATTTTACAAAAATTCCATAAAACCATTTCATTATTTATAAACAATTTATAAATAATATAATTCAATTATTAATTGAATTTTATTTATAAATAAACAATTTATTTATCTATCAATTTTTTTATAATTATTTAATATAATACCTCTTTTAATTTGAACAACTTGAAATTAATTAATTATAAAATATTCATAATTTCAAATATAAAATTCTTTTATCTTTTGGTCTTTATAATTTATAACCCATATAATTTACCCATTATGATTCTTAAATAATTTTTTTAGATCATAAGGAATTCCAAATAATTTAGTAAAATGTATTTTAAATGTTAATATTTAATATCTGAAATATTTTTTTAATAAATGTTTTATAAGAATTTTTAAATTATTAATTATAACCAATTTATAATTATATAATTTATAAACCATTAATAAATTAAAATATTCCAAAAACACTGTATACTTTGATTTATAAACATTTTATAAACCATACACATTTTAAAAAATATTTATCATTTAACCATAAACATTTTATAATTAATTAATTTATAAATAACTTTTATAAAATTTTATAAATATTTAAAAAATTCATTTCCATTATTTTTAAACAATTTATAAATAATATAATTTAGAATTATTTATTTTCATAAACAAGAGTATTAAATATGAAATTTTCGTATTTGATAAAGGCTTAAAAAGAAATTTTATTAAGTCTCCATTATTAATGTTATTCTCATTTTACAAACCATTTTATAAACATGAATAAAATAAATAATTAAATAATTTTTTTCTAGTAAATTATTAAATAAAAGATGAAATTTCATATTTATTTATAGGATTGAAATATCCCATTTCAAAATTTGTAAAATGTATTATGCATAAAATAATAAAATGAACATGTTGATCCATTGAAGAAACATGCTTTTGATATCACTATTGGGTTTTTATTTTCCATTATATGGATATAACAATAGAAGAAAAACCCAAATATATATGATTTATCTTTGACATAGTCAATGTATAATAAATTAATAACATAAATCCACATGCTTAGATATCTAATGCTATAATCTCCACTGAGTTTTATTGATGAAGAACACTCGAGAAACAAAAAAATGATTCCAGTATCTAAGCGATTACATGGACCTGCAAGTATCAATCTCAATCACAGGACTCCCGTACAATTGAAGAGGTTTTATAATCTTCACTAAGGGTGATGAATAAGCTATATGAAATACGATATCTTTGAGAGGCTTGCTCAAAAGTTTTTGTTGACAATGAGAGGGATCTTATCCATTTTTATAACCACCCATGATGTGTTTCATGTAATGAAACATGCTTGCTATTCTCAACGTATCAGTATACATTTATTCTCATTATCATTAATTAATTAAATTTGATTTAATGAATTTTAAATCCATTTAATTCATTCATAATTCATTATTATCAATGAAACCATGTGGAAGATAAATGCACTTAAATTAAATATTTCATTAATTATTTTAATGCATATTCAACAATTTCAGTGTAGAAAACTTAATAGCCACACCTATTAAAAATCCTCTTAAGGGATTGTATAACTCAATTTTATCTTTGAATGTGTGTGATATTATTTATTAATATGGTTTTATACTTATTAATATTTATTATAATAATAATTATCATCATCATTATTTTCTTCTTTGAATTCCAATGGGTACCCATTATAATCATGTATTTGGAACTACATGAACTAATTAAATTAGACTCAATTAATTAAAATTTGGTTTTGATTTAAATTTTATTGACTCTTTTAGATTAAAGGTCAGGTTTAGGTAACCTTAATAAAACACCCTTAAGAAATATGGCTAAAGATGATAACTTTTCAATTAAAATTGACAACTCCAAGGCATTTTATACCATTAGATAGGGATTTATCATATCTATCCTTGATAAATATGGTTTATCTAACACTTTTATCAAGTAGATCAATGGTGTTATTAGATGTTCTGTATATGAGACTCATCTCGGCTAGTGAGGATTCGACCATTGTATCCAAGAGACCCAAGATCAAATCCATGTGGAGACATATTTCTGGGTTACTGTAACAGTACTGTAGCAGGTACTCTTTGGTACTATAATAGCCAAAACTATTCCTATATTTGGTCCTTCAAGCCACTAGTTTGGTTCTCCAGTCCTTCAAGGCCTTCGGACAACCCAAGGCCTTTGGGCCAGTAAGGCTTTCAGGCCACCTCAAGGCCTTCAGGCCACATGAAGTATGTAGATGCAACCAGACAGATTACATATGACAAGGCCCTAAATGAGGATTTAGGTCAGTAACATTAACCATAGTAGAGCTAACTGAACTTGGAATATTGAAAGGGTTTGTAATTGCTGTCAGTACATAGCCTATGTAGCTCTGCACAATACAGCTAACCGACTATCCTTACAAAGGTGAAGAGCAGAAATCAAGATAATATCTAGGGATGGTCAATTCTAGTTGTCTTGTTTGAGATGATTTCCTATAATACCTATGGGTAATGTAATGTGTCACTAAATAATTAGGGCCATTTAATGGTTCCCCCTCATCATTTGAAAGGGGGGTTATTAAAAATCAATAAAAATTGAAGGCATTCGGGCCATTTAGGGAGGTGTTCTTAGAAGTTCTAGGATTGTTTTCTTGTTAATGGGATACCAAAAGGATACTTTGGATGTATGAGGGGTGTGTGGCAAGAAGATCCTATCTCTAGGCTCCTTTTTTCCATTATTGAGGTATACCCATGTAGGTTCTTAACTGATCTTTCAAATAATGGCTAATACAAGAATATGAGAGTTGTAATAAATATTATTGCTCAATCAAACCAATTATACGTGGATGATATTATCAATTTTTGGGGAATCTTCAAACAATAAAATAATAATCATTAAAATAATTTTTAATCACCATGAAAATGTTGCCGGCCAAGGTATTAGATGGAATAAATAATTTTTTATTTTGGATAATAAATTTTAATATCAAAGTAGAATAATATTTCTAGAGCTCTGAGAGTAAAGAACAGATCACTCCCATTTGATTACATTGGTGGTCCCTTATTTTGCAAGAAAATAGGTACCTTGATAACATTTTATCCATAATTATTATGCAATTAACCAAATATAAGGGGAAAAATATGTCCCAAGTTAGAAGAAACTATCTGGTCAACACTGTCATCAACTTTATGTTCATTCATTATTCTTCCATATACAAATTAGCTTGTAATATCATTAAAAAGATTCACAATATGATTAGGAATTTCATATATAATGGGATCATTCAGGAGAAGAATCTTATCATAGTTTCTTAGAATGATTTCATAAATCCCACTGATATAGTTGGCCTCAACACAAAATATATTTATAAATTTAATGAATCTATTCTCTTCAAGTTCACTTTAAACCTTCTCATCTCAAAAAATTAGGTTCTTGAGTTTCTTAAAACTAGGTCCTCTTCAAAACTACACTATGGTTATTCCTCTTATTTTTCCTCCACTCTTTGTCCAACTACTCAGTTCTCTTATCATGATCTGATGGATTTATCTAGAAGGATGGTCTCCAAGTAGTCTAACCTCAAATATTTAAGCACTAACTATCTTGATAGTCCCTTAAGGTAGATTTTATAGATTCTTTAGAACATGAATCATCTTAATATTTCATACTTTAATCAAAATATCTATGTGATCCCGGAGTTATTTAGTCTATATATTGCTTTGAAAATTCAGAATTATGTTTATAATGATAGGGACACACATGTTTAGACTCTAAATTTGATTGGATTACTCATCAACAAATATTTATAAATATTCAAATGTGATAATGATTCCAATATTCCAAAATGGATTACCAGTTTTAAGAATCATTTTATCACTCCCTATCATTTCCTTATATTGTAGAAACTCTGGAAAAACCATTTACCACTGGTTAAGCAATATAGGTGGTTTGAACAACCTATTGTTTTAGCTGGTATGCTCTATCTCAAAGCACTTGAAAATGTGAAGCACTTGTTTATTAAGTGCCGACCTATTAGAAGGATGTGGGATTGCCTATAGGGGCTATTCAACATATCCACATGTTTGACTAACACATTTAATGATCTTATGATCTCCATTGTCAACTTTGAATTAAGTAGACATGTTTAAAATCTTTTCTTAGTTGTTTTTGTGAAGACTATTACTTTTACCCAGAATTCTAGGAATGAGATGATATTTGACAACCAACCCATGTCATGGCATGTGTCTAACATGGCTATTCATGTTAAAGTCCAAGCCGAATCCAAGATTCAAATAGTTTTGATGAAAAATGATGTGTCTGACCTCACAATCTTGAATATTCTTGGTGTTACAGGTAGGTCTAAGAATCCATTAGTATTGAAATATGTTTGTTGGATTCCACCAATTCCCGACTGGATAAAATACAATGTTGATGGATCCACTTTAGGTGCATTGAGTATTTTCAGATGTGGAGGGGTATTTCTCACCCATCGATGCTTTGTTAATGGATTATTTAACCACTTTTTTGGAAATTTCTATCCATATGAAGTAGATATATAGGAAATGATATATGAAATTAGATATGCAAAATGATTTGGGTGGGGATTTCTATGGCTTGAATCTGATTCAACTACGATGGTGGATTCTATGAGGGAAAGATCTAGAAATGTTCCTTGGAGGTTTCTACCACAATGGATTGAATTTATTTAGGTGACCAATGATATCCAATTTCAAGTCACTCTTTCCTATAAAGAAGCTAACCAGGTTTCAGACTCTCTCTCTTGAATAATGTGATCATAGAGTCATTCTCAATATGGTCCTTTTTGATCCCAAACTCATGTTCTAAATTTGTTAACTATGTTTTTAGGGGTGACATCCACTCCCATTTCTATAACCCATCCATGTAACATCTTATTATTCAACATTTAATTTTTAATAATGAATTTATGGGTCTGAGAAAGCTTAGTATACAAACCTTTCTGATTATTATTATTATAATAATATTATTATTGTATTTTTTATTGAGGATTTTCTTTGTGAACTATAATTCCCCTTCCTAAACTATTATAAATTATTATTATTATTATTATTATTATTATTATTATTATTTTCCTCCCTTGGGCATAGGGTAGTTAGTAACAACTTTGTATGGCCTTAGGGATGTTTTAAATTTGAGTCTTCTTGGGTGTGTGTGCATGTATTTTGATTATATTTGAACTTTCTCTAACCAATGAAAAATATTTTTAAAATCCTTTTATATTAATAAAAAACAATCAATGAGATTTGGGAGTATGTAATAAAAACTATGGAAAATAAATAATATAGAACTTGAGCCTTTAGGTTACTCTATTTAATAAAATAGGTGTAGTGGATGCTTTTCATTCATTTTGGGGAGGGATGAGACTTAACCTATTGAGGTGTTTGGATATGTGTGTTGTTTACAGTTTGTAACTCTATCTACTTAATATAGATTATTAATAATAATATTATTAAGTAAAATTGAATTGGATTTATTACATGATTATGTCAAACTTTAAGCAAACTTGTTTGAGGTGTAATTTTTAAAATTAAATGAGTTCATATTTAAATATTATTAAATAGGTTCAAGTATTGATATTTTATCAGATACCCACCCCATTGTCAGTGCCTGAATATAAAAAATTATTATTATTTTTATAAGTGTAAATTTTCTTCACTGTGAATTTTCATTTTGTTTAAATTTATTAATATTATTTTTGATATTTTTTCCTAGGCTGAATATTTCTCATATTTTTATTGTTTTTATTCTTGTTTTTTCTAATTCATTGAAAAAATTACCAAGATTATTTTCAAAAATATTCAAAATATTTTTATTTTTGAAATTTATTTAAAAAATTTATTTTCAATATCTTAGAACTTCAAAATATTCTTACTTTTATTTATCAGAGGATAAATTCTTCCAAAGTTGAAACTTTAGTTGTTTTTAAATTCACTCACTACTTTTATTATTTTATGTGTTTATAATGGGGTAGAATATTTTTATGACATCATAATGGTCATTTTATATCTTTTTGATTTTCTTAAAATAAATGATTTTAAAATTTATCTCTATTCTCCTATTAAGTAACACTTTCACAAAGGGGAGGAAAATTTGTTTCATGAAAAGGATTAAAACTTCTTTAATAAAAAAATATGAAATTTTTGTTTCTTTTAAAGGATAAAAAATCCTTATAATTATTTTTGAATTTATTTGAAATTTTTTAAATAATAAATCTTTAGATCACTATCTTTTTCTTATCCATTCCTCTTGATCATCACAAAATAACATGACAAAAAAGGGGGATATTTTTTTTCATGATAATTTCAGTTTTAGTTGGTATATAAATTATAAATAAAATTCTCAACGTATAGTTTGTTTTATACCTTAATATATCATGTCTTACGATCACCCAAAAAGGGTATATTGTTAGGTAATTCTCTAAATATCACATCCTTAAAACCGTTGTGTTTAAATCATCACTAGACAATTACATTTTGAACCAATATATCTACTAATAATTTTAGAAAAAAATTATAAGAATTAAGAAATAACATATTAACACAAGATGTTTTTGGAACATGGTTTAATGATCAGAAAATCAATTATCTAGAACATCAATGATGCACCAGCAGAGGAATGATTCATCATGAAGATAATACACATATTAGTTTCCCATAAAATCTACCATTACAAAGAAGTGGTACATAAAACTATATGATCCAAACCACTCAAACTGAAAAATAAAGGGTTAGTAGATGAAGACACAACTAAAATATATAAGGATTATCAAAGGCATAACTAAATCTTGAATATCAACTCGAGTGAAAGGGATGAGTATAATATGAAAAATATATACACAAGAATACTTGAATGGATCTAGAAAAATTATCTACTAAATAAATATAGATGATTATATGAAGAGGGAAATGATTAAAGTTTTAAGATTAGACTATATATAGAAAATGATGAAATATTAAGTACCAAAGACTATCCAATATTGAAGACTAATGTTTTAAATAATCACATCAGAATGTATCTTACCAAACACAAGGAGAAAGAGTAAAATGTTTACTATCTATTTGATAAAAAAATCCTAGATCCATTCAAATACTTTTATAAGAAAGGTCTTATGTATGATAATAACATTTTGATAGGCCAAGGGGGTGAATTTGATTGTTCAATTTATTTTTGAAGTACAATTGGAGTTTTTGAAGGTTTGAATTTAATATCAATATTTTTTGAGAATAATTGGTGGTTGTTGGGATGGTTTTTGAGATGATTGGAATTTTCTTAAGATGGTTAAAGGCATATATAAAGGCTTTAAAGAAACTCTATGAGTGTTTATTTTTTACTAGATTACTTATGTTATACATTGAAAATTTGGCTAATTAAATTATTTTACGGGCCTCACAGAAGATGTTCTAGTCACTATGTAGGATTATTACCCTAAACATAAGTAAATTTGAGTTTCATAAGATAATTAGGACATAAAAAGTAAAAAATTTATAAAGGAATTTATAATATGTTAAGGAGATTTGCTGTCACGTATGATATTTGTGTGAGTTGAATTTTTTTAAAGAGAGAATTCATACAATGCATGAAATTTAAATAGTACCAACAATATTTATTTGTATTAGAAGGTGTCAAAATTGTTGACACAATAAATTCATCTACCTGTAGGATAATTTTCTAATCATATGATGTTTTTTTCCGTGTAATAAAATTTGATATGGTATGAAGTTTTCTATAGGATTTTGAAAAATAAAAAAGTAAAATATCATAGACCATATGATATTTTACTTAATTAAAAACCGATCTTACCAGAATCATGATATTCTGAAGAATAAAATCAGATGATGCTTAAACCATTATTCATTGTCTAAAATATCACAATTAAATCGTGATTTAATCCAAATGATTATTATATGATTCCTATATCATATATAACATGATAAACCATGAGAAAATATGCATGAAAAATATATCAATGTAACTAAAATTAATTATTTTATATTCATGAATAATGAAGATATAAATTGGGATGATGCTTTGTTTTTTTTAAGTTCCTAGAATCACCTACATATAGTGAAGTGATTCAATTTTAGTGTTTTGATTGAATGATATTTATCAGTGTTGAATTATGAGGTCTGTTGTGCCAAAAAATTTCTTTCACACCATAAGAAGATTAAAGAAGATATGAATCAATCTGATCTAGTTAATTTATGTGTAAAAATTATTTTTGTGTATTTTTGATATTCATAATTACATTATTATTTTGTGTTTTTTCCAAAGTGGATCTTGATATTGCTTTATGCTTAAGGAATAATATGAGTAAATTTTTTGAATTTGAATGAGAATGTGGGTGAGTAGACTCCCATGATAGTTTTTAGTGATCCTTGAGAAGAAATATTAAGGATAATAAAAATAATATTATACTCATAGAACTTTATTATGATAGGATCGAGACATTTTATTATATACCAATTTGGGTATATAAAAAGGAGATATAGAATTAATACACCATATATCTATAAAAGTGGTTTCTTGAATAAATAAGAATTGAAATTGAAAAATATAAAATGTAAGGATTTAAGAAGAGGAATAAGAGAGAAGTTGGACCTGAGGTTGTGTGAATCTAAAATTGTTTCCTCACCCAAACTTACATTATTTTGATAAGAAAAAGGCCACCCTTTAAGGATTTGCATGTAGTGAGAAGGAAATGACTATAACTCTCATTCTTGTAGTCAATAGTTATTTTTCTTTAAGAAAGTGAGTATATTCAGTTATGTCTATCTAGTTGGTTTGAGATAAGAATATTCATGAGTTTATGAAGAAACCCTAAGTTTTAAGTGACCTTTATTATTTATTTAGACCCATTATAACTAGAAAGATGTTGGGTATGAATAATGATATACTAAAAAACTTTAGGTGAAGGGTGATTCTTCCCAACCCATTGTATTTTGGCAATTAACTTATACTGGAAAATATATATCTAGGATAATAACTAACTATAATAAGGAGTAAGATTATATATTGTGGTTGAAACTTGTAAAATATTTTTGTACCTTTATCTCTTTATTTTATAAATCTTCATACATGGATGATAGTATAGTATATAAGTGAGAAAATCAGATCTTATCCAGTCACATGGGTTTATTTACAATGCAGGAATAAATAGAAAAATGAAAATTCAACACTAATTCACCCCACTTAGTGCAGTTATACAATACATTAGAACTAAAAATTAGTATCATAGAAAGGTTCCCTATTCCATATTATATAAGTGTGTTGAATTATAGACAAAATAAACTCTGTGAAAAATATAGGGATTCCCTCATTTGATGGAAAAAAATTATCACAGGTTGAAAAATAAGATGCTAAATTTCTTATTGTCACTTGGGCTTTAAGTTATAGTTATATTCATATTTCCTCCTATTCAAATTGGAAATAATATGACCTTCACTAATTATAGAAATATTGAAGTTGATGAAATAATAAAGAATGTTATTTTTATGTCTCTTTTATATAAATTTCTTACCAACATGATGGGTCTACAAACTACTAAAGAAGTATAGGAAAGTTAGAGAGAAGCTATGAACAGAATGCCTAAGTCAAATATAAAAATATAAAAATCTATATAAGCAAGTTTAAAGATATAAATATGGATGAGTATTAATCCATTGATGATTAATTAACCAAAATTAATAAAATAGTGAGTAACATCACATGATTTAGTGAAAAAATAGATGATTATGTTATTGTGAATAAAACCAGGGAGAATTTCCTAAAAACATTAGGTCCACAGATTTATACTCTAGAAGATAAGGAATACCTTTCACCTAATGAGCTATATAATATCTTCATTAATTTTAAAATGGGAAAGAAACCTACTTTTAAAAATGAAGTTAAATATTAGATGAATTTTGAATCTATGAGAAAGATAATGATAAAATAAGAAGATCCCAAACCTTATAGTGAATTATATGGTGAAGTTAAGATTAAAGGAGATTTAGAGAGAATTATTTCTCTTATATCTAAAAATATTAGAATCGGTAAAGGGAATTTCATGGTTAAACTACCCTTTAAGTGCTTCAATTTTGGTAGTGTTTTAAATTTTTCGAAACATTGTCCAATGAAAAATAATCTTGGATATAGGGATAATGAAAATGATGAAAATACTAGTCAAAATAAATAGTAGAAGGGATCAAAATATGTAAACAAACATGGCGAGTTAAAGAAAAAAAGGAGTTTAATAAGGAAAAAATAAAATAAATACACCTTATATTGTTGATAATCTAAAGATGAAGATAATATAAAATTATCAAACATTATGGAACTTGTGGCGAAGGAAAAAACATCCTCAAAAAATGAAGTGGAAGGAAGAAAAAAATTTAAATGGAGAACATTCTAAGATTAGTGTTAGAAGAATTTCTTTATTAAAACACAATTCTCAAGAAGGAATTTAAAACTCTAAATATGGATGATTGTAATAATATTTTATGAATAATATATTTATTAATAAATAAACCAAACACATTGAATAATTAAAGAAGTGAAATTTGAAAGTGGATGAGAATGAAAATATCTTGATAAATCTTGAAGAAAATTGATATGTAGATAATGAGAACTTAGTAATATGGAATAAAAATATCATTAAAATGAAAAAGAGTTGAAAAGATTCAAATAATACTTCAATAAATCCATTTAAGTAGAAAATGATGCTTCCATCACATCATTTCAGGTTAAATTAAAACCTAACATTTCTTTAAAAGTTAAATATTTTTTACCTAACTCTACAGGTTCTAATTAAAAATATGAACAAGGTTGGGACAAAAAAAGATGACGATAAATACTATTTTACATCTATGAGAGAGAGGAGAGTGTAAGGAAAATAAATTCCCTCAAATAATAATAATGGTCAAGGAAAATATGGAAAATAGAGACAAAATCATGGAATTTTGTTTTTAGAATATGTTCATAGTTATAATAGAAGATTTAGATTCAGTGTAAATTATTTGTGTTATGGAATTAACAATCATAAATCCTATACATTCTGGCACAATAAGCCTTTACTATGAAGGGGGCATGAAACAAGAAAGGGAGGGTAACTCTGAGTAGAAACATTGGTGAGTTCATAAAAATTAAAATTAAAAAAGTCAAATTTATCTACTTCGAACATGCTTTAATTCTTGAAATAAGTGTGTCTTAGATGTGAGAAGTTAGTATATAATTTTAAGAAGTGTATGAAAAATCTGTCTAGATATTTCTCATATAAATAAAATGGAAAATTAGTTCAAAAGAATAATTAAGATGAGGAGTTATTCTTTGTAGAGGTGTCTTTAAAGGCAATAAATAAAGTAATACCATGGATGCTTGATAGTGGGTGAACTTCACATATTACTAAATACACTAAAATCTTGGAATACATTGAGAAAATTTAAGTAATAGTAGTTAATTTTGGAAATTATTTCTGAATAAATATCGAAGGCGTTGGTATCACTGAGATTGAGTCACATGGTATCAAGTGAAAAGATATACTATTTATGGAAGGGCTAAAACATAACATTCTAAGTGCTATCCAACTGTGTAATGAGAGAAATAAAGTTTTTTTCTTCAAAATAAATTATGAATTTTCATAAATAACAAGGATGGAAGAGTTATCACTAGAGGTGATAGAACTAGTGGGAACTTGTTTTAGATTGGTGACCCATCCAACTCTAGTTACATAAGTGCCAAATATAAAAATATATATGTAATAAGATACTTAGACACTATAATAAAGGTAATATAAATAATATATCCAAGTATAAAGTTGTGAGATACCTTCTCAAACCCAATATAGAAAGATAAGTTTTTTTGAAACATTTTACATAGGGAAGATGACTCAAATGAAACACAAGCCGATGAACATACAATCCATTAGATAACTAGAACCAATATATTCATATGTATATAGTCCTATATGGAAAAAAAATAAAAAAGGTTGATATCTATTTCATTACATTCATATATGAATACACATAAATGAAAATTTTCCACTTCATGCAGCACAAATGAGAGGCTATTTAGATGCTCAAGATTTTTAGAAGCCAAGTGGAGAAAGAGATTGGTGTTTATATAAAAAAGTGTGGTCATACAATGGAAATTAATACATAAGAAATGATCTTGAGAACTATATATGAAATCATAAGATAAAAATAAATATAAGAAAACCATAAACCCCTCTAAAAATGGTGATATTGAAAAAATTTGATGTATTATGGAAATAGGAAGAACCATGATAGTTTAGCACAAACTTATAAAGTTATTTTGAAGAGAAGATATCGGCACTACTATGCATATATAAAACAATTTCTTATTAATAACTTAAACTCATAAGACTATATATGATATGTGTCATAAAAAAAACTAAATTTCAAATACTTAAATTATTTTTAATCCCTTGTTACATGAAAATCAAGAACCAAAATATGCGTATTTTTGAACAAAAGGCTAAAGAAGGTTCTTTTTTTGAGGTATCTTTCCAATGGTTCTGGTTATAAATATAGGTTTAAAACCAATATAAGGTAGTAGAATGTTAAAATGTCAAAATAATTAAAAATAAACACTAAATAGATTATCATTATAAACTTGAATATGGATCAATTAGAAAAAGAAACATGAAAAACTATAAAAAATTATTAGTGAGAAAGATGTAACTAAATATGAAGTGGTTTATATTGATTAAAATGTAACCAATGATGAAGAGAGTATCACTAATATAGGGAAGATACACTAAATGATAAGTAAGAATGTTTAATTAAAAAATATTATTAGATAACATGATGTACTTGTTTAGACTCAAAGAAGACTGGGGTTAGAAAACCAAACTACATTTATTTCACATGTTAAATCTCATACTATTACTAATGTAGTTGACCATGAAGAGTGGATTTCTATAATGAATTAAGACATTGATTAAATAAATAAGAAATCTACTTGGGAACTGTAACCTATACTAAAAGTAGAAATGTCATTATCACAAAGTGGGTTTTAAGAAACAAGCAGAATAAAAGAGCTTAAGTTAAAATAAATAAATAAAAACTTTTTTTTTTCAATTGTTATTCTTAGATGGAATTAGTTTAATTTTAAAAAAAAATTTAGATGTCAAAGTATTGAGATAATTCAAATGTTATTAGCTCTAGTATCTTGAAACAATTACAAAATATATAAAATGGATGTGAAGTTTTCTTTCCTTAACGGTTATTTTGAAGAATAGATTTTCATTGAACCTAAGGGGTTTCGTCTAAACAAATATAGAATAATGGGGTACAAAATTAAAAATACTTTATAGTGGTTTAATTATCCCCTAAGAGCTTGGTATACTAAACTTTATGGATTCTTTAAGAGAATGGTTTTTTCAAAGGGAAAATTTGGTAGTAATCCTTATGTGAGGTATCTATCCACTCACACTATTATTTTCATAGTCTATGTTGATGATATCAGTTTTTAGGTGATAAAGATTATCTATATGAGACATTTTCTTTGAAAATAATAAAGTTTTTTGAAATTTCATTGTTAGGTGAGATGTATTACTTTATAGGGTTAAAAATCATACAGAGGGTTGATCATATATTTCTATCTCAAGAAAATTACTCCGGGTAATTGTTGAAGAAGTTTTTGATGGAGGAATGAAAATGGTTATATACTCTTATAGATATTGGTTACAATCTAAGAAAGGATGGTAAAAAAATTCTATGAATAAGAATGAATATATAAATTTATTAGAAATATACTTTATTTAATACTTTATATACTTGAAATTGTTTTTTCAATGAAATTATGTGATAGATTTAGAGTAATCCTAAGTAGTCACATATGTTGAAATCTAAGGGAATCTTGAGTTATATTAAGAACACACTAAGTTTTGTACTAATATAAAAACTAGTCTAGAACTAACTCTATAAAGACTTACAGATTTTGATTGGGTTAGAGATTTTTCTAAGAGTAATTCCACTTAATGTGGATCATTATTTCATAGTAAAAGTTATGTTTCCTGGAATAATAATAAGAAAAAATCAGTCTGATTGAGAGCGAATGAAGCTAAGTACATATCAACCACTCATGCATGCACACAAATGATTTGGGTGCAAGTTCAATTAGAAAATTTTAGAGTTGAAGTTAATAAACCATAATGCATTGATTATGAAAATAAAAAATTATATATCTTTCCAAAAATCCAGTAAAAAATTATATATCCAAGATAATTGGTCTTAGATATAATTTTATCAAAGAAAAGGTAAAAATTGTGATGTGAGACTTGAGTTCATTGGTACCAAGAAACAACTTGTAAAAAATTTTACTAAAGATTTTCTATTGGTGAGGTTTTATGAATTAAGGATGAAACATCATGTTCAACCTTCCCTCCTCACCCAAATGTGTTTTGAAACCCCTCCCCCATAATACTTTGGCATCCTTTTTTTAAATGGGGTAGAAGAAAAATGGTATAGAGATTATTTATTTTCCAAATGGAGAGAATTTGTAATGTATCGAGGTGGAGTTCATTTAAGTCACTTGTCTATAATTTATTCCTATTGAGGGATGGAATTATATCCAAAACATTTCTTTATTTGGTGGTGTGGTGAAATAAACTTCTCAAATGAGTAAGTCTATGATTTTATGATTCTAATGAGATCAGGATAACTATAAAATGGATTCGAGTTTATTTTGAAGAGTTGAATGGGGTTTCCAAAAAATCCAAAAGGTAGAGATTGAAGTACCCATGTAGTTGTTAAAGGTTTGTATTTTTTATTAATATTGTTGAGAATAATTAGAGGCTACTAAGATGGTTTTTGGGATGATTATAATGTTTTTGAGATTGTTGAAGTTGGATGTAAAGGATTTGAAGATTCTATATGAGTATTTGTTGTGTCTTGGATTTCTTATATTTAACATTGTAAATTTATCTATGTAAATTATCCTAAGGGCCTCAAATAATATGATTTAGTCACTTCATAGGGTAATTATCCTACACATAAGTAAATTTAAGCCATGTAAGAGATCTGATCTATGAGAAGTTTAAAATTAATAAAGGCAATTATCATATGCAATTGAGATTCATTGCCACATGTGATATTTGAGCGAGTCAAAAATTTTCAAAGGGAAAATTCATACAACATATGAAATTTCAATAGTACATTTGATATATGAATTTACTAGGAGTTGTTATAAATTTTAAGAAAGAAAATTTATCTATGTATTGGAGAAAGTTTCTACACATATGATGTTTTGAGCTATGTAAGACAATTTCAACTCATATGAAGTGTTTAATAGGTGGTTGAAAAATAAAAAATAAAAAAATAATAAACTGTAAGATATTTTAGTTGGTAAAAAACGAGTTTCCTAGAATCATGATATTCTAACGAATAAAATCAAATGATTCTCAATCCATTACTCATTGTCTAAAATATCACAATTAAATTTCAACTCAAGAAAAATGATGATTCTATGATTCCCATATAATGAAGAACAAAATAAACCCTGAAAATATCTATAATAGAAAGATATTAGTGTAACTGAAATGAATTATTTTATTTTCAAGAATAATAAAGATATAAATTAAATTGATGATTTACTGTTTTTGCGTTCTTGAAATCACTTGCATACAAAGAAGTGACTTAATTTGAGTGTTTTGATTGAATGAGACTTATTAATTCCTACTTATGAGATTTTCTATGCCAAAAATGTTTGTTTCACACCACAATAATATTTAATAATCTTTTAATTGATCTGATCTAGTTAACTGAAGTGTAAAAATTATTTCTAAGTATTTTTGATATTCAAAAATACAATATTATTGTTTTTTTCCAATGTGGATATTGATGTTGTTGTCCACACAAGGAAGAATAATATTTCAATTTTGGTATTTTCATAATAATGTGGGGTAGAATACCCATGCGACTATTTTTAATGAGTCTTAGGAAGAAAGTTCACGGAAGATCAAAATAGTATTATACTCATGGTGCTTTATTCTGGTATGCCTGGGACACCTTATTATACACCAATTTGGGTATATGAAAAGGATATGTGTAATTAATGGTCCGTCTATCTAGAAAAGTGGTTTCTCAAAGAAATTGGAGTTTCAATTGATAAATATAAAATTAAAAGATTTAATAAGTGGAATGGGAGAGAAGATGAAGTTGAGGTTGTGTGCATCTAAAAAATCTTTCCTCACCCAAGACTTCACTATTGAGAGAAGAAGAAGAAGGAAACCGTTAAATGGTTTTCATACTGTGAGAATGAAATGACAAGAACTATCATTATTATAATCATATGATGTTTTTCTAGAATAAAGTGAGCATATTTAGTTCTATCTATCTAGTTATCTTGAGAGAAGGATCTTCACTAGATTTTGAAGCAACCTTGAGCTTCAAGTGATCTTTATTATTTGTTTCTAATCATTATAACTGGTGGGATTCAAAATATGACCAATGATATGTGGTGAAACTTTAGGTGATGGGTGATTCTTACCTTCCCATTATAAGTTATTGATTGACTTATAGTGGAAAATATATAGCTAGGATAATTTCTAGCTTCATTAAGAAGTGATCTTACACATTGTGGTTGAACCTTGTGATTTTTTTGTATGCCTTTATCTCTTTATTTTCAGAATATTTATGAAAGGATTAGAGTATATTATATAAGGGAGAAAATATAATCTTAAACAGTAATATGGGATTATTTCCAGTTGAATAATAAATAAGAAAAATAAAATCTAACATTGATTCCCCCTCTTAGTGTTGTCATAAGAACCACTAACACTAACAATTTAGATGAATATACTCTCATTAGATCTTGTTCTCATGTCAAAATATACAATTAATTTTCTAAATAATTCCAACTAGATGAAATAATAAAATAAATAAATAAAATAATAAAGAAACTTATATTTCACTTTTTTTACCCTCCAATGTGTGTGTAAAAATTCAAGGAGTATGTGTAAAACCTAAAAACCTTATTAGGCGTAGATCTATTTTATTTTTTTACAATATTCATGTTTCTACTCATATTAATTGTGATTGATGTGATAGAGGGGTGTTTGGGGTTGTACCAGAGGTGTTTCGAGAGGTTAGAGGGCCAAAATAATTTAAAAAAGGATTTTACACTACTGTATTATTTTCCAAACCATGTGGGGATCTAGGGGAAATCATGTAGTGATGAAAACCCCTCAGAGTAATCATATATGATTAACATAAAATTTGTCATACCTTGAACCCAAACCATGAAAATACTATTAAAAACCTCATACATGGATACATGGTTGGCACACCATTTACCAATCTGTGTGGCCTAACCATATGGGGTGTAGATTCCCTTAATAGTGGGTATTGTACAATTGACATGCAGTTTGGAAATCTGTATAGCTAAATCATGAAATCTTACCATTAACTTAAAAATTTTAAAGATAAGAAATCAACTCATATTTTTCAACCCTCTTTACCACTTTATTTCCCCCCTCACTTGATCAGGTGTGCCTCTCAGACATGGTCCTCCTCCTTTCCTTTAATTTTGTAGTGAATCTATTTCATTTATTGGTATATTTAAGCATCGTTTTTTCTAGGAGTGATATAGAAGAAAGGATAACACTACATATTAGATATTTTCCATTTTATTTTGTCTTCTAATCATCTTATACCATTTATGATCATTTAGTATCTATTTTTTATTTTTCATCCAGTTCTTCCATTATCATCATTTAATCTTGAATTAGAGTCTCGTACCAAATGTGTAGAATTCTAAAATACAATGGTTGGTGGTACTTGAACTATCAATTAATGTATCACTTATTTTCTAATGTGTTTGGTGTGTGGTTTCCTCGACCTACTATTTATTTAACCTAATAAGTAAATAAATTTAACTTTTCTTATTTACTAGTGGAAATTTATGTTTTGGGCCATGCTGACCCATAATAAAATGATAGAATTTCTATATGTGAAGGGTTGGTTAAAAAACATGATTTCCATAAAAATGTGACATGCTAAGGGTATATTAAATTTTAGATTACATGGATGTAAAATGAATAAAATTTACTAGTTTTTGTTTCATAGAAGGGATAATATACACTAAAATTTCCATATGAATGGTTCTTGTTTCCTAGAAGTGAGTGTTTGACCCTAAGTTTCTAGATGATAGGTTATTATTTCTTGTAAGGGTGTGACTACCCTGAAGTTTTCATATGATGAGTTCTTGTTTCCTAGGCAAGGAGTGTCACCCCCAAGTTTCACAGTTATTGGTTCTTATTTTATAGAAAATAGTGTCTCCCATGAGTTCTAGATGATGTGTTCTTATTTCTCAGTGGGGTTCATGTATTCCCTGAGTTCTAGATGATGATACCTTTTTTAGATATATTCAACACTAGATTAAGTAGGTTTGATCAATCTCAAGAGTCACCTTATAACTTTAGTATCAATGATGGATATTTATTAAGTTTTCCTATATTTATTACTCACATAAATAAGCACTATTACTCTAGATAGATATGTTTAGAGACACCATTGGTGGTAGCCTACTGATTTTTACTCATACCCTGGTCGAGCCACCCTAGGTACCTGAGCAAACTTCATAGTTTCTAGGTAGTACTAGGCTATGAATCAGGTCTATTTTTTCCCATTTTTTGATATCTTTATTTTTATTTTATATTTCAATGTATATGATCTACCCACAAGGGATTAGGTTTGTATATATTCATTGCATGGAATTTTCATAGAATTATTTTCATATATCATGGGTTGTATATTATTTATTAGAGATTTCTTTAAATTATGATCCCATTAGTTTATATGGATGCATGATGATGTTATTATTTTCACAATTATTTCTCACTATGTTTCAAGGGTAAAGTCTTCCCATCATACCACCTTAGAACCTAATTTTTAGTTGGAAGGCTATGGTATATGGGGAGGTACACCTAAGGTATAATAACACTTATACTCGATTATTATATAGTGATTCAGGATAGAAATTTACAAAGTGGTATTAGATCATCTCAATTTTGTCTTACTATCTAGGGAAGGTAAATAAGAGGCAAGACACTATTATAACTTGGTATGAAACTTTCACCTGAGAGTAACAAACCCAAATATAAGGGAAATCCGAGCTACTAGTTATGGTGTTGTGAACCTTCCTAAGCCATCCATCCATCAGATGCCTACACTAATACACGACGTACCTGAGGGGCATCCTCGATCCCCCTAGGATGATGAAAATCATCATAAGCATTGTAAAAAGTCATCAGGGTTGATTTCTACCATAAAAAAAATTAAATCATAGTATAATCCACAACTGTATTCTACCAAATTTTGGACCCTTTAATAGGTCATCCATCTATACCAAAAATATATCTACTAAAATAAACAAATAGAAGATCTAAAAAGGTATAAACTATTCTCTTGTCTCACCTATAAACTCCCTTACCTATCCAGAAAACGTCCACTCATCCCCTAAGTTCACTCAATATGGTGAAACTCCAAATTCACCTAGAATCGCCATGAAATAATGAAATCCACCAATAACTATAATTGAAAGTAGTAAATAACTCATTTAAAGGGCCAAACATTAGATATTTTAGGAAAATAAAGGTAGTTCCTATAAAATCATGTAATAGGAAACACAATAAAAATATAATAAATAAAATGGAAACTGAAATCAATCCCCAAATAAATAAATGCTCGAAAGAGTGTCCAGAAGTTGAACTAAGAACCCAAAACTAAATAGATGATAGGCATGATAAAAAGTTCTTAGTAGGCTACCACCCACATTTCTATATGTATATCCTTTAATTAAAGATCCATTTTAATATGGTTTGAAAATAAGAATAGAAAATATATTATTATTAGTTAATTATATTAAAAACCAATAACAATTCAAAATAGTTTTAGGATTTTTCTTCTTTTGATTATTGTAAATAAAAAATTATTTCAAATTTTTATTTTGGAAATAACAGACACCATATAAAATAATCATTTTTAATTCAATAGTCTATTTAAAACCAATTTATACAAGTTCTTTAGAAAAACTAACTCATGATACATAAATAAAAAGGCCAATAAAGAAAGATTCCATGTAAGAGATAAAACATGAAATAAAATAAGTCAAAGTCATGTTCTAAAAAATTTAAGAAAATAAGGTAAATGGAAAGAAAACCATGAAATCGCCTATTTCAATTTTACAACCAAGAAAATGTGTCATGGGATATTCCATATGGTTACTAACTCTAGGTAACTTGGAATATACTTCAGTAGAATCTAGCAGAAAGGTTAGTAACACATCACTGGCTAGTGGAAAGATAACATACTTTAATAGTATAACTAGTGGAATTGGAGACCATCAAATCTAAGTCATCTTACCCGAGAACCGGGGTTCCCATGACTGATGTAAATCAAGGGAGAACAATAAAGCAGTGAGTACTAAAAAAAATAAAATCATAGGCAAATAACTCACTCTTTCTCTAACCACCCATCAAGAAAGATCCCTGATCACACATCTATCATATCAAAAAAAATATAAATCATGCCCCAAGTTACACCATAAATATTAATCAAAACCAAAAGGTCTCAAGAGGGTTAAAAACACACACACAAAAACATTTAGAATTCACTTAAAAGTGACAAAAAAGACTTTAAAATACCTCCCATAATGTTGGGTGTTTTTACAATAATTTGGATACATTTTTAGAAATCACTTTAAACCATTTAATTTAAAATCACCCTTGATACCAATTTAAAAAATAAATTTTTCTTTTATAAAACCCCTATTAAAATGCTTATACATCTCTGTTTTATTTATCTCATGACACAAACTTGGTCAAATCAAATTTTTAATTTCTATTTTATTCAAAGAAATAATTTAAATAATTTAATAATAATTGATAGCTCAAGTACCACTTGAAATGAAAATTTAAAAAAATAAAATAAAAATAATTTAAATTCTAAAAAAAATTTTAATAAATTAAATATAAATTTTAAATATCCAATGAGACATCAAAATAAAATTTGAGGTTTATGGTTTAATAAAAACAAAAGTAAACAATTATTTAAAACTAGGAAAGACTTTATTTCTATGGAGATTGGGATAAAACCCAATTTCCACTTAACAAATTCAATAAAAATAATTAATACAATCATTAAATAATTAAAGAATAAATTAAAATGTAATAAATTCATAATTTTAAATATTAAAAGTTAAAACATTGGGAAAACCTACCTTGGGTTAACTATATATAGTCCAAAACTCAAATACGAGGTGAATCGAATGCATAGAATATATCACATGCCCATGAAATGGAGATAACATAAAAATTGGGTCAAAAATAGAACCTTAGGTTTCAAAAGAACTAGGGTACAATAAAGGGAGGGTAAAATATTGGGGGGGGGGGAGGCAGAAGAAGTGAAGAGGAGGGCTTACCTAGGGGGTTCAACCTTGAATCATGGATAAATCACTTGTAATCACTAACGAAAGGGATGCCATATGAGTGGGGAGGCATCACATGAGGGGATTTATCCAAGGGGGTGTCACACGATTGGGAGAATAGAAAAAAGGGAAGAAATTATTATAAATTAAAGAAAAATAATAAATGGAAAAAAGGATTTTTTTAATTTCTGGGCATCTTGCACTATTAGGCCACATAGTTTAATAAACTGTGTACCAATTGCATAGAGGATACTCGAACCTCAAAAAATGTGCCACATGGTTTTACCTAAGATCCTTTATGGTTTTATAACCATGATTTGACAATTAAAAAAACACTAACCCCCTCACAAACCAACACATGTGGATAACGTATGATTTTCCAAACCTTGCTGGCTAAATGTGTGACACTAAAAATATTTAAAATTTTAAAATTAAAATTATAAAAATTACCAAAACTTAAAATATATCTAATTAAACTAAACTAAAATAAAATAAAATAAATAAAAAAATAAAATAAAATAAAATTAAAAATCATCATCACATGTGGGTGCATCAATTCTCCCCAATATGCCACTTTTTGCCCCCAAAAAGCCTTTGGTCAATGTAAAAGACACGAGAACAAGAAAATCCAATCCAATTTAGTTCACGAAGCACTACCAAAAAACAAGATTTTATCAGTGCTAATAAAGGGATTTATTAGTGCTAAAAAACACTGATAATATAACCACTATTAAGGGGTGGGGGGGGGGTCTCCTTTATCAGCGCTTCAAAACGAGCTAATGAAGGAGAACCTTTATCAACGCTGATAATGGATTCCCTGTCTAGGTATGCTATTTATATAACAACACACCAAACAACCTACAAATAATAAACAACACCCAAATAACAAACCAAAATAACCAAACGAGAAAAAATAACCTGTACAAACCAACAAAAACCTACTAAAAATAACCACCCATAGTATATACAAAAGAACCACATACACGATGAAAATAATGAAAAAACAAGCAGCACACACCAAGGTTTGGAAAATAATTCTATATAAATTTAATTTACACCATGACTAAAAAATATTCACTCATGGTATATACAAAAAAAGACTTCTATATACATTTGAATAATGTTTTATAAAATTATATTTACAATTATCCAAAAAACATTTAAAAACATTAATGTTTTCTCTTTTTACGTCTGTCGTCCACTCAAAAAAATGTTCTCCGATTGTAATATTTACCAAAAAATCATCCCAACTAGAGAAAAAGGTTCCACCTATATAAGAAAACAAATATTATGTTAATAATACTATAAATAAATAAATTAAACATTAATATGAAGAATACATTAAAAATTGTCAATTTTTAATAAAAATGACACATTTGGAGTTATACCGATCATATCATGCATTGTATTGAGGTGGGATTGATTCTTACATATCACAAACAAATAATGGATCATTTTACTAAATTATCAAAACAATAAAAATGCATTTTCTTAGTTTTTAGTATGTAAGTTGTGTTTGTTACTAAAATATCATTTCAAAATGAAAATACGAAATTTGAGTCATATGGGTCGCATCATACATCGATTTGATGAGACACCACTTCATACATGTCACAAAGGTATTAATAATTATTTTACTTAATTTTAAAGACAATAAGAGTGAATTTTCTTAGTTTTTAGTGGGTAACACATTTTGATCTAAAATGTCAATTTTAAACTGATAGCGGAAAATTTTAGTCATACCAGTCACACCTTTCCTTAGATTGAGGTGGGGTTGATTCCTACACATAAAAACTGACTTATGGATCATTTTCCTAAAGTATAAAAACAATCTGAATTCATTTTTGTAGTTTTAAGTATGTCAGTTGTGTTTTTTTACTTGACTTAATGCCATTTTTAAATAACAAGACACATTTGCAGTTATACTGTTGAAAACATGCGTTAGATTGAGGTGCAGTTGATTCCTACACATAAAAAATGACTGATATATCATTGTCCTAAAGTATAAAAACAATCTTAATTCATTTCCTCAGTTTTCAGTATGCCAGTTGTGTTTTTTTTACGAAAATGTCATTTTAAACTGAAAACATGTAATTTGAGTCATACCGGTCGCATCATGCATCGGTTTTATGTGATACTGATTCATACAAATCATAAAGGAATTAGTAATCAATGTACTTAATTTGGAATAAAACCAAAGCACATTTTCTTTACTTTCAGTGAGTGACATTTTTTGAACTAAAATGTCAATTTTAAACTTAAAACATACAGTTTTAGTCATACTGATCATATGGTGCGTTGTATTGAGGTGGGGTTGATTCCTACACATCAAAATTGACTCATATATTGTTTTAATAAAGTATTAAAACAATACAAATGAAATTTCATGGTTTTTAGTATGCCAGTTGTGTTTTTTACTTGAATTAATGTCAATTTTAAATTACAAGACAAATTTGGAGTCATACCGGTGACACCGTGCATTATATTGAGGTTCTGTTGATTCTTATACATAAAAAATGATTAATATATCATTTTAATAAGTTTCAAAAAAAATTGGAATGCATTTCCTTGGTTTTTAGTATTTCACTTTTGTTTTTTTACTTGAATTAATGTCAATTTTAAATAAAGACATTTTTGGAGTCATACCGGTGACATTGTGAATCAGATTGAGGTGTGGTTGATTCCTACATGTCAAAAATGACTCATGTATCATTATCCTAAAGTATCAGAACAAATTTTAAGTACATTTGTTTCCTGAAAATCAATGCACCTTTGCCTCTGAAACCTAAAAAAGAAATATGACTTGCTCAATATGATCAATCTACCCAATTTAAAAGGATTATATAAAAACCTTTAATCCATGTATGATTGACATAGAATAACATCCTCCTTCTTCAACATAGCTTTATCCATCCTAGTGAAGAACCAGCTGTCATATATTCAGGACCTTTGAATGAATATATAAAAGTTGGTTCTTCACTAGGTCGACTAAAGAGGGGAACTTCCAATGTTGTGGATTGAATCGATGTTTTTTGGAGAAAAACACTTCTTGTTGTTGAAAATGAGTAGAGTAGAGTAAAGTCCTATTCCTATTATGTCTCAATATGTCACAAAAAACTCAAGGTATGAGGAAACCCCTTATAGGCACTCGTTATATTTTGTGTTCTATCAACAACACACATAACCTATAAATTAGTACCACCAATTGCTTTTCAAAAACCAACCAACATGCAATTAATTTAGTGCAAAAACAAGGAATACCAAATACCATGATTTTTAGTGGGGCATTTAGCCTATACAAATCACAACATTACCACCAAACAAAGAGAAAGATAAGGCATAAAAGATTATTAAAGTCAAAATTATTTGTGAAGTTTACCATCTTCAATCTATTTTTTTACATTCTACCATCAGGTATGCTACCCATTTGTTTCTAAAAATATCTATATCAACTTGTGAATATGAATATTTTTAGTAGTCATGATAGTACTGAAAAAATATAAATACACGAAGGATTAATAAGTACTTTAAATGAAATAGGAATTATCTTTAAAAATATCTATTTAGGGATACAGGTTTATTCATGGAATACGATATCATTCATAAATTTACAAGCATAATAACAACATTATTTATCATTTTTTTATTTTTGGCACTGTAAAAACATTGAGAAAAATAAGTAATTTTTATATGTGTTTGGATAGTGAAATCTTATTATATATACCTTGATTTTTATCGTGTCATAGTACTTGTCATGTTTCTTATCCTTTTCCCCTGGACTAATTCTATGATGTAGACGATAGTCACACACTGCCCTATCATAATATAATCCTCATTAAGAGATAATAAAAATTATATATCTAGATGTTTAGTTCTAAAATGATGGATGCACTGTATTAAAAATTAAAAAACATCATATTTTGTGGTCAATTTTTTGGATATCCATGCATTGAATCCCACAAATAAATATTTTGAGGATCCAAATTAACCACAATGAGAATCCAATACTACCTAAAAACACAAGAAGGAATAAGTAATGAAATAAATTAAAATATATTTGATATGACTAAATTGTACAGTTTTACCCTTGCATCAATGGTATTAATAAGAGTCTATCATCCCTAATTTTTCTATTAAACATTTTGAGCAGGCCTACCACTATTTCAACCTCTTTCTCAGATTTTATATCTGTTAGTGCTGTAGAGGTGACGTGAGGACTAACAAGTCCAAATTTTTGTTCATGGGGAAATCCCTTTAATTTTTTTTCATATGTACACCTACGAAAAATATGAAATGTATTTAGTCATAATTATCATAGTATATCATCTTTGGGAAAATAAAATCATGAAAATATACCTCATGTAAACATTTACAACTGAGCTAACCATTCATAGTTTAGGATTTATGTTTCACTCTCAACACCAATAAAGTCTGGATATTCCCCTCTATACATATTTGATTCAAAATAAATTATGTGAGTACCTCCATATTTCAACTTTGTATCCACATGATCCTTTAATTATAATAAATATAGATATAGAACATGGGGGGGGGGTTAAGGTGCTTTGTGTGGATATTTCTGATCGGTTGGTTGATCCTTGAGATGGTTTTGAACCAGTATTTCATTTCACCCCCTTCTCTCTCTCCATCTATAATAACATGCATCATTTCAGACCTTATTTCATTAAATGTTTAAGTTTTATCTTGAAAATTAAATTATAAATGAATAACTCATTGTCAAAATGTTTTTTACAAGATGTGACATCCATGAAATGAATGTTCCAAGAGCTTGTTCGACCTTATGAATATATGAATCATCAATTGGAATAGGTAACTCGATGCTTAGCTCTAGGGATACAGTAATTGAAACTCTGACATGACTTGTTGGAAGTGGTCTATTGTGTAGCATGTCGTTCTGAATATTGAACACTGTATCCCTCACTACAAGGTGATGGGTGGGTGTTGATAGATACAAATCATAGTCATTTTTACCCTATAGAATATCTATAGAGGAAAGGTATCAGTGTCTAGTGTCTATCTGATTCACATTTCACAAAAACAATTATTTGAAAATTGAATACCATTGTTAAGAATTGTTTTTGATGGGAATGGTTCACCTCAAAACTGGTGGGGGGTGGGGCGGGATCTTCATGCGTGGGTTGTTCTTGAGTTGTTTCTTCTTTTTTACTCCCCCATCAAAGTTGCTATCACCTCTCTTTGGTATTTTAATTCTTATTCAATCATTGATAATCTTTCTCTCATCATTTTAATTTCCTCAGTTTGATCCTCCACTTGTTTTTTTTCTCAAAATAAGTTCGGGGTGTCACTCTAAAAACCCGCACCTCTGATGCTACCATAATTTTCTATCTACTTCAAGGCCACTGAAAGTATGTATGAATCCAATGTGGGTGTTGTTGATTCTTGTGACTAAGTCAGATATAAAATAGAGGAAAATAAGTAACCATTGTTATGTAATAGCGATTTTATAGCAACCCAAACTTTTATTACATTAATATTACATCATTTCAAATATAAAAAACATAATAGTATTACACATATAGGATCCAAAGGTTTAGTGTCTTGGGAAAACTAGGACCATACATAACAAATACAACATCAAACATAAACATTTATTTAATTTCTTATTCTCTAGATTCTTATTGGCACTTGTCTTCTCCGTAGTACATGTAGCCACCTGAGGATATACATCAAAAGGGGTAATCTAGAATCCTAGTAAGAGAATAGATAAGAACAATATATCATGGGGTGAGCATAGTCATAACATACGCAAAAGATCATGAACATGAGAGGAGCATAAATAAAAGACTTAAAATGTGGCGATTCATAAAAATGAAACATCATGTCTTAGTGGTTAACTACCACACATACTTGTGAACCAAGATAGCATCTTGTTCACACATAATTTCACATTTACTCATGATATTCATCACTTTACCCAATGCATTGGAGTTCTATATAATTCCGGGCGCACCCGTCACATTTAAACATTCATATTGTGCTATATAATTCTGGGCGCACCCGTCACATCATAACATTATCATTTATCATGCTTGCCAAAATGAACATATAACATAAATTAACATAATTAAACAATTAAAAGGAATGGGTTTCATCTCATAATAACACATTCATAATCTTTGGGTTCCCAAAAGAAAGAGGTAATAACATACATGTTACAAGAACCATCCACCTTGAGTGAGAAGTAAAAGGGGTTTTCTTAAAAAAAGAGTTCTTTTGGAAAACATTTTGATGGACATAAAAACCAGTGAAAAACATGTACATCCTAGAAAAGTAAATTCAATAATTAAAAAATGATCTTTGAGGAGTAACCATATCAAAAATGTAGTGAAAGAGGGAGAACCCGAAGGAAGAAAATTGGGTTTGAGATTTCCCGTTACCTTGTACCCAAATGCTTCCTTCTCTTTAATGTCCTATATAATGACATTATATTAATTAATTAGAAATCCAGAACCATGTGTACATTAATAGGGTTAATTATGGTTTCATTATGTCATATTATGTTCCTTTGGATGAGTTATAGAGTTTAAAAACATTGTTTGGGGATGTTCGTTTTTATGGTTTTTTCTTGGGTGGTTTACTTGTATTCTTAAATTGAAGTTTGGGTAGAACTTGAGTAAAAATCCATAAATGATATTACATGTTATTAGTGATATTATAGGATCTTTAGTTATTTTATAATTAATTATATTAGATCCATGTGGATGAATCATTAGATAAGAATTAAATGATGGTTATTTGGGCCAATTTGGGCGGTTTTTGGATCACAACGAACTTGTTTTAACTTATCACTTAATAATATGGCCATAGGTTATTTCTATAACTTTAGATAGAACATAATAAATATAAAATATTCTGGTTCAACCATAAAAATGGTTTCATGACCAGATCCGAAAGTAGAAATGGAAGAAGAAAGCATGTCGTTCTTGAAGGTGATAAATTACCACCACACGAACAACATTCTCTTTAATAAAATAAAAGGAATAGGGAAAGGGGGTTGGATGATATAATATCCAATTAGAATCATAAAATTAAAATATATGTATAATAATGGAGTTTCAATAAAATTTGGATGAAGATAGGTGGGGAGAGATCAAGAAATGAACTTGAATTTGAAAGGAAGTTATAGGAGATGAGGGAAGGAAATTACCACTAGAATCCTCCTCTTGAGATCCTCCTTAAGGAAGCTAATATTGGTATTTTGATGAGACCAGAAGCTTTTGGACGTGGGGGAGGGGATAGGGAAGATGTTTGGGTAGATTTTAGAGAAGTCTTGGAGCTCGAGAGGTGTGAGGAAATGAGGGAGTGAAGGGTGGTATTTATAGTGGAGGGGAGAGGGGTTTCCTTGATATAAAATTAATTAGTTTATTATTTCCCCACAAGACAAAGAATAGTGAGTCTTGAACGACCAAGAATAGTAATTTTATAATTTAATCCCGAACCAAGTGGGCTTACATCAGTAGAACATCACATATGACCATATAATTAGCTTATTTAGCTTATTTTGTAAATTACAGTATTTCACTATTCATCAAAAATTCAAGTATCTCAGAAAAATCCCAAAACTTTACCCCAACTATTTTTCGACGTGTAGAATCCAAAAATTAAGTCCATTTTTCAAAAATAATTTTCTAAATACTATTATTTTAATATTTAAATAAAATCATAATTTACTTAAAAAAAACAGTTTTTAAGATTAAAACTGATTTATAGTGCTTTAAAAAATTACGTAGGGTCTTATAAAATTATCTAAAAACTATAAGACAGTTATTAAATACATTTTAGGGAAATAAAAATTATTTTAAATTAATTAATTAATTATAATTAATTATTTATGACTTACAAAATACCAAAACGTTTACGAAGGTCAAATTGTCACTTTCTGAGATGTCTAAATTTTATTTAATTATTCATAGGTAATGTTACACTTATGTTTGATGATTTAATATTAATAAGATTCATATTACTATCCATAAGGGTTTGTTACTATTTATAAGGGTAGGTTACTATTCACCAATTTATTTTTGTTTTATTAGACTCCAAAAAACATCTTGAACACAACCGTGTATGTCAGATTTTTAAAATTCCACACACAAAACTGACAAACTTATGTTTAAAGGTCACTTATCACTTAGTAGTTAATTATGTTGTGTTTTTAATGTTATTTTATGAAATAAATATAAGAAGGTAATTTCCATTGAAAAACATTGGGTCGTTACATTCTTCCCCCTTTAAGAAATTTCACCCCCGAAATGTCACTTTACACAAACAGGTGAGGGTGTTTCTCTTTCATTGCCTCTTCTGGTTCCCAAGTTGCTTCCTCAAACATATGGTTCCTCCACAACAATTTTAAGAGATGGGTTGTCTTGTTGCGTAGATCCTTATCTCTCCGATCCAGGATCTTTATTGGGTACTCCTCATAGGAGAGATCATCTTCCAGATGCACCACCTCTGAGTTTAGTACATTTCAGGGGTCTGGTATATACTTCCTCAGCAGTGATACATGAAACACATCATGAACTTGAGCCATATTCGGTGGAAGTTCAAGATGATAGTCCACTGCTCCTATGCGGTCAAGGATCTCAAAGGGGCCAATATACCTTGGGCTTAGCTTCCCTTTCTTCCCGAATCACATGAATCTCTTCCATGGAGATATTCGAAGGAAGACTTTATCTCCAATGTCGAACTCCAAGTCCCTTAGAAGGTTATCAACATAGCTCTTTTTCTGACTTTGAGAAGATTTGATGTGTTTCTGGATGACTTGAACCTTCTCTGTCATCTCTTGAACAAGATCGGGCCCAAGTAGCTTTCTTTCTCCAACTTCATCCTAATAGGTTGGAGTTCTACATCGCTTTAAATAAAGAGCTTCATACGGAGCCATCTGAATAATCGAGTGGAAGTTATTGTTGTATGAGAACTCAACCAATGGGAGATTCTGATCGCAACCACCTTTGAATTCAAGAGAGCAGGCTCTTAGAATATCTTCAAGTATCTGAATAGTCCTTTCAGATTGGCTATCAGTTTGGGGGTGATAGGCCATGCTGGAATTTAATTCAGTACTCAAAGCATGTTGAAGGCTCCTCCAGAACTTATATGTGAACCTTGGATCCCGATTAGAGACAATTAAGAGTGGAACATCGTGAAATCTCACCACTTCCTTCACATATATCTTTGTAAGTTAATCAAGAAAGAGATCTTCCCAAATAGCGATAAAATGATAAGTCTTGGTGAGTCGGTCAACCACAACCCATATCGCATTATTTCCCTTTGACGTCTTCGGGAGACCCGTGACAAAGTCCATAGTAACGTTTTCCCATTTCCACATGGGTATAGGCAATGGCTGCATCATACCCTTGGACTTTTTTCGCCCATCTTTAACTTGCTGACATACCAAGCACCTTGATATATATTCCGAAATCTCCTTCTTCATGTTATCCCACCAGAAGTGTTCCCAGAGATCATGGTACATCTTGGTACTCCCAGGATGGATTGAGAAAATTGAGCTATGTGCATTGTCCAATATCTCCTTCTTTATCTCGGGTGATAAAGGCACACAAAGCCACGTTCCAAACCGAATCACACCATCATCGTCGATATGGAACTCTTGTAGCTTCCCTTCCTTTACTATATTCACCCTCTTTTGTATCTCCACATCATCCCTTTGTGCTTCCTTAATATTCTCTTGGATGGATGGTTGTGCAATCATTTGGGCAAGGTAGGATGTATCCCCTGCCCTTATTATTTCCAAATCTATTCTTTTCATATCCAAGAAGATAGGGTCTTTCTCAATCCACAACATGGATAGAGTAGCAGGTTCATTTCTTCATAGAGCATTAGATACCTTGTTCACCTTTCCAGGATGATAGTGAATAGATCAATCGTAATCCTTGATTATCTCTAACCATCTCCTTTGACGCATGTTGATATCCTTTTGTGTGAATATATACTTTAGGCTCTTGTGGTCGGTGTATATGTCACACTTCTCTCCATAATGGTAGTGCCGCCAGATTTTCAAGGAAAAAAATCACGGATGCCAGCTCTAGATCATGCGTCGGATATTTCTGCTCATGGATCTTCAACTATCGTGAGGCGTAGGCTATCACATTATCATTTTGCATGAGTACACAACCCAAGCCTTTCTTTGAAGCATCAAAGTATATCACAAAACTTTCTCCACTTTTCGGTAGTGTGAGTACAGGTGTAGTGATCAGCCTTCTCTTTAGCTCCTTGAAGCTTCCCTCACATTATTCCATCCAGACATACTTTACCCCTTTCCTTGTTAACTTAGTTAGCGGGCTTGAGAATCACGAGAAGTTTCTCACAAAACATCGGTAGTACCCAGCTAATCCAAGAAAACTATGGATTTCTGTGACACTAGAGGGACTGGGTCATTCCTCAATCGCCTTTGTCTTTGAAGGATCCACAAAAATTCCCTCACTTGTGATCACATGTCCCAAGAACGTGACTTGCTTCATCCAAAAGTCACACTTTCTGAACTTTGCATACAACTTCTCCTTTCTTAATGTTTCCAACACAAGTCTTAGATGTTCTTTATGTTCCTCCTTACTCTTGGAGTAGATGACAATATCATCGATAAACACTACCACAAATTTGTCTAGGTAATGTCTAAAGACTCTATTCATCAAATACATGAAGATTTCAGGGGAATTAGTAAGTCCGAAGGGAATCACCAAAAACTCATAGTGCCCATACCTTGTACAGAAGGCCGTCTTCTGAATATCTTCCTTATTCACCTTTACCTGATGATATCCAGAACGAAGATCCACCTTTAAGAAGTATTGATCTCCTCTTAACTGATCGAACACGTCATCAATCCTTGGGAGAGGATACTTTTTCTTTATGGTGATCTTGTTGAGTTCCTGATAATCGATACACAACCGCATTGTTCCATCCTTCTTCTTCACAAAGATCACCAACACACCCCATGGCGATGCACTAGGGGATATGAACCCTTTGTCCAGATGCTCTTGTAGCTGCTTCTTTAACTCCTCCAGTTCGATAGGAGCCATCCTATAGGGGCACTTCGAGATAGGAGTAGTTCCGGGTATGAGTTCAATTGAGAACTATACCTCACGATCCGGGGGAATTCCGGGCAACTCTTTGGGAAATACATTGCCGTATTCCCTCACAATGGGAATTTCCTAAAGGTTGGCACTTTCCTTTGACTCAAGCATTTGGGCGAGGTATGCTTCTTCATAGGGAATCAACACCCACACCATTGAAGGATTTTTCAAAGGAGATTCATGATCTTCCTTGCATTTGTAGAGGATCATGGGATGGTTCAGAATATGAAAAGATATTTCCTTTTCCCAACAGTTGATATGCACTCTATATAATGAGAGCCAGTCCATTCCCATTATAGCGTCGAATTCCACCAAGGGAAGTATTACGAGATTTGCCGGAAGAATATTCCCACACATGCCAATAGGAGAAGATTCAAACACTTGGGTTTCAATGATTTCACCACTTGACGTTTTTACAGATATCTCTACTTCAAGGTTTCAGGGCTTCGATTCTATAGTTCTAGAAAACTTGCAAGATATAAAGGAATGTGTAGAACCAAAATCAAATAAGACTTTTTCCATTCTTGAGTGAATAGGAAGTGTACCTTTTATGACTTAATTATCATGCTCCACCTCCGTAGTAGTGATGGAATAAGCCTTCACTTGTTCCTTTGGATTTGGTGGCTACTGACGCTGATTAACCTCGAGAGGTCAAGGTTTAGTGCACTAGTTTGCATAGTGCCCTAGCTCCATACAGTTGCAGCATTGAACCATGGGTGGTTCTCTCATTTCATCAACTACATTCTCTTTCCTTTTCATGTCTTTTCGGCACTCTTGAGAATGTTGTCCTTCTTTCCCACACTTGAAGAATTTCCCCTTCCCAATGAGGTAGTTCCCATGGTGCAACTTCCCACATTTTTGGCATGTGGGTCGTTGATTTTTCTTCCCACCTTTTTCATTAGATCCACTAGCTTGAAACTCCATATTTCTTTTCTTATCACCATATCCATGGGGCCATTATCCAAACTGCATATCCACTTTGAGATCACACCCAAAAATTCTTCATAACTCCCAAATCTCGAATTGCAAGAGCCTTTCGAAGGTGTGGTTTTAATCCACTAAAGAATATATCAATTTTGCTATCATTGTTGATAAAACAACCCGAAGCGTACCTTGAAAGCCTTGTGAAATTCGCTTCATAGGTTGTGACATATTCTCCTTCTTTTTGCTTGAGCTCTATGAATTCTCTCTCCATCTTCGTGCGAAGAGTTCGTGGGAAATACTTATTAAGAAACATTATCTTAAAGTCTTCCCATTCCATCTCATCAATTTCCTCCCTTGGCTTGGTGTTCTTAATCAAATCCCAACACTGATCATCTTCTCCATCTAGACAATAAATGGCTAGAGTCACCTTATCTGTCTCAGAATAGTGAAGAACATAAAAGATCTTTTCATGGAGTTGACCCACTATTCCGCAACTAGTGGATCAGAAGATCAACTAAACATCGGTGGTCGTTGCCACATAAAACATTCGATAGCTAGTTGCTCCCTCTTTGGTGAAGGAGGAAGTTACCCATTATTATGGTTATTATTCATAACCTAAGATAATTGGGTATGCATCTCCATGAAGTTTTGAACTCCACCTCCCAAATCATTGGGTATGTCGTTCAGACAATCATTGCATTGGCCCTCACAAGAGTTGTTGGATTGATTTCTCCTAGTTCCCACCATTTTATAAAATAGAAAAGGTTAGAAAAAAACATAAGAAAACAAGTCATGAATAACTTATTCATTTAAACAATTTATACCAAAAACATAACATATGGGATCCCTAGGTAAATACTCTTGTGTGCATATTTTTACTTAATCTCATACTAGAGGTTTTCTCTAGGGTTCACTAATCCTAATTCCCAAATTAATTAAACCTTGCCTCTGATACCGACTATAGAAACCCAAAATTTTCTTAAATTACTATTAAATAATTTAAAATATAAAAAAAATAATAGTATTACACATAGAGGATCCAAAGGTTTAGTGTCTTGGGCAAACTGGGACCATACATAAAAAATACAACATCAAACATAAACATTTATTTAATTTATTCTTCTCTAGATTCTTATTGGCACTTTTCCTCTCCTTATTACATGTAGCCACCTGAGGATATAAATCAAAAGGGGTGATATAGAAGCCCATTAAGAGGATAGTTAAGAACAATATAGCATGTGGTGAGCATAGTCATAACATAGGCAAACGATCAGGAACATGAGAGGAGCATAAATAAAAGACTTGAAATGTGGCAATGCATAAAAATGAAACATCATGTCTTAGTGGTTAACTAACACATACTTGTGAACCAATCTAGCATCTTGTTAACACATCATTTCAAATTTACTCATGAGATTCATCACTTTACCCAATGCATTGGAGCGCTGTATAATTTCGGGCGCACCCGTCACATTTAAACATTCATATTGCACTATATAATTCCGGGTGCACCCGTCAAATCATAACATTATCATTTCTCATGCTTTACACAATGAACATATAACATAAATTAACATAATTAAACCATGAAAAGGAATGGATTTCGTCTCATAATAACACATTCATAAGCTTTGGGTTCCCAAAAGAAAGAGGGAATAACATACATGTTACAAGAACCGTCCACCTTTAGTGAGAAGTAAAAGGGGTGTTCTTAAAAGAAGAGTTCTTTTGGAAAACATTTTTATGGACATAAAAACCAGTGACAAACATGTATATCCTAGAAAAGTAAAAACAATGATGAACAAATGATCTTTGAGGAGTAACCATATCAAAAATGGAGTGAAAGAGGGAGAACCCGAAGGAAGAAAATTGGGTTCGAGATTTCCCCTTACCTTGTACCCGAATGCTTCCTTCTCTTTAATTTCCTATATAATGAAATTATATTCATTAATTATAAATCCAGAACCATTTTTTACATTAATATGGTTCATTATGGTTTCATTATTTCATATTATGTTCCTTTGTATGACTTATAGAGTTTAAAAACATTGTCCAGGGATGTTCATTTTTGTGGTTTTTTCTTGGGTGGTTCACTTGTATTCTTAAATTGAAGTTTGGGTAGAATATGAGTAAACATCCAGAAATAATATTACATGTTATTAGTGATATTACAGGAGCTTGAATTATTTTATAATGAATTATATTAGATCCATGTGGATGAATCATTAGATAAGAATTAAATGATGGTTATTTGGGTCAATTTGGGCAGGTTTTGGATCACAACAAACTTGAATTAACTTATCACTTAGTAATATGTCCATAGGTTATTTCCATAACTTTAAATAGAACATAATAAATATATCATATTCTGGTGTAATCATAAAAATGGTTTCATGACCATATCCGAAGGTAGAAATGGAAGAAGAAAGCATGTCGTTCTTGAAGGTGATAAATTAACACCACACGAACACCGTTCTCTTTAATAAAATAAAAGGAAAAGGGAAAGGGGGTTGGATGATAAAATATACAATTAGAATTATAAAATTACATTATATGTATAATACTGGAGTTAAAATAAAATTTGTATGAAGATAGGTGGGGAGAGATCAAGAAATGAACTTGAATTTGAAAGGAAATTAAAGGAGATGAGGGAGGGAAATTACCTCTAGAATCCTCCTCTTGAGATCCTCCTTAAGGAAGCTAGTATTGTTCTTTTGATGAGAACAGAAGATTTTCGAAGTGGGGGAGGGGATAGGGAAGATGATTGGGTAGAGTTTAGAGAAGTCTTGGAGCTTGAGAGGTGTGAGAAAATGAGGGAGTGAATGGTGGTATTTATAGTGGAGGTGAGAGGGGTTTCCTTGATATAAAATTCATTAGTTTATTATTTCCCCAAAAGACAAGGAAGAGTGAGTATTGAATGACCAATAACAGTAATTTTATAATGTAATCCTAAAAAAAGTGGGCTTACATCAGCATAACATCACATATGACCCTATAATTAGCTTATTTAGCTTATTTTGTAAATTACGATATTTCACTATTCATCAAAAATTGAAGTATCTCAGAAAAATCCCAAAAATTTACCCCAAACATTTTTCAACGTGTAGAATCCAAAAATGAAGTCAATTTTTCAAAAATAATTTTCTAAATACTATTAATTTAATATTTAATTAAAATCACAATTTACTTAAAAAAACAGTTTTTAAGATTAAAACTGATTTAGAGTGCTTTCAAAAATTACGTTGGGTCTTATAAAATTATCTAAAAACTATAAGACATTTATTAAATACATTTTCGGAAAATAAATATTCTTTTAAATTAATTAATTATTTATAATTAATTATTTATGACTTACAAAATACCAAAATGTTTACAAAGGTCAAATTGTTACTTTTTAAGATGTCTAAATTTTATTTAATTATTAATAGGTAATGTTACACTTATGTTGGATGATTTAATATTCAAAAGGGTCATATTAATATTCATAAGGGGGTGTTACTATTCATAAGGGTAGGTTACTATTCACCATTTTTTTGTTTTATTAGACTCTGAAAAACATCTTGAACACAACCGTTTATGTCAGATTTTTAAAATTCCAAACACAAAAGTGAAAAACTTATGTTTAAAGGTTACTTATAACTTAGTAGTTAATTATTTTGTTTTTCATGTTATTTCATGACATAAATATAAGAAGGGAATTTCCATTGAAAAAAATTAGGTCGTTACAGATTTAAAGAATTTTTTTATTATGTCATACTTACACATGTTTCCCACACTTTTTTTGGGTTTTACTCTATTAGTTTCTAATCTTTAGTTACACACACCTCATTCCATAGCACATGGAATGGGATGGAAGTGAATTTAGATTTGGACTCTTCAAGATGAATATAAACAAAATAACATAGTTATTGTGTTGTTTTATCTCACATAAAATTATTATGGTAGATTTAAAATATGTACCAATTTTTTTTCAAGTGATGCATACCCCATCCTTTCTTTACGGTAGGGGTACACTGGTTTTGATGGTCGTTGTTTATTTTTAGCACTCATTTTCTATTTCATAAATAAAACACTTTCAATCAAAGTGATGAATACACGTACCGTCAAGCAATGTATTACCATACACAATGTACTTAAAGATACTGCTTCGCATGACAATAAGTAAATGCATCCCATGATGCTTGGGTTATTAGGTGTGCATAAATAAGATGTGGGTGTGGTTCTATTTTCCCTTCATCATCTTTGAGATGATATTTCATTAAAATTGTGTGAAAAACCTGTGAATCCTTCCGGAAACCCTTAAGATATAGTCTTTTTTCGATTCATCTACTATAAATGCACTCTGTAAGAGATGATAAAGTGCAAGTCAATGTTTCATTATTTAATTTTTAGTAAATTAAAAAAATTATATCATAATGTTACCATAATATCTCCCCACATCAGTTTCTTAATCCCATCCACAACATGGTTCCATAAAGTTACATCAATTGCCGCACGTTGCTGAGTGACGATTCCAATGTAACTATTGAACATGGCCTTATTGGGGTTAACATGATGGCCCCACATATTCCATCCAATATCATATTTTATGCCTTTCTCCTTATCCTTAATGATTTTTTATAATACCGTCAACCTATGATGCTCCTTTTTTTTTCTACACTACTGGTGTTTTTCACCATTCATTTCCTTATATCCGCTATCATCACTATGTTCCTTCAGATCTGGAGGGCTAACATTGCCATGTGCAGATGGTGGTTGTACCTATACACTAGGACTAGTAACATATTGAGAAACCTAGTGTTCATCTGTAGTGAGAGAAACAATAGGTTGAGAAACCTGTTGTGCGTGGGGATTGGGAGCATCATCATGTTCAAAAGTCATTATCTATAAAAGTGGTTTAAAATTTAATTTAGATAACATAAAAGTAGTAGTGAAAAGATATTAACATAAGGAAACAAGTTGAGAAACCTATTACTTGTCTGCATTGTGAGCAGTAGTAGGTTGAGAAAATTTTTGTGCCTGGGGATTGGGAACATAATCACATGCAGAAGTCATTATCTATAAAAGTGGTTTAACATTTAATTTAGATAACATAAAATAAACACAGGAAAAATATTAAAATAAATTAACCTGATGTATATTAGAATAAAATAACATGATTATTGAACTCTTTTTTTCTCTTTTTTTAAAGGTTGAAGGGATTTGACCCCTCTATCGACTATCCAAATCCCTTCATTGTAGTCTCCTCTGACATAAAAAATGCCATATATACTGGGACCACTATGAAATGATTGAGATATCCCAATGAAAGGGTTATTCTTCATTGAATTTTCATCTGAATCTTTAGTGGTTTGGGTCGATAATAGAACAATTGACCAGTTTTGGTTTGCGGTATCTGAAACATAAAATACTTTTACAGCCTGTGATTCCATTATAAACACTCAGTATTTGTATCCTTCCTTACTAAAATCAACTTTCACAAATCCCAACCCATCTATTTTAATAAAACTCATATTATTAACCCACTTTCATTGAAAAATCAGCACTCATAATGTAATATAATCCAACTCACATATTTTTTTGATGATTCCAAAGTATGACATATTCACATAAATTGGATTTCTTTCCTAAGCTCCAGAAACATGCCTCACAAGTGTAACTACACTATTTTGTCTAGTACTATCTTAATCATGTTCATTAGTATATAATGTATAACCATTAATTTCATAAGCATTGTAAGATAATACGTACACACTTGGTCCTCTGACTAGCCATCGAAGTTGTTCTGAAATTGAGTCTGGATTTTCATATAACTCCTTAAAAATATGGTCATAAAACCATCCTATAAACTGTTGATTATGTTTATTTGATATCTATTTTTCAGACCTTAATCGATTCGAATGCCTAATAATTTCTTTTTTGAGTTTCAACATATGCGTCAACGTCCAAACTATTATGAAAAAAGTAAAGGTGGGACTACTCTTGATCTGTAATACTAATTGTGACAACCTCCTTTCCAGAAATTCCTTCACCCAAAAGTCCCCCAGTGTGGTGATATTTCATTAGAACAATGCTTTGCATACTGAACTGGTATTCAGTATAGAATTCAACAACTTCCTCAACAATATATCTCTCCACAATACAACACTCTGGACGACTTCTATTTTTAACATACCCTTTCAAAATATTCATATACTGTTCAATGGGGTACATCCATCTATAGTGCACAGGACCACATAGACAAATCTCTCCCACCAAGAAAACCATTAAATAGACCATCATATCAAAGAATGTAAGTGGGAAAAACATTTCCAATTCACATAATATGACGACAATTTCTCTTTCCATAATCAACAATTTAACCAGGTCTATAACTTTGTTACACATATCATTGAAGAATAAATAAATCTATGTTAATGTACGATGAACATTATTGGAAAAAATGAAACCTAAAGCTATAGGAATTAGATCTTTCATCAAAACATGGAAGTCATGTGATTTCTGACCTTTTAACATTAAATTGTGCATTGAAACGATGTTCTTAATATTTGAAGAATACCCCTCTAGAACCTTTATGTCATTAAAGAAGTTGAAAAACCAATATCTCTCCTACCTGGAAAGAGTATAAGCAACAAGTGGAAGAAATGTTTAGTTTTCACCCTTCAATGATGCCTACTCTTCTTGTATTCTCACGTCAACCATGTCCAACCTCACCTTAATTCCATCCTTTGTTTTACTGGGTTCATTTAGCAATGTGCTGATGAAACTATCACACATATTTTTTTCAACATGCATAACAATAATAAAATGTATTAATTGCAGACAATTTCAGTATGGTAATTTTAAAAAAACTGATTTCATTTTCCAAATGGTTTTCGTAAGGTTTTTCGAAAATGGTTTACGAAAAGCAGTGTCCACATCTTTAACTTTCTCAAACAGTTGATCACCTATTAGTGGAGACAATGTTGTATGTTCTTCTAAACTTCCATCTAATGATGTTTTCCAAAATCGGTACTTATGTCGTTGGGATAGAAATATACAATGCCCTAGAAACATAATTTTCGATGAATGTTTAAACCTAATTGATTGTGTACCTTGTTCATAGATGGGACACCCAAGAGTTCCTTTAATTATATATCCTAAAAAATTTCCATAAGCAGGAAAGTCATTTATCATCCCGTTCAACATGGATCATAATATGAAATCTTCATTTCTGTAAGCATCATACATCGTAATACCTAAATCCCACAATAATTTCAAATCCTCGATCAATGGAGCCAAATAAACATCAATATTATTACCCAGATATTTTGGTCCTAGTATAAGCATAGATAACATGATGTGTTTTTATTTAATTCATAACCATGGTGGAAAGTTATAATTTACCAACATAACTGGCCATATACTGTGAGTGTTTCTTTGAAAACAAAAAGGATTCACTCTATCTATATATAACTCAAAACGAAGGTTTCTCGTCTCTCTTCCAAAGTCAGGATACTCATGATCAATTCTCTTCCTCTGAGGAGAGTCTACCAGGTGTTTTAGTTTTCCATCTTTATTTCTTCTGTCTGAATGACATGTCAATTTCCTTGTAGTATCCTCACTTCAATGCAGGAACCTAAACCTTGGAATGATAGGAAAGTAACATGAAACTTTCATAGTACCAGATTTATCTTTCTTTTATTGAGAAGCACCAAAATTTGGGAATTCTCTAACTGATTTTTGGTCCTTGAGAAATAGTATACAGTCATTCAAACATGTACATATTATTTCAGAGATCATACCCATCAAGAGTAGTATTCGTTTGGAATTGTATGTTTGGCTCATGAGCTCATTATCTTATAGGAGCATGTTATTCAAGAGATCAAGTAATTCCGTAAAATTGGTGTCACTCCATCCATTTATTTCTTTCAAATTATACAGCTTCAGTATGACTGACAATGTTGTATATTTAATACAACCATCATACAATTGTGTATTTACATAACTCTTTAACTGCTCAAACAATTTTGGGCAATCATGAAGTTCATATCAAACTGTCCTTGTCATTTCCTTAATACGATCTTCATCATTATTCTCATATGTAATCATGTCCTTGATAAAGTTTTCTTCATTTTACACACTTTTAATCATATCAAATGATCCATAAAATGCAGTGTTATCCCATTCACTAGCTATATTCTCTTTTTCGCAGTGTTTATTCCAAAATTTATAGCTTTGATCTATTCCGTGACAGTTCAAGTGTTCTTCCAACTCCTCTGGACTAACTTTTCTTTAATAACAACAACGTAAACATGGAAAAAGGATTTTAGAAGGATCATATGCATGATCTTTTGAAAACTTTATGAAGTATTTAACTCTATCTTCATACTCTTTTGTCAGACGATTGGAATCCATCCATTCTTTATTCATATCCATCCTATTTGATTCGGTGAATTAATATTTAAAAAAATAAATACAAAAAATGTTGATATAAAAATTAACCAAGGATAAAATAAAACACTCTTTTTAAAACTATTTATGAAATAACAAAGAGTTAATTTAGGCAAACCATTTACATAATTGAAATCTGATTAAAATCTATTTATAAAAAACCACACTCTTCGAAAATAATAGTTAAAATCCCATTAAAAAATCACAGCTGAAATCCCATTAAAAACCAACCATTTACACATATTCCTCTTTAAAATAACACAATATTTTTAAAATAAACCAATAAGTTCCAAACATCCTTTCTCAAAACCCAAAATCATTTTTAAACCATTTTAAAGATATTTTAAACCAAAAAGGGTATGTTGAACACAAATAATTTTTTAAGAAACAATTAAAAAAATTTGAATCATTTTAAAATATCCACTTAGACTTTTTCACAAAGACATAAATCCCAAGAGAGACACTTTATACATTATATTAAACTATAAAAACTTCAGTCCTAACTTCACAACCATACTTGATACATTATGTTAGATCCCACTTTATTGGGTTCCCTCCCCATGCTTAACACTCTCAAAGTGATCCTCTCTAAAGGTTTAACCCTAACTTATACTAACATGCCACATGATGTTCTCAATTCATGGTGGCGTAATTTTTCCCCTCTCCTTTATTCTACTATAATTCAAATGCCCTCAGCCTTACCCTCTCAGGTAACTATACATACTAGTAAATCGATTCATTCTTGTAGGGTCTTTCCCTAACCAATGTCCAATTTTTTTTGGGATTCCTCTATTGGCCAATATGTCATTCCAACCCCAAAAAATTTGATCCTTTTGTGAGATCTTATATAATAAAGGTAATGTTCATATACTACCTATTTCCCACATCGAGCATGGATTACGTGGGCTTAAATTTCATTAGTGGATTATTTCCCAACATAATTGAGGCATTCCATATTTATGAGAGGGTTTCTTCTACAGCTCCTTCTAATCCATATGTAGACCCTAGGTACCCTGGAAAAACTCCAATGAAACCCTTAAACATCATTGTTTAGTCATGGGTAACCCATATGAATTATTTGTAATTAGAGACTACCCTTATGTAGTTCCTACCATATCTTTATGGAGTGAATATAACCTTGGGACACAAAATTGAATGAAATGGATGATCTAGGACATCACATCGTGAGAGCACTATCTCATGGTGAACCCTATAAGATAAAAAAAAGAGTCACAAGACACTGAAGAATATTCACAACCTCTATAAACAAACCCTCACATAATATGAACCAAAAAACAAAAATGAATACATAAAATAAAATTTACCTCAAAACCTCAAGACATTCCAACTCGACAAGCACAAATTCCAAAATAAACAACCACCCTAGAACACTTTGGGTAATTCAACTCAATGGATTCTAGAAAATAACTTAACCACTTCACAACCTTAGGAGGACATTAATCACCATGTAAGGAAGGATGTAAATTTAATAAACCCTTAAGAAAAGCATGATCTAGATTCACCACCCCATCTGAAGTTTGGGTAAATCCCACAACCCAAATATATATACCTCTTCATGGAAATAATTCACCTTAGGGGATATTTTTTCACAACTTCTAATGACCTTTTCGAGAGGAGAAAATACCACATAGTAAATATGAATTTATACCATTCATGTTTCACAAGCTAAAACAAATAATCTTAATGCACACCAAGTAAATAAATCAAATACACAAAATTTATTGATCCCAAATGTAATGACCCAAAATTTCATTAATGAAAATCCCTCTTGATCTAATTAAATGTATATTTATGTAAAATGTTTATATAAAATGTCAGCTTCTTTGGTTTTATGTTATTAATTGTGACCGTTGCTAATATAGCCATTGAATAGTGACCACATGATTAATATAAATATAAGGCTTTAACAAATCCAATTTACTCAGACAAAGGAAGCAATGACCTCATCCTGTAGACATGCCCCATACGAAGTCGATTTGTTAGAGCTCAAAAAGGAGGTTTCATCTTTGGGATTCACTCTTGACCAAGCCCAAGATGAGCTTTAATATGTTAAGCTTGAGCGGGACCGCCTACGAGAGAAGTGGAAGTTGATAGAGATTACCACCCGAGCAATGTTATCTGAGCCACCCCAAGAGTCTGTCACCATCGCACACCTTAATCTTCGGTATTATGAGGGTGTTATAAGGTTTTATGTAACAATAACCTAGTACTATGGTTATGTACATTATTTTTGTATATAATAATGAATATACTTTCATTTTATTATTGTTACCTTGTAAATAGTTTTTAAAGCAAAAATAGTATTTTTTGTTAATGTTCAACTAAGAAATATATTTTGGTGAATTAATGGATTTTGGAATTAAATAATATTTCAATAAAATATTATTATTAATAAATTAATTTTAATTAAATATAAATGATCGTATAATTTTATGAATGCAATTGTAATTTTTATTAAGGTTTGAAAGCCATTTTTGTCAAAACCCATGAATTTTCGATAAATGTCGGTTTTTATTTTAAAAGTGTAAATTAAAAAATTTAGAAAATTATTTAGATAAAATTAATATTATTTATGGAATCAGGACGTCGAAATTATCCAATGGTGAATTTTTCATAATTTTCTAAGACAGTCAAATTTTTGGGTAAAAGTTAAATACCGTTTAAATATATAATGTGTTTTATGACATCATAATGACCCAATAGTGATGTAATAAAATACTATAAGCCTTATGTTCGGCCAATATATGTTTTAACATTAAAATAATGTGATTTTGGGTTTGTTTTACTTATTTTAAAAAGTATTAATGGACCCTTCAAGACTAATTAAACATCTTGTCTTTTTAAATTGTTTTCCTTGGGAGTGTGACTCACCTCCACATAAGCAACCCCATTATTTTAAGAAGTTTGTACTTTGGACTTATAAAATATTTTTTTTCCACTTCCCTTTTCAAAAACCATGGGCAAAAACCATGATCTTGTTTGTGGTTTGGATTAGTTTAATATGAGGTGCCCCAAACCTAAATAATAAAGAATTCCCTAACCTTTCTATATAAACCCACCCAAGCTCCCACTTACTCCTCACTCAAATCCTTTGGAGTTCATAAAACCTCTGACATAATCTCTCTAGAATCGTCCCAATGTGCTCCAAGCTCCCAAGAATCCACTCTCAATCCTCTCTCAAGCCTTTGGAAGCACACTTCCAAGTAAGGGTTTTTTATTCCTTTCTCATTTTTGTCCAATATTATTTAAATTGTTACACCCTTTTAATTTCAATTATAAATGTTGGGGTATGATTTAGAACCTCCCCCATACTGCCCTATTTATTTTTGAATGATGGGAGACCCCTTTCTCTCTCATTAAATGCATCCTATGTACACCTGTTACTATGCCGAAATTCGAAAGAAATTTCTCTCTCCTCTTTTACATTCAAGTGATTCTTTTGTATCATGACTCTAAATTCCATTAAAATTTTTGGGACATGTATCTATGTGACCCACTTAATTTCCATTTCATGTAAATATTATGAGACAACCCTTTCTCTCTAATCAACCATTTTTATGAATTCTTACGCCACGCCGTCATGCTGCCAAAATTGCACCGATTTTCCAAGCCAATGTCATTGTGTAGTGAATACCATGCCCATTTCTCTATCAAGGGTATTAAACTTTAAGAACATTTACTTATTGTTTAAAGAGTTTCATGTATGTATTACACATTCGTTTATCATTGAATAAATGATGATGTTTTATGAATTCATGTTATATGATCCATGTGGCACACTTATACATGAAATGAAATGTTTAAGAAGGGTGCACCCTTATAGCGCTCCAATGCATTGGGTAAAGTATAGTATCATGATACATCATGTGAAATGGGTGTTTACTCATGCTAATTCAAGTGTAATGAGTTTTTACTCGTGCTTCATGTGCAATGAGGATTTACTCATGCTCCATGTGCAATGAGCCTTGGCTCATGCTAATTTCATGTTAAGTGTTGTTTCCACATTTTTCATGTTATGATTATCATGCTTTATCATGCCTTTATGTTTATGCTTCTATTGTGCTCTAATGATATTTCTATTGTCTAACATGTTTTGTTTTCCTCATGTTACTCTATGTTTATTCCCTTACTGGGCTTTATAGATCACCATTTTCTTATGCATGTCCTCAGGTTATCCCTTACAATGCTAAGTATGAGGGAATGTCGTGGTCATGTAAAGGAAGTTTTCAATAAATATGTTGTTTTCATGTTTTTAAGTGGTTATGTCATAATCCTAATCCCCAAATACACTAGACATATCAATCTTCTATGTTGTATCAAATTAATTTTATGTAATAAATTATGTTTAATTGTGTAATAAAAATCAGGGTTGTCATAGTTAGTATCAGAGGACAGGTTTATTTATTTTTGGGATTAGAATTATAAAACCCTATTGAAGCCTTAGAGAAAAGAATAAGTATAATAAAAACATTATTAATTTTTCTTGAGTATTGAGTAAGTGGTTTATCAATAAAATACATCTCTGTCTGGATACGAGCAGGTAGAGGCGGCTCTGGCACAAATGTATCCTAGGGGTAAAACTCGAAAACACCGCTTTGAGATAGACTCAAATGGAAACTGGTGCATGAAAACGGGCCTTGCTGCACTCTTGGTTACGATACTCCTAAGGGATATGCTTTGGTAAATTCATAAGCTTAGTATGAACCATTATTAAGGGACAAAAAAATTCCCTGAGAATATATGTTAGAAAGTAGATCATGGATAACATAGACTGAATCCAATAGATTCATATGTTATGGAAATAAAATTTATTTATAAGTCGTTAGTTTTGTCCTTGGATTACCCTATATGTGTTAGCCCTAACTTTCCTTTTATTCTATCCAATGGCCAGTAATAGGAGGACTCGGGATAACAATCGATGTGAAGATGAATGTGATGAATGTACTAAGGAGATACCCAATCCAATGGGAGCGGGAATCATGAACTTTTTCAGGATTATCTCTCAGATAACACAAGATTTGAATAGAAACATGGGTCAAGAGGAACATTCAACCCCCCCCCCCCTAAGAAAGAACAAGTCGCTATCGAGAGTTTCATGTGACAATGGCCTCCTACTTTTAATGGATCATCCGATCCCTCAATCGCTGAACAATGGATCAACTCCATTGAAAAGATCTTCTCCATCCATCAATATTCTGAACAAGAGAAGGTTCTCCTGGATGCTTATCGTATGGAGGGTGAAGCTGATCAATGGTGAACATTGATCAAAAATACAAAGCCTGTGGAGGAGATCGAGGCATTGGAATGGAAGGATTTCTGGAAGATATTTTTCGATAAATATTTTCCACGCACCCTCCGGCTTAAGATGGAAAGGGAATTCCTTTCCCTCAAGAAAAAAAGACGATGAATCTTTTGGAGCGTATGAGGAAAACTTCACAATGCTTGTACGATATTCTTCTGGCTTTGTTGTTACCCCCAAATGCAAGGTTGACCGCTTCTTTGGTGGGATGAAACCTAGCCTGCGGAAAGCACTGGAAATTCATGACTTCGAAAGCTATGAGGAAATTGTTAGATGTGCCCTCAAGGTCGAAATGGAGATCATAGAATCTCAGGGGTATCATGGGGATAAGAAGCGTAAGGTGGACTTCAATGTTGGCGGTCTGATGGATAAATCTAATAGTGCTAAGAATATCCAGCACCCCACTTTCCAAAGGTGTGGAAAGAGGCACCCTAGAAATTGCCTGAAGGGGACGAGGAAATGCTTTAGGTGTGGAAGATAAGGGAACCTGGCTGTTAACTTCCGATAAGAAAAACCCACGACTACAATAGAGGATAGGAACACTCTGTTCGAACCTCAACACATTGTTCATTGCTACAACTTCAAAGAAACATGGCATCTTGTAAATCAGTTCCCTAAGACAAGGGTTTTTTGAGGAAACCAACAACCTCCAAGGTAGTAAGGGAGAGCTTTTTCCATCACTAATACCGAAGTGAGCCCCGAAAATGAAGTGGTGATAGGTAAGCTAGTTATTCATTCAATAATACTGAACATACTTGTTGATTCAGGTTCTATGCATTCTTTTATATCTCGAAAGTTTAGTAGAACAATCTCATCACCACCATAAATCATGGAAGTGAATATGTCGATGAGTATGACAAATGGGGAAATCATTGAATCCCATGAATATAACTCCTCCCTTGTCATAATCTATAGATTGAACTTCCCAGTGAACCTCGTTATACTCCCTCTGGTGGAATTTTTTGCAATTCTTGGCATGTATTGTCTTTCCTTATATAGAGCCAACATAAATTGCCCTAAGAGGGAAATCATTCTCCATGTGGAGAATCGACCCCCGATTCCTTACAAATACAGGGAGGAAGATGAATCTTCTTTAGCTCCATCATCTCAAGTTTGGATATTACCACCCTATGAGAATGCGTATCTGGATTAGATGATTGAGTCTAAGGAGGAAACCATCCTAGAGGACATGCCTGTTGTGAGGGAATTCGCTGAAGTGTTTCCCGAGGAATTTCCTGGACTTCCTTCTAGAAGAGATGTTGAATTCTCAATTAATATTATACCTGGGGCATTGCCAATATCCAAGACTCTATATAGAATGGCTGTTGTGGAGCTTGAGGAGCTGAAGAAAAAACTACACGAGAATATGGATAAAGGGTTTATACGCCCATGTGCTTCACCATGGGGTGAACTAGTCCTCTTCATCAAGAAGAAGGATGGGTCAATGCGCCTTTGAATCAATTATCATGAGCTCAAAAAAATCATGATAAAGAACAAGTATCCTCTCCCATGAATTGATGAATTGTTCAATCAGCTGTGTGGAGAACAATACTTCTCTAAGGTGGATTTGCAGTTGAGATATTATCAAGTAAGGGTGACGAAGGAAGATATCCCCAAGACTACTTTTCGTACAAGATACGAGCACTATGAATTCATAGTAACGCCTTTCAGACTCACTAATGCTCTATAAATCTTCATTGACTTGATGAATATAGTCTTCATAGATTACGTCAACAAGTTTTTGGTAGTCTTTATAGATGATATTCTGATGTACTCCAAAACCAAGGAGGATCATGAGGAGCATCTAATAACTGTACTAGAAACCTTGCGGAAGGAGAAGCTCTATGAAAAGTATAGCAAGTGTGAGTTCTAGTTGAAGTAGGTCTCATTCTTGGGCCATATCATCACAATCAATGAGATATCTATGGATCTCTCTAAAACAGATGCAATTGTGGGATGGCCAAGGCCAACATCGGTAACGAATATCCGTAGCTTCTTGGGGTTAGCTGGATATTATCGACGATTTGTGAGAAATTTATCACTATTTTCCAACCCTCTTACAAAGCTAACTCAGAAGAGAGTAAAGTTTTCTTGGAGTGATGAATGCGAAGAAAGCTTCAAGGAGTTAAAAAGGAGGCTTATCATTGCTCCCATACTCACTTTACCCATAAGTGGAGAAATTTTTGTGGTATTTAGTGATGCTTCAAAGAAGGACCTCGAATGTGTGTTGATGAAAAATGATAAAGTCATTGCCTATGCTTCAAGGTAATTGAAAGTTCATGAATAGAACTATCCAACACATGACCTCGAGTTGGCTGTAGTGATCTTCGCTTTGAAAATTTGGCAGCATTATCTCTTTGGGGAGAAGTGTGAAATATATACTGACCACAAAATCCTCAAGTATATATTCACATAGAAAGAGTTGAACATGTGCCAACGAAGATGGTTAGAGTTGATCAAAGACTATGACTGCTCAATCCATTACCACCCTGGGAAAGTGAACAAGGTAGCAAATTCCCAAAGTAGAAAGGACCCAATGATTCTATCATTAATGAGAATCGAAAAGGATCCAATCTTCTTAGATTTGATAAAGACGGACATGGGAATCATAAAGAAGGGAACATCAACAATCCTTTCACAAATGATTACTCAACCATCACTTTTGGAATGGTTAAAGGATGTTCAAAAGGATGATGTGGGAATTCAGGAAAAAGTGGAAGCTATCGGAAAAGGGAAATCCTTAGAGATTAATGTTAATTAAGAAGGAATTGTGAGATTTGGGAAAATAATATGTGTTCTATCAAGTCTGGAGCTGAAGAATGAACTTTTGGATGATGCACATAGTTTGAATTTCTCTATTCACCCAGAAAACACAAAGATGTATCGAGATCTTCGAGAGCATTATTGGTGGGATAATATGAAGAAGGAGATCTCTGAATATAAATCAAAGTGCCTGGTGTGTTATAAAGTTAAGGCAGAGAGGCATAAGTCTAAGGGGATGATGGAACCATTTCCCATACCAAAATGGAAATGGAAGAACATCACCATGGACTTTGCCACCAGAATTCCAAAGACATCCAAAGGCAACAATGTAATCTGGGTTGTTGTGAATCTTCTTACAAAGGCTGCACACTTCATTGCTATTCGGGAGGATTTCTCATTGGATCAACTGGCACATATATATATCAGGGAAGTGGTAAGTCTACATAAATTACCACTATCTATTGTGTCCAATCGAGATCCAAGATTCACCTCTAAGTTTTGGAAGAGTCTTCAACATGCTCTGAATACTAAACTAAACTTCAGTACGACCTATCATCCTCAAAATGATGGCCAATCTGAGCAGACTATCCAAACACTTGAGGACATGTTGAGAGTGTGATCAATAGAATTTAAAGGAGGATGGGATCAATATCTTCCTATGGTTGAGTTCTCTTATAATAATAGTCTCTACTCGAGCATCCAAATGGCACCATATGAAGCCCTTTATGGGAAAAGGTGCAGAACACCGACGTGTTGGGATGAGGTTGGTGAGCGTAAGCTTATTGGACAAGAAATGGTCGAAGAAATGGTAGAGAAGGTGAAAACCATTCAGCAACATATCAAGGAAGCCTAGAGTCGACAGAAGAGTTATGTAGATAACCGTCTATGAGACCTTGAGCTTAAATTTGGAGACATGGTATTTCTATGCATATCTCTATGGAAGAAGGTCTTGAAGTTTGGAAACAAAGGGAAGTTAATTCCAAGGTAGATCGACCCCTTCGATATTCTTGATCGTGTTTGAGCTGTGATGTATTGACTAGCACTTCCACCTACCATGGCCAATGTACATGATTTATTTCATGTATCCCTCTTAAGGAAGTACATACCGGACCCTTCACATGTACCCTCTTCAAAGGTGGTACAGTTAGAGGATGATCTTTCTTATGAGGAGAAACTAGTGAAGATCTTAGATCATAGAGAAAAATTTCTACAAAATAAGACAATGCCCCTCATAAAGGGGTTGTGGTGAAACCACAAGTTTGAAGAAGCAACGTGGGAATCAGAGGAAATGATGAAGCAGAGTTACCCACATATTTTTTAGTGTGGGAAAAGGAAAATTTGAGGGTAAAATTTCTTAAGGGGGGAAGATTGTAACGACCCAAACATTCATTAATGAAAGTACCTCTTGATTTAATTAAATGTATCTTTATGTAAAATGTTTATATAAAATGTCAACTTATTTGGTTTTATTTTATGAATTTTGACCATTTCTAATATAGTTGTTGAACAGTGATCACATGATTAGTATAAATATAGGGCTTTAACAAATCCAATTTACTCAGACAAAGGAAGAGATGGCGTCATTTAGTAGACATGCCCCATACGAAGACCATTTGTCAATGATTGGAAAGGAGGTTTCATCTTTGAGCTTCGCTCTTGACCAAGCCCAAGCCGAGCTTGAATATGTTATGCTCAAGTGGGACTGCCTACGAGATAATTGGAAGTTGATAGAGATTACCACCCGAGAAATGTTATCAGAGCCACCCCAAGAGTCTGTCACCATCACACACTATACTCTTTGGTCTTATGCGGGTGTTATAAGGGGTTATGTAACAATACCATAGTACTATGGTTATGTCCATTATTTTTTTATATAATAATGAATATTCTTTCATTTAATTAATGTTACCTTTTAAATAGTTTTTAAATCACAAATCATATTTTTAGTTAATGTTCTACTAAGAAATCTATTTTGATGAATTAATGAATTTTTTAATGAAATAATATTTTAATAAAATATTATTATTATTATTAAATTAATTTTTATTAAATATAAATGATCCTATAATTTTATGAATGCAATTGTAATTTTTATTAAAGTTTGAAATCCATTTTTGTCAAAACCCATGAATTTTTGATAAATGTCAGTTTTTATTTTAAAAGTGAAAATTAACATATTTAGAAAATTATTTAGATAAAATGAATATTATTTCTGGAATCAGGATGTCAAAATTATCTAACAGTGAATTTTTCATAATTTTCTGAGACAATCAAATTTTTGGGTAAAAATTAAATACCGTTTACATATATAATGTGTTTTATGACATCATAAAGAACCAATAGTGATGTAATAAAATACTATAAGCCTTATATTAGGAAAATATATGTTTTAACATTAATATAATGTGATTTTGGGTTTGTTTCACTTTTTTTACAAAGCATTAATGGACCCTTCAAGACTTATTAAACATTTTGTCTTTTTAAATTGTTTTCCTTGGGAGTGTGACTCACCTCCACATAAGAAACCCCATTATTTTAAGACGTTCTGACTTTGGCCTTATAAAATATTGTTTTCCACTTCCCTTTTCCAAAAACCAAGTGAAAAACCCATGGGCTGGTTTGTGGTTTGGATTAGTTTAATGTGAGGTTTCCTAAACCTAAATAATAAATAATTCCCTCACCTTTCCTATAAAAACCTACCTAAGATCCCACTTACTCCTCACTAAAATCCTTTGGAGTTCGTCCAAACACTTCCCTACACTCTCTATAATCCTCCAATGGTGCCCCAATCTCCCAATAAGCCTCTCTCAAGCCTTTGGAAGCACACTTCCAAGTACGGGTTTTTTCTTCCTTTCTCATTTTTGTCCAATATTCTTTAAATTTTTATGCCATTTTAATTTCAATTATAAATGTTGGGGTATGGTTTTTAACCTCCCCCATACAGACCTATTTATTTTTTAATGATGGTATACCCCTTTCTCACTGATTAAATTCCTCCCATGTACACCCGTTACTATGACGAAATTCCGAAATGAATTTCTCTCTCCTCTTTTACATTCAAGTGATTATTTTGTATCATGACACTAAATTCCATTACAATTGTTGGGACATGAATCTATATGACCCCTTACCGTAAATTTCATGTACATATGATAAGACACCCCTTTCTCTCTCATCAACCATTTTTATGAATTCTTACGTCACGCCGTTACGCTGCCGAAATTGCACCGATTTTCCAAGCCAATGTCATTGTGTAGTGAATACCATGCCCATTTTTCTATCAAGGGTATTCACCTTTATGAACATTTACTTATTGTTTAATGATTTTCATGTATGTATTCCATATTCCTTTATCTTGGAATAAATGATGATGTTTTATGAATCCATGTTATATGATCCATGTGGCACACTTATGCATGAAATGAAATGTTTTAGGAGGGTGCACCCTTATAGCACTCCAATGCATTGGGTAAAGTATATTATCATGTTACGTCATGTGCAATGGGTGTTTAATCATGATAATTCAAGTGAAACAAGGTTTTACTCGTGATTCATGTGCAATGAGTATTTACTCATACTCCATGTGAAATGATCCTTGGCTCATGCTAATTCCATGTTAAGTGTTGTTGCCACATTTCGATGTTATGATTATCATGATTTATCATGCCTTTATGTTTATGCTTATATTGTTCTATAATGATATGCCTATTTTCTAACATGTATTGTATTCCTCATGTTACTCCATGTTTATTCCCTTACTGTGATTTATAGCTCACCCTTTTCTTATGCATTTCCTCATGTTATCCCATGCAATGCTAAGTACGAGGGAATGCGGTGGTCATGTAAAGGAAGTTTTCAATAAAGATGTTGTTTTTCATGTTTTAAGTTGTTATGTAATGATCATAATCCCTAAAGACACTAGACCTCTTGATATTATATGTTGTATGAAATGAAGTTTATGTAATAAATTATGTTTAATTGTGTACTAAAAATTAGGGTTGTCATACCAAAACATACAAAAAAGTATTTAAATATGTTCACTCTTCTTTAAACAACACACTCTCTATAAAAGTTCCATGTTAATTATTTTTAAAGACACGCATTCTTTGAAAAAAATCCAACCCCTTGTAAAACTGCTTCACTAAAATTTGAAGACTCACAAAAATCAATTTCCTTGAGATTTCCACATTTAAAAAGAGTCTAAGGAATCTTTTCACCCAAAGTACACACTTTATTTGAAAATATTTCATTTTAATTAAAAATAAAAACCCAATTTAACTTCTAATTATTTTAATAAATTTAAATCATTTAAAAAACATTTCTATAAATTCTAATTTCATTTTAAATTTCTATAATGAAATCAAAAACTTTTTATAAACTTTAAGATAATGAAAAATTATATTACAAAGAAACCATTATGACTAGTTTTAAAAATCAAGACACATTAAAAAAATTTCTATTCAAAAAAATATCCCAATTCAAAATAAAGAGGAATAATACCATTTCAAAACATTTTATGAACACCTAAATAAACTTTTTCATCCAAAAAGTAAAATTTTATATAACATAAAAACAACTTTTCAAAACACAAGACCACACAACTAGTCCCGAATAATTAATTTAAACATCACCCAACAATGTAAAACCACCATAAATCTCTCTTAATCAACTACACACCATTGGCAGGAAAAATCGAGATTAATGAAAAATGGAAGGGATAGAAAACTAAAAATCTAGGGGGAAGAATAATTGTGCATGGTTTGACAACATGGGTAATATAACCATGCACTAACCATGAATAAACCATAATGATGGTTATAGAACCAATTAAATGGGGTCAATATAGTATTCTAGACCATGAGAGTTAACCCTGAAACTTGGGATCTTTTCCTATTTTCAACTCGAAAGATCAAAGTGATGACAAAATCACATATACACTCAATATGGGTCAAAATACCACAATATCATATCATAATACATTGAGAATAAATATGAAAAAAAATCTAGAAACACCAAACCAAGAGAAAAAATAAACAGCGGTGACTATTATTATTTCAGGAAGAAGAAGAAGAAATGAAGTTACTCTAGAAGAGAGAGTACCATTACTAGAAGCACAACAATGAAAGAGGTGGCATAGTCAGTAGTGGAGGCAGCGATGACAGTAGCAACGACAGAGGAGGAGAAGGAGGTGACATTAGTGGTGGAGGAGGAGTAGGAGGTGGCAAAGATGGTGGAGGTGCAAGATGATGCATTCGTAGCAGTAGTGAAAGAGGAGGGGAAGGAGGAGGAGTCCACAATGGAGGAGGAGGAGGGGGATGAGGAAGAGGAGGAGGAAGCAACAGAGAAGGAGGAGGATCAAGTGACATAGGGTTAGGCTTCCATGAGAGCTTGAGGGGTGCGGAAGGAAGGAAACATAGTTAGGGTTCATTTTTAAAATTGGGGGAAACATTTATTAGTGTTAGTAAAAAAGGATGGTAAATGTATGTTTTATTAGCACTAAATTGAAAAGCGTTGATAAAACATACATTTATCAGTGCTAAAAAAGCATTAATAATTTTCCTCTTTATCAGTGCTAAAAGTTTAGCACTGATAAATGTCTGTTTTATTAGAACTCTTTAATTAGCACTGATAAAACATACCATTTATTCATAATTATAAAATTATAACCCATATATTTATTACATTTATAATTTTATAAATATATATAATTAATATATTTATTATAATTTAATAATTTAAATTATAATTAAATATATATATATAATTATATAATTTAAATTATAATTAAATATATATAAATATATATATAAATTGATATATTAATTTTAATTTTAATTTATTAAGTATTTATATATATATATATATGTTTTTTTCTGTGTATATCTTTATTAAAGATATATATTTATAAATAAATATATTCAAAAGGTATTCATATATATCTATTTATCATTTAAAAAAATATTTGTAATTTTATAATTATTTAAACATATTTATATTTAATTAGTTATATATAATTATAATTATATATGATATATTTAAAAATTATATAATTATATATAACTAAATATTTATATTTTTAAATATAATAAATACATTTATTGTTTATTTAAATATATTTATTGTTATTTTTAGTATTTATGAGAACATAAAGCTTCATATATATAGAAAATGAATGAATGCACCAAGTATAGTACTATAATATATATGGCCAAGATTAGGGTAAATAATGAACATATTCATTAGATGAATATGAACGTCCATTATGCATCAATTGACACATTCATTTGGAAACATAAATTTATTTACATATATAAATTTAATAAGTATTTGTATATGTATATATATATATATATTAAAAAGTATTTATATATAATATTATAAACATACAATTTAATAAATATATAATAAATATATAACTAAAACTAAGAAACATATTAAACATAAATAAAACATAAACACAATAAACATAATAAACATGCATTTTTAATTTAATGTACACATATAAACATTATTTTTGAATATAATTAAAATATTATTATATAAATTACTAATATTTTCTACTAAAAACTCTTATCAGTTCTATTATTAGCACTCATAAAGTCTCATTTTTATCTGTGCTTTTTGTTAGTTTTGATAAAGGTGGTCCTTTATCAGTGCTTATAGTAGCGCTGATAAAGGGTAGATTTATCAGCGCTTTTTTTAGTGTTGATAAAAGATCCCCTTTTATTATTTCTTTGTGATAAGTGCTGATAAAACCTGAGCACTTCCCTTGCCCACATTTGTGGTAGTGAAGTGGGAGGGTGGACGAAAACTAAGGAGAGATCAAAACAGGAGGAGAACCACTAAAAACGTTCTATGAGCCAAACTATCAACCTTAGTCCTTAAAAAAAACTAATCAGTCAAAATCACAAGATGTATCCAATCACAACACAACCTAAATGAACTACCACAACCACTAGGATAGGTCCTAGAGAAAACAGAGACCTACATAATATTACCCATATTTTAGAACTGTTATAAAATGGAAAAAACTAACCAATTCCCACATATTATGATATAATTACACTAAGAATTCTCAATTCCACCGAAATCCCAATAAGTACTAATCTATAAAAATCTCAACATCAACCAAGGAACCAAGATAAGGGTCCCCAAAGGGAAACTCATCCACAAGAATCCTAAAAAACTGACATGGATCTTATATTTTGGGATCCATTCTCTATCCAACCAGACTATGACCTAAACCATACTAACAATATCCCATGGATACCCACAAAATATCCATTACCCTCAGGTGTTTACCAAAAGAGATACTAGTCCTAACTACCCAAACACAGCTTCCCATGTTCTTCCCTTATTAAATCCATAAAGAAACAAAACTCCACAAAGCTATACCACTTGAAAAGATAAAAATAACTAAGAGGAATAAACTCCAATTCACAAGGTACTTGAAAAACCACCATTCCATAAGTATCACCAGAGATAAACCTGAGTCACAAACCAATTCAAGGACACCTAAAATTTCTCACTGAATCCCAATCCACTAAAGAAAGAAACATGAACCCAAAGAACCAAAGATCCACAACCATCATAAAGAATACAATCCACAAAAAAATAAGGAGGATAAAAATTTAAGAAACCTTTTTACAAATCCAAAAGTAAGAAATATCTTGACATGACCACTCAATTATGAGTTTGGGTAGGGCACCCAACATGATGGGCTACACCTAAACAACTGAGAGATTCACCCAAAGGGTCATCCCTCAATACAATCCTTTTAAAAATTTCTACGATAATTCTTAGATAAAAATAACAAATTACATGAGAGATGAATATAATCAATTAATTTATCACAATGCACACCTTTAAGTCCCATCATAAAGAGACAAGTCTAGTAAAAAGTTTATAATTAAATGAAAAAAATCATCTGAAAACCATAAAACTTATTTTCTTTTTTAAAAATTAAAATTTTCATTAATGATTTTTAGAACACCAAAATCAATTAAAAAAACCATTTCAGAATTTGGAATAATTTTTAAATAAAATGGATTTATTTTAAGGTATTTCCATAAAAATTAATTTTATTTCCAATTTTTTTCTCAAAATCCACAATTAAATCAACTTCTTTTTAAAATTAATTTAATAAACAAGAAATACCCTTTAAAATAAACCAATAAATCCAATTTTAAGCCAAAAATTTATTTAAAAAAAATAAAAACCCATTTTCCCCCATAACCAACAATGAAAATTCTCAATTACAACTAAACATAACATAAAAAATGACATCAAAATCATACCAATAACATAAAACATAAAAAAACCCTATTTTATTCCCCTATAACTAGTGAAAAGTCACTTTAGGATTGAATCATGAATTAAAAGAAGCCATCAACATGTCTGAAATGATATAAAAACTTCTTTATGGTTTGAAAGTGTCCTCATAACCATCCACATGTGCTCCATTTGGTTGGATAGACCATGGGGTCTAGCTGTGTAGGTCCTGTTCTTCATCCACCATCACCCCAATCCCATGTAATTCTAAATCACTATCATATTTCATCAAAATACCAATTATAATTTCTATACCAATCACATCAAACCAATCAATGAAAAATTAAAATGTAAGACTCAAACCCAGGCTACCCATGATAACTCAAGCCTCTAAATAGAAAAGAGCTACCTAGAATCTCTCTTGAACCTATCACCTGAGTCCAGCAACCTAACTGTACACTAACTCTACTGCGCAAATAATAAAAGGGTACTTTGAAAATTAGGGACTTTAAAAAACCTAAGTACTGATACCATTTTTCAAGAACTATCTAGAGATTTACATCCATCAGATGACTGAACCGATTATCGATGTTCTTGAGGGGTATCCCCAATTCCCCTCGGGCTGACAATAAGCATCACAAGGATCATAAAAAAATAAATGGGCATGATTTTTCTTATAAAACATATTAAATTAGTGTATAATACATAATATTACTATAACAGAATTTTGGGATGACCCATCTTTAGGTTAGATATCCATGCCAAAAATAAACCAGTAGAAATAAAAAAACAGTTGATATAGATAGGTATAAACCAATCCATCACCTCACCTCCAAACTCCCTCACCTAGATAGATTGCCTCCACTCACCCCCAAGCTCCCTCAATATTCTAAAACTCTAGAATCACCCAGAATCCACATGAAATTATATAATCCTCTAATAACTATAACTAAAAGAAAAAATAACTCATTAAAAGTTTCACATGCCAAATATTCTAGGAAAATAAAGGATGGTCCTAAAAAATCATGTAATAGGAACCATAGGCTAAATGTTATAAATAAAAGGGAACTGAACATAAACCCCAGATCAATCAATGATTAAAGGAGAATACAAAAGGTGTAACAAGAACATAAAACTGGAAAGAAGATATGCACGATAAAAAGATATTTGTAGGCAACTACCCACCTTTCCATAAATCTAAATTTTAATGAAAGATCCACTATAATCTATTTTGAAAATAAGAATTGAAAACAAATTTTTTTACTTAATTATATTCAAAACCAATAATAGTTTAAAATGGTTTTATAAGATTTATTATTTGATTATTTTAAACGAAAAAAATCACTTAAAATATTTATTTTAGAAATCACATAAACTATATGAAATTATCCCTTGCAAATTCAAAATTCCATTTATTTTTTTTATAAAATTGTTTTAGAAAACCCAACATACATTGCATAAATAAAATGGAAAATAATGAAATACACCATTTCAGAGATAAAATAAGAAATAAAAGAAATAAAATTTAGGTTCTACACAAGTCAAGAAAATAATGGAAATAAAAAGAAACCAAATAAATCCCCTATGTAAATAAATACCATGAAAATGTGTCATGGGATCTACCCTATAATTACTATGTCTAGGTAACCATGTACATATTTTTCTAGTCTCTACTATAATATGGACATAGCCTTAAACATTACATAGTCTAGTTAATTCAACTATAATTCACTATATTACATTAACAAATATATTTTCAGTTTAGAGTTTTAGTGAATTAGGACATAAATCATACATATCAACCCATAAGAATAAAAAGAGGGTACTATAAAAGTAGTATCCATTTCTTTCATAATATAAATTTCTTTAATAAAACTGAAATTAATTTCATGAAAAATATTCACAATATTTAGTTTGGCTTCTTCTTTTATCTTACCCATCCTTAAACCCCATAAAAAAATTTAAAACATGGGATGATCACAAAAAGATCAATAAGGGGCATAAAAAATAGAAACTATTTGTACATGAATACTTATTAACATATTAAATCATTTTCACAATACATACTTCTCACCCATAAAGTATCATATAATTTGTGAAAACAAGATATTTCCATGAAACATAGAAAACATAAATAAAATCCTAAGGGTAACTTAGGGATTTAATTACTTAATATTTAAACCCTCATAGACACTATATGATTTTCAACCCTCACAGCTACCTTACAATGTAACCCTCATAGCTACCTTATGATGTAACCCTCATGGCTACCTTATGGAGTAACCTTCACATTTATACTTGGAGTAACCATACGATCGACCTCTAACTAAACATACCCAATGAATTATAGGGAGATATAGGTCCCACAATTCATCATAAAAAATTACCAAAAACTATATAATTATTATAAAACATTAATAATTTCATCATAAAACATTCCTTTTGAACATTTTTAAAATATAAATTTAAAAGAGGATTTTTAAAGAAAAGTCCCTTAACTCGGGTTCTTCTTAATTCAAACATATTCAAACCTCCTGTATAATGGTTTAAAGAGTGTTATTAATATATTATAGAACCATATTAATATTTATAATTCCTTATATAATCTTATTATATCATATTTCCACCCATTTATTAATAATATTTTATTATTTTCATTGTTTTGGGTGGGGTTTTTTCATGGTTTCCAGGGTTGGTTCGTTGTGGATTTTCTTATCGAATGGAATCAAAAATACAGAAGTGGAACGAAATGATATTAATAAGTTTCCATAATTTTAAATGATACCATATACATTTTTTTTTCTAATATGTGGATAATTCATTAGATAAAACATTAATGAAAATGATTTAATTTATTTTGGCGGTTTTTATGATCATCACAAACTTATATCATTTTCTTTAATATCATGTTAATATATTGGTTATAAAAACTTATATAACTTATAATATTTATAATAAAATCATATTTAACCATAATAATGGTTTTATGACCTGCCTTTAAGGTGGTAATTTAAAATAAAAGTGTATCATCCACGATGGCGGTAAATCGACACATCATGAACGATGTTCTCATTTTTAGAATTAAAGAGAGAGGAGAAGAAGTTTGATGGTGATTTTTTACATAAAAATGATAAAAGTATAGTATATATCATATAATAAAGTTTTAATTCTAGTTGGATAAGGGGTTTTGAAGATATAATAATAAATGAAAAGAAATTGAAAAGAAAATAAAATAAAATGAAAGAGGATTTTACCTCTTGAATTATCCTCCTTGAGAACCTAGTTAAGGCACTTGATTTTGGCCTTTTGGTGAGAACAATAGGTTTTGGAAATGGTTATGGGGATTGGTAAGGAAATTAAGTAAAATTAAACTAACTAAAATTTTTGGAGGTGTGAGGAGAAGAGGTGTTGAGGGGTGATATTTATAGTGGAGTAGAGGGGTTTTTTATTACATTATACATTAGTTTATTATTTTGGATCAAGACTATGAATTGTTTTATAATTATCACTAAATATATTAATATAAATAAGGATAGTTCATTATTAGGGGCTTAAATCATCCATACATCTTTTATGACTTAATAAATCATGTATTTGTTTAATACCATAAATTCCTATATTTTACTACTCACAAAAAATCAAATATTTTATAAAAATATCAAAAAATCAACCTGAACATTTTTTAATGTGTAGAATTCAAAAATAAACTCTATTTTATGAAAATAATTTTCTAAATATGATAAATTTAATTTTTAATTAAAATCATCATTTATTCAAAAAATACTGATTTTAAAATTATAACTATTTTTATGAATCTTTGAAAAATTAAATAAGGTCTCATAAAATTATCATATAATCATAATACAAAAAAATATATTAATTTATGAATCTATTTTATGAAGATAAATTTTCTTTTAAAACATTATATTAATTATAAAATTGTAAATAAAAATTCACGTGTCACAAAAATATCAACACTTAATTTATCATTTGCCAAAAGTTATTTACTTAATCTATGATATAAATATATCATATTTTAACTTATAAGATAAATATATTTTATTTATTTTTTCATAGGTGAGGTTATTATTCTATTAGTATAGATTCCTCAATTTTCATAAATACCACTTATTTCATTATACATTTATAATAAATTTAGCTATTTGATTCCAAAATGAAAACAAATTACCTTAGTTGTTACATTCTTCCCACCTTATGGAAATTTCATCCTCCCAATTTTTATTTACTTATTAAAAAAGTGAGGATACATTTCCCTCATATCATTTTTAGATTATCATGTTGCTTCTTCTACCATGTGGTTTCTCCATAAAACATTGACCTGGTGAATTACCTTACTCCACAATACTTGCTCTCTACAATCAAGAATATGAACAAGTTTCTCTTCATAAGAAAGGTTCTCTTATAGCTGAACTACTTTTGGGCTCAAAACATGGGATGAATTTGACACATACTTTCTTAACATCAAAACATGAAAAAAATTATGTACCTAAGATAAAATTGGAGGCAAAGCTACTCAGTAAGAAACTAGTCTAACTTTCTCCATGATTACATAAGATCCAATAAACCATGGACTTAGCTTTACTTTCTGACTAAAACACATAATAATTTTCCAAGGAGAGATTTTATGGAAAACATGATCACCTACCTTAAAAGAAAAAAATTTACTCCTATTATCTGTATAACCTTTATGCATACTCTATGCCATTATCATGTGTTGCTGGATCATCTTCACTTTATCAGCTAAATATTCTACTAATTTTGGTCATATCAACTTCCTTTCTCCTAATTTATTCCAAAATGCTAGAGTTCGACCCCCTTTTCCATATAATTCCTCAAAAGGTTCCATCTGTATATTGGAATGAAAACTATTATTATAAGAAAACTCAACTAAAGAAATATGTAGATCCCGAATTCCCTAGTAATCCATTAAACAATATCGAATCATATCCTCCATTGTCTAAATTATTCATTCCAAATATCCATCTAATTAAGGATAAAAGGCCATATTGAAATTTAATTCTATTCCCAATGAATTCGGAAGGACTTTCCCAAATTTAGAAGTGAGATTGGGATCACAGTCAGATACAATAGAAAGAAGAACCCCATATAACCTAAAAATATCTTTGAGGTACTATCAATAAAGATGATCCAAATATATAATATCTCAAATAAGAATTTTTTTTAAAAATTTAGTTAGTTGGTCAACCATAACCCAAATTGCATGTTTACCCCGAGAAGCCTTTGGAAGTCCCACCATGATGTCCATGGATATATTTTACCATTTCCACTCTAGAACTAGAAAAGGATGAAGCATACCCTTTGGTAGTTTCTCCTCTACTTTAACCTATTGACAAGTTTAAAATTTCATGGTAAAATCAATAATATATCTTTTCATTCCATCCTTCTAGTAATAATCCCAAAGGTCTCTGTACATCTTAGTGTTTCAAGGATGAACTAAAAATGGAGAACCATAAGCTTCACTTAATTACTATTTCTTCAACTATGAATCACAAGACACACATAATCTCTTCCCAAATCTCAAAACACAATCTTTATCAGTGTTAAATTCTAGAAACACACCTTCCTTAACCAATAAATCCTTTTTATATATCTCATGTTCTTCCTTTTCACTTGCTTAATTCTGTCTAATGGAGATTACTGTATTGATACTTGAAACAAAAAAAATGAATTTCCTACACCAACAACTTCCAAGACAAAATTCATCAAATCAATAATCAAGGGGTTATGTTCTAAACATAACATGGTTAATGAAGCATAATTCTTTAGACTCAAGGAATCATACACTTTGTTTGATTTTCTAGGATGGTAATTGATCGTGTAATCATAATCCTTTATCAGCTCAATTCATATTCTCCTCCTCATGTTCAATTAATTTTGAGAAAATATATACATCAAAATTTTATGTTCAGTATATATTTCACATTTGGCACCATATAAATGGAGTCTGAAATTTTTTAATCAAAAACCATTACTGATAATTCTAGATAATGTGTTAGATAATTTAACTCACGATGTTTTAGTTGTCTTGAAGAATAAGAAATTACCTAATCATTTTGAATTAAAATGCAACCAAGTCCCTTTATTGAAGCATCATTATAGATGAAAAACTCACCATTTCTATAAGTAAAATCCAAAACTAGAGCATTCACAAATCTTCTCTTCAATTCCTGAATAAAAACATCACATTATTATGTCCAAATAAATTTAACCTCTTTCTGTGTTAAATTAGTTAGCGGGCTAAATAACTATGAAAAGTTTTTTAAAAAACTGTCAGTAATAACATTCTAATACAAGAAAACTAAAAATATATATAACATTTATAGGTTTTAACCATTCATCAACCACTTTTTTTATAGGATCAACTATTATTCCATCCTTATTTACAATGTTCCAAAGAAAAGAAATCTGTTGCAACCAAAAATCACATTTTCTAAATTTTCCATATATATTATTTTCTTTAAGTGTTTGCAACACAATACTTAGATATTTTTCATTATCCTCATAAATTTTTGAATAAAACAAAATATTATCAATAAAAAAACAAAAAACTTATCCAAAAATTTATAGAATATTCTATTCATAAGATCAATAAATATTGTAGGGAAATTTTTCAAGAAAAAGGGAATAAACACAAACTCATAATTCCCATATTTATTTTGGAATGCTGTTTTCAGAATTTCATCTTCCTTCACCTTCAGCTGATGGTACCTAGTTCTCAATTTAATCTTGAAAAAAATACTAAGCTCCCCAGAGCTGATAAAACAAGTCATCAATGTGAGGAAATGGAAACTTATTATTAACAGTAATGTTATTTAAAGATCTATAATCAATGTAAAGCCTTATTGAACCATATTTATTTTTAAAAAACAAAATAATATCACCCTATAGTGAAGTTCTAGGATAAATGAATCTTTTATTAAGAAAATTATACAACCTATTTTTAAATTATAGAAGTTCCACTTGATCTATTTGATAAGGGGGTTTTGAGATTGTATTAGCATCAAAAGCCCAATCAATTATAAATTCAACTTCCTAATCAGGTATAACACCAGATAACTCATTAGATAAAACATAAAAGTATTCGTTTACCAATAAAAAATCATTAATCTAAACAATTCCCTTTTTTCAAATATGTGTGAAAGATAAATTTCATTTTCTTCTTTTAAAAATTTCTTAGCTTATTAATTTGTTGTAAATGGTATGGGTTAATTATTGTATAAAAAATGAAAGTATTTCTAAAAAACTTCTTTAACTCTACAGTCAATATTAACTTAATAAATAGAAATCCAATCCATACCTAGAATAACATCAAAATCAAATAAGGGAAAATAATAAGGTTTGTAGGTAATTTTCTTAAACAAGGTTTATAGGTAATATTCCCCCAGGTGTTTTAACAATAAGTTCTAGTTTCATTTCTTGAGGTTAAATTTCTAATTTTCCATAAAATTTATCAGAAATAAGGGAATGTGTAGACTCTGTATCAAACAAGACAATAGTAAAATTTGAGTGAAAAAACAACATACCTAATAACACTTCATTGGATGGCCCAAAATATACTAACGTAGTTGTAAAGGATTCCACTTCACCTTTCTGCTTATAATTTGGCTGCTTTCCATCATTCAGATCTTTATTTGGGTAGGTATTTACATAATTCCCTATCTCACCACACTTAAAACGCTCTATAGTTTTCTTATCAAAATTAAACTTAAGATCATTTTTATTGTAATCTCAGGACATATTTCCAAACTTACAACATTAGAAACACTTCTCAGATTTTTAAGGCATTACCCATGGTGCTTTTTCCACACTTTCTATAAAATGTAATCTTAACTTTTATACCTTCATATTTATTTGATTAATTCTTTCCCATTTATTTCCACATGGGACTTTTCTTCTGCTTATTGTCCAAGTACACATGATCATTAGAAAACTCCATTTCTACCCTCTCATCACATCAAAAAAGTTTCTCAAAAATTTTTAATTCATAGGAGGCCAATTCCCTTTGGTATATTGGCTTCAATCCCAAGTAAAAAAGATTGATTTTACTATCAAGATCCTGAATAATAGTTGGGGCATAGCTTTCCAATAGAGTGAAGTTTTCTTAATACACAACCACTGAATCTTCCACCTTCTTGTTTCAATTCAAGGAATTGATTTTCCATCCTAAGTTGAACCACCTTAGGAAAATATTTTTCAAGGAAAAAATTCTTAAATTCATCCCATTAAAAGGAATCAATATTATCACTATCCTTCATATTATTGACCATTGACCACCACCGATCGAATTAGCCTTAAAGATGATAGATACAAAAGACTAAAATTTTGATTATATGAACACCCCATGAAATAAAATATATTTTCAAGGGATTTAATCCACCCTTCATCCACTACTAGGTCAGAATATCCACTGAAAGCAGATGGGTATTTCCTCATAAAATGTTTTACTATCATCATGTTCATTTTCGGTAGCTTTAGATATTCCCTTGTATGGGTACCACCAACATTTATATCCATTTTAAAATGATCCATTACTATAACACACTACTCGATTCCAATTATCACCATTCAAGGTTTTATATTTGGAAAGATATCATCCTCTATGTGAATTCCTACTTAGCTTCCCTATTTCTTTTGTAGAAAACCATTCTGAAAAGAAATATATTAGATGAAGCAGTATGGTAATTTTTGAATTTTATATCATTTCAACATAGCCATACAGTAAAAAAAATTTATGGTATTATATTAATATCATCGTAACCCATAACGTTATCTAAACCATGCACTGATACCAATTATATGGACCCGGCCTTAAACATTACATAATCTAGTTAATTCAATTCTAATTTACTTTCTTACATTCCCAAAATATTTTTAATTTATGTTTTTTGTGAGTTAATACATAAATAATACATGTCAACCCACAATAAAAAAAGTGTTTACTATTAAAATAGTATAAATTTATTCCATAATACAAAAGTTTTTAATAAAACATGAATTCATTTCATGAAAAATATTAACAATTTTTAACTTGGCTTCTTATTTTCTCTTACCCATCATTAAACACAATGAAAAACATTTCAAACATGGGATGAGAAAAAAATATTAGTACGTGAAATAAAAAAAGAGAAACGATTAGTCCATGAATACTTATAAAAATATGAAATATTTTTCATAAAGGTATACTTCTCACCCATAAAGTATCATATACTTTTTCAGAATAAGAGATTTTCATAAAAAATATAAAACATAAATAAAAACATAAGGGTAACATGGAGAATTAATTACTTAATGTTTTAACCCTCATGGATACCATATGATTTGTAACCCTTGTGACTATATTATAATGTAACCCTCTTGACTACCTTATGATGTAACCCTCATGACTACCTTATGGTGTAACCATCACAGTTACACTTGGAGTAACTATATGGTTGATCTCCAACATAAACATACCCAATGAATTGGAGGGAGATATAGGTCCCCAAATTTATCATAAAAATATATCAAGAACCAGAAAATAATAATAAAATATGAATAATTTCATCATAAAAATATTCCTTTATATTTTTTTAAAAATAGAAATTTAAAGAGGATTTAAAAAAAAAATTCCCCTACCTCAGGGTTTTCTTACTTAAAATGTGTCAAAAACTCATGTATAATGGTTTAAAGAGTATTATTAACATATTAATGAACCATATTAATATTTATAATTCCTTATATGATCTTATTATATCATATTTACACCCATTTATTAATAATATTTTTCTTATTTTCATTGTTTTGGGTGAGTTTATTTCATGGTTTCTAGGGTTGGTTCGTTATGGATTTTCTTTTCAAATAGAATCAAAACTCAAGAAGTGGAATGAAATGATATTAATAATTTTAAATAATTTAAAATTATAACATATATAATTTTATTTTCTAATATGAGGATTATTTATTAGATTAAACATTAATGAAAATGATTTAATTTATTTTGGTGGTTTTTACGACCATCATGAACTTATATCATTTTATTTAATATCATGTTTATATATTGGTTACATAACCTTATATAAATTATTATATTTAAAATAAAATCTTATTTAACTATAATAATGGTTTTATGACCACACTTGAAGGTGGTAATGGAAAATGAAAGTGTATCTTCCACGATGGCGATAAATCGACACATCACGTATGATGTTCTCATTTTTAGAAAAAAATGGAGTGTAGAAGGAGTTTGATGAAGCATTTTTCCACAAACATGATAAAATTACAGTATATATAAGATATTAGAGTTTTAATTCCACTTTTATAAGGGTATTTTAATTGAGAATAAGAAAAGAAAATAAATTGAAAAGAAAATAAAAGAAAATGAAAGAGGATTTTACCTCTTAAATTCTCCACCTTGAGAACCTTCTTAAGGCCCTTGGTTTGGGAATTTTGGTGAGATCATAAGGTATTGAACATGAGGAATGGTATTGGTAAGGGAATAAGGTATAAATTAACCAATATACAAGGCTATTAATGTGTGAGGAGAAGAGGTGGTGAGGGGTGGTATTTATAGTGAAGGAGAGGGGTGTTTTTTTTATTATTTTATTCATTAGATTATTATTTTGGCTCAAGACTATAAATTGTTTTAGAATTATAAGTAAATATATTAAAATAATGAATTTGAGTTTGATATAATGGCTTATATTATCTATACATAATCTATAACTCTGTAAATCATGTATTTGTTAAATACCGTAAATTACTGTATTTTACTATTCAACAAAAATTCAACTATTTTAGAAAAATACCAAAAATTCAACATCACCATTTTTGAAATGTAGAATAAAAAAAGGGCTTTATTTTAAGAAAATAAATTTCTAAATATGAGAAATTTAATTTTTAATTAAAATAATCATTTATTTGAAAAATAACGATTTTAAAATTATAATTGATTTTATGACACATTAAAAAATTAATTAAGGTCTCATGAAATTATATTATTATAATAATCAAATAAAATATTAATTTATGAATCTAATTTATGAATATAAATTTTCTTTTAAATCGTTATATTAATTATAAAATTGTAAATAAACATTTACGTGTCACAAAAATACCAACACTTAATTAATCATTTTCAAAAAAACTATTTACTTAATCAGTGATATAAATATATAATATTTTCACTTATAAGATACATAAATTTTATTTATAATTTAATAGGAGCGGTTACTAGTCTATTAGTATAGATTCCTTAATTTCAATAAATACTACTTATTTGATTATACATTTATAATGAATTTAACTATTTGATTTCAAAATGACAAATTTTTTTTTATAAGTTCCTAGGTTTCTACATGAAGAAAGGTTACTAACACGTCACTGGCTAGTGGAAGGATAACATACTTCACAAGTATAAGTAGTATAAAGAGAGATCGTCCCATTAAAGTTATCCTACCCTAGAATCGGGGTTCCCATTACCAATGTAAATCAAGGGTGAGAAATAAAGTAGTGAACACAATCACAAGAAACCCAAATCCAAATAAATCACTCTCACCCAAAAACCCCACTCAATAAAGAGCCCCAATCAGATATCCAACATATCATAAAAATATAAAGCATACCCTAGAGGCCATTACCAATATTAATCGAAACCAACAGGGCTCAAGAGGGTTTCACACACACATGTACCCATTTATAAATCCATTAAAATTAGTAAACAAACCTTTTGAAACCCTCTAGAATAATGAGTGTTTTTATAATAATTTTATATAAAATTTGAAAAATCTATTTAAAACATTTATTTTAAAATCACCCTTGAAACCCATTTCAGAAATAAATTTCTATTTTATGAAACTCCTTTTAAAGATCTAAATCATATCACTTTTATTTATTTTTTGTCCCAAACTAGGTAAAATAAATTTTATAATTTATGTCATTTTTCAAGAAATTATTTAAATAATTTTACAGTACTTAGTATTTGAAGTACCACTTGAAATGATAAGTGAATTTTTTTTATAAAATAAATTTGAAATTCAAAAATAATTTTAATAACTTCTATATAAAATGTAAAGAGATAATAAAAAATCCTAATAAAATTCAATTTTTTTTGGTTTAATAAAAAAAATCATTCTTTAAAAATAGAAAACCATATATTTCTATGGAAGTGAGGATACATAACCAATTTTTGGAATAAAAAATTAAATACATATTATTAATACAATCATTAATAAATTAAATAATTGTTTAAAATTAAAGGAATTAAAGTTTTTAAAGGTTAAAAGTCAAAAAATGGGGAAATCCTATCTCGGATCAAAGAAATATGGTCTGGAAGTCAAATACTGGGCGAAAACAACCTGTAAAAGACATCACTCACCCTAGAAATGAAGAAAACATGAAAATGAGGTCAAACCTGAACCCCTGGGGTTTGACCAAAGAAGAGAACAATAAGGGGATGATAAAATAATGGGATAAATGGAAGAAAAAGAGAATCGGATGGTGTACCTAGGGAATTCATCCTTGAATAATGGATAAATTGAACGAAATCACCAAAGGAAGGGAGGTCATAGGTGAGGGGAGGCATTGGATGAGGGAAGTCCACCAGGGGATGTAATGCTACTGGGATGAAAGAATAAAAGGGGGAGTAGGGGATAAAAAATTAATGTAAAAAAATAACTTTTTAATTTATGGGCATCACACACAGTTAGGCCACACAATTTAATAAATTGTATGCTCACTATGTGGAGGATACTGATACCTATAAAAAAATTCCTCATGGTTTTCCTTAAGATTATGTATAGTTTTATAACCATGCATTGACCATGAAAATGAAATTTTCCCCCATATAGACTAACATGAATGACTACTACACGGTTTTCTAAACCATAATGGCTAACCATGCGACTTTAAAAAAATTTAAAAATATAAAATTAAAATTTTAAAAATTATCTAAAAATTTAATAACACAATTTTAATTAATGTAATGTCAAATAAAATAAATTTAAAAACCTCCATCACACGTGGGTGTGAAAATTATCCCCACCATGACACTTTCTACCCCCAAAAATCCTTTAGTCAAATGAGATGATATTAGAATAGGAAAAACTTGCCCATTTCAGTTTATGAGGTGTGTAGGTGGAAGAAAAATTAGGATATATCGAATTGAAAGGATAACCTATAAACATGATTACTGAGCCAAAATTTCAACCTAAGTCCTAAAAAATACCCAAATAAATCCCTGTAAATCATAAGATGTCTCTAAGAACAACATAGTATAAATGAACTACCACAACCCCTAGGACTAGGCCTAGAGAAAATAGAGACCTACACATGAATTTACACCATTTTAAAACTAATATAAAATGTAAAAAACTAACTAAGACACAAACCTTGAGACCTAATTCCACTAATAATTCTCAATTATAGTGAAACCCCAACAATTCCCAATCCATCACAAAACCCAACATCCACCAAGGAACAAAAACAAGGGTCTCAAAAAGGAAACTCAACCCATATTAAGACTCACTAAAAATAAATACCAGTGTTATATTTGGGGAACCATGATCAATCTGGTTATACTAGGACCTCAACCACATTGTAACCTTCCCATAGATTCCCACAAAAGATCTAGCAACCTTAGGTTCTTATTGAAAGCACTACTGGTCCAAGATACCTAAGCCCAACTTCCTATTATCTTCCCATGTACATTATTCAAAGAAACCAACCTTCACTAAGCTAACTATAGGGGATACACCTAAACAATGGAGAGATTCATCTAAAGTTTTATCACATGAAAAAATACTTCTACTATTTTCCTTAAACATTCTCAAAGATATATAAAAAATAATACAAGACAAGAATACACTCAATTCCTGTCTCACAAAGTACACTCAAAGGCCCTTTTATAAAGGGACAAGTCCAAAACACATGTTTTACTAAAACAAAGCACATCAACCAAAATACATAAAACTTATCTTAATCCATAAAAACTAAAATTTTCATTAAATAATTTAAAAAAACAATACTCAATTGAAAAAAAAACCATTTTATAATTTGAAATTATTTTTAAATTAAATGGATTTATTTTTAATATTTTTCCATAAAAAATTAATTTATTTCCAATTTTTTTCACAAAATTCATAATGAAGTCAACCAATTTAAAAAATAATTTAACAAATGAGAAATAAAATTTAAAAGAACCCACTAAAATCAATTTTGATCCAAAAATATATTTAGAAAATAAAAAAAACCCATTTTCACCAAAAAAAAAACAACTAAAATTTTCAATTACTACTAAAAATAACATAAAACACCACATAAAATTCATAAAAATAACATCAAACATAGATAAAACCTCTTTAATTACTCCACAAAATGTAAAAATTCACTTTAGGATCGACTCATTAGTTAAAAAAGGTCATTAAAATGTCCAAAATGAGATACAAAACTTCTTGTGGGTTTAGTGAAGTATTACAACCATCCACATAGGCTTCATATAGTTAGTTAGACCATGGGGGATAGTTATATACTATAGTTATTCATCCACCATCACCCCATACCTAAGAGAACCAAAAATCACTATCATATTTTATTATAATCCTAAATATTATTTCCATATCAATCACATCGAACAAATTAAATAAAAATAAAAATCCAAGACTCAATCCCAGACTACTCAGGGAAACATGAGGTACCAAATAGAAAAATGCTAAGTAGAATATCTCCTGAATCTATCTTCTGAGTTCCAAAAACATAACTCTACACTAATCATAATTCCAAAATAATAAAATGGTTATCTGGATCTTATACAATCTAAATAACCTATGATTTGATACCATTTTTCATGAACCCGCTCGATCTGTCCTTCCAACAGACACCCTAATTTTCCCATGATGTACCCAAGGGGAATCCACAATCCCTCAGGGTGGATGAAAAGTGTCATAGGAATCATAAAAAACTAATGGAGAAAATTTATCACATAAAATTTATCATATTATAAGCAATAATAGGTTTTTACTGAAATTTCAGCATGTACCATCCATAGGTCAGATGCTAACGCTAAAAATGAACCAGTAAAAATTTAAAAATAAAAAATATATGTAGGTAAAAACTAATATTTTACATAACCTCCTAACCCCACACCAAACCAGAATACCTCCACTCACTCCTAAGATCCCTCAATATGGTGTAGCTCTATAATCACCTAGACTCCACATGAAATAATACAATCCACTAATTACCATATCTGAAAGTAAGAAAGAACTAATTTAAAGGGAGAAATACAAAATATTCTAGGAAAATAAAGGCAAGTCCTAAACAATCATATAATAGGAACTATAGGTTGAATTTTATAAATAAAAGGAAAACCAACCTCAATCCCCAAATCAATCACCACTAAAAGGAGGATCCAAAAAGTAAACCAAGAACGTGAAACTGAAAAGATGATAAGTGTGAGAAAAATAGATCAGTAGGCCACCACCTACCTTTCCACATTTCTAAATTTTAATTAAATATCCATTATAATATTTTTGAAAATAAGAATAAAAAAAGGATTTATTAATTAATTATATTAAAAAATAATAACAATTAAAAATAGTTTTATAAGATTTCTTATTTGATTACTTAAAATGAAATCAATCACATAAAACATTTATTTTAGAAATCACACACACCATATAAAATAATAAATTTTCAATTCAAAAGTCCCTTTAGAATCTGTTTCTAAAAGTTATTTAGAAAAACCAACACATGATACACAAATATAGAGGCCAATAAATAAAAGAACCATGTGAGAGATAAAGTATAAAATTAAATAAGTCAAGGTCTGGTTCCACATAAGTTAATAAAATAGGGGAAATAAAAAGAAACCAAAAAAATCCTCTATATCAATTTATGAACCAAGAAAAAGAGTCACGAGCTCTACCCTATGTCTACTAAGTCAATGTAACCTAGAACATGGTTCTTTACCATCTAGTGGAATGGTTAGTAACACATCACATTCCAGTGGAAGGATAACATACTCCACTAGTATAACTAGTTAAAAGAGAGACAATCCCATTTAAGTCAGACAACCCTAGAATAGGGGTTATGATGACCAATGTTAAGAAAGGGAGAAAAATAAATTATTGATCACAATCAAAACAAGTAACAAAAATCTAAATAACTCACTCCCATCTCCAACCCCCTCTCAAGAATGATCCTTTAACACACATACATTATATCAAAAAAATATAAAGCACACCCCAAGGGCCATAATCTATATCAATTAAAACCAATAAGGCTAAATGGTGTTTCACACACACACACACCCATATAGAAATCACTTCAAAGTGACAAATTGGCCTTTAAAAAACCATCTAAAATGCTGAGTGTTCTTATAATAATTTGGACATATTTTCAAACATCACATTAAAAATTTTAATTTAAAATATCCTTAAAAACCATTTAAGAAATAAATTCAAATTTTATAAAATTATTATACACCAATCATTTATTTATCTTGTGACCCAAACTATGTCAAATCAATTTTATAATTTCTATTTTGTTTAATAAATTTATTTAAATAATTTCAAAACTCTATATATTTCAAGTACTACTTGAAATGGAAAGTACATTTTTTAAAATGAATTTGAAATATGAAAACACTTTTAATAACTTTTAAATAAATTCTAAATAGATAATACAAAAATTCAATAAAATTTTGGGTTGGAAGTTTCATAAAAAAATCATTCTTTAAAATTAGGAAACCCTTACTTTATATGGATATTGGGATAAAAAACCAAATTCATCTTATAAAATTAATAAAAAATAATTAAAAAAATAATTAAAAAACTAAATCTTCAATTAAAAGTAATGTAATTTTTTTATAAAAATTGAAAGTTAAAGCCTGTGAAAAACTTACCTAAAATCAATGATAGATGGTCCAAAACTCAAATATGGGGTGAGGATAACTCATAGAAGATATCACATTCCTTAAAAATAGAGAGAACATGAAAACTGTGTCAAACCTAGAACCCTAGGGTTTTTTTCAAACTAGGGATAAACATGGAGAGGAGAAAAAAAGGAGGTAAATGAAAAAATAAGAGAAGGGGAGGTCTTACCTAAGAGGCTAGACCTTGAATCATGGAGAAATGACATGAAATCACTGAAGGATTAGAGGATGGAGGAGAGGGAAGGCTTTGTGTGAGATGTTTCGGCTAGGGGTGTCACGTAACTAGGTGGAAAGAAAAAAAAGGGATAAGGGAATACAAATAAATGAAAAGAATAAAAGAAAATGAACTTTTTAATTTATGGACATCACATAGGGTTCGGGAACACAATTTAATAAACCGTGTGCCAACCATGTGAAGGCCTCTAGAACCTCCAAAAACATTCCACACAGTTTTCCTGAAGTTCCTTAATGGTTTTATAACCATTAAATGACCCTGAAAATGGAACTATCCCCTTATATACCAACACGTATGAGTACCACATGATTTTCTAAACCATACTGGCTAACCATGTGACCCTAAAACCATTTAAAATTGGTTTTGAATTTATGATTTATAATATTTATACTCTAGGATATATTGAAAAGAGGGTGTTTGTTTATGAATCATGTTATTCACTTAGGATTCAACTTTCATCCACATGCATTATTATGATTGGTTACATTTTTCATATTACCTAAGTTATTTAATTAAAGTTTCTACATCAACTTATATGGAATTTTACCATATAACTTGATTGTGTAATCTTATCCAACCAATTATTTTAATGAATGAAAAATTCATATTCATGGTTACATATTTGTTAATATGTATTATTTGTTAAATAAAATGTCATTTGAAACTTATAAAGTGTTTTACTTTATAACTGGTAATTAACATTTCATTTAATATATCCTTAGTTATCAAACTCTTGTAAAAAGTGAAAATTAAAATTAAAATGATGAGATGATTTGGATCCCATATGTATATTATGTTGAACTTGAGTATGGCTAGATGGGGCCAGAGAGATTATCTAGTTAAAAAGACTTTTATAATGCATGGTGTAAAGAACACTGGGACACTATACCCTTTATTTCTCTCCCTAAATCAAGATATTGACAGATATTATAGTGACGTGTTTTAAGGCATGTGTTTGATATTATAGAGGCATGAATCCATGATATCCTCTAGTGGAGCACAAAGAGGGTGGTGATGACCATGCCCCATCAGTGGTTGGGTCAAATATTCCTATTGGGATGGGTTATGTGATTGTTTATAATCTCCACTAAATATTTTTATGTATTGTATAGTCGATAGAGATAAATAATCCTTGAGCTACACATGATATGTATGATATGAATTTATATTTTTAGACACAATATCCTATATTATTTTTTAGGGAAGAAAATCCCTAGGTAGTCAAGTTTTGGATAGAGTCTATTCAGATAATATTTGATCATCTTGGCACACCTTATAAGAGGAGGGTGAAACTAGCAGTCTACATGCTATGAGACCAAGCGAAGCACTAGTAAGATAATTTAGTTTAGACATTCCAACATATGGGTTTTTCTTAGAATGAATTACATATTATATTCCTTGAATTTATTTTCCTAGACCCTAGGGACATACATGGCTAGAGAGTTCATGAACCTCACACGTGGAGGTATGTCAATAACAGATTTTTCCAACCGTTTCATGGACCTAAATAACTTTTCCCTTATTTTAAGGTGATTAGGTGGACAAAGTGAGACATTTTGAGGATCATTTAAGGTATAAGGTTTAGGTGCAGGTGAACCTCTTTCACCTTCCATAATTTTCAAATGTTATGAATCAAGACCTTATTATCGAGATGAACCCAAGCGATGGTATAGGGGCAGGGTAGGTGAATTATATTAAGATTATTGGTATTAGGTATTTAGGAAGTAGGAAATGTACTTTTTATCGTTTATTCTGGAGTAGGTGGAAGAGTAACCAGGGCGATGGGTCATCTCTTCCTTCCAATGGAGTTAGTTTTGTACAATGATATTAGTGTGGTAGGAACATAATATTCATACCCATTCCAACCAAAAACTTATTTAATGTTGAGAATATCAAAGGACGATACACTTATAATGGTTTTTCACGGCTATCTAGGTGTGGTTTTGTGATATAGGATTAGGAAAAATCTCTATGGCATGACCAGGGGTGATATCATATGATGGTAATTGGATCTCCACCAACCATTTAGGTTAGGGTGGAGGATGTTACATTGATGTATATATGAAATGATTCCAACATATTGGTTCTATATAAGGGACATATGAAGGAGCTCTAGTCTAAGGAACAAGGCTAGGGATTGCACATCATTATGCCCACTCTTACTGATTAGAATATTAGACTATTTATGGGATAAGGTACAATTTTAGTTTCTTCTACTTTAGCAGTATAGCATCCCGTCTTTTTATAACATAACTTTCATTTCATTACACGGAACTGAGGATCGTTAAGGTTTAGTGTCTTGGAAACAAGGAACATAATACATAAAAAAAACATAAAACATTCTTCTTAAACACTTGAAAGGATTCTCCGTTAGTTCATCCTAGGTTCATTACTGCATCTCATAACCTGGGGACATACATCAAAAGAAAGGGTGAGCAGAAGTCCCAGTAAGGAAAACAAGAAAACATTTTACATGTGAACTTGAGATACTTCAATAAGGACATGAAAATAACTTTAAGGCATGAGAAAGAAATCATGAGATACATCATAATAAAAATAAATTTTTTCATAACTTGAAGATGTGGCTGCAACATTTAATATTGACAATCGTTTCATTTCACCAAGGTCCATCCCCAAGGTGTCGTTAAAAATTACCAAGGTTATTCACCAAGGCGTCGTTAAAATGGTCATCTCTAGAGATTAAGTCTTTACCCAATGCATTGGAGCGCTATCAGGGAACACCCTTAAATTTTCCTTTATTATAATGTGAGACACATATATCATCATAAAACATTTCATAAATAACCCACATATCATAAAATAAATGGGTTTCATTTCATAATCATAACGTTTTAAAAACTGCTTTAAAGACATGATCTTTACGTCACTTTAAACCCACGGAAAGGGGAAGAGGGTTTCATGTATGTAAATCCCAGAATTTAAAATAGAAAATTTTTGTATATATGTGAATAAAACTGTAGAAATAATAGCTTTGAGTATTCACTTAATAACATGAAGTAATTTTGAGAAAAAGAGAGAGACATTTTGAGACGAAAATTCTGCAGCACAACGGCTACGTTACAGGGTTTTAGAAAACGTTGAAAACTGAGGGGACATGGGTCAAACAATCATAAATGACCCATAAAATAGTATAGGGACAGAATATAAGGGATTTAAGAACATGGTAATGAAATTTGAAAATATACCATATGAAATGAAGAACATGAAAGGAAGACAAAAATAAGATTTCTCTTATGAAAATTTGGCAGCCTAATAGCGTTACATAAACTTCATCCAAAAATGATTTGATGATGTCAAATAGGGTCTCTCATCATATGAACATAAAATATCAGTATGATAGATATAGATATCATACCCCAACATAATAAAAAGGAACTTGCAAGACTTGACATGGAATTAGAACTTTGAAAAGGAGAAGGGTGAAAGAATCCCTTAAAAATTCGGCAGCCTAACAGCGCCACTTAAAACTTCAAGATACTGATTTGAAGAGATCAAATGAAGTATCTCATCATATGAACATAAGAGTCCAGTATGATAGATATAGAGATCATACCCCAACATAACAAAAAGGAACTTGAAAGAATTGACATGAAATTAGAACTTCAAAACGAGAAGGGTGAAGAACCACTCAAAAATTCGGCAGCCTAACGACACCACTTAAAACTTCAAAATACTGAATTGAAGAGATCAAATGGTGTCTCTCATCATATGATCACAAAAGATCAGTATGATAAATTTAGAGATCTTACCCCAACATAATAAAAATGAACTTGAAATACTTTACATGATAATAGATCTTGAAAAATGAGAAGGGAGAAAGAATCCGTTACAAAAATTTCGACAGCCTAACGGCGCCACTTAAAACTTTATAAAACGAAATAATGAGAGTAAGAGGGGATCTATCATTATGTGAAAATGAAAAGGAAATTAAGAGGAGTATAAAAGAACACCATTTAACATAAGAACATGGAGCATAAAAGAAATTACATAAAAGAGATTTCTTGAAAAGAAAGAGAGAGATCATATCCCTTACCTTAAAACGTAACTCTTAAAACTCAAAGGTTTGGACCTTGAGGGATTGGGGGAACCTTAGGGGGACTCCTTGGGAGGTAAGGAGACCAGAACTTCGTTGGGGGAGAGTGGGGAGTCGAATGGATGAGAGGATGGCTTGGTATTTATAGGGAAAGTGAGGGGACAATGCATTAATGGGCAAGGGACACCTCATTAGTGGTTTTGGCAAAACCATGGGCTTGGCCATGGTATTTTCCCATGGTATTGGTCACTTGGGACACCTCATACCTTATCTTACTATTCATAGGTCGACCATATTGATTACATACTTAATACATCATTTAATGATGTCATTAAACACCCGTAACTTAAAAACTCTATTTTCACTATTAATCGGAAATTCAACTTTCTCAGAATAATCTCAAAATTTCACTTTAACCAAATATCAATGCTCTGATTTCAAAAATGAAATCCATTTTATAAAAATAATTTTCTAAATATTTTTAATTAAATTTTTAATTAAAAACACTATTCATCAAAAATTTATTTATTTTTCAGAAAAATCCCCAAAAATTACCTTAACATAATATCGATGCTCTGAGTTAAAAAATGAAGTCCATTTTATAAAAATAATTTTCTAAATATTTTTAATTAAAATTTTAAATAAAAAAAACACTATTCATCCGAAAAACCTAATACTTGAATAATAATTTATGAAACCGTTATTTAACCATTTTATTGAATCACATTACATAATAAAAGTGCCTAGATTATTTTAATACTTTCTTTAAGTGAGATTACTAATCCATTTGGACACATTATTAATCCTAATCATAAAATCACTATTCATAATTTATGATTCATCAAAAATCAAGTTGATCTTATTAGACTCTAAATTTTGTACTGAACATAATTGTAGAAGACCATTTTTTAAAAACCATTACACATTTTTAATTATTTAAGGTTTACATAAACATTTTTAAAATATCCTTTTTCTAAAATTCATCAAAAATATGCATACTATATTTATCCGGTCATTTAAAAATTCATAAAAGAAATCGAAATTTTTATTTAAAACGAAGGATTATACAAGACAGTTACGGTCTCCTTACATAGCCCCTTATCACACCAGCATAGGACCTAAGTGTAAGGTGTGCTAAGGTGAGAGAATCTGAGGGAGGCTCGGCCAACATCGCACGAGTAGTAATTTCTATCAGTTTGACCTTCTCGCGAAGGCAATCCCGTTCTAGCTTTATACGATGAATTTCAGCTTGAGTTTGGTCCAGAGCAAAGCCCAGTGGTGCTACCTCCTTCCCAAGTTCTGTTAGATGGGCTTCGATCGGTCCAAGACTACTGGGTGAGGCCATCGAATCTTCTTTCTATATTAATTAACCAAGATTGCTTGTATTTAGAGACAATAGTCAAAACGTTTAGTTTCCAGCGGTCATATTGACCAATGGTCAAATAACAGTCAAAACCCAACAGTCTCATTTAAATTATACTCATGTTATCAAATGAAACATTTTTGTTGAGTATAAAAATAAAATAAAATAACACATAAAATTAGGAAACAATATTTATTTAAAATTTCGGGTCATTACAATCTTCCCCCCTTAAGAAATTGCGTCCTCGCAATTTTTAAAATTGGGTTTTGAAATTTCATTGAATGTCCCACATCGGAAAAGGAGTCAGTAAAACTATTACTTTAAAAGAAATAAAGGGAAGTACAAAGGTCACCTGAGTTAACCCACACTTGGATTCCATGTAGGAAAACATGGACATGGAGGAGAAAACAAAGGGTCAAGTTCTGAGGGAGAGTGATAGAGAACATGATTAGGAGAAAGTTAACCATAAGAAAATCCCAAACTTGATATGTGTAAACGGTCTTGGATTACATAGTAGGAAACGTAAACCAATAACATTTTTGTTTTATGTTTCTTTTCATAATTTTGAGGAATTCATTTACTACATAGAACAAAAACATAAGAAAATATACCTACCTTCAAGTAGAGTTTCATCCTTTAATAAATCCCTACCAACACTAATCTTTTCTCCAAATGATGAGAATTCAAAAACACTTGGTCTCATAAAATCACAAGAATCATCTTCTAGAGAATCACATAATTTACAAAAGATTAAGTATCTATTTCTTCTATCTTTAAGCATTATCCCCAAAACTGAAAGGTTAAGGTAAACAAACTCTTCAAAAAGAAAGAATCCCATAGGAATGGAAACTAATTTTAAATCTTCAAAGTTCCATGGTACTACCCAAAGTTAATCATAGACCATTCCATAAATAACGGTCCTTAAAATTCCTCAAAATAAACCAAACTAAGATTGAAACCCAAATACAAGAAGGATTTGATAACATAGTCTTCCAAAACAACTTCATTGTTTATCTCCAGACAACAACAACCACTCCTAACATCTTATAACAAAAGTAGCTAACCTAAACATATTTTACCCAAGATAGGTTAATCATTCCATAAGTAACCTAAATTATTATAAGTCCACCTTAAATTCATCAATTCTTCAAAATATAAGTCAACCTTACTTCTCAATGAAAATACTATAGTAATCTATTTACCTCGATCATATAGGGTCCCCAAAATAGTGAATGTCTTCCAAAATAATAACCATCTTTTAATCCCCTAATCATCTCTGTCATATTAATACGGAAATCATCGCATTTCCAATCACATTGGTTGTTGGGACACGTTATTCCATTTCCCACCATTAACTAAGAAGAGAAAGTATAATTAGAGGCTTAAATACTTAACCAATAATCATGAAAAGGAACTTAAAGCATATAAGGATAACTTGTAGAAGAAAAGTATACCCTAACTTGTGATCCCCTAGGTTCCCATCTAGGTTATTCATGATCATGTATTCTTATGTGAATCTTTATTTTATTTTATCTTTGTTCCTTTAACAATGGTTCATACCAAGCTTATGAATTTACCAAAGCATATCCCCTGGGAGTGTCGTAACCAAGAGTGTAGTAAGGCCCGTTGTCGTGTACGAGTTCCTGTTCAAATCTAGCTCAAAGCGGTGTTTTCGGCTTTTACCCCTATGTACATCTGTGCCAGAGCCACCTCTACCTGCTCGTATCTAGACAGGGATGTATTTTCTTGGCAACCCCTTACTCAATACTCACCAAAATACCAGGAAGATTTCCTATATTTAAACTTTTCTATAGGGTTCTTCCTAGAGTTTTCATATCCTGATTTCCACAAATAACTAAAACATCCTTTGATACCAACTATAGCATCCCGTCTTTTTATAACATAACTTTCATTTCATTACACGGAACTGAGGATCGTTAAGGTTTAGTGTCTTGGAATCAAGGAACATAATACATAAAAAAAACATAAAACATTCTTCTTAAACACTTGAAAGGCTTCTCCGTTAGTTCATCCTAGGTTCATTACTGCATCTCATAACCTGGGGACATACATCAAAAGAAAGGGTGAGTAGAAGGCCCAGTAAGGGAAACAAGAGAAACATTTTACATGTGAACTTGAGATACTTCAATAAGGACATGAAAAGAACTTTAAGGCATGAGAAAGAAATCATGAGATACATCATAATAAAAATAACATTTTTCATAACTTGAAGATGTGGATGCAACATTTAATATTGACAATCGTTTCGTTTCACCAAGGTCCAACCCCAAGGTGTCGTTAAAAATTACCAAGGTTATTCACCAAGGCGTCGTTAAAATGGTCATCTCTAGAGATTAAGTCTTTACCCAATGCATTGGAGCGCTATCAGGGTGCACCCTTAAATTTGACTTTATTATCATGTGAGCCACATATATCATCATAAAAAATTTCATAAATAACCCATATAGAATAAAATAAATGGGTTTTATTTCATAATCATAACGTTTTAAAAACTGCTTTAAAGACATGATCTTTACGTCACTTTAAACCCACGGAAAGGGGAAGCGGGATTCATGTATGTAAATCCCAGAATTTAAAATAGAACATTTTTGTATATATGTGAATAACCCTGTAGAAATAAGAGCTTTGAGTATTCACTTAATAACATGAAGTAATTTTGAGAAAAAGAGAGAGACATTTTGAGACGAAAATTCTGCAGCACAACGGCTACGATACAGGGTTTTAGAAAACGTTGAAAAGTGAGGGGACATGGGTCAAACAATCATAAATGACCCATAAAATAGTAGAGGGACAGAATATAAGGGATTTAAGAACATGGTAATGAGATTTGAAAATATACCATATGAAATGAAGAACATGAAAGGAAGACAAAAATAAGATTTCTCTTATGAAAATTCGGCAGCCTAATAGCGTTACATAAACTTCAACCAAAAATGAATTGATGATGTCAAATAGGGTCTCCCATAATATGAACATAAAAGATCAGTATGATGGATATAGATATCATACCCCAACATAATAAAAAGGAACTTGCAATACTTGACATGGAATTAGAACTTTGAAAAGGAGAAGGGTGAAAGAATCCCTTAAAAATTCGGCAGCCTAACGACGCCACTTAAAACTTCAAAATACTGATATGAAGAGATATAATGGGGTATCTCATCATATGAACATAAGAATAAATTATGATAGATATATAGATCATAACCCAACATAACAAAAAGGAACTTGAAAGAATTTACATGAAAGTAGAACTTCAAAACGAGAAGGGTGAAGAACCACTCAAAAATTCGGCAGCCTAACGACGCCACTTAAAACTTCAAAATACTGAATTGAAGAGATCAAATGGGGTCTCTCATAATATGATCATAAAATATCAGTATGATAAATTTATATATCATACCCCAACATAATAAAAAGGAACTTGAAATACTTTACATGATAATAGATCTTGAAAAATGAGAAGGGAGAAAGAATCCGTTACAAAAATTTCGGCAGCCTAACGGCGCCACTTAAAACTTCATAAAACGAAATAATGAGAGTAAGAGGGGATCTCTAATTATGTGAACATGAAAAGGGAAGTAAGAGGAGTATAAAAGAACACCCTTTAACATAAGAACATGGAGCATAAAAGAAATTACATAAAAGAGATTTCTTGAAAAGAAAGAGAGAGATCAGATCCCTTACCTTAAAATGTAACTCTTAAAACTCAATGGTTTGGACCTTGAGGGATTGGGGGAACCTTGGGGGGACTCCTTGGGAGGTAATGAGACCAGAACTTCGTTGGGGGAGAGTGGGGAGTTGAATGGATGAGAGGATGGCTTGGTATTTATAGGGAAAGTGAGGGGACAAGGCATTAATGGCCAAGGGACACCTTATTAGTGGTTTTGGCAAAACCATGGGCTTGCCCATGATATTTGCCCATGGTATTGGCCACTTGGGACACCTCATACCTTATCTTACTATTCATAGGTCGACCATATTGATTACATACTTAATACATCATTTAATGATGTCATTAAACACCCGTAACATAAAAACTGTATTTTCACTATTCATCGAAAATTCAACTTTCTCAGAATAATCCCAAAATTTCACCTTTACCAAATATCAATGCTCTGATTTAAAAAATGAAATCCATTTTATAAAAATAATTTTCAAAATATTTTTAATTAAATTTTTAATTAAAAACACTATTCATCGAATTTTTTTTTCCAGAAAAATTCCCAAAAATTACCTTAACATAATATCGATGCTCTGAGTTCAAAAATGAAGTCCATTTTATAAAAATAATTTTCTAAATATTTTTAATTAAAATTTTAAATAAAAAAAACACTATTCATCCAAAAAAACTAATACTTGAATAATAATTTATGAAACCGTTATTTAACTATTTTATAGAATCACATTACATAATCAAAGTGCCTAGATTATTTTAATACTTTCTTTAAGTGAGATTACTAATCCATTTGGACACATTATTAATCCTAATCATAAAATCACTATTCATAATTTACTATTCATCAAAAATCAAGTTGATCTTATTAGACTCTAAATTTTGTACTGAACATAATTGTAGAAGACCATTTTTTGAAAATCATTACACATTTTTAATTATTTAAGGTTTACATAAACATTTTTAAAATATCCTTTTTCTAAAATTCATCAAAAGTATGCATACTATATTTATCCGGTCATTTGAAAATTCATAAAAGAAATCAAAATTTTTATTTAAAACAAAGGATTATACAAGAAAGTTATGGTCTCTTTACATAGCCCCTTATCACACCAGCATAGGACCTAAGTGTAAGGTGTGCTAAGGTGAGAGAATCTGAGGGAGGCTCGACCAACATCTTACGAGTAGTAATTTCTATCAGTTTGAACTTCTCGCGAAGGCGATCCCGTTCTAGCTTTATACGATGAAGTTCATCTTGGGTTTGGTCCAGAGAAAAGCCCAGTGGTGCTACCTCCTTCCCAAGTTCTGTTAGATGGGCTTCGATCGGTCCAAGACTACTGGGTGAGGCCATCGAATCTTCTTTCTATATTAATTAACCAAGATTGCTTGTATTTAGAGACAATAGTCAAAACGTTTAGTTTCCAGTGGTCATATTGACCAATGGTCAAATAACAGTCAAAACCCAACAATCTCATTTTAATTATACTCATGTTATCAAATGAAACATTTTTGTTGAGTATAAAAATAAAATAAAATAACACATAAAATTAGGAAACAATATTTATTTAAAATTTCGTGTCGTTACAAGAAGCCACTTTATTTGATAAATAAAAATCACATTCATTCAAATAATATCAATTCATGTATGGATTGAGACTGGAGTTATAGTAATTATGCGAGGTGATATTGATCAACACACTATTAGGGGTTTTGTCAGAGGGCATTCATTAGTGTATGGAATACACCCTTGTGATTGATAGTTATAAATCCATCTGGTCTCTATATAGTGCCCCTCATACCCACACTCTCAGAATAGATACTAAAATCACATAAATTAAAACATTGTATTTGATATAAATCTAATATTACAATATTCTTATCACATTTACAATCTAAAGACCTTTTTGTTTATATTTTTAAATATATAAGAAAAATCTCTAACTAATAAATCAAAATTATTCTCATTAAATAGAAACTTTTTATCCACTATATAAGAAAATAATAAATCCATATTAAGTCTTCAACAACACCCATAAATTATACACACAAGATAATATTCTAGGTTTATCATATATAGTACTTTTTTTATAACCTCGAGAGAGGGATACATAAGAAAGGGTGAGTTCAAATGATCAGTAAGGGAGAACATAATAATAAATAATAAAATGAGAGACATGATACATAACATGATATCGTAATGATGATGATCATATTAATGTAATCATGGAATTAATAAATTATATCATATGTACATGGATTAAAAAATGGTCATGACATAAGATCAATACATAATAGACATATTAATAAAATATAAAGATGAAATCATAATCATAAGTCAAGGATCCCTTCCTCATTAAAATAACAGAGTTGTCTTGGATACTTCCCATGAACCATGGTTGGCTAGGATTTTGACCATGCATTATGATATCTCATGAGATGGAAAAATTACGCAATTCATCAGAGGGATATATAATTTCGAGATCACCCATCACATAATAAAAATCATAAATATATGTTCTATATGGTTTCAATCAAAATATCATAAAAACCTAATGAAATAAAATGGGTTTTATATCCTTTTCATGTGGTCCCCTAAATAATCATTAATTATTTCATCATCATACATGACATGATGATCCCATGGAAAATAAATGAATATCTAATGACTTTATTAATAATTCTAGGTAAACACCACTTAGAAATGATGACTATGCATATGGTATTTAAGCATTATAGGAAATGGATATATAGTTTAGACAATAATTTTCCCAATCAATCAATTTATTGAGTACCTAGGTGAAAACCCTTCAATAAAGTAATGTAATGTATGGAATTCATAGAGGAAAAGCATTAAAAGTAAACCATTCTTATAAAAATGGATGATTAGGAAAGAAAAAAGAATTGATGTATCATACCATAGATATAAAATATAATCTCAAAATCTATCTAGATTAATAAGGTGGATGATATCATTAAATAATACCCTTTATCATGCATACAATATAGATGATGAACACTCCTTGAAGGATTAGGAAAATTACTTTTAAAATAATTATCTACCTTATCCTTTGAAAAAAATTTAAAATGGAATACTTTAATATACCATGATAATAATAATTTCCTTTTTTGAAAACCTTAAATAGTAGAGAAGAATTCACTTATAAATCAATAAAGGTGGAATAAAGACATTTTCATATGAAAATGTGTTAAAGATATTACTTCCATAAAAAATGATCCATGTGAAAAAAATAAAAAATATTATTATTTTTTAAAATAAATTAAATGTAGTTGAAAATAAATTTAATACAATATTTATGTAATCATTTTAAAATATTTATAAAATTACTTGAAGGGAAAACTTATTTTGAAAACTATCCATTTAGAAAGCATTAAAAATAATTTAAAAACATTTTCAAAAAACCAAATCGTAAAAAAGATAATAAAATTTTCATTTGAAAAGAGGTGATGGAAAACCTTTACGTCACTTTAGATGAAACATATTTGTGTTATAGATCACACTTTTTATAGGTAAAACATGAAAATGGAAGAAAAATATCCATTAGAAAGTATATGACTTATTCTTATCAATAATGTGATTTTATTTGAGGAAGAATGTAATTAAAGGAGAGGATATTTATGAAGAGAATTAATATCACAAGATAAAATGGAAATATACCATTTTAAAGGATAATGGTAGGAAAATTATACTTAGAAGTTCAAAATCGAGAAGATATTTCACTACTCATGGGAAAAAACAATTGAGTCGAGATAATAATTATGACTTGAGGAGCATCTTAATCCAAACAATTTAAGAAGAAAGATATTTAAAATAAACTTAAAATACCATGAATAAGATATATTTCATGATAATATAATTATTATGTAGCACATTCACTATATAAAAGTAAATTACTGTATAAAGTACAAATTGTCTCAATGAAGGGAGTTTGAGACAAAAATACCTTACCTCATTTCCCCGCTTAGGTAATCACATTCAAACTTAATATAAAAAAATCGTAACTATATTAATAATAGATTTAAAAAACTTATTAATATCTATAACCCTCTTATATACTTAATTTATAATTATTTAATATGAATATAATGGTTCATTATAGTTTATTTTTAACATCTGATGTTAACACTTTTAATTTTCTTGCACATGATTTGTAGTTTTAATGTTGATACTTGATCAATGATATGAAGTTCATCATTCCTAGATTAACTATGGTTTTATAATATAAATAACATTATTATTTATAGTGTTCCACTTTCATCCCTTGAGATTTTTAATTATGATTCATGAAGATGAAGCCGAAGGAAAACTTGTTTCGACAATTTTTAATAAATGAAGATGATATATTATTAACATATTTAGATATTAATATTATGATTAAATAAAATTTTAAACATCACTAATAACTTACTATTAAATTTTATTTAAAATATATAACATTCCTTAAACATTCACTATATAAATCTTACAACATCGGTTCAATAGGTGATACATCAACGAAAACAAAAGCATGTCACAATGATTAAATGAGTAAGAAAGTGTTATTACGTAATGTTAATATAAAATTTATAGTTTCTTATAAATTTAATATATATAAAATATATACATATATATATATATATCAAACCCATTATTATAACCATTAATGATAGGTGGTGATGAAAAATAAAATTCATAGTTCTTAGAGGCGGTAGTCTGCATGTACGCACGATTAATGAACCCATTTCTCAATGAATGGATGGAGTGACGGTATATGAAAATTATAATTTAAGAATTATAATAATTTTATAAAAATAATATTATATTACTTATTACACATTTATGTCCATTCATTTTAGGTGGTTAATAGAAATGATACATGTTGTTCCTGGAGGTTATAGCCTACACAAACACCTGATTAACGATCTCATTCCTTAACAAATGGAGGGAATGTAGGTAAATTTAATTGGTGATAAATTATGAATTATATAAGTGAAATAAAAAAAATTATTCATCAAAACCATACTTTATACCAACTATATGAGTCAATGATGAAAAATGAGCCACATCTTGTCTTGAAGGGAGTAGTCTGCACATAAGCATGATCAATATTTTTTTTTCATAGTGGATGCTAAAAAAAGAATGAATAATTGATGTTAAATTAATATAATAAAATTTAAGTATATATATTATATTTAATTCATTATATTAACAAATTTATGGGATATTAGGAAGAGGAAAATTAAAAATAAAGACTAAGAGGAGATTAATACTGACACTTGGAACTATGATTTTCCTTGGAATTATCCTCAGAATTGAAGGTATTAAGCTTAATAATGAAGGTAAAAGGCTTATGTTCATAGAATATTATTATATTATGTGTAAATAGACAGATATTTTGATATTAAATCAATGTAATGTGTATACCTTGATGGGATGGGAGTTCTCCCTTTTATAATTGAAGAGAATAACAGTTTTGGAATTACTTTAACATATTTATTTTTACACTATTTAAGTTCAATGACTAACATAATTTTAAATTATGGATTATGGTCTATGAAAATGATGAAACACCTCATTTAAAATCATTTTTACACACCTTTGAGTGATTTAGTATTTTGAACATTCACTTTTCACTTTACCTATGTGTACCTTTTCCCAAGGTAACTTTTACTTTCACCAATTTTAATTTATTAAAATTTTATTTAAGAATATTGAAAATATTAGTTAATTTGATTATTAAAATCCTATATATAATATTAATTTTATGAATTAAAATTTCTTTTACTAATAAAAGTTAATTTAAAAAATGAACATGGTTAATGCTTGAAAATAAATTTTAATATAATCGTGTTTTAATCATAAAATTTTAAGTGTGGTTTAAAATTATTAATTTAAATAATTTTTATAAAATAAGTTGATTTATTATAAATAAAATTAATTTTCTATGAAATTAAAATCAATGCATAACCTAATTGTACATAAATATTATTTAATTAAAAGAAAAAATAAAAAATAAATGTCTTTATTAAAGTAGCCTTTTGCCTTAGCTCTAAAAATATTATCCATGGGTATTCTAAGTTTAAATAATATTTAGAAATAAATAATAATATTCATTAATTTAATATTTTATCACTTAAAGGGGTTTATGACCATCTAGTTTATTCTTATATATTGATAAAGTTATGAAAATTATAATTTTCGTAAAAATTGTATTTTTGACTAAAAAATCTGTATTTTTAGATAATGCTAAAAAATTAATTCTGTGTAAATTTTGATAATATAAATTAAAAGATAAATTTAATTATATCTAATTATATTTATAAAAACCATATATTTAACTATTAATTTAAAATATAAAATATAAAAATAAACTGGTTTTATTTAAAAAGACCTTAATTATTAAGTATTTTTAATATTAATTCATACCAATTTTATAATTTAAGGAATTTTAATATTTTATTTCATAAATATATTTCTTATGTTATCATAATGATATGTAAATATGATTATTTGAATTTAATAATTTATCACATCCTTTGTTTTAGGGTGTTTGAAGAAATATATCACCCTCAGAATTATTTAAAGAAAATATATATACTAGAATACTATGTTGTTACATTATCCCCCTTAAATAAATTATTTCCTCATAATTTTTTACAAATAATTTAATTAAGGATTGAAAAAATATAGGCATGACTTAAGATAAAATTTCAAATTAAATCTCTATATTAATATTTTATGTAAAACTAGACGAAAAATATTCTTCCTCAATTGATTTAACTGAATACTTCATTTTTTCTTGACAAAAAGATGATTTATGTCCTTAGTTTCCTCAAATAATTTTTTTAGTTCCTTGTAGAAATTAACCAATGTGATTCTTCCCACATTTTTTACATGAGGGAAATTGTATCTTTTTTCCCTTCATTATCTTAATCACCTGAATTTTCACAAGACTCCCTCCTTTTCTTCTTTAGTGCAATAGGTAATTCAACCATGTTCACTTTGTTAATCATAATTCCTGAATATTGATTTGGAATCCTAACAAGATTTAAAACCCCAGTCCTTGTCCCAATAGAATTTAGTTCAGGACAATCACTAAATTGTTTATTTCAACCATTTTTATCTTGGTTCCTTCTTTCTCCAACCATTACGTTAAAAAGAAATTTTAGCGATGTGAATACTTAAATTAGTAAACTTAAAAAGGTAAACTTTGAGATTAGAAGTAAAAATTCATAAATTATGTTAATTACCTAACTTAGGATTATTTAAATTCCATATAGGTTATCCATATTGATTTTACTATTAGGTTATCTAATCTAGTTAACTTCCATAAAAGCATTAGTTCAAATCCTTCATAATGGTTTGCGAAGAGAATATTAATTAACCCAAGGATATACCTTGAGAGGTTATGTCTAGGTGTGTAGTTAAGGCCCATCCACCATACATTAAAATGATAACCAAAATTTAACAGAACAACTCTTTTTAGGGTTGTTACCCCAAGATGTATTTATACTAAAACCACATCCACTTTCCAATATACTGACAATGATATAATTTCTAGGAAAACCACACAATCTCTACATTACCAAAATTTCAGGAGGTTCTACTATACATATACTTGTACCTTGTGTTTCCACTAATATTCTCTTATCATAATCCCCAAATAATATAAAATATTCAATACTTATAACCCAAGGGTTTATCTATACCATTTAATATAATATCATTCTTAACTCATTAACCCTTGATTTCATTCCTAAATCTTTAATCATCCTTAACCAATGATATCATAACCACTAAAGATATCTAAAAACTAATCTAATACCAAATGTAGAACCCCCAGACCAATGTTCTTAGATCTATTGTATAAAAAACATAACTTACAACAATTGATTTTATCCAAATATAATATTACAATATCTTTATTACATTTACAACCCAAATACCTTTTAGTTTATAGTTTTAGAGGATTTTTATTAATCACTAACTAATAAATCTCAAGTATTATAAAAAATAGGCACTTTTTCACCACTATATAAGAATAGAATAAATATAAAATGAGTCTTCAACATTACCCATAAATTATCCACACATGATACACTTCTAGTCTTAGTATACTTAATACTTTCTTTCATAACCCGGGTGGAGGAAAATATAATAAGGAATGAGCTCAAATGTTCAGTAAGTGTAAAAATAATAACAAACCATTACACAAGAGAAGTGTGCAATAACATGATATCATAATGAGGATGATAATAATCCCGGAATAAGGAATTAAAGAGATGATATCTTGTATACATGGATTAAATAATGACCATAACATATGAGCATTACATCACATTAATGTGGCGACAACAAAAACATGACATCATACGAATAATTCAAGGATACATGCCTCATTAAAAAAACATAGTTTTCTAGGATACTACCCTTGAACCATTGTTGTCTAGCCCCACTTCCCACAAACCATGATATCTCATGATATGGAAACATTACCCAAAGTATTTTATGGATATATAATTCTTGGACCGCCCATTACTTAATGAAAATCATATATATGTGTGCCATATGGTTTTAAAAAATATATCATAAAAACCCTATAACACCTCAAGATTGTTTAAAATAGGTTTTTTAATTTAATTTAATATTTTTTATACTTTTTGTTACATGACACACTGAGTTTAACTTGCATTATATGTAATGTTGTGTTTAAATGAAACATGTCATATTACTAAAATATTATTATATGATAGTTGTCACCTATCCATTGGAATTATGGGTAAGAATTGTATTAAATAAATTATGAAAATATATGGTATATAAAATTAATTCATTTATTACCAATTATTTATAAATTAAAATCAAAACTATATGAAAATGAAGGAAAACTTTATCTGAAAAACTATTTTTATACAAAAAAAACATGTTTTATCTCAATAAATTAAACAAACTGATTTTGATGAATTATTTTAATAATATATATATATAGATATTATGTATTCAATAAAATATTTATCATTCATCTTATGTGTTTTATAGACAAGAGATTAGAATAAATCCAAATTTAGGCTTAGAAACTATGTTTTTCTAAAAAGTTGTTTTGTCTCCTTTTGCGTACTTATTTTAAAACTATTTTTTAAAAATTTTAGAGAATTTATTTGAAAATATAAATTTAATTTTTGAAACCATAATTTCAAAATTATCTTACGGTGATTTTTCATAATTTTCTGAAAAGATTATTTTTTTGATGAATAGTGAAAAATACCGAATTTAATTGAAAATTGACTTTTCATTAAAATTATTTATAAAGTTAAATTGTTTTTTAAACTTTTTTAAATTAAAATTAGTTCAATTATATATATATATTAAAATAATTTGGGTTGTTGGAATCATTTTCATATAGAATTTTGATATAAAAACTATGTAAACTTTGGACATTTTCTCTTTGGAAACCCGATTCTCATCAGGTCAACATGATTAATTTTAAATTAAAATTTTCCATGTAAATGAATAAAATTTTGAAAAATTGATTCTATATTTGTAATAGTAATAATTTTTATTATCTAATAAGTTTAACTTAAGTTTTGACAATAATAAATAGTAAAAATAGTAAAAATTAATTACCATAGTTATAGTAAAAATGAGTTTACTAGGGGGGGGGGGTAAACTAAAATGATAATGGTTAAAGTGAACTAAAAAATTGTCTAAAATATATTTTATTTCCTTATTTATACCCTATAATTTAAATGTTTTGAGAATAATTAATTTTGGACCATTTTTATATGTGAAAACTGTTGGTACACCTTTTTATTTTAAAAAATTACAAGTGTGCCACTCACCAAAATTATAAAAGGCCACTCCCTCTCCACTCCTCTTCACACCTTTAAACCCTTTGGGTTCAGCCAAGACCTACCAAAATCACTTAACATATCCCCTAGTATCATATTTGATTCCTTATTTTGGGTATAAATCTAACCTAGTAAGGTTTTTGATTAAAACATGAAGAGGTTACTCAAAGAAGAGGAGTTTCAAACATGTACAAAAAAGATTCTAAAATTAAGGTAATAGATTTATAGTCACACTTATTTTTTTGGAGACATATGAAAATTCACTATTAGTTTATTCTATGTGTTTTATATATTATCTCTTTGACTTGTTATATCATGAATACTATTATTTTCATAATATTTAAAGTTTCATTTGATGTTATTATTTATTAGGGATTACAATTAAAAATTTTACTTAAATGGTAAGGGATTTCTAGTCTCTCTTTTATTTATAGGAGACATATGAAAATTCACTACTAATTTATTTTTTATGGTGCTTATAATGACCCTTTTATATGTTATATCATGAATCCTATCCTTTTTATTATATTTAAAGTTTCAATTGATTTAATTATTTATTAGGGATTACGATTCAAAAGATTACTAAAGTGGTAAGGGATTTCCAATCTATCTTTTATTTCTTGGAGACATATGAAAATTCACCACTAATTTATTTTGAGTGATTTATATAATTACCCTTTTAAATTTTATCACATGAATCCTATTATTTTCATGATATTTAAAGTTTCATTTGATTTTATTCTTTAATGGGTATTTATATTTAAAAGATTACTAAAGTGGTAAGGTATTTCTAGTATCTATTTTATTTCTGGGATACAAATAAAAATTCACCACTTGTTTATTTTATGTGGTTTATATACTTCCCATTTGAAATGTTATATCATGAATCCTATTATTTTCATGGTATTTAAAGTTTCATTTTATGTTATTATTTATTTTATATTACGATTCAAAATATTACTAAAGCAGTAAGGGATTTATAGTCCCTCTTTTATTTCTTGGAGACATATACTAATTTACCACTTGTTTCTTGTGTGTGGTGTATATAATTACTATTTTATATGTTATATAATTAATTATATTCTTTTCGTGATGTTTAATTTTTCATTTTATGTTATTATTTATTAGGGATTATGTTTCAAAATATTACTAAAGAGATAAGAGATTTATAGTATCTCTTATATTTCCGAGGGACATATGAAAATTCACTACTAATTTATTTTGTGTGGTATATATACTATTACTTTGACATGTTAAATCATGAATATCCTTATTTTGATGATATTTAAAGTTTCATTTGATATTATTCTTTTTTTGGCATATGATTCAAAATATTACTAAAGGGGTAAGGGATTTTTATCTCACTTTTTTATTTTTTGATACACATGCCATATTCACAACCTATTTATTTTATATGGTGTGTATACTGCCCATGAATGTATTTTCTAATGATTATCTTGAAAATTATGGGTATTAAATATCCATTTTAGGATCTCTCTTTCATGGGAATTATTTTTCAAATATTACCAAAGTGGTAATGGATTTATGTAACAATCTCATTTTTTATCAGGATTATTTATCATTAAGTCTATAATGTTGAAATATTATGATATAAATCTCAATAATTATCATGAATTTTCTTATCCTTCAGTTATTCCTGATATTTTCAAGTAATTGTATCATTTTTCTACTCTTTGGAACTTAAAATAATTGATAATTTTTTTTAATTAAAATCATCTTTATTTCTACCTTTTGTAAAAAAAACCCCCATTAATCAAAAACCATGTTTTATAAAAATGTTTTCAAAAATGTTTTTAAATTTATTTCTATTATTTATAAAATAAAATTTTTCCCATTTTTCAGTTTTTACAATTGTTTTTGAAAATAATCTTTCTGTCTTTTTCCAAACATTTACCATTTGGATTTTACCGAAAATTTAAAAGGAATATTTTTTTAACATGTCCAAAATGAAAATAATTTCCCATAGTCATGAACATTATTTTCTTTGAATCTTACTTTATATGTTATCATGGTTATTTTCAAAGTAATGGATTTTGATTTTTTTTTGTTTTCAAAAATGATTTGCAAAAGTGGAAAGGTTATTTTCCTAAAGAAATGTTTTAAATAGTTTTTCAAATAGTCCTTTATTAGTTATCAAGGTTATTTTCTAAGAAAAGTATTTAAAAAATATTTTTTGAATTTTAATTTTTAAAATTTATTTTCAAAGAAAAGTTATTTACCTAAATAAATGTTCTAAGTGATATTTCAAAATCATTATCCATATAATATGAAGTTCTTTAATATAACCTATGTTTACTAGGGATGTACACCAAGAATACCATTATTATTATTTATTTGAATGGTTTATAATGGAAATATGTTTATGAATCCCATTTATATTCCATGGGTTATACCATGATAAAATTCTTATGAAACCCACTTAATTTACCATGGGTTATTCTATGATAAAACTTTGAAATGATTATAAAACCTATCAATTTTCCATAGGTTATGACATGATGAAGTGTTTATGAAACCTATTTCATTTAATGGGTTATGATATTATAAATTTTTTATAATATTGTGGCACACATATGTATGATTTTAATTATGTAACAGGTGTGACCTATATCTATCTCCACTGCATTGGGTAAAGATTTTTTCTCATGAGATAAATAGAATTGGAACAGAGAGTAAACTCAGTTTAGTAAGGGAATTTTTCTGCTATGATGGTCTTTTGAGTCATCATTGATTACTATGATGTTTTGGGTAGTGTACCCATTCCACTATGAAAACCTCGGTAGTGAGTCTCAACTATAACAGAAATGATTTTCTATGCTTATGTTTATCCCACAATTCCCTATCTTATGCCAATGTTTTTCTCTCATAGCTCATGTTCTTTGATTTCCTTATCATTCATGTCATATGAATATCCATTCTTTATGCGATTAATCAAGATTGTGAATTTTTATATACAGGGTATGGTTTTCAAATGTTATGCTCATGTTCTCATACCCTTTTGTTGATGTTTTTCTTATGTATCTCCCTTTTTTACCCATACTGAGCATCTGAGCTCACATTTTCTTATGTTTCTTTCCCCAAGTTATAAAGAAATTTTTTAAGTAGGGTATGTTTGTGAAGATTACTAGAGGGGATGATCTTTATGGTAGATATTGAATATCTCCCACAAAATTAGTATATTGTCTAACTATTCTCCAAAGATACTAAACTATTACGGTCCTTAAGAATGTTTTTGTGTAATGTATTGAATATTTATCTAAAAAAATTCAAAATATATATATGAGAAGCCTAGTTCTCTATATTTTGTATTGTAAGAAAGACATATTTAAAATTTGGAAACTAGGATGAGAATTTTTTTTGAGATCCCTAAGGACATGTATAAGGATAAGTCTAAGGACTAGTTAAAGTTATAATAAATCAACCTTAAAAATTATATAATCTTGAGTTTTAAGTCAATAATTAATTCTATTTCATTTGAGGATATTTTTTGGTATAGAGTTATAGAGAATTAATCTGTAAATCATACATAAAAAAACCATAATATAAAAAATGGAAACTTTTTATTATTATCCATTTTTTCCAATAATATAATTTTTTAAAAATAATGCGTGATTTATTTTTTGGGAAAATATCTATGAATTTTAACATAACTTATTACTTTCCCTTACTAATCCTTAAACCTTGTGAAAAACATTTTAAAATGTAGGATGAGAACAAAAAAATCATTAATTTACATAGAAAGAATAAAAATCAATAGTCTAGTGAAAAACATGAAAAATCATACAACATTTTCCTTTACCTTCAATGTTCTTTGAGTAATTTAAATAAAAAAAATTCACACGAAAAACATACACACATTTTTCTTTTAAAACCCATAAAAAAATATTTAAAACCCATTTTTAGAGACGTAGAGAATCACATTAATAAAAACCTTCCAACACTATTTTAATTCGATTAACCATATGGTCAACTTCAAATAGAATAATTACCCAATGCATTAAAGAGATATAATGGGGTTAACCATTTGTTTAATCTATATCAGGCTCACACATTTTTCATGAGATATAAGGGGTCTTAAACCTTCGTATAAGATTTATCAGTGTAACATCCCTTGTGTGTTGCATTTTTGAGGATCCTGGGATATCAATTTGGGGCTGGTTGAATTTGTTTATAATAATAGTAATCAGTCATCAATATTAATGTCTCCCTTCGAGGCATTGTATGGTCACCCATGCAGATATCCTATTTGTTAGGATGAGGTGGGTGAAGTACTTTATTTGGACTGGGTTTGGTCCAGGAAATGTCTAAGAAGATTCAGGATGTACATCAACATATGATACTAGCCTAGAGTCGACAGAAATCAGATTCAGATTTTTAAAATTGACATTTGGTGTTTCCATTGGTGTTTGTGTTTTCTTGATATTTTATCCTCAGTCAAGTCACCGTTGACTTGGAAAGTAGGGAAAGTTGGATCTAATATATGTTGGATCGTTTGAGGTCATTGAGCATCTCAGAATTTTGTTTATAATTTAGCATTTCCAGTTCAGTTGACTGGTATTCATGATGTTTTCCACATGTCTCAGCTTAGAAAATACCATCCTAATCCTACTAAAATCCTGAGATTGGATGAAATTGAGTTAGAGCTAGATGTTTATATACTTGAAAAACCAGTTGATATTGTTGAATCTAAAGTGAAAGTATTGCATGGGAAGTTTATTCCATTGGTTATAGTTTTATGGAAACTAAGATCAGATTCTCATGAAACTTGGGAATGCGATTCTTTGATAAGGGAGAAGTGGCCTCATCTCTTTCTAGGGATTACATATTCTATATGACTTCCTGGGGATGGAAATTATTTATGGTGGGGAGTTTATAACATCCCATTATCGATCTATCAGGTATGTTCTTAACCACATCATGGTTCTCCTTTTTCTGGTTGTCTATAAAGGACTGAGAAGGAATTGGGAGGATACCTATAATGGTGAAGTTGGAGATTTTTTGGACTTTCAACTTTAACCATAATTTTTTTGTATTATATTGAAGGATTTCACGCTGTATAATTGGGTTACATGCCGTGTAACTATTGCTGGGCTCATGTCGTGAAAGAGGATTGTTACTGTGAACGTTTACATGTCATGAAGAGTGGTTTCACATTGTTAATTCTTTAAATAATGGATTTTTAATATGAGGTGATGGATTTTTCATTGTACTTGTACATCATGGATTTCATGGAGTGTAACTATATTAAATTCTATGAAACAGTCTGTGTAAAATTTTTAAAATAGGAGGCTTGTTGTTTTGTCTTCGATTCTATTCTCCAGACCCTTGTCTCTCAAACTAGAGCTATTCAAGGTGATTTTGGGAGACTCTACTCCATTTAGGTTGATTCATTTGACATTGGATCTTCATTGCGGTTGTGATGCATCTCTCTAAGTAAGTGATATTTCTACTTCTTAATTTCTATTGATCACAGTGGTGACCTAGGGTTGTGTTATCGGATCCAGTGGAATAATTTTGTGATTCTTCATGTCTTATACTAGATCATTTAGGAGATCTTGTTACAGAGGCCATTACTTGGTTAGTTGTGATGCGACAAATGTCCATTCTTGAGGTATGTGGTGTTTTCCTCTTCCTTCGACCCCTTGTTTAATAAGTTGGATCAATCTTGAGGTTTGGATTGGATTATAGGGTATCCTTTTGTGTTTTTAGGTACTTTTTTTAGGGATCCTGTTGTGGATGTTTGTGACCCGAGTTTTGAGGCGGGTGGTTCCATATCTAACCTTTGATAATTATCCTAATTTTTTCTTATTTTATAAATTGATTTATCAAATTGGAATGATGGTTTGTGTGTATTGAAAAAGGGTTTTTAAATATAAATGTGTTTTCCATGGTTGTTGATAAATGAAAAATAAATGGGTAATTTTTAAATAGTGAAATTGATTTGTGAAAATGAGCACATGGGTTACCTTGGTTACTTAGGTGGAAGGTTTATCTTGAGGTCATCGTCCATGTTTTGTGATTATCATGTGGTATTCTCATGTGGATTTCATCTCTTTACTAGGACCATTATTCTAGTGGATAAATATTGAAATGGGGGGGGGGGTTACTCATGGGGTATTCGACTATTTTATTGGCCTGTGTTCTAGGAACTGGATTGTGCACTTGATTTATTATGGTACCAGTAGTCTGATAGTCTGAATTATTGTGATACTTGGTGCTAATGCATGTGTTGTTGTTTCCATTTTTTTCTACTTGGATTTCTGAGTTAGTCTTGATACGTCTGTTATACCTAATTTTGTTTAGACGTGTGAAAAAGGGAAATTTTTACCATGTTTTATATAAAACAGCTTTACTTCTTATCATGCCATGTTTTATTTAAAATAACTATACATGAATTATTATACAGAGCCTTGATATAGAACACCTAGGGGGGATCCTACTGAGCCTATTTTCTCACACCCTGTGCACCTCCTCAGTGGTGCGTAGACCTTTGTATGTATTCCAATATAGAGAAAAGAAAGGTGCTGCAGTGTAGTGGCATGGTTTGTGTCAGATGGTTTTGGGTAGTTGGTGGTGAGACGACGGGAGTCCATCTATGAAATCACATGAAGTAGTTTTTTGGATTGGTTTCTTGAATTTGGACTTGTTTTTGGAGATTTTACAACTTTTTCAGTTGCTCATTTCTGCTGTCTTTTGAATATTATGGAATATATATTCCTTTAGACTTTATATTTCTTTTTTCATTATTTGTATACATATATTCCATGTGTTTGCTCAAGTTTGGAGAAATAATTCCCTCTGTTGCGTTGTTCGATGCCCGGGTGCTTATCGCCAGCCCATGGGGATCAGGAATTCCCTTCAGGTGTGTAACAGATTGGGTCAACTGCCAGGTTTGAAGGTTACCCAGGCCAGTTCATTACAATCAGGCTCACCTGTGAGATATAATGAGGCCTAAAACTTCATATAAGTTGTATTAGTCTCACCCATTTCATATTAGTTCTGAATTACCATATCATGAATAAATTTTTTATTCTTTCACATTTACATCTTAAAAAATTTAAAAAACTCTTTTAAACTCATATTAAAACACTTTTGGATAAAAAACACATTTATTTTAAAATCCAAATCTCAAGAAAAAAATAAACAAAAAAAGAAAAAGGGTTTTTATTTTAATAAAACATGAAATATTAAAAATTAATCTCGAAATCAAATAATGGTCACAATGATAGAAAAATCATTGTCACTGTGTATGTTAAGAATGTAACATTTTTTTCATTTGTCAAAAAGTTCTGTATAAAACATATAAAAATATTACTCTTGAGAACCATTTAAATAAATTAAAAGATACATAAAATTTACTTTATAAATATTTTATTTCCATATAAAAAATTTCATAAAAAAATTTAAGAACATGGACATGGGAAAGAAATATTTTGAAGGAAAACATTAAAAAAGAATTTTGTTTCTAAAGGAAAGTCCCTTATCACCTTAGAAATATTTGAATCATAATCCTAATGAAAGAATAACATTATAAAAAACATTAAATACCTTTAGAATAAATAAATTCATGATATAAAAAGTAAAAGGGACTCTATATACACCCCTTAAAAGAATATAGGTCCATAAGATCAAAAAATACCTCAATGGAAGGAAATGGAGATGAAGTACTTTACCTTGAGTCTGATTCATCACATTTATCTATATATTCTTGAATAATAAAATTATGTTAATTATTTAATTTTTTGAATTTTTTTCAAGTTGATTATTAATTTTATTTCACTTATTACAATGTTGTATACAATAACTTAATCAATTAAGTTTATGTCAGATGTTTTGACCATATTTGGCTTGTGTGTCAAAATCAAATTTGGTAGGTTGAATGTGGTCAAAGTGGTCATTATTTAAAAATAACTATAAAAATAATCATGACATAATTATCACATGTATTCATAAATTTTACTTTTATATCCAATCATGAAATATGGTTATGAAAAATGAACTACATTACAATCATGGAGATGGTAGGGTGTACGTAGGTATGATTAACATTTCCATTTTCCAATAATCATTATGAAAATATGGTAAGTAATAAATTATCTTTTAATAATTATTATAATATCTTATAAAACAAAATTTATATTTATATGTATCATCCATGTGGATTTTGATGAAAATAGATTCACATCGCTTTGTGAAGGTGGTAGTTCACATGTACACGAACGACGTTAGCGCTTTTTCAGTGAGAGAAAATGTATGAAAGAAAATGATGGATTATATTTATAGAATAATAAATATGTCATAAATGTCATAAATATTTTATTTATATCACATATATTCATTATATTTATCCTTATTACCTTCTATTTAATGCATCATTGGAAAACGTATCACATCGCTTTGTGAGGTGGTAGTCCACCGTACACATGAGCAACATTATCATATCCCCTAAGGAATGGAATGTAAAATGTTATATATGATATAATTAATAGGTAGGTATAATTATATTATAAATATCATATATATACTTTAGATACATCATCATACCAGACCGTGAGAGGAGGTAAATGAAAAACGAACGACATCAGTTCATGAGGCTGTAGTCTACCGTACACATGAATGATGATTTCATAACCCATTTGATAAAAGAGAAAGATGATTTAGGTTATTAAATTAACATAATAACATATTAGTAGATATAATATAAAGTTTTTATTATAAAATCATGGTTTTAAAAATATTGAAGGGGTGAAGGAATAAATAAAATAATGACGCTCATTGAAGAATGTTACCTCTTCTTTGAGTATCCTCCTTCAGTTTCCACAAAAGGACTTCCTAGTTCAGATTTATGCCAAAAAAATAAGGCTTATAGAATGATAGGATGGAAAATTGGAAGTGATTTAGGTATTTATTTCCCTAACCCAAGAGGTTTGAAGGTGTGAAGAAGAGAGTATGGGGATGGCCTTTTATAAGTGGGGGAGAGGACACCATGTATTTTTGAAAATAAATCTCTTCTCTAACATTTTTCACAAGAAAAAATGGTCCAGAATGGACCATTATTGAGCCCTGGAGATGGAATAGTAGAAATACTTCCATAAAATATTTTTTAGTTAATTTTATATTTCTTTTTAATCCGTACATTCTTAGTTTATCCCCCGGTAAATCAGTTTTTATATTAACTATGGGAATTAATTTTTACTATTTCACTATTCATTTTAGAAAAAAATTATGTTGAACTTATTATAAATTTTAAATTACTCTGATTCAAATATGGAATCGATTTTACCAAATTCAATTCACATCAGTGGAAAAACATAATTTAAAACTAATCCCGTAGATGTGATGAAAAACGAGTTTTCAAAAAAAAAGTTCAAAAGTTTTATATCCAAATTCAATATGAAAATTAATAAAATTAACTAAATTGGATAAATACATATATAATTTATCTAAATTTACATTAAAACCAATTTAAAATATATTTTAACTTAATAAATAATTTAATCTAAAAGACAGTTTTCAATTAAAATTTAGTATTTTCACTATTCATTTTTTTAAAAGGTTAGGACCGAAGCCTCATTAATTATTTAAAGCAAAGCAAAGAACTCTTTTAACTGGGTAGAGGGAGACCTATTACATATCCTGAAGGCCCAGTGGGAATTTAGCATATTACATGGCCCGTAGGCCCAAATTTTTTTCCCGAGGCCCATTCTATGAATAGTACTGCTATAGTACTCTGCCTGTTATAGTACTGCACAATATCCATTACTACTACAATACCCTGCCATGGCTATAGTGACCTGCCACCGCTACATTTCCCACTGTTGCTACAATGCCACCTCTACTATAGTGCACTATATTACTGCTACAGTACCCTACACCCAATGGGTTTTGAACCCCCATTTTTCATGTAGGTTTACAGGGTGCTTTCCACTAAGCCAAACCCCGACTACATTTTCACTATTCATTAGAAAATTAATTTTTTTAGAAAATTCTAAAAAATTCACCAAAACATAAATTAAACATTATGTTTTCAAAATTAATTTTATTTCTTTCAAATAAATTTTCTAAAAATGGGAAAAATTAAATTTAAAACAAAACCCAAAGACGCGATGAAAAAGTGGGTTTTCGAGAATTGTGTTTTTTAAAAGCATAATATGATTTTATATTAACTCGATGTCTAATAATAATAATTGTATGAATAAAAATTAAAATTTAATTTTAAAAAATTTACAAATTTAATTTTAAAAATTATTCAATCATGATTATTTTAATTAATAAAAATGGTGTAACATTATTCAATTTTAAAAAAAATTCAAAAAAATCCATTTTTTAAACAATATAATATAATGATGATTGAAATCTAATAAAGTGGATTTATCAATAATTTATATTGAGTAGGGTATATATATATAGGTATATTTCATAAAGTATTCAACACTATTCATACCCTCCAATTATTAGCTAGGTTATACTAGTTATATATATTATGGTTCGTTTATGGTTGATGTTGTGTGGGGAATATGCTATTGAACATAAAAATATCAGGGTTACATGTACCATAAGATATTGAAGCTATTAAATATATTTAAATATAAATATATTATAAATTCTTTTTGTTTTACATTCTTGTATAAGATCAGTGTTATGTTTTCTTTATGTTATCAAACATAATTTTATTCATTTAACATATTGAGTTATTACAAAAGTATAGGAAAATGTCTAGGAATTTTGGTAAAGGATAGAGTGAGTGGTTTATAATAAATCACATCCCTATCTGGTTACAAAAATTAGATATGGCTCTCATACAGTGATACCTAGGGGTAATAACTTTGAAAATGGTGCATTGAGTTGGAATCAATCTTCACCTAGTGCATGAAAATGGGTCATGCTACGCACATGATATGACACTCCTAGGGGATATGCTTTGGAAATTCATCAAATCTTTACAAACCATCATAAAGGATTTAGATATATTATTATCATGGATAAACAAGGTTAAACCAAAGTTGTAATAGATTTAAAAGATGATGTCTTGATTTATACCTACTATAAATTATTTTTCAGAGTATGTATTTTTCCATTATGATTAGTGTTTCTCACACTATTTTTTTGGTTTTAGTCAATGGAAGGTAGCAGAAGTAACTGGGTTAACATTTAATGTGATTTAAAATTTACTGATGAGAATCCAAATGGGATGATGATTGGAGTGAAGGATGTTGTGATTATGAATAATTAGTTTTTATAGAACACTGTTAACAACATTCACCATAACCGACTCTCAGACTCACAAAAGAAAATAAGGATAGAGTTCACTGAGAGTTCAGGTAGTGGAGACCATGGAGGAATGAATATTTAGTTTCCTATAGGTCAATAATGTTGGAATAATCACTCAAGGGAATATCTCAAAGGGATGAGAATATGTTTTTGGGTATGGAAAATAAGGACACAAGGAAAGTAATTACAAAGAAAATAAATCAAAAGGGTGGTTAACATTGTGGATGTGATTAATGTTCTCCCTAAGGTATCATAAACTGATGAATATTGATGTTCTAAGGGGAAATATCATGAATAGAATAAAGAAGTTTGTAAGAGTAATGGTTTTTCTATTGATAGTGAAGAGAATGATAATGACATATGAACAGAAAGATGTATTAAGGAATAAGTTGATGAATCCTAGTTTATGATTTTATAAAGAAGTTGGATGATCAAAGTATTTATGTATTGGAATTAAATGATTATGTTTTATGAATCATGAAATATATAAGGATTGTTTAGTATAAGTTTTTCATTAAGGATTTTCAAAAAAATGTTTAATGGTACTGATAGACTATAAAAGTGATTTAATGGTAAGGTGATATTTTTATTAAGAAAAGATAACCCAAAATATGTTTTGGATAATAATATAATGATGTTGGGATAAGGATTTGTAGGATATGAATAAGTAAATTGGATAGTATGGATTACCTTGAAATTGATTAATGATTTGCTGACATAGTGGTTTATTATATCATTGATAGATTTTTAAAAATTAATGGATTTAAGGAATATATATAATAATTTGGTTTTTTTGTAAGGACTGAGGAAGCATGCATATTTTCAATAAGGTTTTATGGTAATTTAGGTTTTTACCATGTTTCAAGAGAATATATGATGAAGGTATTCACATGTTTGTTATGTTACTAGATTCTAGGAAGAGCAATCTAATAGTATTTGAGAAAGTAAAAAGGATAAGTAATTGGTAATTGAAAAATTGTGAATACTAGTAATCAATAGGAAAATAAACTAGTTTTATAATAAAAAATTTGATCTTGTGTATATAAATAATGTTATGTTAATAATTATTACAAAATTATTAATTCCAGTGAGTTTTTATCAATATAGATTGAGTATGTTGTGAATTTTGATGTTACTTAAGAATCATCTTAGCAATGGGGTTTTTAGATTTTAGAGTTATTAAAATATATTAAAATATTATCATAATATATATTATGATAAACTTAGGACTACGATATTACCCAATATATTATGTTTATGATAGAGGAAAAAGGGATAATAATTGATGATATCACTTATTGAGGTATTTTATCAATGTAGTGAAGTCACATTAAGCATAATAGAAAAATGAGATCATTGAAAGACCAAAAAATATATCCATATGTTAGAAGAATCATGTTTATTAGGTGAGATATAACAATATCAGTTATTAATTAGATCTAGTGTAAGTGGACGTTTTTGGAGTTAATGACTTTAAACCAATTATCTTTATAATTTTGATTACTAGAATATTTCATTACATGAATATTGATAAATATCTTATCACACAATTATTATTCTTTTTCATAACAATAATGTGATAATATCCTTAGAGTATGTGTCACATTGAAAGGTTTACAGTTCCCTATAATAATGAGAACATTAAAGTGATATATTAATAATCTCAAACATATTTATTTTGGTCTAGATGAAATATGTCTGAAAAGAAACATATTAGGTTTTGAATATTAGTTATTGGAGACTTATAAGACATTGAGACTTATTATTATGAAGTTCACACTTGTTAATATCTAATAGAGGAGGTTATGAGGGCATACCCACTAATAGGAACTCTATATGCTTATGTGTTATTGGATATTCATATCTACAGAAATGATTACTGGTCCTTAGACTTGAGATTATTATTAATGTATATATTGAATCAAGATTTTTTTTTTCATTCCAAGTTAATGAAAGTTGATAACAATGAAAATTTTCTTGAAATGGAACTGTTTGATTAAATCCACAACAATGATAATCCATCATTCAGTTGATTTTATATAGTCAAAGTTAGATAAATTAGGAATATAAGTTGATTAATCATGTATAAAAACTACTTGATAATATATATAGATTAATTTTTATAGGAAAATTTTAAACAATTATGCATTATGATGTTTTAGTGTGAATGTAACCATATACCAAATTTCTAAAGGCAGGTAGTCGATATGATATTTTTATAGTGATTATTAAGAATGAATATTGGTAGAGAGGGTGTGAAGTTAGGCTTATCACACATTTTTATGAAGATTATTTCCCAATATTTAACTCTCATAGAGATTTATGTTATTTTAATGAATCCTTCTAAAGTCCCTTTGTAGGACTGGTTACCCCTATGCCTCCAATTGGTCGTTAACATGTATTCACATGAACACACACACACACATATATATATATATATAAATAAAAGGATATGTATATTTTTTATTTAAAAATTAGTGAATCTTAATTTTAAGGTACTAGGGTTTAAAACCACATAGCTGGGTACTCTATAGTTTTATTTCTATCTGAGGAAGCATAAAAATTTGTAGTGTTAGGATCAGGCCCAAGAAAAGAGATTTCTATATATCCTTTTGAAATTAATAAGAATCCATGTGGTTTAATTCCACTTAATAGGACATGTAATAACTTTTAGGGTCATGTTTCAAGGACCATTACATTCATTTTAACTATATCATCATGTTTTTTAGAATCATGGAAATTTACAACGGAATTTTGAACTTTACCATTTTGGGGATGAATAAATTATTAATTTGAGTTTCAAAATGTAAATATGAAACATTAAACACCTTAATGTGTAATTATTGGATATGTATTAAGTTATGTGAGGTGTCTCGGAGGTTCAAATGAGTTTTGGAAGCGTCAAGATCCAAAAAATAGAAGAAGATAGAAGAGGCACACAATTTTTCTGAAACCGTGCAACCCTATAAGAGAAACAATGTGGCCTATCTAGTGAGCTAAAGGGTGTCACATGTTTTTTTTCTAACCATAATAGGACACCCAACCATGTGGGAGTTTCAGAGGGTGTTTCAGAGGGGGACACACAGACTATGCATAGTTTGGTAAACTATGTGCCTAGTCACATGTCCAAGGCAGTAGCACCACATGGTTACTACATTGATTTCAAAAATATGCGGCTCATTAAAGGTGGTGAAATTTCCATTTTCAAATACCCTCTCTTTATTTTCTTCCTTATTTATTCTCTTTCCATCTGTATACAGTATCCCTCTCATGGAGCACCTCCTCTCCTCCTATAAGCATGATGATATCTTAACCATTCGACCTCCAATTCAAGTGTTTCTTATCATGTTGGATGTGTATTGGTTAGTATATGACTACTAATTAATCTTTTATTCATTTATCTCACCACCTTTGGTTCAATCATAATGTGACCTAATTTACCCTATTTTAGGGTGATTTTTTGTTTCTTCAATTTCATTCAAGACCACTTGATTCTAGACTTGATATTGGATGAGTGGACCATCCTATGTAAGAGGTTGGTGGAATATGTATTTTCCCTTAAAGTATTATTAGTTTATAAATTACTCCATTGTGTCGTATGACATATTCTCCATGAATTTACCTTTAAATGTGAAATTAATTATGGATGACTTAATGCCTTGAGTTATATTTCCTTTTATCTTTAATTTAAACCATTGGAGGTTGTTAAAATCAACCCAAACCACCCCATTGAGGTGACCTGTTTTTAAACCTTGACCTCTATGTCTCCTTACAAAATTATACCACCCTATTGAGGTGTTATTTTAAAATCTAATGATCATAATTATTTTCTTCCTCTTGGATACCTTATGAGGTGTGATAAATAATCCCTCATATAAGAGATAATTACTTGAATTAAATGAATTTAAATGATAAGATCACCATATTTTAATAATAAAACCACCTATGAGTTGTTCTACCTTCTTTAATAAAATGGGTAAAACAAATGGGATATTTTAAAGGACATATGGCATGCTTACGTATATGGAATTCCTTATTATTTTATAATTTGAATGATAAATGATCACGAACCTCTTATTGCATACGTAAATTATAATATTTCTTTCTTATAGACATGGAATCCTTAGTAATTAAATTAAAAGGATTAGATTAATGGTATTACAACTTGAGAGATACATGTGTTCCTCTTCAGGAACAGATTGGACGGGCTCAAATGTTACTTGAATTATATTACACCTTGAGTTATACTTGGGTTTCCTTTTTATGGAACACCTGGGACAGGCTCATAGGATTGTTTTTTTCCCACAAACTATGAGTTATACTTGGGTTACCTTTCATAGAACACCTTTGAAGGGCTCATAGTGTAGTTGGATGATGTGAGCGATACTTGGGTTTCCTCTTTACATAACACAAAGGATGATCTCAAAAAATAAACAGAATTATATTACTCTGTGAGTGATACTTGTGTTTCTTTTTTATGGAATTCCTTGTATAGCGTCATATAAAAAATGATGTAATTCATATTGAATTTTATTAAACATGTTTAGTAGGACTTACTTTTATGGATATCATACATGACATATTGAATCCGTTGATTAGATTATTAGGATTATGCACCTTATTTTAAAATATAAACCCTTATTATATATTGTGATACTTAGGATTAGTGTCCCTTAATTAGAACATGAAACTCATCATTATTATTTCTCAGGTGGATGCCCTGCTATTAAACCTCAGGTCTATGCTTATGCATGTGTATTTGTGCAAATTATTGTCTGACGTATGCATATATATACATTATGGAAGGTGTGGAGAGAAATTTTGGATTATTCCAAAGAAGGTATGGTTGGCCAAGTATTCTTGAGGAACCTGATCCCGAATTTTGTACATATATATATACATATTTATTGATATTCCAACACACTGTTTTATTTTATATTCAATTACTATATAGATTTAGACATTGTGGTGGTCTCATACTAAGTATATATCACACTCGGTTTGGTATTCCATTACATTGGGGTACATGAATAGATCTCATGGTTGGAGGATTAGGTTATGTATTATGCTTTCATTGTTCATTTTTACATGGGATCTTAATACTATTAGAATGATATAGAGAACATGATGATAATGGAGATAACCATTGATGATTTCATTATGTTTATGTATAGATATATTTTATTTTATCTACTACTATATTTTTATTTTTTATATTATGTAGCCTCATATATACATTCATGCATAGTTGTATATTGGGCATTGCCCACCTTATCAATTATTTTTATCTTTCACTACTATACACAATTATTTATACTTCTTCCACTATTTATTGATGTATTTATTATTATACTTCTATACTAATTTTATCATTAGGGTAGATTATCCCCACCATACCATCAGTAGACCCTCATAGCTATTCGGAAACCTCTAGCATATAGGGAGGTGTACTCGAGTCCCAGTGGAAAACTGGCTCAGGGCACCATTCTAAGTGTCTCCCGAGTCAAGAAAATACAAGTTGTATCAATGGTTTCTTTTTTTTTCCTTCATTTTATTATGTGGGAATTGTTAAACAAGATATTAGTAAAGTGTTAACATTCAGTAAATAACCATGTCTTGGAGTGATCGACCCATGCATGGGGAAAGACCAAGTGTCGATGGAGGGGATTTTTGATCATGAAGTTCATTGTTAAAGTTGATTAGTATTTTATATTGAGTGATTCATGCACGTTTTCTACTTGATAATTTATGAGACTATGGAATTTTACCCTTGGCACGCTATGGTAAGGAAGTATTGCGATATGCATCATTATAGGCACATAGAGATTCACATTCCATGCATATTCCAATACATGTAGGTCATATACATTTATTTTTATCATAATTGTGAAGTACACCTTGTGTGATTATATTCCATGTTTCATGGTTTTTTATAATTTCTATCTACTTACCATGATTAGGTAATTATTTTCCTTGTTTCCTGATATTTATATATTATGATAGTACACCTAGTTATAATTTTGATATAAAATTGGTTATTAAAGTGTCTGTATCAACCTAAACGGAATTTTACTGTATAAATTGATGGTTTCACCTAAACTAACCAATCATGACACGTTTATCTATGACCCAATGGTTTAATGGGATGAAACATATTGGTATCTAGTAAATGGGAGCTAATTTTCAGTTTATAAAGTGTATGAGGGCATCATAAATTAGAAAATGGTAACCCATAAAATTGAACCATTGTATATGAGCTTGATATACCTTGAGACATCTATATAAATATAAAATCTATTAAGTTTTTATTTTAAATGAATTGGTTGCTTAGGGACCTTTTATGTGTCTCGACCCAAATAGGCATGTCATGGTGCTAAATTCTTATCAGATGAACCCATAGAGAGTGTTTTAAAATATTAATGATTCAAAATGTTTATGGTTGCATTTAAATTAACCCATAATTCCTTCATGGGACCCTCATAGGTCCCATTTAATTTAGTATTCCTTGTTACTTAACCCCGTGGTGTTATGTTTATTATATATAGGGATAATTATTTTAATTCTCAATAACCACTGATATAGTGTTACTTATAAATGTATGGTTTCTTTTTACTGAACCCATTATTTAAAATTAATAAGGGATATTTTTAATGTTTGATATTTATTTTTATGAGAATTAGGTTAATTAGAATTCCAATTACAACTTAAAGGTTGTTTTCCTCTATAGATTTTAATTGACAATTTCATTAACCAAGCCTGAATATGACAACTTGTGGATAAGTCAAATATTAAAAATAAATTTTAAGATAATTTTATATTTTTTGGTGGGATGTTAGTTAAATAAATGATGTTTAAAAAGAAATTTTATATAAATTTCCTAAATTTCCTTTTTGTTTTAGATAAATAATGTACCATGTGTATATTTTTTTCATGATTAGTACTAGATGTTCTTTTAAACTGAGTTTTTAAGATATTTGAAAATAAATAATAATTAGTGTAATGGATTAAATTAACCCTTAAGTAGTGTTCTTACTTTAAATACTCATGTAATAGTAGTTTAAATCTTTCCTTGAGTTTTTCCTTAAAATGGGAATGTGAGTGTTATCTGCATTAATCTTCTTCTGTAGATTGAACCTAAGAATAACTGTTATATCCTTGTGAGGATTTTCAATAATAACCCCCTTATAGGATCAATGAATTATGTTTCAATAAGGGGCATACCCGAGGTTGGTAGAAAATTCAAAAAATTATATCCTTGCTAAATTCTTCTGAATCATTTCAGACATGTGGTGTCATTCAAGTGTTGTTCATCCCAAGTAGGAATCATAGTTATAAAACAAATCCTAGGTTATATGAGTTTTCGTGTGATAGTTTGAACCTTTTTATGTGCATGATCATCATTAAATTTTTGGTTTCAATGGGTTTTACATGCCTAGGGAATGGTCAAAAAGATATATAGTCATGGGACGCTTATTTGTCTTTAGTGATGGATGAATTAGAAGGTCGTCAGCCAAATAGACAATTATAAAGAATTAAATGACTCAAAGTTAAATATTTTTCAATGGGCTAACAGATACTTGGATTGATATGGATGATATTAATTTGGATAGTACCAAATAACGTGTCTTTGGGTTAATGGAATCTTAGTGTTACACGCATAAATGCATGCGGTAATCATTATGTTTCTTAAATAGAACCACAAGATGGATGAGTTTGGTGAAAATCATTTAAACTATGATCTGTTAAATTTTTATCATTGCTCATCTACGAGGTAGAGTGATATGGAAATTAGGGGAAATATGAATCGTCCCAATGCTAATTTTTGTGTGTGAAAGGATTGGGTGTTGTGATACAATAGTCAAATTGTTTTTGACTTCTAAACAAGGTGCTAATGATGTGTGTGAGTGCAGATCAGGAGAGAGTCACACATATGTCTCAAATAAATTTATTCTATCATGATTTAAAGTGATCAATTTATACTCATTACATTTTATCACTTGGTAAAATCATGTTGGCCATGTCCATAAACTATGTTTGGTGGTGACGGAGCATATGCTATATGATGAGTTCTCATTATCAGTAAATGATGAATATGAAAATTCTTAGGTGGGGAGATTCATGTTGAAATGGTTTAGCATATCCTTATAAGTAAAGGGAGTTAAATGATGAAAGGATATTTTGGAAATGGGTGAATTTTCTTTTGAATTAACATTGGTCTAGTAATCTTAGAATCATACCAATGATAACAAGGCAGTACAATGATGACATAGTTTTCTGTGTATGTAAACTTTAAGGAAATATTTAGTAGAGGACATACTTTAGTGGTTATGATTAAGTGATCATGGGATGTCTCTAGTGGTAAGGGAATCATGTCCAGATAGCGATGACACATTAGTAGGTTCAACCAATCTTCTTTAAAAAGAGTCGACCAGAGATGTTTCTTCTATTCCTCATGTGTGTAGTTGGATATGGTTGGTTTGAAACCCTACTGATCACTTTTTATTGGATATAATAGGATCATATCAAGTATTCTTGAAAATTCTTGATATCCTATTAGATTACTCTTGTATTAGTGATGATAATGTTCCCAATCTTGATATTGTTTGGGATACACTAACTGATCATCAGTTATTTTCTAAGATAAAGAAAAAAAATTAAAATTCCCTTATTTATCAATAAATAGACTTTGTGGGAGATGAAAATCATAAGTTTGGTTTTTTTAGATGTACGGTTAGTTTGGAGTTATACTTGGGTTCCCAATTAGGAATGACTTGTACATAATCACATACACCAATTGATTATTTAACTTGACTACTATTGGGATCAATCAGTGTTCTGATGTGTGGAAATTTTGGATATGTACCGATGTATCACTTACAAACATAAAATTATGGACTTCCTTGGATAAGATCCTTAGGCTCCTATTGATGATTCCAATATAACCATCGAATTCAATCAGTCTCAGTTAAGATGTTTTATAGGGGAAACATTCCAAGTGTAATGCATAGTGCATGAACCCATGGTCATGATGGGGTATGACTACATAAATGGATGTTTTAGCTAGAGAATTCACCAGAAGATGGTTATGGGATTTAGTGAGAGTTCTTGGAAAAAATATTGAGGTAACTTAGTTTAAAGTAATCATGATTTAGTTTGGAATGAATATTTTATTTAAGATGATCATTTTTGAATATAGTCGATCTGGAGAATTTTGACTTGAGATCTCTCCCTTTTATTGCATGCAGTGGGCAAGGGGCTGCTTTATAGAACATCATTGAGATGAGGTGAGTGCAGTGTAAGTCGGATAAAGATTTTCATGAAATTAAAACTCAAACAGGATATATGAGGTTAGTTAGGAAACAATTGTTCAATTGAGTTGATAATCATACTGAGATCATTGTTAAAATGCTAGGTGTATACTTAAATCAGCAATTCTGATGGTGGGGATTACCGTGTAATTAAGTTAGACTTTAAATGATGGAACCTGTGGTGAGGAGAACCATTGGATGGATTATGAAGGAGACGATGACATGATCTTGTCTTGGGAAAGATGGTCTTAACTAAGTTTCATCTTGGTTTTTTAGTCTTTGGTATGAATTTTGGATTGAGTTTTAATGGATTTTTACCATAAATTTAAATTGATTCTTCGAGGTGTGTTTGTAATTTAGAGATGCAACACGACCTTTTGAACAAAGCTTCATGACCCATGTTGGTTTGGTGATGTATTCATTTTTCCTTAATAATTATCAGGGATGATAAATTATAAGGTCGAGAGATTATACCATCCCATGGTTTTGAACCTTGGAAATTTCTAAGCGAATTTGAACTTTACCATTTAATTAACAAGTTAATTTTTAAATTGAACTTCAGAATGTAAATTCAAACCTTTAAATAACTAAATGTGTTGATTTGGGATGTTTTTTAAGGCCAGAGAGGTGTCTCGGATGTTTAGATGAGTTGTAGAAGTGTCAAGCTCTAAAAACACAAATTTGGAAGAAGACAATAGAGGTGCACAATTTTTATAAACCCATGTATCCCTATAAGAGAAACTATGTGGTATATCTAGTGAGCTAGATTGTGTATTACATTTTTTTCCAATACTTCACACCATGATGGATGAAGGTGTAGAAATCTGATAGGGTTTTATATAGAGAACCACATGGGCTATGCACAATTTGGAAAACCATACACCTAACTGTGTTCCCCAGACAGAAGCACCACATAGTTGGTGCACAGTTTTCCAAACTATTTAGCTAAACCCTAAAGCTCATTAAATGAGTTGAAATTACCATTTCCCTACCCTATATTTCTATACTCCTTTATTCTCCTCTCATCTAAATGCATAATCCATCTTATGGAGCTCCTCCTCTCCTCCTCTAGTCATGGTGATATATTTATCATCCATCCAATGATTCGAGTTTCTTTCATCACGTTGGATGTGTATCAGTTAGTCTATGTCTCCTCAGTCATTTTTTCTTCATTTATCTCCACACCTTTGGTGCTATCTTTTTGTGATACAATTTTCCATATTTTTAGAGAAAGTATACATTTATTTGATTTCTCTTGAACAAGATTGATTCAAGGATTGATATTAGATGAGTGGACCATACTAAGTATATTGTATGTGATCTATGGATTTTCACTTAAATTCTTGTTAGTTTATAAATTACTCTATTGTTCTACATGCCAGATTCTCTATGCATTTCCATTTTAATGTGAAATTAATTATGTAATACCTAATGCCTTAAATTATATTAACATTATGCATTAATTTATTCCATTTGAGGGTTTCCACCTCAACCCAAACCACCCCCTTGGGTGAGTTGTTTATATACCTTGACCGATATGCCTCCTTTTTCAATTAATCCACCAACTTGGGGTATTGTTTTAAATGATCACGATCATAATTATTTTCTTCATATTGAACACCTTTTGATGTGGTATAAATAATCCATCATGTAGGGGATAAATACTCGAATTAAATGCATTGAAATGATAATATCACCACATTTTAATAATAAAACCACCTATGAGGTGTACTGTCTTATTTAATAAAACATGGAAAATGAATGGGATATTTGAAAGGATATATAGCAAGCTTAATTACATGACCTTCCTTATTATTTAATAATTTACATGATAAATGGGAATGAACCACTTGTTGTGTACTTAAATTTAAATATAGCATGATTATGGTCATATAATCCTTATTAATTAAATTAAAAGTATTAGATGAATGGTATTATGACTTGAGAGAGATGTTCCAGTTCCTCTCTACAGACACCTCATATGGGATCAATGTCTACTTGAATTATATTATTCTATGAGAGATACATGGGTTTCCTTTTTATAGAATGATTTAGACATGCTCACTGGCTTGATATTTTCTCATATGCTCTGAGTGATACTTGGGTTCCCTTTCACATAAATACTTGGATGAGATCATAGGGAAGTTTGATGATGTAAGATATAATTGGATTTACTCTTTAAAAAATTACAAGGATGGGATCATAGAGTAAACAAAATTACATTAATCCTTGAGAGATACTTGGGTTTCCTTTTTATGAAATTCCTTGGATGAGCTTATAAGAAAATGTTGTAAATCATGTTGATTTTTATTAGATATGTTTATTGATACTTCCTTATTTGGATATCAAACTTAATGTACCAAATACATTTATTATATTATTGGGCATATGTCCATTATTTTAAAATATGGACCCTTATTACATATTGTGACACTCAGGCATGGAATCCATTAATTCGAACATGAAACTCATTATTATTATTTTTCAAGTGGATTCCTTAGCATTAAACCTCCGGTCCACGATAGTGCATGTGTATATTTTAAAATGATTGTTTTATGTATGAATATATATATATATATATATATATATACATGATGGAAGGTTTGTAGAGCCATTCCGTATTAGGATGAAGTAGGTATGGTTGGCCAGGTGTTCTTGAGGGACCTGAAGCTGACTTGTGTATATTTATATATTTGCTTATAGATTTATTTATATGCCTGCACACTATTACATTTTATATTCATAGACTATATAACTTGATACCCCATGGTGGAGGCCTAATATGCATATCTCACACCCTATTTGGACCCCCATTGCATTGGGGTACCCAAAATGATATCATGATTGCAGGATTGGGTTATGGATTTTTCTTGTGATGTTCTTTTATAAATGGGAGACTAGGAGCATAGGACTGAGCTAGAGCTCGGGATTCTCATGGAAATAGACCTTCATGATTTTTTATATATATACATGTATTACATTGTATTAATTACTATATGTTTAATATTTTAGATTTTATATCCTTATCTAGAAATAAATCCATAGTTGAATATTTTGTGTTGGGCACCTTATCATTTATTTTTATATTCCACTTCTCTGAAAATTTATTTATACATATTCTAATGTTAATTAATGTATTTATTGTTATACTACTATGATACTAGGATCATGATGGTATAGTTTCCCCACCATACAATAATTATAAAATTGTTGTAAGGTAGTAGGATCTGGTGTATATGGAGGCACACTTGTGGCCTAATAGTATACTGGATTGGGGAATTTTTCTATGTGACTCTTAGTTCGAGAAGATAGAATAGGTATCAGAGGTTTATTTTTTCCCTTTGTTTTACTAATTTGGGAATTGGTAGAGATTATATTAGAAAAGTGTTGGTGCTTTATAAATATTCATGTTTGGGAGTGATGAACCCATGCATAAGGAAAAGACCAAGTGGCCACAAATGGGATTTTTGATCATGTTGTTCATTTTTACAATTGATTATTATTTCACATCAAGTGATTGGTGTACTTTTTATGCTTGCTGATTTATGAAATTATATAATTTTATCCTTAGCCCAATATGACAAGGAAATATTGTTAAGTGCATCCTTATAAGCACACATATATTCATATTCCATGCCATACAGGTTATATACCTTGAATTTCTTAATAATTTTTAAATGTGTCTTGCATGATTATATGCCATACCACATGATTATTTAGCATGTCTATCTATTTACCATGATTAGGTAATTATTTTCTATGTTTCCTGATATTTATTTCTTTTGATACCATGCATAGTTATAATTTTGATATAAAATTGGTTATTAAAGTGTCATCATAAAAATAAATAGTATTTTCCCATATATATTGATGGTGGCACCTTAACTAGACAGTCATGACATGTTTTATCCATGAACCATTGGTTTCATGGGTTGAAACATACTAGTTGCAATTAAATGGGAGCCAATTTTCAATCTATAAAGTGTATGAGTTCATTATAAATTGAAAAATGGTAACCCATGAAATCAAACCATCATATATGAGATTTACATACCTTGAGACTATTTTATAAATATAAAACCTCTTAAATTTGGATTTTAAATGAATTGGTTTCTTATGGACCTTTTACATGACTCGACCCTAGTTGGTTAGTCATGGAGCTAAATTCTTATCAGATGAATCCATTGAGGGAGTTTCATAATATTAATGATTTAAAATGTTTTGGGTTTCATTTTAATGAACCTATAATGGATTAGGGGGACCCTCATATGCTACATTTAATTTAGTATTCCTTAGTACTTAACCCTATTGAGGTATGTTTATTCTATATAGGGATGGTTATTTAAAGTGTCAATATCCACTTATATGATGTTACATATAAATTCATGGTGTAATTTTAATAAAATAGTTCCTTAAAATTAATAAAGGACCTTTTTGTTGCCTGGTATTTATTTTTATAAGTATTAGGTTAATTAAAATTCAAACGAAAACCTAAAGGGTGTTTTCCTCTATTTTTGGGAATTGAAAATTTCATTAACCAATTCTAGGTATGAGAACTTGTGGATAATTCAAATAGTCAAAAATAAAATTATAATATAATTTTCCTTTTTTTTGTGATAGGATTTTAGTTAAATTAAAGATTTTTGAAAGGAAATTTTATAAATATTTCCTATGTTTCCTTTTATATTTAGGTAAATAAAGTACAATGTATACATTTTTTTCATGAATAGTACTAGATGTTCTTTAAAATTGATTCTTTGTGATTAAAAAACAATTAGTGTAATGGATTAAATGAACCATGGAGTGTTCTTCTTATTTTTAACCCTCGTGTAAGGGTAGATTAAATCTTTCCTTGAGTTCCCCCTTAAAATAGGAATGTGATCGTTGTTCGTAGACCTCCTCTTATATAGATTGAAACTAATAATAGACTGTATATACTAGAGATCCTTTTTAGGTGTGAACTCATTTTAGAATCAATGCTTTATGTTTTTTTGAGGGGATATCCCAAGGTACGTAGCTCATTAAGAATATTAAAATACTTGCTAAATTCTTGGGAACTATTTCATACATGTGGTGTTGTTCGAGTTCCATTTGTACTGAGCATGACTCTTAGTTATAACATAACACCTGGGATGGATGGGTGTTCATGCAATAGTTTGACCCTTTTTATTTGCGTGAACATCATATAATGCTCAGTTTCTATGGTTTAAAAATTCCTAGGGAATGGTCAGCTGCTTAATTGGTCATTCAACCCTTCTTTATCTTCAATATTGGATGAATTGGAAGGTCATTAGTTGGATTAATAGACATAAGGAATAAAAATACTCTATGTTAAATATTTTTCAATGGTACATTGGATACTAGGATACATAGGGCCAATACACCTATGGATAGTGTCAAATAATATATTGTTGGGTTGATGAAATATCAAGGTATTGTGCATTAATTCACATGGAACCCATCAAGTAACTTAAATGGAAATGTGATCTGGATGAGTGTAGTGGAAATCATTTAATCCTTGAGCTGCTACATTTTGACCATGGGTTATCTCTAAGGTAAAGTGACCTGGGTGTTAAGGGACATCTGACTTGTACCAATGCTAAGGGTGATGTTTTGAAAGGATTCGGTGTTGTGATATCCCATTCAATAATGTTTTGAATTATAATCCTAATGATAATGGAGTGCATGAGTGTGGTTTGAGAGAGCATCATAGGTACATCTTAAATGAATCCATTCTATCATTCTTTTAAGAAGCCAATTTCTACTCTTTTCATTTTGGTACTTGGTAAAAGCATGTTGGCCATGTTTAGAACCCATGTTTGGTGGCCATAGATCATGTTCCATAGGATTAGTTCCCATCCTCAGTAAATTATTACTAGGACACACCAAAGCTGGGGAGGTAAGCATCAAATAGGTTTATAATAATGGCCCAAACATTTTGAATGATAATTATTTTCTGAAAATTTATATTATATTATATTATACACAAAAAACTACATCTCATTAATAATAAAGCGAGTATAAATTGAAATGTGAGCATTGGGTTTTGAAGTTTATATGACTGTTGGTCAACATGACCATTAGTCAATATGACTATTGGAAACTATACTCTTGATAATAATTTTAATTTTATAATTAGTATTTATAAGTACAAATGAAAAAGGATAATTAATAAAAAAATGAGAAACAATGGACTCAACTATTAGAGTCATGTTGTATGAAGCCCATTTATCAAATCATAGTATGGAGGTAGCATCACTAAACTTTGATAATGACAAATCCCAATCCAAGCTTCAATAAGTGAGTCTTGAACAAAATTGCTTACGAGAGAAGTTCATGTTATTAGAAATTACCACTCAGGCGATGTTAGATGAGCCACCCCATGAGTCTATCAACATCGTACACATAACACTAAGGTATTATGAATAATTTTTATTTTAATGAAATATTATTATTAAAACACCCTTATTTAAAAATAAATGATTAAATATTTTTTTTTTCAAGTGTTAGAAAGTTTACTATGCATTTTCAATCCTCTATTATTTTCAATAAATAAGGATTAATATATATATAAGTTAAAATTATCATATTTAGAGAACTATTATAATAAAATAAATATCATTTTTGAAGTCATCATGTTTAAATTAGGTTTGGGTGAATTTATGAGAATTTTCTAAAATACTTTTTTCCTCTAAAAATACTATTTGAGTTATTCAGTATGTTTAATGACATTGTAATTATTTCATAATGATGTTACAACTAATCAAACACAATAAAATAATCAAAATATTTTATTTTCTTAATATCAAGTATTTTAATATATTTTAATAAATTTACAAATATATAATATACTTTCCAAATTCTAAAATGGAAACTTCAACTTTAAAAATGTTATTCTATGTAAAATTTAATTTTCATTGCCTAAATAAGTAATATAAAATTATGGTATAATATTATAGGATAAAATGACATAAAACATGATCCAAGTGTCCAATAAAATCAAAAAATACTATGGGAAAGCACATGGATTTTCATTTACCACTACCTAGGTGTCTGAAGCCTTTATTTAAAAATTAATAAACAAATCCCCCACTTTTTTTATAAATACCCACGCATTTATCCATTTAATTTCACTCCAAATTTATCCTCCACGAATATATAATAGTTTTACCTCCAATGGCATCCTACAATGGAGTCCTCAAGCTCCCAAAGTCCCAATATATGAGTTTTAGGAGTTACTCTTCAAGGTATGGGAAATCTCAACCTCTCTTTTTCTTTCAAGTTCCCTTTTTTATGTGGAAAGTAGTTAAAATTTTGAAACTATTTTCTTCTATACATTTTATTTTTTCCCTATACTACATTAAGATTCTTTTATGAATGGGATACCCTTATCCCTTCTCTTTTTACCATTTTTTGAAACCATGTTTTATACCCATTAAGTTGCTGATTTTACTTCTCAAAATTTCTCTCTTCTTTTCAATAAATTACCTTTTATTTTATATTTATGAATACCCAACCCTATATATTTTCTAGGGTTATTCAACTATATGTAAAAATTATTTATATTATTCTATTAATGACAAACATTAAACCCTCATTCCCTTTCCATGGGTTAATAATGACATAATGATCATGTTCTTTAAGAACTTTTTAAAACTCCATGATTTTGATATGAAACCTATTTATTTTATTATCCATGGGTTTATTTATGAAATTTTTTATTATGATTTATTTGGATAAAATTAATTAATACATATTAAGGGTGTATCCTGATAGTTCTATAATACATTGGGTAAAGAATTTAATCTCTAGAGATGACATGTTTTACGATACTTTGGTGAAAAATTTAGATAATTTTTATGATACTTCTGTGACAAACCATGGTGATATGTTTATGAGTGTATCATTTAAATGTTGCAGCCAAATTTACATGTTATTTTTCAGGTATTTTTTATTATGATATTTTCCCTTTGCCTTTTCTCATGCCTTTATGATATTCCTCTTGTTCTCAATGATTCTTCCTCAGGATCACATGTAGATTGTTTCACTTATTATCCCTTACTGGGCCTTATACTAACACTTTCCTTTAATATAAGTCCCCAAGTTAAGAGATTAAGTAAATGTGATTATGGTGAACCTATTATGAAGCCTTTTAAGTGGATTATAATAATGTTTTATGTCATGTATTATGTACCCTTTTCCTAAGAAATTAAACTTTAAAATATCCTATGTCGGTATCATGTAAATTGAATTTTATGTAATAAAAATATGGGATTCCATATTTAGTGTGTCCTTCCAAGTAAAGGGACAAAATCATGAAATAACCAAATGAAAATGGATTTATTTTCTTTTCAATTCCCATTAGGATTGTATGATTGGAAATATCTCAGTGCTTACAAGGCAACAAGATGACGATATGATTTTATGTGTAAGAAACCTTTAAAGAAACTGTTAGTTGGGGATAATATTCAGTGTTTATGCTTGAGTGATCATGGTATGACTTAGGTGGTAATGGATTCATGGATGGATAGTGAAAAAACTTCGGTAGGTGCAGCCGAGCTTCTTTAAAAATTGTCAAACAGAGATGATTCATCTATTCCTCTTGTGCATAGTTGGATATAGTCAGTATAAAAACTTACCGAGCACTTCATCATGGATATGATTTGAGTGACTCGTGTATTCTTGGTAAATATTGATATACTCTTAGTGTACTCTTGTATAAGTTATTATCATTTCCTCTACCTTGATGTCATCCAGGATACCCTGAGAGAGCATCATTCATAATCTTATCTAAAGGAAAAAAAATTAAAATTCCTCCATGTTTTGATAAAAAAAAACTATGGGAGTTACACTATGGAAGCATGGTTGTTTATATAGGTATAGTTAGTATATAATTATACTTGGGTTACTAAGAAGGAATTCCGTGGATGAACTCATGAACACCAGCTGGTTCTTTGAATTTACTATCGTTGGGATGAATTAGTGTTTTGATGCCTAGGAATTCGACTAAGCATTGACATCTCACTTGTAAACACAAGAGTATAAACTACATTTTATAAGCTCCTTGGACTCTAGTTGAATATTTCAAGGTTAATCCGAACTTCATTCAAAATGGGTTGATATGTTTTATGGTGGAAATGATCCAAGTATTATGGATTGGGTATACACCCATGGTTGTGTTGAGTCATGACTACATACATGGATGTTTTGGATAGAGGTGACATCAGAAGACGGTTATAGGATTCTGTAAGCATTCCCAGAAAAAATATTAAGGTACTTTAGTTTTAAGTAATTAATATTTGGTTTTGAATTAATCATCAATCTAAGACAAGTTTTTTTTAATGCTTCTTACCTAATTCATTTTGTCTTAAGATCTCTCACTTTTGTTTCATGCAGTGGGTGAGGGACCACTTTATGGAACATCATCGGGATGAGGAAAGTGTTGTGCAATTTGGTCAAGGATTTTCATGAAAATCTGGATCAACCAGGATAAATGGGGTTAGTTGGGAAACAACCATTCAATCGAGTTGAAAATCATAGTAGGAGCATCATTAGAACACTAGAGGTTCACTTCAATCAGCAATTATGATGGTTGGGAGTACCAGGGATCATAATTAGAGTTTAAATGATGGAAACTATAGTGGGGATAATAATAGGCTGAATAGTTAAGGAGAAGATGACATGATAATGTCTCAGGCATGGTGGGATTAGGTATGCACCATATCAATGTTTCAATATTGGGTATGAGCATTGGATTAGGTTTTAACAACTTTTAAACCTTATTTATAAATTGATTCTTGGGGGTGAATTTGATGTTTAGAGACACAATTAGACCATTTGAATGAATCTTCACAACCCAAGCATGTCAAGTGATGTATTTTTTTCTCCAAATGATTCTTAGGGATGATATATTCTAAGGTGGGGAGATTGTAGAATCTAATGTTTTTGAGAAGTGGAAATTTCAAAGGAAATTTCAACATTACCATTTTGTGGATGAGTAAATTCTTAATATATGCTTCATAATTGAAATTTAAACTATTTTACACAAAAAATTTCAGTCTTTGTATATGGTTTAAGACATGGGAGGTATCTCAGATGTTCAAATAATTTTCAGAAGCATCAGGATATGAAGACTCAAATTTAGAAGAAGCTAGCAGAGGAACATAGTTTGTTTGAAACTGTGCGACCCTCTAGGAGAAACTATAAAACCTTTCTAGTGAGACTGTAGGTGTCACATAATTTTATATAACCATGAACACCAGGTTACACGAATATAAAATAGTTTCATATGGAGTTACAGAGGGGACCTCATGGGTTGGGCATAGTTTTTCAAACATTTCACCTAACTACATGCCCTAGACAATATCACCATAGGGTTTGCACATGATTTTCCCAACTGTGTGGCCAAACCATATGAATAATTAAAGGGGTTGAGGTTACTATTTTTCTATACCCTCTATTTTTTCCTCCCTTCTTTATTCTCCTGTCATATATGCACAACAACCCTTTCATGGATCTCCTCCTATCTTCCTCTAGGCATGGTGATATCATCATCATTCAACCTCTAACTTGAGTAAAACTTTTCATGTTGTATGCATATTGGTTATTCTATGAATCACACTTCCTATTTTATTAATTTATTTCACCACCTTTTATTCTATATTTTTGTGTGTTAATTCATCCTATTTTCAAGGATATTTTCTATTTCTTCAATTTCTCTCAAACTAGCTCTATTTAAGGTTCAATATTAGATGAGTGGACCATCCTATGTATGGGGTATGTGGTATATTAATTTTTCCATTAATTATTTTTATTTTATAAATTATGACATTCTTCTGCACACTATATTCTATGTGTGTTTACCTTTAAATGTGAATTTAATTATTTAACACCTAATACCTTAAATTTTATTGTTTTTATTCTTTACTTTAAACAATTGGAGGTTGTTCACCTCAATCCAAACCACCCCCTTGAGTTGAGTAATTTATATGCCTTGACCTCTATTACTCCTTATATAATTAAACCACCATATTGGGGTGTTTTTTTAAATGACCATGAGTGTAAATATTTTCTTCCACTTGACCAACTTTTTAAGACTAATAAATAATCCCTCATATAGGTGATGATTAATTAAATTAAATAAATTAAAATAATAATCTCACCCTTTTATAATACTAAAACTACCAAAGAGGTGTGTTGTATTCTTTACTAAAATTGTGAAAATTAATGGGATATTTGAAAGGATATATGGATTTCTTAAGTACATGGCCATTATTTTGTTTTTTCAATGAAAAATGGGCATGGCCCTCTTTTTCATACTTAAATTGTAACATGGAATGCTTACGAACATGGAATACTTATTAATTAAATTAAAAGGATTAGATGAATGGTATTATACCTGGAGATATACTCATGTTCCTCTTTATAGACTCCATGTATGGGATCGAAGGTTACATTACTTATATTATACTTTGAGAAATAATTTGGTTTCATTTTTACAAAATTTCTTGGACATTATCAATGGATAGATGTTTTATAATGTGATTCGAGCGATACTCGGGTTCCATTTTAGATAACACTTTGGGAGGGATCATAGGGAAGCTCAATGATGTCAGTGAAACTTTGGTTTCCTCTTTACAAAAATCTAAGTAAAGGCTCATAGAAAAAAATAATTACATTACTCTTTGAGTGACACTTGGGTTTTCTTTTCACAAAACACCATGGATGGGATCAAAGGATAAATATTGTAAATCATGTTGATTTTTATTACATATGTTTAGTAGTACTCCTTTATTTGGATGTGAGGCATGATGTACTGAATCCCTTAATTTTATTGTTGGGATTATGTCCCATATTTTAAAATACATACCCTTATTATATATTGCGACAATCAGGTTTCGTGTCCCTTAATTAGAACATGAAACTCATTATTTTTTTCTCATGTGGATTCCATGGAATTAAAACCTAAGTCCACATTGGGGCTTGTGTCTATGTGAAAAGTATTGTCTAATGTATGCATATATATACATGATGTAAGATGTGTAGAGACATTCTAGCTTAGGAAAAAGCAGGTATGGCCAGTCTAGATTTCTTGAGAAACCTTAGCCCAACTTGTGTGTATTTATATATTTGTTTACAACTTTATTGATTTGTCTACACATTAATAAATTTTATATTCATAGAATGGATAGATTTAGACACAATGGTAGTGGCCTACTGAGCATATCTCACACCTTGTTCATGAAACCATTACACTAGGGTATCCAAATAGATCTCATAGTTTTAGGATCAGGTTATGGATTATTCTTTTGTTGTTCTTATATACATGGGATTTTATGAGCACATGTCAAATCCAAAGCTCAAGATACTCATAGAGATATCCCTTGAGTATTTTTTTCTTTTTTTATAAATGTATGTATTATATCTCCTATTATTTTAGATTATGTAGCCTCATCTGGACATGCATGCATTGTTTTACATTTGGCATTGTCCACCATATCAGTTATTTTTATCTTCCACTTCTCTACATAGTTATTTATGCTACTTCTACTATTTATTTATGTATTTATTGTTATACCATTATTATACTATGATCATGAGGGTATAGTCTCCCCACTATACCATCATTATACCCACACTGCTAGTTGGAAGCCTCTTGTGTATGGGGAGATGCACCTAAGGCCTAGTGGAAAACTGACTCAGGATACCATTCTAAGTGACTCCCAGGACGAGATTCTACATTAACATCATTCGATAATGATGATTAGGTGAAAGGTTACCATCAATGGTTGGTATAGTAATTTGTTATGATAAACCATTTGTGGTTGACCTTGAAGGAAATGAGACCAAATGAGTTTGGATTTGCTGATTACCAAAAGGTAATATGGATCTCTAGGAAGAGGATGGTCTCATTGGCAAGATAAAAAAATAGGAAAGATATTATAATGTCATGAGAGAATATATCTATCTAAGAAAGAGGAGTAATTTCATTGGGATTATGATCCGATGAAGGGAAGTCTGAACTTTTGGGAAATGTGGATTGATGAGGACAGATGTAAATAAATTCATAAGGAATATGTCCCTTTGAGGGTAGATTTGGAAGGTGGATGGTGTTGTGTTTAAATATCTAGGTGGAATCCTATATGTCCTATTTGATAGTTATAAAATATCATGTATTTTGAGGTTCATAATTTAAGATCATGTAGCAAGACCATACCATGTGGTTTTATGTCATATAGTAAGGATGTTATCATGCAGTTTTGCATCAAAATATTAGGACACTTGCCACACATTTTAATGTCATTTTTTGGGGATTTTCATGTTATAAAATGTGAGACAACACAAAACTGGGTAGGGATTACACATATGAGGCTACCCAATAATTATCTTAGTTAATGTCATAGAGTGTTGGATATTACACCAAGTAGGAGGACCATATTAGAATAATTCTAATTGTGTTAATGGCACAATCAACATAGATCTACAGGCCTATGTGATCCATGATCATTATGAAAAAAGAGAAAATAGAGGATCTATAACACCCTGAGGATTTATGATTTATTTACTTTTAAGTAAATTCAATCTCTTCGATATATTGTGATGTAAACAACCCCATGTTTAAGCGAAACATGATACTCTATTAAAATATTATTTAAACATGTCCATTATAACCTAACAGTTAAGTTAGAAGGTTTGAATATGACTAACTAAATTATGGGAATTATATTGTTTACACATTTATAAAATAAATACATTGGTTATTAATTTATTAGAAATTAAATAATAATCATTTGAAAGAAGAAGAAATGGTCTCTAAAAAAAACCATATTTTTCTAAAAGGCGGTTTAGTCACATTTTTCACACATAATTTAAAATTTATTTATACAAATTTTAGAAAACATATATGATTAAATTAAAATAATTTCTCAAAATAACCATATCAAAATTATCTAACGATTAATTTTTGGGATTTTTATGAAATTATTTATTTTTTGATGAGTAGTGAAAAATACAGTTTTTATTGAAAACTACATTTTCATTTAAATTATTTACAAAGGTAAATTATAATTTAAATTCTTTTTAAAGTAAAATTATATCAATTTTATTAAAATTTAACTAATTTATTCCATTGGGATTAATTTCATGTTCAATTTAAATATCAAAACATTCAGTACTTATGAGAACTTTTTTTGGAAAACCATATTTTCATCACGTCTGCAGGTTTTATTTTAAATTTAATCCTTCCAATTCAATGAATTTAAATTTAATAAATGTAATAAATATTTTTAATAAGAAAAAAATTATATTATTTTATAATTTCAACTTAAATTTTTACCATATGAATGGTTGAAACAGTAAAAAAATTACCATAATTAAGGTAAAAATGAGTTTACCAACAGTTAAACCATGAAGATAAGGGTTAAAAATGACCTAAAGCTTTCAAAAAACCTATTTTATTGCCAAATATAGACCTCATAACCTCTAAGATTATATAATAACCCATTTATAAGGATTTTGGTATGAGAAAAATGATGTTGTCACTTTATATTTTAAAAAATTCCCAATGTGTCATCTCCTATACATATAAAGGACCACCCTTATCCTATCCTCTTAACACTTTAAAAGATATTTATTTAATCCAATACCTAGAAAAATAACTTAATTAATCCCCTATAACATCTGAGATCACTTTTATTTCTCATAAATTCATCCTTGGAAGCCTTTTGGTGAAAACATAAATAGGTTGTCTAAAGAAGCGGTAATGTTCTTAAATGATTCTTTTTATTTTATTTATTCTTACACATCCTTAAATTTTATTCAATAATACTAATATTTTTGGGAAAAAATACCTCAAGGTATCATTGAAGCATTTTTGAGGTGATTGTATTTGTTGACAAAGTGGGCCTCTGTGTTGTGTTTGTTGACAAAGAAAAACCATGGCGTACAAATTTATTGACAAAGGGGATTTAATGGTGGCATTTCATGTTCAAGGGTTGTGGTTAATGATCCATGTTTGATTCAATAACATCGACAAAGGAATGGATGATCTTGTGTGCCTATGTTTTGAAGTATAGTAAACTTTCATGCCCTATGTTTTTCAAGATCAGAACATGAAAATATAGCAAAGGGAAAAGGGGCGCCTAAGTTTTAGGGTTGGTCGTGCAAGTGACTTGCACGACAGAGACTTGCGCGCCAAAACTTTTTGCACCGAGAGGAGACTTGCGTACCATCATGCAGGGTGTCAAAATACCTATAAATAGAGGTTGACCCATCCCCATTCGGTGCGAGTTCAACACTTATAGAAAACCAGAGCTCCCGTCACGCAGGTGCGGTGGTCGTGCAAGTGGTGGTGTGGTCGCGCAAGTAGAAGTTGTGCGCCAGTTGATTGATGCATGACCAGAGTGGTTTGGGAGAGAATGGAAGGGTGTCGCCCAAGTTCTGAGTTGAAGAAGGGGGTGTCTTGCAAGTGGTTTGGTGACACTTTCATGCCATGTTTTGAAGAAGCACGATTGTTGGTGGTTGCGTGCCAATATTGGTTTGGGTGTAAAAGGGTGTGAGTCGCGCAAGTTTGGAGTTTTAGAATCTTGTGTCGCGCAAGTGGTTGAGGTGGACTTGCGTGCCAGTTATAACTTGCACGCTGAGACTTGCGCACCAGCTTAGAGAATGGCACCAGGTATGGTTGAAAAACAGCAGTGATTCAAGGCTGCGTGGAAGCTGAAAGATTTGCTGATACCTTCAGTGCCAAGTGATATTCATCTACAGGTGAAATTTGGACTTCAATAGAGCATCCACATACAATAGAGGATGTATTCATTAGTGATAATGAAGATACCTACAGGTCTATAAACTATGATTGGATCCTTACCAGATCTCTAAGCAAAGTAAGAGGAAGAATGTGATCCTCTCCACCGACAGTGAGCCAGAGAGAGAGAAATAGGGAGTGACCCTTGGGAAAGTAGTGAGCTGACCCTAAACATTGTAAATGTAGTGAGCCTAGGAATAGAAGTGATCTATCCTAAACCTTGTAAACAACAGTGTGCTTTAATGGATTTGATACAGCGGCACATCGTCGTTGTATGCTCCTTGGACGTAGACCAGTGAGGGAGAACCAAGTAAAAATGTCTGTGTTTGCCTACTTACTTCCATGAATTTCATTTAAAGCATCATCATCAGATAAAGAAGAAAATAAGTGGTCATAATAAAAACACAAGTGCAAACAATTTGACCCTTGTAATAAAGAGGTCACGATCCAGTGGGGCAGGAAGAATTTTGAAAAATAATATCTATACCCTGATTCACCCCCCTCTTAGGGTATATAGGCCCCTATTGGTCCTAAAAAATATAGTAACACTATTATATCACATATACTTATATTTTATTATTTTCATGTAATAAACTATATCCATATATTATTCCATCAAATGGGAAAGCAAATCGTTGATCGTGTGAATGGAAAACTACCGCCTCGGGAATAAATGAAACTCATTTTCCATCAACACCTATCACGGTTGGATATAATGATGGATATAATGATTATATATAATATTTATGACATAAGTATACTATATAATTATACTATTAATTTCCATTCCATTTAAAACACGATAATGTCGCTTTTGTGTACGACAAACTATTGTCTCACGAAGCGATGTGATTTATTTTTCACTTATGATTTATATGAAAGATAATAAAGATAAATTTAATGAATATATGTGATATATATGAAATGATATAAAAAATATAAAATTAATATATCTTGTACCCCTTACCCTTTCTCTCATTAAAGGAATAGTATTATCGCTCATACGTATGTATGACATACCATCTCTATGAAGCGATATGACTCATTTTTCATGAAAAAAATTCAAGAATGGTTATAATAATTTATATAATGAGAAAATATTATATTTATAACGTTATTATCATTCATTAGGTGATGAATTTATATCCCATGTACAATAACTAGAATGTTCCTAACAAAACATGCATGAGAAAAATAGTGAACTAACACTCAAAACAATGAAACTAATGAAATTCTATTGAAAACATATGGTAAAATTTTATAGATAGATCATATATGATACTATAAATATTATTGTGGTTGTAGTATAAATTAATAACATTTTTAAAACCACTATAAATTAGCTTAAATAATGTTCAACGAAAGGAAATCATTTGGTAAGGGATTTCATTTCAATTTCCATTTCATTGATACATATTTGTTAATATGCACCCATTAAATTTTTGTGGTATATATAATTCCCATTTGATTTATTTAAAATGAATAACTATTTATTAATTATTATTAATGTCTTTTTAAGGTTTCATTTTTAAGGGGTTATAATTTAAAAGTTACCACAGATGTAAAAAATTATTATACAATCTCACTTTCATTTATGAATGTTTACTTTCTCTTGAAACCATCACTTTCTTGTGATCAATTTTCTTCAGAAACTATATTTATATTAAATATATATATTATTTTATTATGGATATGATTATTTATTAATCCTTATATAATTTTTACAGATGGTTTTTAATTTGAAAGTTATTTGATTAGCTGAAGATGTATTGAAAAATCTATATCCATTACTCAATAGAGATATTTAATGATAATGCATATTTATTAATGAATTAAATAAATTATTTGATATTAAAGTAATGATTTATACATGCAGTTATGGGTGGGTATTGGTTATATTTATCCCCTCAATGCATCGATAGGTCTCATGAGACAAACCGGTTGGCCAAATTAGATAGGTTTTTAGCCTTAGTATTAAACTATCTTGTGAAAGGTCTTGATAATAGAGGTATCATGATTCCTGGGATCATTAAGTCTAATAATTAATAATTTTATTCATTGATAATTCATTTAATATTATTATCTATTAGATTTTCACATTGATATTATCTCTAGATTTATTTCATTATCATTTTATTGATTAAATGGAACATGTGTTTAGTTAGTTACCTTGCCTTATTGATTATTCCTTATTTCATGCCCAATTTATAGATTAAATGAAATATTTTTTTAGATACTCACCTTTCCATATTGATTATTATTTATTTTATTATGATATATTCTTCTATATGTAACCCTTACCGATCATTTGAGATCACCATTATTTTGTTTCCATTCCCCATGATATGGAGAAGAAGTATTTAAATGCGTTTCAAGGAAGAATATTATTTTATTTTGTTATGTGTTATGTTTCATTTTTCTATTTCGGATGTAAAATGGGTATCATGTATTTATCTAGTTATTAATGACTACTAAACTATTAGGTCCTTTAGGGTGTGATCACTTGTATCTAGTGAAAATGTAATAATGCAGACACCGACTCTGGGTTACTGGAGTTGATGTTGTTATAGTTGGTAGCAGAGGAAGTTCATTAGAAAACTTGGGAACTATATTAAAGGGAAAATATATTAGAGAACACAAATCTATGATATAATTTGAGTATAACAATAAAATAACATCCTAATGTTTTGGTAAGTTATATAATATGTATATTTTCCTAGCAATACATCACTATCTTGATACTGCAAATAGATGTAGTTCTCGAATAGAGGTACCTTCGTGTAATAACTCTCAAAAAAGTTTGTCAATATTCACTCAAGAATTACCTAGTACAAAACAATAAGCCATACAGTGCACCTATATAGACAATCTGGGGGAATATTCCAAGAATAATTCATATTTTATTTATAAACCATTATGAAATTTTTGAAAATAAAGATATCCCTAAACTAACCAATTTTAACATTCTAAGATTAAAAATGCATAAATTTTTTATTTATGTTTAGTGATACAATAGATTTATAATTATTAAGTATGATTTAAAATTCATAATTTTATGAACCAAACTAGTATATTCCATTATTTAGAAATGGCGTCTAGAAAAAAAGGGTATCAATACTCATAGCTGATGTAGAGATTTCCCTATTTAGAAATCCAATACAGTTGGTATTGAAACTGAAAAGATATTTTCTATATTAGGTAATCTTAATTAGGTTATGAAAAATAATCTTACCTGAGTGGAGAAACATGTATCTCCATATCATTAATCTCTTATGTTGGATAACTTCATGAGAAAGAAGCCCCATAAATTTGGTGGGACAAATAATACAATGGAATTTAAGCAATGGATTAAGTCTCTTGATAAGATATTTATGACCTTGGTATGTAATAAAAAAGAAAAGGTTACACTTGTATTGTGTTATATTAAAATAGATTCTTATTAATGGTTTTCATTGATCTAGAATACTCGAGAGGAAGAAGAAATATAAGACATAGAATGGAATGATTTTAAGGAGACATTATTCAAAAAATATTTCCCTCATGACCAACAAACCGAAATGAAGATAATTTTCCTTAGCTTAAATGAAAATTAATAATAAATTATTACAGAGTATGAGGTTACCTTTACAATTCTATACATATATTCTATAGATTTAATACACAACAAAAAAATGAAAAATTGACCATTTTTTGAAAGGATTAAGCCAAGTCTTTGAAGGCCTCTGGTCTCTCAAACGTTTTGTTTCATGTGATAAAATAGTTTTATGTTCCATAAAAATGGAGAAGGAATTATCTAGATATTATATATTTAAGGGGAATTAATAAAATAAGTGGTCGAATAAGAACTATGAAAAATGGAATATTTCAAAGAATGATAAGAGAATGAAGTAATTTCCATCTTGTAAAAAATGTGGAAAGAATCCTTTGGGGAAATTATTGAAGGGAATGGTAGATTGTTATAAAGGTGGAGATAAGGTTCTCTAGGATAAAGAATTAAAAGGGAAAACATAAAACACTACTATTTGGTTTTTCAAATATAGAGAGATGGATCACTATGCAAATGATTTGTCAAATCATCAAGGGAATATACTAGAGAAGAGACCAAGGGGTGAAGGCCAAAATTTTGTGATCACTACAACTGAGGTGGAAGTAACCATTGATGTGGTGGTAGGTACTTTATTCATAGCCTCAAATTTATCTAATGTCTTATTTGATTCTATATCATCATACTCCTATATATCTTATATATTTGGTGAGAATATTAGATGCATCCCTAGAACATTAAGAAGGGAGTTGTTAGTAAAAAATCAATGTGTAAGTCTCACTATAAAAGGGATGTTTCATGAATTCTCCATTATGACATATAAACATGATTTATTTACATAATTTGTTATAATACCTATGGTTGACTTCAATATAATCCTTGGTATGGACTTGATTTCAAAATATGATTCAAAAAATTTATTACAAGGAGAAGGAAATAATGATTCATGAAGAATATATAGAATTCCTTATCTTTAGAGAATAAAATCATCATATGAGATGAGTCTAGATCCACCCCTAGCCACTCTATTGAATTAGATTCTTGGGGATGAATATCATATACTATCTAGCGATGGAGAAGGTAATATTAAAATTGATGATGCACCTATTGTACAATAATACATTAATGCATTTCCTGTAACACCCCAATATTTTATGAAATATATTTTTTCAAATTAGTTTAATCTTTTTGATATTTTTTGTTACACGCAACGCTGATTTTAGCCTGTATTACTTTCAACATAGAGTTTAAATGAAACATGATATATTATTGAAATATTATTATTTAATTTTATATTTATCACCTAGCTGTCGTAATGGAGGGTATGTAAAGGATTAACTATGTTATTAAAATATATGGTTTAAACATGTATATATAATAAATTCTATGGTGACCAATTAATTAAAAATAAAAAAAATGATTTGAAAGTAAAGGAAATATTTTTCTAAACAACTATTTTTAAGCCATAAAACAAGTTTTACATCAATAAACTAAATAAAAAACTTTTGGTTAATTATTTTAATAAAATTTATATTGTATATATTCAATAAAATTATTACCATTAATCTAATTTTTTTTCTAGGCAAGCGAGGAGAATAAATCCAATCTTATGATAAAAAAAGCATTTTACTAAAAATCCATTTTTTCACCCTTTACACACTTATTTTAAAACTAATATTTTAAAATTTTATGAAAATTATTTGAAAAAATAAAATTTCCTTTTGAAATTAGAATATCAAAATTATATTAAGTATAATTCCTTAGATTTTTCTAAAAATATTAATTTTTTGATTAATTGTGAAAAATACTGAATTTTAGTTGAAAGCCGCATTTTAATTTCAATTATTTTTAAGTATAAATTATATTTTAAATTGGTTTTAAATTAAAATTATTTCGTTCATAAAAATATTAATCCAATTTATTTCATTGTAATCATTTTCAAATAAAATTTTGATAAAAAAAATTGTAAAATTTTGAGAATTTTCTCTTTGAAAACTCACTTTATCATCATGTATACAAGATTAATTTTAAATTAAAATTTGAAACATATGTTAATATAATTTGGGAAAATGGATTTCGTATTTTTAATCAGAAAAATCTATATTATCTAATAAGTTTAACTTAAATTTTGACCAAGATTAATAGTGAAATAAGTAAAATTTAATTACTATAGTTAAGGTAAAGATTATTTTAATGGGGGTTAAAATAAAAATATAATGGTTAAAATGACCTAAAAAATTGTCCGAAATATATTTAATGGAAATATTTAGACCCTATAATATAGAAGGCTCGAGAATACTCCATTTTGGACCCGTGTGGAATGTAGAAAACATGGGCACACCATTTTATTTTCAAAAATTAAAAGTGTACCACTAAACTTACTTATAAAGGTCTCCCCTATTCTATCATACTTGAAGAATAAATTTTGGTAGAAATAAAATCTTTGAATTATTTTGGTGAAAAAATAAGAGATTTCTTGAATAAGAGGTAACACTATTCAATCTTAGTTTTTATTTTATTTTTTCCTCCACCTCCTTTAATTATTATTTAACCATGATGATATAATAACCTCAATATCATACATATAATAATATGTTTTTATATTAATTTCATGACTTAAACTATCTTCAATGCCATAAAATGGGTTATTAAATCATTTTTTGTGTGTACGAAGGACTACCTCCTCGCGAACCGATGTCATGTTTTCCATTACCACCTCACAGGGTTGGGTATGATGATATATCTAAAGTATATATATGATATTTATAAAATAATAATACCTCCAAAATAATTATATCATATATACCTTTTTAATTTCCATTCCCTATGGGATACAATTACATCACTCATGTGTACAATAGACTATCTCCTAACGAAGCGATGTGATTAGTTCTTCACTAACTATTTACATGAAAGATTATATATATAAATTTAATGGGTATATGTGATATAAATGAAATAATTATGACATTATTGAAATATTAATCAATCTTAAATTATATTATATCGTTTTCTTTCTCACCATGTCACTGAATGAGATATGATAATGTCATTTGTGTAAGTGTGGACTACTGCCATTACAAAGTGATGTGACTCTCTTTTCATCACCACACCACATGGATGATATGTATAAGTAAATAGTAATAAATAATATTTTATTTATGATATTATGATCATTATATAAATATAATATATTACTTACCTCTTTTTTATAATTATCATTGAAAAATAGAAATGTTACTCTTGTGTACGTAAGAACTACCATCTCCCTGAACGCAATATACTTCATTTATCAAAACCAAAATTCATAAATTATATTAAATATATTATTGATATATAAATATAATAATCATTTCAGGATTATTTTTCTATATATTATGTAACCCTGATCATTGTAAGAGGACCAAAAATAAGAAATCAAAACATATACAAAAAACAAAGCGGTTATTACCTGAAACGTAATTTTAACAAGGAATTGTTCATAAACGGGTAACAAAAATAAATTAGTAAATAATAAATGGTATGATATATATATATATATGGTAATTTAATAGATTTATAATAAACTTATACTTATTATACAAGTGGTTTGAGAAACTATAAAGGAATTTGAGACTTACGATAATGGATTTATAGCCACTCTTTTATTTCTGAGAGATATATGAAATTCACCACTCATATAATTTATGTGGTGTATATACTACACATAAATTTATTTTATAATTATTATATAGATAATTATTTTTATTTAAATATATATTATATGATATATCTTTCACGGGTTTTAATATTTATAATTTACCTAAGTTTTAAGGGTTTTTTTCTCTAATTACCTTTTTGGAGACCCAAGTTATGTTATGCACCTATCTTCTTATATGAGGTGTATATACTACCCCTTTTACAGGTTATATCATGAATATCCTTATTTTCATGATATTATAAGTTTCATTTAATGTTATTATTTCATGTGTATTATGATTCAAAGTTACCAAAGTGGTAAATATTTAAGGCCCTCGGGCCACCTCAAGGCCTTCGATCCACATGCAGTTTCCCCAGACACACTACCAAAAAGAAGCAGCCCTAGAAGAGGATTCAGAGTAGGTGCACTCACTAGAGCAGAACCAAATGGATTTTCATAATGAGAGGGTATGGCTATGCCATTTTCCAAGCCTGTTCTTGCACGAGAAGCCTAGCCAGACGGCCATGCAAAGGTGGAGAGCTACTATCATGACGCAGATGCTGGGGAGGGCCAGTTCTTTGTAGATAGTCTGGTTGAATTCCCTAAGACCTTCGGTTCATATAATCTCCTAAGCCTACATGCCTTGTAATATCTGAGCCTACGAGCCTTGTAATGGTTCCCCCTCATCCCTTGAAAGGGGAGTTATCAAAAATCAATAAAAATGAAGGCCTTCGGGCCATTCAGGCTAGTAATATTGTTTATGATTAAGTACCAAAGTTGAAAAATTATAATCTACCTCTCAAGAATTATCAAGAATTTTATTCTCCTTTGGTTATTAATGATATTTTCAAGTGATGGTACCATTTTACCACTATTTGATAATTAAAATAATTTATTAAATTCTTTTAATATAAATCATATTTATTTATCTCTTCGGAAGAAAACCCTTTTTCTTCCAAAACCATGTTTCTTAAAAAATTCTTCATTTTTTTTAAATTTTAAAATGATTTATTAAATAATTTTTTACCCAAGTTTTACTTTTTATTTTTTTTGAAATGAATCGCCATTTTTTCCAAAAAAGTCCCATTTGGGATTTACTGGAAATGTGAAAATAATCTTTTTTTAACATGCCTGGCATGAAAAATACTTCCCACGATATTGACCTCAATGTTTTAAAGATTCCCTTAAAAGTTTTCAAATATATTTTCAAATAACTTTGTTTACATAATACTTGGTTAAATTTTTAATATTTTAAATAAATGATTTCAATGTGAAAAGTATTTTGAAAATGTTATACATTTTGAAAAGTGTTTTTCAAGGAGGAAATGATAATTTTCTCAAGAAATGTTTTAAATGATTTTTCAATTTTACTTTATAACTTTTCAAGTTTATTTTAATTGAAAATGGTTTCCAAATATATATTTCTTATAAGTTATTTTAAAAGAAATTTTATCTTCCTTGATAAAATTTACAAGTGTTTTATCATTAAATATCAATTTCCATCTGAGATGGAATCCTTTGATGTCAGTTATGCTTTACTAGGGATATGAACGAAGAATACCATTATTACTATTTCTCTAAATGGTTTATGATGAAAATATCTTTATAAAACCTCCTTCTCTTCCATGGGTTATATAAAGAAAAAAAATCTTATGAAAACCATTTATTTTTCCATGGGTTATAAATTGATGAAATTATTAAGAAACCTTTCTATATTTCATAGGTTATGATATAATGAAATTTTTATGAAACCCATTTCATCTCATGTGTTATGATATGATGATACCCATTTAATTTCATTGGTTGTGTTTCTGAAACCCATTTCTTTTTGGAATAAAGAAATATTGTTTTCATTATGATATGAGTGGGACATATATCACCCTCCAATGAATTGGGTAAAGATTTATACCTCATGATATAGACATTAAGGGAATGGGGTGTAAACCCAGTTTAGTAAGGTACTTTGTTTCATATGATGGTATTTTGAGAGAACCTTGACTACTATAATGATTTTCGGAGTAAACCCATTCTACTATGATATCCTTGGTAGTGATCCTTGACTACTATTTAAATTATTTTATATGTTTACGTGTAGGATGCAATTTTATGTGTTAGGAAAATGTTATGATCTCATGGATATTGTTATTCGATTTCCTTATGATTTATGTATTATGAAGAGAAAATATTTATTTCATGAATCATGATTATGATCTTTGATATTCAGGGTATGGTTTAAAAATGCTACGATTCTGTTCTCATACCCTTATGTTTATATTATGCTTACATATCTACCATGTTTACCCTTTTGATAATCTAAGCTCACACTTTCTTATGTATTTTTTCCCCTGGTCACAAAGAATGGTTTTATGTATGGTATATTTGTGATTAGTACTAAAGGGGAAGTTATTTATGGGAGATATTGGAGAAATGTCACCAAATTAAATGATTGTGTACCTAGTCTCCAAAGACACTAAACTCTTGTGGTCATCAGGCGGGTGTTTGTGAAATGTATTGAGTATTAATCTAAAAAGATATTATATCTATGTTTGACAATATTGGGTCACTATAGTTAGTATTAGAGTATATATTTAGTTAATATTTGGAAACTAGGATGAGAAAACCTTACTAAGATCCCTAAGGAAATGTATAAGGATAAGTCTAATGATGATTCAAAGTATAGGAAAATATCATGGAATTAGATTAAAACATAGAGAAAGTGGTTTCAAATAAATTTCTTCCATGTATGGATACTAAAAGTAGATTTGGCTCTATCATATAGGTACCTATGGGTAATAACTATGCAAAAGGGTGCATTCATCTAGACTTGTTCATCACTTGGTGCATAATAATGGGACATGTTGCTCACCTGGTATGACAATCCTAGGGGATATGCTTTGGAAATTCACAAAATATTTACAAACCATGATGAAGGATTTAAATAGGTGATGACTATGGATGACATATTATAAACCTAAGTTTTAATATATTTAAAGGGAGGGTTTCATGGTTTATAAATCCTATAATTAATTTTTCATGATCATATGGTTTCCCACTATGAATGTTTTCTTCAGACCATAATTTTTTATTTTAGTCAACGGATGGAACTAGATGGAATAATTTTAACATTGAATGTGATGAAAAATTAGGTGTCTATAAATAACCAAATTGTATAAAGATTGGAGTGAAGGATATTTTAGTTATTCATAATCTGTTATCATGAAATATTATTAATAACTTGTACCTTAACTAACTGTTAGGCTCACCAAAGAAAAGAATGAAATAGTTTTTTGAGAGTTCAAGTGGTAGAGACCATAGAGGAAAAAAGATTCAGTTTTCTATATGTTAAGAATGTGGGAAGAGGCACCCAAGATAATGTATCAAAGGTATTATAAGATGTTTGGATTGTATAAAAGAAAGACTTAAAGAAATAATTTTCTTAGGGAAAATGAAATTTTTTGTTAATTATATGAATGTGAATATTAGTGTCCCTAAAGTATTATCAATGGATGAATGTTTTAAATGTAAAAAGTATGGGAATTATGAAAATCAATTTCTGAGGGGGAAATATCATGAATATAATTAGAAATGTGGTACTATTAATGGTTATGTTGCTGATGATATAGAGATAAAAAATGAAATATAAAAGGTATGTGATATTTTTATCTTATTTTTTATGTTAAACATGAGAATAATGATTAAATATAGGTTGATGATTGTTAAGACATAAATCATATTTCATAATGTATGAATTTTGTATTAATGAATAAGATAATGAATAATAGTTAATGGTTTAAGAATAAAGTGGGATGATATAAGTGTTTATGTATTATAATTCAATAATTATGTTATATAAATCATTAAATATATAAGGATTGTTCAGTATAATTTTTTCATTAAGTATTTTAAGAAATATATTTAATGTAGTTGATGATCTATAAAAGTGATTTAATGGAAAGGTGGTATTTTTATTAAGTGAATATAACCCTTAATATGTTTTTGATGTTGAAAAAATGGTGTTTAAATTGGTTAAAGAGATGATTGATATGAATAAAGTAAATTGGATAGTATTGATGGACTTGGAACTGACTAAGGATTTACGAATAATGGTTTATGTTACCATTTATTATGTTTAAAACATTATTTTACTTTGGGAATATATTCTATACTCTATTGTTTTATTCAAGGAATGAGGAAGTACGTTTGTTTTCATTAAGGTTTTATGGTAATTATGGTCATTACCACGATTCAGCAAAATATATGGATATGGTATTGACACATTTGATATGTGATGATCAAGGTCTACATTATGATAATTTTTTTATTAATGTTAAGTTGATTTTGAGAAATATAGTCACCTACATTATAAATTTTAAATTTTGGAAGGATATAAGGTTAACCATTTATAGAATGGTTTAAGATGATTTTTGGATGAGGTTTTAGAGATTAATGTATTTTTTCACCATAAGTTTATTTATGTATAACTTTTGACAACCATTTTATTTTTAAGATAGAAGGAATGACTTATCATTATTTTATGGATATTATTTAGTTATTCAAACATGAAACAAATTCACCTCTTCGATTAATAGATAAAGAGGAAATTGATCAAGGAACAACCAAAGGGTGACATTATGCTTATAAAATGGAATGGAATCAAGTAAGCATATCTTCTCATGAAAATTCTACAAAAATTAGGAAAAGGATCTGGAAATAATATGATGTCCTATTCTCAACATTTTTGATGATATCAATGAATTTTTTCACACCTCTTTGGTCTATGGTTTTAGTCATCAACCTTCTCTGGGTCACCCATTTTCTTGTGATATATGATTTCTCTCACTTTCTATAATTATTTATGATTTCCTTCCATGTACAAATTTACACTTCCCATATATGTTCTCAAATGTGGAAACCTAGTTATGAGTTAATTTAGTTTACCCTTATGCTTTTAAATTACCCTTTTAAGGTAATATTTATTATTTATTTGTACGATGTGTGTTTTAATGAATTTTTTTTAAAATGTTAAACCTTTGATGATCCAGATAGATTTTGATGGAGAAATTCATTTAGTGGTGGTGGTGGTGGGGGGGGGGTGGTTAATGTAATACCCTAAGATTTTATGAAATGTTTATTTTCAAATCAATTTAATCCTTTTGATAGTTTTATTTACATGAAATACTAATATAATTCTATGTTACATGAAATACTGAGTATAAATGAAATGTGAAAAATTACTAAAATATTATCATTTAATATAATAGTTATCACCTACCCATTATAATGAAATGTATGAATATGATTAAGTAATTTTTGAAAATATATAGTTTACTGTTGACGCTCCTTTTTCATCACAGAGTCCAAAGGAATGTAAAGGGAAATGACTGAGCACAAATTGACCCATCCTTTGAAGAAAATATCAAAAATCGACAAAGGCATGAACAAGGGATCAAAAGCACAGGTGTCATGCAAGTTCTATCACGGTCGCGCAAGTCCACTTGCCCACCGTCTAGTGGTCGCGCAAGTGACTTGCACGACCTAAGTAATAACCGCCCGAGGTCTTCTCCTGCCTATAAATAGACCCTATGGGACCCCCATAAGGAGGGGGTATTTTTTCCAGAAACTTAGATTTGAGCTCCCGGCGCCCTAGTCTCTTCTCAAAGCTTCTGAAGCACTTCAAAGGTAATTTCTTACCTAGAACGGAAGATCTAAAGAGGGGGAGGAAGGCCTAAGTGTTGAAACTCATCAACACTTGCGCGCCTGAGTGGCCAGCCCTTAAGGGAAAAGGCCACACTTGCATGACGCCTTGCTCCTTCAATAGAACTTGCGCTCCCCTCTTCTGGAAGAACCTCAAGAGGATTCTAAAGGCTTTAATCAAGAGTCTCTCAAGTATTATCCTGCTAGTTAACTGTCGCGCAAGTACAACATGTGTCGCGTAGGCATACCTGCACGACCAGGACTTGCGCGCCCACGCAGTACCTGCACGCCTGCCAGGACTTGCACGCCCCTGCCTTTTTAGGTGCCTTTCTTGCCCATATCACCCCTTTTAAGCCATTCCACCTTTCCTATTCAAGATTCAGTCTTCAAGACACTCTTCAAAGCCATTTATGGCATGATTTCTTGATTTTACTTCCTTATCTGAAAGGAATTCTGTGGAATATCTCTCAAAACCTAGTGATTTACACATATTTATGTCACTAAAGATTGAGATTTCATTCATTCAACCTCATCCTTTAAGATGAGAGAATCCTTAACCTGGGTCTCCTTTTCAGGAATAATCCCCAGTCATAAGTCCTCTAATTTGGGCATCCTCTTATGAGTAAGCCCCAGATCCTCTAACCTAGGTTTCCTTTCTAGGAATAAGCCCCAGTCTCAAATATGGGCATCCTCCTTAGGAGTAAGGCCCAACCATAATTCTCTTAACCTGGGTTTCCTTTTCAGGAGTAAGCCCCAGTCTCAAATATGGGCCTCTTTTTCAAGAGTAAGTCCCAGTCATAATTCTTAACTTGGGCATCCTCCTTAGGAGTAATCCCCAATTCTTAAAGTTCCCAAATCTGGGTATCCTCCTTAGGAGTAAGCCCCAGTCCCCTAATTTGGGCATCCTCCTCAGGATATTCCCCAAACCTTAATCCTTGACCTGGGTCTCCTTTTCAGGAGTAAGCCCCAGTCTTAATTTATCTTAACCAGTCCTAACTTACCTTTGATCTAGGATTCCTTTTCAGGCGTAAAACCCAATCATAAGTCTTCTCCTAATTTGGGCCTCCTTTTCAGGAGTAAGCCCCAAGTTAGAGTATTCAAAATCTCCATAAAGCACATATACCTTTATGGACCCTGTTCCTAGATTTCTTCCCTAAAGTAAATCCTAACCTTCATTTATCTGGGCAGTCATACATATATAAGCCCCACATTATTTCTTATGATTTCATCTTTCATGGAACTATTGTCTAATTTTTACCAATACCTCTTGTTTCTCACACCGAGCATGACTCACGTGAGCTTAGAGTGTAAAAGTAATTGTGACATCCTTCTTTGAGCCATCAATCATAAACATCATACTCCCTTACTCGAACTACGTGGGTTCTGATTCCTTTTCTAAACAAAGGATACGTAGGTAGCCCATCTACGGGTCTGATCCCAACTCTAAAATAATCCATGTCCTTCTGAATGAAAATAAACCTCAAGTACCCCACTGAGTGGCTTTAAAACCAACATGGTCATCATAATGACCAAGACACTTCTATATAAATGTGTCGAAGGGTACCATTGACCAAGAATCTCTAATACATATAGATTATTCTCTATCGATGAAGAACCTCGAATACATATAAAATATTCTCTAAGTTTCCTACATATTTAATCATTGATTGTCAGATCTGAAGGAAAGATCATTTTATACTTGGTAATGTAATAAGGATTCACGAACATAACTTAGATCTATAAAGAGAGTCCCAGAGTAGACAATAATTCCCCTCAAAAAGGTGTGATGAGTCTGACCTCCCATCCTCTCGACCAATGCAAATTTCTAAGCCTCATCAGTCCACAAACTAATGAGCACCTGCCTTTGGAAACTAGGTCCGAATGGATGTGGAATCATTGGATGTTTCCGGTTCTATGAACAAACCCGTTAGAAACCGATCAGAATGTTTGAACCTCCCATCAAGGCGGTCATCCCCATATTCTGAGGAAAAAAAATGGTGAACCCGACATGAATCCTTAACCAAGTTAAAATGATGTTTTACCTATTTGTTGGGCCCCTATTTAAAACTCAATGAGAGGGCCAACAAAAAAAATCATTGACATATGTGCTAATCCAAAAGATGTAGCGGCTGAATTTATTTTGATTACGTCTGTTATATAAAATAGGCACTCTTTTCCCATGATATTATGCGTTTCTAGAATGGGTACTCTCAAGTTCACACCTGTGAATACTGCTGCTGCAAATGCCACTGCTGCTACTTCTGCTGGATCGTCGTCCACTTTTTGGACGATATCACCTACTCAGCGTGTTCAATGCTGGGTATCAAACGCACTGGTTAAGGAGTACCGTCAACACGGTACCATCCCAACTCTGGAGGCTACCCGACAAGCCCTCCAAGTAAACAACTCACATCGGTCATCCAGACAACGACGACCAATGATCAAGAAGCAGACGGTGCTGACTACCGTCTCCATCCGTTTCGGGTCCTTATCCCCGGAATGCAATCACCATTCTCTTCCTTATTCTGGGGAGGTGAATGAGAAGGTCCCTCAGGACCTTAATTCAAACAGACAGGAGTCCTTCCTGAGGGCTCCCACCAACAATCGCCGCCAGACTCGTGCGGCAGTGTGCCCTCAATATGATGAGGGTACAGACTCCAGGTGTTCGGCTCAGGTTCCTCGAACCCGAGCAAGAAAGACGAACCACCAGAGGCGGAATCCGGTCAACAGTGGGCAGGTTCTCATCTCTGCCATCTCCGGAGAAGTCCACCAACCTAACTTGGTGGCAAGCAACGAGCAGGTACACACACCTGCCCATTTTAATTCTGCTGTCCAGCAGACTCATCTGGCAGCATCACGCCAATCCCGCCAGGAAATTTCGGCGGAGTACTATAGGCAGGAACATACACTTGTTTATACATCATCAGCTAGTCAGTAGGCTCGTCTGACTACATATGATGGATCTAGTCAACCACGTTTGATGAAGTGCAATTAGCAGGCACATACACCTGCTAGTATTAATCAAGCCTACCAACAGTCTCGCTTGGTAGCATTCAGAGAAGTTAGTCGAAAAGCCCCGACAACAAATAGGAGGCAGACTCAACTCTTTGCCCCCACACTTGAGTACTGTCAGGATTCACTGACATGAAAAGGAGGAAACGAGCATGCACATACACCTGTTCCAAGCCCAGAATGGACTTATATTCCCGTTCTGGTAGCTAAAGTCACCAAGCATATTCTATCAATGGTGAAAGAGAAGAAGAAAATCCCTGTTCATATTCTGGATGCCTTCCAGGATATTATAACAACTTCAGCGGAATATCAGGGAAAGACACATAAATCTATCCCTACCAGTGGAGTGATACATCAACAATTCACTCCGGAACAGGCACACACATCTGTTCCAGTCCAAGAGGGTTGTTGGGCATACTCCCCCATAGCATATGGACAACCAAGTCAGGCACATACACCTGATTTAGGTAGAGATCGTCAGCGTAACCTGGCCATCTTTCCTAATCAGGCATATACACCTGCTTAGAGCATCCACTTTCGTCAAAAAGTGGTTTCCAAGGCGAGTAAGAAGGCGTCTAAGAAAAAGACCCTCCCAACACAGTCAAGAGATCAAGAGCCAATCTGTAACAAGGCCTTGCTCGATGCTGGAGTTATTGAAGCCCTCAGACAATTATCTGTTGAAATTAAAGATTCTACTTCCTCATTTCCAAATAGTGGGAACATTAATTCTGAAGGTCTTCAACAGACACTTCCTCATAAAGGCTTGCTTCATGACAATTCGGTCGATCTCGAAGTTTCATCTTCAGATGAGAGCCACAAGAACCCTCTGTGTGGTCAGAAGACCAAGGAGCAAGAGATCTCATCTTTTTCTATAACCCATTATGGTGGTCCTCCCTATGATGATGAATTTCGCTGCGAAATTCCTCTCTGTAGTAGTGATGCACATTGGCCGGAAAATGCTCCAGTGGACAATGTAGTGCCGAGAAAGCCCTCTTATCTTGAGGCACTTGCGAATGCGAAACCAGTCATGTCTGAAGCTTCATCGCTAGCAGGTGAAATAATTTCTCAATAAGAAGATAGCCCAGGGTGTAGGTCATTCTCCAAACCACCCCTAAGTCATGCACTTCTAGTTTGATCAATGATTTATCTACCAATACTGCTGAATCCAATGAAGCAACCAAGAAACACCAACTCTGGTCAAATCAGGTAGAATAATCTTCATCAAATGATAAAGAGGAAATGCTGAACATGAGAAAACAACTGGCGAAAGGTGAAGTGCCAGTCATGTTTTTGCCTCTGGCTGACTCTCAATATAATATTCCAGAAATGTTGACGGAAGATGAAGTTCATGATATTCGTCTCAACATATGGAAAACTCTTTGTCATTTGAAAAAGAATGTATTATCTTATGATGAATATGAAAATTATCTTAAGATAATAGAAGGGTTACAACTTCAGATTGATTTGGTGTCTCTATCAGTCTCTCGATATCCGAAGGCTGAAAAGTAGCAGAGAGCCCTTCAACGTTCATGCCTTGGCACACTAAGAATATTGCGTCAGTTAATTACCAATTCCCCATCTGGTATTCGTGTCATAGGATGGGGTGTTCATGGAGCACTGCATTTCACATTGCTCTCCAGTCAGCAAAGCCCTCCGAAAATGGTCTCATGCAATATTATTGCCCATGGCCGGCCACAGTCAATGGTCTTTGTTTGTAATCAAAAGCTTTCCCAAGAATAGGCTTCAACTAGTTCCTCTCAAAATCAAGAATACAGAGAACAAGTTGTCGAATTACTCTTGCATCAAGCAAATGAGAATATTGAACATGCCTCTCGTTTGGAGAAAGCACATCACCAAGTGACAGAAGTGTCGGAAATCATCCAACGGTCTTTTGAACTGGGTGATAAAAGAAGATACAGGTTAATGCATCCAGCTAATTTCTGGACTAAGGTTCACAATATTAGGAGGACTTTCAAGAAAGTCTCAGACATAGCATGTCAAGAACCACCCCAGCTCTCCAGACTGGGGGCTCTTTTAAACCAACCCTCGGAATCAACAAAAAGGATTCGGGGAGTTGAGCGAGAACAGTAGGAACAACCCCAGTCCACTGGACTGGGGACTTTTTCAAATCATCAATCCCCTCCTTAGAGAAAGTCGGTATTTTCTCAATTAGGGAAGAAATCTCAAGAGGAATGAAGAGCCAAATTATCAGGAGATTCCATCCAAATTACGGTTCGTCAAGAAGTTCATGAGGGATCGAATCAACAAAAGGAAATTTCTCATAAAAGACATGGAAGAAGACAATATCACAGAAATACTAGTATAAGGGATGCAATGAGTTATGCATCAATCAATGTAATCAATGCCGTTGTTGCTGATCCACCAGATGAGGCTCACTCAGGGGACTCAGATGAAGAGGTTCCTGCTCAAGAAGATGTACGCACCGACAAAAATGAAGAAGGTGTGCATACACGAAGTCAAAGGATTACTCAGAACCTATGTAATCCTTCGAGTAACCCACTTCCCCCTCTCCGAAAAGGATCCAACAAAGGGAAGGGAAAGAACCAGGTTACAAATCCTTCCTTTGGAGAAGGTCAATCGCTCTCACTAGAGCAGAGGTTTGCACAACATGAGGAACAAATGAAGGAATTAAGAAGGTTGAATGCAGAACTACTTCAGAGTAGTCTTCTTCTTAAGCATGCTGGAGTTAGTCAGCCAAAGGAATTTGTTGCAGCTACTGAGATAGATCAAGAATATCCTCCTCTATCAGTACACCCTCACAGGTCTAATCCTACGGGTCAAGTGCAACAACAGTTGACAGTACTGCCATCAGTTGCAGCACCAATCGCCACATCTATCTAAGCTACAGTCATTGAACCTACCCAAGTCCAAGTTCAACCAGATGTTTCTCAAAAGTTAATAACTACTATTGAGTCATTAACATTTCGGTTAGAAACTATGGAAGGGAAGCGTGCACAAGTTCAACCAGAAAAGAAAGTTTAGCCTGAATGGGTAGATTAAATTTCTCCTCCATCCAGTTTTGGGAACCCTGTATTCCCTATTTTCAATGGATCAGGTGATCCTGAACAGTATTTGACGCATTACGTGTCTTGTTGTGACCCTATGATGGGAACTTCAGAGTAGCAAGAAGCATTGAAACTCAGATGCTTCGTGCGAACCTTGTAAGGACCGGCTTTTGTTTGGTATATAAGCTTGCAATCCCGGTCAATTACCGGATGGGAGGATCTTCGCCAAAAATTCCTCCTTCAGTTCAGCTCAAATTTTCCAAAGACAATAGTTTTCGATCTTACAAACTGTAAGCAAATGGAGAATGAAAGGGTTTCTGATTTCATTGCTCAATGGAAGGGATTAACATATTCCTTGAGTTTAGCACTCCCTCAAGAAGAATTGTTGCCAATTTGTGTGGCAAATCTGCGTGACGAATTACACATGCCGTTAATTCCTGTGAAATACATAGGAGGGTTTTGAGACCTTACTTAAATCGCTCAGTAGATTGAAGATTCCCTTATATAGGCTAAGGCTAAATCTCGTGTAATTCCATCAACTCCAGGAAGGAGACTGGGTAAAGCAGAAACTGATACAGTTATGCTTAAACAAGCACCTGTACCTATTTCTACCTCAAAACCTTCATCTTCTCGAAGGGCTCCACCTTCTGAGTGACAACAACAAAGGCCTTTTCGTCCAGACGATCAAAAAGATCAAAGGCGAAAAAAATTTGAGGATCTGAAGAGCAAAACATACTCTTTCCGAAATGAACAATTTCCTGGTTATTTCATTTCGGCTCTGGAAAAAAATTTGGTTCAATTGCCAATGCCCAAGAGGCCAAACAAGAAAGGAGATGAAGAAAGTCCCAATTATTGACCTTTTCATCAAATGTTGGGGCATCCCATCTAGGAGTGTTTTGTCTTCAAAGACCTCCTGCAAAAGATGGTCAACTCGGGACAAGTCACATTGAAAGGCTCCTCAGCCCAGGTAGCATGTGTCACTACTACAATTCCAGAGGAGGAAGGTGAATGGAAAGAAGTCAGAAGCAAAAATGCATAGAAGTATGATGATTGGATGGTCAGAAAGACAATCAATTGAACTCATGATATTTTGTGAACATAATTAAATAAACCAATTGTGTCTTCTGCCATGAATGTTACGGAAAAACCCTCTTCGTCAGAGGGAAAGTCCTCAAAGAAACGACATGATTCAAAGAAAGAAAAATAATCAGAAGAAGATGAGTATGTGTTAAAGCCTAAGTTGTCTTTGACTTTTGTGGACTTCATGCCATATACTTCAAAGCCATGGGCACCGCCCCACCAAACGGAACAGCCTGAACAGGATAATCAGGCAGAGTCTTCATCAGATGAAGAGTTAATCTTTGGTTCTGTTAATATGATTCAATTAACAGATCCATATGCCAGTCACAATTTCGATTTCAATGAGCCTGAATTCCCTATATCAAACAGAGGAATCAGAGGAAGTTCTAGGGTCTCAGGATACAGGGGAAGACCTGGATCTTTCAGAAGCCACTATTCCAATTCTACCCCTGCTAAAACTGTGTACGCTACAGAAACTCGTGGTAGATCCCTTCAACGAGCTCAGCAAGAACAAGAAAGTTCTTCTACCAATAGAAAATTCAGTCCTGGCACCATTATTTTGGAAGGCCAGTTGAAGGTTCCATCTTCTTCCTCTCAGCAAGTAAATGGATCTAATCGGTCTAATATTCCAAAACCAGGAATATTGCCAACTCCTTTCCCAATTCAAGATGCATCAACTTCCAAAGCATCTGCTTCCAAGGTACCTGCTAAACCATATATTCCTATTGGGAAACACATACCTATGGATCAAAAGTATGATATATTGAAACATTTGGCCCATGTACCAGCCATGTTATCAATTTTGGATGCTCTGAATCTATCAAAAGATCTTCGGGAAGCACTCATCGAGGCTTTTTCAAATCCTCAGGAGTTTGAAACTGAAATTGCTGCAGCTGAAGTCTATCACATAGATAATAATCCTGCAAAATGCCATGCAATAATATCTTTTACTGATGAAGATGAATATGATGTTGTGCATGGACATATTAGACCATTGTACTTGTCTGGAAAGGTCAATGGCGTGGATGTTCGAAGGGCTTTCATTGACAATGGTTCAGGAGTCAACCTCATGCCCATTCGTACACTTCATCGATTGGGCCTCACGGAATCTGATTTATCACCTTCCACCATGATGCTACAAGGATATGATAAAAATGAACAAGAACCACTGGGTTAAGTTACACTCAGAAATCAGTTTGGAGATCTTGTATCCAATTCAGATTTCATGGTTGTTGATCAAGACTCAGCCTTCAACATCTTGCTTGGAAGACCCTGGCTACATCAACATACGGCTATCCCTTCATCATACCCTCAATGTCTCAAATATTGTTTTGATGGTCAAGTTGGGACATTTTATGGTGATAAGGCCCCGTTCAAGACATGTGAGTCTCAATACATTGAGGCAGAATTCTATCACATGAAGGAAAGGGAGAAATCCATAACAAAGGAGATTACCAAAGTTAATGCTCCATATGGTTTGGAAAAACTTCCAGTAAATCCATTTACACATGTGAGTACAGATTATGTGTTTCCTATCAGTAAAATTGAAAAGATAGACCCAAATCAAAATACTCTTATGGAAGGATCCATAATGTCAATTACGGCAATCGAGCCAGACAACATGGGAGAAATTGGTAATCTACCAAGCAGTGATGAAATCACAAATGGTGACATCTTCATTTCATCTGCTGAAATCCAACAAGTCTATGCTTCGCCAATTAGGCCAGAAGAAGTTACACCAACATCAGAGGTGAACAATGATGTCGATTCTCAATCCACCATCTCCTCTTTATTACCCAAAGAAGACCCTTCATCATCAATCGGGTCAGAAATGGAAGCTTCTTCTTCAAGATATGCAAATTTTGACATCTCTTTTGATCATGAGAATTCTATTTATAATCTACTATGCAAGTAGAAACGGAAGAAATAACACATGATGAAGAAGAAGAGGAAGATCTCAGAGATTCTCCTCTAGAATTTGAAGAGGGTATCTCTACCACTGTGGATGAACTCAGAGAAATAAATCTGGGTACAAAAGGAGATCCACACCCCACTTTAATCAGTGTGGCCATGACTCTTGAAGAGCAAGAGATGTGTATTTCTTTTCTAAATAAAAATAGAGATATATTTTCCTGGAACTATACAGAAATGCCCGGGCTTGATCCTGATGTTTCTACTCATCATTTGGGTTTACCTGAAGAACATCGAGGATTTAAGCAAGCCGCGAGAAGAACACACCCAACTTATGCTTCCAAAATTGAAGCTGAAGTGGATAATCTTATCAAAGATAACTTCTTCAGAGAAGTTCAATATCCCAAATGGTTGGCTAATATTGTCCCTGTAAAGAAAAAGAACGGACAAATTAGAGTTTTCATCGATTTCAGATATCTTAATCGGCATTGTCATAAGGATGATTTCCCAGTTCCGATTACAGAACTTCTAATTGATGCAACAGCTAGCTATGAAGCACTTTCCTTCATGGATGGATATTCCGGATATATTCAGATCCGAATGGCCCTATAAGACGAGGAATCTACAGCCTTCAGAGCCCCTCAGTGTGTGTTTTGCTACCGGGTAATGCCCTTTGGCTTAAAGAATGCAGGTGAAACTTATCAGCGTGCCATGCATCATATCTTCAAACCCTTCTTAGGGAAGTTTGTTGAATGCTATGTAGCCGATTTGGAAGTTAAATCCAAACAACGTTCTAATCACTTGGCTGATTTGGAATTTATATTCTGCAAGCTTAGACAACATAATTTGAAGATGAACCCCTTAAAATGTGCTTTTGGGGTAACCTCAGGAAACTTTCTCAGCTTTGTTATACGCCATCATGGTATTGAAGTCGATCCTGAAAAGACCAAGTCAATCCTTGGTATGTCACCTAATCAAAATTTGAAATAATTAAGAGGACTTCAAGGACACTTAGCCTATATTCGGCGTTTCATCGGCAATTTAGCAGGCAAAATTTTACCCTTCACCAAATTGATGAAGAAGGGAGTCACTTATTAGTGGTCTGAAGAATGTCAAGAAGCATTCGATATTCTCAAGAAATACCTCTTGAGTCCACCGGTACTCATGCCAACTGTTGAAGGAAGACCACTTATCCTCTACGTGATAGCTCTAGAGCGATCATTGGGTGCCTTCCTTGCTCAAAAGAATGATGCTGGGAATGAAAAAAGCCTCTACTATCTCAGTCGAACCATGCTTGAAGCAGAAACCTGGTATTCAAGTATTGAGAAGTGCTTCCTGGCATTAATCTTTGCAGTTCAGAAGTTGAAACACTACCTACAACATCACGAGGTCCAATTGGTATCTCGCAATAACCCGTTAAAATTTATCCTAAGTCGTCCAATGCTTACCGGACGTCTAGCAAGGTGGGCAGTTATTTTGCAGCAATTCGACATTCAGAATGTGTCTCAAAAGGAGATAAAGGGCCAAGCTCTGACTGATTTCCCAGCTGAACCCCCTTTAGTGGAAGACACATATTCAGATATTGAAATCCCTGATGAGGAAGTCTTCTCTATTCAAGAAAGTCCTCAGGCATGAGAAATTTATTTTGATGGTGCTTCTAGAGGTCCAACAGGGATGAAAATGGAAAATCCTAAATTCAACAAAGTTGGATTTGGAATTGTGCTCATTTCTCCATAAAAGGAAGTGTTACCTTATCCCTTCTTATTGTGGGAAGGTGGTACCAATAATGAAGCAGAATACCAAGCTCTCATCGTAGGTTTGGAATTAGCACTTCAATCACAAGTGAATCACTTAAAGGTGAAAGGTGATTCAAACCTGGTAATCAAACAAGTCAATGGGGATTATGCCATCAGAAAAGAAGAACTAATCACTTTGTATGATTATGTCAGAGAATTAATGGCGGAATTCCCTTTGGATCCGACATTCTCTTATATCCCAAGATCACAAAATGCTCAAGCTGATGCATTGGCTAATATAGCCACAGCTCTGGCAGATCCAAATCGGGACGAGACAACCATCAATATTGCCCAACGTCATGTAATTTCACCTTATGTTCGGATCAGAACAGAGGAAATTAATGAAATTTGTCCCATTCCTGAACCGTATGGTCATACTACAGGATGGATGTCACCTATCAGGGAATACCTTCAAAATGGAACACTTCCACCTAATAATGCTGAAAAAGAACAAATCCGGCGACGTGTGGTTAATTTTACTCTTTATGATAGCCCATATCACCTAGAGAAAATTATCTACAAACGTGGTTTTGATGGAGTTCTCTTCAGATGCATTGATGGTGAAGAGACAATGGCTGTCATGAAAGAAGTGCATGCAGGAGTCTGTGGTGCCCACCAGTCTAGACATAGACTATCTGATCAGATTCGAAGGCTTGGATACTTTTGGCCTTCAATGATACGAGAGTTTGTCGATTTCACAAAGAAGTTTCATTCATGCCAAGCACATTCCAACTTCATTTGTCAACCTCCAGAGTTGCTTCATATAGCTAAATACTCATGGCCATTTGCCACATGGGGAATGGATGTGGTGGGACCTTACCCTTCGGCTACGGCCAAGCAGTTTAAGTACATTCTTACTACTACTGACTTCTTTTCCAAATGGGAAGAGGAAATACCTCTCAAGGAAGTCAGTTCTAAATGCGTTGTTAGCTTCATAAAGTCTAACATCATTACCAGATTTGGTGTCCCTCATACCATATTGACGGACAATGGCACCAATTTCTATTCATCCGAGATGAAGAAGTTGTATCAAGAATACAACATCAAATCCAACCATTCATCTCGGTATCATGCAGTGGCCAACGACCAGATAGAAGCCTTTAACAAGACTCTTAAAAATATACTGCAAAAGATGGTAGATAAAGATAAGAGGTCATGGCCTGATAAACTCTTTCATGCTTTATGGGCTTATCGGACTACCACCCACACTGCAACTCAGTCAACTCCATATTCATTGGTATATGGAACGGAAGCCGTCTTGCCCATTGAAGTTCAACTACCCTCGCTCAGAGTTTCCATTTGTGATCAATCATCTACAGATGAACAATCTCAAAAGTGATTGAATGAATTGGAACGGTTAGATGCGAAAAGATTGTGCACTTTGCACCACTTGGAAGTCTATCAGAATCGAATAACACGAGCTTTTAACAAAAAAGTTCATCTTCGTTCATTCACTCAGGGAGAATTGGTATTAGTTCTCAAAACTCCATTGATACCAGGAAAGAAAACTCCCAAACTTGAGCCAAAATGGTAAGGACCTTATTCAATACATAGGGTCTACTCTAATGGATCTTATTCATTAATCTCAATGGATGGAGAACTCATCACTACTCCAACCAATGATAGATTTTTGAAGAAGTATTTTGTATAAACTGCAAAGTACCTTTCTCGTCCTTGCTATATGACGTTAAATTATACAGCAACAGTCCATACATATGACCTTAAACTATTTGTACTTTCGTCCCACACGACGTTAAAGTGTGAAAAAGTTCCCTAAATGGTCCAGTATGACCTTAAACTGCAACTAGGTCCTATATGACCTTAAACTGCATCATCAACGGTCCAGGCATATGACCCTAAACTATTTGAAAGTCCCTTACGTCCAGCAAGACGTTAAACTGTGACGTCCTAACTACATGATGCTAAACTGTATAAAAGTCCCTTATGCCCGAAAAGATGTTAAACTACATAATCATCAAAGGTCCTGTATGAACTTAAACTATTCGCACTTTCATCAAACATGATGTTAAACTGTGGGGGAAAAAACCCCCAATGCATCCAACATGATGTTAAAATGGTGTACTCTTTTGTCCTCCCTGCATGACATTAAACTGCATAGTCCGCCTTTCGTCCAACATGACGTTAAACTCTATTGTCCCCATCATCCTAACTACATGAAGCTAAACTATACAGAAGGTCCGTGATATGTCTTACATGACATTAAACTATATTTTGTCCCTACTACATGACACTAAACTGTGCAGCACCAATAGTCCTAACTGCAAGACTTTAAACTGCATAGTCCCTTTATATGTCCTACATGACATTAAACTATGCATCGTTAAGGTTGTTGTTACCTATTGTTTCTCACACTGAGTATGACTCACGTGAGCTTATAGAAAACCTCAACCATAACATTCTCTCTGGGCCGCTAACCATGTGTAAGTCCTAACATCATTTTTTTAGGTCATTGTCCCCAAGAACAACTTGATCATTAATTGATTCTTTAATTGAACTACAAGGACTTTGATCCTTGCCTTCTAGGATGGGTATGTAGGAAACCTCCCAAGGTTCAAGCCCAAAACCAATCTCTTCACGTCAGTTCATCTCCATATCATATGATGTTAATTCGTGAAACCGCCCTTAGAATCAATATCTTTACATTGGTTCACTTTCGTCCTTGTTATACGACGTTAAACTATACAAAACTATAGTCCAGTATGAAAATAAACTACAAATTTATTTGATACCATCACCTGAGAGGGAACCATTATTTTCATTGTTTTTTCAATCATGTTTCATTTCAAAGACTACGTGTATACATGGAAATGCCCGAACCTTTTATCTTGGGTTAAACCATCATTTCACTAAAGTCCCCTTTCACCCTTCACTTGTACGAACCAAATTTGTACAGAGGGTATTCCTAGAACTACGTGGGCTTGATTCCCATCCTTATGGGATACATAGGAACGTTCGAGTGTCCCTCGAATCCAGCCCCAAGTCTTTGGGCCTAACCCCAAATTCCATTTTCAGTCCCTTGGCTGAAAAGTCCCCATGAAAACACACACTGTGTATTTCTTACAATGGTCCAAGCTCTATGGCCCTAAACTTAGATCTCTAATCCTTTTTTCCCACACGACGTTAAACTGTAGTTTAAGAACTATGTATGGCTTGATTCTCATCCTTATGGGATACATAGTGAAGTCCAACATTTCAATTCAGGACCCAGCCACAACATGATTATGGTTAGCATTGATCAATATATCTCTCTATACATTGAACAATACCCATCTTTATGTGTCATAATACTAACCTTAAATATTTTCAGATCCTCGTAACCCTTTTCATGAATTCTAGTCACAAAAATGTCAAACTTCTGAGAGTTATTTTGTCTGACTATGGAGCACGTGCCCATAGGCGGCCTTGCATAAACAGTCTACATAACAGACTTGTTAGCCAAAAGATACTATTATTTGACTATACAGTCAATGCCCTTAGGTGGCCCTACATAATTCAACCCCCTAACGGGTTTTTCGGATAGTGGTAACTTCATTCTTGGGAAGAATGACTCTTTTTTCCTTATTTGTCTTAAATGACAGTATGTAGGGATCCGCAAAAATAGCCATCCTTAACATATTTGTCCCGTATCCTTTTTCATGATCTGAAAGTATCCAAGTCTATGGTTTATATTATCCTTCCCTACGTTTGGGTCAGACCTTCGTAGGAGTGATACTCTTCCAGTTCTTCGATAATCTTGTTTGGAAATATCTTCTCCATATCCAAGTACCTCTTTCCATATAGCAAACTATATACTTTGGAATATTTGAATCTCCATAAACTTTCACTGGCTTTTAGCACTAGGAAAGTAAATTTCTGAGAGTTCTTTTGCCTGACTATGCAGCACGTGCCCATAGGTGGCCTTGCATAAACAGTCTACATAACAGACTTGTTATCCAAAAGATACTATTTTATTTAACTGTAAAGCCAATGCCCTTAGGTGTCCCTGCATAATTCAACCCCCTAACGGGTTTGTTAAATAATGGTAACTTCATTCTTGGAAACTACCACTTCTAATTTCTTTTAGCTATTTTTCATATCATCCCTCAGATTAAAATATTCTTAAGTTATAGCTTACATATTTTCCCTCATACTTGAGTATGGTAATATGTTTTCAGATGAATTTTCTAGGAATTGAGTCAATTCTAATCCATTTCAGTCAAAGCTATTTCGACCTTAAACATTAGCCTTTTTATGTCCAACATACATGACATTAAACTCCCACAAAAGACAGGGGAACTCTGAATAGAAGTCAAGTTCCCAGCTCACTAAACATACATTTTGTATGATTTAGGTAACATTGAGCAATTAAAAGGTTCGAAGTTTGTAGGTTTATTTACATTAATCCTAGTAAAAATCAAACTATTCTTACTAGGCCCATTGACTTAGGTAAAATCTAAAGAATGTAGCAAAAAAGAATGCAGGTAAAAATGAGTGAAGGTGAAAGTGTTTTTCATTGATTCACAAGAGTTAGAAGGACATCCACAGATTGGAGTCTCTTCTCTTTTCCAAGGACATTACAAAAGATTATCAACATAAGTCTTCATTTGATGTACAGCATCCCGAGCTTCATCAGCAACTACTTGAAGCTCATGCACTCGATCAAATTCACTCTTCTCAGCTTGATAGAGTGACTTCTTGGCATCTGCAATGGATTTCATACCATTCGTTTGAGCTCCCTCCAATGAATTATTGAGCTGATCATGTTCCCCAGTAACAGTATATAACTGTTGCTGGAGCTGCGCCTGCTGGACGACTTTTTCTTTGATTTTATGCTTCAGATCCTTATCCTTTGGCTCCCTCTCTTTCTTCTCAATAAGAAATATATTCATCCATTCTTCCGGATGAATATGCTTTCTAAAATGAGTTAATGAGGTCTCTGAACTCTTGAGCCTGTGGAAGATATTAAATAATTCTCGAGCTAAAGCAGGAGTTTTCTCTGAATCATTCCAAGTCACCTTGGGAGGAATGAATTCATCATACATATCGCCCAAAATTGGAGCCCCTGAGATCTTGTGGACATCCCACAGACTAATGCATACTTCTCCATGAGTCAGATGTAAAGAATTAGTTGCTGGGCTCCAGTGGCTGAGTATCTCTGACACGAAGTTATCATGTCTGTAAACATATGTTTTCCCAACCCAGATAGCTTCATATATTGCAGCTCCCTTCAGAACCTCGACAAAATCAGCACAGGTTTGTCGCACCCAGTATACCCACATCCAAGTTGGCTTCATGCCTCCCCCAGGATAGAAGTCCCAACTTTTCTTCCAGCCTTTGGATTGATCCATCTGAGCATTTCGGAAGATTGAAGGATGACAATGTGGTTGCATCTCAGGTGTATGATTTTTCGGATCTGGTGTGCAAGGGCTATGATGCATCACGTAGTCCTTCTCCACTGTTCCAGCACTTTGAAATACTCCTCCACATGAGATATTTTCTGAAACAAAGTTGGTGTAATTCTGGAACCACGAAAATGGAAGATAGTTCTTTGCTTTTGGAATGGTGACTTCTCATAGATGACCATAGCCATACAAAGGTAGATAAGTTCTCTGTGGGATGTCACGATGATATTTCTTCAGATACTTAGCCAAATCTGGAAGATTTATATCTTTGAAAGTATAATAATCATGGCCAATGATGTCCATCATATCATTTATCTGCTTGCTATCCAGTTCATCAACTATTCCAGGTCTAAGAGCCATTGATTCTGCACAAGAGTTGAATAAATTAACTCTTAAATGGATTTATTTTTCCTAAAATTTGTGAAAGAAATTTGAAAAAATGTCTAAGGCATTAAGGCGCGCAAGTATGGATGTGTCGCGCAAGTGTTAAATGTGTCGCGCAAGTTTTTTTCACGCATGTTTTCACCGTGCAAGTCCTATTACCTTGAAAGTAGTGCGACAGTGAGGAAACAACGGAAAGAAGAAGACTTGTGCAGCGAGAGCTCGAGAATTCAGAGTCAGATGTGAAGTGTGGCCAATGACCACGTATTTATAGGCCAGGCGGCCTATCTGCGCGGCTACACCCCCTGCGCCCAGGCCCTGCGCGATGCGCACTTGCGCGCCGCCCTCTGTGCTATCAAGACTTGCGTGCCACCTTTCCTTTGGATGTCTTATTTTCCTCAAGAGTCACATCCTTATTTCTTTCGGATCCAACTCTAAGGTGGTACTTTTGTTGACGCTCCTTTTTCGTCACAGAGTCCAAAGGAATGTAATGGGAAATGACTGAGCACAAATTGATCCATCCTTTGAAGAAAATATCAAAAGTCGACAAAGGCATGAACAAGGGATCAAAAGCACGAGTTCCGCGCAAGTTCTATCACGGTCGCGCAAGTCCACTTGCGTGTCGTCTAGTGGTCTCACAAGTGACTTGCGTGACCTAAGTAATAACCACCCGGGGTCTTCTCCTGCCTATAAATAGACCCTGTGGGCCCCCCATAAGGAGGGGGGATTTTTTCCAGAAACTCAGATTTGAGCTCCCGGCGCCCTAGTCTCTTATCAAAGCTTCTAAAGCACTTCTAAGGTAATTTATTACCTATAAGGGAAGATCTAAAGAGGGGGAGGAAGGCCTTAGTGTTGAAACTCATCAACACTTGTGTGCCTGAGTGTCCAGCACTTAAGGGAAAAGGCCACACTTGCGCGACGCCTTGCTCCTTCAATAGAACTTGCTCTCCCATCTTCTGGAAGAACCTCAAGAGGATTCTAAAGGCTTTAATCAAGAGTCGCTCAAGTATTACCCTGCTGGTTAACCATCACGCAAGTACAGCATGTGTCGAGCAGGCATACCTGCGCGACCAGGACTTGCGCGCCCACGCAGTACCTGCGCGCCTGCCAGGACTTGCGCGCCCCTGCATTTTTGGGTGCCTTTCTCACCCATTTCACCCCTTTTAAGCCATTATACCTTTCCTATTCAAGATTCAGTCTTTTAGACACTATTTAAAGCCAGTTATGGCATGATTTCTTGATTTTACTTCCTTATATGAAAGGAATTCTGTGGAATATCTCTCAAAACCTAGTGATTTACACATATTTATGTCACTAAAGATTGATATTTCATTCATTCAACCTCATCCTTTAAGATGAGAGAATCCTTAACCTGGGTCTCCTTTTTAGGAATAATCCCCAGTCATAAGTCCTCTAATTTGGGCATCCTCTTAGGAGTAAGCCCCAGATCCCCTAACCTGGGTTTCCTTTCCAGGAATAAGCCCCAGTCTCAAATATGGGCATCCTCTTTAGGAGTAATCCCCAACCATAATTCTCTTAAACTGGGCTTCTTTTTTAGGAGTAAGCCCCAATCTCAAATATGGGCCTCTTTTTCAGGAGTAAGTCCCAGTCATAATTCTTAACTTGGGCATCCTCCTTAGGAGTAAGCCCCAATTCTTAATGTTCCAAAATCTGGGCATCCTCCTTTGGAGTAAGCCCCAGTCCCCTAATTTGGGCATCCTCCTCAGGTGTAAGCCCCAAACCTTAATCCTTGACATGGGCCTCCTTTTCAGGAGTAATCCTCAGTCTTAATTTCTCTTAACCAGTCCTAATTTACCTTTGATCTGGGATTCCTTTTAAGGAGTAAAACCCAATCATAAGTCTTCTCCTAATTTGGGCCTCCTTTTCAGGAGTAAGCCCCAAGTTAGAGTATTCAAAATCTCCATGAAGCACATATACCTTTATGGACCCTGTTCCTGGATTTCTTCCCTAAAGTAAATCCTAACCTTCATTTATCTGGGCAGTCATACATACATAAGCCCCACATTATTTCTTATGATTGCATCTTTCATGGCACAATTTTTTAATTTTTACCAATACCTCTTGTTTCTCACACTGAGCATGACTCATGTGAGCTTAGAGTGTAAAAGTAATTTTGACATCCTTCTATGAGCCATCAATCATAAACATCATACTCCCTTACTCGAACTACATGGGTTCTGATTCCTTTTCTAAACAAAGGATACGTAGGTATCCAGTCTACGGGTCCGATCCCAACTCTAAAATAATCCATGTCCTTCTGAATGACAATAAACCTCAAGTGGCCCACTGAGTGGCTTTAAAACCAGCATGATCATCATAATGACCAAGAGACTTCTATATAAATGTGTCGAAGGGTACCATTGACCAAGAATCTCTAATAAATACAGATGATTCTATATCAATGAAGAACCTCGAATACATATAAAATATTATCTAAATTTCCTACATATTTAATCATTGATTGTCAGATCTGAAGGAAAGCTCATTTTATACTTGGTAATGTAATAAGGATTCACGAACATAACTTAGATCTATAAAGAGAGTCCCGGAGTAGACAATAATTCCCCTAAAAAAGGTGTGATGAGTCCGACCTCCCATCCTCTCGACCAATTAAAATTCTTAAGCCTCATCAGTTCACAAACTAATGAGCACCTACCTTTGGAAAGTAGGTCAGAATGGATGTGGAATCATTGGATGTTTCCGGTTCTACGAAAAAACCCGTTAGAAACCGATCAGAATGTTTGAACCTCCCATCAAGGCGGTCATCCCCGGATTTTGAGGGAAACAGTTACACATGAACATAGTATTAATTATTTGGTGACCAGTTATTTTAAAATAAAAATAAAAACTATTTGAAAATAAAATAAATATTTTTATAAAAAATTATTTTTATATAAAAAAACACATTTTATCTCAATAATTTAAACAAACCACTTTTGAATAATAAATTTAATGAAAAATATATATTACATATTCAATAAAATTATTATAATTCATGTTATGCGTTTTCTCGATAAGAGATAAGAATAAATCCAATCTTTTGCTTAAAAACTGCATTTTTATAAAAAGTAGTTTTTTCTTCTTTTGCACACTTTTTTTAAAACTAATTTTTAAAAATTATAGAATTTTTTTTAACAAAATAAACTGAATTTTTTAAAACATAATATTAAAATTATATTATGGTGAATTTTTTATATTTTTCTGAAAACATGACTTTTTTATGAATAGTTAATAATACTGAATTTTAATTGAAAAAAACCTTTTCATTTAAATTATTTATAAAGTTAGTTTATATTTTAAAATGGTTTTAATGTAAAATTAGTTCAATTATATATATATATATATAACCTAATTATCTCATGGTAATCATTTTAATATTGAATTTTGATATAAAAACATTGGAAACTTTTGAAAATTTTCTCCTTGAAAACCCGCATTCCCATTACGTCTATAGAATTAATTTAAAATTAAAATTTTGAAATTTTGTGACTGGAATTTAAAAAAAATTGTTTCCTTATTAATAATTAGATTAATTTATATTATCTAATAAGGCCAACCTAACTTTTAACCAAGATGAATAGTGAAAATAATAAAAATTAATTACCATTGTTAAGGTAAAAACAGGTTTACTATAGGGTTAAATATAAATGATAAGGGTCAAAATGGACTAAAAACATGTATAAAATATATTTTATATCCACATTTTCACCCTATTTTTTCTAATTCTCAATAACACTCCATTTTGGACCCTTCTGGCATGTAAAAAACATGTTTACTCTATTTTCTTTTCAAAAATAAAAAGTGTGCCACTCACCTCACTGATAAATGGAAAACTTGTATCCTCTCACCCTAGAATCCCTATTTTGGGTAAAAAATAAACTATTTTAAGGCTTTTTTGAGCAATCCTTAGGAGGTTAGTTGAAGAAGTGGTAACTTTCTTTAATAAAGGTTTTTATTTTATTTCTTTTTCTACCCCCTTAATTCTTATTTAACCATGATGATATAATAAATAAGTATCCTTAATATAATTAGATGTTTTTTTATTAAGGTAATGAACTAAAACCATATCCAATTCAATAAAATGGGTCACAAAATCATCATTCATGTATATGTCGGACTACCTTCTCGTGAACTGATGTCCTTCAGTTTTCCATTACCAACTCTCATGGTTGGGTATTTTGATTAATATAATTGATATATATATATATATATGATATTAATAATATAATTATACTTATTGAATAATTATATCAAATATACCATTTTAATTTCCATTATATAGGGGATATGATAATGTCTCTTGTGTGCTTGGTGGAATACCGTCTCGCGAAGCAATGTGATTCATTTTCACTAACTCTTTTTATCGAAGATAATAAGAAACCAATTAATGAATATATGTGATATAGATGACATAATTATTATATTATTGAAATATTTATCCTTATTAAAGTATAATATATCATTTTTTATTACCATTTCACACACTAAAAGATGATAACGTTGTTTGTGTACGTGTGAACTACCGCCTTCACGATGTGATGTGACTCTCTTTTCATCACCACACCACATGGATTATATGTATAAGTATATTTAAATAAATAATATGGAATTTATGATATTATTATCATTATATAAAGATAATATATTACATAAATCCTTTCCATAATGATCGTTGAAAAATTGAAATGTTACTTATGCGTACGTACGACCTACAATCTCCATGATCATAACATACTCATTTCTCAAAACCAGCATTAATTATTAGTTGTAAAATTATTATTGATATATAAATATTATAATTTTGAAATTATTATTATTATTATATAGATGATGGAACCATGATTACTATAATATGACTAAAACTAACAAATCAAAACATATATGAAAAATAAAGTGATTATTACCCAAAACATAATTTTAACAAGTAATTCCTAATAAAATATTAATAAAAGGACATAAATAAATCATATATGGTATGATATATATAGTTTTGGTTATTTAATATATGTAAAATAAACTTATATTTATTATATATGAGGTTCTAACAAGTATGACATAAGTCGAGTCTTACGGTAATGGATTTCTAGTGTGTCTTTTATTTTCGAGAGACATATGAAAATTAACCAATCCTTTCATTTATGTGGTTTATATACTGCCCATTAATTTATTTTACAATTATTATCATGATAATTATCATGATTCAAATATCCATTTGATGATCTCCCTTTCAAGGGTTTTACTATTCAAAATTTACCAATGCAGTAAGGGATTTTGGTCTCAAAATGCGTTCTTAGAGACATAAGATATGTTATGAAGCTATATTATTATAAGAGGTATATATAATTGTAGTTTTTATGTTATATAATGAATATAATTTTGTTCTTGATATTATAAGTTTAATTTAATGTTATTCTTTCACAGGGCTTATAATTTATTATTACCAAATTGATAAAGATTTTATGTTACAATCTCATTGTTTATAGAGATTGTTTATGATTAAGTCTAAAAAGTTGAAATATTATAATATAAATCTCAATAATTTTAATTAATTTTCTTCGTCTATGGTTTCTAATATTATTTTAAAGTAATAGTACCATTTTACACTATTTTTTACTTAATATAATTGAGCAAATGTTTTTATGAAAAATAAAATTCATTTCTCTCTTTAGTTGAAAACCCTTTTTCTTACAAAACCATGTTTTTTATAAAATAATTACCTTTTTTTTAGAAATTTTCAAATTATTTATTAAATAAAATTTTACTCGTGTTTTATTTTTTACAATTTTTTTTGAAAGGAATCTTAATTTCATTTCCAAATAATTATCATTTGGCTTTTACCGAAACATTGAAAAGAATATATTTTTTTAACATGAAGGACATGACCAATATTTCTTTCTTTAATAATCACTCAATTATTTCAAACTTCCATTACATTTTTTCAAAGAAATTTTTTAAAAAATAATTTCCTTAATATTTTGGAATTTTTTTAGATTTTAAATAAATTATTTCAAAGTGATAAGGATTTTGAAAATGCTTTATATTTTAAAAATAAGTTTTCAAAAAAGAACAAATACATTCCTTAAGAAATGTTTTAAATGATTTTTAAAGTTTATGTTATAAATTTTCAGGTTAATTTTAAAATAAAAGGATTTACAAAAAAAATTAAAGTGATTATAAAATAAATTCTATCTTCCTTAAAAAAATTATCAAGTGATTTATATTTCAAAATAAATTTCCATCTAAGATGGAATAATTTGATATAACTTATAATTTACTAGTGATATTAATAAAGGATACCATTATTATTCTTTCTCTGAATAGTTTATGATTATAAGATGTTTATGAAACCCATTTCCCTTCCATGGGTTATACCACACAAAGAATTCTTATGAAACTCATTTCATTTTCCATGGGTTATGCTTTGATGAAATGATTGTAGAACCTGTATCTTTTCCACATGTTATGATATGATCAAATGTTTATGAAAACCATTTAATTTCATGGGTTATTATATGATGAATGTTTTATTATCTTGTGGCACACATCAATTTGGTCTTCATTATGAGATTGGTGGGATCTACGTCTACCTCCAATGCATTGGGTAAAGATTTATATGTCATCAGATTGACATGAATAGAATGGGTAGTGAACCTAGTTCAGTAAAATAATTTTTCTAATATAGTGGTATTGGGAGTGAACCTTGACTACTATGATGATTTTGGGAGTGAACCCATTCCAGTATGATAACCTTGGTAGTGATCCTTGACTACTATGGAAATGATTTTCTATGCTTATGTGTTTGCCAAAATTTTACGTATTATCAAAATCTTATGATCTCATGGATCATGTTATTTGATTAAATTAATATTCATGTGTTATTAACTACTAATATTTATTCCATGACTCAATATTATGATCAATTATTTGTGGTTTATGGTTTTTAAATGTTATTCTCATGTTCTCATACCCTTATTTTCATGGCATTCTTATGTATTTACATTGTTTACCCTTATTGAGCATTTGAGCTCACCATTTCTTATATTTCCTTTTCCTGGGTTATGAATAATGGTTTTAATTATGGTATGCTTCAGAAGAGTAATAAATTGGAGGATATTTATGGGTGATGTTGAAGATATTTCACGAAATTAGAAGACTGTGTATCTACTCTCCAAATATAGTAAACTATTATGATTCTCAGATGTGTAATTGTGTAATGTATTTAATATTCATCTCAAAAAAAATTAATATATATGAATTAAAAGTATTGGTTTATCCATTTCCCAAGTAATTACCAGGACACCCCCCCAGAGTGTGATGTTAAAGTTTCCATTGATTTAATCCCCTATTTTCGGACCAATATCAAATAATCCCTATAAAAAAGCTATCACGAACTGAATCTGGTCACCATCAAAAACGATAGCCGACCCGGCCCGTGATAAGGCTAGAAAGGCATTACCAATACCCACTAGCTGGAACAAGTGCCCAGGTGTCATAAAATGAAGTTTGGGAATGATTTACTTGAATTTATAAACATTAAACAACCAACAAACTCAATAAAAAAAATCTGGATTTTTCAACTAAAATTTTCTTTTAAAAAATTTCAGGACTGAATTACATAATTTAAAACTTAGTTTAAAGACCATTAAAAAGGTATTAAACAAAATAATGACATCCTAAGAACCTCCATGTGGCCAGAGGTACCACCCTCAAGCCATCTCCACAACATCGCTTCAAGAAAGATCGGTGAAAACCCAAACTGTTGGCACAAAAGTTGTAACCAAAAATGCAACAAAAAAATAACCAAGTCTACTTACACCCAAAGGTGTAAGTAGGGCGTGAGAAAAATCTCAGTAGGATACCAACACTAATATATTCCATGAGATAAACATTCAAAGATGAAAATCATGCAAGTTTTCAAAAACATGTAATTTCTAGTTACAATTTCTAAAAGATGAAACTTAAAAAAAATAAGTTTTCAAGTGGGATAATTTAAAGAATAAAAACTTTAAAATTTCATTACAAAGCTACTAAATTTTCCAGCCAAATATACCGTATGCAGACGGTGAGTATAAAGGATCTAATGAGCACAAGCAATAGAAAATAACCCCTAGGCACAAGCTAGTTGTGGGTCCCAGGTACCTTGTATCTCGGTGAGATTAACCATAAAAAATATCTATTCTCGTGCATGAGCCACTAGTAGGGAACATACCCATAACCTATTGGTCCACAATAATCATAATCACTATTTAGTTAGTTTTTTAAGCATCAATCATGCTAAGTGAAATTGAGGCCAAACCCCACGGATTCACTAGCATACTTGTACACGTCCACCCACCTAGATACCTGGGTTTTCCCCTTGTTCTCAAACAAGTTCAACAAGTCAAGAAATATAATTTGCATATGAAAATATCATTTCCACATCACAAATTCACCAAACAGCCCACATGTATACCACACATGTCACAACAGTCCACTTTTCATTCAAATTGATTTTGAATTCTGACTCACACCAAAATAGCTCACAACACTTTTCACATTTCTTTTACACTTCCACAAATCCATTAAATTTTTTTATAAAACCAATCCAAGATATTCCAACTCACATAACAGCCCACTCACATGTTACATAATACCCTTTTCATAACCAAAATCCATTTTGCACATCACACTCACACAAAACATCCCACATCATTTTCACATCTCTTACAAACTTTAGTAAATCCTTCAAACATTTTTATAAAACATTTCTAAGATGGAACACATCACAAAAAATCCCATTTCACATTTAAAATGTACTATTTCAAAATATACACACTCCAAAATAGTTTTCCCATATGGTTTCACCACTTACATAAATCATTAAATCATTCAAATCTTTCATAAAACAATTCCAAAGAGTATACCTAATATTTTCCCATAAAACCCAATTCAAAACCATATTTCAATGACAAAACCACACAAAAACTCCATCAAAGTATAATTTTCATCCCTAGAAACATTTATAAAACCAATTTCAAGTGTGATAAAATAACCTTGAATTAAACCATGAAAGATACAAATGAAAACACCCATTATCATAAAATTCTCTAAAGATGTATAAAAAAGTTTTACACACCAAAATTATTCCAAAAACCCCCTTCCAAGGCCCACAGACACTAATAAATTAAAACAAAATAATCGTCATCCCCTTTCAACAACTAATAAATTAAGTTCATATTTTATAAAACTACCACAAAAGATGCCACATGTGTTACATTCAAAAAGTTCAAAACTTCAACAAAAATGAAATTAAAAAATTAAACACTTAACTAAATCCCTAAAAAATGGGTTTCACACAACACACAGTATATAAAGAACATGAAAAAACTATAAAATAAGCAAACTAAATCATTAAGTAATGGTAAACCATGGAATCACCTAACAAAAGTGTTGAATCCCACAAAACTTGGTGCGAAACATCAACCACACCACCGCCGCACCACAAGGAAGATAAATACAGCCCTAGACCACAATATTTTACCAACAAGAAACCAAATTAAACCCTAGGTTAGGACCATAACTTTTGGAAATTTTAGAACATAATGAAAGAGGGAGGAAACCCTAAGGGAAAAGGAAGAAAACAAGAAGGAATCACTTACCTTGAAAAAAATATTGAAACAATAACCCCAAATAAACCAGTATATGAATTTGAAAACAGAAAAAAAATTCAAGGGAGGTTAGAGTAAAGATGAACAGATCATGTAGGAACTAGAATGGGGGAAAAAGAGTGAGAAATGAAGAAGTTATGAAATAATCAATTTACCTCTTCAAATCTGGGATATTTGAGAAATTCATAGACGTTTCATCCCAATGAAACCAAGATCCAAATAGGGTGAGGAGAGCCTGAGGGTGAGACTTGGGTAAGTGGTCTTTGGTGATAGTTAGAATTACCAAACAAACAGAAAAAATTGAAGGATATATTAAATAATTAAAAAATATTTTTAATGAATGAAATGAGCTTTCAAGTAGGCCAAATCCCTGAAATAAAAACCCAAATCCACCGTGATTATGGATTTCTAAATGGTCCAAATTAATATGGTGGTGTTAATAGGTCAGGGGAGGCCAAGTAGGAATGGAAATGGATGAAAAATGTGAAAAAATGAATGAGTTATAAAGGAATCAAAATTTATTTTTAAATCTGGAATTGGGCTCATGGTTTGGCCCAATTCATGAAAACTCACTCATTCCTCTATAAAAGATTGAGAAACCCCCCAAAAAAATCATGAATGGAAATTAAATGAAATTTGACTTTAAAATAAGTCATGTATGTGACAATTCTCCCCACCATGAAATCTTTCCATCCTCGAAAAGCCACAACAAGGCCAAATTCAAAAACCAAACCCAACTAATAAACCAAGATGTGCTTCTTTGCCAAGCTTCACCCCCAAAGGCCAAAATACCTCCAGTGATCAATTAAGGAAGGATTACTCTCACAACCAAAAATTACACCACTTTCCTGAAATAATAAATCTCATTAATACTTTATCCCAAAAGAAAACTCCTCAAACACTATCTGAACAAGACTCATGTAATTCAGCCAAACGAACAGAAACTTCAAACAAGGTTACACTTACCTTACTTTAACTAAACCATTGGGAGATCTCTAATCCCAACATTTACTCAAGGAATATGTTGGTATCTGAATTGTTCTGAAGGATAGTACCTAACGCCAAACCAAGACCATGGTTAATTTTGAGTTATTGGTATGGGGGACACAAATAGGATCCCTACCATAAGAGACAACCTATATTTTTCCAAGACAGAATCCAGACACTAACTGGGGGAGGCCTGAATGGACTCCCTAGTAAAAAGGGTAGAATTCCATTCAAAATTTACAAAGGAACGTACATGAGATTCATAGTGGGTCTCCCCACCATAAGAACCAACCATCTTAACCGACCAGCCTGGGCCGACACCGAAAGACCCAAAAAAATTTAAAGATTTGTGAAGGGCGCACGGTTAGTCCACACGGTTTGGAAAACCGTGCAATAAATGTGAAAATAATTCTTTCTACATGGCTTCCCAGCACATGGTCACTACTAAACATGCACAAACTGTGTGACCAGCCTGTCTAGACAAATTTCCAACCATTCTCCAATGACTCATTGGAAACCAAAGGGGGAGGGAATGACATTAGGCGATGACAGTGGTATAAGGCCCTCAACCTATTTCCACCGAACGAGAACAACAGAAGAAATATGATGACACCATTGGTTTAAAAACTTCCTATCTTTAATACTAAGGATAAGACATTGTTCAAGGGTTTAAATGACCCTGGGATTTTCTATGACTATGAGCCAGCTTCTCTCCAAGACTAATGGTTGGAGCTCAATTGATTGAAGCATATTCGACCTCGTAGTTAGGCTTTGGAAACCCCATGAATGAGAATTCTTCTTTATGTGCCGCCAACAACTACACTGAAATCCCTGATAATATTTCCAAGACATAACACATTACAACATCACTATACCCTAACTTGATATTTCACTGAAACAAGGGCTTAGAAGATGCACACACATCACACCTTGTTTCTTCTAGTGAGAAACAATAGATTTAAGGAACACCTATACTCACCTTCCTCTAAAATGGAATATTTTGAGGTTTTTCCAAGGGAGACATTCTAACAACATAATAGAGACTCTCCGAGGATTGCATGACTTTTACCTTTACAGTCAATCGAGTTAATGACATCAAAAGGCGTCATCGAACATGACCATTGCGACTGATATAAACAATGCATGGAGAAGGACCTTATAAAACATTCCCAAACAACACACAATTCTAGAAAGTGGCCACAATATCCTTTCGTGACCAGATTTCCCACACTGGTAGTTTAACTTGAACTCCTTCAAAGAGACTACGAAGGACCAAGAGGAACTCTTAGACATCATGAAGATACCTATCCTCAATAACAACCCTAGACCACTTCCACCTTCGGTAAATCAGGAAACTTAATAGACTAAGGTATCTTTAAACCTTCCATGATCAGTCTCACACTACAAGAGGATACACAAAACCAATAAAGGAAAGGGTGTAGACTAAATCTAATAAGCTCAAGAAAAATATTCCTTATGTTGATCAATTGTAGGGTCTTAAAATGGTGAAACAATTAGGGTTGCACTTCAATTGTGCACTAACCCTTAATGGGGTGTACCTTATCCAATGATTAAACCCAAGGACCCAACCAAGATGGTCTATTAGTCTGATCCAAAAAAAATAAAGGAATCACTTTAAAGGCATCCCAAAACATTTCTCAGAAGAGACCACTAACCGGCCCCTCAACACAGCTTACTGACCAAACACAAACCCAAAACACAATACAAATAGGAGGGGTTCTTAGAATGAAAACATCTCACAACATCAACATTTAAAAAACATAATACACACCATACCAAAAAATTCATAAATACATAAAGTTTATCCTTTAAAATCATATTTCTGAAAATAAATGGTTCAATTATTTGCATACCCACCAATGGTACCCCATGGGCCTCACACATGCATGTTTCTGTGCCACACCGAGCACCCTCCTCATATTCATCCCAGAACTCATCCAGACATGCCATAAACCATACATCATCCCATATAACCCCATGCATGTGGTTTCTCATTGAAATAACAAAGGTTAAAATAATTTTTTTTTTCTACTTTTCAAAACCAAAATAGCCAACCAATACCTCCTTTTTCTCAAAACCGCTAACCACGAAATCAAACCCAAATTACATCTTACCAAGATTTTCAGAAAGGAACAATCATTTAAATGAAAACTCACTTTCAAGTCATACAAATTAATTTAAAAACATATTATCCCATTAAAACACCTCTCAATAGTTTAGAAAACTCTATTGGAAACACTTTTTCAAAACCAACTTTAACACAACTTTCTGCTTTCAAAAAAGGTGTAAACACATCATTTCCCCTTTCAAAATTATTCTTAAAACTCATTTACACAATTTAAAAATTAAAACCCTTCTATATTTATTATAAAATAATTTCAAAAAAAACTTATGCTTCTTAAAACCATGTCATTTTTGTTTTAAAACCTAACTTCCAAGATTTCAAAACTAAAGGACCCAAGACAATGCATGGGGAAATCAGATTTAGTTAGTGACTTGGACATATGGTTGGTGTATATACTCCAATCACTTAACCATAAAAAATTGTGTTTAAGGAAAATATCTCCGGCTCCAATGGCTTTCCAGACCCTATGAGCTCACTAAGACCATTAACCCAACTCTCTTTTCCTTTCCCCTAATCATCATCAAACTATGAAAACCAAAGGACTCAAAATGTATTGACCTTCCATGGAGACCTGAATCCCTTAATGGGGTGTGGTGATCAGCCACGTTACTCATAACTAGAATTCTAAGTCCTGACAATTCTAACTCTAGAATATCCCAACTATTCCCCAAATAACATGACCAAAAGAAAGAGAACCTCTCCTTTGATACCATTTTTTCACGAACCAAATCTGGTTGCCATCAAAACAGGCACCCAAATCAGTCTTCAATAAGGACTGAATGGCATTACTGATCCCCATGGGCTGGAACAAGTGCCCGAGTATCATAAAATTAAGTTGGGGAATGATTTACTTGAGTTTATATACATTAAACAAAAAACAAACTCAATAAAACAAATCTGGATTTTTCAACTAAAACTGTCCTTTGCGAAGTTTCAGAAATGAATTACATAATTTAAAACTATGTTTGAAGACCATTAAAAAGGTACAAAACCAAATAAGGACAGCCCAAGAACCTCCATATGAAATAGGTACCACCCTCAATCCATCTCCACAACACCACATCAAGAACAACCGGTAAAAACCCGAACTTTTGGAACAAAAGTTGTACCCAAACTTGCAACAAAAAAATAACCAAGTCCACTTACACCCAAAGTTGTAAGTAGGGTGTGATCCAAATCCTAGTAGGATACCACCACTAAGAGATTTCTTGCGATAAACATTCAAAGATGAAAAACATGCAAGTTTTCAAAAACATGTAACTTCTAGTTACAATTTCTAAAAGATGCAACTTAAAAAAAATAAATTTTCAGGTGGGATAACTTAAATAATAAAAAAAATTTAAACAAATTCCAATAATACTGAATTTTCCAGCCAAATATACCATATGCTAATAGTGAGTATAAAGGATCTAATGATCACAAAATATAGGAATTAACCCGTAGGCACTAGCTAGCTGTGGATCCTAGGTACCTTGTATCTCAGTGAGAGTAACCACAAAAAATATCTGTTCTCATGCATGATACACTAGTATGGAACATACCCATAACCTATTGGTCCCTGATCATCATCATCATAGTTTAGTTAGAGTTGTAAGTGTCAATCTAGCTAAGTGAAACTGAGTCCAAACCCCACAGATTCACTAGCATACTAGTGCACGTCCACCCACCTAGATACCCGTGTTTTCCCATTGTGCTCAAACAAGGCCAAAAAGTCTAGAAATATACTTTTCATAGGAAAATATCATTTACACGTAAAAAAATCACCAAATATCCCACATGTATACCACACAAGTCACAAAAGTCCACTTTTCATTCAAATTGATTTTGAAATCCGACTCACACCAAAATAACCCACAACACTTTTCACATTTCTTTTAAACTTCCACAAATCCATTAAATGTTTTTGTAAAACCAATAAAATATATTCCAACTCACATAAAATACCACTCAGATGTTACATAATACCCTTTTCATAACCAAAATACATTTTTCACATCACACTCACACAAAACATCCCACATCACTTTCACATCTCTTACACACTTTAGTAAATCCTTCAAACATTTTTATAAAACATTTTCCTGATGGAACACATCACAAAACAGCCCATTTCACATTTAAAATGCACCATTTGAAAATATAAACACTCCAAAATAGTTTTCCAAAATGGTTTCACCACTAACATAAATCATTAAATCATTGAAATCTTTCATAAAACGATTCCAAAGAGTATACCCAATCTTTTATCATAAAACCCATTTCAAAACCATATTTGAAGGACAAAAACACAAAAAAACACTACAAAAGTATAATTGGAAGCCCTAGAGACATTTATAAAACCACTTTAAAGTGTGATAAAATAACCTTGAATAATACAACGAAAGATACAAATGAAAACACCCATTTTCATAAAATGCTCTCAAGATGTATAAAAAAGCTTTACACAGAAAACCTATTCCAAAAACCCCCTTCCAAGGACCACACGACACTATTTAATTAACAAAATAGAATTTCCATCCCCTTTAAAAAACTAATAAATCAATTTCATATTTTATAAAACTACCACAAAAGATACCACATGTGTTACATTCGAAAAGTTCACAACTTCAACAAAAATGAAATTATAAAATTAAATGCTTAACAAAATCCCTAAAAAATGGTTTTTTACCACAAAAAGAATATAGGGAAAATTAAAAAAAAGTAAAACAATCAAACTAACTCATCAAGGAATGGTTAACCATGGAATCACCTACCAAAAGTGTTGAATCCCTCAAAACATTGTGTGAAACATCAACCGCACCACCGCCGCACCACAAGGAAGATAAATACAGCCCTAGACCACAATATTTGACCAAAAAGAAACCAAATCAAACCATAGGTTAGAACCATAACTTCTAGATATTTTAGAACATAATGAAAGAGGGAGGAAACCCAAAGGGAAAAGGAAGAAAACAAGAAGGAATCACTTACCTTGAAAAAAATATTGAACCAATCACAAAAAATACACCCATATCTGAATTTGAAAATAGAAAAACATTCAATTGAGGTTATATTAAGGATTAATAGATCATGTAAGAACTGGAATGGGGGAAAAAGAGGGATAAATTAAGGAGTTGTGAAATAATCAATTTACCTCTTCAAATTTGGCCGATTTGAGAAATTCAGAGACGTTTCATCACAATTCGTGATGAAACCGAGCTCAAAAGATGGGTAGGAGAGCATGGGGGCACGACTTGGGTAAGTGGACTTTGGTGAGAGTTGGAATCACCGAAAAAATGTAAAAATAGAAGGAGATATTTAAGAATTAACAAATATTTTTAATGTAGGAAATGAGCTTTCGAGCAGGCCCAATCCCTGAAATAAAAACCCAAATCCACCATGATTATAGATTCCTAAATGGTCCAAATTAATATATTGGTGTTAATAGGTCAGGGTAGGACAAGTAGGAATTATAATAGATGAAAAATGTTGAAAACTTAATGATTTATAAAGGAATCAAAATTTATTTTTAAATCTGGAATTGGGCTCACGGTTTGGCCCAATTCATGAAAACTCACCCATTCCTCCATAAAAGCTTGAGAAACCCCTAAAACCAAGAATGAATGGAAATTAAATGAAATTTTTCAATAAAATAAGTCATTTATGTGACAATATACACTATTGAATTATCATAACTAAAGAAATAACTATAGGAGTTGTGTGATAAAAGATTTATTCACCCTAGAGTTTCACTATGGGGTTTCCTTTTTTTATTTGTTAATTAGAAATATGGACCCTTGAGGTTGTGCATTTATTATTGTGAAACCAATGATATTATGATAAAGAAAAAATATACCCTACATTGTATTGATGACTTATTAAAATTTACTCCACAAAGCTCAATATTTTTCAAAAATTAATCTTTATTCTAGGAATCTTCAATTGAGATTGTATAAGGACAAAATTTTGAAGACAACATTCTGAATGAGGTTTGGAAATTACAATTTTACAGTAACGCCATTTGTATTGACTAATTCACCCAATATTTCTTTGTATCTAATAGATAGAGTATTAGAGGAATGTATTGATGATTTTGTTGTGGTATTAATTTATGATATGTTGGTACATTATAAAAGCTACAAGGATTATGTGAATCACTGTTGAATCATTCTTGAGGCTCTTAGAAGGAAATAGTTATATAGTAAATTTAGTAAGTGTGATTTCTAGATTCAAGATTTTTCTTTTATTAGAAATATTATATAAAAGTATATAATTTCAATTGATCCTAAAAAGACAAAGGAATTAAATGAGTAAGAAACACTCATGAACACAGCTGATTTATGTAGTTTCATTGGTTTGGAATGTTACTATTAGAGATTTGTTTAGAATTTTTCTTGATTGACTAACCCATTATCCAAGCTTACACGTAAAGGGGTTATGTTATTTTAGATAAAGGTATGTGAATAATATGTTGATTAATTGAATAGGATGTTATGCTACACTTTGATTTTGGATCTATCATTTGGAAATGAAGGGTTTGTTATATATAGTGATTCATCAAAGAACACACTAGGTTTCATCCTTATACCAAATGATGAAGTTATTACATATGAATCATGGTAGTTGAAGACTCATGAACAAAACTGTCCAACCCTTGATCTTGAGTTGGTAACTGTAATATTTCCTTTATAGATATGAAGACATTATCTATATCTTAAAATATGTGATATATACATGGATCATAAAATAATAATTTTTTTCATATAAATAGATTAATATGAGACAATGTAAATGACATGAGCTACTCAAGGATTATTATTTCTTGATACACTACCACCCATGGAATGAAACTAAGGATATAGATGCATTAACTAGGAAAGATCATGGTGTTTTGAAACAAATGAGGACTAAGAGGGATCTTATATTCATGGTTCTTAAAATTATCGATATTAGAATTATTAAGGAAGGGGAGACATCACTACTTTTCAAAAAAAAACTCAAAACCATTTTCATTATAAAAGATAAAAAGTTATCAATATGATGTTGAGAATTTTCAAAAGAAAATTAATATGCGAATGATGGGAAAGTAGTATACTTCATTTGTGAAAACCGTGGTCTTAAATTTGGAAATATGGTAAGTGTTTCATCTATACCTGAGCTAAAATGGTAATTGTTGGATGATTCTCATAGATAAAATTTCTCAATACAAACGAGCGACACAAAGATTCATATGGATTTGAGGGAATATTTTTTATAGTGTAACATGAAGTTGAAATTACTGATTATATTTCTAGACGTTTGGTTTTAGAAAAAGTGAAATCCATGATATATACTACTATAAGAGTCATAAAACCTCTTTCAATTCCTATGTGGAAATTGGATGATGTTACTAAGGAATTTTTTATTGGCCTACCAAAGGCTCCTAGGAAGAATGATTCAATATGGGTTATCACCGATCGCCTAACCAAATCTACACATTTAATCACTATAAGAGAATATTTGACTATTGATAGCATCACAAGGATCTATATTAATAAATTTGTATGACTTTATGGTGTAACTATTTCAATATTTTATGATCATGATTCCCATTTTACATAAAACTTTTAGAAGAGACTTTAGAAGGCTCTTGATACCAAGCTTTATCAGAGAACCTCTTACCTTACATAATCTAATGGACATTACAAAAGGACTATTTAAACATTATAAGGCATATTGAGGTTATTCGCACTTGAATTTTTGGTTATATGGGATCAATATTTATTCTTGGTAGAGTTTTCTAATAACAATGGTTTCTATTCAAGTATTGAAATGTCACCGTACGATTTTTTATATTACAAGAGATGTGGAACTCCAAATTATTTGGATAAATTTGGTGAAAGGAAACTTATAGGTTGAGAACTTTTTAAATAGAAAAAAATAAATTTAAATACTATTTTGGATAATTTTATAGTAGTTTCATGTATGAAAAAGAGTTTTGGAAACCATTATAGGTATGATTTGGAATTCCTTGTTGTAGATCATATTTTCTTGAGAGTATCTCCATGGAAGGGTGTAATAATGTTTAGTAAGAAAGGTAAATTTATCCCTAGGTACATCAGAACCTTTTAAATCCTTTAAATAATTGGATTTAATTCGTATCATTTGAAATTCTACCAAGTATCTTAAAAGTACAAGATGTGTTCCATACAACATTATCAAGGTAGGACATACCAGAACCAACGCATGTGATCACCTATGATGAAATAGAATAAGAACTTGATATATCTTACTATGAAGAACCCATATTGGTTATAGATACTAGAAATAAACTATCAAGGAATCAGACAACTCGACTTGTAATGGTACTTAAAAGAAATCAAAAAATGGAGGAAGATACATGGGAACCATTAGAGGTTATGAAGAATAACTACCCTCATCTGTTTAGTAGGTAATATCCATGAAATTTCAAGGAATAATTTTTTTAAGGAGGGAAGAATTTAACAACCTAAGACTTTATGACTTATTTCCATTTAAATAAATTCGATCTCTTTAATATCTCTTAATTCACACAACACTGGGTTTAATCGAAACACAATATTCCATTAAACTGTTATTTAAAATCATGCATTATAACCTAGTTATTAATTTGGAAGGTATGAATAAGACTAAAAAAATAATGAAAATTATATGGTTTACACATGGGTAAAATAAATTCAATGGTTATCTATTTATTATAAATAAAAGAATAATCTTTCAAAAGAAAAATAAATGTCTTCTAAAAAATTGATTTTTTCTAAACAGTGGTTTAGTCACGCTTTGCACATATAATTTAAAATTAATTTTTACCCATTTTAGAAAAATTATTTGATAGAGTGGACTTATTTTTTTAAAAATAATTTCAAAATTAACTTATGGAGAATTTTTATTTTTCTGAATATATTAATTTTTGATGAATAGTGAAAAAATATTGATTTTTTATTGAAAAATACCTTTTTTAAATTATTTACAAAGTTAAATTATATTTTAAATTATTTTTAAGGAAAAATTAGATCAATTATATTAAACTTTAACGTATTTATGTCATTATGATCAATTTTATCTTTAATTTTAGTATAAAAACTTTCCATACTTATGATAACATTTCTTTGGAAAGTCTATTTTTCACTATGTTTGTGAGTTTTATTTTAAATTGAATTATTCCAATTTTGTGAACTGAATTTAGAAAAATTGATTCAAAATTTTGAATTATAATATTTAATACCATCTAATAAGTTAAATTTTTTCCCATTATGAATAGTAAAATTAGTAAAAATTAATCACTACTATTAAGGTAAAAATGGGTTCACTAGGGGTAAAACTAAGAAGATAAGGGTTGAAAATTACCTAAACCTTATCTAAAACCCATTATATTGCCATATTTTAACCTTATAACCTCTAAGGTTATATTATGAGAAATTTTTAGGCTTTTTAGGATGAAAATGTGGGTATCACTTTATATTTTCAAAAATTACATGTGTGTCCTCTCCCCCACTTATAAAAGACCACCCCATCTTCTCTCTTCCTCACACTTAAAAAGACATTTTTTAGGAAAATAACTAAAAAATAACTTCCTTAATCCCATAAAAACATTATATATCCCATTTTTTATCATAAATAAATCCTAGGAAGGATTTAGGTTCAAAACTAAAGAGGATATCCAAAGAAGAGGTAATATTCTTAAACAACCATTTTTTTTATTTCTTCTTCCATATCCCTTAAATTGCATTAAATCATGATAATATAATAAAAATATTTTCTTACATTTAATTATAATCTATTATTTTAATATAATAAAATATATCTGTCACCAATTCCATCAAATGAGAAATGAAATCTTTGATTGTGTGTATAGCAAACTACCACCTCACGAAATGATGTAACTCATTATCCAGGAAAACCTCACATGGTTAGATATAATGATGGATTTAACATTTATATATAATATTTTTATATAGTTATACTTTTTAAATTATAATATCACATATAACTTATTACATTACATTTTAAAAAAATATGATAACATCGCTCATATGTACGGTGAATTACCGCCTTGCAAAATGTTGTGATTTGTTTTTCACTTATGATTTACATGGAAGGTAATAAGGTTATATTTTATGATTATATTTGATATATATGAAATGATAAAAAATATGTAAAATTAATAAATTAGGAAATCTATTACCCTTTCACCCAATAATATTATGATATCGTTGCTCATGCGTATGTATGACCTACCATCTCCACAAAGAAATTCTAGTCAGTTTCCATAACAAATATTCAATATTGGCTGTAATAATGAATCTAATGATTAAATATTATATTTAATCAATTACTATAATTCTGGATACCTTGAATTTTTATCCTATGTACAATAACATGAACTTTCATGACAAAACACACATGAGAAAACAATGAAATTAACACCCAAAAAATGAAAATAATGTAATATTACTAAAAAATAGATGGTAAAATAATATAATAATATCATATATGATATTATAAATATGATTATGGTTATTTTATAAATTAATAACATTATAAAAATCAATATAATGAGGTTAAACCATATTCAACTAAGGGAAAGCATGTGGTAAGAGATTTCATCTCAATTTCCATTTTATTAAGACACATTTGTTAATATGAACCTATTCACTATTATATGTTTTATATAATTACCATTTTATGTATCTAACAGAAATAAATAAATATTAATTATTATTAAAATTTTGTTTCAAATTTATTATTCAAGGGGTTACAATTTAAAAGTTACTAAAGAGGTGAAAATTAATGTACAATCTAACTTTCTTTTGTGATTGTTTACTTTATCTCATAACAATCAATTTCTTGTGATACTTTTTCAATGGAAAATACATTTATAATAAATATACACATTATTTTATGAGGGATATGATTATTTCTTGAACCATATAAAATTTTTATATATGGTGTTTACTTTGAAAGATATTTGATTAAATGGGGAAATATTGATAAATTCATATCCTTTATTCAATATAGATATTTGATGATAAGGAATATTGATTCATGAATTAAAAAAAGTGTTCGATGTTTAAGGAAAGTTTTTTACATGAATTTATGAGTGGGTCCTAGTCATATATATCTCCTTGATGCATCAACATGCCTCTTGAGACAAACAAGTTAACCAAATCAGATGAGTTTTTACCTATAGTTTTAAACTGTCTTATGAAAGATATCGATAGTAGAGATATCATGATGTTTGAGAGAATAGAATCTAATAATTAATAATTTCATTCATTTGGAATTCATTTATTATAATTATATATGATATTTTCATATTTATATTATCTATGGATGTATTTCATTCTCATATTATTGAGTATAAGGAATGTGTGTTCAGTTAGTTACCTCACCATATTGATTATGACTAATTTCATACTCATGTTATTGATTAAATGGCATGTATTTTCAGTTATTCACCTTTTAATATTGAATATTACTTATTTAATCATTATTTTTTACAATATATGTAACCCAAACTAATTATTTGAGATTACCCTTATTTTGTTTCCTTTCACTAGGTTATGAAGAAGAAATATTTAAATGAGTTTCAAGGATGTATATCATTTTGTTTTGTTATGTATTATGTTTTTTTTCTATTCCCAATTTAAAATGGGTATATTGTATATATATGATTCTTCAAGAATACTAAACTATTCAGTCCTTTAGGATTTGATTGATTATATCTAGTTTCAATGTAACAATTTAGGCACCATATCTGAGTTACTAGAGTCAGGGTCATTACAAGATCAATCACATTGTATGTGAGAACCCAATTAGATCAGAATTGGGATTATTCATTAAGAATGATATTATGATTATCCTTGGATCATTGATGGTATTTCCAAATAGAATCATCACATGTCATATAACTAAAGGGAAAACCCATATGTTCAACTTATTTATTGTTGATATATAGGGTGGGATATAGAGGCAATAGGAATATGGAATCCTGTAAGAATTACTATTAGGTTAATTAAAGGGATATTCCCAAACACATGGACTATTTATTTAAGTGGTATGGTTCCCTAACCTAATATTAATAACTGATTTGGTGGATTAGGAAACATGGGATATGAGATACTACTCCAATATATTCCCAATAGTGATCCCCATTATCAAAGGAATCCATGATTGCCATCCTTTCAAGGGTTCCACCTATTGGAGATTTCAATTAATGATTATCCTTTTGTCAAGGGAATCTGTGATCACAGGGGTACATGATAGTGTGGATGATGCAATCTTATATATCACGTGGATTCAGAGGAGGCCATACCAACCCGAATTTCATTACTTAATTATTTACATGATTTTTGAAATAAATATCCACAAAACACAAACCAAGGATCTAGAGGTCTAGTTTATATGAAAGATTAGATTATTAAAAATAGAAACATTAAACAAAAACTATATCATATTTATTCAAACTCCATCACACCCTCCCATGTCCCATTGATATTATAATACCACATAGAACACCATTGGAAATATATAATGGAAAATAGAGAGCTGTGAATAACAATAAGGGAATAGTTAGAGTAAGTATGATACATATGAGACAAAAAATATAATGGAAACATAAAAGAGAATATTTACATTGAATCATAGAATAAAAAAGTTGATATCATAACATTATAAAATCATAAAATCATAACATCAAAGTAATGAGGGAACAACAAAAATATGATTGCATAAAAATAAGTTGAATATTACTATCATCAAATCAAAACATAGTGTCTAAATATAAACACCAATGCACCATACATGGTATCTCATGAGGTAAAAAAGTTACTCGATTCTTTTGTGTTCTATCAAACTGAGCCATTAATATGCGTAAATTTATGTGATCCAGATAGATCATATGTCATAATAAATCTTTTCATCAATAACCCATGGAGAATGGGAAAATGTTTCATGTAAAAATCATTTAGTATATAAGAGATTAAAGGAATGATAATTTAAATATTTTAAGTCCAATATAACGGAATGTGAGTTTTATACATGTAAATAACTAATAAACAAAGTAAAATTACATTTATATTAATACCCATGAAAGAAAATAGGATTGGAATGGAAAATAAAATAATGATTTCCGTATTCTAATGAGAATACTAAATGGGTAATGGTATATGGTTAATGAGAGATAATGAAAGCCTCCAATTGTAAAAAAATAATTTTAAAGTAATGAAATAATTGTAATAAATAGTAATTTAAAAATTAGAAAGAATAGTATAAAATAAGTACTTTAATGAAAAAGAATAGGAAGAAAATCCATTACATTAAATATCACTTACTAAGCAAAAAGTGGTGATTCCTTGAGTGCCGGGGTGCTTCACCAAAGGACTTACTGAGAGACTAAGAGAGTTTGAGATGAGATAATGATCTTGGGGGTGAATTAAATGGGGGTGGAGAGGTTTTTATTTATATAAAAATGAGGATATTTTTTTTTATTAATTTCTAAATATAGGTCATTTAAATCTTGGTTGGGAAAATAGAAAACCATTAGATTACCCATGGTTTTTGTTAATAGTTTTGGAAATTTATGGAATGGTTTTTGAATTTTATTCATAATAGAAATTAAATCTAATTTTTAGTTATACTTTGGGAATATTAAATTCATTATTACAAAAAATAGTGGTTTTAAAAACCTTATTTTCTATTTTACAGTTTGAAATTTTATTTATAGGTTTGAAAAATAATTTTAAATCATTGAAATAAATTAAATTATTTAAAAAAATTATTATTTTTTATCATGGATTCTCTTATATTAATTACTATATTATTAATATATATATATATATATATATATTATATTGTAAAACATATTGAAAACATAAAACTTCATTTTTTATTATTCACGAAAAAATAAAGTATTTTAGAAAATTGTCAAAATTTCACCCTAATCCAATTTCGATGTGTTGATTTCAAATATAATGTTTATTTTATTAAATTAAAATCTTATGTATGAGAAATATTTTTTAAAATTACATATTTACTATAAAATACTATTTTCAAAGGGAAACATATACATTATTTATTTTTAGGAATTATAAATTTTATAATATAATTTGTATTCAATCATTAAGAGTATATGAATATATAATTACATATTTAAAATATTATTATAATAATTTTATGCTTATATTATAAAATTCCATTGGGTATTATTTCTATTACAATTTTCATATAAGAGACACATTATAATGGTCAGGTAAGAGTCAGGTAATATTTAGAACCTAACGGTTTCATTTCCCTTTACACCCCACATACACTCCACCATTCTCATACCTCATTATTGACTACTTCTCATATAATGACATGAATTTCCCTTGGTAATTTCTATCGTATTCCCAAGAATTTTATTTCTTTTTATAGTATTTATTATAGGAGTGATCTTCATTGGAGAATTTTGGTTTATAGAGTTTTTCTTAGTGTATACACTATTCTTTAGTGTTTATCTCAATATAAAATTATTTATTATTATTGTAAATATTATTTCATGAAGTGCAATGTTCTTATGAAATTTAGTATTCTTTTTTTGTACTTCAATAATAAAAATAAATAAATAGTCACTCTAAAACATAAATTATTTTAATAATATAAGGAATTTTCATGCCATTATATATTATCTACCGCATGTGTTTTATACTATACTATAATATTAAATATGATGAAAATTTATTTAAGATGTGTAATTTTATATATAAAATTCTGGTTCATTACATTCTTATCCATTAAGAAAATTTTCCCTCAAAATTTCATTTCATACGCTAAGGTAAAAACAAATGAGGTTATTTTTACTTCATTTATTCTTTGGGTTCCCAAGTTTCCTCTTTGTATTTGTGATTCTCCAAAAGTACATTGATCAGGTGAGTTTTCTTATTGCGTAGAATGTTGTCTCTATGGTCCATGATTTTTACCGATTAACCCTCATAAGAAAGATCAATATCCAACTATACCATATCTAGATTTAGTATATGTGAGAGATCTAGTATGTAATTATAAAATAGGAATATGTGGAACACATCATTAACTTGAGACAAGTTTGGTGTTAGTGAAAGTCGATAGGCTATAAATTAGATGGGATCAGGAATATCAAAGGGTAAATTATACCTACTACTTAAGGTTTCCCTTATTTCCAAACCCCATGACTCTCTTCCTTGGAGATATGTGAGTGAACACTTTATCTCCAACCTCAAACTCTAGATCTTATTGTTGGTTATTATCATATATTTTTTTATTAGATTTAAGATACTCAAATGTGTTGCTAAATTTTCTTGACCTTCTAATTAGTTTCTTCCACAAGTTTAGGTCCAAATAGATCCCATTATACATTCATGAAAACGTGTTATATTTTTATATTTCATTCCATATAGGGGTTCATAAGGAGCCATCTGAATTCTTGGGTGAAAGCTATTGTTGTTTTAGAAATCTACCAAAGGAATATATTGATCCTAAAAACATTTGATTTATATGGAGAAATATCTAAAAATATCCTACAATGTTTATATTTTATGACCAAATTAGTTACCATTATAAGGGTGATATTCTTGACTAATGTTCAACTCTATGTTTAGAGCATGTTAGAGACCTTTCGAGAATTTTGTGGTAAATCTTGAATCCAGATCAGATAAAATTGATAGCGTTGTTCCATGGAGACTCACCACTTATCTAATGTATATCCTTGAAATTTTATTTTTTAAGGATTCCAATATAATGGAAATGAAATGATTATTCATTATAAGAAAGTATATAATAACTCAAATGACACTATTCCCTTTGGTTGTCTTTAGAATACCCATGAAAAAAATCCATGGTAATATTATCCCATTTCCATAAAGGTATGTGTAATTATTAAATTTCCCCGTGGTACTTTTCTCACTACCTTATCTTGCTAACATACCAACCACATTTTTTATATTCCATAATCTCCTTCTTCATATTGTCCCACCAATAGTGATCCCAAAGATCTATATACATCCTTGTTCTCTTTGGGTGGATAGAGAATCTTGATTTATGAGCATCAATCAATGGAACCTTATTTATATAAAGGTATGATGGTATAAATAGTCATTAACCAAATCTCACAACTCATTTTTTATCAATATTGAACTCCAAGGATCTACCCTTATTTATTGCAGCCACCTCCTTATCTTTCTCCACATTATTCTTTTAGGCCTCCTTAATCTTCTCCATAATGGATGATTGAAAAATCATTTAATCAAGGTTAGATATGGTTCATTACTTTTTGATTTACACATACAACCTTTGTATTTTTATAAATATTGTATCTTTCTCAATACTCATCATGGATAATATTGTAGGATCTTTTCTACTCAGAGCATCTACTACTTTATTCATCCCATGATGGTAGTGGATTGAGTAATCATAATTCTTGATTAGATCTAAACCTATTCATTGGTTCATTTTGATCTAACTCAATGTAAATATATACTTGAGGATTTTATGATCCATATATATGTCACACCTCTATACATAGATATAATACCACTAAGTATTCAATGTGAATATTTCTACAACCAACTATATATCATTCATTGGATAATTTTTCTCATGGATCTTCAATTTTGAGGGGTATATTATATATATTTGTTTTCTTTAATGAGGACATAACCTGATTAATTTTTGAAGCATTACTATAGATCATAAATCCTTCCCCATAGGTGGTTATTTTGAATACAACTGTATTTATTAGCCTCTTTTTTAACTCCTTGAATCTCTCACCACATTCATCAGTCTAGAAAAGTTGCAAATCCTCTAGAGCTATAATGGTAAGAGGGTTTAATAATCATGAAAAGTTTCTTAAGAATTGGTGATAGTACCCTATTAATATGAGAAAACCATGGATATATATTATATATTTTGGATAGGTCCATTCCTTAATAACCACTATTTTTGAAGTATGCTCCGATATACCCTCACTTGTGATTACATGACCCAATAAAAATACTTTTTATATCCAAAATTCACATATGATGAACTTTTCATACAATTTATTCTTTCTCAATGTCTTTATCAGGGTACTCAAATACTCCTCATGCCCCTCCTTGATTTTTGAGTATATTAGAATATCATCTATAAATAATACCATAAAATTTTAAAGTAAATATCAAAAGGATTTATTCATCATGTTCATTAATATTAATGGAGAATTAGTGAGTTTGAATGGAATGACTATGAACGTATAGTGCATGTACCTTATATTAAAGGAAGTTTTGTGTATATCCTCATTCCTCGTCTTTTTTTGATACCCAGAAGGATGGTCTACTTTAGAAGTGTAATGGTATCCATGTAGCTAATCGAATAAGTTATCTATCCATGGAAGGGGATACTTATTCTTTATTGTGATTTTATTGAGTTTATGATAATAAATGTAAATAAACATTGAACCATACTTATTATTGACAAAGAGAACTGATTCATATCAAGGTGAAGCACTTGTATGTATGAAACCCTTATCAAAAATATTTTGTAACTCTTTCTTCAGTTCAATAGTTTCCATTGTATAGATATTCTTGGATATCAATAAAGCTCTAAGTATAACTTCATTTGAGAATTAAATCTCATAGTTGAGGTGTAGACTAGGATGTTTTTCAGCGAATACATCATCATATTTTGTTACAATATAAATGTCTTCATGAGCGATCCTCTTCTTTACCTCAATAATTTGAGCTAGATATTCTTGTTCATATAGAAACATTATCCATTATTAAGAATATTTTTTCAAAGAATATTCATATACATAATTTCACTTGTATAAAATGTGAGGATGATATAGGATATGGAAGGTGACTTACATATTATGAAAATTGATGTTGGAATAATATAAGGGAATAATAATCCATGCCAAATATAACATAAAACCCAATAAAGGTAGTTTTAAAAGGTTTTCTAAGAGACCTGACCCCAAATATTGATTGGGGGACTTATATATTTGAGATATAATAATTTCATTATTTTATATTCTCACATATAACTAAACCTATATGTTTTGAGGTGGTGTTTGAGGAGTTATACTGAACTTTCATGATATAAAATAATGAATACAACCATAATAAATTAGTATGTTCATTATTCTGGAATTAATAACCAATATACCTGTCACCACTTTGTTAATGGGATCCACCTCAATAGTAGTGATAATATATTTCAACCCTTGGTCCCTTTCCTTTAGAGGATTTTTTCATTAGTTATCATCGATAACTCTTATGTTAAGGATTTGGATTACATAGTGTCCATGTTCCTTGTAGTTGAAACATTAGACCATGGGATGATGATTGAACAAAACCTTATTTTCCTCTATCACATTAGTGGTATTATTTAACACTTTCTGACTTTCATTAGCATGATTCTATTCCCTTACACACTTGAAACACTTCTTTTACAACATGATGTTGTTTATATGATTATTCTTCCACATTTATATCATGTTGTTAGTTAAATTATCTTTCTATCATTGAGATTATATAATTATACTCTATATATCCATTCTCCACTTATTATCTTAGTCCCATGGAACCACTGAGAATCACCAATCTCTATCACATCATTTAAGTCACATCAAAAAATTCACACATAGCTTACAAAGTCTCTAATCTTTAAATATTTTTAATGAATTGGATTCATTTCACAAAATAGGTAGTTTATCATACTTTAATATCTATGAAAAATAAAAAATTTTATCGTACAATGTTTCTAATTTTTTTTATAATACCTAATAGATTACCCCGCTTTTGTTTGAGTCTAAGGAATTCAATCACCATTTTAAAATGGATAGTGCAAGGAAAATATTTATTGAAAAATAATTTGTTCAATACTTCATACACCATTGATATAATTTCTTTTTTGGATTTGTATTCATGACCAGTTTCTACCACTAATTAGCTTCTCATTTTAAGTGATAAACCTCTAGTATGACTTTATCATTTTCATAACATTTGAGTATAAGAAAAATATTCTAAATATAGTTAAACCATTATCCTACAATTATGAGATCATATGATCCACTTAATGTTATAGTATTTTTTTAATTAAGGAATCAACCATGAATTTATATTTATTATGTTATGGAGGGAATTTTACACAGTTCATGTTACTAATCATAACATGAATCTACTGTTGTAGTCCCACCATTAGGCTCTCAACCCCTAATCCCATAGTATTTTGTATTTCATTAGGGTAATTATCACATTTCTCATCAAATATTTTGTTAAAATTATTCCTTATATTTCCATCCATTTTATAAAATAAAGGAAAATTTGGGGATGAGAGTATTTAAACTAATAAACATATATAAGGGAAACTATGAACTTAGAAGGAATAAATCATAAATGACATATATACCATATCTTATTAATTTTTTGGTTTCATTTTAGATTAACCTATCTTTTAAATATTTAGGTTTAAATATAGATTATCCATAGTATATTTACTATTATGTTCTATAACCTAACATTATATTCAAATTCTTTGTAATCTTTTATAAAGAGAATATAAATTATCTTAAGTATATCCCCTAGGACTATCTAGTTAGGTTTGTAGTATTAGGCCCACTCATTATACATTGAGTGAAGTTCAAGTTGATACCAAACTATCCCTTTTATGGTGATTAACCTAAGGTGTATCTATGCCACAACCAAATCCACTTTCCAATATCTAGATATGGATGTAATTTCTAGAAAACCAAAAACTCTCTAATTTACATAAATTTATGTGGTTTTATAACAATTAGACTTATACATATGATTTTTAATAATTTTTTATAGTCCCAATACCCCAAAATAACTAGACCTTGAATTTATACCAATTATAACAACCTAAATTTTACTACTAAATTTATTACATAATTTATAACACAATGATTCAAAAAACAAAAATTAAGGATCCAGAGGCCTTGTGTCTTTGGAAGATTATATGATTAAAAAACAACATTAAACAAAAACTACACCATATTTATTGAAACTCCATAACTTTCTAAAATATACCATTGATTTTATAATACTTCATATGATAACTCAGGGAATACAAAAAAGGAAAATAGCATTCTATAAATCCCAGTAAGGGAAAAATTAGAATAAGCATGATACATATGAGACAAAAGGCATATCATGAAAAAATAATATAGAATATTAACATGGAATCATAGAATAAAAAATATAATACCATGACATCATAGAATCAAATGAATGTTCTAATAATATAAGAAAATAAAACTATAAGTCAAGGTTCATTGCAAAGACAGCATAACATATCATGTTAGGCTAACCATAAATGCACCATATATAGTATTTCATGAGATAAAAACATAACTCAATACATTGGGGGAGTATCAGGGTAAACCATTCATATGTCTAAATTTATGTGTTCCAGATAGATCATATATCATAAAAAATATTTTCCTCAATAACCTATGGATAATTAGAACATGATTCACATAAAATACATTAAGTTCATAAGAGCTTAAAGGAATGTGACTTCCAATATTTTAAACCCAATAGAAGGTAATTTGAGTTTAATACATGTAAATACCATATCAATGAGGTATAATTACATTTATATTAATACCCTTAAATGAAATTAGGGTTGGGTATTTGACGCACGCCTGTCATAGGGAGTGGTAAAAAAATTATTTACTAAGTTAAAATACAGTAATGTGGTTGACCTAGGATGTCTCCCAAAGAGGAGTGCACACTAAACTATTTTTCACTTTTAAATGAGGGTAAAAATGGTGTGTTGGTTTTAGAAAATGATTAAACGGAAATTCAAATTCAAATGATTGAAAACTATGATATTAAAAGGGTGATTAGGTCGGGGTCAGTTTCCTAATTTTAATGCTATCCTTGTTCAATTTAATTCAAACCTCTTCTTCTTAGTTGATTAAAGTGAGTTTCCACAATCGTTTCCTCTAACTTCCTTGGTGAAATTATAATGGTGAGATAAATCCTTACTAAGATCTCGGTTTGTTCAACTATCCTTCCATGTGTAAAATAGTTGTATTTAATATCCTTAATTGACATGGGCAATACCCAATAGGGTTTTGTTTATCCCAAGAAATCCAAAAAATTCACTACACCTTTTTAACATACTGATGATTGTCGAGTACTTCACCACTAATCTCTGGTCTATTCCATCGTATATAAACTAGAAATTAGTGGAGGGAGATAATGATTATTTTATCAAGGATAAAATCAATAACGGAATTAAAATTCAAGAAAGATCACACTTGATAGTAAAATCCGCTATATGAAATTGAAAATTACTTTGAAGAAGAAATAAATTTCATTCAATTGCATCTAAGAACTCAAGCATTAAAAAACAAAAAACCAACCCTTCCCCAATCACTCGAAATGTTTACACCACCATGGTAAGGGAAATCAAGATGAATAGGGAAGAAGAAGGAATTACAAAACTATGTAAAATAAAATTAATAAAATATAAAGCTGAAAATTTCTCCTCCTTGGTGTCCCAAAAGGAATGGGATGAAATGAGAGTCTTTGAGAGGGAGGATCTCTCCTCCTTTTATAGCCATAATTATACCCCCTAATATTTATGCATTTAATCCCAAATAAATGAAATATTCACGCATTTTGCCCTTATTTAATAATGTTCATAATTATCTTGGTCGTTTCCCCTCAATATCTCAGCAGATTTGGACAAGTATTCTGAGAGTTATGCTCATTTTACTCTGACCATTTATTTTGTCCAGTCAGACTCTCCAAAATGCCAACCCCCAGATTAGAAATATTTAATGGCCCCTTAAATGGCCAATTCAGGCAGCCTTTCATTCATGAAAGATATTCCCCAACTCCTTGCACATCCATCCACATAATTACAAAACAATTGGGCCCACCAAGAATGAGTTATAGACCCCACACAAAAAATTGGCAGAACTGTAAACAGTTTTCTTGAGACACCTTGTGAGCTTCTTTTGAGCTTCCATATGGTCGATTCAGCTTTTGGTAGAAAAATATTAAATGAATCCTTGGATATTTAGAATCTATAAAATAAATAATTTTTTAATTTGAATTAGTGGAGAATATGTTAGGGCCAAACTATAGAAATAATTTAAAACAGTTAAAAATCATAAATGGGCCATTTTTACTGTTCAGCTCAAAATAACACCAATATCATAAAAATGAAGAAATTCATCTTAGATTAACACTTTTGTGGGTTTAAAAAAGTTAAATTCAATGTAAATTTAATGGAAAATATTTTCTCAATCAATTCCCCCACACTTAGCACTTGGACTTATAGGCAAGTAAAAATCAAATCAAATCAAATCCGAAACACATACCAATGAGATCTACGAAATCCATACTAAGAAACAATAAGATATCATGCCTCATAAAAAATAATTATTTTAATTTCTCTATTTTAGATTATTTAATATATTTCTACTTCATTTATTATCCCATGCACACAAAACACCTACCTCAAATGAATTTTCTCTCATCTCACAAATGTAAATGTTCAACATGGTTTTTCTCATCCAAACTCACACAAGAGTCACCATAAGCTTGCTGGTTTCCTACTTCTCATTCAGATGTGAGTCAAGGAAATGTGTTTCTCATGAGGAATTTTTAGGGTTATTTTGTGGCTTTCGGTTGGTAGGATTTAGATGTTAAAAATTTTGAGGCTGAAAAATGAGGGCTTGGCTCTTTTTGATGAAAAATTGCAAGATTCTAATTTTCACTCAGACATGGTCTCCTTCTCTTCCCATTTGTAGAAAATCAGCTTCATCATCATGAGAACTGAAGGAAATTTCATGCCATTTAGCATTTTACCAGCAAAAATTTCTTCTCAAACATATATATTTTTTTTCATGAAAGCTCCAGATAGGCACATATTTCTTTCTACTTTGGAAGCTCCATAAATGCAAAAAAAATTTATCATGAAAGATCCAGAAAGGCACAGATTTTAAAAAAATGAAATCTTTAGTAGAAACATCAGATCTTCAACATTTTATATTCCACCAAAATTATCACCAAATGAGGTAGTACACCACAAGACATCATCTCCCACACTTAAGTTCAACAATATCAAGCAATTTCACTTCAAGAACAGGTTGGGTAGGGAAAATTGTCTTGTAACACGGCTTACCTAATAGGTTGTTCATGGATTCTAGGGGTTACAATGATTAATGTGTAAGGTAGGCCATAATGAAAAGGATTATTGAAAAGGGGGATTAAAAACAAATAAATTCCTCAATAATTTAAAACACATATACCCTAAACCCTCAAGTTTGGAAAGGAATAAATAAAATTTTTGTTAAAGTAAGCATGTTCTGGTTCTCTCAAGAAATGAGGTGAATGAAATTAATATGACAAAAATGGTTCAGAAGCCTCACAATAAAGTCATTTCAATGATATAGATAGTGAAATATGGCATGGAATTCAAAAATTAGTGTACTTTTCATGAAATTACAAAAGATTTAAACTTGAAACAAAGTCATTTCAGTATTCATTTATGCTCAGTTTCATGGAATAGATTAGTTCACTCGTTGACATGGGTTTCAAAAATAGTAATAATAATCATTTCAGCTCAAAAGTTTTAAAAACACACCAAAAATTGAAAAATAAACACACAAAAATAAGAAAACACTCAATTTTTTTTAAAAACAAACACCAAATGAAAATATTAAAATACAAAGGTTACCTCCCCTACACTTAAATGATGCTATGTTTTCAATGAATTAAAGTGGATTTAATATATATACCAATTTTAAAATGAATCACAACATCAAGAAAGTATTAAATAGAGGTATGAACTAACTTATTGGTAATGCAACGTTGAGTTTCTCTCCAAAGTGTTTCTCGTTGAAAACCTAAAAAAATTAAAAACATAAGATAAGAAATTTATTAAAAGAAATAAAAATAGAATTTGAATAAGAAAAGAAGGATAAATCTTGGTTTAATCCCCCTAGTGGGGCCTGGGTTTTGACTGCCTCTAGAGGGGCAGTTTTAATCGGTTATCCCCAATCTGATGGTGGGTGTGGTTTATTTGTGATGAACCACCACAAGTGAATTTTCCCGATTTCCATGAGTAAACAGTTAAAGTAGAGAACCCCAAAGAAGATAAGAAACTTCCCAACCCCCAAGAAATAAGAAACATAAAATTCGAGTTCAACGGTGAGAGGGACTATAATTACACATCATTATTATACTCATCCAAATAATATTTTATTGAATGCCAATTACACCACGACGTGGAGACGGTAAGTCGTACGTACACACGTATGGTGACATGCCATTCAAAGGATGGATAGAATACTGAATATGGTTTTACCATATTTATAATAACATGAAAGTATATAGAATATACTAGATTTGTTATTTTAGAATATAAATAACAAAAAAAGAAGAAGTTGAAGAAGAAAGGAACTTGAAATAGGGCGGTGAAAACATTACCTCTTCTTCATGTTCTTCCTTTTGATTTGATCAAAAGGGGTCCTTATGTTAGATTTATGATCAAACTAAGGCCTCTAGGTTGTATTCAGGGAAGTTGAGAGAGGATTTTGGCAGTGTTTGTCTGAGCCAAAAGGCTTTGAATGTGTGAATTAGTGAGAAGCGAGAGTGCCCTTTTATAAGAGGGGTGAGGGGCACTTTTGGAAAAGCTAAAAATATTATTTTATAATAAATTCATATTCAGTTTCTAATGGATCCAAAGTGTATTGTTTAATTGTTAATGTGGGGATGGGTCGAAAACCACTGAACCAATAGAATTTACACTGGTTTGGATCATTATATTAACCTTATCTTTAAGTATTAACTCTTAGTTAATTTGTTTCACTTTTACAATGTCTTTTTGTATTTTCATATTATATGGTTAATAAACATACTATATTAAACCAAGATACCCCCAAGTGGTCCATTAATGATACACCTATCTGGATATATGTCTCCTGGTATAACCCTATATTTTTAGGAATTTAATATCAATTAATAATATAATATTTGTTTTAAAAACTCTTTTTTGTCAATTTTTACACTATTCAATAATTTATTTTTGTAAAAATTATAAAAAAATGATTACATAAAAGAAAAGTTAATTAAATCAATCCTAACTTGTCATATTAACCTAGAAAATTATTTTTATTTATAAAAAGTCTCAAATTACATTTATTTGTGTATTTATAATATCAATTATTCTAATGTTTCATTAATTAGGTAATTACGACATCCCCATTGTGTCATAAATAAATTAAATTATTTAATGTCTAAAAATTATAAATAAACTACCATTATGTAGGAAATATTTTTTTCTTTCTAATGAATATTTACAATAAAATTTATATTATGTATAACCCTATATTAAAAATGTTTTAGTAAATAAACATTGATTTTAACTCGTTTAACTCTTCTTTGAATCAAATAATAATAAATGTACTAATCTAATACGAGTGGACCTAAATGATAATATTTTACTCCTAATATTGTTTTTGGTCGAGATACACTTGTCCAATAGAATTAGGACATGTTTTAGGGTAATATTAATATCATTTTTACCCTTAATTACCCTATTTACTTTTAACCGTGGTAAATAAATTAAAAAGTTACTATTCACCAAAAATTATTTTCATCTCGTTGAACCACATTTTACTCCTTGATATTAACCGTGTTTCTCGTATTTTCTAAATTCCACTCACAGAAGCGGTAAAATTATGTTTTATGAAAAATTCAGTTTTTTTAACTACCACTTAGTGGTTTCACTATTCATAAAAAATGAAAGTTTCCAGAAAAATACCCAAAATTAGGCCGAAGATATATTTGATATTATGAACTCAAAAATGATATCTATTTTACTAAATTCAGAACATATCATTTGAATTAATTAATTTAAAAATTAATTTCCGTCGTCAAAACAAATAGCGTCTTTTTAAGAGATAATAAATATCCAAAGATTGACACTTGTTTATGTCTACTTTAAATGTGAAATTACATCCAATGACCGACATTGTATTAAATTGTAAAAATATATTCAAAATATACTTTAAAACCACTCAAATTAATAATTTATCACTATTAATTATTTTGATTAAAAAAGTTGTTTTTATTAAAATTTAGTAATTTTCACTATTCATCAATATATGAAAGTTATCCAAAAAGTACTAAAATTTCACCCTAAGAAAATTTCGATATCATGAATACAAAAATAAATTCCATTTTGAAAGATAAAATTTATAAAATTTCAAAACATAGGTATTACTATTCATAACGGCTAGTTTGATTGGTTGTGGTGTGTTAGAATCTCGAAGTTGCGTATAATGCACGCCATTGCATTATTCAAAGTGAAACGTACCGTGGAAGCTTGGGATGTTTCATTTTAAATTTTTTATGTACCCATTATAAAAAGTACATTTATCTAGTCAAATTGAATATATAAAAGTTTAAAATATTGTATTTAAAAAGGGTTCACTATTAAAGGTTTGTAAAAGTGCAATACTGAAAATGAATTTGTTCTTACATTATGTATAAGAAACTAATAATATGGATTCTAAAATTATAAGGATTATATAAAGACTAAAATATAGTTAATACTATTCATAACCTCTTTGGAACGGATTTATTGGTAAGACATGGTGTGCTTGAACTCGGTGTTGCGTGTAGTGAAAGTTATTGAATTATTTAGAAGAAATAACGCACTATGAAATCTTGGGGTGTTACAAGGGAGGAGGGGAACTCTTGGAAAGTCTTGGAATGTTACTTTATTATAAATGGAGTTTTGGATTTTAAAGGTACCAAAATGATATATTTAGATGATAAGGTGATAAGGGTTATTAATTCCCACATCCAATAGGTTTTAGACAAGTGTAATTCTTATATTTTACCTTATCTTTTCATTTTATTTAAATCGTTCATTAATGAGATAATAACTGCATCATCATGGTGTCATAAATAAATTTATTTATTTAATTTCAAAAAATTATAAAACAAATACCATGATGTATTAAATCCTTTTATATAACCAATTAATATTTATAGACTAAGAGATAATTTATTTAGATTAAATTAAAATTGTTTTACTTAGGTGTTACATCCTTTTGTAATATTTTTCTTTCATTAAAAATAAAATGAAAAAATGTCACTATCACCCAAAAGTGATTTCATGAGGTCCCTAAGTTGTAACAAGGAATCCCATGGTAGGACATGACACAACCAATAGCATTAGGACACATTTTGGGTTCATTTTATATTATTATGATATTATTTTATTACCCTTAACTACCCGATTACTAATTAATCACGATAAATCAAGATAATTATCGTCGTAACTATTCATAATGTCCAAAAGAAAAAGCATCTTAATTACATAATTTGGCCCTTCTGATTCCAAATATTGAATCCATTCTACCAAATTCCAAACACAGAAATTGCAGTAATTAACTTAAAAATAATTCCCGTTGTCAGAACGAAAGACGGATTTTTAAGAAGTAAAATTTATCAAAACATTGATTTGTTTTTACATCAAATTTAAAAGTGAAATTACATCCAATAACCAAAATTGTATTAAATGATAAAAACATAATTAAATTACAGCTTAAAACAAATTAAAATGACAATCTAACTATATAAATAAATTGGATGAAAAGGCAGTTTTGAATTAAAATGCAGTATTTTTCACTCTTCATAAAAAATGAACATTTGTCAAAAAAATATCAAAAATTAACCATAATATATATTTGATATTCCAAATTAAATAATGATATATATTTTACGAAATTCAATACATAGAATTTTCATTAATTAATTTTATAATCAATTCCCGCTGTCAAAACAAATTGCGTGTTTTTAGGAAACAATATCTATTAAAAGATGTACACTTGTTTATGTCCAATTTCAAAGTGAAATTATTTAAAGTTACCACCATTGTATTAAATGGTAAAAATTTATTTTAATTACACTTTAAAACCAATTAAAAATATAATCTAACAATATAAATAAATTAGATTAAAAGGAGGGTTTGAATTAAAATACATCATTTTTCACTAAAAATGATCTTTATCGGAAAATAACAAAAATTTACAGAAAGTAAATTTTGATTTCTTGATTTATATGAAGGATTTTATTTTGTAAAATATAACATATAAATGTCACAAAAAGTATATTTAAAAAGGGTATGCCATCAAAAGGTGGTTAATCGGCCTTTTAAAGAATATTAAAATATTTATTCTTAAAATTGGATTCATTTTCATTTTAAGCCTATAACATTTATTGGATAAATGAAAAAAATATTTAACAAACATATATAATCATATTTTAGTTAGTTCAGTTCATTCCCGCTATTCCAACGGCTAGATGTTATCTACCATTTGAAATAATATTATTATATTATTAGTGTGCAACGTAATATTTCAAAGAAACTCGTTTTTTCGTATTCGGTACGCCATAAACATAGAATCCCCTTTAAAGAAATATTAATATTTTTTTCACAAATATTAATAAATATTAAAATTTAATATTCTTTATTTACCTGGGATGTTACATCCTTCCCCCCTTTTGGGAATTGTGTCCTCTCAATTTTAAAAAACTGGGCTCGGAAACTTCATTGAAAGCCCCACATCAGAAAATGAGTCAGTAAAACTATCAATTTAAAAGAATGAAAGATAATTACAAAGGTCACCCGAGACAACAGATACTAGGATTCCCTAAAAACATGGATATGGAGGAAAAAAAAACTATCAAGGTCTGATGGATAGTGATTGAAAACATGTCTAGGAAAAAAGTTAACCACCAGAAAATCACAAACTTGTGATGGGTTAAACAGTATTTGATTCCCCAGTAGGAAAATTTAACAAACAACGTTTTTGGTTTAAGTTAAATTTTAATGGGGAATTCATTTATGAGCTTATCTAAAACATAAGGAAACATAATTACTTGTCGTGTAGACTTTCATATCTTACTAGATTTCTTACAAAAAATCATATTTTCTCCAAAAGGTGAGTATTTAGGTTGACTTTTTCACATTAAGAGATCTATAATAAACATTTATAGAATAAACTAATCCACAAAAAAAACTATGTATTTCCCATGTCTTTAGACCTTAACCAAATCCAAAATTGTTAGTATAAGATCAGATAATCCCTAAAAAGGAGAATCCTTTATAAAAAGAAAATCTATTCTTAATCTCCAAAATTTTTCCAACAGAACCCAAAGTTCAACAAAGACCATTCGATAGAAGTTGTCCATAAAATTCTTCAAAGTAAACCAAACTAAGATTGAAACCCAAATCTATGAAGGATTTAATCACATAGTCTTCCAAGGTAAATCATAACATTTATCTCCAAATAACATCAGTTTCTCTTAAAGTCTCATATTGAAAAGTAATTAACCTAATCATATGTCCTCCATGATAGGTAAATAATTACCTAGATAACCCAAAATAATCTTATTATTGATTCATAAAATAATTTATCTAAAAAAATTAATACTAACCGGGGAATTCAAGTAGTCTAGTGGTTGGTGATAAATACCAGTCAAACATTGGTTGTGGGTTCGATTCCCGCAGCTTTTTCCGACTCGACGGGATGTCACATGGTCTGTGTGCTGTCCTTTCTCTAAAACTATATAATTCTTAAAACATTCCCCAGAAAGAGAAAAAATCTTCAAAAATAAGAATAACATAATTTAACCTCAAGTTTATCTCATGCTTTTCATTTTCTATCATAAGATATAGAAACCCATAATTACCTCAAAAGTAAGGCTTATATAGACCCTAATGGTTACCTTTATAATTATTAATTGAAATTCTACATTGAGTTGGTTCTCTCGTACATGATGAATTAGAGAAATCACCAAGATTCATGTGTTTTATCATGACTCCTAATAGTAGGTTGAGAATAACCAAAAGAGTTCTCATTGCATCTCTCATATCATTCAGTTGTTCTTTCAGAAAGCTATCCCAGTTTTCTACATAGCCACAATTACTTTAGTGCCTACAAGATCTAATAATTTACTAAAACCAAAAATGTCAGTGTGAGTATATCATTAGAATCATCAAATAACATCTTATGATGAGGGTAAATATATGATATAATTATTCATGTTGTATTAAACTCATTCACTTTATCTAAAATTATGACACTTTCTGAAATCCTAAGCATTATTATAATGTAACTTGTGCTAAAAAAATAACCTAACCTATAAATTTATCTAAACCGACCTTTGATACCAACTATAAGGATCCAGACTTAAAACATTAGTCAATATTGAATTAAATGAATAATTCACATTGATGATCTTTTCAGGTTTAGAGTTTTAGATAATCAGGACATGACTGTTACATCTCAAAAGTATACAATGTAGACACTACGACTATAACTGAATTTCCACAACAATAAATAATCCTTAAATAAAACAAGTGTTAATTTCTTGATATAAATCATCTTGAATAATTCTTTTCTCTTACCCATCCTTATAACCTGTGAAAAACATTTCAAAAACCTGGGATGAGCATAAAAAGCCCAGTAAGAGTTATAACATAATGAAAGGAAACATTAACCAACAAATAAACAAAATCAATGAAACCATAATTTTCAATCATATCATACCTTCTGAAATCATAATATTTATGTATAACTCATAGAAATCATAATACATAAAGGTAACTTGAGATATTCATAACATTCTTACATATAGAGTAACCCTCATGGTTATGTTTGGAATACACATCACAATATATTCCCTAAATATCTTCAGAGAAACCTTAGCATTTAACTCCTTCGTGTTACCCAATGCTTTGGAGAGCTATCATGGGCTCACCCGCCCTTATTTTATCATGGAACCAACCGTCTTCATAATCAATTCCCAAGAACCATAACATAATCGTATCACATTAAACATGCATAACGGAAACATAACCTTTCCACATTTCAATCACAAGATATCAGTACAACACATTGATATAATTAAAAACATTATCAAAACCATTTTCAATACCAAAATAATAGAAAAGTAAAACATGGTATCTATTTTTCATTTAAAAAAAGTTATAACTTGTTGAGGAATCTGAATCTCAAATAATGGTCACAGCGGCGGAGAAGTCATTGTCGCCGCATACGTAAGACAAAACATTCCATTTGTCGTTCAGTAAAATGCTTGGTATCAAAATATTCCTTTTGAATAAAAGTAAAAGTAAAATGGGTTTATACACCGTATAAAAGAAAGTGGTGTATAAAACAAAATATGCCTCAATTAAAGGGGATTGAGACAAAGTCCCTTACAAAGATGGTATCCTTAGATTAAGGATAAATAAATTATGTAATTATGTGTGAGAAATATAAATACACAAAAAATAAGTGGATATTAAGTGTAAAAAAAATCAGGTGTCATTCACACTTATTCATATCATGACATAATCAAGAAGTAGAGGTTTAACCCAAAGAATTGAAATTGGGTGAAGAAGTTCCCTTACAAAAATTCGACAGCCTAACGACGTCGCCTTAAAATTCAGAAAATGAGACGATGAGAGATAAAAAGGGTATCTCATCACATGGACATATCATTTACAAAAATAAAGATATATAATAATATATCCCAACATAAAAAGATGTAAATTGAAAGACCTAACAAAAAGATGTCTTTTAAAAAGAAGAGGGTGAAAGGTTCCCTTACCGATTTGGGTAACTTTCGAAACATACGCCACATGAAAGAAGGGTCATACAATGAAGATGTAAATACCCATAAATTAAAGTATATTACAAAAAGAATACAACCATGGGTAGTACATACACCACATAAAAGGAAATAGTGGAAAATGTAGCTTGAATCTCAAGGGAACAAAAAGTGAGATAAAAATCCCTTACCTCATTATGATCAGTCGAGTCCTATGACCAAAAGATAATAAACACAAAATGATTCATAGAATACAATGAATATAAATAGAATCATGATAATATATATGAAATGGAAGTACAAAATACACCACATTAAATAAATAAGTGGTGAATAATGGAAATCTCATGGAATTAAAAGTGAGATAAGAAATCCCTTACGAAAATTCGGCAGCCTAACAGTGCCACTTAAAAATTAAAAAAATTGATTGATGAGATCAAATTGGGAATCACATAATATGAACATAAAAATTACAGTTAGAGGAATGTAAAAAAATCCCCCAACATAAGAAAGTGGAGCTTAAAAGGAATGACATAAAAGAGAGTACTTAAAAAGAAAGATAGAGGTAGGATCCCATACCTCAAGTCTGATTTGTCTGGTTCATTTCTTTATATTCTTGAATAATAAACTTTGGTCAATTTATAATTTTGTAAAGAAATCCTTTAATGTTTATTATTCAATTCATATCACATATTATAATTGTCATGACCCTTCCTCGGGGCTTGTTCCATGACTACCCCAAGCCTGCCTTCCATAGGCCAGGGGCTGGCGACTAGCACCAAAGGCGTATATCCCAATTAAAGGGGAAGGCATTGCCTTTAATATAAGTAAAAAACACAACGGAGTATGCAAGTGAAGTAAGCACTAATTAAAACTGAGTACAAAAGTAAATGGTCCAGTATACAAACCCAACTGAAAGTTCATTACAACTGAAAATGAAAGTACAACAGCAGTAAAGTAAAGCAGCAACCACCGAGTTGTCCTCCAGGAATCCCACCTGAAGGGTGGGTACAGATGGTCTCCTCGGCACCTCGGGTCCGTCTGTCCGCTCTGGGATCGCCTCACTAGGTGGTGCACCTCCGGGTACCATCCAGCTCCTCAAAAATCTCCCACAATCAGTGATTTCTGTCGTCTGCATCCATCACAATGTAGTGCAGGCATAGCCCATGTAGGGCTGAGTATACGATACTCAGTAGGGACCCCGGGACCCACGAAGGTCACCCAGAATCTACGAAGGATAAACCACAAAGTAAAGGAACAATCCCGAAGAATCAACCTACCCTACTTAGGTATATTCCCATACATATACCTAATTTATCAATCTCAGTTTGGCTCCAACTCTCATGCCCAAGCACAACCCAGTCCACACAGGAAAGATAGTCAATCACATCAAAGATAATGATTGAATATTAAGACTCAGATCACATAGGTACACTACTCACGAAGAGTAGTGGAGATGATTAGATGTATCCCCCGAATCATCTCCTCTTCCAAACCCACGTAGGATCCATGTATAGAAGTCGTCACTGCCAAAACCACGGAGGATCCATGTATAGTAACCGTTGCTACCGAACCCACGTAGGATCTAAGTAAAGTCTTCCTTGATGCCGAACCCACAGAGGATCCAAGTAAAGTTGACTTCGCAGCCGAACCCTCATAGGATCCAAGAATAGTCTTCCTACCGACCGAACCCACAAAGGATCCAAGTATAGTTTTCCTCACTGTGGAACCCATGGAGGATCCAAGTACATTCATCATAGTCGTCAAACCGATGGAGGATCACAGCACGGTAGTCGTCGCAGTCGCAGCTATCTCTAGGGTTCCCGCACACAGTACGCTCGATTCTGGGAGGGTCCGCTCCTCGAGCCAAAGGGGTTCGATACATCATCTTCCACGAATTCCATAGTTGATGTATCCCAAAGTTATCTCTCATCAAAAGAAACCCAACGCGACAGATGGTGCGCCAATCGGACGGTCAGTCTGAGAGTTATTGGCTTTTCAGTTCTAAGATCCCAGTTGGTTTTTAAGCTAAAACCATCCCAAGCATACTCTAGCTACGTCCAAACCTCAAGTGTATTTTTTCAAAAGATCAATCCAATTAAATGGAATTCAACGTAGTTGACAGCACATCAATCGGACGTCCGGTTCTTAAGATATAAGTGTTTCCCATCCAAGGGCCCGCTTGGTTTCAGGTTCGAACCAACCCAAACATACCCAACCTTCACCAAAAGCTCAATTGTATTATACTGAAATGACTGTCGCAATCCAAGGATTCTTACTCAACAGACGGTGCGTCGATCGGAGGTTCGTAGCTCAAGTTATGGGAAAAAGAACGAAAAACGGTCCGAAGTGGGGGGGGGTCTGGGCCCGGTCCGACCTGGCCCCACCCACCCTGCATCGGCCCGAACCGGGTCGACCTGAACTGAGTCCAATTACAGCCTCGGATGGTATGGGCCGACCTGACTGGGTGCGGCGCGGCCCGACCGGCACGGCCCGGTCCGCGTGACCCGCCCCGATGTGGCCGGGGGGGGGGGGGGGTGTACTGGCTCGGCCAACTGGTCGAGCGAGGGGTGGGGGGGGGGGGGGTTCTGCGGACGCGGTGCCAAGATGTCGCCGCTAGTCACCCAGTATCCCGTGTGGCCGTGGGAATCATTTCTCGCCGCTACGGCCGGTTCCGCGGCGGGCTCCTGCCGGCGGCGCGTCGGGGCACCGACACCGGCGCAGTCTTCCACGGGGCACTAGAGTCATTCTAGTGGTCCGTTTTTGCTTCCTTTTGCGCCAATGATCGTCTCGAGATCCCAAATCCATGGAAAAGGCCTCAAACCACCATTTCGGTCCCATTTCGTCATCACCAAACACCCCGCGCATCAAGATCAAAATAGCAGTGGGTCCAGACTTGTTCGTTAGTTTGTACCCACCGCATTAGTGGATCGAATCTTCACCCAAAAATTTAAACTCCATGTTAAAGAGTATAAAACACATATATGGTGATTAAAAAAATTCCCCCAACCTTGAAGTTGTTGTCATGCGTCGTCGATCCACAAGAAGATGAGTGTCGCAGTAGACGGGCGTCATGGAAGAACGGTGTCATTCCGTCAATGATGAAGGAAGGGTCGTTGTCGTAGGAGACGTAGGCTCCTTGATGTCGAGTTGCGTCCGATGAAGATGCATCGTTGGAATAAGTTTCTTCGCGTTCTTCGCCGGGGGTGTTCTTCGTTGAAGAATGGTGTTCTTCGTCGATGAAGGATCTCCTCTCCTTTAATTCCCTAGAGTCTTTTCCCAAAAGGGATTTTTCAGAAAAATGAAATAATAGGCTCCCAATTAATATAATTTTCATGAAATTAATATTAATTCCAAAGCGGTTCCAATTAATTTAATTCTTATATAAAATTGATAGGTTGGCACATTTAATGGGACAAGGGAGGTAGGAAGGCTCCCCCATAATGAATATGTGGAGTTGTCAACGTAATAAATAAGTGGTATTAATGGGGAGTTGAGGGGAGTTATGGGGAGATGAAGGTTGGGGATCGTTTGGGCCCCACCTCACAAATATCCACACTTGGGAGGAAATAACCTACTCACAAAATAAAATTGTGTACCACACAATTTTATTTAGTTTAAGATTCAACCCCAAAAATTTACCTTCAGCTCGCATAAAACACAACTATGGTAAAGGTCCCCTTAAGAAATTAACGGAACTACGAGTTCATCAGTGCCCTCAGATTTAAATTCTGAGCACCGGTTCCAATGATAGAAAAACTCTCTCATTCGTTTACTGAACATACCCGAGCTAAACTTCAGAAATTGATTACGGGCACACCGGGCCTCAGAATCAAGTGCCGTCAGAAGCCACAGACTTGTAAAATTCCAAATTATTTAAAAACAAATTCCTTGAAATTTCTGAGTCTTTATATTACTCACACCTCTGTACTTTATTTCCCCGTAAAGCTACACCATAAACTAGGGAAACCAATGAGGGTACTGAGCACGCATTTGAGCCTCTCGCTCCCATGTGCTCTCCTGGAGGTTCTCGTGCTGCCAAAAAATGTGCACCAGATGAATCGAACATCCATGTTGAACCCAATACTATCAATCCTCGATCTCCACCGAGACCTCCATAAAGGTATCCCCATCATCGATGTCCATCTCCCCATGATCAATGATGTGGGTCGAGTCATGCACATATCTCCTCAACTGAGATATGTGGAAGACGTCATGCACCCGGTGCAACTGAGGTGGAAGGGCCAAGCAGTAGGACACCTCACCTACTCTGTTGATGCCCTGGAAAGGCCTGATGAAGAGCGAAGATAACTTGCCACCCCAGCCAAATCTCCATAATCCACATCGTGGTGAGACTCATAAGAAAACGTGGTCTCCATCCTCGAAATTGAGTGGTCTCTGCCTCCTATCAGTATAAGAATTCTGTCTGCTCTGTATAGTCCTCATCCACTCCTGGATGATCTGTACCTTCTCCGTCGTAGCCTGAAGCATCTCTGGTCCAACAAGTGCTGACTCCCCAGGGTCAGTCCAGCATAGAGGTGATCTTCATGATCGTTCGTACAGTGCCTCGTAAGCTGCCATCATGATGGGGGAGTTGTAGCTGTTGTTGTACGCAAACTCCTTCAAGGGTAGGTGATCCACCCAACTGCGACCAAAGTCAAGGACACATGCACGGACCATGTCCTCGAGAGTCTGAATGGTCATATCCGTATGGCCATCCTTCTGAGGATGAAAGGTGGTTCTCAGGTGTAGCTGCGTCCCAAATGCCTCTTGCAACCCCTTTCAAAGCCAGGAAGTAAAGTGAGCATCTCGATTGGAGATGATAGATGATGGAACACCATGAATTTGTACGATCTCTTGAATGTAGAGGCATCCCAAGATCTCTACTGAGCCCTTCTCTCTGATTGGAAGGAAGTGGGCCGACATGGTGAGTCATTATATGATCACCCAGATGGAGTCATGTCCTCTATAAGTACGTGGAAGCCCCATCATGAAATCCATGTATATCTCATCCCACATCCACTATGGAACCTTTAAGGGTTGTACCAAGCCTTCTGGTACTTGGTGATCCACCTTCACTTACTGAAAAGTGAGGCATCGTGAAATGAACTCTGCTACAGCATTCTTCTTACCCGGCCACCAGTGCTTTCGTCTGAGTTCCTGGTACATCTTCGCCACTCCAGGATGTACCGCTATAGGGGAAGTGTGAAACTCCCTCATCACTTCCTCCTACAGTGAAACCGGTACAATGGTACGTCCCCTGAAGAGTATGGTGTGCTCTCCACCTTTAGAAAATCCATCATGAGCCTGCCCTGTAGAAATATGAGCACGTCATGTCTCACAGTCAATGTCCCCATGTTGCGCCTCTCGGACCCGCTGAAGTAGTGGAGGAGTGACTGTGAGAGATTGTAGAAAGGTTGCCCCATCTCTATCCACGAAGGATATCTACAATGCGGCAAGCTCCTCTGTCACCTCCCCTAGCAGTTTTATGCATGATCTCCTGATGAGAGCATCAACTACTATTCCCCCTTCTCAGGAGTATAGACTATCTCAATGTTATAGTCCTGGGGGAACTCGAGCCATCACTGCTATCTCAGGTTCAAGTCCTTATGTGAGAAAGTTTACATGAGACTCTAGTGGTCAGAGTAGACTGTAAAGCACTCACCCATCAGATAGTGCCACCACATCTTCATGTTGAATACCACTGCTATTAACTCCAGTTCATGGGTAGCGTAGTTCTTCGCGTGCTTCCTCAACTATCGTGAACTGTAAGCGATCACTGCTCGCTCCTGCATCAGGACACAACCGAGTCCAGTCCCTGATGTGTCACAGTAAACTACGTACCCTATGCCCTCCTCTAATATCCTCAAGATGGGCGCACTGGTCAATCTGTATCTCAGCTTCTGGAAGCTCTGCTGGCATCTATCTGACCACATGAAGGGTTTCCCCTTTTTCTTCAAAGCTGAAAATGTTGCTTCAACTCTGGAGAAGTCTAGCACATATCTCTGATAGTGCCCAGCTAGACCTAGGAAACTCTGCACCTCCGTCACAATCTTGGGTGGCTCCCAAGCAAGTACCGCCTCGATATTCACTGGGTCCACTGCAACTCCCACCTCCGAGATGACGTGTCCCAAGAAGTGAACCTCTCAAATCCATAATTGGCACTTTGAGAGATTACCATAAAGCTAGCGCTCTTGGAGTTTGTCTAGTACAACCTGCAGGTGGTAGGCGTGCTCCTCCTCAGTAGCCGAGTAAATCAGCATGTCGTCAATAAAGACTACGAAAACCCGATCGAGGTAAGGCTGGAAGATCCTATTCATGAGACTCGTGAACAATGCTGGAGCATTGTTCTTGACGAATGGTATAACCAAGAACTCGTAGTGGCCATAACGACACCTAAAGGTCGTCTTCTGCATATCCTCATCTTGAACTCTAAGCTGCTGATAACCTGACCTGAGATCTATCTTCGAGAACCATAGTTCTCCCTTGAGCTGATCGAAGAGGTCGTCAATCCTTGGAAGTGGGTACTTGTTCCTTACGGTCACCTGGTTCAGGCGACGATAGTCGACACATAGTCAGAAGCTCCCATCCGCCTTCTTGGCGAACAAAATCGGAGAAGCCTAGGGTGAAACACTGGGTATCATAAATCCTTTCCCTTTCAAGTCCTCCAGCTGTACCCCTAGCTCACAAAGCTCGGTGGGAGCCATCCAATATGCTGTAGTAGATATCGGTGTTGTGTCAGGGTACAAGTCTATGTAGAAGTCTACCTCTCTTCGAGGAGGTAGTCCCGGAACATCCTTAAGAAAAACATCTACACACTGATCCACCACAACAAGAAAACTCAGACTACTCACATCAACTGTTCCTAAGATGAGACTAGCCAACCGATTTGTGATCGGCTTCCCTCTCCTATGCGTAAATCCATCCTGTGCAGCAAAGGCTCCATTCTCACCAGTGAAGGTGAACCCGGTCCCATCTGTGCGGACACACCACACTTTGTGCCTAATACAGTCGATCTAGGCATGGACTAAAGATAACCAGTCCATACCCAAGATGACGTCATAAGGCCTTGATGCTGCTAAAATAAGATCCTAGCCGAAGCTCTCACCTCCTAGAGTAAGCTCACACTGCTGGCACCAGTGCGTAATTGTCAAGTCTGCTCCGGTAGGATTCTCTAGCCGTAAGGATCGAGCCAACGGCTCCATCAGAATCTCTGAGCTCCGAACAAGGGCAGCAGAAATAAAATAATGAATCGCACCTGTGTCTATAAGAACTACAGAAATGGTGGAGTAGACACAGATAGTACCTCACATCATCTCAGGTGCGCCATGGTCGTATGTCTCCACTGCCTGGAACTGGGCCTGCCACTGTCCTCCACCTCCCTGTGGTCGGGGTGGACCTCCTGTGGGTGGTGGTGGTAGAGCCTCGAAACGTCATCCACCACCCGTTGCTCAGCCACCTACTCTGCCTCGTCCTCCTTCTCCCTGCGGACCGCCACGGTCAAATCTCTGCCTCTTCTTGGGAGGTCCCTCCACTGTCTTCTCTTCATCTACATGTCGGGTCTGGCAGTCCCGAGCCATGTGGCCCTGCCCGCCGCATGCATATCACTAATAGCCTCTCATATGGATGGCTCTGCTTCGTGTGGCCCAACACATCCGAACCAAAATCCTGGTGTCACCCACCTAATGGCCTAGTCCTCTTGGACCTCTGCGACATCTGTCTACTACCAGTCGTAGAAGACTCCGCTACATGTTGCCCTGTGGAGGGTCTCGCTGCTAGCGTCGGCTCAGCAAGAAATATCTCCACCAGAAGGTATTGATCCAGCACTCCTACCTGTGTCGGAATGCTAAGGGAGACCATCAAAGCCCTAATCTCATGCCCCAGTCTATGCTCGAAGGTTCGGGTCCGGAAGAATGGGTCCCGCGCCATGTGCATGGAGTAGCACGATAGGTCGGTAAACCACACTGAAAAATGAGCTACTGTCATACTGCCCTGCCGCAGATGAAGTAACTCCTAGATGCGCACAGCACGGAGGGTGGCTGGAACAAACTCCGAGTAGAAGAGACTCTCAAATTCTGTCCACAGTAGAGATGCCTCGTCGTGAAACTAGAGCATCAGGCTTCACCATATACCTGCTGCTGCGTGCAATAGACTCACAGCAAGGATGACCATGAGGTCAGTTGGTGTCCCTAACAATATGAAGACACTGACGGTAGCCTCTAGCCAATCCTCTATTGCCTGAGGGTCCGTCTCTCCACAGAACCTGTCCGGCCTCTGTCGCTGAAACTTGTGCAACGCACTCAGGCGGCGGTCACTCTAGGTTTCTGGGGCCGGTAGCATCAGTGGCTCAGTGGGTAGCGGTACCACCGGTGCCTCTGCTGTAATAGGGCCCGGCACCGAGGCCTCGTCGCTCTGTGGGATTCCATCTCACACGTAACTAGGAACCCTGGCTGGTTGTCTTCATGGGGCCATCATGAAAAACAATAGGAGCGCCATAGTTAATATAGTATACCTGGTGATCTGACACAAAGTAATCACAAATAAAACTTCTGAAACACACATGCAATCAATGATTTCATGCACTGAGTAGGAAATTAGAAGTCAGGGTCCTAGTGTATGGATATGTCGGCCGCCACACCAACACTGTACTCCCTGGACTGATAACCACACTCAATACTCTAAATACTATTGCTTCATAGGAAAGAAATTATCAGAGTCCTGAGATCTGTGGTAGAACCGACTCCTATGATACCAATTTTCCACAACTCATCCTCGGGGCCCATGTCGTGACTACCCCAATCCCACCTTCCATAGTCCAAAGGCTAGTGACTAGCACCAAAGGGGTAAATCCCAATAAAAGGGGAAGGAATTCCCTTTCATATATGTAAACAACACAACAGAGTATGCAAGTGAAGTAAGAACTAAGTAAAAATGAGTGAAAAAGTAAATGGGCCAATATACAAACCCAACTCAATGTACAGTACAACTGAAAAGTAAAGTACAACAGCAGTAAAGTAAAGAAGAATCCACCGAGTCGTCCTCCGGGAATCCCACCTGAAGGGTGGAAAAAATGGTATCCTCGACACCTTGGGTCCGTCTGTCTGCTCTGTGAATGCCTCACTAGGTGGTCCACCTCCGGTTACCATCCAGCTCCACACGACTCCCCCATGATCAGTGATGTCCATCATAGGCATCCAACGCAATGTAATTCGGGAAATAGCCTGTGTAGAGGTGAGTATAAGATACTCAGTAGGGACTCCGGGACCCACGAAGGTCTCCCAGAATCAACGAAGGATAAATCACAAAGGAAAGGAACAATCCCGAAGAATCAACAAACCATACTTAGGTATATTCCCATACATATACTTATGTTATCAATCTTAGTTAGGCTCCAACTCTAGAGCCCAAGCACAGCCCAGTCCACACAGGAAAGTTAGCCAATCACATCATAGATAATGATTGAAAGTCAATACTCATCTCACAAAGGTATGCTACTCAATAAGAGGGGTGGAAATGATTATATGTAGCCCCTGAATCATCTACTCCGATGAACCCACGCAGGATCCAAGTACATAATTCGTCGATTCTGAACCCACAGAGGATCCAAGTACATTAACCATCACTGTCGAACCCACGTAGGATCCAAGTACAGTCGTCCTCGCTGCCGAACCCAGATTGGATCCACATACAGTCGTCCTCGCTGCCTAGCCCACGGAGGAACCGAGTACAGTCATCCTCACTTCCGAACCCACAGAGGATCTAGGTAAATTCATCCTCGCTACTGAGCCCACTGAGGATCCATGTACAGTCATCATCGTCGTCAAACCCATGAAGGATCCCAGCACGGTAGTTGTCGCAGTCGCAGCCAGCTCTAGGGTTCCCGCACACAGCACGCTCGATTCCAGGAGGGTCTGATCCTCGAGCCAAGGGGGGTCGATACATCAACTTCCACAAAGTCCAATGTTGATGTATCTCAAGGTTCTTTCTCATAAAAAAACACAACGTGACAAACAGTGCGTTAATCGGACTCCTGGTCTGAGAGTTATTGGCTTTTCCATTCTAGGGGCCCAGTTGGTTTTTAAGGTAAAACCAACCTGACTGTACTCCAGCTACGTCCAAACGTCATGTTAAGTATGCCAAAAGAACCATCCCGTCAAAAGGAATTCAACGTAGTTGACAGCACATCAATCGGACGTCCGGTCCTTAATTTATAAGCATTTCCACTCTAAGGGCCCGGTTGGTTTCAGGTTCGAACCAAACCGGCCATACCCAAAATACACCGAAACTTCGAGGGTGATATATCAAAACGACTACCTCAATCCAAGGATTCCTACGCAACTAAAGGTGCGTCGATTGGAGTTCTTTATCCCAAGTTATGGGCAAATGTCCGAAAATGTTCTGAAGTGGTGGGGGGGGGGGGGGGGTCTGGGCCCGGTCAAACCTGGCCCAACCCACCCTGGGTCGACCGGACCTGGGTCGACCGGACCTAGGTCCAGCCCGGATGGGCGCGGCCTGACCCGACCAGTGCGGCCTAGTCCGCGTGACCCGCCCCGCCCTGGTGGTGGGGGGGGGGGGTGGCTGGCTCAGCTAGCTGCCCGAGCGGTGGGGTGCGGCCCCTGGTTCCGCGGACGCGGCACCAGGATGGTGTCGCTAGTCTCCCCGAATCCCGTGTGGCCGCGGGATCTGCTACTCGCCGTCACAGCCGGTGCCGTGGCAGACTCCTGACGGCGGGGCGCCGGGGTGCCGCCGCGGTCTTCCACGGGCCACTAGAGTCATTCTGGTGGTCCGTTTTTTCTTCCATCTGTGCCTGTGATCGTCTCAGGATCCGAACTCCAGTGAGAGGGCCCAAAATCGCCATTGCGGTCCCGTTTCGTCGTCGCCAAACAACCCACGCATCAAGAACAAAATAGAAGTGGGTACGGACATGTTCGTTAGTCTTTACCCACCGCATTAGTGGTTAGAATCATCACCCAACAATTTAAACGCCATTTTCCAGACTATAACACACATATATGGTGATTATTAAAAAATTTCCACCTACCTAGATGTTGTTGTCATGCGTCATCGATCCACAGAAGAGAAGCGTCACGGTAGACGGGCATTACTTAAGAATGGTTTCATTCCGTCAATGATGGAGGAAGGTTTGTTTTCATAGGCGACATAAGCTCCTCGACGTCGAGGTGCGTTCGAGGAAGATGCGTCGTTGGAAGAAGTTTCTTCACGTTCTTCGCTGGGGGTGTTCTTCGTTGAAGAACGGTGTTCTTCGTCGATGAAGGGTCACCTCTCCTTTATTTCCCTAGAGTATTTTCCGAAAAGTTATTTTTCAAAAAAAAAATGAAATAAGAGGCTCCTAATTAGTATAATTTTCATTCAATTCATATTAATTCCAAAGTGGTTCCAATTAATTTAACGCGGATATTAAATTGATAGGTCGGCACATTTAATGGGATGAGGCAGGTAGGAAGGCTCCACCATAATGAATATGTGGAGTTTTCAAAGTATTAAATAAGGGGTATTAATGGGGAGTTGAGGGGATTTATGGGGAGATGAAGGTTGGGGCCTGTGTCCGCCCCACCTCACAAATATCCACACTTTGGAGGAAATAACCCACTCACAAAATAAAATTGTGTACCACACAATTTTATTTAGTTTAAGATTCAACCCCAAAAATTAACTTTCAGCCCGCATAAAACGCAAATGCAGTAAATGCCCCCTTAAGCAATTACCAGCACTGAGAGTTCATCGGTGCCCTCAGATTTCAATTCTGAGCACCGGTTCAAAAGATAGAAAAACCCGCTCATTCGTTTACTGAATGTACAGGAGCTAAACTTCAGAAATTGATTCCGCGCACACCAGGCATCGGAATCAAGTGCCATTAGAAGCCACATGCTCATAAAATTCCAAAGTATTTAAAAAATATTCCTTGATATTTCTGTGTCTTTACAATAATTTTATAATAATTAGTTAATTATGTTAGTTTATATCATATGTTTTTGTCGATGATCGGTACACGAGTCAAAAATGAATTTGTTTGAAAAGAATTTTCCATGTAGTTATAAGTACCCCATCTCGAGAATATTTTTAATGATTTAAATAACATATATTTCTAGTATATATTCATTTTATACTATTCCATAACATTTGTAGATAAAAAATTAAATGCACCGTTCATGGAGACGGTTGGCCGTACGTACACATTAATGCTACTTTCATTTCCTTGTCTTATTAATAGAATTAAAACTAAGTTTGAGATGTATATATTATAATTCCAGAATTATATTCATAATTTATATGTAATATATATCATATATATCCATTACATATATTTACATATAATTGTACATAAAATTTGGAGATATGAAATGAAATGTACCATTCATGGAGACATTAAGCCGTGTGTACGCATGAACGCTACTTTCATTTCTATTTCATACTTTAATGGAATGAAAACATAATAAGACATAGGTATATTATAATTACAGTATAATAACATATATAATATCATTAACTCTATCCTTTATACATCCCACATAGGGAATTAATGATTCAAATCACTTTGAGGGGGTAGTAGTCCGGACTTCCTAAAATGAAATTATCGCGTTTACGCATTATGGAAACCATAAATGTATGGAATAAATGAAAAATACAGAATCATAAGTAAACAATAAACATAATATATATATATATATATATCATATATAAATACAGTGACATCCTAATGGCCACCATGAGAGGTGTTAAAAGTAGATTGAACAATCATCATTTCATGAGGCAGTAATTCACCACCCACATAAACTGTATGTTCTTTAACCATTAGATGGAGGTGTGTATAAGTGTTGCTCAAATAATTCTCATAACAACATTATATTATATTTAATATACTGGTTTTGTTACAAAAGAAAGGAATAAAAAGAGTTTAGGGGGTTGGAGAAGAAAAATAAAAAAAAGAACATAAGAGAAGACATTACCTTTAAATCGCGTAACTCTTTTTTATTTGATCTCAAAGGCTTCCTTGGAAGGACTTCTACCCAAAGTGAGGCCTTTAAGAGTAAGAGAGGGATATGGAGGGACATTATGAGCAGATTTTGGATGAGACAAGGGCTTGAGATGTGTGGGTAAGGGGGTAGAGTTAGTGGCCTTTTATAAGAGGGAGGAGGAGAACTCTTGGAAAGTCTTGGAATGTTACTTTATTATAAAATGAGTTTAGTATTTTGAAGGCCCCAAAATGATATATTTTGAGGATAATGTAATAAGGGTTAGAAATCCATACATAAAATAGTTTTGAGACAATTTTAATTCTTATATGTTACCTTATCGTTTCATTTTATTTAAATTGTTCATTCATGAGGTAATCACTGCATCATCATGGTGTCAAAAATAAATTTATTTACATAATGTCAAAAAATTATAAAAAATTACCATGATGTAGTAAATAGTTTTAGCTTTCCTATTTATATTTATAGTCTAAGAGATTCTATATGTACACAAAATTAAAAAAATTACTTAGGTGTTACATACTTTTGTTATATTTTCCTTTCTTTAAAAATAAAATGATAAAATGTCACTATCACCCAAAAGTGATTCCATGGGGTCCCTAAGTTGGAACAAGGAATCCCATGGTCGGCCATGACACAACCAATAGCATTAGGATACATTTTGGGATCATTCTATATTATTATGATATTATTTTATTACCCTCAACTACTCAATTACTAATTAATCACGATAATTAAAGATAATTACTGTCGTTACTATTCATAATGTCCAAAAAAGCATATTAGTTACATAATTTGGAACTTCTGATTCCAAATATAGAATCCATTATACCAAATTCCAAGCACAGAAATTTCAGTAATTAATTTAAAAATAATTCACGTTGTCAGAACCAAAGATTGGTTTTTAAGAAGTAAAATCTATCAAAAGATTGATTAGTTTTTACATCCAATTTAAATATGAAATTACATCCAATGACCAAAATTGTATTAAATTATAAAAAATTAATTAAATTACATCTTAAAACCAATTAAAATGACAATCTAACTACATAAATAAATTGGATTAAAAGGCAGTTTTGAATTAAAATGCAGTATTTTTCACTATTCATTAAAAATGAACATTTGTCAGAAAAATACGAAAAATTCACCCTAAGCTATATATGATATTCCAAATTAAAAAATGATATCAATTTTACCAAATTCAAAACATAGAAGTTTCATTAAATAATTTTATATTCAATTCCCGTTGTCAAAACAAATAGCGTGTTTTTAGGAAACAATATCTATTAAAAGATTGACACTTGTTTATGTCCAATTTCATAGTGAAATTAATTAAAATTACCACCATTGGATTAAATTGTAAAAATATATTTTAATTAAACTTTAAAATCAATTAAAAATATAATCTAACAATATAAATAAATTAAATTAAATGGAGGTTTTGAATTAAAATACTACATTTTTCACTAAAAATGATCTTTATCGGAAAATAACAAAAATTTACATAATGTAAATTTTGATTTATTGATTCTAAATAACGATTTATTTTGTCAAATATAACATATAAAAGTGACAAAAAGTAGTTTTAAAAATGGTTCGCCATCAAAATCAGTTATTCGGCCTTTTAAAGAAATTTAGAATATTTATTCTTAAAATTGGATTCATTTTCATTTTAAGCCTCTAAAATATATTGGATAAATGTAAAAAATATTTAAAAAACATATATAATCATATTTTAGATAGTTCTGTTCATTCCTTTTATTACAACGGCCAGATGTTATCTACCAATTGAAATAATATTATTATATTATCAGTGTGCAACGTATGATTTCAAAGAAACTCGTTGCTGTGTATTGGGTACGCCATCAAACATAACATCCCCTTTAAAGTAATATTAATATTTTAATCAAAAATATTAATAAATATGAAAATGTAATATTCTTTATTTACCTGGGATGTTACATCATTACATGACTTATACAATCTCCATGATGCCAGCATTATATTAAGAATCAACTAAATATTTTTTTTCATCTCTTACACTAAACATATTCCAACCAACTAACTTTCACCAGTCATCAACCAACAGAACAAAGATTTATAAGGTCAGCCATTAAAGGCCTCAAAAGGATCCATTCTGATCGCATACTAGTACCACTTTTATAAGAAATATCAAATAGTCCCAAGTGATCATCCTAATCCCCACAAAAGTTGAGAACACAAGCAAGAATCATATCCTCTAGAATCGGTATAGACCTTTCTATCCAGCCATCCGACTATTGATGGTATGTCATACTCAAACATGATGTGAGATTCCTGTGCCTCCTGAAGGCCACTCCAAAAAAAAATAAGTGAACCGAGGATCCCTATTAAGTACTATAGTGTACGAAACTCAATTAAAACAAATAATATATTTATTATAGAAATTTCAAAACTCCTCAGATTTGGTTGTATCACAAATGGGAAAGAGTGAGATAATCATATTATCCTATCGATAAAAACTGATATCACATTATTATTTATATGGATATGTGGAAACCCAACCATAAAATCCATATATATATCATCCCACTTCCTATTATGGTGAAATTGGATAATGAAATCTTGAAGGTTTCTTGTGCTCATCCTTAATCTACTGGAATATATTGTTATGAAAGACAAACTCAAAAATACCTTGTCTCATACCTGGACACTAGAACTTCCAGTACATAGCATATAACATGTTTGGGGTTCCTTAGTACACTTCTCATTGGTAACTATGTACACCCCCCTTCACATCATTCCCTACTAATTATGGCACTACATAATGACTTTGAAATCATATAATGACTTATTTTGTGAACCACCAATCATGAATGATCTCTCCACCATTTAAAGAGTATCTAATGATATGGAACTCATCACCAAGATATTATTCTTGAAGAATAAACATGAGAAGAGTGGATTTCAATTGAACACTAGACAATGAGGCCCCCTGATTCCTAGTATCAAATATGAAACTATGCAAATAGAGGAATCAAATTCCACTGTTCCGATGATTCTTTCGTAACATGGGTTGTTATTTTACTACTCAAATAATCTATAAGGACATTCCATTTACCTAGGGTATGGGTGATATCAAAATCAAAATATTGCATGTCTTTCACTAAATTCATCCAGTGGAGATTAAAATCCTTTTTAGTGAAAACAAAACTCATGATCTTGGGTTTTGAATACATAGTAAGCCTTTCTTCGTAAACATAATATCGATAAATATCTAGGGAAATAATCCCAAATGTTTTCTCAAGGATAGGGATTGAATAATTATTCTCATGTGGCCAAATCAGACGAGATTAATAAATAATGTAATGATTATCATTCATGAGAACACAACCCAAGCATGAACCTAACACATCACAAAAGACCACATAGCCCTACCAAGAATCTGGAAGATCCAAAACCTGAGATGTAGTAAAAACGATTCTTTAGATCAAAAAACAACTCTAAAATTTATCATTCCAAACAAAATTTACTCCTTTTTGAGTTAGGATAGTCATTAGAGAATCAAACTTTGATAAGTCCTTAACGAACTTGGGATTATAATCATCTAGAACCAAGAAGCTCTAAATATCAAAGAAATTCCATGGTTATTCCCATTTTAAAACAAACATCACATTCTCATGATCAATTGATATCCCGTGTTACGAAACCACATTTCCCAAGAAATTCACTTCCTTAGTCTAGAGAACATACATTGAAATCTTGGTTTAAGGTCAGTGATTTCTCTGCAAAATGAGAATTGTTATCTAATTAGAAAATGATCCTCCAATAAAATAGTTTAAATAATGATTTAATTCCCAAATACATCCACAAGGGTATCTGATTACTTGTGAAACTAATTTTTATTAACAACATAAATACTTTAGGATAATTTCACAGTCCAAAGGGTATAATAAGCTACTCATAATGACCTTACATACTCTAATAGGTAGTTTTATAATGTTAGACTATTTTATCCTCAACTGATGGTAACTAGAGCGAAGATCAATCTACAAGAACCACTTTTTACCTTCCAAATGGAAAAATAGATCATCAATATATAGAAATGGATACATGTTCATTACCAACATTCTATTGAGAATTTAGTAATCAACTAATAGGCAAAGTAACCGATAAAATTTCCTAGAAAAGAGAACCAGTGTTGCTTATGTTGACACGGTTAGGTGTATACATCATTTGTCTTGAATATTATCCAACCAGGACATCAACTCATTAGATTCATCTAGTTCAATGTGGAAAGAGGGAATTGAAACTGTCTTAGTACTTGGATTTAAGTCAATTTAATATCAACCTCCCTAACCAGTGGAAAACTAGAGAATTCAGAAGGAAACACAGTGATAAACTCATTGAAACTAGAGGTAGGTCACCACTCAAATATTCCCACTCTAGATAAAAGTAACACATTGATATTACTTTCCCTATCTCCAGATATGAAGGTTTGGATCTACTCAACCTTGGGTCACATTCTCACTAAAAATCACGACAAACACTATTCAGTGTAGTAAAGGATACACATAAAAGATAAAAAACATCCCGGGATTTATTGTAAATGAGCCAGTCCATCATTAATATGACATCAAAATTATAAATTTTAATAAATAGTAAAATCCACGAAATCACGACATCTAATAGAGAGAAGACACAGGTGGGACTACATCAACCTCTCTCTCTCTTCATACCAAGGGGTGTAGTAATATCCATTAAAAAAGATAAACGATACATAGGATGATTAAATAGTTCGAAAATACATGTTGAAATTAATGAATGAGATGGACCAGTATAAAAAATAATAGTCACTAATGATTAAGTTATAGTAATGACACCTCGTATGGTTGTTGAACCCATATCTACTTCCACTAGGGACTCTTCCACTACATGAAGTAGCTTCATTCTAGATTTCTATGGCTATAAAAATTTTATACCGGAATAATATGATTTTCCAATAGTTCTATAAGGATTTTATGATCCCATCCCACTATTCATAGTGGATGAAATATCTAATAATCACTATAAGATCCCTAAACATCCACAGGATCCATAGTTCTTGGGTGCCTCATTACAAGACCTCTTTTAAATTCTTAGTTTAACACACTAGAAGAAAATAAAATTACATATTCCATGTTCTACAAGAGGTCTAGAACAACCATGATATTGATAAATTATATGATAATAATCACACTTCCACATTCTCTTTAACAAACTCATGCTACCACAGAAAGTGAAAGAAAATCCCAATGACCCTGACTTTCCAATAACGTCCATCTCAAACTTAATTTCTCTATATATAAAATCAGTATAAGTGGGAATATATAGTAATAAATCCTTATAAATAAAATCCTAATGAAGTCCCAACTTGAAACTTCGAGCATTAATATTCTCATTCGATGCAATATCAGGTGTGAAATAAATTATTCAAGAAAAAAAATCACACTGTTTCACGTTCATATCAACCTGCTCCAGTTTGAAAAAATACAAAGCCTTCGGCAACAACCTCGACTCTGGATAGAACTAATTAGTGAAAAATCATTAATTTATTCTCAATCTCAGCCTTCATTTTTATTTTTCATCTCCATGGTGTCACACCATCTGCATCTTAGTCCTTCCTATATGAAGGTCTCACACTTTACTTTGATCTTGTTGGGTGTATCCAAGAACCCAAAAAATGATCCGATATGTTCAACCATCCCTCATCCAAATGAGGTTAATTTTATCCTTTGAATGATGCTATTTTATATAAGTAACTATTGAGATCAAATTTGGATAATTTTTCTCTTAGGTTCCATAGCTGATGTCAGAATGGGAACTAGAGGTGGTGCCTTCCCCAAAGCATGGACAGGGAGGAAAATAACTTCTATGGGATTCTGATCTACAACTGTATTCACTCACTATGGTTCAAAAATAGATTCTTATAAGATCTGATTCACATGTAATATGGTCAGCATGATGCTAGAAAACATCAACAAACAGTAAATAAGGCATCATATTAACACTCAAAATGTCTGAAAATTGAAATTAATCCCAATGGGCAGAACGAAAAATATTTGGATTTCAAACTATCAAAATCAAAATAAATTATATAATAAAACTAATCAACAATATTTATTTTCATAACCACATCTGGTGAAATAATTTTCATTATGGGGAGAGATGGAAAGACACTCAATCACAACCTCCTCTTAAGTTGGGAAAAGATTTCAAAAAGTAATAATGACTTTAAGAAAAGAGGTAAACCTCTATCTGATTGAACCTTTTCATGTATTGGAATGGGAACCCTTGTAACCCAACACCCAAACCAACACTATCATATCCCAATGGTTATTCCCAATCCCCATGGGTCGATGACTAGCCCCTATCATCATATAAAATAATAGTGGGAACAGTTTTCCTCAAATATTGGGGAAGTAACAGAAACAAGTCATCTAGGAGTAATGTAATGGAAGTTAAATGGGTAAAAAAACCCATGTACAAAAAACATACCATAAAAATAGGAATAATTTCCCAAGTACCAAATCATAAAAAACTAAAAAATCTGATGGAGTAATAGATAAATCCACCTCCACGTTATCAATTACGTTGCTCGGCCCTAGAAGAAGAAAATATAAAAACACCCAAAGTCACAATTATTGTGTGAGAAAAATCATAGTAGGATTTCACCCAATTGTTCCATAACAAGATTCCATTATCAAATTAACCAAAAATGTTCTTTAAATTTTTTAATAAACTGGTTTCACATACTAAAATAATATTTAAACAAATCATGATTTACAATTCAAAAACAAAAATATTTCTCCAATTCATGAATCACATTTCAAATTATGGAAATACATTTAAAATGAAGTAATATTCCTTTAATAAAAGGATGATTTAAACAGATTGAAATTTTATGAAAATGGATTAAAGAAACACTTTTATATGAAATATTTATATAAATACATTAGTCATGTAAAAATGATTACAACAATGGATTGAATATACATTTGAAATACAATCAAGTGAGAAGCATCTTCAGAGGAAAAATAGGTATGATAGTTATAGGATATGTGGACCAGATACACTGAAATAGAAATAGCTTATATACATCCAATTGGGTCTGAGGACAAAGAGGACTCATCAACATCTCCCAAGGGATGTGTTATGCTGATATGAAGTATTAGAATGTTTTTTTGTAATAAAGTGTGGCCCAAAAAAATCACTGACTACCTAAGTCAATGATGTGCTCTAGTATAAAACAATTGTGGGAAATTTATTTCATGTCTACTTAAAATATAATTGATCCCATTCTATATTTGTAATATTCTAATATTCCATTTAAAAAACATAATATTATATTAATAAAAAACATTCATTTTCAGAAAGTTAAAACCTTAATGATTCCATCAAACCGTTTTGAAGAATATTTTTACAAATAATATTTTGAAACCAATTCATTAAATTCCACAATCCATTTCAGAATTTAATTCTTCTATTTAATTCTTATATAATTCCATAAATTTAATAAACCCCCCCCAGTACAATAGAAATGGGGTTTTTACCATTTCCCACAAAAAATGCATCCAAAAGTTAATTAAAAAATTTATTTAAACCAATTTCCATGAAATTCAAAATTATAATTAAATATTATAAATTTACCAAATATCCATAAGAACACCCCGATTCAATGGATTTTGGGTTTTCCAATTTCATACCAAAAACCAATTTCCATGGAATTTGGTTATTACAAAACAAAATTAATTCCATTAAATACAAACCACTCAATTTAGTCAAATTATAATAATTGAAAAAAAAATTAGGGTTATTGTAAATTTGGCATCGTAATATAACAACCTACCTTAGAGTCACTAGATCACAAAGTGTCAAAACCTAAATCAACATTTTACAAGGAAGAATGAATACAATGAAGACAGGAATCAAACATAGGTTTAAGATCACAAAAATAGGGAATTAGATCTATAAATTAATATAGGGATCCATGGAACCAGAGAGAGAAGAAGAGATAATATTGGAAAAATAGATTGGTATGAGGAAACTAACTGTGAGAAGATCAAAGTGCATTCTTCTAGAATCAAATCACTTATGAGAGGGATCTAAGGGGGGAATCCTTTTTGATAGGTCTGAGAAACGGAGAAACTAGTTTGGAGTTGAAATTGTCCATTAGGTACCTTATATAGTGGTCTGTGAAATTTTCATAATGTTTCAGATTACTTAAACTCTCATCTGCACAGTTTCCTAGGAAAAGGCTCATGGTTTAGACAAACTATGCACAATCTATTGACAAGTAAAAAAATGGGTTTTACGATTTCCCCAAAGAGATCGAACAACATGGCTAACCATGTTCCAACCATGAAAAATATCATTGCCTTGGGATTCATGGTTTTCTCTAATAGGGTTCACATTTCGGAAAAATTGTGCACCATCCATTCTCTTGCCTGGAGAATTCATATGTTTCAGAAAATTCACCTAATGAAATTACAAACAATACCTAACCAAAGATTGAACAAATGAGTTTAAAAATACCTAAAAATTGTAACATAATGTTACACACACAATCCTAGATGGGGATTTATTACGAAGTAACATTGATTGTTGGAGCTTTATAAAATAAAAAATCATCTCAGTATGGATACCTATTGGGTGTCAGATATTTTGGCCCTAAATGGCTATGTTTTAAGGCCCCATGCATTTGGTTCTATGAAAAATGGAATGGTTACACCTAAAACATTAAAACTTGATTATCAAAATTAATATAAAAAAATAAGGCCTTCCGGATTTTGGGAATTTCTTCTTCCCTTCATCCTTTTTCTTAATCCATGCTTAATCCCATAATGTTTATTCAACCAAATCTAGAGAACTACAAACCCTATTATATCATCTCCACATCAACATACTTATTATTTTTTTATTATTCCATTCTGAGTGATTTAAAATTATTATTCGACCAGAATATGATGAAATCACCTCTAACCATATGGATTAGCATTATAATTCAAAAAGGAATTTATTGTTCGTTATTTTCCTTTTTCTTATAACTTTTATCATTATCCTACAACTGGCCGTAATGAATATAATCATTAAGAGACGATTAATATTGAACACTATTCATAACCCTACCTAAATTATCTTCCTTGGTTTCCAATGAAACCGAGTGAATAGTATCATAAGGTCTTATAACACCTTCGATTTCATAAATTCATGTAATAATTCTATCATACTATGTGGATCTACAGTGAAAATTACACTTCCCCAAGTCACAGGTGATATTGAATTCAAATTTACTATGGTATTCCACCGACCATATCTATCAGACATTTATTTCCTTCTAAGAAAATAAATATCTTAGACACTTTTAATCAAAAAATAATATAATCATCTCCCCAAATCCGTAGGATCAAATATATATAATGAGATTCTAAAATACAAGGGGGCGAATTGTATACTTTAAAAATTCCATTGTAACCTTTAATGATGGTATGCGACTTTCTTAAAGAATGTTTCCTAACCTTAAGGTAATATGTTTCATAAATTTATCTTGTACCTTTTAGATAAGATAGTTTAACAAAGTTAAAAAAATCACAACCCCTCTTAATGAAACCTTTTCATGGACTTTATAACATTAAGATAAAAACATAAGAAAAATTTTCATAAAGAAATGATTCTACATTAAAGAATATATAATCATTAATATAATCAGAGTTACAAAATTAGAATGTATAATAATGTTATAATTTCAAACTATAACAATGATAAAATAGAATCATAATAAAAAACAAACTTGAAAAAGAAAACAAGTGACAATAAGAATATTTTAATCTAAAGAGAATGGTATCCAACAACCTTGGATAAAGGTTCCTTGATTTATAGTTTCAAGAAAGTCTGTCTTACTCAACCCCATGTAAGCCATCAATTTAAAGATCTGTATCTATCTTTATATCCCCATAAGTCCTCAATTTATAAGGAAATCAGAACCTCTACCTTCCAAACCCGAAAACCCAAGATCAGTATGATCAAAGTCTATACAATGTATGTCTTAACAAGTTGTTCATGACTGAACAAGTTGTTCACGACATCAGCACAAAGCATTGAGAGTTGTAAGAGCCTATCTCTCTAGATTTCACTTCATTGATTTTTCATATTCATCAAAGTCATCCACAAAGTTGACTTAGTCATCTTTTTGTATCATTCAACATTACTCGTATTTATAGGAAAAACTTCTCAATGGTTGATTCCACTCAAACAGTCATATTTTCCTGAAATTTTGGATGGACCTGGACATGTTTCAAACAAACAATAGTTAGTTTATAATGTATTGTACAACATAATTTCATGTATAAGAAATAATTTTATGTTTATAGTAAATGTTATGTATAAGAAAACATTGAATCCGATAATATTGGAATGATATATTAAGTAATTCTAACAATATCAAGAAAAATGATTCTTAAGAAAATGTAAATCGCATTGAGAAACCAATATCACGAGCTTTTGGTACTGGTATCATAAAAATAGTATGAAATTTATATAGGTATTGATATCATAAAAATAATATGACATTTGTACCGGTATCAGTATCATAAAAACGGTATGACATTTGTACAAATATAAAAATCCTTAAAAACGGTATGAAATTTGTATCGGTATCTGTATCATAAGAATGGTATGGCAGTTGTACCAATATTGGTATCATAAATAATTGCATGACATTTGTAACGTAATGAAAAATCTGTATGTAAACGAAATGAAAGATATATAAGTAAACGTAATGATATATATATATATATATATGTAAACATAATGACAAATATGTAATTATAACAGAATGAAAATTTTGTAAGTAAAACAAAATGAGATTTTTGTAGGTAAATGTAATGAGAATTCTATAAGTAAACGTAATTATAATTCTATATGTAAACTTAGTGACAATTTTGTAAGTAAAACAGAATGATAATTCTATAAGTATAACGAATTATAAAATTTGGAACTTAAGAAAAAGTGTTTGTCATTTTCAAAACAAAAAACCATAAGGAATGGAGAAGTCATAAGATAACCTTATGGAATCAATAATGTCCCCCTTTTTGGAAAGCACAAACAACTTTTCTAGGGAAGAATATTTTGACTTTGATAAAAAAGTTTCAAAAACTTATCTCCCACTTTGAATGATATTTAGGATGAATACAACTAACCCCCCCTTATGTTATGTCCCCCAAGGATCATATTCTTGAACATTAGCATCCGGTTTTCATTCTTAAGGAAATATATCCCCCTTATATAAACATTTCTTCTTAAAAGAAACACCCCCTTACATTGGCATACTTCGTTCTTACCATACTCCCCCTTAATAGATTCTCCCTCTTTGGGGTCTTCATTAAATTCTTTTTTCAAAATAAATTCTCACCATTTGTGATTTTCCAAAAGGAATAGAGAAGTGTAAGATGTACTTGTAAGGATAAGGAAACATATATTAGAAAACTAAAGAAATATATACAAGAATATTCTTAAGGAACTTTTTGAAATAATGTTTAGATTATAACTAACCATCAGAATGTAAAAAAAGCATCCATCGTTCATCGGCTCAGAAAACATTTTCATTATTAAAGCTTTAAGTTTCTTAAATTCTTTATGATCTTCTTAATGCTTCTTCAGGATGATATTCTGATCCTGATTCTTCTTTTATAAGGAACATATCATTTCTTATTAATATTTGGTTCTATCATCTTGATTCTTAATGAACTCTTCTTGAGATGCCACCTTTTTAACTATTTCAGCCCTGACTTCCTTCTCACTGCTTACAGAACGGGAAACATTATTGAGTTGACTAACATTATCAGAAATGGATGCCTTGAATTTTTTGAACACATATTCACAAGTATTTAGAGCTTTGTTTCTTGAATCCATGAAGTCAATGAAGTGTCTAATCTCTTCAATGATAGTTTTAGTGCAGTTAATGAATTTCTTAATGGTCACCTTCTGAGATTTATAATCAATCAAAAGATTTCTAAACTCAGCTTCTTGCTTGACCACAATGTCCATAAGTATATAGGATGATTCTGTCTATTGATTCTGGGTCTCATGAATCATTTGACACTGGGAAACTATATTTGAAATAATTGGAATTGTACTGACCATCTTTCATAGAGACAACTAACAATTTCATGCTCAACAAATGACAAGGATTCAGAATCTGAATCATCATTTCCTTTCTCTACTCCTCTTGGAGTTATGGAATCCAGTTTCTCATTATTTTTGGAAGACTTATATGGAATTTATTTTTTGGATGAGGAAACCAAAACACTCTTTCCTTTGATTGGATTTCGAACTAGGGTTTGTTCATATGATACTTGAACAAAATTATGATCTCCACGTTAATCTTATTCCCCTTTGGACTTCAATTCTTGAGGTCCTTCTTTCCTTTATTCTTCTAAGATCTCTTCCCCTTAATCACATTGTTGTTCAAACTCTTATTTCTCTTCTTCTTCCACTTCAATCTCAATATGTTCTTCAGCTTAATCTTCATCTTCTCCTTCAATAACATGGTCTACAAAAACAGATTTAGATGTTGAACCCTGAAGAGTTCCAATGTAATCTTCCACTTCCCTTAAAACATCATCATTGTATACTTGAAAAATATGATCTTCCATTTCTTTAATAGGTTCTTATATTTCTAAAACATTTTTGGATTTCTGAGTTTCTGGAGTGGAAACCTATTTATTAAGAAAACATGTGATTCTAGTACTTCATGAGATTTCTAATCTACAGCTTTCAAAAATGACTGACATACTTGGGCTTCCAAGGATTTCTTCTTCAATATATTCTCCTTGTTTTCATTCCCTAGATTCTCAACATGCATGATTTTTATGGAGTTATCCTCTGTAGGATTTAACCCAAAGGAAGGATAACCTTTCTTTCAGGTAGCTACCATCTCTCTCCATTTTGAAACAGTTTCCTCGGAATAGAATTTTGGCTTCTTTGTAGGAGGAGGTTTTGAGACCTGAACATCGGGAACATGTGCTGGTAAGCTTGGTTCTTCATTTTTACTTTTCATAGGTATCAATTTTGAAGACCCTAGAATATCAACATTGTTCTGGAAATCCATTTCTTTAAAATATTTGGATTCTGGAAAATACTCTACCTTCATTCTTCTAAGAGTATCATCACTGAACAAAAAAATATTAAAAGTCTTAGAGACTGATCGTCAAGGGACATTCAGCTCTTGAAGGAACATAAAAATTATTCTGGAGATAGTTTTTGGATACATAAGAATCTGATATCTGATAGTTCTTCCTTTTATTACTTGTATGAATGTAGAAAATATGAATTCTAAACTTTTGATATAAGATAAACAATGAATTGAAAATATTGAAATACCAACAATTAGAACTTAACATTAGAAAGAGAAGAGTAATAAAATATACATTTTGGAATACTCTAAAGAATTTATCAGTATTATAGGAATTCTCTTGGATGTTTTAGAAATTGTGAATTTTTATTTTGACAATTTCAATTCTGAAAAATTTCAATTCCCAGAATTTTAATTCTGATAATTTTAATTCTGATAATTTCAATTCCAAAAATTTCAATTCTGTGAATATCAATTTGGTGAATTTCAAATCCAGGAATTTCAATTTTGTGAATTTCAATTCCAAATAGAAATATAATAAGGATTTTCATAATGAAGGATGAAAAAAGATTCGTGAAGAAAGAATAAGAATGAAAACAAACAAGCATATGCACTCCCCCTGAAATAAGGAGTGACCTAATATTAAGAGATTATTTAAAAAAGAAGTAGATATGAATGATTACCTTAAAATGATTATTGCTAGATTCTATGTAATTTATTAAAATCTATTGAAAGGTAATGGTTTTTTAAAAATATTGGCAATTTATTCTTGAGTTCTGAAAAATTGAAGAATAATATCTTTATTAAGTGAGTGATCCCTAAGAAAGTGATATCTAATATCTATATGCTTTCTACGAGAGTTATGTGTAGGGTTTTTACTTAGGGAAATAAAACTTGTGTTATCACACATTATTTAACTTTTAGTAATACACACACCATAGTCAATGAGTGTGTGTTGCATCCACAACACTTGATCACAACAACATCCAGCTGCATTATATTCAGCTTCAGTAGTGGAAAGTGTTATAGAATGTTGTTTTTTACAAGACCAAGAAACTAAGGAATCTCCTAATAAATGAAAAGTTCTAGATGTACTTTTCCTATCAAATTTAAAACCACCAAAGTCAGTATTTAAAAAAAAATTAAGTTCAAAATCATTTCTAGAAGAATAAAATAGTCCAAAATCAAATGTTCCCTTTAAATAACGAAAAATCCTTTTTTTACATCCATTAAATGGGATTTTTTAGGATTTTCTTGGAATCCTTCACATAAGTATACCAAAATCATTAGGCCGAGTCGCCTGGATATTAAGTAAAGTAAAAAAATTATCATTACTCTATAAGATGTTTGATACATAAGTTTTCCACATCATCAATATCAAGTGTAATTGAGGTTCTGATAAGAGTACTTATACTCTTAGAGTTTTCATAACCAAACTTATGAAGAAGATATTTGGTATACTTATGTTGAGATATGTATGATCCTTTCAGTTTTTGATGAGGCCACTGCTCTCCCATCAATTCCTCCCTCTCCCACATGTCATCATTTTTAGAATTGTGACTCCATATAACATGAAACAAATGTATCAACCTCCCATGAAGTTTCATGGTTTCCGAATCAAGTATCCTTACTGTTTGTTGAGTAATGGATAAATCAGGTTCAACAACAAGATAATGCTAGCTCATAACATTATATGGATCAAATAGATACTTTCATATCTGAGATACATGGAACATATATTGTATTGATGTTATCTATGGTGGATGTTCTAAATGGTAAGAATATTTCCCCACATTTTCAACTACCTAAAAAGTTACCAAAAACATGGAATAATATTCCCTTGCCTCCCAAGACATCGACAACCCAACTGGGGTAAAATTTTCAAGAACACATGGTCAACAACTTAAGACTCTAATGGACTTTGTTGGAGATTAGCACATTACTTATACAATCTACATGATATCATCATTATATTAAGAATAAACTGATGATTTTTTTGATCTCTTACACCAAACTTATTCCAACCAACGAACTTTCACCAATCATCGACCAACACAACAAAGATTTATAAGGTCGACCATTAATGGCCTCAAAAGGATCCATATTGATCATATACAAGTAACCGTTTTTATAAGAAATATCTACTAGTCCCATGTGATCCTCCCAATCCCCACAAAAGTTGAGAACACAAGAAATAAGAATATCCACTAGAATCGGTATAGCCCTTTCTATCCAGCCATCCGAAAATGGATGGTATGTCGTACTCAAAGAAGATGTGAGATTACAGTGCCTCCTGAAGGCCTCTCCAAAAAAAAGAAGTGAACTGAGGATCCTAATTAGATACTATAGTATATGAAACTCATTTAAAACAAATAATATATTTATCATAGATATTTAAAAACTCCTCAAATATGGTTGTATAATGAATTGGAAAAAAGTGAGATATTATTGTTATCCTATCGATCAAAACTGATATCATTGTATTATTTATATGGTTATGTGGAAAACCAACCATAAAATCCATATAGATATCATCCCACTTACAATTTGGGTTAAAGTGGATAATGAAATCTTGAAGGTTTCTGGTGTTCATCCTTAATCTGCTGGCACATAATGTTATGAAAGACAAACTCAAAAATACCCTTTCTCATACCTATCCACCAGAACTGCTAGTACATATCATATAACATATTTGGGGTTCCTCAGTAAAATTCTCATTGGGAACTATGGATACCCTCCTTCACATCATTCTCTACTAATTATGTCAGTACAAAATGACTTTGAAATCCTAGAATGACTTATTTTGAGAACCACAAATCAAGAATGATCTATCCACCATTTAAAGAGTATCTAATGATATAGAAATCATGATCGATAAATTATTCCTGAATAATCAACTTGATAAGAGTGGATTTCAATTGAACACTAGACAACAAAACCCCCTGATTCCTGGAATCAAATATGAAACTGTGAAAATAGAGGAATCAAATTCCACTCTTCCGATGATTCTTTCATAAAATGGGTTGGTATTTTCTTACTCAAAGAGTCTATAAGGACATTCCCTTTAGCTAGGGTATAGGTTATTTCAAAATCAAAATATTACATGTCTTTCACTAAATGCATCTAGTGGAGATTCAAATCCTTTTGAGTGAAAACATAACTCTGGATCTTGGGGTTTGAATACATATTAAGCCTTTCTTCGTAAAGGTAATATCGCTAACTATATAGGGAAATCATCCCAAATGTATTCTCAACGATAGGGATTGAATAATTATTCTCATGTGGCCAAATTATAAGAGATTCATAAATAATGAAATGATTATCATTCATGAGAACACAACCCAATCCCGAACCTAACACATCACAAAAGACCACATAGCCCTACCAAGCATCTCGAAGAGCCAAAACCCGAGCTGTAGTAAAAAAGATGCTTTAGATAAAAAAAACTCTAAATTTTATCATTCCAATAAAAATTTACTCTCTTTTGAGTTCAAATAGTCATTAGAGAATCAAAAATTGATAATTCCTTAACGAACTAGGGATAATAATCATCTATACCCAAGAATCTATAAATCTCAAAGACATTCCATGGTTATTCCCATTTCATAACAAATATCACCTTCTCATGATCAATTGATATCCCATGTTACAACACCACATTTCCAAATAAATTCACTTCTGGAATCTAGACACCATACATTGAAATCTTGGAATAAGGTAAGTGATTTCTCGGAAAAATGAGAACTATTATATATTTCTGAAATGATCCTCCAATAAAATAGTGTAAATAAGGATTTAATTCATAAATACATCCACAACTGTATATGAATACTTGTTGAAAATAATTTTTATTAACAACATAAATACTTTAGGATAATTTCATAGTCCGAAGGGCATAATAAGGTACTCAAAATGAGCGTACATACTCTAATAGGTAGTTATTTAAATGTTAGATTATTTTATCCTCAAATGATGGTAACTAGAGCGAAGATCAATCTACAAGAACCAATTTTTCCCTTTCTAATGGAAAAACAGATCATCTATATATGGCAATGGATACATGTTCATTACCAACATTCTATTGAGAATTCTGAAATCAACTAATAGGTGAAGTAAACTATACAATTTCATAGAAAAGAGAACCAGTGATGCCTATGTTGACACAGTCAGGTGTATAAATCATTTGTCTTGAATATCATCTAACTGGGACATCAACTCATTAAATTCAGCTAGTTCTATGTGGAAGGAGGGAATTGAAACTGTTTTAGTACCTGTATTAAAGTCAAAGTAATATCAACCTCCCTAACCTATGGAAAACCAGGGAAGTCAGATGGAAACACAATGATAAATTCATTGAAACTAGAGGTAGATCACCACTGAAATATTCCCACTCTAGATAAAAGGAAGACACTGATATTACTTTCCCTAGCTCTAGATATGAGGGCTTGGATCTACTCAACCATAGGTCCCATTATCACTAAAATACACGACACACACAACTCTGTGTAGTAAAGGATGCACGTAAAAGATAAAAAGCATCCTAGGATTTATTGTAAAAGACCCAATCCATCCTGAATACGACTTCAAAAGTATGAATTTTAATAAATAGTAAAATCCACGAAATCTTGAAATCTGATAGAGAGAAGATAGAGGTGGGACTACAGGGACCTATCTCTCTCTTCATACCATGGGGTGTAGTAATATCCATTACAAAAGAAAAAAGATACATAGGATGATTACATAGTTTAAAAATACATGTTGAAATTAATGAATGAGATGGACCGGTATAAAAAATAATAGTCACTAATGATGAAGTTATAGTAACGATACCTATTATGGGTTTTGAACCCATATATGATTCCTCTAAGGACACTACCACTACATGAAGTAGCTTCATTCTAGATTTTTGTGGATATAAAAATTTTATACATGAATAATTTTATTTTACCATTGTTTTATAAGGATTTGATGATCCCATCCCACTATGCATAGTGGATTAAATCTTTAAGAATCACTATAAGTTCCCTAAACATCCGTAGGATCCACAGTTCTTGGGTGCCTCATTGCAAGCCCTCTTTTAATGTCTTATTTTAACACACTAGTAGAAAATAAAATGATCCATTCCAGGTTCTACAAGATGTCTAGAACAACCATGATATCGGGAAATTATATGATAATAATCATGCTTCCACTTTCTCATTAAGGAAATCATGCTACCATAGGGAGTGAAAGAAAATCCTAATGACCCTAACTTTCCAGTAAGGTCCATCTCAAACATAATTGATCTATCTAGAACATCAGCATAAGTTGATATATATAGCAATAAATCCTTATAAATAATATACTAAAGAAGTACCATCTCGAACCTTCAAGCATTAATATTCACATTCAACACAATATTAGGTGTGAAATGAATGATTAAAGAAAAAAATTCCATACTCTTTCACGTTCATATCAACCAACTCCAGTTTGAAAAAAAAAACAAAGCCTTCGCAAACAACATCGACTCTGGAAGGAACTGATTAGTGAAAAATCATTAATTTATTCTCAATCTCAGCCCTCATTTTTCTTTTTCATCACCATGGTGTCACACCATCTCCATCTTAGTCCTTCCTACATGAAGGTGTCACACTTTACTTTGATCTTGTCGGGAGTATCCAAGAACCCAAAAAAAAATGATCCAACATGTTCAACCATTCCTCACCCAAATGAGGTTAATTTTATCCTTTGAATGATGCTATTTTATATAAAATGAACTATTAAGATCAAATTTGTAGAATTTCCCTCTTAGGTTCCATAGCTGATGCCAGAATGGGAACTAGAGGTGGTGCCTTCCCCAAAGCATGGACAATGAGAAAATCAATTTTTTGGGATTCATATCTACAACTGTATTCACTCACTATGGTTCAACAATATATTCCTATAAGATCTTATTCACATGTAATCTGGTCGGCATGATGATAAAAAACATCAGTAAATAGTAAATAAGACATCATATTAACACTCAAATAGATAGATAAATGAAATGAATCCCAATGGGAAGAACGAAAATATTTGGATTTCGACATATTAAAATCTAGATAAGTAATATAATAGAACTAATCAACAATATTTGTTTTCATAACCATATCTGGTGACATAATTATCATTGTGGTGAGAGATAGAAAGACACTCAATCATAACCACCACTTATGTTGGGAAAAGATTTCCAAAATTAATAATGAATTTACGAAAAGAGACAAACCTCTATCTGATTGAACCTTCTCATAAACCGGTATGAGAAACCTCGATAACCCAACACCCAAACCAACACTATCATATACCAATGGTTATTCCCAATCCCCATGGGTCTATGAATAGCCCCTATCATCATATAAAATAATAGTTGGAATGGTTCTTCCTCAAACATTGTGGAAGTAAAAGAAACAAGCTATCTATGAGTAATGTATTGGAAGTTAAATGGGTTAAAAAAACAATGTAAAAAAACCATACCATAAAAATAGGAATAATCTCCCAAGTACCAACTCAGAAAAAACTAAAAAATTCGACGGAGTAATAGCTAAACCCACCTCCAAGTTATGCATTCCATTGCTCGTCCCTAGAAGAAGATAATCTAAAAACACCCAAAGTCACAAGTATTGTGTGAGAAAAATCATAGTAGGATTTCATCCAATGGTTCCATAACAAGATTCCATTATCAAATTAACCGTAAATGTTATTTCAATTTTTAAATAAATTAGTTTGAAATACTAAAGTAATAATTAAACAAATCATTCTTTACAATTAAAAAACAAAAATAATTTATCAATTCATGATTCACATTTCAAATTATGGAAATACATTTAAAATGTTGTAATATTCCTTTAATAAAAGGTTGATTTAGACAGATTGAAATTTTAGGAATATGGATTAAAGAAACACTTTTATATAAAATATTTATATAAATTCATAAGGCATGTAAGAACATTTACAATATTGGGTCGAATATACATTTGAAATACAAACAAGTGAGAAGCATCTTAATAGGATAAATAGGTTTGATAGTTATAGGATATATGGACATGATACTATGAAATAGAAATTATTTACATACATCCCTTTGTGTCTAAGGACAAAGAGGTCTCAACAAAATCTCCCAAGGGATGTATTGTACTGATATGAAGTATTAGAATGTTTTTTGTAGTAAAGTGTCACCCCAAAAAATGACTAACTACCTATGTCAATCATGTGCTCTAGTATAAAACAGTTTTGGGAAATTTATTTCATGCCTATTTAAATATAATTGTTCCCATTCTCTATTTCTAATATTCTAATATTCCATTTAAAAAACATAATATGATATTAATAAAAAACAATCATTTTCAAAAAGTTATAACCTTAAAGATTCCATCAAACCATTTTGAAGAATATTTTTACAAATAAGATTTTGAAACCAATTCATTAAATTCCACAATCCATTTAACAATTTAATTATTATATTTAATTATTATATAATTCCACAAATTTCATAACAACCCCCAATATAATAGAATTTTCTTTTTTTAGCATTTCCCACAAAAACTGGTTCCAAAATTAAATTAAAAAATTTAGTTAAATTAATTTCCAACAATTTCAAAATTAAAATTAAATATTCTAAATTTCCCAAATTTCCATAAGCACACCACAATTCAATGGATTTTCGGTTTTCCAATTTCATGCCAAAAACCAATTTCTATGGGATTTGATTATTACAAAACAAAATGAATTCCATTAAATCCAAACAACTCAATTTATTCAAATTATAACAATTGAAATTAAAAAAAGAAATTTAGGGTTATTGTAAATTGGGCATCATAATAGAACAACCTACCTCGGAGTCACTAGATCTCATAGTGTCAAACCCTAAATCAACATTTTACAAGGAATAATGAAAACAATGAAAAAGGGAATCAAACATATGTTTAAGATCACAAAAACAGGGTATTATATCCCTAAATTAATATAGGGATCCATGGAACTAGAGAGAGAAGAAGCGATACTAGGGGAAATATAGATTGGGATGAGTAAACTAACTATGAGAAGATCAAAGTGCATTCTTCTAGCATCAAATCACTTCTGAGAGGGATATAAGGGGGGAATCCTTTTTGATAGGTCCATCCATGGGAGAAACTATTTTGGAGTTGAAATAGTCCATCAGGTACCTTATATAGTGGTTTATGAAATTTTCATAATGTTTCATATTACGTAAACTCTTATCTGTACAGTTTCCTAGGAAAAGGCACATGGTTTAGAAAAATTGATCATAATCTATTGAAAAGTAATAAATGGGTTTCATAATTTCTCCTAAGAGAGAGAACATCATGGATAACCATGTTCCAACCTTTAAAAATATCATTGCCTTGGGTTTCATAGATTTCTATGACAGGGTTCATAGTTTGGAAAAAATGTGCACTAACCATGCTCTTTCCTGGAGAATTCCTATGTTTTAGAAAATTCACCTGATGAAATTCCAAACAATTCCTAACCAAATATTGAAAAAATGGGTTAAAAAATACCAAAAAATTGTAACATAATGTTACACCCACAATCCTACATGGGAATTTATTACTGAGTAACATTGATTGTTGGAGCTTTATATAATAATGAATCATCTCAGAAGGGATACCTATTGGGTTTCTGATGTTTTTACCTAAATTGACATGTATTAAGGCCTCATGCATTTGGTTCTATGAAAAATCGAATGGTTACACCTAAAACATTAAAACATGATTATCAAAATTAATATAAAAAAATAAGGCCTTTAGGATTTTGGGAATTTCTTCTTCCCTTCATACTTTTTCTTAATCCATGCTCAATACAAGAAAGTTTATTCCACCAAATCTAGAGAAAAACATACCCTATTATATCATCTCCACATCAACATACTTATTATTTGTTTATTTTTATATTCTAAGTGCATTGCATTTATTATTTTATGAAGATACGGTGAAATCAACTCTAACCTTATGGATTAATATTATCTTTCCTAGAGGGATTAATAGTGGGTTATTTTCCATTTTTTTATAACTTTTCACATCATCCTACAACTGACCGTACATAATATAATCATTGAGAGATGATGAAAACTGGACACTATTTAGAACTCTACCTAAATTATCTTCCTTGGTTTCTATATGAAACCGAGTAAAGAGTCTCATAAAGTCTTATTACACATTCGATTATAGAACTTCATGTAATAATATTATCATACTATGTGAATCTACAATTATAATTACACTTCCCCAAGTCACAGGTGATATTGAATTCAAATTTATTATGGTCTTCCACCCACCATATCTATTTGAGATTTATTTCCTTCTATGAAAATAAATATCTTAGACACTTCTAACCAGAAAAGACTATAATCATCTCCCCAAATCTGTAGGATCAAATATATATAATGAGATGATCAAATACAATGGGGGGTTAATTGTATACTTTAAAAAAAATTTGGAACCTCTAATGATGGAATATGACTTTATAAAAGAATGTTTATTAACCTTAAGGTAATATGTTTCATAAAGTTAGGTTTTATCTTTTAGATAACATAGTTTAACAATGTTAAAAAAATCACAAACCCTCTTAAATAAACCTTTTCATAGACATTATAACATTAAGATAAAAACATTTGAAATATTTTCATAAAGAAATGATTCTACATTAAAGCGTATATAATATTTAATATAATCATAGTTATAGAATTTGAATTTATAATAATGTTATACTTTCAAACTATAACATAGATAAAATAGAATCATAATAAAATAAAAACTTGTAAAAGAAAACAAGTAACAATAAGAATTTTTTAATCCAAAGAGAATGGTATCCAACAACCTTGGATAAGGGTTCCTTGATTTATAGTTTCAAGAAATATTGTCTTACTCAAACCCATGTAAGCCCTCAATCTAAAGATCTGTATCTATCTTCCTATCCCTTCAAGACCTCAATTTATATGGAAATCAAAACCTCTACATTCCATAACCAAAAACCCAAGATCATCATGATCGAATTCTACACAATGTATGTCTGAACAAGTTGTTCATGCCTGATCAAGTCATTCACGACATCCGCATGAAGAACTGAGTGCTGTAAAAGCCTATCTCTCTACAATTCACATCACAACTTTTTCACAATCACCAAATTCATCCTCTAAGTTCACTTAGTCATCTTTTTGTATCATTCAAAAGTACTCGTATTTATAGGAAAAACTTCTCAATGGTTTATTCCACTCCAATGGTCATATTTTCTAGAAATTTCAGAGGTACCTGGACACGTGTCAAACAAACAATAGTTAGTTTTAATGGATTTTACAAGATCATTTAATGTATAAGAAATGATTTATGTTTATAGTAAATGTTATGTATAAGAAAACATAGAATCAGATAATATTGGAATGATATATTATGTAATTCTAACAAAATCAAGAAAAAAGATTCTTAAGAAAATGAAATTCGGATTGAGAAAACGGTATCACTAGATTTTGGTACTAGTATCATAAAAATAGTATGACATTTTTATCGGTATCAATATCATAAAAATAATATTATATTTGTACGAGTATCAGTATCATAAAAATGGTATGAAATTTGAACCAATATCAGAATCAATAAAAACAGTATGACATTAATATCGGTATCGGTATCATAAAAACGTTATGACATTTCTACCAATATCAGAATCATAATGAACGGTATGACATTTGTAACGTAATGAAAAATCTGTATGTAAATGTAATGATAGATATATAATTAAACATTATGAAATATATATATATATATATAAGTAAACGTAATGACAAATATGTAATTATAACAGAATGACAATTCTGTAAGTAAAATGGAATGAGATTTCTGTAGGTAAATGTAATGATAATTCTGTAAGTAAACATAATTATAATTCTATAAGTAAATGTAGTGATAATTTTTCAAGTAAAACTGAATGATAATTCTATAAGTATAATGAATTTTCAAATTTGGAAGTTAAGAAAAAGTGTTTGTGAATTTGAAAACATAAAACCATAAGAAATGGAGAAGTCATAAGATAACCTTATTGACTCAAAAATGTTCCCCTTTTTGGAAATAACCAACAACATTGTTAGGGAAGAATATATTGAATTTGATAAATAAGTACTGAAAATTTATCTCCCACTTTGAATGAGATTTAGGATGAATACGACTAACGCCCCCTTAGGTTATGTCTCCCATGGATCATATTATTTAACTTTAGAATCTGGTTTTGTTTCTTAAGGAAATATCTCCCCCTTAGATAAACATTTCTTCTTAAAAGAAACACCACCTTACATAGACATAATTCATTCCTACCATACACCCCATTAATAGATTCTCCCACTTTGGAGTCTTTATTAAATTCATCTTTCGAAATAAATTCTCACCATTTGTGATTTTTCAAAAGGAATGGAGAAGTATAAGATGTACCTGTAAGGATAAGGAAACATATATTCGAAAACTAAATAAATATATGCAAGAAAATTCTTAAGGAACATTTTTAAATAATTTCTAGATAATAAATAAACACATAATGTAAAAAAAGCATCCAAATTCTTTTGCTGAGAAAGCATTTTCATTATTAAAGCTTTAAGTTTCTTCACTTCTTTAGGATCTTCTTGAAGCTTCTTCAGCAAGATCTTCTAATCATAATTCTTCTTTTATAAGAAAAATATCCTTTCTTATTGAGATTTGATTCTATCATCTTTATTCATAAAGAAATCTTCTTGAGCTGCCACTTTTTTAATGATTTCAGCCCTGACATCCTTCTCACTGCTTATAGACTAGGAAACAGAAATGAGTTGACTAAATTTATCAGAAATTGATGCCTAGAATTTGTTGAACAGATATTCAAAAGTATTTAAAGCATTGTTTATTGAATCCATGAAGTCACTGATGTGTCTAAGCTCTTCAATGATAGTTTTTGTGTGGTTAATGACTTTCTTACAAGTCACCTTCTGAGATTTATAATAAATCAAAAGATTACTGAAGTCTGCTTCTTGCTTGACCACCATGCCCATAAGTATATAGGTCAATTATGTCCATTGATTCAAGGTCTCAGGAATCATTTGACTCTAGGAAACTATATTTGATTGAACCGGAATATTTTTGACCATATTTCTTAGACACAACTTAACAAATTCATGCACAAAAAAGGAAAAGGATTCAGAATCCGAATCATCTTTTCCTTTCTAAACTCCTCTTGGAGTTACAGAATCCGGTTTCTCATTCCTTTTGGAAGACTTCTAAGGCATTTATTTTTTGGATGAGGCAAAAAAACACTCTTTCCTTTTACAGTATTTTGAACTAGGGTTTTTTCACCTAATACTTGAATAAAATTATGATCTCCTTGTTCATCTTATTCCCCTTTTGACTCATGTTCTTGAGGTCCTTCTTGTCTTTATTCTCCCAAGATCTCTTCCCCTTCATCGCTTTTTTGTTCATCCTCTTCTTTCCCTTATTCCTCCACTTAAATATCAACATGTTATTTAGCTTCATCTTCAACTTCTCATTCAATAACTTGATCTACAGAAACAGATTTAGATGTTGAACTCTGAAGAGTTCAAATATAATCTTCCACTTCCACTACCAGATATACATCCTTTCCCAATAGTTCAGAACCATTGGGAATGGTTGCAGAACCGTTGGTATATGTTATACCAACGGTTCTCCAAACCGTAGGGAAGTAAGCCATTGGGAAAGCTTTTCCAAATGGTTTACAGTGAACCATTGGTATAGGTTGAAAAAACGTAACATATCCCAACCATTGTGCCAAACCGTTGGGATAGTTTTTTCCAACTGTTTGGCTTGAACCATTGGGAAATCCAAGTAGCCTACCTCTTTCCCAATGGTTCTTTGAACCGTTGGTAAAAAAATCCTCAGAATTCTATGCCAATGGTTTCATAATGTTGGCATAGCCTATGCTGTGAAAACTGCACAGCAGCCAGCCTGCAATTTGCACAGCCCCCCTCATTTTCAATCATTTCCAATTATTGTACCTGCAATAAACTAACACATACATATACAATTATTGTACCTGCAATAACCAACTAACACATACATATAGAGAAAAAATTCATACAGATTTAACATATAATGCATCCTAGAACTATACACATCCAGAATTAAATAAGAATTCATAACATAATTATAAACATACATAATTCAATTAGAATTCAATTAAAAATTTAGATGACAATTATTTGTGGAATCCGGAATTCAATTCATAATTTGATCGTTTTTTCGAGTACCATATGTTTTTACTAGAAATGATTTCCATTTAAAAAAAATTACATACCCCTTGAGTGATACTTACCACACCGTGCCTCAGATTTAGGCGAGGTTAACTTGTACATGTCAAAAATGACCAATTGATCGCTTTCCTAAAGTATCAACTTATTCCGAAATATTTTGGTCGGTTTCCGTATGTCAGTTGTTGTTTTCACTTAAATTTTAGTGCTTTTTAAATAAAAGAGAGACACTTTGAGTAGTTCCTGCCACACTGTGCCTCAGATTGAGGCGAGGTTGACTCGTACACGTCAGAAATGACCCATGGATCATTGTTCTAAAATATCAACACAATTAGAATCCATTTGGCCGGTTTTCCGTATGTACTTAAAATGTTGTCCATTTTAAACATAAGAGAGACACTTTTGGTGGTGTCGGAAACACTGCGACTTGGATTGAGGTGCGGTTGACTTTTAAACGTAAAATATGACCCATGGATCATTTTCCTAAAGATTCATCAGATTTCAAAAGTGTTTGGTCGGTTTTTCGTATGCCAGTAGTTCTTCTCACTTATAATCCTGTCCATTTTAAACAAAATAGACACAGTTAGAGTGGTACCAGCCACACCGTGTCTCGAATTTAGATGGGGTTGACTCGTACACGTCTCAAATGACCCATGGATCATTTTCCTAAATTATCAACAAAATCCGAATGTGTTTGGTCAGTTTTCCGTATGTCAGTTGATGTTTTCACTTAAAATAATGTCCTTTTGAAAAAAAGAGGGACACTTTGAGTAGTGACGGCCACACCGCGCCTCAGATTGAGGCAGGGTAGATTCGTACACGTCACATATGACCCATGGAACATTTTGATAATGTATCAACACAATCAGAATCCTTTTGGTTAGTTTTTCGTATGTACTTAAAATGTTGAGCATTTTAAACAAAAGAGAGACACTTAGAGTGCTCCCAGCCACACCGCGCCTCAGATTGAGGTGGGGTTGACTTATACACATCACATATGACCCATGGATTATTTTCCTAAATCATAAACACATTTTTAATGTGTTTGCTCAGTTTTTCGTATGTCAGTTGTTGTTTTCACTTAAAATGATGTCCTTTTTAAACAAAAGAGAGACACTATGAATGGTGTCGGCCACACCACACCTCGTATTGAGGCGCGGTTGACTCGTACATGTCACATATGACCCATGGATCGTTGTGTTAAAGTATTGACACAATAAGAATCCATTCGGTTAGTTTTCCGTATGCTAGTTGTTGTTTTCACTTAAAATAAAGTGCATTTTAAACAAAAGAGAGAAACTTTGAGTGGTGTCGGCCACACCGCACCTCGAATTGAGGCAAGGTTGACTCGTACATGTCACATATGACCCATGGATTGTTCTCGTAACGTTTAAATGGGAAAAGAATGCGTTTGTTCAGTTTTTCATATGTATTTAAAATGTTGTCCATTTTAAACAAAAGAGAGAAACTTAGAGTGATCCCGGCCACACTGCGACTTGGATTGAGTCCGGTTTGGCTCGTACACGTCACATATGACCCATGTATCGTTGTGATAAATTATTAATATAATTCGAATGTGTTTGGTCAGTTTTCCGTATGTCAGTTGTTCTTTTCACTTATAATCCTTTCCATTTCAAACAAAAGAGACACAGTTAGAGTTGTACCGGCCACACCGTGCCTCAGATTTAGATGGGGTTGAATCCTATACATCTCAAATGAACCATGGATCATTTTGATAAAGTAAAAACACAATCCGAATGTGTTTGTTCAGTTTTCCATATGCTAGTTGATGTTTTCACTTAAAATGATATCCTTTTGAAACAATAGAGAGACACTTTGAGTGGTGTCAGCCACATCGCGCCTCAGATTGAGGCGGGGTTGACTCATACATGTCACATATGACCCATAGATCATTTTCCTAAATCATCAACACATTTAAAATGAATTTGGTCTATTTTTCGTATGTTAGTTGTTGTTTTCACTTAAAATGATGTCCATTTTAAACAAAAGAGAGACACTATGAATGGTGTCGGCCACACCGTGCCTCTGATTGAGGCAGGGTTGACTCCTACACATCAAATACGACCCATGGATCATTGTGCTAACGTATCGACACAATCAGAATAGGTTTGGTCGGTTTTCCGTATGCAAGTTGTTTTTGTCACTTAAAATGAAGTCCATTTTAAGCAAAAAAGAGACACTTTGAGTGGTGTCAGCCACACTACGCCTTGGATTGAGGAGAGGTTGACTCGTACACATCACGTATGACCCATGGATCATTCTCCAAAAGTTTCAATGGATGAAAAATTATTTTGTTCGGTTTTTCGTATGCACTTAAAATGTTGTCCATTTTAAACAAAAGAAAGACACTTAGAGTGATCCCGGCCACACTGCGACTCGGATTGAGCCTGGGTTGGCTCTTACACGTCACATATGACCCATAGATCGTTGTGATAAATTATTAATAGAATCCGAATGCGTTTGGTCAGTTTTCCGTATGCCAGTTCATCTTTTCACTTGTAATCATGTCCATTTTAAACAAAAGAGACACAGTTAGAGTGGTACTGGCCCCACCATGTCTCGAATTGAGGTAGGGTTGACTCGTGCACATCACATATTACCCATGGATCATTTTCCTAAATTATCAACCTAATATGAATCTGGTTTGTCAATTTTCCGAATGCCAGTTGTTGTTTTCATTTAAAATGAAGTCCATTTTAAACAAAAGAGAGACACTTTGGGTGGTGTAGGCCACACCACACCTCGTATTGAGGCGAGGTTGACTCTTACACATCACATATGACACATGGATCATTCTCCTAAAGTTTCAACGGAAATAGAATGTGTTTGGTAAGTTTTCCGTATGTACTTAAAATGTTGTCCATTTTAAACAAAAGAGAGAAACTTAGAGTGATCCCAGCCACACCATGACTCGAATTGAGCTCGGGCTGTCTCATATACATAACATATGACCCATGGATCATTGTGATAAATTATCAATAGAATCCGAATGCATTTGGTTAGATTTTTGTATGTCAGCTGTTCTTTTCACTTATAATCCTGTCCAATTTAAACAAAAGAGACACAGTTAGAGTGGTACCAGCCACACCACACCTCGGATTTAGACAGGGTTGACTCGTTCATATCTCAAATGACCCATGGATCATTGTTCTAAAGTATCAACACAATACGAATGCAGTTGGTCGGTTTTCTGTGTGCCATTTTATGTTTCTCTTAAAATTATATCCTTTTGAAACAAAAGAGAGACACTTAGAGTGGTGCCGGCCACACCGCGCCTCGGATTGAGGTGGGATTGACTCGTAAAAATCACATATGACCCATGGATCGTTTTCCTAAAGCATCAACACATTTTGAATGTGTTTGGTCTGTTTTTCGTATGTCAGTTGTTGTTTTCACTTAAAATGATGTCCATTTTAAACAAAAGAGAGAAACTATGAATGGTGTCAACCACACCATGCCTTGAATTGAGGCGGGGTTGACTCGTACACATCAAATATGTCCCATGGATTGTTTTACTAATGTATCAACACAATCAGAATCCGTTTGGTCAGTTTTTCGTATGCTATTTGTTGTTTTAACTTAAAATGAAATCCATTTTAAACAAAAGAGAGACCCTTTGAGTGGTGTCGGCCACACCGTGCCTCGGATTGAGGTTAGGATGACTCGTACACATTACATATGACCCATGGATCGTTATCTTAATGTTTCAATGGAAACCGAATGTGTTTGGTCAGTTTTTCCTATGTACTTAAAATGATGTCCATTTAAAACAAAAGAGAGACACTTAGAGTGATATCGGCCACACTGTGACTCGAATTGAGCACAAGTTGGCTTGTACACGTCACATATTACCCATGGATAGTTGTGATAAATTATCAACAGAATATGAATGCATTTGGTTGGTTTTCCGTATGATAGTTGCTCTTTTAACTTATAATCTTGTCAATTTAAAAAAAAGAGACACAGTAAGAGTGGTATCGGCCACACCGCACCTCGGATTGAGTTGGGGTTGACTTGTACACGTCACATATGACCCATGGATCATTGTGTAATGTATCAACACATTCTGAATCTGTATGGTTGGTTTTCCGTATTCCAGTTGTTGTTTTCATTAAAAAGAAGTCCATTTTAAACAAAAGAGTGACACATTGAGTGTTTTCGGCCACACCGCACCTTGGATTGAGGCGATGTTGACTCGTACACGTCACATATGACCCATGGATCGTTCTCCTATATATTCAATGGAAACTGAATGTGTTTGGTCAGTTTTGCATATGTACTTAAAATGTTCTCAATTTTAAACAAAAGAGAGACACTTAGAGTGATCCCGACCACACCGAGATTCATATTGAGCCCGGTTTGGCTCGTACACGTCACGTATGACCCATGGATCATTGTGATAAATTATCAACAGAATCCAAATTCATTTGGTCAGTTTTCCGTATGTCATTTTTTCTTTTCACTTATAATATTGTCCATTTTAAACAAAAGAGACATAGTTAGAGTGGTACCAGCCAAACCATGCCTTAGATTTAGACGGTGTTGACTCATACACGTCTCAAATTACCCAAGGATCATTGTGCTAAAGTATCAACACAATCCGAATTTGTTTGGTCAGTTTTCCGTATGCCAGTTGATATTTTCACTTAAAATGATATCCTTTTGAAACAAAAGAGAGACACATAGAGTGGTGTTGGCCACACCGCGCCTCAGATTGAGGTGGGGATAACTCATACATGTCACATATGACCCATGGATCATTTTCAAAAAGCATCAACACATTTTGAATGTGTTCGGTAGTTTTTCCTATGTCAGTTGTTGTTTTCACTTAAAATGATGTCTATTTTAAACAAAAGAGAGACACTATGAATGGTGTCGACCACAATGCACCTCAGATTGATGCACGGTTGACTCGTAAACATCAAATATGACCCATGGATCGTTGTGAAAATGTATTGACACAATCTGAATCCGTTTGGTCAGTTTTCCCTTTGCAGGTTGTTGCTTTCACTTAAAATGAAGTCCATTTTAAACAAAAGAGAGACACTTTGAGTGGTGTCGGCCACAGCATGCCTCATATTGAGGTGAGGTTTACTCTTACACGTCACATATGACCCATGGATTGTTCTCCAAAATTTTCAATGGAAACTGAATGTGTTTGGTCAGTTTTCCGTATGTACTTAAAATGTTGTCCATTTTAAACAAAAGAGAGACACTTAGAGTGATCCCAGCCACACCGCAACTCAGATTGAGCCAGGGTTGGCTCATACACATCACATATGTCCTATGGATCGTTGTAATAAATTATAAACATAATCTGAATGTTTTTGGTTAGTTTTCCGTATGCCAGTTGTTCTTTTCACTTATAATCTTGTCCATTTTAAACAAAAGAGACACAGTTAGAGTGGTTCCGGCTACACCGTGCCTCATATTAATGCGGGGTTGACTCTTACACATCACATATGACCCATGGATCATTGTTCTAAAGTATAAACACAATCCAAATCATTTTGTTTGGTTTTCCAAATTCCAGTTGTTGTTTTCATTTAAAATGAAATCCATTTAAAAAAAAGAGACACTTTGAGTGGGGTCGGCCACACCGCACCTCAGATTTAGACATGGTTGACTCGTACATGTCTCAAATGACCCATGTATCATTGTGATAAAGTATAAACACAATCCGAATGTGTTTGGTCGGTTTTCCGTATGCCAGTTTATGTTTTCACTTAAAATGATATCCTATTGAAACAAAAGAGAGACACTTAGAGTGTTTTCAGCCACACTGCACCTCGGATTGAGGCGGGGTTGACTCGTACACATCACATATGACCCATGGATGGTTGTTCTAAATTATCAACACAATAAGAATCTGTTTGGTTGGTTTTTCGTATGCTAGTTGTAGTATTCACTTAAAATGAAGTCCATTATAAACAAAAGAGAGACACTTTGAGTGGTGTTGGACACATCACATATCGTGTTGAGGTGAGATTGACTCATACACGTCACATATGACCCATGGATCGTTCTACTAAAGTTTCAATGGAAAAAAAATGTGTTTGGTCAGTTTTCCGTATGTACTTAAAATGTTGTCCATTTTAAACAAAAGAGATACACTTAGAGTGATCCCAACCACACCACGACTCGGATTGAGCCCGGGATGCCTCGTACACATCACATATGACCCATGGATCATTGTGATAAATTATCAATAGAAATCGAATGAGTTTGGTCAGTTTTCCATATGCCAGTTGTTCTTTTAACTTAAAATGATATCCTTTTGAAACAAAAGAGAGACACTTATAGTGGTTTCGGCCACACCGCGCCTCAGATTGAGGCAAGGCTGACTCGTACACGTCACATATGACCCATGGAACGTTTTCCTAAAGAATCAACACATTTTGAATGTGTTTGGTCAGTTTTCCATATGCCAGTTGTTGTTTTCACATAAAATGATGTCCATTTTAAACAAAAGAGAGACACTTTGAATGGTTTCGGCCACACTGCACCTAAGATTGAGGCGAGGTTGAATCATACACGTCACATATGACCCATGCATCGTTCTCCTAATATTTAAATGGAAACCAAATGTGTTTGGTCGATTTTCTATATGTACATAAAATGTTGTCCATTTTAAACCAAAGAGAGACACTTAGAGTGATCCCGGCCACACCGCGACTCATATTGAGCCCGAGATATCTCGTACATGTCCCATATGACCCATGGATCGTTGTGATAAATTATCAACACAATAAAAATGCATTTGGTCAGTTTTTCGTATGCCAGTTGTTCTTTTCACTTAAAATGATATCCTTTTGAAACAAAAGAGAGACACTTAGAGTGGTTCTGGCCACACCGTGCCACGGATTGAGGCAGGGTGGACTCGTACACGTCACAAATGACCCAGGGATCATTGTCCTAAATCATCAACACATTTCGAATGCGTTTGGTCAGTTTTTCTTATGTCAGTTGTTTTTTTACTTAAAATGATGTCCGTTTTAAACAAATGAGAGACACTATGAATGGTGAATGAGTCCTTAAAATGTAACCCATGTATTATACTAATAATTGAAAAGTAAAAAAATAAAACAAGGTATAATTCACATAACAAGGAGAATGTACAACAGGACTTTGTATTCAAATTAAAGTATATCATCACATGAATTTAATGAGTATGAGCTAATAAGCTTACCAAGACATTCATATAATTCAAGCCGTAGAAAAATGGAATAATCTTAAATATAATTGCATGATCAGCGAAATAAAAAAAATCATGTGAAATCAAGAAGGGTGGGGGGATGTCTGGGGGTCCAGGGAGGAGGGTGGGGGGCTATCCGGGGGGCTTTCCGGGGTCCAGGGAGGATGGTGGGGGGCTATCCAGGGGACTATCAGGGGGGCTGTCCAGGGGGTGTCCGGGGGGCTGTCCGGGGACCAAGGAGGAGGGTGGGTGGGTTGTGTGGTGGCCTGTCTGGGGGGTGTTTAGGGGGCTGTCTGGGGTCCAAGGAGGAGGGTGGGGGGACTGTCAGGGGGGCTGTCCTGGGGGCTATCCGGGGTCCAGGGAGGAGGGTGGGGGGCTGTCCAGGGGGCTGTTCGGGGGACTGTGTCAATTCCATCATCATCATCTTCAAAAATATGTCTTGGAATAACTTCAACTATGACACCAAATTCATGTCGAAGTTGGTCTTTGACATGAAAAACTTTTCTAGCCATTGATTCCAACACAAATGGTTCTTAGGTAGCAAGAGTGGGAGTCATATTAATTACTCGAAATCCAAAATCATCAATAAATGTTCCATGTATCTTCATCGAATCAAACCAATGTAATTTCATCATTGTGACTCGTACATGACAGTAATAATCCAATATTTTTATTTTCTCAACGAATCCATAATAACCCACATTTTCAAATCGCTGTCTACTATCTGATGCACTGGCAAAACAATATGTTGTGGAAGTAACCATAACACCATCATGTTGTGTCCTCATGTTCTTTTCTTGTTCTGTGAAAATAAATTTGTATCCATTGATAACAATTGATTTACAGTCACGAACCATAGTATTAGGACCACAAGCCAAAGCTCTTATTTCATTAGAGATAGAGTCAGTAGACAAACTCAATACCTACAATATAAATGACTATTAAACTTAATTAAATATTGATATAATTATTTTAAACAGTAATATTTTTACATTCAATTTTAACCAAGAAGAAAACTCTTTGCTAGGAAATGTCTCTCTTTTTCTCAAAGGTAAAGAACGATGCTTCCTATTTATCATTGTTTTATGTTCCCTATAGATAAAAAATAGGAATAGTTTAACAGATATATTTTTAAGATATACATATTCAATTTAGTTACCTGATATAGTCATCGAACAATTCATAATTGAATAAAACTGTGCAATGTGCCGTCTCCCACTCTTCATGGCTTAATGTATTCAATGTATATGATCCAACATTTCCTCCAATTTAAGGAAGTGATGGAAAAATGGGTTCAATTTTCTCATACTTTTATTCTTCATTTCTCATTGGTCTACTCATTCTAGTAGTAAGATCAGACAAATACATTGAGCAGAAATCCATACATTCTTGAGCCAAGTAACTGTTCATGATAGAACCTTTGGGATGATTTCTGTTTCGGACATAAGACTTTAATGTGAACATATTTATTTTAGTTGGATACTTCCAATGAAAAAAAAAGGTCCGCCGAGAAGTATTTTAGTGGGAATATAGATAGTCAGATGCAGCATGCATGTGAAAAATGATGGAGGAAATATTTTCCCCAAGTGACACAAAATTAATGGGGAATCTGTCAACATTTTTTGCAAGAAACACTTGGAAAACTTCTTAGAACAAAGATCTCTAAACAAATGGAACAACCTAATAACATTCACCCTTACATTATTGGAAAAAATATGATAGATTGATGTTGGAAGCAACTCATGCAGTAGAACATGATAATCATGAGTCTTCAAAGATTTTAGCTTCAACTCTCTTCTGTTGACCCATTTAGATATGTTGCTTGAATATATAGCAGGAACTCTAATAGTCTCTAATACTTCAATAAATAGTTTTTTTTCATAGGTGTCATAACAGAAGAAGCACATGGAAGTTGAAATTTATTTTCACTGATACGCACAGGATGCAATTCTAGTTTGATTTCCCAATCCACCAGGTCACGCCGAGATCGTAAATCATCTTTTGTCTTCCCCTTGATATTTAGAAGAACCGAAAGAAACATTTCACAAATATTCTTTTCAATATTCATTACATCTAAGCAATGGCGTAACATTTTGGTTGACCAATAAGGAAAATAAAAAAAGATACTCCTCTTCCCCCATTTGTAATAGGTGTCAGTGGAAACATTCTTTCTCTTTCCAGATTTCATTTGACCCTTTCCGAATGAAAAAATGAAATCATTCAATTCATTAAGCACATCAGTTCCAGACATACATTGAGGTGGATCATCGGCCTCTATGGTATTATCAAATCTTCAATGTTTCATTCTATATGGATGATCATTTGGAAAGAATCACTGATGTCCCATAAAACTGAAACTACAACGATGTTTCAGTCTTCTGGATCGGGTATTATTCATACAAACTAGGAATGATAGTTTTCCCTTCGTGCTCCATCCATACATCATTTCATAAGCTGGAAATCATTGATTGTCCACATAAGTGCAGCACGCATCTGAAATATGTCTTTCGAACATGCATCATATGTGCGCACACCCACAACCCAAAGAAGTTTCAACTCTTTTATTAAAAGTTGCATGTATACATCAATATCAATGTCAGGATCAGAAGGACAAGATATGAGTATACTCATGAAAGTGAAAGGTTTTTTCATACACATCCATGGGGGAATATTATAAATGTGTATAAAAACTGGCCATGTGCTGCGCAAAGTAAGCATCTGCCCAAACGGATTAAAACCGTCGCATGAAAGACCCAGCCTCACATTACACACGTCAGCTGCAAAATCAGGATGTCGAGCATCAAATCTCTTCCATGGAAATCCATTTGCAGGATGAACCAACTCATCATTAGTCTTCTTTCTCTTGGTATCATTCCACCTCATTTTTATTGATATGTTATCAGACGTAAAAAGATTCTAGAGTCTTGGGATCAATGGAATGTTCTACAATACATTCGGTGGAACACGGGATGGTGTTCCATCAGATTTTGACTTCTAGCAGGATGTGCCACATTTTATACAATCATTTAGTTCAGAAGTTTCCTTCTAGAATAAAATGCAATCTTTCGGGCAACCATGAATTTTGTTTCTTAAAAATCCAAGTTCCTCAACTAACTTCCATGCCATATAGTGGTTTGAGGGAAAATATGCATCATCTGGAAGTAAATCCTTTAAGAGGGTAAGAATTTAATCAATTGCTGTATTAGAAATCCCATACATAGTTTTCCTATGAAACAATAAGATTAAAAATTATAGCTTTTTCATTTTATCACATTATTGATATACTGGAGTCGTGGCAGCATCATTCAATTTTTTCACCCTTTCAATATCATCACTTTCACTAGATGCATCAATTGTCCTCATATCTAAGTCTTCTTGAGTAGAAATCCTTTCTTTTTCATGATGATGAATAAATGGAAACTGACCATATAACAAATTCTCCATTCCAGTCCTTTCATTTCGATCATCACCAATTTGATATTTCATTTTCTCCCCATTGTGATACCACACAAAGTAGTTTGCTTGAAAACTATTTTTGGTTATGTGGTAGCTTACTTCTTCATGGTTCAACCAAGGTCTACCAACACAATTGGAACATGGTCAGTGTATGCTACCACTATCTGAAGCATTGTGAAATGAAAAATCTATAAATCTCTCCAAATTGTTTTGAAAATCTCATTAGATCTGATCAGTTTCGTACATCCAACTTCTATCCATTATATAAAAATAATTTATATAAGTCACTTTTTCATAAACAATTCAATAGGATTGAACATTAATAGAAAATACATTTTAGTATATGATAAAGGAAGAAGTTTCTAGTCGATGTAGTGAACTATTAAAATAATGTAATGAACAAGTACTCATAAATTAAATTAAAATTTATTTATATTCATTTTAATTAGGTCTATAAGAGGAACATGCCTCAGGTCCCATTATGTGTTATAGGGATCCCAAATCATTCATTCTTGTTCAATAACTCATTATTGGCACCTCTATGGCCATACCATTCATTTCCCAAATACTTCCCCAAGTCAAGCGCACCACATGGGTGAATATATTTTAGGCTTCTACACTAATACATTGTTCATGTCTTGTAAAAATATTTAATTTCATTAAGTATAGACAAAAACATTTATTTTTAAATTTTAGATTAATAATAAAGTATGTCAATTATAACAACATTACTGAATTAAACATGTGACTTATCTAACATTTTAATGGATGTCTACACATGCCAGCATGGGTAGTGAAAAGCACCCCACCCTCATAAAAGTGGGTATTGGCCAAGAAGGACACATAATATACAACGTACAATGTGAGACATATTTAATTGACCCTAAAGTTATAATAGTAAAGTCATCTTGGGGGAAATGGAATATATGATACTAGTTAACTGATGAATTCAAAAGCTCGTATTCCATATGTTGGACACTATCTAAGTTAAGAAATCATGTGAGGATGGGTTTACATCATTCGATTTCTTACATGCTAGTGAGAACGAATGCTTGAATTAATGACTTGAGTTCATTGATTAAATGAGGGTAGAGGTTGTATAGGCTATGTAAACCGAATGATTAAATAAGGGTAGAGGTTTCATACAATGTTCATGGTGGGAGAGTCTCATCCGATTTAGAAACTAAAATAAATTACCATCATAGGTATCAGTAAGAAACATCAGCATCAAAATAAACTCCAAATAAAAAAGGACTAAATACATCAAAATTTTTAATAATTCACTACTATGCATGGTTTATCCACATGTTTAGCAGTAATTATATGACTTAGTCATGAACCACCTCTACAGATCCCAGTTTTCACCAATAAACAAAACGTAAATATCTCAAAATATCTTTAAAACTACTCATTAATAGGCTCAAAACGTAAATATAATCTTGAACCAACCATGGATTCTCTTTCACAACACATTCTCACACACCAGTTATCTCACGTGTTACTAAATACCAAACATAGTCACATAGTCTACTATAACAAATTACATTACACAAGCCTTATTTAAAAATTATTTTTTAATAAAACACTTTCCTTAAGGAATTTTTATGAAAATATTCATAAAAACTTTTCCAAAAATTAATAAACACATATAAATAAATTTCCAAGTAACAATTAATTACAAGATGAAAAAAATCATAAAAACACATACATAGAAAATCTAGAATCCAACTGCAATGAATTTGAGATGCTTCTTCTTCGATGGAGGTATAAGGATTTAATTAATAAAATGGATTGGAATGGATAAAGTCCTGATTAAATAAAAACACAAAAAATGATATACACATCAAAATCAAAACATAAAACTAAAATATGAGATTAATAACAATAAAAACACGGTATCACTTAAATATTTTATGTGTTCGTAGAAGACAATAACTGATTTGAGATGATTCAAATAAAGTTTCACAGGTTCAGATGGGGGAAGTCGCTAGAGGTGCTGAGTTGTGTAGACATTTATGGTTCTGTCATGAATGGGGGAGAGCAGCGGCCGATTCTATATTTAGGGTAAACATTTTCCCATGGTTTTTAAAAACCATTGGGAAAGGGATTTTTTACCAACATTTTAAGCAAACCGTTGGTAAAGAAGCATTGGGAAAACCTGCATTTCTAGTAGTGTTCCCCTAAAACATCATCATTGTATACTTGAAAGCTATGATCTTCCATTTATTGAAAGGGTTCTGATATTTCTAAGACATTCTTGGATTTCTGAGTTTCTAGAGTGGCAACCTGTTACTTAAGAAAAACATGAGATTCTGGTAATTCTTGATATTTCTTATCTACAGCTTTAAAAAAAGACTGACATACTTGGGCTTCTGAGGATTTCTTATTCAATATCTTATCCTTCTTTTCATTATCTATATTCTCAGCCTGTATGAGTTTTAAGGCCTTAGCCTCTTCAAGATTTAATCCAAAGGAAGGATAACTTTCCTTTCTGGTAGCTACCATCTCTCTACATTTTTCAACAGTTTCCTCAAAATAGGCTTTTGGCTTCATTGTAGGAGGAGGTTCTAATACCCAAACATCGAGAACAGGTGATGGTAAGCTTGGTTCTTCATTTTTACTTTTATTAGGTATAGATTTTGAAGACCCTGTAATATCAACATTCTTCTAGAAAACAATTTCTTTAAAATATTTGGATTTCGATAAATACTCTACCTTCATTCTTCTAATAGTATCATCACTAAACAAAAATATATTAAATGGATTAGAGACTGATTGTCAAGGGACATTCGGCTCTTGAAGGAACATAAAAATTATTCTAGAGATATTTTTTGGATACATAAGAATCTGATATCTAATGGTTCATCCTTTTACTACTTGGATGAATGTAGAAAATATGAATTCTAAACTTTTGAGGTAAGATAAAAAATGAATTGAAAATATTTAAATACCAAAACATGAAACATTAAATTAGAAAGAGAAGAGTAAGAAAATGTACCTTTTGTAATACTCTAAAGAATTTATCGGTATTATAATAATTCTATTGTATGTTTTAGAAATTGTGAATTTTTATTTCCATAATTTCAATTATAAAAATTTCAGTTTTGAGAATTTTAATTCTGATAATTTCAATTCTGATAATTTCAATTCTGAAAATTTCAATTCCGAGATTTTCAATTTCAAGAATTTCTATTTTTTGAATTTCAATTCCAGGAATTTCAATTCAGATAATTTCAATTATAAATAGAAAGATAATAAGGATTTTCATAATGAATGATGAAAAAAAATTCTTAAAGAAATATTAAGAAGGAAAAACAAACAAGAATATGTACTCCCCCTGAAATAATGAGCGACTTAATATTAAGAGAAGATTTAAACAAATAGTATATATGAATTATTACCTTACAGTGATCATTTCTAGCTTTTATTTAATGTATTTAAATCTATCAAAAGGTAATGGTTTTGTAAATATATCATAAAGTTATTCTTGCATTCCGATGATTTGAAGAATAATATATTTTTTATGTGAGTGATCCATAAGAAAGTGATGTCTAATATCTATGTGATTTCCATGAGAGTGATGTATAGGGTTTTTAATTAGGGAAATGAAACTTGTGTTATCACACATTATTTTAGTTTTAGTAAAACTCACACCATAGTCATTGAGTGTGTGTTTCATCAACTACACTTGATCACAACAACATCCAACTGCTTCATATTCAGATTCAGCAGTGGAAAGTGTTATAGAATGTTGTTTTTTACAAGACCCAGAAACTAAGGAATCTCTTAATAAATGAAAATCTATAGATGTACTTTTCCTATCAATTTTACAACCACCAGATTCTACTTCCAAAAAATATTTAAGTTCAAAATCATTTCTAGAAGAATAAAATAGTTCAAATTCTAATGTTCCCTTTAAATAATGAAAAATCCATTTTTATAGAATTTAAATGGGAATTTTTAGGATTTTCATGGAATCATTCACATAAGTATACCAAAATCCTTAGGCCGAGTCAACTGGTTATTAATTAAAGTAAAAATCCTATCATTCCTCTATAAGATGTTTGATCCATAGGTTTTCTTGCATCCTCAATTTCAAGAGTAATTGAGGTTCTGATAGAAGTACTTATACTCTTAGAGTTTTCATAAAAAAACTTTTTAAGAATATATTTTGTATACTTAGGTTGATATTTGTAAGATCCTTTCGGTTTTTGAGAAATTTGAAAACCATGAAAAACATTAACTCACCCATCATACTTATCTCAAACGCAAATTTCATAATATTCACAAAGGAATCAATTAAGGATTGATATGTTGATCTGAAGATGATATCATCAACATAAATTTAAACAATAAAAACACCTTTATTAAGTTTCTTAATTAAAAGGATTAGATTTGTGGTTCCCTTAATAGAGTTAATTTGAAGCAAAAATCCTAAAAGTCTATCATACCAAGCACTAAAGGCTTATTTAAGTCCATATAAAGGCTTGGTAAATTTGTAAACATGATTAGGATATTTTGTATCTTCAATACCAGGGGTTTAATCTACATAGACATCCTTTTATACAAAACTGTGGAGGAAATCACACTTCACATCCATTTTATAATGTTTGAAATTAAAGAATGTTGCAAAGGATAAAATAATATGGATAGATTCAATTCTTTCTATAGGAGCATAGGTTTCTCTATAGTCTATACCTTCTTGTTGATTATAGCCTTTAGAAACTAATCATGACTAATTTCTAATAATAATTTCATTTTCATCACATTTATTTCTAAAAACCCATTTTACTCCAATAACGGACATTTTCTTAGCCTTCTTTTTGATTATAGTCATGGATTTCGTATGGTTTGAAGTTGCTATAAAGGAAAAACTGCAATTTCCATTGTTCTTCTTAATATTATCATCGTCTCTCTTCATTATAGTTTTATATTAAAGAAGAGTTACAAACAGCTCATCTAGAGAAATCAGAGTAACTTTCCTATTCTCATATGTAGTTGTCCTCTTGGATTCCCATTCGTTAGGCATAATGTTTGTAATCTTGTCTATAAGAATATCATTATCTAAACATTTCTCACCCATTTATTGTAAGTTGTTGAAAATAGTCATAATTTTTTTTGAACCTTACATATGGGTTCTCCATAAGGAATACATAAACCATAATATTTGACTCTATACATGGCTCTTCTTGTTTAAATGACTTTAGAAGTTCCAAAGTGGGTTACTTCAAGAATCTTCCAAATTATATTTGCAACATCACAAGATTAAATTTGGCTATATATATTTCTATTCATGGAGAAAAGAATAGTTTTATGTACCTTAATGTTCAGCTGGTATTGTACCTTTTCTAGATTAGTCATGGTTCTATGTTCCTTATCAAGAATTTTATAATCTCCAGTTAACATTATGTAGTTGTCTACACCTGTGTTTATCATGAAGGTATTAATTATATCTCTCCAGTACTCAGTGTCATTTCCATCGACAATTGGTGATCTAGTAGGATTGAGATTGTCTAAAGATCCAACATGAATGCCTTCTATACAAAAATAATATTTCATTCCAAAAAAAATTGTTAGAAGTAATTATTTATAAATAGAGATTAAAAAATATGAAGGAGTTAAGAACAATTAAATATTTTGAAGGAAAAATTATATGTGAATATATGTATTTTAGAAGCCTACTCTGATACTAATTGTATGATCGAATATATAAAATGAGATGCTCAAAAAAGAGTGGGGTGAATTGTATACATTAAAAATTGATTTGGAACATTTAATGTTGGTATAAGACTTTTTGAATGAATGTTTCTTAACGTTAAGGAAATATGTTTCATAATGTTTTCTTTTAACATTACGAAAACTTATTTTAAAAAAGTTCAAAAAATCAACAAACCACTTAAAGAAACTTTTTCTTACACTTTATAACCTTAAGATAAAAATCTAAGAAGGTTTTTCTTAAAGGAAAGATTCTCCCTTAAAGCATATAGAATTTTAAATATAATCAGAGTAACAGAATTTAAATGTATACGAAATTTATACTTTATAACATTAACAAAGTTAAAATAGAAGTGGAATAAAAAGACAACTAGGAATAGAAAAAAATTAACAATAAGATTCTTTTAACCTAATGGAATGGGTATCTAATAACCTTGGATAAAGGTTCCAAGATTTATACATTCAATAATTTCTATGTTACTCAAACGCATGTAAGCCCTCAATCCGAAGATTGTTATCTATCTTAATATCCCTGAAAGCCCTCAATTTTGAAGGAAATAAGATCCTCTGTCTTCCAAACCCTGAATCCCATGATCAGCATGATCAGAGCCTACAGAAAGCAAGTCTGAACAATTTTTTCACGCATAAAAAAGTTGTTCATGACATCCTCACAAAGCACTAAGAGTTTTAAGAGCCACCCTCTCTAAAAATCACATCACATATTTTTCACATTCATCAAATTCATCCACGAAGTTAACTTATTCATATTTTTGGATCCTTCAAATGAACATGTATTTATAGGAAATACTTCTCAATGGTCAACTCCACTCCAACGGTCATATTTTCCCTAAATTTCGGAGGGACTTGGACACGTGCAAACAGAAAACGGTAAGATTGTAACAGATTGTATGACATTGTTTCATGTATAAGAGAAGATTTTAAGTTTAAATGTAAATGTTATGTAGAAGAAAACATAAAATCCAATGATATTGGAATGATACATTAAGAAATTATAACAATATCGAGGAAACAGATTCTTAATAAAATGAAAATCAGATTGAGAAAATGGTATCACTATCTTTGGGTACCGGTATCATAAAAATGGTAGGAAATTATGTATCGGTATCAGTATCATCAAAACAGTGTGACATTTGTATCAGTATCTATATCATAAAAATGGTATGATATTTTTACCAATATCGGTATCATAAAAAATGGCATGACATCTGTATTGGTATCCGTACCATAAAAATAGTATGACATTTGTTCCATTATTGGTATCATAAAAAAGGGTATCAAATTTGTAACGTAATGAAAAATATGTATGTAAAAATGATGAAATATATATAAGTAAACGTAATGACATATATATAAGTAAAAATAATGAAAAATTAATAAGTATTACAAAATGAAAATTCTATAAGTATAACTGAATGTGATTTCTGTAGGTAAACATAATGTGAATTATATAATTAAACGTAATGATAATTCTATAAGTAATCATAGTGAGAATTATGTATGTATAATGGAATGAAAATTATTTAAGTATAACGGAATTAAAAATTCAGAACATAAGAAAAAGTGTTTGTGATTTTCAAAACATAAAGCCATAATGAATGGAGAAGTCATAATATTACCTTATTTACTCAAAAAAATTGACAGTGATGCCTACACTTAAGAATAGTCATAATCACATAAATATCTAAATAATGATTCAGGTAATTCCATTAACATAGTTATAGCTGATGAGATCCATTAGACAAAACATGATCATCCAATATAAGCATGAAACTGAGACCAATGAAATAATCAACACAGTGCACCACATACCCCTTACCTAGCTTTGATAAGATCAGAATTTGATTTGATGTCAGAGGAGACTTCAAATCATCATAGAAGACTGAAATTTCACATCTCATTAAAATTTCAACCCATTACCAATAATATTATTCAAAGGAAATTACAACTTTTATAAATCCTTGATTAAAAATACATGGTATCCGACAATGACATGGATGCTAAGAATCATAAATATGTTCCATGTATACTCCCATAACAAAAAAACCAACCCCTTCTCAGGATGAACTGATAAGACAAGATTATAAATCACATTTTATAAGAACACTACATTTTTTATCCATAAACTACATTTTGAAATCTTTAAAGACAGATGTTCACTCTTCATGATTTCTAAAACAAAACAAAAATGGTTCATATAAGTGCACTCTAATAAAAGATAAAGAAAAATATCATCTTTGAACAATACCACAAAGGTCTCAATATACTCCTGGAATATTCGGTACATTAAATCCATAAACGATCCATAACATTAGTTATAACAATAGGTATAAAAATATACAATTAATGGAAATACCTACAACTAAAAGTCATATTAATTGTATAAAACTTCCAAAATCTAAGATGATAATAAATTAAAAGAATATCGATATTTGAAAACCAACTTTCCCCCTTTAAATGTTAATAAAAGTAAAACCCATGGGGAAAATACTATTTTTTCTTAACTATAACCGTATTTAACTTCTAATATAATATAAAAAATAAGAGTGAACCATCTACCATCTTGGAATAGAGCATAGGGGATGCACCAAGTGAAACACAAGAGATAAAAAACCATTCACCATTAGATTATCCAACTGAATATTGTGCACTTTTAGATCCACTATTTCTATATGATATGTTGCTATTGAAACTGAGTATATACCTGGTAACTAGAACATCATTAACTCTACCATCCTATGTGGAGTAAGACTTGATATTTTTTATGGAAAAAAGATAGGAATGTCCCAAAAAACTGTGGAAAGAACAATAATAGAAGAAATTTCATTAGGATAAACTACTAATGAGGACTTAAGGATCCCAATCTATAGGTGGGAAGGACATGAAGGTACCGACCACATACCCCAATCATAATGAGATACCTAAGGGTTCCCATTATAAGTAAATAACAAAATATAAAAAAGATAAAAATAAATATCCTCATGGTGAAAAATAAGTTAATAAATCTCGATGATGATTTCAAATAGATCCATATTGAGAATGAATGAATCCTAAAATAACTCTACATCTATTATCAACAAAAAACAAGAGAAACATTGAAACCCCCACTCTTTCATTTTCCTAATAGGTGACACTGACTCCATTACCAAGGAAATGATATCTATTAGATATTTGAGAACATCAATAAAATTGGAAGAAATAAATGAGTGGGAGGACATAGTATAAAATAAATCATCCACTATTGAGAATATAGTATATATGGTATGTCTTACTATCACTGAAGTTGCATCAAAATCCATAATGAAATAATGAATTTTCTAAAGGTACTTCAATCACAAGGCTTGTGGTTAGAGCCCTGTTATCCCTTAAGAATTTCACTACACTATACTCACCTATGAAATTGAAGATCCCTGACCATAAATAGGTGTAGAAATTTACTTACAGAATCTCTACAGATTGATATATTAACCACAACCAGTACACATCTTCATAAGTGGAGGATAAAAATGCTGGTTGTGTCCCATATATCCATAATTATAGCATGTTAGGGGAACAATAATGGTTATAAATGACAGGTTAGTGGAGTTATGTTGTTGAGAAATATCTTCACCACCCATGTGATGCTCATGCCACTTCAACTTCCCTCACTATGCCCTATTGAAGCTACCACAAGGTTAAAGGAAAAGGGAATAATTTCTAACATTGACTACCAAATACATCTATACCATCGTATCTCTATTTACCATATATGTAGTGGTATAATGATGCATTAAAAATATGTTCTATCTAATATCTAGTCAAAAACCTACATGTACTTTTGAACCTTCTACTTATATTTTTTTATAATTATATAGAAAAAAATGAACACCATGAACTGATTGGAGTACATCGACATTAATTGATCTTCCTTATATTAGGAGTGGAAATCCTGATACTTTTGCATCACCAGGGGACTATGGATAGTAATTATAGAATAAGATAGTCCTGAAACCCTTCATATCTACGAAAAAAATTCTATCTTACTATACCATGGAATACCACCATCACTTATTGTGTCCATCATGTCAGAAAATTTTGCACTTCACCTTGATATTCTCATGTGTATCAAGTGTGTCAATGATCTGATTGTTCTTGTCCAGCCAGTCCTCCACCTCTTGGGGTTAATTAAAACAATAATATATGGTTTCTTCTCTAATAAAAACTCTCTTGATTGACCCCTTTATCATTCCTCTCTAGTTTTAACTCAAAAACCACGTTCCAAAATTTTGGTGGATTTTGATCATTGATGAGAACTACTCTCAATATTTCCTTTATATGTTTTATATCCAATAGAATATTCCCTTGAGTATCATCCACTACACCATCATATAGAAATTATTGAATATTCTATGGTGGAATATTTTTTCACATCTAAATCCAAAGAGGAGATCAAGAACTTGAAAAATCATAGTTCAAACTAGAAAACAATATGAAAAGATGGATATTGATATCAATTCCTCAAAACAAGAGACAAAAATCTAAATATCCTTTTGAAACATGAGTTTCATCATGTTAAGAGGTGGCTATGAACTCATAATAACCCACTACAAAATTCTCAAAAATCATATCTCTTGTCTTCAAACTACCCAAAACGTAGAACCAAACATCAATCAATACCAAATTATAGTTAACCAAGCCAGGTACACAGCCATATGGGCACCCAAACCAACTCATCACATTCCTTATGGGAATTCTCCAGCCTCATAGGATGGTCACTAGCACTAATGAATAAAAAAATAGGATTGAATAATTTCACCAAACTTAATTTGGAAACTTGGAATATATATATATATATATAGTTGGAGGAAATAGTAGAAGAGAAAACATGAATTATATCTATAACACTAAAATAATAGGGTAAGGGATGAGACAAAAATATAGATAAAAAATATCAAATACACGATTCCAACAAAAAATTACTTGTCCAAAGTTGATAAAATTTTAATCCATGTGATAAGAAGACAACATCCAGCTATATCACTACTGAATACACAAATCAGTGGATTGACATCTCACAACCTCATTATAGTGAACTTCCTTTCATTAAAATGAATGACATGACAAGGTCCATCAAATATTGAAGGGGTGTAGGGTGTGGGCTTATAGGACAATAGGATCCCACCTAAGTATTTCATACTAATTCACTTAAAACAATATGAACAAGCTAAAGGTAAAGGAAAACAAGGATTTACAATTAGTAAGAAAAATTTTATATCACATCATTGTAAAAAAAATCCCCATTTTCATAGTTTCTAGTAATCTATGTAAAATAATTACAATGCATATCATGTATATAAAATAAATTAATCAATTAAAAGTGATATAACTCAATAGAATCGGTAATATACTTATAAGGGTCACTACTGGTCAATATATATAGAACACCCATACCCAAGACATTTAAAATCATGGGTATTAATTAACTGGACCTATGAATAAAATCTAGAGAGATGAGGAATAGTACAAAAAGTGAACATTTAAATAGTGTCAAAAATTTCCCTGTAAGAAATATCTTATGGTGTAGAGGAACACCTAATTATTTAACCCCTTGATGATATAAATAGGTGAATCAAATTACTACACATTAACCCTAAGTATATAAGTCATCCCAGGTGATACATTTTCTCAAAGACTTCATCATGAACCTTCTTGAAATCCATTTCACAAACTCGTTTCACAAGTCATTAAAAACACTGATTTTCCTTATAACAAAATAAGGTGGAAAACCATTTTCCAAAGCCCCATTTTTACACAAACAAAATTCAGTCAATCAATCATTCAATTTTATGTATTAAAATTTTTATAATACCCGAGAAATAAATTTCAATCCAACATAGGCTAGAGACAGAACTACCTATATCCATCTTGGGTGACAAACACCCACACCTTGATTTATAACCACTAGCAGGAACACAAAACAACATAAAAAGGCTCTACCAACAATTTCTAAAATTTATAATCAAATTCCAAAATAAAAATGGTCATAAGATAGGATAGGTCAATCATACAAAAGAGAAAACAATCCTTCAACACTACAACTAACAACAAACCTACCCTATGAAGAATATTAGAAAGTGGATCTAGAATGGATCAAGAAGAACATCACCACATGATTAAAAGATCTTAATATGTAATGTAAAAACTCTATTTTCACCCACTACAATGGTAATATAGATTGATCACTTACCTGGAGTGATGCATTGCATCTAGCATGATGACCAATCACAAAAAAATGATCCTAATGTATTAGAGGTCCCAAAACATCTAGTGAAATATTTATGTTTTGAGAGATAATCCTACATGTCAAATGAAAAAATTAATATGTGTAGAATAGTTAAAAATACCGGACCCAAACCATTGAAGATGTGAAACCCTTTCACAATGTGAATTTCATAATTTATAAGATACACCTAAAATTTTATCACATCGAATTAAAAATAACTCTAGTCTACCTCTTTATGATGGGAACCACTTTAAAATATTGTAAACTTGTAAAATTAGAAACTATCTTATGAAATATTATATGAAATACATTTATGTTTTTTGACTTATTCATGACATGAATGTGTCCAATAGAGATATCATAGTTTAAATTCCATATAAAAACACTAAATCACCTATGAAGCATTCCAAACCCACATAGAACCCTTGAAATCTTTTGAATACAATTTCTATATACCCCAATAGTACAAACAACATACATATATGTACATTAGATAATTTTCCACAATTAATGATCTTCTTCCATAAAAGGCCTAAAATGATCCCAAACAAAAAAAGAAAATTTCATGAGGGATGATAAAATATTCATAAATTTACCATAATGTTACAGTAACACTATGAGATTTTATAAAATATATTTTTAAAATAATATTAATACTTATAGTGTTAGTTAAATCATATCCATGAGATTGGAGGGTATGGATAAGATTAAAAATATATTGAAAATTATTTAGTATACACATGAATAACATAAATTCATTGTTTATTAATTGATTATAAATAAAAATTAATATCATTTGAATATAAATGTCATTTTTTCTAAAAAATATATTTTTTACCATACAATGGATTTTGAAATGCCATGATATTTCAAAATAAGAACATTGTATTTGATAGCGTGTATGACATGCAAAACCAAGTGTGTAATGGAATTTAATATCAAGAGACTTTACAATATAATTACTATTTTAAATTAATTAAATATATTATATATAAAAAAAATTATGGACTACTTAGTTCTCTTGTGTTACATGAAACAAATACTTTTTTCTATATCTTGTGTTCCATGTAAGATCGAGTTTTTCCAGACAAAAATATATTACTAAAATAATATTATATAATAAAATAAGATATATACTCGCCATTAAATTAGAATTAATGAATATTATTAACTAAATTATGAAAATATATGACTCACAAAAATATAATATGATTTAATTGGTTACCAATTAATTATAATAAAAAATATAAACCATTTATATATAAAGGAAATATTTTTATTTTATGCTCCCCATGGTGTTTTTTATTAATAAATTAAATTAATTACAATTACTAAATGATATGAGTTAAATATATTTCTTAAATATTCATTCAAATATTATTCACATATATCAAATAGATTTTATATATATTATATAAGAATATACCTGATTTTATGCAAAAAAGTCATATTTTTCTAAATGCAATTTTACCAGCTTTTGATGGGGAGCATATTTTAAGTCCAATTTTTTGAAAATTTTATAAATTTTATATGTAAAAATAAAATTTATTTTTTAAATATAATGATAAAAATTAGTTTTGGATGAATTTGCGGTATTTTTCTGTGAAGTATCATTTTTTGATGAATTGGGAAAATACTGAATTTTAATTTAAAACTTCATTTTCATATAATTTATATATAAAGATAAATGATATTATAAATTGGTTTTAAATTTTAATTATATAAATTTTATATCAATTAATCAAATTTATTTCATTTCAAAAAAATTTACTTTGAAATTGAATATAAAAACATAGAAATCTTTTGAACATTTGTTGTTAAAACCCCACTTTGTTTTCTTATCAGTGGGATTGAATGTCAATTAATTTATGAAATATTTTTTATTATAATTTGAACAAATGAATACCATTTTATAAATAATAATCATTTCTAATTTATAATACATTAAAATTATATTTCAAAGAAAGTATTTGTCAAAGTGATTATAATTAATTACATCGATTAGGAGGAAACTTAGCTTCACAAGGGGGTGAACGTTAAACATTAGGGTAAAATAGACCTAGAAGTTTTTCAAAAAACCTTTTATATGTTTTTTTGACCCTATACTCCATTTTATATAATTTGGTTAATTATTGGATCCCCGTTTAGTTAGAAAATCATGGATGGAATTCCTCTTCTAAAATTTTACAAATATGTCACTCCCCCTGCAATATATAAATAAAGTCATGCCTCCCACATCCTCACACCTATAAAGACATTTCACATCACCCAAACTCTACTAATATATTCTCCATAAATCCCTAAACTCTTACTATAAGACTCACCTTGAACGTATATTCATCTAAGGAATCCCTTTGGTGAAAACCAAAAGAAGTTACCCAAAGTTGTGGTAACATTATTCCTTAATCACTTTTGTTTTAATTTAATTCTCCAAAACCTAAAATATTATTATTACATTAATATTTAATAAGAATATTATCCTAAATATAATGATATTTTTTTTCTAATAGATCATCATACACATACAGACACTTCCATCTAATCAGTAACAAACATAGAGTTTATGTGTACGATGAATTACCGCCTCACAAAACGATGTCATTCATTTTCTTTATAACCTGTCATTGTTGGGAATATTATGGATGTGTTGTTTATATATGATATATATTGTATTTATAATGTAATTATGATTACATAAATTCTAATATAACACATACCCTTCGGCTATCAATTTTTTGTAAATATGACAACAACATTTGTGGAAGTATAGACTACCCCCTACTTAATGCGATGTGATTTTTTTCTCACTATACATGGAATGTATAAGGGTTGGTTTCAATAAAAATACATTACATATATGAAAAAAATGTGACATGATAATTTTAATTTAAATATATATAATTTTCTTTTAATTATTTTAATATGGGAAAATGAATGTAGTGTTCATGTGTATGAATGACCTACCGTCTCTATGAACAGTGTATTCCATTTCATATATCCAAATATTATAGATTTATATATATATAATGAAAATATAATAATTATTTTGTGGTTTACATTATTTATATTATTAAAATATGATATGAACAACAAGTTACAAGTCAAATCATACTTGAGAAACTAGGCAATTAACACACAAAATAGTGAAAATAATTAATGATTATTAACAAAAAGTAAGAATATATTATATGAAGATCATATATGATATCATAATTATTAATATGGTTCTAGAATAATTTATTAAAATTTTTAAAACCATTAGATAATAATTTAATGTAATATCACTTAAAAGTAAACACAATTTAAGAGACTCTTGTCTCACTTTTCTTTCTATGAGGAATTCACTAGTTTCACCACATTTTTTTGTTTGGTTCATATTCTGAAAATATTTATATATTATATCATGAATTATTTTATCATGATAATATGTTATGTTTCACATTTAATTACATCATCCATGGGTTTCATGTTGAAAAATAACATTTGTTAATGTCGTCATTGAAATCTCACTTTATTTTATGATTTTTACCATTATCCCGAAATAAAAAAAAATTTGTAATCGTTTTTCATTGGATATTACCTTAAATATCCACATTATTTGGTGAATAGTATTAGTATTTCATAAACTATATATAATTTTAACAGGTTCTATTTAATTCGAAAGTTATTTTATTCTCTGGGGTAATATTGAGAAATCTGTATTCTTTAATCCATACAGAAAGTTGATAAGGCATATTATTTATTGCTGATTATTAGATATAAGGATTGATTTGGAATATAAATATTGGGTGGGGAAAAATTTAAATATAGCTTCTTTATTCATCGATAGGTTCTCATGAGATAAATTTGCTGCAAAAATTAAACAGGTCTCTACAGGTAGTTTTAAACCATCTTGTGAATGGTTTTCACGGTATAGGTTTTCATGTTCCTTATAAATGGAATCCAATAATTTAGAATTTCATTAATTTTTTTTAAATTTATTATATATTATCAATGATATTTTTACTATGAAAAAGTCTATGTATGAATTTATTTCTCAGTTTATTGATTAAATGGAATGTGTTTTCTATTTCCTACTTTTCCATATTTAATTTTCCTTATCCAGTTATTTAAATGACATGTGTTATCAGTTATTTACATGTAAATAATATTTACTCACTTCCTTATTAGTTTATTGATTACCTAGTATGTGTATTTAGTTATTTCCTTACCATATTTATTATTCTCATTTATTCATTATTTCTTCCAAAAAAATTTAAACTTAATTAGAATTTGAGATCACCATTATTGTGTTTACATTTCTTAGGAATCTAATAAGTTTACTAAGAAAGATGGGAATGGATGACCTGGAATTAATAACGTTAACTGTTTATCCACAAAATAAAAAAATTATGTTGTTATTAGTGTATTTAGGTATAATATAGGACCCTTGTATGTATCTAGTTTACCAAGATGGTTAATCTCTTTAATCATTTTGGATTTTATTTCTTGTAATAGTGATAATGTAATGGTATTAGAAACTAGATCTAGGATTTCTAGGGTCGTGTCTCTACATTTTATATGAAAAGAAGTTTAGTAGAATCATGGATAACAAGATTTAGGAAAACATTGATTAGAGAATGAAACCTTATGGTAGACTTTGATGACAAATTTAGAATAACGTCGTATACTTTTGGGAACATATATGTTATGTGGGTTTTCAAAGATATATATACATTTCTATATACTACAAGTGAATATGGTTCTATCACAGATATACGTTGGAGTAACAACTCCAACAAGGTGCATCTGGTCAGACTCGAGCATCACCTAGTACACAATAACGAGCCTTACTGCACACATAGTTTGACACTCATGAGAGATACCCATAGGATAATTCACATTTTCTTTAAAACGCCATTATAAAAGAATTGAATAGATAATGAAAATTAAATACCTTGGTTAAACTTAGGGTATTATAGTTTGAAAATAATGTTTCAATATTTAGACATCCTGTAAATTATTATATGGTATATCCAATATGATAATCGATTGCCACACTAGGCTTTTAGGTATTAGTCAATGGCTGGTGTAACATCCTGGTACTGTTTCAGGTATTTGTAAACCTTCTTGTGTTAAATTAACATTACGTTAAATGGGAAAAATGGATTATCAGTGAAAAGTTTCATTTTTGTTAAACATGGCGTGGAATGGTAAAATGCCCAGTTAATACTCTAGAATATTCAATTAAATATTTAATGAGTTAATAACTGAGTTTGTACGAGTTTTCGAGGTCTAGAAATCCTCAGGTTTTATGGAATAAAAATATTAAATACATTATTTTAAGCACGATCAATTTATCCAAAATAATTGAATAAATCCCAAATAGTCCATCGTATTTGAAATATGAGCATACTGTTATGTTTGAAATGTGATATTTTCACTAGGAGGGGTATAATATTTTAATGGGAAAGTTTTTTGGATGCCTCGTTCATGAGGTAAAGTTTATAATTAATATTTAATATATTATTGGTAAAAAATAATTAAATATCTCCCAAATGGTGAATTGTATGGGAAACCTGACACTACAGATGGGTCCAGAATGAGTGTTTTATCATATACAAGGTATAAAAATTGTTATTATTGGTTGTTCGGATACCTCGCTCACAAAAATAACCCTTATTATTTTAATTAATTAATTATTACGATTTTTAATTAATAAATCATTAATATCTCTCAAATGGCGTGTCCTATGAGAAATATGATGCCACCATTGAGTCCATAAAATGGTTTTTATCCTAAAAGGGTAATGAATTTAATTTGAAATGGTTTTTTGGATTCATTTAATTTTTATTTTATATAATTAAAATATTAATTATAAAAAAATGAAATGCACTATTCCTTCATCTTCCCCAAATCCGTAACCCCATTTTGACGACTCAATATATTAAAATCATCTATTTCGTGACCGTTTTTAATAGTTTCTTTTTCAACACAATAATATAATTAATTTAACAACTCGACGTTGATTTTTTTAACCAAAGAAGATTTGAATGGGGTACTCTTATTTCAGAACCACATAAGCATTTTAGGTATTTTTAAATGGGAAAACCTCTCGGTTGTTCTTCTGTTGGCCGATCTTGTTTAATTTCAAGCAACTCATTTTTTCCTTTGGTGAAATCACAAGGTCTAAATTTTTGATTTTGATCTCATTATTAGGCGATGAATGGGTGTGGGACCTCCTCTATACAACGAAGATAGGGGTTTTCTTTATTTTCTTTATTTCATTCTTTTATTTTATTATTTGTTTCAATTTTATCTCTTTTATAACATCATTTCTATTTATCAGAATTATGCAATGTTGGTTTCATTAGACTAACCTTGATAATAAGAAACTCAATTATATTTTTGATTTGAAGACATTAGTGTATTATTCAATATACTTTTCCGCATTTTAAATGATTTTTTATTAAAAGAATTCAAAATATAATTATTAAGAATTCTCGAATTATAATTGCAACTACATATCAAATAATAATTTTAATTAAATTATCAATAATAATTCTAAAACTGTTTTATCAATGGATAATTTCACTATTGTAAATATATATATATATATAATTGTAAGAAATTATTGAAGGACGGTTACATGAATTATTGTGAGATATGTAAATAGTCATCGAAGATAATTATCAGAGATAATTTATTATGATAATCACTTGGAATTTCGAGAGTTAATTATAAATAATGATAAATTGATAATGATTCCCAGTTATTCAATGAATAATCTATTAAAAGTATGAAAATAAAATTTCGTGAAATTGTCAAGGGAAATTACAAGGATTTATCATAGAATAATAATTAATAATTATCATGTGATAATTACCAAAAATTATCATAAGAATATTGAGAAATAAAAATTCATAAGAAATAATTATTAGAATATAGTTATTCATTATATTAAATGGATAATTATGTAGTAAAAATATAGAATTATTATAGGATAATTATAATTTTTGTCAAAGGATAATTAATAATTTTATAAAATGATAATTTGAAAATTATCTAAGAGCGATAAAATATTATCACATTTCATAATTTTTTAATTGATAATTTGAAAATCATCTAAGAGAGATATAATATTATCTCATGTAATATATTTAATCAATTTTTTAAAAAATATATAAGAGTGAAAAAATATTATCACATTTAATATTTTTAATCGATAATTTGAAATTTATCTTTGAGCAGTAAAATATTATCGCATGTACTATTTATAATCAATAACATGAAACTTATATAGGAGAGAGAAATTATCATCTCATGTGATATTTAATTTCCTTTAAAAAAAATATTTTGATTTGATTCTAGGAACTCGCGATGAACATCGAGCCTTGGTGTGTCGACACTTACAAAAATAAAGCTGTGAGGAGGTGTGTTAAACCACACATGGTGGCATATCATTTTTGCTGATATTGAAGACCTTGGGATAGGTGGTTATATCCATAATATCCAAAAAAACATTAAAATTTAATTTTTTTGATTTATTTCAATTGATGATTGAAATTATTGAATTTAAATTTGATTTTTGATGGATATTTTATCGGTTAAAATGTTGAATTTTATTGGGTGAGTGAATAGTGAAATGATGAAGTTGGTTTTGAATGGATTTAAATCTTGTGAAAATGGGTTAAATTTTTTTGATAAAAAACACATTGGTTTTATCTTGAAAATTAGAAATATTTTTTATTAAAATCCATTTTGGTTTTAAATCAAAAATTGGAATGAAAATGAAAGAATGGGATTTAATTGTATTTTTAAGTAGTTTTAATATAAATTTCCCATCATTGATTATGTAAGAGCACATTCAAGCCTCAGGTAGTTATTGAGTTATTTGGACATACTCTATGCTATTACAACATTCTAAAACATACATGTAGTGGGTCACATCCTCAATGGGTTAGTGACAAGTCCCCTTTGGTTAGTGTAATCATGAAGTGTGTATAAATTTTTTTTACTTCACATATAGAGTGTATAGTCCTATAGCCAAAAATACTATCATACCTATTTTGAAGATGACCATATTTCCCTCTTGTTATTTATATTTGATACATAAATGTATACCAATGTTTTAAACTACTTTACATTCATTTTTAATTAACATAAACTGATTTATTAATCTGTTTTTATTTAAGCCATTGTTATAGAAATATTTCATCATTTTTTAATCCATTTATTAAAATTTTTATTTCCATCATTTGAACTGTATAGAATAATTAATTTAAATATGATTTATAATGAAAAAACTATTTATCTTTAGAATTTAAATCAAAATCATGGTTAATATATTATTGGCATCTTTTATGGAATCCTTCATAGGACCCTACTAGTATTATAAGCTCACACCCTAATATTTTTTACTTTGAGAGTTTGTAGACATCATTCATCCAGGTTTGAGCAAGGTGAAATGATCTTTTAGAGGTGGATCTAGATTTTGATCCTCAGTCTTTGTGATTTGTTTCCTTAGGTACATGGGTGGTGTTTCCCAGTTTTTGTACTTATGTTACAGTACTTTGATATTTTTATTCCTTGTTGTATTCTGGTACGTCACTTCTAAATGAGTTTCTTCTATTATATATACTACCCTATATTCTTTTTCTTCTGCATTATTGTGGAAATATTGGACCCACTTATCTAGTGTATGATGTCATGTGCTAGTCACTGACCCATGGGGATTAGGAACGCCCTTCGGGACATGTTAGGGCTGACTCGGTTATCATCTTACGAGGGTATATGGGCTGGTTCGTGACAAAGTGGTATCAAAGGGAGGTTTAAGCCATTGTCTTAAAGTGAGTATGAAATTGTGAAATATTTTTGGGACTTAAAATGTAGCTGAGATTGAGTGTCTGGCTAGATCTCATGGCAATGAAACATAAGTCACCAGGGTTGGTTAGAGAAATACATCTTGGGGATTATTTGTAGTATTTTACTTATTTTTTGTTGGATAGAGTGGAATCCAAATCTTTTTTATCCCTTATGTTAATAATATTTTTCCTTGTTACTCATTTTGAGTTTTATTCTAATGTCTCCGTTTTTATTTTCTAATGTTGTGTTGTAGCATGCCTATTAGACGTCGTGCTAATCAGATAAAAAAAAACAGGATGCAACTGAATATCATCTTGTGAATGCTATTTTGGATCTCGGTCTTATTGAGGGGATTTTTCACTCTGTCCAAAATCTAGAACAAGCACTACCTCCAATTCCTATTTAGGTTCCAGTTTTGGATCCTCAGAGGGATGTTCCCTAGAATTGCTCTCAAGAGTTCCTATACTAGGAGAAACCAATTTTCAAATACTCCAAAGAACCTCAACATGATAAATAATGGTTGAGAATGATTTATCATCTATTTGGGATCTTGGAGACAACTTATTCAATAATGGTGAAGTGATCCACGTTCGTGCTGGAGGGACTGAGCAGGAGATGGGGGGACACGATGGTGATGGTTGGGAAACCTGAGGGTTCAGAGTGGAAGGACTTCATGGTTCTTTTTACAAACCATTTCTATCCAAAATCAATGTTTTTATCTAAGGCTGTGGATTTTTCAAGCTAGAGCAGGCCAACAGAACCTTGACTAAGTACTAGAATTGCTTTGCTGAGTTGGTGTAGTTTTCTCTTGACATTGTATCTAATGAAAAGATGAAGGATCGAAGATTCGAGTTGGGACTTCAATATGTTATCCAATCATAGGGTTTCTTTCTGAAGATTCCCATATATTTTCATGTGTTGGATAGATATATGATGTTTGAGATGGACAAGGATGGAAATTCAGGGTTGAAGGAAGATCCTTTTCCTCCAAGTGGCTGTTTTGGTTCATTTAAAGGAAAATAGAAGCATGATGATTCTAATCATAGTTCTCGACAATTGATTAATTCCAAACATCATGTACCACTAGGATGGATTTCTTTATCTTATTATTAGTTTGGTATTCCAAGACATTTTATGAGGGTTTTCACTAAGGCACCAAAGAAGTGTATCTAATGCGGACACTCAGGGAACTGACAGATATTCTTCCATCACTTCCCTACTCCACGTAGCAAAACATGATGATAATCACCTCCAAAAACTATAGATAAATCAAATAATTCAAATAAAAAAGAGTTCCATCCATAGGAACCTAGAAAATAGATTTTTCACGCAATGAAAGAGTCTCCAGAGAGAGCTGATGTGGGCCCAGCAACCATTAGAGGGTCCATTACAATGGCTTCATCCTTAGTGACTCCTCTATTTGATACCAGTGAAACTCGCTCAATTTTTTCAACTGATACCATTAATCTTATTAATCATACTATGGAAATTTTATCTTGTGTAATGGATATTACTACACACATTGTCATGATGAGAGAGTAGGGTCTTCACTGTCCTACTTGTGTCTTCTCTCTATCAGATGTAAAATGTGCTTCTAGTTTTTTGGTACTGTACATTAAAACTATTGACGTCATACTTGGGATGGATTGTTTTGTTTCCAATTAATCATTAATTGATTGTTATCTTTTATGGGTCTACCATACTACACCCAGTTGTATATCTATTTTCTTTCAAGGAGAATGGTACCCATAGTCAAGTAGGGACAGTCCTAATCCAGAGTTTCAGAATGTAATATTAGTTTTTTCTTCTAATTTGGAGTAGTGATGTCCCTCTAGTTTTCATCATGATTCCTGATGTGTTTCCTTATGATTTTTCAAGTTTACCACTAGTAAGAGAGGTTGAGTCTTCCATTAACATGAAGCTTGATAATAAAATAGTTTCTTTTCACTCTTACCAAATGGATCCAACTAAACTAAAAGAAATATTGTCCCTATTGGATGGTATTCTCGAGAAATCCATTTTTCAACCAAGTTTGTCACCTTGGGTGGCACTAGTCCTCACTTCCATGAAAGATAATGGTTCTCTAAAATCTTCTCTTCTCGATATGATTCTTTAGGAACAGAAGCTACTGACAAATTTTGTATGCATTAGAGACTCTCTATACAATGTGGAGGTTGATTCCCAATGTTTGTTCTCCAAATAGGGTGTTCTGTGTTATCAAAACCGTTAGGTAGCACCATTAGCGATATGGAAGGATATAATGGGGGATTACCCTAATTTTCATTGGGTTTCCACCCTTGATGCACTAATACATTATAAGACTTGGAGCAGTAGTTTAGGATAACTTGTATTCTTGAAGGCATCACCCCAGTTAGGTCCTCAATGGTTTGGAGGCATGGGAAGATTGCTCACTATTTTTTAAGATATTTTTAGGTTGTTGATTAGGTGCGTAAAGTTCATTACCTTTCAAGGACTACCACCGCAACTGACTTCGGTACATAATGTGTTTCATGTATCACACCTTCGAAATAATTTATCTGGCTCATTTCTTGTTCTGAGTTGGCATGATCTTGAAGTAGAAGTGGTTTTATCTATGACTAAACAACCAGTCATTGTTCTTGATTATAATACTATGGTTTTTCATGGGAGGACAATAACTATAGTCTATATGATATGGAATGTTTGTTCTAATTCTCATGAGACATGAATGAGGGGGGTACTGATGAGATAACATTGTATTTGTCTTTTGATGTGGAGGCTTCTTCATAGGATTTCTATGGAAATAAAGTTCCTATTGTGGGGAGGTTGTAACATCCCATTACTGTTTTAGGTATTCCTAAACCTTCTTTTTTAAAATTATTTTTACCTTAAATGGGAAAATTTGTTTATGAGTGAGAAGATTGGTTTCTTTAAAACACATCAAGGAATGGTAAAATGCCCAATTAATACTCCATAATATTAAATTGAATATTTTTTGAGTAAAAAACTAAGTAGGTATGAGTTTTTGAGGTCTACAAAGCCTTGGGGAGGACGAAATAAAAATATTAGATATATTATTTTATGTATGGATAATTTATTTAAAATAATATAATAACTCCCAAATGGTTCATTGTATGAGAAATATGATTATACTATTATGTCTAAAATGTGGTGTTTATCTTAAGAGGGGTATAAAATTCAAAAGTGCTGAACTTTTGGACTCCTATCTTGTCATATAAAGTTATTAAATAATATTTGCTAAGTTATTTATTAAAAAATATTAATTATCTCCCAAATGGTTCGTCATATGTGTTATATGAGACCACTGATGGGTTTGAAATGAAGGGTTTTCCTTGAAAAGGTATAACATTTGTTAATGTTAGGAATTTTTTTGCCTCCTCACAAAAATAACCCTTTTATTTTAATTATTTATTTATTCCAAATGTTAATTAATATATCATTAATATCTCTCAAACAGGGTGTCCAATAAGAAATCTGAGACCACTATGGGGTTCGGAACGAGGTTTTTATCTGAGATAATGTATAAATTTAACGTGCAATGGATGTCTTGTGTCATTTAATTTTTTTTAAAATAATTAAAATATCAATTTTAAAAAAATGACCAACACTGTTCATTCATCATCCCTAAAAACATAACCCCATTTTTTATGATTTAAGAAATTTAAATCATCTATTTCTTGACCGGATTGAATAGTTTCTACTACAACATATTAATATGATGAATTTAACAAATCCAAATTGATTTGATTGATCAAAAATAGTCTTTAATGGGGAGTTATTAATTCCCACCCACATATGCATTTGGGGTAGTTTTAAATAGCAAAACCTCTCGGTTGTTCTTCTTTTGGTCAGTATTGTCGAATTTAAAAAAACCTAGATCTTCCTTTGGTGTGATAACAAGGCTTCATTTCTGGGAGTTTGATCTCCTTCGCAGGTGGAGAACGGGTGGGGGACCGCCTGTGCGCAATGAAGATAGGGTTCATTTTTATTTTCTTTACTTATTTTTTTATTTTATTAGTTGTTTCAATATTCTCTCATATATAAATTCTATGTTATTGATTAGAATGACGCATAGTCGATGTCGTTGGAGTCGTCTGGACCAGATGAACAAAAAATCATATTTTTTATTCAGAGACAACAATGTATTGTTCAATATGATTTTCCACATTTTAAATTATTTTTTAAATAAATTTGTCAAATGATATTTATTAAGAATTATAAAATTATAATTACAAAAACTTATCAAATAATAATTTTCATGAAAATATCATGGATAATTAATAAATAGGTTTATCAAAGGATAATTTTGATGAATTTTATACAGATATATATATATTTGTAAGAAATAATTAAGGGGCTACTATGTGGATTATTTTGAGATAGGTAAATTATCATCTAAGATAATTATAAGAGATAAATTGTTATGATAATCCCATGGAATTAGCCATGATAAATATAAAAAATTCTCAAATAATAATGATGAGGAGTGATTCAAAAAATAATTTATTAAAATTATCCAAATATAATGTCATGAAAATATTAAAGAATATTACAAGGATTAATCAATGGATAATAATTAATAATTAACAAGTGATAATTACAACTATTTATCATAAAGATATGGAGAAATAAAAATTCATAAGATATAAATATTAGAATATAATTATTCAATTTATTAAATGGATAATTATAAAGTCATAACATAGAATTATCATAGGATAATTATGCTTTATTTCAATGTATAATAATTATAATTTTAAAATGATAATTTGAAAATTATAACAGGGTGATATAATTTTATCACATATAATATTTTTTTAAATGATAATTTGAAAATTATCTTAGAGAAATGAAATATTACCCTATGTAGTACTTTTAATCAATAATTTGATAGTTATATAAGAGTGATAAAATATTATCACATTAAATATTTCAAATCGTTAATTTGAAAATTATCAAAGAGTGAAAAAAAATATTATCATATGTAATATTCTTAATCAATAATTTGAAAATTTTGCAGGATAGAGAAGTTATCATCCCTTGTGATATTTTATTTCCTTTTCAAATAAAATATTTGGTTTTGGTTCAAGGATCTCGTGACGAATGTCGAGAATTTGTGTTTCAGTATTTCTAATAATAAGGTTGTGAGGACGTGTATTGAACCATAGAGGGTAGTTTATTATTTATTCTGACATCAACAAGCTTGAAGTAGGTGGTTTCATCCAGATATGTCAAAACAATTGATTAACTGTGACATAATTTATTTATTTTAATTGATGATTTAAATTCTTGAATTCAAAAGATAGTTTTGATGGAAACATTTTCAATTAAACTATTGAATTTATTGAGTCAATTAATCTTGTAGTAATGGAGTTGTTTTTAATGGATTTAAAACTTGTTAAAATGGCATAAAATATTTTGATAAAAAAAACCAATGGTTTTATTTTGAAAAAGATGCATTTTTTATTAAATCTTGTTTTGGTTTTAAATTGTAAATTGGCATGGAAATGATAGAATGGGATTTAATTTTATTTTAAATAAGTCCTAAAATAAATTTCCCATCGTTGATTATGTAATAACATATGCAAGACTCGGGTAGTTACTGAGTTATTTGGACACACTCTATGTTATTACAACGTTCTAAAAACACATGCAGTGGGTCACATCCCTGATGGGTTGGTGATGAGTCACTTTTGGCTAGTGTCATTGAGGAGTGTGAATACACTTTTTGCTGAAATCACATAGAGTGTGTGGAGTCCTATAGATTGAAATACTATTTTACATATTTGGCAGAAAACCATGATTCTCTCGTGATGTTTATATTTGAGATATAAATGTATGCCAATGTTTAAAACTTCTATACATGACTTCTGAATTTACATAAACTATTTTATGTAACTATTTTTATTTATGAAATTATTTTAGAAATACTCCATCATTTTTAAAGCCATTGCTTAAAATATTTATATCCATCATTTGAAATGTATAGAATTAATGATTTAAATATGATTTGTAATTCCATACCTCTTTATCTTTAAAGTTGAAATCAATTTCTTAGATAATCTATTATTGAAATCTATAATGGAATCCTTGGTGAGATCCTATTGGTATTTTTAGCTCAAACCTTATATTTTCTTTTGGGTGTTTGTAGACTTCCTTCATCTAGGTTTGAGTAAGGGGAAGAGATCACTTGTATGTAGATCAAGTTGTTTATCATCGTCCTTAGTGATTTGTGTCCTTAGGGAATTGGTTTGTGTTTCCCTATTTTTGTACATGGGTAGTAGTACTATGGGATTTTTATTCCATGCTGTATTCTGGTACTTCACCTCTAGTGGAGTTTATTTTGTATGCATATTGCCCTGTTTTCTTCTTTATCTGCATTATTGTGGATAAATCATTCCCACCTATATGTTGTATGATTCCAGGTGCTATTCTCCGAATAGTTATTATTGGGAATGCCCTTCGGGCTATGTCAAGTTCATCTCGGTTATCGGGTTATGAGGGCACCCTGGATAGTTCGTGATAAAGTGGTACCAATGTGAGGTCCATGCCATTGTCTTAATGTTAGTATGAAATTGTGAAATCTTATCAAGACATAGGAGGTAGTTGAGGTTGAGTTCTGGGCCATTTACAACCACAATGAACCCTATGTATCTAGGGGTGTTTAGGGAAAGGAATCTTATGGATTAGTTATAGTCTTTTCCTCATTTTGATTTGGATAGAGTGGAATCCAAATCTTGTTTATATATTATGTTAAGAAATTTTTTCTTTATTACTCAATTTGAGTGTTAATATAATGTCTCCTTTTTATTTTCTGATGTTGTGTAGCATCATGCCCCTGAGAAAATGTGAAAATATGATCCAAAAATGGTAGTTTTTGAATCTCAGCAAGCGATCCATGTTGTGGGTCTGAGTCTGGTTGAGGTGATTGTTCTCACTGTCCATTCCCAAGGAAATTCACAACCACCAGTTTCCATTCAGTCTCTAGGTGTGGATTTTCATAGGCATATTCTCCAAAATAATTCTCAGGAGTTCATACAGTAGAAGACACCAGTTTTCAATGGCTCCACTAACCCTGAACATGCAGAGGAATGGTTGAGAAAGATTGAACAACTTTTTGGGTTCTCTGAGACACATGATTCAACCATGGTGATGTGTTCCACCTTCATGCTAGAGGTTCCGAGAAGAAGACAGTGGAAAAAGTGGTTACTACTGGGGAACAAGAGGTCTTCAAGTGGAAATACTTAAATATTATATTCACTAACCATTTATACCCAAAATCAATGGTGTTTGATAAGGCTATGATGTTTTTCAAGATCGAGAAGGCTAACAGAACCATGATTGATTACTCAAATCTCTTTACCGAGTTGGTAATTTTTTCTCCTGAGATATTATATAATGACAATATTAAGGCTCGATGATTAGATTTGGGACTTTGATAAGATATATATTCTCATATTTTATTTGAGAATATGCACACTTATGCTGACGGGCTAGATAGGATGATGATGTTTGATATAGACATGGATGGAATGTCATGTTTGAAGGGCGTTCTTTGTCCTCCTAGTAGAAGCATTGGTCCCACCAAAGGAAAATTAAAGCTTGACAATTCTCATGGTAGTTCTCGATGATAGAGTCATTTTAGACCTACTCAAACTCCATGAGGGAGTTTATTTTGACTTCCTATCTGTGTGGAATGCTATGATATTCTATGAGGTATTTTTTTGAACACTACTAAAAAACGAGCATTAATAGTGCTAAAAATGGGTTTTAACAGTGCTAAAAAAGCACTGTAAAGCTCAGCGCTGATATATGGTGGTACCCTTTATCAGTGAATACTGAGCACTGATAAAGGGGTACTTTATCAGCGCTAAAGAAGAGCTGATAAAACAACCCTTTATCGGTTCTAAAAGAGCGCTGATAAATGAATGTTTTATCAGCACTCCTTTAGCGCTGATAAACTGATCCTTTATCATCTCTTTTTTAGCACTGATAAAGGTGTAGTTTATCAGCGCTTTTAAGAACTGATAAAAGCACTATTTATCAGCGGTAAAAAAGGGATGATAAATTCCCTCTCTGCTACTACGAAAAAATCTACAGCATCACACCCGAACACCTGCAAAAAAAATCAGCAACTCAATAAGCTAATTAAAGCAAGTATACCAATACAAAATTAACACATAAATCATAATCTAATTATACCAAGTATACCCATACAACAAGTATACCCGTACACCATTAACACATAATTAATAAATTAATGAAGTACATAAAGAATTCAATTCAGAATTCAGGGGTTTGGGGGTTTGTCAAGGGTTTGGGGTGGCTATCCAAGGGGCGGTAGGGGGTGTCTATGGGGGCTTTCCAGGGGGTTGGTCTGGTGTCCAAGGTGTCAGGGGGGGGGGGCTTTACAGGGTTGGAGGGGTGTCTAGAGGGGTGGGGGTGTCCAGGGGTGGATTGGTGTCCAAGGGGTGGGGGCGGTACAGGGGGTGGATTGGTGTCCGGGGAGATTTCCATGGGTGGGATGGTGTCCATGGTGTCATGGGGGGCTTTATAATGGACTGGTGGATCATTATCCTAAATGATCAACACAATCTGAATGCGTTTGGTCGAATTTCCGTAGTTCAGTTGTTGTTTTCACTTAACATTGTGTCCATTTTAAACAATAGAGAGACCCTTTGAGTGGTACCAGCCACAACGTACCCCATATTGATGAGAAGTTGACTCTTATATGTCACAAAGGACCCTTGGATCATTCTCCTAATTGATCAAGGAAAACCAAATGCATTTGGTCGGATTTTCGTAGGTCAGTTGTTGTTTTCACATAAAATCGTGTCCTTTTTAAATAAGAGAGAGACCCTTTGAGTGGTACCGAACACAACATGCCTTGGATTGAGGAGGGGTTGATTTTTAAATGTCACCAAGGACCCTTGGATCGTTCTCCTAAAGGATCAACACAATCCGAATGCGTTTGGTCTGATTTCCGTAAGTCAGTTTTTGTTTTCAATTAAAATCGTGTTCATTTTAAACAAGAGAGACCCTTTGAGTGGTATCGGTCACAACATGCCTCGGATTGAGGCGGGGTTGACTCTTAAACGTCACCAAGGACACTTTTATTGTTCTCATAAAGGATCATTTAAATCTTAATGCGTTTGGTCAGATTTTCATAGGTCGGTTTTTGTTTTCAATTAAAATCGTGTCCATTTTAAACAAAAGAGAGACCTTTTGAGTGCTATCGGCCACACTGTGCCTCATATTGAGACAGAGATGACTCTTACATGTCACAAAGGACTCGTGAATCGTTCTCCTAAAGGATCAACACAATCCTAATGCATTTGGTCAGATTTCCATATGTAAGTTGTTGTTTTCACTTAAAATCGTGTCCATTTTAAACAAGAGAGACCCTTTGAGTGGTACCGGCCACACCGTGCCTCAGATTGAGGTGGGGATGACTCGTACACGTCACTAAAGACCCTTGTATCTTTCATATAAATGATCAATGCAATCCAAATGCGTTTGTTCTAATTTTCATAGGTTAGTTGTTGTTTTCAATTAAAATAGTGTCCATTTTAAACAAAAGAGAGACCCATTGAGTTATAGCGGTCACACCGTGCCTCAGATTGAGGTGGGGATGACTCTTACACATCAGAAAGGACCCGTGGATAGTTCTCCTAAAATATCATCACAATCCAAATGAGTTTGGTCTGATTTCCGTAGGTCAGTTGTTGTTTTCACTTAAAATCGTGTCCATTTTAAACAAAAGAGAGACACTTTGAGTGGTACCAGCCACACCGTGCCTCGGATTGAGGCAGGGTTGACTCGTACACATCACCAAGGACCCTTGGATCATTTTCACAAAGGATCAATTCAATCCAAATGCGTTTGGTTGGATTTTCATAGGTCAGTTGTTGATTTCAATTAAAATTGTGTCTATTTTAAACAAATGAGAGACCCTTTGAGTGGTACCGGACACACCGTCCCTCGGATTGAGGAGAGGTTGACTCGTACACATACCAAATGACCCTTGTATCATTAACCTAAATTAATAATGCAATCCGAATGTTTTTGGTCCAATTTCTGTAGGTCAGTTATTGTTTTCACTTAAAATTGTGTCCATTTTAAACAAGAGAGAGACCCTTCGAGTTGTAACGGCCACACCGTGTGTCAAGATTGAGGCGGGGTTGACTCTTACGCGTCACCAAGAACCCTTGTATCGTTCTCCTAAAGGATCAACACAATCTGAATGCGTTTGGTCTGATTTCCGTATGTCAGTTGTTGTTTCACTTAAAATCGTGTTCATTTTAAACAAGAGATACCCTTTGAGTGGTACCGGCCACACTCTGCTTCTGATTGAAACGCAGTTGACTCTTACACATCACCAAGGACTCTTGGATCATTCTACTAAAGGATCAACATAATCCGAATGTGTATGGTTGGATTTTCATTGGTCAATTGTTGTTTTCAATTAAAATTGTGTCCATTTTAAACAAAAGAGAGACCCTTTGAGTGTTACCGGCCACACCGTGCCTCATATTGAGGCAGGGATGACTCTTACATGTCACCAAGGACCCTTGGATCGTTCTCCTAAATGATCAAGACAATCCGAATGTGTTTGGTCAGATTTCCGTAGGACATTTGTTGATTTCACTTAAAATCATGTCTATTTTAAACAAAAGAGAGACTCTTTGAGTGGTACCAGCCACACTGTACCTCGGATTGAGGTGGGGTTGACTTGTACACATCACCAAGGACCCGTGGATCATTCTCCTAATGTTTCAACACAATATGAATGCATTTGGTTGGATTCTGTATGTCAATTGTTGTTTTTACTTAAAATCGTGTTCACTTAAAATAAGAGAGACCCATTGAGTGGTACCGACCACACCATGCCTCAGATTGAGGTGGAGATGACTCTTAAACATCACCATGGACTCTTGGATCATTCTTATAAAATATTAAGGCAATCCAAATGTGTTTGGTCAGATTTTCGTAGGTCAATTATTGTTTTCAATTAAAATCATCTCCATTTTAAACAAAAGAGAGACCCTTTGAGTGGTACCAGCCACACGATGCCTCTTATTGAGGTGGGGTTGACTCTTACACGTCAACAAGGACCCGTGGATTGTTCTCCTAAAGTATCAACACAATATGAATGCATTTGGTCAGATTTCCGTATGTCAGTTGTTGTTTTCACTTAAAATCGTGTTCATTTTAAACAAGAGAAACCCTTGGAGTGGTACCGGCCACACTGTACCTCAGATTGAAGCGTGGATGACTCTTACACGTCACCAAGGACTCTTGGATCATTATTATAAAATATCAAGGCAATACGAATGTGTTTGATCAGATTTTTGTATGTCATTTGTCGTTTTAAATTAAAATCGTGCCCATTTTAAACAAAAGAGAGACCATTTGAGTGGTATCGGCCACACCGTGCCTCGGATTGAGGAGGGGTTGACTTTTACACGTCACCAAGTACTGGTGGATAATTCTCCAAAAGGATCAATACAATCCAAATGCGTTTGGTCGGATTTCCATACGTCATTTGTTGTTTTCACTTAAAATCGTGTTGATTTTAAAAAAGAGAGACTCTTTGATTGGTAAAGGCCACACTGTGCCTCGGATTGAGGTGGGGTTGACTTGTACACGTCACCAAGGACCCTTGGATCGTTCTCCTAAAGTATCAATCCTATCTGATGCATTTGGTCAGATTTCTGTACGTCAGTTGTTGTTTTCAATTAAAATCCTATTCATTTTACACAAAAGAGAGACCCTTTGAGTGGTACCGTTCACACCGTGCCTCGTATTGAGGCAGGGTTGACTCGTCCATGTCACCAAGGACCCTTGGATCGTTCTCCTAAAAAATAAACACAATACGAATGCGTTTGGTCAGATTTTCGTACGTCAATTGTTGTTTTCAATTAAAATCATGTCCAATTTAAACAAAAGAGAGACCCATTGAGTGGTACTGGCCACACCATGCCTCGAATTGAGGCGAGGATGACTCGTACATGTCACCAAGGACCCTTGGATCTTTCTCCTAAAGGATCAACACAATACGAATGCGTTTGGTCGGACTTTCATAGGTCAGTTGTTGTTTTTAATTAAAATTTTGTCCATTTTAAACAAAAGAGAGACTCTTCGAGTGATATCGGCCACACCGTGCCTCATATTGAGGAGGGGTTGACTCTCACACATCAAAAAGGACTCTTGGATTGTTCTCCTAAAGTATCAACACAATATGAATGCATTTGGTCGGATTTCCGTACGCTAGTTGTTGTTTTGACTTAAAATCGTGTCCATTTTAAACAAGAGAGACCCTTTGAGTGGTATCGGCCACACCGTGCCTCAGATTGAGGGGGAGATGACTCGTACACGTCAAAAAGGACCCTTGTATCATTCTTATAAAAGATCAAGGAAATATGAATGAGTTGGTCAGATTTTCATAGGTCAGTTGTTGTTTTCAATTAAAATAGTGTCCATTTTAAACAAAAGATAGTCCCATTGAGTGATAGCGGTCACACCGTGCCTCGGATTGAGGCGGGTTTGACACATACACATCAAAAAAGACCCGTGGATGGTTCTCCTAAAGGATCATCACAATCCAAATCCATTTGGTAAGATTTACATAGGTCGGTTGTTGTTTTCACTTAAAATCATGTCCATTTAAAAAAAAGAGACCCTTTGAGTGGTACCGGCCACACCGTGCCTTGGATTGAGGTTAGGTTGACTTTTACACGTCAATAATGACCCTTGGATCGTTATCCTAAAGTATCAAGGCATTCCAAATGTGTTTGGTCAGATTTTCATAGGTCAGTTGTTGATTTCAATTGAAATTGTGTCCATTTTAAACAAAAGAGAGACCCTTTGAGTGGTACCGGCCACACCATGCCTCGGACTGAAGCGAGGTTGACTCATAAACATCACAAAGGACCCTTGAATCATTATACTAAACGATTAAGGCAATCCGAATATGTTTGGTCAGATTTCCGTAGGTCATTTGTTGTTTCCACTTAAAATTGTGTCCATTTTAAACAAGAGAGAGACACTTTGAGTGGTATCGGCCACAACATGACTCATATTGAGGCGGGGTTGACTCTTTCACGTCACCAAGGACCCATGGATCGTTCTCCTAAAGGATCATCATAATCCGTATGCGTTTGGTCTGATTTTCGTACGTCAGTTGTTGTTTTCACTAAAAATCTTGTTCATTTTAAACAAGACATACCCTTTGAGTGGTACCGGCCACATTGTGCCTTGGATTGAAACAAGGTTGACTCTTAGAAGGCACCAAGGACTCTTGGATCGTTATACTAAAGGATCAACACAATACGTATGCATTTGGTCGGATTTTCATAGGTCAAATGTTGTTTTCAATTAAAATCGTGCACATTTTAAATAAAAGTGAGACCCTTTGAGTGGTACCGGCCACACCATGCCTCATATTGAGGTGGGGATGACTCTTACACATCTCCAAGGACCCTTGTATAGTTCTCCTAAATTATCAACACAATCTGAATGGGTTTTTTCAGATTTCTGTAGGTCAGTTGTTGTTTTCACTTAAAATCGTGTCCATTTTAAACGAAAGAGAGACCCTTTGAGTGGTACCGACCACACTGTGTCTCGGATTGAGGTGGGGTTGACTTTTACACATAATCAAGGAACATTGGATCGTTCTCCTAAAGGATCAACACAATCCTAATGCGTTTGGTTGGATTCCATATGACAATTGTTGTTTTTACTTAAAATCGTGTTCATTTTAAACAAGAGAGACCCTTTGAGTGGTACCGGCAACACTGTGCCTTTGTTTGAGGTGGGGATGACTCATACTCATTACCAAGGACAATTGAATAGTTATTATAAAAGATTAAGGAAATCCAAATGCGTTTGTTCAGATTTTCATAGGTCAGTTGTTGTTTTCAATTAAAATCGTCTCCATTTTAAACAAAAGAGAGACCATTTGAGTGGTACCAAGCACAACATGCCTCTTATTGAGGTGGGGTTGACTCTTACACATACCAAGGACCCGTGGATTGTTCTCCTAAAGGATAAACACAATCCGAATGCTTTTGGTCAAATTTTCGTACGTCAGTTGTTGTTTTCACTTAAAATCGTGTTCATTTTAAACAAGAGAGACCCTTGGAGTGGTATCAGCCACATCGTACCACATATAGGAGAGGTGATGACTCATACACATCACCAAGGACTCTTGGATAGTTCTTATAAAAGATCAAGGCAATACGAATGCGTTTGGTCAGATTTTCTTAGGTTAGTTGTCGTTTTCAATTAAAATCGTGTCCATTTTAAACAAAAGAGAGACCCTTTGAGTGGTATCGGCCACACCGTGCCTCAGATTGAGGAGGGGTTTACTCGTACACGTCCACATTGACCCATGGATCGTTTTCCAAAAGGATCAACACAATTCTAATGAGTTTGGCCGGATTTCTGTATGTCATTTGTTGTTTTCACTTAAAATCGTGTTAATTTTAAACAAGAGAGACCCTTTGAGTGGTACCCGCCACACTGTCCCTCTGATTGAGGTGAGGTTGACTCGTACACATCACCAAGGACCCTTGGATAGTTCTCCTAAAAGATCAACACTATATGAATGCATTTGGTCAGATTTCCATACGTCAGTTGTTGTTTTCAATTAAAATACTGTCCATTTTAAACAATAGAGAGGCCCTTTGAGTGGTAACAGCCACACCATGCCTCGTATTGAGGCAGTGTTGACTCTTAAACATCACCAAGGACCTTTGGATCATTATCCTAAACAATCATCACAATCTGAATTCATTTGTTCAGATTTCCGTACATCAGTTGTTGTTTTAAAATTAAAATCATGTCCAATTTAAACAAAAGAGAGACCCTTTGAGTGGTACTGGCCACACCGTGCCTCAGAATGAGGTGGGGATTACTTTTACACATCACCAAGGATCCTTGGATCGTTCTCCTAAAGGATCAACACAATTCGAATGCGTTTGGTCAGATTTTCGTAGGTCATTTGTTGTTTTTAATTAAAATTATGTCAATTTTAAACAAAAGAGAGGCCCTTTGAGTGATGGCGGCCACACCATTCCTTGGATTGAGGTGGGGTTGACTCTTACACATCTAAAAGGACCCGTGGATTTTTCTCCTAATGTATCAACACATTCCGAATGTGTTTGGTCGGATTTCTGTTGGTCGGTTGTTGTTTTCACTTAAAATCGTGTCCATTTAAAAAAAATAGAGACCCTTTGAGTGGTACCGGCTACACCGTGCCTCTGATTGAGGCAGGGTTGACTCATACACTTCATCAAGGACCCTTGGATTGTTCTCAAAAAAGATCAACACAATCCTAATGCGTGTGGTCGGATTTCTGTACGTCAGTTGTATTTTTCACTTAAAATCGTGTTCATTTTAAACAAGAGAGACCCTTTTAGTGGTATTGGCCACACCGTGGCTCTAATTGTGTCGAGGATGACTTGTACATGTCACCAAGGACCCTTGGATCATTATTAGAAAAGATAAAGTCAATCTGAATGCGTTTGGTCAGATTTTCGTAGGTCAGTTGTTGTTTTCAATTAAAATCGTGTCCATTTTAAACAAAAGAGAGACCCTTTGAGTGGTATCGGCCACACCGTGCATCGGATTGAGGGAGGGTTGACTCATACACATCACCAAGGACCTTTGGATCGTTTTATTAAAGGATCAAATCAATCAGAATGTGTTTTGTCAGATTTACGTACAGTAGTTGTTGTTTTCACTTAAAATCGTGTTCATTTTAAACAAGAGAGACCCTTTGAGTGGTACAGGCCACATCGTGCGTCGTATTGAGGTGGAGATGACTCATACACGTCACCAAGAACCCTTGGATCATACTTATAAAATATCAAGGCAATACCAAAGCGTTTGGTAAGATTTTCATAGGTCAGTTGTTGTTTTCAATTAAAATCGTGTCCATTTTAAACAATGGAGAGACCCTTTGAGTGGTACCGGCCACACCATGCCTCCGATTGAGGAGGGGTTGACTCATACATGTCACCAAGGACCTGTGGATCGTTATCCTAAATGATAAACACAATCCGAATGCATTTGTTGGATTTCCGTACGTCAGTTGTTGTTTTCACTTAAAATCATGTTCATTTTAAACAAGAGAGACCCTTTGAGTCATATCGGCCACACTGTGCCTCGGATTGAGGTGGGATTGACTCTTACACATCAAAAAAGACCCTTTTATAGTTATCCTAAAGTATCAACACAATCCTAATGTGTTTTTTTGGATTTTCATACGTTAGTTGTTGTTTTCAATTAAAATCGTGTCCATTTTAAACAAAAGGGAGACCCTTTGAGTGGTACCAGCCACACCGTGCCTTGGATTGAGGTGAGGTTGACTTTTACATGTCACCAAGGACTCTTGGATCATTCTACTATAGGATAAACACAATCCTAATGCGTTTGGTAGGATTTCCATATGTCAGTTGTTGTTTTCAATTAAAATCGCGTACATTTTAAACAAAATAGAGACCCTTTGAGTGGTACCGGCCACACCGTGACTCGGATTGAGGCAGGGATGACTCGTAAACGTCACCAAGGACCCTTGGATCATTATCATAAATGTTCAACACAATCCAAATGTTTTTTATTGTATTTTCATAGGTCATTTGTTGTTTTCAATTAAAATTGTGTCCATTTTAAACAAAAGAGAGACACTTTGAGTGATAGCAGCCACATCATGCCTCAAATTTAAACGGGGTTGACTTTTACCCATCAAAAAGGACCCATGGATATTTATCCTAATTGATCAATACAATATAAATGTGTTTGGTTGGATTTCTGTAGGTCATTTGTTGTTTTCACTTAAAATCGTGTCTATTTTAAACAAAAGAGAGACCCTTTGAGAGGTACCGGCCACACCGTGCCTCAGATTGAGGTGGGGTTGACTTTTACACATCACCAAGGACCCTTGGATTGTTATCCTAAAGGATAAAGGCAATAATAATGCATTTGGTTTGATTTTCATAGGTCATTTGTTGTTTTCAATTAAAATCATATCAATTTTAAACAAAAAGTGAGACCCTTTGAGTGGTACCGGCATCACCATGCCTTGGATTGAGGCTGGGATGACACGTACATGTCACAAAGGACCCTTGGATCGTTATAATAAAATATAAATGCAATACGAATGCATTTGGTTAGATTTTTGTAGGTCATTTGTTGTTTTCAATTAAACTTGTGTCCATTTAAAACAAAAGAGAGACCCTTTGAGTGGTTCCGCATTCTTGCATGTTGCTGGTGCATATCATCTTTTAAAATGGGAAAATGACTCATTGGAGAAATGATGTTTTATTTAATAACAATTAAAATTTTCCTATGAACATTTACATACAACAATGTTTCATCTTTGGATCCCCTTAACCCCTCTTAAAAATGACCACCAATTGTGCATGTCCCCAAGTCAGATCTTCATTGTATTTGTGTACAATATTCCATTAGTTATGCGGCCAACTTTTTTCTGAACACATCTATATCGTCTTGTGAGTATGAGGATTTTCGAAAGTTAGAGTAGTACTACAAAATATAAAAATAAAGAATTAATAAATAACTTAAACGAACTAGTAGTTGTTTTGAAAAATACCTCTTTAGGGATGCTAGTTTGTTGATGAAAAACGATCTATTTCATAAATTTACAAACATAATAACCTAAATCATTATAATTTGTTTATTTTGGACACTGCAATAAAATTGATCATTAGGATAATAAGTAACTTGTGTTGAGATGTGTTTGGATAGTGAAATTTTATTATATATACCCTGATATTTGTCCAGACGTAGTACTTGCTCGCCTCCCTATGCTTAGCCCCTATCCTCATTCCTTTTTAGATGATAATGATACACTTACCTATCATAACATAATCCTCAGTAAAAGATAATATAAATTATATTACTTGATGTTTAGACCTAAAACGTAATATGTAGTGTCTTACAGATTCACAAACTCCATCATGTGTGGTTGGTTTGATGGATATCCTTTCTTTGAATCCAGAAAATAAATCTTCGAAGTATCCATGTTCACCATAATTAGCAACCAATGTTTCCTAAAAACACAAAAAGAAATAAGAAATAAAATAAATGAAAATATAGTTGATATGCTTTAATCGTAGAGCATTACCCCTACATGGTTGGTTTTTGGAAAAGTCTATCATCTGTAATCTTTTTTTCAAAAAAAATCAGCAAGATTTCACTATTGCATCCCTTTTTGATGGCTCTATTTTTGTTAGGTGTGTTGATGTGATATGAGGACTAACAAGTCCAAATCTTTTCTCATGGGAAAATTCCTTCAATTATTTTTCATAAATGTGTTTTTCAACAATATAAAATGCATTTAGTCATAATTTTCACATTAGATCATCTTTAAAAAAATCAATTCATGGAAACATACCTCATATATACATTTACAACTGTGACACCTAGAAAAACATTTCGAAGGATCTCGTTTACATTTTCAACGGCAAGGAAATATTTACTTTCCTCTCCGTATATATTCTCTTAGAAAAACACTATATGACTATTACCATATTTTAGATTCGTATCCACATGAGTCTTCAATTCTAGTAAATGTGGATAGGGAAAATGTGGTGTTATTGTGCTTTCAGTATCTCCTTGGGATCGGTTGGTCGATCCATTAGATGGTTTTGAACTTACTTTTGTCACCCCTACCATTTCTCCATCTATAAAAACAATCATTGGTTCATACCCTTTTTTCATTAATCATTAAGCGTTTTTCTTGAAAGAAAAGGAAATAAATACCTCTTTGTCCACATGTATTCTTACAAGTTGTGACGGCCATGCAATGAATGTCCCAATAGCCTTTTCGACTGTATGAGTATCGTCTTCATCAAGTGGAATAAGTATCTCTGCATTTTGCTCATGAGATAGAGTAATCATCACATTCATATGATCTTTCAAAAGTGGTCTATTATGCAGTGTGGCATCTGGAATATTGAACAATGTATCCCTCGCTACAAGGTGATAGGTGGGTGTTGACAGATATAAATCACAATCATTATCACCCTATAGAAGATCAGTATAGAAAAACTATCAGTGTTTGTTTGATTCACATTTCATGGGAACAATTATTAGAATATTGATTACCACGGCTAAGACAGTTCTTTGAGGTGAATGGCTCACCTCAAAGGTGGTGGGGGTGGGGCGGGATGTTCATGCGCTGGTTGTTCCTGAGTTGTGTCTTCCCTTTGAATCCCACCCATAAAAGTTGCTAGCAAAACTCCCTGCCATTTCCATCATTCTTCAAGGGTTTCTATTTTTTTTCTCATTTGTTCCAATTTTTCATTAGTATCATCCATTTTTTTCTTCTTATCAAAATATACTCGGGGTGTCACCCCAAACCATGCACCTCTTACACGAACGTATTTTTCTGGCTGCTTCAAAGCCATCATAATAGGTCTATATCCGCTACAGGAGTAGTTTATTCCTGTGAATGTCAGATATAGGAAAATAACTAATTGTTTTTATTTAATAGAAATTTTAAACAAATATTTTTATCGTCAATTCATATGTACACATATTTCCCACACTTTCTGTGTGTTCTCATATACTAACTTCCCTTGTTTGTTCACACGTGCCTCCTTCCATAGCACATGACGTGGGATGGAAGTTCATTTGGTTTTAGACTCACCAATATACATATAAACATAGAAAGATAATTATTATGTTGTTTATTGGCACCTAAAAATATTACTGTAAATTTAAAATACGTACCATCTTCTTTTCTAATGAAGTGTACGCCATCCTTGCTTTACGATAGGGGTATATTGGTTTTGATTCACATTCCTTATTTTTAGTACATAGTTTGTGTTTCATAAATGAAATATTGAGAATCAAATTGTTGAATACATGTATCCTCAAACAACTTATTATCACCCACAATGTACCTGAAACATCTCATCCCCACGGAAATCAATAAATGTATCCCATGCTTGTTGTGATATCAAGTGAGTGTAGACAATGGGTGGGTGCTGGTTTATTTTACCTTTAGAATATTTCAGGTGACATATTGTTAAAATAGAGTGAAAACCTCGATTAATCTTTCCTGCAAGCCTTAGTACATAATCCTTGTGTGAATTGTCTACTATAAATGTACTATACAAGATATTGAGAAGATTAAGACATTGTTTCATTTTTTTATTTTCTAGTAAATTAAAGAAATAAATTCATAATGTTACCGTAATTTCTTCCCAGATCACAGCCTTCACCCCGGACACAACATAGTGTCGTGAATCAATGTCAATCGGTACGCATTGCAGAGTGAAAACTCCAATGTAGCTGCTAAACATAGCATTGTTGGGATTCACATGTTGGCCTCGTGTATTCCATCCGACTTAAAATTTGATGCCTTTTCTTTTTGACTTAAGAATTTTTGCTAACACCGTCAAACTACGACGCTCCTGTGTTTTCTGCAACATTGGTCCTTCATTCCCAACCATTTCATCGATATCAACATCATCTATATTTTCATCTTGAATGGTATCAATTTCATGTGAAGATGGTTGTTCGACCTCAACACTAGGAGCAGCAGGAGTTGCAGTAGCAGGAGCAGTAGCAGCCTTAGCAGGAGCAGCAGGAGCCGCAGTAGGAGCAGCAGCAGCCGCAACATGAGCTGCAGGAGCAGCAGGAGCCGCAGCAGCCACAACAGCAGTAGGTTGAAAGACTTGTTCAACCTCATGGTTAGGAGCACCAGAATGTGCAGAAGTCATTATCTGCAAAAGTGGTTGAATAGTTAATTCATATTACATAAATTCAGAAATGATAAGATAATAGCATGATATAACAAGATCTATATTACAAAGAAAATATAACATGTTTATTGAACTCTCTTTATTTTTTTCAATGTTTGAAGGGATTTGACACCTTTATCGATTATCTAAATCCCTTCATTGTGGTCTCCTCTAACATAGAAAACATCATCTGCATTGGAACCGCTCTGAAATGTTTGTGATGTACCACTAATAGGATCGTCGACAACTGAATTTTCATCGGAAACTTCAGTATTTTTTTCATGATAATAGAACAATCGACCACTTTCAGTTTATGGGATCTAGAACATAAAAAACGTGTACTTCTTGTGATGAAATTATAAAGTGTTCGTCTTTTTACCCTAAATTACTAAAATCAACGTTCACAAATCCCTATTCATCTGTTTTAACACCACTGTTTTTATCAATCCATTTACATTGAAAAATCGCCAATTGGGAGGTCATATAATCCAACTCCCATATTAGTTTGATAATGCCAAATTATGACATATTTTCATATGTTGGATTTCTGTCCTTACTACCAGAAACATGCATCGCTTCAGCCACCAGTGTAACTCCACTATTTTTCATGGTACTATCTTCATCATGTTCATCTGTATAGAATGTATAACCATTAATTACATAACCACCGTAAGATAATACATACACACTTGGTCCATTGTCTAGCCATCGAATTTGTTCTGAAATTGAATTCAGATTTTCATCCAACTGCTTAAAAATATGGTCCTGAAACCATCCTATAAACTGGTGATTATGTGTATCTGATAACCATTTTTCATCCCTTGATGGATTCAACTACCTATGAATTTCTTTGTGAGTTTCAATATATGGAGCAACCTCCAAACTATTATGAAAAACAAAAAGATGGGCCTCCTCCCTATCTGTAATACTGATTTTCACAACATCTCTTCTAGAAATTCCCTCACCCTCAATGATTCCACTGTGACGAGATTACGAGATACCAATGCTTTCCACATCAGATAGGTATTCAGAACAAAATTCAACGGATTCCTAAACAATATATCGATCCACTATACAACCCTCTAGCCGACTTTGATTTTTGACATACCCTTTCAAAATCATTATATAACGTTCAACAGGATACATCCATCTATAGTGCAGAGGACCACAAAGTCGAATCTCCCTCACCAAGTGAATCATCAAATGAACCATCATATCAAATAATGTTGGGGGGAAGAATATTTCTAATTCACATAATATGATGAAAATTTATTTTTCCATAGCTAGCAATTTCCCCAGGTCTAAAAATTTGCTACATATAGCTTTGAAAAAGAAAAAAAATTGGTTAACGTATGACGAACATTCTTGGAAAAAATGCATCGTAAAGCTATAGGAATTAGATCTTGCATCAAAACATGGAAATCATGTGATTTAAAACCTTTTAACTTAAAATCATTAATTGCAACAATGTTCTTGATATTTTATGAGTACCCCTCTGGAACCTTTACATAATTGAAGATGTTTCAAAACTGATATCTCTCTTCTCTAGAATGAGTATAAGCAGCTGGAGGAAGAAATATTTGATTTTCACCCTTCATGGGAGCCAACTCTTCTCGTATTCCCATGTCAACCATGTCCAACCTTGCCTTAATTCCATATTTTGTTTTCCTAGGGGAATTTAGCAATTTTATGATAACATTGTAACATACATTTTTTCCACATGAATCACATCAACAAAATTTTTGACGTACAAACAATTCCAGTATGGTAATTCCAAAAAAACTGATCTCTTTTTCCAACCGATTTTCATAAGTTTTTTCAAAAATGGTTTACCAAAAATAGTTTTCAGATCTTTTAATTTCTCAAAAACCTGATCACCTATTAGTGGGGATGGTGTTGCGTGTTTTTCTTGAACTTCCATTGAATGATGTCGTCCAAGATCGGTACTTATGCCGACGAGGTAGAAATATATGATGTCCTATAAACACAGATTTCGATGAATGTATCAACCTAATTGATTATGTATCTTCTTTGCACATGGGGAACCCTCGAGTTCCTTTAATTCTATAGCCTGACAGATTTCCATAAGCAGGGAAATCATTTATTGTCCCATACAACATCACTCTCAATGTGAAGTATTCATATTTATAAGAATCATACAACATTACACCTGAATCCCACAATAACTTCAAATTTGCGATCAAAGGATCCAGATAAACATCAATATCATTACCTAGTTGTTTTGGTCCTGATATAAGCATAGATAACATGATGAATTTCCACTTCATACATAACCCAAGTGGCAATTTATAATTTAACAACATAACAGGCCATGTACTATGAGTGCTGGTTTGAAAACCAAAATAATTCACTCCATCTGTAGAAAATGCAAGACGAATGTTTATCAGCTCTTTTCCAAATTCAGGATACTCATTATCAATTTTCTTCCATTGAGGAGAGTTAGCCGGATGATGTAATTTCTCATCTTTATTTCTTTTATCTGCATGCCACAACAATTTTCATGCAGTTTCTTCACTTCCATATAGATGCCTAAACCTTGTAATGATTGGAAAGTACCATACAAATTTTGTAGGATTGGATTTATCTTTCTTGTATCGAGAAGAACCACACTTTGGGAATTCTATAAGTGATTTGTTCTCCTTGCGAAACAATATATAGTCTTTTGGGCAGGCATGTATTCTTTCAGAAATTATACCCATCACGCTTAGCATTCATCTAGCTTCATATGTCCAGCTTGGGAGCTCATTATATTCCGAGAGCATGTCATTCAAGAGAGAAAGTAGTTCCATAAAACTAACATCACTCCATCCGTTGCCTATTCTCAATTTATACAACATCATTATAGCTGACAATGTTGTATACTTAGTGCAAGCAGCATACAATGGAGTCTTTGCACAACTCTTTAACTTCTCAAACAATTTTGGGAAATCACAGAGTTCATATTCAATTGTCTTTTTCATTTCCTCAATACGATCATCATCATCATTGACATCTATAATCACATCCTCCATACAGTCTTCTTCATTATCCATATTTTTATTCATATCTGATGATCCATAAAACACAGCTTTATCCCAGCCATTATCTACATTCACTTTTTCTCAGTGTTTATTGCCACATTTATAACTCATATCTATTCTGTGACATATCAAATGTTCTTCCAACTCCTCTGGAGTAAGTAGTCTATAATAACAACAACGTAAACATGGACAAAGCATTTTATAAGGATCCTTTGCGTGATACTTTGCAAACTTGATGAAGTCTTTCACTCCGTTCTTATACTCTATTGTTAAACGATTAGAATCCATCCAATCTTTATTCATCTTCATCTTATTTAAATCTCAAATATTAGTATTTATTGTTCAAGTACACAAAAAAAAGACTTCCAAATACAGTACAAGAGAACCACTACCTTATAAAAATAGAGATTAATAGAGCCTAACCATTAGTATTTATTCATCTTCATTAAATATAATTACATTAGATTCATTATAGTTTCCTCAAATCACCCCAGACCAAACACAAGAATAATCAATAATGATACATCTACCACTCATAGGTCTCTTCCCTACATTCAATATCATCATGACTAAGTACCCATATACCCACGCATACACATGTCACAAACACATAAAACCCCATTTCCACATCAGAACAAAAGTACCTATATGGATCTCAATCAAGTTACTCGACTCAAGTGGTGGTGTGTAAGAAATAATAAGATAATATAATAAGAATATAGTCACACATAAATCTCAAACTGGTGTTATTAATGCAATAAACCAAAGGTATCATTCCATCAATCAAAATACTTTGAAGGAGCCCATATGCGACAGTAGTCCCAGGTGGTGAAGGTTCCTAAGGAGGAAGAGGCAAACACGCCCCTATCGGGGTTCGAGGTCAGGTCACTGAGGTTGAAGGTGGCCTGATACTCTTACAAGGGTTCATTCTATATTTTAAAAACCATTTCCTGGTACCCTAGGATGTTAACACATTGCTGGTGGAAGTGATACTATTCCTGATGATCATGCCAAGAAGAAATGGAAACCAAAAGGGGGGAGTGAATCAAAATACCTCAAGAAAGATGGAAAAACATGTTATTTTAGAATAGTTTAGTGGCTTTCATGTTGTCTAGACACCTATCCAATAGACTGCACAAGCAGTGATGGCCCCTGTAGTTGTTGCACCAGGTGAAACTGTCTCCTGAGAAGCTAAGATCAATGAGGCCCTTCCCAGCCTTGAACTAAACAAACTCCATGATGGCCTTCCTTTGGAATGGGCTTATACGTTACTTTTTTGTTGGGTTGGAAATGACATTAATGTCACCCACAAAAAATAATGGACGGTGGCCATGATCGATGGTATTTTGTTCAAAAGGACAATCAATCCCCCTAAATTTTTTAAAATACCAATACCATAAACCATTTAAAAATAAGAGATTTTAATTTATTTTGGAAATCATTCCCAAAAAAATTTAATAAAAAGACACATGCCAAACCATTTTGAATTTTATTTAAAGAAGCAACTTATCTTTATTTTAATCCATGAATTTCATTTATAATATCAAATCCACCAATGGTAGAAGGAAACCTAATTTATTTCAATGAAAAATGTTAATTCACAACAAGATACCATCCATTCCATATATTATCTTCATTAATAAGGCTATTTTGTACTTCAAAATGATCAAAATATGTCTAACCCACTTAAAATGGATAAAATATGAATTCATGGAACACATGAATCCCAAAATTAAGATATAGTACAGAAACACCCACTTGGAATATTTGGGATCAAAACACAATGAATCTGAATGAGTCTACTCAAATGAAGAACATTGAATCAAATAAAAGCGATCTCAATAAAATGTAAAATAGATACTATAACCATAATTACCCATAAAAATTATAGGTCTAGTAAATACCAAGGATTCCATAGCCCCCAAGAACAAATAATCAAGTGATAGAGAGAGAATGAAGTTCAAGAAAAGAAATAAATTCCAAAAGAGGATCACCATTTCAAATGAAACTTCAATCCACCAAGTAATGAGGATAGAAGAGCCAAACTATCCAAAGGGGCTCCCAAGGCTTTAGTGGGTTGAGTTAAACTTGTGGGAGAAGATAAAATAAATAAATGGGGGTATCAGGGTGCAATTACTGTACTACCTCAATGCTTTCTCATATACAACGACACAACTGGCTAGATAGTGGCCCTCACCAACTAGACAGTGGTTATACTATAAATGTTATAACTATAGGTTATCTGACTGGCTAGTCACTACAGACTGACCAACTAGCTGATGGCTATGGGATTTTTTTTATATCCATTGTGAATCCCATTGCCTAGCCAATTACCCTCACCAGCCATTCGATGGACCACATGAAGCTTTTCAACCAACATGTTCATGTGCACACCTTCTATGATAGTGTGGGACATCCTATGACCCCTCAAGAAACCCAAACAAACTCAAAGGGCATTGCTTCGAAGAAAGATATACTGAGATGTTACAATTTTCCCCATCGTTCCACTTTTTATCCGAATAAATATTCTAGTACGAAGGATAGAAAATGATGTGACAAAAATAAATTCCACACAATAATTATTGTGTGGAAAATTCACAAAATATAGAAAGATTCACCGAATAGAGGACCACTATGAAAAACTTAAAATGAACAGATAACCAAAATTCCCAAGACCCCTTAATGTATATCCTCCAAGAACATCATACATCTCTAAATGACCCGTCTACATCACTAAAGAGAGATAAAATACCAATAATGTCTAGAGACCTAGAATAGGTCACCCAACCATTTAAATTTTCACTAAACTGGTGGGACATAAGATGGAAATATACTAAGAACACCTCCCTTCACCCAAATAAGATACTACAACCACTAACCATGAAGAACTACTAAGAGAATAATTCGAAACCTAAGGAAAGGTACACCCAAAACATACCAATGAATCCAAATGAAATAAAAAAATCAATATCAATAAATTATTCAACCAAAAATAAGAACAATATTATTTTTTTTTTTGGAAAAAATGCCTTAAAGGGAGGTCTGGAAAACTGAAGCTCGAGGGAGTTGCGGGCGGCGGAGGTCCAGCAAACCGAAGCTCGAGGGTGGTAGAGGTCTGGCAACGCAAACTCAGTGGGAGACAGAGGTCCGGCAATGAGAAGCGAGGGCGGTGGAGGTCCGGAAACATGAACTCAGCGGGTGGCGGAGGTCTGGCAACGAGAAGAAAGGGCGGCAGAGGTTGGACAACATGAACTCAGAGGGCAGCAGCAGGGAGTCGCAGGGTTCCAGTACCGCAAGAGCTTTAGGTCGTGATACAACTAGGGCACTATACGACCGACTTTATAAAACAATGGACTAAGGTTTTATCAGCACTAACAAAGCGATCATAAAGACTACCTTTATCAGCACTAAAAAAGCGCTGATAAATACTTCATATATCAGTGCTAAAATTTTTATGCTGATACAGGGATTCATTATCAGCGCTTTTATAGTGCTAATAATGGGTCGTTTTATCAGCGCTTGTTTAGCACCGATAAAGGTAACCCTGTATTAGTGCTAAAATTTTATTGTCGATAAAGGTATTCTTTATCAGCACTTTTCTAGAACTGATAGAGGGTTGCTTTATCAGCACTAGAAAAGCACTAATAAATAATCCTTGTATCAGCACTAAAAGTTTAGCGCCGATACAGGGTAACCTTTATCAGCGGTTTTTCTTAGCGCTGATATAAGGGGGCGCTTCCCTTGCACTTTTTTGTAGTAGTGGAAGCACCCAAGAAATATATCTTCTGTGGAAATTAAAGGAACTTACAAATATTCTTCTATCACATCTCTACTTTACATAGTGTAATAGGATCATCAGCACCTCTAAAAACATTGGGGAATCAAATGATTCACCTAAAAATGAGTTCAAGCCACATGAATCTGAAATGAAGATTTTTAATGTAGTGGAAGGGTCTCCAGAGGAAGATGATATAGGCCCAATGACTGTGAGAGGTACCATTTTTATGGATTCATCATTACTGACACATCATTTTGATATTTTTCCATCTCAATCCATTTTCATCATCCCATACCATTAATCTTTTAATTCTTCTTATGGAGATTTTATCTTGTGAAATGGACATTACTATACACCTTGGTGTGATGAGGGAGCATGGTATCCATAGTCCTACTTCTGTATTCTCTCTATTATAGGTCAAACATGCTCGGAGTTTTCTTGTAATCGACATGAAATCTCATGATATCATATTCTGGATGGATTTTATCATTCCAAATAAAGCTCAGATAGACTATTATCTTCGATGGGATTACCTTATCACACCCAGTGGTGTGTCTCCTTTCTTTAATGGAGAATGTGAACTAAGAAAGAGTTGGTATAGAACTTCTTATCTCGTGTTAGAAAATGTAATATTTGTGTTTTCTTCTGATTTGGAGTAGTGATCTCCATTCTCTTGTCTTCATGTTTCCCATTGATTTTCCTTCTTATTTTTCTGGTTTACCACTGGTAAGAGAGCTTGAAATTTTCATTGAAATGATTCAAGTTACTGAACCAATTTCCTTTCCCTCTTACCAAATGGATCTAACTGAACTGAAAAAACTAATTTCCCAGTTGAATGATCTTCTTGAGAAAGCCTTTATTTACTCAAGTGTGTCACCTTGGACAACACCAAATCTATCAACCATGAACGTTGATGTTTCTCTGACATCTTCTCTTCTCGAGATGATTCTTCAATAAATGAAGTTGTTGACTAATTCCGTAAGAATTAGAGACTCTCTTTATGGTGGGGTGACTGATGCCAATTGGTCATTCTCTAATGAGTTTGTTCTATGTTATCAGAACCATTATGTTCCACTGTTAGTGACAATGAAGGCTATAATGGGAGATTAGCATAATTTACAATATTTAGTGCACCTTATAAGAGCTTATAATTTCTACGACTTGAAGCAGCAGTTATGGTGACCTTGTATTCTTAAAGGTTTCACTCTGGTTTGGTCATCAATGGATTGGGAGGAAAGGGAATATTTCTCCTTATTTTTGTGGGATCTTTTGGGGTTTTTTGTTATATAGGGAAAGTTGATTTCCATTTAGAACTATCCCCACAACTGATGTCGATACATAATGTGTGTCACGTATCTCATCTTCGAATGCATTTATCTGACCCATCTCATGTTTTGAGTTGGTGAGATCATGAAGTGGAACCTATTTTATCTGTGACTGAATGACCATTCATGGTTGTTGATTCTGATACCATGGTACTTTGTAGGAGGATGATACCTATGGTACGTATGATATGGAAGTATGGTTCGAATTATCATAAGCCATGAGAGAAGGAGTCACTAAAGAGAGAATACAATACTTTTCTATTTGACATGGAGGCTTATTCATAGGCTTTCTGGGGAATGAATTTTCATATTGTGGGGATTTTGTAACATCCTCTTAGTCTTTCAGGTATTCCAAAACCTTCTTATGTTAAATTATTATTATGTTAAATGGTAAAAAATGTTTATTAGTAAAAAGCTTTATTATTGTTAAACAATTTGTGGAATGGTAAAATTCTTAATAAATACTCTGGAATATTTAATCTAATATTTTCTATGTTAAACACTGAGTAAGTATGAGTTTCTGAGATTTGTGAATCCACATGGAAGACAGTATCGAAATATTAAATATAAAATTTTAAGCAAGAAAAATTTATTCAAAATAATTTAATAACTCCAAAATGGTTCATCATATGAGAAATCTGAGCACACTATTATGTCCAAAATGTGGTGTTTACCCTAAGTGGGGTATAACATTCAAAAGTGTCATATTTTTGGTTTCCTCTCTCATGAGATACAGATATTAATTAATATTTTATATATTATTTATTAAAAATAATTAAATATATCCAGAACAGTGCATTTTATGGGAAATTTGAGACAACTGGTGGGTTCTTAATGAGGGGTTTATACTACACAATGTATAGCATTTGTTTGTGTCAGGATTTTGGATGTATTGCCAAAAAGATTAACCCTTTCTGTTTTAGTTAATTATTTATACCAAATTTTATGTAATAAATCATTAATATCTATCAAACGATGTGTCCTATTAAAAATCTGAGACCACTGTTGGTTCTGAAACGAGGTTTTTACCCTATACATGGTATTAATTTAATTCCCAACAGATTTTTGGTGTCAGAAAATTTTTATTTTAAATTATAAAAATAGGGATTATAAAAAACAATACGCAATGTTAATTCTTCTTCCCTAAAACCATAATACCATTTTTGATGATTGAAAATATTTAAATCAACTATTTCTTGATAGTTCTGAACCCTTTATATTGAAATGTATTAATATGATGAATTATCAACTCTGTGTTGATTATTTTCATCAAAAACTGTTTTGAATGGTGTGTTCATAATTCTGACCCACATATGTGTTTTGGGTATTTTTAAATTTCCAAAACTCTCAGTTGTTCTTATGTTGGTCGATATTATCAAATATAAAGAAACTCAGATCTTCCTTTGGTGCAATCACAAGGCCTCAATTCTTAGAGTTTGATCTAATTCTTTGGTGGTGAATGGGTGGGGGACCACCGGTTTGCAACGAAGATAGGGTTTTTTTATTTTATTTATTTATATCTTTTAATTAATTATTTTTTTCAATCTTATCTCTTCAATAACTTCTACATTATTGATCATAATTACACACTATCAATGTCATTGGACTCGTCTAAACAAGAAGAACCAAAATAATATTATTGATTTGAATACAACATAGTATTATTCAAAATAATTTTCCACATTTTAAATGGTTTTTTTAAAAAATTTATCAAAAATGATTATTAATAATTATTGAATTGTAATTTAAAAAACTAATTGTATAAAAATTTTAATGAAATTATTGGGGATAATTATTAAATATTTATATCAAAGGATAATTTCACTAATTTAAACACATATATATAGTTGTAATAAATCATTAAAGTTTGGCTACCTTGAATATAGTGAGATAGGTAAATAGTCATCTAAGATAATTATCAGATATAATTTGTTGTGATAATCACATGGAATTAATGGTGATAATTATAAATAATTATCAAATGATAATTATACTAATTTATTTAATGGATAATCTATTAAAATTATAAAAAGATAATTTTGCGAAATTATCAAAGAAAATTACAATGATTTATCAAGGAATAATAATTAATAATTATCAAGTGATAATTACAACTAAATATCATAATGAGATAAAGAAATGATATTTCATATGAAATAGTTATAAGAATATAATTATTCAATTTTTCTGATGGATAATTATAAAGTAATAATATAGATTTATCGTAGGACAATTACAATTTTTCTCAAAGGGTAATTATTATTATTATAAAATGATAAATTTTATAATTATATAAGTGCGATAAAATATTATTGTGTGTAATATTTTTAATTGATAACCTGAAAATTATCTATGTGTGATAAAATATTATCACATGTAATACTTTTAATCGATAATTTGAAAATTATTCAGGGGAGAAAAACTATCATCATATGTGATATTTTATTTTCTTTTTGAAATATAATATTTGGTTTTGGTTCTAGAAACTCATGACGAATGTCGAGCATTGGTGTGTCGACACATACAATAATAAGATTGTGATGAGGTGTATTGAACCACACTGGGTGGTTTATCATTAATATTGACATCGAAGACCGTGAGGTAGGTGGTTCTATCCCGATTAGCCAAAAAATTGATTAACCATGAATTTTTTGATTTATTTCAATTGATGATTTACATATTTGAATTTAAATTGGAGTTTTGATGGAAACATTTTCAATTAAATTGTTTAGTTTTATTGTGTGAATGAATCACGAAAAAAGGGAGTTGGATTTAAATGGATTCAAAATATTGAAAATGTATTTAAATGTTTTGATAAACCCCTTTGGGTTTATTATGAAAATTATGGATGTTTTTTTTATTAAAACCTGTTTTGGTATTAAATGGAAAATTGTTATGGAAATTAATGAATGAGATTTAATTATATATTTATATAGTATTGAAATAAATTTCCCATCATTGATTATATAAGAGCACATTCAAGACTCTGGTAGTAAGTTATTTATTTAGAAACAGTCTACTCTATTACAATGTTCTAAAACATACATGTAGCGGGTCACATCAGTGACAGGCTGGTGACAATTCACATTTGGCCAGTCTCATTGGGACGGGTGTATGCACATTTTTATGATTTCACATCGAGAGTGTGGATCCCTATAGTTGGAAATACTATCATACCTATTTGGTTGATGACCATGTTGCTCTCATGTTATTTATATTTTAGATATAATTGTATGCCAATGTTTTAAACCGCTTTACAAGCCTTCTGTATTTACATAAACTAATTTATGTTGCTGTTTTTACTTAATCCATTTTTTTAGAAATATTCCCCCATTTGTAAATACATTTCTCAAAATATTTATTTTCATCATTCAAAATGTATTGAATTATTCATTTAAATGTGTTTTACAATTAAAATCCTATTTATCTTTAAAATTGTAAGCACTTTCCTAGTTAGTATATTATTTTCTTCTATTACAAAATCCTTGACGAGACCCTAATGGACTTTTTAGCTCACACCCAAATTTTTCCATCAGGTGTTTGTAGACTTCCTTCATCCACGATTGAGAAAGGGGAAAGGATCACATGGAGTTGGATCCAGTTGTTGACCCTCAGTCTATGGGATTTGTGTAATTTGGTACATTAGTTGTGTTTCCTTGTTTTAGTACTTGGTTTGTAGTACTTTGGGATTTTTATGCCTTGTTGTATTCAGGTACATCAATTAAAATGGCATTTCTTCTATTATACATACTTCATTGTCTTCTTTTACTTCAATATTGTTGTGGAAAAATTGTGCCCAATTTTATGTTGTATGATTCTATATGCTAGTCACTGACATGTAGGGATCAGGAATTCTCTTCAGCCTATGTCCGAACCAGCTTAGTTATCCAGTTACAAGGGTACCTAGGCTGGTTTGTGATAGCTAGAACCCAAAGAAGTCATGTAAAAATTTAACATAAAGGACAAGTTTATGAAAATGATCAATAAAATGATATATTAATAGGAGTTAATGATATTGTGTTTATTCCTATATTTTTACCAGAAATATGATTAACAATATATACCATAACAAACTCCGGAACACACGAAATAAGTGAATAGTGAAGGTTTGTAATTGCTCAAGTGGTGTAGAGAATAAAAAATATGGCTATATTTCAATCATGTATGTATAGAGGAAGGACACACCCTATAAAGTGTCTCAATAGAACATATAAATGCTTTATGTGATGGAAGGAAGTAGATAATGCAATGAATTTCCAAGGAAAATGATGATTATAATAGAAAGAAATAAATATCATCATAAGGATCTATTTATTGATTATTTCCTTAAATGTAGAGAACCTAGGAATTACCAAATCCAGTTAACTCTTCTAATGGATAAAACATAGACTAAATAAGGACTTATATGGAAATAAATGGATGAAGTGTTTATGTAATAAAATTGTATTGAAAACCTAAGTTAAGAGGTTATTAAATGACTAAATTTCAAGGATGTCTATCATATTTATTAATATGGTTTTTGAAAAGGGAAACATGTATGTTGGGTGACATCCTATCAAATCTAAAAAGGCCATGAGACTTAAACCCATGAATGAAGGATGATAAGGGTTTAACACAAAACATTGACAAATGTAATATCTTTATTTATATGTTGTTGTTTCTAGTTTAGAAATTTAATAAATAAATATTAATTATTAAGTATTACTATGAATTTTTAGGCTTAGATACTAATTTATAAACAATTTTGGGATCTGGATAATAGTTAAAGAGAAATAGTTATACTTTTCAATCTTTTATGGGCCTTATAGTCCATTAAATGTTTATTTTAGTTATTTAGGAATGAAAGTTAATTTTTGGATATCTATTTTATGAAGTAATGGATGAATTAAAAATTGATAAAATAACAAAAAAAAAGGATAGAAATTTTGTTTATAGAAATATTTTATGTATTTATATTTCCTTATATTAATCTGTATTAATAGAATTACTCAACATGAAGAAAAAGGTTACGATAAATTTTATCCTAATACATTCATTTTTTAACTGAAATTCTTTTCAATGATCATGAATTTATGGAATTGAGGCCGACAAGTTTATAATGATAATTCACTTGTTTTTGATTGAATACAATAATCACTCACAATAAAAATTTACATTTTTTCCTTCATGTAAATATATCTACATTCCACTAATTTTATCCTACTTAGGGACCCTATTATATGTGAGTCCATCTGACCTTTGTACTTCCCATACTCTCATTTCTGGAGGATGTTTTATGAACCCTCCACATGATATGGTACTTTAAAAAAGAAAATATACAAAAAATTAATACTAATGTATATTTTAAATTGTAGGGATTCAATTTAATTAATTAGGTTAGAATGTCACACCCTATAACTATAAAATTTGAACATTTTATTCAATAGGGTGTATGAAACACAACCCCAAGCGCGCAAGAGAATACAATGTAAAATAATTTACAATATAATTATTATTATAAATGAATTAAATATATTATATTTCTTGAAATTCATGATACACTGAATTACCTATAATTACACATAATAAATACCTTTTTCAACATCTTTCATTACATAGAAGACAATGTTTTTCCGAACAACAATATGTAATTAAAAAATTATTATTTAATATAATAAGATAAAACCTTGCTATTAAATTGGGGCTTATAAATATGGTTAACGAACTTATGAAAATATATGGCTTATAAAAATATAATATGAATTTATTGGTTTCCAATTAATTACAAATGAAAATATAAACCAATTGAATATAAAATATATATTTTTATTTTATGCTCCCAAAGGAATTTTATCTTAATAAATTAAATTAATTACCATTTGAAAATTATATTTAGGAAATATATAAGTCATATATTCAATAAAATATTTTTTACATTCATTAAATTGATTTTATAGAAATAATATAATAACAAACCCAATTATACCTATAAAAAGAAATATTCTTCTAAAGCTGTGTTTACAGCCACTTAATGGAGAATATATTTTAAATAAAATTTTAGCCAAATTTATAAATATTATATGTAAAAATACTTAATTTTTTAAATATAAACATAAAAAATGTGTATATGGTGAATTTTTGGTATTTTCCTATGAAGTTTCATTTGATGATGAATAGTGAAAAATATTATATATTATTTTAAAATTGTTTTTTCATCTAATTTATTTATAAGGTTAAATTAAATTTTTGGTTGGTTTTAATGTTTAATTAAATAAAATCTATGTAAATTAATCCAATTTAGTTCATTTTAATCACTTTAAATTTTAAATTGAATATAAAAACAATACAATATTTTGAACATCATACTTTAAAAAACGACGTTGTATTATTGTATGCGGTACTAAAATTAAATTAATTTTAACCACTTATGTGATTGGAATTTGGAAAAATGGATTACATAAATTTCACAAGAACACTTTATAATTTTTAATAAGTTCAACCTATTTTTTTCAAAAAATATTAGTAAATGTGATTAAAGTTAATTACAATGATTAGGATAAAATTTAGCATAACAAGGGACTAAACCTTAATCACAAGGGACGAAATGACCTAGAAACCAATACCAAATCGGTTTACTAGACATATTTAGACCATATAATTACTTTTATAGAATTTGGTTAATTATTAGAGCCACTCATCATAGGAAACATGCTGGTGAAATTCCATCTTCTAAAATTTACAAGAATGATACTCCTCTTCCACTATAAAAAGTAACTCACCCCTACCACTTCCTCACATATCTTAATCAACATTGCCTCTCCCAAACTCGGATCAAATGACATCCCAACATCCCTAACCTATTCCTAGAATCCAAAACATGGGAAAAAATCCATTCAAGGATCCCCACTGATGTAAAACAAAAGAGTTACCCAAATTAGAGGTAACATACTTCCTTATGATATTTTGCTTTATTTTTCATCCACACCTAAGATGTATGTGAGCAAGAATAGACTAAAAAAATAAATTATATGGTCCTTAATATGATCTGAAGTGTGCCTCCCCGTACACAAGAGGTTTCCAACTAGTAATGAGGGACAAATTATTCACACAGGTATATTATACCCTCTTTACAAGAGTAAGAAAAAATACTCACAATATAAATAGAATAAATGATAGACAACAAGCACAAACCATGTATAACCAAACCTTTCCAAAAATGGATACTAACCTCAAATAAAAAGTAAATATTCTAATCTAGGTAATAAAATACTAAGTGCAAAATAAAACCAAAATAATGACTAATGAAACATTCAAAAAACATATCCTGACTCCAATTGGGATCCTCCTCCATGCTCACCATAAGCCCGACTCAATTTCCTAATAAGGGGCCCTTTCATATAGCCAAAACTGAAACCTAGAAATTTATTTAGTACTAATGGCGGCCCATGAATGGTGTGAGTACAACTTATTAGGCCCCCACCAATGGTTTCTACCAAATATCCATTATAGAAGGATGGTGAATGAAATCATTAAGTACATGACAACTTATTGAAAAATCTAACACAGATTCCACTAGATAATAATATTGATTTTAACTATTCCCATTAGAATTACCATTCCCATCACTTATACTAAATTATTTTCTAAACGCATAACATTATGTGTTCCAAATGATATGCTTGTACATCACTCACACAAAGGATTAATCCAACAACCGTCATGTATAAGGGTATATGTCACTATAGATACATATTTCATAATAATACATCACTTGTACCATGGAGCCTCAATCCTAGTAATCCCGTTAAATATATTTATTAGTGGCATAGAACATCAGTATGACTCCCTAACCCATGCATTCCCAGCTGGGATTAGAGTATCAGTCCAACACTACCCATGGGAGGAGCCTCAGTCCTTTATCCCACATTCAATAAATGTTCACATGCTTAATTATTCATTTACCATATATATCATATCACAATCCAAGCACAATATAAAATCAAAATCACTCACATTTCACATTACACTTCAACACATAAATCATCTTTATTCATTAATCCATTTTCATATTGTCATTGACCTAGAATTGAATATTTAACCCACTCCCCTTTCACATTCAAAAACCCATTAAGCATAACCAATAATTAATATATATTATACCATTAATCATATTAAAATATTCAAATGTCTTATTCCATTAACACATTTCTATTAGAATTTGACAGGTTATTTTTTACATTCACAATGATCTTTTTAATTATTTTAAACCTTATGCCTAAAAAATCCCCTATTTCTGTATCAAAATGTAACCATAAAAAAATCCATTTTTCTCAAGATAACATATCAACATTTTTATTGTGAGCTATACAGAATTTTAAATCAAAACTATATGTAACAATAATAGTTCTATGTTTAGGAATGTTGGTACACCCCATGGGTGGACCTAAATCAGAAACATAATCCTCAAATCATCCCATAGGTATCCTGAGGGGTTCAAGTCCTTATTTATACAACCATTTTACCAAATGTTACTAAACACATATAAAGCAAACTATAGGAAGGTAAACACACAAAAATTAAACCAACAGTCAACTATACCACTATGAGATATAACTTGTTGGCGACATATATTGAATCCGAAGATAACTGAAAACCTAATCTTATCCCTAGATTTAGATTCAAACACCCCTTGAAGCCCCAACCTAATGTCCACTGAAATACCAGGGGTTTAGGTCTTCAAATGGAGAAGAGTGAATCTGAAAACCCTATTCTATAAAAGAGAACAAAGTGGGAGATTATACATACACAGAGATTCAATATTCAATAAAAGACACTCCAAACAACAAAACATAGAGGGAGAACAACCTTTTTGGAAGATCTAGGGAATTGAGTTTGGAACTAGTGCTGGAGGAAGGTGAATGGGGATAAAAAATAAGGAGGAAAATAAAAATAATAACATGGAAAAATGTAATTTTCCGATGTTTAATTGGGTGTATGGTTTGTCTCGGCCATTTAAAAAACCATGGACAAACCATGTGAAAGACACTATCCAAGGAGGATTGGGCCACATGGTACAAGGTAGGCTCTGCATGGGTTGACAAACTGTGTGCCTACTGTGTGAAATGAAATTATCTAAAACCACATTGTTTTTATCTCCAATTGCATGGTATTTACTAACCATAAAACATGAACAAAAAGGACTAATTCCCCTTTCTTTCATGTCCCAATCTCCTAGAATACACTAATCTTCCTCACACAAATGGTGTACACTTAATTGACCAAAATTAATAAATTTAATCCAAACTACAACATAGACATACCTCCACAAACCCTAGGATCTTACAACACCCCCTAAAATATTCTTTTTCTAGGATTATATAATAAAACCAGTATCTAAAATAGAAAAATATTTTTTTATTCTTTGGTTTCAACCTATAATAGTATAAACTTTCATCTAATGGGTAACTATCTTATGATTTATGTGTATGTAGAACTACTACCTCACAAAATGATGTCATTAAATTTTCATTTACCTCATACTATGGTGGGAAATATGATAGAAACACTTTTTATATATGATATATTTGATTTTAATAATGTTTTTATGCTTATTTAATATCTATTTAACATATAAACTTATCCATTCTATATTTTTTAAATACAATAACATCGTTGGTGGAAGTGTGGATTATCGCCTCATCAAACCAATGTGATTCATTCACGCTATACATGGAATGAATAAAGGTGGGTTTTAATAAAACTATATGAAAAAATACGATACTATAATCATAATATACATAATAATTATTTAATTTTCATTATTTTAATATGAAAAATAAATGAATGTAAAATTTATGTGTATGTATGTCCTATCATGTCCATTAACGGTGCATTCCATTTATTATCTCTAAATATTATGGATTATTCTAAAAATATATATACCAAATATATATGATATTTACCTTATGGTTTATACCCTGTAGATGATGAACCCATGATACGAACAAAAAGTAACAAGTTAGAACACACATGAGAAACTAGGCAATTAAGACCTAAAATAATGAAAATAATGAATGATTACAAATAAATGACAAATAAAATATTATAAAATGATCATATATGATATCATAAATATTAATATGATTTTACAATAATTTAGTAACATGTTTAAACCCATTATATAGAAATTTAATTTAATTTCACATAAAAGTAAACAAATGGTATGGTATTCTTATCTCACATTTCATTCTATAGGATATATATCATTTTCAACAGTTAATTATTTTGTGTGGTGTATCTACTAAAAATATTATTTTATTATAACATGAGTTATTTTATCATCATGGTATTTTAAACATCACCTTGATTTACCTCACCCATTGGTTTATCTTGAAAATTACCAGGTGGTAAAATTCATCTGTTCAATATCAATTTCTTTTGTGATAGTTAACTTTCTATTGAAAAAATAACTTTATAATAATCATTTTTCATTGGATATTTCATTAAATGTCATAATTATTGGGTGATAGATATCCTTATTTCTTAAGCCATATACCATTGTTACAAATAGTGTTTACATTGATAGTAATTTTATTATCTAGAGAAATATTAATAAATACATATTTTTTATTCAATACAGATATTTGATAAGGAATATTATTTATTTAGATCATTGGTATGAGAAATGATTTGGACTGAAAATGATGGATGGATCCCTAATATTATATATCTTCTTGATGCGTCGATATGTTCTCATGAGACAAATTAGTTGTTAAAATTAAATTGGTTTTTACTTGTATTTTTAAACCATCTTGTAAAATGTCATGATTTTATATATTTCAATATGCCTCAGACATGAAATCAAGTAATTATTCATTGCCATCATTTTGATTCAATATTTATTATCAATGATATTTTTACGATGACAAAGTTAATGGATGAATTTCGTTCTCAGTTTACTGATTAAATGGAATTTGTTTTCATTTTCTTTTCTTTCCATATTCATTTTAATGTATCTAGTAATTTAAATAGCATGTGTTTTTAGATATTTACCTTTCAATATTATTTACTCACATCTATATTAGTTTATTAATTACATTGAATATGTCTTCAACTACTACCTTTACATTTTTATTATTCTCATTGATTCATTATTTCTTTCATCATAATTTACCCTCAGTGAGCATTTGGGCTCAACATTTTTATGTTTTCATTACCCAGAAATCCAATAAGTGCACTAGGAAATATATGCAAGGATATGCTAAATAGAATAATGTTATCATATTATCCTTCAATGAAAAATAGTATGTTGTAATTAGTGTATTAAGGTATAATGTAAGTCTCATGTTTATATTTTGTTCACCAACAATACTAAACTCTTTGTTCCTTCAAGATTTGACTCCTTGTAATCAAGCCATTGTAACAGTATTAGACACCTACTTTGAGATTTCTGTGGTCGGGTTACTACATTTGTAAACCTAATAAATTAAATTAATCACTTTTGTGTTATTATTTAATGAAATTTATATATTATATATTAAATCAAATACTTTATTATATATTTAATATTTTTTCAGAACATGGGTTAATATTAAATATAGTTTTGTAAATAAAAACCCGATTTTTATAAAAAATTGTTTCATCATAAAATTAATTTAAAATTAATATTTAGCAGTTTTTGAATATTTATTTGAAAAAATGAATGTTTTTAATAAAAATTTCAAAATTAATATAGAGTTAATTGTTTTTAATTTTCATAAAATATTATTTTTTTGTTGAATAGTTAATAACTAATAGTTTTTTAAAACTAGATTTTTATAGTATTTTAAAAGATATATAATGAATTATAACTTCTAAAAAAATTATTTCAAGTATAATATTTTTAGGATAATTTTTGTCATTGGATTCAATTTCTTGTTGAATTTCGATATAAAACATTTTAGGGATGGGATTATTTTTCTGGGAAAACAGTAGTTTTATTGCGTCTATGGTTTTAATTATTTAATAAACACTAACATTTCTAGGAATTTAATTTCAATAAATTGATTCCATATTTTTAATTTAAACAATTATATTTAAATAATATGATAAACTTAATTTTTTTTCACAATAAGTAGTAAAAATAGAAAATTTAATTACTCTGGTGAAGGTAAAAATGGGTTTATAGATGGATAATCTAAAAAATTATATTTGTTTAAATTAACTTAAAAACTTAATAATCCTTATTTTATGTACCTATTTAGGCCTTATCTCATAATATTTAAAATAATGATCTATTTTAGACCCTTTAACAATGTGTAAAATGTGGGTACTGATTTTTCTTTTAAAATATTCGAAGCATGTTATCTCTCCAACATATAATAGGCAACCACTCTCATATTCTCTTCACATGTTCAAAACCATTTGGTTCATAAAATACATGCCCAAATTTCATAATTACTTCCCATTCATGTTATATTGTAATTATTATTTAATTAAACCCTAAAAAGATGTATTTTTGTGTAAACCTGAAGAAGTTTTTTTGGAAAAATAGGTATCGTGCTTAACTATGAATCATTGTTATATTTCACCTTCCACAACCTTAAAATATTTTCCAACTATGATGACATAATATCAAAATTATCTCCCATACACTTATATGTTATTATTTTAGTGTCATGAACATTATCAATATCCACTTCCATCAAATGATAAATAAAACTATCGATTGTGGGTATGGCAGACTACCACCTCATGAAGGGATAAAATTCATTTTCCATCACTACCAATAATAGATGGATATAATAATGGATTAAAAGTATATATTTTATATTTATGACATCATTATAATTTTTTAATTATAATATCACTTATACCTTTTTACGTTCCAATCATTTATAATATGATAATGTATTTTGTATATATGTATAGACTACAACCTCCATGTTGTAATACAATAGGTTTTTAATTGTATTTTAAAATATATAGTAAAAAGGATATATTTTATAATTATATATGACATATATTTCATAAAAATATATTTTAAATATTAATTCTTAAAATTTATTCGTATTTTCAATTCATAGAAGTAATAGAAACAATGTTCCATCTTATTTACGGCTAACTATCTCCATGAAATGTGTTTTTCATTTTTTCATATATAACATTCATGGATGAATATATATATATATTAATATAATGAAATTATATGAAATTATATATTTATTTAATATTTTTGAAATTATAGACCAGTTATTAATGTAAGAATACCAAAACTACGGGACCCAGACATGAAGCAGTTATCATCCAAAACATGGATTTCAAAAAATTATTGCTAATGAAAGAATAAGAAATGGACGTAAGTAAATATTATATAGTAATATATATTTTAGTATGGTTTTTGAATATATATAAAATAAATCTACATTTATTATACCATAGATTTGATAATGTATAGGGAAAGTCGAGACATGAAGTAGGATATTTATCAACTCAAATTATCTTCTAAGGGACATATGTTTTGTTATGTACCAATATTATTTTATGAGCTGTAAGTATTTACATTTAAAATTTTATATCATGAATTTACTTATATTTATGATATTTATTGTATCATTTGATGTTACTATTTCCTTGGGATTATGATTCATATGTTACCATTGTGGTATAGAAGTTTCATTTGACTTTTATTTATGGAGGGCACATAAAATATTTAAAACATATTTATTTTCTGTGATTTAATACATCCCATGATTTTATTCCATTATTATTATCATTAAATTTATGTGATATAAATTTTCATCTATTTTTCGTTCATTTATGGGGATTACTATTCAATTTTACTAAAGTAGTATTGGTATTATTATAAAATATATTGGTTTACTGTGATTGTTAATGATCATGCCTCTAATGATAAAATCGTTTGATCTATTTCTCAAGAGACTAATGAATTTTTTACTCCTATAGTTATTTATAAGAATACATTTTCTTCCTTTCATTTCCATTTATTCACAAATTTAAAATGTCCAAAATTATTTTTTTAAGGAAAATCGACTTTATCTCTCTCTTCGGTTGAAAATCCTTTCTCCCTCATGTCCATGATCACTATTATTTTGAAGAATGTTTATAATATTATATAATTTTTTTAGAAATTTTTTTACCTTTATTTTAATTTTTACAAAATGGATTAAAAGTATCCTTCTATATGTTTTCCAAAATTAGCTTCTTCTTACTATTTACCCAAATTTTGAATGGAATATTTGTTTTAACAGATACAACATGAATGATATTTATACTATCATTACTGATCCTACATTTAAATTTTACCTTACATGTTTCCAATGTTGTTTTCGAAGACATTCTATTCTCTAATATTAGGGAAATTTTTGGATTTTAATTAATAGTTTTCTAAATACAAATAATATTATCCACAAGAACGATTCAAGGATATTTTTATGGAATTATTATTCATCGGTGAGAGAAACATTGGGTTTTTCAATATTTTTATTAAACCCATTTATCTAGATTGTTTATTATTATGATGTCAATATTTTTATTAAACCCATTTATTTTAAATGGGATATCCCATGTTGAAATGATGAAATGATTATGAAAACTGTTTTTTTTACATGTCATGCTATTATGATATATTTATGAAACATATTTCCATTTTATGTGATAGGATATGATTAATGTTTTTTTCTTGTGGAGAAGATATGTATGATTTTAATTTTGTGATTAAAGGGCTTATAATTATATATCCCACCAATTCATTGGGTAAATTTGGATATCTCATGAGTTCATTATATCACGTGTGAACCCAATTTCATGTTCACAATGGTATGAATGGAACAGGTTTCATGTCTATAAGGTTATGTGTGGATCTAATTTCATTTCCATATGGTTATGCATGGAAATGGTTTATTTTCCATAACATTATGTGTACATCGTGTTTCGCATCTATAAGGTTATGAATGGAGATGGTTTCATGTCCATAAGTTTATGTGAGAACCTAATTTCATTTCCTTAATTTAATGGGTTAAACTTTTTCTATTTATACTTGTTCACAATGTTATAGTCTTACCCTTTTTCCATATTACTATATCTATGGTATGATCTCATGGGTTTTGTTTGTTTATATCCTTAGTGATTCGTGTCTTATGAACTACTAGTATTTCTTTAAAGAATAAATGTTTTGATATATGTTATACAATGTACATTTTTTAATTGTTAGATAATATTCTCACAGCCTTATGTTCAGGTAATTTTATGTTATTAATAATATATCCCTTTCATAAGCTTCTTAAACATTTAAGAATACTCTTTCATATTTTTTGTTACATGGGACTAGAATAAATATTCTAATTCTGGTAGTTAAATGTAGAAGATATTAAAGGGAGGTGTCAAGTATAATTCATGAAATGAGAACAATGTTGTCTATTTATTCTTTTATGACACTAAACCTTTATGTTCATGAGATATGTATTAGTGAAATGTGTGTAATATTCACTAAAATAGATGTAATATTTATATATAAAAATACAATTTCCTTATAGTTGGTGTCATAGAAGTGTTTATTCAATATTTCGGTGATAAGGATTAGATACGTTTTTGTGACAACCTTAATGATAAGTCAATATAAAAGAAAATATCCTAGAATTATCAACACAGATAATGTTAGTGATTCCCTTAAATTACATCTCTTTCTATATAATATAAGAGTATGTATACCTATAAAAGTTTTATTTTGGGGTAATAACTATGAAAAGGGTGAATTTGGTTATGAATCAATCATCACCTGGTGCATGATAATGTGCCTCTCTGTACACCCAGGATGGAACTCTTGGGGGATACAGTTTAAGAATTCTCAAACTCTTTACGAACTGTCATGATGGATTAAAAAAAATGATGACCATTAATAACCTGGGATAATAAAAATGTTTCATATAATAAAAATAATGTGTCATTATTTAGAGATAATAAAAATTATTTATCAAGATCATGTAGTTTCCCACAATAATTATTTTTTCTCAATCTATAGTTTTTTTTAGTCAATAACTAAATTAATTGTGTGAAAAAGTAATGTGATGGAAAATTCATTGATTATCCTCATGAGAAATTTTATTGATTATAAAATGGGATATAATATTTTGAAAATATTCCCACTCAAATCTCCCAAAATATATGTGGTATAACAAGTCATGTTGAAAATCTGTATTTATAATAGTGGGAGAAACATGCAATTGAATATTTTATATGAAACTATCTACCTTCCTTTAATGTGTCTTCTTATGTACATGTTATTATTAAATATATCAATGTTATGGAAAAGAATTTTTTTTTCAATATTGTTCAAACCATAAAATTGTTTTCCTACATGTTTATCATTTTTAATGTAAATAAAATCAGTGGCAGAATATTTTTATTAATATGAAGAATGAGGATGAGATTTTATCTATGGAATGGGATGAGTATTAGGTGATATTATTTAGTAAGTACATCCCCTTTATTTTTTCTAAAAAACAATGAAGTAATTACATGAGATTAAGTAGAATGATAATGAATCATTTGGTACCTAAGAGAAAAATATTATAATAATTATAGCTTATGACTCTAGATTAATCATCAACCTTGAAAGAACAATTGATCGACTATATATTTTTTGAAACTAATTCTTCAAAATGAATTATCCATGATGGATTTTGGAATATATGAATAAATATTTTCACATGCACAAAAAAGTAAATTGAAACTGGAAACCATCATGCTAATGGTGATAAGAAAACTATAATGGTGTTTCAGGGAAGATCTAGTTGCATTTCACATGGATGGAATAAAATGTTTAATCATTCTACGTTCCAATAATGTGGGAAGGAACACTCAAGTGAATTCTATAGGGTAAAACAATAATTTTTCCAATGAGGTAAACCTATCTATAGGGAAAAAGTAAGTAAAATTATATTAAATAGTCCATTAAATGTATGAAATAATAAAATAGTTAAAAAGAATACAACACCCATAATTTGGTTCTATAGTGGAAATTATGTTTGTAATTATGATAATCAGGTTCTTAATTCATGGGAAAATGTGGTAATAATCCAAAGTAACCTCTACAGACAATGTAAAAAAAGGGAATTTTGATGCAATCTAAATAGATTAAATGAATCATGATAATTAGGTCACACATAACATCCACTTCAATGTTTAGAATTTTATTATTGTGTTTTAATAAAGGATCCCTATGATAATATTATTGTTCAACCTTTTGTAAAATTTTATATGATTACGAGAATTTATTATCTATATACATACATACATATAAATATTCTAGAATAAATGAAACAAATTTAACAATTTGAATTAAAATATTACTATTTATCAGTGATAGGATAAACCTATGCTTGAATAGAAAAGGGTTTTTTTCTTTAGAATTAGAGATTATTTATGTAAAAATGGAGAATTACTTTTTGGGGGAATATCTTATTTTATTTTGGAAATTATTGAGGCCTATACATTTTGTTATGAGATATTATAAGTTATTAAAATTATTTGAAGATAGTTGTAATGTTTATTATAGATGTATGTGAGATAAAATCATTACCATTTTTGGGATTCAGTTTTTATTAGAAAGTTTTATAGGATCCATAAGGGTAATATTTTATAGAATATGTTATATTAATATTTGGGTGTTATTTTGAACTTCAATAAATTATTTATTTTTATTTTTCCATTTTTCATAACATCTGATAACCATTGCGATTTTGTTAAATATTTAGAGACATAATGAAGGAATTTTCAATCTTTTATGGATCTTATGATCCAATAAATGTTAATTTTGGTGCTTTGACTATAAAAAGTTCATCATAGATATTTATTTCATGGAGTAAGAAATTATGTGGAAGCCAATCAAAGCATAAAAAATGGATGAAATTTTCTTATTGTATGGAATGAAATTAAGTATGTATATTTATCATATTCACTATATTGATAGTAAATGAAAAACCCAACTATAAGAAATGGATACTGAAATAAATATTTATAAATTTTTATTCAGTGATGATTAATCTAATGTATGTCCACCCATCATATATTTATTGATATGTGTTGATTAACATTTTCATGGACAAGTTCTCTATTAGCCTCTATCAGTCCTTGGGTGTTAGTTTAGTACATAATTTACATATTTTAAATTCCCAATAATGTTTAACATGTTGGAAACATAGTTTTGTTTTATTCTTGAAAACTTTCAAATTTCTCTTTTCCTCTTTCATAGAGAATTTTTTATTTACCCCTTTTATAATTTGAGTATTCTATAAAATAATTTACAAATTAAAAAACAATGGTTACATTGAAAAATATAAAAACGAAAGGATGTAATTTGTTAATTGGGAATAATGTAACACCCCAATATTTTATGATATATATTTTTTCAAATATATTTAATTTCTTTGGTATAATGTTTTTTACAAAACGCCGAGTTTAAATGAAGCACGATATAATTTTAATATATTATTATTTAATGTGATAGTTTTAACCAATAAATTAAATTGATGGGAGTGAATAGTAAAAAAATATTATAAAAATTATATTATTTACACATTAATAAAAATAATTCAATTTTTATTAATATATTTAAAATGAAAATTAAAAAAATGGAAGAAAAAGAAATGTATTTAGGAAAAAGTGTTTTTAGGCATGCAATTTGTTTTTATGATAATGAATTAAATTAATAAATATTTTTGTTTAATTTAAAGGAAATATATATATTATATAATAAATACAATTTTTTATAACTCATATACTTATTTTAAGAATGAGATAATATTAAATATTGTTTTAGGCTTAAAAATTTGTTTTTTATCATATATATATGAGGAAAATATTTTTAAATTAATTTTTAACACATTTAAAAATGTATTAGAAAAAGATAACTTTTTTTGAATAAAAATGTCAATATGATATTTTTTTTAACTTCATAGAATTATATAAAATGATTAATTTTTTGATTATTTGTGAAAATACTATTTTTTATTAAAAATTTACATTACGTTTATTGTATATAAAATGTAACATATTTTATTAAAAAGGATTAAAAGTAAAATTTGTTAAAAATATTATTTTAACCCCATTTATGTCACTATAAACAAATTCATATTTCTTTTTATTATAAAAACTCCTTAAACTATTGAAATGTTTTTTTCTTTTGAAAATTATTTTTTCATTTCTACTGTGCATTAAACATTACAATAAATTATGAAATTTTTTTGAATTAAATTTGAAATAATGCATTCAATATTTTGAATAATTATAATTTAAATTATAAAACAATAAAAAATTAATAATTGGTTATAATTAATAGTAGAAACAGTAAAAATTAATTAACATGTTAATGGTTAAAATGGGTTTACAGAGTGTTAAACAAAGAAGATATTGGTTAAAATAACCTAAAACCTGGTAAAATTCTTATTTTATGGATATATTTTAACCTTATATCATCTAATTTTCTATAATATCTCATTTTTTTGCCTTATGTAATTTTTCAAATATGGGAATATCATTTTATTTTTAATAAAATCCAACTATGCCTTATCTCCCACTTGTAAAAGTTCACAACCTTTCATATCCTATTAACATATTTTAAACCATTTGTTTATGAAAAGAATTAGAAAAATAGCTATTTTTATTTCAAAATACTATTTTATAGGCCTTAGTTTGATTTTGAAACCCTCTTAAGAAGTCATTCGGTGTAATCTTAAAGAGTTTTTTTGATGAGGTTGCCTTATTATTAACTGAGTGTCATTGATATATTACTTCTTCTTCCTCCGTAAAATATTCTCCTAATATTAATTAATAATAAAATCACGCTATCCAATATTTTGAGATGTTATTATGTTAATTTCAAAACCTATATCTATCTCCCCTTATATCAAATTCGAGATGAACCCCTCAACAGAGTGTATGATGGACTCTATCTTTTTCAAATCGATATAATTTGTTTTCTATCGCCACCTCTCAAAGTTGGATTTCAAAAAGTATTAAAATTATATATGTTATATTTATGAAATTATTATATGTAAATAATTATAATATAACATCTACCTTCTCACATTCCAATTCCTTTGAAAATAATAAACCTGTTTATGTGTATGTGTGTACTACAGCCTCTATTAAGCCATACTATAATGTTTTCAATTTTCTTATGGATATTACGGAGGATAGATTTAAAAAATATAGATGATATATTTTATATAAAAAAGTATTATTATTAGGTGAATTAATATTTATATTTCTTTTAATCCATACTTTTAAAAAATTGAAATATCATTCCTGGGTATATACGACCTACCGTCTCAATGAACTATGTAATCCATTCTTCCATCAAGAAAATATAAAAATGCCACTAAATATTTATATAATTATTAAATATTAAATTATATTGTAGAGACCCAAAACCTGACATACATGGACATTAAATTAATTTTGCGGAATACTTAACACATGACAAAAATAGACGGCCAAAGACCGTATTAGATTAGTGTCTTTGGAAACTCGGAACGTAACCTTCTAATCATGGTAGAAGATCTTCAACATCTCCCCTTTGGTTTTCTTACCTAAACAATTTCTTTATATCCTGGGGAAAATAAAAAATAAAAAGGGTGAGCTCAAATTCTCATTATGGGAAATCATAGAGAACATAAAACAATCCATAAACATTTGAATGCAAAAACATGAACATAAAATCTAAACATCAAAATCTTGAGAAAAGACATAATTCTTGGAAGTACGTAAGGCATATGTCATAAACAAACATCAATCATGACAAAATAGAATTATAATAAAACATTTAATTGTGAAAAACCATTAAGCACAATATATAATTTCCATAGTACCCAAGGCATTGCTGCCAAGACCGTCTTAGTGGAAAAAGTCCCTTTCTAAATCGAGTTCACTCCTCGTTCCAGTCCTGCAACACTGAACCAGATTAACTTACCATTCCATCCATCTCTATATCATGAGATATAAATTATTACCCAATGAAATGGAGAGAGATATAGGTCCCAACCATCTCATAATGAAATAATTCTTTCGTATTCCACAAAATCATAAATCATACATCATATCATAACCCATGTAATAGAATTGGATTCTTAAGTATCATGCCATCATAACTTAATCCATATAAAAAAATGGATATAATTTCATCATAAGAAAAATAAAACCATGTAAATAATGGATACATTATACTTGAAACATAATCATATTAAATAATGTCATTTTAGATGGAAAATAGTTTTGATAAAACACTTGAAATGAATTCTTGAGGAAAATATCTTTTCTTCTTCAAAAACATTTTCTTTTCACAAAATGCCATGAAATTTTAAAATAAAATCGTTTTTGTTGAAAAAAATCATGCAATCTTGTATAGAAAGCTTCATGAAAATGAGGTGTTATGAAACCATAAAAATCCGTTCACGCCGTATAAGTGAAAAATAAAATTCTCCTCGTACTTTTGTCAGAAAAGTAAAAAAGTTTCTCGTGTGGTAAACAAAAGTATGATTCCTTTCATAACATGTGGTAAAATTCAAAAATGGGTAAAAATGAAATTAAACATACATGAAAACATTTTTAGAAAACGTGGACATGGATGATAACAAAACCCCCAGTAAATAATTACGAATAAACAATCTCGGATAAGTGCGAGATTGGAATAATTATCCCATACCATAGGTCCGATATGCTTCGTACATATTCGAACCTCATGTATAATGATTTAAATAATGTCATTGACTCATTAAAAAATCATATTCATTGTTATGATATCATATATGGTTCACTTATGACTTTATATTACCTGTTATTTTGTAAATTCCTTGTTAAAGCGTCGTTTTGGGTAAAATGATTTCATTTATCTTATGTGTTTTGACATGTTGTTCTTGATATTATTACTTATATACTGATTTAATTAATTCCGTAATGTAAAAAATTATTTATATATAATATATATTCAGTATATAAATGGAATGAAATACATCGTTCATGGAGACGGTAGGTCGTGCGTACGCATGAACGCTGTTTTTGTTTCTTTATTGAATTAAATGAAATTAAGTAACTAAAACATATATGTACATAAATCCAGTATCATTATTATTTAATATATTTCATGATTATTTATTATATATACTTTATAATCATACTTTAATCGTTAATCATGGAAAATAAATCTCACCGCGTTCGTGGAGACAGTAGTCTGTACGTACGAACAAGTGATGATATCATTCCCATGATCGTGGAATTGTATTAAAGTGTTTGTATAATGTTTCAGAATCAATATCACTTTAAAATATTCTAATATAGTTATTTATTGACACCATTATACCCATCCAATTAAGGTGGTGGTGGAAAATAGATTACACCACGGCGTGGAGATGGTATTCCGTATCTACGCACGCGTAGTGATTTCATTTTCCGTAGGATGGATAGAAGAAGAAATTGGGTTGTTTCATTTTTATAATAATATATAAGTATATTATTGATACTGATGTTATTAATTTATGATGAGACAAATAATGAAGAATATGTAGAAGAAAAATAAATTTGAAAGAATCGGTAAAGGATATTACCTCTTCTTTGACACGCCTCTTCTTAACCTCCTCTTAAGGCACTAGGGTTGGTCTTTTTTAGGCGACCAGAACCTCTATAATGTTTCTAGGGAAGATGATAAGGGAAATGGGCAGGGTTTGGTCGAGATTCAAGGCTCAAAGGGATGTGAAGTGAAGAAGGAAGGGGTGCCCTTTTTATAAAGGATGAGAGGGGCACCTTTGGAAAAACTTAAAATATTATTTTATAATAAAGTCATATTCAGTTTATAATAGCTCAAAATTGATTTATTTAGAATATAAAGTGTGTATGGGTCTAAATAATCTCATAAAATAGGGTTTATACATGTTTAAGGTACTATTTTAACCTTATCATTTATAGTTAACTCTTAGATTAATAATTTAACCTTTACCATGTATTCTTGTTTTCTTACACTATATGGTTAATAAACTTACTATAATAAGAAAAACTAACCCCAAGTGGTTCATTATTAATATATATAACCTTATATAAGTCATTTGGCCGAACCTTAGATTTTTAGGAATATAATAACATTTAATAATATAATATTATTTTTAAAAACTATTTTATGTCCATTTTAACACTATTTGGTAATTGATTTTTGTGAAATTTATAACAGCATTATTAGTTCTAAAAAAGTTACTTTAATCAATAATAACTTGTCATATTAACCAATAAAATCAGTGTAATTCATAAAAAGTCTCAAATTACATTTATTTGGGTATTTATAACATCAATTATGTTAATATTTCATTAATAAGGTAATTACTGCATCATCATTGTGTCATAAATAAAATAAATTATTTAATGTCTAAAAATTATAAAAAAAATTCCATTATGTAGGAAATATTATTATAATTCTAAATAATATTTATAGATGAATTTATTTTATGTATAACCCTATCTTAAAAAAGTTTTAGTTATTAAACATGGATTTTAACTATTTTAACTCTTCTTTATATAAAATAATAATAAGTGTCATAATCTAATCCAAGTGGACCTAAAGGATAATATTTTATTCCTAATGTTGTTATTGGTCGAATTAAACTTATCCAATGGAATTAAGACCTGTTTAAGTGTAATAATAATATCATTTTTACCCTTAATTACACTTTTTTACTTTTAACCGTGGTAAATAAAAGTAAAAAGTTATTATTCACAAAAAAATATTTTTATCTTATTGAACAACATTTTACTCCTTGATATTGAAATTGTATCTCATATATTCTAAATTTCACTCATAGAAGTGGTAAAATTATGTTTTATGTAGATTTTCAAATTCTCTTAGGAGATGGGTAAAAGACGGTGAAAAGTTCAATAAACTTTTTATATGTCTAAAATTATTATAAAATTAATCAAATGAATTAAATTGAACTTATATAGTAATTATGTATTAATTTTGACATAAAATAAATTTAAATAAAATAAATAATTATTTAAATAAAAATTCGGTTTTTAAATAGTATCCCAGTGTTTTCACTATTCATCAAAAATTGAAAGTTTTCATAAAATTACCAAAAAATCACCCTAGAATAATTTCGATATTACGAATCCAAAAATGAAGTCCATTTTAAAAGATAAAGTTTAAAAAATTTCAAAAAGCGGGTATTACTTTTCATAACGGCTAGTTCTTAATAATATTATAATAATATCTCATTTAGTGAAACTTGGTATTGCGTACTACACACGCTATCAAAGAAGGTCTAGATTGCGTGTAATGAAAGCCAAGTCAGGGCTATGTGTAGTGAAAGATCTGTTTGGTGTTTCCTATAACATAATCAAAACTTATTAAACAAAATCTATCCTTAATGTTGCGTAAAATAATTTCCACCAAACGAACGTGAAATTGTGTGTAACACGAGCCAAGAATAGTGTTGCGTATACTGCAAGCTAATACGGTGTTACTTATAATACAATCTAATACTTGTGTAGTGTATAATATAAGAAATCAAAAAAATTAAAAATAATATATCTCATAAAATCCCAGGGTGTTACATTCAACCACCCTTAAAATGAATTTCACAATCGAAATTCATCGGGGTTATAAATCGTTTACTACTCGAAAGTTTCATTTATAGAAACCAACATCATAAAAAGGAATAATAAATCATCATTTTAAAATGGAAAGTTAGAATCAAAGTGGATATAAAAAGTAACTCATCACTTGGGTTCCCACATAGGAGTATATAGGTGAAAATATGGATATGGAAGAGAAATGTAACCATCAAGTTCTGATGGAGAGTGGTAGAGAACATGGCTAAGAAAAATCCAACAATCACAAAGTCGTAAATTTGTGATGATCTAAGGTACCATCTGATTCATCAGATATGAGAGTACTAGGAAAACATTTCTGGTTTCCAAGATCATTTCCCTAACATGGATGAACTTTTACATAAGGAGAAATACTTACTTGATTTCAGTGTAATATAATCATCAGTCATTCCATGAACAATTTCCACTTCATCTCGATTTAAAGAAATGAAGCTGAATTTTTCATTCATGAAGTGTTAGCAGATCAAGTGATAGAATGATAAGTCATCCCATCTGTTTCTATCACAAAAAGGTTAGTATAAGTTATTAAATATACATAAGTCCATATATGGTGATATTAATCATATATGATTCCAAAAATGGACTTATACTTCATCTATCATACTGCTTAATAAAATAAAACTAGTTCCTACTAACCAGGGACTTCTTGTAGGCTAGTGGTAGGAGATAAAGGCATGTCGCACTTCGGTTGTGGGTTTGACTCCCACAGCCTTGTCTGACACGACGGGTTGTTGCCCATCCTTCAGGTCTTCCTTTTTTTAAAACTAAATTATTATAACATCCCATCAATAATATCAAAAAAAAAGTTCTATCCTTAAACAATACTGACTTATTTCCAACATAATCCATTCCAATCTTTAATCTTATCTAAAATACTTCTGTCCAATCTCATTGTATAAAGAAAATGATTACTAGAGAGGTCATATACCAAGCATTTGAATACCATCATTTATCTCCCATATATCATAAGATATATCTTTTTGGTCATATTCCAAACATGTGAATACCTTAATCATGTAATCTTTTGAAACATGAATTACCGTAGAACCTTAGTGAAAACATGAATACTATCAAAAGTTAACTCATTCCACATACCAAAATCCCAAAATTTCTATATACTCATACCATGATATCACATTGTCCTTATATCAGTTATGAGCTCATGAATACTATCAAAATTTCATTTTCTATTTATCCCTTCATTATGTTCATATTATCTTCTTTCCAAAAATATATCAATAACCTTTCATGGTTACCAGAACCATTCAACATATACTTCCAAATAATTTAGGAAAATCAATAGTGTAAAAATTCTTACATGTTTCTTTACTCCATAGTACCATTAAATTACCTATACAACATAACACTAGATAAACATACAATCATTCCACTACCTTCCTAAACCATTGACCAAGCTTCAAAACTTCTTTCATCTCATATATCATTTGTAGTCTCGTCATCATCATCCACATAAATAATACCCATAAGACCATGTTGATTTTCTTCATGAGATTTTACCTTATGGAATTGGTTTTCATAATGCCCATACATTCCACATTTAAAACATCTAATCATTGTTGATGTCGTAGAAACACCATTATCCGCCTCCATGGTGATAACTGAACCTTTTCCTTTGCACTTACTGGATTTGTGTCTTTCTTTTCCTCACCCAAAGCATCTTCTAGTTTCTTTGATACATTCTCCTTGATGCCTCTCCCCACATGATTTACATGAGAGAAATTTAACTTTCATTCCTCTATGATCATCAGAAAACTTCATCTTTCTCTTATTATCTGAGTCGGGAAACTTATTGAAGTTGATATTATTGATCATATTATGAGATTTCTGATTAGGCATAATAACGATGTTTAGACTTCCAAATCACGTTTCATTTGGTTGCTCATGAAGAATATCATTCCATTGTCCATCATATCCTCCATTATCATGAATCTTCCTGTTTCCAGCCATTTTCTAAAACCCAAAAAGAATAGTGTGAGAGGAAAAAATTATGATATGGAAAACAACATAATAAAGTGGGAGTACCATCAATATCTAACATCATAGGTTAAATTATAAGATCATTACCATAATTCTTGGACTATAACCTATACATATACTTATCCATGGGGACATCCCTAGACATACCTTAGAAATATCTCTAGGGATTCCACAAAAGTTTTCGCATCCTAGTTTCCAAAGGTTAACTAAATCTTCGCTTTGATACCAACTGTAGAGACCACAAACCTGAGGTACATGGACATTACATTACTTTTTAAGAATACTTAATACATGACAAAAATAGACGCCCAAAGATTGTATTAGTTTAGTGTCTTTGGAAACTCAGAACGTAGTCTTCTAATCATAGTGAAAGATCATCAACACCTTACCTTTGGTTTTTTTACCTAAAACCTTTCTTTATATCCTGGGGAAAAGAAAAAATAAAAAGGGTGAGCTCCAATTCTCAGTAAGGGAATGCATAGAGAACATAAAACAATTCATAAACATTTGAATGCAAAAACATGAACATAAAATCTAAACATCAAAATCTTGAGCAAATACATAAATCTTGGAAGTACGTAAAGCATATATAACAATGGAACATCAATCATGGTAAAATAGCATTGGAATAAAACATGTAATTGTGGAAAACCATTAAGCACATGATATGATTTCCATAGTAGCCAAGGCATTGCTGTCAAGAACATCTTAGTGGACAAAGTCCCTTTCTGAATCGAGTTCACTCCTCATTCCAGTCCTGTAACAATGAATTAGATTTACTTACGATTCTATCCATGTCGATCTCATGAGATATAAATCTTTACCCAATTCATTGGATGGAGATATAGGTCCCACCCATCTCATAATGAAATCATTCTTTCGTATGCCACAATATCATAAATTATACATCATAGCATAACCCATGTAATAGAATGGGATTCTTAAACATCATGCCATCATAACATAATCCATATAAAAAATGTTAATAATTTCATCATAAGAAAAATAAAACCATGTAAATAATGGAGACATTATACTTGAAACATAAACTTATTAAATAATGTCATTTTAGATGTAAAATAGTTTTTATAAAACACTTGAAATGAATTATTGAAGAAAATATCCTTTCTTCTTCAAAATCATTTTCTTTTCAAAAAATTCCATGCAATTTTAAAAGAAAATGGTTTTTTTAAAATAATCATGAAATATTGTAGAGGAATACTCATGAAAATGTGGTGATATGAAACCATAAGAATCCATTCACGCTATATAAGTTAAAAATAATATTCTCCTAGTACTTTTTTCAGAAAAGTCAAAAAGTTTCTCCTGTGGTAAAAAAAAGTAAGATTCATTTCATAACATATGGTAAAATTCAAAAATTGGTAAAAAGGACATTAAACATACATGAAAACATATTTAGAAAACATCTACATTGATGATAACAAAAATCCCAGTAAATACTTACGAATAAACAATCACGGATAAGAGCGAGATTGGAATAGTTATCCCTTACCTTAGGTCCGATATGCTTCGTACGTATCTGAAGCTCCTGTATAATTATTTAAATAATGTAATTGACTTATTACATAATCATATTCATTGTTATTATGTCATATACGGTTCACTTATAACATTATATTACCCGTTCTTTTGTAAATTCCATGTTAATGCAGCGTTTTGGGTAAAATCGTTTCATTTATCGTACGTGTTTCAAAATGTTGTTCTTGATATTATTACATATATCCTAATTTACATAATTCCATAATGTAAAACATGATTTATATATAATATATATTCAGTATATAAATGGAATGAAATACACCGTTCTTGGAGACGGTAGGTCGTGCGTACGTATGAACGCTGTTTTTGTTTCCTTATTGAATTAAATGGAATTAAGTAAATGAAACATATATGTACATAAATCCAGTATCATTATTATGTAATATATTTCATTATTATTTATTATATATACTTTATAATCGTACTTTAATGGTTAATCATGGAAAATTAATCTCATCGCGTTCGTGGAGATGGTAGTCCGTACGTACGCTCGAGCGATGATATCATTCCAATGATCGTGGAATTGTATTGAAGTGTATGTACAATCTTTCAGAATAAATATCACTTTAAAATAATTATATATAGGTTTTTATTTATACCATTATACCCATACAAGTAAGGTGGTGGTGGAAAACTGATTACACCACGACGTGGAGACAGTATTCCGTACATACGCACGCACGGTGATTTAATTTTCTGTAGGATGGATAAAAGATGAAACTGGGTTGTTTAATATTTATAATAACATATAGTTATACTATTGATACTGATGTTATTAATTTATGATGAAACAAATAAATAAGAAGAAGTATAAGAAGAAATAAATTGGTATGAATCGGTAAAGGATATTACCTCTTCTTTGACGCGCCTCTTCTTAACATCCTCTTTAGGAACTAGGGTTGGTATTTTGTAGGAGACCAGAACCTCTATAATTTTTCTAGGGAAGATTATAAGGGAAATTGGCAGGGTTTGGCGGAGCTTCAAGGCTCAAAATGGTGTGAAGAGAAGAGGGAAGGGGTGCCCTTTTTATAAGGGAGGAGGGGCACCTTTAGAAAAACATAAAATATTATTTTATAATAAAATCATATTCAGTTTATAATAGCTTGAAATTGATTTATTTCGAAGCTAACGTGAGTATGGGTAGAAATACTCTCAAAAAATAGGTTTTAAACAAGTTTAGGTTACTATTTTAACCTTATCATTTAGATTTAACTCTAAGTTAAATAATTTAACCTTTACAGTGTCTTCTTGTTTTCTTACACTATATGGTTAATAAACATACTATAACAAGCCAAAAGAACCCCAAGTGGTTCATTATTAATATATATAACTTTATCTAAGTCATTTGTCCGAACCATAGATTTTTAGGAATATAATAACAATTAATAATATAATTTTTTTTTGAAAACTATTTTATGTCAATTTTGACACTATTTGGTAATGGATTTTTTTGAAACTCATAACATCATGATTAGTTCTAAAAATGTAAATTTAATCAATACTAACATGTAATATTAACCTATAAAATTATTGTAATTCATAAAAAGTCTCATATTACATTTATTTGGTCATTTATAATATCAATTATGTTAATATTTCATTAATAAGGTGATTACTGCATCATCATTGTGTCATAAATAAATTAGATTATTTAATGTCTAAAAATTATAAATAAAATACCATTATGTAGGAAATCTCCATATATTTCTAATGAATATTTTTAGTCTAATTTATCTTATGTATAACCCTATATTAAAAATGTTTTAGTTATTTAACTTTGATTTTAACTATTTTAACTCTTCTTTATATGAAATAATAATAAGTGTCATAATCTTATCCAAGTGGACCTGAAGGGTAATATTTTATTCCTAAGGTTGTTTTTGGTCGAATTAAACTTATCCAATAGAATTAGGACATGTGTTATAGTAATAATAATATTATTTTTACCCTTAATTACCGTATTTTACTTTTAACCGTGGTAAATAAAAGTAAAAAGTTACTATTCACCAAAAATTATTTTTATCTTATTGAACCACATTTTATTCCTTGATATTAACCATGTCTCTCGGATTTTCGAAATTCCACTCACAAAAGCTGTAAAATTATGTTTTATGTAGGTTTTCAAATTCCCCGAGGAGGTGGGTAAAAGACGGTGAAAAATTCAATAAAATTTTTATATATCTAATTTTTTTTAAAAATGACTCAAATTAATTACATTTAACTTATATAGGTATTATGTATCAATTTTTTCCCAAAATATATTTAAATAAAATAAATAATTATTTAAATAAAAAGTCGGTTTTTAAATAGTAACCCAGCGTTTTCACTATTCATCAAAAATTGAATCTTTTCAGAAAAATACAAAAAATTCACCCTAAGCTAATTTTGATATTCCGAATCCAAAAATGAAGTCCATTTTGAAAGATAAAATTTTTAAAATTTCAAAAAATGGGTATTACTATTCATAACGGCTAGTTCATAACAATATTATAATAATATCTCGTTTAGTGAAACTTGGTATTTTGTACTACACACACTATCGAAAAAGGTCTTGATTGCGTGTAATGCAAGCCATGTCAGGGCTGCATGTAGTGAAAGCTCTGTTTTTTTGTTGCATATAACATAATCAAAAAATTTTAAAAAAAATCTATACTTAATGTTGCGTAAAATAATTTCCACAAAATGAACTTGAAATTGTGTGTAACACGAGCCAAGAATAGTGTTGCATATACTAAAAGCTAATATGGTGTTGCATATAGTACAAGCTAATCCTGGTGTAGTGTATAAAAGAATACATCAATGGAATTAAAAATAATAAATCTCTTAAAATATCGGGGTGTTACATATATCATTATTATAATTATGTAAATTATGTAATCATAACCATTTTATAGGGACCAAAAATAACGAACAACAACATACATTAAAAATGAAGTAATTATCACTCGGAAGAGTAATTTCAATAATGAATTATTAATGAACGGATAGTAAACTATTATAAGTAAATATTATATTGTATGATATCTATTATTATATTCCCATTATATATTTATAAAAATTATTTATTTATTAAAAATCTTTTTTGAAGATATAAAAATAATTTCGAGACTTGAGTTGAGGGATTTATCATCACAAATTGTCTTTTTGGGACAATGGGTTTGTTAAGAAATGATATTCTCTAATGAGGTGTCAGTATTTCCGTTTAAATTTTTATATAATGATTTTATTTTTAATAAATAGTTTTTTTACATTTGAAAATATTCATTCATGGGGATAACAATTTAATAGTTAACAATGTTGTATGGGATACCCCTTTAGCATTTATTTCTGTGGGACACATGCCATATTGATTACTTTTTTACTTGGTGTTATGTATATACATCCCATGATGAATTTATTTTATGATTATTCTAGTTATAATTATGTGATATACATATACATTTATTTTTATTTATTTTATGGTGCTTATGATTACAATGTTACCAAAGTGGTAAGGGTTTTCAGATACCCTATCATTGTCTATCAGGATTGATTATCATTAAGATTATAATAATTAAATATTATTATGTATATATCAAGAAACTAATTATTTTCTTATCTTATAGTAGTTTAATTAGAATACATATTTTTCCTTAATTTTCATCTCCTCATTAAATAAAGATAGTAAATGAATATTTTTATTGAAATGAAACTTTTCATCATTGTTCGCTCGAAAATCATTTCTCTTCAATTTCCTCATTTTGTAAAAAAAGATTTAATGAAATTTTTTATTATTATCCAAAATTATTTAATGTCCGTTGGGAATTTTTTTATTTTTTATTTTTAAATATAAATTTAATATTCAATTTTATTTTCAAAAGGGGCCACTTTTTACTCTTTATAGAAAATATGAAAGGAATCATTATTTAAACATGTATGACATTAGTAGTATTTGTTTCCATAATGATCACTAAATTATTTAAAAATTTAATTACGCAATTACAAGGATATTTTAATATAATTTTTTTTATTTAATATATGGTATATTTCATTATTTAAAAAAATGTTTTAAAATGAAAATTATATTTTCCTTAAGAATGTTTTATTGATTTTTTATGGAATTTCTATTCTTCGATAATGATAACAGTTTTCATTAACAATGTTTTACTATTAATATGATCCAATTTTTCCATACATATGATTTTTTTGGGGTTCATAATATTTATGTACGGATTTTCATTAAACACATCTAATTTTCATGGGTTATTAAATGATGAAATGATAAAATTCTTAGGAAACATGTTCATTTTTCTAAGATTTATGTTATGAGGAAAAGTTTATGAAACACAATTACATATCATTGGTTCTGATATGATGAACGTTTTATGATATTTTCATACACATATTTATGTTTTCAACTATATGATGGGTGTTCTTGCAATTATATAGCTCTCTAGTGAAATGTTTAAAGGTTGAAAAGTTATGAGTTAATCATGTTATGTATGAACTTGATATCATACATGATTTCAAAATGTTATGATATTTTCACAATGTTATGTGTGGATATGATTTCATGTCCATAAGGTTATGTGTGGACTGGATTTCATGTCCATAAGTTTATGTGTGGACCTGGTTTCATGCCCATTATGTGTTGACCTAGTTTCATATACATAAGTTTATACATAGACATGGTTTCATGTCTATAATATTATGCGAGGGAGTGATATCATTTCATTAACATATAGAGTAAACCAATTTATATTTACATATGTTTTTAATGTTATAATATAATGTTTTTTCACAAGACTATGACTTTTTAGGATATCTTGTATTATTTCCATTAATTTCCTTTCTCATTCATGTCTTACGAACTCCAAAGACTTATGTCATGACTCAGTGTTATGATCTAAGTTATGTTTGGTATTGTTTTTAAAAGATAATCTCAAGTAGTAATACCCTTATTTTAATGTTATATTTTTTTTATTAATGATATCTCACTTCCATAACCTTATAGAGAATATTAGATCAACCATTCTTATGATTCTCTTCCCATAGTCCTGAATGATGGTTTTATGTTGGGTATGTTTGAAGGGAATATCATTATAAGATATATTCTAGATATTTAATGATATAAGATGATAATTTTTTATTAAGACTCTTAAGAAACTAATTCATTATGTTCTTTGGGTATGTATTTGAGAAATATATGTAATATTCGTCTAAAAATACATACTATTTATGTCTAAAAATTCTAGGTCATTATACAAAAATACATGTTCATATCCCTAAGAAAAATTCAAATAAAAATCTTACATCACCAGAAGAGAACATAAATCCCATCCCTTATAAAAAAGAAATTATTTCAGAATATTTGTTCTTAATGCAGTATTCATGTATCCATCCCAATATTTGACACATTCATAAAAATACAGTCTACCATATCTTAAAAAATAAGAAAAATATATAATTAATTCCTTGATACCACATTGAAAATTCCCACCTCAAATAACTGTATGAATAATACATGGGCATGTTTTCCATGTGACCTTAGGTATAGATCTACTTACACTAGAGGCGTCCAACTAATAGGGGGTATAATGTGGTATTATGGGGCCACTATACCCCTTATATCAGAGTGCATAATAAAATATAAAACAACTAGGAATATTACATCATGATAAAATTAAAGAGGAATAATATAAAAATAAGTAAAAATAAAAAAATGATAACATATAAATGAATAAATTACTTTTTCATATATAAAAATGAACACCCACTAGGATGGTTACATATACATACCAGAATAAATGAAAAAAAATGTCTGATCCATGAAAACCCTGATATCTACCTAATACCAATATACATGTAAACACTTGAGCCCTTATTTAAAACAAAACATGGGCCTTAGACCAATATATTCACACAAGCAATTGAATATCATTTCACGTATCGATATGTAGTGGTTTTTATGATTTGGGTGTGAGTTCAAAACTTAGTAGGGAACCATAAATGTAAGCCATTACTAACAAGTAATTATAAGATATATGAATTGATGCATTTGTCTAAAATATATAAATAGCTACCATAAATAAATATATTAAATTTTATCCATAGGTCCATGAAATCGATCAACCATACCTGCTTCCGCCAGTGTCTATGTGTATATGAGCAAGTCTGGAAGACAATACCTCCCATGTAACATGCTAGATATAAATCCATGGCATCCCAAACTAATCCTCAATACTCCTGGGACCCATCCCACTATATTAAAACCATCCTCGCTCTAAATCCATGCAATCCCCTATAATATCCTTATGAATATAGGGATAAGGTTCACATAAGACCTACCATCAGGTCCCTAAATCCATGGAATCCACTATCAGATCAATAAAATCATGGGAAAATTACAATAACAACCCTATCATTTGGGATCAAAGTCAATGGAAACCACTATAATTTCCACATAAATCATGGGATAAATCCAAAAAACCCAATCATATATGTTCTAAACCCTTGGAATCACATATCACTATATGATCCAAAAATTCATGCAGCCTTATATCATTATAATTATTTTAAACTAAGGTAGCTCTAACCACTTAGCTCCATATTCATTGTAGCTCGAACTGTATCAGTCTCCATGACATGGTAGCCTATCTATATACTGGTTCTCATAACTATAGGTGCCAAACCATTTTATTTCTACACTAAGGGTGACTTCCACAATCCATCAAGAATAAAATCATAGGGGAATCGAAATTCCCACACCTAGTATCACTATCCACAGCCCCTCAACTCATTAGTAAGGCATAGGATCCATGGAGGCACCAGCTACCATTCCACATACACATGATTATGTTTGATCTATTAATGGATCACCATTGGGTCCCCTCTATCTCTGGTTTGTAGAGAAACCATCACATTTGTCTTCAGTCTCAGTCATATTCCTATGTCAACACCTAATTAACTGTTATTTTTCATCCATGAATGTCGTCAATCTGATAACATATCCATATCGGCTACATGGTATCTTTCTGCATAGGCTATAGTATAGAGATGTCCCAAAACTCAAATTTCTCCTCATGGTTGATCTGGGATGGTCCGTTGACTCAATAAATTCCAAAACTAGATACAATAAATCCAACTAGGCCAGGTCACATCAGAAAAAATAGGTTCACTCTTCTCTCCTCATCCTAATAATCGTGAATGGATTGAACCCCATAAATGGATTTTGTAACACCTATTGGGTCTATGATAGCTTTTACCACCCTCAAATATTTCATAGAGGTGCCTCAAGAAGCTTGGAATGAGTAAATAGGTCTCACTATTCTAGCCTTACCTCAGTAGAGGTCTACAGGATATCTAGTAAAATTAATAGTCGAGTCTGGTCCATCAATGATCAAGGCATATAACAAGCACAAATGGGTTTTTATGAAAACACAATTTATTTTAATTAAAATCAACTAATTTAATGAATCTATATCATGAAATTTCTCTCAATTATATGATTGATAATCACTTGGGAACATAAAAAAGGCAAAAATGATTTATGGAATGTATTTGGTACTACCAACCTTAAATTGAATGTTTTCAAATTATTTTACATGGGATTACATTAGCATATGAGGATCATCAATTCTCATCCAATCAAATCATCAATTATTTGGGCCCAAATTATTTTTATGATCTCATAACACCATGTAAACATCAAAAATTAATAAATTATAACCTTTCAAACCAGTAAATATTTTAAAACTCCAATCGTAAAAATAATATGGATTACTCATCAGGTCATTATGTGGCATTAAAACTAAAGTCAACTACCCACATGTGGTCCAATAGGAAATCTCGACACCGTTCCAAAGAAATATTTTATCATGTGACAATAATAAAATTACAAACATAATGAAATTTAATATGAAAATATATAAATAAAAACCCACAGATGTATACCTCAGTGAAATAGCATGTAGAAATATGTAAATTAAATCTTGGGGAATCCTCTTCTCTATCTACACAAATGATCCATTACACTCAACTACTTCCACCATGATTCATGGGAATGAGAACCAAAACCTGAAAAATGAGAAATTAAAATTACAAAGAAGGTATAAGTATATCCATAGGGCTTACTGAATTTAATGGTTCTCCACATATAAATAAAATTGACAACAAATAATCCCCTAATTAATGGTGGGGAGGGGTTCGATGGGGTGGGGAAGAGGTTGGATACATCAATAAAAAAGAAGTGTAAGGGGCTCCCCTAATGAAAAATATAAATTGAATATTTGGTAATTGACCCTCATAAAAACCCCCACTATCATGTCATTATCTCTACTAAATCTTTTTCTATATCATCCATTTAGCCTCTTTTGAGGATCCTACAATCCCCATGATGAATCATGAACCTACTTTGTAACATCTTGATATTTTTTGAAAAAAAAATTAAAAAAAATTAAAATAAATTTAATCATTTTAATATTTTTCATCATATACATCACTTTGTTTAGCATCAGTTCCATTCAACGTCGGGTTTAAAAGAAATGTGAAATACTATTAAGATATTATTACTTAATATTATAGTCATATTACAACCATTGGAATAGGGAGTATAAATAGGACTAACTAAATTAGGAAAAAATAATTTCTACATATGTTTATAAAATTATTTCTTTCGTGAAAAATTATTAAAAAATGAAAATAAAAACAAATTGAAGACAAAGGTAATATTTTTCTAAAAAAATAAAAAATACACATTTTACCTCAATAAATTAAAAAATAAAATTTTAGTGAATTATTTTACATAAACCTATGTTTAAAATTAATATTACCTCATTTCTATAAAATATATAATTAGAAAACCAATTTTATTATTAACACGGTATTTTTGTAAAAAATAGATTTTTATCATTTTTGAACACATACGTTAAAATTTATTTTTTGAAATTTTAGAAATATAATTTAAAATAATAATATTCATTTACTAAATTATATAATATATGATGTATTTGGGTGAATTTTTAATAATTTTTTTAGTAGATTAATTTTTTATTAATATTGAATAATACCTAACTTTTATTGAAAACTTCTTTTCAATTTATATTGATGATACGGTTAAATTATATTAAAAATAGGGTTCAAATTAACATTTTTCACTTATAAATCTATTAATACAATTTTTTTTAATTTAGTCATTTTCAATTGTTTTTTTATTTAACAACCATGTTAAATTTTGGAAATTTTCTCTATGAAAACTCATTTTTTTAACATCTACATGTTTGATTTAGAACGAAAATTTTATAAATATGTGAATGGAATTTTGAAAAATGGATTCCATATTCTGAATCGTCATAATTTATACAATATTATAAGTTAATTTTTTTCCAATTTGAATATTGGAAAATGTAAAAATTAATTATTATAGTTAAGGTAACATTTGGTTTACATGGGGTTAAACTAAACATCAAATGTTAAAAATTTTCTTTTAAACATTTATAAAATCTAATTTATAGATATATATTGACACAATAATTTATAATTCCAAAAAATAAATCATTTTGGAGCTTTTTTTCCATGATAAAAATAGGGGTACACCATTTTTTTTAAATATCACAATTATGACCCTCAACACACTTATAAAAGGTCACCCCATATCCTCGCTTCTCTGTAATTGGTAAATTATTGGTTCATACATGACCAACATTATTCACATTTTAAATTCCCTCATATTTTTACATGATAAAAATAGGGGTACACCATATTTTTTTTTTTTAAATATCACAATTATGCCCCTCAACACACTTATAAAAGGTCACCCCATATCCTCGCTAGGATGGGTTTTGGTGCAAACATAAGGATATTACATGATGAAGATGTAGTGTTCTTCAATAAGCATTTTTATTTTATTTCTATCGCCAAAACATTAAATTATTATTAAAATATGAATATTTAATAGACTCAGTATCTTCAATATAGTGATATGTTTATATGTTAAGTTAATTACCAACAAACATCTCCACTTCCACCAAATCTTTTTAGAAATCATTTTTCATGTGTGTGGAGGACTACCTCGATGCAATCTGATGTCAATCGTTTATTGCATTTACACCTATCATAGTTGGGTTAGCTGATGGATTTGAAGAATATATATTATATTTATATAATAATTATACTAATTGATTCATTATATCATATTCACCATTTTATATTCCATTTTATATGGGATATTATAATTTTAGTCATGTGTATGGTGGACTACTCCCTCATGAAGAGATATGATTCATTTTTAATAATGATTTATATAGAAGATAATAAAGATAAAAATAATTAATTTATGTGATATACATGATATAATTATTATATTAATGAAATATTTATCATTAATAAAGTAATTGATATCATTTTTCTTATAACCTTTTTACACAATAAAAGATAACAACGTTTTTTGTATAAAAATGGACTATCGTTTTCACGAAGTGATGTGACACTCTTTTCATCGCTATAACACATAGATGATATGGATATGTATATTTAAAGAACTAATATGTTATTTTTTATATTATTGTAATTATATAAATATAATATATTTCTTACATTTTTTCCATAATGATCTTTGAAAAATGGAAACATTATTCATGTGTATGTACTCCATATGGATTCAATGATCATAACTACATTATTTCTCAAAAAATAATCATGATTGGTATTATAATTATAATTGATGTGTAAATATGATAATAATTTCATTTTTATTATTATGGGGTTAATTGAACCACGATCAATGTAATAGTAACAAAAATAAAAAATAAAAACATATATGAAAAACAATGTGGTTATTACCCAAAACATGACATTAACAAGGAATGGTTAATAATATGGTAGTAAAAGGAAAAAATAAATTCGTATATAGAAATATATTTAATTATTTTTCAATAATATATATATATAATATACTTCTATTTATTATAAATGATTTTATATTGAGTATGAATGAGTTGTTTACTTATGGTAATGGATTTCTATCTCACTTTTATTATTTTTGTGGGACCTATTCCACATTCACAATTTTTTTTATTTTATGTGGTGTGTATACTTCCAATAAATTTTAATTATGATCTATATAATTAATTTTTTTTTATTTTAAAATAAAATTTAGTATCACTCATTAATGTTGTTTATGGATCATAAGATTCCAAACCAGTAATGGATTTTTTTCTCAATTTTCTTTCTTTGAGAAACATGTTATAATATGAACCTATCCTTTCTATGAGGTGAATATAAAACCAAATTGAAATTTAATATCATGAATATATTTATTGTCATGATATGATACATTTTTGTGATTATTTATTTCATGGGAAAATTATTCAAAGTTACAAAATTTATAAGAGTTTTATGTTACAATCTCATTATACAACAGGATGGTTTATGATTATGCATACTGTGATGAAATATTATGATCTATCTAACAATAAACTCAATAATTATCTTCTAATATTGTTATTTTCTGAAATTATATGTTTCCCATAATTTTTTTCTATTCATGTACCCATGATTTCAATTGAATTATTTTATAAAAAAACAACTTTATTTCTCTCCTCATTGAAAAATGCTTTTTTCTTCCAAAACAATATTTACTTAAAATTTGTTCAAATTATTTTTACATTATTCCAGTGGTTTAATAAAGGAAATTTTACCCATTAATGATTTTTTATAAAACATAATGAAATATTCATGTATTTTTTTAACAATGTCTATTTTTATTATACTAAAAACGTAAAATGAATATTTTTTAACATGCATAACATGAATATTATTTTCTTGTATCATTACATGTCAATGATTTCATGATTATCTTACAAATTTTCAAACTTTTGTTGAAGGAAAATATTTTCTATAATATTTGGAAATTAATTAAATTTTAAATAAATGATTTCAAAGAAAAAATGATTTTGAAAATGTTTTGTATTTTAAAAATTGTTTTTAAAAGTGAGAGTTGTATTTTCTTCAAGATATGTTTTTAATGATTTTTTAAATATTTTTTGATAATTTATCAAGGATAATATCAAGGAAACAAATTTTCATTTTTTTAAACATCATTTCAATGTGGTAATTCTATATTCATCAATATATGTTTCTAGTGCTTTTAAACCTTCATTTATATGTTTTAAATATTATTTTCATAGAAAATATTTCATAAATATTTAATGAATTTATTTAATTAAAATTTTGTTTTCAAAAAAAACTTACCTTCCCTATTAAATGTTCTATGTGATTCTTATTTCAAAATAATTATGCATCGAATATGACATCCTTTTATGTTAATTTTGATTTACTGGAGATATGATCCAAGGATACAATTTTTATTCATTCACTGAATAGTTAATGTATATAAAGACAAGATATATATTAAATCCACTTGTCTTAAATGGGTTAGACCATCCTAAACATCACATGATCACAACTTGTTTTTCCACTTGTTATGATCGAATGAAATTATGAAATGATTGTTAAACCTTTTTCATTTCCATAGGTTATGTTATGATGAAATATTTATGAAGACCGTTTCATTTCATTAGAGATGATATGGTAAATGTTTTATGATATTGTGTCACAAAAATGTGAACTATTAATTTTGTAATGGGTGGAACCTATATTTACCTCTAATTTTTTTGAGTACTGATTCATATCGCATGTGATAGAAAGGACAAGAATGAAAAATGAACCCAATTTGGTAAAGGAATTTTTCTACTATGATGGTCTTGGGAGTAAACAATGAATTCAATGATGGTTTGGAAAGTAAACCAATTACACTATTATATCCTTGGCAGTGAACCTTTACTACTATGTAAATGATTTTTTTCTTATTCCACAATTCTATTTATTATGCCAATGTTATGTTCTCATGGATGGTTTTATTTGATTTACTTATGATTCATATCTTATCTACTCCCAATATGTGTTCCATGACACCAGATTATGATAATTAACATGAAATTTATATTTTTTAAATGACACTAGCATGTTATCATACCCTTATTACCATGTTAGGATTATGTATCTCACTTGTTTACCTTTACTAAGAATCTGAGCCCACCTATTCTTATGATTCCATTCCACATGTCATAGAGAATTATTTTTTGTAGGCCTTTTTTATAAAGATTAATTAATAGGAATATATTTATGGGATACATTGAATATCATTTAGTAATTAATAATATTTTGTTCATTGTTTCCATAGTCACTAAACATGTTTTTTCCATAAACATGTTTTTGTTTAATGTAATAAATATTCATGAAAAAATATTAAATAACCATGTATGAAATGCATGAGTATTTATATTCGGTATCAGAGGAAAGGTTCAGGTTACCTTTGGAAATAAGAGTGGGAAAATTATAACAATATCCCAATGGATAGTCCTATGAATATTTATAGGGGTGTCTCTATGGATACATATGTAGATGATCCAAATTATAAAAAAATATCATGTAATATTGGTAATAGATAAAGTAAGTGGTTTCTAGGAAATTACAACAATGCTTGGAAAAATAATGTGCATATTACACTTGAACTAATGTTCCAAGGTGTAATAACTATGAAAAAGGTGTATTTTTACAGAATCAATCATTACCTCGTTTATGAAAATGTGCCTCGCTACACCCCAGGTTTCACTCTCTAGGGAGATATTCTTTCAAAATTAACAAACTATTTACATATCATTATGGATTATCTAAATAAGTGATGACCATGAATGAACATGGAAAAAATAAAGGTTTCATAGATAAAAAAGGTTTTCTTCATGATTTAGAAATCCTATAAGTCATTTTTTCATGATTTTGTTCTTTTTACAATGATTATTATTAATAATACAATTATTTTTAGTAACATTAAATCACTGGAACTAGAAGGAATAATGTTAACACTAAATATAAATGAAAATTTGGTGACTATGAGCAATCAAATTGGATAATTGTTGGAGGGATGGATATTTTCATTATTTCTAATAATTTTTAACAATATATAATTAACAATTTGAACATTTTTGAGATTACTAATGTGTGAAATAAAAGTAGTATGATATTTTATGAATGTTCATGTGGAAATTAGGATATAGGAGATAAGATTTACTATATTACATGCAATGAAGGTGGTATGAAGAACCTAGAAGAATAACTCAAATGGAGGGGAAGATATTATATGTGTCAATAGAAGTGAACAGAGTGAAACATTCTTGAAGAGTTCAATATCATATATGTGGGGAACAAAGGTATCATCTGAGTTAATTATCTAAAATAAAGGTTTTCCCCTAGTATATGGAAATAAATTTTATATTCCTACCAATGAAATGAATGGATTAAAGTGTTTATATATTTCAATTCAAGAACTATATTGTGGAAGTATTTCAGCAATTTTGTTTTGGTCATAAGAATCAAGAGTTATATAAGGATTGTATTAATTTGAGAATCATATATGTATTCATGTATGGTTATCTTAGTAGTTGTGGGCACCATTAAGGTTTAATTATTTTTAGGTTTATCATATGTTTAATGTCTTAGACACATCATTTGAGGTTTTAATATATTAGATTTTATAATGATTAAGTATATATTAATTGAAATTTATGGAATTATAACCCTATGGTTTTGTATATGATTTAGAGAAAATTTTATTTAATAATCATTGAATTTAATCATTGTGGAATTATGATTAAATGTACTAGTAAACTGTAGGGTTTATCGTATCATGGATGTTGTGGTAATTACTGTTTGGACATGATCTTCTAATAAAGTTTTCATAGTCTTTTTTATCCAAGATGGATAATATTTCCATATTATATCTTAAGAAAGTGATAAGTATTCATGGATTACCAAATTAAATTATATCTGATTGATATCCAAATTCTAACTCAATGTTTTAGTGAACTCTTTAACATGCTCTTGATACAGAGTTGAGTTTCATCATTTTGTATCATCCTCAGATAGATAGTAAGACTAAGAGATCAATTAAAACCATAGAGGATAAGCTAGGATCATGTTATACAGATTTAAAAGGTATTTGGAATCAACACATTCGTCAAGTTGAGTTTTTTAATCAATATATTTCATTTGATCATTTAGATGGCTCCTTATTAATCACTTTATGTAAAGAAGTGTTGAACACCAACACACTAGAACAATGTTGCAGAAATAAAGATTTTGGGACATGGATAAGTTGGTTATATTGTAGATATGGTTATAGAAATATTGAAATATATTAGTATTGTATTTAATTGGAATAAATGTTGTGGTGATAATCATCATGGTGATCTAGAATTTGATTTTTTAGAACCTCTCACTTCAAATTTCCCTATGAAATAATTAAGGGAAAACTAAGCATTATGTATATAAATCTGATTGAAAGACTTGATAATATTAAGAAAATAGATTATCATTCAGTACATTAACCAAACATCTACTAGGTTCACAATGGGTTCCATGTACCTCCACATAAAAAGTATATACCTGATCCTTACCAAGTATTGAACATAGAGGTTTTTGTACTGAAACATTATTTTCTTAAAAGGAACAATCATTTGAGAATAAGGATAATATAGATAATATTATAGGAAACCACCCCACATACATGGTCAAAATTATGTGGTGGAATCAAAGATTTATGTAAGCTATGTGGGAACCTATTTATATAATGAGACAAAAGTATCCTCAGTTATTGGTAAATAAAGTCAACAATTTCGAGGGAGAAATACATTTTAATAGTAAAAAAATATAACTCCTAGAGATTTTGTGAAATATTTTTTAGAAAATAAATTTAATTTCCATTGATATTTTACATTAAACATTGAACTATGTTTATCTTTCTTTATACACAACACAGTTTCTAGCTTGTGTTCCTTGAAATTCTGAGTATAAACGAAGCTTGAATTACTATTTAGAAATTTTTTTAATATCATAGTTGTCTACACATAACTAAAATGGAGGGTATGAATAGGATTAAATAACATATGTAATTATATGGTTCATACATTTATATAAAATGAATTCTTTAGTCACTAATTAATTAAAAGTGAAAAAAATTGTAAATAAAGGAATCATTTTTTCTGAAACATGTTTCTTTGCAGAAAAAATTGTTTTACCTAAATAAATTAAATAACACAATTTTGTTGAATGATTTTAATGATATATATAAATATATATTATAAATTCAGTCAATTATTTGACATTAATAATATTCTTTCAATGTTATATATAAGAATAAATCCAAATTAATGCTTAAAAAACTATATTTTTTGAAAAAGTAGTTTTGTCGCTTCATTGAAAACATAAATTAAAAACTAATTTCAAACACTATTGAAAATTTTATTTTAGAAAATAATTTTCATTTTTTTAATTCATAATTTCAACATTATATTATATTTAGTTATTGAGAATTTTCTAGAAAGATTATTTTTTTGTGGAGTAATTAAAATTAGTGAATTATAATTGAAAACTGACTTTTCATTTTAATTATTTATAAAGTTGAATTATATTTTATATTGGTTTAAATGTAAAATTAGTCTAATAATACATCTATTAATCAAATTTATTTCATTTCAATCATTTTAATATTTAATTTTGATATAAAAACCTTGTAAATTTCTAGACATTTTTGTAACGACCCGAATCTGGAGCCACTCAACTGGTGCCCCATACCTAGTTCCCCACATGACCTCAAACGCATTCCCCCAAATTACAGAGGCTACCGACTAGCATCGAGGGACTTGGTGAGTCATTGTGGAAACTATGCCCTCATTTGGTATGGTATACAAGGGAAAGGAAATAACAGTCAATAGCGGAAGCAGTAAACAACATACCATAACTAAAACTAAACAACAGAAGTAATGAATATATAATATTGATGATAATGATGCAGAAGGTAAAAGTATCTAAGGATAGTAGAAAAAACAACAACGTGAAAAAATACAACTGAGAAACAATGTATGAAAAGTAAGCAGTAACTCCAGCAGCATCGCAATCCTAAGCTCGGTCCTATGCTCTCCAGCTCCAACCAACAATCAGGTACCTGAAGTAGAAGGTCCATAGTCCCTATCCAAACCTGCAACCATATAACCTGTTTGGGCCAAAAAGAAGGACCTAAACAGGTTGTGAGACTAATCCCAGTAGGCACCCACCACAATATCTCTTCCCTACTATCAGTGAGCAATATAGAAAAAGTAAAGGAAATAAATACAGTAGAGAAACATGAGTACACTAAAGTAAACAATCTTACCAATATCCATTTACATTTATTTATTAATTTAATTCAATAATTTAATTATCAACCAAGTAATCTTGCAAACAACTCTATATTCCCAAGGCATAGCAAGTAACACGACATGTATCTCAACAGACTACCTAAACAACAAGGAGTACAAAACCCAAGCTTGTTCTTTTTCTTGGTGGAAACATCAAAAACTGCCAAACAATATTCAAATTGACTCACTGGGTGGCTCATACTAGCAGAACCCTCTAGTCAAGTAATCCTACAAAGGCACAGACACTCTTGGAATCTCTCACCATCAATTCCCATGCGGTCTTGCAATGATAGATATAGAATCTCTAAGAAAGCCCTTACGTCTAATTCCACATATGGTATCGATACATGCATAAACTAAGGAAACTATTAGGAAGAACAAATTCCAATTCATGTAGTTCCTACGTACAAAAATAATTTATAATAGACTCTCTAGGGAAGCCCTTAATCGTCAATTCCCTCTTTATTCTACCGCACCAGGTTCACACAGCCCTGAGCAGTCTAGTCGGGCATAATCGAATATCACCAGCCCTAAGTAATTTAAACAAACTACTTGGTTAATATCTAAAAGTCATCAAAAGAATATAAAAAGTAGGAAATACATGAAATCAATTATATCATGGCATACAATCAATGAAACAAGGTGTGCCTCACATGCAACCTAATCCAAAGGGAAATAAATAGCCAAAACAAGGGAAACACCCATGGGGTGATCCTCAAACATGATATCAAGCAATCGTTATTCATCTAGTAGCTTTAAACATACAAGAAATACAAGGAAAATAAAAATACAGGATTAAAACCCTAACTCGGGATACCCGATACATGGGAATCTGGCACTTTTTCACAAAAACTCAAAGACATTCAACGTATGGAAACAAACCACCTACCTCGATCCTAGGATATCAATATACTTGATTCTCGGCCCGTGAGTTGGCCTAGAATGGAGTAGATCGACAAAAATTTCTAAAACTTTCAACCTACGATAACTCTTATAAGGGAATGAAGCCAGAAATATGGCCAAGGAAGAACCAAGAACTCACCGCTGCGATTCTATTGCAACTGATGACGTTTGATTTGGATAACCGGTGACAAATTGGCGGCTCAGAAAAGATATGTGGATGTACCCTCCCTCTCGGTCGAAGAAGTTGGAGAAGAAGAAGTTTTTGGGGTTAATATGCAACCCCGGTCCATTTAATGAAAGAAAAGAAAGTACACGACATGTAATTTTGGAGTACATGGCATGTACTAGGCTTTTCCGTACTCCGCATTAAGTGGCCTCCACATCCCCCTACATGGCTATGTGTGTTTCCATGACAAAACCAGCACACGGCCTCGAGCGGCATCAAAGTACATGTCGTGTACTTCGAAAATTTTCATATCATCCTCTTTTTCCCAAAAATGACCAGAAAAGGAAAAACATACCTGAAAATAAGGTCCAGGTTCTTAAAAACATCCCCCCTTTAAGAAATACACCCCCAAATTTCCCTAACAATATGGAGAAGAATAAACCTTGAACAACTCTGGCCACTGTGATCGAATATCGGCCTCCCCCTCCCAAGTCTCGTCATGTACATGGTCGTGCTGCCAAAGCACCTGTACTAGAGGAACAGACCGGTCACGGAGTACCCTTGCACTACGATTAACAACCGTGATAGGATACTCCTCGAAAGATGCATCCTTCTCTAACCCAACCTCCTCAGGTTGAAAAAAATGGGATAGGTCTGAGAAATAGCGTCGAAGCTGAGAAACATGGAAGACGTTGTGCATATCCTGGTACCTCTGAGGTAACTGCAACCTATAAGAAACCAGCCCGACTCTCTCCAGAACCTCAAACGGCCTGACGTATCATGGTGAAAGCTTACCCTATCTCCTGATCCTCTTGTTTCCCAATCTTAGGTTGACACGTAGAAAGACCTGATCTCTGACCTTGAACTCCAAAGGTTGTCTCAGCTGATCACAATAAGGTTTCTGCCGAGACCGTGAAGTAGACATCCTTTTCTTAATCAAATCCACTTGTTCTATGGTCCCCTGAACAAGACGAGGTCCCAGCATAGCTGCCTCTCCTACCTCCAACCAACACAAGGGTGATCGGCACGACCAACCATACAAGGCCTTGTAAGGTGGCATCTGAATAGTTTCTTGAAAAATATTATTGTAAGAAAAATACACTAGATGTATATGTCTCTCCCAAGAACCTCAAAAATCAAGGACGCATGCTCGTATCATGTCCTCTAGCACATGAATCGTGCGCTCTGACTGGCCATCTGTCTGGGGATAGTAAGCTGTACTCAGAAGTACATGCGTACCCAAATCCATCTATAGCCCATTCCAGAAATATGACGTAAAGAAGGCGTCCATATATGAAATTATAGTACTCAGAACCCCATGCAAGAATACAATCTCATGGATGTACAACCGTCAATATCGAAATTCTCTTTAATTAGCAAGAAATGAGAAAAATTCGTGAGCCTGTCAATGACCACCCATACCACGTCATTCCCTCAAGGAGATCTCAGTAACCCTATCACGAAGTCCATCGCGACATCATTCCAATTCCACTTAGGAATGGGTAGCTACTATAAAATCCATGCTAGTCGCTGGTGCTCCGCCTTCATCTACTGATAGGTGGAACACCTCAGGAAAAAACCACCAACATCCCTCTTCAACCCTGGCCACCAATACTGGAGGTGTAGGTCACGATACATCTTGGTGATTCCAGGATGAACTGTCCAAACTAAGGAATGAAAGTCTCGCATTAGCTCCTCGTGTATATCTACTGGCTCCCATACCTGTCCCTAGGAACACAAGATCTCACCCTCGCCTACAGTCCATCCGGGAAGAGGGTCCTCTCCTGACATGCTTTCCCGTATGACTAGGCCTTCATAATCTTATATCAGACTCATTCGATCTCGGTCAAGAAGGTAATAGGTAACAGCTACAGAAGAAATCAAAGACTGACCCTATCTGTTGTGCAACTCCATATGCATTTCAGAGAACAGATCCATAAGCTACCACTAGCTGCTAGCCTCTTGAACTGCCTGTATTTGTGTCCTCCTGCTCAGTGCGTCTGCCAAAGCATTGCCTTTCCTAGGCATATAAGAAAGCTCTAAATCGAAAGACTGTAGGTACTCAACCCACCACCATTGTCTCATATTCAAGTCACACTACGTGAAGATGCACTTGAGTCTCTTGTGGTCAGTATATACCACAAAATGCTCTTCTAGAAGATAATGTCTCCAAAAACGAAAAGCATGAACAACTGAAGCCAAATCAAGGTCGTGCGTAGGATAGTTCCTCTCATGTGGCTTTAACTACTGAGAACCATATACAACGACACGGTCCTCCTGCATAAGCACTGCTCCAAGCCCAATACCAGATGCATCACAGAAAACTATATAACTCTTTCCCGGCTCCGGAAAAACTAGAATCGGTGCTGAAGCCAATGTCCCCTTCAGCTCCTCAAAGAATGAATTGTAGGCTTCTGGCCAAACATACTTCATCCCCTTCTTAGTCAAGCCCTTCAACGGCACTGCTAAGCATGAGAACTCCTGTATAAACAGCATGTATTAACCAGCAAACCATAAGAAACTTCGTACCTCGAAGACATTCTTCAACTGCTCCTAGGTAACTACTGCTCTCACCTTCTCTAGGTCTACTAATACTTCTGTCTCCGAGATGACATCACCTAAAAAGTGAATTTCGTCCATCCAAAAGTGGCACTTTGAGAGATTAGCATATAACTAATTCTCCCTCAGTGTACTAAAAATGATCTCAAGATTGGTAGCATGTTCATGTTGAGTGTGAAAGTACACCAAGATATCATCCATGAAAACCACCACAAAATAATCCAAGTATGTATAGAAAACTATGTTCATCAACACCAGGAAAACTTTTGGCGCGTTCGTGAGACTGAATGGAATAACCACATACTCATACTGACCATACCTGCTCCGGAAGGCTGTAAGAGGTATATAAGATGGTCTGACATGCAACTGATGATAGCTGGTTATCAAGTCGATTTTCGAGAATACTCTGGCTCCTCGTAACTGATCAAAGAGGTCATCTATACATGGAAATAGATATTAGTTCTTTACCTTCATCTGGTTTAGCTTCTGGTAATCCACACAAAGCCATAATGTGCTATCTGTCTTCTTTACAAACAGAATGGGAGAACCCCAAGGAGAATTACAGGGTCGGATAAAACCCTTTTACTACAACTCCTCCAACTGCTTCTTGAGATCCTGGAACTCTGGTGTATCCATCCTATAATGAGGAATGGATACCCGTTTTTCTCCTGGAACAAGCTCAATAGAGAAGTCTACCTCTTGCTCCGGAGGCAAACCTAAAAAGTCTTCTTGAAAGACATCTGGAAAGCAATCAACCACTGGAGAAAAATATATCTGAGAAATCCCCTGGTCATCCAGATATAAGATTGCAATCTGGGCCATAACACTGCGCAACCCATGATGCTCTGGTCCAGCTCTGCTCTCTTAGACATCCCATTCACCCTTGTGAAGAAAAGATCCACCCTCCAGTGATGTGAAACTCACCCTACGGTGACAGCAATCGACAAAGGCCTGGAAGGGAACTAACCAGTCCATCCCGAGAATGACATCGTAGCCTGTCATTTCTAAAACATAGAGATTCCACAAAAAATGACACCCACCAACCTCAGGGGGGGCCGTCTAAGCATTGACACACGCTAGTAGTTCTAATTCTGAAGAGAGTGTCTAGCATCATCATATCCTCATAAGTATAAACAGTAAGTATAAGGCATTCCATAGTATGAAGAGAAATAAAGATATGATAATACCCTGTATCAAAAGGTGCATAGGATAAAACGGAGGCTACTAAAATCGTATCTCGAACTGTAGAAGGTCCAGGACCCTACTCCTGCTGGATCTGCTCTACCGCAAAAGTATGGCCTGCACCGCGGCCCTGTGTAGTAGCCTGCGATCCCTGAGATGACCCTGCATGAGCCTGACCACTGCTTCCAGGGCCTCTAACCTAGCCTGAACGACCTGAAGAACTCCAGCCCCTAGTCAAATGCAGAACTGGTAATCATGATCTTGTATGTGGAGTCGAAACTGATCCTCTTTCACTAGCCGCTGGCAGGAGAACCCTGCAGAAATGCTGGAGATGACCCATCTTTCCGCAAGATCGGCACTCCACTGGGTCTCTCGGGCACTGAGGCTTCTTGTTCCCGCTTTTTCCACACATATATCACACCACATGGTTGTTATAAGGGTGATCTCCTCTACCAGAAGGAATACCTATCTTCCTTGGGTCACCTCGTGTAGACTATCGGTGGCACTTCATGCTGTCTATCTAAAATGAATCTACCCTGGATGTTGAACCGCCCAGTTAGAATTCTCTAGTATCCGTCAGATTCCTCTCCGTGATAAGCTCCTAGTTGACTATTAGAGTAATAAAAGTCAACTGAATTATTTTCACCTATGATCTGATGTTCGGTCGGAGGCCTTCATCAAACTTCCTAGCTAAAAAAAGGTCGTCATTCCCCAAAACAAGAGTGGAACACTATAACTCTGTGAAGCAAGAGGAATACTCCATAACTATGAGAGTACCCTACTACAGGTTCATGAACTCTCTGGCTCTCTCAGCCCTCAGCGTCGCCAGGTAGAAGTAGTCATAGAACGTACACTAAAACTCGTCCAAAGCCATAGCCTGTTGGCACCCTGCCAAATGAAACCAAATCCCCCCATATCTTGTTGGAATCTTGCAGCATATAAGTTTTGAGCTTCACTATCCTCTATAGAGGCATCTCCAGGTGGTCAAAGATGGATAGCATGGATTCTAGCCATGACTCAGCAGTCTATGGTCCTCCATCCCCTATGAATGTGGGAGTATGTTGCTGCTAAAAAATCCGCATCAACTCTGCCATATACGGGGAAGGATGCTGAGCTCCATGGAAGGTCTTCATGAATCTCATGAATCCCTCACTGAACTTTTCATCAGCACCAGTGTCTAGAATCACTGCAGGTTCCTTGTCCGGAACGATAGGTGGAACTACTGGTAGTCCCGGATCTGTCGTATCAGGCGTACGGTCGCTGCTTGGTTCCTAACGGACAACGGGAGGACGTCTCGGCGCCACAGATCTGAAAGGTCAAAAGCACACCTCAGATTCAGGATTAACCAATATAGGGAAACTGAAGGCACAAGAATGAATATAGAAAATAATGAATTTAAGTAATTAAAAACATGACTACATGGCGTGTTCTTTCCCTACACCGCGTGTTCCCTTAAGTCATTTACATGGGCATGTACTCCTACCTAAACAGGTCATGTAACACCCCAAATACACGGCGTGTTGTCCCAACACACGTCGTGTACTTGAATTCCCTTTCCTACATGAGTCCTTATACACAGTTAAGCCACATTTCTCTCCTAAGACAACACTACACAGCGTGTTCAAGGCATACATGGCGTGTAATTAACAAGCTTCACCTGGCCCATGCTGTTAGTGGCCTGGCCTGTGTACTCGGGTCACACTACATGGTGTGTTCCAAAAGGACACGACGTGTACTAAGAAGTCCTAACAGACCATGTGATTAGATACATGGCCAGCTACATGGTTTCCACTACACTACATGTTTCAAGAGGATACATCATGTAAGAGAAAGGATGACACTGACACGTGTTGTTCGTGACGTGGCTGGGTACCTAGATCAAACTACATGGCATGTACAATTCAGACATGGCATGTATATGAAAAGATAACGTGACATGTATTGTTCATGACATGGTCGGGGTACCTATCTCATACTACATGGTGTTCTAATCTAGTACACGGTGTGTTCCTACAAGATTTTTCACAACCCCATGTCCTTGCTCGCACGGTCAGTGACACAGGTTTAGACTACACGGCGTGTAACTATAATGTACATGCCGTGTATTCTGGGTTTTTCTAGAACGTAGCCTCAGAAACTGCTCTGGAGCCCAGAAAACACAGGAAACCAGCGTTAAAGTGCCAAATTCTGATCCGTGAGGACCCATACTCCCTGCGAATCAAATCGTGGCATAATAACAATACATATAACAAGTAAATAGTATAACGAACTCACGATCCACCAATTTCTGATCCTAGAGGGTACATAACACCTCTAAGATCAAATTTTCGTGTCCATGATAAAGAAGCACTAAACAAACAGTACCCTATCAACATAGCAGGTATTCTATCACAACATCTATCACAACAGCATGCAATTTCTAATGAAATTTAGATGGAATGGTTAAATGCATGACATGTGATTTTCTAACATGTTATTATTTGATGAATGATATGGCATACCCTCATCTAATCAGGTTGCAACAAAATAGAACCACAATCATATAAATAGTAACAACCCAAAACAAGTGCACCACCCAACGGTGAAATCAATTAAACTGCAACTTTTGCAAAACTCGAAAACTACAACAATTGAAGTAACCATGATTTTTCCCTAAACATGGGTTCTTGAACTCCCGGGAACATATATTTACCATTTACCAATTCTGTCCTATCACTGTCTAATGTCGCTAAACAGTAATTCAATTGAAAATAAATGGAAAAACATGCCCTCTGAAACCACTTTGTAACGACCCAAATCCAGAGCCACTCAGCTGGTGCCTCGTACCCAGTTCGCCACATGACCTCAAGCGCATTCCCCCAAACGCTAGGGGATGCCGACTAGCAGCGAGGGCCTTGGTGATTCATTGGGAAAAATATACCCTCATTTGGTAAGGTATACAAGGGAAAGGAAATAACAGTCGATAACAGAAGTAGTAAACAACATACCAGAACTGAAACTAAACAGAGGAAGCAATGAATATATAATAATGATGATAATGATGTAGTAGGTACAAGTGTCTAAGGAAAGCATCAAACACAACAACATGCTGAAATAAAACTGAGAAACAAAGTACGAAAATTAAGCAGTAACTCCGGCAGCATCTCAAGCCTATGCTCGGTCCAATGCTCTCCAGCTCCAACTAGCAATCTGGTACCTAAAGTAGAAGGGCCACATTCCATATCCACACCTGGAACCATATAACCTATTTGAGCGAAAAAGTAGGACCCAAACAGGGTGTGAGACTAATCCTAGTAGGAAACCACTACAAGATCTTTTTCCTACTATTAGTGAGCAATATATCAAAATTAAAGGAAATAAATGTAGTAGAGAAATAGGAGTACACTAAAGTAAACAATCATACCAATCTACATTTACATTTATTTATTTATTTAATTTAATCATTTAATTATCAACCAAGGAATCTAGTAAACAGCTCTATATTCCCAAGGCATAGAAAGTAACACAACAGGTATCTCAGCAGACTACCGAAACAACAAGCAGTACAAAACCCACGCTTGTTCTTTGCCTTGGTGGACTTGTCACAACCAACTAAAAAATATTCACACTGACTCTCGGGGTGGCTCAAACTTTCATACCCATCTATTCATGTAATCCTACAAATGAACAAACACTCTGGGAAGCTATCACTGTCAATTCCACTGTGGTCTTGCAATGATAGCTATAGACTTTCTAAGGATGCACTTACGTCTAATTCCTACTGTAGTCTCGATATGTGCGTAAACTAAGGAAACTATTAGGAAGTACAAAGTACAATTTGTGTAGGTCCTACGTATGAAAATAATTTATAACATACTCTCTAGGGAAGCCCTTAATCGCCAATTCCCTCTTTAGTATACCGCTCCAGGTTCACACAGCCTTGAGCAGTCCAGTCGTGCGTAATCGACTATCAGCATCCCTAAGTAAGTTCAAAAAACTACGTGGATAATATCTACAATTCATAAAAATAATATAAATAGTAGTAAATACATGCAATCAATTATATCAAGTTAGGCAATCAATGCAACAAGGTCAGCCTCACAGGAAACCTAAGCCCAACAGCGATAAACAGCCAAAACAATGGAAACACCCTTGGGGTGATCCTCAAACATGATAACATGAAATCATTATTCATCTAATAGATTCAAAGATACAAGAAATCTGAGGAAGATAAAAATACAGGATCAAAACCCTAACCCGAGATACCTGATACATGGGAATCAGACACTTTTTCACAAAAACTCAAAGACATTCAACGTACGGCAACAAACCGCCTACCTCAATCTTAGGAGATCGATATACTTGAACCGCAGCCCGTGAATGGGCCTAGAATGAAGTAGATCAGAAAAAATTTTCTAAAATTTTCAACCTAAAAAAACACTAATAAGTGAAAGAAACAAGAAATGTGGCCAAATAAGAACCAAGAACTCACCGCTGTGATTCTATTGCAACTGATGGCATTCGATCCGGATAACCAGTGACAGATCGGAGGCTCGGAGAATATTCAGGGTTGTACCCTTGCTCTCAGTCGAAGAAGCTGGAGAGGAAGAGGTTTGGGGGGGTTAGACGTTACCCTAGTCCATTTAACAAAGAGAAAAAATAAATTACACGGCATGTGCTTTTGGAGTACACGGCGTGTGCTAGGCTTTTTCCGTACTCCGTATTAAGCGGCCTCCACATCACCCCAACTTGGCCGTGTGTGTGGCCCTGACACGACTGGCACACGACCTCGAGTGGCATCAAAGTACACAGGGTGTACTTATAAAGTACACGACGTGTACTTAGAAAATTTCCATATTCTCCTCATTTTCCTAAAATTGACCAGAAAAGGAAAAACATACCTGAAAATAAGTTCCAGGTTCTTACAATTTTCTCTTTAAAACCCAACATTCCCATCACTTCTATGGGATTAATATTAAATTAAAAATTTCAACTTCTATAAATGGTATTTTGAAAAAATAATTATATATTATTACTCATACTAATTTATATTATCTAACAATTAAAATAAAATATTTTAGCAAAATTAATATTGACTCAATAAATATAATTACCCTAGAAAAGGTAAAAATGGGTTTATTAGGAGTTAAATTAAAAATATAATTGTTCAACTGGACAATAAACTAGAATAAATTCAATTTTTTGGAATTATTTAGACCCCATAACGTATAATTATTATTAATACTTCATTTTAAACCATTTTTCATGTAAAAAACAAGAGTACACCATTTTTAATTAATGAAATTAAAAGTATGCCACTCACCTCCATTATAAATGGTCACACAATGTCCTCTCTTCTTTACTACTTTAGACCCTTTTTGACTAGTCAATACTATCCCAAAACACATACAAAAAACCACAATATAATCCTATAAACGATATTTTAGGATAAAATACTATCTAGGAAGGATTTAGTGGAAATCCTAAGGATGTTAATCGAATAAGTGGTAATGTTCTTCAATGAGAGATTTTTTCTACCACCTCCTTTAATACTAATTAAACCATAATGATATAATAAAATTAGTGTATTAAATATATTTATATGTTTTTATTCTATGGGAATTAACTAAAAAATCTATACTTCTATCAAATTGGTTACGAAATCAAATATTATGTGTACGACTGACTACCACCATGCGAACTCATGTCATTTTTTTCCATAAACACCACTCACAATTGGTTATAATGATGGATATAATGTATTAATATTATATTTTTAAAATATTTACACCTATTTATTCATTATATCATATATAAATTTATTAAATTCAATTTATCAGGGGATACATTGACATCACTCATTTGTATGGAAGACTATCGCCTCACGAAGCAATGTGATTCATTTTCACTAACGCTGATCGTGGATGATTATAAGGATAAAATTAAAGAACATATGTGTTATAAATGAAATAATTATGATATTTATGGAATATTTATCATTTTAAATGGAAAATATATATATTTATTTCATTCATTTTCACTCACTCTTAGATGATAGTGTCATTCATGTATATGTGGACTACCGAAATAATAAAGTGATGTGTCTCTCTTTTCAACAACACACCCCATGGATGATACTGATTAGTATATTTAAATAAATAATATTGTAGTTATAATATTATGATAAATATATAAATATATGATACTTTTTACAAAATTTTCATAAATATCATTGAAAAATGGAAATGTTACTCATGCATACATATGTCATACAGTCTCTATGATCGTAACACACTACATTTATAAAAACCTTCGTTATTGAATTATATTAAAATTTTAATTGTTTGATAAAAATTATAATTATATCCTGATTATTATTTGGAAGATAATATAACCAAGATCAAATTAAGTCGACCAAAAATATCGAATCAAATCATATTGAAAAAATAAAGTATTTGTTACCCGAAATTTGATTTAACATGGAATCGTTAATATAATTTTAATAAAACGACATATATAAATAGTATATGGTATGATATGTATTTATATTTTATATTATATACTTATAATAAACAAATATTTATTATATAGGAGGTTTAAATGATAATAATGTAAGAGAAGACTTACAGTAAGGGATTATTGCCTCAATTTTGTTTGTGAGATACATACAATATTCAACACAAGTTTATTTTATGTGGTCTATATAGTACCCATTAATTTATTTTATGATTATTATCTATAAATTATTTTAAAATAAGAAAGTTATTTTAGGATCACTCTTTCATGGGGTTTATTTTAAAAAAAATTCAATATGGTATGAGTTTTTTTGTATCAATCTTTTTTCTTTGATATATATGATATGTTATGAACCTATATTGATTTTGTAGTTTGAATATAAATCACAACAGTCAATTATTATCATGAAATTTTTTTATTATTTTTATTTGTTATGTTTACATTAATATTATTCATTTTTGAGTCATATGATTCAATGTTCCCAAAGTGATAATATTTTTATGTTACAATATCATTGTTTGTCTAGGTTTTTTAGGATTATACTTCTAATGATGAAATATTATGATCATTCCCTCAATAAACACATTTATTTAATTCTCCTATTTTTGAAATTATTGTTTTTAAATAATTTTATTCAATTTATATTCTAAATATTTCAAAATAATGAATTTAATAAAAATTGCATCATTTCTCTATTTGGTTTAAAACTATATTTCATAAAAAAACATGTCCTCGAAAAATATTTTCAAACTTATTTTTAGTAATATCAAAATGTTTTAAAATGGAAAATTTTACAAAATATCTAAATTTTAGAAATTTTTTTGAATGGAATATTCTCTTTATTTTCAAAACAATTCCCTTTTAAATTTTACTAAAAATTTGAAACAAATATTTGTTTTAACATGAACGACGTGAACAATAATTATCGATGTCCTGACCACTCAAAGATTTCTAAATAACTTTAGATTTTTTAAATGATTATTTCAAATAAATTTTTTTCATTTATATAGGGGAAATATTTAAATTTAAAATAAGTGATTTCATTGTAAGAAAATATTTTAAAAATGTTTAATATTTTTTTTAAAAATTCAAATCGAAAAAGATATTTTCCACAAGAAATATTTTAAATTATTTTTTAAATATTCATTTATAGGTTATCAAGTTTATTTTCAAAGATAGGATTTTTATTATTTTCTATGTTTTTAAAAATTCATTTTAAAGAAAAAAAGGATATTTTGATGAAGTAATTGTTTAAATTTTTAAAATATTCTTTATATGTATTCATGATTAGTTTCATGGAAAAGGAATTCAAAAATATTATAAGAATTGTTTTGATTTTAAATGTTATTTCAAAAGTCAATTTACCTCTTTCATTAATGGTTCAAAATGATTCATATCTCCAAATCATTTTCCATCTAAGATTACATAATTTGATGTTACCAATGTTTATCTATGGATATGATCCATGGATATCATGTAAGAGTTGGTTTCCTGGAACCAAGTGGTTTTACATTGATTACATGGATATTTAATGAATTATTACATATTGTTCATTGTTCAACATGATTATAATGTAATAGTTTCCTAAAGTATTTGTTGCATTAATAAGGTCATGGCAGTTTCCCGCTATGATGAGAACCTCGAAATGATATAAAAATATTCTTAAATATAGTTATACAGTTGGATGACTTGCTATAATGGGACAAATAACATGTAGACCATTATGTGAGAGTACTCGTAAGAAGATTAAACTTCCTCTCATTAAGTTCACACTTGGTAATCTACAAGATATGAGATTACGAGAACATACCCGCTAGAAGGAATTCCAAATGATTTGGTGTTATCATATATTTTTATCTGTGGGCATGTGTGATGATCCTAAGACTTTAAGATTATCATTAATATGTGTCATGACTTGCGCAATTTCATTTACTGACGAAAACCATCACAAAGACAACTGGAAGGAAATAGGGTATGTTGGTTGTGTCACGAGTGGCAAGTTATTAATGGATTAGTCAAGGAAGGATTTGTCCCTCCCATTTAAAGAAGTTGATATCTCGACCCTTTTATTGAAACAGAACCGTCGCATGAAATTCCATGGCCATGGTGTAACGACGTGTTTATTTTAGGTAGTCAAAGAATGATGTATCAAGAATAACATTTGATGACACAATCATGAAACCTTCTTGATTAGATATTGCAACAAAGGGATTATATTACAAAATGGGAATTCGTATGTGGATGTCATTATTGCGACTTTATGTTCTTTCTATTGGGTGACCTGACCCGTTGCTAGACAGTACTCTTGGACTTTAGTTAAGCCCACATAATTCCAATGAGAAAGAATCCTACAGGGTCACACACTATGTGTTTTTGGTGGTCTCGGTTAAATTATATTTGAATTTAATTAATTAAATAAATATTATTCTCAAGACAGTGGAATAATTTTATTCAAGTTAAGATGATCGCATAAATAAAATAAAATATATTTATTTATTTTATTGAAATTTTAATAGATATTTATTTACTTGTTTTTAAATAAAATATTTATTTAAGAGTATAAATTATTTATTTATTTATTCGGGTGTTTAATAAATGGAAGTGGTGTTCGAGCGGACCAAGATCTGTCCAGTAATAAAATAATTATTTTCAAGATGGTAAATAATTATATAACAAGTTGGAACAAATTAAAATAATGTTGCTATTATTTTGTGACACAGAATTTTATTTATAATTCTATTTTTCAAAAGTTGGCATATTATAAATAATGATGTGGTATTATTTTTAAATTCATGGGTTTTCTCTAAGTTCATGAATTTATTTAATTGTTTACATGCAATTAAATATTGAAACTGAAATTCCATGTATATAAATAGGCAAGTACCCCTGTTGTTTCATACACCACAGCACACGCCTGGTGAATTAAGAATTTTTGAGCCAAACAATTTCTCTCTAAAATACTATTTTCACCCCTTTAAAGAAAGAGAGACGTTCTTCATGGATGAAGAACAAGTGATCAAGAATCACTGACACAAGACACTCATTTCGCTGCGCTAGCACCCGGAGAATGAGCGGTGTTGATGAGAGGGAATAATAGCATGTGTGGATGACCTCTAGAGGGATTATAGTTTGAATCCTTACAACCGCAATGAGATAATCTGGAAGCGTTAATCCGTATGATCAATATCATCAATGATGAAAAATTCCAAAACAAGGGTACTGTTTTTCTTTGTGAATTTAAATAAATTAATTATAAACATAATGTTCAAGATCCTTTATAAAAATTTCGGGACTCTTTTTTTTCATTATCTAAATATTATATTATATTCCGTGGAGACAGGTATTCATCATCATATTGGTCCTAGAATAATCATTGATCATAGTAAAAATAAAAATTGTGTGTCATCCCAACTACGCTTCTGCTGCGTCCGGAATCTTCAAGTGGTATCAAAGGTGTTACATCATAGTTTATAATTATTTAAATATTTTGTTGATGAATTACAAATTTAATAACATAGTTGTTTCAATTCATGTTAATCGTTTGGAAAATCTAAATATCAGGATCTATTCCTCATCATTCATTTCTCGATCACCTTACAAAAATGATCTTTTCTTTTAATTTTGGTTAAAATAAAATAGTGGATCTCATCCAGAGGTGCCAAAGATTCCTAGACGTATGACACCAGAACACATGGCATGTATTCGGTAGTACACGACGTCTAGTCAGGATTCAATCCATCATACAAGTCCACCAGACCAAGTATTGTGTTGGAGTCTTTATATGTCTTAAATGACTACGTGTGTTGAACATGAATAGGTGGCACACGGTTTCGGGATTACATGTCGTGTGGCCCAATGGACACGGTGTGTAGTCCATTCAGGTTAGGGTTGGACCGTGTACCCCATACATGGCGTGCTTGGATGGAAACTGTGTAACTAGAAGCTATACAGCGTGTGGCCCACTAGACACGCCGTGTACTCTGAAGATTTCTGAATTACACTCACACGTTGTGTCCCCGAGCATGTACTTCGGATATACGGTGAAAATAGTACACACTGTGTAATTAGAACTACACATCATATAATCATTCAAATTACGCAGATTTTTTAAATTTTTTTGTTATATTATACAAACCCATGATATGTGTACCATCATGCGAGTGTAAAGATGAGGCACAACACGTGATTGGTGTTTTATATATATGTGTGTTTAATTTAACATATGTGTTATGTTTATTTCTACTCATTGGGTAATTATGAATAGAAATTCACCAGGTTGACTCCAAGGTACAAGTTACGTACAAAGATAATTTTAAATGAATTTATTTGTTTAAAATTATTATTGATGAGAATATCAAGGAAATTCAAGATAGGATTTAGGATAAAAATATTGATTAATTAAAGATGATAATTAATTGATTTGAGCGTGATTTATCTTAAACAAGAATGATTAAAGAATTGAATTCTAGATTTATTTATGTGTAATCATTGTTGGAAGTATGGATGATCATGAGCTAGACCAAGACCTTTGTATGTGGATGGTTTCTTTTAATTTATTTATTTAAATTAAATTTGTTGGCCTACAAGACTTCTCCTCATTAATATGTAGGGCCTTAGTGCCAAAGGTTTCCTTTATGTAAAACCCCTTTTTCACCCTCAGCTACATGTGAGTTAAAAAAGACATATGTAATGGATGGAACAACCAAGATAGTGGAGGCAGTTCAAGATGGATCTGAGACGAAACCAATCCCAGGATATACAGAGGTGGATAGGTGGAAGCTGTAAACACGAAACCAAAAGGTTTAAGTTTTTTCTCCCCTATGTCAGGGTAAGTTTATCAACCACTAGATAAACTAACCGTTAGAAAATCTCGTGATCACTATATTCACTTTATTTTATTTCTGTCACTTGCATTGTTTTCATTATGGATTTGTTGTCACGATCACATTTTTATTGAATTATAAAAGCATTCAAGATGGAACTAAAAAAACCAAACTTGTGCATAAATATTATCAAGACATGGTTAATCACTTAAGTATGTTCCACTTTATATTAACAAGTGTGTGATACTGATAATATATAATTCATTCAAAAGAGATAAAAATCCCTCAAATAAAATATTAAGTCTGAACAAGCCATCTGTTACTTGATTAAAAGGTAAAACTCAATAAAACTATGTGTTTGACCAACCCCTGTTGGGGCACATAAATTTATACAGGAAGCCCTTATGAAAGGTTTTGGGTTGAAATAACTATATTACATCTAGAGGAGTATCCCTTCAATGACTTGGTGCAATATTGGAGGCAAGAGTTGAGGTAATACAAAGTCATGATTTCAGGATTCGGGAGTCCACTCAACCTATCAAGGAGATGCAAGCCCACATTTGTCAAAGACCTTCCATCATAAATACCTTCTAATAGCTTGACCAACCCTAGTGGGGTTATGTGAAGGGGAATAAGGATCCATGCCAATAAAATGTCATGATAACTGGACATTCTGAGTTCAATGGTGGGGGCCATTGGGTCTCGATAAAACAGAGGAAGACATAATAAAATTTATTATTTCTCATAAAATGTAATCAACAAAGTACTAATGATCTTATTTTTTAATTGTAGAATAAAAATAACAAGCCCATCAACCACACTATCCCTGTGATTAATTTTGGATAAATACAACATCCTCACTTGCTGTAACTTCCACGAATGGTTTAGAAGCCATCGGGTTATCATATCCCATGAATGGAACACTAAAGGAAAAAATCAATATTTGCGACGGGTTATTTGTGACGGGAATAAACCCCATCGCAAATAACCCGTCCAAGAAGTTATTTGGGACGGGGAAATTTTCCTGTCGCAAATAACCAATTATTTGTGACGTGATTTCGTCTCCAGTCAGAAATTGTTTGGCGCGACTTGCGCGCCAAACCGCGCGAATATTATTTGCGACGGGGCGATGTCTCCCGTCGCAAATAATTTGGCGCGGCTTGCGCACCAAACCGCGCGGCTTGCGCGCCAACCCGCGCGGCTTGCGCGCCAACCCGCGCGGCTTGCGTGCCAAACCGCGCAAGAGTATTTGCGAAGGTACCCGTCGCAAATACCCGACGGCGGTTAATTGGTTTTTGCGACGGGATGTCGTCCCGTCGCAAAAAGAGTGTTGACAGGAACTGTTTGTGACTGGCCCCGTTGCAAATACCCTTTTAACCACCGATAGTAATTAATGCTGGTGAGGATATTTGCGATGGGGCCCGTCGCAAATACCACTATTTGCGATGGGATACCCGTCGCAAATAACTCTGTCGCAACTAATATAACATATATATATACCCCCACCCGTTTTTTTCCAAATCACTCAGATCTTCCTCTCCCACTCTCTTCATTTTTCAGTGTCAAGAAAAAATTTTACTTTAGTTGAAATTTTTTAAACGAGAGCAATTGGAATGCGCCAATACCTTCAGAATATCAAAGTTTAAGGTTTTTATATTTTATTTTATTTATATTTATTTTATTTTTTATGTTAATTTTAATTCTTGTTTATTAGTTGTAATTAAATTAGATTTCAATTGATTATTATTTATATTTATTTTTACTAAGAAATTGATATTATTGGTGATAATTATAAATAATTAGCCATAATTAGTATTAATTAGATATAATTAGATATAATTAGTAATAAATAGATATAATTAATAATAAATAGATATAATTAGGAATAAATAGATATAATAAGCAATAAATAAATATAATTATCAATAAATAGATATAATTAGCAATAAATAGATATAATTAGCAAAAAAATAGATATAATTAGTAATAAATAGATATAATTAGATATAATTAGTAATAATTAGATTTAATTAGTAATAAATATATATAATTAGATATAATTAGTAATAAATAGTTATAATTAGTAATAAATAGAAATAATTTGATATATTAGTAAAAATTAAATATAATTAGTAATAATAAGATATAATAAGATATAATTAGTAATAATTAAATATAATTAGTAATAAATAGATATAAATAGTAATAAATAGATATAAATAGTAATAAATAGATATAAATTGTAATAAATAGATATAAATAGTAATAAATAGATATAAATAGTAATAAACAGATATAATTTGTAATAAATAGATATAATTTGTAATAAATAGATATAATATGTAATAAATAGATATAATTGGTAATAAATAGATAGAATTTGTAATAATTAGATACAATTTGTAATAAATAGATATAATTAGTAATAATTAGTATTAATTAGTAATAATTAGTAATAATTAGTAATAAATAGATATAATTATGAATAATTAGTAATAAATACATATAATTTTTAATAATTAGTAATAATTAGTAATAAGTAGTAATAATTATTAACAATTAGTAATAATTAGTAATAATTTGTAATAATTAGTAATAATTAGTAATAATTAGTAATAAATAGTAATGAATAGTAATAAATAGTAATAATTAGCAATAATTAGTAATAATTAGTAATAATTAGTAATAATTAGTAATAAATCGTAATAATTAGTAATAGTTAGTAATAGTTAGTAATAATTAGTAATAATTAGTAATAATTAGTAATAATTAGTAATAATTAGTAATAATTAGTAATAATTAGTAATAATTAATAATAATTAGTAATAATTAGTAATAAAAAACTATATAATCAATATTTATGAAAAAACAATATTAATATTATTAAAATAATAAAAAATTTATAAAATATTAAAATTATCAATATTCTCAACAGTATTTGCTCTATTCTTAACATGTTCAAATCTCAAAGGATCTCCAATTGTCTGGTCATACGCAATAAAAAGTTTGTGTCAGCCATTTCCAATGTAAACTCTATAATTTCCCTTGCATGGCTGATCACCTCGCAAGTAGTGTTGCAATATGACAACCCAAGTCATGCCCTTCTCATCTATAAGAAATATCTCAAATGAACATTTACATAGACCATTCATTCTTGAAAATTTAAGTGAACAATACTGATATACCCTTAAATTTTTAAGAAAGAATGATCTATGTAAAGGGTCATGTGAGAGGATTCTTAGAGACAAGAATGAAATTACATTCGTCATCCTATTACAACACTACTTGCAAGGTGATCAACCATGCAAGTATAATTATAGAGTTTACATTGGACATGGCAGATACAAACTTTTTATTAAGCATGACCTGACAATTGGCGACCCTTTGAGATTTGAACATATTACGAATAGAGAAAAGAGTGTTGCGAATATTGATAATTTTAATATTTTATAAATTTCTTATTATTTTAATAAAATTAATATTGTTTTTTCTTAAATATTGATAATATAATTTTTTTATTAGTAATAATTATTAAACGAAATCATCTTGGATAATGAAGGTAAAATTTGTAATCATCTCCACAATGATGATTACCAAATTTCCTTTAATTATTCAGGTAGTTTTCATTTTTCTATGTATTGCTAAGTGTTGCTAAATTAGTAAGAAATAGTAACAATTAGTAATAATTAGAAATAAATTGTAATAATTAGTAATAAATTGTAATAAATAGTAATAATTAGAAAGAATTAGTAATAATTAGTAACAATTAGTTATAATTAGTAATAATTAGTATTAATTAGTAATAATTTGTAATAATTAACAATAACAAGGAATAATTATGAATAATTAGCAATAATTAGTGTGAGATAGATGTAATTAAATGAGCTATCGGACAAAAGAGTAGCCGTCAATCCACATGAAATTTTGTCACCCTTAATTAATGGTAATTATTAAGTAGTTGTAATTATTTATCTTCGTTCATCAGCTAGTTTTTTTATAATTTCAAACTATTTAAAAACAATGATGATTTTATATTTTATGTAGAAATATATGGAACAAAGAAGATGAAATCAGTCATTATTAGATGATAGAGCTTGGGTAAATCAGTTTAGAAATAAAAATGGTTCTAGTTTAAATCCTGTATATATTGAGGGTGGTGAAGCTTTCTTAGAATTTGCATCATCAAAACCAGAATATGTCTCAGAAGGCACAATTATGTGTCCTTGTAAAAAATGTGCTCTGAGAATGTTTGACTTATTTGGCAATGTTGGGGGACATCTCTTGCGGTTTGGTTTTCAACCAGATTATATTTTTTGGTATTAACATGGTGAACACAGTTCTAGAGATGATCTTAATAACTTGATTCCGGATCCATAACGGTTTCATAATTTTGTACATGATATTGCAGTTCCATCTGTGCAACAAAATGAAACTCACGATGATATTGATTTAACTCCTGAGTTGGAACCATCCAAATTTTATTAGTTGTTGAGGTCTACTGAGGATGCATTATATCCTTTTTGTAAGATAAGAAAATTAGAAGAGGTTGAAAAATTTATGGCTATTAAATCAGATAATGCAATTTCAAACAACTGTTTTGATCAGATATTTTCATTGGTTAAAACATTTTTACCTGAAGGAAATGTGTTGCCTGTAAATTACTATGAGTGCAAGAGGCTGATTCATAATTTGGGCCTTAGTTATCTGAAGATTCATTCATGTCCAAATGATTACATCTTATATTCTGGTGAAAATGAGTCATTGGATAGTTGTCCCACATGTGGAAAATCGAGGTATAAAGAAGCTCAAAAATGGAAGTCTAGATCAATTTGAGTAAAACCGTTGAGATATTTCCTCCTTACACCCAGGTTGTAGCGTTTATTTATGTCTCAGAACACAACGTCAAGGATGTCATGGAACAAAACCATGATTTCAACTGATAAAATCTTGAATCATCCATATGATGGTGATTCATGGAAACATATTGACCGTCTGCATCCGTCTTTTTCTATAGAATCCCAAAATGTGTGATTGAGTCTTTCTACTAATGATTTCTGTCCTTTTGGTTCTTATGGTAGTCATTATTCATGTTGGCATGTCTTTATAACTCCGTACAATTTGCCTCCATGGATGTTGATGAAGGATCCTTATATCTTTGTGACTCTATTAATCCTAGGAAATTCAAAAAATAATATTGATGTTTATTTGAAAACATTGATTTATGAGTTAAATGCATTGTGGAGTGATGGTGTTAATACTTATTATGTTGCTGCAAAACTTAATTTAATATTAAAAGATGCATTGATGTGGATGATTAATGACTTTCCGGCATATGGCATGTTATCTGGTTGGAGTACACATGTTCTGAAATCATTTCCTTACTGTATGAAAGAAAACAAAGATTTTATGCTCGTCAATGGAAAAAACCATACAATTTTTATTTTCACTGTATATTTTTTCCCACCGATCATCCTTTTCAGAGGAAAAATATCATTTCAGAAAAGGTACAATTGAAAGTGATGAACCTCCAAAGATGATCTTAGTTACAGAGTTAAAATCAGTTGTATTTTTATTACCCCCCATCACGTTTGGACCAACAGTAAACCAACAAAAAATTCATGGCTTTGGGAAAGAACATAATTGGATAAAACAGAGCATTTTTTGGATCTTCCATATTGGTCTGATTTGTTGTTCCACCACATGTTGGATGTTATGCATATTGAGAAGAACTGTTTTGATAATTTATTTCATACAGTTTTGGATACACCAGGTAAGACCAAAGATATAGTAAAGGTACAATTAGATCTTGCCCAAATTTGCAGGCATCCAGAACTTGAACTATTTGAAAATGTCATATCTTAGTGGTTAATGAAGCCAAAAGCAACTTATACACTGTCCAAAGAGAGTCGATTATTATTTTGTTAGTGGGTTGCAGATTTGAGACTTCCAGATGGCTATGCTTCCTATTTGGGCAGATGTGTTAAGAATGGTTATATTACTAGATTAAAAAGTCATGATTGTAATCTTATAATGGAATGACTTATGCCGATTAGATTCATAGGTTTGTTTAATTCTATGATTTGGGATTCTATAATAGACATATCATATTTTTTTCAAGACATTTGAGCAGAGGAAACAGAATACGATGCACTAAGAAAACATGAAGAAGATGTTTCTGTAATTATATGTAAACTGGAAGAAATCTTTTCACCGGCTTTATTTAACTCAATGGAACATATGATATTACAGTTTCCACATGAAGCTAAATGTGTAATTCTAATACAATTTTGATGGATGTACCCATTTGAGATATGCATGCAGGAATTGAAGAAAAAAATACGTAACAAAGCATTAGTTGAATGCTCAATTGCTGAAGCTTATTTGCAAGAAGAAATTTCATTTTTCTTCTCTCATTATTTTGAATCTCAATATCCCTCAAATCTCAATCGCATGGGACGAAACAAGGGGAATGTTAATGAAAAAATGGAAAATCAATTAATAGTTCTTAATCATCCAAATCTTGTTTTTGGTGGAGTTCATGAATGATGGATTTTAGATGATGAACATCACAGAGCTCATACATACGTTCTACTCAACTGTGAAGAAATGATATCATTTCTCATGCGAGTTCTTATATCACTTATTCATTAATTTATGATACAGTATTTAAACTTATTTTATTTTTAGGTTATATGATAATCATATCAAGAAAAAACTTCTACAAATTACAGCAGCTTCTCTTCAAGAATGCAGACAAAAAAAAATCAACGGTTTCAAAAAATGGTTACATAAATTATTGATGGTTTAATATCAATTCCGTTTAGTATTTATTATATAGATAATTGTTTTAAAAAATTTCAGGTCTCTCAATATGCTAATAAAAATGATAAGTGACAGTGTATATTGAGTAACCCACCATCCAAAAATGGTTAAATCATATAATGCATATGTGGTTAATGGTTTTCGATTTCATACAAATGCATATGGGGAATCAAAAAAAAACAATGAACAATGTATTTGTTTGTGAGGATCACATCACAGAGAAACCGAAGTTGACTTTTATCGAATTTTGGATGAAATTATTGAGCTGTGATATTTAGGACAGAATTATATAACAATGTTTAAATGTCGGTGGTTGGATACTGAGAGAGGCTTGCATGTTTATCCGACTCATGGAATCGTCGATATTAAATATAAAAGTCTTCTTGTAGTAAATGAACCATTTTTACTGGCTCAACAAGCACATCAAATTTATTATGCAAATTACTGTGCTACTTCAAGAGACTTTAGTGATTGGTGGAGCATAATAAAAATTAAATCTCGGGAAAAGAAGTTTACTCAAAATGAACATGGTCCCGATGAAGTGGAAGGAATTAAAATTTTTCAAGAGACTGCTCATAATCCATTTGATTCACAAAGAGACGGGAATATCGATGATGACACCCCACAATTAAGGATCGACGGTGATGAAGATGTGAATAATGTTACAAATGAATTTGAAATTACAAGATATGTTGAAACTAAAACTCATATGGATATTGATGATGCGGAGGAGGAATATTAAGACATTGAAATTGATATCTATAGAGAAGATGATGAATATGAACATTAACATAGTTAAGTGATGGTTATAATCATAACTAATATATATCTATATATAATAGTTATTTTCAACTATCTTCTAACAACAATCATTTTGTGTTTTAGATGAACTCTGATCTATTGTGTGTGTTAGAGGAGGCTGATCTACCTTCCGATGATGGGGATGTTGGATCATCTGACCCTCAGCCTATTGGCGGTTCAGGGGGTACACAGAGGGGGCGTGGTCTTGCACGACTAATGATTCCTGACCCTATCCCCGAGCGATGTCCACATCTTGGTTTCAATCCACACACACGGAGGTATGGTAACCTGTATATTTTATTTATCTTTGATTAATTTATTTATATATATACTAATTGTTTGATTATTTATTACTTTTTCATAGTTTTTCGCATGTAGCTATTGGATAGGGGAGTGATATCTTGCACAATTATTTTTCTCATCCATGGATCACATGGGAAAAGATTCCTATTGATGTTCGACACGACATGTTCCATCATTGGCTGGTACGTAAATAAATAATATTAATTTTGAAATTTATTTTATTAACAACATGATATTTTAAATTATTTGTAGGGTTTATGGTATCCTATCAATGATATCATGCGCGATGCTATCCACATGGCATGGTAGGTTTCTATGCGTGAACGTTTCCGTCAGTTTTTGCACAATTTGAGAAGGACAGTGATTAAGAAAGAAGGAGTGATATAATTTGATGAGTCGTGTAGAGCCCATCGACCAGAGTACATTTCATCTCACATTTGGGAAGGATTATGTTTACACTGGTTGGGTGGTGGATTTCAGAGGAGATCTTCAGTGGGACGACAGAACCGAGGGAGACAGGAGGTGACGCATCGAGCTGGTAGTCATACTTTCAGTTTGCATATAGAGCATCTGGAAAGTTTATTTTTTAAATATTTTATATAACTTTAAATATAAACAATTTATTTTTTATTTTTTTAGGCAGTCGAGTATCCTGATATTATGGAGTTTGATGTTTTTCGGAGGATTACAGTGATCCAGCCACTAGAGATATTAGAGGTGATCGCCAGCATCAGATTGTGGTTAGTATGATTTTTTTAGTTTGAAAAATAACTGCATATAATATTTTCACAATTTTAATTTTAAATTGCAATTGAAGGAGACATATGAGGCTGCGACCTCTCAGACACAAGTTGAGGGTCAGGACGAGACGACTGAGCAGACCAGTGCTCACTATTTCGATGTGGCGGCATAGATGCAGACGACTCAGTATGACTTTGAGAAGGGAAGAGTAGTTTGTATCGGCTCTCATTTGACTCCTGGTACATATTATGGTACTGTTGTGATGTAAACATCCAACTTGAGAGGAGCTCATGGAGAGGCATCGTCTTCTGGCTCACAGTATCAGGAGCAGTTGCGAGCTTAGGCTGAGCTTATAGAGACTTTGCAGAAGCAGCAAGAAGAGATGTGTCGGTGGCAGAAACAGCAGGAGCAACATTTTGAGGAGCAGATGCATCAATGATAGTAGTAGTAGCAGTAGCACAAGGAGGAGATGCATCGACGGCAGCAGCAGAATCATGAGCAGATGGAGTACATGCACCGTCTGACTCGTAGTTTAGGGATGGAGTTTCATCCACAAGCTCCATCAGCTCCTCCACCTCTTCCATAAGACGACCCCCTAGTGATTTTTTATGTTACAAACATATGAATTCAACATTGTAATATGAATTATTTACATTTTATGACTTTTATATCGGTGAAAATATTACATAATTTATTTCTAAATAGTTTATTATTTTGTTATATTTTTTTGCGAGTATTGAGAATTTTAATATTATTTATTTGTTTTATTTTAATAATATTAATATTATTTTATTAAATATATCTTTTAGTATTAAATTTTTTAATGTTTTTTTATTTAATAATAAAAATATTATTATTATTTTATCATTTTCGTAATTTTTTGTGAATATTGAAAATTTTAATATTTTTTACATTTTTTATAATAGTAATATTATTTTTTCATTAATCATAATTTTATTAAATTTATTTTTTTGAAATTAATTTATTATTTGTGATGGGACGTTTTACGACGCGACCCGGTTGCAAATCGTCTAACTAAATATTTTTAAAAAACATATTTGCGACGAGACTACTTTCCCGTCGCAAATACATTGTTGTGACGGGCCCGTCATCAAACGTTATATATATATATATATATATATATATATATATTGAAACTGGATGAGGGCCCATTTCAAAAACAATTTGCGACGGGACCGTTGCGAAAAAGTTTATGTATATATAATACATATAATTAGAGACTTATTTGCGACTGCGATGTTTCCCATCGCAAATACAATTATTTGCGATGAGCCCGTCGTGAATAATGGTATTTGGGACAGTGTTTTCTGCAAAGGCCTATTTGTAATGGGAGCCCGTCACTAAAGCTTATTTGCGATGGGATCCCATCTCAAATAACCCGCCGCAAATACCAATAATTCCAGTAGTGGAAGTCTTATGTACTCGAGTTAGAAATACCTGATCCACCTGCCCAGGAGGCGAGTGATGAGGATTTTATGGTCTATGAGAAACATATGAATGACAGGTTTGACATTTAATACATGATGTTATCATCAATTTATAGTGAGTTCATGAAGTCTCATGAAAACATGGATGCTTATAGAATGCTCAATCAACTTCGTGGTCTTTACCAGGAGTGAGAAAGACATGAATGGTTTGAGATCTCTAAGGCACTCTTTCAGAATAAGCTTAGAGAAGGAGCCCAAGGTGGGCCTCATGTAGTCAATATCATTGGCTATATTGAGTGTCTGGAGATTCTAGGGTTTAAACTCACTGAAGAACATGTAATTGAACTCATTATCGCATCACTCTCTCATATTTTTCCTAACATTGTTGTCAATTTCAATATGAACAACATTGAGAAGTCTCTATCTGATCTTCTCATCCTAATTCTCCAAGTGGACAAAGATATGAAGTGTGAAAAGCCTTCTGTCCATATGGTGAATAATAGGAAAGGGAAGGCAAAGAGCATTAAGCCCAAAGATTCTTCACAGCCTTCCATGAAAATTCAGATCAAAGGGGAGGCAAGGGAACATGAGACTATTTGTTTCGCATGTGGAAAGAAGGGCCACAAGAAGAAGGACGACACCCATCCTTAGAAGCAAGGGGATTCTTCAGGTGCATTTTTTATCGAATGAAATCTATCAATTTCTAAAAATTGGGTATTAGATACAGCTTGTGGTGCTCACATATGTATCCAAATACATGAACCATATTAACTCGAGAAGATTGATTGAGGGGAGGTAGATCTACAAGCAGCCATCAGATCCAGACTTGTTGTTGTAGTTGTCGGGGACTACCATGAAATGTTTCCAACTAGGATGATCTTGGTGTTATATGGTTGATTTTATGTTCAATTTTTAACCAAAAACATAATTTATGTAACCAAAATAGATATAGATGGATTTTTTTTCAAGATTGGAAATGAATGCTGCTTCTTTAATAATGATAGAATTTGTTTTGGTAGGGAACATTTATACAACAGTCTTTATGTGTTGGATTACAAAAACTAATTAATGGCAGTCGATAACAAATAAACTTCACATGACTCATACCACACCCAAATTTTGCCTCATCAACTAGGTCATGTATACGATAAACACATGACAAAGTAACATCAAGAGGGATATTTAGATTCTTTTGAACTAAAACCACTTGGCATATGTCATGCATGTTTCCAAGGCATAATGACCAAAGACCCATTTGGTGGGAAAGCTGAAATGGCTAAAGAACTTCATGAATTGGTTCACACCGATGTGTATGGACCATTTCTAGTTGAAGAAAGGGGTGGGTACTCATACTTCATAACTTTTACTAATGATTTTAGTAGATATGGATATATCTACATAATGATATATTTGTTGGATTCCTTTGAAAAGTTCAAGGAATAAAAGAATGATGTTGAAAACCAGCATGGTAAGAAGATTAAGAAACTCTGCTCAGACCGAGGTGGGGAATATCTTAATTAGGACTTCATTAATTACTTACAAGATCTTGGGATCCTATCCCAAATAATTCTTCCATACACCTCTCAATGTAATGGTGTTAGTAAAATGACGAACTACACCTTGTTAGAAATGCTGAGATCAATAATGAGTCATGAAAGTCTCCTATTATCCTTTTGGGGATATGAATTACAAATAGTGGCACACATACTAAACCGTGTACCAACTAAATTGATAAATGGAATTCCATATGAATTCTAGAGTGGAAGAAAATCCATGTTTTCGAATTTACATGTGTGGGGTGGCGAAGCATTTGTTATGGCCTCTTCAGGTAATAAACTCACACCTTGAAACACAATGTGTACATTTATAGGATACTCCAAGGAATCAAGGGGATATTACATATAAAATCCCTTAGTCAAAAAGGTTATAGTGGAAAGGCAATCCATATTCCTTTAGAGGGAGCACATCTCCAAAAGAGATAGTGGGGGCGAGATAGACTTCGATGAAGTCGAGGCTCAAAGTGCAAAAGAATTGGTACAAGAATAGATTCCACAAAGCCCCGTGGAAGAAGAATTTGTTCCAAAGACACACGTACTTCGTAGGAGTAAAAGAGAGGTTAGAGAACCGAAACGGTATGGTTTTCAAGTTACCAAGGTTGGTGACACCTTATTAGTTGATAATAATGATCCTCTAACCTACAAGGAAGAAGTAAGTGGAACAGACATTGCCAAGTGGAAAGATGCCATGAATTCTGAAATGGATTCCACGTACCATAACCAAGTCTCGATTTTAGTAGATCCTCTAGTTGATGTAATGACTATTGGTTTCAAATGAGTATTCAAGAAGAAACTATACATGAAAGGACAATTTAGTACCTATAAGGAATTATTGGTTGCAAAAGGTTTTAAACAACTTCAAGGAATTGACTACGATGAATCCTTATAACCAATTGCAATGTTGAAATCCATCAGAATTCTACTTGTTATTGCGGCTTACCATGGCTGTGAGATTTGTAAAATGGATGTCAAAACAACATTCCTTGATGGGAACCTTCAGGAAGATGTCTATATGACACAACCAGAAGGTTTTGTGACTCCAAATGATGCCAATAAAGTATGCAAGTTGCATAAATCCATTTATGGATTAAAGAAATCATCCATGTTTTGGAGAATTCTTTTTTATGAAACCATAAAAAATTTGGTTTTATCAAAAAAATGAATGTGAGCCTTGTGTCTAAAAACGGTTTAGTGGGACTATAGTCATTTTTCTAATAGTATACATTGATGGCATATTACTCATTTGAAGTGAGATACTAGTCTTCCAGTCTATTAAGGCGTGGTTGAATTAATGTTTCTCCATGAAAGACTTAGGAGAGGAAGCATATATTCTTGGGATCAAGATACATAGTGATAGATCCAAGAGATTGTTGGGCCTAAGTCAAAGTACATACATTGATAAGATACTGAAGAGATTTAGTATGGAGCAATCCAATAGGGGATTATTCCCAACATCACATGGCATTTATATTTCCAATAAAATGTGTCCTCAGACACATGAGGAAAAAAGATAATGAAAAGGACTCTATACGCATTAGCTATTGGTTCAGTCATGTATTCCATGCAATGTACTAGTCTGGATGTTTCCTGCGCATTGAGTGTGGTAGGAAGATGTCAAGATGACCCAGGTGACCGCCATTGGATGGAAGTGAAGACTATACTAAAGTATCTGAGGCGTACTAAGGATGTATTCCTAGTTTATGGAGGAGATAAGGAACTAGTTGTCTGAAGATATGTAGATGCTAGTTTCTAGACTGATCAAAATGATATGTAGTTGCAAACATGATACATCTTCACTTTGAATAGAGGTATAGTGAGCTGGTAGAGCTCAAAGAAGAGTGTGGTTGTTGATTCTATAGCAATTTCTGAGTATATCGTAGATTCAGAAGCAGATAAAGTTGTAGTTTGGATGTGAAGTTTTGTCTAGGATCTAGATGTGATACCTAGCATTAAAGATCCCATCACACTGTAGTCTGGTAATACTGCAGCGGTGGCTCTCACAAAAGATCCAAGGTCACATCAGCGGACAAAGCACATAAATCGGAAGTATCATCTCTTGAGGGATTTTTCTCAGAGTGGTGAAGTTGCAGTGAGTAGTATTGGCATAGAAGACAACATGGCGGACCCCTTGACTAAAGCCTTGACTCAGTAGAGTCGTGATCATGTTGTGAGTTCTAGCAGAAAAACTTTCATAGGCAGTTGGCTCTAGTCCAAGTGGGAGTTTGTAAGAGTTGATGTCATGGAACCAGGTTGATTTAATTTGATTACACAGATATTATATGTATTATTACATATTTTTCATTGTTCTTCATTACTATAATGTAATAATGTGCTAGAGTATTTGTTGCATTGATAAGGTCATGGAAGTTTCCCGCTGTGATGGGAACCATGAAATGCTATAAAAATATTCTTAAATATAGTTTTACTGTTGGATTACATTATATAATGGGACACATAGCATGCAGATAGTCAGGTGTGAGTACTCATAAGTAGATATAATACCTCTCTTGAAGTTCACACTTGGTAATCTCCAAGATAAGAGATTATGAGAATAGACCCGCTAGTAGGAATTTTTCATCTTTTGGTTTCCTCGGATATTTCTATCTGTGAGCATGTGTAATGATACTTATACTTTAATATTATCATTAATATGTGTCACAACTTATGCACTTTGATTTACTGATGAAAATCATCACGCAGACAGATGGAGGGACGTAGGATACGTTGGGTGTGTCACAAGTGGCATGTTATAAAGGGATAAGTCGAGGAAGGATTTGTCCCTTCAATTTATGGAAGTTGATATCTTGGACCTTTTATTGAAGTAGAACCGTCGCGTGAAATTCCATAGCCATGGTGTGACAGCATGTTTATTTTATGTAGTCAAAGAACAATGTATCAAGCATAAAATTTGATGACAAAATCATGAAAAATTCTTGATGAGATATTGCAACAAAAGGGTTATATTACACAATAATCATTCGTATGTGGATGTCATTGTTTTGACTTTACATTATTTCTCTTGGGTTCCTTGACCCATTTCTAGACAGTACTCTTGGTGTAATACCCGAGACTTTTATGTTATATAAACCATCAAAGGAATCTTTATCTACACAACACTTGCTTGGCTTGCTTTACACGCAATCGCGACCTTCCTCGATAGCTTGCGTCGTACGCAATACCGAGTTTCACTAAACAACAATATGCTATTAAAACTAGCCGTTATGAATAGTAACAACCACTTTTTGAAATTTTATAAATTTTATTTTTCAAAATGGACTTCATTTTTGGACTCAGAATATCGAAATTAGCCTAGGGTGAAATTTTGGTATTTTTCTGAAAACTTTCAATTTTTGATGAATAGTGAAACCACTAAGTGGTAGGTTAAAAACTGAATTTTGCATAAAACTTAATTTTACAGCTTCTGTGAATGGAATTTCGAAAATCCGACAGACACGGTTGATATCAGTAAGTAAAATGTGGTTCAATGAGATAAAAATAATTTTTTGGTGAATAGTAACTTTTTACGATTTTTACCACGGTTAATAGTAAATAGTGTAACTAAGGGTAAATATGATATTAATATTACCCTAACACATGTCCTAATTCTATTGGACAAGAGTAATTCGACCAAAAACAAACTTTGGAATAAAATATGACCATTTAGTCCCACTTGGATTAGATTAGGACATTTATTATTAATTTATTTAAAGAAGGGTTAAAATAGTTAAAATCAAAGTTTAATAAGTAAATCATTTTTAATATGGGGTTATACATAAGATAAATTAGATTGTAAATATTCATTAGAAATCTAAAAAGATTTCCTACATGATGGTATTTTATTTGTAATTTTTAGACATCAAATAATTTAATTTATTTATGACACAAAGATGATGCAGTAATTATCTTATTAATGAAATATTGAAAAAATTGATAATATAAATACCAAAATAAATGTAATTTAAGACTTTTTATGAATTACACTAATTTTCTAGGTTACTATGATATATTAATGTTGATTTAATCAACTTGGTTCGAACATATAATTCTGTTATGACTTTCACAAAAATCATATATCAAATAGTGTCAAAATTGACACAAAATAGTTTTTAAATCAAATATTATATTATTAATTGTTATTTTATTCCTAAAAATCTAAGGTTCGGCCAAATGACTTAGATAAGGATATATATATTAATAATAAAAAATTTGGGGTTCGTTTGGCATGTTATAGTAAGTGTATTAACCATATAGTGAAAGAAAACAAAAAGACACGGTAAAAGTTAAATTAATTAACTTAGAGTTAAATCTAATTGATAAGGTTATAATAATACCCTAAACTTGTCTAAATCCTATTGGTTGATAGGATTTCGACCCATCCCCACTTTAGCTTCGATATAAGACCCTTTGGAACCATTATAAACCGATTTTGACTTTAATATAAAATAATATTTTGAGATATTCCTAAGGTGCCCCTCTCCTCCCTTATAAAAGGGCACCTCCTCCCCCTCCTCCTCACACCAATTTGAGCACTCAAGCTCGGCCAACCCCTGCCATTTTCTCCTCTCCACTTCCCTAGAATAATCCTAGAGGTCCTGGTCTTCTCCAAAGACCAATCTTAGTTCCTTAAGTGGAGGATTCAAAGAGGCGTTCCAAAGAAGAGGAGCTTCGGACACGTACAAAGCAAATTGGACTTAAGGTAAGGGAAATATCACAATCTCATTTTTATCTGAGATTGTTTATTCGTAAGTATTTATTGGGGTGTATTTTATCATCCACATCCATGTTCCCTCAATATTTAATATTGTTTCCATCCAATTACACTAGTTTAAATCCAATTTTACCCTTCGGTGAGTTTTTAGTAAAGAATATGAAAGGAATCTTTTGTCGTTTTTTTTCATACGAGGTACTTTTTGACTTTTCTGACAAAAGTACGAAGAATGTTTTTTTTAACTTATACGGCATGAATGGATTTTTAAAACATTATTTCCATGAAACTTCCTTTACAAGTTTTCAAGTTTATTTTTAATCAACTTCGTTTATTTTAAAGTCGTATGACATGTTATGAAAGGAAAAATGTTTTTGAAGAAGAAAGGATATTTTCCTCAAGAATGGAGTTCAAGTGTTTTATCAAAATTATTTTCCATCTAAGTTAATAAAGGGTTCTGTTTTTATCCCTATTATTACATTGATTTGATTATGTTGTAAGTGAATTATTTTTATGAAGTCATTTACCTTATATGATTTGTTTTATGATGTCATAATGTTTCAAGAATCCCATTTTTATTACATGTGTTATGCAATGATGTATGATTTATGATTTATGTGGCACACATAAGAAAGGATTCATTATAAGATGGGTGGGACCTATATCTCCCTCCAATGCATTGGGTAAAGATTTTATATCTCATGAGATAGACATGGCTGGAAGGGAAGGTTATTTCGGTTCAGTGATACAGGACTGAAACGAGGAGTGAACTCGATTCAGAAAGGGACTTTGTCCACTAAGATAGTCTTGGCAATGAGTCATGACTAACAAGAAATGATTTTCCATGATTATGTGTGCATGCCACAAAGTTTCAAGTTTTATGTTATGATTATGGGGATCTCATTTTCACTTCTATGATTTATTCCATGTTAAGATATTATGATCTCTTTTGCAGGTTTTGATTTTCATAAAGATATGATATGATTTTTATTTCCTTTATTTGCCCTTACTGAGCATTTAATCTCACCCTTTTATGTTTTCTTTTCCCCAGGTCAGGAAGATGGATATTAAGTAGAATATGCTAAAAGGGACCCTAGATATGATGAAATAAATGGGAGACACTGTAGAAGATTTATAAACCAGTTGTTTATGTTTCCCAGTTTCTAAAGACACTATACCTATACGGTCCTTTGTGGTTTTGTCATATGTTGTAATAAGTGTGCTTCAATTTTGAAGTTTTAACAATGTATGTAAAGTATGGGTCGTTATAGTTGGTATCAGAGGAAAGGTATAGTCAACCTTTGGAAACTAGGATGTGAAAACCTTAGTAAGAACCATAAGGATAAGTCTACGCATAGAACACAATCTTAGAAATGGCCATGAATAACCTAGGATAAGACCATAAGCATGAAATTTTTTTTTCTTGAATTATGTGGTTTCCTATTATAATTACTGTTGCTCACACTATTCTTCTTGGTTTTAGTCAATGGCTGGAACCCGAAGGAACCGTGTTAATGCGGAATGCGATGGACAATGCAATGATTGTCCCGCTGAGCAACCAAACGATATGGGAGCTGGAATGCAAAATCTTGTAGCCATGCTCACACAACTTTCTCAAGCTATGAATCATGCAGGATTTCCAAACGAACAAAGGAGGGAGCAACATTCTGTTGAATCCTTCATGAGGCAGCGTCCACCTTCTTTCAACGGGTCTACTGATCCATTAGTTGCTGAACAATGGATTAGTACTACTGAAAAGATATTTTCAGTTCTTCAATGTTCTGAGCATGATAAAGTCATCCTAGCAGTGTATCGTTTGGAAGGAGATGCGGATCAATGGTGGAATCTTGTTAAGAATACGAGGCAAAGGGATGAAATTGAGTCTATGGAATGGGACGAGTTCAAGAACTTATTTTTCAATAAGTACTTCCCTCGTATTCTCCGAACAAAGATGGAGAAAGAGTTTCTTGAACTGAAGCAAAGGGATGATGAATCTGTTGGTACCTATGAAGCAAATTTTACCAGACTTGCAAGGTACGCTTCTGGTATTATTATCCAACCTGAGAGTAAGATTGATCGATTCTTTAGTGGCTTAAAACCAAGTCTTCGAAGGGCGTTAGCCATAAGGGACTTCAATAGCTATGAGGAAATCGTTAGATGTGATCTCAAAGTCGAGATGGAGATTGGAGTAACCCATCAGTCACATGGGTTTGATAAGAAGAGGAAGATGGAATTCAAAGAAAAATCTAAAGAGCACACGGAAAAGAAGATGAGATTTTCCTTATGCTCAAAGTGTGGAAAGAAACATGGAGGGAGTTATCTTAAAGGGACAAGTAAATGTTTTAAATGTGGAAAAGAAGGTCATCGGGCATTTGAATGCCGTGATAATGGGAAGAAGATGTCTAATGATGCAAACAAAGGAAGGGATACACAGAATGAACCTACTACACTTCAATGTTTCAAGTGCAAGGAGATGGGGCATTATGCCAATCAATGCCCAAATCCAAGGGTTGATGATGATGGTCGACGTCAACAAAATCTTAAAGCTAAAGACAAAGGAAAGTCACATGCAATTTCTATCAGCGATGTGGAGTACGATAACAATGTGGTGAAAGGTACACTTACCATCCACTCTAAAGTAGCAAATGTTTTATTTGATTCTGGATCCACCCACTCTTTTATTTCTGAAGACTTTTCTAAGAGTATCACCGTATTACCTCAACAATTAGATGTTGAGTTAGCTGTGACAACACCTAATGGCACATCAATCGCATCAAAAGTTTATAATTCTTCTCCGATCGAAGTTTGTGGGAAAGTGCTTCCTGCAAATCTTGTGATCCTTCCTTTAGTGGAATTTGATGTGATTCTTGGCACGGATTGGCTTTCTCTACATGGAGCTCATATCGATTTCCAAAGAAGGGAAGTCACATTTCATATTCCAGATCAATCTACGATCGTCTATCAATGCAAGGATGAACATAACCTTCCAGTGGAAATTTCTTCCATCTTATGGGTATTGATTCCACTAAATGAAGGTTATTTATCTCAAATGGTTGGTGAGAAACTAACAATTAAGAATATTCCCATTGTACGGGAGTTTGATGATGTCTTTCCGGAGGAATTGCCGGGTCTTCCACCAAATCGTGAAGTTGAGTTTTCAATAGAACTCGTACCGGGTGCTTTGCCTATTTCAAAGACACCTTATAGAATGGCCCCAATTGAGTTGCAGGAATTGAAGAAGCAACTCCAAGAGAATCTTGATAAGGGATTCATACGCCCTAGTGTGTCACCTTGGGGAGCACCTGTTCTATTTGTTAAGAAGAAAGATGGATCAATGAGACTTTGCATTGATTATCGAGAACTTAACAAGATCACTATCAAGAACAAATATCCTCTCCCACGCATTGATGACTTATTTGACCAACTACGCGGAGCTCAATACTTTTCCAAGATTGATCTTCGTTCAGGGTATCATCAATTAAGGGTCAAAAGGGAGGATATACCAAAGACGACTTTCCGTACAAGGTATGGACACTATGAATTTATAGTGATGCCATTTGGTCTTACTAATGCCCCTGCTATCTTCATGGATCTAATGAATAGAGTCTTTAGAGACTATCTTGATCAATTTGTGGTAGTCTTTATAGACGATATTCTTGTCTATTCAAAGAGAAAGGAAGAGCATGAAGATCACTTGAGAATTATATTGAAGACCCTGAGAAAGGAGAAGCTTTATGCCAAATTTACCAAGTGTGAATTTTGGCTTCAAAAAGTTGCATTTTTGGGTCACATAATCTCAAAAGAGGGGATATCTGTGGATCCAGCAAAAACAGAGGTTATCGAAAGATGGTCAAGACCAATAACAGTAACTGAGATCTGAAGTTTTCTTGGTTTGGCTGGATATTATCGAAGTTTTGTAAAAGATTTTTCACGATTATCTAACCCAATCACCAAGTTGACTCGGAAGGGAGTTAAGTTTGTCTGGAAAGAGGAATGTGAAGAGAATTTCAAGGAGTTGAAAAGAAGGTTATCCAGTGCACCTATGCTCACACTGCCTTGTAGTGGAGAAAGGTTTGTGATCTACAGTGATGCATCCAAAAAGGGATTGGGGTGTGTTCTTATGCAAAATGATATGGTGATAGCTTATGCCTCACGATAGTTGAAAATCCATGAGCAAAATTACCCAACACATGATTTGGAGTTGGCTGCGGTAATCTTTGCATTAAAGATTTGGAGGCATTACCTTTATGGTGAAAGGTGTGATATTTATACTGATCATAAAAGTTTAAAGTATATTTTCACACAAGAGGAGCTGAATATGCGTCAAAGAAGATGGTTGGAGCTGATTAAGGATTATGACTGCTCAATCCATTACCACCCTGGGAAAGCAAACAAGGTGGCGGATGCATTAAGTCGACAAGACCATGCTAGTTTATCCATGATGAGGATCACAAAGGATCCAATATTTATGGATTTACAAAGGATGGATCTTGAAATTATAATGGAAGGGGAAAAATCTTATCTTTCTCAAATGAATGTTCAACCATCTATACATGTGATGATTAAAGAGGCACAGAAAGAAGATGTAGAGTTACAAAAGAAGGTGAGAAATGTTCCTGAATTCAACCTTGATTGTGATGGGATAATAATGTTCAGGAATCGGGTTTGTGTTCCTCCCATCCCCGAATTAAAGAAAGAGCTGCTGGATGAGGCTCATAGTTCTTCATTCTCTATTCATCCTGGAAGAACGAATATGTATAGGGACCTGAAAGAGTACTTCTGGTGGGATGGCATGAAAAGAGATGTTGTTGAATATGTCTCTCGATGCTTGGTTTGTCAACAAGTTAAAGCTGAGAGACAGAAGTCTAAGGGGATGTTACAACCATTACCCATACCCGAATGGAAATGGGAAAACATCACTATGGACTTTGTCACAGGACTTCCTAAAACATCCAAAGGCAATAATGCTATCTGGGTCATAGTTGATCGTCTTACAAAGTCTGCACACTTCATTGCTATTAAAGAGGATTTCTCTCTAGATCAGCTTTCCAGGATATATGTAAAGGAAGTGGTAAGATTGAATGGAGTACCACTTTCTATTATATCTGATCGAGATCCGAAATTTACCTCGAAGTTCTGGCGAAGTCTTCAGCATACTCTGGATACAGAGTTGAGTTTCATCACTGCTTATCATCCCCAGACAGACGGTCAGTCTGAGAGAACAATTCAAACCCTAGAAGATATGTTGAGAGCTTGCTCTATGGATTTCAAAGGAGGTTGGGATCAACACCTACCTTTGGTGGAATTTTCTTATAATAATAGCTTTCACTCCAGTATTCAGACGGCTCCTTATGAAGCTCTCTATGGAAAGAAATGCAGGACTCCAACTTGTTGGGATGAAGTTGGGGAAAGAAAGCTATTAGGACCTGATCTCGTTGATGAAATGGCAGAAAAGGTTAGATATATTCAACAACACATAAGAGCAGCTCAGAGTCGATAGAAAAGTTATGCCGACAACCGAAGAAAAGACCTAAAGTTTGAAGTGGGCGATAAAGTGTTCTTACGAATATCTCCCTGGAAGAGGGTTATGAGATTTGGAAAGAAGGGGAAGTTGATCCCTAGATATATCGGTCCTTTTGAAATACTGGATCGTGTTGGGAAGGTAGCTTACTGATTGTCGCTTCCACCGAATCTCTCTCAAGTTCACGATGTGTTCCACGTATCTCTCCTGAGAAAGTACATACCAGATCCTTCACATGTACTCAGCTCAGAAGTTGTACCGCTGGAGCAAGATCTTTCTTATGAAGAACACCCGATAGAGATTCTGGATCGTAGCGAAAAAGTCCTACGAAACAAGACCACTCGCTTTGTGAAAGTTTTATGGAGGAACCACCAACTTGAAGAAGCTACATGGGAGCTTGAGGATATGATGAGGGAGAAGTATCCTCATTTGTTTGTTACAAAGTGACGAATTTCGAGGGCGAAATTCTTTTTAAGGGGGGTAGAATGTAACACCCGAGACTTTTATGTTATATAAACCATCAAAGGAATCTTTTTCTACACAACACTTGCTTGGTTTGCTTTACACGCAATCGCGACCTTCCTCGATAGCTTACGTCGTACGCAATACCGAGTTTCACTAAACAACAATATGCTATTAAAACTAGCCGTTATGAATAGTAATAACCACTTTTTGAAATTTTATAAATTTTATTTTTCAAAATGGACTTCATTTTTGGACTCAGAATATCAAAATTAGCCTAGGGTGAAATTTTGGTATTTTTCTGAAAACTTTCAATTTTTGATGAATAGTGAAACCACTAAGTGGTAGGTTAAAAACTGAATTTTGCATAAAACTTAATTTTACCGCTTCTGTGAATGGAATTTCGAAAATCCGACAGACACGGTTGATATCAGTAAGTAAAATGTGGTTCAATGAGATAAAAATAAATTTTTTGGTAAATAGTAACTTTTTACGATTTTTACCGCGGTTAATAGTAAATAGGGTAACTAAGGGTAAATATGATATTAATATTACCCTAACACATGTCCTAATTCTATTGGACAAGTTTAATTCGACCAAAAACAAACTTAGGAATAAAATATGACCATTTAGGCCCACTTGGATTATATTAGGACATTTATTATTAATTTATTTAAAGAAGGGTTAAAATAGTTAAAATCAATGTTTAATAAGTAAATCATTTTTAATATGGGGTTATACATAAGATAAATTCGATTGTAAATATTCATTAGAAAGCTAAAAAGATTTCCTACATGATGGTATTTTATTTGTAATTTTTAGACATCAAATAATTTAATTTATTTATGACACAATGATGATGCAGTAATTATCTTATTAATGAAATATTGACAAAATTGATAATATAAATACCAAAATAAATGTAATTTAAGACTTTTTATGAATTACACTAATTTTCTAGGTTAATATGATATATTAATGTTGATGTAATCAACTTGGTTCGAACATATAATTCTGTTATGACATTCACAAAAATCATATATCAAATAGTGTCAAAATTGACACAAAATAGTTTTTAAATCAAATATTATATTATTAATTGTTATTTTATTCCTAAAAATATAAGGTTCGGCCAAATGACTTAGATAAGTATATATATATTAATAATAAACAATTTGGGGTTCGTTTGGCATGTTATAGTAAGTGTATTAACCATATAGTGAAAGAAAACAAAAAGACACGGTAAAAGTTAAATTAATTAACTTAGAGTTAAATCTAATTGATAAGGTTAAAATAATACCCTAAACTTGTCTAAATCCTATTGGAAGATAGGATTTAGACCCATCCCCACTTTAGCTTCGAAATAAGACCCTTTGGAACCATTATAAACCGATTTTGACTTTAATATAAAATAATATTTTGAGATATTCCTAAGGTGCCCCTCTCCTCCCTTATAAAAGGGCACCTCCTCCCCCTCCTCCTCACACCAATTTGAGCACTCAAGCTCGGCCAACCCCTGCCATTTTCTCGTCTCCACTTCCCTAGAATAATCCTAGAGGTCCTGGTCTTCTCCAAAGACCAATCTTAGTTCCTTAAGTGGAGGATTCAAAGAGGCGTTCCAAAGAAGAGGAGCTTCGGACACGTACAAAGCAAATTGGACTTAAGGTAAGGGAAATATCACAATCTCATTTTCATCCGAGATTGTTTATTCGTAAGTATTTATTGGGGAGTATTTTATCTTCCACATCCATGTTCCCTCAATATGTAATATTGTTTCCATCCAATTACACTAGTTTAAATCCAATTTTACCCTTCGGTGAGTTTTTAGTAAAGAATATGAAAGGAATCTTTTGTCGTTTTTTTCGTACGAGGTACTTTTTGACTTTTCCAACAAAAGTACGAAGAATGTTTTTTTAACTTATACGGCATGAATGGATTTTTAAAACATTATTTCCAGGAAACATCCTTTACAAGTTTTCAAGTTTATTTTTAATCAACTTCGTTTATTTTAAAGTCGTATGACATGTTATGAAAGGAAAAATGTTTTTGAAGAAGAAAGGATATTTTCCTCAAGAATGGAGTTCAAGTGTTTTATCAAAATTATTTTCCATCTAAGATAATAACGGGTTCTATTTTTATCCCTATTATTACATTGATTTGATTATGTTGTAAGTGAATTATTTTTATGAAGTCATTTACCTTATATGATTTGTTTTATGATGTCATGATGTTTCAAGAATCCCATTTTTATTACATGTGTTATGCAATGATGTATGATTTATGATTTATGTGGCACACATAAGAAAGGATTCATTATAAGATGGGTGGGACCTATATCTCCCTCCAATGCACTGGGTAAAGATTTTATATCTCATGAGATAGACATGGCTGGAACAGAAGGTTATTTCGGTTCAGTGATACAGGACTGAAACGAGGAGTGAATTCGGTTCAGAAAGGGACTTTGTCCACTAAGATAGTCTTGGCAATGAGTCATGACTAACAAGAAATGATTTTCCATGATTATGTGTGCATGCCACAAAGTTTCAAGTTTTATGTTATGATTATGGGGATCTCATTTTCACTTCTATGATTTATTCCATGTTAAGATATTATGATCTCTTTTGCAGGTTTTGATTTTCATAAATATATGATATGATTTTTATTTCCTTTATTTGCCCTTGCTGAGCATTTAAGCTCACCCTTTTATGTTTTCTTTTCCCCAGGTCAGGAAGATGGATATTAAGTAGAATATGCTAAAAGGGACGCTAGATATGATGAAATAAATGGGAGACACTGTAGAAGATTTATGAACCAGTTGTTTATGTTTCCCAGTTTCTAAAGACACTATACCTATACGGTCCTTTGTGGTTTTGTCATATGTTGTAATAAGTGTGCTTCAATTTTGAAGTTTTAACAATGTATGTAAAGTATGGGTCGTTATACTTGGACTTTAGGTAATCCCACCTAATGCCAATGGGAAAAAATCCTAGAGGGTCACACACTATGTGTTTTTGGTGATCTGGGTTAAATTCTATTTGAATTTAATTAATGAAATAAATATTATTCTCAAGACTGAGGAATAATTTTATTAATTTTAAGTTGATCGCATAAATTAAATTAAATTTATTTATTTATTTTATAGAACATTTAATAAATATTTATTTGCATTTTTCTAAATAAAATATTTATTTAAAAGAATAAATTATTTATTTAATTATTCACGTGTTCAATAAATGGAAGTGGATTTCAATAACACCAAGGTAGGTCCAGTAAAAATAATTATTTGAAAGATGGTAAGTAATTATTTAACAAGTTAGAAAAAATTAAAATAACACCAATATTATTTTGTGACATAGGATTTTATTTATAATTTCATTTTGTGAAAGTTGGTGCACTATAAAAAATGACGCGAAATTATTATTTAATCCATGGTTTTTCTCTAGGTTCATGAATTTATTTAACTATTCTTATGAAATTAAATTGTATAACTGAAATTGCATGTATATAAATAGGAATGTACCCATATTCCATACACCACATCACATGCTTTGTGAATTCAGAATTGTTGAGCCAAATAATTTCTCTCTTGAATCCTCTTATCTCCCCTCTCAATAATGACAGATGTTCCTCAAGGCCGGAGAACAATCGATCAAGAACGACTGACATGAGACACTAGCTTCACCGCGCTAGCACCTGAAGAATGAGTGGTTTCAATCAGAGGCCATCAGAGCACGTGTAGATCATCACTAGAGGGATTCTAGTTAGGATCCTTACAGCCATAACAAGACAATCTGGAAGGGTCACTCCAGATGATCAACATCATCAATGGAGAAAATTAACAAAGGCACATGTATTATTTTTATTTATGAAATTAATTAAATAAATTATAAACTTGATGTTAAAGATCCTCTCTAAAGGTTTCGGGCATATTTTTTTATTTATCTAAATATTTGATTATATTCTGTGGAGACTGGCGTTCATCGTTGTATTGATCCTGGAGTAGTCATTGATCATGGTAAAAATCAAAATTGGGTGTCGTCTTAACTATGCTTCTGTTTCGTCCGAAACCTTCATATCATTTGTTTTATTTATATTAATGGTTTATATAAATGATGAAATGATTTTTATGAATCCCTTTTATCTCCCATGGGTTATAGCATGATATAACTTGCAGGAAACCCAATTATTTTTCTATAGGTTATACTCTGATAAAATGATGAAATGATTATGAAACTTGATTATTTCCAATAACTAATGTTATAATGAAATATTGATGAAACCCATTTCATTTCATTGATTATGTTATGATTAATGTTTTATGATCTTGTGGAACACATATAAATAATTTTCATTATATGAATGGTGGGACCTATATATCCATATAATACATTGGGTTAAGATTCATCTCTCAATTGATAGATAGGACTAGAATGGAAAATAAACCTGATTAGGTAATGGAATTTTTCTTCTATATGATCCTATGAGCGAACCTTGCCTACTATGATGAATTGTGGAGTGAACTCATTCGACTATTATATCCTTGTTAGTGATCCATGAATACTAAGTAAATGATTTTATATTCTTATGTGTATACCATAATAAGATGTATTATACTAATTTTATTCTCTAATGCCTCATGTTCATTTATTTCTTTATAATTCATGTCTTATGAGCTTCCAATACTTATTTCTTAAATCAAGATTGTGATCTTTAACATGAAGAGTATAGTTTTAAAATTTTATTTTCTTGTCCTCATATCCTTATTCTCTTGTTATACATATGTACGTACCCCATTTAACCTTACTAAGAATCTATGCTCACCCTTTCTTATATTTACTTCATCGGGTTATGATGAAAGGTTTTATGTAGTATATGTGTTTTAAAAGTAAATAATTGGAGTTATTTATAGGAGAAATTAAAAATATTTCAGGAATTAAGAATATTATGTTCCAAGATCCCAAAGGAACTAATATATTACAATACTTTGGCATGTGTTTTGTTAATTTATTTAATATTTATCGAAAAATAATTAACATCCATGTATGAAAATCCTAGTATTATATATCCTTTAAAGTACCAAACACCCCTCTTGGCATGTTAAAAAACGTCATAACATCATTTTGAATACTCGTTACAAAATTTACCAAACTACTATACAAAAAATTTAAATTCTCCTTGAATTTTAAAATCATGGATGGAAATGGGGTTTTATATTATTCAATGTATTGGCATTCCATATGTGATATTTTTAGATTAATTGTTATATAAGGTCAAAATCTACCACATTATAAAACTTTTAGTTTCTACCACATTGGAAGAACTATCTATCACATGAAATTGAGATACTTCAAGTTGTTCATACCATGAAGAGTTGGTAGAATTACATATTTTTGGGATATCTATAGTTTATCAAAATAATAAGGCAAAGTAGTATATTTTATCTCTAAGAAATATAAAAATGAAGAATGGAATATAGTAAATGTATGATCAAAAATTAAAATATGAGTTATCTTAAATGGAATTTAAGGGTAATTATTAACTGAATACATATAGTATGATGATTGGATTTATGAAATATTGGTAAATTTAGGGTAATATTATTGGTTTTATAGTGGATATATATTAAGAAAAAATTTGAGATGGAAGAATACATGGTATTTTATCATATTGAAATCACTTATTTTCATATATTTCCTGTGAAAATAAAAATAAAATAACATTTTTATCGCATAAGGAGTCTTGAATCCTTAAATGGAAAATATTTCATTAATGGGATGACTATAGGTTGTTCAATATTACTCAATTTTAATGATAGAGTGATTCTACCACCAAAATTTGAATGTATATTTTATAGAATAATTATAAATCCCTTGTTTTTTGGTTTATACCAATGTTTAAAACAAATATTTGTCAAAAGAAAACATTTTTTTTGGGTTGTAACAAAAAATGAAATACAATTATTCATATCTTATCATTTTACTATATAATAATTATAGATTTAGAATCAGTGACATGTGATACATTTTCATCATTTTTTTGTATAACAATATATGTGAGAGGATATAGTATTGGATTTCAGGATTATACATAGCTTTCAAAAAATATGATGATATCTGGGTGATTGTGGACTTATTTTCCAAATTTACTTTTTTTCATTCAACATATATTGTGTTTAATACCAGACTATGTTATATGAAAAGAAAGTAGTGTGTATTCTTGGATTACCTTCATTGCTTTTTTATTTATAAATCCTTATTTAAATTTGAGTTCTTATAAAAGATTAATTATGTGATGGGTACTTAGTTGAATACGAATATGTCAATCCATGGCCAAAAAGATTTGAAATAAAAAAGGATCATAGAAACATTTGAGGACAATCGCTTGTATTTTCGAAAAAAATGTAAGAGATCATGGGAAGGTCATATTTTTTTGGTGTAATTTTCCTTGAATTTTTTTATTATGCATCAATTGAAATGGATACTATTGAATAATTTTATAGAAGACGGTTTATCATCATTATGTCGAGATGAATTGGGGGGAAATTATTTTTGGGGAACTAGTATAGTAAAAGAGATAATGAATTGTGTTTAATAAATATGGAATAGATTTATGTCTATATATACATGGTATAAGTCTAATATTGACCGTAAATTATAGTTACTGGATCTATCGATAGTGTATTGAGTTATAATGACCCTGAAATTTAGATTTATTAAAAATCGGTAATTTTTATAAATAAATAATTTAATATGTATTACCATGACCTATTTGTGTAGATTTGGTGTTTTTGGTTGTTTAGAGAGGGATAAAAAAAGGAAGTTATAAATAAAAATTATATATTGATCCATTAGGTTCTCTATTCAAATGAATTGGGTACCCAATGACCTGCCCATGGGTGCTAGTATCTCATGGATACTGCCAATTAGTCATTCGATATGCACGACATAGCTAGTATTGAAATAGGTACACAAGAAAGGAATATCATATAGTTGGTGGCCTTCCTTGGTAAATTCCTTATGGACCAATTTATTTTTATACCACTAAAATCCTTTCCACTAACATTTTTATTCCTCCCCTAATCTACCCATGCTTGAATATCCCCATTCATCTCTCTACTTGGATCTAATTCTTCTTCTTTGCTAATTTTCTATTGAATTAATGTGTTGAGGATCACGAAAAAACCAGGATACCCTAGAAACTTGATAACTAAGGTGATTACGCTATGGATTGATGGGATTTCTCGATCCCCATGGGTTAAAGATAAGAACCTAGAATATTAAAATAACGAATTTAGGAATGATTTTTCAACCAGAATTATGTAAGAAGATAAACAAGTATGTATGAATATATGAAAAACACAATAGGGAGTAGTGTATCTTAATTCAAAAAGGAATAAATAAGTCAATGTTTTTAAATTTCGTACAAAAAAGAAGATTAAACCCCATGTCCCAATGGAATAAACTATATAAGAGGAAGTATCAATAGATTATGCCTGCAAGTGGCACCTTAACCTTTAACTAACCTGGAATAAGATAATCGACAAACACCAAAATGGATCTTATAGGGTGTGATTTAAATTCTTGTAAGGGTCTCATGAAATATACCATAATATATTAGATCATATAATTAACAAATTAATGATTTCAGTTTATAATAAATAGGTATGGAAGATCAAAATAATATCTAAAAAAATAAATAATTACATTTCAAATTATGAAATAATTTCAAAAAATGTATTATTAAACATTTTTTATAAATTAGTTTAAATAAACATAGAAGGCATGTGTAAAATAGTTTAGAATAAACTATTTCTATATTTCAAATAACAAAATGATCAACATGGTAATTTTCTAAAAGGTATGATAGTTCTAGGATACGAGATCCCAACACACTCAAAATTGATCACAACAATATGTGTATAGGAAATCCCCTCTAACACATGATAATGGAAACTCAACAACATTCCATCGATGATGTGACTAATTACAATATATTTAATTTTATTTATAAAGATTAAAAATGATTTTTATACCAATAACTCACTAACTACTATGCTTTCATGTTTTTTAATAAAAACTAAGGATGGGTGATTTATTTTTCAAACTATTTTAAATAAAATTCATCTCATTCTACATATTAAATATTCTAATTTCCATTTTAAACCCACCACAAAAGTTTAAAATAAAAAAATTACATATTTTCAAAGATAAAAACATTTGGTTTTGATCAAAACTATTTTAGTCCATTTTTATCAAATAAAAAAATTATAATAAATTATAATAAAATAATTTTAAACATTAAATTAAAAATTTTAAATTCCAAAATTTTCCACGAATTTCCAAAATAAACCCCAACTCAAGGGAATTGTGGGGTTTTCCCAAATTCATGAAAAATCAAATCAAAATCTTGTATTTCAATAAAACTGTGTATTTAAAAAAATTAAGATCAGTTTCCAGAAATATAATTTAAATCAAACAATTAAATTTAACTCATGAAATTTAGGGTTAATAAAAATTTTCCAATCAAAACTGAATCAGCTACATCTTCCATGAGAAAATAGAACCCCAAAATGGAACCCACCAGCAAGAATGAAGTCATAATGGATCTAGTAACTCAAACTAGAAATAATATTCAACAACATGAAGTATAGATCCATCAATCCAAAGATGATATATCAAACTCCATTCATGTAAAGAGAAAGATTCGAAGAGACTAGGAGACCACATTCCTGGAAAGTCACGTTATAACCGAAAAAAAGATAAATTTTCTTAACAAAATGACCCGAAAGGGTTTTAGGGATCCTGAATTTCTTTGGGATGAATCTTAGTCATGAAAAAAATTTATAGATAATAATAAATAAAATTTTCAACTGAGCTATGTATTTTCAAATATCTCTTGAGACTTTATATGATGTTTAATCCAATTACTTGTCATGTAATTGAAAAAAACCCAAATCACTATAGAACCAGTAGGTTTTATACAATAAATTCAAAAAACCTCTAACATCACCATTATAGGTATCCTCCCAATTCCCACTCAACCTGAACGAGATAGAAAAATAGGAAAATCACAAAAAGGTTTAAATAAAACTTGATAGAAATATAATGGGATGTTACAACCTCCCAACCATCAAAATTTTTTGTCCTCTAAAAGCCTATCAAGAAGCTTACATATCAAAAAAGGTGAGGCTACTAATATCTCATCAATGCCTTACGCTCCCATATCTTTTGGGATTATGAACTATACAACCATATAACTTGAACAAAAGGTATCTTACTCCCACAATGTACCATGGTTTAAGAATCAACTATCCTTGATGTCTTTTTTGTCATAGATTAAAAAGGATCAACATCAAGATCACACCAGCTCAGAACATGAGATGGAATAGATTGATACATTCATTGTTTAAATACATTGAACATGTCATGTATTGACACCAAATGCAGTGATAAATGGTAAGAATCTTTACGCACCTTCTGAACAACTATAAATGGTCACAAAAAATTATGTGAAAGATTCCCTTTCCTCAAAAACCTTTGATGAACCAATTGAGGAGAAAATTTCTAGAACACCTAGTCACTAACTGAACATTCCAATGGTTTGAGATGATGATCAGAATATGGTTTATATAAGATCTATGCTTTCAATATTCTCTGACTGATCAACTAAATATATTTTTATCTCTTAAACCAAGCTCGGTCTAACCAGGGAACTCCCACTAATCTCTGACCAACACACTAGAGATCTAAAAGGATAAACATACAAGGAATCAAATAGATCCATTCTGATCACAAATTGTTAAATATTTTTATAAGAAAACATAAACATACCTAGATGGTCATACCAAGGTCCACTAATGTTGTGAATATATGTATAGAGCATATCCTCCAGAATTAGTGTATGTCTTTATATCTGGACATCCAATTATGGATAGTATGTCATTCTAAAATGGACCTAAGATCCCAGTTCCTCTTGAAAGCCTATCTAAAAATGATATGTAAACCAAGTATCCCTATTAGATACTATAGATTATGGAACTCCATGAAAATATTCAATATCTTTCAGGTAGATATTTCCTAACTCCTCAGCATTGGTTCTATCACGAATGGGTAAATAGTGAACTGATTTTATCAACTCGTCGATCACAAAAAAATATCGCATTATGTTTTCTTTGGGTTTGAGGAAACACAAAAAAATACCACTAAGATATCATACCACATTAAAGTATTAATTGAAAGAGGTTGAAGTAAACCTGATGGTTTTTACTACTCTACCACGACCTATTGGTATGCATAAAAACATGAGACAAATTCTGAAATGTCTTATATCATACTTGGACACAAGAATCTATGCCACATTTCATAGATCATATTTTTTTTCATGGGTTCATTGACCACTGGGAGTTATGAAATACCCCATCACAAATTTTCATATCACTAATGTAAAAACAATGTGATTCTGGTATCATAGAATTCCCTCATTGGGGAATGACCATTCAAGGATGATCTCCCTCCAAAACAAGATTCTATAAATATTCGATACTCATCATCAAGATGTGGTTTCTAATGAATCATCCTGAGAGGGGTGGATGTTATATAAAAAATGAAAAAATTATCATTGGCCCCTGATTCTTAGACACTAATTTTAGAGACCAAAGCATGACATACATGGACATTACATTACATTTTCAGAATAATTAATACATAACAAAAACAGACACCCAAGGACTATAATAGTTTAGTGTATTTGGAATCATGGAACATAATCTTCAAATCATGGTGAAAGATCTTCAACATATCTGATAAAGATCTTACCCTTTTGTTTTATTACCCAAAACCATTATTTATATCCTGGGTAAACGAAAACATAAAAAGGGTGAGCTCAAATGCTCAGCAAGGTTAATCATGGAGAACATAAAACAATCCATAAACATTTGAACGTAAAAAATGAACATAAAACATCCAAATCCGGAGTAATGAAATAAATCTTGGTAGTACATAAGGCATAGATTACAAAGGAACATTAATCATGATAAAATAGAATAGGAATAAAACATTTAATTGTGGAAAACCATTAAGCACATTATATGATTTCCATTATATCCAAGGCATTTCTACCAAGACCATCATAGTGGACAAAGTCCATTACTGAACCGGGTTTACTTGTCATTCCAGCCCTATATTACTGAACCAGATTTACTTGCCATTCTAGTCATGTTTATATCATGAGATATAATTCTTTTCCCAACGAATTGAAGGGAGATATAGGTCCCACCCATCTCAAAATGAAATCATTATTTCGTATGCCACAAAATAAACAGAAATCATTCATTATAACCCAATGAATAAAATGGTTTTCATAATCATCATCCCATCATAACATAATAGATATAGAACAAATGGATATCATTTCATCATAAGAAAAATGAAACCATGAAAATTATAGAGACATTATACTTGAAACATAAACATACTAAATAATTTCATCTTATATGGAAAATAGTTTTGATAAAACAATTGAAATGGATTCTTGAGGAAAGTATCCTTTCTTCTTCAAAATCATTTTCTTTTCACAAAATTCCATGCAATTTTAAAAGAAAACGATTTTTTTGAAAATAATCATGAAATCTTATATAGTATGATTCATTAAAATAAGGAGTTATGAATCCTTAAAAATCCATTCATGTCGTATAAGTTAAAAAACATTATCCTCGTACTTTTAATGGATATTTCAAAAAGTACAAAGTATGGTAAACGAAAGAAATATTCCTTACATAACACAAAGTAAAAGTCAAAGAGTGGTAAAAATGACTTTAAACATACATGGAATAATATTAAACACTTTATGAAAAACGTTTTTATTGACATGGATGAAAAATATAACCCCAGTAAATATTTACGTATAAGTAATCTCGGATAAAAATGAGATTGAAAAATTATTCCTTACCTTAGGTCCAATTTCTTCCATACGTGTCTGAAACTCCTTTATAGTGGGATTGAACATATTATTAACTTGAAACAGAACCATAATAATATTTATTATATCATATATGATTAACTTATGACTTTATATTACCCGTTCTTTGGTCAATTTCATGTTAAAGCAGCATTTTGGGTAAAATCCTTTCATTTAACATACGTGTTTGGACTTGTTGTTATTAATATTTTTACATATATCCTGATTTACGTAATTCTATAACATAAAACTTTATTTATATATAATATATATTCAGCATATAAATATATATTACCGATCGATAAATGGAATGAAATACACCGTTCATGGAGATGGTAGGTCGTATGTACGAATGAATGTTGTTTTTGTTTCCTTATTGAATTGAATGGAATTATGTAAATGACAAATATATGTACATCAATCAAGTATAATTTTTATTTCATATCATTCATTATTATTTATTATATATAAATTATAATCATTCATGAACGGTTAATGTGGAGAATGAATCTCATCACATCGTGGAGACGGTAATCCGTACGTACGCACGAGTGATGATATCATTCTCATAATTATTGAATGGAATTGAAGTAGATGATATAATATATCATAATCAGTATGATGTTATAATAATCATATATAGTTATTATTTACACCATTATACCCATCCTAGTAAGGTGGTGGTGGAAAACAGATTACACCACAGCGTGGAGACGGTATTCCGTACGTACGCACGCGCGGTGATTTCATTTTCCATAGGATGGATAGAAGGTTAAATGGTGTTGTTTCATATTTATAATAACATATAAGTATATGATTTATACTGATGTTATTTCTTTATAATGAAACAAATAAATAAGTGGAATTATAAGAATAAATAAATATGAAATAATCGGTAAAGGATATTACCTCTTATTTGTCACGCCTCTTCTAAGCCTCCTCTTAGGGAACTAAAGATGGTCTTTGAAGAAGACCAGGACCTATAGTATGTTTCTAGGGAAGTATAGAAGAGAAATTTACCGGTTTTTCCGAGCTTGAAGGCTCCAAATGTTGGGAAGAGGAGGGGGAGGAGGTGCCCTTTTATAAGATATGAGAGGGCCACCTTTGGAAACCTCTAAAATATTAATTTACAATAAAATCATACCCCACACAAAAACATCCAAAATGATTCAAATCCGAAGATGAGATGAGATAGGGTTTTAATATCATCAGACAATAAAATTTAGACATGTTGGGAATTTATTTTAAATCTTATCAACTTGATTTATCTTTATTTAATCTATTTAATTTTATTTGTGGTAATAATATTCCAATTTTTAAATTGTTATAAATAATTACTTATGTGTTTTCAATTGTCTATAATTGGATACTTTATGACATTTTTGACAATATAAATTTCAATTTATATTTTTTTAATAATTTTGTAATTTTTAAACAATTTAATAATATGTTATTTTTATAAAATAACATTAGTGTCAATTTTGACACTATTCAATTATTTGAATTTAAATAAAATCCAAAATAAGATATATAAAAAAAATATTTAATATATCCCTAACATGTAATATTCATATAAAAAATTCGTGGATCACATTAAATAGTTCATATAAGATTTATTTTAATATTTTAAAAACAATTTATATGATATTTCAATAAATAAAATAATTTATACTTCACTATTGTGTCACCATTAATGATAATTATTTAATCCCTAAAAATTATAAAAAAATTCACATGATGTAGATAATGTTATTATATTTATTTTCATAATTTATGTTTGAATTTTATCGCTAAATTAAAATTATTACACTTATAAGATATAAGAGAGTGACATGTTGTCACTTTCTTTGGTTTTAATAATAATTTCATCAATTTCATGGTCAAATGTCCATGAAATGAATCTATTCCAACTCTTAGTTGATATGGGTCTACATTTATTCATCCAATATAATTTTGGCAGGAGTTAGGGTAATTTTATAATATTATTTTAACCCTTAATTACTTGATTTACCTTTAATAGTGGTAAATAAAATTTACCGTAGTAACTATTTATAATGCCTAAAAAAAGGTTTCATGTTAACATAATTTGGAACTACTAATTCCAAATATGGAATACATTTTTCCAAATTCAAAACACAGAAGTTGCAGTATTTAATTTTAAATTAATCCCGCTATTGAGAAAACGGGTTTTAAATGTTAAAACATTGCAAAAGATTGAAATGTTTTTACCTATGAATTCAATGTAAAATTAATGATAATGACTTAAATTATATTAAATGGTAAAAATATATTCTATTTATACTTTAAAACAATTAAATATTATAATTTAACCATTTAAATTATCTTGATGAAAAAAGTTGATTTTAATTAAAATTTAGCGTATTTTTACTATTCATAAAAATATGGAAGTTAACAGAAAAAGATTAAAAATTATCCAAAGTTACTTTTTATATCCTTATTGAAATTAATAAGTTTATTTTATCAAATTTAACTTATAAACGTGTCAAAAACTAGATTTAATGTGGGTGCACCATCAAAAGGCGATAAGACTGCATTTTTGAAAAATAATTATTTTACCCGAAAAATTTATTTCGTTCTCATACCAAATTCTAGAATATGTGTAAGATGAATTATATGTTATAAAATTCAAAATTCTGTTAATACTATTTATAATGGCTAGTTCATTATAATATTCTAATAATATATCATTTTTTAGTAAAACTCGGTATTGTGTACAACACACGCTATGGAGGAAGGTCGCTCTTGCATGCAACACAAGTCAAGAATAGTGTTTGCGTATACTACAAGCTAATACAATTTTGTGTATAGAGAAATATAATATTTGTGTTGTGTAAAACACAAGAAATTAAAAAATAATATTTTTCATAAATTCTCAGGGTGTTTCACCAATATGAAACTCTGTAAAGAGAGATATCAATATCCAATCTTTTGAAGATTCTTTCAATTTCTGGGTCTGAAGCATCTGACTCAAATCATCTGTGATGATATTTCCCTTCCCTGGGGTGAAGGCATTGTCAATCTCGAAATATTTAAGGTACTCCACCATATACCATTGGTATATATTCAAATATTTTTTTATAGAATATATAACTCCTGATCTTCTGGTATGTTTACATTTTAAAATTATCTCTGAAAAGATAATTCTACCAACTGTTAATTGTGTGCATCACAACTACAATTTCAAGGTCATGGTTTGGTTAATTATTCTCATGTGGCATATGATTAGGAGATCCATATGCAATGACATGATATCACTACCTAATAAATCAACCCAGACCTATAACTAATGCATCAAAGGAGACCACATAGCCATGCCCAGCCTCTAGAAGAGTCAAATTCAGTGAAGTATCCAAAAGATGTTTCATCTCAACAAATGAATTCTTTTATTTCTCATCCCATAATATTTTTAATCCCTTCCAAGTTATAGTATTCATTGGATATTTCAACTTTGATAATTCCTTTAAAAACTAGTGATAATACACATCTAAACCCAAGAATCTCCCAATCTTGTAAAAATTTCATGGTTGTTCACATGTAATAACAAATTTCACCATTTTTAGGATCAATTGAAATACCATGTTCTAACCCAAATTGTTCTATGTACATCACTTCCTAAATATATAGAATACATTTTGAAGGCACTGTATAATGTTGTTGATTCATCAACAATCCCAGAGATTCTCTAAGATGACACACATTTTCCTCCTCAAACATAGAGTAAATGAGGATGTCATCCACAAATACTACCACAAGGATTCCTGATACTCATGGAATATATGGTTCATTGAATATATAAATAATAGAGGATCAATTTTTAGACAAAAAGAAATTACAAGGTACCCATAATGGTCCATCCTTCTCAGAAAGAACGTTTTCAAAATTTCATATTCCCTTATTATCAAATGATGGTAACTATATCAAAGATTAATCTTTGAGAAAAACATTTCCCCTTTAAACTGATCAAACAAATTACCTATCTATGGAAATAGATACCTATTCGTTACCATGACTCAATTTAGTTTTTTGAAATCAACAAAAAAATGTGCCTAGATCCATAATCATTCATAGAAAGGAGAAGAAATTCATCCCATGTTATCACACTTAGGAATATAAATCCTTTCTCTAAAATATCATCAAACTTAATCTTTAATTATTTCATTTCATTTGGTTCCATGTGGTACGATGGAATTGAAACCAGTTCAATACCATGTACTAAATTGGTAGTAAACTCTACATCCCTTACTCATGGAAAACTAGATAATTAAGAGGGAAACATGAAAGGAAATGTGATGAAAACTAGAGGGAGATCACCACTAAAATATTTTCACACCATATCAAAGGAGAAAACACGTACCAATGTACCCAAAACTAGATAACATGTTCTATCTCTAATCGACCATGGGTCCCATTCTCTGTGAAATATATGGTTGACCCCATCAGGTGTAGTAAATGAGACACGTAGAGGACAATAATCAATCTTGCCATTATTTGAACTGATCCAATCCATATCAAATATGAAATCTAAATATTTCATGTTTAGTACTAGAAAACTCTATGAAATCCATAAATCTAATAAGAAGAAAGCACAAGAGGGACTAGAGAGGCAAAACTCTCAATTTTTTCAATGTGGGGTAGTAATATCCATCATATAAGACAAAATCTATGTAGGAATATTTACAATATTTACAACAAGGGTTTAAATAAAAGAATTAGATGCACCATTATAAAATAAACTAGTCCCTTAGGATGAAGCTATATTTATTGAACCTCTTATAATCACTAGACCCATATCTGCATCCTCTAGAGACTCTTCTATTGTGTGAAGAAACTTCATTACAGATGCCTCTAGCTAGAATCTATTTTCTCAGGAAGCATCTAATTTCACCATTTTTCTAGAAGGTGATGATGATTATGTCCCACTATAATGAGTGTAATATATATTTAATAACTTCTCCCAGTGACTAGAGATTCCATAGGATCCACATATCCAGGGTTCCTCAGTGAAAACCATCTTATAGTGACATACCTTTCCACCCTGGTAGAAAATCAAAGGGATTATTTCTTGAACTACATAAGGATTATAATAACTTATCTTTTGATATCTGTGGTCATAATCCTAAAACACTCTTTCTTATTTAGAGAAATTCACACTTCCAGTATGAGAAAAAAGAACTCACAATAATCTTGACATGATAGCCATGTTCATTTTGACCATCAACGCTCTTTGCAGTACATAAACATAAGATGTTTGATTTATAAAGAAAACATAAGAATGAATATCAACATGAATTACCTTTCTCTAACCATCAATTCATCGTCTTATCATTTGATACAACCTCTGGTGAAAACTGTACTGGCTCAAAAAAAATGGTTCGCATACTTTGTCATGGTTCTATCAGCCTGCTTGAGTGTGAAAAATTCAATAGCCTTGGTAAACACTATCGACTATGGATATAACTAGTATGTGAAAAAATCATTTAATCCATTCCAATCTAAGACCTCATGATTCATTGTTATCACCATCATGTCCCACCATCTCCTAATTAGTCCCTCTATCATAAACGTGGCATAATTTACCTTGATTTCATTAGGTGTTTCTAGGAACTCAAAAAAATGTTTAATCCTACTCAACAATTCCTCAACCTCTTGAGTATAATTTAAGCCTTGGAAACCTATTGACTTATTGTGAACTAACTCCTACGAAAAAATCCAGAAAACACCCATATGATTTTCAAAAGGTGGAACATGAACATGAATTGGTGGTGGTATAAGTTATAGAGATTTGAATGTATTCACCATCGCCTCATCCAGACTCGGGTCCACAGGAGGATTTTCTCACTGAGGTTCATTAGAATTTTCCTCATCAATTCAATTTTCATGACTTATCAGAGGCCTTATGCTACAAAAAAATAGAAAATAAAATTGAAAACATCAGATGAACAATCAAATATATTAATGAGGGAAATTAATCCCAACTAATAAACAGAATGATTTGGATTTCAATATATCCAAATAAAAATTATGGAAAGGACTAAAAATAATCCGCAAGAGTTATTTCTCTACCAACCACTACTGACTTAAGGTTCATTGTAGTGATATATTTTTTAGAACATCATCACAACTACCTCCTATATCCCAACAAATTTACTCAACAACATACTAACATCAAGGTAAGATGCAAAACCTACACCTCCAATACCACTTTATCATGAACTAGCATGGGTACCCTGGTAACCTGATAACCAAGGCAATCCTAACATGGTCTGAAGGGTGTTTCTAATCCCCATGGGTTGGAGACAGGCACACAAAATAATATAACAATGAATGTGGGAACTATTTTTCCACAAACATTGTTGAAGAATATAAACAAGTAAGTATGCATATAATAGAAACTCCATAAAGTGTAGTGAACCATAATTAAATGCAGCATTAAAAGACCATGGTACTACAAAAATATATTATAATACATGATAAAACCCCACGTCCCAATGGAAACAACTCTCCAAGACCAAGGATCAAGAGTTACTACCACCAAGTGGTGCCTTACCCTTTCTTGAACCAAGTATAGGATAATCTACAAATATATGAAGGCATATGTGCGGTGTAACAGAAAATCCCAATAGGGAATCACTATGGAATCTGTAATAGATGAAAACTTTTAATTAATAAATTATTTATTTCACTTATAATTAAATAGTCATGGTAGTTAAAAACATATAAAAAAATAATTAATTACTTTTAAAATGATGGATATACTTTTAAAAAAATTATTAATATATATTTTATATAAATTAATTTATATATATTCAGAAGGAATGTATAAAACTATTTACAATAAAAAATGGAATATATTTCATATAAAACAATGAGAAATATGGTCATCTATCAAAAGGTATGATTGTTCCAAGCTACAGGATCCTGAAAAAAACAAATGTTATCAGGGAAATATGTGTATACTAATATCCCTATGACACCACCCAAAGGTTACTCATCCCCATCCCATCAGGGATGTGAAATTCTACATTGTGTTCTATTTTAGTTTTAATGCATCAAAATGAGTATTTTCCCAATAACTCACTAGCTACCTAGGCTTTCATGTTCTCTTATAACAACCAAAACTACCACAAAACTGGGCAAGGCAGGCGCCTCCCTTTTATCAGCGCTAATGGAAAAGTGCTTATAAAGGGGTAGGACATTATCAGTGCTAAAAAATCGTTGATAAATGTAACCTTTATCAGTGCTAAAACAAGCACTGATAATGGTGTACCCTTTATCAGCACTTTTTTAGCACTGATAAAGGGTACAATTATCAGTTCTTTAAATACCCCTTTATTAGTGCTTTTCTTAGCGCTGATAATGTTTATTGTATACATTAAATAAAAAACACATGTTATAACTATATATATATATATATATAATTAAATAATTATAAGATTAATAATAAATATATTTACTATATTTATAAGATTTATTAGATTTATTAAGTCATTATATTTTTTAGATTTATTAATTCATTATATTTAATATATATATATTTATTATATTTGTTTATATTTAATGTATGTTTTTTATTTATAAATATATAATACTTTTTAATATATATGTATAATTAAAATTATTGAATATATATGTGTTTTCCAATGAATTGGGGTCAATGAATATATCATGCGTATATTTTATGCTATCATATATGTTCATGAATAATGTTTATTTATAGATTATAATTATATATCACGTTGATGTGTTATTGATTTATAATTCATCTTGTTACCCATATAATATATATGTTCTAAAAAATGTACACTTATAATTAAAATTACATTTTATTTATAAAAATAAATATATATTTTATTATATTTTCAATGATATATATATATAAATACCTTTCCAATAATTTTATAAGTATAAATAAAGATATATTTATTTAGAGTTATAATTATTACTAAATATATATATATATATCATTAATATAATTTTAAATAAATATATAATAATATAAAAAATTATTAAATTTACACATTTATCAGCGCTACAAATGCGCTGATAAAGTGGGTCTTTATCAGCGCTAAACTGAAAAGTGCTGATAAAGAAACCCTTTTACAGCGCTAAAAAAGCCCTGATAAAGGGGGTATTTATCAGCACTTTTCATTTTAGCACTGATAAAGACCCCCTATAATAGTGCTTTTTACATTTACTAATAAAGGTCCCCGAGGGATTTATAAGTGCCACTAGGTCCTCCCCCTTCTCCCCACACCCTTTCATGCTTTCACGGAAGCCCTACCCTGCGCCTCTGCCGCTGCCTCCTCTCCACCACGGCCTCCTTCTCCTCCTCCTTTGTCGTGGCCGCTGCCTCATTCTCCTCCTCCGGTTCCTACTTCTCCTCCTCCTCCTCTTGTCAGGAATCCTCCTCCCCGCACCCTGTCAATCGCGGAATCCCTACATTGTGCCTCCGCAGATGCCTCCTCTCTGCCGCCATCTCCTTCTCCTCCTCCTCTTCTGTGGTCGCCGCCTCATTCTCCTCCTCCGGTGCCTACTTCTCTTCCTCCTCTTTTTGTGGCTCCTTCTCCTCCTCCTCCTCCACCACGACCTCCTCATCCTCCTCCTCCACCTCTTCCTCCACCTCCTCCTCTTCATTCTCCTCCTCCTCCACCTACTCCGCTGCCTCCACTGTCGACGCCTCCTCCACCTTCTCCATCAGGTCCTCCTTCTTAAGGTGAGTAAAATTGAATTTTCATTATTTAATTATGTTTTAATTTATTGTAAATTTTGATTTTAATTATGATTTGGCGTGATTCTTGTGTATGATTCTTGTGTGTGTGACACATGTATATGTGGTTGGTTACTTGTTTGATTTTGATTAGCTCTACCCACAATAGCCTTGTGATAAAAACCTGAATAGAGAGAGTTTTTTTTAAGAAAGGTTGTTACACTACATTATGATTTCACTTCGTCTAGTGGCCCTTAGTATGTATCTTTTTCTGATTTTGGATTCTACCCCATAGTTCGGCCAGTTAGGGTTTGAACTATCCGTGTTGGTGAATTCATGTCATCAGGTGAGGCATGCCAAAGAGATGAGACATATGTTTAGTATGTTCTATATTGTACAATATATTGTACACTATTCTACTTGGGTTCAAAAAAAACCTTAATAGGGTTTCTACCAATTCCTTCCCACTACCCACTCTCTCTGGGTTGGGTCATATACCAATTTAAATATCACATCCTTTATTATAACATAACAGTGCCACCAACCTCTCACATTGGGTGTGATTCACATATCCTCTAATTCCACAACATAGTAGCTGCTCCCCTCTCACTTACGGTGGGTCTCACCAAAACATCACATAAAAAACAATTTGTGGAGGAAATATTTATAAAAAACCTCTCACAAAACTACTCCAAACCAATACTAAGTGATATCCATTTCTATATATCACATCATATTATCATACAAAAAATGATATAAGGATGGAATCACAGTATCCAACCTCAATCACAAGTCAAAATGCACCATCAATAGGTGGATCCCATGGAAGTCACACACCAATCCGCTTTAACCAATGCCTTTTCACTCAATGTAGGGTCCTACCAACACATTATCACTTAAATAAAGGCCATACATCTTGTCTCATGCCACAAAATAGATAAATAGTAATCTAAGGAGGGTATCTAGATATCCAAGCTCTCGTACTAGCTAAACCACATCATCACTAGGTGGGACACATGGATGATCATACTTCAACTAGGTGAAAGTCTTATGAAGTCCCAATCTCTTAGTCGGTCTGACCATAAATGATAAAAGTCACCATCCATTTAGCCTTGCATAATAATCTCCTTAAAACCATCTTGGTTATACATGAAAATTAATCTCGACCTATCAACATTCTAATTCCACCTATAAGGGAATCTATTTGGTTCTACATACCTAACCCATCTCTACTCATTGATACCAACAAACACTCATCTCTACATGGTAATGTCACAAACCACATGCTATATTTGATCTATGCCTCGATAGTCTAGTCTATATCATCTTATAATTCCCACATTAACACTCATTAAAACTAAATAATGGCCATCCAAAGAAACTCACTGTAAGAGCCTTGGATACTCTATACTATGTCATCCAGACTATTACCATGACCTTCACTTAGGTACCATATCATATATCCCCTTGGATATATCTTAATCCAATTATAAGAAGGAAATCCTCTATGTCACACTTCACTAATCCCTATATGGAATATCCTACTCATCACACACACCATGACACTTATATATCGTTAAGAGGGTGTTCCCCTTAATACGTGAGATATAAAACTATATTATCCATCTTCTTTAGTCTTAAGACTCTAATACCTACTCAAATAGCCTTAAAAACCTAACTAGGCTATACAAATCTCATTCCCAACTTGATCCTCTCATAAACACAACTAGAAACCTCACCTCCATGGAGATATAATCTCTGGATGATCAAAAAATCACAAACATTCAATAGAACACTCTCTATATCTCTTGGTGGATCAAAAACACCCTATTTATTTACATAGGTTTCTCTTGATTTCTATCCCTTTCACTGGAACACATATGATCATAAATGAATGCACAATCATGCATAAATTGGAACATGTTTTTGTATTATAGGTTCATCCTACCTCAAAAAATGGAGTAACCCCCTCACCAAGATCAACTCATCCTCAACCAAGACTATACATGCCTTATATAATCTTGTACCAATGATTGAGACCCAATATCAAGGCACAATTCCCAAATAATTAATTATAGAAACTTATAATTAATTATTCACATTAATATAATTAGGAATAATATTTTAAAAACTCACTGGGAAACACAACACCACCTAAACCACAAAAAACATGGTGTGTTCATCATACGAGGATAACCTCTAGCCAATACAAAGAAAATCTACATCATCTGAATTTATTTTAAGATTATATAGTGAAATCATCACAAAAGTCCTAGTTAAAACAATCCCAAATCATAGGGAAATAAAGGAGAATATTAATGGAGGAATTATGAGGGAAGGACTCACTAACACACTATAAAAAACTCCCAAGAACCACCCCTCATTAGGGGGGATCTAAGAGAGGAAGAGAAGGGATGAATCCCAAGAACCACCCAAGATTTTATATTAATGAGAATGCCCCCACCATTTTTTGAAGTATCTAATTTTTTATCTAAATTATACTCATATTCCTTCTCCCCTAACCTATATACCCATCCTTTGTATTTCAAATAGGATGAATATGAATAAACAATGGATGAATGCCAATCAGTTGAGAAAATAGTATGAAGAAGGCATGAGAGAGTTTATCAAGTTTGAAAATGATCATTCACATGACCCTTCTCAAATCCTTTGTCCATTTTTATGCTGTTGTTATTCAAAAAAAAATAGTCCAGAGGAGTTGGAAGAACACTTGATCTCTCATGGAATATATCAGAGTTATACATGTTGTAATAAACACGGGGAATCAATGAATGTAGGTAGTGGCTGGGATAACACTGTGTTTTATGGATCATCTGATATGATTTGAAGTATGAACAATGAAGATGACCATATGTAGGATGTGATTACAGATGTTAATGATGATGAAGATCGTATTGAGGAAATGACAAGGACCGTCGAAGATGAACTTCGTGATTTCCCAAAATTGTTTGACAAGTTAAAAATTTGTGCAAAGTCGCCATTGTATGCCGATTGCACTAAATATACAGAACTCTCAGCCATACTAAAGCTGTATAATTTGAAATAAGACTACGGGTGGAGTGATGCCAGTTATATAGAACTACTTTCTCTCCTTAATGACATGCTCCTAGAAGATAATGTGCTCCCGATCCGAACATACAATGCCAAATGAATGCTACTCTCGATGGGTATGAAATCTAAAAGAATACACACCTTCCCAAATGACTGTATGCTATTTTTCAAGGGCCAAAAATCACTTAATGAATGCCCAAAGTGTGGTGCTTCTAGATACAATGAAGATGAATCTAGTTCTACTAATGTTTTATGGTACTTTCCAATCATTCCAAGGTTTAGGCGCCTATATGGAAGTGAGGAGACTGCAAGATAATTGAAATGGAATACAGATACAAGAATTAGATATGGGACACTATGTCACCCGATAGACTCTACTTAGTGGAAGAGAATTGATCATGAGTATCCTGAATTTGGAAACGAGTCAAGAAACCTTCGTCTTGCGTTATGTACAGATGGAGTGAATCCTTTTGGTTTTCAAAGCTACAGTCATAGTACATGGCTGGTTATTTTGGTAAATTATAACATACCACTGTGGTTATGAATGAAAAGAAAATACATCATGTTATTTATGCTTATATCAGGACCAAAACAACCGGGTAATGATATTGATGTTTATTTAGCTCTATTGATCGAAGATTTGAAATTATTGTGGGATTCAGGTGTTACATTGTATGATTCTTACAAAAAGGAATATTTCACATTGAAAGCCATGTTGTAATGGATGAAAAATGACTTCCATGCTTATGGAAAATTTTCAGGATATAGCCTTAAATTAACTCAAGGGTGTCTAATTTGCGAACAAGGTACACAATCAATTATGTTGAAACATTCATCGAAAACCTTGTTTCTAGTACATTGCAGATTTCTACCTCGATGACATAATTACTCATCTTGGACAACATCATTTGAAGGAAGTTCAGAAGAATGTACAACACCGCCTCCACTAACAGGCGATCAATTGTTTGAGAAAGTTAAAAATTTGGACACTAATTTTGGTAAACCGGCATCGAAAAACCGTACGAAAATCAGTTGGAAAAAGAGATCAGTTTTTTTTGAATTACCATACTTGAATTGTCTGAATGTCAGAAATTTCTTTGATGTAATCCATGTAGAAAAAAAATGGTTTTGATAGTGTCATCGGCATGTTTCTAAATACACATGGAAAAACAAAATATGGAATTAAGGCTAGGTTGGACATGGTTGAGATGAGAATACGAGAAGAGTTGGCACTAATGAAGGGTGAAAAACGAAAATTTCTTCCTCCTGCTACTTACACTCTTTCCAGGCTGGAGAGATATCAATTTTTCAACTTCTTGAATGACGTAAAGGTTCCAGAGTGGTATTCGTCAAATATCAGGAACCCCATGTCAATGAGAGATTTGAAGTTAAAAGGTCTGAAATCACATGACTACCATGTTTGGATGCAAGACCTCATTCCTATTTCTTTACGTTGCATTTCTCCCAAGAATGTCCACCATACTTTAATGAAACTGTGTTTCTTAATCAAATCTATATGCAGAAAAGTAATAGACCTGACGAAATTGCCAACTATGGAAAGAGAAATTACCGTCATATTATGTGAATTAGAAATGTTCTTCCCGCCTTAATTTTTTGATATGATGGTTCATTTGATGGTCCACTTGGTGAGAGAGATTCAAATATTTGGTCCTATATATTATAGATGGATATACACCATTGAACGTTATATGATGATTTTGAAAGGGTATGTCAAAAATTGAAGTCGGCTAGATGGTTTTATTGTGGAGTGATATATTGTTGAGGAAGCCACTAAATTCTGTATGGAATACCTTTCTGGTGTGGAAAGAATTAGCCTACCAAATTCTCATCACACTGGGTGGCTTGAGGGTGGAGGAATTTCTGGAAGACAGGTTCTCACAATCAATATTACAGATCGGGAGTAGGCCAAACTTTATGTTTTTCATAACAGTCTCGACGTTGACCCATATGTTGAAACCCATAAAACAATTCATAGGCATTTGAATCCATCTACGGCTGAAAAATGGATATCGGATACACATAATCAACAATTTATAGGATGGTTTCAGGACCATATTTTTAAGAAGTCACATGAAAATCCAGAACCAATATCAGAATGACTTCGATGTCTAGTTGGAGGACCAAGTGTGTATGTATTATCTTGAAATGATTATGTAGTTAATGGTTAATCATTTTATAATAATGAACATGATGAAGTCAGTACCATGTAGAATAGTGGGGTTACACTAGTGGCTGAAGCGATGCATGTTTTCAGTGCTAAGCACAGAAATCCAATTTATGTGAATATGTCATACTTTGGCATCATCAAACAAATATGGGAGTTGGATTATACGGAATTCGAAGTTCCGATTTTTCAATGAAAGTGGGTTGATAACTAGATTTCTGTTAAAATAGATGAATTGGGATTCGTGAAAGTTGATTTCAGTAAGGAAGGGGAGAAAGACAAACCGTTTATAATGGCATCACAGGCAGTGCAACTATTTTATGTTATAGATCCTGCAAACTGAAACTGGTCAATTGTTCTGTTATCGACCAAAACAACTAAAGGGTAAGATGAAAATTCAATGGATGATGAATCTTTCATTGGGACTTTGCAATCATTTTTCAGTAGTCCCAATGTAGAAGGTGTTTTGTATGTCAGAGGAGACCACAATGAAGAGATATGGATAGTCGATAGAGGGGTCAAATCCCTTCAGCCTTTAAAAAAGAGAGTTCAATAGTCAGGTTATTTTTTTATTGTAATATCGATTTTGTTACTTTATGTTATTATTTGTTCGCTGCTGCTTTTATGCGATCTAAATTAAATGGTAAACCACTTCTGTAGATAATGTCTTCTACACCTACTGATGCACCCAATCCTGAGAAACAAAAGGTTTCTCATCCTGTTGTAGCTAGTCCCACTGCTGAGGTATAATAGGTCTCTAAACCTATTGTAGATGGTCCCACTACCGAGGTACAAAGAGTTTCTCAACCTGTTTCTGCTGGTCCCACTGATGAGTTACAACAGGTTTGTCAACCTGTTGTTGCTGGTCCCAGTGCTAATTCTAGTGCTTCAGAGGAACATAATGATGATATAGAAACCGAGTAACTGGTAGGCAATGAAATCCCGGTGGTAGAAAAAAATAGGTGCGCCGTATTTTGAAAATTTTACCAAAAATCCTTAAGGCAAAATAAAAAGGCATCAAATATGAGGTGGGATGGAATAAGCGAGTCCATCATGTAGACCACAACAAAAGCATGATTAGTAGCTACATTGGAATCATCACTCGGAAAAATGTGCTAATTGATATAGATTCATGGAACCATGTTGTCAGCAGGCTGAAAACAATAATGTGGGAAGATATTATGGTAACATTACGATATCATTTATTTATTTTTTTAAAATAATATAAAATAAAATACTAAAATATGGACTAACTCTTCATCATCTCTAGGAGAGTGCATTTATAGTAGATCTCTCGCCCAAAGAATATGTATAATGACTGGCAGGAAGGGTTCATAGAGGCTTTCATACCATTTTAACGAAATTTAATCTGAATGATGCTAAAGGGAAAATCAAGAAGCACCCACCTCCTCGTTATGCACACTAGATATCCCAAGGAGCGTGGCATGCGTTTTTCAACCGTCGTGTGGAGCAGGATTTTCAGGTACATTGTGTTTGGTAAGACATTGTTTAATGTTGATTGTATTCATCAATTTGATTGACAGTTTTTTATTTATGAAACTATAACTGAGTGATGAAAATAAAGAATGGGATGCAAAACTAGCGTACCCCTACCATAAAGTAAGACTGGGGTATGCTTCAATTGAAAAACAATAGGTATGTATTTTAAAATTACTGTAATACTTTTATGTGACATAAAACAACACTGTAACCATGTTTCTCTATTTATATGAAAATTGATGAATCAAAATCCCAAGCCATTTCCATCCCACACGATGTGCTATGGAAGGAGGCTCTTGTTACTAAATAGGGGAAATTGGTAGATGAAAACACACAAAAAAGTGTGGGAAACATGTGTAATTATAACATAATATAAATTTTTTTTTTCTTTAAATCAAAATTAATTAATGATGATTACTTATTTTCCCATACTTTCTATTTGACATAGTCACAAGAATCAACAACACCCACACCGAATGTGGACATAGATTTAGTGGCCTTGAAACAGCCAGAACAGTATGGCCGCGTCAGAGGTTTGGGTTTTGGGGTGACACCCCAGAGATATTTTTAGAAAAAAACAAAAGGAGGAACAAACTAAAGAAATTAAAATGATGAGAGATAGACTAGCTACCCTTGAAGAAAAATTCAAAAGTCAGGGAGAGTTGCTAGAAAATTTGATGGGGGAGAGGTGAAGAGAAGAAACAACTCAAGAATAACCCGCACGAGAAGATCCCACCCCACCCCCACCAGCATTGAGGCCGTCCATTCACCTCAAAGACCTGACTTAACCGAGGTAATTAATGTTATAAAATTTGTTTCTGTGAAATTTGAATCACATAGAAACTGATACCTTTCATGTAAGGATATTCTACAGGGTGAAATGACTGTGATTTATATCTGTCAACTCCCACCCATCGCCTTGTAGCGAGGGCTATGGTGTTTAATATGCAGAATGAAACGCTACACTACAGACCACTTCCAACCAATCATGTCAAAGTGTCGATTAGTGTAGCTCGAGATCCAAGCACCGATCTAGCCGTGCCAAATGAAGATGACGACATTCATATAGTGGAAAACGATGTTGGAATATTCATTGCATGGCCGTCGAATCATGTAAAAAAACATTTCGACTATGAGGTATTCATTTCCAATTCATTTTTCAAGTAGAATCTTTAACATTTAATTAGAAAAGGGTTGAACAGATGAATGTTATTACAGAAAGAGAAAAGGAAGGAGCTAAAACGAAATAGCGGCTCAAAAGGATTAACCAACCGATCAAAACGATCTAATGAGAGCACCTTCACCCCACCCGTTCTATATCCACATTTAATATCATTGAAATATCATGTGGATACGAAAATGAACGGAGGAAATAATCACACAACTGTTTGTGAAAAAGATATTTACCGAGAGGAAAAATTAGATTTCATTAGTGTTGACACTGTAGCTAAAATCATCACATACCACTGGCTAGGCACCTCAGTTATAAATGTATACATGAGGTATGTTTTCATGATTTGATTTTATAGAAGCATATATACTATGATAATTATGGATAAATATATTTCATATTTTTTGTAGGCGTATATATGAGAAACAATTGAAGGGATTTTCCCATGAATACAAATTTGGACTCATTAGTCCTCACACCATGTCTACACAACAAATAGAAATAGATTCTAATTTTCACGCTGAATTAATGTCAAACCTGCTCAGAATGTCTCAATTCAAAATTATGACTGACATACTCTTTTTAATACCAACGTTGCAGGGGTAAAACTCTACATTTTAATCATTTAAATTATATTTTCATTTCTATCATTACTTATTCCTTTTTGTGTTTTTAGGAAGCATTGGATGTTCATTGCAGTCAATTTGGATACTCCAAAGATTTATTTTCTGGATTCACTGCATGGATATCCAATAAACTGAACACACATGATGGAGATGGTAAATTTTTAATACTTTAGATCCAACATTTTAGAACTAAATATCTAGTTATATAATTTATATTATCTTTTAATGAGGATTCTGTTATGATAGGGAAGTGTATCAATATCGTCTAAAGGCTAGAATGAATCCAGGGCCTATGGAAAAAAAAGCGCATGAGATCTACAAATGGACAAGTATCAGGGTATATATAATTATATTACACTATCCAAGTACATATCAAAATAGATTACTTATTTTTCTTGATGTTTATACAGTGTCGTAAAGAAACAAACAGAAAGGACGGTGGTTATTATGTTTGTAAATTTATGAAAGAGATCATATTTCATGAACAAACTAGCATCCCTGAAGAGGTATTTTTTAAAATAATTACTATTTAATTTAAAATATTTATTAATCCTTTGTGTATTTATATTTTTTCAGTACTACTATGTCTCTCGCCAAAACTCATATTCACAAGATGATATATATATGTTTAGAAACGAATGGGCAGCGTACCAGATGGAAGAATTTAAACAAATAGGACAATGAAGGTGAATTCCTACTACTTATGTTATCTTTTTATGATCATTGATATATCCCTTGTTTACAATTATTGATAATCTATGATCACCCTTTGTTATGTTTAATATCCTTAGATTATGAAGAATGGTTTTAGAAATGAATTGAGTTTCTAGTAAAGAATAACTTAATGAGAGACTCTTATGAACTACTAACATATGAAAAACTAAGAAAACGAATTCGTATTGTTTTGATACTTTAGGAAAACGATCCATGAGTCATTTTTGACGTGTATGAATAGAACACAACTCAATATGACACACGGTGTGACCAGTATGGCTAAAAGAGTCTGATATCAGTTTGAAATTGACATTAACTTTAGAAAACAACACCAGTGACATACGGAATACCAAGCAAACACAATCAGATTGTTTTTATACTATAGTAAAATAATCCACGAGTCATTTTTGAGGTGTACGAATAAACCACACCTCAATCTGATGCACGGTGTGACTGGTATGGCTAAAAGTGTCTGAAATTAGTTTCAAATTGACATAAACTTTAGAAAATAACACTATTGACTAACGGAATACCAAAAATACATGTTAGTAATATTTTTGATACGTTTGGACAATGATCCATGAGTCATTTTTGATGTGTACGAATCAACCTCACCTCAATCCGACGCACGGTGTGACCGGTATGGCTAAAAGTGTATGATATCAGTTGCAAATTGACATTAACTTTAGAAAACAACACAAGTGACATACAGTTAACTGAGAAAACGAGTTCGAATTGTTTAGATAATTTAGGAAAATGATTCATGAGTCATTTTTGACGTCTATGAATCAACCTCACCACAATCTAACGCACGGTGTGCCCGGTACAACTAAAAGTGTCTAATATCAGTTTGAAATTGACATTTACTTTAGAAAATAACACAAGTGGCATACGGAAAACTGAGAAAATGTATTCAGATTGTTTTTATACATTAGGAAAACAATCCATGAGTCATTTTTGTTGTGTAAGAATCAACAGAACCTCAATCTGATGCACAGTGTGACCGGTATAGCTAAAAGTGTCTAATATCAGTTTCAAATTGACATAAACATTAGAAAACAACACTACTGAAAAACAGAATACCGAGAAAAAGAATTTGGATTTTTTTTGATTTGTTAGGAAAATGATCCATGAGTCATTTGTGATGTGTAAGAATCAACCACACCATAATCCGACGCATGGTGTGACCGATATGTCTAAAAGTGCCTGATATGAGTTTGAAATTGACATTAACTTTAGAGAACAACACATGTGACATACAGAAAACTGAGAAAACGCATTTGGATTGTTTTGATTCCTTATTAAAATGATCCATGAGTCATTTGTGACATTTACACATCAATCACACATCAATCTGACACACGGTGTTACTGATATGGCTAAAAGTGTCTGATATGAGTTTGAAACTGACATTAACTTTAGAAAACAACACAAGTGACATACGGAAACCTGAGAAAATGCATTCATATTGTTTTGATACTTTAGAAAAAACATACATGATTAGTTTTTAATGTGTACGAATCAACTACACCTTAATCAAACGCACGGTGTGACTGGTATGGCTAAAAGTGTCTGATATCAGATGAAATTGACAATAACTTTAGAAAACAACACAACTGACATATAGAATACTGAGAAAACACATTCGGATAGTTTTGATACTTTAGTAAAACGATACATGATTCATTTTTGAGGTGTAAAAATCAATTACACCTCAATCTGATGCACGGTGTGACCGGTATGTCTAAAATTGTCTGATATCAGTTTCAAATTGACATAAACTTTAGAAAACAACACTACTAACATACATAATTCCAAAAAAACACATTCATATTGATTTGATACTTTGGGATAACGATCCATGATTCATTTGTGACATTTACGAATCAATTGAACCTCAATCCGACCCATGGTGTGATCGATATGGCTAAAAGTGTCTGATATCAGTTTGAAATTGACATTAACTTTAGAAAACAACACAAGTGACATACAGAAAACTGAGAAAACACATTTTTATTGTTTTGATACATTAGGAAAATGAACCATGAGTAATTTATGACGTTTATGAATCAATCGTGCCTCAATATGATGCACGGTGGGACCGGTATGGCTAAAAGTGTCTGATATCATTTTGAAATTGATATTAACTTTAGAAAACAACACTGGTGACATACAGGATAAAGATCAAACGCATTCGGATGGTTTTGATACATTAGGAAAACTATCCATGAGTCATTTTTGAGGTGTAAGAATCAATTTCACCTCAATCCGATGCATGGTGTGACCGGTATGGAAAAAAGAGTCTGATATCAGTTTCAAATTGATATAAAATTATAAAACAACAATACTGACATACGTAATACTAAGAAAACACATTGATATTGTTTAGATACTTTGGTACAAAAATCCATGAGTCATTTTTGACATGTACGAATCAACGACACCTCAATCTGATGCATGGTGTGACCAGTATGGCTAAAAGTGTCTAATATCAGTTTCAAATTGACATTAACATTAGAAAACAACATAAGTGACATACAACAAACTGATAAAATGTGTTCGTATTGTTTTTATACTTTATTACAATGATCAATGAGTCATTTTTAATGTTTATGAATCAACCACACCTTAATATAATGCACAGTGTGACCAGTATGGCTAAAAGTGTCTGATATCAGTTTGAAATTGACATTAACTTTAGAAAACAAAAAAAGTGACATATGGAAAACCGAGCAAACGTGTTTGGATGGTTCTGATACTTTCGAACAATGATCCATGAGTCATTTTGGACATGTACGAATCAACCACACCTCAATCTAACACAAGGTGTGACTGGTATGGCTATAAGTGTCTAATATCAGTTTCAAATTGACATAAGCTTTAGAAAATAACACTACTGACATACAGAATACTGAGAAAACTTGTTCGGATTGTTATTATTCTTTAGGAAAATGATACATGGGTCATTTTTGATGTGTACGAATTAACCGAACCTTAATCCGATGCATGGTGTGACCAGTATGGCTAAAAGTGTCTGATATGAGTTTGAAATTAACATTAACTTTAGAAAACAACACAAGTGACGTATGGAATGTACTAATCAATCACACCTCAATCCGACACATGGTGTGACCGGTATGGCTAAAAGTGTCTGATATGAGTTTGAAATTGAAATTAACTTTATAAAACAACAAAAGTGACATATAGAAAACTAAGAAAACGCATTATGATTTATTTGATAATTTAGGACAATGATCCATGAGTCATTTTTGATTTGTAAGAATCAACCACACCTCAATCTAACGCACAATGTGATTGGTATGGCTAAAATTGATTGATATCAATTTAAAATTGACCTTAACTTTAGAAAACAACAAAATTTACATACGGAATACTGAGAAAACACGTTCGGATTGTTTTGTTACTTTAGGAAAACGATCCATGAGTCATTTTGAGATGTACAAATCAACTACACCTCAATCTGACGCACGGTGTGTCCGGTATTGCTAAAAGTGTCTGATATCGGTTTCAAATTGAAACAAACATTAGAAAACAACACTAATAACATATGGAATCCCAAGAAAACAAGTTCAGATTGTTTTGATACATTGGGACAACGATCCATGAGTCATTTTTGACATGTAAGAATCAACTACACCTCAATCCGACACACGGTGTGACCGTTATTGCTAAAAGTGTCTGATATCAGTTTGAAATTGACATTAACTTTAGATAACAACACTACTGACATACAGAATACTGAGAAAATGCATTCGGATTGTTTTTATACATTATTAAAATGATACACGAGTCATTTGTGACGTGTTAGAATATACCACACCTCAATCCGACACACGGTGTGATCGGTATGGCTAAAAGTGTCTGATATCGGTTTGAAATTGACAATAACTTTATAAAATAACACAAGTGACATATGTAATACAAAGAAAACTTGTTCAGATTCTTTTGATACTTTAGGGAAATGATCCATGAGTCATTTTTGAGGTGTAAGAATCAACTACACCTCAATCCAACACACGGTGTGACCGGCATGGTTAAAAGAGTGTGATGTGAGTTTGAAATAGACATAAAATTTTTAAAAAAACACTAATGACATACAGAATACCAAGAAAACGCATTCGTATTGTTTTTATGCCTTGGGAAAACGATCCATGAGTCATTTGTTATGTGTAAAAATCAACCGCACCTCAATCCGACACACAGTGTGACCGGTATGGCTAAAAGTGTCTAATATTATTTTGAAATTGACATTAACTTTAGAAAAAAACACTACTGACATATGTAGTACCAAGAAAACACAATTGGAATGTTTTAATACTTTAGGACAATGATCCATGAGTCATTTTTGATGTGTAAGAATCAACAGAACCTAAATCCGATGCACGGTGTGACCGGTATGGCTAAAAGTGTCTGATATCAGTTTGAAATTGACATTAACTTTAGAAAACAACACAAGTGACATACGGAAAACTGACTAAACACATTTATATTATTTTGATACTTTAGGAATATGATCCATGAGTCATTTCTGACATGTACGGATACGGTGTTACTGGTGTGGCTAAAAGTGTCTGATATTAGTTTGAATTTGACATTAACTTTAGAAAACAACACATGTGACATACGAAATACCAATCAAACATGTTCAGATTGTTTTGATACACTAGGAAAATGATCCATGAGTCATTTTTTAGGTGTACTAATTGAATTCACCTCAACCCGATGCACAGTGTGGACGGTATGGCTAAAAGTGTCAGATATCAGTATCAAATTGACATAAACTTCAGAAAACAACACTACTGACATACGGAATACCAAGGAAATGAATTCGGATTGTTTCTATACTTTGGTAAAACAATCCATGTGTCATATGTGATGTGTACGAATCCAAATCACCTCAATCTGACACACGGGGTGACCGGTATGGCTAAAAGTGTCTGATATCAGTTTGAAATTGACATTAAATTTAAAAAACAACACAAGTGACTTATGTATAACCAAGAAACCACGTTTTTATTGTCTTGATACTTTAGTAAAATGATCCATGGGCCATTTGTGACATGTACCAATTGACCGCACCTCAATCCGACTCACGGTGTGGATAGTATGGCTAAACGTTTCTTATATCTGTTTCAAATTCACATTAACTTTAGATAACAACACTACTGACATACAGAATACTGAGAAAACGCATTCAGATTGTTTTTATACTTTGATAAAATGATACATGATTCATTTTTGACATTTACAAATCAACCACACCTCAATCCGATGCAAGATGTGATCGGTATGGCTAAAAGTTTCTAATATCAGTTCGAAATTTACATTAACATTAGAAAACAAGACTACTAACATATAGAATACAGAGCAAACATGTTCGGATTGTTTTGATACTTTAGGAAAATGATCCATGAGTCATTTTTGACATGTATGAATCGACCACACCTCAATCTAACACACATTGTGATTGGTATGGGAAAAAGTGTCTGATATCAGTTTGAAATTAACAATAACTTTAGAAAACAACACAAGTGACATATAGAATATGGAGAAAACGTGTTCATATTGTTTTGATACTTTAGTAAAATGATTCATGAGTTATTTTTGAGGTGTACAAATCAACTGCACCTCAATCTGATGCACTTCATGACCGGTATGGCTAAAAGTGTCTGATGTGAGTTTGAAATTGACATAAACTTTAGAAAACAACAATACTGACATACTAAATACCGATAAAACACGTTCGGATTGTTTTGATACCTTGGGAAAATGATCAATGAGTCATTCTGGATGTGTACGAATCAACCACACCTCAATCTGAGACACGGTGTGACTGGTATGGCTAAAAGTGTCTGATATCAGCTTGAAATTGACATTAACATTAGAAAACAACACTACTGATAAACAGGATACCAAGAAAAAACGTTCGGATTGTTTTTATACTTTAGGAAAACAATCCATGAGTCATTTTTGACTTGTAAGAATCGACCTCACCTCAATCTGAGGCACGATGTGACCAGTATGGCTAAAAGTGTCTGATATCCATTTGAAATTGACATTAACTTTAGAAAACAACATAAGTGTCATATGGAAAACCAAGAAAACATGTTTGGATTGTTTTGATACTTTAGGAAAATGACCCATGAGTCATTTGGGATGGGTAAAAATCGACTTCACCTCAATCTGATGCACGATGTGACCGATATGGCTAAAACTGTCTGATATTGACATTAACATTAGAAAACAACACAAGTGACATACAACAAACCGAGCAAATGCATTCGGATAGTTTTGATACTTTAGGAAAATGATCCATGATTCATTTGTGATGTGTGCAAATCAATCACACATCAATCCGACGCATGGTGTGACCGGTATAGCTAAAAGTGTCTTATTTCACATTGAAATTGACCTTAACTTTAGAAAACAACACAAGTGACATACGGGAAACTGATAAAATGTGTTTGGATTGTTTTGATACATTAGCACAATGATCTATGAGTCATTTGTTACGTGTACGAATCAACTTCACCTCAATCCGACACATGGTGTGACTGGTAAAGCTTTTCACTAGATAAAGAATCAGTATTTATTAAATGAGATAAATCATCCAAAAACTTATTGATTTTACATTATTCCCTTTAATTGTTATCAGAATGAAAACATTTGAGTTTATTATTTACATATTTTAGATTCACAATTTCATATTAATGAAATATTTCATATTAATGTTTTAATTTATTTCATTATTGTATTACTAACATAATATTTGTTTACCTATATAGGTGAATTTTTTCCCATGAGTTCGGATGATTTGTTCAGAAACAAATACAATGGAAGAAAATTTATGAAAGGGGATCACAGATCTCAAAGTATGAAACATTAATTTTTATAACTGTTGTTGGATAATTATAATTGTATCCATGTAAAACATTTTTTGAAATGTAAGTAGTAGTTTGTTTTTTGTATTCATGATGTTAAGTAAATGTATATAGCATTGTTTGTAAAAATATTGTGTGCGATTTCTGTCCTTCCATTCTTGGTTCATATGCCAGTGCTATTTTTTGTAGGTGGGTAGTTGTGCAGGTGTGCAGGTGCTGGTTGTATTGGTGCAGGGGAAGGTGCATTTAACTGCGCTGATAAAGGGCCCTATTATCAGCACTCAAGATAGCACTGGTAAAAGGTCCCTCTTTAACAGCACTAGAAAAATGTTGTTAATGATGGCGTAGATAAAGGAAGGTCCCCTTTATCAGTGCTCCAAAAAGCGCTGATAAAGGGGGCCTTTATCAGTGCTAAAAAATCACTGATAAAGGGGGTCCTTGATCCATACTTTTTTTAGCGCTGATAAAGGGGACCCCCTATCTATGCTAGCATTAACAATGCTTTTCTAGCACTGTTAATAGAGGTTTTTAGCGCTGATAAAATTCCAAGTTGTAGTAGTGCAATGATAGTAAATCTATTTTAAAACTTTTTAATATACAATTCATCCTATAATATTATCCAATTCTTCTAATTTCCATTTAAAACCCAACACATGGGTATTTGACCAACACATGACTTTTTCCTAGATAAAACCATTGGGTTTTCATCAAAAAAATTTCAATCCATATTACTCAAATAATACATTGAAATAAATTTTTAAAAAAATAATTTAAATTCAACAATTTAAATTCCACAATTTTCCATAAATTTCACAAACAATCCCCAATTCAATGGATTTAGGGAGGTTTTCAAAATATTATTCCAAATCAAATGAAAAGACTACAATTCAATGGAATTGGGTTTTTAAAAAAAATTGAAATCATTTTCAACATATTTAATTTAAATTGAAAAAATGAATTTAAATTAAGAAGATAATGGGAAATCAAATTTAGCTAATAAAAAAAACTACATACATTTTCAAAAGAAACACAAAATCCCAAAAAAAAACAGCCAACAAGAATGCAGGTGCAATGGATCTAGGTACTCTATCTAGAAACCTGAATCATCAACACTGTGTTCAGATCCACAAATCATAATATGATCTATCTAACTCCAAGGAGGTAAAGAGAATGAGATGAAGTGATAGGGAGACCACTTACCCAGATAATCACTTCGCAACCCCAACAATGATCAATTATTAAACAAAATGACTCTAAAGTTTTTTAGGCACCCAAAATCACCTAGGGATGGCTCCTAGTTAATATAAAGTAATTATGGAGAATAAGAAATAAAATTATCAATAGAGCATCCAATTTAAAAACAATTCTTCAGACATTACATGATGTGTAAGATAATAACATGTTGTGTAATTGATGAATCCCAAATCCCCGAAAACCTATCACCTATTAATAGAAAAATTATATTTATTTCAAAAAATTCATGTTGTCTAACCATATTACATGGCATGTAATTGTCCAGCAGGGAGAAGAAACAATTGGTTTTATGGTGAAAATTCCAATAAATCGCTCACTTCACCATTATAGGTATCCACATAATTCCCCCATGACCCTACCAAGATAACAAAATTACAAAACCACAAAAAGGTTTAAAATGTACCTAATATAAAGGTAAGGGGTTTCACACTGATAGTTATATGTTTTTTGTATTTTATGCCTAACCCCATACAAGCTTTTATAGTGGAAGGCGTATAATATTTAATCTTCCCCTATCATAAATAAAAAATTTATAGGGTCTTAATTAATTTTTCATGATACAATTGATTAGGACTGAATTATGTAGTTTCACTTTGTGAGATAAATCAAAAAGAAATCCAAAAATACAGGGGAGGGAAAGAGATATCTTCAATCTGGGTGTTTCGTCATAGGTCATAGGTAGACATGAGGTGGCAGTTAGGCTAGGTAAGATTCAAAATTGCTCCATCATCCGCCAATCTTGTCTCGTGTCTCGAGATACAGCTCTTGATTCCGAGAGGGAACATAATGGTTCTAAAGGTATGTTTGGGGATGATTTTTGGGTTTAACATTCGGTTCACACTCAACCATAAAATTGCTCCATGGGTTTTTTCTCACTCATGTCTACAACGGTTTATACCCTTGGGCAGGTTGTCTCATATGTGGTTCTTGTGTGGTTTCCCACTATTTCCTTAATAGTTTTTTTGAAATAATAATTTTAGTTTTTAGTCAGTACTATTAGATGATTTTAATTTTTATGGTAATATAGTAAATATTTTCATGGAGGTGTGTTCATAATCATGTTATTACATTTTATAATATACTTGAGGTCTTGGGGATATATAAATATTATATTTGTCCTTAATGGAGTTTGTTTAAATTTTTCTATTTTTAATATTCTTTTTTTGTGATAGGAATTTATACCTTGGTTATTTAGGAGTGTTTTTAATTGTTTATATTCTCTTAGGTATATTCGGATTATTTTCATGGCTTATAAGAGTGGTTTATATCCATTTTCAATTTAGAAGGTAATTATGTTGATTTTGGATAATATAGAATGGTAAAATATTAATGATGATCTGAGAGTTAGCCAATGGGAAAAATTTTATATTTTTTGTGGATAAATATTAATATTTTTATCATTGTATATTATCCCTTAGGTAGATATATAAATCAGTTCTTGGTAAGCGGATTATTTTTTAGAATTCAATGTTTTTAATGATCCTACACATTGGAGAATACCATATTATTAGTGAATAGTCATTCATTATGGGAAGTGATGGATTTTTTTCTAAATTTTGGTGGTTTAAAATATTATTCCTTCATTAAACTCCATTTTATATAAGATATTTTTTCTATATTACCCCTTCCTCATGATAAATTTCTTTTATTGGGATTTTTTTTTATTTTATCCCCTTCTCATTATCCATTTTTTATGAGGTTCCCTATATTACACCTTCCTTATGATCTATTTCTTATATGAGTGGGCATCTATGTCACAACGCCTTCATGATCAGTTTCCTATATGGGAAAATATTTTACACATTACTCAGAATCCCCTTCTTATTAAATCATATACTAGTTTCCTTAGTTTTAGATGAATCTACCATTAATATTGCCTAAATTAGGCATAGTTTGGGTTAATGTCAACTTATTTAGCACACGATATAGTATAATGGGTGAATTCATGATTATTATTTTTACTATGCCACACATCCACTATTATAAATTAACTCAGTCAAGATAAAGTTTTGTCAGTTTCTCCCTACTAGGTTTTATACTCACATACAACATTGTAACCCTGGTGTGTTTGTTGACTTCAGTATAAAATATCTACATAAGGTAAAAGGCCTCATTCCAGGTAGATCAGTTGGAGGATCATATAATAATGAAAGAGGTGATACTAAGTCTTACTATGGGAACATTTAGTGGTTGATACTTTAATATTAAGTTTTTATTTTTTTATGCAACAATAATTTATCTTTCACATTTTGGAATCATCTTTTTATTGAATACTCATGATCATGGGTTTATGTAGTATTTTTTGTTAATTTTACTTATATATTTTGCATGGAAATATTATTATATTATATTATATTATATTATTTTTAATTTATTTCCATATTATAATTTTGTGATGAGATATCACATAGAACATATCATTCTTAAATATTTGTAAATATACATTAAATTCATTATAAAACATCATACAATTGGGGAAGAATGTAAGAGGCTTTGTGGTACTTTAGATCAGATATAATAAACTAATCCTGGGTAATAAAAAAGTCTATTGAAATATTTATTTATTCAATTCTGATTTTGGAGCTTGTTAAATTTGATAAAGTATATTTGGGACTCAATTTGGATGTCAGGATTATGTTTGGAAAGAAATAGTATAGTTCACACATTAGTTTCCTTAGAACTATGATTGATGTTATTAGTATCGTGGTTATGGATTCATGTTTCTTTATTAATTTAATATTTTAATTTGAAGTTTATGAAGTTTTGGATTTTTTGGGAGAGAGAGAGCATATATTCATTCATTATGTTGGGTATATAGTGGTCCATGTCATGTATGTAATATTAGGTGATTTAAATATGTACTTAAAATAAAATTTCTCAAATTACATGAATTCCAATGATAATATATATGATGTTTCCAAAAAAAATTAATGTTTTCATCCAATTAATTAGAACCTATAGATTTTATAAGAATAACTATTTCATATAGTTGTGATATATGTGTTGTATATGAAAGAGGCTTTAGGCCATGAGTGTGTCGTAAATTATGATTATATAGTGCATTGTATTATGAGAGGCAAGGGAGTGTATTTTTCGGTAATTTAGTTATTATGGGATTTTGAGTATGGGGTCTTCTGAGGTTGTATTATGTGTGTTCATAATATTTTAGGAATATTATCAAAATTTAAGATATATTGATGATGTTCTATAATGATGATATAAAATTTATAAAAAAATTACCATATTTATGATGCACAAGGGTTCCACAAAAGGAATTGATTTTTTATGTTCTCAAGGGTTATAACACCCTTGTTATATGTCTTTCTATTTAGGATGGAGGAGAGGTATCTACCATGAATTAGATTTTTAATCATCCTCAATTATGAGTAGTTTTATTAATCTAGTTGGTGGTGTATTTATATAATGTGATAAGTGTTATATTGTATAATACATATAGAACATCCAAATATAACATCATAAGACCTTTAATTGCACTATAGTCCCCATGATACCAAGTACTTTAAGAGCATGTTCTATTGTATATTTAATATCTGTACAAAAAAATGGGAAATAAAGGTGAAAATACAAACATTCATACTTTAGGGACATAGAAATAGATGGTAGGTAATGATGCTATTTGATCAATGGCATGAGGGATTAACGTGGGATGAAATCAATGAAATTTTCTTTAATAACTTCTTCTTTGAGTTGTTAAAATTGGAATGAGAATATGAGTTTTCAGAACTACATCAAGGTGAGATATTAATGATAAATTATGTTTCTTGTTTGTCTAATCAACTTTAATTTTATCCCTAATATAATGTTAATGAGGATCTAGGTTACTATTTATTTTTACATCATACTATGATGATATTTATGTATTATTTAATAATTTTAAAACAAAAATCCTCATTGAAGTTGGATCATATGGGTATTAATGTGGACAATTTTCTAATATATGTTATTTCAGTTGGAAAATTTCCATTATTTAGTGGTATGACAGTTTTATGTTCTAGTATAGTTGGTTATGCCTCTTCCTATTTTAGTAAGAGGAGTGACGATTAGTTGTGACAAGATAGATATATGAAACTAATGAAGAGAAAAGGTGGTATTTATAATTATTTACTAGAATCTACGGTTATATGTAATCAATATGGCATGTTGGATCATTTCTTTACTACTTATCCTAAACCATGGAAAGATTATCATGCTTGAAAAAGGATGGGAACATTATTGTTATATTGTGTGAGGATACTGCAAAAGGTGTTGGGAAGTGGCTTAGGGAACACTTAGTCTTCTTGAGAATGTTACGGGGAATCTATGTTTTCAAGATTCATGGATTTATCTACAAGGTTAGATCATAGTGGTGGTCAAGGACCCAGAGGGAAATAATAAGAAGAAAACTCAGGGGTTTGTTCCATAGATATGTTAGGGATTATGGGGTTAGTGTTATGGATCCAATAAAGAAATGTATTTTATAATTCACCAATTCTTAATGCATGGGGTTAAGGGTCGTCAAAATTAGGCTATATTCATAATATCTTCTAATCATTATGATTAACTATTTAATGTAGGAGTGGCTCGCTAATAAATCTATATGTTTTTAGTATATCATTAGAGGGTTGAATTTTAGTGTACTTATAGTCTTCTAAAAATATATATTCCCATTGGGAAGAATTTAAATCATGTTAATAAATCTCCAATGTGTGCCATTGTTATTGAAGGTTATGGTTTCTTGTAAGATTTCTTCATCCTAACTAATACCAACAATGATGTTATCCTCCGAATGTGATATATGGTTTTATTCTAGGGTCAAATTTATTATTACCAAGGATGAGTTTAATTTACACCACTCATAGGTGATGAGTATTCCATTACTGGTTAGTGATACTTTTTGGAATACGGAGGAAGAGTTTACATTAGACAGCTGTGATCTATTAATATATAAATGTCTATGATTTTATTCATAAATTATATTGTGATGTTTAAAATTTATTTTTTCCTGTAGTGGAAAATTTCAAGGATATATACCAAGATGGAATTTTGTCTTTCCACTAGAAAGATAGTATGAGTTTAGGATTGAACTTGTTTCAGGTGTTGAACCCATAATAATAACTTTATAAAATATGACATTGATTGAGATGAGAGAGATGAATTTATAAATTATAGAACATGGGGAAATTATTTTTATATATCCAAGTACACATCATTAATTTTGTCCCATTTTTTCATCAATAATGATTATTAAATATTGATACTTTTAATGGATTTCAAAAAACTAAATAATATTTATATAAAGAACTAGTATCCACTTCCACAAATTGATGATCTATTTTATCATTCAATATGTTATTTGGGGTTCTCCACGATTTATATATAGTCATAATATCATCACATATGTTCCATAATAATGGTAATAAAGAGGATCAAATTTTAATGTTATTATTATATACATGAACTTCTTATGATTACATTTGATTTGGTGAATACACTGATGGTATTGATGGATCTCAAGAAGCAGATTTTCTATCTCTTCTCGGAATCCTTTGTCCTCATGATTTTTAATGATATCCTCATTTAATATCATTGATATTTTAATATTAATAATATTAAGACAATATTTATTATTCATGGAGTTAATCTATTAAATAATCTCAGACCCATAATCCCCTATCTAGGGAAAAAATGAGTACATTAATTTCTTGATTTAATACCAAGTGGTGTGGCCCAAGCTAAACATGCATATATTACCAAAATACAAAAATTGTATCTCACATAATATCAAACAATATTAGAACCCAAACGATTAGTTTCATTGAGGACTATCTATGTAAAAATCATATTATGTAGAATTTTTCAACATATCCCTAATAGAATCTCTATATAAGACACCATTATAAATATATTTCCAAATATAATTATTATGGGAAATGGTAATAAAAAAGGACTAATCTCAAATAATTTGTAATAGAAAAAATTATCAAAATTTCAGTAAAATTTAGATCAAAATCATGTGATAAAAAATTATCATGGGAGATATATTTAGGTAAAAGTATGGAAAAATAATATTTTCCCATAAGGTACAATAGTAGACATGTAATATCAATTTATCAAACATATACAACTAAATATAAACATAGAAAAAATTGAGAATAATCATTATCTATAAATTATAACATAGTCATGTGTTACAACACAAAAATATGGCATGTCCTAGTAATGTGGAATTAGAGTGTAGCATAACCACAAGCATAAGGAAACGTAGTTAGATACATTAGACATCAGTACCCATTTTTTACAACATATCATACCATGAATAATTACCCAATTCCCAAAACATAGTGAAGCATACATCATTATAGGTTTCCCATAAAATATCAGATTAGTCATAACTACCTAATTCCCATAACATTCATGAGTAGGAATTGCAACTTGATTCTAATAACATAATGGTGGAGATATTAATAACTATTTTTGATAGTGGAGGAAGCATCATTGTTCTTATCGCAAAATTTTCAAAAGAGATATAGAACCATAACTAATGTATTGAAGACTGATACATGACCATATTTTTCAATATCCATACAAATGTTTTCTATATTAAGTCAATAATAAATTATATTATGAAAACCCCATTGATTGAAAATGTGTTTCATAAAATTTCTAAATGCTAAAACAAAAAATGACTTTATGAATTATATTGGTTAATACCAAAAATTCATTCACCAAAAATAATTTTGTCAAAAGGGTATTTATAGAGTTATTCAGAAAATATAAATTTATAGGATATATATAATTTGGATTTGAATTGTAAAATGGATGTGAACATAAATATAATCTTTATAAAATATTATTTAACATGATCGTAATATGAAAATGTTATAGGTCACTTTTGAAAATAAAATATTTGACAGGATTTCATGATTTTTAAAAAAATTATAAGGGAAATATAAAAAAGAAACACTTAAATGGAAATAATGGTTAAAAAAAATGTGGAGTGGAAGATAAAATATGTTCTTGAAAGGGGGAAAATTTTATATTTAAAAAACATATTTAATGAAATAGACATAATTAAAAAGTATAATAGTTTTTTTTGAAAATAGTTAAAGTTAATTATGAGGATAATAAGAGTTATTACATATTTGGATTCCTAATGTAATAATTATTTTTTTTGGAAACAAATAATAATAACATGGAAGAGAAAGATCAAATAGTAAATATGGGAATTATTCAAGACAATGTTATATATTTATGAAGAAATAATTCCATAAATAAGAAGATATTTTATTTGGGATGTGAATTTACATATAAATATGGGTGTAAATGATATAAAAACCTCATATTATTATATAGTAAAATATCATGAAATAATATTCAGATAAGAATGATTATGACACAAAGAAAAGTGTTGAGTATAAAAAAACATTATGAATGTAAAAATATGTTTTTTATAAACCCTTATAAAATGATATTATGAGGAAGAATTGAAATTTCACATAATTTAATTTAAAAATAAAATTACATATAAACAATGGAAAATGAAACTGGTCAAAGATGGTTTACGATTTATATGAAATATTATACTTAAGAGATAGAAATTTTAGTTATGAAAACCCCTTAAGAATTTGTTAACAAATGAATAAAATGAATATGAAAAATGGATTCAAGAATTTACATTTAAATCCCATGAACTAAAAATTATTAAACCATAATAGTTTTTCATAGGGTAGTAAGTACACTATATAAAAAAACATAATTAGTTAATATGAAATAAATCCTCAATGAAGGGAAATTGTGATAAAGCCCTTAACATTACACATAACTTCCATAGAAGCCCCTTATAATATTGTATAGTAAAAATAAAATTCCTAATAACTTATTTTATAATTTTATTATATATATATATATATCACCTTTAATACTCATTACTTATAATCATTCATTTTATATTTTTTTTTTGTATATAGTTTATTTTCAACCATGGATGTTAGTAACATTGATGGTCTCATACATGCTTTATAATTTCAATGGGGATCCTATATTTTTTATACCATTTTAATAATTACTAGATTATTTAATGTACTTGAGATCATTTTAAAAAATTATTTTTAATGTTTTAATTTCATTTCATCAAAATTTTAGTTATTATTTGTGAATATGAAGTCTATGATGATCTTGATATAGTAAATTTTAACAAATTAATTTTGGTATATTAATAATGAGTTAAATATTAATATAACCATTACAAAACCAATAAAATTTATTTAAAAATTAATATAACATTATCATAGTAATTAATTATTATATCATTATCCATTATTAAATTTATAGCATCATTTATGTAAGTAGTTAAATCGACCCAAACAAGTATATGATAGAATCGATTGATATGAATGGATATGAAGTGATTATAATAACACAATTCTCAATTAATAATGGTATTAATTATTTTATATTAAAAATATGAAACAAAAAATTATGATTAGGTGGATTAAAGCGATAATATAATAATCTACTAGTTATAAATAAGAAGTCATTTTTCTCTTACATATGCTTATTTTAGGCTTTCAAATTTACGATGATAACTTAATAGTATTATTATTAATAGAATTACTAATTTAACATCCCATAATTTAAGTAGTTTCATAAATTTATGCATTGAAATAAGAGTATCTATTAGTTTGTCATTATTCATATTTTTTTTAATATTAAAAAAATAGAGGGTCTTTATTCATAAGAATGAATTATTAAGATCAAAAAAGTACATTCTATATGAACATGTGAGGCTTCCTCTTACATCTTGAGATATTATCTCTAATTACACATTGATGGATAATCATAATTAAATCAGCATACTTATTTTAGGATCTAAATGTAATCAAATACCCTCAAATTAATTAAATTCGTCAAAATATTATCATGGAAATATTTTTAAGGGATTTTAATTTTCTAATTATATAAGATCTATCTATAACCTAAATATTCACATAAATGTGATCACATGATTCTCTTAGATAATTTAATTCTATTCAATTTTTTAGTTCCCTAGAATGTAGAATATCTCACTAATGGATTATTAGAGCACATGGTTGATTGATTCTTGTATTTTGGGTACTATACACTTAATAATTATCATGATTGATAGTGGGGAAAATTGTGACTATCCTCCTTGCACAATAAATTTCCATTATGAAATCTGTTAGTATCTTCATTTGATAGCTTTAGAACATTGAGAAATTGGGTGTCTCGATTGGTGATTTGAATTTTTTAAAATGGTAGTTGAACTCACCCAATGGTCACAAAATTTTCATCATATGAGAGGTCCAACACCTATAAGGATTGTATATCTTTTCCATATGGTGAATCATCAGTCACATGGTATTTCAGATAAAATTTCTATTCTCTTGAAAATATTTTTTGTTCACTTTACATATAGAATTTTTTTTATGGTTTCTTAGATTACCTTATGGTCAATAATCCAATATCTCATTCTCTGCTATGGTTGAGACTCTTTTTTATCCATTCAATTTATACATAGAATATTTCAACCAAAATCATATTTATTTAATAAAACACTTGATTCATTATAATCATATGAAAACTGATTTCTGATTATTAAAGTATAGAATCAATAGACTAATGCATCATTCACTCCATTTCTTATGATAAAAATTCATGGTAGGATAACATGTGAATTAAAATAGAAGAATTAGTATAAATTCATTTTATGTTCAAATCAATTATATGGTGTTTGTTTTACAGTTACTTCCATAATATATTTCACCCCATTTTTGGATCATCACAATGATATGAAAAAGAGGATATGTAAGACTATAGAGTATATTCAGTTAAATAATAAATATAATAACAGTATGAAAATATATAATCATGATAATAAAAATAAATAATGGTATGAACAATTGATATTTACATAAAATTTGTTCAATACCAATTAAAAAAACCCATATGTCCCCTATATGGTAGCATAATAAAAATAAAAAACTTAATATTTTTCTCTAGGGGACTATATAACAACATGTATTTTTCAATTTCGTTGTGATTTATGAGGTGGATAGGAAAAAAGATTAAGAGTATTACACCAAAATATCCCTTGAAAATAAGTCTGATATTTTGTATAGCCTGAGTAGGGGTGAAACCAAAAGGTGGAACTAAAATAGAAGATGAAAAAGGATGGTAAGTGGTATAATCTTGAGTCACAAAAGGTATAATAATTTTTTTACATAATAATAATTAAATTTCATTTATCTATAGATATGAAACCATTATTATGGTGAAATCCATTATATCATCGAAGCTATGCTCTGAAATCTCGTTAATGTTGTCCTTGTTTTGTATAAAATGAACCAAGATAGTTGCTAACACCTAAATCTTATCTACCTTATACTTGGAATCCTAGGTAACTTGGGATATCCTTTTCTCACCATCCAAGTATCCAATAGTGACGTGAAATAATTCTTTATAAAGATCCAAATATGGTATAACTTTATTGGATTCCGGATGATTGTCTCATTTTAAAAGTAATATTTGAATCACATCCAACTAATTCATGTTTCATAAAATTATAGATTCATATCTGATTGGGAAATACCTCATTAAATTATGAAAAATAATCCAACAGAAATTTAATTTCTTCTTCCATAATTTCCCTTAACAAAGATTTATCAACATTATAATTTGAATATGTAATAAGAGGCGGTCGAGGAGTAGTAGATATAGAAGCCAGTGAAAATAAGAAAATATCACTCTATGTTTGATATAGTAATGTATCCATTAGATATTCATTAAAATATCTAACATACAATTATGATTCTAAATCTACTTTATAAGGAGATTAATTTTGATAAATAGTATAATTATGGTTTACAATAGTCCATTATTCTGACGACATGCCTTCTTCCTAGCAAGCCTCAAAAACATGATCCAAAATTTAAAAAAAACCATTCAACCCGATCAATAAACCCATATTTAATTTATTCGAAACATTAAAAGAAAATAGAAATGAGTGAGAGGATTCAGAAATAAAAGATATTGTTTCCATCCAACTACTTCTTCTTCTAAAAGATGTGTTGGCTCTCTTAAAGGAGACACCCTATCCAATAAAAATACAGTGTAACCCATAAAACAATCAACCAAAATAGCCTACTAAATACCTAAAGGTAATCCATAAACCCATGGGATGAAGAAAAAATGAATTTTCATCACGAAAAAATAAATTGGTATAATTTTTTCAAATAAATTAATAAGAATCATGAAATTTCATTTGGGATCCCATCATGGTCAATCTATATATTAACATCCTTGAATAATAAAAAAACTACAAATGAAAACTAAAATAATCCCAACTATGAAAATAAAAAATTAACCTCAAATTTCAATAAATTAAACGAATTTTAAATAGGATAACAATACAACAATGAAACAAGGATGATACATCCTAGATGTAAAACAAAAACCAGAAGTCCCAAATTTATCTATGTGTGGTCTAAAAAGTCACAATCCATCCTCAAATCCAACCCACTCTATGAGTGATCCTAAAACTGAACCTTAACATGTTAAATGGCTTTGGTATACCGATTCCAAGTGAAATAAGTAGCTTGTGAACAAAAACAACTCAGTAGGTAAGAACCATAGATTCCAAATGATTCATTTTTTAAGACATATCATCAAAAATTGTTTGAAATAAAGGTAAAAGAATATAGGTTTTAATCATTTAAAAAAAATCCCCATTATTTTCTAGAAAATAATTTTTAAAACTAAAACATGTTTTAAATAATCATTTAGAAAAATATTCACAAATTATTCCATTATAAAATACACATTATAAATATACACTTTTATATATCCCTTGAAATCATCAAGAAAACATCCAAGTCACTCTAAAGAGGTTCTGATTGAATAAAGTGAGAGATTTCATTGTATAACTAAACCATTTTCATAATAGTGGGAACAAGTTAAAATAATAAAATAGATAAATTATGAATACAAACCATAAATCAATGAAGCAATAATGACACCCAATAAATAATAAAATAATAAGATATTAAAAGTATTGGGATACTCCTATACATCAAGTGAGAGACCTACATAATTAATCTTTTTTTAACTACATGAATGTATGTTGATGAGGTTCCTAATTTTATATGAAATTTTTCGGCCTTCAATAAGACTCTATAGTGGCATAACCAACCATTTTAATTCACAGCTATGGTGTTTTTATTCCATCTCACTGGAAATAGATAAAAAGATGTATCTTCTATCTCAAAAAATACTAGTATCTCTTGATTATAGTAATTGTAGGAGGTTATGTGGTTTTACATAAATCATTTCAATTAAGAACTCTCTTGTATACTTTCAGAAATTTCATACCCACATCACTATATTAAGCCATCAAAACAATGTCCGTATAATATAGGACATCCATAAAGGCATAAAATTTCGCAACAACCATTTAATGGTTCCTATAATTTTTTTCTCTATATGTAGTCTTATTTTGAATAATAAGTGTCTCTTTTAAGTTTAATATCAAAATAAAAATCCAATATCAAGCAATATTCATACAGTGATAATCATGCCTATATTTCAAGAATTATAAGAAAAATATTTTTTAAAACCCCTATCTAGGAAAGCATTTATAATTCAACAACCCCCATTTAGAATCTGAGTAGTTGAAATCCTTTTAAAAACATAAATATAGAACCATGAAATAATTTAATGGAACTATGTTCGTAAAGAATAAATTCTATGGAATTTACATTTATACACAAGTAAAAATATATATAAACACGTCCATTTATAAAAATATTTTTTCAAATGAAACATGTATATATATATGAAAATTTATTGGAATTTATATGGTCTATATAGTTAAACAAATATCAAATGGGATACCAAAGAATAATTGTTTTCTATGTAAATTCATTAAAACCTTGAAAATTTAAATGTTCCAAATAAAACAAAAATAAAACATAAGAACTGACTAATATAATCATAAAAATTTCCAATAATCATTAAAATTAACATAGTCCACTAAATGATCCTATTATGAATTTTGAAAAACTATTATCATAAATATACATTCAAAAGAAAGCATATGTTTTGGATAAACTTATTTTTCAACCAATTTTTTTGCTCATTAATATTTTAAAAAAATACATTTATAAATCAAAAAAAGTATTATTTCAATTAAAATATATTTATAAAGGAACAAAAACTATATGATATTTTTTTCAATTTAAATAGATGGAAACATATACCTCACATGTCTACAGATGCGATGGAACCCACGAATACATAAGAAATAAATCTTAATGAACAATCTTTACACACTATCATCAAAAGAAACCCCCATATATTCTAACTATCAAAACAATGATCTACAAATGAATCACCAAGGTAATATGATAGAGAAAAATAAAATAAAATTGGATAATAGAGAATGAGAAGATAAAATCAATAAGAACTTACCAAGAATCAATGGAGGAGTATCAAATATTAATGGATATAAAAAGGAAGAGGTTTTAATGGTACCCTTCATCCATCTAGGTTTAATTAGAGAGAGGGGATATTGTGTAGTGATTTTAATTAATGAATGTTGTCTCTGAATTTTTATTATTAAAACAAGGAAATTTATATAGTTATTCCACACAATTTACTTAACTACCCACCATACACTATAATGAAAAACCTATCATTCATGGTTTGATTGCATAGTTTTCTAATTGTGTTCTAAGAAAACAAAATGTGTTTATCAAAATTGAAAACACCCTCAAACACTTTCTACAAGGTTTACATTAACAATTTTTGATCCATGTTCCAGCCTCCAAACACCCTAATCTCCCTAATGGTTTCCCATGACCCTCGCATTATTTGTAGTAAACCATGTTCTAGACTTTCAGATCAAACCATGTATTTAATAAATATATTATAAATACCTGATATGCATGGGTAGTTTCACAGTTTCCACAAAATTACGTGCAATAACAATGAAAAAAGTTAAACAACTAAAAAACTTCAGAATTCAATTTTTAGTTGGGATTCAACCTGAAAAAAGATTAAAAGATCAAAAATCAAGGAATAAAAGAATGATATAGAATAAAAAATGGTCAAGGTGTGATACACCCTATAGTATTATTTAATTTATTTGGAATCATGATTGGATTCATTTACAACATCCCCTATACCATGATATTAAATTAATTTTGTCTCATAATGTTATAACAATATTTAATCAACACTAAAAATGGTTTATTCATAATTTTTTAAAGATGTTCAGAAAAAACCTTATGAAGAACAAGATCTAAATTGAACCCCATTATTATAACTTTATCATATATTTTATTACTATGAGATGGAACAATAATCTTGTGAATCTTTTCAATTTCATATAATGGGTCCTTAAATAATAATAGGTCCATTTAGGATGTTAGGAGTATGTAGAATGAAATTTTACCCATGGTAAACTGAATTTACTCTATAATTAAGATCATGTAAATCATTATTTTAATACTATATACCTTTAAATTGTCATGTAGATCCCTCATGAGGTTCTTCACCTTCTTTTGTTTTAGTTTACTCCCTATCTCTATGCGTTCTTTCCATTCACCAACTAATAAATTGGAACTCTCATCAAATACATCTTCATTAGACTGAAAACATACCTCATCAAGATCATCCAATGACTATTATGAATTTTCAAAATCATCATTATAAAAATAATCTTAATTTGAAGATAATGGTAGTGGAGGTTCAGGATAAACAAAATAAATATCCTTTGGATTATGTATTCCCATATCTAATGGCTTATGAGATTCTCTATATTCTTTATAAATTCTATCTCCTTCATAATTTTAACACATTATTTATTCTGTGTTGTTTTGGATTCAATATATAGATAACTCATTTAATCCTTAGAATCATATTCCTATATTTCACAATACAATATAAAATTAAATATTTTTCCATTGAATTACTTGAATCTTTATTGGAGTGTCTTTTTCTTGTATTTTTATAACCATCAACAACCCGTATTTTTCTCCAGTGATTCTGATAAACCCACATTATTTTTTGAGTAGTATAGTTTATTTAAATTCCACGAGTAGATATAATTATTTCCACTACATGTGTATCAAGTATTGTATTCTAATTAATCTAAAAACAATTAGCATAGGAAAATGAACTCATCCATGATAATGAATAATATGTGTAATCAAGGTGTCTCATCGAAAACTAAGACAAGATTATTTGAGGCCCCAGTTTCATCAAATACAAAAGGAAAATATATGGCTTCCATAGTTCAATAAATTACCTATTAATTGGAAAAAACATGAGTGATGTATAATCTTAACTAATAATTTACTCTCACATGTGACATCTTTACCAAGTCAAAACTAAATCAATGATCTAATGAAGTTCACTAAAAGGCCTCAATCATGCATCTCTATACTCCAAAGTCTCCCATCTAGTAGTGATGACCTATAGTGTGTTTTTAGAGAGTCCATTACCTCATATCAGAGTAAAATCATAGAAAAATAGATATAACCTAGATAATAAAATAAAAATATTAAATAAGTATTACATAAACAAAAATATATCATACTGTAATAAAAATTGTACAATTATAGAATATCAAACATTAATTTCATACATATAAAACTAGTCACCCACTTGGATTACTATGTATAAAGGGGTACATAAAATATAGAAATAAAATTATAGGGCTCAACTAATAACTTTATACCAGACCACATACTTGGCCTCCAGAAACTGTCAAACTGCACTTTCCTAGTCGTAATAATCCACATGAGTGACTCTACTCTATCATCAAACCCTACGCCAAATCCCAAACCATCATGCATCTATTTTCAATATAAATATAAAATATAATATTTTCCTGGGCATCGAAGGTCACGTAAAACGGTTTAGAATTAAATTATAAATTTCGCCCCAATTATGAATTAATAATATTCTTCAATAAGTATATGATCATGCAATTTTCTCAACCTATATGTGATATAACTAAAAATGAAAAGAATATTATAACATGAAAAATAATGGATCCCAAGTTTTTTTATCATGGTATACTATGAAAAATGTCATTATGAATATATATATATATATATATATATATATCTATAAATATAAATATAAATAAATATGTATTTACATGAGTAAGGAAAAATAAATAGCATAAATCAACAGCAATCAAAACAGTGGTGTTAATCTTGATCATCAGGATATACATTGAAAACGGCATTAAGTAAGATTTAATACCACTAACATAGTGTATCTTTATGTTGATATTTTGGTCTATAATCCCAATCAACAAAACTAACTTCATCTACTAACTGAAATGTCTATGAGCTAGAGATGTCACCACTGGGGGATACATGTATTAACCCTTTGTATACCCGTACTCACCCCAGATAATAGTAATAATGGATATTGTATATTGTCATACCATCCTCTAAATGTGTCAATGATCTAGATGTAATACTACTCCATCCAAGTGTAATCGAGTCTTATTTCTAATTCCTAGGTCCCGGTCCATAGGTAATTACAACATTCTAAATCATATAATCTCTAAGGGACACACCCTTAGGCTATTTTTAAATGGAATTATCTTTGGAACCTAGTACACACTCTATATAAATTCATATAAAATCTTCAATAACATTTTCCACAAGAAAAACCATTGGGTGATGTAATCATGGTGCATCCACATGACCCTGAGGAGAGTCCTAGGAATAAATCGAGGATAGAATAATCGTCTATTGAGTATATCTCAAAAATGGTGTGGGGCGTCATGCCCAACTATCCCAGTGAAAGATAAGGAGTGTCATGTCCGACATCTAATCATGTAAGGCTTATAAGTTGGATCCTAGGAAGTACCTTTGGGAACATAGATAATGCAGCATTCAATCATGTAGGATCAACATCCAAAACCCAGGAAGCACATCTGGTAATCCTAATAATGTAATAGTCAAAAATTGTGGCTCAACAATGGGATCCCAAGAAGTACATATAATCATCAAAAATAAAATAAATAATAAATCATTGAAGATGGACTATTGGAAACACTTCCAGGAATCAAAATAAATAATGTAGATCCCATGATGTACATCTAGGAATCAAAAAGATAATTTTAACAATACATCAGGCTCATCAACCACAACCTGAAATCAACATTGGATATCATAGTCGTATCAAAAATAAACAGGTGAATCCATAAATAAAATTCGAGGGTGGATAAATAAATAAATCAAACACTACATCAATATACTCATGAGATCAAAATTGTAGATGGGGTTCTAAGGTTACACTAGCTACAATATATATCCAATCTCAACATAGTAGATCATTGTCTGTCAAACATTAGGAACCCATGAGGTCCCTCATATCAAGACTTATAAGAGAAATCATTCATGTGAGCCTAAAAATAGTATATAAAGGAATTTAAATACTATATAAAACCCTGAATAATATAAAAACTGTATAGGTATCCTATAAGGGATAACCTAGGTCATCATATACCCAAATGAATCCCACGGTATACCCATCATATCTACAGCCTAGTAGAGGCATCCAACATGGGATCCTGAGAATGAAATAATATCATGTCCTCTAAGGATGGAAAGAAACATATCATATGTAATACATAGTAATAGGTAGATCTATAAATAATATGTAGAAAGACACACTGCATGTATCATCTTAGATCAAATTCTAACTCCAATGAGACAACTGGATTTGATTACTAGCAAGAGAACCTTTCCATTAAACAAAAAGGATAAAAAACACCTCTTAGGAGTCCTCAAATCACATTATGGGTTCAAAAATCATGATATAAATGTAATAATATTCCAAATGTACTAATATTTGACCCAAATCCTATTATTGGTTGTAAAATAATTGAACACCCTCAACAGGGAAACACCATTGGAGTACATGGTGTGTACTATAAGTATGCCCAGTATACATAGAATCCTCTTTCATGTGGATGTAATTCTATATAGTATGGCTCACATGGGGTATATTTTCGTACTAATAAAAGTCTTGGACACACCTGAGGTATTTCCATGTCCTACTATTTGTCCATGTCTCACTACACAGTTTGTCTGCCCGAGTACCCTACCTACATGGCCATGTACTAGTATTTAGTTCGTACTCAAAGTAGATTGTTTGTACATTCCAGAACATAGCTACCCATATAATCTAATACACACCCATGTACATGGAATTTTACTTCTACATGAAGTTTTCTCAAAGTATACTACATTTACATTTCCAAATTCATCTTCCCCAAATAGTAAGAACACACAGTGCATGTTCTCTTAACCACAAACCATGTAAATGGTTTTCTTGAATGAAAAACTCCCCAAGCACAATTAAACCCCTAATTTTTATTTAAAGATGTATATTGACCCAATATGGGTTATGAGAAGTCATAATAAGGAGTTAAACAATAATAATCGCAAATATATAGGGATCTATGAAAATAAATAAATGTAGTCCACCTTTGGGAAGAATCCACAGAATCTTAACATATTTTCAGGATCCATGGCTATCGAACTACAATCCATCTCTTTCTAGGCTATGTGGTGGTACCTCTTTTACCCTACCCATATTTATCTATATCACTCTCCCTCTTATCTATCTATCACAAATTTATCACCCCAATACATAATCAATTTTTCCTTTAAGAATAAATTAAATTTTTTTGATAGTTAGAAATGAACTCAACATCAGGTTTAAAAAAAGTATTTAGAAACATTTCTCAATGGTCAATTAAATTCTAAAACTTTTTTAGAACCAATAAATGAAATGTATATGTTAAATATCCAAAAACATATTTTGGAACTCATTCAATTTATTTCTTATGCATAAGATAATAATAACCCCAACTTTACACATAAAAAAATATATTTTTGTAAAGGTAGTTTTACCACATTTTAAGGACGCACCAATTTTAAATTGGGATTTTAAACTTTTATAAAATTAATAACACATAATTTTATAATTTTTTTTAAAAAAATCATCAAAATTAGGTTAGGGTGATTTTTTTAATTTTTCTGAATTATTTTGTTTTTTGATGAATAGTTAAAAATTATGAATTGAAATTCAAAAATACTTTTTCAACTAATTTATTTATAAGGTTAAATATTATGCTAAATTGTTTTCAATTAAAAATATATAAAATATTTATAAATTAGTCCAATTTAAGACATTTAAATAATTTTCACTCTAAAATTGGTGAAAAGTATTCTTTTGAACCTTTTCATTTTAGAAACCTACATTTTCGTCAAGTCCATGATATTGATTATCAATTAATTTTTGAAACATCTATGATTTGAATTTGAAAAAATTTATTCCATATTTTTAATAAGAATAATATCTATTATATAATATTTTTTACATAGTTTTTGACAAAAAAATATTAGTTAAGTTAATTAAAATTAATTATAGTGATTAGGAGAAAAATTATACTAAAAAGAACTAAACCTTAATATTATGGCCCAAAATGACATAAAAACTGTCCAAAATGCATTATATGGCCTAATTTAGACCATAAAATATCTTTTATATAGTTGTTACTTTTATTGGATCCATTTTCACTATACAGAACGAGGGTGGAAATTCTTTTCCAAATACATATAAGAATGCCACCGTTCCTCCACTATAAAAAGGCACTCACCCCTCCCCCTTAGCAATACCTATAAAGCCTTTTGAATCACCAGATATCTTATAAAATGAGCTCCAAAAATCCCTCCCATAATTAAAAAATAATATTTTTATGCAAAAATCCATCTAAGGAAGCCCTTTGGTTCAAACCAAAAGGAGTTACCCAAAGAAGAGATGACATCCTTCCTCAAGATCATTTGTTTTATTTACATTATCCAGCCCATGAAAACAAATTATTACATAATTAAATAATAAAATAATTATCCAAAATATTATGATATTGTTTTATATTAATTTTTTTACCTACACTTACACACACTTCCATCTAATGTGTAATGAACATACCGTTTATGTGTGTGGTGAACTATCACCTCATGAAGTGATGGATGATCGTTTTCTCCTATACCATATTTCATGGTTTGGAATTATGATGGAAAATATGTTTATATATTTTTATATTATATTTATAATTTTTTTATTCTTATTCAATTCTCATACCTTTTTCTTTTCATTTAGTGGGAATACGATAACATCGTTTGTTGATTTGTGGACTACAACCTCCTCAAAGCGACGTGAATCGTTCATGCTATACATGGAATTTATAAAGGATGATTTCAATAAATATATATTGAAATATATGAAATAATTATAATAGTGTAATTATTATATAAATATATACAAGTTAATTATAATTCTTTTAATATGACATAGAAATTAATGTAGTGTTCAAGCGTACGTATGGCCTACCGTCTCTATGAATGGTGCATTTCGGTTATTATCTCCAAGTATTATGGATTATAAAATATATATATATATATATAATGAATATATGTGATATTTAAATAATTTTATAAATTCTTTATATGATAAAACCATTATAGGAACAATAAGTCACAAGTCAAGGCATACTCATGAATCTTAACAATTAACACCCAAAATAGTGAAAATAAATAATGATTACTAAAAAATGGTAATAATATGTTATAAGAAGATTATATATGATATAAATAATATTAATATGGTTATTTAATATGTTATTAACATTATTAAAACCATTATACTCTAGTTTAATGGGTTTTCACACAAAATGAAACACAATGTAATGGGTTTCGTCTCAATTTACTTTCTATTAAGACTTATTTTTTTCTGTACACAAATTCATCTAATATTTGCGTATATACATTCCATTTGTAATTTAATATCATGATTAAATAATACATTATCAAATTTTATTATTTAATATGAATTATCTAACCCAATGTGTTTATCATGAAAATTTGTAAGTGGTACAAGTTACCTTTCCAATATTAGTTTCTTTTTTGATTGTTAACTTTAACATGAGAAAATCACATTATTAAAATCATTTTTCATTAAATATTCCCTTAAATATCATCATTATTGAGTTACAGATATTATTATTTCCTAATATGTAAACAATATTTACATATGGTGTTTATCTTTATAGTTATTTGATTAACTAGGGAATTATTGACAAATTCATTTCATTTCTTCAATACAAATACATTTTGATACGGAATAGTATTTTTGAATTAAATTGATTATTATATGTATTAATAATTATTTTTAAATTAGGTTCATTTATTTTTAACTATTTAATTCATGCCTTATTTTGTGGGGATTAATTAATTTAATCCCCTCTATGCATCAGTAGTCATATGAGATAAATCTGTTGGCCAGATCAGAATTGTTTAAACTATCATATCGTGATGGTAATGGTATCATGTACCTCTGAAATAAGAAAACACAATAATAAAGTATTTACATTATTTAGAATTCAATTTTTATTATTATCTATGATATTATTTCATCAAAATATCTATGGATCTATTTCATTTACATATTATTAAATAAATGACATGTGTCTCAGTTTCTAACCATTCCATATTGATTATGCCTTATCTAGTTATTATAATGACATGTTTTATCAGTTATATACATTTCTGTGTTTATTTAATCTGATCAATTCATTATATATTCCCCTTTAATTTCCCTTAAAGATAATTTTATCTCACCCTTATTTTGTTACCATTCCCCAGGTTATGAACAAGAAATATATGAATAAGCTTTCAATGATGCTTCTCATTTAATTTTATTATGTATCATGTTTAATTTTCAATTTAATAATGTAATATATGTATCATATATGTAATTTGCTTTTCTGAAAATAATAACTATTTTCTCCCATGGGATTTGAATCTTGTATCTATCCCAATGTAATAATGTAAGGCACCAGCTATAGGATTTTTGGGGTTAGGTATCTTCAATTGTTATCATAAAAATTTTAGCAACAACCATAGAATATATATTTATAAAAAAATAGATTATGGAAGATAATCCTATGAGTAATTTTGAGGATAATAATAGAATAACTTCAAAATATTTTTGAAAAGGTAGAGATTATGTTGGTATTTCAATAAATACATCCCTGTCTGGAAATAAAAAGCAGACGTGGTTCTGACATAGATTCAACACAGTGTAATAACTATGAAAAGTTGCATCGGGACTAACTAATAATAATATTGTACAAAGAAAGACCCTCATTACACATCTGCTTTGAATCTTTTAGGGGATAGGTTTATGATGATTCATATTTTCATTAAAAACCACTATTAAGGATTGAAAAGTAATAATGACCCCAAAGAAACCAATTTTAATTATTCTAATATATATAATGAATAAATTTTTATTAGGTGTTATAACATGTTTGGTATTGTACATTTTGATTTTATGATCCTACAAAATATATTCCATTAATTGGAAATGGCACCTAGAAGCACGAATGGTATCAATACTCATTGAAAATGTATCGATTTCCTTGTTGAGGAAACCAATTCACCTGGTATTCGAAATAAGAAAAATATAGAAATATTAAGAAAACATAATAAGGTTATGACAGATATCCTTGCCTCAATGAAGTGACCTATTCAACATGGAGAATTTATTATGTTGGATTACATTATGTGATAGAACCCCCATCGTTTAGTTGGACTACTAATCCAATTTTAGTTGTGAAATGGATTATATCTCTAGAGAATATATTTAAGGCCTTGGGATATAGGGAAATAGAAAAGTCTACACCCGTGTTATATTTTCTTAAAAGTGATGTTAATCAATGGTGGCCTCTGATCCAGAATACTAGGGATGAAGAATAAATAAAATTCATGGAATAGAGAACATTTATGGACATGTTATTTAATAAAAAATTCACCCGTGATAAATAAATTGATACAAAGAAAAAATTACTTATCTTAATGAAAAAATAAGAAGGGTGTGATGGATATTATGAAGTTACCTTTACATAGTTACCCAGGTATGTTATATATTATATACGCAACACAAAGTGCAATATTGACTACTTATTTGATGGTCTCAAGTCAAATCTATGAAGAGTGATGTTTTCTCTGTCATTTTTATCATAAGAAGATATTGTTTTATATGCCATCAAAACATAATTGTAATTAACAAGATCCAAATAAATTAGTGGATTCCATTATAATAATAGGTCATTTGAACACCATGAAATATGTAACATGGAAATGAAGAATAAGTGAATGATGTAATTCCTACTGTGTAAATTTTTTTTAAAAATAACTCTGGTAAATGGTTGGAGAGATACAGAGTCTGTTATAAGAATAGAGAAAAATGTCATCATATTAAATAAATCCTAGGGGAAATGTAAAATAATGATATTAAATGTTTCACTTATAGGGATTTGGGTACCTACTCAAATGAATTTCCCATGCATCAATAGAATCTACCATAGAAGAGGCCAAAGGGATATGACCAGGCATATACGATCACTAGAGCCTATGTAGAAGTACCATATGATTTGATGTAAGGTACAGTAATCATATCTTCAAATATATCCTATTAATTATTTTATTCAAGATCATCAAACAATTTTATAACTACATAGGTTTCTAAAGAATTATACATTTACCCTTTTATATAATAAGAGGGTATTCAGTCAAAACTCATAAGGGATGTATCATCACAAAAAAGATATATCGAGAATGCCCCACTATGACTCATAAATGTGCTTTATGTGTCAAACATGTTATCATAATTATAGTAGACTATGATATAGTTCTTGATATATACTGTCTCTTAAAATATGATGAAAAAATTGATTGCAAGAGGAAAAAAATTACAATTTGTTAGGGAGATGTAGGGTCCTTCATATTTATAGAAGAATCTTACCCATCTATTGACTTTCTAAATCCACCCCCAATAGTTATACTGAATTAAATTATCAGGGAAAAAGAGAAAAAACATGTAGTGATGAAGAATGTATCTTTAAAATTAAGATTTACCTATTTTTTTGGAATACATTTATGTATTTCATGAGGAACTACATAGACATACCCATTAATGTGAAATTGAATTTTATAGTGATTGAATCCCTGATGCAAGGTCAATATGAAATAATCCTTATATAATACAAATTTTTGAATTAGTGGAGTTGAATAAATAATTGGATGATTTGGGTGATAATGGATTTATTCGCCCTAGTGTTTCACCATGGGGATCTCATGTACTATTTGTTAATAAGAAATATGGTTCCAGAATAGATTATATAGAAACAATTAATATTTAAATAAAGGAAAAATATCCAATGATTCACACTAATGACTTGTCTGATCATCATCATGGAAAATAATTATTTTTAAAAATTGATCTCTATTCTGGTTATTACTAATTACGATTAAATAAGGAACAAATTCTTAAGAAAATGTTTCAGATGAGGTAAGGAAATTATGACTTTACAATAATTCCTTTTAGATTTACTAATAAATCCTCTATATTTATATACCTAATGAGCAGAGTATTCAAGGAATATCTGGACGATGTTGTTTTGGTAATCATTGATGAAATTCTAGTGTATTTAAAATTCTATGATGACCATGAGAATCATTTTAATATCATTCTCATTACTCTTATAAGGGAAGATTTATAGGTGATATTTATTAATTTTTATTTATGGCATTAAAATGTTTCCTTTATTGGCCATATTGTCTCTAATGATGGAATATATATTGACCCTACACATGAAAATGAACTCATAGATTTTCCCACACCAACAAACATATCAGTGGTTCTTAGTTTAATTGGTTTTCCGGGTTTCTATTGGCGATCTGTTCAGACTTTTTCCGGATTGGTAACCCATGAACCAATCATACTTGCAAAGGGGTTATGTTTTTTTAGAAAAATAAATTTGAAGAATTTATTGAGGAACTAAAGGTATAATTATTCAATGCTCTAATTTTGACCCTACCATCTTGATGTGAAGGATGTTTTATATATAGTGATGCATAAAAAAATGGACTTGGTTGTATCCTAATTCCAAATAATATATTTATTTTATATGAATCATTGTAATTAAATAATCATGAACAAAAATATCGACACATGTTCTTGAGTTTTATGCAATAGTCATTACATTTGAAATATGGAGACAATATCTATATGGTGAAAGATAGGGTACATACAAGGATCATTAAAGATTAAAATATATCTTATCATAGGATGATATCAACATGAGACATAGGGGATGTCCAATGATACTCAAGGATTATGATTTTTCAATACAATACCACCCAAAAAAGATAATAAGTTAGAAGATGCATTGATTGAGGAGGATATTATATTTCTAACCAACATGTGTATAGAGAAGGTTCCTATGTTCAAGGATATTATAAATATATATATATATATGGGAATTTTTAAGGAGAGTTTGTATCAATCATTTTTAAAATTATTGAAAAACCATATTTTTTATAGATGATAAAGAATTTTCAATCTAATGATGAGAACCTCCATAAGGAAATTAAAGTTGTGAATGATAGAAATATAACAGACTTTGTTTATAAATATAGTGTTCTGATGTTTGTAAAGTGGATATTTATTTCGTCTATACCAGAAATTAAAACATAATTGTTGGAAAATTACCATAGCTCAAATTTCTCTACACACCCTTGCAACATAAATATTTATAGGGACTTGAGTGAACATTTTATGTGAGACAAAATGATGTCTAAAATTTCTGTTTTTGTGTCCATATGTTTGGCTTATAAAAATGAGAATGTTGTGAGGAATAATCATAAAGGAGTACCACATCATATTCATGTGTGTAAATGGGATGAAATTACTATAGAAATTGTCACGGGACTACCTAACACTCCTAGGATGAATGATAAAATATGTGTTATTGTGGATCACCTAACCCAATATTCTCATTTACTTGATTTAAGGGAATAATGGAAACTTGATTGCCTCATAAGGATATATATTAATTTTTTTTTAAGAATTCATGACACACCTCTATCAATTGTTTTTGATTGAGATCAAAAAATTATATCCAAATTATGGAAAAGTCGCCAGAAAGATCATAAAACGGATCTTCATTTAAGCACTGCCTTCCATACACAAATTGATGGTATGTCTGAATGAATAACTAAAAAAATGGAATAAATGTTTAGTTCATGATCACATTACCTTCAAGTTGTGTGGGATTAGTAATTTCCTTTGGTATAATTCTCTTATAATAATTATTTCCATTCATATATTCAAATGGAACCATATGCATTATTATATGGAAAGAGGAATCACACACCAACATGTAGAAATGATGATGGTGATAGGAAACTCATAGGCCTAAGATTTGTTGAAGATTAAGCATCAAAGGTAATGTCTATTCATGATCATATTAAATCATTAAAATCTAGGAAAAAGTGTTATGTTGATAATCAAATAAATGATTTAGTGTTCCTTGTGGGAGATAATGTTTTATTGAAATTACCTCCATGTAATGGTTTTTTAGGGTTTGGTAACAATGTTAAACTGAGTACCAAGTACATTGGACCCTTTGGGATTCTTGAAATGGTTGGAGTTTCATCTTATCGTCTCACAGTGTTGCCAAATCTCTCAAAAGTACAAGATGTGTTCCATATATCTACACTAAGGAAATAAATTCCAAACCCATATAATGTGATCACCACTAATAAAATAGGGTTATAAAATGATCATTCATACTCTAATAAAACCCATCTATATTATTGATATCATTTAGCAAGTGTTGAGTAATTAGATGACTCATCTAGTAAATGTTCTTTGGAGAAATAAAAAAATGAAAGAAGTAACATGGGGGCCAAAGGATTCTATAATGGAGGGATTCCAAAATATATTTAGAATTTAATACCCCAAATATTTATAGGATTTATTTTTGGTATTATGGAAGAATGTATCACCAAATAATTTATCATATTTTCCTTTTAGAATATTTTTTTTTGACAGCTAACAATTTACACAACACCACGTTTAGAAAAAACACTAGTTAGTCATGATTCAAATAGTAAATTAAATTATAATACATTTAAAGAATTTATATATATAATTTATATTTTATATAAAAAATGAAATATTTTTAAAATGATTCAATATATTTTATAGTCATAAGATATGATCAAACCGAATTTTACACAAAAAAACTGTATTTTTATGAATGTATTTTTATCAACATTTAGTGGGATATATATTTCAAATTTGAATTTTGAAACTTTTATAAAATTAATATGACTAAAGAAACATACATTTTGAAATATAAACATCAAAATTAGGTTAGGTATGATTTTCGGTATCTTTATGAATAATTCCATTTTTTGATGTATAGTAAAAAAACTGAATTCAAATTCAAAATGGTTTTTTATTCTATATTTTTTATAAGTTTAAATTATATTATAAATTTTAATTAAGTCAATTTATATAAATTATTAATAAATTAAACCAATTGATATCATTTAAATCAATTTAACTTTTAAATTGGATGTAAAACATAAAAAACTTTTGGACCTTTTTTACTTTTAAAAAACTGCATTATCATCCCATCTATGGGATTTATTTTAAATTTTTTTATACCACTTGTGTGACTGGAATATATAAAAATGGATTACATTTTTTTAATAAAAATAATATGTAATTTATAATAAGTTCAACAAAGTTTTTTATAAAAAAACAACAATGAATGTAATTAAAAATAATTATACTGATTTAGAGAAAAATTATCATTACAAGTGACTAAACCTTAAAATTAAGGCCCAAATGACCTATAAACCTTTCCAAAACCATTTTATGGACATATTTTTACCATATAGTCCCTTTTATGTAATTTTACAATTATTTGAGTAAATTTTAATGTTAAAATTTTGGTTGAAATTTCCTTTTCATAACATTATAATAATACCCCCTTCTACACAATAAAAAAGAACACACCCCTCCCCCCTTATGTACACCTATAAATATTCTTGGATATCATAATATCAACTGAAATAAGTTCCAAAAATCCATCATCCAATCCTTTAATCCTATTTTTGGGAATAAATTTATCGAATGAATCCCCTTAGTTCAAACTAAAAGGGGTTACCCAAATAAGTGGTAACATGCTTATTCGATATATTTTGTTTTTTATAAATTATCCACCCCCTTAAATCACATTATTAAATTATTAAATTATAGAATATATATCAAAAATATATTTTGGATTTTTTATATTAAATTTTCTACCTACACTTACACACTCTTCCATCTAATGGGTAATGAACTTACCGATTATGTGTACAGTGAACTATCGCCTCATGAAACGATGATTGTTTTTTTCCTTTACCCCCATTCAAGGTAGTGAATTATTATGGGAACTATATTTATATATGAAATATATGATAATTATAATTTATTTATTCTTATTTAATTCTTTTACCTTTATTCATTTTAATTTTTTGGAATATTATAACTTCTTATGTGGAAGTGTGGACTACCACCTCCTCAAGGAGATGTGATTCATTCATATTTTATATGGACTGTGGAAAGAATGGTTTCAAAAAAGTATTTGAAATATATTTCATAAATATGATACTGTAATTATAATATAAATATATATATAATTTACATTTAATTATTTGTATTTGAAAAATAAATGAAATTAGTGTTCATCCATACGAACGACATACTGTCTACATGAACAGTGCATTTCATTTATTATATTCATGTATTATGGATTTTTATAAATATATATATAATAAATATATTTGATATTTAAATATTTAATTTCATTATTTAGATTATTATTCTATGATAATAACAACAAGTCACAGTTCAAAATATACATGATAAACTAGGCGATTAACTACTAAAATAGTGATAATAATGTATTAATATTAACAAATGTATAATAAGATATTATAAGGTGATAATATATTATATCATAAATAATAATATGTTTTTATAATAATTTATTAACATTTTCTAAACCATTATACAGGAGGTTAAAGGACCTTGACACAAAAGGAAACACAATGTAAGGGTTTTTGTGTCAATTTACATTCCATTTTGAATTATTAGTTACAATACACAAATTCATATTATTGTGTGGTATATACAAGAAATTTGTTATTAAATATCATTATTAACACATATTTCATTGCATTTTATGTTTTAATTTTAATTATCTCACCCAAAGGGTTTAGATTTACGTTTTACAAGTGGTAAAAGTTACCTTTTCAATATTACATTCATTGGTGATTGTTAACTTTATCATGAGACAATAACATTATTTAAATAAAATTTTACTATATTTTTTCAGAGATATCATCATTATTAGGTTATGTATATTTTTATTTCAAATAATTTATTTAATACTTACATATGGTGTTCACTTTCACAGTTATTTGATTAATTGGGGAATTATTGATAAATATTTATCATCTATTCAATACTGATTCATTTTGATAGGAACCTTGGTTTTTAATTAAATAGATTATTTGATATATGATGAATGTTTTTCACATTAAATACATTGGTTTTGGACCATTTAGTGGAAGAAAAATTAGTTGGGGACTGATTAATGCACACCCTTGATGCATTAGTTGGCTCATGAAATTAAACAATTGTGAAGACCCGTAAAATTCAAGGGAAATTTTTTCTTAATTTTCTTTGGAATTTTACAAGAACGCGGTTTCTGACGGCACCAGATTCCGAGGCCCGGAGTGCCCGGAATCAATTTCCGAAGATTGGCTCGGGTATGTTCAGTGAACGAACGAGCGGGAATTTCTAACTTTTGATCCGGTGCTCTGAATTGAAATCCGAGGACACAGATGAACTCGCAACACCGATATTCGCTTAAGGAGACCTTTTCCGAGGTTGCGTTTATTGCGGGTTAGGAGTTAGTTTTTGGGAATTTAGAATAAGTTAAATAAATTTGTAGAATACAAATTTTATTTTAACTTGTTGTTAGTTTTTTTCTCAGAAAGGGGGTTAGTGGTGGGACCCACATCCACTTAACCTCCCATGGGAGGATTAAGTGTGGTGGGGCCCACATGAAGCATAACTCTTCACCTTCTTTTTTTTAAACTCCCTATAACCCCTCTTTAATGGACTTGAAAACTTGGGTTATTAAATGGGTTAAGTTGTTTAATTTCAAACCTTTGAATTTCAAAATGGTTTGGTTGTGTAAATAAAATAAGTCCTTAGCTTATTTTATTTGGGTTATAATTCTCTAGCCACCTTGAGAGGTTTGAAGAATTCTCTCCATCTTCTTCAAAATTTGATGAAGAACGCGAAGAACATTCGGACATCGACGAAGAATGCCACATTCTCGGGAATCGTCTTCCGTGACGTCATACCCGTGTTACCGACGAAGTCTTCTTCCACATCATATCTTCCGCGATGATTTCCCGCGACGAAATCGTCGTCAAAGAACTTCGAATCCTCGCTCACGACATCGACGTCCTTCTTCTGTGACGCTGACCACCGCGACACTCATCTTCCGCGGGTCATTGACGATCATCGTTCTTGAAACCGAGGTAGGGGTTTGTTGTTGATTATTTATTTATTCTCGTTCTTGGTTATAGCATGAAAATCTTGAGGATAAATTTTTAAGTGTTATCATCTAATGAGAGGGGGGCCGGACCGCACAAACACGGCCGAATCCCCCCTCCTTTGTTATTGATTATTATTTTCCTTGTGGATGAAACGAGATGGTGTGGTGCTGTCGCACCACGCGGGAATCATTCAACAATTATTGTGCGGCGCCGTCGCGCCACGCCGTGGAAATATTATCATGAACGCGACGCCGTCGCACCACGTCGAAGGAAATCGAAGGCGCCGCGACCGGAGCGGGGCCGCGGCGGAGGGGCGCGGTGCCGTCGCACCGCGCCGGACGACGAAGGCCGTGGCCGGTTACGGGCCGCTGCGGAACGAGAAGACCAGCGGCTAGCCGGGCCACCGGTGTCTGAAGCTAGAAGGGGGACTGGCCTTGCCAGTCTCGTTGAGGAATGACCGGCCGGCCAGGTCGGGCCGACCGGAAGGGAGAAGAACCGGGGGAATTAATTCCCCCAGCTGGCAAAAACCGGCCTCCCATAATGGGGGGGGGGGGGGCGTGTACACCAAGGGGAGGGGGGGGGGGGGGCAGCGCCCCCCCGTTTTTCTCAAAGACAGGCCCCCACGTGAGGGGGGCCGTTTGATCCGAGGCGAGGCATCCAGCCACGCCACCAGCCGGGAAAGGCGGGGCTTTGCCCCCCGCGCGTGGCACCCGAGCGGCGCCCTGGCCGCGCCGCCATGCCGGACCACGCCACCGTGCCGGGCCGCGCCGGACCGCGCCGCCGGCCAGGCCGGGTTGGACCCGGGTCGGGTCGACCCAGTCTGGGCCGACCTAGGGGGGTCGGGCCGGGTCAGCTGGGACCCGGACCCCCGTTTTCGAATCGTCTTCGGTCTTTTTCCCATAACTTGAGCTACGGACCTCCGATTGATGAACCGTCAGCGGCGATTCGATCTTTGGATCGAGATGGTCGATTCGGTATATCACACTCAAAGTTTCTGAATACTTTGAGTTCGGTCGGGTTGGTTCGTACACGAAACCAACTGGGCCTTCGGAGCAGAAACGCTCATATCTTGAGCTACGGACGTCTGATTGACGTGTCGTCAGCTTTGTTGAGTTCCTCTTAGTGAGACGGATCTTTTGGCATACTCCGCCCGGGGTTTGGACGCAGGTGGAGTATGGTCGGGATGGTTTTGCCTTAAAAACCAACCGGGCCCCTGGGACGAAAAAGCCAATAACTCTCAGACCGGGCGTCCGATCGACACGCCGTCTGTTGCGTTGAGTTCCTGTTGACGATACGGAACTTTTGGATACATCAACTCTGGACTTTGTGACAGTTGATGTATCAGCCTCTCGGCTCGTGAGGCGGACCCTCCCGAACGAGCTTGCTGTGTGTGGGAACCCTAGTGCTGGCTGCAACTATGACTACTACTGCTACTGCTACTGCTACTGCTACTGTGACTGCGACTACGACAGTACAGAGATCCTTGGTGGATTCGACGACGACTACAACACTAAGCGATCCTATGTGGATCAGTGCTACAGGTCCTATGTGGGCCCGATCCTGTGTGGGTCCGATCCTGTGTGGGTCTACGCTCAGCGGTCCTGTGTGAACCAGCGCCTACAGGTCCTGTGTGGGCCCGATCCTGTGTGGGTCATTGCGGGGGTTAGTTACCTATCGATCCTTCATGGGTCTAAGGACATTGATGGATCAGAGATCATCTATATCGTCTTTCGAAGAAGTATACCTGTGTGAGCTGAATCCTGTTGCTTTCCTATGTGAATTGAGTTGTGCTATCCTGTGTGGATTTCGTTTTTCTTTCCTATGTGAATACGTTTACTTTCCTGTGTGGACTGAGTTGTACTTGGGCTCGACGGTTGGAGTGTATTGGAATTGATGACTTAGGTATATGTATGGGAATATACCTAAGAAGTGTCGGTTGTTACTTCATGTTTGTATCTATCCTTTGTGGTTTATCCTTTGTGGATTTTGGGAGACCTACGGGGGTCTCGGGGTCCCTATTAAGTAGCTTATACTCACCCCTGCATGGGCTATGCCCGCACTACGTTGTGTTGGTTGCAGACGACGGACAATGTTGATCGTGGCTGAGGCTTGCAGAGCAGAACGATACCTAGAGGTGGACCACTGGGCGGGACGTGCTCGGAGAGGACGGCGGGACCCGAGGAGTAGTGGAGCTATCTGTACCCACCCTTCAGGTGGGATATCCAGTGGACGGCTTGGTGTAGCGGCTTTTACTTTACAGTTGCTGTTTTCCCATTCGAGTTGTACTTTACATTCAGTTTGGGTTTGTATACTGGCCCATTTAATTTTCCGCACTTTTAGTTGTACTCTGTTTTTACTTAGTGTTTACTTTTCTGCTTGCTTACTCTGTGGTGCTTGTTTACTTTATGAAGGTAATGCCTTCCCTTTTTACCGGGATTTACGCCTTGGTGCTTGTCACCAGCCCCTGGCCTATGGAAGGCGGGCTTGGGGTAGTCACGGCACGGGTCCCGAGGACGGGTCGTGACAAATTGGTATCAGAGGAGTTCGGTTCTACCGCGAACTCTGATCTTTTCTATGTGAAGAAATAATTTTTAGCGTATTGAGTGTGGTTATCAGTCCAGGGAGTCCAGTGTTGGTGCGGCGGCCGACGTATCCGTACACCAGGACCCTGACAACTGATTTCCGTCTCAATGCACGAAAACATTGATTGCGTGTGTGTTTCAAAGTTTTCTTTGTGATTACTTTATATCACCTCACCAGGTATACTGTTCTGACCGTGGCACACCTGTTTCCTTTTCAGGATGGCCCCACGACGGTAGCCAACTAGGGTTCCGAGAGTTGAGCGTGACGACAGCCCACCGAGCGACGAGGCCTCGGTGCAGGGCCCTTTGTCAGCAGTGGCACCGGCGGTAGATCTACCCGCCGAGCCACCGATGCTTCCAGCCCCTAACGATGCACGTCTCCTTGGAGCTCTGCACGAGTTCCAGCGCCAGTGACCGCCTAGGTTCCGTGGGGAGACGGACCCCTAGGGAGCAGAGGACTGGCTGGAGGCAGTGGTATGAGTTTTTAGGCTAGTGAGGACACCTGCAGACCTCATGGTGATCCTCGCTGCGAGCCTACTGCACGCAGCAGCAGGACGATGGTGGAGCTTGATGCTCCAGGTGCACGATGAGGCATCTCTACTTTGGACGGACTTTGAGAGCCTCTTCCGCTCGGAGTTCATCCCAGCCACCCCTCGTGCGGTGCGTATCCAGGAGCTTCTTCTTCTGCGGCAGGGCAGCATGACGGTCGCTCAGTACTCGGTGAGATTTACTGATCTCTCGCGCTACTCGACCGACATGGTACGAGACCCATTCTTCCGGGCCCGGACCATCGAGCAGGGTTTGAGACACGAGATCAGGGCATCGCTGATCTCCCTCAGCATACCGACTCAGACAGGAGTACTGGAGCGGACCCTTTTGATCGAGAGCTTCCTTGCTGAGTCTACACCAGCGCCGCGACCCACCGCAGGGCGGCACGTGGCAGAGTCATCTGCAGCAGGCAGTCGACAGATGACTCAGGGGTCCAGGCATACCAGACCTTTAGGAAGACAACCTCAGGACACTAGCTCAGCAGTGCGGGGCACACAGCGAGGAGCCAGTCTTTCGAGAGGTAGGCAGTGCTACTTGTGCGGCGGGCAGGGCCACATGGCTCGTGACTGCCCGACCCGCCGTGCTGAGGAGAAGAAGATGGTTGAGGGACCACCAAGGCAGAGGCAGAGGGTCGACCGTGGCGGTCCGCAGGGAGGAGGCGGACGAGGCAGAGGAGCTGGCCGAGCAGCAGGTGGTGGGCGATGCTTTGAGGCTCTGCCACCACCACCAGGAGGTCCACCCTGACCACAGGGAGCTGGCGGGCAGAGACAGGCACAGCTCCAGGCAGCAGAGGCATATGACCACGGCGCGCCAGAGATGATTCGAGGTACTATTTGTGTCTATTCCACCCTTGCTCCAGTACTTATAGACACATGATTGAGTCATTCTTTCATAGCTGGTGCCCTTGTTCGGAGCTCGGGGATTCCGACAGAGTCGTTGGCTCGATCCTTACCGCTAGAGACTCTTACGGGTGCAGACTCGAAGATTACGCACTGGTGCCGGCATTGTGAGCTTACTCTAGGAGGCGAGAGCTTCGGCTGTGATCTTCTTGTAGCAGCATCGAGGCCTTACGACATCGTCTTGGGCATGGATTGGCTATCTACGGTCCATGCACAGATTGACTGTTTTAGGCGCAAGGTGCGATGTGTACGCACTGACGGGAGCAGGTTCACCTTCACCAGTGAGAAGGGAGCCTTTGCAGCACAGGATGGACTTCCGAGGAGGAGAGGACAGCCCATCACTCATCAGTTGGCTAGCCTCATCCTTGGAGAAGTTGACGTGCGGAGTTCTGGTTTTCCTGCAGTGGTGGATCAGTTTGCGGACATTTTTCCCGACGACGTTCCAGGGCTACCTCCTCGCAGAGAGGTAGACTTTTATATTGACCTGTACCCCGGGACATCCACAATATCCACTCCAGCATATCAGATGGCCCCCACCGAGCATCGAGAGCTACAGGTACAATTGGATGACTTGCAGGGGAAGAGGTTCATCCGACCCAGTGTTTCACCCTGGGCTTCCCCGATATTGTTCGCCAAGATGGCGGACGGGAGCATGCGACTTTGTGTAGACTATCGTCGCCTGAACCAGGTGACAGTGAGGAACAAGTATCTGCTACCGAGGATTGATGACCTCTTTGATCAGCTCAAGGGAGCATGGTGGTTCTCGAAGATAGACCTCAGGTCAGGCTATCATCAGCTCAGAGTCAGAGACGAGGACGTGCAGAAGACGACCTTCAGATGACGGTATGGCCACTATGAGTTCTTGGATATGCCTTTCGGTGTAACCAATTCTCCAAAAGTGTTCATGGCTCTCATGAACATGATCTTTTAGCCATACCTCGATCGATTTGTCGTGGTCTTCATCGACGACATTCTGATTTACTCTACGACTGAGGAGGAGCACGCCTATCACTTGCGAGTTGTACTAGACACACTCCGAGAGCACCCGATTTATGGTAAGCTCTCGAAGTTCCAGTTCTGGATACGTGAGGTCCACTTCTTGGGACATGTTATCTCTGAGGCGGGAGTTGCAGTGGATCCTGCGAAGATCGAGGCTGTGCTAGCTTGGGAGCCACCGAGGAGCGTGACTGAGGTTCGGAGTTTCTTGGGACTAGCTGGATACTATCAGAGATTCATGCCAGACTTCTCTAGAGTTGCAGCACCACTCACATCTTTGAAAAAGAAGGGGAAACCCTTCGTGTGGTCAGACAGATGTCAGCAGATCTTCCAAGAGCTGAGATAGAGATTGACCAGCACACCTATCTTGAGGTTGCCTGAGGAGGGAGTTGGATACGTAGTTTAGTGCGATGCATCAGGGACCAGACTCGGTTGCGTCCTGATGCAGGAGCGGGAAGTTATCGCCAATGGATCATGTTAGTTGAGGCCGCATGAGAAGAACTACGCTACCCATGACCTGGAGTTGGCAGTAGTAGTATTCGCTCTGAAGACTTGGCGACACTACCTGATGGGCGAGTGCTTTACAGTCTTTTCTGATCATCAGAGTCTCAGGTATATCTTATCGCAGAAGGACCTGAACCTGAGATAGTGGCGATGGCTCGAGTTCCTCTAGGACTATGACTTTGAGATAGTCTATACTCCTGGGAAGGGGAACGTGGTAGCCGATTCCCTCAACAGGAGGACGAGCATTCAGCTACTCGAGGAGGCGACGGAGTAGCTAGCCTCTTTGCAGATATCCTTCGTGGATAGAGATGGATCATCATTCCTTCAGTCTCTCACAGTCACCCATCCACTACTGTAGCAGGTTAGAGAGGCACAACGTGAAGACGCTGATTGTGAGACACGGCGTGCACAAATATCCTTGGGACAGGCACCTGATTGTTTCTCCCTTGGAGCAGACCACGACATCCTTTTCAGAGGACGTACCATGGAACCAGTCGCTTTGCGAGAGGAGGTGCTGAGAGAGTTTCACACTTCTCCTTTGGCGGTACATCCTAGAGTGGTGAAGATGTACCAGGATCTCATAAAACAGCACTGGTGGCCGGGTATGATGAAGGCTATAGCATAGTTCATTTCTCGATGCCTCACCTGCCAGCAGGTGAAGGCAGAGAATCAGGTACCTGCAGGCTTGGTACAGCCCTTGGAGGTCCCGAAGTGGAAGTGGGACGAGATATCTATGGACTTCGTGACTGGACTTCCACGCACTTCCAGAGGTCATGACTCCATCTGGGTGATTGTCGACCGACTCACCAAGTCGTCTCACTTCTTACCCAGCAGAGAGCAGGGCTCAGTGGAGAGCTTGGGACGTCTCCACGTTCAGGAGATTGTACGGCTCCATGGTGTGCCATCATCTATCGTCTCCGATCGAGATGCTCGCTTTACTTCCCGGTTTTGGAAGGGGTTACAGGAGGCGTTCGGGACGCATCTACGTCTGAGCATAGCCTTTCACCCTCAGAAGGATGGTCAGATGGAGAGGACCATTCAGACTATCGAGGACATGCTCCGCGCATGTGTCCTCAACTTTGGTCGTAGCTGGGAGGACCACCTACCGTTGGTGGAGTTTGCATACAACAACAGCTACCACTCCACCATCGGGATGGAACCGTACGAGGCGTTGTACGACCAACTTTGTAGATCTCCTTTGTGCTGGACAGACCCTGGGGAGTCAGCACTTGTTGGACTGGAGATGGTCCAGGCCATGACAGAGAAGGTCCAGGTCATCCAGGAGCGAATGAGGACAGCTCAGAGCCGGCAGAAGTCATGCACTGACAGGAGGCAGAGGCCACTAGAGTTCGAGGATGGTGACCACGTCTTCTTGCGGGTCTCACCTCGACGTGGTTAGGGGAGATTTGGCTGAGGCAGCAAGTTATCTCCGCGCTTCATCGGACCCTTCCAGGTCCTCGGCAGGATTGGCAAGGTGGCTTGTCGCCTGGCTCTACCACCTCATTTGCACCGGGTGCACGACGCCTTCCACGTATCTCAGCTGAGAAGATATGTGCACGACCCGACGCACATCATTGACCATGGGGAGCATGACTTTGACGATGGGGAGAATTTTACGGAGGTCCTGGTGGAGATAGAGGATCGAAAGGAGCGGGTCCTACACGGGAGATCGATTCCTCTTGTGCGCATCAGATGGCAGCACGGGAACCTCTAGGAGAGCACATGGGAGCGGGAGGCTCATATGCATGCTCAGTACCCTCATTTATTTCCCTAGATTTGATGTATCTTTACGGGGACATAAACCCCTGAGGTGGGAGTAATGTAAAGACTCGTAAAATTCAAGGAAATTTTTTTCTTAATTTTCTTTGGAATTTTACAAGAACGCGGTTTCTGACGGCACCTGATTCCGAGGCCCGGAGTGCCCAGAATCAATTTCCGAAGTTTGGCTCGGGTACGTTCAGTGAACGAACGAGCGCAAATTTCTAACTTTTGATCCGGTGCTCAGAATTGAAATCTGAGGACACAGATGAACTCGTAGCGTCGATATTCGCTTAAGGAGACCTTTACCGAGGTTGCGTTTATTGCGGGTTGGGAGTTAGTTTTTGGGAATTTAGAATAAGTTAAACAAATTTGTGGAATACAAATTTTATTTTAACTTGTTGTTAGTTTTTTTCTCACAAATTGGGCTAGTGGTGGGACCCACATCCACTTAACATCCCTTGGGAGGATTAAGTGTGGTGGGGCCCACACGAAGCATAACTCTTCACCTTCTTTTTTTAAACTCCCTATAACCCCTCTTTAATGGACTTGACAACTTGGGTTATTAAATGGGTTGAGTTGTTTAATTTCAAACCTTTGAATTTCAAAATGGTTTGGTTGTGTAAATAAAATAAGTCCTTAGCTTATTTTATTTGGGTTAGAATTCTCTAGCCACCTTGAGAGGTTTGAAGAATTCTCTCCATCTTCTTCAAACTTTGACGAAGAACGCGAAGAACATTCGGACATCGACGAAGAACGCCACGTTCTCGGGAACCGTCTTCCGCGACGTCATACCCGCGATACCGACGACGTCTTCTTCGGCGTCATCTCTTCCACAACGATTTCCCGGGATGAAATCGTCGTCAAAGAACTTCGAATCCTCGCTTCAAGACATCGACGTCCTTCTTCCGTGACGCCGACCACCGCGACGCTCGTCTTCCGCGGGTCGTTGACGATCATCGTTCTTGAAACCGAGGTAGGGGTTTGTTGTTGATTATTTATTTATTCTCATTCTTGGTTATAGCATGAAAATCTTGAGGATAAATGTTTAAGTGTTATCATCTAACGAGAGGGGGGTCGGACCGCACAGACACGGCCGAATCCCCCCTCCTTTGTTATTGATTATTATTTTCCTTGCGGATGAAACGAGATGGCGTGGTGCCGTCTCACCACACGGGAATCATTCGACAATTATTGCACGATGCCATCGCGCCGCGCCGTGGAAAGATTATCATGTACGCGACGCCGTCGCGCCGCGTCGAAGGAAACCGAAGGCGCCGCGGCCGAAGCGGGGCCGCGGCGGAGGGGTGCGTTGCCGTCGCACCGCGCCGGACGACGAAGGTCGGGGCCGGTTTCGGGCCGCGGCAGAACGAGAAGATCGGTGGCTATCCGGGCCGCCGGTGTCGGAAGCCGGAAGGGGGATCGGCCTTGCCGGTCCCGTTGAGGAAGGACCGGCCGGCTAGGTCGGGCCGGCCGAAAGGGAGAAGAACCGGGGGAATTAATTCCCCCGGCTGGCCAAAACCGGCCCCCCATAATGGGGGGGGGGGGGGGGCGCAGATACACCAAGGGGGGGGGGGGGGCAGAGCCCCCCCGTTTTTCTCAAAGACAGGCCCCTACGTGAGGGGGGGCGTTTGATCCGAGGCGTGGCATCCAGCCGCGCCGCCAGCAGGGAAAGGCGGGGGCTTTTCCCCCCGCGCGGGGCACCCGAGCGGCGCCCCAGTCACGCCGGACCGTGCCGCCATGCCGGGCCACGCCGGACTACACTGCCGGCCGGGCCAGGTCGGACTCGGGTCGGGCCGACCCAGGGGGGGTCGGGCCGGGTCGGCCCGGACCCGGACCCCCGTTTTCGAATCGACTTCGGTCTTTTGCCCATAACTTGAGCTACGGACCTCCGATTGACGAACCGTCAGCGGTGATGAGATCCTTGGATCGAGATGGTCGATTCGATATATCGCACTCAAAGTTTCAGAATACTTTGAGTTCGGCCGGGTTGGTTCGTACACGAAACCAACCGGGCCTTCGGAGCGGAAACACTCATATCTTGAGCTACGGACGTCCAATTGACGTGCCGTCAGCTTTGTTGAGTTCCTATTAGTGAGAAGGATCTTCTGGAATACTCCGCCCAAGGTTTGGACATAGGTGGAATATGGTCGGGTTGGTTTTGCCTTAAAAACCAACCGGGCCCCTGGGACGAAAAAGCCAATAACTCTCAGACCGGGCGTCCGATCGACACGCCGTCTGTTGCGTTGAGTTCGTGTTGACAATACAGAACTTTTGGATACATCAACTCTGGACTTTGTGACAGTTGATGTATCAGACTCTTGGCTCGTGGAGCGGACCCTCCCGAACGGGTTTGCTGTGTGCGGCAACCCTAGTGCTGGCTGCGACTGTGACTGCTACTGCTACTACTACTGCTACTGCTACTGCTACAATGACTGCGACGACGACAGTACAGAGATCCTTGGTGGATTCGACGACGACTACAGCACTAAGCGATCCTACGTGGATCAGTGCTACAGGTCCTGTGTGGGCCCGATCCTGTGTGGGCCCGATCCTGTGTGGGTCTGCGCTCAGCGGTCCTGTGTGAACCAGCGCCTACAGGTCCTGTGTGGGCCCGATCCTGTGTGGGTCATTGCGGGGGTTAGTTACCTATCTATCCTTCATGGGTCTGACGACTTATATGGATCAATGATCATCTTTATCGTCTTTCGAAGAAGTATACCTGTGTGAGCTGAATCCTGTTGCTTTCCTCTATGGATTAAGTTGTGCTATCCCGTGTGGATTTCATTTTGCTTTCCTGTGTGGAATATGTTTACTTTCCTGTGTGGACTGAGTTGTACTTGGGCTCGGAGGTTGGAGCGTATTGGAATTGATGACTTAGGTATATGTATGGGAATATACCTAAGCAGTGTCGTTTGTTACTTCGTGTTTGTATCTATCCTTTGTGGTTTATCATTTGTGGATTTTGGGAGACCTACGGGGGTCTCGGGGTCCCTACTGAGTAGCTTATACTCACCCCTGCACGGGCTATGCTCGCACTACGTTGTGTTGGTTGCAGACGACGAACAATGTTGATCGTGGCTGAGGCTTGCAGAGCAGAACGATACCTGGAGGTGGACCACTGGGCGGGACGTGCTCGGAGCGGACGGCGGGACCCGAGGAGTAGTGGAGCTATCTGTACCCACCCTTCAGGTGGGATCTCCAGTGGACGGCTCGGTGTAACGGCTTTTACTTTACAGTTGTTGTTTTCCCTTTCGAGTTGTACTTTACTTTCAGTTTGGGTTTGTATACTGGCCCATTTCCTTTTTCGCACTTTTAGTTGTACTCTGTTTTTACTTAGTGTTATTTTTCCGCTTGCTTACTCTGTGGTGCTTGTTTACTTTACAAAGGCAATGCCTTCCCTTTTTACCGGGATTTACGCCTTGGTGCTAGTAGCCAGCCCCTGGCCTATGGAAGGCGGGCTTGGGGTAGTCACGGCACGGGCCCCGAGGATGGGTCGTGACAACAATTGTCCGAATCGGAATAGTTTACACTGTCTTATCATGATGGCGAAGGTGTCATGTACTAAATAAATAGAACAAAAAATAATTAAGAAATTAATTTATTGAGAATTAATTTATTATTATTATCCATGTTATTATTTTCTCGACATATCTATGGATACATTTCATTCTTATTTTATGGATTAAATGTAATGTGTTTCAGTTTCTCACCATTCCATATTGATTATGATTTATCTAGTTATTTGAATGTCATGTGTTATCAGTTATTTACCATTCCATGTTATTTTAATCTTATCCATTCATTATTTATTCCTCTTTAATTAGTTATATTGATCATTAGAACTCTCCCTTATTTTTTTGATTTCCTTGGATTATAAAGTAAAAATATATGATTAAGATTTGAGGGCTGCTATTTATTTCATTTTATTTTTGTTATGTTTTATTTTTTATTTCCCAATATAATATGGGTATCATTTATGTGATTTGGTTTTCCATAAATACAAAATTGTTTGGTCCCTCGGGATTTGAAGCTTTTATCTATTCCACTGTAATAAATTAATGCACTGATTGTGGTCATTATATGGCTAGGTTGTTACGACATAGGGGGAACCTATTGAAGGGTTTGAATGGGAATCCATTAGATAAATAATAAACTAAAACATAAAAATAAAATGAAATAAAATTAAATAAAAATAAAAGGGGATCGGGCATAGCCCTATCAGTTAATAAGTGTTTATGCCCTACCTAAGAAAAAATATTCATTCTTGACATTATGTCAAATAAATAATCTCAATCCAACACTCCATTAAATGATATATCTGAAATAAAATGTGAGAACAAATTAATATTTAAATAATTAATTTTTAATTTTTAATTATTTTATGAGAATTCAAATAGATCAGAATTCCACCAAACTCATTTCATAGGGTAAAAATGTGATTCATGGACCAAATGAGTGGTTTAGAAATTTTTTTCTAGATAATATTCTTGGGAAAATGACCATTTTACACCATTCATGCATCTAAAATAAAATATTCAATTTTTTCACAAATTTTCAGTTTGGGAAAACTAGGGTCCTCACAAACTCCCCCCAATCCATCTCATCTCTGAGAAGCCTTATTGGTGAAACTAATATCCATTATCTAATCTCAATTACTACACAACTACACCAACTTGAATATCCAAAAACTAGTATAAAAGTATAAAAAACTATATCTTACAGTGGAGATGTTCAAATATAACTAATCTGGAATTCCCAACCATATGAATATCCATACAGTCATATAAAAAATTGTCATCAATCTTAACATCCAATATAAATCACTGAATTTCAAGATAAAATGAGGGTCACCACTCATAAATTACCACGGTTGAAATCCATATCGTTTTTTACCTTATACCACTCCTCTAGAACAACCTCAATAGGTTCCTTTATCAAATTAGGGATGATATTTTAAAAGGAATGGAGATTGACATTATGAAAATTCTCCCTCAATAGACTCATGATGATATCCAGATGGAGAACGATCGTATCTAACTATGATTATACTATGATTAACTTGAAGGGTGTGTACCACTCCCGCCTAGCCATTCTCACATCAAAATGGGAAATATTTTCCTTTTTCCAATGCCTAACACCACATCTCTCAAAAATGTGTGTTGAGATCCAAACAAGGTTCAACCATACCATGGAACCTATTGTATATCCAATGTATCTTCTACTACAATGTCACATTTTACATTTAACTGCTACCTTCAAGAAACAATGGCTAAGATAATTTTTTGAAAACATAATTCCTCATCTCAAATACAACCACTCAATGATTTATGATTTAGATGGTACCACATGAAACCGACATGTAAAATTATAACCAAACTCATTCTATTATGAGTATCCGATTACAATTCCAAAATTATCATGCTATGTGGAATGTCATTCACATTAAATAAAAATGTCCTTTATAAATCATAAAAATTATGAACCTCTCTTTCTCTGGTAATTAATCAACAACCATCTATCACCCGATGTTGCCACATTCTACATAATCTGCTTACACTTTGAATAAATTTGAAATAGTTCAAACACTTATAAACATATCCATCCACCTAGGTAGTCCTACCTCTTGAATCTATTATTTATTCCCAAGAACCTGAGGTGACTTTTCTAATGCCAAAGGCTTAAACATGCCTATTGAAAAAAAACTAAGCAGAAAACATACATTTATCTCAAACCAGCATATAACCAAGATCACAATCTAAAAATTGATCCAAAAAACTTGGCCATTCACACTCAAAGTGTTCACCTGATAAAAATAACATTTACCTAAATGGTTATGATTCATAACTAAGGGCCTCTAAGTCTCCCACCTATCCCTAATAATTGAGTCTCTATAAAGAAGGTAAAAATCATAATAAACCACAAGGGCCAAAATCGCCAATATGGACTACAGGGGTCGAATCCTCTCTAAAAATCCCCATAAGTCACTGCTCCCTAGAGTTTATGATATAATAAAAAAGTGATATTGAACAAACACTAACCAGGAATATGTATACAGTAACACACCATTGAGTTCTTGTACCAAAAAAAAGTCTTAGTTCCAAATGGGATCCAACATCGTGATCTGACTAGATTTCCATTACAAAAGCCAGTTAAGTATAATTTCATTCCAATCAATAATGGAAAAACAATATAATTTGGATATATATTCCCATTAATTTTTATATTTATATAAATATGTATACATAAGAGTAAGGTGAAATAAATAACATAAATCGATAGTAGTCAATCCATTAGTCTATAATATTGATCACCTTGAAATCATGTGAAAATGAAATTCAGTAGGATTTTGTTCCACACACGCTATTTTTTTATGTCGATATATATTTTGATAATAACAATTGATAAAACCTACTTAATCCAATTCTAAAAATGTCTCTAAAAAAGTGACACCACAAAGGGGGACATGTGTCCTAATGTTGGATCCACTCAAACTCTACTATAATAACTATAATAGAGGATACCATATAGGGAAATCTGAAAATTGTGGCATTGATCTAGAATTCATACAAATAAATCCATTTGTAATCTAGTCTAATGCCTAACTCCTAGGTATTATTCCACAAGTAATCATTACATTAAAAATCCTATAATTCCAAAGTTACATATCCTTAAGGCGATCTATAAATTGAATGATCTCTATATCCATGTACATAATCAACATCCATTCATATAAAGAGATCAACAACCCCATAATGAGAAAGCACATCTAGGTTATGTAATCATTGTGCATCCACCAGACTCTATGGAGAATCCTAGGCATAACTTTAGGAGAGAATAATCATCCATCATGTATGATTATGAAATTTAGTGGAGCATCAATACAAACCACAAGAATGAGCGATGAGGTGATCCATGTTCAACATATGATCATGTAAGGCTCAAAATTTAGATCCTAAGATGTGCCTCTAGAAATCGTGATAATGTAACTATGAATAATGTTGTCCCAATAGCTAGATCTAAAGAATCATGTATGGGAATCTAAATAATGTATTAGTTAAATATGTAGGATTAACATCAAGATCCTAATAAGTATATCTGATCATCCCAAATAATATCAATAATAATTCATAGAAGGAAAATTCAAGGTAACACATCTGGGAATTATAACTAAAAAACCGATTCAAAGAACAATGTATTGGAATGAAAAATATAAATTTTGCATTATGTTAGGCTAATCAACCAAAATTAGGAAGCACATATTTCTATCATCCGTGAATTAGAAGAAAACAAGTGAATGCATAAATAAAAAATGGAGGGTGGTCGAACTCCAAAACCCACCACTACTACCACAACCTCCTCGTATTATAATTTAGTAATGGGTTGTAAGGTTACACCCAATATCATCTCTACCCAATCCTAAAATACTGGCTCTGGGTTGGCCAAACATTTAAAACCCACTCAATACCTCATGTCAAGACACTAAATATGTATCCTAAATGAATTCATTTAAATTATACAAGTATAATAGGCATACTACATGGATCCCAAAATAAAATTAAATAGGTAGATGGATTCTATAAGGGATTCCCTAGGTCATCATATAAGTCAAGGAACCACACAGAGGTCCCTTGGTAACAACATTTAGGTATAGGAAATCTTCATGGGGTCAAAAAAACTAATATCACATCCTCTAAATACATAAAGGAAAATATTTCAAGGGAGACATCACATAAAGAAGTATTACAAATCTTCATCCAAGAGGGATATGCCATATCCCATATCATATGAAATTATTACTCTTATGAGACAACTATATTCGATATTTGGAGGAAGAACCTTTTAGTTAAACAAAAAATCCCTAAAACGCCTCTTAGGGGTACTTATATCACCTCAATTGTTTCAACATTATGATATTGGTAGGAAAATTATAAAAATGGAAAAATATTGGGTCCAAATTTGACTCTAGAACGTAAAATCACTGAAAATCATCAAAAGATAGATTATTGTGAAGTGCACTATTTGTAAACCAAGTACATGATATGTAATTAAAAACCAATTTCTTTTCCATATAATTCTACATGTATTGGCTAAAATAGAGTCTATTTGTGTAGAAAAACACAATTTGGACACACTTGGGGTCTTGTTGAGTAATACTAAATGGTAATTTCTCTCTATATAGAGTGTCTCTCCAAGGACCCTATCAACATGTCCACGTAAATTTATAGGTTTCGTACTCAATATAGAATTGGCTTACTTTCCAAATCTCATATGCCTAATTACATGCCTACACAACCATGTACAGGTCTATACACTACTGCAAGAAGTCCACTCAATGTTCATGGCATGTACTTTTGAAAAGTCATCTTCCCTTGATAGTAGGAACACACGACCATTCTTCGATAAACCACAGGTTCTGTACATCGGTATTCCTAAATATAAAAACTTCTTTTTCTCATCAAAATTTATAGATCATCCCACTTTGGGTCCAAACAAATCATAAAAACGAATTAAAATAATAAAACAATAAATCTATGGGGTGTTTTTTGAAAAAAAAGTAAAAATATCACAACTATGGGGGGATCCTCAAATGATTCTCATATTTAAAAGATCTATGGCTGTCATGTGAGGTCTGTCTCTTCCTAAGATACGGGCCGTTACCTTTATTCCCCTCTCATTCCTTCTCACTCTCCCTCTCCACTCTCCACTCTCTATCACGGTGAAGGAGCACCTAGAGGGGAATGTGTAAGAAGCCATGAGAGAAATATGAAAATAAAATAGAAAAAATATATGGATGAAAAAGAAAAGAAAACAGAAATGGGGTCTAGGTATGTCCATGATGTCTGAACTATGATTATGCCCCACCTAGGAAGAACTCCCCATTCCAGACTCAAAAAAATAGACAAAATTTTAATATAATTCTCCATTTTTGTTATATAAATTATTTATAATGTTTAAATATATTAATATTTATTTAATTAAATATAAAATATCAATTACTCCAGTAAAATTAAAAATATTTAATACCGCCAAAAACCCTATTCTGGGAAAAATATGGTTGTCCAAAAAATTATCCGAGAACATATGATAATGAAAAATGGCTATGTTACCCCATAAAAGCATCAGAAAGAAAAACATTATTCTCAAATTTTATTTCTGGGATAACACATGTTCGTATATCACTAATGATAATCATCACAATTTTATATCCATTTTTTTGATTCCCAGTTAGCACCTCTCGAACTCTTCTAGTATAAAAATGAGTAGTATTGATTGGATAATAACCCTATTAATTCCCTAAATCACCATTATATGAAACATTTATGTATTTCTCCCACAAATTAAATGATTATTCCATATATTCTCTACTAATGGTGGTCTTTGTCATATCAATTATTCACTAACATTGAGATCCAAATTTTCATAAAATTGGTTCACTAACCTTGAATAGTTTGGCATATTGTTCTCACTGAAATTCACGGCCTAAAATTTCTCCTATAAAGCCATTTATACTTGTGTATTACCAGCATTTATCTTTTTTAAACATGATTTTCTCAAACCCAACCAAATAAATTTAGATATGATGCTTTAGAGGTTCAATGATGGTGCTAGAGCTATCTTTATTTTTCTTCATGTGAGGAAATTCTTGTGTATATGAGAACTCAAGTGTGTGATTCATTCTAACATTATTATACTTATATTTGATAGATTTTGAGGATAGTTCATGGTTTATATATAAAACAAAAACAAGAGAGTTTTATGTTTCAAAATAGATATTAGACTTCAAATACATTTTAGGGTATTTCAAATCATTTCGGTATTTAAAAAATAATGTAATAGAATTATAAAGTAATATATAAAACTAAAAAAGGGAAGGTACCTTGAATAATCTTGAGCCTTATAGTATCTTGAGGAAACACATTTTCTTGACCTACTATATGAATAACACTTCATAGTATCATGCTATAGTACCTCAATGCTCTTAGATAAACAGACCCAATGAAAAATGAAATTCTCAATAGATTTTCAATGTAACTCCACCAACTGCAAGTATAAATTTTAACAATAACTCAATAATTGTTATATATATTAGGATTATAGTTAATTATGAAATTAATATCATAAAATACACTATATTAAAATGAAATTATAAAAAAATAAGAGGTAATATGCAACAATCATAAGAATAATTAATTGAACCTGTGATATTAAATCGTTATCATTTAAAAACTTAGAAACAAAAATAACATAAAAACAATTCACATATAAAATAAAAAATAGTATTTAATCAATATTAATTATTTTATGATATAATTCATTCTCTAATCATTCAATGAATTTGAGAGAATATCGAAAATTCATTATTAGTTTATAATGAATTCAAGAGGGATATCACATTTTTTTAATATGATATATAAAAAATTGACTCATTATTTAAATGTATCTAGTCAAGAAATTAGGTAAATTATAATTCAAAAAATATATAGAACAATTATTTTAATAATATATATGGAGATGTAAAAATTTATATCCATATTCTAGTAATGAGTGTTTTATCAAAAAACGTTGTGCAGGAAAACTATTTATAACTATGTTCTTTTCTTTTGTCATGAACATGGAAATAATATTTTTATTTTCACTATATAATGAAACTAAACACCTTCCAAAAAAGTGTCTTGTACTAGGATATCATTTTATATCTGTCTTATATAAAAAAATCAGTTTAAGATAATCTAATTGGATTAAATAATGTCCTCTAGATTAAAAAAATCCAAAATTAATTATATTCTTGAAGTATTTAAAAATTATTTTAACAATATTAAAATGTGTTTCCCTTCAATCTTCTATTAAATGAGCATAAAAAAACACACTAAAAATTAAATTAAGTCTTATAGTAAATATGTATTTCAAATCATAATCAAACCTCTCTAAATAATTTGACCAAATGGTTTCCTTGATTTATATAAATCTAATTTATAGATAACCCTCATTGGAGTATCACATAATATAGTTCTACCCATCCAAAAAAATTAAAGATATTTTTTGGATATATATTTACTTAAAATAATTCCATTAATGTTAGGTAAATTTTCAATTCTATGAAATAATACTAAAAAAAGATATAATTTCATTTCAAATTCATTTTTCATTAGTTTTGATAATTCAGAACAAAAAGTGGGTTTGTATGAACCAAATTAATTTCACCAAAATAAATTTGTACAATTACAACATAATTTGAAATTATTTTAATTAATAGTTTATGATCATCAATAACTTTTAAAAATCCATTTGAAATCATAAATGATTTGAACTTATCATACCATGACTGAGGGGCCTCTTTTATACCATAATGTGATTTTTAATGCTTAAAAACATAATTGGTAAATAAGGAATGAAAAAATATGTTATTATTAAAAAAATACTACATGATATATTCTTGTAATAATTCCCTCTTAACATAAATTTGAAATAGTTTGTAATTAAGACGTTCTACATAATCTAGTAGAAGTATAATTGATTCATTTATTTATACTAGTGAAATGGTATCTTCATAATAAATAAATTTTTATTGACTATAACCTTTGGAAAATAACCAAACATGGAAACTAACTATTGGGAAATATTCCTTAACCAAGTTTCTATACACTAATTTAGCGCTAATAGTATAGTAGTTATTTGGTGTTTTAAATTGTTCCCAAAAATTATTTCCTTCAAACTAATTCAATTACTCTTGAATAGTAATTAAATAGTTTTCTTCACTAATTACATAAATGATGCAATTATTTATTACTTGAGACAATAATCCTTTATGTTCGACAAGGTTTCTATGAGAGGCTGTTGTATGAGTTACTTTTTCTAAATCTCTTAAAAACTATAAGGGATAGTTCCAATGGGTTATAACTACTCAATGAATTAAAGATCATGGTTCTCACATGTCCTCTCCCAGGATTGAAAGGTTTTTTGGACACATATATGTGAATTTTAGGTAAATAAGGGACATTGTTATAGGTTTTATAGGTAATAATGATTTTCAAATTTGATATATCATCCTCAATGTTTTTTATAGAAAATTTAGGATCATGTGGATCATCCTCATAAAAATTAACACGTACATATTCTTTTAAAAATTAGTATTATAATTAAAATATTTTATATGATTTACCAGGGTTTTAATAACTAAGGAAAATTCATACCTAAATCTCAATTTACATTTTTTTACTGATTACTTATTTTATTTTGGGAAGAATAATTTACAACTTAATACTCTAAAGTAATTATCCTTTGGTTTTCTGCTATTTCCTAACTCAAATTTATTTTTTAATAAGAAATGATTTATCATAACCTCATAAATCAAATAATAATATATATTCCTAGATGAATCCCAATAGTGGGTATGTAATTCTTATTCCTTAATAATTTTTTCTTGAAATTTCATAGCGAGTTTTGAATGTTCTTTCAAGAAACCCATTTTTAGGGGACTTAGGATCACATAAATTATTAATATATCCATGGTGTAAACATTTGGTTTCAAATTATTGATTCTAAAATTCATAACCATATTAATTTCTCAATGTTTTAATGTTAATTCCACAATGGTTCTCTATAGAGATTGTATATTTTTTGTAAAATATGATAGAGCTTCTCTTTTGTGAGAAATGAAACATAGCCATCTTAATCATGAATAATAATGAAAAATAAAAATATAATAATGGTTTCCTCATAATCTAGAAACTAAATAATGACAAAAAAAATCCATGTGAACCAATTCTAAGAGTTGACATCCATACACCTCTTTATTTTGTTTGAATGATATTTTCTAGTTTATTTAATTTTGATAAGGATTTCAAAAAAATTTCTATAGAAAATTACTATTTTAGTAAATCCTTGACTAATACATTATTATCTATTGTAATTTGTAAGTGTGCATTACAGTGGAATATTCTTCTATCCCACAACCAAGATTCTCTATTAAACATACATTAGCGGGAAAGATTTTTTTATAATAAAAATCCTAAATTAAAATTATAAACATTATCATTTTTTAATTTAGTAATAAATAAATAATTATTGGAATCATAAATTTTATTACCATTGTGAAAAAAATTCTTATTTTAACCATAATAACACAAATGATATATATTATAAATGTTATATCATAAAAACCCAATAACTAAAACTATAGAAATTATGAATGTTTTAGTGTTACCAATTTGACCAAGGCCAATTAATTTTCCTTTTTCAATGTCAATCAATGATAAATATACACCATACACTATCATTGGGTTCTTAAAAATGTGTAGTCTCTCATAAAAAATGTGGAATATAGAATTTTAAGATACCATATTATTTTAATTAGTCTCTTAAATCACCTGAATTATACAAAATTAATCATGAAATGATTTTACCAGTTCGAATTTCTTTAATACATAAAGGTTAGATATTAAATATTTATGAATTAACATTTTTTACATTATTATTAACAAAGAAATTAATGTATTTTGATAAATAATGTATTATTTTTTCAAAAATAAATAGATTTATATCTATAATAATAGGTTCATTTATCCTGATAGATTGCTGAAAAATTCTTTGAACATGGATCAATGTAATTAATATACAGATTCCATTGTTATCCATATTGGTATATAATTCTAGTGTTAATTTTGGGGTTTTTTTAACTTCCCAACATCATGTAAAATATATGAGTACCATTTTTAATTTTATCATCCTCTTTTTTAAGTTTATAATTTTATGAATTAATCCCATTATTTTCATTTCATATGATATAATTTTTTCATTATCAAATATTCAGAACAATTTTAATATTATTAGATAATACATGAACCATTTTTAGTTTTTTATTATTTTCAGTCATTTCATTCATGGTATCTTTAAGTATAGAGAAGTACTCAAATAATTCATCATTAGAAACATCATATTTTTTTAATACATTATTAAAATAATAATAAATAGTATCTTCTACCTCAGATGATGTGTTTATGTAGCATGTATTAGCTTTTCACATGCATCCACTCAACTAGAGTTATAATCAATAAATTTATCCTCAGAATTACAACAAGTAACTTTCATTACATTCTTTAGTTTCTTTTCTATATCATTATATTTTTTTTATCTTATTATAATTATCATCTATAAATAATTTCTTTTTATAAACATATAATGTAATTCCACTACTGAATTCATCCGTTTTCTAGTCTTTCTCCTAGTTTTCATTCCTATTATACATTCTATTATAGTTATACATTTAAAAAAAATCTTTTTATGAATTTCTTAAATCTTCTAGTTAGATGACCCATGTATGTATCACTATCATAATCTGATTCAATACCACATGTTCTATCATTCACCAATTACAATTATTTTGACCCAGATTTAATAAATTCTATAGTCGTTATTTTTGGGCCTACATCTTCATTTCAAGCATTCAATTCTTCATTGTGAATCATCATCTTTCAAATAATTTTCCTTAATTTTACAATTATACTATCATAGGATTATTGGATAGACACAACTATACTTCTCCCTCTATATGTTAAACATCTATGTAGTCTTAAAACATGACTTTTCTTTCATATAGGATGTCAAAGTGACTACATGGTATTGATGATCTCATTGAATATGAAATAAATTTTAGAAATGGGATTTTCATGATTCATTTTAAGATATTCATACATCATATTATTTTTGTTCAATCACATTTATTTATCATTTGTGGTTCTCTCATTAGGAAAAAACTTAAGTATATCAAATTATAAAATAATGTGAATGACAATATATTTTATAAAATTAGTCTTCAACTAATTAACAAACTAATGCATTCATAGCTTTGTAATTTCAATAATAAGAATATTTTTTTGTAGTATCACATTATTTTCAAGAATCTTTGGGAGTTATTATTTAAATTATATAGTTTTTTAAATATCAACTCACATGATTTCTATATTGACTATAATTTTCATTTTCTATTAAGAAATTTTAGTCGAATTTTATAGTATTGTTCTATTTTAAGCATAACCATTATGTTAAGAATCAATAATTATAGTGTATTAATATAAAATAAAGATCTATTTATTATAAATTCATCATGGTTAAGGTAAACTTGAAATATAGTGAGATTTTCTAGCTATAATACAAAATATTTTCCCCTTTGGAATGCACAAGAGGTGGTGTGAATTGAGCGTCTAAGATAAAAATTTCTGTTTTGAAAATGAAAACCTAAATCCCCCTCAATTTTCATTACTGGACTTGTTAGAAAACATATTAGGTGTGTATAATTTTTTAATTCAAAATATCTTCTCAAATGATTCCTTAAAACCTAAATAAAACAAGTTTATCTTTTAATATTATTTCACTCCTCCAATAAATTGTATAAAAATCACCTATAAAAGATAAAAATCAATGTATATCTCACATTCATTGTTTTAAACAACATTCTAAAATTTATAATCATTTTCAAGTAAATATAAAACAATTGTTGAAAATAATCATTTAAACATGCAACATAATAAAGAAGATGTCATCTATAAGAGGGATCTCATTCCTCTCCACTTGATAGTTAGAAACTAACAAGCATGATCATTGAATATAATAAATAGATCTGCAACCTAGATCTGGTTTTATGGAAATTAATACTAACAAGTCCATTATTAGCTAGAAATATTTCATATTTATACATGTGATTGTCAAATATAACGTAATTCAATTTAGAATATCATATTACTCTGATTTTAGTATGATATAGGTTCTATATAAATGTGTAAGAAACATAATCACACGACAATACAAAAAAATTATGTGATGAGAAAAAAATAAATTAGGTTTTATTCACTCCATGATATTATATTAGGATTTGAAAAAAGAGAGGTAGTTATTTTATCATTCCTCTTAGATTTTAAAATTTTTACAATAAATAGTGTTATGTCGTGTGGAAGAAAAAATTTCAGTGATCACAAAACCATAGATTCCATTAAAATGTAATTATTCATATTACTTATTTATAGATCATCCTTAATTATTCCTTTACGGACAATCAAAATGAAATTATAATAATATGTGTGGGAAATCAATAGATCTATTACATTGAAATTTCTTAAATGATTCAATTTTTTCACAATATAGGGGAATAATGAATTATAGGTTTTTGAATTATAAATTTTCCGCCAATCCTTCTGGTTCATATATGTCTATTTAAAAAATTATTTATTTGGAATAAGTTAGATCAAACTTAGGGTTGATCAAAAAGTAAATTCAATTGAATATTTTTGTTGTCTCTAAATCCTTAAACAAGTAATTTAAAAATAATTTAAAATTTTCAGACTATCTACCATGTTTTATTAACTTCATTTATGTGGTCGATGAATTTCTTATGGAGGTAGCTTTTCCACTTGTAGAAAAAACAAGTTTCAAAGAATCAGTTAAATTTATTCACTTTCTAGGTCAATTTATTATGCATTAAATCAATTATATATACAGAGTAGGACCAAAGCATGATAATATTTTAGATAAAATCATTATTATTGAATACCCATCACATCATAGCTTTGATTCAATATACATTCACTTGACTATAACTTGTGGTTTCCTAACATATGGTCAAAATTCATTTTGGTTGTTTTTATTTACTTATGGTTTATTATCCATTGTCACATTCACAATAAGACTTGATCAACCCATTCATAGAGCTGATCCACACTTAGAATATTTTTAATGGAAAATATATTTCCATCATTAAAACAAAATTTAACAGAATTTTGATAAACATGTTTTTTTATTATTGAAACACAGAATTTTTGGAATAATACAATAGATAACTTGGGAAACTTTATTGTAACAAATGGCTTACAAAAGTGAAATAAGATTCTTGAAGGAAACAATGGAGTAATATTTCTAGAGTAATTTTAGGATTAAATGAGATTTGAATTGGAAAAAAGTGGTATTGTCTTATATGTGAAAATAAGGAACGTTTATATTGAATTTGAATTTAGGTTAGGGGTATGGATGGAATCACAAGAGATTAGGTGATTAATGTGAGGAAAGGTTGATTATGCATGAGGACATGACCTTACAACATCAAAAATATATTCTAAAGGTTAAATGATTCATATAGGCTTATCAAAATTAGATCCCCTTTATGTTAAACATTTTTACCTGTATCACCTTGATTAAACATTTACCATGTCAATTATTTTGCTCCTAAAAATATAAGATTCACCCCATTTAAAAATATTGTTGTTCAAATTCTGAATTTCGAGTTCATATAAATAAATTTTGTTTCTTAATAAATAAAAAATTCTTTTTTAATTTAAAATACAATATATATGAAATACTATTTTTGTATAAAAATGTCTTTTAGAAAGTAATTGTTTTTTATTATTTAATTTTTCCCACTAAAAATTAACTTATTTTTATAAAAATTATACATTTAAATATAATATTACAACCATTAAAAAGATGACTATAATTTTTTCAAATAAAAATTACTACACATTTATAAAAATAGGTCTTTGAAAAATAATTAATTTGTAATGGAAAATAATATTTACTTTCCTGAAAAAAATTATAATAATGATGAAAATGAAATTATTACAAAATTTGGATATGGAGATTAAAATATGAAGATAATTTTATTAGACATAGTTTCTATAGTTTATAAATATTATTCTTTAATATAAGTATATACTATATAAAAAAATTTACCTTACTAAGGTATTTTTTCATAAATAAGATTTCATCATATTCTATTCTATGTAAAAAAAATATAAAAATTAATTTATTTGTAAATATATTTTATAAGTATATTCAATATTATTCAATTGTGATCAATTTGTTTAAAAATGAAATTTATATTAATATAAGGTATAATCCATCAAAGATGTACTCTTTATCAACATGTAATTTTATTCAAAATTCTCAAAATTTGATTTATTATTTAATAATAATTAAATTCTATAAAACATTTTATATTAAACCCAACAATTAATATAATATAAAATTAAATTATATGGAAATGAAAATTGTTTAAATTTCATGTAATAATGAGAATATGAAATTTATTTATAGATACAGGAATATATAATTATATATTCTACATATAAATCCCCAAGACAATACGACATGTGATATATGGTTAAGATATGAAATGTAGGTTTTCATAGGTGAAAATATTTCTAGAATCGTTCTCATATTGATTTATGTGTTCTTGAACTTCTCCCAAAAAAATATTTCACCCTAGAAAAACATATTTGTGTTCATCTTGGTCTTGGTCTAGGGGAAACCCTAGTAAAGATACCTTCCTTCAATACTCAAAAAAACTTTATTCGTTAGGAATACTTATACTACCCGATGTTATTCATTTTTTTCTTTTCTACATATATTTCAAAAATTAGGTTACTTGCATTTATACCCACCAATTCAATTGTTATGATGTAACATTAATATAATCCCAATGGCTATATAAGACCAAAAATCATATATAAGGGTTTTATTTTGTTCACAAATATATTTATATAACATAAAATTATTCGTCCAATTTTATTTCCATTCAACATGTCTATTTTATTTTAAATTCACTTCCTCCATTCCATACTTTTTGTTGGGGTTATGATCTTCATAGAAAACAATGTTCCTGAATATATTAAGTTCATGGTAATTTTAAATAATTTCAATTTTATTTATCTTTTATTATTAGTAAGGATATTATACATTGTATTCTCATATTACATTATGTTTTATGTTTCATTATAATATTTTATAAAAATAAAATTAATAAAAGTTTATTTTAGATCATTGTTTCATGTGATGTAATCTAAAAAATGTAATATTTTATTAACGGAAAGTTCATAAAAAATCCATCGGTGTTATGTTCTCCCCATAAATAATTTACATATCTAAAATTTTATTTATTCATCACTAATGAAATATAATATGGTACTCATGAGATAAAAAAGACCCGAGATAAAATATCAACCTCGCTATTGGTGGTAAGATTGTGAAACAAATATTTTCCCTCATAATCAATATATCCACTATATTGGATTTCTATATAATAATTTGAGATAAACACCTCTCATTATTTGGTATTAAGACCTATATATGTGAATTAATTTTCCTATAGTGTTCCTAGTCAATAGTGCATTGTTATACAATCATAAAATGATTAATATAAGAAATGTGGATCTTTCATTTTGAAATTGATATGGAATCTATGTAGAGAGTGTTAATCAAAGACAAAAATCACATCCAATTCCATATGAATACATTATAATGGTTCATAATGGGAATTTTAACGACCCAAATTATATCACATGAGAGTATCGAACTAATTTTTTAGTTAGTTACACTTTTTTCACTATGTAAATATCATGTTAATACTCACCTATCCTTTTTATGGTTATTATCCCTATGTTAATCTATGTTACTAATTATATCAATATTTTTATATCCATATATAGATTTCATATCTAGGAAACCATACACACTATTTTTTAAAAAAATTATAGATTTTTCCTACATTTATGATTATCCATATGGATTTTCAATAGTGGTTTACTTTCATGATCCCAAAAAAACTAAACTAATCCGTAAAAATTGAAATACCTAACTCTCATACCAATTGAAGCACCCTGGACCCGCACCCCTAGATTAAGTGCTAAAATAATTATTTATTTCTTGGATATGATACCGTGTGAGAAATCCCAAGATACAATTTCATATATTTCATGAATTTTAACCCTACATATCTCAAATTATCATCAAATCCTAAAACCTAATTATGTATTATCTTAATGGATTATATATATATAAATAAAATTTCACATAATTAATTTTTTTTCTCCAAAAAAGTATATTTATTCAATACTTCCTTATAAATATAATATATTATATATTTCATTGGGGAAAAGGGAAACTATATAATGGATCATTTCAAACACAGAATATGGGAAAATCAAATTAACATGTCATTAAAGGTTTGATCATTAGTATGTGAAAAAATGAGTGTTAGAGAAATATCTAGTTATAATGCATGGACGAATAAGATTTTTACATGAGTAATATTTGATGGAATTATAAACACAAATGGTCCAACAAAAAGCATAGAATTTGAATGTAGAAAACAAGATATAGTAATCATGTTCCATGATGTACAACATAGGAATGTGTCACAATATAAAATGATTACATATCATGGGAACATATCGAATGTGTGAAGCATAACCACTAGAATAAGGGAACATAACATGATAGATCACGAATCACTGTATATTTTCTTCAATATATGGGCTAGTATTCGCTACCCAATTCACATAAGATAGTGGAGCCAAAATCACAATGAAATTCACATAACATAGTGCAGTAGGAATCACAAATTTATTTCTATAACATAGTATAATATGATTCACTACTCAATTATCATAACCCAATAGATAAGTAATCAATTCATTATTACCATAACATAGTGGACCAAGCATGACTACTCGATTCTCATAACATAGTGAACAATACATCTATACCTGATTACCATAGTGTAGTGAGAAAAATTTCAAATTTACCATAATTATATAGTGAGATATAAGAACATATCCATTGAATTATAGGGTGATATAGGAACCCATCCATCACTATCCATGAATATTCTTTCAACATGAAATAAATAATCAGTTCTATAATGAATATTTAATTGAATGAAAATGTGTTTATAAAAATTTCCAAATGGTGTAATATAAAAAACATCAAGAGTTAGATCTGTTGATATAAAAAATTCAATTTCCCAAAATAATAATATCCCAATGGAAATTAGAGGGTGATTCATAAAAAATAACTATATATAAGATTGATATTTTGGAGTTAAATATAAATTTTAAAAAAATATAAAAATATTATTTAAAAAAAATTCATTGCAACTTCAATGAGAGAAGAAGTTACGAGTCACTTTTAGAAAGGCAATTTTTTTGGAAAATGAAGATATAAGTGTTTTAGAACTTTATATTAATAAAAAATATAATAATTATTATATAATGGAAAATAATTATTATTTCAACAAATATGTATTGAAAAATAAAATATATATGCCTAAAAGAAAAAATATATTGTTTTTAAAAAACATTATTGAATCAAAAATCATTAAAAAGGTTAGTAAAATATTATTTTCAATTTTCTAAATAATAACCATGAGTTTCATAATATATAATACATTTTTATATGTCAGAAAGTAAAGGTAAAAGTATGTTTAAAAAATTAATATGGACAATGAAGAGAAATATCCATTAAAATGATTAGAATTATTCATAACAATGTCAAACTTTAATGAAGAAAGATAAAGTTAAAAAGAATAAATTTATATTAAAATTTAAATTCACTAAAAATATAATTTTAATACAAAGTAATACACATATGGTATTTAATTGGTTATATTTTAATTTCATATTCAATAATGTATGATTTTGAATCAAATAAAATAGTTGACTTTAGAAACCCCCTGGTGTATGTAATAATATTTGATGTAAGAATAATTCATAATAGAGTTTTTTGGAATGAATAGAAAATATGTAAAAATGGATGTTTAAATAAGATATAATATAATTATATGGTCAAATAATCCATACATTTAAGGATAAATCTTGAGAAGAAACATTTTAACTCAATAGAGAAAATTATGAGATATGAAAATCACATATGAATTTGGTAATATTTCAATAAGATGAATAATAATTAAGGAATAATGAATATATATTTATATTCCATGAAATAAACTTTACAAATGTCATTACTATCCATTTTCTAAATATATACCCCATATAAAAGTAGAATATTCGATTAATATGAAAAAAATTCCAAATAAAACAAAATCATGGAAAACCCCACACCTTGGCCCTCAACTTCCACAAAAGAACATAAATATAATATATAATAAACCTAAAATGTTAATGAATTATTTCATGTTTATTCATAACTATTTCCAATCATACTCATTAATTGTAACCATTTATTAAAAATTTCTTAATAGTTAGTTGTTTATTTTCATTATCGGATGTTAGTAACCTTTTTGGATTCATAAAAGTTTCATAATTAATATATTGATAATCATACATTGATTAAAACTTAATTATTAATACCTTATTAACTTATTTGACTATATTTTTCCATAATTTTTAATAATTTTATAGTTTCCTTTAGCAAGAGTTTTAGATATTATTCCTGAAGATGACATAAGTGGAGTGCTTGTTTTGGTAATTTTTATTTAAGTAATTATGATGTATTTATAATGAGTAAAATATTAATATTACCTTCAAAAAAATTACTTTCGTATTAATATAACTACTATTTATTCTGACATAATCATCCTGGATAAAAATTTACATCATCATTTATATAGGAGTCTAAAATATACCTAAAAAGAAAATAATATAATTGATGAAAGATCATTATTATAAAGTTATTTTAATATCACTATTCCAAACCAATAGTGATATTATTTTAATTTTATTGAATATATAAATCATAATTTAGAATATTTTTATATATAATATTAGATAATAACCTATTATTTATAAATAATAAAAGGGTTTTTCTTATTGGTATGTTTTTTAGGCGTTTCAATTTAAAACTAACAATTATCATTAATATTATTCCAAGAAATAAAAATTTTCCTTTAAATGATATAATTAAGTTAATAAATATAATATTTATTTATAAAAACTATTTTTTTAATCAACCATGATATATGGTGATAAAAAATAAAATACATCATTCATGGAGGTGGTAGTCCTCATATAGAATGAGTGACATTTTCATTTCCCTATGAATGTAAGTAAGGAATAAAATGGATATTAAATTAATATAATAACTATTTTTTAAATTTATAATACTTATTTAATTATATTAGTCTATTTAGAATAGGTTCTGGAGAGGGAAGATGATAAAAATCGAGAATATAATGACAGGGAGTAGATAATACTCATTTTTAGATTTTGAGACAGATCTTGAAAGAACATTTAGAGATGGACTGATTGAGACACATTATTTAAACCAAGGGGTAAAAACATGTAATAATATTTCAATAGAGAAAAATGGGTATGTATTTAGGAATACTATGTTGAATAAGTGTTTCATTAAATGGGGGTAAGTGAGTTTTTTTATAGGTGAGGGACATATCCATGGAATTAAAACCTGGGTGGTGGGTAAGGACCTAATCACACGAGAGTTAGGTGTGTTAAGTTGATAAAGCTTGGAGAGACATAAGTGTATGACTTTAAAACCTAATATAGGTCTTATATAATGCTTGTGTGTTCTGTAATCATAAAACAATTGAAGAAATCTTTAGTATACCATTTTTACCCTTATAACATTGATTAAACATTTACCATCATAATGATTTTTTAAAAACTATGAAATCACCCCTCTTACTTAATTTATAAATATTAATTTTGAATTTACACTATCTTTATAAGAATTAAATTTATAAATATGACAAAACGAGTTTTTCAAGTATACCATAATATATTAAAAAGAATATTGTTTTTTAAAAAAAATATTTTTATTTATTATGTATTTCTAATTTTTATTTTCTACAAATTCATTGATATATTGTTGTAAATATTTTTTTATAAGTTCAATTATATTTTTCAAGGTATTAAATGGAATTAATTTAATTTATTTAGATAATAATTACCCAATATTTAAACAATAAATTATTTAAAAAAAACTACTGTATCATGATATTTAATATATACTTTGGAAATTTATTTATATGCTAAATTTATGACAATAATAATTAATAAATTTGGATATTTTTAATAGAACATGAAAAAAATTATTATAATTAATTTCAAGACTGGGTGAAAATTAATTTTTAATATAAGTGTGTATATCGTATGAAATAGTTCTTCATAAAAAATTTATTTCTTAAAATAAAAATAATTTATTCAAATTCCGTTCTAAATAAATAAATTAGATGAACTTTAATTTTTTTATTAATATATATTATCACGATATTCCACATTATTCAATACTAACAAATTGTTTTAAAGATATTCAATATTTCGAAAAGGTATATTTTTTTCCAAAATTATTTTTTTAACAAATTTTTTTTATTCCTAATAATTTATATTTGGTTACTTATTTATTATGAATTAAATTATATAAATAAATTTATGTTGATTTTTTTAACATAATTGAAATTAAATTATATGTAAATAAAAAATCTATTATATTAACATTATAATGAGAAAATAAAATTCATTAATAATTACAGGATTATGTCCTCCCAACTTCTACATAAATATTATATCAAAACATACACAAAATATCTAAGTGTTAGATATTTAGTAGTTGTTGTCATGGGTGGTGATTTGGATACCAATTATCTTATATTGATTTTAATGAGCATGAGATTATCATGTAAAATATTTCTCTCAAGCCGCAATTATTGGAGTCTAACTAAGTATTTTTCAAGGGAAACATATAATGAAGTAACATTATTTTCAATAAAAGGAAAATAACCTTCACATGAAAGATATATAATTCTAGAAACATTATATTTCACCTTTCTTTATAGAATTTATATTGCTATTAATTGTGTTTATGACCACCAATTCAATGGTTATGTTTAATTGGTCATATAATCCCTACACCTATATATAATTGTAATGTTTCATTACTATTCAAAACCTCAAACCATTCATCCTATTTTCATATATTTCTATAAAAGTGTTATATTTATAATTCACTTCCTTACATTCATGATTGATTTGGTGTTACGTTATTTATGTAAAACCAAGATGATAATGATTTTATGATCATGGATTTTTTATTTTCTCACAGATTTATTTACCATGTACTTTTATCAATATTGTATGATATGTTCTATTCAAAATTTGTTAATTTTTATCATTTTTTGTATTATATAATCTCAATAAAGTATATATAATTTAATTTTAGTTGCGTGTTGAAAGAGAATAAAACATTTAAAAGTAGTATTTAATTAAATGAAAATTAATAAAAAATATCATGGGGTTACATCAATTATATATCAAGCTCTAAAAGTTCCTTTTCTGGATTTAGGTAGTAATCATCCTGAAATATGCTATATATAAGGTATATAATTCTATGGACTCAGAGAGGATTTAGAAAATTAAATTTTCTACTAGAACCATGTATGTGTTAGTTTATAATTGTTTCTATAGACTGGAATGGAAGAAAAAAATTATTAATTCATGATTTCATTCACATAGAATATAATAAGATGTATCGGGCAAAGAAAAGGGGAAATTTTGAGTTGACCTGTGATATCCCAATTTTTTCATTCTCAATAAATGTTATCCAAAAATTAATTTTGGTATTTAATATATTGGTAATTTTAATTTTTCTAAAAAAATAATTATAAATTTTTTACTCATTTTGGGACTCAATATATAGTAATCAAGAATCATTAGAAAGTTGAGGTGGTGGGTTAAATTTCATTAGTACAATGTTTAGAGAACCTTGTATGTTAATCACAAGTACTTATAAATTTACATATCTTTTTTAATACAATGACTTTTTTTATACCCATTTTTTTTATAATGATTAATATTTTTGATATTTTTAGTTATTTATTGTGGTTATAAATTTTTAGAAGGATCTTCCATTATTCGAGTTTATGTTTTTCTATAATATATGTGTCGTGTTACTGTGTATAGTAAAACTCATGGATCAACTAGAACCTAAAGTTATTCAGCTATTTTTATAACTACAATAAAAGTTTTCCAAGGGTTTTAATCAATAATCCTTTTTTCCCACATTTACATGGAAGAAAAGTTCTAGGATAGCATACATACAATAAAAAATTCCAAGCACCTTGGTTTGGAGAATTTGTGGATGGAATGTGACTGTTTTATAGTTGTTAACATTCTTATGAGTAAATAGTCCTTGAATATATATTATTTTAGTAAGGAATGGTTTATTGACTTGAAAACTTATAGAAGATACATTTCAGGGTTTTTCAGATCTATACAGAGGATAATAATGGGAATTATAATTTTTTTAAAATGTAAGTGTATAATGGTATCTCTTTGGGGACATTCCATCTAAATGATGATACTATTCACCTTCATTGCTACAATATTAAGGGTGATATTTATAATTTTTTGTAACTTTAACTTTTTGAATATTTATGTTAATAGTAGTCAATTTTTTGGAATATATATATCTAAGTTATCTCTCATGAATTCTTGGATTATAGATAATATATAGTTATATGTAGTAAGGTAATTTCTTTATGAGTATGAAATTATTAATATGATTATCATTAGTAATATGGGAAGGGGGTATGTGTGTTTATGTGTGTTTACGAAATTCTATAAAAGAGATATTTTATGATTATAATGATATTATTATTATTATTATTATTATTATTATTATTAGGTTTACAAAAAAATTGGTAACCATTATTCTTCACCCTAATCGATTGGAAATCACATAGAGGATGGGATATACAATCTTTTCCTCGAATATTTTATTTTGTTTTCCAAGGATAATCTAAAACGAAATTTCCTAGGAATTTTCATCTCTCTTTATCCTCATATTCACTATTATATTCTTCCTTCACAGTTCATCACCAACCAAAAATTCCTTGAAATAAGGATTTTGATATTTCAGGTTAAAAATTCTTGATTTTCATGGGTCTCTCATCCTAGTAAGGATTAATATGGCCTCCCTATCCCTGAGTAATCATTATTTCATGAAGGAATCATCGTTGCGGTATTTTTTAGGACTTTCTATGTGGTGGAATTTTATTTTAAAAACCAATGGTTCATGGGTTTTTATCTATTTTTTATCATATTAGTGTCTATATAATATTTTTTATGAAACTATATATATATATATCCACTTGTATATGTGAGTTTGAGTTTAACAAAATATTAATTTTAAATTTATTTTAGTGATATTTTGGTAAAAATATATTTTCATTCTAATAAATTAATTTATATTTCCATAAAGACTTATTATCATTCAATTATGTTGATATAATATGGATAAATTATAAATTATTTTTATAAATATGGTTTTAATGATATACATGTATAATTTTTCAAAATCTAGACTTTATTCAATAAACGTGTTTGATGAATTTCCCAGAGAATTGTTTTGACAAATCATTAATTTATGATTGATGTTTTATGAAATTCATTAATTTTTGAGATGTTTTCATGGTTTTATATTCTATTATTATTATTTGAGGTATATTAATTATGCTTTATACCATTATTTATTTTTGTGATGTTCATGTGATTATGACCCTTATATTATGGTCAATTCATTGGTCATATTGTATTGAATTTTAGGATATGTACTTTATATATGGGTTGTGGACTAGAATCATTATTACTGAGATTTTATTATATTACTATAGAATGATTGGGTAGTTATAACTAGTTTATATTATACATAGGATAGTTTCAAATAATATAGTTAATCTCATGGATCGGTAGTTGTCGTTTGGTGGGGGGAAATATGGCTTTGTCGGGGACTGTGACTATTAGGATCATACCATAGGCTGACTGAGGGATCCATGTTTATCTAGGTCCTAATTTATCATCCTAGAATTAGGTTGACATAACAAGTTTTCATATACATTATGATGTGATTTACAATATTCCATAAAAAATTATGTTCTATATTGTTTTTTTTCCAGGGATTGTTACTCACATTTTCATGGTTATATTTTTATTAAAATAATCTGTTCTTTATTAAGTGAATCACTTCCATATTAAATTTTTTTGGATTATCACAGAATTTATAATTTATCCCTTATTTCATGAATTTTTAAGATTCAACTACTTTTAAAAGAAAAAATAATGATCATTAAATTGTTTAAAATTTTATTTTCATTAATATAAGTGTTCATTATGTGTCTTATGGATTGAAATTGGAGATAAATTCACATAAGTGAGGGTTGTTTTATAACATAAACATTAATTTTTTCATTATTAGATAATTATGATTTCTGTAATGAACCCTCTAGGATTCCCTGGTACCATATTAACTAGAACATTAAATAAATAGCCCAACGGGAATTCCTGATCCTCAGGGTTTGTCAAATAGCACCTGGAATCATTAAATTTGAAAGTGGGAATGAATTTAACACCAACATAATGAAAAGAGATAAAAAAATCCATTATGAAAACAAGAAAAAAATCCATATGGAGAACTATATCATACGTCAAATAGGAAAAACGATCAAAAGTGAAACCTCAATGTAATAGAAAATATTATTACAACCTATGTACCAGCAAAAAACTCTTCAAGCACAAATATCAATAACTAGAAACACTTACAAGTGATTCATTACCCATGATCATACATAGAATGAGATAATCTAAAAATACCAAAAGGCATGTGTAGGGTGCGAGATAATATATGAGTAGGGTCTCCCCATAGATTTTTTAATAAAATCTGATAATTAATTAACAAAATAAATATTTCTTTTCAAATAAACAGGAATGGTTGTTCAAAAGAATATTTAAAACAAATCAAGTATTACAATTCAATTGATGGAAATACATTAAAAAATTTATTTAAAACATTTTATATAAAACATTTTACATACATTTATAATTCATGTGTAAAACTATTTCCAAAAAATATCATATATATCAATTATATCACAAATTTGCAACATGTTCATTTTCTATGTGGTACGATAGTTTGAGGTTTTGGTAATCCCTCGTGCACAAATAGTTATTATAAAAATATGTGTACAAAAATCCCATATAAAATTTTCAAAGAGGATCCCATCAGCATCCCATCAGGTATGTGGCCTACTACATGTGTATTATTATATTCATAATGTGTCAAGAGCATGTTATCCTAGGTAACATTCTAACTACGTTGGATTTCATGTGCTCTAAATATATTTCAATGATGGGAAATTATTTTTAAAACCGTTCAAAATATAATTCAACCCATTTTTAAATTCCAATATTCCAATTTCCATTTAAAATCAAATTGGGGTTTTAATAAATCATTCCTTTTTTGGACAAAACCAATGGGTTTCTCTCAAAACAATTTAAGAATTTTTTATCAAATAAAAATTTGAAAAAAATTATACAAATCAAATTCACAATCCAATTTCATAATTTAAATTCTACTATTTAATTTTCCATAATTTTCCATCAAATTCGATAAACACACCCCAATTCAATGGAATTGGGGTCTATTCGAAAATACATACCAAATCAAAAATAAATCCCCAATTCATTAGAATTGGGTTTTTAATAAATAAATTGAAATCATTTTAAATATATATCAATACATTTAATTTAATGAAGGAAATTTTAGTTTAATCAAATTGGCCATCATAAAAGGAACCACTACCTTGGGATCACAAGATCTCATAACACAAATCCCTTATCAGTAAACTCTATCAAAGAATGTCGGAGATGAATATATGAGGATCAAACCTAGAATCATGATTTTAAACAATATGGATTTTATCCTTCAACAAAATAGTGATCTATTAAACTATACGAAAGAGAGAGGAGTGAGTGGTAGAAAGAGAACAGGAAGAGGAAATTTACCAAGAAAGATATTGGTCATCATTTTACTAGAATAGATTCACTTTAGGAGGGGTATATAGGGGCTAAAATCACCTATTCAGTGCCTCTAAAGAATAATATATTTTATTAGGGTCATACAATTAGATTATTCAAAATGATGGTTTAGAATTTTAAAAATAATTATTTGATTAATTAAATATCGTATACATGGTTATCTAAGAAATTCCACTTGGTTAAGAATATTGTGTGCCATAACCATGCACCTAATTGTGTCGGGTTTCATGGATTCTCCTTTTTGGGGCATGGTTTTTTAATCAATGCACCAACAATGAAAACCCTTACTGTCTGGGTTTTCTCATTTGTTACAAGTTGGATGCATAGTTTGGGTAAACCATGTGCCAACCATGAACAGGCCAAAAGACCATATAAATTTAAAAAATTTCAACCAAAGAAACCCTAAACATAAACCACTAATTCATGAACAATTGAGAGATTTACAAATACCTAAAAATATAAACAAGATGATATAACCTTGCATCCATATAATCCTTTCATCCCATGTAATCATATTAAGAATCTTTTATCTCAAACATGCGAGTCCACTACTCTGTAATCAGTGCCTCCCTCTCTTATGTATCATTAGAATCATAACCATTCTACCAAAGAACTAGAACTAAAGGTATCATACCCCCTGAAGTATATTGGTTTCAGAATCAATTATCCTAAATTGACGCTTAGTCACAGATAAGTCAGGCTTGATATCAAGATCATACCAGCTTAGAACATGTAATGGATCAGAAAGTTACTTCTTTATCCATGATACATAGATCAGATTATGTATCAACATCATCTTTTTTGGAAGTATAAAATGTAAAGACACTTTCTCCGCATTCTCATCATCTTAAAACGACCCCACAAAATGAGGAGTAAGTTTCCCTTTCCTCCTAAGTCGTCAATGACCCAAACAAGGTGAAACATTAAAGAACACTTGGACACCAACTGAAAATTACAATGTTCTTTCATGATGATCATCATAAGAAATATACCATATTTTTTTAAACCATTCCATGGTGAATCAACAGAATATTGTTTTATTCTCTTGTTCCAAGATTGGTCCAACCAACTAACACTAACCAATCTAAAACAAACTCAATAGAGAGATACAAGGACAATCATACAAGGCCTTAAACGGAGAAATTATGATTGTAGACTGGTTAATATAATTATAATAATTCTAATCTATCCCCGAAGGATATCCTTTCTCCACCAAATTCAATAACGTAGGATCATAGTATGTCCTCATGAATATATAAAGCTCATTTATTTTGAAATATGATAATGAATTATATGTCATAGTAAAAATGGAACTGATAACTCAGTGACTCTTGACGGCCTCTCCAAAAGAGAAAAGTAAAATAGGTATCTCTATTAGATACTATATTAGATGGAAATCCATGAAAAATAATAATATATTTCACATAGATATTTATTAACTTCACAACAATGGTTGAATCACCAATGGGTAAAAAGTGATCCAATTTGGTTAGCCTGTCGTTCATAACCCATATCAAATTATTCTCCCTCTGGGTTTGAGGAATCACAACCAAAAATTCTGTAGAGTTATCATACAACTTCTAAGTTGGCACTAGATGTGGCTGAATAAGATCTGAAGGTTTCTAGTGCTCGGCGTTGACCTGCTAGCATGTATAATAATGAGAGACCAATTCAGCAATGCCCCGCCACATTATGGGAAACCAGAATCTATTCATATTGTCATATAACATCTTTGTGGTTCCTTGATGAGTAACCCATTTGTAATTATATAAAACCCCCATAATATATTTTCTCACTACTCATGAAAAAATAGATTTTTGAAAGATAGAATACCTTCTGGGGAGAACAACCACTCAATAACGGTCTCCTAACTATAAAGAGTGTATCTAATGATATGTAACTCATCATGAAGATACTATTTATAAATGATCAACACAAAAAGAGAGAAATTTAACAGAACTATGTCTATGGAATCTCAAACCCCAACTCTCATACTATAATATGAAATAGTTCAAAATGAGCCCCCAATTTCCACTCATTTGATGATTCTTTCACTACATTGTTCAGAAGTTTCCTACTCAAAGAATATATGATGACAATCCATTTCCCTAGGACATAGATAATGTAAAAGTTGATTTATTTTCGGTATTTCACCCATTTCCTCTGGCATATATTCAAATAGTTATATGAGAAGATATTATTCAAACTCTTGTGGTTAGAAAACACATTAAACCTTTCTCTGAAAAGGTAATTCTACCTACTACTAAGTGAGTTCATAAAAGTTTCATGTTCAAGGTAATTTATCAGATAATTCATCTCATGTGGCCTACGATGATGATATATATAGGAAATTACTTTATCACACTTCATAAAAACATAACCCAAACCTGAACTCAATGCATCAAAAATCATAGAATAGCCCTACCCTACCTCTAGAATAGACAACACTAGCATATTACTGAAAATTCATTTCACCTCAACAATAGAACACAATAATTTATCTACTAAAGTACACATTACACCCTTCTATGTCTGAGTGGTCATTAAAGAAGCCGATATTAAAAATTCCTTAATTTACCAGTGATAATACCCCACTAAATCCAACATGCTCTATATCTGCAAATCATTCTACAACTTTTCCCATGTCATAACATCCTTCATGTTCTTAGGATCAAATAATATAAATTTTTTTCACACCATGTGTCCTAATAACATCACTTCCCGAATCAAGAAATAACATTTCAACATCTTGGTACAAAATCAATGACTTTTGAAAATTTTCCGAACTACTCTCAGATGACGTACGTGATCCTCCTCGGACATAGAGTAAATGAGGATATCATCCATAAAGACTGGCCTAAAATTATTAAGGTATCCAAAGAAAACAATATTCCTTAAATCCATAAAACTGTATGATCAATGGTTAACCCAAATGGAATGACGTGGTACTCATAATGGTTATACCTTCTCCGAAAGGTACTTTTCTAAAATTAAAATTCATTTATTCTCAATTGATGGTAACTAGAATGAAGCTAAATTCTAGAACAACTTTACCACTTTGAACTAATAAAAAAATCATTAATACATTAAAATATGTACCTATTCTTTTCCATAAATCTATTGTGTGATTGGTAATCAACAAAAAGGTGAAGTGATTCATGAGATTTCCTAGAAAAAAGAGTTGATTCAACCCAAGGTGACACACTCAGGCTTATAAATCCATTATATAGAATATAATCTAACTAAGACTGCAAATCATTATTTTCAAATAGTTTATTATGGTATGAAGGAATATATATTGGTTGAGTGCGAGTCACTAAATTGATATAAAACTCTACCTCCCTAACACGTGATGAACAAGATATGTTAAAAGAAAAGACATTAGGAAACTTGATGAAAATAAGAGGGAGATCACTTCTCAAGGACTCTCTCTCTATATGAAAATTGAACACTAATATTAAAATACCCAGCTCTAGAAACTTATTCCCTCTCTACTTGAAACTGGTTCCCATTCTACCAGAATGATACGAAACACCTCATAAGGTGTAGTGAATGAGACCCATCAAAAATCATAACAAATTCAGGGTTTTTTGGAAACAAATCAATACATACTGAAAATGATGTGAAGTGGTTTCATGCCAAGAACCATGAAATCTCAATCATGCTCATTATTTGAAATAAACAAAAGAGAAGCGAGACTACGAAGACCATACTCTATATTCATGTGAATGGGTATAGAAATATCCATCAAATAAGATAAATGCTTTATAAGATTATTTAGTATGTTGAAAATACAGGTTGAAATAAATGAATGAGATGCACTGGCATAAAAAAAGTAGTACTGATGATGAAGTGTTTTTGAATGTATATCTCAAAGTCTATAGCCTTGTATCTTCTTCATATGGATACACTTTAAATTCATTAAGAATCTTTATTCTGGATGTCTATGGATGGAACCCCACTAATCATGAAGCATCAAATTGCACCAAAGTTTTATAAGGTGATGATGATCATATTCCTTTATATGGAGTAGAATAGACATAGAAGATGATTTTTAGTTGAACCAATTATTTGAATGTACTGTATATCATTGGTGTATTTTTGGAAACCCATTTCAAGTACCCAGGTTTTATACACTAGTAAAAAATTAAATGGCATCCTTCGGGTACTTCAACATGCCTAGAAAAATCCTTGTATCGATAACCACCATGAAAAGCATCACACATCCTCTTCCCTTTATAGTAATTCAGAAAAGCACCATTGGGGAATAAATAACAAATTAAAACATTACCATTCCATTCCATTCCATTTCAACCATCAATGCTATATATATCATGTCAACATAAGAATACAACTCTCATAAGAAATACTAAGAATGAATATTGGATTTACATCCCATATCTAACCTTCGAGTCTATATCATTTCATTCATTATAATCTCACGTGAAATTGGCACAAGTTTGGGAAAATGATTTTAATATTCTATCATAGCCTGGTCAGCTTACTCAAGTTTGATAAATTATAAGGCCTTATCCAAAATTATTGACTCTTGATATAATTTTATAGTGAAAATAAGTTTCAAGTCTTTCCATTTTATTCCTTCTGAATTCTTTTCCGTCACCATCAAATTCCACTATTTCCGAGTAGGTCCCTCTATCTTGAAGGTTGAAAATTTCACCTTAATTTCTTCTAGAGTATCCATGAATTCAAATAAAATCATGATATATAATGAAAAATTCTCATCCATTTTATGATCGTTAGATCCTTGGAATGTTGGATGCTTCTAGAGAAGGATATACTTAGCATAATTCTATAAAACATCCCTATGAGGTTCAAAAATTGGATTGAAAATATGAACTATTGGTGGTTCCTATCATAGATCTTGGATGGTATGCACGACCACATCAAACAAGATCATGTCTATGAGAATATTTTCTCATTGTGGTTCATCAATAGCTTCTTCATGGATTTTATTCACACATCTTCTCAGATAAATGATGTTATAAAAAAGTATTAGAAAACATTGAACATATCAGAAAATTTATAAAAACAACTCTCAAGTAAGAGAAATAGGGAAAATTAATTCTAATTGCTAGAAAATCAATATTTTTGTTTTCAATCGATCCAAATCAAAATAGTGGAGAAGAACAAGAACTAGTCCTAAATATGTCTTTCTGAAACCACCCCTTATGAGTTGAAAATTATTACAGTGAGAGCTATCTAGGAACTCAGTTGTAACTACCTCTTAAGTCCAGAAAAGATTACACAACTGTATACTAACTCCAAGGAAGTATAGTTTACCTACACCTTGGATACCAATTTTTCATGAACTGCCACATATAACTATATACCTTGATAACCAAGCTGGTCCCAACATTTCTCAAGGGGAATTCCTGATCCCCATGGGTTGGAAAATAGCATCTTTCATCATACAATGTGAAAGTGGGAACATATTTTCCACAACCATAATAGATGTGATATAAAAAAGTCAATATATATAGAGGAAAGACTACACAATGATAAGTATAACATAATTCAAACCAGAATAACAACCAAATTGCAACCACAATGTACCAAAAAATAGGATAATAACCCAAGCCTCAAGGGTTGAAATTCACCAATGCAAAGGATGAATTACTAGAACCCCCTCCAAGTGACACTTTACCATTTCCCGAACCAGGAATGAGTTAATCTAAAAACACCCAAAAGAATAGGTTTTGTGTTAGATAAAAGAATATTAGGGTCTCGCCAAGGATACCATTATAAAATGCAACAATTAATTAATCAAATAACGCTTTCAATTTTAAATAACCATGCATGGTAGTTCAAGAGTTTTTTGTAAAATAAATCATGGTTTACATTTCAATTGAGGGAAATACATTAAACAAATGGATTAATAAAAATTTAATATAATATGATTTATATAAATTCATAAGGCCTTTCTAAAATAGTTTGTGAATAATGGTATATATATCAAATAATCACAAATGAGAAACATATCCATATATAGAGAGGTAAAATGGTCTAAGGTCACAAGATTCTCTTAAACATGAATAGTTATCAAGAAAATATGGGTACACATATACCCCAAAGTCTCATCAATGAAGAACCAATCACCATCTCATCCATAATGTGACATGCTGTATATGTATTTTTAGTGTCGTAAAGCATCGAGAGATTGTTTTCCTAAATAACTCACTATCTAACTAGGTTTCATGTGCTCTAACAAAATTTCTATAATTGAAAATTTATTTCAAACCATTTAAAATTACAATTCAACCCATTTTCCCATTTCAATACGCTAATTCCATTTAAAAACCAAAATAGATTTTTTATCAAATCGTGCCTTTTTCAAGGATAAAACCAATGACATTATATCAAAACAATTTAATATTTTTTTCTAAAATACATATTTATAATCAATTACACAATATAATATCACATTTTAAATTCTAAAATATAAATTTCCATTATCATCCTTCAAATTTTATAAACACCCCCCAATTTAATGGAATTATGGGGTTTTCACAAATTCATACCAAATCAGAACCAAATGTTTTATTCATTGGAATTTTGATTTTAATAAATCAATTGAAATAAATTTAGGCATAATTAGTGATATTTAATTTAATTCCAGAAATCTATGGTTAATTAAATTTTCCATCATATATTGAAGAACCTACCTCAGGATAAAAGGATATCGAAACACAATGACCTAATTCAGGAACCGAAAAAAATAATGTCAGTAATGAATATATGATAATCAAACCCAAATTCTATATTTGAAAAAACGGGGATTATATCATCTAATAATAATGACCTATATTAAAACCTAGGTAAGAGAGAGAAGAGAGATGGAGATAGATAATGTGAAGATGAAACCTATAGGGAAAGAGATTGAATGTCATTATCCAAGATTAGATTAACTTTTAGAGGGATGTATAGGGGCCAAATTCACCTGTTAGAAGTATCTAAGGAAGAAAGAATCATATAAGGGTCATATTTTATCATCATTCACATAAAATAAGGGTTTTGATATTTTAAAAAAAATGGGTAAATTAAATCTCATACACATGGTTAGTTGTGTAGGGCCACAAGGTTAGAAAAATAGTGAACCTTAACCATGGACCCTATTTTGTTGGGATTCATTGTTTCTCCTTGGTGGTTGCATGGGTTTTCCATTAATGCACCAACTGTTCCAACCCTTACTGTCTAGGGTAGCATAATTTGTACTAGCATGGCACACAGTTTGGGAAGACCATTCTCAAACCGTCCATAGTCCAAAATCACTTCAAAATTTTCATAATTTCACCCGAATAACCCCTAAAAGAAACCCAACCAAATAATAATCAAAACATGGGTTTAGGAATACCAAAAATTATTAATAAGGTATTACAATTTCTGATTCTATTTATTACATTTTTCTTCATCATATTTATTATGGTTATTACACATTTTATTGTTTTATTATTCTTCTTCTTATTATTTGTTTTTATTTTTCTAGTCATCCTAGGATTATTTTCAAAAATCCATAGTTTTTTTATTTTTTAAAATTTTAATGTTTACATTATTTCGAAAATTTTCTGTATCAAAATAAAGTTAATCATTCTGGATTTAATGACTTATAAAATTAAAAAAAAGTATGTATAAAGTCATTTATTTTATAAAAATTTAATATCAAATATAAATATTTAACAATAAATTTAAAGTCATACCTGATTTCTCAACAATATTCATTAGAAATGAAATCCATATATAGAGATAAATTCAAATTTATACAAGAATCAAATAGATTGAATTACTATGAGAAGTCTTATTAAATGGGTTTCATAAAGTAAAGAGTCTTATAAGAAATAATATTTCAAACATGATATGAAAATTATTATGGAAAAAACAATGTCACACATGATATTGAATGGATTATCAGAAAAATTTCATATTCGATATAAATTTCAAAAGTACTGAATTTTCAATGTGAATCAAATAACTTAACTGTCTATTTTTTTCTAAAACATAAAATATTCTTATTATACATATATTTTCATATAGATTTTTTCTTCATAATATTATTACATATTTGTTCCCTAATTTTATTATTTCAAAAATGAATCTTTTCAATATTAAAAAATTTTATATTATAGAATTTAAAAAATAATAAAACTGCAATTTCAATTGTTAAAAATTTATTTTATATTTATGTATATTTCTTGAAATTTATTACAGTTAAATTTAAATAATTTTAAATGTTATGTGTTTTCCACATTTATTTGTATTGAGTATTAAAAATTGTTTAATATTTTATATTATAAGAATATTAACAACAAAATTAAATTTTCTAAAAAGTTATATTGTACAATTATTTTATATCTTATATATTTTTAATAAATATTATATCAAATCCATAATATTTTATTTTCCATGAAATGGAAATGTATATCTACCAAAGAAAGGATAATACAAAATGGATTTGAGTTCAATTATATTTTGTTATGGTTTTTTTAAATAAAGGACATTATATATTGATTTTGATAGACCATGTACAAAAAAAATGTTAAAGATATTTAAAATGTACTTTAATATATAATTTTTAAATCAAAAACTATTGGGATTTAATGTTGATAATTAATTAATACTAATCATATTCCTAAAAAGTGATCATTATTTGCTCACAAATATAAATCATTTTTTCTAATTGGTTTCAATTGTGTTAAATTCATTTTTTCTTCTATACATGCCTGTTTTTTGGATTATGATTTTATATAGAAAAGTAGGAAATTACATTCAGGTAATACTATCTATCATGAACCAAGTCGGATTTCCCTAAAACCCCACACCTGACATAGTTTTTGGCATGTCCCAATGGGCATTCCTAATCCCCATAGGCTAGAAACCAATTCCTGGGTATCAACATAATACATTTGACCAATTTCACCCATTAGTATAACCATAACCAATAAAAAAAATAGAACAACAATTCACATCAAATAAAATAACCAAACACGGTATAATTATTTTTAGAATCATGGTTTTACAACATTAACCAAAAACAAAAAGAATTCAACTGATGGAAAACCATAAAATATCCCAAAAACCATCATGCCACATCAGCGGAACAACCCTCGAGCCACCACCACCGACACTTACAATAAGTGTAACACAAGAAAATAGATCCGCCATCATCATAACACATCTTTACTTTAACTGGTTCATACATAAAAAAGTCTACAAACACCCAAAAGTGTATGTCGGGATTCATCCAAATCCTAGAATGATTCCACCCAAATAAAAGATTAAATACTATAAAATTAGAAGGAAAATAAAAATGCATATTTTCATAACCACTCTGAAATCATTTTCAAGTTACTTTCCAAGGGAAACATTTTTATAAAACCACTTTTAAAGGAAAACATTTCTAAAGGAAGCATTCTCAATAATAAAATTTATTTAATTACCACAACATATAGATGGCCCACCATATATCTACGACCAACACTATATCATAACATCACATCATAAGAGAGAATAATCGGTAAATATATAAAGATATCTAACACAAATGAGTCACTAATAACTTTGTACCTCGGTGATCAACATCATCCAACTCAACTACCAATAGATTTCCCATGCACGAGCCACTAGGAGAGATCCATCCCAATGGTCTAGTGGTCTCTAGATAATAAAACCACACAAAAAACATTCTCATGTTTGATCCACTAGGAGGGATCATCACAAGGTCTTAGCTATATCTAATCATATCACATCTTTAGTCAGTGTTGTAGGTGTGAATCCCGCTAAGTGAATATGGGCCATGACACTTCTAAGTCCCTAGTGTACTGGTTTCAGTTTTCCCACCAAGATACATGGTATCCCCTTTGTTGTCAAATACCATTTCACATATCACACAGATCACCACCTTAACATAATGATTCAAAGCATCACAAGAACATAAGGAAATCAACTCTTTCACAAATCATCACATGGAAACCAATGTTTTCCATAGGAAACCCATATTTTGTTTTACACACACAAAAACCATTTGAAAACACTTTTCTCTCCATTTTCACAACCTAGGAAACCCATTTGAATATAACACAAGATAATCACACAAATAATCCAACCCTTTTATCAAGGGAAAATTAAAATTCAATTCCCCTCCTAAACCAAGTTCACATATCAATGTGCTTTACATCATTTACATAATTCAAAAAATCAAATTTAAAGGTGCATAATAAAAGAAAACATGACAAAATAATCCCTATTCAATTGAAAACCTAATTCTAACACATTTCCACCTAAAGAGACATTTAAAACACATTTCCAACCTTTAAAATAAATAATATAACTCTTCTAAGAAACACCTCAACCAAACAGACATAAAAATATAACCATTTTCATTTATAAAAACCACTTTCATCACATATACATGTCAATTCACTTCCAAATCAACTCTTATAGAACAAAAATGATCCATAGAACACATATAATTAACCAAGAAAGAATATAAAAATAATATATAAGTTTTAATGCTAATAACCACATAACTCACACGTGGGAACTTCAGGAAATTGGTGGAAAACCACATCCTCACATCCACAAGTCTCTACAAAGGAAATATCAACCAACAACCATCGATATCATCCCCAAAATCACAATATCTAACCCCCATCTAGGAAAAAATACTCCCCAAAGTAATAACACAATAAAGAGGGAAAAAACCCTATAAAGAATGAATAATAAATATATAAACTACTTAATTAAATATTGAATGTATTTCCAATGTCAAAAACACACATGAAATGATACCCAAGAGGCCTAAGGAATATTGGAGGGAGTTATAATGCCTTAAAATCTAATATGGGGATAATGGGGGGGATTATGGTTAATTAATAAAAGGAAATAAAATAAATTATCAAAATTTTAATGCCCTGGAAAAGCCACATGGTTTACAAACTGTGTGGAAATCATGTAACCCTCACTACCCATGAAGGACATTATACATTGTTATCCCACATGGTTTGACAAACTGTTCACTAACAGTGTGGTTTGGCACTATCCAAAATGACATTTGGCCTCACAGTTTCTTGGGAAAAGGGTACACGATTTCCAAAAAATATCTCCAACTTTGTGCCTTATTCTATAAAGCCTCAAACATCATTTTTCTTCAAATAACTGAAAAATGACCAAGATAAATATGTGACCAAAGTAAATAGAATAATAACTCAAAATGATGTCATAGTTGTGACAATTCTACCCACCATGAAATCTTTCATCCCCCAAGAAATTCACTCAAAATATTGATTAGAAAACAAAAAGGGATAATAATTTTCAACCCATGACTTCTGCTCCCTTGTATCATGTTCATCACAACCATACTGGAGAAGGACTCAGACAAACAGAATTGAATTCCCATGATGAACTCGCTCTTGGGAAACACCAATTTTCACTACCTTCTCAAGAACATATATATCTGGCTCTAACACTACTTCCTTCCTTCCCAAAAAGTGGTACAGATCTAGATTTTACATTTTCAAATGTGTGATATAGAACACATTATGAATCAATGCAAACTATGATGGAAAATAGAACTGATAATATAACATATAGACTCTATCAGTAATCTCAAAAGTCCCAAAATATATCAACATAAGATTCCCCAACATACCAAAATGATGAAGAACTGAGTGAGTTTCCACTTTAAGGAACACTAGATATACCATAAGAAGCTATAAATCATGATTCCTCTAATCGGTATAGGAATTATAATGAATTTTCACTGTCAAAAAATATCTCTTAACAAATTTCACATTGTTATACGTTTACTGCAAAATACTTGGCTCCAACAATGAGGTCTCACCCACCTCATCCAAACACAAAGGAGACCTACACAGATGACCATAAAGTGGCTCAAAGGGAGACATTTGAACTAATGTTGTTAAATATTTTTATACTCAAACTCAACCAATCCTAAAATTGCTATCCCACAATCCTCTAAAATTCAAAAAAAAATCCCAAATCTTGTCTTTCAATATATAATTACTCCACTCCATTTGATCATTTATCTGACTTTGTTATGTCATACTCAACATGACATGTGGCCCCATTTTCTTCTGAAGGCCTTCCAAAAACCATGATTTTAAACATGGTCCTAGTCAAAAACAATTGTAGATGACACACCATGAATATGCACAACCTCATGAACATACAATCATCCCAACTCATCCACTTTGGAAGAATCCTTGATTAGAATGAAATAATCCGATTTAGTGAGATGATTGATCACTAAAAAGATATCATTCCTACCCAAGGGTGTACGAGGTAAGACCACAATAAAATCCATGGTCATCCCATCACACTCCCAGATAGTAATATGAAATGTATGAAGAAAATTAGAGTGCCTTTGGATCTATACCATAACAAGATAACATGTATAACACTAAGATACAATTCCAGCTATGTCATACCTCATACCTGGCCACCAGAACTACTCATGGACATCATAGAATATCTTGTTAGTTCCGGGATAAAGGAACAACTGAAATTTAGGTCTATCCTACATTATCTTCTTCTATAACATAAAAGGCACAAAAAAGTTATCCCTAAAGTACAAATCTCCCTCAATAGACAAAAATTAATCATAAGGCGCCTTCCCACCATTAAGAAATTGCATAGAATATTGTAACAAATCATCAATAGGATGATCCTGCATAATCAACTTGATAAGGGAAGGTGTTAGCTGAACACTATCCAAGAACACAGCTCCATGTGTTCCTTGGTCTCCAAGTGCATCTGACCAAAAATCCCCATCAATAACCATTCATTACTAGACTCTATTAATGCATGTACTGAAACTCTCTTTCTCAAGGAATATTACAAAACATTCCCTTTACATGGGGTATAAACTATTTAAAAAAACCCCTCAAGGAACTCATCCAAATGATGGTACCTCAAATTAAAATAAATTAGGAGAAGATATATGTCATGTTTTTTGATCAGAATAAAACAAACACTTACCTTTAAAAATATAATTATTCCATATCATCAATAATCCATCATTGCTACTAATTCCAATTCATGGTTTGGGTAATTATTCTTATGTGTTCAGAGTTGGAGAGAACCATAAGCCACCGCATGATCAATCTATATCTACACACACCAAAGGCCCATACTTATGGCTTCTTAATAAAAAAACATAAGCTTTTCAATATTCTATATGAATTAGATCATGAGTTGTATTCAACCACCGCTTTATCTTCAAAAAGGACATTTTACATTATGTATTCCATTATAACATTACCCCTTTCTTTGTAAGAAAGATCATGGATGATGTTGGATATGAAAAATCCTGAATGAGTTTCATGTAATATCCTTCTAGATCAAAAAATCTCATGATCTATAAAACTTTCTTCCGATTCTCCCATGACATTACTTTTCTGATCATCTCTACATACATTTAAACCCCTTGTTCTGAGATCATGTGACCCAGAAACATCACTTCTCTAACATTGTAGGTGAACTTTGAAAACATCTCAAAGAAACAACGGTCTTGAAGGGTTCCCAAAAAGATACTAAAATGATTCTCATGCTACTCCTCCATTATAGAATGTACTAGTAATTCATCTATGAATACCACAATGAGTATGTTGTGATACTGGGGAAACACCATGTTCACAAGTTCTATAAAACCAGAAGAGTTTTAGTCAACCAAAAATCCATGACCATGTACTCAAAATGGTCTCACTAGATTCAGAGGCTAGTTTCAAGATACTTTCTTCCTTAACCCTAACATGGTGATAACCAAAACACAAGATAATTTTTGAAAACCACATTTCCCATTAAGCTGATAAATAGATAATCATTATAGGGTAAAGGGTAATTGTTCATTATGGTCACCTTATTTATCTTCCATTAACAAATGCATAACCTAAGTGATGCATCTACCTTTTTCATGAATATTATTGGTCTTCCCCAAGGAGAGATTCTCGGGTTAATGAATCCTTTGGATTCGAATTTTTCGAACTATTACATTAATTCCATAAACATGGTGGAGGAATAAGGTATGAGGGAAGAGATATTGGTCGTGTTCCCGGTGCCAAATAAATAGAATAATCCACCTCCCTCTATGGCAGAAAACCAGAGAAATCTTCTAGAAAACCCTCTAGGAACTTGTCCACTGTAGGGGTAATCTAGATCTAGAACTACTAAAATTATCCTCCCACTTTAGAAATGAGAATTGATACACAATAATACATAACTCTAGAAGTGGAGTTCTTGCATGACCCAACCAATGATCCCAACGACCATGAAAAAACTGGGTAATACCATCAAGATCCACAAAAGTAACTTATTTACTATAACAATCAATTTGAAACTAAAAACATACCTTCCAATGAATATCAATGATTATAATGAATAGGTACATTTTGAAAATAAGAAAAATCCCATTACATCTCAACCCTTAACATTGTGAGTGCACAATACGGTCACCTGAGACTCTTCTCTAACTTCTTAACAAGCAGCATTACCAATTCCATCACATGCATAATAAGCTAAGTTGTAAATGTTAACACATCAAAAAGATGTCCAAAAATGAATGAAATGGGTGAAAAAGTATCAAACACAATGATAGATAATTCTCATGAAATAAAAATGGCGCCTCTACATTTCATTGACCCTGCATCTAATCCCACTAGTGCTCGATCCACTAACTAAAGATGCCTTGTATCATCATAAGACTGAGAATAATCGCTAACATCCTATCATTTCCTAATTTTTTTCTTCCCAGAAAAAGATCCATCCCAATCTCCATGACCTATGAAATGAGATCATACTATATTAGATGGTTTTATTCGAGAATTAATCCCCTAGGAATTCACAAATCCAATACCACTCTGATATGGGGGTGACACCTTGAAAAAAATCAGCATATTTTCTAGGTCTCTACAACTATGGAAAGTTTTAGGTGGATATGAACACACTAATCACTTTTTTCCCACCGTCCCACACTGATATCACACCACTAACATAGCTCTTAAATCCATAGATACAGATAGACAAGAAGGATGGTTTAAATGACCTCCACCCCTCTTCCCATAATCATCATGATTCCTCTTTTTTTCAAATATAATATCACTACCCACTGCTAATACTGATCCGGAAAACCTTGGCATTACCTTTTGGTCTATATACACCATTTTTTCTTGATTAACAACTTCATTGTAGGTTTGTATCATTAGTAGGATAACCTTGGAATTAATTTCCAATCACAATCCCATATCAAACTTCTAGGCCTCCATCTTCTCATTAGAAATGATCCATAGTGCATATCAAACTAAAAATATGAGGCGGTAAAAATAATACATGATGAATCAATCTCCCTTGTAAGCTCCATGAACTCACATGATCTGACGTAAGTAAAAAATTGGGATACTACTGCTCATTGATAGAGACCATAATGTATTTATAACCCATATTATCATGCTTTCGATCTTCTACCACTAAGTCCCACCACTTATGACTGAGAAAATCCATCATAAACAAATTATACTTCACCTTGACTTCATTAGGAATTTCAATAAACTCAATAATCCTCTAGATATTCTTTAGAAAGACATCTTCTTCATGAGGTTCTACATTTCCCAGGAATGAAGGTGCCTTTTTTAGGAACTATTGAACCTTGTCCTTTTTAGGATGTGGTTTAGCTTCACTAACCATATCAAGACCAGAACCCTCACCCTACCCCAATTAACAGACAACCCAAACCATTACATACAGTTGTCTCTAATCAATTAGCTAAATAGATCTATCTTTGGATTCTTCCCACAACTTCACATGAACTATCTAAGGAATAATTTCACAAAAATAAGAAATAATCACTTAAAAACCCACCAACACATATTATGAAAATTTTCAACAATAATGAAAATTAACAACACCTTCAAAAATTAAAACATGGATAAGTTTATCTCAATAACAAGACCAAAAAATCTAATCCACCCCTAACAACTGTCCTTATACATTCTACAACATATACATATCACCTAGAGGAGAAGTAGAAAAATCAAATCCCAACATCCCAAGGTGACTCAGGTCTTTTCCCCAGGTGTACTGGCCAGACACCTTAATCTTAACCAGATTGTCAAGCCCCAACAATCCTACCTTCATCCAATCCATACTCCTTCCAAAATAATTTGATCCAAAAAAGAGAGTAACCTTCTATGATACCATGTTTTCATGAACCATGCTGAAGTTCCATCTAACAAGACACATGACCCAGTCTGTGGCATGACCTGAAGGGCATTCCTGATCCCCATAGTTTGAAAACTAGTGAATGTGTATCAAAAACATACTTTGGGACTGATTTAACCAAATATTAAAACAATAACCATTGAAAAAATAGATCAAAAATTTATATCTGATAACATAATAAAAGTTGTTATTTTTTTAGAATCATGGTTTTACTACTTTAACAAAAACCCCAAAGACTGCAATGGTAGAAGAACCAAAAAATGTCCCAAAAACCTCTATGAAACATGTGGGGAACCACACCTAATGCACCAACATCAACACATGAAAAATTTATAACTCTATAAATTTGATCCACGATCACCATGACACATATTTCCTTTACATGGGTCATACATAAAAATGTCTACACACACACATAGGTGTATGTGTGGTGTGAGCCAAAGACCAGTAGGATACCACCTAAAGAAAATATTCATTGCTATAAAATTAGAAGAAAAATCAACATGCATATTTTCATAAAAAATGTGAAAACATTTTTAAGATATATCCCAAGTGAAATATTTTTAGAAAAACACTTTTAAGGGAAAAAATTTCTAAAGGAAAATTTCACAATAATAATCTATCTTAAAAGGCCAAAATGTACACAAGTCCCACCGTATGTCAACGTTCAAAACCATATCATAACATATCTTCTCAATAGATAACCATGGGTAAATACCAAAGGTAATCTTGCACAAATGAGTCACTAAGAACCTCGTACCATGGTTATAAATATCCTACAAATCAACTGCCAATATCTTTCTCATGTGCGGGTCACAAGGAGGGATATATCCAAAGGGGTTAGTGGTCTCTATATAATAATCCAATACCAAAATATTTATTGTGCATGAGGAATTAGGAGGGATCATTCCAAGGTCCTAGTGGCCTCTGATCATATCACATGTTTAGTTAATGTCTCAAACGTGAATCGTACTAAGTGAATCCTTGCCATTCCACTTTCGAATCACTAACATACTTCTTTTAGATTTCCAAATAGATAACTGAGATTCTGTTTATTCTCAAATACCACGTCACATATCAGAAAAAATACTACTTTCATATATAGATCCCAGTCATCACAAGCACACGAGGAAATTACCACTTTCAAAAATCATCACACGGAAACCATCGTTTTCCATAAGTAGTCTAATTTCTATTTTACACACACAAAAACCATTTGAAAACACTTTTTTCTAAATTTTCACTACCCATGTAACCCATTCGACAACATCCCAAGAAAAGAACAAAATTAATCTAACCATATTTCTATGGTCTAAGTCACTTTCAAATCCATACCTAAACTAGGTTCACTTCACGAAGTTCTTAACAAAATTTACATAGTTCAAAAATCACATTCCAATGTGAATAATAAAAGGAAAAAATCAGAAGTAATACATTTTAAACCACTTCTAACACTCTATTACATAAATTTCCCTTGGAAAAAAATTGATCCTTTTAAATAAATCACAAAACAATTCCCAGCAACACTACAATAAAACATAAATGATAATATAACTATTTACATTTAGAAAATATACCTTCATCATATATTAATGTCAAATGACTTATAAAACAACTTTATAACCACACAAATAATCCCTAGAACACATATAATTATACCATAAATCCAATCAAAAGCATCCATAAATGTTAAAGCAGGGAACCACCAACCTCGAACAAGGTAACTTTCGAAAATCGGTGTAAAACCACAATTGTTCCACTACAAGACCCTATAAAAAGGAAAATCAACCAAAACACATCAACATAAACACCAATATCACAAGATTGACCCCCCCTGTTCAATCATCTTCTAGAAAATAAGAAACCAATAAAGATGGAAATAAAACCAAATAAATGGGAATGAATCAAAAGAGAAACTGCTTACCTGATGATTCATTAATGTAACAAGGTATAAACCACTTAAGGGATGATTCTCAAGTTATATAAATAAGCTTTGAGGAAGCTCAAATTGTTGAAAATTATGTATATAGTGGATGTGGGGGAATTAGGGTTAAATACCAATAGGACACAAAAGTAATTTAAAAAAAATTGACGGTCTGAAAAGTCATATAGTTTTCTTTCTATGTTTTCCAAATTATGTGGTAACCCTAAACCCCTAACTGTCTAAGAAGGACATGAATCATAGTAATGTAGCATGGTTCGAAAAAATATTCCCTAACTGTGTGATTCCCCACTATCCAATATTTCACTTGGCTTCACATTTTCTTGGGTAAGGGTGCAAATTTTTTTAAACTGGGCGCCAACCATGCACCACATGCTGTCATGCCCAAAAACATAAATTTTCACCAAAAAATACCCACAAAAACTCAATAATAAATATTTGTCCAATGTAAATAGAATAATTACTTAAAAGGAATTCAATGATGTGACAATACCCCAATAAATGGTTTGTTGGGTTATGCCTATAGGTTAAATAAGAAAAGATTATGATTGTTCCTCAGTCCAAAAAAATGTAGGGGTCTCAGGTGTGCATTGTTTTTTATAAATTAAAGGTTTGTTCTTAATCGACATTAAAATTATATTTTGGGGGTACACATTTAGGTTTAGAAAATATTAGATGGGTTTTTTTCCTCCAAGAGTAGAAAAGGTAGTTGTAAAGGGTTGTGAATGAGGCAGGCTAGAACCGAAACCCCATATCCAAGGCTAAAAATTCGTACTTTACCAATTGGATTTAATACTAATTGAGACATCCCAAGCTATACATATATTTATTTTACATCATTTACTTATGTTAAATATTACATTTTGTAAATAATAAAACAATCCCAATAGTAGAAGGTTGAATATCATTGAGAACAATAATCATTTGAAAATCACAGTATAATACATGTGAAAATTGTTCTATAATAGCGATAGTCTAGAATCACTTCTAAACTTCTCATAAGTTATGAAAATATTTATAAATAGAAGAATTGAAATGTAAGAAATATCTAGGCTCACACACTATGTAGTGAAAAAAACTCATCAACATATCATGAAGGGTTGGAACATAAAAATATGATAAAATAAGAAGAGGGGAGAAATGTATTATTTAAAATAACATGGAACAATACAAGTTATACATATGTTATAATATTAGAACATTTAATATCAAATGAAAAATCTTCTACCATGGTATATGGAAATGATATATTCATGAGAATGTAAAATATGGGAATGATTTCATATGATCATGAAACCATAAATACGTGGAAAAAAATAAATAATGAAACAATAAAAATAAGACAAGTATCACCTCCAAGTCAACAAAACATAATTTTTTTATGCTTATTGCCTATAGACCGTACAAATTTCTAATGGGAGAAAAACATTACCCAATTGATTTTTAGCTATAAAATTTTAAAGCACATATAAATTTGTAAAAAAAAATATGTGTGCCATATAATTCCCATTTTATTAATATAATATTTTATGTAAATATAAAATGGGTTTTATATCCTTTTTAAATGGTATCCCATAACTAAACATTTATAAATTCACTAATAATCACATCATGATACCCCATAAATCTTGAATGGGTATCCAATAATATTGGGTATCCATTAAGGAAATTACTATTCAATTATGATTATGAAGTATAATGGGTTTAGTATATATATAAATGGTATTTGTTTTTGTCAATAATTTCATTAATCAACTAGTGTATGGATATCTACGTGAATACCCTGAAATAAAATAAATTAAACATAGGAAATTCATATAGGAAATTCATTTGAAGAAAAGTAATTTTTTAAATAATGGATGCTTATGTAAGACAGAAGAATCAATGAATAATTTCACTTATAGAGGGGATAAAAGAATTAAAATAACAAAAAATAGTTTTATTAGAAAATATTTCATCGAATCATTGTAATGTGGAAACCATTTATATATATTTTTCCAAGATCATTGTTTGGGGAGAAGAGAATATAAATTCATAAAATGTAACATTTAAAAAATATCAATAATAGGACCAGTAAAAAAATAAATCATAAGTCAAAAAATTTGAAGTAGAAGATAAAAATAAAAGAATAAATGAAATTTTAAATTTATATTTTAAAATACATTTTTTTAAACCAAAATAATAAATTAAATGGGAACCCACACTCCTGGATCTGGTTATAAAAACAAAATATTTACATTTAAATATTTGATACTGATAAATCGAACCCATATTTATCCTTCCAAGACATATAAAATCAATCTAAAACATGGTTTAACAAACATACCCAAGGACCTTTATGTTTTATAGTTTCATTAAGATATGAAAATCTAATTTAAAGGGGACATTCTAATATAGTAACCATTTTTTCAATTAATAATTTTCAATAAAAATAGTTCATTTTTTTATTCAAGGTAGCATCCATCTCTATAACTATGAAATTTTGAACATCCACAATCAATGTGAATTTTTTTTAAAATATGTCAAGAGAACAAAAATCTGTGTAAGGGACATATAAATAATGAATTTGTTTTCAAGTGAAATCCATGAAAAACCATAAATGATCAACTTTATCATAATATTCATTGATAAAATGAATTAAATCATATACATATGGAATCCCACTTTTTTCTCCAATGAAACATTTAAAAACCATATCATGAAACTAACAACCTATATTTAAAACTTAGATCATTATATTCATGACCTATGTTAAACGCATATCATAAATAATTAGTTCCTAGTTATATCAAGAGTAAAATTCTTCAAAGATAAATATTTCATTATTTCCATTGAATAGAAATAAAATTACCCAAAGAATTGGAGCTCTAAATTTGGTTCACATACCATATCAGCTGTATCGATCTCACTAATTCAAATAAGATGTATTGGGATCACCTGTTTGTATATATTTTCTTCTAATCACCCATTTGTATAAGATGTATTGTGACTATAATTAATCATCTATAATTATATGGAACAAAATAATAAATAAATAATTTTAATCTTGTTCTTTTCATCTTAAAATCCATAAATAACTCATTTAAACTCACCAGTAAAACATTTTCACTTATTAAAATACCCTTTCCTCTTAAACACCCATTTTCAAAGATAAAATAACAAAAAAAAGGAATAAATTTTCTTATTCGATGATAAAATGGAATCTAGTATAGGAATACTGACATAAAATAATGTTTGGGGTGATGAAAAATCATTTTAATACCATCTATGTTAAAATAGAGCCTTTTTTTATCCTTTTTGTAATAAAATTCAAAACTGTCTATATAAAATACACAAAAACATTAAATTTGAGATTTTTTGCATGAAAATAAAAAGAGTTGTAAAATATATTTTATAATTAATTTATTTTATAATTAATTTATTTTTATATATATACCTCAAAAAAATAATTTAACAAATACAAATATGGAAGAAAAATGTTTAGAATATAAATCTTTAAAACATTTATAACACAGTTCTTAATGTAATATGTCACTTACATCATGTTTGACTCACCATATACATTATATTTCTTCATGAATAATTAAAATATGTTAATTATATAATTTGTTAAAAACCACTAAAATTTTCATTATTCCTTTTGTTTTATTTGATTCCATGTTTTATTTAATTACAGAATCCACTATGTCTGTATAAGATATTTTGACGATATTCCAAACATAGGTCACAAATAACAATTGTGGGTTGACTATGGTCAAAGTATTCATTCTTCAAAAATATAAATAATAATAACAATTAGATAAATAAAAATTTTATAGCTAAATAATACATTTTTAACCATCCTTGATTAATAGTTAAGAGAAATGAACTGTGTTACAATCATAGAGATTATAAGTCGTACATACTCATGAGAAATATTTCCATTTTTCAGAGTACATGATAAGAAGAAGGTAAGTATTATTTTACCTTTCATGTTTGGTGATTATATCAGAAATGTTTTATTATTTCTTTAAATACATATATATAGTATCCATGTGATGTCTTTATGAAAAATGAATCATATCGCTTTATAGAGGAGGTAATGCACAAGTACTCACGAATTTCATTTGAATATTTCATTGGATTGAATGTTAAGAAAATATATTATATATTATTTTTCCATAATGATATTTATTATATTAATATCATATATATAAATATAAATTAAAAATATATTTTTAACCTTGTATTAGTATTGGTGATGGAAAACAAATTACATCGTTTAGTGAGTGGTAGTCCACCGTATACAAGAATAGAGGATTCATTACCCATTTGATGGAAGAAGTGGATGGATATAGAATTATCATAAAAACATATTATTAAATTTAAGATACAAGTGTTTTTATTTCATAATTTTTACATAATATTTTATGTTGGTAAAAGATGAAATTAAAAAACATTATATTAAAAGACATACCTATTATTGGGATAACCTTCTTTTCATTACCAATTAATCCATCTAAATATTGTATTCTACCCAAGAATAGACCTCTAAAACATGGGTATGGATGTTAAGAAGTAATTTATTAGGTATTTGACATCATTGAGTACTAGAAATGTGTTATTAAGAGTTAAGGGGAGGTTCCATTTTATATTAGAGGGGAGGCACATTTTTAGAATTTCCAAATGTATTAAAATAATATTTATTAATTTTCAATTTAATTTTTGACAAAATTGATATAATTATAATATAAGATAATTATGATTCTAAATCATCTCAAACAATAATATTTGTATAGGTTTAGATTATTTGTTCTCCCTTATCTATTTATTTTAATCCTCCATTAACCCATGTGACAATTATCATGATATCAATTTTTTTTACACATTAGGGTCAAGAAAGTTACTATAATTTGAAAAATGACCCATAATTGAACCGTTGTATATATTTCAAGCATGTACCATAATATTTTCTGAGGATTGGATTTTATTAATTTTAGATCATTTTACTATATATTTTTTAACATATAATATCCTTAAATTCATTTTTGTATGTACATAAAATAAAATAATTTATTATATTATAACTAAAACACATATAAAATGGTTCACAAATTAAATAGATTTTAAGATAAGGGTGATATGGTCTTAATTTAATCATCAAACCTAATTTATACATGATTAATAATTATATTTAACATCTTATTTTCATATACCCAAGATTAAACAACTTTTACCTTGATCGTGGTGATGGATTTTCAATATTAAAGGGTAATAATTTTAATTATATGGTGTATAATGACACATAAAAGCTTAATATATGACATATTAATTCATTTATATTTCAATTTTTCATCTTTCCTAATTTTTATTATTTTTAAATAATTATATAATTTATTATTTAACATAAAATATCATTAATTTCATTTTTGACAAAATTAATTTAGTTTGAATTTAAAGACTTTAATATAGTAATTTATTTATATTATAAACATTTCATACATCCCCTAATATGTTATATTGGTCTATAAAATAATTGGGACACTGTAAACACTCATAGAAATTACCTTTATAGATTTTAATCATATTTACGTGATTTTTTACTACCTGAATGAGAATTATGTCGTCATTGTGTATGATTTTAAGGTATTTATTAAAATATTAAAAATTGAGAATAATGTATCCAGATAAAAATTAATTTATATTTCAAATAAAAATATATTACATAAAATAATTTGTTTTTATCCTTGTCAAAAAAATTTATAGATATTAAAACTAAGAGAATGGTACTTTTGAATTTATATTTACATAATATTATAAAAATGTTATGATGAAAGTAATGTAGATATAATTTCACCATATTATATTTTTGGATTATTATGGATGATATATACAATGCAAATGAAATTTATGAATGTTTGGGTGTATTTTGAGATATTATCATGTTATTTGTTACCGTAATTAAAGAAATTTACCATTAACATGGAAACAAAACTATTTTATGATTATTAATCATAATTTCTGAAAATAAAATCAATTTATTTAATAAATTTCAGCATCCTAATTCATATTATAGCATTTATTTTTCAATATTAAATTTCTATGTATTAATTAAATGGAATTATGGTAAAATTTCATAAAACAATAGAAAACCTATTTCAAGTGTGATTAATTTGATTAATTATAAATAGAGTATAAAAATATTAATTATTATAACATATAATGAGTAATTGGTCTTTTAATGAAAATAAATGTTAGTTTTATAGTAATAATATTTTTTCACTATTTAATATAAATTAACAAATTCTAAAAAATGCTAAAAAAATCAACCTAATATAATTTTGGTATAATGATTTAAAACATATCATCATTTTTATAAGATAAATTTTCAAAAATTGGAAAAAATAAATTATGTTATCTATGGACAAGAACAAAAAATCATTTCTGAAGAAAAAGACATTTTAAGGCATTAAATGAAATTATTGATATCTTAGAACATATATACTATGAATTCATCAAAACAGTTAGATTATGTAAATATTGGAGAAATATTATCCATAATATGGTCATTACTATCCATACATTACTATTTAATGTCTATGATTAAATAGTTTAATTTAAAAAATAATATTTCATCATTAATTTTAGATCATAGTTGCATGATGTATAGACTACTGACCAAAGTTTTATTCTAAAATATTGAGATATTAAATTTACCCCCTTAATAAATTCCATCGTCACAATTTCATCATGGGCTCGGTAATAATGGGTAGAAAATTTTATACGATCAACGTTGAAATATCTCATTGTAAAATGTCTTAATTGATCATTAATTTGAAAAGACTAAAAAATATGTGTGAATGTTATCTCTAATTACATAGACTAGGTTTCCAAAAAAAATAATATGATTGTGAAATAAAAATACCAACATGGAAGAAAACAAATGGAATAAATAATGATTAGGAGTGATAAAGAACATTTATTTCAAGATAGTGAATGATCATGATAATGTAAATGACCACAAAACCATAGATCAATGATGTGTGAAAAAGACCATCAATTCATAAAAAAATAAGGTAATAGGATAGTTTTTTTTATTAATGATCATTTTCCCTAGTGTTTATGAATTACTTTACCATCTATAATAATAATTTCTTGAAATAAACATACATTATAAGTATAATTTTATCCTGTAATAAATTTCCATAAAAATAAAAAATCATAATCCAAATGATGAGTATTGCATATGAATTTTTCATTCTATAAGAATGAAAATAATCTTAAAACAAATCACATAATCTAGAAAAGGATAAGAAGTTATTATTATAGTCTTTAGACATTAATAAAAATTGAAATATTTTGAATAGTGTAAGATAATATCAAAAACATAAAACATCAAATATGAAAAATAAAACATTAATATCAAGAAGTAAAAAATTTCAAAAAATATTCAATTTATAACTCTTTTTAAATAAATAGCCCCAAAATTCAATAAATTATTATATAATATGATTGAAACTCTATGATTAATAGGATTTTACCACATATTCTTCCAATATGAATTATAATTTACCTATTAAAAACATCAATCACTCTTATGGTATTATATAAAAAAATATATTCCCTAATAAAATAATCTTGAATAAATCTATTCATTTCCACAAATAATCTAAATCTCCAAAAATCAACATTAAAATCCAATATTCTTACAAAAGATAATTTAACACTTATTCCTCAAACAAAATCCAAACTTATCCAAAAAAATCTATTAACTTATTAATATAAGGTTCCCAAAATATAAACCATATATAAAAAAAACATTTGGCACTTAATAGTAAAATCACTTTTCAGTATAATTATCATCTATATGAGAAAAATATTTTCCCAAATTTTAATAACCCATAATTACCTTAATATAAAATAACATATAAACCCTAATGGTTATCAATAATTTTAATCATTATTTCAAATAATTTAATGTAATTTTTCATTAAATAATAATTAATGTTAAACAGAAGTGTTACATATACCTCAACTCAATAAATTAAATCCCATAATGATTTTTAATTACATTATAATTCATTCACATAAAACAAAAAATTTGGTGTCTAAGACATTGAACATAGAATGATACTTAAAATTAAAATAACATGATGGGAAACCTTACTATAAATATAACTAATCATGAAAAAGTTATAATCTTGAAAATTTTCTAAACCCTACATTGGTAAAAACCATAATAACCCAAAACATGCACTCTCAAATCCGGTTCTAAAATATGATCTCTCCATTTCAATCATTGATAATGATAAACATTCCATTTTTTATCCATCCAAGACACATTACATCAATTATAAAAATTTAATCACATACATATCTAATGAAATTTTATGGTTTATTTTTTAAGAATTAGGAAAAAAATATTGAATTTTGAAAGGTCTACATGGTAACCATTTTTCTTATAAAAAATATCATTATGAATACATGATTTATACATTTAAGTAAATATTCACATATATAGATTTTAATATATTAATTTCTTTACTCATCCTTAATTCCTTTGAAAAACATTTATAACATTTTATGAGAACAGAAATCATTTAATATATTTAAAAGTATGAATTTTTTAGTGCTTAGGAAACCATGAAAACCAATAAAATGTTTACTTTGATATAAATATTATTAGAGTTTATAATATAAATAAAATAAAAAATAAAAACAACCATTTTTAAAATTAAAACATTAAATGAAATATCAATAAAACAATATCCTTGGATAGTAACTTTTAGAATTATATTAATAATGTGTGTAAAACTGGTGTATGAAATAACTGGGGAACTAGTTAACTCCACCATTCATTCCACTAATTACAAGGAAAATTACCAAATTAGTTGGATTGATTAATTGATCTGACCTTTAAAAAAATTTACGATTATCATCCATTCTTATAAAATGAATCATGCTCATGCCTTCCAATAAGTTGTATCAGGCACATCCAATCATATAAGAGATATTGGGTTCCCCCATCATTACAGCTAATTCTCAATTAATATATAATAAATAAAATATTTTAATATTTCACCTTTTCATCTTAAAACTTTTGAAAAAAGTAATTTTAACCCATATAAAAAACATTTTTGGATATCAAAATAATCATTCCTTTTAAATATGAAATTTGAAAAATAAAAAACAGAGAAAAAAAGTCAATAAGGGTTTTTCTTTGACGAAAACATAGATGTCATTAAATTATTCCAAACTTGAAATAACTATTTTAGTGGTGGGAAAATATTTTAATACAATATTTGTTAAAATAGATCATTCCTTTTTCTTTTTTAATGGAATAAAATACACTCTGTATAAAATATGTGAAAAGAAGCCTTTTGAAAAAACTTGATTGAAAGAAAAAATTTAAATTAAATGAACCTTATAATTCATTTATGTTCATATAAATACACGAATAAATAAATTTTAGGAGTATATTCATGTAAGAATAATATATAAAAAATTAAAAATTAAAACATTTAAAATATGGTTTTTAAAGTAAATTCTCCCATAGATAGAGATTGAATTATCACATAAATTCATTATCATCTTGAATAATAAATTTATGTTAATTATTTACATTCTAATGAAACATTTTCATTTTTTTATTACTTTTATTTTATTTATTAAAATGTTGTTTTTAATTATGTATTCAATCATGTTCATGTCATATGTTTTGATGATATTCAGTGCATATATAAAAAATGTCTTCAGTTGGATGATTATCATTAAAGGGGTCATAATTTCATAATATCTAAAATAATCACAATAAAAAAATTAAAAAATTTAGAAATATATTATAAATTTAAAACCAACCATAAAAATTATTTTAAAAAATGAACCTTATTACAATCATGGACACGATAGGTCATATGATTGAAAGAGTAATATTTATATTTACAAGAAAACTGATGGAAGGATGGTAAGTATTATTTTATATTTTAATAATTATTATTATATCAGAAATATAATTTCAATTCTTTAAATAAGCCTATATAAATATGATATATGTTTTTGTTGATGAAAAATAATCATATCTCTTCATGAAGGTGGTCACCCAAATGAAATCATAAATGAAGTTGTCATTTTTTAATGGGAGGAAATGTAATAAAATATATTATATCATATCATATAAAAATTATAATTATGTCATGAATATCATATGTATACATTAATTACCTTATTATGACTAGTAATGATAGGTTTTCATGGAAAATTAATTACATTAGTATGTGAGGTTGTAGTTCATTATACATATGATTGATGGATTAATTTCCAATTTTTTTAAGAATCTAGTGGATATAAATCATTCCATTATCGTATTAACATATTAGATTGTATAATATATTATTTTTGTTATTTTATGCTCTTTGAATAATATTTTAATGATGTATAAGAATATTTAATAATAAATTTTTTTTTATAAAAGATATACCTCTACTTTAGATAACATTGTTTTCATTACCCGTTAATCTCTATAAGGATGGTATTTTCCGTGAACTATGACCTATAAAATTTGTTGAGGTATTTTATTTTGTAATTTTCTTATTTATTTCCTAATCTCAAGTGCTCAAAATGTACAAGGAATATAGGAGAGGATATTCCCTTTTATAACTTTTGGGATATTAATTCTTGGAATTTATTAAACAATTAAATTAATATAGATCACTTTTCATACTTAGGTGGATCCAAATTAATATAATTTTATTATTTAATATGTAAGAATATATTTACTTATATAAAAAAAATTATACACTTTTCTATTATTTTTTTACCCTTATCTCTTTGTTTATACAGCTCATCAACCCTCTTGACAATTATTGAAATGTCAATGTTTATTTAATATTTAGCTGTGAAGAATGTTACAGTAAAAGGAACAAATCCCATAGATAGACAATGTTTTATATTTTAAACAATATCACATTAACTTATATAAATATATTATAAGGACGTGACATTTATAATTAAATATTCTACTGAATTTAGCATATAATTCAAATTATTTTACCAAATATATTTTCAGTTTGGAATTTTAAAGAATAAATTCAAAACCATTATATAAAAAAACCCCTAAATTTCATTGAAAATACTTATAATTAGTAACTATTTCCCAATGATATAATACTTTTAAAATAATGCATGTTTTATTCTCCAGATAAATCATCATGAAATTAAACTTGAATTATTTATTTTTTTAACCCATCCATAAACCCTATAAAAAATATTTTGTAAATGGGTGATAAAAAAAGAAATTTAATAATCATAAAAAGAATAAAACCATTGGTATTGTGGTTAAAATTAAATCCCATGAAAAATATTTTATGAAAAAATATACCTTTTTACCCAAAAAAGGCATCATAGTTCTTTTCAAAATTCAATTTATTTTACATTTAGGAAACAGATGATTTCCATTAAAACTCATTAGTACGTATATAAAGGGCATACTTGTTCCTTTGTAAATAATCGCTCTAGAAACTATATGGATTGAAATTAATCTTTAACTAACTCCTAATATAATTCATTAGAGAACATAGTCATTACACAATAAATTGGATATCTATAATGGTGCCCACTCATCATAAATATCCATTGGGATCCTCAATTATTCATGATCTATAATGGGGTCCAAACCATAATAAGAGTAATATCGAGAAAAACCAGAAGCTATAATGTGTCTCAAGATTTATTTTGAAAATTTTATAAGTATAATCTCATGATTTAACAATTTTAGTTTGGGACAATTCATCATACAACCCTTAATAAACTATTTTAAATAGTTGTGAAAAAATCATGTATGAAATACCATTTTCTTTGGTTTTAATTACTAAAATACGGAGAAAATTGGATGGATTATTTTTTTATTTTTATAAAACATGGATTCTTATTTTGGAATATAAACATCAAACAATGGTTATAGTAGTGGGAAATGTTTTTTTCTCTATATAAATTAAAATATAAAATTCCTTTTGTCTTTTTTATATAAAATGATACCTTTCGTTAGAATATGAATCTTTCATAACCTTTGAAATATATTAAATGGGGAAATAATAATTTTCATTTATATTTATTTTATCTCTATTCAAAATTAATCATAAAATAATTTTTAAAACTAGGTACATGGAAGAGAAATAGTTGAAAGGGAAACATTTAAATAATATGTTTTTAGAAAAATGTATCATATAGAAAATTATTAAGAGATTCCTTTTAAAAAATAATAAATAAACTACAATATGGTAAAGAAATAAACTTTTTCATAAATTTCATAATAAATAATAATTTTCACAAAAAGTTTACTAGAAAATGGGAATATAATATAATGACTTGTAAAATAAATCATTAAAACCTATAAATAACGATTTTAATTAATGTTGTTCATACCTTCATTCCAAATCATATCACATGTAATTTATCATCCTAAATAATAAAATATGTATACTATAAACTATATTAAAAACCTTTTAATTTTATTATTCTTTTTATTTTATATCTTACCATCCTATGAACAATTAATTAGTCATTAATGTTAATTTTAGATGTTTTAATAATATTCAGCTTATATGTCAAAAATGACTTTCATAGGTTCAAAATGGTTATAAATTTCACTATTCTATCATATATAGGATTATAATCTGTAAATAATTATCATATTTATACATCAATAATTATATTAAACCCAATCAGGAATGGAGGCTTTGCAAATTTAAATACGTTACAATCAAGGAGACGGTAGACTATATGCATGCATGAGTAACCATTTCATTTTTCAACAATCATTATGGAAAGAAGGTATGAAATATTTTTTATTTTTAAAGTTATTCTCATATCATAAATACAATATTGTTTCTTTAAATATACTTATATATATCATCCATGTGATATGGTGATGAAAAAACAATCACATCACATCAGGGTGTCGGTAGTTCACATGTACGTACGAACAAAGTTATCATTTTTCAGTGAATGAAAAGATAAAAAATACATGAAATGTTATCTTTAAAAAATTATAAATAAGTAATTAATATCATATATTAAAATTAACAGTGTCGTTATTACTAGACATGAGAGGCAAACATTGAAAATTAATTACAACAGTTCGAGAGGTTGTAGGCCACCATACACATGAATGTTTTCTTTTTTCCCATTTGACGGAAGGGGATATGGATGTACGTTATTAAATTATCTTAATAAAATTTCAGTATATTATATATATAAATATATTTTATATAATCACGGATAATTTTTTTTAATGATATGGAAGAATAAATAATCAAATATTTTTGCTTAAGAACAATAACTTTTCTTCAACCGACATCTATCTGTTTTAACCCAAAAAACTCTATATGGGTTTTATAATTAAAAACATAAAAAATATTATGAGGGATCATAGGAAGGAATTGGGGTCGGTAATTTCTGATCCAAATTCATTTGAATTTATTAATTCAAGAGGTCATCGGGTGAAATTTAATAAGTGGAGAAGAGGATAAACATAACAATTTTGAATGGAAAAAAGTTATACCCATGTTTTACATAAGAAAGAATTCTAAAAGATAGACCATTACAAAAAATTTGATGATAAAAGTTCAAAATATATCCCTAAAATATAATTTATACATGTTTTTAGTTCATGTTTACTCGTTTTATTTTTTTCATCCCTTGATTAGCCCATTTTAACCTTAATAGAGGAATTTTTTTTTAGTTTTTTGTATTTATCAAAACATAAAATTAATATAAACATATTGTATATTATAACTTTTTTGGATTAAAAATATTCAATCTATTTCATAAATTTCTTTCCATAAACATGGAATAATTTAATTTAAAATAACGCCCTTTGATGGGATAAATAATTTGTTTATCAAGAAAGGTATTTCTCAAGCACAATATGATATTGTATTATCATTATGAGTAGTAATCATAATTATGTGAGTTATGGTTATTAATTATAGATTTATAATAAAACAATCTTTTTAAATTTTTCTTTATTTTAATTTATCTTAATTAATTAAAAATAAGTAACATTATTCAGTTTAAAATAGGTCTCAGAGAAAATGCATTTTTTTGATTAAAAACAAAATTATAATACAATCCATTACAAAGATGATGTGAATGTAATTAATTTAATTATATTTTACTAAATACAAATTATTTTTCTATAAATTAAATTATAATAATAATGGAAATTTTATATTACATAATTTATTGAAAATAAATTACATTTTAAAAAGTAGTATTTCTAATTATTCACTAACAATCCATATTATCAAATAAAATTACAAAATTTTACTCTATGATTATTTATATATTCTTAATTCAAAAATGATGATTATATTCTAAAATACACTTTCTAAAATCTCCTAAAAATATTTATATTATTTTCTAATAAATATAAATGAAAACCCTTTATAAAGGAAATTTTTTTAAATAATAATTTTACTTTACTACAAAATTGAGTGATTATTTACTAATGATTTTTCAATAAATTTTTATTGATTAAGAAATATATATATATATATATATATGATAAATTATTTAATACTATTCATACCATATATATTAACTCCTATGTTATGGAAGTCATAGTTTATTAATAATATTTCATGATTTATTTTTGATTGGCGTTGTTTATCTTGTGTACTATATAATATTGTTTTCTTCTCTAAAATATCAGGGGATTACATCCATACCCTTTCAATAAACGATGTCCTTGGAATTTGAACTTTTTTTATATAATCAATGGTTTCTAAAGGGTTAATGAAACATCCAATTTATTGGAGAGAAAAGAAAATAGGATGTTCGCATTAAATAAAACATAAATTGGATTCCATGTACGAAAAAATTAGTGTGAATTGAATATATAGACATGTAAAAAATATTTCTCAAATAATAATGGGGATTCATATAGATTATTGATCTCATGAAATTTAATTATCAGGATATATTTAACAACCAAAACCCATAAACCAAATATGTCTGAAAATGATCAATTTCATAAAAAATGATGGTAATAGGAAAAAAAACTCAATATCCTTTTCTTAGATTTCTGAAATTCCCATACCATGTAGACTAAGAATATATAGAAGTATACTTTATTAATGAATATAATATCATCCTTTAATCCAATTTGACTACAATATCACCATTTTCCTTTAACGATGAGTATTATAGAACAATATTTAATGCTTTAAGAACTAATATAAAATTCTAATGTATCAAATAACAAAAAAACTATAAAAATATATTCCTCCCATATATAGACATCAGTTAAAACCAAAAAGGTTAGAATAAGGTAAGATATTTCCCATAATTAATAAACCTTCATATCATTGTTCTCCAAACATCAACAGTAACACAAAATGTGAAATCTAAATAAATCTATAAATTACAATAATTAAAAATATTAAATATATTTTTGAATATTTTTGAAGCCCAAATATTATAATTTTATGCTCACAAATGTTTATAACTTATATTTACTATTTATCTCTAAATAATGTTAATAACTCTTCAAATCTCATCCCAAAAAATGTATATTCCCTAATCATACAGTATATAATATTTGATAATCATTACAATAAATAACATTAATCACCATAAAGTCACATAAAAATCATGTATGCTTATAAATGATTATTAAATATTTATTCCTAAAATAAATTAGTAATATGGTTATTGCCAAAATCAAATAAGGTTCCAAAATAATATTGGTATTTAACTAAAATAAATATTAATTAAATTAACACTAAGTCACTTTTTAATACATAGGTTATCAAAAAAATAAAAAAATTCCCCAATATCAATTGAATCTTTATCATTCACATTATTTTAGAAATGTAAATTTTATACTGACCATGAAATCATTTAGCTTAGAGGTAGGTAGTTCACCATTATCAACCTTCGGTTATGGGTTCAATCCTTTTGGCCTTACCAGTCGTGAAATGTTATCACATAACTTCTGTCTTATCATTTATTTCAAACTATATTAATATAACTCTTATAAATTTCCCATAAATAATCATTAATGACTTAAAAAATATCCCTAATAATAAAATAACATTCTATTCTGTATGGTTTTCCACAAATTAATTTTTTTTCAAAAAAAAATAAAGAAAGTATTATTTGACTATCATTTCTAAAACATCAAAGAAATTTTAACCCAAATTTTTATTTATACCTTGAATGTATGTCTCAAAATATCACCATGAATCTAAAACAATATTAAAAGATACAAATTCCATCAAACATAAGTTTCTAAATTTAAAAAAGTTATACCAACAAAAAAATAATAGATAAGGGTTTCATAATCCTTTTAAAATTTTGAAACATCATTAAAATAATAACTTCCTTTAGTAATAATCCTTCTTAAAAAATATTCCCTTATGGTAATATTCTTCCTTGAGAGATAATTTATAAAATCATAAATATAAATAAATTAAATAATTATTCAAAATTAAAATTTAAGAAAATAAATTATGATAATTGATACCTTTGAAATATTGATCACTATTAATTCGAGTACCAATCTTGATGTCTCATGTCCCATGATATTATTATCTAGAGTCCCTATATTATCCAAATACCTCAAGACCTTTATATTTTCCACTACTTGTTTTATCCACGCGTATTTATTACATTTTTATTAATAAGAATGTTTACGGGGATCATAATTTTTAAATAATCCATGGTGTTAAAGATAATGTTTTGAGACATCCTTCATAACATGTTTTCAATAATACCTTAGGATATGGTTTTACATTAATTTTTTGAATAAAGGATGGATCCTTTGATAATCATGAAAATAACATAATAATAGAATAATATATACTTCAAGAATATATCCATCATTTATAGATGAATATATGATTTGAATCCCATTTTCAGGATCACCCCTTATAAAAACATGATACAATCCCATATGGTTTTTTTTAATTGAGAATGATGGGAATGTTGAATTTTCAAAACATATTCAAATGTATCCCATGGTAAATTATTATATATATATATATATTAATGGATGAGTATTGGGATATATTGTAATGCTAATGCATGTTTAATGTTATAAAATGTATTCAGGTGACATGAGATAGAATTTAAAATTATCATTTCATGTGGATTCTATACTAGAGAAAGGAGGTTATTTTTTATTTTCTTCCTTCCATATTTTAAAATTTATTTTACAATGACTAGATAACTTTTAGATTCAATATCCATTAACATCGTTATAGAAAATATAGTGTTCATCTAAATAAATGTTAAATGACTAATTATATTTCACCCCTACTTTTAATTTATAAATATTTAGTTAAAAAAATTATCCATGTCCATTAGTCAGGTATTGTGTTCCAATAATGTATAATTCATCATATAAAAAATTTAATTTATCCTAATAATATCCCTTGGGAGTGTTAATACATGTTTGTAAACTTAGGCCCCCTCATTTTGCAATTCATGATGATCGAGTTAATACCTAATATAACACTTTTATATTTATTACCTTTAGATGTATCTATATAAAATTTTCATCAATTACCTAGTATCTAAAAAGATATTTCATTTATAAGAGAACTACATAATATTTATTTTTACCAAAAAAGAGTATATTATCCTAAAAAATTAATTATTATTCTATAATGGTATATAAAAATATTAAACATTCCTCATATTAATTATTCAAGCCTATAAAGTTCTCTAATATATTAATCTTCTTCTATCTATATAAACATTACATATTCTAGTGACTTTAAACAAGAATTCACTTTCTTTTAAAAAATGAATTTTAGGTTTATAGTTTTAAGGAAATATTTCATAACTCCAATATAAAAAATCAATAATTTTTAAGGTGAATTATTTTACTAAGTATTAATTTTTTCAGGAATATAATACTTTAAAAAAAATTCAATTTTTATTTTCTTCATAAATCTTCATGATGTTGAACTTGATTCAGGCTTTTCGTCAACCCATCCTTAAACCTTGTGAAAAACATTTCAAAAAATATGGGATGATAACAAAATCATTATTTAGTGTCATCAAAATAAGAAAACATTTAATATTGGTAAAGACATTAAAACACAAGAAAAATTATTTTGGAAATATCATAACCCTTTACCAAGAAATGGGGTCATCTTTATCATAAAAATATCTTTTATCTTACCATTGGAAAATAATTATTTCCATGAAAAGTCATTAGAAATCACAGAAAGGTCATATAGGATCCTTGGGAGACCATCTTCATAAAACCCTTATAGATGGGAATAACCATACTCCTGAATACTAATATAATTCTATTAGGATCATAATCATTACCCAATTCATTGGACAGTTATATTAGTTCTCGCCCATCATATATTATGTATCGGCCTTACCCTTTTTTGAGATATATGGGGGCTCCACCATTTTTATATTCTTTATTAATCTCACCCTTGAGCTATAATGTGGCTCAACCCATAATCATAATAATTTATAAGGACACTAACAAGAATAATATATTTTAATTTTTGTACATTTTCTTAATAAAATCCTTGAAAAATATTATATTTATATGGGTTAAACAATTTTGGATATAAAAATATGACTTTCTTTTATTACTTATTCCAAAATACTAATAAATTTGTAGAGAGGGTTTTTCATTTGATGTATATATAAATTCAAGTTGGCAAAGGGAAACTTTAAACAATGGTTATGGTGGTAGGAAATTGTTTTCCCACATATATTAACATATATCATTTCTTTTATATTATGTTAAAAAGTCAAACATTCTATATAAATATTCCTTTTTAAAAAATTTAGTTTTGAATTAAAAGGATATATAAAAAAGTCCCTTTTATTTTTTTAATTAATTAAAAAATTATTTAAAATTAATTTTCAAATCATTGAAATGGAAGATAATGACTTTAATGGTAATATTTAAAAGAATATTTTTTTATAGGAAATTACCTAACATTAAATCTAAAATAGATTCAATTTTAAAAAATATCTGAAAATATACATATACTAAAAAAGTTTCATTATCATCCACTAGAAAAATTAATAACTTTCTTGAAAATTTTATAATAACATGGACATAGATGATAACGATTCATTAAATAAATCTTTAAAGCATCATAAATGAGGCTTTAAGTTAAATTGTCCCTTATTTTGGGTACAAATAGGCTCATATGTTCTTTATCTTCCATAATAATAAATTGATGTTAATTTTTTAATTTATTATGAATCTATATAAAGTTTATTATTTATTTTTTTATCTTTATATTCATTGCATATTTTGTTAATCATTTAAGTTCACTTCAGATGTTTTGAATGTATTCAGATTATATGACAAAAATGACCTTAGTTAGTTGAAAATGTTCAAAGAGGTAATTATTTAATCATATCTTGAATATAAATGATGGAATATTAATAATATATATATGAAAATTATACATTTTAAACCAATCTTGAAATATGGTTATAAAAAATGAACTACGTTACTACCCATGGTATGGTAGATTGTATATGCACATGAGTTAGGTAACCATTTTACAATGATCAATATAGAGAGAAAGTATGTTATATATTATAATTATAGAATCATTATGATATTATAAATACCATATTATTTATTTAATTGAACTTATATATATCATCCTTGTGATGTTGTGAATAAAAAAGAATCACACCACTTTGTGGAGGCGACAGTACACATGTACACACGAATGAAGTTACCATTTTTCATTGAATGGAAAGGGAAAAAGTAAATTATATATTATCTCTTCGAAATGATAAATATTTCATTAATATGATATATAAAAATTAATTCCATCTTAATTACCATCCTTTAGAGGTTGTTATGGAAAACAAATTTCATAGGATTGCAAGCCAGTGGTTTATCGTACACATGAACTATGGTTTTGATTTCCATTTGATAGAAGAGTAGATATATGTATATTATTAAAATAATCTAATAGAGTAATATAATATTTGAGGAAATTATTTTATTATATAATCATGTTTTAATAAAATTTTAATGAAGTGGAAGAAGAAATAAAAAACATGCTCTTAAGAATAATGTTGGTTCTTCTAATGGCCTCTATGGGGTTTCCCCTAAATAATTCCTAAGAGTATTTTTAATCAAGAAAATAATTTTATGATGTGGGGAGTGAAGTTAATAATGGATTTGGGTAGTTATTTTATAAAATAAAATGCACGGGAAGTGTGAAGGGGACAGAATTGGGGATGGAATTTTATAAGTTGGGGAGAGGAAACACTTGTATTTTTGAAAAGAAAAGGTTATTCCCACATTTTACACATTCCACAAGGATATAAAATGGTATATAATAAATCCCCATATGTTATAAGGTTTACATATGAAAATAAAATAGTTATTAGGAAAGTATTTATGTCATTTAAACTTTAATAATTTTAGTTTTACCCCTTAGTAAACATGTATTAAATATTGACATAGTAAAAGAATTTTACACTTTCATTATTCATTATGACCCAAACAATGATGAACTTTTTTTATAACAATGTTTTTTCTGATACCAAATATGGTTTTCATTTTATCATAATAAATTAATTTAATTGGAATAATTTAATTCTAAATAAAACCCAAAGACATGATGAAAAGTGTGTTTTCAAGAAATGAATTTTTCAACAATAAGATAATCTTATATTAACATTATGATTAGTAAAAATCATTTTGTGAATTTAAAAAAATATTTATGGACATATAATAAATAGTGTTAATTGAAATCGTTCTTAATTTTTGGTTATTTTAGTTAATTAAAATTGGGAAACAATATCCACATTAAAACATTTCAAAAAAAGTGAGATTTTAATCAAAAGAATAAATTTATACTAAATTAAAATATAATGATATGTAACATTTAATTAAATTTATTCAGTATAAATAAGAAAATACATATGATATTTGAAATAAAATTCAAATAAAAAATGATCCTTTAAGTTATTTAATTTGTTGAAATGAAATAACATCTTTACAAAAATCGGTATTTTGTACTATTCACTAAGAAATATTTAACTTCCAAAATAAGTCCCATAATATCACAATAATATAATTTTTATATATTTATTTAAATATTTGATTTTAATTTTATTCAATACACTTTATAAAATCTCTAGAAATTATTATAATAATTTATCCCAAAAAAATTTAAAAAAATAAAGAAAATTAATTTTTATGAATACAATTATGTTTAAAAAAATTGATTAATTATTTAATATGAATATTTAAATAAATTTATATTCATTAGGAAATACATATATATTTTTTGTGATGTATTTAATACTAATAATACCTAGAAAATTAATGTCCAAGTTATAACATTCATAATTTAAATAATAATATTATGTAGTTCATTTAGGTTCTATGTTTCATATCTTGTACAGTATCTAAAGGTATTTTTACGATTTTTTATAAATTTACATAAACATTTGTTTTTATAATATATTATTAATGAATTTTTTTAAAATACACTAAATATTATAAGATAATATGTGTCTAACTGTTTTCAAATGGTTCAAAAGTCACATGTATGAGAATAAAAGGATGATAATATATTAATTTAATTATTAAATTAAATTTATATAGGTTTATATATTACTTTAAACTATGTCATTTTTTCTAATCCCTCAGTTTACAAATTGATACCTTAATAGTGGTAATATATTTTTCAATATTAAAGGGTTATGATTTTACTTATAAGGTTATAATTAGATAATAATTTTACTCTTATTTAAATTTTTTCATGATTTCTAATCCTAATTGAACTCTTGAATGTTTTTTATTATTTATAAATAATTTAATAATTTATTATTCAACATAGAATATTATTAATATCATTATTGTCACTATTCATATAATTTGATGATAAAGACATGAATATATTCATATATCTTTTATATAAACCTTTAAAAATCTCATACTATGTTATATTGATAATTAGATTCATGGGACCTAATAAATAACACAAAAAAATTATTTTCTTAGTTTTAAAATCACTTATTGTTTTTACTTCACTACGCACTATACTGGAAATATGCAATAATGTGAGGTAATTTTTTTATCATTAAAAATATAAAATAAATTAACATGAAAAAAAATATTTATCACTACAATAATTGTTTAGAACTGCTATAAATTTTTATATATACTTATAAAAAACAATCACATTTATTAAAAGTAGTAGAGTGCAACTTTTTACATTATATTAACATAACATAATATAAATGATATAATTAAACTAATGTGGCAAGAAATATCCCAATTTTATAATTTTGGATCATTATGGAATAAATAAACCCATCTATTTAAATATAGTCAAGTTTTGGGTCTCATTTTAGACATTTTCTTGTTATTTTTAACCTTATTTAACTTAACATACCTTTACTAGGAGAAATTATTCATACCTTGGTTCTATACATACTATAAAAAATAAAAGGGAATTATTTACCAAATATCAACCTCCTGGTCCAAAATAATGGATTCATTTGACAATATTAAATGCTTATAATAGGAGAAAAAATAATTTATGATAAAAATGGAAAACACATAGAAAAATTTTGTTTTCAAAAAAATATGTTTCAAAACTAAACAAATGAACTTTTACTAAAATCAGAAATAATATTGATTCAAATGTAATTATTTATAATATTTCTATTCAAATGATAATTATGTTAATTTATGGTATAATTAAATTTATAGTGGGATATTTTAATGAATATAAATGATAGTTTTACAAAAAAAAGTTTTTAACTATTCGCAGAAACTAATCTAGAAAATCCCAAAAAAATATTTAAATGATAAATTTTATATATTTATTTCAAGAAAAATTATTATCTACCAAAAAATATTCTTAAAAGTGGAAGAAATTATTTATATTATACACTAAAATAAAATAATAAACATAATTTTTGAGCAAAATTTCATTTAGAAACATCAAATTACTTTTCTAAAAATTGAGAGGATATATATTATTCATTTATCAATAGAATTGGATTCAATAAAATGTATAGAAATGATTCTCATGATATGGTTATTACTATTCCTACCTAAAAAATTATAGCTTGGTTATAATGGTTATATTTAAATAAAAATATTTCATGGTTCTTTTAAGAACATTGTTTTATGTTATACATGTTATCAAAAAAAATGTTCTTTTCAATATTAAGATATTACACAACAATTAAGAGGGTAGTAAAAAATTATTTTCTGAAGGGTTCGGAAAAAATATAAAGAAAATTGAAGATAAAAAATATTTGGTTTCCCAAAGAGGAATGAAAAAAATTGGTGGGAAGGGAAAATATGGACATGGAGAATAAAAAACATTAGGAAGTGTTGGTATTAATCCAAAAAATATCAAATCATTTACATAGAAATTAATTACTGAATAATATTTTAAATTAAATATCTTATTTTCCCCAATGGAAAAAATATTATTTTCAATAAAGAATAAGGAAATAATATAATCGTGGAATAAGGAAAATAATATTCATTAAAGATAGATCATGACTAGAATGGAAATAAAATTATGTCAAAAAATCACTTATGACTTTTTTATCATTCAAATCAAAACCCCATAAAGGTATAATATTAAATGAATTTTTAAATATCATTTACGGAAAATTATTATAATAATACATAAAAATGAAATATTTATATCAAAAAGGGGGAAAATTGTAAATACAAATAATATATTAAGGAATAAAAATTTAGATGTGGAAACCAATTCCATTTATCCAACATAGTCAAATTCTCACTCACATACTTTTATCCCACTTAGTCGAACCTTTTCTAACATACTTACACATTGGAATAACACCATTGACAATGGATTATGGTTTTTAGAGGATCTATTTTGGAACGAATTGATCCTTTTGAACAAGTCTAGTGGTGTTTCTTAGTAATTCATGTAGAGTTTGATCAAATCTAAGATGCATGGGGTGTGAAGAGAAGTGGGGTGGTGATGACTCTTTCTATAAGTTAATGTGTAGAATCTTTTTAATAATATAAAACATAATTTAAATATTAAAGGGTTTAGTGGATCTAATAATGGATCATAATGGAGTGGTTGACGACATAAATTTATCGAGCATCAACCACACAATAACACGCATGTTTTTAACATGTTGTAAGTACTTCACAATTAGACTTTTCACTTTTATCATATTTGGTTTTTACCATGGTAACTAAATTTTACTTATGTATTTTAATTTTAATTCTAAAAAATAAAATGGCCCTTAATACATAATATGCACCAAAATATTTATGATATATGAAATCAATTTTTTAAATTATAATTTTAATAGTGATAAAAATTAATTTTAATATTTGACACATAAAAAGTAAATTTTTATTTAAAATTCCTCATTTTTAAGTATAAAATTTATTTTTTTAATATAATATAATTATTTATTTATATTAAATAAATTATTCTGATATTAATAAATAAATATTTATATGGATTCCAATGAAATCCAAACATAATTATAAATTTTTAATACATAATCAAATGGAAAATATGTAAAATAGTTTATAATATAATAAAATATTAATTCATTTCTAATATGTTAACTACAGGTTTTCAAAATTCAATAATGTGTGTCTAAATTATTCATTTTACTCCATAAATGTTTTACCCACTAATACTGTTTTATATGATTTTGAGTCACACTTACATCATGATATTGTAATAAATTCTACGGTGTTAGTAATAGGTATATTTTTCACTATCGATCCTAAAAATAATCCTCATAGAAAAAAATAAAAAGTTCATCTTTAGATAATATTAACATGATAAATTGAAAAATGAAGATTATTTTTGAAATTTCAAAAAATAATTTTTTTGAATTTAACTTTTAAATGGAAATATAAAATCTAATGAAAACCCATTTCATAGGAAGAATTTTTTTCAAATAATAACTATTTGTATTATTACTTATAATTAGTTTTTTAATTAAATTAGATATATTATATTATTAATATTTAGAATATAAGTTATCATCAATTATCTTGGTGACACATGGGGATCTCTCGACTTGAAATGCATCTCCCTCAAAAGAGGCTACTTTCATTTCATCTTCCCTTCCGATGATCTAAAAAGGAAAGCTTGGGGATTAGGATCTCTCTTCTTCAAACCTAGGACACTACATATACGGGAATGGGATTGCAGATTCAACCCATTTGAGGTATGTCACTCATCTTCTCAAACATGGGTTAAAATTCATGGCTTGAATGGGATTTTATGGCACCCTCGTATTCTCTATGACATTTCCCTTGCCATCGGTGTTCTAATTAAGATGGATAGGGCAAAAGAGGATCCCAAATTCGGTCACTTTTCTCTTCTACTGATTGAAGTAGACCTAAACACCACCTAAGTTGACAAAGTCATGCTATCAAATGAGGATGATGAAATAGATCTAAAAAATGAGTATGAAAAAATACCTCATTTCTGCCAGAACTGTAAAATTATTGGTCATTACATTGTGAGTTGCAAGAGATTGGTTTCCTGATCTTTCTTTGCTGGAAAAAGGATATGCGGAAAACCAATGTCTCAAAAAATTGAAATTTTTTAAAGCATCAGGACCTGCTTAATCCCTGATAAAGATGTTGAGCACCCACATGGAGATATGAACAATGTGTCTGCTTCTTCTCTTGTTTTGGAAAGGTCTCTGAATCCAGGGGTGTCTTTAGCCATAAAATCTCATAAAGTTAAGGGTCTTGTTCACTCTGTTTACAGCACTGTGGATTCTTCATCTGGTGGTAATAGAGTGACTTCCACTGGCTCTAGGAAGACAATATGGGTTGACATAGTTGTTGTGGAATAAACATCATACACAGATGATTCTATCAATGCTTTGGACACCATTGGGAGAGTTGCGGATGTTTCATCCCCTTATCCAAAGGAGGTTTCTAATACTCAAGCTGTGGAGAACATAAAATTTAGTGATGTGATAGAAAACATGGAAGATGATGTCCATGAAGCGGTTAACCTTAAAATCCATCAAGAGAAACATATTTTCAAAGGCATAAAAGGTAAACAGAAATTATATAACGATTTTTCTATGGATTACAAAATTAGGAAAGCTTCACCTGCTTCTATTTCTGATCCTATAAAGCGTATGAAGACTATCCATGTTAATGATGATGCCAAAGATTCATCTTCCCTTTAATTGGGCGGACATGTTTTTTCTGCAAACTAGGTTTAGGTCTCTATTCCTGATGTTAAAGATTCTTATACTCTAGGACTAGAAACTGATACCAAATCTATCACTTCTTCAAGAGACCAAAAGTATGATGATTGTTTCCAAAGAATTGCTTACATAAATACCTATTCCAATTATAATAAGAAGTTATATGATTCAATGAAAACATCAAAAAACTTTTAAATGATGGTTTCAAATAGTGATGGAGACTGTCAATAACAGAAAATAATTGAAGCAGAAGTTAAGGCCTCAATAGATTCCAAAGAACATCACCAGGAGATGATGACATCTTGTCCAACTACTTTGGAAGAGACTCAAGTACATATAACATCAATGAAAAATGAAAATTCATAAATGGAGGTGCAAGATCTAGAAGAGATTAGCCAAAAAACCAAGTCATGGAATGGAGGATGGCACCCTAAAAATCGGGGGAGAGGTCGCAGTCATGCTGAACGGGATGTCAAAAAGGAGGAAACTTGTCCAACGGATGGATCCAATGGCTCTGACATTGAAAGTTTGCTTCATCAAGCGGAAATAGTCAAGGAATATTACACTAGGGTCTGAGGATGAGGACATGGCCTGGGCATAGATTAGAATTCCATGGGAGAAGAAGAACACATGATTGTAGATAAAATTTGAAAAAAACATGGTATTTGATTGACCTTGATGGGGGCATGTTTCCTTGTCTGTCCCTTTTTTTCCTTCCCTATTGTACTTTTTCTTTTTGAATTTCTATTAAAAGGGACTTTGTCTTTTTTAAAAAAATTAATATATATATATATATAATATTTTAATTTTATATTTTTTTGATATTAATTATTCATGAATTATATTATTTAAAATTTAATATGAATATAACACAACCTCTATATAACTATTATATACTTGTATATCAAATGACCAAATTTCCAATGACTATATTTTTAACACCCTAATTTCAATACTATGTACAGACTTATAAAAATCATTCTTCATATTCACACATATTAAGGCACACATCTCATTTCCATAATTTAAATTTTAGAACTCGCAATATTATTTCTCATTTTTTGATCTTTGTCCTCATTATAGGTATTATTTGGAAACTGGTGACACTCAATTATAATGACTCGATACTTCATGATGTATTTTACTTAAATAATTATTATGCTTTTTAGAATCCTTTATTTATAACACCAAAATAAATTGATCTAAAACATATTTGAGAATTATTATTAGGAAAATTCAAGATTATTAGATCCACTATTAAATAAAAATAATTTAATCAATCATAAATGATTAAAAGTAATATTAAGCACACCCACTGTTTTAAAATATAATTTTCTAATAAATTTGGGTTTTGATGTATTATCAACTAAACAATAAATTTATAAATTACAAAATCTAAATTTACTAAAATTAATTTATATTTTTATTTTATCATAACGAAATTCGCCAAAGAGGATTGTTGTTAATTTTTTAAATAATTCATTATTAACCTAATGAAAATTATAGTGTTTACCAAAATTGTAATTTTTAATACATTATCAATATATGAGAAGGAAATATAAGATTATATAACATTTTAATTTATTTGTTTTTTAAATTAAAAATTTTAATTTTAAAATATCATTATAAATATAGAAAACATATGCTCTACTTTTTATTACATATGTTACATTTTATTATTATTTAAAAACTATTTTCACTCTTTTCCTCTAATTTAAAATTATAATGGTAATATTTAGTATATATATAATTTGGAGGGCACATAAATTTAATTTTTTTATAATATAAATATATGTAAATCACTAACATCACTTAAATTGAAAAATTTATAGTACACATAATTTTTAAGAATTAAAACATTACTTTTTAAAAAAATTTACAAGTTATGTGTGATAATAATGAAATTAACATTTCTATACATTAGATATTTTAATATATATTTATATTTTTAGTTTTTATGTCAACATGTTCATATTATTAAAAAAATTAAAATTTATTTGTTGGAATAAAATTAAGTTACAGTATTAAATATTAGTTTCCAAAATAAAACAATTATTTTTTAAAGAGTGATAATTTTAATATTAAGTGGATCTATTGTAAATTAATAATAAAAAATTCTGTTTAAAAATATATTTAAATAAAATAAAAACTAATTTAATTGGTAATCATCTTTTAATAATATTGAGAACCCTAAATGATTAAAATGATATTTTTTTACAAAAAACTATTCTTAAATGAAATAATTGTTATAATATAATAGTTAATTATTGCATATTTAGATATAAAATTAGATTAAATAGAGTCCAAATTCGGATCTATATTTTAAAAGTTCAGTAATAAGCATCATCTAATATTTTTAGCGATAACATTATTACTATGATTAATATTTCATCAATATTAAAAAGTGTTAAAATGGGTAATCAAATGTGATGTTTTTTTCTAAATAAATTTGAAAAATATACCTTTTAGAATGAATTGTTTTTTTGGTTTTAAATTCATACCTAAAATCCTCACCATCATTTCCAATCAAAAAACAAACAAATCTCACATAATTATATTCTTAGCCTATACCCAAAATTCTTTTCTATATAGTTTTCCTCATTTTCACCTATAATGGAACTCACATATATCCACATAGCATCACATCTATATTTCTAAATTCACATAAAACAATGAAAAAAATTATTCTTATATATTCACACTATATTTGGAATCCCTTATCATCTTCAATTTTTCTCAAGTCCTTTATTTCCAAATAACGATTCAAGGGATGATCTAAATTCACATAGTAACTATTACATACCCTTTAACATTCTTAATACATTATATCTACACTCATCAAAAAAATATAACTATATTTGTACAATTAAATCAATATAAATATTCTATTGAAAATTATTATATTTATGGTATCACTATTATCATTTTCCCTATCATTTAATAAAAAAATGAAACTGTTTCTCATGTACGTGTGCAGTCTACCGCCTCCATGAATAACACATTTAATTTTTCATCACAAACTTTATATCGTGGTTATGGAAATGTTTTTATTTAATATATATTTAATTAACATCATTATTTATCATATAAAAATATAATGTACAACTTCTATGATTAATATTACAAAAAATCATTCCTCATAAATCTAACCCCTAAAATGAAAAAATCGTGTAGAAAAGTGATTTTTTATATATAATAGATATTTTTTAATTTACCTTATTTTTATAAAACATCCCAATTCTAATTCATCATTTTAATAAAATTTCAATAAATTTATTACACTTTTTCTGATATTATAACAAAATAATATCTCTTATATCTATACTCCCACAAATATTGTAACATGTTCTTATTGGGTTATATTAGACACATATATGAGAAATATTATAAAATTAAATAAGTGGTTGATTTTTAATCTAAATATTGGATACTAATTACTAATTAATTATTATTTTTGTTCTGAATAGTTAATATAATCATTTAAGTCTCTAATTAAGTCAACACAATCATTTAGTTATAAATTACCAAAAAAATAACTTCAACAACTTCCTCATCACCAATAAAAACTAAAATAAATATTAAATGAAAAAATAACATTATAAATAATTAAAAAAATTATTATCTTTTGTGATATGAAAATGATGAAATTGGGAGAAAAATGGACAACAACACCCCTATTATGAAACTAGTTCAAAATGATCAAGAATTCTCACACTTGATATGGAAAATAGATATTTATTTAAATAATATACACATGGATAATAATTTTAAATCAATATTATAAAAGTTAATGTATTTAAAAAATATTCTGAAATAATTTATTATGTTTTTTTATTTGTTATATAGGATCTTCCAGTGAATTTCTTTATACGGGGAAACATGGTAAGAGTTTTTTCTCACAATTTTCTCCCATTATGACTTATTTCTTACTATACACTATATTTTACTAGAAATGGTGTTACTAAATCAGAATTAATATATTTTATCCTTATTGTATTATATTTCATGGTATTTAGTGTTCTATTACATTTTCTATATATCAATCGGGTTTGATTCAAAAAAATTAAAATTTATAAGGCTTTGATCATACTAAAAATTCATTCTTTGAGATAAAAACATCATTATTGAACTTTGTTATTTCATATTTTTTTTTCTACATAATTAATAACATTTATTTGATATACTATTTTTTTGTATTTTATATTTCATCCTTGTATCCTCATTATAAAATGACTCTTTCCACATAGATTATGTTATTAAAAGGTTTTTATTTTTCTAAAATCTGATTTCTTGTTACATACTTATTATTATTCACTAGTTTATGTTTATATGGTATTTATTGTGTATATTTTTATATTATATCATGAATTATATTTAATTTATGGTAATATATATTCAAATTTAATCACTTCCACATTCATGGTTTTTAATTTAAATATTTCTCATGTCGTAAGATTTCATTCCCTAACCTTATTTTTAAAATGAGATATCCCAAATGGGATAACCCATATGAATAATTTTTATATTCTTTATTATCAATATCTCAATCATTTTTCCTCTATTTTTATCCTGAATGATGTTTTTTAATATTTACCTCAATTTAAAATGAACATTTTATAATCCTTATTCAATTTAATGAAATGAATTTATAAAATATAAAATGGTAATTTCAAGTTTTTGTTTTATTTCATTTTCCACTCCATATTTTGTGCATATAACTAAATTTACTTTTAAAATTAAAAACTTTATTTTTATACTAGATTATATTTATTTAAAAAAATTCATAAAAAATTTATCTATCTTTTTTTGTATGGTTTAATTTCAACAATAATAATATATTTTATAGTTTCTATGTGAGCATATATATCTAACACCTTATAAATTTTATATGAAACTTTATCAAAATGTTTTCATGGTTCTTAAAAATTATTATTTTCCCTTATATTTATATTGAATTTCCTTTAATAATTATTTCTAAATATCATGTATATTTCTTAATTCCAAATTTACATTTCCAAAAGTCCATTCAATAGTTTCTTATATATATCATTGTCCATTAACATATCTTATTCTTGATCATGTTTTTTTTGAAATGTAACAATCAATTTTCATTCTATTGATTGATTAGGTAATTTACTTCTCTTTTCAAGAACTATCAATCACTTCTGTTACCTTGAATAATTGATTAAGGTGTACTAAAATAAATTTTATTCCAATTAATTCCTCTATTAATTCCATATTTTTTTATTCCATTTATTAGAGGTTATTTAGCTAGATATCATACATCTATTAACTATAATAAATTATTATCAGAACCATATACCTGGTATATAAAAGAAAAAAATGCTATATTATTTCTCATCTTGATTATTGGTATTTTCCTAGAATTTTACATGGTGTCATAACATACACATGTATTTTTTTATTGGTTTTATTATCTTACAATAATTTATAAAATTATAAATTATATTCATATCTGAATCCATTGTTAAAGGATATAAAATCCATTTTCTTTTCCTGGGTTCATTATGATGAGTTGGATAAAAAACAATTTCCATGGGGTTTTTCTGCTTTAAAAGGTAATGTCCCAAACCTCTCCGGCCCATTACATTGGTAGAAACCAGGTATTTTAGGGGTCCTAAGAGGTAATGTTGGTTTATTTCAACACTTTACCAAAATTCCATGTTTCCAATGTTTTTCAACTTTTCCTCACTATGGTGGTCATTCGCTAGCGGTGGATCACTGGCGATGGCTCACTAGAGGTAGATCTCCTTGGAAGTGTCTCACCTTAGTGGTGACTCAATGGTGTTGGATAACTGTAATTATATCACCTTGGAAGTGTGTCACCCTAATGGCCACTCACTATAGGGGATCATTGGTGGTGGCTCACTAGTGGTCATTTAATGGCAGGGCTCACTGGAAGTCCCTCCTCCAGCAGTACCTCATTCAATAGTGCCTCATTGAGTTGTGTCTTGCCTAGCAGTGAGTCAATAATAGTTGTCGGTGGATAATTCTGATAGTGTCTCATCTAATAATGCCTCATCTAGTGGTTCCTCCTCCAGTGGCACCACATCCATGGTTTCCTCATCTTGTGGTGCCTCATCTAGTGGCGGCTCGTCCAGTGGTGACTTGGGAATAGTGTTTCAAATTATTTATTTTTTTCCCTTTTTACAACTTTTTTTGATGTAAAATAAATTTAATGCCATATTTCAAAGTCTTTGAGGCCAATTAAATGTCTATAAATCCAATCCTTAATTTTCCTAATAGTCTGATGGTTTTAAAATTAACAACCCATGTGGTCATGATCTGATATAGCTTTAAAGTAAATTTCATATTTTATCAAATTCCTGCTAAATCAGATATGATATTCCTAAATACGAGATAACATTACCTTCTTCCACACCTTCTCTATTCTCTTGAGACTAGACATTCAAAAAAAATTCTTCATTGGAATGTTTTCCTAAGTTTGGTTGGTGATCCCCTAGAGAGTCACAAATTGTACGTGCACTACTGTTTTTGGTGAAACTAGGGAGTGTGGATCGTTCCTAATCTAATTAGGATTTCCTTCATCTTTCTTAACATTGCATTATACGATATGGGTATATGGTTTCATTCCTTCATTAAGATAAGTGATTCCAAATAAAAAAAGATAATTGAATTGTTTTTAAAATAAAAATATAGGGGGATGGGAATGTGAGAAGTGTTTTTATGTTTTATTATTTCATTTGTAAATATTGAGATTCACATGGGCTAAATACCCACTAAAACTTCTGTCCATTAGGGGTCTTTTTTTCTTATAGAATGGTTTATATCATGCATGTTTCGTGGATTTGTTAGATACTTATATGTAGAAATTTTTTAACCATTTATATTTAGATAATAAATGGATACCCTAGGATCATATTGTTTTAATGATAATCCCCGAAATAAAAAGTGAAATTAAATAATGGATTCCTTATTAAATATAAAATTTTGTTTTTCCTTAGTATGCAAAGTTATGTGATGTGTGGGATTTTTATGGTTTTTTTATGCAGGGAGAAGTGGACGGAATGTAATTGTAAAGTGGAATTGTGATTGGTATAATGTGATGATGTATTAGGGCTATGAAATTAGTTGTGGTGTGGTGTATTTCATGATGTGGTTGTGATTTTGGGGGTTTGTTTTGTCTAGTATGGTTGTTTGGGAAGTATGCCATGAAGAAGGAAAATAGTAATTGGTATAGCTTTTTTTCCATTGATAACATTAAGAAATATTCACCCTCTATCTAGAGGTCATGGTAGGTTGTGTCTTCAATGTGAAGTTCATTAATTTACTATGGTTCTTCACATCCTAAATAACTGTTACTATTTTTCAGGAGAAGTTTTGTGCTTTCATGTTTCCCAGATACTGATGGAATGAATGAATATTTGTCTAATAAAGCTTTTAATGGTTTCTATTTGTTTTTTATAGCAGAATTGATATGGTTAAATAAATATGACGACAATGTGAACTGGGTTTTTGGGCTTGTTGTGTGGTGTTGTGCATTTATAAGTAGTAAAAAAGTGGGGAAGTGATGATTTGGTTACTGTCTTTTTTACCCATAAGTTGGTATTGATTGTTTGGTATTATTTATATATACTTGTATATTCATGTGATTTATATATACACCACAACCTAATTGAGAACTATGTGTTGAACACCCCCATCATCATGGGGGGAGGGTGAATTTCCCAATATCCCATTGGGAGGATAGATAGATGGCCACCTGCTCTTCCCTGCGACCTCTTCATGGTGAAGACTGGCCTAGTTTCTTATTGTATGTAGTGATGAGATAAGGTATCCTAGGGGTCTTTGAGATGAGTTGTGACATAGTGTCTCAAGTGTCTTCAGGATGATGTGGTAAATGTAGTGGGGCCCAGGTGTGTGTGGATTGGATGTGATGTGGTATATTCAGAAGAGGTGGGACTGCCAATATATTTTCTTGTTGGGGTGTGACAGCAGCTAATCTATGAGAATGTGGTGCAGGGTATGCTATCATCGATGTGAATTATATTATATTACATAACCTTCGTTACTTGGTAAGCATCCCATGGTGATATTTGGCTAGGTTAATATACATGTTTAGGTGTTATTTTGTTCTTCTATTTTCCAAAGAGGGAATTAGTATGCATCTTCCACCTCTCCATGAGAGACTTTAGATTATTAAATGAGTATACTTTTTTTATCACCCTGTGTATATAAATATATTTTCAGGTTTCTAGGATGATTTCATGGACCTTGATGGACTTTACTAACTTCGACCTCGGGACACATGTTGTTTTGTTTCTCATGTTTTTTTGGGTACTTACCTAGAAGAATTTTATTTGTACTTGTTCTACTTATGCAAGTATTTTGTTTTGGATTTTGATTTTTTACTTATATATGTCATGGACTAGGTTTTTTTAAAACATTATATCTCTCAATCATGTTTTTTATAAGGGTAATGACTCCCATATTTTGATATTTATACACCCTTGTTGTTAGTTTCCATTTGAGGACCTACTAAAGGTGGGACTTGGGGGTTAATTATCACCTTTTATACATTTCCATCCTGTGAAGGGTATCATTAGAGGGTGGGGGTCATGATAGAGTGGTATTAGAGTTTATGGTTGAGATATAAGATGGATTTCAGAGTTAGGAAAAGTGAATATTTCTTGGGATGGTTTGGAAACAATTCTAGTTGACCTCAGTGCTTAACATAGGCTAGGGAGACTAACTAGAACATGGGATTTTAGGGTTCCACTACTCTAATACATGGACTCTGAGCATATTTAAATTCCAATTAATACATACCTTCTAGTAGTGTATAGACCTAGGAGGGGTACATTCATTATAATGATTTTTTTAAATTTTAATTTGTTTGTTTTGGTAAGATTAAAATGGATAAAATGAAAAAAAATAATTAAAATAAATCTTAATAAAATTAAATACTAATATGGATTTGGAAATCTTTGTTTACCTTTTATATATGGCTCCTAGTCATCATCTATGTGTGGCTCGAGCAGTGACAGTCTAGTGGGATGATCCAATTGACCACCATAGGGTTGATCCAATAGAGGAACATGACTATGGTAGAAGACATTTCATGACATCTAGTGGCTTTCATTTGAGATATACGAGGAAGACATATCTAATGTGGAGGTAGAAGGTTTGATAAAGGAGTTTTATATTTTATTTTGTTTGATATGGGCCTCGACAGATTATAAGATAATTTTTTAAGTTATTCAGATGCGGAGCGATGTGCATCAATGGTGGATGTTGTATTTGTGATAGAAAAAGGAGGAAGATGTTTTGTGGGTTGACTTTCAGAAGGAGTTCCAAGTAAACTTACTTTCATTGACTGTAATGGATGAGATGAGGAAGTAGTTACTCTCCGTTCAGCAAGGTATTATTTCATTTCTGGAGAAGGTAATCATGTTGAAGGACCTTTTATGGTTTTCCCCTGATATTTTTAGGATGAGGAGTCTCATGTGGGACATCTTGAGGAGGAACTAATCCCTTCTATCTAGTATGGAGTTACTCTTTTTATATTTTTGACATATCTGGAGGATCATATGAAGGCATAGGTGATTGGGTTGTTGCACTATTGAGGATGTATATAGAGAGAGGGTATCTAGAAGAGTTATTTGAGATGCAGAGTTTTTAGTGGTAGATCTAAGGTGTTAGGACCTTCTTGGTTTCAACTAGCCAAGATCCAACCTTGACAGCATCCCTTTGAACTTCTAGAGTATGTTCCTTTCCTATGGGCTTGGGCAGATGTGTTTCTTCTATGGGGTTTGAGACCATCTTTAGAACTAGTTCCCATTGGCTGATCGAAATCAGTTTGTCCATGGAAAATTGGTTCAACATCATCCTCAACAACAGTTACAAGTGATGTCATTATAACAGCTGGGGAAGTAAGCTTATGGTCTATCCAGCACTGATGGAGTATGTAGAGGATGAGATCAGGATATTCCTCTTGTTTAGGGAAAACAACCTGATCGTGGCTATAGAGGTGGTCATCGTAAGAGAGGCTTAGAATCAAGGTATGGTCAGTCGCACGTAGTGGAGGAAACTTTTCCAGTGGAGAAAGATTTGGTTAGAGGTACAATTAGTTTGTTTTCTACTATTGTTTATGCCTTTTTTGATTTGGGAGATTCTCAATCATTTATTTTACCCTTTCTATCCGATGATCTGATATGATACATAGAGAGGTTTCTTTTTCCCCAGGTGTTTAGTACACAATTTAGAAACCAGACTATCTTGTTTGATGTGTGCCGGGGGTATAGACAAATGATTAGACCACATCAGTCTTGTAGGGATCATTTCGTACAACAGATGCAGCCATACGATGTCATCCTCGTCATTGATTGGTTATATTCTATAATGAATGCTTCAGTAGTAGAGGTGTGTTTTCCAATGTAGATGGCCAATTTTTGACTTTGGTTTGTGATCGGGGTTGTTAGGTGGTAAGTTAGTGGGTGGAGCCACATCATTCCTTCTTGGATGATATGTCCCAGGAATCCTTGGAAACTAAAAATGTGGGGGTTCCTATAGTCGTTGTGTATTTCTTGGATTTTTTCCCTGAAAAGGTTGTGATTCTACCCCCTCGATGTGATGTTGAGTTTGGGATAGAATTATAGAGAGAAAGTTTTAGATTTTGATGGCTCCTTATCGGATGACAACTCCTGTGTTTTGGAATTTAAGGATTCATATAGATGATCTGAAGCAGAAGGGTTTTATTTGGCCTAGTGTCTCATCATGGGGTGAGCCATTATTGTTTACAAATAATAAATATGGTGGTCTACGGTTATGTATACTCTATCAGAGGTTTAATTAAGTGACGGTCAATAATTGTTATGCTTTTACAAGTATAGATGATCTATTCATCCAGTTGTAAGGGGAAAGTTGTTTTTATATGGTCAATCTAAATTTGGATATCCATAGTTGAGGGTGAATGAGGGTGATATCTATAAGACAGCCTTAAAATGAATGTATGAGAACATTGAGTTTTTATTCATTCCATTTGATTTTACATGCACACCATCCATGTCCATGGGGAATATGATAACTGTGTTCCATGATTTCATAGATCAGTTCATTATCATATTCATCGATGATATTTTAATCTACTCAAAGTCAATGTTGGATCACACTAAGCATATCAAAACATTATTTCATGTTTTTTGACACCATAGAATCTATGGAAATCATTCCCAGTTTATGTTCTGGACACGAGAGGTTATTTTACTCAGACATGTGTTGTCTTTGAAGGGTTTGTAATTAAACCTATTGAAGGGTGAGGTAGTAATTTATCGGGAAGCACTGGTTTGAGGATTCCTTGGTCTCACATGCTATTATTGGGTGCTAAATTTCACTCAAGATTCAACCCAACTTATATCATTCACTAGGATGTACAATGCTCTTGTGTTTACTGATCAGTGCCGTGAAGAATTTGGTTTCCTAAAGGAGTATTTTCAATGTCCCATTGCTCTAGTGGCCAGAAGAAGGGGTAATGTATGAGGTGTTTTATGACACTTTATATCAAGGTTTGGGATGTGTGTTGATATAGTAGTGAGAGATGATCTCTTATGGGTTTATTAAGTTACATCCTCATGAATTTAACTATTCCACCCACAATCTGGATTTGATAGTCATTATGTTCTCGCTAATGTTTTGGTGGGATTACCTCATTATGGATAGCTATGTGGTCTTCACTAATAATAAGATCTTGAGGTATATATTTTCATAGTTTTATATAAAATCATGATAGTGGAGGTGGATGGAGTTTCTTATATATTATTATTATTATATCTTATACACCTTTGGAAAGGTAAATATCATGGTCAATTCTTTGAGCAGAAAGCCTTAGAGGGATGTTGTTTGGGAATCATCAGATACTTAGAGAGTGATGGAGGAGTTGGAATCCTATCACATAGATTCATGATTGGATGGTGTTAGAGGATATTTGTTTCATATTATGGTTAAATATACTATAATGATGCATTGGTAGGAGTCTAAATGGGGAGACTCAGAGGAAGAGGTGATGTGCAGTCATGTTGACCATGGTGATTCTCTAGAGGGATGGTTGGAAGATGGTAAGAATTGGATGTTGTTTCATTGAATTTTGTTTCTTTCAGTGTCGATTTGAAATGTAGTCCTTCATGAGTTCCATAAATCACCTTTGGTTGTACGCCCAAAGTTTCCAAGATATACCATGGTTTGAGGATACATTTTTGGAGGCCTGGGATGAAATGAAAAGTGACAGAGTTTGTGGCGAAGTGGTTTGTTTTCCAACATGTGAAGAATGGGAATCTTGTTCCTGGTGGATTTTTGTAGCACTTGTATGTTCACATGTGGAAATGAGATGACATATGGGTGGATTTCATCACACGGTTACCAAGAGCTCAGTGGGGTTGTGATGCTATCTGGGTGATGATGGATCAGTTGATGAAATCATCCCACTTCATAGCGATCAAGGAGCCTGGTGTAGTTGATACTTTGGATAATATGTATTTGGATGATTTGGTGTAGTTTCATGGAGTTACAAGGTCCATTTTCTCGTATTGGGACACATAGACTACCACACGAATTTGGAGGGGATTGCATCCGGGTTTTCGAACTCAATTACACCTCAGCACCATTTTCCACTATCAAATAGATGTGAAGATGGAATATACTATCCATATATTGGATGATATGTTGTGGGTTTGTGTCTTGAAAATTTGTGGATCTTGGGTATGAAACATTCCCTGGGTATATTTTTCCCATAATAATATCTATCACTCTTCTGTTATTGTTGCACCATTAAAGGAGATTGTGGACAACTACTTAATCATCTATTAATCTATATGGAGGTTGGGGAGATAGATATTATTATTGCTGATGTGGTGCAGAGTACTACAGATAATGTTTATCTCATTCATGAGAGGATGAAAGTATCACTAGATAGCCAGAAGTCATGTTCTGAACATAGATAGAGGCCCTTGGAGTTTGAGTCTGGGGACCACGTGTTCCCTATGGTTTCCCTCGACGTGGGTAGTGGTGGTTTTGAAGAGGGAGTAAATATTATCCCATGTTCATTAGGCCCTTTGAGATGTTGGGAGGAGTTGGAAAGGTGGCGTTTCAGTTTCTATTTCCACAGAATTCCTAGTACCCAATGTTGTTTGGAGTTTTTACTGGTAATGTTTTCTTTTATGATGAGATATTTGAAACTAGTTGATTATGAAATGAGTTATTCTCCTTGGTTTGTGAGGTGTGATAAATTCAGGTCATATGAAAAGGGGGGGACTTGATTTTTGATCAACATGTATTTACTTCAATGTGATTAAACCCATATGGGTGAGTTAGTTCCACTAAGAGTGGATTGTATCTTGACATAGAGGATGAAAATCAGTGATTCATGCGTTTAAGATGGTGCGTTTTGTTGTGGTTTTTTAGAGTTTTTTGTGGTCATTTGGGATATCATGACAAAAAATAAGATAATAAGGCCTAGTTATTAGATGTTGGCGAATGTTTTATTGGATGTATTGGTTTTTACTCCATGTTTTAAAAGTCAAATGGTGGGTTATCATGGAGCATTGATGAGTTCAGTTAGTTGTTGAATTTCATGAATTAATAGATCCATGAGAGGTATCTCAGGTGATGGTTGTTCAGTCCCTTCCTATCATTCCCTTAAGTTTGGTTAAAATTTTAGAGGGTGAGAATAGTATAAGAGATATTTGATGTAATGGACTGGACATCTCTAACCCAATACTTTTTGGGACATTTGGTGTTTGAGGCACCATGGGATTTCATGGTGTCTTATTTTAGCACATTGTGAAATCTAGCATTTTTCTATGTTGTCCAACGTAGTCTCACCTTGATGTTCACTCACTGTAAATGGCTCAATGGTAGAGGCTCATAGGCGGTAGCTCACCCTGGTAGTGTCTCACCCTAGCAGTGACTCACTGGTGGCGGTTTACTAATAGTGGCTCACTGGAAGTAGATCATTGTGTCAGTGATTCACCAGGGTAGTTTTTTAATGGTGGTGGCTCACTGGCGGTCACTCACCGGTGGTCGCTCACAAGCTATAAATATCTAGTGATTTCTCTTCCAGTGTTTCCTCATCCCATAGTGCCTGATCTGGAGGTGTCTCTCTTGGTGATGAATCACTAATGGTGGCAGGTGGTTCAACCAGATTATGCCTATTCCTATAGTTCCTCATCCAGTAGTGCCTCATCTGGCGATGGATTGTATGGCAGTGCCTTATGATTATTGTTTCTATTTCTTCTAGTTTTTCCATATTTACAACATTCTATTATGTAAAACGATTTTAATGCCTTATATGAATGTATTTGATGCTGATTCAAAGTCAAAAAATCCTATATTTTATTTTAATATGAGTTCCAGGGTTTTAAATGGTTCAAAGCGTGATTTATTCATCACATCTACCTTTAAATTCATTTTAAAAACACGTATATTTCTCATTGAATTGGATCAAATATTCCTAAAGTCAAGATACATTTACCATCATCTATATTTTCTCTGTTATCTTAAGAGTGATGTCCCCAAAATCATCTTCATTGGAGATTCTTCTATACATTGGTTTGGTATCCCCTAGAGATTCACATGTTGTATGTGCGCCCATGTTTTTTGGCGCAACCAGGGAGGGTCGATCATTCCTCTTCTAAGTAGGTTTTCCTTCATCATTACTAATTGAGTGTCATGAAGGATGGGTATATGGATGCTTTCCTTTATTATGATAGTTAATTTTGAATTAATAAATATAATCAAATAGATTTTAAAATCAATTTATAGGGGGATGTAAAAGTGACACAGGTCTTGATTTTTTATTGATTCATTTGTAAATATTGTGATTCATCTGAGCTAAATACTCATTGAAAATCTTGTACATTAAGGGTCATTATTTTCCCACCTAATGGTTTATATCTTCTATGTTTTTTGATCTCATAGATGATTATATATAAAAATTGGTTAACCATGTATATTCGGTTAACAAATGGATTCCCTATGATCATACAGTTTCTATGATAACCCCTAAATTAACAAGTTAATTAAATAGTTGATTTCATATCGAATATAAAAATGTGTTTTCCTTGGTTCACATAGTGATGTGGTGTGTGGGAATGATGTTATTAGTGTATGTGGGGGAAAGTGGAAGACATATGGTTGTGTTGTGGGTGGTGATGAGTATGGTGTGATGATCCAGTAGGGCTATGAAACTAGTTGAGTTGTGGCATGTTGCAGGTGTGGTTGTGAGTTGGGCTTTTTTTTATGGTTGTTTGCGATGTATTCCATAAATAAGGATAATATTTATTTGTATGGGTATTTCCCCTATTATAACATGTATAAAGCTTCACCATATATCTAGAATTCATGGTATGATGTCTCTCTAATGTGAAGTGCATTAATATACAATGGATCTTCCCCTCTTAAATAACTATTACTATGTTTCGTGAGATGTTTCATCCCTTTTATTTTCACTGGTAGTGATGTAATGAATGAAAAATGGTTTAATAATGTTTTTAATGGTTTTTCATAGTTTGGTTAATGGATTGTAAGTCATTAAAAAATCATTTGGGAATTTGAAATGGGTTTTGTGGCTTATTGTGTGGTGTTTTTCATTAAGAAGTAGCAGCAAAGGGGGAGGTCATGAGATAGTTAGTTCTTTTATTATAAAATAATAGGTTGGTCTTGAGAGAGTGATATTAATTATATATCCTTTTATTTTCATACGATTTCAAATTTCACCATCCCTAGTAGAGAACTATGTTTTGAACACCTCCATCGTCATGGTGAGGGTTTCTTTCCCATCATCTCAGTGGTAGGATGGATGGATGGCCACATGATCTTCCCCAATACTTCTTTTGGGAAATGAAATATCAAGTTTCTTTAGGGATGATGTGATGATATGTGGTATCCCAGGTTTCTTTAGGAGAAGTTATGACATGGTGTCCCAGGTGTCATCAGGATGACATGGTATATGTTGTACGTCCTAGGTGTGTGAAAGAATTATGTGTTGTGAGGACTAGGCGTGTGCATGAAGGATTTGTTGTGAGGCTCATGTGCGTGCTAGTGGGATATGTTGTGAGGCATATGTGTGTCTGTGTCAGTTGTGATGCGGTGTATTCGGAAGAGTTGGGAGTTCCAAGATGTTTGATGTTGGGGTGTGACAATTGAGAATTACTGGGAAAGTAGTGTGTTGTACCCTACCATTGATTTTATTTTTATTATATTACATGACTTGTGTAACTTGGTGAACATGCCTTGGTGAGGTTGGGTTTGGTTAGTATACATGTTTAGGGGTTGTTTGGTTCTTTTGTTTTCTCAAGGGGCATTGGTATGATTCTTCCACTTTTGAACGAGAGAATATTATTTTTTTTACTAAGTATACTGGTATTCTCACCTTAAGGTTCTCGGAAAATTATGTGTACCAGGATGGACGTTACTATCCCGCATCTTGGGATAGTTGTGGTGTTACTGCTCTTGTTTTTTTTTGGGTTTTACCTAGGAGCCATTTATTTGTATCAATTCTATTTACATGTGTATTATGGGATGGATTTTGGGTTTCTCATATATATATGATAGGAAATTGGTTTTAGTTTAATTATTCTATCTCCCGATCTTGTTTCTTATAAGGTTAATGTTTTCCAGATTATGATATTTTTACACCCTTGGTGCTAGTCCCCAACCTGACCATACAGGAGGTGAGTCTCGGGGGCGTCACTATCTCCCTTTCTTCATTTCAAAGCTAGAAGGGTTATATTTGGAGGTAGGGGTTGTTAAAAAAAATGTGAGTAATTTTCATTGGAATGTTTTATGAAATTAATTATTAATCCTTATATTTAATGATGCAATGGTAAGATGTTTTATTATTGAACAAATCTGTATTGTTAATAATTAAGTGATGGGAGGGACATATATAACCCCCTAATTCACTAGATAAATAATTTAATCTCCTTATATAATGATCAAATGTGTTGTGTTTCTTGAAAAATAATGGGAAACATGTTGTGATATCTGATCCATAATATTATGATTTTTATTCTTATGGACAGACCATAATTATAAAATATGCCATGTTTATAAGATATGAATAATTTACATTATGTATTCTTATCTTATTCCCTTATTTATAGTTCATACTATATCAGTTGTAATTTTATTATATATCCTATGTATAAATATATGATCATATTATTATAACTTATGAATTTTTTATCACTTTTGTTTACCCTTAATAGGCATCTGATCTCACATATTTCATGTGTTTCCATTTTCTAAAGTTATGAAGATAAGAAATCTATGAAATGTTTAGAAGTGTGTCTTTTGTGGAAAATTAGTTGTAGGTGGTAAAGACTTGTTATGGATTATGTAGTTGTTATATAGATGGAAAATTTATATTAGTTAAAAATGAGATGAGATTTTTAGTTAATGTTGTTCTCTAATTCTATAAAACTCTATACCTAAATGGTATTGGTAATGTATTTAAATGAAATATTTACTTTATATCATATAATTTTGATATTTATATATGTGGGATTATATTTTTTGTATCATAGAATGGATTAGATAACTTTGGAGATTAAAATTTTATTTATTAAAGATAATTTGAGATCTAAAAATTTTATCAAAGGTAGATATGTTTTGACCATTCATAAATCAAAATTTATAAATATTTTATTATGTAAGGTTAATTAATATTTTATATTTTAGGATTACCATATGTGGACATTAGAAAGTCTAATGTATAAGTTTATATGTTTGTTAACATCTATATAGTTTGGAAACGTTTTTGGGTATGTTCTTTTACTAATAGTGGAATCCATATCGTGATACTACAAGTGGATACGGGCTTTGACATAGATATTCCTAGGTGTAATAACCCTAAAAATTGAATGTTGGTTATTAACACAATCACCACTTATTAAACATCAGAGGCCTAACTAGACACTTATTTTGACACTATAAAGAGATATTCTATAGTTAATTCACAATCCATTTACTAAAACATTATGAACTATTTTTGTATAATGATAAACAATTAGGTAAAAAACCTAACAAGAAAACAACAATACAAAAATAAGTATTGATGAAAAATATTCATTTGTTGGAAAATAAGTATCATAAGTTAAATATAAAGGTGTATTATGGGAAGAAAACATCATATTGAGGTTTCATAATCATATATTGTATATTATTGTTATCATTTTGGATTTTTATTTGGTAGAAATAGGATCATTAAAATTAAGTTGTATATGGAATGTATTTAAAACCCACTATGAAATGTTACTGAATAAGGGAGAATAATTTAATGGTTGTGAATATTATTATATACTTGTTATACAGAAAAAGTGGAGTTTCCTAGTCATATGTAAGAAGTTAGGTTGACATTATAATATACATTTCTTCTTGATTCACTTAGTTATATTCACCATTTAGTGATATTTATTGAGGATATTACATTATATTATAAATGTTGTGAGAACTATGTAAATCATATAATGGTCATACCTGCTATTTTTTTTATTTTTTTAAAGGATTGGAAACATATATTAAACTGTATAATTAAGCATGAAAAGTTGTTTTATTACAATGCTATATTTTGGGGATAACTATTGTAGGACACATGATTGGGGTGTACATACCTCATAGGATTAAATTATGATTCATGTTCAGGTAACAAATTTATGATTTATTTTCATAAAAATAATTTATGTAGTATTTATTTAATTGTATTTGATCATTAAATTAATGAGAAATTGATACCTGAATTTTTTAACGTTTTCTTATTATTTGGATTATGTATATATTTAATAGTTGGAGAATTCATGAGTTTGTTATTTATACATTTATGTGTTAAGGAAGGAGTTAAATTTTGGGGGGATATATAATCTCACAGAGGTGTGTTAGTGATTCAAATCAATTTTATAAGGTTATTTTATTGATAATATATGAGTAGGTAATATATATATAGTTGGGAAGATGAATGAATGAATGAAAAATGTTTTTTGAGGAAATAAAAATAAATTTATATAGCTTATGAGTGTTAGGTGGATTCATATTAGAAGTCATATTCTAAGTGATTAATAAGTCTTGAATAAATCCACCAAATTTCATTAGGGATTAATAACAAAAAAATTTAGGTTGCGATTTATTTAAGGAGTTGAATGTAAGAACAAGAGATTTCACAATGTATTTTCCTTAAATAATATTTAAGTTTGATATTTTCCTTAACAAAAAACACCAAACTAAAATGATCTAGGATATATTATCGGAATATTATTTTTAAAATTCATGAATAATAAAACCTATTGTTATGAAATATTTTAACAAATTTTATATTCATTCAATATTATATTAAAAACACTTGTAGATTTAAAAGGTCATATTTTAGTAAATCAATTTTTCATGTATTTTTTTCCGAAATCAAAATTTATAAATTTTAGAATATTATGTTTTAAAAATTAATTTCATTTTTAATTTATATAAAAATAATATTCTAAGTTGAATATTTGAGATTTTTGTGAAATAATTTGTTTATTATTTAGTAGTGAAAATAATATTTTTTACCAAAATTGTAAATTTTATTACTTTATCAATATATGAGAAATACCTATATGTTTATAGAACATTTTAATTTATTTAATAATTTTATAATGAGTTAAATAATTTATTTTAAATTATCCTTTTTAACTTAGAAAACATATATTCAACATTTTATTACATCTGGTATTTTTTTGAACTAATATTAAAACTATTTTCAGTCATTTCATTTAGTTAAATGTTTTAATGGTAGTATTTAGTTTTTTATTTCATTGGATGGCAAATAAATCTTTTTTTTATAATAAACCAATTTATGTCATGAATGTTGTTTATATTTATAAATGTATACAACATATTTATTTTATGTTTAAAAATAATCTTTTTCTAAAATTTTTTTTCATGCATTATGTGTGATACTCTTTAAATTAATTTTCTAAAAATTAGAATATTTTTTGATAAAAATATTTTATACTATATATCAATATTTTTATGTTATGTAATATGATAAAATTAATTTTTAGATATAAAATTTTGTTACCAAGGTAAATAATAATTTTCATAGTAAAAATTTATTTTTTAAAGAATGATAAGATTACATTTAAATAGATCTATTTTAAATTAAGATTATAATATAATGTTTCAGAATATATAAAAATAAATTATACACAAATTTAATTTCTTTTCAATTCTAAATAATATTAAGAAAAGTATAATATTATAATGAAAAAGTTTCTATAAAAAATGTTTTTTAGTGATTATATGTTATAATTTTAAATTTATTTTTCTCAAAATTTTTGATTTAATTACATTAAATAGTTTTAAATTTTGAATTCATAATATCAAAATTTGTTCATTAGTCCAATCTTATGTTATTAATTATAAAATAATTTCCATGATCCATATTTGATCATAATTAATAATTGTTAAAAAGAGAAATTGATTGTGTATTGAATTTTATTAAATAAATTTGATCACATAATCATTTCAAATATGTTTGTTAGGTTTTATTTTCATACCAATATGTATCTCCAATATTTCTCTAATAAACTCTCATAACACATAGTAAATTCCATTTTATAACATAAAAATCCTTCTTTTCCAAATATGTATCCTTCTTTTTCACATATAAAAGGAGTTCACTTCCTACCACATTAAATCAGACATATATTCTGAAATAACCATGAAAATATTACCAATCAAATTCTTTTATATCCCCTATACACATTTGGAATACCCTAGCCTCATAAATGTGCCACAAGTCCTTCATTTCGAAAGGATACTTCAAGAGAATATCTAAATTATCGATGAAATTATGTTTTTACCCTTTTACTTTCATTATTAATCCATCCCACCCCTACTACTCCAAACCATTATTACTACATTTATATATTTATATCAGTATAGATAATATAAATAATTTTTATTATATAGATTTTATAACCATTTTATATTCCCCACACATTCAATCAAAAAATGATAACGTTGCTAATTCATATGTGAGGACTACCACATCCATGAATGAAACATTTCATTTTTCATCACCACTATCTAATTCAGTTTTAGAAATGTTTTTCATATATAAATATCTATTTAATGTATATATATATTCTATAAATATAAATTAATCATTATATAATTAATATTATAAATAATAGGTCGATAAAAATCTAACCACCTAAAACTTTCATTCCAAAAGGAAAAATGATTTATCTATAAGTGAAAACTTATTTTATTATTTAGTAATGATAAAATATTGGATAAAAATGAATAAAAATCCTATTATTATTAAAATAGTTCAAAATGATCAAGAATGCAAGCACTAGATATTGAAAATGGATAATAACTTACTAATTCATGTACATAATAACGAAAATTGATGTTTATAAATTGTTCTGTATATTAATAAGGCTATAAAATAGGTGATTAGGATATTCTATTTTTTAAAATAATGTTAGAGTACATTCAAGTATGTTTTGAAATAATTTATGGGGTTCTTAACTCAACATTCACTGCTTGAGTCATATTTCATATTATACACCATATTCCAATTTGAATTGTTTATCGATTATCCTATTAATATTTTGGATTATGATTTATATATATTTCATTTTATTCATTTTTATATTCCATTTTTTATCTATAATGGTTGTATGGTTAAAAAATTTAAAGATATTTTGTGTTTTTCTAGATCACATTTTTGTTAGTGATTTATGAACATTTTTGTAAAAATTTAATGTTTCATGCTTTATATATTTGATATAATTAATACATTATATTTTATTTCCTTTTTTTCACGTTCTTGTAATTATTCCTTAGATACACATTAAAAAATTATTCTAACATCAATGATTATGTTACTTAAGAGTTTTTCATTGTCTCAGTTCTTATTTATTTTGACATTATTATTTTCATAGACTTATTTAATTTTACATAATGTGTATACATCCTATAAGTTATATTATATAATTATTTATCCTTAATTATAGTAATTTTAAGTTCAATTAAAATCACTTTCAAATTCAAGGGTTTTTATTTGTATGTCACTCAAGCTATATGGTTTGTTTTCCCAAACTCATTTTAAAATAGAGATCTATTAGATGTGATAACCCATCTAGGGTATCATAATAATATTTATTACCAACTTCATAATCATTTTTTATCACTCTTTTCACATGTGATTTTATTTTTTTCTCTACCTTGATTTAAAATGAATGTTTTATAATCTTAAATAACTATAAATGTTTCAAAAATTACTTTTAAAAATATTAAAAAAAATTATTTTTTATTTTTTTTATTTTCATTATGTTCATATATTATGGATATCCCAATATTTATTTAAAAAAAATTAAAAATTTCACTTTCAAATATAGTAAATTTCATTGAGAATTCTCTATGAGAAGATAAATTTAACATTTTTGAAATGATCTGTTTTCAAAAAAATATCTTTTAATATTTCTTTGTAAATATATATTTCCACTGATTATACAATTTTATATAAACATTTCTCACTATATTTTAAGGGTTCCTAAAAGAAAATATTTTTCCCATTGTATTATAAATTATATAATTTAAATTTATTTCAAAAGATCAAGGATATTTAATATGTATAATGTGATTTTCTAGAAGTCATTAAAAATATTTTTCAACTAATACATTACCTTTTGATATATCTTATACTTGTTTCAGTTTTTTCATAAATGTAATAAAAAACTTCTCTCTCAAGTTGTATTATTTAATTTCATTATATTTTTAGACTAATTATATATCACTACATTTTTATTTGTATTTTCTTATGTTTATATCCATAATTTTTCTTCCAATTCCTTTCCTCTAGGATAACCTTATTTTGTGTTCCTTGTACTGAATAGTGCTCACCTAGATTCCATGCATCGATTGATTGCGGAAAATTATTTCTTTAAAAATAAACCATTTTTCAATACAATTACATTAAAAGATGATTTATTTTAATGATTGAATAATATTTAACTAGAAAGTCATTTTAATTCATTGGATGCCTAATTAATTTCCAATGTTTTATGAAGTAATGATTATTGAATTAAATATGAATAATATATTTATATATATTCATTAGAAAAGGATATGAATCCCATTTAAATTTCATGGTTTCTTTATGATGTGTTTAATGAAACATATTTAATTTTAATGGATTCATTATTAAGTAAAAATAGAATTATTTGGAATTAAAAATTTTACAAAACTCATTCTTATTCCAAGGTTTTAATAATATAAATTATAAATGTTTTCTAGTAGAAATCATGTGTATGTTTCTTCTTTTATGTGATGGGTGGGCCATGTATATCCCACCAAATCATTGGATAAATCATTATATATCCGTATATAATGGTGAAATGAGAATTTACTCTCAATCCAAAAAGGGAAATTGGTAATGATACATAATCCACAATATTATGATTTCAATGATAATGGAATCTTATTATTCATTAATAAATTATATAAATAGGATAAAATATCTATTATATGAAAATGAAATGAGTATTTTAATTATTTTTATGTCGTAATATTCTAAAATGATAAATTCTAATTGTGTTGGAGATTTATTGTAATGAAATATTTTCTTTATTTCATTTAATTTAGATGGTCACACCTATGTTCTTATACATAATGGGTAAACATGATCAAGGATATTTCATGATGTTATATATTATATTATTTTTTATTTGTAATTCATTTTTAATTTTTTAACCTTTCATCAATATTAGAATCAATGTGGAGTATTAATTTTTGTCAGGTAATACTAATTTTCATGTGACTCTGGTTTAATGTTTTAAAATGAATTAATTAACCATTGTTATTGGTAAACTCATATATTATATTACTTCATTAATAATATATTTCAATTCGATTAAACAAATAGAAAAATATAGTTTCAAATTATAAAAATATAATTAACATATGAATTTATATTCCTAAAAACAAATTTTGATATATTCTATGCCCCACAAATAAATTTACTTCCTTAAATTTAAATTATCACTTACTAATAATAATACAATGGATATTCAAATTAAAATATGTATACAAGTATAGTTGATAATGAGATAAAAAACAAATTATTTAACAGAAAACTATGTAAAATATATCCTCATTATTAATATATAAATATTGAGATTCTCACCCATTACTTCCAAATATGCCTATATATCAATGCAATAGTAGTTTCTAGAGACATACCTTTCAAAACATCATTTTTAAGATCAAGTTTCCAACTAAAAATTTAAATAAAACTGGTTTTGAAAATATTAATTAATATTATACTAAAATAACATATGATTATGATAATTTAATCCTAAGAAGTGTTGTCCTTTGAACCATTCATTTCAAACTATGAAAATTTTTGTTCAATAATGCAATAATATTTCATACTATTAATCTATGTATTAAAACAAGGTTATGTACACTGATTTTGCTATGAGGGTCTCAACATTTACTAGGTGAATATTAAAACATACAATTCTATTTACATATTTCATAATGGTTTATAACAAGAATGATAATTAACTAAATTATATCCCATTGGTGTTTCTATTAAGTTATGTGGTCATATGCCCACTCATCATGCAATATATGAAGATCAAGCTGATATTCAAACAGTTTTTTTCATGGTGATTCATCCAATGTAAATATATTCTAGATCCACATCAATATTCAATTTCTTATAATGGGATATAATTTAAAGGAAACCCATAAAATAAATCATTATACAAATACTAGTTTTTATCCTATACTTACACCTATTTTTATGGTTTTCCCAAAATATATGTTATAATAATCCCAATAATATTTAATTAATCCCTAAGAAAGGAATAATACTATTAAATAAGTAAACTCTATTATGACAAAACTATGGAAACCCAATCATTTTTCATAGAGTCTGTTGTGAAAAACAAATACATTATAAACTGGATTCAAAACCAATTTTGATAAATGAAATATAAAAATATTAATATTACATTGTTTTCATTTTTTTAATGTTACAACTCAAAAATAATAACTCAATCCCAATAATGGAAGGTTTAGTGTATTTAAGAACTACATCTATAAGAAAATATATTTAAAATGGTTGTCAATATTTCAATATAATTGAGTCATACTAGAGTACATTCCATACTTCTCATAATTTATACACATATTCATAACCTATGGAATTAAAACATAAGATAGTGGTGAGGTAAAATGCTTACTAAGGGTAAAACTCATCAATATTCCCTTAAGTATTAGATCATAAGTATAAATTAAAAAATAGGTGGGGAAATATATTACTTTAAAGAATAGTAAACTGTAACATCTCATAACTTCCATGAATTTTTTTATATGTAATTATTTTGAGACCACAAAATTCGATGGAATGTGATTCTGAGGACCAGAGAGCCCAAACTGGAATTTTGATCATTTTTTAATGTATGCTCAGTAAACATGTGGGCATGATTTTCTATCATTTGAACCATCACTCGGTTCAAAAATATAAGGGAACTATTGAATTCAGAACACCATGATTCTCCAATAAATGACTTAACTTTGGCTGACAAGGGATGAGAAGAAATGTTATTTTTTGGAAATTTCGAGAAAAATAATAAAATAATTTACATGAATTATTTTACTTGATTTATCAAATTTGATTGGCAGATGGAAACACTATGAGGAAGCAATAGGATGGTGACGATGCACATTAATGAAGATCATTAATGGCTTATTAAACTCGCAATGTAATGATGCTTTAATGATGCATAATAGCGACGTTGTTTCTTAAATAAAATAGTGTAATGATGTGACATCACATAATAATGGGAATGTTGAGATGTTATCCTATTTATAGTTTGACGTGCTCAAAAAATAAGGATTAAAAATTTGGAGGATTCTCTGGAGAACCTCTGATAGAATTCCACCCCAGCAAAGAATGATGAACGTCAGTGGAACTTCATCATCTTCAGCGCCTTTTGAATATCGGATCCAAGAAGCAATGTCAAAATCTTAAATCCCTCGAGTAAGAATGTCGTGACATCAGACGTCATAAGTGGTAGGGGTTATTTGAATTTATTTTTTTCCTATACTTATTTCAAAATGACGAACACTTATTAATCTATAAACAGGTTAATCCTTGGATAGTGTGTTCTTGCGGCAGGGTGACTTCCTTGAGATTTATTTATCCGCATTTGAATTATCTTTGTTGATTGAATTAAAATCCTTTAAACTTCCATGTTTTGTAAACATTGAATATTGAGGGTGTCAGATGATACTAATAGGCATGAGACCATCCGCTATGGGTGTTCTTGGGGGACAAACTCTTGAATTGAGAAAGAGATTTGAGACCTTCGCGATGAAGAGGACTCTCCCAGGACAACGCAGGTGCAAGAAGAATGATGAATAAACCACCGGTGCGAACCCAGTGGTCCCCAACGGTGGTCGTGGGTTGGAGGTGGTACACAATGACGGTGCCCTAGAGGAAGGGTTGTGGCTCATCAAGATAAAACGCAGTGAATAAGCTACTAGCTGGGTCAGTGGCTAGAGGTGGCAGATGCGGTGGTTCGACCATATTGGAGGGCCACAGACACGACATTGAGCCGTATCTCATGTAACGGGCCATGATCTCTCAACCATGGTAAATGACACACCTCGTGGTGACCCACGAGGTGATGGTGGTGGACCAATGTAGCATCTAGACATGTCCAGCGAGGTAGACCAGTCCGCCTCTTGTGAACCGGGCGGGGCGCAAACTGCCTAGCGGGACGGACTTGTACCACGGGTCGGACCAGCGGCTCATCGGGCCGGACCCACACCCAATGGGGAAAACCCGCACCCGATGGTTGGACCCAAATCCAATTTGGGTCGGCCCAGACTAGAACGGGTCACCGGGTGACTCTGTGGGATGGATCCTCGACCAACCAGGTCAGGTTCAGCGAGGCCGGTGGGGCCTGGCCCACTGGCCAGGCTAGACCAAACTGAACACAACCAATACTAGGTCGGTTCAAGTCCATATAAATGAACCCAGGTATGTGGGACCCCGGTGCTGTGTTGGTAGATTCAGTCTGACCGAGTCAGACTGGGCCCCATTGCACCTAGCCCCCCGGTTACTAAAACACATTCCTCTTGAAAATGACACGTCTGAATAATGAGACATTTGCAGTGTTGGGACCCTTTCGATGAGGAAAATATTTTGTCATGATCTATGGAATCTTTAGAGAAATTTTAGATTTGGTGAAAGACTTCAATAGTGGTTCTCCCAATCGAACTATATACAAAACCCTAGGACTTGCTGAGACCTAAAGACTGCTGACTTTGGGCCCAGTGGAAAGCACCTTTATGTGACTTGGTAGGCCCATAGATGGATGTACCTTTATGTGACTTTTCAGGCCCATGGTATGCAATTAGGATTAGTACCTCAGTTGTCCATGAAAATTGTGAAGAGCCTTTGTGTTAATTTTTAGGCACGTGGTACATGATGGGTGTGGAGTACCTAAGTAGTCCAAGGTTAGTGGGAAGCCCCTTTTCATGACATGGTAGGCCCACAGTACTCACTAGAGGAGGAGTTCTCTAGTAGCTGAGGTTTTTGATAATGTGACTAATGATGCTACTATTACTACCCAAGAATATATTTGGTGTGAGTTGTATTTTGTGTCATTATTTACTTTGAGGAATTGTTTTGTGGTCTTTCGAATTTGTTTTGGGGTCCCTACTGAGTACTGAGTTACTCACCCCTTCACAGTCTTCACCCACACGTGTTTTGTCTGGTGTAGACGACTGACATTACGACATGGGTGCTCAGGGAGATGGGACTGATGGACGCTATGATGGGGGACTTGGTGGATTAGGACCAAGTGGGGGCCAGTAGGACCAGGTGGATAGGGCATACTACTTCGGCTACCTATAGCTTCACTACGATCATGATCAGGTGGGTTTTTTCTATGGATGGATGTTATAGTTTCCATTTTTTACATTTTGTTTATAGTTATTGGTTGGGTTTGTATTCGGGCCCACATACATTTAGTTTTACTTTTACTCAGCCTTGTTTTAGTGGAACATATTTCCCCCTTTCAGTGTTTTGGTATGTGGTTGGGTATGTTTGTGAGAACATGTGCTCCGAAAAATGCCTCCCAGATGTAAGTTAATGCCTTCGATGCTTGTCACCAGCCCCTGGCCTTTAGAAGGTGGGCTTGTGGTAGTCACGACATGGGCCACATGGTATGGGTTGTGACACAGTGGTATAAGAGGTATGTTGGTTCTCACTCAATGATCAGGAGTCTATATTTTATTTTTTGGAAACGATGTTAAGAGTTGTGAGTCTGATTTTCAGATTTGGGGAGTCTGGTGTTGGTGTGGTGACTGACATATCCATACACAAGGACCGTGAATTTTGCTTCTACTAAATACATGAAAATACTGGTTGCATAATTTTCTCCTTATTTGGAATAAAATTCATCCCATCAGGTATAATCGTCAAACGATGGTATAGATTGATCTATCTCAGGATGCCTCCACATGGACAACCAACCAGGATCCTGATAAGAGGTCGTAAGGATATCCCTCTTAGCGATGAGGCATCCATAAAAGGAACAACTCTATAGAAGGCCCCACCGGGTGGTACATAGGTGCTACCACCACCCGATGTTCAGCTTCTACTGTCAACGGTTCCATTAGAGGATGTTCATAAGCTCAATGCCCTACATGAGTTTTAGAGACAGAGACTTCCTAGGTTTAGGGGAGAGATGGATTCTCAGGTCGCAGAGGACTGGCTACAGGCTATTACATAGGTCATCCGCTTAGTGAGGAAACTGCCTAACCATATGGAGATCTTTGTTGCAAGCCTTATGCAGACCTCAATAGGTAGATTGTGGAGTTTAACCACCCAGACTCATGTGAGGTGACCCTCACTTGGGTTTAATTCGAGAGATTTTTTTGGGAGGAGTTTTCCCCCCATGACCTTGCACTCTGTGTGCATCCAAGTGATGATCCACCAATAGCAAGACATCATGACATTGGTCGAGTACTCATAAAGGTTCATGAATCTTTATCGCTACTCCAATGATATGGTGAGAGACAGTTACTTCAAGGATGAAGCCTTTGATAAGGGACTCGGGTGGGAGATCTGGGCTTCGATGTTGTCTCTCAGAATCCCTACCTAGGTTGGGGTGCTAAAGAAAACCATTCAGATGTAGAACATCTTGGCAGAGAAAGAACATGTATCTAGATCTACCAATAGTCCTCATGCAGCAGAGTCTTCAATAGGTAGCAGATAGTTGACGTTTTTCCCCATCCAGGCCAGGTCTTTCAGAGGCCGACCCCAGGACTCATGGTTGGTAGTGCAAGGCTCTTAGGCCAGAGCGAGTAAGATGAGTTCTAGGAATTTCTACATGTGCATTGGGTAGGGACACATGACAGGTGACTTCCTGGCCCTCCACACAGATGACCAACAGACGGTCGAGGGGCCATAGAGGCAGCGACAACGGTTTGAGCGAGGAGGTCCGCAGGGCAGCAAATGTTACACGGGAGCTGGTCGATCGGTAGATGGTGGGTGATGGTTCAAGATGTTACCACCCCCACCCATAGGTGGTCCACCATGACCTCATGGAGTAGGCATACAGGGGTGAGATAAACTCCAGCCAGTATAGGTTTATGACCACAATGCTCTTGAGATGATCTGAGGTACGATCTGTGTCTTCTCCACCCTAGTTGCAGTACTTACAAACCTAAGTTCAAGTTACTCCTTCTGTTCCACATCTCTCGTTCAGAGCTCGGATATTCTGGTGGAGCTGTTGGCTCGATCCTTAGGTCTAGCAACTCCTATGGGAGGGTATTCGATGATTATTCACTTTTGATAGTAGTGTGAGATTACTCTAGGTGGAGAGATCCCCATCTAGGATCTCCTAGTAGTAGCATAGAGACTGTATTACATAATCATGGGTGTCAATTGGTTATCCAAAATCCATGAATAGATCGATTTTTTAAGTCATACAGTGTGTTGTGTCTGTGAATATGGGACCATGTTTTCCATCACTGATGAGAATTAAACACTTTCAGTGCTAGGCAGCATCTCTCAGAGGAGGGTACATCCAATCACTCAACAATTGGCTAGCCTCACCCATGGTGCAGGGGATGAGAGGAGTGTAAGAATCCCTATAGTGGTGGATGAGTACGAGGATGTTTTACCTGATGAGGATCTAGGGATACCTCTTCATCGAGAGGTAGATTTCTGTATTTACTTGTACTCTAGGAGAGCACCGATGTCCAAACCAGTATATTTAATGTCTCCCGCATAGTTTCATGAGCTATGGGTATAGCTTGAGGTCTTGTAGGAGAAGGGATTCTTAAGTCCTAGTGTTTCACCATGGGTAGCCCTGTTACCTTTTCCTAGAAGGAATATGGGAGTTTGAGGTTTTGCATGGACATCAGGTGCCTGATCAGGGGACTGTGAAGATAAAATTCCCACTTCTGAGAATTGATGACCACTTTGACCATCTAAAGGAAGTGAAGTGTTTCTCAAATATAGACCTCAGATTAGGCTATCACCGGATCTGAGTACAAGATGAGGATGTACCAAAAATAGAATTCAGGTTTTGGTATGTCCACTATAAGTTTTTGGTGATTTATTTCGGCATGAACAATTCCCCAGTAGTGTTTATGGGCCCCATGAAGATGATCTTCCATCCATACCACGACTGGTTCATCATGGTCTTCATCGAGGAAATCTTGGTGTACTTTGTGTCAGAGGAGGAGTACGTTGTACACCTATGGATATTCTTGGATTCACACTAAGAGCACCAACATTATGGAAAGCTCTCGAAGTGTCAGTTCTGGATTTGAGAGGTCCATTTCGTTGGACATGTGATCTCAGAAGATGGAGTTGAAAAAGATCATGTGATGATTGAGGTGGTGCTTTCTTGGGATCCACCCAGTAGCATGACTGAGGTGCAGAGAATCTTGGGGTGGGATGGTTACTATGGTATGTTTTGGCCCAACGTTTCCAGGGTAGGATCACCCTTGTCGACATTGACACAGAAAGAAAATCCCTTCATGTGTATAGATAAATTTCAATAGAATTTCTTGGAGATGAGGAGGAGTCTGACTAGTGCCCCCATCTTCAGATTACCTGAGGATGGATTTGGAAATGTAGTTTACGGAAACAAATCAGGGACTAATCTCGATTGTGTATTGATGCAAGAGCAAGCGGTGATCGACTACGGATCATAGCAGTTGAGTCGGCATGACAACAACTACAAGACACATGGACAGGAGTATGTAGTGGTCGTCTTTTCCTTGAAGATGTAGTGGAACTAGATAATGGGGGAATGGTTTACAGTTCACTCTGAACAAAAAGAGGCTAATTTATATATTCTCCCAGAAGGACCAGAACCCAAGGTAGCGGTGATGGCTATAGTTCCTCCAAGACAATGATTTTGAGATAGTCAATACTCATGTAAAGGGGAATGTGATGGAAGATGTGCTAAATAGGAGGACCGGGTTGCAGCTGCTGAGTGAGGCGACATAGTAGTTAGTCGCAATGCAGATATCCTTCCTGAATGATGGTGAGGCTTCTTACCTCTAGTCGATGGCTGTTACTCCCCAACTCTTAAAAAATGTTATGGAGGAATATATTGGGGATTTTTACTCTAAGGCTTGGCGTGCTTAGATACCCTAAGTATATGTTCATGATGGATTTTCTAAAGGTCGAGAGCACGTCATACAATTCAGAGGGCGCACCATAGTACCATTGGTGTTTCGAGAGGAGGTGTTTTGGGAGTTTCATAAATCCCCATTAGTAGTACATCCTGCAATTGCGAAGATGTACCAGGACCACTAGCATCAGTACTAGGGTCCAGGAAATAAGAAATCAATGGACGAGTTCATTTCTTGATGCCTCACTTGTCAGCAAGTGATGGTCGAGCACCAGGTTCCAACTGGATTGATTAAGCCACTTGAGGTACCTGACTGGAAATGGGATGGTATCTCGATGGACTTTGTGATGGGGTACCACATACATCTAGTGGTCACAACACTATTGGAGTGATCGTTGACCAACTCACATAGTCGACTCACTTATTTCCTATCCAGGAGTAGGGACTGATAGAGGGATTGCAATGCCTCTATGTATAAGATATATTTTGGCTTCATGGGGTGCCTTTGACTATCTTCTTAGATCGTGATGCCCGCTTTACATCCCAGTTCGGGAATGGATTACCGGAGACATTCGAGATGCATCTGCATCTGAACAGAAATTTTCATCACAAGTAAGATGGTCAAACATACCGGACCATATAGACCTTGGAGGACATGCTTAGTGCTTGAATCCTAGACCTTGGTCATTGTTGGGAGTACCACCTTCCCTGGTGGAGTTTTCATATAACAACATCTTTCACTCCACCATCTGCATGGCACCTTTTAAGTCCTTTTACATGTGGCCTTACAGATCAACCGTATCCTTGAAAAACTTATTGGAGTCGGTACTATTGGGTCCCGAGATGAAAGGGATACCATTGAGAAGGTGATGATGATCGAGGAGTGGATGAGAACTACATAATGTATTCATAAGACTTATGCTGAAGAGAGATGGAGACCTTTGAATTTCAAGGAGGGAGATCATGAGTTCCATCAAGTCTCACCCCGATGAGGATTACAGAGATTTGTCCAGGGCAGCAAGCTATCACTATGTTTCATTGGACCTTTTATGATCTTCATAATAGTTAGTGAGGAGGAATACCACCTAAATCATCCCCCACATATGCATCGAGTGGATGATATTTTCCATGTTTCACAGCTGAGGAGGTATGTGCATGATCCATCCCACGTCATGGACTGGGGTGAGACGGACATTGATGATGGGGTGAAATTTGTGGAGTTCCCAGTGGAGATAGAGGATCAACAGGAGTGGGTTCTACATGGGTGGTTGATTCCTCGAGTGCACATCTGATGGCAGCATAGTAATATCCAGGTTAGCACATGGGAGTGGGAGGCTCATATTTGTGCTAAATACCCCAATCTTTTTGTTTAGTTGTTGTTTTGTATTTTGGGAACGTAAATCCCCAAGGTGGGGAGAATGTAATTTCTCTGAATTTATGTTTAATTTTTTTATTTATATGGAATTATTTCGACAACAAGAAATTATATGGCACATGATTCCGAGGTCCGAAGAGCCCAAAACAGAATTTTTATATTTTTTATGGTACGTTTAGTAAACATGCAGGTGGTATTTTCTATCTTTTGGACCATTTCAGGGATAAAAAATCTGAGGGAACCATTGAATTCAGAATTTTAGGATTCACCTAGAAATTTATTATCTTTGGATGGAAAGGGCTGAGTCGAAAAATTTTTTAGACCATTCGAGAAAAATAATAAATTAATTTAAAATAATTTTTTTATTTTCATTGTCACTTTTGAGTGACGGATAGTGACACTATGGGGCGGTGATAGGTTGGCAATGATTCACATCAATGAGGCTCATTAATGGCTCATTTAACATGTAGTGTAATTATGCCTAATAGTGACACTGTTTCTTAATTAAAATTGTGTAATCACACGACGTCGCACCATAATGGGAACGATGCGACGTGCTCTTATATATAGTCTAACACACTGTGGAAATAAGGATTAAAATTTTGGTGGATTCATTGGCATACATCTGATGGACTTCCACCCCAACGAAGAATGACTAATGTCGGTGGAACTTCATCATCTTTGACGCCTTTCAATTATCGGAGCCGGAAAGTGATATTGACGTATTTAATCCCTCAAAGTTGAATGTCGCAGCATAGGACGTCATAATATGTATGGTTATTTGATTTTATTGTTTTCCATGTCATTAATTCAAAATGATTAATGTGGATTAACCAGTGAACAAATTAATCTATGGACCATGTGCTCTTTTGGGAGGATGACTTCTTTAGGGTTTTTTATCTGGGTTTGATTTATATTTGTTGTTTGATTTAAAATCCCCGTATATACCTTGTTTTGTAAAATCCCGAGGAGGGCGTAGGCCGACACGAATAAGGACTTAGCCCCTCCATTTTCATTGTTTTTTATGGAAAAACACTTGAATCGATAGAAAGATAGATTTGAGACCTTCACGGGTGAGAGGATTTTCCCCAGAGAATGCAGGCGCAATAGACATGAAGAACGGACCACCAGTGCGGACCCAGTGGTCTATGGAAGGATTTTTTGGTGTGCCGGTGTCGGTAGTGGCATCGGCTACTGCTAGTGGTGGAATACGGAAGCGGCATTATTTGGTAGGTGGCATGACACGATGGAACGCTAGAGGTAGGGTTGCATCGCCCTGGGTCGTGGCCTTGTGAAAAAGTCACAGACTACAGGTGGTGTAAGTGGTCACATGACCACCTCAGAGGGCTATAGTCACTTGACCCTGTCAGAGGACCGTGGACGCAGCACCAAGCTGCATCCCACGCGACAATCTACAGTTTCTTGACCGATGTAGTGGAGGCACCCCACAGTGACCCATGGGGTGATGGAAGTGGATAGATATGGAATTTGGCCGTGTCTAGTAAGGTGGACCAGTCTACCTCTTGCGGACTGAGCGAGGCGTGAACCACCCTACATGCCGAACTCCCGGCTCACCAGGCCGAGCTGGTGCTCGCAGGATGGACCATCACTGGAAGGCCGGACCTATTCCCTCTTTAGGTTAGGTCAGACTAGACCCGGTAACCATGCGACTCAGTGGACTGGACCATCGCCAACCAGGCTCGGTCCAGTGAGACATGTTGGGCTTGGCCCACTGGCTAGGCCAGACCAGACCGACCTCAACCCATAGAAGGTTGGGTAGAGTCCATTTATATGAACTGGGGTATGTTGGACCCCTGGGCCGGGTAGTTCGGGTAAGTCTAGCAGAGTTAGACCAGGACCCATCGCAACAGATCCCCTAGTCTCTAAAACACTTGTATCTTGCAAACTATGTGTCTGATTGATGAGCCCTTTGTGGAATTGGGACCCTATAAATGAGTTAGATATTTTGGAATAATCTTTTGTGAATTTCGTGGAAGTTAAGATGTGAATAAGGGCTTGGGGAGCGTTTCTCCCAAGCACACTATGTACAAAACCCTGTGACTTGATGAGACATGAAGACTGCTGAATTTTGGCCCAATGGTAAGCACCTCTCTATGACTTGGCTAGCCCACAGTGGGAAGCACCTCTTTGTGATTTTTTATGCCCATGGTACATTATTAGGATGCGTATCTCAGTTTTATATTACTAGTGGGAAGCACCGCTCTGTGACTTTGTAGGCCCATAGTACGTGATGAGGTAGGATTATCTAAGAAGTCCAAGGATAGTGAGAAGTACATCTTCGTGACATTGTAGGTGAACTATACTCGCTAGAGGAGGATTTCTCCACCATCTGAGGTATATGATGATATGACTGAGGATGTTATTATTACCACCCTAGAATATACTTTATTTAAGAGGTCTTGTGTTTCATGCTTTTCTTGGAGGAATATTTGTGTGATCTTTTCATTTTGTTTTGGGTTCCCTACTGAGTACTGAGTTACTCACCTCTGCACGGGCTTCGGCCACACTTTTTGTGTCCGGTTAGAAAATTGATGTTACAACAGGGGTCCTTAGGGACACGGGACTGACGAACGCTACGATGGTGGATTTGGTGGGAAAGGATCAGGTGGGGCCCATTAGGATCAAGAAGACATTACATACTACATACGATTCAAATAGATTCACTACTATTATGGTCAAGTGGGGGTTTTCTATGGATGTCCATCAAAGATTCAATTTTTTACTTTTTAAATGTTATTTTTTGGGTTTGTATTATGGACCACTTACTTTCAGTTGTACTTGCACTCATCCTTGTTTTTGTGGTACTGGTTTCCACCTTTCAAAGTGTTGGGATGTGGTCGGGTATGTGTTTTCATATAGGTAATTATGTAAATTCCTCCCATATGCAGGTTGATGGCTTCAGCGCTAGTCACTGGCCCCTGGCCTTCAGATGTTGGGCTTGGTTTAGTCCCGATATGGTCCCCGAGGGATGGGTTGTGAAAAAACAAATTAAGAATTTTTGACTAGTTATCACAAAAGAACTGGTAATCTTAAATGAGAAAACTTATACCATGTAATATAAGTGTAATATATGAACCTTGAAATTAAATAATGTAATTATATAATAATTTCATTTAATCATAAATATTTGGAAATAACATAAATTATGACAACCATGTCATAAGACAATGCTCACAACCAAGACAACCTAACATAGTGTTTTTGGTTGAATACCTAATTTCAATCACCACATCATAACAAACCATGGAGATAAAAAATGGTTTCATTTTCTTTTCAAATGGTAGCCAATAAAAAATTTTCATACATTTTCCAATTATCATAACATAATAACCCATGGAAATTAAATGTTTATTCTATTAAATTTTGAATACATAAATCTAAATACACTTTAATTATGATGATGAAATATATATTATTTTAATCATATATATATATATAATATATGGTTTAGTCCATAATTTACCTAATCAATTGATATATTGAGTCTATATGAATTTTCTTCAATAAAATAAATGAATCATTAGGAATTTATTAAGGAATTGAACTGGAAGAAAAATCTTGATTAGAAATATTGGATGATTAGGTAATAACAAATTAGTGTTGAATCATTTCTAATAATGATAGGAAAATTTAATTGAAACGAAGAAAGTTTTTTTTAATAAATAAACAAATAATTTAAAAACATTATTTTTGAGTCACTTTGAAAAAAATAAATTTTAATGAAAACTAAAAGAAAATATCATAAAATATTAAATAAAAATATATCCAAATAATATAAAATTTTAAATATATAAATCACAATTCAGTAAATGTGTAGTAGAGTAGAAAAATAAGAGAATAATTGAAATTCCCTTTTTATGTTTGAAAATACCATTTTGAATCACATGTCCATAAAAATAATAAAAATGTGATCTTATGAAAATGGGTAATGAGAAATTTGAGGATAACAGAAGGTAAAACATATTTGGGTTCCACAATTTTAATTTAGAATATTTTTTAAAAGGGAAAATATAAATACATGAGAGAAATTTTCATTATAAATTATTATTATTAATCCAAATAATATTGAAACTTTTTGAACAAAAAAACCATTGAATAAGTATTTGATTTAGATAAGTAATTTACCATACTAGAAAATGAGGAGTTAGTATGATGAATAGAGAACTTGAATAATAAGGTAACATAGAAATAAATATTCATGAAAATTTTCTAAAGACCAATATATAAATAATATTTTGTCAAAAAATGTGATGTCTAAACCTGGGTGCCACTCAAAGGTGACCTGGGCCTGATTGACCACATGGCCTCAAGTAAATCTCCCCAAAAGCCATAGGATTCACACTAGAAATGAGGTCCTATAGTGTGTCAGTGGAGAGGATATGCCCTATTTACAAAAGTAGATCCAATCAGATAAATATAATTACAGGTAAATAGTGGAAGTGGTATCATAAATAAATGGTATAATATAAGCATGTATTATATACCCTGGACTAGTAACCCACCATATGAGAAACTGGTAGGAATAAAATATAATATAATTAACTAATAATAATATTCAAAATTTGATGATAATTTACATAATGTGTCTAAAAAAACTCGGTATACATTGTATTAGGAAATACATGTTATACAAAATAATTAAAAAGAATCTAAAAACTATACAACAATCTCGAGATCTATCTCAGCCACATGCTTCCAATATCCATCATAAGAAAGAAATTAATATTTGGTTTACAAGGAGGGATTCTTCCCTTTGTCAACACTTACATACATGTAATTTCTTGGGTACCAATAGCATCATGGATAGGGTGTGATATAAATATTACCAGACCATCAATAATAGTGTATATAACATCGAGTTCATGTTTCATAAACTAAAATAGTGAGTAGGTATCAATAAATAAAAATAAAGTAGAACAATAATATAAAACGATATTGAATTACTAGGAAAATCATGCAAATGCTTCACCCCACTATCCATTTGCATACAGTTAGGGGAGATGAAGCAGACTTGGTAGTACGGTTTCTACTAACTGTGTATCCCTTTCTTTCTCTATCAAATGTGTTTTTGAGTTCCATATAAGCCCCTAACCCTTTTGAAGTCATTATAACATCATTATACATCCACATTAGGTCTAAAATAATGAATTACACCAAAATTAAAAGGAAGCATAATTGATATAAAACTAGTCTCTTAGAGTCCCCCCCAAGGAACTTGTTACTGATTTCACCTACCAAGGGTAGTGAAACACAATCTGAGTAAATATTTAACCACTAGGCATGTACATTGGTCCCCCGCACCAAATTCGTTACATATACACATTCATTCTTCTATAGAACCCATTCTGAAGGAATTGACTGGTCTTAGAGAGCCATCATACTTTGGTCAATGATGCATATATGATATTCCTTAAATAAATCATCAGAATCCAAATCAACCTCCTCAGGATCAAAATTATGAGATGTGTCAGTAGGATAATGAAAAGGCTGTGAAATGTGGAAGGCACAATGCAAGAAATTGTACCTTAAATGTATTAACAACTCATACACTATCATCTTGACTCTCTCTAGAATCTCTAATGATAAAATATAATGAGGAGAAAACTTCCCTTGACTTGGTATACATATATGACTAAGCCTGGGTGATAACTATATAAAATTATGATCCCCAAAAATTGAACCCCAGAGGTCATAAATAGATATTTAAATACAATTTTTATCTAGAATTACTAATAGACATGTGATTCATGATCATCTGAATCTTCTTTGAAGTCCCCTACACAATACGAGGACCCAGTAGGGCTACATCTCCTTCCTCTATCCATCATAGGGGTGAATAAAATGACCTACTCTATAGGTAATCAAAATGTTCAATATAATTTTTCACTTGAAAGATATTATTTTAGAATAACTCTACAAGAGGGATATTCTTCACCCAAAAAACTACCAAAATCATGCACACATACATGGAGCACTAACCCTAACACATGTATCATTTGTTCTGATTTTCCATCAGTTTGATGATGAAATGATATTCCCAAAAGAACCTATGTACCCATAACATTCTGTTAGCACTATCAGAACAATGATTTAAAATTAGTGTCCCAATATGAAATGATTGTATGAGGGACCACATTTAGTTGGATGACCTCACAATCATACAACCTTCCAAGTACATAAAATGAGAATGTCTCTTTTATGGGAAGGAAGTGGCCTAATATTTTCAATTTTTAAATGAAAACCCAAAGAGCATCACTACCTCGAGGAAATTGTGCTAAGCTAACTACAATATCTATAGACATGACTTCACTTTTACATTATGGTATTGGAAGTGGCGGTAACAATCCATTAGGTCACTGGTTCTCTATCTTCACCTACTGATAGGTGGTACACTTTGTGATAAAACCTCTTATTTGACGTATCAACTCAGGACACCAATACTATCATCGCTTATCTCAATACAACTTGGATAATCTTGGATGAACTACTAATAAGTACTATGAGACACTCATATTAGTTTCTATATTATATTTATTGGAACCCATATGTGTCCACAAAGATGTAGTATGCCATCTTGTTCTACATAACAATATAGAGGTGGGTCATCTCCTAAAATATTATCTCAAGGAACCAAGCCATCATGATCTATGAAATGCATACACTTCAACTTATTAAGGAGGGAAAGGTAATTGTCAAGGATGAGAAGTAATAATACTTTTGATTGTAATGAAATTTATAAACATGCTCAAATAATATGTTTTTCAACTTCCATTCATCACTGTATTCATGTACAACATATTCTTGATTTTTCCAACTCATCATATCAGCTATATAATTTACCTTTGTAGTCATACAACAAGCTCAAAATAGAAGGAATTAATATATTAAGACCATATTCACTATCTGATATTCATGAATTTCTGGGTAAATATAAATTTGAGGCTCTTGTAGTCAGTATACTCTAAAATGTTCCCACTCATCAGATAGTGTCTCCAATAATGTAAATCATGGTCAACAGATGCTAGCTCAAGATCATGCATCATCTAATTCCACTCATGAGATTATAATTTTCTTATATAAATAGGTAAATACTCTATCCTCCTATATTAGCAATGCTCACAACCTAATTCTAGATGCATCACTAGAAGAATTAGAATGGGTGCTGAAACAAGCCTTCCTTTCATCTCTACAAATTATTTTTCACATGATTCCAACCATAGGAACATAACAACATTATTTGTTAGACTAGTAAGAGGTGAAAAAGTACTAATAAGTATTATATAAAATGCCTATATTATCCACACATCCCCAAGAAACACTATATATCAAAATATTTATTGTAATACTCCTATGAAATCACATCAGTGAGCTACTCTAGGTCAACAGATATTCCGGATTCGGAGATAATATGGCCCAATAAGATAAAATTCTCAATCCAAAAGTGGAACTTATCATGATTTTTATAAATATGGTTCTCTCTCAATGTATTCAAGAAGGATCACAATATTATTATAATGGTCATTACATGTATGGGAATACACAAAGATGTCAACCAAAAATATCATCACAAAAGAATCTAGATAGGGGTCAAAGTCCTTATTCATCAAATACATGCAAAAGGTAGGCACATTCATAAGACCTAATGGGAAAATGTGATACTCATAAATCCCATAAATAATAATAAAAATATTATGAGGTATATTCAATGTGTTGACTCACACATGATGATAGCCTGATCTCTAGTTGATCCTGTAAAACACCCTAGTTCCTCGATGTTGGTCAAAGCGATCATCTACATAAGGAATTAGATATCAGTTCTTAACCATAAGATGGTTAAAACATTGATAATCCATGTATATATGAAGGGTCCTTTCCACCTTCCTGGTGAATAGAATGGGTGAACCCCAAGGTAATGTAATGTTTTATATAAAACCTTATTATTATTAGTCCTATAACTTCTTATTGAGCTCTTGGATCTTAGTAAGTTCTATCTTGTATAGGGGAATATACACTACAGTTGCTCTTGAAATGAGTTTAATCATAAGATACACCTATAAATCAGGATTTAATCCATAAAAATAATTGGAAAAACATCCATGGAAAGATCAACTATGGGAGGAAAATATTCTAGGTGTACCCCCGCTCCTCTATGATAAGACAAGAAATATCACGAGTCATTCCACATAGCCCATAATGTTTTGCTCTAGATCTGTTATCCAAAACATACCATTAAACTTTTTATAGATAATTACTACCCTCTGGTGATGTAAAATATGCCTTATAGGGTTTACTGTCTACAAATATTTGATATGGTAACAACTAATATATCTCAAGAATGACATTGAATCATGTCTTCTCATGAAAAAAGATATCTCATATGAAAGGGTAATTACCTACCTCAAGGGGAAGTCCCTACATTGGTGTATACCATCTGTCATTACTCCCAATGGTGTATCCTGGGTCAAAAAACCATTGTAATATTAAATTTCTAGCCTGATACATTGAACGATAGAGAAATAGATAATGGAGTGTGAAGAACCTATATTAAATAAAGAGGATACTATGGTAAAGGCTACTAGAATAGTACCTCATACTACATATGGTTTTTTACTCTTATCCTCAACTATAGACTATAAATATAACAATTGACCTAATCCATGACCTTATGTTATATCTAGATTACCCTGAGTATGATCTCTCTATTAGCACTACTAATTTGAAGTCTTGATACTTCGACCATGAACATACCCATGTACAGTCCCTCCAATGATACTCCAACTCTCCACCTGATACGGCATAAAATAACCTAACCCTGAAGTGTAGATACTGAAAATACTCTTCTACTAGAAGAAGATGGAAAGGTTTGACAAAAACTCTCATGATTCCCCATATGGCTGCAATAATGACACTCCATCAAGTATCAATAACAGTAAGAATTCAAATGTTCCTACTGTCCACACTCATGGAATACAATGAACTTTCTAGTGGAGTTACGCTTACAACCACTGCTCTAATTTGAAACCACATAGGGATGGATCCAACTCCCAAAATAATAACTATCCTACTTTATCACTGAACCTATATTCTTGGTACTATCATCTTCCCTCAGGTTTCACTTTGTGATAATATTTGGATCGACAATCTCATAGAGAGTATGTAGGGAAAAAATTTAATTGAGTACAAATGGGATTCTACAACCCATACTCAAAATATCTAGGACATGATATCTTGTCACTGTCTAGAATCATTGTAAATTTTCATAACTCATTAAAACGTTATGAATAATACAAGGCTAACATTACACCCTATTGTATATGGATGAACTATATGACTTAGTCATCCCTCAGTATCTGAGAAAAGAGTGATCATTGATGATATTCTGGAATTTTTTCCATACCATGGCCAAATGGTCGCCAACACAAGTAATAACATCCCACCATTTCTTGGATAAATCATGAGGAATGTATTTATCAAGCAGGATCATCTACTATGGGGGCATATCTAGATTCTCAAAGATAGATAGAGTGGCTTCCGTCCATTATTTAGAAACCATTGGACTACCACCCCTCAATAATATAAGAAGATTAAAATATTAAAAATCATGAGTCTGATCAACCATTATATGTATAGGTTGTAGATCACTATGCATGGAATGAATTAGAAATAGGAAACTCTCATGAGGATTAGCTCATTTCCCATATCATGTATAACAGGCGGTGCCTCAAGTAGAATTCTATGCAGTAAAACTGGTGGCTCAGGTTACTCCACATATGGAGAAAGGTCATCACCACCATAATGGCACATGAAACAAATACATAATGGTGTAATGGCTCTACAAATTCCTATAATATTCAACAGAATAGAAATTAAAAGGTGATATATGAACTGGAAGAAGAATATCACAAGTATAATGGCTCAATTACCAACATACTACCCCAACTACTCAAACAAAATGGAAAGGTATTAGTGTGTTCTCAAATTTAAATTAAAAGCATTCTAGTAGGTTAAGGGTCATTAAAACCTTTACTCTTCATTTAATTGAAAACATTTATTTTTATAAGTCATATTTAATATTTAATTTTTAATTTTTATAAACATATAACAAAATATAATTAAAATGGATTGTCATTCCCTATGAATCATGGCACATACACTTTATCACCAAAAGTGAAACCCATTTAATCAAAATTTAACCATTTATACATTCATTCTTATAATGTAACATGTTATGTATGATGGATTGACTCAAAAAACTACCCATTCCGAACCAAGGGGGACCATACACATCATAAATTGAAACTATAAATCACTCAATCATAGACAAAGAGAATCATAGATATAATATAACTACCATAGAATCACTCAAAATTCAATGTAAAAATAGGATATGAATGAAGTTAAATGTACCTATATGGAAAGTCTTATGCATGGAATGTGGATACTAGGTGCCTAAGATGATGCATGTAACAATTATATATTACATCATGTCATATGGCCAAGGATGGAATGAAATCCTAAATAAAAATAATAATAATAACCATCACATATCTTTTTCATCACCTAATGGTGAAAGTATATTAAATATAGTAGGAAAAAATAGAGAAGAAACATTATTATTCATGAAAATCGACATTTATCATGAACATGGGTTTGTTACATCTAAGGATGACATATAAAAAAGTTCCAAATAATTCCTAATTTGTTGTTTATTATATCCAAATATTAAAGTAATAAAGGAACTTCTCTAATAAGAAATTATGACATCCCAAACCTGGGATCCACTCAATGGTTCTCGGAGCCTAGTCAGCCCCATGGCCTTAGGCACATCTCCCAGAATTCCTGAGGCTACCAACTAGCTGTAAGGGCCTAGGCTGTCTTCGTGGGGAGAATATTTTGACATTAGTAGAGAGGATAATAATAGTTAAATATAATAATGTGTAAATAATAGAAGAAATATAATAAATAGATGGTAAAATAGAAATATAAACTTTGGACACTTGACCAGTATGTCGTCATTGCAGAAATATATAGGAATAATAAATAATATAATAAAATTATAATAGTACTCAAAAGATAATGATAATGTATTTTATTTGTCTGTGAAACTAGAAATTGAGTATACACGGAAGCAGGAAATGCATGCTATAAAAAAGAGGAAAAATGAATCTGAGAAAAATCTAAGCATACCGTACTCCATCTCAGTTAACTTATACAAATCTACATCCTAAGAAATGAAGAAATATTAGGTGTCCAAGGCATAATTCTCCCCTTTTTCAGCACCTACAGACATGTAATCAACCCATGTACAAATTACTGCCCAAATAGTGTGTGATATAAATATCAGTAGTCCACCACCAATGAAATCTATAGAAACTAGTGTATGTAATATAAACTAAAATAATGTGTTGACATGGAAATATAAATTTAAAGTAGTACAGTAATGTAGACACCCAATACCTTCTTCAGCCTCAACTGATATCTGAACAAGTAACCATTTCATTTGTTAAATATGTTCTAGATCATATAGTATTTCATGTTAGGTATAACCATCACTGACATCATTTCAATATAAAAATAATAAATGATTCAATGTATAACAATAAATCCATGAAGTTAGTAATAATGAAGACGATCCAAGGTAATAACCAAGACATCCTTGATCTCATGGGTTGAGCCAACTTAGGGATAATATATAGTCTGGATAACTAGTAAGAGTGTAATCCAAGGGTGAATTTCATAAGGAATTCTACAATAATATTATTCTATCCAAGTCCAAGGATCTCATTCAAAGAAAATGGGTAATTAATGACTAGGTCCAATGATTGTACCCATGGTTCCACATGTTTACAGACAACACGCTAGACCCATGGGTTGTATCCAAGGCATCCAATAATGATAATTGAGGGATAACGTGGTGTCATTATAGGAATCCACTCATAGAAATAGATTGATTTCCAAGGTGGGTATCAACCATTTCAACCAACATCCATCAATTGGAATGACACTCACAAGGGCTCAAGGCATTCTCTACAGAATCCAAGGATGGATTGAGTTTGGACACTCCCATAAATATGTTAAGGTTCATTTTCATTATGTAGCCTATAAATAATTCATTAATTAGTAAATTCCATGTGATATTAATGCCATTTAATTATTAAAGGTTTTTATTCCATAACTTTCATTACTATGACAAGGTTAAATGGACATGAAACCATTTAGTACATTATCAAATTACAATTATTTGGTTCACTCCTTTACCTTTCATTCACTTCGAAGTAAGGGATAATGATGTGAAACCATATGTAATTCATAATGATAAACTTGGCCAAGTTCTATCCAAAATATACATCCCAATTAACAATTTAAGCATTAATTAATTAATTATAAAAGTTACCTTTGAAGGGATAAGTGAAACAATCATATTTATGGGCTAACCATTACAATTCATAATTAATTTTATTAATGAAGATATTTCAATCAATAATGTCAAGCCATAACACACTTTAGCAATGGTGCATAGAAACATAAAAAATCACTAAAGGCATACTCAATGAAAACATCCTACTTGGGGTGGACAACATTGAGTACGTAACATACAAAGATGAAGAACATACATATCAAGGGTTTTAGAATATAATTCTAATGAATTTTTTTAAGTAACATGAATTAAAAAAGAAATATCCTAAAATATCAGCATTCACACAACATCAAAAATTTATAAAAGAATGAGACATGTGGAATGAGTAATAGACCACCAACCATAATCATGTAAGACTCTTCTCATCCAACATTAGCCTTCAGTTTGGCCTCTATTGAAATAAATATGAATAATGGATCAACACCCATAAATTAGGGTATTTGATCCTAGATCTAAATAGATTCATCAAGGGAGAAATGAATTAATAATGACTAAAAAGTAATCAAGTAGTTACTAATGCTCATCCAACATAATGAATGAGTATTCCATCCGAAATTGAATTAGGTCTTATGATAAAAAAATTATAAAATATGGGATTGATATCTAAAATTGGGAGAGGGGAGAAATTATTGTCTGGTGGAATGAGAAAGAAATAAGGAGGGCTAAGTTTAATATTCATTAAGGGAAAAATGGTCTATTCACCCAAAATATTTGTGTCTCGTGGTTTCGAAGCACGGTTGGTCAAACCATGCACCAACCTTTCAACTTCTAATACATAAGGAGGGCACTTGCTTGGTTGGGCTGCACAGTTGGGGTCACTATTCACTAACTGTATAAATCACCTATGATAAAACTAAAAACATTTTTCATAGGAATGCGTCCCTTGGTACACAGTTAGGGAAAAATATGCTCCCTACATCACCCCCATTGTCCATAAACGCGTGATTTTGTGAGATCATGAGGGTAGGGCTACATGGTTTCTACAAAATGTGTGGCCCAGTTTTTTTCACTAGTCGTGGTTACGAGATCCGAACAAACCCTAGACGCCCCATGAATGCATTATAACCTCAATAGGAATCTGTATTAGGTCTGAGATAAAGAATTGGATCAAAATTAAAAGGATCCATAAGGAATATAAAGATAAGGTTCTTATGACAAGCCACATATTACATCACTAACTTATATATCAAAAACTCAGAAAGGTATAATGGGAGACAGATTTGAGAAAAAAATTATATTTCATGAAAAGTATGATTAATATACGTAATGGGAAAATATATAAATCATAAAAAGGGAATATGTAGTGAATATAAATTATATTTTAATGAAACAAAAATTATATTTGGAATCTCTTATGTTTAATACCTCGTAGCTGAACATGCTATCAACTACTTTAATCTCAATTATCCTAAAATTTTTTATCCTCCATATTCCTCAAAATATATACTATGTTAAATGAATCAAGGTTATAAGTGGCGGTGTTTTGGGAAGACAAAAACCTCTATATCTTTTCTAGGAGTGTTGGGTAATTATTTGGTGAGATTTTGGTCTAATCTAAGATGCATGGGGTGTCAACAGATGTGGGGTAGTGATAACTCCTTTTATAAGTAAAGGGAGTGTCATTGTTTTAATAATATAAAAGGAAAAGTAATTATAAAATGGTTAAGTACATATAGTAATGGAAAATAATGGATTTTAGGGGGTTTAGGGTTGATAAATCCTATATTATAAAACTTCACACTTGTTATAAACATGTTTTAATTTTTTTACTCTTTGATCTATCACTTGTACTATTTTTTATCATAGTAACTAATTTTTACATAAGTAATTTATATTTAATTATTAAAAATAAAATTGTCCTTATAAAATTATATAGATCTAATGATTCTAAATATGTAATCCATTTTTTCAAATAAAATTTCTAATGGTGATAAAACTAATTTGATTATTAGAGCCCACAACACATGAAAACCCCATTTTTAGAAAATTACTGTTTTAATGAATAGAAAATATGACTATGATAAAATCATTTAGTTTATTATTAACCAAATAATATTTATATAGATTCCTTGGTAATCAAAAATAGAATTATATGTTGATAAAAAAATAAAATATAAAGGATGAAATTATTTTTATTTGAATAAAATATTACTTCATTTTAAAAAAATTACTAACGGGTTATAGAAATTAATAAAAGTAATTTTAAATGAATAATTTTACTCCTTAAATATTATGTTGGAAATGAATATTTTTTCATATGTGTTAATTCATTCTTACATTAAGATATAGTCATAAATGCAATGATAATAGTAGAAAATATACTTCTCACTTTCCACTAAAAAGCATTGTTTTGTAAAAAAAATCCTCTTTAAATAATATGGACATGCTAATGAAAAATAATAATTTCATATATTTAATTTTATATTAAATATTTTAGGAATTTCACTTTGAAAAATGAAAAATAAAATATAATAAACGCTATATTTATAGTTAAACATATGTTTTCAAATATTTAATATTTTTATTTATATTTTGGATCAATTATTAGTTATATTATAGTTAATATATTATTCATATATAATATAAGTTATAATTATTTTACTAAATAAATTTATTTTAAAATATTAAAAATAAATATCTTATAAAAAGTAGTTTTTTTACAAAAATACATATTCAATCCTATAGTTAATTTATCCTTCTTACATACCTAATAATAACTATTAGATTTATTTTAATATATTCTTTTTAAAAAATTAAATTAAATTCACTAAAAGTATTCTTTGTGGAAGGGTTGTCAGAAAAAACAACAGTCTTTGCAAATTATCACTTTTATATTAAATAATCTTTCCTAAATTCTATTAACATGAATTATTAATATTTAAAAATAATTAATGATTCCATGATATTAATATATTTTATTTAATTTTACAAAAAAAATTATATCATAATTAAATAATAACTGTAAAATTTATAATACATAATGAATAAATATATATAATTTTATAATATTTTAATAATATATTTTTGTTTTATTATTTATTATTTTGGAAATAAATTATTTTAAATTTAATACTAATAGTACACAACATTACCATAATTATTTGATGCATGTATATCCAAAGAAAATATTTTTAATGACTTTTTTTATAAGAGACATATTTTTTTCCCATATACAGCCTTACTAAACTCATTTATTTCATTTATAGATCTTATGTTACACTAATCATTCCCATAATTTCATTATATATATATATCAATATATGTTTTCCTTTAATGATGTTCTTTATAATTATAGGTTTGTTTTATATTAGTGATCATCATGGGTGAATATGGTCAAGAAGATCTCAGATTGTTGATGATTTTGTTATTTTATATTAATTATCCCCTTCTAATATTATTTACTTTTAATGGACATAATAATACATCGTGAGTAAAAATACATCATGAGTAGTATATAGTTTCATATTATTTACATGTATTTTAAAAAAAGAAAATATTTTTTATAATTTCATTCAAATCATAGATGAATTATTCCCTAATATATTTCAATTCCTTTGAACGTATAGAAAACAAATTCATAGAATTATTAACTTATAGTTTATGTAATGAATATTCTTCCTTAAAACAGGGTCTGTTATAGTTAATCACCTTATTAATTCAAGTCTCATTTTATAGTGTGTTTTATACTATCACATTGAGAGTATAATGTATAGTCTTAGGATTAATTTGATCTAAAATAATATAAAAATAATTGTGTTAATTTTTTATTTTAAACTACTAATTAAAAAAACCCTAACATGTTATTTTTTTTGAAATTACTCACTTCACCCCCTCTTGATAATCATTCCATCTTTTCCTATATACAAATTTATTGGTATCAGCTCTTGGACCATGATAGAATTATTAACACTATTTTTATATATATTTCTTATTAATATTATCATATACATAACTATATATGGAAAAAAATCAATAGTATATTTGAAGGAAAAGTTTTAATGGTAGTTGTATTCCTCAAAGAGTACCACTTTTTGATGGTACATATGTTAGATATTTTCAAGAATGTATGGAATCATTCAAAAATAATATAATAATTAATCATTGGATCCTAACAATTTATCAATATAGAAAAATAAAAATGATAAAAAAACTACGATTGGTATTCATGATCTGACTTATGATCTAAAATAAATGGTAATGGATAACTTATATTGTAGAATTTTAGGAAATGTAAAGAATCATATATATGTACGGGAAATTTCACATGATATTTAGAGGATATTGCAATTCACTAATTATGGAACTAAAACTAAAATGTACAAGACATTTTATGCTAATAGATTTATATCAAAACACTACAATGGGTGAAGAGTAAATTGTTAATAAAATTCTTCATCACATTACTTGTATTATTAATGTAAGGGGTGACTTAGTATAATCTTAGATAATTCTAAACTTTTTGAAATATGGGTTACATATTTATCACAAAGTGTCTTCATAAGAATGTTTCTATCTATAAATGAAATAACTTTAAATAATATAATCCTGATGAATATATTGGTTATTTTTTGTAATAGTAATTAGAGATTTAATATTACTAATCAATAAAATTATATTAAAATTCAATTACATTTAATTATATGAATTTTTATACTTATAGATCTGATTCTGAGATATAGGGAAATGATGGATATTTATTTTCTCATGTTTCTAAAATATTTAAAATAAGAAATAAAGGATACATGGAAATAATGAAAATAATATATCCTTTAATGGATTTCATGAATATATAAAATTGGTAATGTCATATAAATTATTATTCTAAAGTTTTTTCTTATAAATATAGGAGGAATGTTAAAATTAAACCCTAATTCCTAAATTTGATAAAATAAAGAAAGAAAAAAATTCTGAAAAATGGATAGTATAACACTTCTTACTAGATTGAATTAAACTAAGAAATCATATTTTAGTGAAGAATTTAGTTCTACAAAGGAAACTGAAAATCTATGTTTAATCTATTTATTAAATCTGGTAACAATTTATATTTTTAAATTTTTTAATTCTAATTATATGAAACCTATATTATATGAACTTTATAATGATATTGAATGTTTATATATTGATATTATTAAAATTTATAAATATACAAAGAACTCATAAAAAATAAAATAATTTTTATGATTAGAACATGTTAACTATTGATGAAAATAAAACAAAATTATGGAATAAATTTTTTAACTCTGATGAAAATGTGTAGAAAATTTTATAAATATTATTAAAATAAAATCATAATCTCATTGAATTTATTTATAGTAATAATTTTGAAGAAAAATGGATATTGAAATATCTTTTGAATGAAAATAATTAAATGAAAAGGGAAATTGAATGTAAAAATTAATTTTTGTCTATATTTCTTCAATGATGGTAAATTTATCAAAAAATATTATGAATAATAAAAAATAATTAAAATAAAAGAGTACTTTTTCATAAGAATTAGTGTACCAAAATGGAAAAAAAATTCTACAGGAAATTTTGAAAAGTATTTTTTTTATAAACACTTATCTTAGATGTGTAATTATTGGAAACTATGAAATATTTTGTCCATTTAAATTCATATAATCTCTTGGAAACACTAAAAATTTTATTTTTAAATTCTAATCTTCTAGATAACCCATAGAAAAATGTTTGAAATCAGGATTAACTTTCAAAAGTTCATTTTTTAACCCATTTGATCCCATGTTTTTATAGGTATCAAGGTTGTATTAAATCTATCTCTATAGAATTGAGTCTATATATTTTAAGAAATTAAATTTAGTATATTGAAAGTGGATTTTCCTGGGACATGATAGTTGGTGATTCAAATCATCTATCAATTAAAAAATGTTAAAGAGGTAATCTTACATTTGGTGAAAATTAAAAATGTTTTGTCAATGGATTTGGAGAATTCATAATTTCATAATCTATTATAACATTAAAAGTTTTAAGTATTTATGTTTAAAAACATAATTTTAATGTATTTTAGAAGAATTTGATAATGAAATGACTTGAAAATATAAAATAGACAAAGGTATAGTTTATAAATATGGACATTCCTTGTTTCATAAAAACTTAAAAGATAATATTTATTTTATTAATTTCACTAATGTGACTAAATATATTTTTATATTTTATGTGTTATTAAATTATGAAACATTATATGTAATTTTATATTTATCTTTTTTTTCTTATAAAATCTTTAAAAACTATCCAATTCTTAATTGGTTATATGGTTTTCAAAATGAAATCTGGAAAACACTTTCATCTATGACTCTTGTGTGACAGGTAAACATCCCAAAAGGTATTCTAGGTGTTTCAAAGAAGTTAATAAACTAATATATTTATAAATTACTATTATTTATTTATTTGATCATATATATAACATTAAAAATTATGATAAGAGGTGTTTCTTTAAAATTTCTTATGATTTTTCGAGATTTATTTATTATATTCTCTAAATCATAAATCTGAAACCTGTTCAAAATTTTATTATTATTTTTTTATTTCTCAATATGAATATGGATATTTAATTTTTTATATTATAATTTATTGAGGTGGAGTTTTTTCAACCTATATGTGGAAAAAATTATGATGATAATGGCTATTCTCATAATTTCACAACCGCTAGAACACAATAAATAATGGTTTTATTAAAAGGGAAAATAGAACACTAGAAGAAATGATATTAATAATATAAATGAGACTAGAAATTCATTATATATATTTTTTAATAATTGATATATACATTTTATTATTTTTCAAATATATTCGTTTTAAGGATGATTTTAAATATAACACTGAATGATCATTGAAATGTTAGAAAACCAATATTTGGTAATTCCGGATTACATTGTTGTATTGTTAATATTGTAAACAATAAATAATCATTGGATAAATTTGAATCAAAATATTATAAAGGTATATTTACAACTTAATTAATCTCGTATAATATATATAGGGTTCATAATAAAATATCCAAGGTAGTAGTTGATTCCCCCTGTGTGAAATATGATGAAAATATTTCATCATTAAATATTATTGATTTCGATCATATTGAAGATAAATTTATACATTATAACATTAGAGATTTTGAACTAGGGATAATAACCCTCCTGAATAATCCTATGAAAAACTTAAATATCACACTTTAGACAATGTGAATTGAAATTTTGATTCAAGAATACAAATAAGAAATTCATTAAATGATTGTTATAATAAATTCTCTTTTATTTATGATTTTGATACTATAAATATTTTGGTAACATTAACTAATTCTATTTTGGATTATTTTTATAAAATAATATTTAAATAATATTAAAGGAATAATGTATGGAATTTAGTTTTATTAATTAAATACCTTAATTTCATTTCTAATAAATTGTTTTTCTGGAAATAAATATAATTTATCTATAAATTTAATTAATATTAATAAAATATTAATAAGAAAATGAAATGGTCAAAAAACATATTATAATGAATAATTTTTCATGGTTATTGGGATATAATCTATAAGAATTTTATTATCTTATAAGTGGTTTTTGGTTTTTCAATTATTCTAAATTGATGTAAAATTAGAATTTCTAGAAGGATTTATATCTGAAGAAGTTTAAGGTAGAAAACCATGGGGTTTGAAAATAAAAAACGTCATCATCATGTATTAATGCTTTCTAAATTACCTTATAGATTTGAGAATTCTCTTAGGGTATGGTATATAATATTATAAAATTTATCTTTTAAAAACTATAAAATTATAAGATTATCAGACATATTTTATAATGGAAAATAATAATGAAATATCAATTGTTAAAATTTATATAGATGATAGTATATATATATCATCCAATGCTGAATTTTATATTTATTTTTCAAAATTAATGACACATGGATTTGGTATGAGTCTCATTGTGTAATTAAGACCTTTTTTTCTTGAAATGTTTTAATGGAGTAATGTCATATTTCTAAATAATTGAATATATGGAAAGGAAAATGTTAAATGATTTGGTCTATATAGTGAAAAAAGTTCAAAAAACAAAAGATTACATAATGTAAAGAATATTTTAATGAATCTTGGAAATCATTGGATAATAAAATTTATATAGGCATGATTGATAGTTTATTATATTTAACATCATCTTAGTTTGATTTGATGTTCTATGTTTGTAATTGTGAAATAGTTCAATTTAATTATAATGAAATTTATTTAAAATTTATAAAATGAATCATAAAATATGTTAAATTTTTGATAAACCATTGTTTATTTTATCATTACATCAATCATTTAGTGTTCAAAAGCTATTCAAATTCAATTTTTTTGTATTAAAAGTGTCTAAAAAAGGATAAGTGGACTACATAATATTCTAGGAAAAATCATAGTATATTGATTTTATAAGAAAATAATTTCAGTATTTTATGACATAAAAAAGTAAAATACATTATTAATCCATTTTTTTCTACTCAATACATATAGAATAAAGAACTGTTATTTGAATTTGACGTTTAATTTTTATATTTACATATTTAATATGATAATTACTCTAAAAAAAATTTCAAAGTACACTTTAAGTCATCCAAGGAAAAATATTATATATATTAGTTATTATTTTACTATAGATCATATTCAAAAATGTACATTTTTATAATATGTTTCAACTAATGACCATGTTACAAATATATTTACAAAACCACCATAATTGACTATTTTTTTGGAAATATGATGTAAACATTGAATTATTGATGTTTAGAGTAAATATTTTTGAAACTATTTCAATTTGGTGAGCCCAAAAATTTGCCTCACTATCTATTTAAATAATAGGTTTTAACACTAGGGGTTTATTTTGATATTCCATAAATATAATGACCTAATTTAGTAGATCCTTGTTGGATAATAATCATTTTTCTAAAGGCTCAATTAATGTTTTACTTGATTAGTTTTTTAATTCATTACAAAACATATTTAAAATTCTCACATTATGGTGAATAAAACATTATTAATAAGGGATAATGTTTTTTTAACAATGGGGACTTTCTCTATATATATTTTTCTTAATCTATTATAATTTATAATTTTAATCTCATGTTTCAATCTATATATTTCATCAAAAAATTTAGGGTGAGTTAAGGTCAGTTTATTATTTTTAAATTTAATGTTTGTTAAGATATTATTTGATATATTCTCAATAAATGGAGATAAAAAATTTCCCTAGTATGGTAATTTAGATTAAAATTTTCTGAATATTAGTTTGATCATGATTGTTTCCAGAAATGTGTGAAAATATTTTTTTCATTAAAATATTATTTTAAAAAGAAGGATATATGTTTTAAAAAAGTTTATTCTTTAAGATTCCCCAAAATTTCAAATTGGATGCGGGTTGAAATTATATTTGTACTTGTAGTTATCAAAATGGGACATTTCTTACTATCTCTTTGAAACAATACATGATAATGTATTTATAATTAAAAACTTATCATTCTGGTTCTTCTAATGTGTGTTTTGAAGCATAAAATACTTGTATAAGTAAAATTAATGATCTTAAGATTTTTTATCATTATAATTTATTTAATTTTTACATTACTTTTGTTCTTTAAGAACGTAATTTAGAGAAAAATCCATGTAATTATGTTTTTGGTTTTTAACCAGTCACTAAATTGCATAATTATAATTTCTCAAAGTATATTTTACATATTTCTTAAACATATTTTTTACATTATTAATTATTATTTTATTATTTTATATTCCAATTATTATTTATTTATCTTTTCAAGACCTCCGATATTTTTTCACAAATCCTATTTTTTTTATATTTATTCAATGTATGATTTCCTATATAATTTATAAAATTATTATATATAATTATAATGTCATATGTTTTTTTATTTAAAACCTTATAAAATGAAATTTTATCTGATTATAATGTCACATGTGGTATGTAAAAATCATATTTCTTATAATATATTACATATACATTGAAAATCATATGTTATTTCTAAAGGTAAAATAGTGGAAATGAATGTAACATGCATGAATAAATTAAAATTTAAATGAGATTAAAAAGTACTAATTGACTATGATATTTATTATGGATTGAGTTTTCAGTAAATCTAAAATTATTATGAAAAGAAAAAATTCATAATCGTTATGAAAAATGTCATAAAAATGACTAATTCATATGGGATATTGAAATCCCCATAGAAAAAAATCATATGGAATATAAATTTCATATTAATTTCAAGCACAAAATTAATGGTATGACTTAAAAAAATTATAAAACAATTAATATGATTTATTTTTTTGTTTCTCTTTGTATATAATTTTTCTACAAGTTATTGTTACATTTCTTATCCTCATTTAATTTTTTTAAAATTTGTTATAAATTTTATAAATATTAAAAAAATCATTGAGATAATGTTATAAAAAAAATTAAATTATACTCTCAAGGGATATAATGTGTTTCATTTTCAAGAAACATTATAATTAACATTATTTTTTCAATATAAATTATTTGAATTAGAAATTTTTTTTCCATAATGCTTTAAGGTAGTATTAAAATGGTGTTAACAACAATTCTTATAATAAAAAATCATTCTATGTTATATTCTATAATGAAATTTATTTTATAGATTATTTATGATTCACATATTATAGATTCTTATCTCAACTATGAAATAGATATTTATGCTTGAGAGACATAAGTAAATCTTCAAAGGAAAAGATAAACTATAATGGTTATGAATGAAAATAAAAAATTTATGGTTAATGGGTATGATATAACTCTATATATGAGGGTTTGACATAACTAGTTCCACAAATGAATGTTTTAGATATTTAAACTATACTATGGGACATAATTTTGAAATCACATACTGTTGGGTTTTTTTATGGTGATTTTCATCATATTGATCATGTACTACCAAAGTGGCCATTACTTCCATTATAGTCTATCACTTATTTCCTAATGGGTTCCTATAGTACTAAATTCATTCAATATTTTATTTGTGTATTACTTATGGTTTCTTATTTTTAATTAAAAGGATTGACCATAGTAATGGTTTATACTAACACTAAAAATGATATGTTGGGTTTTACCTCTAGGTAGAAAGTACAAGTCTAAGGTTGATCTTTTTTTCATGTAAAAGGTTAGAGTTTCAGTTATGCCATGGTCCAAACAAATACAAGGTTGGTTCTTCCATCACTTCAAAAAATGTTATAGGTTGTGACTATATATGTGAATATGGTAAGATATTTTATGTTCCTTAAGGGGATAAAAATATATAAGAAAAGGTTTATGAATCCCCTTTAGTGTTCAGGTCACATTATTATACTGGTTGTTATACTCTCACATTGAGAGTTTGAAGAGTAGAAATATGGTAAATTTGATCCAAAATACTATAAAAATACTTGTTTTCATATTTTATATTTATCTTTAACATAACAAAACTCTTATATGTTTATTAAATTTTATAAACAGGTAAATTTACCCCCTCCACCCACATGAACTTTCAACCATTTTTTCATCTGTACCAAATAGTTATGAAAATAAAATTTTAATGTGATATCCCTTAACTAATTATATATATTATAAAAATGTATATTATAATTGTATTTAAAACAAATTTTTTTTTACAAATTATAAATTTATTCACATAGACTCATAGTGGTATCTTATTTTGACTTTTTTCACACCCAACTTATACACCTTAGAGTGTATGTTGTCTATTTTTTCATTTTTTATTTCTTATATATATAAAACATGGTATTAAATTATTATATATATTGGAAAAATTACACATTTAATAGACTTTAGAATATGTGGAATATTGATTTATCATGTGCCATATTACGATGATGATGGGTTAAATTCATTTTTATATAGTCTTATGTATTGGTTGTTTAAATATTGTTTCCGTGTTTACACATTCATGTTTTATCTTTTATGATTAAATTTTAATTTTATTTGATGTATGTTTGAGGTTTTTTCTTATTGATTATTTATATATTCATAAATTATTATTTTTTGAATTAATCCTTGTTATAACCTTAAAATTTGTTCTATATTATCGAGATTGAGAACAAACCTTATGTTTATGGAATGACAGCTTAGGTATAATGTTAAAAAATATTGGTTAATTATAGAACCAATCGTTCAAAATACATGTTTTATGTATTCAATTGATGGATTACATCTAATCAAATTTTGTATCTTATTCACCTTGAAATTTGATACATTGTACACTATGATGACTCTATTGTTGTAATATGATCTATTTTTATGATATAGGGTGGGTGGCCTTTTATATATTGTTTCATTAATATCAACATGAGAATGAATAAACAACTTATGATTTGAAGATATATTTAGTGTCTTATATTTTAAAATGTTTGTGGAACTATCATTTTGGTGTGATAATTAAAGTTTATATAGATTGTAAGACTTTATGATACATCTAATAATAATTTCTTCTAAAACTATAGAAGATACATTTTGTTTAGTACATCAAAGTGTTTTATTTCTAGATGGATTATTCCATTATAATGGTAAATTTATTGGTTGAATTTTTATATGGAATAATCAAGGACAGGTGGTTTAATATTTTAGTTAGTAATGGTTATTGATGAGTATTTTTTATAAAATATAGATTGGATGTGACATAGAGGTAATAGGTTATATCATTGAATCCCCTTTAAATTTATTCTTCTATTGTAGATTAGGTTAGATAAATAAAATCCTAGGATTTAGATTATGTTGTGATGTGAGATATTCTCTTTAGTGATGTTCCTATTCCATGATACACCCCAGATGAATATGGATTTACTTTCATTAACTAAATGGTGGAAGTTCTAACTTCTATGAGATAATAGTTCATATATTTCTCACACAAATCATGATTGGTTATGCACCATTGGATAAAAAATATATACTACAATATCAGTAAAATATTCTTATAGACTGGTATGGCTAGGCACATAACTAGTTACAAAAATTGTTGTCAAACTTAAAATATGGTGAAGGTAGTGCACTAGTATCTAGGATGATTAATACAACCACTATCTATTCCGACGTGGATGTAAGAAAAAATTAATAACTTTTTCTTTGGAATTACAACGAAAAAAATAGTAAGGGTACAATATAGGTTGTGGTAAAATAATTGATAAAGGTATCCGAATTTTTTATTATTTGAGATATTGAGACATTATATGATTTAGATAGATTGTGCATGTAGGTAATAGTTTTGTGATAAGGTATTATTATTATTCTTTCATATAGAGATGCTTAATTAATATCCCACTCTAGAAAAGGGTTGTAGAGGAATATGGTTACCCATCTAAATTTTAGTTTAAAAAATCACCCATAGAATGATGGGTAACCTATGAGGATTATCCACATACTCAATTCAATGATCAAAGCTTTGTTCTATGATTTAATAGATCATGGGATAACAGTATAAATTTATAATTTTTTATACAATAATAATTAAGTTATTTAATGGATTTATCTCTAAACATTATAATAAATGAAAGAATATATAAACCCCATACCACAAATATCACTATGATATGAAAATTAAATCATTATTTAAATTAAATTGAATAATAGTTATTTGATATAAAATATAGTTTTTTCTCATATTCATAAAAAATGGTAGATGAAATGAATAGCCAAAATTCCATTCCCTCTATGGTGTATTCATGGGCCACCTGAATAACCCAATTTTTGGGAGGGAATTATTATCACATTGAAAATATGATTGTATATTTTGAAAGTTAATAAATTGTAAAGAATATATATTAAATGAGAATAAAAATTAGTATCCTCACACACTCGACATGAAATCTTGATTCCACAAGTCTTCTTTATATACACCTTGAGAGACTCTCGAGCCACTATGGAATTTATTAAAATTTTACAACGGATTCAGTTAAATCCTTTAGTTAATACACTTATAACACTTGGGAAATCTGAATCACCTAATTACTTCATTGTATGAGACTATTATTAATGATATACATTTTTGTGATAATCATTAATGATAACTCTTATTGTTCAACAACCATTTTCATTCATAGAGTGTTTTATGAATCATAAAAAATGAATTTTAGTATTATGAAAATGCCCAGTATAACAATACAAAATGAATACATTGATATGATAATTCATTATGATATATACCAATCCATGTCATATGACATACATTAATTCATGAATGTTATACTATATAACATTTTTATCTCATCCCTTAGGATATAACTAATATACAATTTTTTATATTGATATTGGTCATATATCATTGAACATCCCACTTAAACTAATTCCTGATAGACCTTGTAACATTTCACCATATATCATATCATATTTGATAATTTTAGAAAAAGTATCTAAAGTCATTTATGAATCTCTTCTAAAAACATTTATAACACTCTCATCAAATTCCACATGTTTCACATTATGAAAAATACCATGAGAATATTCATCTAAGGAACTTTAAGAGAATCTTTATGAGTTTCAAAAACTAATTCCATTTTCAAACAGACAGAAAGGGTGACATAATGGAACTTTATATGATAGAAAATAAATATAAATTCCAAAATGTAATTATATAAGAAAATTTCAGCCTTCAGAAAATCGTTAGTGATACTAAATCTATAAATGGATCTAGAATGATCTCCATCAAACATATATATATATAATCCTATTAAATAATGTTTTAATTTTCATATCATAATGATATTTGTGGTATGTCAATCTCAAATAGTTACCCATATAGTCTCAATTTTTTATATATAAACTAACACGATCAATGAATACGTCACATTTTATTCACACATAAGCATTAGTTTATAACATTCCCCTTATCCAATAGAAAATAACATAATATATATTATCAAGATAACATCATACACTCATTCCATCTATCCCATTTATGGACCCATATTTCATACTCATCATATGAGAGGACACAACTAATGCAGGTTATGACTCAACCAATGACATGATCAATTACATACCCAACCACCCAATAATTATCAAATAATCAAGGCTTGTATAAAAAATATATCAAACTATGAAGTTTCTCATTAATAGTATCCTTCTAATCCTATGTGTTGGGATATACCAATATGAAACATAATATCCTAGTACACTAAAGAAATAGTTTATAACTCATTATGTCACATACATGTTGGGTTATACAGTATAGAAAACAATATTTATACCACCTGAGAATATTTTATATCAATATAATAAATCGTACTCAACTTAAAATTTTCATTTTATCACAACCTATAATACACTATGACAAATATCTATTGTAGTGAAATCATAGTAATACTTTTAGGGTTAAATTATCCTTTCTATCATGTAATATATATACATAAATTAGGAATAAATAATATCATAGAGTAGTTCAATTGTGTAATATGATATATTTTATATTCTTAAACTTTTTAAAGAACACTAAAAACCATACATAAGTTTCCTTTTAATCATATCACATATGTTAAACCATAATATCATTCTAATGTATGTTTCACTTTTTGTTTTTTTAATATTTAATTATATAATTCTTACCACCTCTCTATGTGACCGTGAGATAAAACCCTCTCATTGAACTCCAGTAGTGTGAAACGCAGATGACATAATCTAGTTTTGATAATTATTAGACTTGGGAATCATATTCATAATGTTAACTACTATAAAAATAATAATAATACTCCATCAAAGTGTAATTTTATTAATATAATACCTTTTTTACCTAAAACACTCTCTATTTTCATCATAATAATCACTCATGGAACATTTCTATCAATAATTTTCATTAGATTATTTTTTTAAAAATGTAACATGTTATGTTTTTGTGTATTAAGATATACTTAACACCTTTGAAGATATAATTTAATATTTACTTCATTTTTTTAAGTAAATGTTATTTTTTTCATTTTTCCTTAAGAACATACACTTAAAACTTTTAGTATATTATGTCTCAAATACTTATCATTTTTTTAAAATAATATTTTATTTATTATCTTAAAACTTATTTAAGTCCAAAATGTTCACACTAGTCTCTTAAAATGGTACTATTTTAATAATATCTAATTAAGAAAACAAACACTTTTTGGTGTTATGAAATAACACTAATTTCAATTTAGTGGAAGTTATTTTTTAATATAATATTAACAGACATATCAAATATAGTATTACATGGATTTTATATGTTGGGAGTTGGGGTTATAGAACCGTATAACTCTATAATTTTTATTACCGTAATATTAATAAATATCATTCGCATAAAGAATATTGTTTTACATTAAATTAATGTGAAAATATACATAAATTATCTGTTTCAATGCAATACTATAGTTATTTTATTATATAATGGAAACCTATAGATATTAGTAAAATATTATTCAAAATATGTATTATTTTCTAGGTTACATATATCTTACATTACACATATGTGTTTTAATATTTTTGGTTGGATGACAAAAAATGTCACTTCTTCCCTTGAATATTTAACATGGTATTCTACAAGGGATGAGGTTATGAGGATAGATTCACCAATTTGAATTTAATATATTATATGCGTCATTGGATATTAATATATATGATTGTGGGTATTGATCCTTATACATAAAAATATTATTGATGTATATCATGATTAATATACTTTGATCCATGTAACCAAACCATGATAACATATTCACACTTTGAGGTATCTCATATCGGGTATTTCATAACCGATATGACATTAATTTAGAAATTTTGGAATGTATTTTTTTATGGTTTAATCAATGAATATATATTTGGAACTCATATTGAAATGGAATTATATTATTAAATACATGTTCAAGGTATTTCATCAATGAGTTCACTTGAGGAAGTTTAAGAAATTAAAATAAATAAAATCTTGTGATGAAGCAATAATGCACTCTTTTTTATGACATATCATGAGAAATTGATTTTATTATATACTATAATTCAGAGGAATGTTATTTTTATTCTGAATTTATTTCCTTTCATTATGGGTTCGTGGATATGTTGATAAACATTGATCATAATTTTTTGGTATGTTCACCCAATGCCACTAAAAAATATTCATAGAGGGCCACATGCTAAGTTTATATAGAATATCATTAAATTGTTGTTCATTTAAAATTATAAATAAATTTTATTCATTCTATTTGGAATAATAACAATACAAGTTAATTTGATTTCATAAATTTAATTACCTGTTATATTGGATTTTAAATTATATGGGATGAATTTTATCTCTTTTTTATTATAAATAATTTTAAAAAACAATATATAGTTATTCACTAGATTATTGGATAGATTGATATTAATTTCTAGATAGTATTTTAAATATTATATATTTATATATTTGTTTAAGAGTTCAGTGAATATAGTATTTATCCTAATAAATATTCATTCAAAAGATTAATGGATCTATACCTATTTATTTATTAAATGAATAATATTTATTTATCTAAATAAATATTTTATTATTAAAGGTTTGATAAATACTGAAGAGGTTAAATAATGTTATTAATGGCCTAACAAGAATTTTATATATTTATATATGATTTTATAGCATGTCATGGAATATATTGTTGTTGTTGTTATTATTATTATTATTTGACTTGGGGATTATATATAATAATAAGCTTTCTAAAATGATGATGTGTAATTTTTAATTATTTAACCCTATGTATAAAATCTTGATTATATCAAATTTGAACATTGATTCATTGTGAAAAAAAGAGATACTATATGATTCTAAAAATATAGAGAGATAAAATCATATTTCCACCATATCAAGAACATATAGATAACAAGAGAACCAATTTATAAGATCAATGAGGAATAAAGGTAAGAACTATTCTCTATCATGTTAGCAAAAAGTGATTCATGAACATTGTTTGGATATTTTTAGAGTGTGTGTGGATGCAAATAGTAGAGTCCTTACTTGTATTATTTATTGTAATAACAATATCATAAGAGAGATAACTAAATTGATAAAAAATAACCAAAATTATCTAGTTTTAGGTAATTTGTAAGATCCTGGATTTCTCCTTAAGGTATTTTTACTTAACATTCAATTTGAACCCATTATTTTGGTCAATTATGTGTTTTCCAAAGTCCTAAAGATGTATTAGGGGTGTTATGGGGGTTTGGGACTCGAAAGATGAAGAAAAATTGGGTTCTGGGCATGTTGCACGATTTTCACATAGTAAGTGAAAATCATGCAGAATTTCCAGGAAACCCTGAGAAAGGGGTGATTTCGGATAACAGCATCCTCATGGTTTGTTCATGGTTTTTCATGAAATGTGGGTAAACCATGCACGGGGGCTATTTTGGGACAAAAGCATCTGCACGGTTTGTGCACGTTTTGACAAATCGTGCGGCCCAGAAACCATTAAAACTTTACAAAATCGCCACTCTGAGATTTTATATCCCACTCAGTATATTTATTCTCCTCCTCCCTTGCAACCCTAAGAATTAACCAAATGGACCAGGAGCTCCCATTTATTCATCTCCTTCATTCATAAGCCTTTTGTAGTGTCGTGTGTTGTGGATTGGAGATCCAAGTAAGGCTAATCTCCCACTTGCTTTTATTTTTGATTTAGGGTTTATATTTCATCCCCATCTATTAGAATTTCTCAAACCATACATCGATGATGAGTTTTAGGGTAAATATTCTAGGGTTGGTTGAATAGAGATCTTAGGATTTAGTTGGGAGTGTGTTCGCCAACGGATTCAAGGTAGGTGGTTTACAAGTTATATCCCTGGTGTTTTGTGTAGATTTGTGAATGTAGGAGTTTTATTCATGATCTCTTTTGACGATTTCTCGGATTATTTGACATGATGTGATGTAGTGCTGTCTAAATGGTTAATTGAACCCCTCTTGATCCCCATGGGATTTCATGAGGATGACTCGACCAATTTTGGTCCACCCGAGTGGTGGTCAGATAATCCTCGAACATAGAGCTAACTAAGTAAGGGTAGGCCATTGTGTGACAACATAGAGCCTATGGTGAATATGTTAATAGGCTTAGAGAATATGAAATTATTGATTAGTAAAACACTTAGGTTGGGTAATTACCAAATAGTTTGTATGATGGAATGAAAAATTGTTAAAAGGATAAATGGTAAAATGATAATTATTAGCCTTATACTTGAATAGGCATAGCAAGATAGGCAAGGAAAATAGGAATAGAGGTAAAGGTGTTATATAATAAGAAAAATGAAAGTGTTAATGGAATGAGGCTAAACGTCAATTCCCAATTTATTGATGTTGTATTTGTTTTCATGATATGGTGATTTTTTGTGAATGATAAATTAATATGTGAACATGGCTTGGAAGAGTGGGGTTTTGACATGAGGTTCTATGACAATGGGTTGAGTTGGACTGAGGTTCTAGATCCTCCCCTATATGCACGGGTTAGGAAAGGGAAAGAGTTTGATTCCCTATAACGGTTGCATTCCACCCGGACTGAGGCATTGAGGTGAGGATATTGGGAATTGATGTTATATGATTCTTAGTGAGATAGGACATGTTTAAATATCACATGTTGAAAACAATTATCATGACTATTCCATTGAACACATGAAAAAAGGGAAAATGATAAATGAAATGTCTTGGTAGTAAACATGGGTTATTTGGTTGGTTAACTTAATTGATCAGAAATAAAGATAGCTTATTGAACTGTTTAAATTAACTTACCTTTATTTATCATTTTCTTGCACTATCTAATTTTATGGATAATTTTTAGACACTGTAAGTTGTGGCCTACTGAGTGATACTCACTCCCTCTTCAAGCCACCATTGGGTACCTGAGCATATTTCATGCTTGTAGGTCAGGACAAGGGAAAGGGACTTATTCAAGGGAGCTGAGTTGGACATGGAAGGTGTTGGGAGATGTTCCAAACATGGGTTCCAACCCATTTTGGGGATTCTAATATTTTCTTTCATCTCGGTTTTTTTCCCTTGACATTTTAGCAAAACATGACATATTTACTATTGTCTGTGGTTGTAAACATTCTTGAGATTTGGTTATATATGCATGTGATGAATTGTTATCTTTTGTTTACACTATTTAAATTGTTATCAATTGTGACTTACTCTCGTATTGACATTATAGTATCCCCAAGTGACCTATTGGACCCTCTGTATGAGTCAGAAACCACTAGGGTACAGGGAGGTGCACTTGAGGTCATGTAACTACCTCGTACGGAGCACCAGTTTTGTGGATCCTGCATCCAGGGCATTACAAAGTGGTATGAGAGGCATTATTTCCTATTTTATTAGTATTTAGGGATAGTAGACATGTGATTATTAATGTGTTGGGCCTTGGTAATGAGCTCATTCTTGGGAGTAGCTAACCCATGTATGAGGGAAAACCCCAAGTCACCCGGGGAGGGGATTATTGTTCTTCTTTCTTGTAGTTACATTTGAGGGTATTTCACTATTGGGTGATACACTTGTTGTGGGATTTGATGGTTTTGTGATATTTCTTTTGTTTCTAGAAAGGTATGAGGTTGTGCATTCATGTATCATTCTAGGAACCTATATAGGAACGTGACATTCAACATAATGGGAACACATGAGGGATGGGTGAGCAGGATGTAAGGGTTAGGATGCATATATTCTCTTATAATTACTAAATTATGCATTATATGATGGTGTGAATTAGTAAAAAAGGAAAATGAAAATGTCAAGTAGTAATTAGAAAATGGTTGTTAATAAATAAGTAAAAGTGGAATAAATATTTTTCAGGCTGAATTGGAATATGGAAATGATTTTGAATGGTAGTAAAAGATAAGGCTTGTAACCATGATAAATAGTTACCATGTTATCCATGGATTTAGGGAGATGGTTGATGGTAGGGACCTAGAAGTGAGTGGTATTTTTTGGGTAGTTCATGCGAACTGTTTTGGTTGTGACAAGTGATTAGTCTTCTTATGTGTCTTTTTCACTTGTAAAAGTATTATGGTTGCATTTTAATATTCATGTTTAGAATTTTAGAGAAATTCCAACTAAAAGACATGGGCTGATTTGGTATCATGAAGACACTTCCAAGAACACTCCTCTAGTAGAGGTGTAGGATAATGTGGTGGTCCAAGGAGATAGAGATGTCTAGTTCCGGGAGAACCATTCTTGTTTTATGAAAATGATGGAATGAGACCCAGGACGTGTTTCACTAAGAATGTTAGAGATGACTAGGGATTTTCTGCTGAAATACCCTCTGACCATTACTAGAGAGGGTGGGCCAAAAGCAATGGATATTTGGATAGAGTCCATCAGAACTATTGTTGACCATCTAGAAACTCTTCTTGAGAATCGGGTTAGGTTAGCAGCCTATAGGCTGAGTGGGAAAGAAAAATGTTTGTGGGACATCATTTTCCAAAAATAGAAGACTTAGGGGATGATGTGAAATGATTTTTAGGTGAAATTTCTTGTGAAATTCTATCTAGAAACTTTGAGGAAGGATAAGGGTATAGATTTTATGAGGTTGACTTAGGGGACAATGTTAGTGATAGACTATTCTAGCTGTTTGACCAATTTGAGATGCATCATTATGACCTTGATGGGAGATGATGAAGCTATTAAAAAGACCTTCTAGGACATGCTGAGACATGAAATCAGATCTCATGTGAATATATTTTGGCTAAAAAGGATTGCTTAAGTGGTGGATCAAGCCCTTATCTCAGAAAGAAAGTTGAAGGGAGCATCAGGCATTGAACTTGTGGTGCTATATGAGTGAGCAATTGGTGCAGATTATGATTGTAGGAAGTGCTAATTCAGGACCATCCAGCAAGGGGGAAGAATGAATAATAGTCAGAAGAGGGAGGCAGATCCTCAGGGTGGTGACCAGGTTTTCTGTTTTCAGTGTGGGAGGTTAGGGAACAATCGTGACCAGTTTCCCAGCACACCATTCGATGGTCGAGCATGCAGTAGGCTAGGCCACATGCAAAGATTCTGCAGAAACCCACGATAGTCATGGAATTATAGGGGCCAGAGGTGGATGCCAAGTGTGTGTAAGGGGTAGGTTACCTATAATCAGGTAGGCAGTTTGAGCTCCATAGGACGAACTAGTAAGGGTGATGGATGCGGAACTTCGAGGTGAGATCACCCTTACCAACGAAGTAGTGCAGTGCAGGGTACTCAGGATAGAGCCCAAGGTAAAGGGGAAGGTCATCTATATGTAGTTTAGGAAGCACATGAAGGAGATAAGTCAGGGCCATATACTATTCAAGGTACGATTCTTGTAGATTTCATGTTTACTAGTGCATTATTCGATATAGTTACAATGCATTCCGTTATTCATACTCAGTTTGTAGTTGTGTAGGTAATAACTATAGAGACTACATGTGGGGTAATGTATCATGATACTCCAGTAGGGGCATGAGTCTAGGGCATCAGGATGTGTAAGGTTTGGGCTCTGTAGGTTGGGGTAACATTTTCCGTGGGATTTTTTTGTCCTAGAGATGTCAGGTTTTTACCTAATATTGGGAATGGATTGGTTGGTGTTATATCATGCCTATTTATATTTTTACTAATGTTGTGAAACATTCACATCTCTTGATGGGAGCACTCATGTTCTTCATGCTGATCAGGATACTCAAGCGGGCTACGCAGGGCCGCTATGCCATTAGATGGGGGAGCTCACAACCCAAGTGACATGCCATATGATAGATTATGGGGAGAAAGGAAAATTATTCATACCTTTTTTGTGGACCAGTTTCAGGGTGTGTTTCTTGAAGACTTCGGGGGTTACCACCAATGATATTTTTTGAGTTTATGATTTAATTATTTCCTACATTGGATCCAATTTTCATTCCACCTAACTGAATGGCACTAGCAGAGCTCCATGAACTAAAGGTTCAGTTAGAGTAATTAGAGCTAAATGGGTTTATACGTCCTAGTACATCACCATGGGGATCTACTATGTTGTTTTAATTGAATACTGACAGATCACTAAGGCTAGGTGTCGATTATAGAAAATTGAACCAGATGACATTTAAGAATCAATACCCTCTTCCAAGATTTGATGTCCTGTTTGGTCAGCTTCGAGGGGCCTCAGTGTTTTCCAACATTGATTTGAGATCGGGATACCATTAGTTGAGGGTGAGACCTCCTGAAATCCATTGTTCATATTTATGAAGCAGGAATGAGTTGTATTAATTCCTGGTAATGTCGTTTGGTTTGACCAATTCACCAGCTGTGTTCATGGCCTTGATGAACTAGATATTCCACCTATATCTGGTTCATTTGGTAGTTTTTTTGATTGATGACATCATAGTGTACTCTAGAACTCATGACGATCATGTCAAACATCTTGACATTGTCTTGAGTACACTAAGAGAGCATAGGATTTATGCTAAGCTATCAAAATTTTAGTTTTGGGTTGATGAGGTGCACTTTTTGGGACATATCATTTCTGAGTAAGGTGTATCTGTGGATCCAAAAAAGGTACGGCATGTGGTGTCTTGGGAGAAACCCATGAATGTCTCTGATATTCATAGTTTTCTAGGTATGTCCTGTTATTATAGAAGGTTTATTAGATATTTCACTCATTTGGCAGTACTTCTCACATGCCTAACAAAGAAGGGGGTTATGTTCGATTGGTCAAAGGATTTTGAGAATTATTTATAGGTGATAAATAAGCGGTTGACCACTGCACGGATTTTGATCTTACCCAAACCATGTAAGAGGTAAAATTTATTCTGCGATGCATCTGGTGTTGGACATGGGGCAGTGATGATGCAGGATGATAAGGTTGTGTCATACATATTTAGGGAGTTGAGGACACATGAATGAAATTATCCTACTCATGACCTAGAGCTAGATTCTGTGGGTTTTTTCCTTAAAGTGTTGGAGGAATTATTTGTTGGGAGAACCCTTTATGGTGTTTACTGTCCAAAAAGTCTCAAATACATCGTGTCTCAAAGGGATTTTAATCCTCGTTAGAAATGGTGGGTTGATTACATCCAGTATTTTGATTTTGTATTGTTTTACACACCGGGAAAAGAGAATAGTGAAACTGATGCTATGAGTCGGATCACTTATAATCATGATGTTTAGGAATCCAGTTCAGAGTGGGTGATGATGGAATTATTTGTGGAGATGCATTTGTAGGTATAGGAGGGGCATTGTAAGATGACCATTTCTTCTATAGTAGTTGAGTTCATGCTATTAGACCAAGATAAAGAGATTCGGTTGGTAGATTCAGAGTGTTTTTCTATGAAGGGTAGTATTAAAGGTGGGGATTCACATTATTATTGAACTTTGGGCACTGATGGAGTTTCCTATGTTCTTGGCCATGTTTTGGTGTTGTAGGATGTTCAGGAAGAGTTTATGTGTGAGTTCCATGTGTCAACATGGGCAGTGCATCTGGGTTTCACTAATATGTACCACGACCTTCGTTGGATGTTTTGGTGGCCGGTAACGAAGAAGGATGTGGTAAGGTTTGTGGAACGATGTCGTACTTGTCAATAGGTGGACGCTGAACATCAGCGCCCAGGTGGGTTGTTTCAGTCATTGCATATTCTAGAGTGCAAGTGGGATGACGTCATGATGGAAATCATAGTGGGTCTTCTGAGGACACCTCAGAAGAATGATTCCATATGGGTGCTGGTAGATCGGCAGACCAAATTGGCCCATTTCTTGCTGATTCAGGAGACCTATACAATTGACTTTTTAAGGGAGTTATATGTTTGATAAATAGTACATTTTCTTGGCGTTTTGAGAACCATGGTTTCAGATCATGATTTGTGTTTCACCTAGTGAATCTAGATGGGATTACAAAAGAAACTTGGTACCCAGGTGTTTTTGAGTATGGATTAACTCCCACAGACTAATAGGAAGTTGGAGCATACAATTTCGGTAATAGAAGACATGTTGACATCATGTGGTCTAGATTTCGGTTGTTTATGGTAAAAGAACTTTTCACTTGTGGAAATTTCTTATAACAATAGTTTTCAAGCTACAGTTATGTTGGTACCATTTGAGGAACTTTATGGGATACAGCGTAGATCACCTTTGTGTTGGTTAGATGACAGATAGTTTGAGATGTTATGGACGAGTCTTATACAGGAGATATCAGAGAAGGATCATTTGATTCAAAAGTGTATGGAAATATCTCATTGTAGGTATAAGTCATATGTATATCATCATTGTAGAGCTCTTGAGTTCATGGTGGGTGATGGTGTGTTTCTTCGGGTGTCGCCAAGGTTGGGTCACCATCAATTTCAGAAACAAGGCATGTTAGCACCTAGATATGTGGGGCAATTTGAGATTGTAGAGAGGATAAGACTATTAGCTTACCGTTTGGATCTTCAATAGTGGTATAGTGGCATGAATGACGTTTTTCATGTTTCAAAACTCTAAGAGTATCACCATGACCCATCTCAGGTGATAAATGTTGAGGATGTCGATCTTGAGGCTAATGTGTCCTTTGAGTAACCCCATATTTGTATTGTAGATCATATCAAGATTGTTTTGAGGGGTAAGGTTGACCTCTGGTATGTGTTGCATAGAATCATGGAAACATTAAAGAGGAAACATGGTAGATGGAACCTGATATTCGGGTCCATTTCCCCAATCTCTTTTCTGTATAAACTCAATGTTGCTCGAGAAGAGTGGCTCGGGGATGAGCTGTTATAAGGTGGGGAGGTTGTATGATCTCGTATTTCTTCGTAACATATATTTTACTTATGTTTCATTGTAATCCTTTTATATCGGTCAGTTATGCTTTTTCAAAAGTCCTAAAGAAGGATCATGGGTGTTCCAGGTGTTCGAGACATGTAAGAGGAAGAAAAAGTGGGGTTCTAGGAATTTTGCACGGTTTTCACACACTTAGTGAAAATCATGCAGAATTCCTAGGTAACCATGAAGGGGGGGTTCAAATAATACCCTCCACATAGTATGTGTATGGTTTGGAAAACTATGAGGGTAAATCGTTTGAGGGTGATATTTTGGAAAAAAATCATACGCATGGTTTCTGCATGGTTTGGAAAACCGTGCGAACCAAAAACATTTATAAATTTATAAAATTGCCACTCTGAGATTTTATATCCCACTCAGGATTTCTCACCTCCTCCCTTGAAAACCTAAGAACAAACCAAAGGGACCATGATCTCCCAAGGATCCATCTCCTTCATTCATAAGCCAATTGGAGCACCATTACTTGTAGATTGAAGATTCAAGTAAAGCTAATCTCCCTCTAAATTTTATTTTTGGTTTTGGGTTTCTATTTATTTACCCTCTCCATAAAAATATCTCAATCCCTACTTTATTAGTGATTTTTAGGGAACATATTAAAGGGATGGTTGAGTGGAGATCTATCGCTTTGGTTGAGAGTGTGTTCGCCAACAGATTTAATGTAGGTGGTCTACATGTTATATCCATTGGGTTTTGTATAGATTTATGCATGAAGGGTTTTTATTCTTTGCCTCTTTTGAAGTGTTCTTGGTGCCATTTACATGATGTTATGTATTGGTGTCTAAATGGATAGGTGAAACCCTCTTTATCCCAATGGTATGGAAGGAGGATGACTCATCCAAATTAGGGCCACTCGAGTGGTGTGCCGATATTCCATGGATATAGAGATATCTAAGTAAGTGTAGGCCATTATGAGAGAACACAGATCCTATTGTTGATATGTTAATATTCATAGAGTATGTGAAATTAGTGTTTATTAAAACACTTTGGTTGGGTAATTACCTAATAGGTTGTTGGTTGTCATGAAAAAGGGTTAGAAGGAATGATGGGATAATGATAGGGATTATTCTTATACTTGAATAGGCTTAGTGAGATAGGAATGGAAATCAGAATGGGGATAAATGGGTTACATAAAATGAATAATGAATGGATTAATGTATTAAGGAAAAAGGTTAATTTCCCATTTATTTATGTTGATGTGATGTTGTAAATGATTTTGGATTTTTTTCATGACACGGTGATTTTTGGTGAATGATAAATAAACATGTTCACATAGCTTGGTAGAGTGGTGTATTAATATGAGGTTCTATGCTCGTTGGTTGAGTTGGACTGAGGTTCTAGAACCTCCCCTAAATACATGGATTAGGGAAGGTGACGGAGATATATTCCCCTAATTGTGGCATACCACCTGGACTGAGTTTTCGAGGTGAGGATATTGGGAATTGTTGTGATATGATGCCTAGTGAGATAAATCTTGTTTAATTCTAACATGTTGAAAATGGTTATCATGCCTATTCCATTGAACATATTAAAATGGGGAAATGATAAATGAAATGTCTTTGTAGTAAAGATGGGTTATTTGGTAGGTTAACGTAAAAGATCATAAATAAGGATATCATATTGAACTGTTTATCTTAACTTGACTTTATTTATCATTTACATGCACTATCTTCCTTACTAGATATTTTGTACATGCAATTGGTGGTGGCCTAATGATTTATACTCACACCGTGCTCGGTCCACTATTGGGTGCTCAAGTAGATTACATGCACGTAGGTTATTACAATGGAAAGGTCCATATTCTAGAGAGTATATTAGGACATGGAACATGTTGGGTGAGGTTCTAGTCCGGATCATTTTGGGGATTCAACTGTTTTTCTTCTTCTGGGTTTTGTTCACATGAAAATATAGAATGACATGACATATTTACTATTTTCTATGGTTGAACCCATTCATGGGATTTGGTAATTTATTCATGTGATGGATTGTTCTCTTTTGTTTCGACTATTTCAATTGTAATCTATTGTGACTTACTCTGGTATTGAGGGTATTGTCTCCCCACACGACCTATTGGACCCACACTACTATTCAACTACCTCTATCATACAGGGAGGTGCACATGAGGTCATGTAACTACGTGCCTCAGAGAACCTGTTTTATGGTTCCCAGGTCGGGGACATTAGATAATTATTATATAAAATTAATTATAAACTAACTATGAAGGATCATATTTAGAGGTTTTGGTGGTATATATCATTATGTTTTTTTAAATTTTATTTATGGTAGCCTATGAAAATATAATAATCTGAACTATCATTATAGATTTTACTATTTCCAAATAATTTCAAGTTGTATAAAATTGGTATAAATATAATTTATCATTATTTATTAATTAATTTAATAATTTTTCACCTTTATTCATTAATTTTCTTTTCTAGTTTTTATTTTTTTTACAGAGAATTTTAGATAATGCATTTTTTAAAATTCATGTGACCCTAAATTGGACAATAAAAGATAAATGAAACTAAAAATGTCACATAATGGTGAAAATGTTTCTACAAACATGACACAAATACATGATTTGTATTGGTAAAATAATCATCGATTACTCATATTCAACAACATAATGTGTGGGTTACATCAATCACATGAAGTCTTATTGGTCAATTTGAAGTGTCCTTACACACTACATATTGATATTAATCATAAGATGTAGATTGATAGAGAGTGAATAACATAAAGCTAATATACATAGTGTGCAACTCTATATGTAATTAACTCCACATAAATCTAAACAATTCATATGACCAATGTATGTTTCATCATTACATGTTTCATATTGACTTCTGGCTAAGTGACATGAAATGATGTCACTTGAATTCCCTATAACTATTTCTACATGTCATATATCATGTAAAAAAGAACATAGTGTACACATAGATACATTAAAGGAATTTTGAGAGTGGATAAAAATAGATTACAAATCATAGAGTTGGTTTCACATTCCATGTAACACAATCCAACTCAGGAAAGGTTCACACCATGATAGGGGTTTCATGTGATTCAATACATTGATAATTAATTCAAGGCCTAACAATATGGGGTGTAGCTAGTTTTACACACTATGTATCAAGTTTTATTCAACACTAGATTTATGATAAGTTATTTTTTATTTATCATTTGGAAAAAAATGTTTGATAATTTTTATCAATGTAATTTTGTAAAAAGACAATGTGTTGGGTTTTCATAAACTATGTTCACTTTAAAATCACTATTACCAGTGCACGATTATTTTATTGATTACTTGTTTTGTAGTCAGAAATTCCACATAAACTATGTGGTTTGACTAAAAATAATATTATATTTATATTTTGGCATGTTTTGTAAAAATACATCCCATGAAAGAACCCAATACATGATTGAGACCTTACTGAACTAGAGTTACATACCATGTTGAGTGATGTAACACATCATGCAAGTATTAAACTCCAAAAATAGATTTAAATAGAATAAAAATAGTAAATTGGTTCTCTCCATGAGTACAATCAATATATAATATAAATTACAATAATTAATTTCAATTGGAAGTAAAGGTATACACCATGTGACCTCATTATTATATGTGATGAACTCAATAATATTGATTTTAAAAAAATTATTAAAAATTATAAATGATAGGAATATTTTTTTTCTCTAGGATAGTCTTGATAATAATTGAGATAATTAATTAGTTGATCATTAAATTAATTTATTACCTAGAGTAAATTTATCATAATAATAAGGATTGATTGAAATTAATTATTTCTAGTTTAAATAGATAGTTATTTCATGTTGTGATTAATCATGATCTTTAACAACCTATGTATATGTTGCATTTATTTAATGTGATGAATTATTTCAAGGTTTTTGTAAAATTAATTTAATTATTAAATTTAATATAATGATCTATGAACCATCCCATCCTCCTTCATTTTGTATGGGATAGTATGTCCAGGGCTTATGTTATGTAATCTTAATCCCATAGTACCATAATCTAGGAGTGAGTAATCATATGTAAAGGATGGAGATCCTAGATTGAGGATAAGGTTCAAGACCTAAGAAATTATGTAACCTTCGATGAAGATATATTGGTTAATGTAGGAATTTTGCAACAAGATCCAAGATTAGGTTCAATGATTTTTTACACTAGGTTCAAGGATTATTTATCTATCTCAATAAACAAACTATTAGATAAAATCACATAATAATATCCCATATTTATTTTATTTATCTAATTTAATGCATGGGTATTTATTTATTTATGTGAATCATGTAATATTTATATATTTGAACAAGTTCACAATGTGTAAATAAATTAAATATTATGCTATGAGGAAATTAAATAGTGAAATTATAAATATATTATTTTATCCTATATGGTTAATTTATTATGTAAATTCAAAAGTTATTAATATGAATAGAAGGAATAAAATAAATAAAATTTATATATATGATAAAAAAATCATTTAAAAAAAATATAATGTTAATTATCATCTAATATATTTTCTATTATGATAAAACCATAGTTATGTTTCCACTATTACATAGTATGAGCCACCTTAAATTATTGAGGATTCTTAAAAAAAAATTGTTGATATAACTAAATTGATATTTAGGGTAATAACCATAGTCTATATAATATAATGTTGTGGTAAAAATCAAGGAAATATTAGTATATGATTTTAATATTTTAGATTCTGCATAATAGATTAGGAAACTATGCTTAAATTATTTTAGAACATAAATTATATATAATTACTAATTGATAATTTTAATGGCCATGAATGGTGTCATGTAAAGGGGAATATATATCCTTTCCACAGGAATATCTTATTGCAATGATATCTATAATCCATTGGTGAGGGTTGTTATGATTTTATAAAACAGTAAGAGACTAATAAAATTAAATTATTATATGATGACTGAAAATTGAGATAATGTACAAAAATAAATTTCTTATTTAATGAATAAAAATGGTTAGAAAAACCTTAGGAACACTACAATCATTACTAAAAAATAAAATTACCTCACCAGAACAAATTTAAATGTGTACTATTACTTCTGGAATAGTAATCAACTTCTAGAAAAATTATATTAATTTTTGGAATCTATTGTTTGTGATAATCCACCTAAGTGAGTGTGAAAAGGTGAAAAGGATGCATATAGGAGATACATAGAGGATAATTAAAAATTTTATTATATCATTCTATCTTCTATGTATAAAGATATTATGGTATAATATAATCATATGGATGCAAACATCATGATAACTCGTCACCTCAAACATGAAAAGGTAAAAGACATGCTAAAGATAATTGATATTTTCACTATAATAAACAAGTGTAAAAAAGAATATGGGTTTATATATTATAATCATTTCTTATGGATTATTAATTATATGTATATTTTAGAGAATTTGGTATTCTATATGGATAATAAATTATCTATTAATATCATATAATAATCTTTAAGACATGGATTATTCAAATTCATCAAGAAATATATAATTACATAGTCAAAGACTATTAGAGTGTCCCCGTTAGGGTTGAATCAGTGGTAAAGTATTTAAAAATTCTATTTAAATTAAAACAATGTGACTAGTTAAGGTTGTGATCCAATCTATTTTAATATCTCTCTCTTACAAAATAGATAATAATGTAAAAATCCTAGTGCACAAAAAATGTTTTAAACATTTGGCTCAAATATGGGTGTGTAATTTTTTATGGTTTGGGTTGAGTTCTGAGACATATATTATCACTATAAATTAGAAATAATGTCAAGAAATTGGTTGTTATATTCAATGAAAAATTTTAGTCTATCTATTTCATTACAATATAAGGGTAGTGTATATCATTGAATTTTATTAGAATGATGAAAAATGTATCGGCCTTTTTAATATCATAATGATAAAAAATAAATATATTACATTTCCTATTAATGCGAATAAAATATTTAGGTTCCTCTATGATTTATCTATGTAAATTTTTAGATTTTATTTTCTTGTTTTTACCTTAAACATATTTAGTAATACTAATAAAACATAATATATGTTGGCCTTTCATTCCCAATTTTTTTAGAATTACCATTCAGCGCATGGGAGCATGAATGAACATTCTAGTCTTATTCATATTCATAATTAATAATACTAATGATAAAAAATAATTTCTCATACCTAGATATAATAGATAAATGTATTTTCAACATAGGTAAATATTATCTCCCTCTGATCCAAAATATATTTAACAAAAAAATGCATTAGTTTCTCAAAATTTTAATCTTGGATCTATAGAATTATGCATAATAAGTTTTTAATTTTAAATTCCCATAGTTGTGTGGATAATATTCCCCTAACTGAAAATAGAAACAATTCCTTATCCTTAGATATGACTAGTAATTTTTAAAAAATCTTTTTAATTAATAGAATCATTGATCATGATGAATAATTTTACAATTTTAAATTGTATATCTATATCAATGCTTCCCCATCATCCTCTAATTTAATAATTATTCAAACTTCATCAAGTTATATATTAGATTAGGTATTTGACAAAAAACCCATTATATTATGATACATTTAGTCCATCTAAGTATCATTACATTTAATGTGTGACCTAAACTTATATGACATTTTATAAAGTAAATAAACCATATTAAGTGCCATGAATAATATAATTTAACATTAAATTACTCAATAATGATGTTTCTATCAGTTCCAAATTCCATACTATACTCAAATCATAATTTTATTTTCACCATACATTAATTAGGTATACATTCCCATCATTTTCAAAATTTAGGTAGAAAATACTTTATAATGTGAGGTTCCCTAAATATTTTCCATCACTCTCCTTATAGTTTCCAAATATCAACAAAAAGAATTTAATTCTTATCATGTTATTTAAAAAATTCAACTTATAATAATTTGGAATCACCATACAAAATTAATACCTTTTCCAGTTTCATAAGACATCATCTTAGGGTCTAAATTTTCTAATTTAGAATAGATCCATGTATTTACAAATTCAATAAACCCTATAAACACAAAAATTTGTGAAACTTGACACAAATCGTCTCATAAATTTTTCCAAACTGTCAATATAAGTCAACCTCCTCTCAAATAACCCTCATATACTTCATCCTCCTTATTGAATACAAATTCAACCTTATTCAATAGTTCCATTATGTACTTCAATCTCCCAATTTTAAATTTTAGTCATCCTTATTAAACCAACTCTAAAAACAAAATAACTCAATACATAAACAGAAAATCACATCCTTTATTATGGTAGAAGTATCATAACACCCCACCATACATTAATTTAATTTTTCAACATAATTTCATTCCTTAGTGACAAGAATATTTTTGATACAAAATTTTAATTTTTCCCCATGAATTCATTCACCCTATATTTTTTATTTTTCTCCACATTTTGTCAATTAGATGAGATTTTAGATTTTCAATGTATAAGAAGAATAAGTGACCAACTTCTCCCACTTTGACAATAATTTATGATCCTTATCTCCATTTGAAAATAGAATCCAATTATTTCATGGGGATCATTCCAAGTGTCTCCCAAGTATTATGGAAGGGATAAGATTTCATTTTCATCCTTAGTGTCTCAAAACAATCCTTGGGAAGTTCCATTGTAAATATATTATCTATTTTATCTATAGTAGTCATAAATTATAATTTTATATCACCATTGAAAATGTTGTATTTTATAAACGGAAACATTCTTGTACTGTGCTATGATATTGATTATTTCACTATATTTTTGGAGACATTAATTGAACTTTGATTATTGAATAAAATTTTGAGATGTATGTCAATCATCTACGTCAAATCTAAAAGATGTTATTTCATCTAGATTATTTGAATATAAGAAATTATATCATCTAAATATTCAGATACATTAGTTGATAATGTAACATATTCAGGTTTCTTTTAGTACCCACTCACACAATTTCCTCCTCAAATAAATTTTACACTTGAAGTTGACTTCATTTCCTCACAATCACATTCCTGGTTGACAACACTGAAAATGAACATATTCAGTCACTCCAATTTTCTATACAATTATATTAAACTAAATTTCCCATTGATATATTTATATAATCACATAGTTACCATTATATGTGATACCATAGGATCCATCTATAACCTTTCACACATGATCACTCTATAGACAATGTCATTCTTGGATGTAATGAGATAATGTCAGTTGATTATCAATCTTTTAGACTCCTTTTGATTTTCACATTTTCATTTATTTTAAATAGACTATTCCATTAAAACTTTTACTAGTGTGGATTTTATTCTTTATTCTTTCTTGCATAATTTCATTAACAATTCCCTTCCATACATCACTTGGGGTTAAGAAAATTCTTTCACTTGCACTAATTGTATGGCTAGAAATTTCCTCATTTATACCTGTATGGATATATCAAAAAGATTGTTTAAATTTTTAGTGAAATAATTATAGGAACACTCTTATAACAAATAATAATAATATCTTCATCATATAAAATTAGAATGAAACTACCTTACACCATCATAATTTTATAGATATTGTTTCCACTTTTTTCTTTAGTGAATGTCATATCTCTCAGGAATCCATACCACTTTTAATATTCTCCCCTAGGTTAATTTTTAAACCAACATAAATTCTTTTTTAAATGTACAAATTTTAGCTCTATAAATGTAACGAATTAATCCGTCAGGATTATCAATGAAAAATTATTTTTCGGGCTCTTCGTTCAAAAAATGGATTTATAATCTATTTGATATATTTTGTATTACATGTTAGTTCATACTAGAAAGAATAATTTTATTAAACAAATCCTTTCTTCTAGAGAAAAGGTCTCATCAAAGTAAACTCCATTAACTTGTCTGTAACCATTACACAAAATCCTATCCTCATTCCTTGTAACTTTTCTATTGTAATTTAACTTTATTATGAACACTCACATGGTCCCCATTTAATTTTTATGATTTGTTCATGGGAAAATATCCCATGGGAATTATTCTCCATATTTTCCATAAAATAATTAATAGCATCAAATATTTACTTATGAATTAATGAATTATACCCATAGTATAGATCAATTATAGAAATTAGTTTTTGTTTTGTTTTTATGCCTATATTATCTTATTTTTTAACTACTACAATTTTTTTAAAAATGATTTTTTCAAAATCTACATTATTTTTTAGCCTCTGATAATTATATTATTCACCATAAAAAATCTACTACTCATCACTAGTCTTTTTAGAATTAGTTTTAGTAACATGTGGTTAAGTATCATCTTGTTATTTACTATATTTCATAGAAATAAGGCCACTGTATAATCATAATCTTATATGTCTGATTCACTTCAACATTAATATAGTGTCTATTCCCAATAAATTTTAACTAAAATGGGTAAATTTCATTATAATTTTTTTACAGTGATTGTATCCCTTCCTTTTTGATATATATCATATAAATAATCCTTTAAGAAAGTTCTAATGCAACTTTTCTAGACTTTTACTTTTAGTATTCCTAGGGAGAGTACATCCAAACACATTGAAATATCCTAGAGTGAGTTTCATTTTATAACACATATCTTAGGAGTTCATATAACTATTTTTATTATTGAAACCATTTTGGAATGTGTATAGTTTTGCATATAACCTATTTCAAGTAATACATTATAATGTTGTATTCTTCTAGCATGGTTCTCCCAATTTTGTTCAATCTTATATTATTTCTCTCTAAAATAACATTTTTCTAAGTTGTGTATAGAGTACTATTCAAATTTAAAATATTATGATTATTAGTATATGAATCCAAGGTTTTACATGTGAAATAATTTCTATTATTAGAAAAAATCTTCTTGATGTAGAAACCTATTTACTTCTGAACATTTCTCTTAAAAACCCTTAAAATATCAACTTATTTAGATTTGTGATGTATGGATATCACATTATTCATTATAGAAAAATAAATAGACAATACGACGAAATGAAGATCACATTTTTTTATTTAGACTCATTGGTCTACAAAAATCCATACTTATAAACTTTAGTGGCTTAGTAGACTAGATTTATACCCTTTGTGGAATCCCATTAATATTTTCCCTTTCTGAAAGGTTTCATGGATTTGTTCCCTTTCTATCTTGAGACTGAGAATATCTCTTAGAAAACATAGCTTGGGAATTTTTCTCAAATATATTTTAAAATGTTCGATTGGTCTCAAAGGAGAAAGTTTTTCTTAATATGTTGAACTCTATGGTAAGTATCATCCCATGGCACCAATTTAAAAGAGACTTCAACTATTTATTTCACCTCTAGTGACAAAATTTCAATATTTTATCCAATATATGAAGAAATGGTTCCCCATAAAAAAGAAATCAATGATATTATTACAAAAAAAATCAATATCAAGAAGCCTTGGTGGTGAAAATCCAAAAATAATACATATTCATATTTAAATTTTTGAAATTTAATCACCACTATTAAAATTTCTTTGATTTGAAGGGAACTTTCATTCCCTAACGTGACAACAACACCATTGTTTTCTTCAAAATTATTCAATATATTCACATAACAAACCCATATGTGATGATAAATCATAGTCCAGAATCTAATCATTTCTATTCTTAATATCATTGAGATCCATTTCAATAATATATGAATTTTTATTTTAATTTTACTTATGAGTATTATTTATCAAAACCTTTATTGTCTTTTTCTATGAAGAATGGTCATTAAATATTATTATTTGTGACCTTTCTAGACAGACCATCCTATGATTTCTTCGATATCACCAAATATAATTTGAATAATTAATTGTGATAAAATTTCATTCACTATATACTTCTTCACATGATAACTAGTTTGATTGAACAGATAAATAACATTAAGTTCTTACATCCCATGTTTCCAATGAAGAGATATATTATTCTAGTAAACATTTAATTTATATAAAAAATCATCACAATACCAATGATAGAAATTTAAACTAGTTAATTTTTAACACTATTATGTATATTTATAAAATACATCTTATTGTACTGGCATTCATCCAACCTCTAGTTTCTTGGAGTTGGGGGCACCTTCCGTCCAAAAATTCCACCAACATTCATTTATGTAGATATGGATTTTTTTTGTGTTTCTTAAATATATGATTATATAAATGGGATTTTTAGCCCTTCTACATTTGAATAAAATGATTTTACATTCTTAGGAACTATGTATTTAGTTTCAATTAGATTTTATATAAAAACATTATCAACAATCTGTGAAGAATCTTCCTTAATTTCTAAAATTTTATCATATACATTTCTCAATTTTCACTGGGCCTTTTTATACTTGGGACACCATGATTCTTCATTCTTTATATTTTCTATTTGACCAATAGTTTTCTTCTTAAAAATTATTAAATTCAAAAAATATTCAGAAACAATAACTTTTAGAAGCATGATCCCCATAATATATTGATTTTGTCTATTAAAAAATTCTACTTTATTCTTCAACATGTTTCCAAATTATTTATTTAGATTTTTAATTTATCATTTTAGTTGAGTTTATTTTTCAACTAACACAACATAATCCGAGAATGACATAGGTTTCATATAGTGAACTTACCATTTTTCATTAAAACATGTGATATATTCCACTTTACCAACTTATTCAGTGAATTTATTCAATTTACCATAAAAAATTCCATCAAAGTTACTAGTATATACAATGTAGTAATATTATTATTTAATCAAAAGGTTTTATCCTTTTTTCAAATTTTTCCATTAGAAAAATTTGAATTCATGTATTCTTTATAACTTCATCATTTTTCCATTTTTTCATCCATGTCTTCAACCTCTTCCTCTTAAAACACTGCACTCTTTTTTCATGGATATTTTTATACAAAGGGTACAATTCCTCAACCAAAGAAACACTTATGTGGGAATTTTCCCATGTATTTTCTCTTTACCAGTTTTAGGTTTTTGGAGATAATACCAATTTTTTATTTTTATGTTTCTCAGCATATTCCTTTAATTCACTATAATACATAGCTTCCTCATTATTTTTTTTTTATTTTTCATTACATTTAATACCATTTCCTCTTTAAATTTCTTTACAAACATATGTTACATTATCATCACAAAATTTAGTAGGGTATTTTTCACCTCATCTAGATAAATATCATCCTTCTCTTATAGGGAAGAAATATTTGTATCAAACCTTTCAATATAAATTCTCATATGATTTTATCAATAATAAAATCATACAAAATATCTATAAAAATCATTATCCTAATAACTATCTCACTATACCTAGGGATATAATGACAATAGTCCAAAAATTTTGAGCTATGAGATTATAAGAATTCAGTTGATGATTGTGTCTAGGGGATGGTCAGAGGGAGTTGAGTATTTTATGGTGGATCTAAAGATGAAATTTCAAATGGAGAAATATTTTATAGTTTAGAGGTTTATATTTCACTATAATGTGGTGTTTATTACATGGAAATATCATATTCACTATTCATCCCTGAGAAGTGGGGCTTTATTGGTTCCACATTTTTTGGAATAGTTGTGATATAGATTCTACCTAGTTCATAGAGTCTTGGAGTAGTAAATTTTAGGTTATATTGATTTGGGGTTGCTATATTATAGGGTAGGGTTATAATGTATCCTTCTACTTGGTTTTAGAATTATTCATCATTGTGGTTTCCATTAATTCATGGTATTTATCATAAATAATCAAATCAGTATAATAAAAATCATTTTTTTTCACATACATGGTTTTAACTACACACATTATAGTGTGGCCCCTACCTTTATATCAAATACATATCATATTTTAGTTTCCTTATGTCAATATTTGGGGTTCTACATCATGATGTTATGATTTCTATATTTCTTATAAATTCCAATACCCACTTGATACACTTTATTCTTATGTGTTATATCTTGGTTTTTTGTTCATCTACGAGAGTCTCTATGATTTATTTTCACATCCATTCACTACTTTTCATCCCCGTCATTGTGAGATTTATCCTCAATGAATCTTGGATTATTACCCTAATATATTTTTTCATTATTTTCATCATAAAGAGATGGATTATATTAAGAAAAGAAATATTTTTGGTGATTTTTTTGGTAAAATACTGATATGGTATGGTGTGTTTTATAATTTTTACTACCCCTTAGTGCGATTCTAGACTTTTTTCGGATCTATTATTCTCATTGTATTCAACAAGTAAATTTTTAAACTGATGGTCCAGGTAAGGGAACCTAGTTCTATTCTTATTTTAGGTTTATATGAGAAATTATCTTGGTTTATTCCATTTCTGTGAATAATGATAGAATTCCAAATGACAATAACAAACTAAATTCAAAATAAATTGAAATTGAGGGGAGATATAACATGTGTTTATTTTTTTTTTGAAATTTATTTTTCATATACATGTTTCAATTTTTTTTATGAAACATGCTAAATTATGTGTATTTTTTATTTTCAATTGAGAAGGAATTATCTAAATAACCTCACTGAAAAATTTTAAATCCCATAATGATAGTAATTGAACTAGCCATGTGAAAATAAGAAATTATTTTTTCACTACTTTGGAAGATGATTGGTGTGATTGATTAAATGATGGATTAAATTATGGGTTTGTTTCCATAATGATTTTGGCATGGGGTTGTGTTGATTATGTGTGATGTTGAAAGTGAGTGGTTGATGCATGGGAAGTGGATATAATTTTTCTATTGGCTTAGTTGTTTCCCAGTTGTTATGAAATTTTTGAATTGGTATATTGTAGTAAATTAAAATGGGTTAGATTAATTTATTTAGGGATGTAAACAAATGAATAATAGATGTTTAATAGGATAATTATATTTAAATTGAATAGTAATGGATGATATTAAACATATTCCTTTGAGAAATACATTATTTTTGTAAAATATTTAATTATGGTAAATAAATATATAAATATTGGTTACTGATGTGGTTGAATGTGAAATATAAAATAATATGTGCTTGTTTCCATGGTATGTGGTGTTTTATGGGTGGTTAGTATCATTGATTTTTTATTGTTCTTTGATAGTGGTGATGTGATGGTTTTGGTAGTTAGGTGGTTTTGGTTATGTAAACCAATAGGTTGGGATTGTGTGTAACTACTATGAATTATATTTTTTCCCTTGTGATTTCTATAAACAACACACTTGTGTCATGTATTTACACCATTCCTCAAAGGTTCTATGTTCCTATATTTTTTCTCCAAACATTTAGGTTTTAAATGGAAGATGGTTGGATGCACCCTTTTCCCCGCTCTCACTTCCATGTGGGGTTGTTTTTCATAGGCTATGATGGATTGTGATTATATTTCAGTAGTAGAGATGATTAATGGTAGGATGAGTTGGTTTATATTTGGGGTTTTGTGAGGTATGTGGATTCCATGAGGTTGATATTTTTCATGTTCATGGTACTATACCATCCAGGTTATATATTTGTGGTGATGATATGATTAAGATGTGATAGTTGTTCTTAAGTTGAGAAATGGGGATTGTCAATTATATTCAGGATTGTGATGGTATGAGGTTGATGGATAAAGAAGGGATATGAGATTGTGGACATAATATGTTGGGTAATGAGAGTATCAAACTAATAGGTAAGTGATACTGGGTACCCATTTTTTATATAAATCTTCTTATATTATTAAACATGTATACATTTATTAGTTAGTGATCCTTAATGAGGTTGGAAAATAGTTTACTTAATAATTTTTTTACTTACGATATTTATTTTTTGGAGTTCTTATTATCCTCTAATATTTTCATGGGAATCCTTGGGTATTATAATACATAGTACACATATTATACTCTCCAAAATGTAAATATAAACAATCTGTCAGGTTATTAGGTGGGAGTTAAAGGCCAAGCTGGAAACATCTATATTTGTTCTTAGAGCTACAGAGATGCTACCATAGGATTATTGTGAATAGTTATTTTGGGATTGTTTTTATATAATAATACAATAATTTTTAGTTATTTTTGGGTTTTTCATTTTTTTCTAATGATATTGGTTGTTTTGGTGGTTAATTTTTTATGATTCATTGAATTATGAGGTTAATTCCTCCCATATTAGTTATTTATACCATCAATGAATGTGTACATCCCAGATCCAATTGGAGGTGGGATGTAGGGGTTATTCTGGTCTTGGATTCTATCCCAATAGAAATTTCCAATGACTATGGTTCATGAAAGAGTGGTTTGAATGTTTATTGTTAAAATATAGGGTGATTTTTTATGTTTTCACCTACTAAGGATTACATGGTTTTGGTAGGAGACATTGTTAGTGGATCCAATGGGTGTTGTAATAATGGGAGACTTTCTAGGAAAAAGGATTTTGGGCCTCCTTTAATCCAACACAGTGATTTTAATATTATTAGGAATTATATATGATGTGATTTTTCATGTGATGTAGAGATTTAAGAAATATTAAGGCATCAAACTATTTTTTCAAGGGATTTAGTATGGGAGAATTCATGAATTGAAATTAATATAATTGAATAAAAAATATTCACTACTACTGGGATTACGAAAACATTTTTCCTTCCAATTATAGATCGTGGATATCAACTATATGAGGTCTGGGCTGGTGAGGCTCAACAGGAAGACCCCAGTGACCATTTAAGGTTGGACAGAAATAATGTGGATTGAGAAATGGAAAATAAGGAGATGTATCATTCATTTGAAAGCACTAGAGAACTATGGGGGAGCATCTCTAATATATAGATAAATCACTAGTTAGAGAATCCCAATATTCTCTTTGGTTTGATTCAGTATTAGGAAGAGTACTGGGTTCTTCAAGCCATTAGTGAGATGACTAGTGCATGGTTTCATTGTATATTATAAAGTGGGTTTGATGAAAATGATTCATGATCATACTTTTGGAAGGGTATTCGAGTGTAATACTAATTATTGATAATGATGGTTTCAATGAATAAAAAGAATCTTTCTCTTTAGAAGGGGATCATAAATATATGATAACATGGAATTAGGTTTCTGGACGTATTGTGTTTCACCACTAATTTTTTCGTGATGAGTCTTGTGTGTTGTATCTTTAGGAGGATATGATTCCATCTATATAGTTCTAGGTATCTCTTTTTATGTTTTCATCATATTTAGAGGTCTGAAAGAAGGTAGAGGTGACCAATTGTATACACTTATAAGATTGTTATCATGAAAATGGAGATATAATGGTCTCTTGAGGTTCATATTTTTTAAAGTAAGATCTAAAATACCATGTTATCTAAGGTTTTGACTAGCAGGGAGTTAGCATTAGTAGTTTCCATTCTAGTGGTCTGGGGATTTAAGGTCATATGATTTTCAAGGGGGATTTGAACTAGTGTTCTATATCTATTAGAGGCTTTAGTCATCACTTGTATTAGTTACTAGTGATCCATGTATCTTGGTATTGTAGTGGAATACATTTTTGGAATTGTTATTAGTTACAGTCTCCATGAAAGATATATCTGCAAAAAAAAGAAGTTGTCTTATTCTCTTCCATGACAAGAGAGGGTAGTAATGTTCTAGTCTTAAGATATTCCCAATATTCATGGACCACAGCCTGAGCAGGGTCATGGAGGTGGTTTATAGTATAGGGAAGAGATAAGGGGATTGTATTGTTGTATATTATAGGTATTCTAGCACTAGTGGGGCTATAAGTAATCATAGTTACTATTAGATTATAGCTCACCATTTTTTTCACTGTTAGTTTTAGGAGCATCGCATTACTTTATTTAACCCATATTAATTAATGTATTGTGATAGGAAAAAGTGGTGATTCCTATTCCCCTTGTGGTGACTAAAATGGTTAGGGGAAGGCCCAAATGTTTCCTATGTGTTGAGGATATAAATTTATGATGGGGTAAAACTATTTGTGAATGAATTTATTCTTTCTATAGATATAGACATAGAATTTCATCCTCAAAATGAATTTTTTTTATTCCCTATCTGGAGGAATTTATTTCGTTTATAGAATAGTTATTTTCTCTAGTTTGGTTAATTAGTGTGTATTTTTCGTCAGGGAGTGGGGTTATCTTATGGTTAGTAGGAATTTGGATCCCCTCTTCTCCATTATAGCATATTGTTTTAATAAATTTAAATAGATATTGGATGGCTCTCACTCCAAGTTTTGTTGAATTGATTACTAAAGGTTTTCTTTTAGGATGATGTAATAATACACCCTCAATTTGACATCAATTTTGGGATAGAATTACAGTCATATTTATCTCTATTGTCAATTTATCTTTATTATATGACACCTTTAGGGTTTCGGGAGCTTGGAATTCAGACTGTCAATCTAGTGCAAAGGATTTTTATACAACTAAACATATCATTGTGGGTTTCCTCAGTGTTATGTACAAGATGGAAAATTGTTGTATGAGGTTGTGTATATATTATTATAGGATGAATTAGGTGATTATTTAGAATCATTACCTATAACAACTCGAGATTTTATGAGAATTATTCTTTTTAATTTCTTTGATGTCTTTTGTTGTACGCTACACCATGATTATCTTGCACTATACGCAACACCGTATTAGCTTGCAGTATATGCAACACTATTTTTGTCTTGTGTTACACACAATTTCAAGTTCGTTTTGTGGAAATTATTTTACGCAACATTAAGTATAGATATTGTTTAATGTATAAATGAAATAAGTTTTGATTATGTTATACGCAACATTGAGTGTATATATATATATATAATTAATGTATAAATGAAATATGGTTGGATTCTGTTATACGTAACAATAAAGAAGTCTTGCACTACACGCAACCCTAACTTGGATTACATTACACGCAATCGCGACCCTCCTCGATAGCGTGTGTAGTACGCAATACCGAGTTTCACTAAACGAGATATTATTATAATATTATAATGAACTAGCAGTTATGAATAGTAATAGCCACTTTTTTAAATTTTATAAATTTTATCTTTCAAAATGGACTTCATTTTTGTATTCGGAGTATTAAAATTAGCCTAGGGCGAAATTTTGGTATTTTTCTGAAAACTTTCAATTTTTGATTAATAGTGAAAACACTGGGTTACTATTTAAAAACCGAATTTTTAGTTAAATAATTATTTATATTATTTAAATTTATTTTATGTCAAAATTGATACATAATACCTATATATGTTCAATGTAATTCATTGAATTAATTTTATAATAATTTTAGATATAAAAAAATTTTATTGAACTTTTCACCGTCTTTTACCCACATCTTAGGAGAATTTGGAAATTCACATAAAACTTATTTTTACCATTTCTGTGAGTGGAATTTTGAAAATCTGAGAGACATGGTTAATATCAAGGACTAAAATTTGGTTCAATGAGATGAAAATAATTTTTGGTGAATAGTAACTTTTTACTTTTTTTACCACGGTTAAAAGTAAATATGGTAATTAACGGTAAAAATGATATTATTATTACCCTAACACATGTCCTAATTCTATTGGATAAGTTTAATTCGACCAAAAACAACCTTATGAATAAAATATGGCCATTTAGGCCCACTTGGATTAGATTAGGACATTTAATATTATTTTATTTAAAGAATAGTTAAAATAGTTAAAATCAAAGTTTAATAACTAAAAAAAATTTAATATAGGGTTATACATAAGATAAATTCTACTATAAATATTAATTATAAATCTAAAAAGATTTTATACACAATGGTATTTTATTTATAATTTTTAGACATTATATAATTTAATTTATTTATGAAACAATGATGATGTAGTAATTATCTTATTAATGAAATATTTACATAATTGATGTTATAAATACCCAAATAAATGTAATTTGAGACTTATTATGAATTACACTAATTTTCTAGGATAATATGACGTGTTAGTATTTATCGAATTAACTTTTTTCTAACTAATAATTTTGTTATGATTTTCACAAAAATCAGTTACCAAATAGTGTCGAAATTGACATAAAATAGTTTTAAAAAAATATTTTATTATTAATTGTTATTTTATTCCTAAAAATCTAAGGTTCGGCCAAATGACTTAGATAAGGTTATATATATTAATAATAAACAACTTGGGGTTCGTTTGGCTTGTTATAGTAATTTTATTAACCTTATAGTGTAAGAAAACAAGAAGACAGAGTAAAAGTAAAATTATTTAACTTAAAGTTAAATATAAAAGATAAGGTTAAAATAGAAACCTAAACTTTTATAAATTATATTGGATGAGAGGATGTATACCCATACCCACCTTAGCTTTGAAATAAATCAATTTGGATCTATTAAAAACTGAATATGACTTTATAATAAAATAATATTTTTAGTTTTTCCAAAGGTGCCCCTCTCCTCCCTTATAAAAGGGAACCTCCTCCCTCTCTTCCTCACACCCTTTTGAGCCTTGAAGCTCGGCCAACCCCTGCCCATTTATCTTCTCTAATTCCATAGAAACATTATAGAGGTTCTGGTCTTCTCAAAAGACCAAATCTACTTCCATTAGAGGAAGCTTAAAGGAGGTGTGTCGAAGAAGAGGTAATCTCTTCTTCCGATTCTCTCATGTTTCTTTCTTCTTCTACTTCTTCTTCCTTGGTTGTATCATTATAAAGTAATAACATGAGTATTAATTATATACTGATATATTATTATAAATATGAAACAACCCTATTTCACATTCTATCCATCCTACGGAAAACGAAATCATCGCGCATGCGTACGTACAGAATATCGTCTCCATGCCATGGTGTAATCTGTTTTCGACAACCACCATACATGGATGGTAATAATGGTGTAAATAAATTACTATATATGATTATTGTAAAATTATTTTTATTCTAAAATATTATACATACACTTCAATAAAATTCCACGATCATGGGAATGGTATCATTGCTCGTGCGTACGTACGGACTACCGTCTCCACGACGCGATGAGATTTATTCTCCCTGTTAACCATTCATGAATGATTATAAAGTATATATAATGAATAATAATTAAATATATGACATAATAATGATACTGGATTTATTTATATATATATCTATATTTCATCTACTTAATTCCATTCAATTCAATAAGGAAACGAAAACATCATTCATGTGTATATACGGCCTATCGTCTCCATGAACGGTGTATTTCATTTCATTTATCGATCTATCATATATATATGTATATGCTGAATATATATTATATATAAATCACTTATTATATTTTGGAATTAATTAAATCATGATATAAGTAATAATATCAAAAACAACAAGTCGAATCACGTACAATAAATAAAACGATTTTACCCAAATCGCTGATTTTACATCGAATTTACAAAAGAACAGGTAATATAAAGTGATAAATAAACTATATATGATATCATAACAATGAATAAGATTATTTAATAAGTCAATAACATTATTTAAATCATTATACATGAGTTTTGGATACGTACGAAGCATATCGGACCTAAGGTAAGGGATAATTTTGCAAATCACATTTTTATCCGAGATTGCTTATACATAAGTATTTACTGGGGTTATTGTTATCATCCATGTCCATGTTTTCTAAAAGTGTTTTTATTTATTTTTAATTTCCTTTTTACCCATTTTGACTTTTACTACATGGTATTTAAGGAATATTTCTTTTTCTTACGTTACGAGGTACTTTTTGACTTTTTCGACAAAAGTATGAGAAGAATGTTATTTTTAACTTATACGGCGTGAACGGATTTTTAAGGTTTCATAAGGCCACATTTTCTTGAATATTAATCTACATGATTTTATGACTATTTTCAATAAAATACTTTTCTTTTAAAATTTAATGTAATTTTGTGAAAAGAAAATGATTTTGAAGAAGAAAGGATATTTTCCTCAAGAATTCATTTCAAGTGTTTTATCAAAACCATTTTCTATCTAAGATGACATTCTTTCATATGTGTATGTTTCAAGTATAATTTCTATATGATTTACATGGTTTAAATTTTATTATAATGAAATATCCATTTGTTTTATATGGATTACTTGATGATGTGATGATTCTTACGAAACCCATTTTATTCATTGGGTTATGATGAATGTTTTATGTTTATTTTGTGGCGCAAGTATGAATAATTTCATTATGAGATGGGTGGGACCTATATATCCCTCCTATGCATTGGGTAATTATTTATATCTAATGAGATAGACATGGCTAGAACGGTATGTTAATCTGATTCATTGATACAGGACTGGAACGAGGAGTGAACTCGATTCAGAAAGGGACTTTGTCCACTAAGATGATCTTAGAAGCAATGCCTTAGCTACTATGGAAATCATAACAAGTGCTGAATGGTTGCCACAATTACATGATTTATTCCCATTCTATTTTATCATGATTGATGTTCCTTTATGATATATGCCTTACGTACTTCCATGATTTATATCATTGCTCAAGATTTTGATGTTTAGATTTTATGTTCAATCTTTTTCATTCAAATGTTTATGGATTGTTTTATGTTCTCTATGTTTACCCTTACTGAGTATTTGAGCACACCATTTTTATGTTTTCATTTCCCCAAGATTTAAAGAAACTTTTTAGGTAAGAAAACCAAAAAGGGGAAGATCTTTATGGGAGATTTTGAAGATCTTTCACCACGATTAGAAGATTATGTTCCGAGTTTCCAAAGACACTAAACTATTACGGTCCTTTGGTGGCTGTTTTTGTTATGTATTAATTATTCCACAGAAGTAATGTAATTTCCATGTACATCAAGCTTTGGGTCTCTATATTACTCACATTTTAAGATTGGAAATATTTTTAACCAGTTGAGATGAGATATCTAGTTTTTTGAGATCTATCTGTGATGCAGACATCATCAGTTGAGGGAAAGGGAGGAACATATCTTGAATACTGCCTTTTAATTTATATATTTTCCTTCCTGACGATTGTCATATAATATATCCTTATGAAAAAATGTAACTGTTCAGTGCGATCATGAACTACATATTTCATTATTTCTATAACTAGTTCATAGTTTTTTCATCAATAATATTCATATATACACAAGGTTATATGGAGAGCTCAATGAGCATCTGATTATCATTTTATAGAGTTTCCAACACCACAAAATATAAATGAATTATTATATGCGAATGTTCTAGATGTTAGATGCGGATTTTATTTGGAATTTGGAGTCTCATTATAGATTGTTGGTGGATTCAAAAAAGGATAAGGAGTTTTTTTTTGTAATCACCCCAGAGCGTGGTGGAGGTCTCTATCATTCTTGGTCATAAGGGTTATTAATGATGATTTGTTTTTTATTTCTACCAAATTTAATCATCATTAACCACTTACACTATTAAGGAAATTAATTTCATATGGATTTATTAGTATTAATCATCTTTTGAATACCTAAGGGGGAGGTTGATCAGGAATCTCGTGCTTCGGTTTCCTGCAGAAGGGTTGATGTATGTGGTTTTCTGTGATTCCTCGTGATTGGGATTGTGATGTGTATTAATGCACCAAAAAAATTTAATCCATTATAGGTCTTAAAATTTATTCCCCCATGACCATAATTATGGAACCCAAGATCTAGAGTTTTTGACAATAGTGTCTTCTTTAATTTTATGTCGACATTGCCTAATTGTTGAGCACTTAATGGTCTTCATTGATCATAATAAATTGATGTATTTCTTCTCTTGGTAGGATCTAAATCAATAATAGAGTATAAGGGTAATGTTTCTCTAGTAAATGTATTTTAATGTCTCATACACCCTAGTAAAAGGTAATGTCATGGTAGAGACATTTATTAAGAAATTTTAAGATTTCATTCATGATCAGCCGCGAATGCGAAGGGAACCCTAGGCTATCTCACCTTCTTCGGTGATGACGGCAATGTCCACGAAGATCCCTCCCCCCCTCATGGGGGAGGGATCTCCCCCGGTAATTTAATATCTTCCGTTCCGCCCCTTCTCAAATCCCGGCCTTCTACCTGCTTTTCCGCAAATTTAGTTATGCCCGAAGGCCCCAGAACTCAATGAGGGTTGCTCGAATCTCCAAATTTCGAACTCTGAGTTCACGGAATCTACTGCTCTTATGAAGCTCACCCTTGTTGCTCGGTTTAGGAAGAGAAGACCATCGATTGATTCCTTCGACAGGTTCGTATTCGACACTTGGGACCTCCAGGAGCAGGAAACCATTGGCTTGCTCGATTATAGGCATATCATGATCCAAATCTCTTCTGAAGAAGATCTTATCCGTGTCTGGTCAAGAGAACCCCGAAGTTGCAGTGGTTGTCAATTATTCTTGTTTCGCTGGTCATTTGACTTTCACATTAACCACGACCCGCTGTCGGTTGTGATTTGGGTTAGTTTTCCTCATTTACCTTTACCGTTACAAAATCCAGCAATCATAAGGATGCTCGGAAATCTTGTCGGAAGATATCTATGTTTGGACAGCCGAACGGAAGTGGTTTGTCACCCGGTCTATCTGAAGGTTTGCATCGAGATGGATGTATCGAAGGATCCCTTCGATATTGTCTGGATTATAATAGGGGAGGAATATAGGTTTAAACAGCAAGTTGTGTATGAGGGCTGGACCGATTTCTGTTCTACCTGTAGGAGGCTGGCGCATATCTCAGATGCGTGCCGTAAGGGATCGTCTTCAATGACAGGTAGGAGAGGTAACTCCCATCCCAGGGGTGTTTGGCACAAGGGTGGGCAGGTCGTGAATTTTTTAGTGGACAATGGAAAGGGAATGGATACAGTGGAATGTGGGGTTTTGATCTCAGAGAAATAGGCCATGGGTGTCTAGAACAGAATTGGAGACCCCCCCTGCCACGACGGCTGACAGAGGAGGATACTCCTATGAGAGAGGTAGGGGGTTGTATTGCGGTGGCAATGGGTTTCCTTGCTACAGCAGAGGACCAATGGAGCAACCTGAAGGTGTCAGACATGTTCAACCGGCTGAAAGCTGATCTCGCAGGGCCTCCTAGTGGTAGGATGCTGGGTGGAGAAGGCAAAGCCCACCAGATGGAGGTCCAACTGGATGGCGAGGCGGATGGGGGCCAGTCATTGGACCCCTTGTCTGGAAATGAGCAAGAGGAACTGATTGGTTTGGATTCTGATAATGAAAGGATAGACAGTTCAGATGTTAGAAAGGGGTGGCAAGGGGCTGACTGGGTGGTGCCTGTTACAACCAGAGGTGAGCAGATGGGGGTTTTGGGCTGGTCTCGGTTGACTGTTCTCTTGTTCAACAGGTTCGAAGGTCTACCTGAGGCCAATTTGAGTTCTGATTCTATTTCTCTAGGTGAGGATATTAGGATCAATGTATTGGCTATCAAAGTTCATGAACCAGTTCACTCGGCAGATGAGGACTCAATCCTAAGATGTGATAGGGACTCCAGGAGAAGGAAGGGGATGAGGTACTACTCCTCTCTACCTCCTCTTCTTGAGGCCCGCTCTGTCAAGAAATTGAGCAAGATGAATATAGACAAGGAGGCTCTGAGGCACCAGAAGCAAGAGGTGCGGGATGATCATCCCATGGTCTTGCTGTTAAGATCTGATGACCATGTGATAGAACAACCTTTATTTCTCAACGCAAATGAGGAGGAAGCTGCTAAAATGATGCGGAGGTCTCTTGATGTGTCTCTCAATGAGGAGAAATATATATGAATTTACAAACAAGATTCAATATTTGTTGGAGGCATAAATCAAGTTAAGATCAGTGTAGAGGAGTACATTCAGTCTTGGGACCAGCTGGTGTTTGAGTTTGAGAAGCTGATATTGAAAGGAGATTATGTACAGTTGGCGTCCCTAGCGTGGAATCTATTTAGGGAAACTAATTCAGGTAACATCAAGTTTATTTTTTAAATTTCTGCTTAAGTTATTGGCCTCGGGTGGATGGCTTTAGGGTAATGGTTTTGTGAGCTTTTCTTTTCTGGGGTCCCTTGTTGATTGGATCGGCTGTATAGTTGTTCTCATGCCTCGCATTCGGCTTGGACCTGCTCCGGATGAGGATCAGATCAAGAATTCTTCATTAAGGCAGACCTTTGTATTGGAATGTTGAGAGGGTATGGTGTTTCCATCGGTTCCGTGCCCCTGCATTTGCATGGGACTGTATGCTGAGGGTTTGCATCGCTGGAGGTTTTTTTCTTGACACATTTTCTTCAGTGGGGCAGGACCAGTTTATTTCTGTGGAGGTTTTTTGTTATTCTGTTAACTATGGTGGTTTCTCACTTTCTTCTAAAAAGTGTCTTATCCTTAATAAAAAAATTAATTTTCAGTCATTCATGAATATGGGGTTACCTTCATAATAATGAGGCATCAGAAACATTTCATATAAGATCGTAATAGAATGAATCAGAGGATGCCTCATCATGATGATTATAGAGACTTATTTTATGTATAAAGATGAGTAATTGTTTTTTAGAGACTCAAAGGTGTATGTGATGAATCACTAGATCGTTTATGATAATTACCTTCAGATATAGTCATAGGATTAAATGCATCGAGTTATGTTCCATGGAAATATGTTTTTCCCATTGAAAATGAATGAGGGTGTACTCTATGATTTTCATATATCACTTATATAAGTGCACCCTAGTGTATCAATGATGTATTATGGATTGAGGATGTAGTTTTTATTTCCAAGTATGTATTGTTCAGTGGTAGAGATTTTGCCCCGATTTCTTTTCCACTAGTAAATAATGGAAGAAAATTATATCCCTAGTTGTTTATTGTAGCTTTTGTATGTCCTTGAGTGGATGTGGAAGGAAATATTTATGGATTTTTTTCAACTTTTTACCTAGGTCTCAAGATGACATTGTTGTAAATCATACATTACATACAAAGATAATGCATCTTATTAATGAATATTCAATATATAACATTATAATCTATGATAGAATCGCATAGGTATAGTATCATTGGAAACATGGTCACATAAATAACTATTTCATTATGTTATTTAATTATTTTATTCGTAACTAGAAAACTTCATAGGAATATTATAATTAAAATAATTTTTCATCACCTAGGGAAAGGAAATATAAGAATGTTTAATCTCAATATATCATTAAGGGTAAACTAGGGTGATATCGATGATGATTTAAGAATAACATTATCATAATGGTATGAGAACAAGATAATGACATTTGAATACCATACACTATATATCACAGATCATGTTATTTATTCAAGGAATAAATATTTGAACTTTATAAGACATGAAACCTAAAATAATCAAAGAACATGATACATGAGAGTATAAAATTACATAAGACATGGAATTTTTAGATACAAATAAATATTGAAAATAATTTCCTTAGTAGTATGGTGTCATTTAAAAGACTATCATAGTGGAACAGTTTCACTCCTAAAAACATCATAACATTCAAGGTTTAACCCAAGATTTCCAGAGTGGATATGGATTACTCCCGAAACCATCATAGTACTCATAGTTTCCTCCCATGACTATCAACATGTACATATTCCCTTACTGAACTTGGTTTTCATCCCATTCAAATCTTGTTTATCTCTGGAGAGATCTATCTTTACCCAATGCATAAGACGACTATTTAATTATGGTATCACCAATCACAAAATGAAATGTATATAGGTGTGTTACAAAAGATCATAGAACATTCATCATATCAAAACAAATGAAAATAAATTGTTTTATAAGCATTTGATCATATCATAACATACTGTAAGTAAACAAGTTTCATACAAATATCATCAGTTCATCAGAAAATTACCCATGGAAATGGAACAAGTTTCATAAAAAATATTGTCATCATAAAAATAAAACATATAGATAATGAATATATATGGTATATTTGGATTTTTCCCATGTAAACGATAAGTTAAATCATGGGTTTTTTTTCATTGATGAATAAAATATGATTACTTAATTATTAAAAAATTGACTAAAATACAATTTACACATTGAAAATTAGTTTTTAAAAACTAAAAAATAATGAAAATCTATGAAAATCATTCCTGTGAAAATAGCCTTGATAAATTATAAAGTAATTTTTATAATATTTATTGATTATGATGGAATTAAGTTCCATTCATGCAATAAAAGATAAAAGGAAACATTATTAGCACATTTTTTCTAAAAATTCTAAAAGTACCTTATTTGTAAAATGAAATGAAGACTAATTTTGAAGAAAACAATTAAATAATTAAATAGAGGTAAAAATGACAAGAAAAAATGTAGGATAATTATAAAAACCATCTTCAATATATATCTAAAAACATGGATATGGAAGATAAAGTATTTTTGGGTGAAGAGAGAAATAATGATGATTTTCCTTAAAAATTATCCTTTATTATATTTAGTCCTGAAAGATAATAAAAATTAATTTAAAAAGTAATTAAAATAAGTAACTACTGTAGAATACAATTAATAAGATTCATGTAAGTTATATCATGATAATTTATCATCATAATGTTAATCATAAACAATGTGATTGTAAAATAAAAATTTTACCACTTTGGTATTATTTGAATTATAATAACGATGAAATAAAGCAACATATATGAAAATTTAAATCCAAAAACATTTATAATAATTATAATAAAATAAATTCATGGTAATTATGTACACCACATAAATTAAACAAGTGGATAATATGGCATGCGTCAAATGGAAATAAAACCTAGATTAAAATCCATTACTATAGGTCAGACTTCCTTCATACATGATCAAAACTCCTTTATAATAAAAAGGATTTATTATACTTATAACCCAAAACCATAAAAATATATATCACATCACATATTTTTTACTTATAATTTTTTATCAACTCTTTGTTAACATTTTTTATTAAAATAAATATTTTAAGGAATATCTTCTTTGTTTTTCATGTATGTTTCGGTAGTTTTAGTGATTTTAAATTGATCATGGTTGAATAATTTACACAATTTTAAATATTACATAATTATATTGTATATCCATTATATACATAGTTATAATAATTTATAAAATATTGAGATATAAAATGGAATTACACCTTTTATGGAGATGGTAGGATTGACGTACGCATGAATGCTATTTTAGGTTTTCTACGTATGGAATAAAATAAAGTTAAATTGTAATTTATATTTGAAAAATTAAATTAAATATATCATATTTAGTTATTAAATCCATATTTATTACAATATAACTAAAATGTAAATGAAAAAAATACATCGTTTTGTGGAAGTGGTAGTCCACACGTTTGCACGAACGACGTATCTTTTTCAAATGTTTTTAAAGGTAATAAGATATACATTATATTACCATTATTGGATAATAATTATTCTATTATTATCATATATAATCATTAAATACCTTCATAATAACTATCTTGTAAATATGGTGATGGAAAATTAATTTATCACTACGTGAATATGGTTTGTTGTATGAATGCACAAGAGATAATTTTACTTCTCATTTTATGAAAAGTGGTTGAAAAATGTGGTTTCAAAATTATAATAGCATTTAATTATATTTATGATGCATAAAATATTATTTTATGTCAAATACCAAATATTTAGAGAAGTTAATGATGATGTAAAAAAAGAAAGTCGTTGATCAAGGTGATTAAATATTCTTTGAATGGAATCCTATAGATATCACCTAAAGGATCCTAGGGATGGATTCTGGGAAGAAAAAAACATTAATAATGATTATAAAGAAATTTATACTGTATTTTGGTAGGGGTGTTATAGCTAGAATTTTCAAAGTAGTGTGAATATATGTGGTTAGGTTGTTCCCTATTATAATTGATTTTAGTGTCATAATCTAAATTTCATAAAATATTTGTTTATAATAATATAATTCAGAACTTATTTTTTCCAAATTTCTATTCATTAAATTAGAATCTATTTTTTGGTTGTAATATCATCATCCAGTAAAATTTTAACATGATTATTCTGTGTTTTAAAAAATATCATTGAGATTAACCCCATAGTGAACCTATTTTAATATTAAATGTGATGACTCCTTTTTAACTATTAAAGGGTTATAATTTTACATATAAGGTGATAATTGGATCATAAAATATCAATGTATTAAATTTTAGACAAAATATTTTCCACCTAGTCTTATTTTAATTTTAATTTTTTTTTGATTTATAAATAATTAAATTTCATATTATTTTGTTAAAATATCATTAATATCAATTTTGAAACAATTCATTTAACACGACTTAGAATACATAAAAAATATATAATTTGAATGAAATAATTTTACACTTCAATAATATGTCATATTAACCAATAATATTCAAGTCACATTATAAATCTGTCAAATGATTTTAATTTTAGTATTTTCAAAATATTTTATTTTATTTTTATATTAATTGAATAAGTATTGTATTATCATTGAATAAGAATTTAAGGTAACTATTTTATCATTAAAAATTATAAATAAATTACCATGATGTATATAATTTCAATACTAACACAATTACTATTATTATTGGTTCATAACTAGTTAATTTCTCTATGTGAACACATAAGATAAATTTAAAACAAAGAGAGGGACATTTTGTGAATTTATTTTCTTTAAATATTATGTCAAAAATTTTCAACGAAAAGTAAACACTAGAAAAATTTCATGAATAAGGTAATAAGTGTATAAATATTTTATTAAAATAAGAATTTGGATGAAAAATTACAACCCCATCTCAATGTTTTAACCTAGATTAACAAAATTTACACTTTATAGAGGTGATAAATTTTACAACAGTTACAAATCATAATTCCTAAAAATATTAAGGGTTTATTTACCAAATTTTTATCTCCTGATTCCAAATATTAATAAATTTTTCAACATTAAATTTTTATAAGTGAAAGAAATTAATTAAAAAAAATTATCAAGCAATGTGTGATGAAACCTTCTTTTGAAAGAATACTTTTTTATGAAAAATACAGGGTTTATTCTTATCCAATGCATATTAAATAACATATATGACCATTAAAAAATTGATTAAATGTATCCTATTTATATTTAATTAAAATAATTCTTCAATAGTAAATAATATAGTCTATTAAGATGAAAAATATAGTATGCACATAATAATATTTTTTTTAGAAAAATATAATTTATTATTTCATATTTTTTTATAATTATTTATAATTTATTAATAACTAAAGAATTATTTTTATACATATGAAAACCATACATTTATAATAATTTAGTTAGTCCTATTCATATCCACTAATCCAATGGTTAGTTCATAACTATCACATATTAATAATTTAATAGTATATCACAGTTTGTTTAAACTCGATATTTCATGCAATACAAGATATAGAAGAAATAAAAATTATTTATAAGGAAATACTTGAAAAAATATTTGGGTTTCACGTTCTAACACCATTTAAATGAATTTTTCCCTCAAAATTCATCACTATGACATATTATTTTTAGGATATCTTGATATCATTGTATCTTTGGGTTCCCAATTTGCTTCTTTAAATTTATGATTTATGTATATTACTTTAAATAGGTGTGTAGTCATCTTTAGTAGAACATTATCTACAGGATCCATGATTTCAAGTGGGTGTTATTCAATGGAATGATCATTCTCTAGTATTATAACCTAAAATTTTAGTATATGTGATTGATTAGTTATGTACATATTTAGGAGAGATACATGGAAAAAATCATAAATTTAAGAGATGTTTAGAGGATGTTCTTATGGATAAGCTATCATCCAAACTCAAAAAAATAATATTAAAATTTATAACATAATTAGGGTTATATGTTCCCTAATTTCTAAATCTATTATTGTTTTTCAATGGATAGATTCCTAGAAAAAACTTTTCACCAACTTTGAATGGAAGATTATAGTGATGATTTAAAGCATAACATGTCTTTTAACTCTGGCTTTTATTGATGTGCTACAAAATAGATCAAACCTTCTCTATCATTTATTCATATAGAATAGGTCCCAATAGCTTTCTTTATCTAACCTAATCCTAGAATAATTTAATTCTACACTTTATTAAATAGTTGTATCTATAAAGATCCACCAGAATACTTGATTGAAATGTATCATTGTAAGAAAATAAAAATAGAGAAATATGTTTATCCCAAAAAAATAAATTAGGGGACCAAGATCCCAACATATCCTCCAGGGATTTAATAGTTCTCATAGTCTTACTATCTATCATATGATGATAATAAGTGTTTAAATATTACTCTATATCTAGATCATGCTGAATAATTCACCTGAACTTCAAGGTAAACATCATATCACAATCAGATACCATAAAATGTGGTTCTCCATGAAACATTAATACTTGATTAATGTGTATCCCATAAATATGATCTAGAAAGAAATATTTTTTAATTGAAACAAATTGTGTTTTCTTCATATAGTGATAGACATTAACCCAAATAAAATAATGTCATTATATGTTTTGTCGAGTCCAATGAAAAAAATCTATGGTGATGTTTTCCCATTACCATTTCTGTGTTAACAATGGTTGTAGTATCTTCTTAGATCTCAACCATAACATTATGAAATTACAAACATCAGGATATGTATTCTGTAATATCAGTCTTCATTTTTTCCACCAAAAACACTATTTTAAGTCTTTATACATCTTTTTACTTCCATGGTAAAGATATAATGTTAAACTGTGATACTTATACAATAAAACCTTCTTAAAATACTCTATATATGGAAATAATATATGGTTTATGACCAATATCATTCCACAAAAATTAGGGTTAAACTTAGAAACATTTCTATATTTCTTCTATATTTTCATATATTCCTTATATACCACTTTAATCTTTTCATTGATAAATGGGGGAAATCTCATTTGATAAAGACATGATTTCTCCCCTTTGATCAACAATTCTAGGTCTATTCATTGAAAATCTGAAAATATTGAATATTTTTTAATCATAATTAAAAAAATATATAATGTTCCTTTAGAATCATATAATCTTCCACCAAATTTATTTTCCATGGGTGCTAATATATTAATTATTCATAATATTAAATCATCTCCAATAATCTTTTCTAGATAATATTCAACTCCTTATATGGAAAAATAAATCTAAAAATTTTGTGATCAACCAATATGTTTAACCATTATTTGTAATTATAAGTACTCCATATCTTTAATGTAACAATTACCAAGAAAACTCCAAATCATGAGTTGGGTTATTTTTCTCAAGAAAATTCAATTAGTGTGAGGTATAATTTATCACCGTATTATTATGCATTAGAACACAACCTTGTCGTTTCCTTTATGTATCACTATATATTATAAAACATTCTTCACATTAGGGATATATAAGAAAATATGTGTAGTATAACCTTCAATTTAGTTCCTTAAATTTTTTTGAACAGCCACATTTCAATGGTAAATAACATTACTCCCATGTTATCATGGTTTTTGGATAGGAAAATAATGATAAAATCTCCACTAAGAACTGATAATATGCATTCAAACAAAGAAAACTATAGATATCAGTGAAAGTGGTTGGTCATGGCCAATGTTTAATAAATTCAATCATTAAGGTATCCAAAAATATATTGTAATATTATATTATATGAATAAATAATGAATATTTTTGAAAACAAAATTCAGATTTCAAAAATTTATCGTACAACATATCATTCCTCAATATCTCCAAAACAATCCTCAAATGATCTTTATTCTCTATCTTGATCTTTGAATATATAAGAATGTAATCTATAATGACTACCGTAATCTGATCAAGTTAATCTTAAAACACTCAATCCAAAAAATCCATGGTGACAGTGGGAAAATTAGTAAGTCAAAATGGCATCACTATAAATTTATAAAGTCCATACCTTTTATGTAAGGTTGTCTTGTATAAAATATATTTATTGAACCTGAATTGATGATATCTAGAAATACGTTCAATTTTTGGAATATATTGATCTTCGTATAGTTAATAAAACATGTTATCAATATGGGGTATATGATACTTTTTATTAATTTAGATCCTTTTATGTTCTTGATAATCAATGTATTGACACATTGAACTGACTTTCTTATTAAAAAATATTATAGGTTCACCCCAAGGGGATTCACATGGATGAATAAATCCCTTATCGAGATTCCCTTGGAGATTCATCTATAATTCCTACAACTGTTACTAGGTCCTTATATATGCAGTGTTTGAAATAGGTGTTACACCAGGTTTGAGTTATATTAGGAACTGAAATTCATGGTTTATTGTATGAAACGAATGAAATTATGAAAAAACATAAACAAACTCATGAGAAATAATCATGCCATCTATGTTGAGTTCGAAACTATTTATATAAGATGAAGACCCTTTGGAATATGAATCATGACCCTTTTAATGGATTTAATTTCCTACTAATGTTCCTATTTTTCATCATACTGAAAAAAGATCATATGTTTATTCATAATATCAAACAAAACTTACCTTCATTGGAAATTGATGTCATTATTATGTAAATAAATCCAACCCACTCCCAAAATAACATAGAATTCAACTAGAGGGAGAATAATAGGAATTATCGCACGAACATTCCCACAAACTACAATTAGAGAAGAATCATAGACTTGTGTTGTGATTAGAATTACATTAAGGGTTTTTTCTACTAACTCAACATCTAATGTTTTAGGTTGTACTATGATTCCATTGTAAAATTATTCATATATAAAACGGTTGGTATATTTATAATCAAATAAGACAATAGTACTTATAGTGTGGATGGTAAGTTAAACTCTCACCCCTTCTTTATCATAATCTATGTCACCGTTAGTGATCGCATTATATTTCTATTTATATCATGGATTAAGAGGTAGATGAAATCAATAATCGTCATTAAACATTATATATGAGTACTGGATAGCATAATGTCCATACTCCTTACATTTCTAGCATTGGAGTTTGGGTAGTGCATTTTGTGGATATTCCCCTCTATTTCCATAATTTTATAACTTCTTCCCCTCACATTTGAATTTTATTTCCTAATGAACTTCGTTCCCATAATTATATAATTTACTAGAACACTAAAGATTATTCCCACAACATTTCATTCAATAATTTTTTCATAAATGGGTTGTCTTATTCTTTTTTTCCATTTCTTTTATAATGACCACTAAATTTCATCATTCATTTCTTATAAAAATTATGATATTTATGGGAAAATAAAATATCTATTTCCACCTTAATAGAACATTAAATTATTTCTTCATAACTATTTAAGTCTCCTAGGAAAAACACGCTTTGAAAAAATTAATTTAATCGGTTAAAAAATATCTCATCCTTACATTAGGGGTAGAGGATAATACCATAATAATATCACATAAGTCTCATAAACCTTTCCTCTATGTACCTATAGATTTATCATCCTTATTTTTTAGATCTAGTTATTCCTTCTCAATTCTCATATAAATAATACAAGGACTGAAATTTTTGAAAAATAGTTTCTTAGACACATCCCACTCAATAGAGTAGATTTTATCACGTAGCCTCATATTATAGATAAGAATCCATGATTGATTAATTCACCTTCCAAATGATATATTTTCAAAAAAAATTACATGTTCCAAACACTGGTGAAAGAAAAAATATAATTTCAATAGTATAGATCCATTGAAAAACAACTACACTACTACAAAAATGGGCAAGGGAACCGCCCCCTTATATCAGCGCTAAGCAAAACCGCTGATAAAGGTTACCTTGTATCAGCCCTGATACAGGTGTTCCTTATCAGCGCTTTTCTAGCGCTGATATAGGGCATCTTTATCAGTGCTATAAAAGAACTGATAAAGAGGCCATGTATCAACGCTACAATTTTAGTGCTGATATAGGCCCTCCTTATCATGGATTTTCTAGCACTGATAAAGGGGTCATGTATCAGCACTAAAAATTTAGCACTGATACAAGGTAACCTTTATCAGCGCTAAATAAGCACTGATAAAACAACCATTTATCAGCACTAGAAAAGTGATGATAAAGACTCTCTTTATCAGTGCCAAAATTTTAGCAGTGATACAAGAATGATTTATCAGCGCTTTTTTAGCACTGATAAAGAGTACCATTATCAGTGCTAAAAATGCGCTGATAAAGGTAGTCTTTGTCAGCGATTTTGTAGCACTGATAAAACCTTAGTCCATTTTTTCATAAATTCGGTCGCACAGTGCCCTCGTTTTATCGTGACCTAAAGCTCTCGCGGTACTGGAACCCTGCGACTCCCCTCTGTCGCCCACTGAGTTCTCGTTGCCGGACCTCCACCGCCCACGCTTCTCTTTGTCATTCCTCCGCTGCCCGCAACTCCCCTTTGGTTTATCGTTCCTCCATCGCCCGCAACGCCCCTTCAGTTTTCCGGACCTCTGCTGCCCGCAATGCCCGACTTCTTGTTTCCGGACCTCTGCCGCCCTCGGTTCGCGTTGCCGGACCACCGTCGCCCGCAACTTCCTCTTCGGAATGCCGGACCTCCAACGCCCGCAATGCCCGTACCTCCCTTTAAGGCATGATTTCCAAATATTTTTTTAATATTATTCTTGTTGTTGGATAAATCATTTATTTGGGTTAAATCTTTATGGTTATGGTGTTTAATTGCATCCTTAGGGCCTTTCCATAGTTCATTTGGTTGTTTCATTCCGATTTTGTGAAGATATCAAGAAATAGGTAGGTTGTTCCATTATTTGACATTGTTTTAAGTGTTTAATGTGATTTATTTGGTTCTAAAATTGTTTTATAAACTGTCTGGGTTATGGGAAACAAGTTTTCCAATTTTTTATTGTGCGTAAGGGTTCGATAATTACTTGAATATTGTTAATGGTTGTTTGTCATGTGTTTTTCTATTATTGGAAGTGTGATTGTATAAAATAGATATAATTTTATATAGGGTGTGGAATTGACCACAATGGAATCCTAGTTTTCTAGGTGGGTAGACTAGGTCTAGTATATTAGGTGAATTAATCAGGGCGATGGTTGGTCTTATTAATAAGGATATACATAACAACACTAACTAAACATTCATGTGCTAGGGATTGGAGGCTCAAATAGGACCTTCATGTTTAAGAGATGCGATCACCAAGAGTACAAGGATCCTAGGACCCAAGTAACCCTAATTCCTTAGAGATTTTCTATAGTGCTCAAACTATTCTTACCATTATCTTGTCACATTTACTATATCTTTTATTTTAAAAAATGTTTTATTTAAATTGTATCTTACTTTTTCTTAAAAAATAACATGTTAATGTTTATCATAATTTCATTACATGGAATCTATTTTTGTTGTGTCTTACTAGGTTTGTTGGATCACACCTTTTATACACCCTCAGGTTTATGTAGACCTTCTTTTGTTTTACCCAGTTAAAGGCAAGGTTCCCTTGGTGGTGATGGTGCATATATGTGCTAGTAGTTACCCTTTTGCTGACTATTATTGGTTGTGGAATGGGGATTTAGACCCTCATATTTCATGGAGGTTTGGTTTTATTGTTGGTTCCATTACCTTTTTTTTATATTTCGGTTTTGGTTGAAATTGTCAAATGCTTATCCCCTATTGTAGTGTTATCTTTTGGACTATTATATTGTGAAATTTGGTTACGATATGGTGTTTGATTATTATGTAATATTTATGGTTTTTTACATGAAGAAACAATTCCTAAAGGTGTTACTCAATGACTAGGAACTAGTTACAATCCATGGGGATTGGTAATTTCCTTTGGACCTTCCCATGAGTTGGTTCAGGTGTCAAGTGGGATGGAAACCTGACCTAGTTCATGGCAAGAAGTCTACACCATAGTATGGTTGTCTAAATCCTTTTTGTACCGTGTCCATCGGAGGTTGCAACGTGGTATCTTTTTTTATAGTCTTAAATTCCATGAGACCCATTTTATATTCTTTTTTCTCCTACACAACTCTCAGTTGAAATCTTTATTCATTAAGGATTACAAGAGTCATTTTAACTACTCCAAACTCCGTTCTTCTCATATAGAAGCTCCAGTGGATGCGATTGGTTTCTCTCTGATAATGGGATCTATCATCGATTGGAAATCCTCTATCTCCTCTTATATCCTCCTTATAGAGTGATAGATCGTCATCTTTTTAGTGACTCTAATATTCTTTTTTATGAATCTTGATTATAGGATAGACTACTTGATCACCTTATAAGAAAGTGGTTCTCTTCTACTGTATTTGGAAGTATTGTTTTTTGTACTAGAACCATAAATACTAATATTTGAGATTCAAATAGGATGAAGATCAATAAAGATTGGATGGATGCTAATCGTTTAACAATAGAGTACGAGAAAAGAGTGAAAGAGTTCATCACGTTTGCAAAGGATCACACAAAGGATCCTTCTCAAATCTTTTTTCCATGTTTACGTTGTTGTTATTCTAGACTACTTACTCCAGAGGAGTTGGAAGAACATTTGATATGTCACGGAATAGATCGGAGTTATAGATGTTCGAATAAACATGGATAAAAACAGAATGTAGCTACTGGCTGGGATAAAACTGTGTGTTATGGATCGTCAGATATGAATACAAATATGGATAATGAAGAAGATCGTATGGAGGATGTGATTATAGATGTAAATTATGATGAAAATCGTTTTGAGGAAATGACAAATACAATTAAATATGAACTCCATGATTGCCCAAAATTGTTTGAGAAGATAAAGAGTTGTGCAAAGACGCCATTGTATGCTGCTTGCACTATGTATACAACATTGTCAGTTGTACTGAAGTTGTATAAATTGAAAGCATGAAACGGATAGAGTGATGTCAGTTTTACAGAACTAATTTCTCTCTTGAATGACATGCTCCCGAAGGATAATGTGATCCCAATCTGGACATATGAAGTTAGACGAATGTTACGCTTGATGGGAATGATTTCTGAAAGAATACATGCCTGACCGAAAGACTTTATATTGTTTCTCAAGGAGAAAAAATCACTTACAGAATTCCCAAAGTGTGGTTCTTCTCAATACAAGAAAGATAAATCCAATCCTACAAAAGTTGTATGGTACTTCCCAATAATTACAAGGTTTAGGCATCTATATGTAAGTGAATAAACTGCAAGACAATTGTCGTGGAATGCAGATAAAAGAAATAAAGATGGGTTATTACGTCATCTGGACAACTCTCCTCAATGTAAGAAAATTGATCATGAGTATCCTGAATTTGGAAAATAGCCGAGAAACCTTCGTCTTGCCTTATCTACAGATGGAGTGAATCCTTTTGGTTTTCAAACCAACACTCATAGTACATGTCCTATTATGTTGGTAAATTATAACTTGCCACCATGGTTATGCATGAAGTGGAAATTCATCATGTTATCTATGCTTATATCAGGACCAAAACAACCAGGTAATGATATTGATGTTTATCTGGATCCTTCGATCAAGGATTTGAAGTTATTGTGGGACTCAGGGGTAATGTTGTATGATGCTTATAAAATTGAATACTTCATGTTGAGAGTGATGTTGTATGGGACAATAAATGATTTCCCTACTTATGGAATTTTTCAGGCTATAGCATTAAAGGAACTCAAGGGTGTCTTGTGTGCATTGAATATACATAATAAATTAGGTTGAAACATTCATCAAAATCTGTGTTTCTTGGACATTGTAGATTTCTACCTCGTCGGCATAAGTACCGATCATGGACAACATCCTTCAATGGAAGTTCAAAAAAACTCCCAACAACGTCTCCACTAATAGGTGATTAGCTGTTTGAGAAAGTAAAAGATCTGAACACTATTTTTGGTAAACCATTATCGAAATACCTTATGAAAATCAGTTGGAAAAAGAGATCATTTTTTTTTGAATTACCATACTGGAATTGTTTGTACATCAGACATTTTCTTGATGTGAAGCATGTGGAAAAAAATGTATGTGAAAGTGTTATCGGAATGTTGCAAAATTCCCTGGGAAAAACAATATATGGAATTAAGGCAAGGTTGGACATGGTTGACATGGGAATAAGAGAAGAGTTAGCTGATGTGAAGGTTGAAAATCGAATGTTTCTTCCTCCAGCTGCTTATACACTTTCTAGGTCAGAGAGATATCAGTTTTGCAACTTCTTCAATGATGTAAAGGTTCCATAGGGGTACTCATAAAATATCAAGAACATTGTGTCAATGAATTATTTGAAGTTAAAAGGTTTGAAATCACATGATTTCCATGTTTTGATGAATGATCTAATTCCTATAGATTTACGTTGCATTTTTCCCATGAATGTTCGTCATACATTAACCAAACATTGTTTCTTTTTCAAAGCTATATGTAGCAATGTTTTAGACCCGGGGAAATTTCTAGATATGGAAAAAGAAATTTTCATCATATTATGTGAATTAGAAATGTTATTTCCGCCAACATTCTTTGATATGATGGTTCATTTGATGATTCACATGGTGAGAGAGATTTGACTTTGTGGTCCTGTGCACTATAGATGGATGTATCCTGTTGAACGGTATATGAATATTTTGAAAGGGTATGTCAAAAATTGAATACAGTCATAGGGTTGTATAGTGGAGCGATATATTGTTGAGGAAGCCATTGAATTTTGTACTGAATACCTATCAAATGTGGAAAGCATTGGTCTGCCGAAATCTCGTCACACTGGACGCATTGAGGGTAAGGGAATTTTTGGAAGAGAAGTTGTGACAATCAGGATTACAGATCACGAGCATGCTCATCTTTATGTTTTTTATAATAGTTGGGAGGTTACTCCATATATTGAAACTCACAAAGAAATTCTTAGGTAGTTGAATCCATCGAAGACTGAAAAATGGTTATCAGATACACATAATCACCAGTTTATAGGATGGTTTCAGGACCATTTTTTTATGAAGTTGGAGGAAAATCTGAATTCAATTTCAGAACGACTTCAATGGATAGCCACTGGACCAAGTTTGTATGTATTATCTTATAGTGGTTATTTAATTAATGGTTATAAATTCTATATAGATGAACATGATGAAGATAGTACCATAAAACAGTGGAGTTACACTAGTGGCTGAAGCGATGCATGTTTCTGGTAGTAAGGACAAAAATCCATTTTATTCAAATATGTCATACTTTGGCATTATCAAACTAATATGGGAGTTGGATTACACGACATTCCAATTACTGATTTTTCTATGCAAATGGATTGATAACAACAATGGTGTTAAAATAGATGAATGGGGATTTGTGAAAGTTGATTTTAGTAAAGAAAGGTACAAAGACGAACAGTTTATAATGACATCACAAGTGGTACAAGTTTTTTATGTTCCAGATCCCACAAACTGAAAGTGGTCGATTGTTCTGTTATCGTCCAAAACTACTGAAGGTTCTGATGAAAATTTTGTTGAGGACGATCTTTTTAGTGGTACGTCGCAATCATTTTGGAGCGGTTCCAATGCATATGATGTTTTGTATATTATATTAGACCATAATGAAGGTATTTTGATAGCCGATAGAGGTGTCAAATCCCTTCAACCTTTGAAAAAAGTGAAAGAAAGTTATGTAAACAAGTTATATTTTGTTTGAAATATAGATCCTGTTATCTCATGTTATTATCTTATCATTACTGAATTTATGTAATCTGAATTCACTATTCATCCACTTTTGCAGATAATGACTTCTGCACATTCTGGTGCTCCTAACCTTGAGGCTGAACAAGTCTCTCAAGCAGCTACTGTTCCGGCAGCTGCTACTCCTGCTGCTCCTGAAGCTCATGTTGCTACTGTTGTTTCTCCTGCTGATGCTCCTGCTGCTCCTACAGATGTTTCTGCTGCTGTTCCTCCTGGTGCGTCTCTTATTGCTCCTGCTGCTCCTCCTGTTGCAGCTCCTACTGCTTCTGCTACTCTTGCTGCTCCTCCTGTTGCTCCTGCTGTTGCGGCTCCTACTGCTCTTAGTGTTGAGGTCTAACAACCATCAGAACATTCCATTGATACCATTCTAGATGAACATATAAATGATGTTGATATCGATGAAATGGTCGGGAATGAAGGTCCGACGTCGCAGAAAAAATAGGTGTGTCGTAGTTTGACGGTGTTAGCCAAAATTATTAAGGAAAAAAGAAAAGGCATAAAATTTGAAGTCGGATGGAATGCACAAGGCCAACATGTGAATCCCAACAAGGATATGTTTTGAAGCTACAATGGAGTTTTCACTCAGCAACGCGTGCCGATTGATGTAGATTCATGGCACCATGTTGTGTCCGGGCTGAAGGTTGTGATCTGGGACGAAATTATGGTAACATTATCAATTTATTTCTTTAATTTACTAGCAAATAAAATAATGAAACAATGTCTTACTCTTCTCAATCTCTCGCAGAGTACATTTATAGTAGACGATTCACACATGGATTATATACTAAGGCTTGCAGGAAAGATTCATCGAGGTGTTCGCACTATTTTAACAAGATGCCACCTGAAAGATTATAAAGGTAAAATAAACCCGCACCCACCCATTGTCTACGCTCACCTGATATCCCAAGAAGCATGGGATGCATTTATTTTTCGTTGTGGGGATGATAAGTTTCAAGTACATTGTGGGTGATAATACGTTGTTTGAGGATACCGGTATTCATCAATTTTATTGTCAATATTTCATTTATGAAACAGAAACTCTGTACTGAAAATAAGGAATGCGCATCAAAACCGACATACCCATATCGTAAATCAAGGATGGGATACGCTTCATTAGAAAAGAAAATGGTACGTATTTTAAATTTACAGTAATATTGTTAGGTTCCAATAAACAAATTCATAATTATCTTTCTATATTTATATGTATTTTGATGAGTCTAAAACCAAATGCACTTCCATCCCATGTCATGTGTTATGAAAGGAGGCATGTGTGAACAAAGAAGGGAAGTTAGTAGATGAAATCAAACAGAAAGTGTGGGAAATATGTGTAAGTATGAAACGATGATAAAAAAAATTAAAATTGCTATTACATAAAAATAATTAGTTATTTTCCTATATCCGACAGTCATAGGAATCAGCTACTCCTATAGCTGATACAGACCTATTATCGAAGGCTTTGAAGCAGCCATAAAAATATAGTCGTGTCAAAGGCGCAGGGTTTGGGGTGACACTCCAAGTATATTTTGAGAAGAAGAAAAAAATGGATGATACAGATGAAAAATTGGAACAAATGAGCAAAAAAATAGCAACCCTTGAAGAACAATTACAATGGCAGGGGGAGTTTCTAGCAACTTTTATGGGTGGGAAGCAAAGGTAAGACACAACTTAGGAACAATCACCGCATGAGCATCCCACCCCACCCCCCACCATCTTTGAGGTGAGCCATTCACCTCAAAGAACGGTCTTAGCTGTGGTAATCAATATTCTAATAATTGTTCCCATGAAATATGAATCAGACAAACACTGATAATTTTTCTATACCGATCTTCTACAGGGAGATAATGATTGTGATTTATATCTATCAACACCCACCTATCACCTTGTAGCGAGGGCTACAGTGTTTAATATCCCAGATGCCACACTACAGAATAGACCACTTCCGAAAGATCATCTAAAAGTGACGATTACTATAGCTCATGAGCCAAATGCAGAGCTACCTATTCCACTTGATGATGATGATATTCATACAGTAGAAAAGGATATTAGGACATTCATTTCATGTCCATCACAACTTGTAAGAGTACATGCGGAAAAAGTGGTATTTATTTCCTTTTCTTTTCAAGCTAAACCCTTAACAATTAATGAAAAAAGGATCTGAACCAATGATTGTTGTTATAGATAGAGAAAAGGAAGGGTTGAAAATCGTCGGCTCAAAACCATATAAAGGATCGACCAACTGATCCCAAGGAGCTACTGAAATCACAATAAAACCACATGTTCACTATTCACATTTACTAGCATTGAAGACTCATGTGGATACGAAGCTAAAAGATGGTAATAGTCATATAGTGGTTTCCAAGAGAATATATACAGAGAGGAAAGTCAAGATTTCATTACTGCTGAAAATGTAAATGAAATCCTTGAAAATGGTTGGCTAGGTGTCATAGTTGTAAATGTATATATGAGGTATGTTTCCATGAATTTATTTTCTAAAAGCTGATCTAATGTGCAAATTATGAATAAATGCATTTTATATTGTTGAAATACGCATTTTTGAAAAATAGTTGAAGGATTTTTCCCATGAGCCAAGATTTAGACTTGTTAGTCCTCATATCACATCAACACACCTAACAAAAATAGAGCCATTGAAAAGGGATGCAATAGAGAATAGCTTGCTGAAAACATTTGAACGCAAGATTACAGATGACATACCTTTCCTAATACCAACCATGTAGGGGTAATACTCTATGATTAAATCATATCAATTATATTTTCACTTCTTTTATTACTTATTCCTTTTTGTGTTTTTAGGCAACATTGGTTACTAATTACGGTGAACATGGATACTCCGAAAATTTAATTTCTGGATTCAAAGCAAGGATATCCATCAAACCGACCACACATGATGGAGTTTGTGAATCTATAAGACACTACATCTTACACTTTAGGTCTAAACATCAAGTAATATAATTTATATTATCTTTTACTGAGGATTATGTTATGATAGGGTGGTGTATCATTATCGTCTAAAAAAGGAATGAGGACAGGGGATAAGCATAGGGAGGTGAGAAAGTATTACGTCTGGACAAATATCAGGGTATATATAATAAAATTTCACTATCCAAACACATCTCAGCACAAGTTAGTTATTCTTCTAATGATCAATTTTTTGGCAGTGTCCAAAACAAACAAACGATAATGATTGCGGTTATTATGTTTGTAAATTTATGAAAGAGATCATTTTTCATCAGCAAACTAGTATCCCTAAAGAGGTATTTTAAAAAACAACTACTAGTTCGTTTAAGTTATTTATTAATTATTTTTTTTTATTTTTTTGTAGTACTGCTCTGACTACCGAAAAGCCTTATACTCACAAGAAGATATAGATGTGTTCATAAATGAGTGGGCCTCATACCTGATGGCATATTGTTTACAAATACAATTAACATCTGACTTGGGGACATGTACAATTGGTGGTCAATTTTTAGAGGGGTTAAGGGGATCAAAAGATGAAACATTGTTGTATGTAAATGTTCATTGGAAAATTGTAATTGTTATTAAATAAAATATCCTTTCTCCAATGATTCATTTTCCCATTTTAAAAGATGATATGCACCAACAACATGCAAGAATGCCGAACCACTCAAAGGGTCTCTCTTTCATTTAAAATGGACACAATTTTAATTGAAAACAACAACTGACATATGAAAATCTGACCTAATGCATTATGATTTCCATGATCATTTATATGAAGGATTCACGGGTCCTTGGTGACGTGTAAGAGTCAACTAAACCTCAATCCGAGGCACGGTCTGACCGCTATCACTCAAAAGGTCTCTCTTTTGTTTAAAATTGACACGATTTTAAGTGAAAACAACAACTGACCTACGGAAATATGACCAAACGCATTTTTATTGCCTTAATCAATTATAAGAACGATCCAAGGGTCCTTGGTGATGTGTACGAGTCATCCACGGCTCAATATGAGGCTTGGTGTGCCCGCTATCGCTCAAAGGGTCTCTCTTTTGTTTAAAATGTACACGATATTAAGTGAAAACAACAACTAACCTACCGAAATCCAACCAAACGCATTTGGATTTCCCTGATATTTTATAAGAATGGTCCAATGGTCCTTGGTGATGTGTAGGAGTCATCCTCGCCTCAATCTGAGGCACGGTGTGGCCGGTAACACTCAAAGGGTCTCTCTTTTGTTTAAAATGGACACGATTTTATGTGAAAACAACAACTGACCTACGGAAATCCGACCAAACACATTCAGATTTTCTTGATATTTTATAATAACGATCCAAGGGTCCATGGTGATGTGTAAGATTCATCCTCTCCACAATCTGAGCCACGGTTTGACCGATATCACTCAAAGGGTCTCTCTTTTGTTTAAAATGGACACAATTTTAAGTGAAAACGACAACTGACCTACGGAAATCCGACCAAATGCATTCGGATTGCCTTGATAATTTATAAGAACGATCCAAGTGTCCTTGGTGACGTGTAAGAGTCATCCACGTCTCAATCCAAGGCACGGTGTGGCCGGTAACACTCAAATGGTCTCTCTTTTGTTTAAAATGGACACGATTTTAAGTGAAAACAACAACTGACCTACGGAAATCCGACCAAACACATTCGGATTTCCTTGATATTTTATAACAACGATCCAAGGGTCCTTGGTGATGTGTAAGAGTCATCCTAGCCTCAATATGAGGCACAGTGTGACCGCTATCACTCAAAGGGTCTCTCTTTTGTTTAAAATGGACATGATTTTAAGTGAAAACGACAACTGACCTACAGAAATCCGACCAAACACATTAGGATTGCCTTGATATTTTATATGAACGATACAAGAATCCTTGGTGATGTGTATGAGTCATTCCCACCTCAATCCGAGGCATGGTGTGGCCGGTAACACTCAAAGGGTCTCTCTTTTGTTTAAAATGGACAAGATTTTAAGTGAAAACAACAACTGACCTACGGAAATCTGACCAAATGCATTCTAATTGCCTTGATCTTTTATAAGAACGATCCAAGGGTCCTTTATGACGTGTAAGAGTCATCCTTGCCTCAATTTGAGGAATGGTGTGGCTGGTAACACTCAAAGGGTCTCTCTTTTGTTTAAAATGGACACGATTTTAAGTGAAAACAACAACTGACCTACCGAAATCTGGCCAAACGCATTCATATTGCCTTGATATTTTATAAGAACGATACCAGGGTCCTTGGTGACGTGTAAGAATCATCCCCGCTTCAATCCGAGGCATGGTGTGTCCTCTATCACTCAAAGGGTCTCTCTTTTGTTTAAAATGGACACGATTTTAAGTTAAAACAACAACTGACCAACGGAAATCTGACCAAACGCATTCAGATTGCCTTGATCTTTTATAAGAACGATCCAAGGGTCCTTAGTGACGTGTAAGAGTCAACCAAGCCTCAATATGAGGCATGGTGGGATCGATACCACTCAAATGGTCTCTCTTTGTTTAAAATGGACACGATTTTAAGTGAAAACAACAACATACCTACAGAAATCCGACCAAACACATTCAGATTGCCTTAATATTTTATAAGAACAATCCAAGGGTCCTTGGTGACATGTACGAGTCATCCCCGCCATAATACAAGGCACTTTGTGGCTGGTAACACTCATAGGGTCTCTCTTTTGTTTAAAATGGACATGATTTTAAGTGAAAGCAACAACTGACCAACGAAAATCCGAACAAACGCATTCATATTTCCTTGATCTTTTATAAGAATAATACAAGGGTCCTTGGTGACATGTAAGAGTCATCCCCACCTCAATATGAGGCACGATGTGGCTGGTAACACTCAAAGGGTCTCTCTTTTGTTTAAAATGGACACGATTTTAAGTGAAAACAACAACTGACCTACAGAAATCTGAACAAACACATTCGGATTGCATTGATCTTTTATAAGAACCATATATGTGTTGGCCATATATTAATACATAGTCAAACCCCATTTTTGTTCCATGTTCATGTATTAGTACATGAATATAACGTTATTATACATATGTTATGTTAAAGTATATATATTGGCTGGATATTTTGGAGTATACACCGTTTACTCAAGGTACATGTCCTGTACTATTACATTATTACACATTTCAGGATTCATGGTGGTTTTTCACCCTATATTATTAATTGTGAAAAATTGGAGTCCATATTTAGTATTTATCTATGTATATCTTGATGGTGTAATCATTAAAGTATTTTTTAGTACTTTTAAGAGGTGATTCAAGGGCATCAATTTATGATAGAGCCTTTTTCCTATGTTAATTGAATATGATGGTATCCTAGGAGTGAGGCTTGGTATTCGAACTAGAAGAGGGCCATGATAATGGTTGGAGGAAATGGAATGGGATTTCAATGTTCCTCTAATAGAGTATATTTGGAAAACCCCAAGAAAAAGTGACTAGGATGTGACTTGAGGAGGAAGATAGGTTGGGTGTTCAATTAAACATAGAGTAACTTATGAAGGAAATGGACTTGAGGTCATCTCCCTTATGATAATATCCATATTTGGCTTCTGAGGATATGATATATTAGAGATTGGGTTGTGGGATGTTTTACCACCAAGACATTGACATTGGACCAAGGGTTATTATTAAGATCAAGGACCCAAATGGGGTGACTTGTTTTATGATGACTTAGGGGACCCTAGTAGGTTCAATTATAACTTGTTGTCCCTAGTGAGAATGCATCCATGGGAATGGGTAAATTCAATTATGGGTATTTATTAGGTACCAGAGTCAATGTGTTGAGCTTGTTAGGATTGTAACAACATGGGTCACACTCTTGAGAGTCTATCCATGTTGTCAGGGTGGATTTTTCATATGAAAACTCATAATAATTTATATATATATATAGGATTGTTATAGAGTAATGGATATGAGTTTTTATGAATTAATGGAAATTATCATAGAGTATTAGTGATTTTTGGATAGGTTTATATGTGTTTGAGTCATGTTTTTTAGAGTGATTCTTTATGTGATATTTTATAAAGGGTATTTAAATGGGGGGTCATGGCATGTGATATATCAATGGCCTCATATATATCAAGTCATGGTTGGCCTGGTATACTAGGGTGATCATGTGTTTGGGTCTATGATACTTATGGGTTTATATCTGGATGAAAATGCTCCCATATGGGAGGGTGGATATGCTTATGGGTATTATTCCTTAAATGAGAATACTCTCATAGGGGAGGGATGAGATGTATATAGGTATTATTCCCCAGATGAGAATACAACCATAGGAGTTGGATGAGATTCTTATCGGGAATATTCACTAAATTAAAATAATCCCATAGGGGAGGGCTGAGATGATTATATAGATTATGTATCAAATGAGAATAAACCCATATTGGAGGGTTGATATGCTTATAGGGATTATTATTTGGATGATAATACTCCCATATGGTAAATAATATATGCCTCTTAGTATTATTCCCTAAATAGGGGTACTCCCATAGTACAGGGATGAGATCTTTGTAGGTTTTATGCCTCAAAATTGGAAGAACACATATGGGTGGTCTGAGATACTGTTGAGGGTATTCCCTGGATGAGAAAACTCCCATAAGTGGATATCTATTATGGAGTATAAATAAAACTCACATATTGGAGGTCAATGATAAATATGTATATAGTGGGGAGACCATGGTATATTATATGTTTTTTGTGGTTCTTATGATGTACTCAGAGAAACCCTAACATTGGATGAAGTAGGTATGGTTGATCAAGCATTAATACTTGAGGATCAATGTGTCTTGATGTAGATGGGGTAGGACTTAGTCAAACTATATTTTTATAATGTCAACACGATCCTTGTGACATGCTTGGTAAAAGTTCAGAACTTGGAAAATTAATTTTGGTTTAATCATGGTCATGGATTTGAGGATCAATGATTATTTTTTAATTAGTTTTATTCCAGTTATTTCTCAACTAGGTTGTTCATATTGCCTAATCATGCACTTACAATAGCCTATTGCATGTTTATTATTGGGGGTTTATTAATGATATTCATCCCCCCCCCATGTATGTGCACCTCAGTGTGTGTACAAACCTTATAACTTCTTTGAGGTTGAGAACATGATGCATAGTGGATAGAGAAAATTCCAAAGATTTATGTATTGATAAAACACACCCATGTGGAGCCATAAGATTGAACTGGAGTAGGATTATAAGCTTTTGGAGAATGTTTGTATTGTAAAGATAATATTTTTTTTAATATTATTTTACTTTTATTTATTTATTAATTCATGTATGTGTTTTTTACCCGGTGGATGGCCAATTGATGTGTATAGAATGACTATTTCAGTTGTATCTGAAATTTCATTTAATTATATTACGTTTAGTTTAATTATTCTATTGACTCTATTGTGTACGATGAATGGTAATTTTCTTTTTATTGTGAACTCTAATAGGGATTTATTGTATACTTGGACACCAATCCACCCCCCTGGACACCAATCCACCCACTGGACACCCCCCACCCCCTGTAAACCCCCCCCCCCCCCCCGAATCCTTGGAGACCAGCCCACCCCCTGGAAAGCCCCCCAGACACCCCCTACCCCCCTTGGACTGCCACCCCCAACCCTTGAACATCCCCCAAACCCCCTAAATTCTGAATTTAATTCTTTATGTACTTAATTATCTTATGAATTATGTGTTAATGGTGTATGTGTATACTTGTTGTATGGGTATACTTGGTCTAATTAGCTTATGATTTATGAGTTAATTTTGTATGGGTATAGTTGCTTTAATTAGCTTATTGATTTGGTGATTTTTTTTGCAGGTGTTTGGGTGTGCTGCCATAGATTTATGGTATCAGGAAAGAGGTAATTTATCAGCGCTCTTTTAGCGCTGATAAATCGTTCTTTTATCAGCACTAAAAAAGAGCTGATAAACTACACCTTTATCACCGATAAAAAAGCACTGATAAAAGATGAGTTTATCAGCGCTAAAGGAGCGCTGATAAAACACTCATTTATCAGTGCTCATTTATCACTCATAAAGGGTTGTTTTATCAGCGCTCTTTTAGTGCTGATAAATTCTACCTTTATCAGCGCTTGTTTAGCGCTGATAAAGGGTTGTTTTATCAGTGCTTTTTTTAGCACTGATAAAGTAACCCTTTATCAGTGACGAGCTTTACAGAGCTTTTTTAGCGCTGCTAAATCCCGTTTTTAGCGCTGTTAATTCCAGTATTTGTATTAGTGCTAGTGGATTAGGTGAACCCCAAAAAATAATGAGTTTTTTTACTCATCAAGGAATTAACAAAAAAAATACCTTCTTTTCTTGTCTGAATATTTATTGCAATTCATATCTTGAGAATGTTGTGTGAGCCTAGAATGAGATTTTGATGTCCATATCTAATAACATTTTGTTTCTCAAAAGTAAAATCATTACATTGATCGCCACATTCAATATTTTCATGATTGTTTCTAGTTCCATCCATTGAATAAAAAAACTATAGTGTGGGAAATAATAATCATAATGGAAAATCAGATAATCAAGAAAATAATTTATAAGATGTTTAAAAAAAGAAATCTTATTTTTAATATATGAAAACATAGGTTTAACCTAGGTCTTACTTGATCTTTAGTAAAACCATATGACGTTATACTATACTTTAACTTATCTCTAGGTTTCTCACTAATGTGGTCTCACCATGTTTTGAAAATTTTATCTATGTCTTTATCTCATGTAATCTATAGATACCCATGCCTTTAATAAATATATATAACATATTATTATACAAATATTAATTATATAACATTTTGATCATTGGAATAATCATATAGGTCTGTTATATTTGGAAACATGGACACATAAATTTTTTTTATAAGAGTCTCTAATTAAATTCTTCATAACACACACCCTTTATAGACATATCATAATTAATATGATTATTCATAACATGGTGAAATTATAATAATAGGTGAGCTCAAATCATAAGTAATGGTAAACTAGAATGATAATAAATATTGCATAAGAATAAAATATGGATAAGTTTACAATAACATAAGCTTAACATTTGAAAACAATACCCTGCATATGAATGATCATAATCATGAGTAATGTCTTCTTTCTTGGTAGTTCACAAGACACGACTCATAAAATAGTGACAGAAAATGATCCATGAAACCATAACATTTTCATAATACATAGAATTGTGGCATACACATAATCGTATAAAATTATTTCCATGGTAGTCAAGTCTTATTGTAAAATGAGTTCACTCCCCAAACCATTGTAGTAATCAAGGTTCACTACGAAGACTATCATAATAGATTTTGTTGAACCCCAAACCATTGTAGTAAGAAGGTTCACTCCCAAGACTCCAATAGAGGAAAATTCCTTTATTTAACTATGATCACTCCTCAATAGAGTCTTGTTTATCTCATTAGATGTGTATCTTTACTCAATGCATTATTGGGCTACATAATTTCAATTTCACCCATCAATTTATGAAAAGTATACAAATCTTTGTCATAAGATCTAAAAACATTCATCATATCAGAACCTAGGAAAATAAATGGGTTTTACAAACATTTAATCATAGAATAAAACATGTAAATTAAAGTGGTTTCATAAACATTTCATCGTTTCACTATAGTGTATCTCATTGAAAATGAATGGGATTCATGAAAATCTTCAAACTATTAACATAAAATACCTAATGGAGGAATAATGATGGAATCCTTGTAAAATTTATCTAAAAAATAATTAGGTAAACCAAGATTTTTTATCATTGATGAATATAAAATCCATTATTAGATAAGAAAAATATTCTTGTGGAAATTACCCTTTCAACATTCAATATAACTCTTCAAAAAATTAGAATTCAAAAAATATTATCAAAATAATTTTATTTGAAAATAAAATTGCAAAAAATATATGATGATTTAGAATATTGATTTTTCATTATTTTAGTAAATTATTTCCATTATGTATAAGTTAAAAGAAAATGTTCCCTCTATTTTTTTATAAAAATACAAAAAAGTACCTTGATTTGAAAATAAATTGAAGATTAATTTAAAAACATTTTTTAAAAAATAAAAAAAAATTATGAAAATTTCATTATGAATTCATTATAGAATTGTAAAAACCCTCTTTAAAACATTTTTAGAAAATATGGATATGAAATAGAAGGGTTTTTCGACCGAAGAGAGAAATAAATATGAAATTCCTTAAAAATATTATTTTTTATCTAGAGTAAATAAAGAGAGAAAAATAAAATAGAAACATTTATCTTAATTAAATGGACCATGAAGAATAAAATTAATCATTTTATTTATAGATAGATCATAATAATTCATCATCAAAAACTTAATCATAAAAAATACCGATAATCTATGAGGTTATAAGATAAAACCCTAACCTATTTGATATCATATGAATCATATGAACCACGAAACAAGGAACTATATATAGATATTTAATTCATAATAAATTTCCTATCATGAATCATAAAAGAAAATCATTTTCATTATATAAACTATATAAAAAACACAACTGGTGAATATGACATCTGTCTCATAGAAACAAAAGGGAGATTAATGCACCTTTCCATAGGTCTTAATTACATCATATGTGTTCGAACATCCTATATATTAAATGTGGATTTATTATATACCAATTAAAAACCATGTTAAAATATATAATACCATATATATAATATCCCCAAACCCAAAATTTTACACCCTGACCCCCTGGGGTCCAACCCATGACTACCCTAATCCTTCCTCAAATTGTCCAGGGGTTGGTGACCAACCCCGGGTAGGAATATCCCACAAATGGGATGAATTATCCCAATGTACCTATAAGTTTCCATACATATCTGAGCGCAAAAAATGTTGAAATTTAAAACAAATGAAACCAATGAATGCATACATCTATAATCCCATAACCAAAGTATGATAGTAAATTAAAAAAATTAAAAAGGTGAAAAATACAAGACAAACCAAAACTACAAATAATACAACATACTCAAAGGGTGAAGAATAAGATCAAATGAAAACTCCTAGTAAACACCTTAGTCTCTAAAGATAAAGTTAATCCTTATATACTCAGTGCCCTCCCTGGACACCATCAAAAGGGCCATCATCTGCACAAGAAATGACACATGCAGGTAGAGCTCATGCATGGGTGAGTATAGAAATTCCCAATAGGCAATCCCTAAAATACTAAACATGAAGAATAAAGTACAATTATTTCCATTTGAAGATATAATGTTCAATTCATAACCATATAAAAACCAGCATATACTCGGTATGGACATCGCGCTACTATTTGGTCACAACCAACTTCCATCCACAGTATTCTTCTCGAAGTAATGATTGTTACAGGAGAATCCACTCCACTATCCATGACAACATTGGAGTCACTCATTCAAGAGGTTATAATCATTGGGTCCCACCAGTAAAATCTCACTAGTCATAGAATACATGAATACTTAGATAGGGGGTCAAACCTAGAATTATTGGGGGACCCCACCAACCAAATCTAGATAAAACTACTATATAGGGTATCATATGACAATGATACTCACCAAACCGATCAATGTGTCTAAATAGATAGAGGATCAACACCCTGATGAAGGTGGTCACGTTGATTCCACAAAACCCACCTATGTTATTTGTATAGATAATATTTTCATAATTATTTATATGTTTTTCTATAATTTAATCCCTTCCAATTAGTCAATTTGAGTTTATTTTCTTCATTTTAGAATTTTGGTTGATTTTTAATCTAAAATGTGAAAATTGTTTAATTCAAGAATTACTTTAGATTTTAATCCCAAGGATATTCTAGTCATAACTCTATGAATATTATTTCAATTTGAGTGATTATTTTCTTTTATTGTTCATTCATTTATGGGATTCAACTTTTTCTTCTAGACCAAGAGCTGATTCCAACATCTAAAGGCCCGAAAAGAATCAATTGACCAACAAAATTGCTTGGGTAGTCAACATGGACCCCATATCAAGATGTGAGGCATAAATCAGGATAAAAAACACCAATTGAGGTGATCCTATCTGGATATGAAAGAGTAATCATAGGATATTTATAAAATATAATTCCATTGAGTTATGGAATCATTAAGGTGGACTTTGAATAGATTAAATTGAAGGAATATTTCTAGAATTCTCAGCCTGAAAAAGTCACACTGATTATTAATTCAATAAATTTCTCTAGATGCATCCCATTAATGAGAAATTTTGAGGGAATATAATAAATTAAATTTTGATAATCTTATAATGAGGGACTCTAGGTTGATTATAACATATGGTGTAAAAAATAAGAGAAAAAAATCGGAGGACAGATTCTACTATACCACTTTACTTCTTTTATTTTCTCTATTTATCTTTATTTTATTAATTCCTTATTCATCCAAATTCATATCAGTTACCCTTACCATGGAAGGATAAAAATTTGAATAATTATAGAAGTTTTGGTTTTCTATTTTTTAATGCCTGATTTCTTGGATTTAATGTAATGAATTCTATTTCTCTCTTTTGTAACATTGTTTTAAATTTCATACATCGGTTTTTATATCAAGTGTAATTGTGTTTGGTTTTTATTTATTGATTGATTTAATTTGATTTTGTTAATGATCATTATCCCCCTATAATAGGATCTGTTTTATACACAATGGAATAGACTGGGGCTTAGGGCTGAAGTATTATATAATCGCCAGTATGTGCGAAAGGGGCAGTTGATGTTTTTGATGTTTTGGGATTAACAAGACCTGATCGGGTATTTCCTAAGTCAATTGTGAATATTTTCTACAAATACCTTTTATATAAAAGTATATTTAACAATATATAGATCTATAGATGTTTTTCTCTCACCATCATTATTTCACCAAAAGAGTGAGAGGAAACAATCTTGGAATCTCAGTTAAAACAGTATTGTCAAAGAAGATTGAATATAATAGAAAAAGGATATCATTGTAATTAGAAAATTGAACCCAACTTGAACACCCTTATCATATAAGTGTTTTTAATCAATTTAGTTTTCAATTTCATTCCAATCATTTTTCTAATTTATTTCATTTATTTCATTCAAAACCAAACATTTCAAAAAACGTTAACTTTTTTTTCTAATTAAATGGTGAAAAATTATTTTTTGTGCACTCCTCTTCAAGATACTACAACAATTTAGTCCATATACTATACTTATGTAATATAAAAAATGGTTTTTCAATTCCCATGATACATGTACATCTATTATAAATATGATAGAGGATCACATTATTGTCTCATAGAGGAACACCACACACTCTATTTTAGAATCATCCTCTAGAGGGGATCAAAATATATTGATAACAATGTAATGTAGGATTTTACCCTTGCGGTAATGGACCAAGGGAACAAACACAAATGAAACTAGTATAGAATAAGGAAACTAAGGGGTAAAATTACCCATAAATTTGATACACTTTGTTTATTATGGGTACATGGTGTGTCCAGTTATCCCCAAGTCTACCTATGTGGTAACACCTCAAAAGGAATTTAAACCTCCACATACAAAGAGTTTGAGTGAAACATATGGAATACAGAGGTCATCTAACACCCTACCTATATCATTTGGCATTGTCGATGTATCTCTACTTGTGACCATGTATGGGAACATGGATTTTTTGAGTACAATGAATGGATAATCCCATCAACTCCAGGATATTCCATTGTACCCTTTATGGTAATTTTTGAGCCTCTAGGTAAAGGTCACATGGAGTGTGACCAGGTCACATGACGTGTGGTATTTAATTTATCAATATACCCTATCTCCCTAGTTAGGGGTCCCACATAGAGTGTAATCCCAAAATATACACCTTATACCATATGATTTTTTAGATCCCTCAGGATCTCTTCCACATCATACTGCACATCCCCAAAACAACCTCCTTTGCTAAAACCTATTGTTTAGAGGTCGCCTGAGCATTTCCATCATCACTAGCTGGAATCAAGGATCAGATCAGATCGGAAAATAATTTATCAAATCAATATATCACTGTGTGACAAAACAAAGAAGACCATAAACTGAAAATTTATTTTGATCCACTTTTGATAACCCACCATTTTCATTACACATTGATCATAGGATTTATCATCAACCACTCCCATGGTATTGATCTTTTAAACTAAATGGTGGACATTCAATAATATATTACCCATTATTCATTGAACCAATGGAAAAAAGAAATACCCATGATGAATGTATGATTAAATGGTGGAGAAAACCACAAGACATAAAACATGAGGAAAAACCTTGGCCTTTTTTCCTTTGGCATCGACCTGTTTTCATAGAAAATGATAGATGAAGAGAATAATCAATAAAATGAACAAAAAAATTCATCAATTAAATTTAAAATACATAAATCAACACTTTTTATGGAATTGATCCTAGTTTGATTGAGATAAAATTATGCAAATGAAATTAATTAATAAAACATATTATTTGGATTTTGGATTTATTGTTAATGAGGAATGATTCTTCATTTCTATTGTTCATGAGATCTATAAATCCATTGGAACAATGATCCTCAATCTATTCATGATCTACCCTCATTCTCTAATAATGCTTTCAAAATATTCTCTAGGTATCTAGGGTTTATTGGCCATCCCAGAGAAAAATCCAAAAATATATATTTAAATAGGATATGGGTTGTTGTTTCCAATAAAATAATTAAATCATTTTATTATATTATTTTATTATTTTCGCACCCACAAAAACTTTTTCACAAATACTGTGTGTTGAAAATTATTATGTCACACCTTGGGTAAAACACACATTCTAAACTCAATAGTGCCCTCATATTACTAATGTGGGACCCTATTTGGGATTTATTCTACATTTTCAAGAAAAATTAATTTGTTTGATATTTAATATATTTCAAGTATTTAAAATATTTTTTCTATGAACACAGTGCCTCGGAATCACAATCTATATTAGCATCCAATATTGGAAATATTCCCAATAATATTAAAAAAATAAAACGTGAAAAATTGAGTTCATTTCATTCTCCTCATTGTAGGGATTTTAATACTAAAAAGATAAAATCCTACTCATAAATATGAGGGTACTAGGATCGCATCTGGGTCTCCTGCTCCCAGGTTCTCTCCTAAAGATTACTACGCTTCCCTAAGACATGCACTATAGGGAATATATCTCCCATGAGGTATCCTCTCCTACTGATCCTTGATCTCCAAAAGGTACCCAAAAAGGTAGATTTATCCTCAATGTATGGATCTTCCGAGTCAATAACATGAGATGGGTCATACATATATATACTAAGATACAACACATGAATGATAATGTGTACCCATTCCAACTATGGTGGTAGGGCTGCAAGGTATTCCACCTCACTAAATCTAAGTACTATCTAGGAAGGACCAATTAATCTCATAGATAACAAACTATCCCATCCAAACCTCTAAAATCCACATTGAGGTGAGACACTCTAGAACACATGGTATCTATCCTCAAACTCAAGAGGTCTCCATTGTATGTTCATATAATATTGTTAATGGATATATGTTGAACTCATCCTCTCCTAGATGACTAAAACCATCTTGATAATAGCTCATACAAATTCGGTTACCATAAGTACCGACTCTATGGGATCAGTCCTGCAAAGTGATGACCTATAGGGTCACCCATAAAATCCTCGAATGGTGGCATAGAAATGGTGGAAGTGTATCTTTTTTTGTATTGAAACTCTACATATTCTAGGTAATCCTCCCAACTACAGCCAATGTCTAACATGTAATCGCACAATACTTCTTGCATGTACTAAATGATCTTCTTATTATGGTCGTTATTATAGAATTGAAACATTATTCTTATGGGTAACTGATTCCCAAAGAAATATAGTAATCCAATACATAATTGTAACTTGAATAGAGAATAACTATATTAAATGATCATCAAGGTAACTCATTGTAGTGTTATTTTCTCCTCAACATTAAGGCATGTAAATCCCTCAACCTAAATCTTCTCTTGAATGGATTAGAAATTGGTCAAATCGGTTTGTCAGTTTATGATCACCCAAATGGAATCGTTCCCTTGGACGTATGGGGTAACTCCATTATGATGTCCATGTATTTTTCATCCCACTTCCACTCTAGAAACTAAATGGGTTGGACCAATACCACATGAACTTGGTGCTCAATATTTACATGTATAAATGTGAGGAATCTAGAGACCAACTCTACAACACAATTCTTTATGCCTGCACACCAAGATAGATTTCATTTGTCCTGTACATATCTATCACTCATGGATGTATCACTAAATGGAAATTAAGAAACACAAATATCACCTCATCTAACAACATCTAAGGTACCATTATCCACCCTTTGGAGAGGATAATATTCTCTCCACATTCATAATATCCACTAGGAGCATATTTGGTGGATATTTGATTATGTAATGTCACATAGTCAGTATAAACACAATGAGAATCCATGAAATACTATAAATGTTGTCGTTTAATAACCATCAACTGTATATATGAAGCACTATACATTTCCATGAAGGACATCTACAATGAGGATAACTGCTCTGACGCATCAGCTAATAAATAGGAACAGGATATCCTACTAAGAGTGCCTTCCACCAAGTTCCCCTTCCAACGAGTATAGGTAATCTCAATGTCATAGTCCTGGAGGAACTGTAGCCCTCACCTCTATATCATGTTAATATCATTATGATGAAGTAAATATATTTTTGGTAAGAGTATATGATAGACCACTCCCCCATTAGGTAGTGTCGCAACATCTTTAGTGAAAAAACTACCATTGCCAACTCAAGATTGGGGGTAATATAATTCTGATCATTTGGTCTTAAATGACATGACTATAGGCAATCACCACCTACCTCTATATCAAAACCCAACCAAGGCTAGTCCTTGAAGCATCACTGACCACTACAAACTCAACATCATGCAGTTGAAATCTGAAGATGGGAGTTCTCATTAACCTCTACCTAATATTAGGAAATAAGTAATATAACCTTTCAGTACAGAAAAAAAGGATACCCCATTCATGTAAATTATTTGATGGGTTCACCCACTCTATTGAAATTGTGTAAAAACCTTCCATGTATCCTTCCACCCCAAGGAATCTCCACACCTCGGTAACAATCTTGTTTGGATCCCAAGAAACCATTTCCCCAAACTTTTCAAGTTCCACTAATACTCCAACCTCTGAGATGAATTTTCATATAATGTGGAACTCTTGAATCAATAAATGATATTTTGAGAGATTTTTATAAAGCTAGTGCTCTTGGAGAATGTCCAGAACCATCCCCATGTTTCTCATCAGCTCCTCCTTAGACATCAAGTACACTAGGATATCATCAATCATGACTACCACATACTGTCATGACCCCATCCCCACAAAGAGTACCCCTCCTGGGCCGAAAATGTGATAAGGGAGATAATGAAGCCCGAGTCCCACCTCTAGTAGGCCTCGGGTTGGTGACTAGCACCGAGGGTATAGAAAATACAAAAATGGGAGGCATTACCCTCTAAGAGAACACATGGGGAAGAGAGAGATGAGATAGACACCAACCAACTCCAAATCAACCAGTAAGATAAGAGAAATCCCAAGTACACATATGAAATGTCATGAAAAACTACTACAACTGAAAGGGGAAAAACTAAAAGTACCCAAAAGAAAGTAAAATAGCAGCAACTATAAGCCCAAACAGCTCTTGCAACAACAAGCTAGTAGTAACCAGACTGATCTCCAACCTGCTTCAAGTGAGCTGGAAAATAGTTTATATATACATAGGGTGAGTATAACAGTATACTCAGTCGGATCCTCCCCGAAGCCTCTCTTGAAAAAGTAAAGAAAGCATGATAAATCACAGTGAACAACGAGTGAAACTAACTCGTCCTCTAAACAGGTATACTAAGCTCCTAGCCTCACCATGGCTACTCTCACCAATTAATGCATACAAGAGTATATTATATAATAAAGAATATCAAGTGTACCCCGCCACTACATTCCCACTGGTTTTCCGCTCTTCCCCAACATCGCACGTCCTAAAAATCTCTCTCCAAAAAGTCTTGCCCATAGACGCCTGGGAGAAGCACCACAACAAGCACCTCATGCAAAAAAACCACTACGTACACTTAAACAAAGTATCCTAGTAGTTTCTGGGAGCCACCACAGCTCACATAACATGTAACACAGATCGGGTATTATACCTCATGCCATTACAGCCCATACAACGAGTAAGGATCCTCAAGCCATCACAGCCTATAAACGTTAAACATATTGCAGTCCATAGAAAACTATATCCATAATATATGTGTGTGAATAACCACAAGCCATTACATCCCTCTACACGCATATATGGGGAAAACTAACCATTTTACCTACCAACACAAGCAACTACCAAGAGAAGAGATTGGGTCCAAAGGGGGTTGTCAGCCATTCATCATCCCATCAGAATTTTGGGGAAAACACCCCCCATGGCTCAGAATCCATTGGGTGTTAGTTTCCCTTACTGACAAGGTGGAGTAGCGTATAGAAACACAAAAAGTACAGAATATACTATACCTCACAACCACACTATGGGAATAACCTAGTCTTAGACTCAACTTCAGCTAATGTATCTTAGACTCTGGGCTGCTACTTCCAAGACTAGGTATCATACATGCCCATAACCATTTAAAGAGATTTAATACATTATTTCATTCCCTTTTTATCAGTTTCACTTTACATTAATTAATTCTTTAAACATTAATTAACCAATAACAATTCCACATTAAATTTCATTCTCATCACACACAAAGTCCACTATCCCTTTAAAATTATAACCTCATCATTATGTTCCAGCAAAATCCAAACCCCATGGGTTAACACCATTTATTCAATTATTCATTTATAGCATTACTTTCCCTTAATCCTATGAATTCTAAAAAAACATTCTATGCTACTAAACACAAGGGGGATCAACACAGTGAGTAGATGAACTACCTGTTGAGTCTTTTCCGCCTATTGCAAGAGTGTAGACCCATTATCCATTGATAAGATAAACACAGAAATCATGTGTCATACCTCATGTGTCTTCACCTCTTACAAAAGAAAGGTAAGAAATACCAGCTTCCTTGAGCTGTGGGAAAAAAATAAAGCATATTATCAACCAATAAGAAAGAGCAAGCATCCAATAATCACATCCATCCCATTCCATCATCTCTGATGTCCTCCCTGACACCCACATGTATAAACAGATGCATCTCGCCACTCTAGGCATCATCGGCTGCCACAACCAAAGGTCTCTATGCCCCCACATATCACAACATCCCTCCATTCTCACATCACAACACAAACAGCATGAAAACGAACATCTTAACAATTGGGATCTTGGACCTCTAACAGTCAAGAGGGTAACTCAGAACACTTCAAGGAGTTATCAAACTATCAGTTATTTAATCCATCTTGAATTAACCAATTTATTATTCCTAGGCTCCAAATTCGAGAAACCTATTCAGGAAGCTATCGAAAATAATTAAACATGCTTACTGCACCAACTTTATTAGCATCAATTTACAATAAGGAGAACTAGATTAATTTATATTCCTCTTTAAATTCTAACCAAAAAATTATCAATTAATTGATGATTACATTCATTACCAATTTCCATCAATAATGAATAGCTAAAAAAATCATGAAGAGATACCACACTATCTAGAAAAACAAGAGGCAATAACATATGATCAATAACAATTTATTTATCTGGTTTAAATGTCTATTATGTCAATTCCATTGTCATCCAATGGGATAAAACATTCTAATGATACAGTTTCACATAAAATAAGAGAGGATAAATGAATCCCCTACCTCAAACAGTTCTTAATGTTCATTATATACACAATGGGTCACGATCCTCCTCTCGCGACAACTGCATCCACTCGAGGATGCCATGGTTCGAACGCACCAACCGAACCCCAAGAAAACTCCATTAGATGCAAGGATATTACATTATATAATAATTTAGAGGAGAAACATGAGAAGATGAATCCCAAAAGAATGAAGATAAAACATACCTTATATTGAAGATTGATCAATACTACTTGGTTACACAGAAACAGGGGGTAAACTTGCAGCAAGAAGGACGTTGAGGAAACTAATCCACTGGGAAAGGTTTGATCTAACGATTCTTATGGGAATTAAGTAAAGGTTTGAGTGACCTGAACCAGAGAACAAGGACGAAGAACAAGGGAGGAAGATATCTTGTTCCTTTTTAATATTTAACAGAGCAATAGTTTTAAATACGCGTAATTTCCCATTAAAAGAGGATTGTATTAAACCACATGGTTTAACCAAGTAAAAACATCTTGATCCTTAGGAATAATTAATATAGGAGTTATGGAATTTGAATCGGCCTTAAAATCCTTAAAATAAGGATTTAAATTCATTTTATGTCAAAGGAAATGTCAAAGGGGAGAAACTGTAGGAAGCTGGAAACACTTTTCATGAACTCAAAATTTGGAAAAGGAAAAACAATATTCATGAACCTCACCATTAGAACCTCACCGATAGAACACTATTCATGAACCTCACCATTAGAACACTGTTCATGAACCTCACCATTATAACCTCACCATTAGAACCTCACCGATAGAACACTATTCAAGAACCTCACCGTTAGAACACTGTTCATGAACCTCACCGTTAGAATGCTTTTCATGAACCTCATCATTAGAAAACTATACATGAACCTCACCATTAGAACCTCACTGATAAAACCTCACTGACAAAACACTATTCATAAACCTCACTGTTATAACATTGTTCATGAACCTCACCATTAGAACACTATTCATGAACCTCACCGTTAGAACACTGTTCATGAACCTCACCATTAGAACCTCACTGATAGAACATTATACACCTACCATTCTAGAAACAAAGATTATAGAACTCAAAAAATTGTAAAAGGAAAGAGAGGTTACCGTTATAGGTTACCGATAGACTATTCACTGATGGAAATGTTCATAGAATTGGAAATTTGGAAAAGGAAAGAGAGGTTACTATTAGAGGTTATTGATAGAACTGTACACTGATCGAACTGTTCACAGAACTCAAAATTTGGAAATGGAAAGATATGTTGTTGTTAGAGGTTACTGATAGAACTGTTCACTGATGGAAATTTTCAAAGAATTAGAAATTTGGAAAAGGAAAGAGAGGTTATCATTAGAGGTTACTGATATTACTGTTCACTGATTGAACTGTTCATAGAATTTGAAATCTGGAAAAGGAAAGAGAGGTTACTATTAGAGGTTACCGATATACTGTTCACTGATGGAACTATTAATAGAATTGGAAATTTAGCAAAGGAAAGAGATGTTACCGTTTGAGGTTACCGATAGAACTATTCACTGATGGAACTGTTCATAGAATTGGAAATTTGGAAAAGAAAAGTGAGGTTACCATTAGAGGTTACTGATAGAACTGTTCACTGATGGAACTATTCACATAACTCAAAATTTGGCAATGGAAAGAGAGGTTACTGTTAGACCTCACTGTTGGCACTGTTCATAGAAGGTTACCAATTCACTTTTGACAACTGTCTACCATTTGAAATTTTCATCGAGGGTCACCAATGCAACTGTTCATAGAAAGGGAAAATTGGCAAAGTGTTGGGGAATAGTCACCTTGACATCCCGGAACACATCAAACACCATATTTTCACAATGGAATGGACATGAGAGGTTCGAGCCATTACATCAAATACCTCTCAAAACATTCTGATCCTCAAGAATTCAAAACCCACCTAAAGTGAAAATGAAATGGGGTCTGAACAACCACCCATTGAGATACCACTCAAAAGAGAGTAAGCCATAAACGAAAAAAAGGGATCTATCTCATAAACATGAAAGGTTTATAACCAAAAAGGAAACATCAATACATGAATAGAGTTAAACATCAAACAACTCGGGGTACTGAGCACGTATCTATGACTCACGTTCCCAGGTAATCTCCTCCATGCCACCGTGTCACCACAAGTCATGAATCAAGGGGATATAACGCTCATGCAACACCTTCTCCTTATGGTCTTGGATCTCCACAAGTCGCTCCTCAAAGGTTACATCATCATAAACATCAATCTCTCCCCAATGATGACATGAGAGTCATCATGAAGATAACGACAGAGCTGTGATACATGGAAAACATCATGTATCTAACTCATCTGCAGGGGAAGTGCAACTCGGTATGCCACATCTCCAACACGAGCTAACACCTCAAAAGGCCCAACAAGGTGGGGAGAAATCTTACTCCCATGATCAAACCTTTGCTGCCCACGACAAGGAGTTACCTTCAGAAATACATGATCACCAAAATTAAACTATACGGCTCTTCTTATTTGATCAACATATGATTTCTGATGATCTTGCACTGTCTTCATCCTCTCACGAATCACCTGAAAAATCTCTATCGTATTCTGCACTAGTTCTTGTCCGAGAATTGAAAACTCGCTGGCCCCAGTCCAGCACAACAAAGAACGGAAAGGTCAGCCATACAAGGCTTCAAATGGTGCCATATCGATGGTGGAGTGAAAACTATTGTTGTAAGTGAACGCCGCCAAGGGTAAGTGCATCATCAATGAACCTCTAAAATCCATGACACAAGAGCGTAATATGTTTTCATGATTCTGGATGGTTCTCTCTTTCTGACCATCCATTTGAGGATGTAAAGCAGTGCTAAGGAAGATTTGAGAACCAAAAGCATGCCGGAGACCTCTCCACACCCTGGATGTAAAACAGGGATCTCGATCCAAAATGATCGTCCTAGAGACTCCATGAAGTCTCACCACCTTTTCTAGATACTACCTCGACAAAACATCCACTGAGATCCACTCTATGATCGCTATGAAGTTGGAAGATTTTTTTAAATGATCCACAACCACCAAAATACCATAATTTCCTCACATATCTCAAGGTAAACCAGTAAAAAATTCTATTGAGACTTCCACCCACTTCCACTTAGGAATATCTAATGGATGTAGAAGACCAGTAGGAACACGGTTTTTGTCCTTCACCTTCTTCTAGACCAAACATTGAGACACAAACTCTACAACTGAACGCTTCATCTCAGGACACCAAAACTGGCTCCTCAAGGCTCAGTACATCTTTGTCACACCAGGATGAACCGATAATGTCGAACTATGAAACTCTTTGAGAACCATCTTGCACATTTTCAAAGGAAAAAAAATCCTTACGTGATACAACACTCAGTGTTGTTCATCCTCAGACCACCCATAAGGGGCCTCGTCGTAACCAAATCGGTCTCTCCAGACCTCCACCTCTAGATCCCCAAAATGGGAATCTTCCAACTTTTTCACCAAGGATGACTATACTGTTATCCGAAAAAGGAAACCTCTACACCCAAATTCTCCTATATCAAGATGTAATGATGACAGTTCTTCCATTACTCTCGAGGAATCGCCGGATTCACACACAGCATAACTACGTGACTTTCGAATCAGCGCATCAGCTACAACATTCCCCTTTCTAGGTGTATGTGATATCTCTAAGTCATATTCCTATAAATTCTCCATCCACAGACCCTGTCATAAGTTCATGTCACACTGGGAGAAAACATACCTCAAACTCTTATGATCGGTGAAAACAACAAACCACCCACCAATGAGTTAATGTATACATAACATTAGAGAAAACACCATGGATTCTAACTCTACATCGTGAGTGGCATAGTTACATTCACGGTGATGTAACTGCCGAGACCCATAAGAAACAAATAATCTTTTCTACATCAGAACATAACCCAACCCCAGATGCGAAGCTTCGTAGAAAACATCAAATTGAACTCCCTCAGCTGGAAGACAATGAACTAGAGCACCTTCTAACTTCTCCTTTAGATACTCTAAAGATGCCTGACACTAATCAGTCCATATGAATTCCTGATTCTTCCTGGTCAAATTTGTCAGAGGAGTCGCAACTCATGAAAAATCGGCTACGAACCTGTTGTAGTAGCCTATGAGACCAAGGAAACTTTGCACCTCCGACGCTGTCTTGGGGGCTTCCCAAAACACAATAACTTCTATCTTCAATAGATCCATAGATACTACAGGATGGGACACAAAACGCAACAAGAAACTGACTTCTTGAACCGAAAACTCACAGTTCGACAACTTCCCAAATAGCTGATGTTGACGGAGAACTCTCAAAACGACGTGTAGATGATCTTCATGCTCCTCCTCAGATGTGGTGAACACAAGGATTTCGTCAATTAAAACCGCCACTAAATTGTCCAGGAACTCACATAACACAGCATTAATCAATCCCATGAGCATAGATGGAGCATTCGTCATGTTTAATGACATTACAATGAACTCATAATTCCCATGACGATAATGGAAAGCAGTCTTCGGGATATCCTCATCCTTTACATGCATCTGATGATATCTTGACCACAAGTCGATCTTTGAGAACCAACATGCACCCTTAAGTTTATCTAATAAATCATCAATCCATGGAATAGGATATCGTTTATTTATTATCACTTTGTTTAAGCGATGATAATTGACACACAACCGCACACTTCCATCAGCCTTCTTAACGAACAAAACTGGTGCACCCCACAGTGAATCACTTGGATGAACAAAACCGCACTATAACAGACCACCAAGATGTATACATAGCTCTCATAAATCATAACAGTCCATCCTATATAGAGACATAGAGATAAGAGATGCTCCTAGTTGAACCTCGATCCCAAACTCGATCTCTCGTCAAGGGGGTAATGCTGTAACCTCTTCCGGAAAAACATCTGGGTACTCTTCTACGACCCTAGGAAACTCCACCTATTGAACCTCTGAAGAAATCATAATCATCTCATCCATCATAGATGATAAGGATAGAACACACCTATGATGCAACTGAGGATCTCGCTCGCCAACAAACACCACCAACTCTCCAACCGCATTGAAGAAGACGACTTGCTTCCTGAAGCAATCCACGGTATCCTGCACCAAATACAACCAATCCATGCTGAGGATGAAATCATATGTTTGTATTCATAAACATAGTAAATATCCCCAAGAGTGGTGCTGCCCCAACACTAGCTCATAGTTTCTACATACTTCAAACAAATCAGCTCGACCCCCAATTGGTGTAGTCAACAACAAGGGCACTGGACGCCTCTCTACCTCAAGTCCCAAATCATGGATAATGGTAGGTGATATGAAGTAGTGTGTCAATCCCGAATCAGACAAGGCATACACTAAGGTAGAAAACAAGCAAAGGGTACCTCGAACGACATTTGGCTCGCTTGGATCTGGCAACGCATGAGCATGAAGCTGACCACGACCTCCCCCACGGCCTCTCTGACCCTAATGACGACCACCAACATGGCCGTACTCTACTCTCTGAGGATGAGGATAATAATGGTGCTATCCTCTGCCTACCCCATCTACCCTCTACGGATCATTAGCTGGTGCAGCCTACTGCTGTTTCCTTGACTAGAACTTCATCAATAGAGGAACCTAGAGCGGAGCACCTAGAGCGGAGCACCTAGTGTACGATGACTACTCTGAAAGGTCGGGCACTCCTGCTGCTGATGACCTCGACCACCACAAGAAAAACAATATCTTGATCCATTGGCATAGGCTTGAGAGTTTCTGCCTCTAGGGAAATGAGATGTGAAGGGCTGGGACCTACCCCCAACTAAATGGAAACTCTTCTGCCCTAAAAACTGGGAACCCCAGACCACAACTCTACTTCATGAGGAATCTTGACGATTCCCCTCTCGTGATCATATGATCCAGGAAAAATTCCTTTTGACATCCTCTTCCCTCTCCAGCACCTCAAGATATGTCTTCAGCATAAATGGGGTGACCTGGAGCTGGATCTCTAGATGCAAACCCTCCACAAAATGCCTCTCCCTAGCCTCCTCGTCAGGAAAAAGGACTGAAGCATATCGTAAAAGGTTCCTGAAATAGATCCCAAACTCTTGAACACTGCAGCTCTCCTTTCAAAGGGTAAGAATCTCCTGGCGACTGGACACCTTCGCAATCGAAGAAACAAACTCGACTCTAAACTTGTCTCAGAACCCCTCCCATGTGATAGTTGACTTGTCACGATCCCCGAGGAACAAGAACCACCATTGCCTCCCTGCTCCACGCAGCATCATCACAACCAAGGTCACCCAATACTCCTTCTGAGCATAGGTCGAACTGAATCTGATCTCAACCTCCTCCAACCAGTCTTCCATAACTACATCTGAAACGAATCCCTCGTACTTCTGCAGACTCTAGCACTGAAACTCTCAGAGTTTCTTCCTCCAAGTGTAGTCATCGTCAACCTCTACCCTGCAGTGATCTACTAGAACAGAATTTTGAATATATTCTATGTGATCCTGACGAGGACGCCAACCTAGAGCCATACATATAAAATAACAACCAGTCTGGGATCCTAAACTTGGAATATGGAAGACTCAACATTAATTAATTAACTTTTTTCTTTCATTGATTTTAGGTTAAACTATCTCAAGGTCTAACCATTCAAACATAGGCACAAGGAAGAATGACGCATGATCCTTTCCTAGGTCTCTACCCTGTAACTAGTATCACCTTGTTTAGTAGAAATTGTAAATGTTAAGGTACATACATCAGATTATAAGGGGCCTAAACACCTATGTATTAGCTAGTCTCCAGTGTTTACATCACTTTCTAAACCTGAATGACACTGTTTCTCTACCAACCCATGCAACCTCAACTGTGCCTAACTCCAAACCCCATCCTATCCCTCAACCAGAGCCTCTAATACCACTCTGTCACGACACCCTCCCCACAAAGAGTACCCCTCCTGGGCCTATAATGTGAGAAGGGATATAATGACCCCCGAGTCCCACCTCCAGTTGGCCCCGGGTTGGTGAATAGCACTGAGGGTATAGAAAACACACAAATGGGAGGAAATACCCTCTTAGAGAACACATGCAGAAGAGAGAGATAAGATAAACACCAACCAACTCCAACTCAACCAGTAAGATGAAATAAAACCGAAGTAAACATATGAAATGTCATGAAATACTACTACAACTGAGAGGGGAAAAACTGCAAGTACCCAAAAGAAAGTAAAACAACAACAACCAAAATCCCAAACAGATCCTGCAACCACAGTCTAGTGGTCACCAGCCTGATCTCCATCCGGCTTCAGGTGTCATAAAAAATATTTTATATATACATAGAGTGAGAATAATAGTATACTCAATAGGATCCTCCACGAATCCTTTTTTGAAAAAGTAATGAAATCATGAAAAAGCACAGTGAACAATAAGTAAAACTAACTCATCATCTAAACAGGTAAAATAAGTTCCCAGCCCCACCATGGATACTCTCACCAATTAACACATACAATAGTATATAATATAATAAATAATATCAAGGGTACCCTACTACTACTTCCCCACTAGTTTCCCGCTCTACCCCAATGTCACACGTCCTAAGCATCTCTCACCAAAAAGTCTTGCCCGCAGACACCTGGGTGAATCCCTACAACATGCACCTAATGCAATAAAACCACCACATCCATGTAAGTAAAGTAACCAGGTAGTTTCTAGGAGTCACCACAGATCGCATAACGTGTATCATATATCAGGTATTATACCTCAAGCCATTATAGCCCATACACCGAATAAGGATCCTTAACCATCACAGCGTGTACATGTTACACCTATAGTAGTCCAAAAAAACAATATCCAGAATATATGTGTGTGAATAAAAAAAGCCATTATATCCCTCTACACACATATATGGGGAAAACATACCATTGTGCCTACCAGCACAAGTAACTAGCAGGAGAAGAGAGTGGGGAAAAAGGGGGTAGTCAGTCATTCATCCTCCCATCGGATTGTTGTGGAAACACCCACAGGGCTCAGAATACCCGGGGTGTCGGTTTCCATTACTAAAAGGGTGGAGTAGCGTATAGAAACACAAAATGTACAGAATATACTATACCTTACAACCACTCTACGGGAATAACCATGTCTTAGACTCAGCTGCAGCTAACGTCTCTCGGACTCCGGGCTGCTACATCTAAGACTAGGTATCCTATAATCACACAACCATTTAAAGAGCTTCAATACATTATTTCATTCCATTTTTATCAGTTTCAGTTTACGTTAATTAATTATTTAAACATTAATTAACCAATAACAATTCAACATTAAATTTCATTCTCATCACACCCAAAGTCCACTATCCCATTAAAATTATAACCTCATCACTATGTTCCAGAAAACTCCAAACCCCATGGGTTAACACCATTTATTCAATTATTCATTTATATAATTAAATTCACATAAACCCAAGCATTCTAGAAAAACATTCTAGGATACTAAACACAAGGGGGTTCAACACGGTGAGTAGATAAACTACCCATCGAGTCTTTTCCGCCTATAGCAAGAGCGTAGACCCATTCTCCATTGAGAAGCTAAACACAGAAAGAATGTGGCATACCTCGTGTGTCTTTGCCTCTTTCAGAACAAGGGTAAGCAAGACCAGCTACCTTGATCAGTGGGAAAAAATAAAGCAGATAATTAACCAATAAGAAATAGAAAGAATCCAACATTCACATCTATCCCATTCCATCATCCTCGGTGTCCTCCTCGACACCCACATACGTAAACTGATGCATCTCATCACTCTAGGTGTCATCTGCTACCACAACCAATGGTCTCCATGCCCCTATATATCACAACATCCCACCATGCTCACATCACAACATAAGTAGCATCAAAACAAACATCTTAATAATTGGGCTCTTGGCCCTTTAACAATCAAGAGGGTAACTCATAACCCTTCAAGGAATTATCAATCAATCAGTTCTTTAATCCATCTTGAATGAACAGATATATTATTCATAGGTTCCAAATTCGGGAAACCTAATCAGTAAGCTATCAAAAATAATTAAACATGATTACTCCACAAATTTGATTAACATAGAATTAAAACAAGGATAACCAGATTCATTTACATGCCTCTTTATATTCTAACCAAACAATTATTAATTAATTGTTTTTTATGTTCATTACCAATTTCCATCAAGAACAAATAGCAAAATAAAGAAATCATAGATATCACACTATCTATAAAAAAGGAGGCAATAACATATGATCGATAACAATTTATTTATCTGTCTCAAATGTTTATTATGTCAATTCCATTGTCATGCAGTGGGATAAAACATGCTAATGATACAGTTTCACATAAAAGAAGATAGAATTAATGAATCCCCTAGATCAAACAGTTAATGACGTTCTTTATCCACATAATGGGTCATGATCCTCGTCTCGTGACAACTGCATCCACCCAAGGATTCCTTGGTATGACTGCACCAACTGAACCCCAAGAAAAATCCATTAGAAGCATGGAGTCACATGCTATAAAAATGGAAAGGAGAAACATGAGAAGATGAAACCCAAAATAACGATGATAAAACACACCTTATATTAAAGATTGATCGATACTTCTTGGTTGCACGGAAACAGGGGGTGCACTTGTAGAAAGAAGGGCGTCGAGGAAACCAATCCACAGGGAAAATTTTGATCTTAAAATTCCTAAGGGAAGGAAGGAAGGGTTCGAGCATCTCTCACTAGAGAACAATGAGGAAGAAAAATGGAGGAATATATCTTGTACCTTTTGAATATTTAACAGAGCGATGATTTAAGATATGTGTAATTTCCCATTAAAAGTTGATCGTATAAAACCACGCGGTTTGACCAAGTAAAAATATCCCCAGGATTAATAATAATTAATATAGGAGTTATGGCCTTTGAATCGGCTTTAGAGTCCTTAAAATAAGGCATTAAATGTATTTTAAGTCAATGGAAACGTCAATGGGGAGAAACTATAGGAAGCTGGAAACATTGTTCATGAACTCAAAATTTGGAAAATGAAAAACAATGTTCATGAACCTCACCATTAGAACCTCACTTATAGAACATTGTTCATGAACCTCACTATTAGAACACTGTTCATGAACCTCACCATCAGAACACTATTCATGAACCTCACTGTTAGAACCTCACTTATAGAACCTCACTGATAGAACATTATTCATGAATCTCACTATTAGAACACTGTCAATGAACCTCACTGTTAGAACCTCCCCTATAGAACATTGTTCATGAACCTCACTGTTGGAACACTGTTTACAAACCTCACTGTTAGATCATTTTTCATGAACCTCACTGTTAGAACCTCACCGATAGAACACTATACACCTACCATTCTGGAAACACTGTTCACAGAACTCAAAAAATTGGAAAAGGAAAGAGAGGTTAGCATTAAAGGTTACCGATGGACTGTTCACTGATGTAACTATTCATAGAATTGGAAATTTGAAAAAAGGAAAGAGAGTTTACCATTAGAGGTTACCGATAAAACTTTTCATCGATGGAATTGTTCACAGAACTCAAAATTTGGAAAAGGAAAGAGAGGTTACCATTAAAGGTTACCAATAGACTGTTCACTAATGGAACTATTCATTTAATTGGAAATTTGGAAAAGAAAAGAGAGGTTACTGATAGAGGTTACCAATAGAACTATTCAATGATGGAACTATTCATAGAATACGAAATTTAGAAAAGGAATGATAGGTTACAGTTAGAGGTTACCAATAGACTATTCACTAATGGAACTGTTCATAGAATTGGAAATTTGGCAAATGAAAGAGAGGTTACAATTAGAGGATACCGATAGAACTATTCACTAATGGAACTGTTCATAGAATTTTAAATTTGGAAAAGGAAAGGGAGGTTACCGTTAGAGTTTACCGATGGAACTGTTCACCGATGGAACTGTTCATAGAACTCAAAATTTGGAAAAGAAAAGAGAGGTTACCATTAGACCTCACTATTGGCACTGTTCACAGAATGTTAGCGATGCACTGTTCACAAGTGTCTACCATTTGAACTTTTCACCAAGGGTCATCGATGCTACTGTTCACAGAAAGGGGAAATTGGAAAAGTGTTGGGGATGAGTCACCTTGACCTCATGTAACACCTCAAACACCATATTTTCACAAAGGAATGGACAAGAGAGGTTCAGGCCATTACACAGACCAACCAAAGAAATTTTAAAATATTTGGTTAATGAGTCCCATGAATACTATTGTTATTTTCAACATATATAATGACATCACCAACTACTCATAGTGATCATAACGGTATATGAAACTCAAATTATGTATATCCTTGTCTTGTACAAGTGGCTGGTGATAACATGATCTGAGGTCAATCTTCAACAACCATCATGACACTCTCAACTGGACTAAGAGTTAATCAATACTAAATAGTGGATTATTATTCTCCATAGACACCTAGTTCATGCATTGTTAATCCACATAGAATGACAAGATCTCGTCTATCTTCTTGGAGAATAACATAGGTGTTTCCCTGGGAAAAACAATGGGTTTTAGAAATCCATTCTCCTTCTAGTCCTCCAACAAGACCATTAACTCATGTAGCTATATGGGATCCATCTAATATAATGGTTCTAATATCAGGTCCATCCTATGATATAATTCAATGTAGAAATATTGTTCTTGGTGGGGAGGTAATCCGGGAACATCCCCTATAAAGACATCATCATACTCCATCAACACTATCTGAAATTATTAGACCATATAAACTACTACTCTAATAGTCATTATAGCCAACTAGAGTTTAATTGAATGTTTTATCCTATTATTCATCCTTACCACCTCTTCTAATTTTTATTTTTCTCCCACAAAGGTTAACCTTGTCCCAATACTACAAACACACAACATCCTCCACCTGAAACTATCTACATGGTCATGAACTGTGTATAGCCATTCCATAACTAATATCAAATTATATTTATTAATTACTAATATAAATAGTTCTCAAAAAATATTACCTCCAATCATGGGATCACACTATCAGAATAATGTGAAATTGTTGAGTCACTATCTGTCAGGGTCTCCATCTGTACGTGTCGAGTCATAGCCTCAACCAAAATCTATATGTCATGATCCAAATAAGTGGAATTAATGGAATCCATCACAATTGTGTCTATAAAAAATAAATATAAGTAATAAAATACACAAATACTACCTCATTTTATCCCAAGAGCCTCGAGGTTATAGACCTCCATAGCTTGTAGCTGGTCTCATCCCAAACCACAAGCTCCCTGAACATAGCATGGACCACCGAAGGGTGGTGTTGGTAATTTTACTAACCTCCAAAAACATACATCTTCTTTTATAGACCATATTATATGTATGAAACCCTTGGTACCACCCTTATTCTATGTCCTATGCTCTGTGTTTCTCACTATGAGCACCCAATATCAGTGCTTTCTTTTCTAGGAAGCTTCTTCACCACAAAGGGATTCTCAATAATCCCATCATAGGTGGGAATGAAAAGAGATAATATGGAAGCACATATATATTAGCATAATCACTGATCATAGCTAGTACACTGATGAATAGACCCCACATCATATAATATGAGTAACGTTCAAGATCTATAAACCTCATCGAGAACCCTACCATAGTCCAACTACCCCACTGTAGATGTGGAAGCTCTTGTACACACATTGATCACGTTGTAGCTGGATAAAAAACTTCCCTAAATTGGTCTTAAATGTACAAAAAAATGATATATGTATCATCATGTGACTGGGTCATTAAACTCTATCATCACCTAGCATAGCCTTCAAGAAGACTCACCGTGAGGACCTCCATCAGATATGTAGGCATCCTCACTAGGATGAAAACTCATGTGAAAGCCTCTAGAAAGTCCCCATCCACATGGGTGTCTATCTCACACCAAAACCTAGGATGTATCTTCTTCTAGAACTCATGCATAACACTAATCCTATGTTAATCCTATACTGTCACGGTGTGTGAAAGTTTCTTTTCAAAAAGGTTGTGTTATATATGGTAGGTTCTACCTCTAGTACAAAACCATGTATGGAATCCTCGTCTCTTTGAGGATAATCATCATGATCATGCAGTAGAATCTAGTATTTTGATCTTTTCAGAGGAATACTAAAATTAAAAAAGATTTCCCGCATTCAAAAGACTATATTTTAGAAGAGGATTCAAGAATTACATGGTAACCACAACTCATTCATATATGATTCATGTGCCAATGTTTTCCCTGAAACCAATGTCTACATGAACTGAGTCTATAGGTAGGTGATCTGAGTCCTATTGTATGGATAAATCGACTACCACACCATCAATGGAGTCCCCACCCTAAAATCCAAACACAAAATGAAAAACAATATTTCCCCAAAAAAAACTCATAGATTCTAGTCCTAAAGTAGATCCAAGTGCCCTAATACAACTATTTCATGACCTGAACCACAAGGGTTGGACCCTTGACATCCCCAATCCATCCTCTAGTAGTCCAAGGTTGAAGAATTTCATCAATTAGGCAAACCCAACAAATGGGAGGAATTAGCATAATGTACATGTACACACAGACACACACATCTCCAGGCCCACAAAATGCTAAAATGTAAAACAAATGAAACCAATGCAAGAATGTATCTATAATCCTACAACTTGGTTATGATAGTAGAGTACTAAAAATTAAAAAGGACCAAAATACAATCTCAATCAAAATAGTAAATAGTAAAACTTAATCGATGTGTGAGGACTATGATAAAATGGGAATTGTTGGAAAAAAACTCATTCTGTCAAGATCAATATATGCTCCACCTTCTCCACATCCTCCCAAGACACCATCAACAGGGATGTAGTTTGCATAAGACATTACATGCATGGGATGAGACCATGTATGATTGAGTATAATAATAACTAGTTGGACACACAATTAAAATTAGACAAAAATAATAAAGTATTTTTCCACATAATACAAGTATATGACAATCAATTCATAAAAAGAGAAACACCCAAATATACTCTCTAAGAACACCACAAAACCAGGCGGTCACAAACGAATGTAGACCAAAGGATTATACTCAATGAAACACTTGTTCCGAGGGAACCCACATTATGATTCTTGCAAACACTGTTGACACTCATTCAAGAGGTCAAGATCATTGGGCCCACTCAAGAAGTCTCACTAGTCTGAGAAGACATAGATACTTAGATAGGAATTCATGCCCATTATTGCTGGGGGACACCAAGAAATCAGTGTAGAGAAACCCTCTATATAGGGGATAATATGATTATGATTCATATGAAACCTACTAATAAAACCTACTAAATCGATGATCAATTACATGATTGAGGTAGTCACACTGATTCCACAAAACCCACCAAGGGTGTAAAGATTATAAAGGATCATAGTCTAGTCTCATGGAGGGACACCAAAAACACTCTCTAAGACACTTCCTCTTTAGGGGATCACACTCTTTATCTAATGATGTAATAAAAAACTATACCCTTAGTGGAATGGACAAAGGGAACATACTCAACCAATACTAGTCTGGACTAATTAAATAAAGGTCTAGAAACACACACAAAGGGGGTGAAAGGCATATACTAAGGGTACACATCATCTCTAGATATCTAGAGGTCTTCTCTTGTGGTAATGCCTCACACGGAATTGAAACCATATCATAAAAAGCATGTGGGTGAAACACATAGTATGTAGAGGTCACCAGGAACCCTACCAGTGTAGTCTAGCAATGCTCGTGTATCTCTAATTGTGATCGTGTATGAGTATATGGTGTGTCTGAGTAAATATAGTGTCTATTCCCAGGTACTCCTAGCCATACAGGTGTACCCTATGAGTTACATGTTGAACCACTTGGTAAGGGACATATGTAAAGTTAATTGTTCATATGATTTTTGATATTTAACACACCATGAATCCTAGCATCACATCCAAGGATCCTACAGAGATTATAATCCTGAAATACACGTTGTGTAATGTGGGATTATACAGATCCATTGATATCGCATCCAATTCGTCCTACATATTTACAGATCCCCCACTCTTATTTTAACCTTTTTATCATAGGTTTTCATAGCCTTTTCTTCATTACTGTCTAGAATCTAGTTTTAGATCTAATTATAAAATGATCATTCGAGTCAATCTGTAATCATTAGTTAACACTAGGAAGGAAAAAAATGAAAAATACATTCTAATCTATCTATAAATTCTCAATTTCTTCATCATTCCTTGATTGTAGCTTAGATCCCAAACTACACCCGTAATATCAATCGATTGTTCCAATGAATGGTTGTGCAATGATCGAATACCCAGTGTTTTTCAAACCATGGCCCAAAATAAATGACCACACTGAATGTGAAAGGAATTATAGAGAAACCCAAAACCCATAAAACATGAGGAATGAACCTTGACCTTTTTTATTTCATCCTAAATCTGTTTTCATAGAAAAATATAGATAAAGAGGGTGACTAACACTACAAAAAAATCCATCAATTGTATCTGCATTCGATGCATTAATCAATTATGTTTATTTAATTGATTTAAATTCAATTTGGATAAAAGAATGGGATTTAATTTAACAAAGAAAACATCTACATGTAATTTGGTTCAACCAATGATGAATAAATGTTCTATGTTGCAGTCATTAATGAGATCTATGATATCTGTTGGTGCAACAATTCTTGATCCAATCCAGATTTGTCATTGTTTTCCAAGAATGATATCAAATAGTACTCCACGTCTTTAGGGATTAATGTCCAACCATGTGTCACACTCCATAACTATATATTAAAATAGGAAGTAGGTGTCTATGTAAAATAAATTAAATTAAATAATTTATTTTATTTATTTTCTTAATTCTTCACCATGCCAAATATTTCAAAAACATCATGCTCTAAAAAGTATTATGTCTAGCCTTGTGTAGAAATCGTGTCCTGAACTCAATGGTTACTCATATTTATGATATTGGCCCCTATTCAGTAGTTACTCCACTTTTTCATGAAAACCTTACACATTTGATGTTTAATATATTTATTCAATTTGAAGCATTTATTTTGAGCACAATGGGCCATGGAATCACACACCATCTTACTGGATAGTCTTGAAAATACTCCATATAATATCCAACAATAATATATAAAAATTTGATTCATTAACCAAAATCTTAAATCTAGTTCTAAAAACAAGAACATTACATATCATTATTTCATTCTGATTAAGGTGACCCAGTTTTTTCCATCTAGAAGATACAATATCGAAGTGAAATATTGGATCACATACATTCTGAAGGACCTTTTACGTTAATTGTTTTAGATATTTAGGGAAAACTCTTAACATGATGGATTCAAAAAGAACTAGTTCATATATATGAACATAATCTCTAAATATACCCATATTTTCTTATTCCACAAATGGTTATCATCATTATCTATATGAAACATTTCTAGACATAATTCATTCAACCTCAATCTTCATATCCTAGGTAAAATAAAACAAACGAAGGGAAAGAAAGTATTTTTAGTAAGCTTAAACGTAATAATTAACAATTGATTTTCATTAGGGAGCACAATATTAGGATAAGGGTATGATGAGATAATATAATTGAATAATTATAACCAGACCATACTCATATTGATTAATACAATGATTATCAAACATGAAATCATGGAATAAGGATTTAATAATGGAATTATACATTAGAATAAAAAACCATAATCCATGTTATATAAATTTTGATCATAAGAAACATTTTAAACCCATAGCATGCATAGAAAAAAAATATTGGTAACATAGAACATTATCCTAACATCACTTCTTACAAATTGAATAACAAATATATTAATCATCCATCTCCAGTGTACCCAATGCATTGGAGGGATGTAAGAGACCCGCCCATCCTTAGTTTATCATGAATCCACATGTCCAAGGTTAATAACATCTTAAATACCCAAAAATTCCGTATAATTGTTTTAATTAAATGGAATTATTATGGGACAATGAAAATTGAAGTCATGTGATTCCGATTCCAGGAGAGCTCGAAATGAAATTTTGAACTTTTATTAATGTATGTTCAGTAAACATGAAGGAAAAAATTTCTATCTTTTGAATAGGTGATGAAATTTAAAATCCGAGGAAATTGTTGGACTCGCAATTCCAGGATTCTCCTAGGGGATTCATAACATTGTTCAGCAAATGTCTAATGGAAAAGTTTTTTTCAGACATTAAGAAAAAAATAATAAAATAACTAAATAGGTTTTATTATTCTTTGGGAAACTGTTGAGTGATGGTGGCGGGACCACAGCGTAACATTAGGCATTGATTGGGAGCCATTTATTGACTCGATCCATTGGTTTCATAACCACAACGCTCATAGGATTAATGGAATATTAGTTTCGGTTCATTAATGAACCAAATTAATGAATGCAACATAGGTGGTTCCTTTTCATTTTTAATTAAACCTTCAGCATGAGTTCTGGGAGATCTATGAAAGGAAGCTCTAACAAAATGCCAATGAGGTCTTCCTCGAATGAAGAATGGAGATTCAATAACGCCAATGAAGATTTGATCCAGACATCGACGGGTGACGGTGAATGCCAAAAACATCTTAGAACAACAGATTCTCCTCCATCGTCTTCAGTAAATCCAACATGTTCAAGTCAAGGGGGTTTATGTGCTTAATTACACACTCTTTTCCATTCTTGAATATTATCATGAAAGCAGACCAACTATCCAACAGGTTGAACCACATTTCATTATTTAATGTGGGAGTTCAATGCATTGTTTTTATTAAGGGGTTTCAAATGATTATTATACTTCTTCCCATGTTATAACGCTAATGCGGAGGGCGTGGTCCAATCCGAACAAGGCCCTAACCCTCCGCTGCTCTGGGTTTTGATGCGTTCTTCTTGGGTGAATGTTAAACTTGATAGAAATGTAAAACTAGGGGCCACACATTTATGGTTTCATCCTGGGAGGCATGTAGGCACAGACAGGAATGAAATCAGACCACCAGAGCTTCATCGGCGGTTCGTGGAAGCACCACCATTGCGGCACCAATGGTGGTGGATGGTCAAGTCGGCCGTGTGGGAATGGAAGCATATGAAGGTTCCAGGAATGCTTGATATGTGACCAAAATGGCCGTGGTAGTGGAAGACGTGGCATGCTAGCACTACATGGGGGAGGTGAGCGGCCCACTCAGGCCACTCGGCTGGACAGTAAACACCCGATTAAGCCGGCTGTTTCAGAAGGGACGGCGGTGCCCCGTTGGTACAGCAAGCTAGGAGAACCATCCTGCACCACGGGATTGGTTTTCCCTGAATGCCAGACCCATCGTTCGGGCTAGACCCACCAGCTGGGATGGGTCTGCCAACAGGGCTAGATCTGCCAACCGAGCTGAACCTGCCAGCCGTGTCGGACCTCTGCTGGACCTGAACCCGACCAGTCGCATTTCGTTATTTTAGGTGTATCTCCTAAACCAGATTCTCGTTTGATGCGTCGTCTATGGATTTGTGACCCTTGGGATGTAGCATACCTTTTGAGATACTTACATGGGTTTTGGAAAATGTTGGTGTATGGCTGGGTTGGATCAGACTCGAATCCAACTGTGCCCTCGGTACTAAAATTCATATAACTTACAAACTAGGTGTCCAATTGACATGATGTCTATTGCGTTGGAACCATAATGACATGGTGGTTCTACATGTTACTTCTTTTTGGGACTCCATGTCTATTAGGGTATGACTGATGAATTCAAGAGCATAGTCTATGGAACTCAAGTTCACCAAGTGCAGGAATCATGTAGCTGGGTGTCAAGTGAAGAGAGACCCTTTGTGGAATGACATCAGAGTGACCCTGGGTGGATCGATGAATTACGACCCTATATTGATCATCATCAGTGTGCTCTAATGAGGACCATCCTTAAAGAGGATCTTCGTAGATCAATGACTTACTGCCCTGTGTGGATTGATGACATACGAACTTGTGTGAATCGGAAACATACGACCCTTTATGGATCCACAACATACGACCCTATGTGGATCCGTCGCAGTGTGACCCGGAGGGCACCATCCTTAGAGAGGAACATTTTGGATGAATGACATACGACCCTGTGTGGATCGATGACTTACGACCCTGTGTGGATCGGTGACTTATGAACCTATGTGGATCATCTATATAATAACTTCTTCATAATTTGGAAGTGGAATTTCTAAATAGAATTAAATGATTTATCATTACAACTAATCATCATTATTCATGTTATTTAAGTTATATACATAGTTTCATCTTTGTTTTACAAGTGATTTGTGATTGAGATCATTCTTTGTGGTTTTTTTTATTTTGTGGAATTATGGGAGAGCTACGGGGGTCTCAGGGTCCCTATTGTTTATTATTATACTCACCCATGCAAGGGATTCTCTTGCACCTTGTTGTGTCTTGTACAGATTATGGAAAACTTGGACCGAGATTCAGGATCCAGGACTAGACAGTGCATGCAGGTGGCTGGTCGATGTGGAGAGCCGCATTGACGAGTTGTACATACCTTTTAGGTAGGATCCTTTAAGGATGACCTTAAGAGCTATTCTTTTCATTTTTACTATACTTACTTTATTTTTGGTTTATATACCTACCCATTCTACTTTAGTTCACACTTTTTCCTTCCATAGTTATACTACATGGTTTTCTCTTGTTGTGTACCTAGTATGTGTGTTTGCAGATTTAAAGGAAATTCCTTCCCATTTTAGGGATATGACTTTCCGGTGTTATTCTCCAACATTTTTATTATGGAAAGAGGGATTGGGGAAAAACCCAGGATATAGGGTTGGATGTGCGGAGCTCACCTAACATAGGAGGTTAGTAGAGAAGAAGATTGTGATACTCATGCAGCGGGTAGGGTCACATAGCTCGTGACTGCCCGACTCGCTGCACCGATGATCATAAGATGATCGAGGGATCGCTGAAGTAAACTAGATATTTGAGTGGGGAGGTCCGAAGGGTGGAAGAAATTGTAGAGGAGATGGTCGTGCAGCGAAAAGTGGGCGACAGTTTGAGGTAGTACTGCCACCACCTCCATGTGGTCCATCATGACCTCCGGGAGAAGGTGGGCAGGGATGAGATCTGTTTCAGAATGCTGAGACCTACTACCATGGAAATCCATAGATGATTTGAGGTATGATCTATTTCTAATCCTCCCCAGCTGCAGTTCTTATAGACATAGGGGAATTTCACTCTTTTATTTCCATGACTCTTGTTCAGGGCGAAGAGATTCTGATGGAGCCATTGGCTCATTACTTATGTTTATAGACTCATACAAGATAGGATTTTATGATTACATACTAGTGTCGGCAGTGTGTTCTTACTATCAGAGGTGAGAGCTTTGGCTGGGATCTCCTAGTAGTAGTGTTGAGGTCATATGATTTAGATCACTTGATGACAGGAGTCTGATATATCCTGTAGTGGTGGGCCAGTATGGTGATGTCATTTCGAAGAATGTTCCATGACTACCTCCATGAAAAGAGGTAGACATCTACATAAGCATGTACCCCGGGATAACACCGATATCTACACCATCATATCCAATGTCTCCCATGGATCTTTGTGAGTTGAGGGTATAGTTAATAGAGTTGTAGGGGAAGGGGGTCATAAGGCCCGATGTTTCTCCATGGGCATCCCCAATTTGGATATTCCTAAAGGCAGACAAGAGGTTGAGGATTTGAGTGTACTATTGGTTCCCGAACAAGGTGACTGCGAATAACAAGTATCCACTCCTGAGGATTGATGATACCTTTGATCAGATCAAGGGAGATCAATGGTTTTCAAAGATAGACCTCAGATCAGGCTATCATTAACTCAGGGTAAAAGATGAGGATGTATTGAAGATGGACTTCAGATGTTGGTATGGCCACTATGAGATCATGGTGATGCCTTTAGGCCTGACCAATTCCCCAACATTTTGTATGGGACTCATGAACATGATCTTCCATCCTTACCTCAATCACATTGTTGTGGTCTTTATTGAAAACATCTTGGTGTACTCAGCATCAGAGGAGGAGCATGCCGCTCATCTGCAGATATTTATAGATACACTCAAAGAGCACAATATTTATGGTAATATCATGAAGTTTCAATTTTAGATACAATAATTACACTTTCTAGGGCATGTTTTCTCGGAAGATGGAGTTGCAGTGGATCTGGAGGAGATATAGGTAGTTCTTGTTTGGGAGCCACCCAGGAGTGTGAATGAGGTGTGGAGTTTCTTGGTATTTGCTAGGTACTATCAGAGATTCATACCTGAATTTCAAGAGTAGAAAACCCCTTATCATATTTGAAAAAGAAGGGGAAACCATTCTTGTGGAAAGAGAGAAGCTGGCAGAGTTTCTTGGATCTAAAGCAGAGAATGACGAGTTCCCCAATCTTGAGGCTACCAGAATAGGGAATTTGGTATTTAGTCTAATGTGATGCATTAGGGACTGGACTAGGATGTATCATGATGCAGGAGCGATCTGTGATTTCCTAAGAATCATGATATCTGAGACACCCCGAGAAAAACTATGCTATCCATGACCTGGAGTTAGTAGTAGTGTCCTTTTCCTTGAAGATGTGGCGACACTACTTGATGGGTGAATGGTTTACTGTCTAATTTGATTGAACGATTCACAGGTATATCTTCTCACCGAAGGACCTGATCCTAGGACATCATCGATTGATTGAGTTCCTTCAGTACTATGAAATTGAGATAGTCTATACTCCTGGGAAGGGGAATGTGGTGGCATCCGCACTCTGCAGGAGGTATGGTTTACAGTTGATGAGTGAGGTAACCGAGTAGCTAGACACATTGTAGTTGTCCTTAATGGATAATGATTGAGCAGCTTACCTCTGGTCTATGATAGTCACCCCCAGTCCTTTAATGAGTCTTGGAGGCATAGCTTGAGGACATTGACTGCAGACCCGAAGAGCTCATATATCTTCAAGACATCCTTCTGAAGGATTTTATGAATGTTGAGAGCACATCATCCTTTTCAGAGTATGCCAATGGTACGGGGTGATTCTATGAGAGGAGGTTTTGAGGGAGTTCCACACATCCTTTTTGTGGTACATCCTGGTGTGGTGAAGATGTACCAGGACCTTCGACGTTAGTACTGGTGTCCAGGAATGATGAAAGCAGTGGCAGAGTTCGTTTCATGATGCCTTACTTTTCTGTAAGTGATGGCCGAGCACCAGGTTCTAGCAGGCTTAGCACAACCACTTGAGGATTCGGAATGGATGTGGGATGTCATCTCCATTGACATCATGATAGAGCTACCACATAAATCTAGGGGCCACGATTCCTTCTGGTTGATTGTTGACCGACTCAACAATTCATCCCACTTCCTACCCATTCGAGAGAAGGAATCAGTATCGGGATTGGGATGCCTCATGTGTAGAAGATAGTACGACGTCACAGGTTTCCATCAATGATCGTTTCAGATCATGAAACTCATTTTACATCTTGGTTGTGTAAAGTATTGTATGAGGTATTAGGGACCCAGCTATGTTTGAGCTCCGCCTTTCATCCTCAGACATTTGGTCAGGCAGGGAAGACCATACAGATGCTTGTGTTCATGCTCAGTGATTTCACCCTTGATTTTGGCCGTAGTTGGGAGGATCACTTTCCCTTGGTGGAGATCACATAATACAATATATATCACTCAACTATCGAAATGGAACCATTTGAGACCTTTTACGAGTGACTTTGCATATCACATCTATATTGGACTGACCTAGGGGAGTCAGCACTTATGGGTCCATAGTTGGTACATGATACCACTGAGAAGGTGCAGGTTATCCATGAGTAGATCAAGACTGGACAGACCAGGCGGAAGTCTTATGCTAACAGGCTACAGAGACCATTGGAGTTTTAGGAGGCTGGTAATTTCATCATAAGGGCCTCACCAAGAGAATGATTGTAGAGATTTGGTCGGGGTGGAAATCTATCTCTATGGTTGATCAGACCTTTCTAGACCCTGAGCAGAGTTGCAGAGGTGGTGTACCGCATAGCTCATCTCTCATATAAGAACAGGGTGCATGACATTTTCCACATGTCATAGCAGAGGTGATACATGTAAGATCCATCACACATCATCGACTGGGGAGAGCTGGTCATTGATGATGGGGAAACTTTTGCAGAATTTCTGGAAGAGATATAGGATTGACAGGAGAGGGTCCTTTTTGGATGGTTTATCCCTCTAGTGCGTGTTCATTGGCAGCATGGGATCCTCTAGGAGGGTACATGGGAGCGGGTGACTTAGATTCGGGCTCAGTACACCCATTTGTTTCTTTAGTTTTTTTTATTGAATTCAAGAACATAACGTCCTAAGGTAGGGAGAATGTAAAGACCTAGATATTCTATATAATGTTTTTATTTCTATGGATTTATTAGGACACTTCAAAAATTGACGGCATGTGATTTTGAGGCCCAATGTACCTAGAACATAATTTTGAACATTTTTTAGTTTACGTTCAGTAAATATGTGAGCATAGATTTCTATCATTTGAACTAGTGCTCAGATTAAAAATCTAACGGCACGATTGAATTCACAGTTTCGGGATTCACTTAGGAAAATATTAACTTCTACCATTTAGGTTTAGATGAAGAAGTTAATTTTTGGACATATAGAAGAAAATAATAAAATAAAAAATTGAGTTATTTTATGATTTCTTTAAAAACATTGAGAAATGGTGGCGGGACCACATCGTAACGTCATGCATTCATTGCGAGCAATTTTTTGACATGACCCATTGGTTGCATAACCATGACACTCGTAGGATTAATGGAACATTAATTGTGGTTTATTAATGAACCTTTTTAATGAACGCATCATAGGTGGTTACCTTTTCTTTTATTTAATAAATCCTTTGGCATGGTTTTTGGGAGGGCTTTGAGGGGAAGCTCTGAAAAAATGCCAATTATGCCTTTAACTAATAAAGAATAGGGATTTGATGATCCCATTAATGATTCGAACAAGACGTCGACGAGGAATGATGAATGCTGAAGAACCTCATCGAACAACGGATTCTCCTCCTTCGTCTTCAGTGAATCCCATGTGTCCAAGTAGGGGCATTGTTTATTCATTGTGAATTATTGTTTTAACCTACCCCATTCATGAGTTATATGAAGAACACTATTCATAAAACTATAGGTTTGATCCCTAACGCATTCGAATTTGCAGGAAATTAATATGGGTAACAATTTAATTACTTTTCCTTATTAAAACACTGACACAAAGGGTGCGGGCCAACAAACAAGGCCCAGACCCTCTTTCTCTATTGGTTTTGATGCATTTTTCATGGGAGAATGTTCAAATTGACGAAAATGTGAATCCAAGGGCCGCACAGTGTATGCAGCATCCTAGGAGACTCGTAGGCACAGACAGAATGAAAATCCAACCACCGAAGCTTCACCGGTGGCCCACAGAAGTGCTTTTGGTGCTGAACCACCACCACGGTGGTGCCGGTGGCCAAAAATGGAGGCTAGCTCTCACTGGATACAAGGAGTATGTAGTGCCCGTAGGCACTGTGGTGGACAGGTGGTGGTCGGCCGATGATGGTTGCATTGATGGTGGCCGACATACAGCAGAGGTGGCGTCGACAACCATTGGGTTGTCGCTGAGGAGGTGTCGTGGATCTGGATACATTGGTAGGTGGACCTGTGCCTATAGGTCCCTCCATTGATCAGTCCACGTAGATAGGTCTGTATAAGGGGTGCTAAGCTGCTGCCACTATTGGATGAACCGAATGGACAAAGATCATTTGGTGGAGTGCGGGCCGCACCCGGCCAGCCGGCCGGGTTTCCAAGTGGGGCAGACCCGTGATCTGGGTCTGACCCGCCGGTCGGGCCAGACATGTGAATCAGGCCATATCCACGAATGGGTCCTGACCCATTTGCCCAATGGGCCAGCCGAGTCAGGCCCCAAACGGACCCGAATGGTCCCATTTCGCAAAATCAGGTGTATCTTCTAAACTGGAAATTCGTTTGATGAACTGTCTGTGGTGATGGAACTCTTAGGACAAGACCGTGCTATTGAGATACTCCAATTGGGTTTTGTAGAAAGATGGATTACACATAGGTTGGATCGAACTTGAATCTAATCAGGCCCTCGGCACAAAAATGCATATAACTTATAGATCAGATGTCTGATTGACTTGCTGTCTGTTGCATTAAAACACTTATGACCTGGTGGTTATTCAGGTTACATCTTCATGGGGCTTCATAATAGATGAGGAATTACTAATGGATTCAAGAGAAGAATCTATGGAACTCAAATGCATGATGTGAGGGATTCATCTGGTTTGTTGTCTAGTGACATACGACCCTTTGTGGATCTGCATCAGAACGACCCTGTGTGGATCAACAGCAGCCCGACCCGACAAGGACTAGCCTTAGAGTGGCCTGCCATGGATCAATGACTTGTGACCTTATGTGGATCAATGACTTACTACCCAATATGAATGGACATCTTACAACCCTGTGTAGATCAGCAGTAGTGAGACCTGGTGAGGACCAGCCTAAGAGTGGTTTGTCCGGGATCAGTGACTTACAACCCCATGTGGATCAACGACTTACAACCCTATGTTGATCGGTGACATACGACCCTATGTGGATAATCTATAGAATGAATCCATTGTGGTTTAGCAGTGGAAATTCTCAATGGAATATTATGATTTAGCTTTACGACTAATCATCATTATTCCTGTTCTTTAAGTTATACACCTGGTGTGAGGTGTCTTTTACTAGTTCTTTTTGATTGAGATCATGCTTTGTGGTTTTTTTACTTTGTTGAATTCTAGGATACCTTTGAGGGTATCGGGGTCCCTACTGGGAATTGTTATTCTCACTCATGCGTGGGCTTCACCCACCCCTTTTTGGGTCTTTGGAAGATGATGGAAAACATTGACTAAGATTAGGGAGCCATGACTAGACTATGCACAGAGGTGACCGACTGACGTGGAGAGCCACAGTGATGAGTTTTACCTACCCTTCAAGTAGGATCCTTGAAGAATAACCATATGAGTTATTTTTTTGTTGTACTTTCCTTTACTTGGGGTTTTATACTATCCCATTCTTCTTGAGTTCACACTTTTTCTTTCCGTGGTTATACAACGTGGTTTTCTCTTGTTGTTTACCTAGTTTTTGTTTTTGCTGGTTTAAAAGAAACGTCTTCCCATCTTTTGTATATGCCTTTTTGGTGCTAGTCTCCAACCCCTATCCTATAGAATGTGGTCTTGGGGAAGTCGTGTAATGGGACCTAGGGGACGGGTCAAGACAAAGTAGTATCAAAGGATAGCTCGGACTCATGTCGTCAACTGCTCTGAGGGTAACACTATCCAACTGAGAAGGTGTGGGTCATCCAAGAGCATATGAAGACTGCACAGAGTAGGCAGAAGTATTATACTGACATGAGATGGATATCTTTGTAGTTTTATGAGGGAGGTCATGTTTTCCTTTAGTTCTCACCCCAATGAGGATTGTAGAGATTTGTTCAGGGCGACAAACTCTCTTTGAGGTTCATCATACCTTTCCAGTTTCTCAGTAGAGTTGGAGAGGTGGCATACCGTCTATCTCTTCCCCCATAGATTCATTGGGTTCATAATGTTTTCCACGTTTCATAGATAAGTAGATATGTGCATGATCCATCACACGTCATTGAGTGGGGTGAGATGTACAATGATGATGGGGTGACAATTCTGGAGTTCCCGGTAGAGATAGAGGATTGATAAGAGTGGCTCCTGCGGTGGTGTTCGATTCCCCTGGTGCAAGTTTGGTGGTATCCCGTGAACCTCCATAAGAGAATATGGGAGATTGAGGCTAAGATTCATGCTTAGTAACCACATATGATTTCATAAGATTAATAGAGACCCTATATGGAATGACATCAGATCGATCATGTGGGGATCGATGACATAAGACCTTATATGTCTTTGCAGTAGTGTGTCCCAATGAAGAAAATCCTTTGAGTCGTCCATCATGGATCAACAACTTACGAACATGTGTGGATCGACGACTTATGACCCTTTGTGGATCGGTAACCTACGACACTATGTGAATTGAAGACTTACGACCTTGTGTGGATAAGCAGTAGCACAACATTGTGAGGAACATCCTTAGAGTGTCCCTTTGTAGTTCAGCGACCTATGAACCTATCTAGATTGACGAATTATGACCCTGTGTGGATCAGTGACTTACGACCATGTGTGGATCAGCTACAGGATAACTTCTTCATGGTACAGTAGTGAAGCTTCTCTATAGAATAAGATGATTTATCTTTATGACTAATCATGGTTATTTCTATTATTTATGTAATATACAAGGTTCGAGCAATATTTTACTTGTTCTTTTTGATTAACATCATTCTTTGTGGTTCTTTTACTTTGTGGACTTATGAGAGACCTTTGGGGGTCTTAGGGTGCCTACTGGGTATTGTTATACTCACCCCTATATGGGCTTCGCCTGTATGTTTTTGGGTCTTGTGTAGATGATGGATAGAATTGACCATGATTTGGGAGCCAGGACTAGACAGTTCGCGGAGGTGACCAGTCGACATGGAGAGCCACAGTGATGAGTTGTACCAACTCTTTAGGTAGGATCCTTGGCGGACGACCTCATGAGCTATTTGTTTCCTTTTTCTGTACATTATTTTAGTTGGGTTTGTATACTGGACCATTTTGATTTATTTCAAACTTTTTCTTTCAGTAGATATACTATGTGGTTTTCTCATGTATTATACTAGGTCTATGTGTTTTCAGGTTTAATGGAAATGCTTTCCCATTTTTTGGATATGTCTTTCTGGTGGTAGTCGCCAACCCCTTGCCTACGGAAGGTGGGATTGGGGTAGTCACGACATGGGCCATGGGGGATAGGTCATGCCAAACAAAACTATCTATCCTTGGTTTATAATTTAACCACCCTCCCATGGGTTATAATATAACCACCCGACAACATAAAAACATCCAAGAACCATATCATGAATAAATTACATAATGAATTCATTTCATCATGAAATTATAGAAACAATATTTATTGTTTCCATAATTTTATTAAGTCATAGAAGATAAAGAGTTTACATAATAATATCTTTGAAACATGATAATCCCATGGAAAATAAATCAGTTCGATAACAATATCGTTGAAATATTATTAATCCCTGGAAAAGAAACAGGTTCTATGATAATCTCTTTGAAAATTTATTAACCAGTGGAAAAGAAATGGGTTCTATAACAATATATTTTAAATTATCATAAATCATCCAAATAATTAATGTATATGGTATCATTAAAAAATATCTCCATTACATCATAAGTAATATCTAGGGTTTATGACGTTGATACGTGGAAATTCTATTAAAATATCATTAAGGAAATTTTGTGGGAAATAACCTTTTCATTATGAAAAAAACATTTTAGAAACTAAAAAATAATAAAATATTTTGAAAATAATTTTAATTAAAAACTAACATGGAAAAATATATAGGACATATCATTGAAAATGATGGACATGATTGAGTGAAAAAAAATCAGGTCATAAATGTTAAATAGAATCATTCTTTTCAAAACATGTTATATTGAATCGACCTAAATTTCTTCCCAAACTGGTTCCTAACCCGATCTACCACATGGATAAAGGGTTCACTAAATTAACATAGGTTTGTGACTAGCATTAAAGCATCAAAAAACAAATAAAGGAATCAATTAATGACAACCTAAATCAACAACAACATTGAAAATACAGACATCGAATAAAGAATCATCTGAGAAGTATATAATAAAAGATAAATAACAATAGAAGTGATAGAACTAAAAAATGTATTAGAAATAGCTAAGAGGCAAGTCCAAAAAAATGGCTACAAAAACAAAAAACCGCTCTAGAATATCCTTGTAATATTATTTGAAGCTTCCATAGTCTCCCAACTAGATACACAAAACACAACTAAAAGAAAACATCACCACCTCACTATGAAACCATTCATTTACCTACATCAAAATACATAACTAGGATTAGACTCCTATAAAGGGGTATATAGGGTTTCAGATAATATACTCAATATGGTCTACCCCAAATGTTCCACATCATTTCTCGGAACAATTTTCCACGGTTTCTCAACTTCAATAAAAAATGTCTTGATAATATTTTAACTGTTGTTATATCAAAAGCATGAAAAAACAATTTAATTTCATCTTTCTGAACATTTATGAATAAAATGGATAAATTAGATTCCAATAATTTCAACACCATATATCATAGCGGTTATATCTTGTAAAAACAAAGAATTCATCACATATCCTATCAAATATATAGAAATATAATAAAACATTACAAGCCCAAATAAGAATCACATGTAACATCACACCTCAGACCACACTAGATTAGGATAGTTGGAACACTCGTACCTAATAATTAAAATCATATACGCATCAAGACTACAAATATCCATTGAATCAAGAGTGCAGAGGAACACCCTAGAATGTGAACCCCCCCAGTGGGTCTAACAAGACCCTAGAACAATAGACATAGGGAGAAGAGGAAATCCCCCTCATAAAACCCCCTATAAAAGGATAATACATATTACTATTCATTCCAACTAAGTACTGGAGGACAACCTTGTGTTCTATTTTCCAAAAAAATAAAACATTTCAACATTTCATTCTTTGAAACCCATTAGAAAAAACCATTTCAAAATTCATTGAAAAAATCATTTCATATACCCAAAACCAAAGGAAAATCATATTTTTATAAAAACCGATTTCCACACACATAAAAATAATCAGATATATCATTCCATTTCATTTAATAAATAAATTTATAAAAAATAGGATCATTGAAGATCACTAACACATGTTATAGATATAACAACCCACCTCAAAACTTAGTGTTGCATATTCCCACATTGAACCAATAACAAGAACATAATAATGAAAAAAGAGTCACTCGAATCAATCCACAGTCATGAAATTGATTCAATATAAAAATGGTTTGGTGGTGAAGAGGAAACAACACATACCACAAGAATTCACACACGCTGCACCACAACTAACAAGGAAATGATCCTCGAAAATAGACCACACAAATAATCTATAAGGAAATAGGAGGAAACATCACCAGAGATCAAAAGAAATCCAACAAACCAATTAAACTATGCTATCATGATCAAAGGAAATGTAAAATAAAAAATTATAATGAATATGGATAGATATAACCCAACATAATAGTGAAAAATCACCATCTGAATCAACCCGGATAAAATATAGACTCCCAAAATCATCGAACAAGGGCTCTAGGACGACTACAAGGTGGCCTATTGAATAATGAATTAAAAAAATTTATTGAGAACCATAAAATCCCTATTCTTGAAATTTTAATGTTTTTTATTCCCTTTACACACCTTAAAATACACTAGAATAAAATATTCCAAATAAACCCAAATTTTTTTTATTAAAAACCAATTTTTAACATTACATGGTGCGGAAACATTATACAGTGTGTATAACTTTCTTTTTGTGTAAAATTTTCACATAATCTTACCTACAAAAAATCATGTCGTGTAATCCAATTACACTGTGTTTATTTATCCAATAGACTAAAAAATAGGAAGATCTGATAAAAACCTCAAAAAACATGGAAGTACTCTTAACATGGGGATAACCACACAAATCCATTAACATAATTATACTCGGACTTCATTAATTAAAAAAACATAAATCAAGAAACATTATGTCATTTTTAAAAAAAAAAATTATCCATCCTTGGGAGTCCCAAGATGCACCCAATTAAAGAGGAAACCTTGAAAATAAAAGTCAAATACCAAAAATTTCATAAGAGGATGTCACAAACACCCCACCATATGACTTTCCATCCTTAGGAAGTCTTGTTTAAGAATAGACATAGGTAAAAAAGTGATTCCACTAATTCCTTTTCAATGAATCATGCTCCCATGTCTTAGGATAATGTGATCCATGTCACCCAAGGACTCTGACCAATTAAATAGGATTCCTAGGAAATATATTAACTTATGAGTCAACAGTTTTTACTGGCTTCTCAATGATAGAAAAATATGGCTCTAATTAAATCTATTTACAAATCAAAATATCAAAGGGATCAGGATGGTATACCAGAACTGTGATATATGGAAAACATCACGAATTATTGACAACTAAACCCAAAATTTCAATTGATAAGAAACATGTCCAATTCTCTTAGTGACCTCAAATGGTCCATCAAATCTAAAAGAAAATTTTTTCTGTTTTCCAATATGATAGTGACCCAACCAAGGAGAAACAATGAAGAAAACTTAGTCACCTATATAAAACTCTAAATTATGATGACATTGATCTGCATAATCCTTCTACCGTCATTGTGTTATAACCAAATGTTGGTGTATATATTGAATCATCATAGGTATCTCCTAATCCAAATATTGTCCCTACTAATATGTTTCTCCCACCTATTTCTAAAAATGAGGTGATCAACATGGTAAAATCTGAAAAGTCTCAAATGGATCCATTATAATTGAATAAAGATAAATTTTTTCATAAAAATTCTCAACCAATCCCACATGGCTATCCAATTGTCCACAAAAATCCAAGACACATGCATGGATCATATCCTTCAGAATCTGAATTTCACAATACATTTTTCATCTATATGTTGATGATAAGTTTTACTCAGTCTATCATGATCCTCCATCATTTCATGGAGACCCCCCTAGATCCATGAAGTAAACCTTGGATCCATTTCTAAAACAATAGTATAAGTAACCCCATGTAAAATCCCAAATTTATTCATATACACCTTACCCACATCTTTATCATTAGTGTTGTCCCTAATCAGAATGAAATGAGCTGCCTATACCTACATGTTAATCACCAAAAAGATTACATTTCTCCCACATAGGGTCTTTGGTAATCCACCAACAAAATCCATAGATATTCCCTCACACTTTCAAACTGGAACTATATGGGTCAAGAGAAAACCAAAATGTTTCAAATTATCTACCTTAATCTATTTGTGTACCTGAATCAGTGGGACACATAATCAACAATGTCATTATTTATACCTAGCTTCCAAAATATCGATCTCATGTCATAATACATATTTTTAGTCATTGGGTGAACATCCCATGAATAACTAAGACAATTAAACAAAATATAGTTCCTCATAGATGCTGGGATGAAAAACTGATCCCCAAAATTAGAAAAACCATATGAAGAGAAAGACCATCCAAAAAAGGTCTCCGCGTCACATAGGGTTTCTCGAATTCCACTAAACTCAACATCATACTACTAACTCTACATAATACCATCGGGGGAAGATATTGATAATTGATCACTGGTCATAACCACAACTAAAACGTCCTCCTGGGTATCCAGATAAAACCGACCAAAAGTCCCCATAAGGTTTTACTCTACCATAAACTCCAAAATATCATGTGATGAAACATTCCAACAAAGAGCCTATATAATTATATTCCCCTTCCCTTAGTGTAAGGGATATCAAATTCAAATGTATAAAGGTATTTCACCTACCACCAATAACTATGATCGGATTACATTGGATAAATGATATATCTAAAATTCTTATAGATATAAAAGACTATGAACCTTTACCCCAAAAGATAATTCCCCCAATACATATGTTCATGCATAACTATATCAATTTATAAATCCTTATTTGGGTAATTATTGTCATATATCCAATGCTTATGAGAATTGGAAGAAACCACATGACCATCTTGCATGAGAACACAACCCAAACCAATGCCAAAAGCATCATAGAAAACCAAATTCCCATTATTGTGTTCTGGTAAGATTAAAATATGATCTGATCATAGAAGTATTTTCATATATTCAAAATAAGTCTGACACTTTGTGTCCCATATGAATTCCACTCCATTCTTTTTAATAGTAGAAAATGGTTATTCCAACATCAAGATATCATTGATGAACTTACTATATTATAAAACACGACCAATGAATCTCTGAATATCAAATATATTCCATGGTTATTCCCATGAAAAATATCCTTTTACTTCTCATGGTAAACTGATAATCCATGATCATAAATCATGTTCCCTAATAATTTCACTTCTTGATTCTAGGGGATTCATTTTGAAAGTTTTCCATACAAATAGTGACTCGTAAGGACTTATGAAACCAAAATCAGATGGTAATCATGATCACATTCAAACATTTAATGGACCAAAATATCATCCATGAACAATACCACAAAATTGTTGAGATACTAATGGAATATTTGTTTCATTGTATATGCTAAAATTGAATGAGCATTAGTTAGACCAAATGACAACACCAGATATTTTTAATGGACATAACTTCCCTTGAAATCCATTATTGTTATATTAAACTTCTAGACCCATAAATGATGATAACCTAACTGAAGATCAATCTTCTAAAACCAATTTCTCCACATTAACAGATTATATAAATAATCAACATGAGAAAAGTGATAGAAGTTCTTATCCATTACTCGATTGAACATATGAAAATCCATTCCAAATCAGATTAAACAATCTACCCTCTTTTAAAATATCATTATAGTTCACCATGTAAAATCAATAGGGAGAAGAAAACCCTTCACCACTAGATCATCCAACTAAATCTCGAGCTCCATTTGCTATGAAGGGGTTATATGATAAAAAGGTATCCATATAGACTATGTCCTTGGAACCAGGTATGTCATAAAATATACTCCACTCTATAGAGTAAACATCAAGAAATAATCTCAAAAAATATTAGGATAGTCTCAAATGATTGTGGGAAGTTCAAAAATAGAAGATAAATCATCTAGCATAACTTCTACATTAGACAAAAAACACCACAACTCTTAGTGGGAAGGTACTTCATGACTAGACCTCAAAGCCTACATTCCTTGAAACACCCTCGAGCTCCCATCATCCATAATAAAAAAGACATGATGATGATAATAATCAACATTGGAAAGATGATCAACAATCTAATCCAACATGATGATGACATCAAATAGATCTAAATTAGGAATAAGAAAATCCAAAACAAACACCACAGGAGATATCTAGAGTGGACAAGAAAGACACTAAACCCATTTCTCTTTCCTCATCCAAATAGGTGCCTCTAAATCGATACCAAAGGTCTTGATCTCTGTTTAATGGTTATGTTTATTAGGAAAATTTCTAGATATAAATGTTTGATAATATCCATTATCAAATAAATAAATTTTTACGGAAGATGTAATAATGATGGTACATCTCACTATCGCTAGACCTGAATCTACAACCACTAGAAAATAATATATGGTGTTAATTTTATTCACTTCTGAGCCCTATGACTACATTCCTATAGTCTATGAATTTTATACTATACCATAGTATAATTTGGAGTTGACAATCCCTAAACATATTGTGGTGTGGACATAGCATATCAGAAACGATGAAGATTTCCATAACATCCACAACTGGTACACATCTTAACCATAGAAAGACAAGAACAGTAGGTGTGTCTGGCTATGAAACAATAATGAAAAGTAATAGGCACGCTGTTAGATGAAACTAGAGGTGCTGAAGAGGCTCTCTAATGAAAACCACCTCCACCACTCCTGTGATGAGTATGCCAAATCTTATTCATCCCCAGTATTCCAATGAGGCTTCAACTAGGTTGAAGAGAAGAGGAATAATATCCAAAATTACCTACCATATTCATTTATGCAATCATACCCCTTTCCACTATCTCCAAATAGGTCAAAATATTCTGCATAAATACATACAATCAAATATCTAGTCTTAAATCCTAAAGGTACTTCTATGATTTTAGTTAATCGTTCTTCCAAAACTCTAGTAAAAAATGAACCAGATTAGAAAAATGATTTGTGTATACCAAAATCAAACACTCTCCCATATGAAAAGAGAGTAAATATAGCTATTTAATCATTATAAATTTCTCTAGAAAAAAAATTGGAAGAAGAGATTCTTGAAACCCTTCCACTCCAATCCCAAATCCCAATCCTCATGTACAATGGATTCCGACCAACACTTGTTGGGACACTCAATTCTAAATTTTTCACAATTGAACTTAATTATATCATGTGTATACATGAATTTGATGATCTAATCAATATTTTCAATCATGTCCTCCTCCTCTCGAGGATCATTCATACATTTAAAGTATGATGGATTATCATTCACGAAATCATGTGATCAATATCATTCTCCTACATCTCTGGGATGAACATAAAAAATATCATTATGAGCTTGCAGTACATTCAGATCCACGATGTGAACTTCCTGTATGATAGCCTTAATAAATTTATGATCCATCAAAGTATTCACTGGAGGATCATCAGTTTCACCCTCTTGAGGAACTTTCCGAACATATCTCGAGGCATACTACTACAAAATGGCCCAAAAGAAATAATCATACAAAAAATAATATTAATTCTAAGTAGAAACCCTATAATAAAAAAATTTATATTAACATCAAAAATCAAAATAGGTGATAGGAATCCCAACATCCTCAGGTATCTTGAGTCTCTTCATGATAAGTGTTAGCCATACACTCAGCAAAACCTACCCCTCATGTCCCAAAAATCCTATCTCAAATCAATTTATTGTCCTATGTCATGTTAAAACCCCAAAACCTTGGGCCCTAATACCAAATTAAAATGAGATGACACAAATAACCTCATAAAATGGAACTTGGCCCGATCATCCACTTACCCAAAGGGGGTTCTTGATCCCCACGGCTTGGTGACTAGTACTTGGTCATCACATAACAAACAGATGGAATGATTTAACCCAACCTGATGTGAGAAAAAAATGGAATATATATAAATAAAAAAGGAAGAAATGGAAGATAAATACATATTCAATAACAAATAAATAATTATGGAAGTGATACAACTAAAAAAGGTAGAAAACAATCTCTAAGTGAAATGTCCAAACTAAATGGAATAGAAAACCAAATAGCCACTCCAATAGCTCCATGTGATGGTGTGGGAAACTCCTACCATCTCATCACCATCAATGCAAAACCTAGTTGATAGAAAATATCATTTCCTCATTGTGGTGCCTTGTATTTCCCTAAATAGAAATACATAACTAGGTATATACACTGCCGAAGGGATATTTAGTGTGTGAGGAAATAAGATTAGTAGGGTCTCACATTAGTGTTCCATATATTATCTTTGACTAATAATATGAGAATGTACAAATTTATTGAAAATAATTCATGGTGATATTTTAGTAATCTTTATATCAAAATCCTGACAAAAAATAAAATTTCCACTTTTTCCACATTTCCTAATAAAATAGGTAAATCTGTTTCAATGAATTTCACACCCATATATCACAAAAGTTATATCATGTCAAAAAAATCATGCATCAAATATCATATCAAATCTTTGGTAGTAAAACAAGAAAGTACAAGACAAAAGAAGAAGTGCATGTAACACCACTATATGGATCACACGAGGTCAAGATAGGTAGAATAATCATAACTAACAAAAAATAACATAATCATAATCCACTAAACATATACATCGATACTAAAAATGAACTTTGTTTTGATCATAGAGAGGGTAGGTCGTACGTATGTATGTGTAATGTTTCCATCTTTCAATGATAATTATGAAAAAAGTATGTATTATTTTATATTTCCAAAATGATCTTAATAAGCTAAATACCATATTATTTTTTCAAATATACTTATATATATCATTCTTATTATTTTTTAATGAAAAAAGTATCACATCACTTCATAGAGGTTGTTGTCCACATGTACAAGAACGACATTATCATTTTTCTATTTAAGAAAGAAAATGATGTATTAAATTTTTAGAATGAAGAATATGTCATGAATATAAAAATGATTTTATTTTATATCACATATATTCATTAACATTTTAACTACTTCTATCGATGTAAATCGTTAGAGAAAAACAAAACACATTGCTTTGCGATGGGGTAGTATACCATATAGATGACCGATGTTATTGTAACCCCCATGGATTGAAAGTAAATCATTATATGTGATAACCTAAATATAGAAGTATATATATGGTAAAATATCAAACATATATATATATATACTTTAAATCCATCATTACAATAATTCATGAGTGGGTATGATAGAAAAAAATATTTTTTCATGAAATGGTAATCCATTGTACACACGAATGATTATTTTATATGCCACTTGATGGAATAAGTGATTAATTTAAGTTGTTAAATTAATATAATTACATATAATTATATCGAAGATACAAATTTTAACATATTAGAATATTTGAATAATGTTTTATGGTGGTGGATGAATATATTGGAAAAAAATGCATAGATTGGAATTTTACATATTCTCACACCATCTATTTGGTATTGTATCGAATGTATTCCAAGAATGGTTTTTTTTCCAAACCAGGGCATATAGGATGATTTAAAGTAATTTGGGTAGTTATTTGAGAATGTATTGGATAAAAATAAATGGTTTAAATGTGTGAAGATGATAGGAGAGTGAGTGTCCCTTTATAAGTGAGGTGAGTGGCAGACATGTAATTTTGGAAATGAAAAATGTATACTCTTGTTTGTCACATGAAACCGGGATTAAAATAGGGAATTATCAATAAATAGATATTATATTTTAAAAATATGTCTATATAAAATTAGACTTGTTATTATGTCATTTTGACCATTTTTTTAGTTTAACCCCCGATAAACCCATTTTCACCTTAACTGCAATAATTTAATTTTATTTTTAACTAATCATTATCATAAAAAATTAAGTTTAAATTATTAGATAATATAAATTACATTGGTTAAAAAAATTAATCCATTTTAACAAATTAAATTCACAGATTTTTTGTTAGGTCTACTAGGTTAGATACCCTATAAGGGGGGTGAGTCAGGGTATGACATATTAAAACAACATCCCCCATTGATCTTGTTTCCCTATAAGAAAAACTCTCTTATCTATCTTTCCTGTTGAGAAGTATATAAATAAGTAAAATCATGCATAGGACACAAAAAAATTTACTTGGATCACCCTGACTGGGCTACGTCAAAGGAGTATACACCGGTGATGTACTGATGTACCAAATCCAATAACAGCGCACATTGGTTTACATTATTCAGAGAATACTCACTATCCCTCATGGTTTACAACCACTCAAAATATGAAAGGTCACTACTCTCTCAACTGAAGTGTGCTCACAACTTCTTCAGAAGACACAATCACATTTTAATGACATGTAGGTCCCTTCATGTTTAAAAACTAATGCATCTGTCTCTATATGTAGATTCTCTATTGATGTCCAACTTTCATTCGGAGATGAATCTCACTTTGCACCAGAGGTACCGTGCAATCTTCCAACTTTTGAACAGCCCTAGAATGACTTGAATGATTCTCTATGCTTTGGCATGGTTCTCCAAGCCTGGAATTAAAGTGTCCCTAAACAAATTTCGTAACACACCCTTCACCAACTGAGAACTTGATCAACCCTTGCCCTTTTACGCCCAAAACAATATTGTTTTCCAACTAGCAACCAGCGCACAACTTCTAAATATCTTTTTACTTGCGTGCCCAAACCACCACTTGAACGACCACACCAACCACATGACTGGAGATCGAAGTTTCTCTATGTTTTTAGCTTATATGAAAATTATGAGGGGTATCCCACTATTTATAGGCATTTTGGGCAGCCTGAGCACCGTGTGCAAGTATCCTCCAGACGCGCAAGTCCAGCCACCTTAGCCATTGTCTCCCAAGTCACCTTGCACGCCCAAACCAAAATATGGGTGTCACTCATTACTTTTCTATGTATTGATGTTTTGATATTGAAAAAAATATGGCATGAAACTTTCCAATCCTCCAAGACACAAGCATGTAAGTCTGTTTTCCAAAAACACTTTTCTCCATTTGTCGATTTTAAGGCCCAAAATTTTGGAAAACACTAGAAAATGGTGCCACCTTATATATATTATTTTTTTACCACCTCCAGATCACCCATTACTTTTCCAAGGTTCTTCTACCAATCATATATTGTCTATAATAGCTCTTTAACTTGACAACTCACCATTAAAACACCCTTTATCAACAGATTGAGCATTGTGGTCTGCTTTTTCAACAAACACAACATGGAGGCCCACTTTTTCAACAAACACAATCACCTAGAAAAGCTTCAATGGTAACTTGGGGTATTTTTTCCCAACAATTTTCAAAATTTAATTTGATATTAATCCCATAGAACTGATGAAAAATAATTTTTTAAGAAGATTATTTTTCAAGGAAAACAAGATTCCATAATAACTCTTTGAGTAATGATAATAATTTTTTAAAAAATAATTATTGATATATGATATATATATTTCATTTATATTATTTCTCATTAAGTAATTTTTTAGTTAATTATGAAGGATAAACAATGTTCACCATAAAATAGTTTTCAGACAAATCTAGTTTTTAAACCTGAAGACAAACTTCTAAAAAAACACGGTAACTCAAAAAAAATGAAGATGAATAAATAAAGATAAATAATAATTATGTTAAATGAGATATTATTTAAATAATAATTTTACATTCAAATTTATTTTATTATTTAAAATAAATAATTTTTTACAAAAATCATTATTTTCACTATTCGCTAAAAAAATTAATATTTTTTGAAATGTCCAAAAATTTAACCAATAATAAATCTTGATATTAAAATTTAAAAAAGGAATTTAATTTTCTAAAACAAGTCTTAAAAATTATAAATATAAATTATTATATATTTTCACGGAATGCTATAGAAATCATTTTTGAGGAAAAAAATTTTGATGAATAAAATAACTTTACTTAAATTTTATTTATTACACAATAAAAATTTGAAAATAATTTATATTTAATATGAAATATATATATCCATAATCATTTTCATAATATTCATTACCACCATTTTAATTTCTATGTTTTAACTGTTAAATATATTATGGTGCATTTAAGGTCGGTTTCGTGTGTCCAATACGGTATCCAACATATTCTTATTTTCTAACATCTTATGGTGTTACATAATCTCCTCATTTAATAAATTGTGTCCTAGAAATTAGAAATTTATCTCATTAATCAAAGTTTATAAATTTGAAAATATCATTTTTAAACAAATATAAAAAGGGTTAATAAAACATCCACTTGATATGAAAGAAAAAGATGTATGAAGGGAATATGGAATAACACATACTAGGATTCCCGAAAAGATTAAATAGTTGGTATTTTACTATTTTTACATATAATAAAAGCGTAAATAATTATGTGGAGTTATAGATATCATTGATCATACAAAATTTAATGATACATATAAATTTTAGGATCTAAAAACCATAAATCTATATTGAGTGAAAATACCATCAGTTGATCTGAAAATAGGGTACAAGGGAAATTTTTTTATGTCAATATATTTTTCAAAGATTTTTGGAATTATTTAACCATATAGACTAAAATAAAAGTTATATATACATAGTTAAGAAGTATAATTTAATCCTTTAGCAAATTTTCACTAAAAGATCATCTTTTCTCTAAATGATGAGTATTGTTGTTGAAGTTTTCATTCCAAAAAACTAAAATTAAATTTGAAAGACCACATAACCATTAAATTGATAATCAAGATAATACACCTATTCATAGATATTAACCCAATCTAAAATGGTTATCACATGGTAATATAATTCTGATAATGAGTAAACCTTTATATGATAAAATAATACAATAATCTCTAAAATTAAATAGTACCAACCTAAGATAAAAGTACATAATTCCATTAATAAATACCCCTATATCCCAAATATCCTCAATAAAATCAACATTAATTATTTTATTAACCTCAATGGTAATCTCATAACATTCAACTTATAAATTAAATAAATATGGTGATCTCATTTTGAAATAAAATTACTAACATAGTCACTCAATCAATTTTTAATCTTGCTATTATACATATAGTAAAACTTGTGTTCTATAATTATCTGAAAATACAAGAATTATTAAACCCTAAAGTTAATCAATACCTAAAAAATTATTTCCTGAAAATTGAAATGTACACTTTACATTAAACCAAAAATTTATATATACGGAAACCTAATAAATCATCTCCTAAAATAATATTAATCACTTTAACATATATTCTCTTAAATTCTAAATGGGGTGTCTAAGAAATTGAACATATGATCATCCTTAATTTAATATACTTAAGAAGGTTTCCATAACTCTTAAGATAACCTCATAGGAAAACATCCTAATATATGATGATATTTAAATATTTACTTTAATACCAATAATAACAACATCGAACTCACACACTTATATCTGGTGCTAAAACCATGAAAATTACATTTTTGACTTTAATGAAGATAAAGGTGACACGCTTTTCCCCACAAAAACATACAACATCAAAAGAAAATTTTGGATCACATACATTCATAAGGACCATTTATGGTTATATTTAGGTGAAACATTAAAATCCAAGATTCATAAACAACTAGTTCATAAAGGTGAACATCACTCCCACTATACCCATCATTTTAAATACAACATTAGTTCATCATCATCATCCATATGAATCCCTGATAGATATAATCTATTCAACCCAAATCATTTTAACCTGAGGAAAATAAAAAATATGAAGTGTGAGATCAAATAATTAGTATGGGTAAGTGTAAGCATTAAAAATTAAATGTAACCAGGGAGAATAAGAAGAGAATAGGGTATGATGAAAGAGTTAAAGTTCATGAGTATAATATAAGAAAATTCATAACCATAAATACATGTATCGTCAATCCTAAAAACATATTATAAAGGATTAAAAATGGAAAGATTCATCACAATCCATAATAATGGGATATGCGATATCAAAATTGATCATAAGAAACATTGTAAACTGATATAATGCATATAAAAATTATCAATATCTTGGAAAATTATCCTAAAATCACTTATTATAAATTTAATAACCAATATGGTAGACTTCTATCTCAGTAGTACCAAACGCATTAGAGTTCAATAGTGGACCTTACTGTCCTTGGTTATTCACGAAACCACCCATCCTTAATTAAAAACATATCCCCCCATTGTTGGTTTATAATGTAAGAACCCATCAATAGTTTATAAAAGAACGAACCCTAATCATATATAATTTCAATGAACCATACCATGAATAAAGTACATAGAGGATTAAATTCATCATGAACTCATTGAAAGATCCTGAATTATTTTTCAAAACTAGAATAACCCCTGGAAAAGATGCTAGTTCAACAAAAATATCATTGAAACTTGATTACCTGAAGAAATGAAATGGGTTATACAAAAACCACTTCAAAACACGATTACCCCATGGAAAATAAATGAGTTCAACAACAATATCTATGAAACATGACTAACCCCCAAAAAGATAAATTCATTATTTCCACAAACATACTGTAATAGATTATTGACACTGTAGAAAAAGGGTATCTACTGCCATGTTTTTTCTGAACATACAAAAATACATTTAGTTCAATCCCCTCTAGATAGAGCCATATCCCCTCCTAATCTACCCCATTCCTACCCTCCAAATATTTACTCACGACAACCCTTCCTAGCCTTATTTTTATATCTATCAAAGACCCATTTAAGTCTCTAAATTTATCTCAATGACACTCATATAAAATCTCAATAACCCTCTTTATACATGTAACCCTCCGATGACCCTCCTCTGATCCAGCACTAACATAGAAAGCCCATATCATTACCAATATGGCTCTGATGTGCCCTCCCCACCTCCCTATCTATGTGGCCTCCTCTCCTACACATGATCAAGTACCTATTACCAGGATCTAACATGGATTCATCATGGACTTGTTGTTCAATATTGATTGATCTCCCCTTTAAATCCCATAATGAGCACCTCAAAACCCTATTACCTCGTTGAAGTTCATCAATATCCACTCCGAATCCCGAAAAAAACCCTAATGTATCCATTTTACCTCTTCAATTTCAATTGATCTCCCCTAAGAAGACCATATTGTTCCCCTCTTAATCCCTTACCTCTTACCTCTTTACAACTAATCAATCTCCTTTATAAATAACATCCCTCTTCGCGATCAACCTCCACTCCATAGAGACTCCCTCTTTCTAATTAATTCCATTAATATAACCTCTATATTCTCAATTAATCCCCTCAACCATGCCTCCCCCATTTCGATTGATCCTCTCTGTAGTGTATCTGTATTCATGATAAAAATACGGTTTTATAAAATTTAATTCTATTATAATATTTTTTTTATTGATTCAATTTAAATATATTTTTTATTTATATTGGTACGAACTAATTTAGTTTGGCTATAATTTTTTTAATTTTTTCCACCATGGTTTCTTTTTTTTTCATTCAATTTATTTTTTCTAGATTATTATCTTCTTTATTATATTTATTTCAATTTAGTTTTTTCATTTATATTAATTAATTTTAGTTTAATTCATAGTTGTTAAAGGTGTGTTGTTTAGTAACCCGCAATCTTAACATGGGGATGTGGAGTGTGTAAAAGTGTGTAGTGCTCACCCCACAAAACCGAGGCATAGGCTATTAAAAAAATATATGTAATCTTCAATAATATTTTAAAATTAAAAAACTTAAATTCAAAAAAAATAGTGTAAATTAATGAATATATCATCCTTTGGTAAATTGATAATAGAACAATCTATTATAAATAATCTTCATTTTTAGAAGAATAAAGTGGATTCATGCTAATTCCCTACCATATGTAACCAAATACAATGATGGGGTAAAATTTTTATTTTAAATAAGTGATGATGTTTTGAAGGGTAGGGAATTTTTATGTTTTAATTATTTTAATTTTATGATTCCGTTTATTTTTTAACCTATAAAAAATGTTCCTTCTCTATTAATATGTAAGAGGGTAAATTAATTCTGATCTTGGTACCACCTTTGGTCCAAAAAATTTCTTTTTAGGAATGTACCTGATAACATCCTTCTCTAAGTGTGAATTTTCCCATCTTTGCACCGATATTGGCCCCCCAAAAATCAATTTTTATATTTATTCTTGATCCATACCTTTTTCCCCTTCCTAGAGCCTCTATGCCATCTGGAATGGTGAAAACCTTAGTGACATATATGCATCTTGAGGATATCTCTGCACTTAAGCTATATAGAGATGACTGTTTTGCACATAATAATTCCAAAAACCAAGGCACACACCTTTACATGAATTTAAGATCTATGGTGTCATTTATTTTAGTTTTGTTTTTTTGGGTCATTTTAAGGTTTATTCTACGGAATTATAGAATAAATGGTCCGTTTGAATTTGGTTAATTTAGTTTAATGTGTTTTAGATATTTTATGAATGAGTCAGATATTTTTTACCTTTCATTATTTGAGTTTATTAAAAATATACTATTTGATTCAATTTAGTTGATTTTAGATTGATTTAGTTATTCTGGATCTAATTTGGCTAGTATGGGTGAGTTCAAATTTGTTTTTTGTTTTTTGATTATGTTTATTTTTGTGAGTATTATCAATTATGGTTTCATTCCATTTCAGTTTATTTTTTTCTGATATGTTTGAGTTAGTTTTGGTTAGTTAATTTTGGTTTAGGTTGGGAAAATTAGGTTACTATAATTTTTTTAGTTCATCCATTTGGTTATATTGTTTTATATTTCATTCTATTCACTTTCATTCATGTTTGTTTTACATATTTCATCTAATTTTTTATTTTTATAGGATGGTTCAATTCATTTCATTTTTAAAACTGTATTTGGGTTAGTTTTCTTTTATTTTATTTAGTTTAGGCCTATTTTAATTGGTTCATTTAATGAGTTGCGATGTTTTTATTGAAAATAAATAATTTTTATACTATTTCTTTATTCATATTATAATTTATAGAAGCTTGATGTATAACATTTATTGGATCACTAATGAGTTTTAGAAGTAGTTGGAATATATATTTTTGATATTTTATTCAATAATTGTTTGATGGCGGATTGATTTGATTTCCATATTTTGATTGCATTGAAAGACCATGGTCATCATGTGTGGAAGTTTGTTTCCATATCACTAAAAACGTTTTTAAAAAATAATACCATGTTTGGTATCAAAATAGAGATAATTTTCAAGGGAATAAATACATTTATTCAGATAAATGGATTAGAATGAAACATTTTATTTCTGATTAGTTTCCTTTTGATTCTTAACCCCATACTTCATGTAGAGAAGTTGAAGAGGAAATGTATGTAGGAACACAGTTTTCACATAATGAACAGAATGATGATTTTGTGTGTGTTAGAAAGTTTTTTGAATATGAGAATACCCTAGTAACCAATCATGTGAAAAAAATATTGAATCTCTAGTTTTTAAGGAGATTTTATCATGGGAAATAATTAATGGATTTAGTAATACATTTATTAACTATCTACTTACCTTTTTTAATGAAATATTAGTTTACAATTCATGAATTCCTCAAAGTGATTATATGGTATCAAAGTTGGTTGAAAATTTTATATTCTCATGAGTTCTATTAATATTGATGTATGTTTTTAGATAGGTAATTCAGAGTTAAATGAGTGAAAAAATGTGATGAACCATGATGGAAGACTAATAAAGATGTAACTCAATGATGTGTGCTAGACAAAGATATGTGGAACTTTTCATTGATTCCCAAACATTAGAAACATTTTATGTCACAAAATGGGAAAGAATATGAAATGACATGAATATAGAATAAATAAGGGTAATGATGATATAGTTCATCCTTCCAACAGGTCGGGATGGAAAACATTGGACAGTTTATATCCTAATTTTGAAGATGACCCATATAGTGTTAGATTGGGATTGTCATGTGATGGTTTCAAACCATTCAAGAAAATTCATATTTCATATAGTAATTAGAATTTTTTTCATTTATATTTATATTTTTATGTCATGGGTGTCCTTGAAAATTCATTTACTATCTCGATTATATTGATTTATGGACCGAAATATCCTAAAATTTATAATGAAAAAAACATTAAACCCTTAATAGATGGGTAAATTGATATTTGGACCATTGGAGTGTAGAAATATGATGCATTTAGAAGGGATTAATTTATGTTTAATGAATAATTATTATGGAAAATAATTGTTTTCCCATCTTATGGAATGATGTCTGGTCAGAGAAACAATGGAATATTATCCATCACAATTTGAATTCAAAATAAACTTTCTAGGAGATTAAATTTATAAATAAATTATAGTTTAACAATACATTTGGGATTTATAAAAATAGATCATACATACAGGAAAAATAAAATATATTTTTATAATTATATAGAGATAATTGAATTACATCAAAGAATGCTAGGGGTAATATCCATAAATAACATGAGAGTTTTAATTTTTTCTTGGAAAGGGTTAGTAAAATTTCATAAAGAATAAGAATTTTTCTTTGAATTCCAACAAAAATTGGAGAATGAAAATTACATTATTTGAAATTCCATATTGGTCATAAAATCTACTGCATCACTTCTTCGAAATAGTGAAAATTGAAAAAAAATGAATGTGAAATGTTACTTGTAATGTTTTCAAATATAAATGAAAAAAATATTTCCACTCACATCGTGATTTAATGGACTAGGTATGAAACCAAACCATCAACCAAAGTTAGTTGGTTATAATCATTGTAATATACCATTTGATTATCTTAAAGGCTGATAAAAAATAATTTCATCAAGTCTCGGAATGTATAATGGTTCCATATGGTTATTGAAGTCCCATTTAAAATGGATGATTGCATAACATTTGAAATAATAATCCCTTAAAACCCATTAATACTGATTATTGTTTCATTAATTGATTCCTATATCCATTATAAATTTATTTTCAACTACTTTTGGGGAAGTTTTGATTAGATTATGTTACTTTTATATTTAACTTTATCATAAATGTTTTCAAAAAAAGTGTCGTGAAAAAACAATTGAAAGAGGAACTGATCATTCTATATTACTTGTATAAAATTTTACCTCTATCTTTTTTCATTGGTATGTTACATATGAACATGAATATTCCGTCGAATGTTATTTTTGGCAGTCACTTTTCTTTCTGATGGATATATACAATAGAAAGAATTATTTTTACATTGAAATTTTATGTGGAAAACAAAATTCATCCTAAAGAATCTATTGTGAAATATAATTTATCACTAGAATGCATGGATTTTTGTTCAATATATTTGTATAAGGATTTCATGAGTTCTAATCTTCCAATATGAACAAAATATGATAAGTAAGATCCCATTGATCTAATATTTTCATCACTACCCAAAATTAGGAGATATCTGGATCATGTCGGTTATGTACTTTGAATAAGTATGAGTGGGAAATAGATAATTATATGGTATTATTAATGTGTGGTATGGTTGATGATTAAATCGAGTAATTAAAATTAAATATTTTTATTTTTTATTTTTTAATAGTTTCTCACAATATGAAATTTTAATATTTTCATTTATGTCATTGAAATAATAAAAATACTACATTTTTCTTTATCTATTAAGATGTGGGATAAATCACACAATACATAATTTACTTTTTAATTTAATTAAACGGTAAATAATTTCATTTTTTACATGAACAAATCATTGGTATTTGTTCAATATTTGATTTTATATACTTCAGGTCCAAATTTTCTGATGGGTGATGTATCTGCTTAAATAAGGTTGTTGTCTTTTATTATGAACAATATTATTTGTGATTATAAATAAATGGTTTTAATGGTTATAAATAACTTATAAATAGTTTTATAAAAAAAATGACAATACATCATGACAATGTCACGATAAAGTGTGATAATGGATTGTTAATCTACTGTATTAAAAGACAACCTCTGTCAGAAAATATGTCCTATTATGGGGTTGTTGGGAGAATATTTTTATAAGATTACTATGAACATGGTTATGTGACAATGATGAAATTCAAGTGTTTTGATTCAATTAAACCACAAGGATTGTATACAAATAGTTGTGGATTTAGTGTTATTGGTATGAACCATCGGCTATGAATATTTTATCCTTACTTTCTTACATCACGAGGTAAAAAATATTAATGTAAATATACCATTAAAAATTCAATTAGGTGTTATTGATGATGTTATTACATGAAATATTTTTTATGAAGGAATGTAAAATAGAGATGTCTTGGATGGACCATTCACTATTCAATTAGACACATCATTCGATTAAACGTATGATTCAATTTTTAGAATGCATTTTGAACAAGAAATTATGATAGAGAATGCATATCATTGAAATTTTTGGCAATATTTAGTTTATATTATTCTGAAATGCTACATGTTTTTTTTTACTTTTAAAAATATAAAATAATAATTTTGTTTTGTATATTATATTATTTATGTATTTTCAAGTTTCATGTATGGTTTATACATGGTTGAAATCTATTTTTATTCCCAAACTATTTGTTAGATGGTAAATATTATAGTGTCACATTTCCGAAGTATATTTGACAAATTCAAATTATTTAGTAATTTTTACTTAAATAAGGATATTTTTTTGAAATGGATGTATTAATTGATAATAAAAATGAACTCAAATGAAAATGTAATTATCTTAACCATCATGAGAAATTGTTTTTGAATTGTTTTATATTGTCACATTCATGCAATATCCTCAAAATATGGACAAAATATGAAGTTATAGGTAATAAATTGAAATATAATATCTTTTTTTTATGTTTAATTGAGAATAAAATCCCTACAGACAACTAAAAACAATTACATATCACTGTTTAAAATTTAATGTAGTAGCTTTTGTTATTGTGTAATGTTTTATTTTTTTTGAGTAAACAACTTAATAAAATAAACTTAATGGAATTTTTAATTTCATTAAAAATAAATTTACTTTTCTTGGAATGTTTATAGTTTTTTTTTGAAATATTTTTAAAATTTTAACATCACTTCATGAATTTCCATGTTATTATTCCTTATATGGAGGTTCATAGAAAAAAAAATGAGATCATAAAATAAATGGTTTATAGATACTTACCTAAAAAATATTATTATTCTAGTTAGTACCTTATTTATTAATTTACCATGTATGAACTATAAAGAAATCATATTTAATATTTACATGAAGCATCAAGGAGGGAACTTTCATTCAATAAGTATAGGTATTCTAGTCCTTAATATAGGACTAGCCCATCATGTTGTCCCCCTACATTTAGTTCCTCATAATCTCTAGCTTTAAACTCATAGGGACACTTTCCTCCCATCATTCCTCACCCTTATATGCATTACCTATAGATGGGAAACCATCCTTTTTGTTTATATCAAATTACAACCATAGAGTGTAGTCAATATACTATCATCCCTCAACCTTTTTTCCTTATCCACATTTATATCAATAGGTTACTTCTCCATTTTATCCCCCATGTATGTGTGTACCCTCCAACCAATATTTAGAATCCAAAGTCTACTATAAAGGACACTCCTCTAATTACTAGCCCCACAACATAGTTTTCATGATCAAGATTAAAAAAAGTGCTACTATTAAATGTTTAAAAATTAATGATTTCAGTGTATTTTTATTAAATTTTATTTATATATGTGAATAAAATTCTCATTTCTTTTTTCAAGATCGTCTTCTAGTAAAATATATGGTCATATATAGATGCATGAAGTGTCGAATTGACACAAAAAATCATGGTTCAATATAATGAGGATAAGAAAATTATATAAAAAATGGTAATGAATTGTGGACTTTCATGCGGATGCTTAGTTGGAAAAAAATATTATTCTAGTTTAGAAAATGTAATAAATAATATTCTAAATGTAAATAAAATTTATGGATTGGGAGGAAATTAGGGAAATATGTTTTTAAATTTTTTTCCCAATTTCATAACAATGTATTATTGAAATATTTTATTTACATTAATCTTTGATATAACTTCTTATATGATATGTACGCAACGATGTCTATGTCAATGAAACTGGCTAAGATTTGGCAGTCTCACAAGAATGAATAACATTTTTAATAGGAAAAAGTGGCAATGATATTCAAAATATACCAATATTGAAAAATTCCCACTTTCACAATTACAAGAAATAATTTCATAATAAATAAGTTCTATATTCATGGTAATTTATTAAATTGTACATTAAATTTAGTATCTACCTATTAGGATTCATTAATTGATCAACATGCTAGAAATCAATTAATGTTGGGAATTAAATATAAATACGTGGAATGTATCTTTAAATTTCATTATAAGGATCTAATAATCCGAAAACAACTTGAATTTTTTTATATAAATTATATTCTGTATTAGGATTTAGAGGGGCGTTTAGGGATTATATATTTTCTACTAAATACATAGACTATTTTATTCATGGTCTCTTCCTCCTGATTTTCTACAGTAGATTGACCTGTTATTATTCTGGAAACCTAAAATTTGTATAAATTTTTTCATCTCTATTGAAATCATAATAATAAAACCCTTATGTTTTTTCAGACATATTTCATCATTTAGATAACAATTAATAAATGGAGACATCACATCCATTTCAAAAATATTAAATATTCCAATAAAAAAAATAAAGGTGTAATAAAATTATTTATAAAAAAACTGAGGAAACCGGGGGCCTAAAACTATCCCAAAAAATTAGATTATAATAATGTTTATCATTATAAAATCCCAACCTTTAAAGAATTCATAATTAATGATCATTACTATTGAATAAGTAACATCTTATTTCCTCAATATTCCAAGCAAGAATAAGAAATTCAATATACTTTAAGATATTAATTTCATCTCATATGCTTAGATCATCCAAATCAATTGTAATGTTATTAGAGGTCGTAATAGATCTATTCCACCAATTCGTGGTCCAAAATGTTAAGTTTTATATATTGGATTCAGCCCATTTTATCAAAAGTGGAATGGACTAATAACACCTTATAACAATAGACCATATAGATGAGTGATTATAAAAAATAATGCCTACTAATAGTAATTAAAAAAATCAAGCCCTATGGAAACTTATTGATGATACTATTTGATGAACAATGTTCCATAAAAATAAATTAATAATGGACATGATAATGTAACATAGTTTATAAATCCCAAAACACCAAATTAAGTAGTTTAAAACATTTGTTACATGCCACCATGATTTCCATATTCTCAAATATACTTATATCCCACGTGAAATTAGAAATTTGCTTTTCAAGCCTCTTAAATAGTTCTCTTGGTTATTTATTTTTGTTGAATTCGTATAGAAATTCATGAACAACCTATACCAATGCCGCAAGAGTGACCTGATACATGACCATGAATAATTTATCAATAAATCCAATTGATCCAACTTTTATCATCTCCCACTTTATGTATATTTCCCTCTTGATAATTTCTATGACATCAAAGAGAGTATCAACATAATTTTCAATGTTCTCTTTTGCATAAAAAAAAACTCATATTATATCATCAAATTCATGAATTATTTTAAAACTATTTCATTATAATTCATAACTTTACATTTGAGATAATATTTTCTTATTATTTCAAAATTTATAAGTCTAATTTAATGTTTATCAATAATTTTTTAATCCTGAAATTTATCTTCAAGTGATGAGATCTTTGCATCAGTCTTTTCTAGATTAGTTTTCATCGGTTTTGTTACTATATTAATAAGGATACAGTTCCATATATATTTTTACATTATTCATTTCTTCCATTAATCTAAACATTAAATCATGAAATGATTTCTATGTGTTCATGTTATGAGTTTAAAGTGTTTTTCATTTTTTTATTTTTAATTTGTGAGAGTATAATGAAATTGGAATAATATAGTTGAAAAAAAAACAATTGGAGTTGGATTAAATAAATTTTGGGTGGGGGTTTATGGTTTTGATAAACCTTATAATGCATGTAAAATTAATTACTAAAAAATAATTTAGAAACAAAACCAATTCCCTAAAGATCACCACACACAAGTTTTTTTTAAATATATTTGTTTCATTTATTCAGGAAAACATATTTTGAAAAACACCATTTTTTTAAAAATTTCATGTAAACATCATCAAACATTAGTGAACACATTACTAAACATGATTGGAAAAGTAAAATTTATACTGCATTGCATTATTTAACAAATTAAAATAATAAACAAGAAATACATATGATGTGTGAAAATCGAAATGAAATATTCATATAGAATAGGTAATGTAAAAACAAAAAAAAATAGAAATATATTAAAGAGAATTTAAATGAATAAAATATACATTGATATAGTTCAGTGGTCATATTTCCATTTAAAAACAGTTTTCTAATAACATTAAAATTAATATTTAATTATGGTTCAAAAAATAGGTTTTTCTTGTTCTTTTCTATTTTTTTGGTGCTATCTTTTTTGGTTAAATATAATCTATGATGTTAATTTCACAGTATATTAGAATTTATTAGTTTATTTGTTAATTTAATTTTAATTTGGTGCTTATGAGTGTGTTTGGTTTTATGGAATTTGAAAAAACATGGTTATTTGATTAATATCTCAAACTCATTGAATTATTAAGTTGATATGATTTTTTAATCCCTTGTGACTTGTTGAAATTCTAGTTTATTTTTTTCTACTAATTTAATTCATCTGAAAGTTACATAAAAAATAAGGTATCTATGAAATATATTCATATGATGGGGTGTAATACAATTTGAGATCACAAACTATCACATGTAATATTTTATTTAACATTGAATATACATTAATTTTTTTCATTAATTTATGTTTAATTTTCAATAATAAACATGAATTAAATATTAATGGATGTGTTCCCCCGTCATCATTGTTTTGTTCTAGTAGGAAAACAATATATGAATGTTTTGTGAATCTTGAAATACATGACATAACTGTAATCACATTATTATATTTTTATTATATATTTTATAAGTTATAGATATTTATTTGTTTTTATTTAATTATATTTCTTTTATGTTCAAAAAAATTATCTTTTAAAAAAAATTCCCCATTATATAGACACTTGAAAATAATTTTCAATCAATAAGAGACTAGACATATGTGACAAGAAAAATAAATGGGTGTTTTTTATCTCTGTCTCAATTCTTCTTCAGTTGTGAATTCTATGATATAGAGATAGTGAAGTTCCCCGGTCAGTGTGAATCACTAAGAGGGAGAGGGGGTGAATCAGTGATCCCTTTAAATATTTTTATTAATTGATTCTTTTCAATTAATCCTATATGGCTGGTTAAAGCATTGATCCACTCTTCTTGTGTCTCTCAACCTTACCTCGAATGATGTTGTATATATAAAGGCACTGAACAGAAGGATTTTAAAGGTTCGATTCAAAGACCAACTCCCTGTTGTGTTGGTAATTCTACCCAAAACAGATTCTCCACTATAATTCGATTAGTAATTACAATGGTCGATATAGAGTCCCACTGTATCTCTATTGAGTCCAAAAGTAGATCTTTATACTGCTCCACATAGTGTTACCAAAGTCCCGCTGGCCTGATTCAGAGTCCCAATGAAGACTTCTTCACCTATATCAATCACATAGAGGTCATCAAGCTCTCGAGTCACATGAGCGACTTCCTTATTTATGTTCTTATTTGATTCACTATAGATGACCTTCTGATCTTTCCCCATAGGCTTGCTAAATCACTATTTCATGTTTATCTCATCAAGAATCATCAACAGCCTTGGTTATGATCTGTTGGGCTTGCTTAATAATTTTTATCACTGGATTTAATCAGTTCTCAGTCTCAACAATGCTCATAAAATTATTTCTTCTATTGATAAAGACCCTGCCTCACTAGGATGTTTTCCAATGGTGAAAAAAACTACTTCATGAATATAATATGCAAGAATGATATTGCACAATATCGACACTGTTTCTTTTCTTTGATTGTCAAACACTATCAACTCAGATAAAAGATCTTCTTTAACTCTTCCTCACTTAAATCTCAATACTCATTCACTTCATGCATGGATTGCATGGGATCCAATACCTCCTTTATATGGATATCTCAATTACTTCTTCTTTAGTGAGATAACTGAATGCACAAAAACTTCACCTTATTTTCATGGAAAGAATCACATTCACTTATGTCATTATCCAAACACTAAGGATTAGCACACTTCGCATTATCTGAATTGATTAAGATTCATGCATGAGTTGAATGGGATCCAATACCTCTTGTATTTGGATATCTCAATGATTTTCACATGTTCATGTGTTCATGAATGATTTCATGCATGGGTCTCTTTATTTTGAACATGCACTTTCTTCTCTTCTTTTCTCAATATACACACGCACTTTTGATTCTTTCATTACGTGTTCATGTGCATGAATTCATGCATGAACTCTTCCTTTTGTTATTCTTTGTGTGAAGCTTCTATGTGTAAAACACTTTGAGAACACACACAATACTGTCTCTTTCTCTTTTTCTCTTTCTCTTTTTCTTTTGGGTCTTAGAACACACACAATGTCTTATTTAATTCATTCAATTTTATGTGTTTATGTGTCTGTCTTCATAAAGAAAAAATGAGTGATGCCCATGATTCGCCTTGTTCTTGGACACTTGGGTGCCTCAACTCACTCATATTTATGCATGTTCATAATGCATGCATTCTCCTTTCTCCTTTGTGAAAGAATGAGTCCTCTGATCATGTTAAATGAAGCACATGGGTGCTTATGTTCAAAGCATGCACACAGAAGCATTATCCAACTTGCAATCTCTTTATCCTTCAAGAACGAACCCCTGAAAGAAACCAGATATATATATATATATATTATCTAAATTGTGTTTTTCTTCTTTGTGCAAACATTAGGGCACGTGGGGTCTTCTTCTTCGCACACGGAGTGCACGAGTATCTCTTCTACAGAACTGAGAAGGTTCATGGGTTCTATCTTCATGGAGTACAAAAAGGGGGAATGTGAACCAGTTGGGTACACATGGGATTATCCTCATAAAGACATAGAGAGAGTTCAAAAGAACGTGTCGCGTGTTTGCAGTTTTCTTTGCATAGGGGTGTGGTTCTTCATCGTAAGAACACTTCGAGAGTGTTCCATAAAATAGTTTTTATATAGGTTTTTTATGACATTTTGACCATTATATTTTTTATTTAACCCCCGATAATCTCGTTTTCAAATTAACCATGGTAATTTATATGTACGGTTTTCAGTATTCATTATTCTAAAAAATTATTTTTAAATTTTTAGAAAATATAAATTATAATTATTCAAAATATTTAATCTAATATACGAAATTCTGTTCATGGAAGTGTAAAATTAAAATTCATAATTAAACCCATACACACAATGAAAAATATGGTTTTTAAGAAGTTCAATTTTTAGGAAAATATGATTTTCTATTAACTATAAGAAAAATAATTATTTTTTTAGAAGTATAATTAATAATTATTTATAATATATATATATATATAAATTAAATAATTCCATCTTAGGGGATTTTTAATTAATTAAAAATGACAATCCTTATGCACTTTAAAATAATTTTCAGAAAAATATCATTTGTAAACCCAAATAAAACTTATACTAAAAAAAATATTATATAGATTAAAAGAATTAATTGTATAAAATATATATAAATAATACTAATTTTGTTTCAAATATCATTCAAACTATAAATTTAAATTTAAATTTCTTAATTTATTGAATATAAAAGAAATTTTAAAAAGTTAAATTTTTTTAATATTCAATAACAAAATAAATATTTATTGAAATGTACTAAAATTTCACTAAAGTTATTTTTTATGTGATGATTTCAAAAATGGAGTTCATTGTATCCAATAAATTTTCTAATTATTCCAAAAATTAATTATAATATTTTTTTCATTAAAATAATAAAAATCCTTTTTGAAGAAAAGAAATTTTGGAAGCATAAAATCACATTATAAAAAATGGGTTGATTGTTAACTAAATAAATATGATTAATTTATATTTATTTGGTCATATATATATATATATCATGAATTTTTTAATACTACTCATACCTGCCAATTTAACAACTTTGTTATAGTGGTTATATATTTCGCATGTCGTCTTATCTTGGTATTGTATTTCTAATATATTGTCAAATATATTTTTATTTTATTAAACCTTATAGTGTTATAATATATGATTTTATATATTATTGGTTTACCTATTTATTAAAAATTTATTATTAAAATCACTACTTCGGGTGATATATGTTGCGGTTTTCTTGTATGATTTTGAATCTTTGGCCCATATAATCTGATCATGGTTTCATCATCATTAAAATTTTAATAATGATATAAATAATATATATATATATATAATTATTTATAATCATTCATAAATGATAGGTGTAAAAAAATGAATTACATCGTTTTTGGAGACAGTATGCCATTAGTACACATATATACTATTTTTACTTTTGAACAGATGGAATAAAAGAAAGTTCAATAGAAACTCAGCATTGAAAATCAATATTAAATCATATATTTCATTTATATTCATTGAATATATACTTATTACCATTCAAGTGAATCATAAATGAAAAAAATCACATCTCTGCGTAGAGGAGGTAGTTCACACGCAAACATGAGCAACCTTATCATTTTCCAAAGGTCCTTAAGGTATGAAATTAGATATTAAATTATCATTAAAGAAGAATAATTATATCATAATTATAATATATACATGTTAAATCTATCATAATAATCTTCCATGACTTATTGTTATAGAAAAGTAATTGTATCTCTATTTACAGACGGTAAGATGTATGTACGCACGACCAATAATTTTACATCCAATTTGACATAATGAGGATAAATACTGGTAATTTCCCAATCATAAAAAAATTCTGATACATTTAGGACAATTATTTTACTATTTTATGATAAATAATAATTATTTATAGTAGATAAAGAAGAATCTAAAAACATTACTGTTTAAGGTTATTACATCTTTTTTGAAAGAACTCCTTTGAATCTATTTTTATAGTTCTTAGGGTTTGTCTTTTGGGAACAAATCACCTCCACAAGGTGGGTAAATATGTTTAGAATGAATTTTATCAGGGTATTTTCAATCTAGATGGTTCAATGTGTTGTGAAGAAGTGAGATGAGGATGTACCCTCTTATAATTGGAGTGAGAGATACTTTTGGAAATTCATAAGATATTTAATGACAATAAATTTATTCTCAAGAAAAATGATTCAAAATTTTTTTATTTAAAAATAATTTAGGATATTATTTCAATCCCATAAACCAATTATATATGGATTGGTTTAAGTGGTGTTTTAAACCTTATCTATTGGTTTAACCCCTTATTTAACCTAATTTAACATTAATGGAATTATTTTTTTTCACATTTAAAGCATTATAATTTTACAACTAAGATAAAAAGGGCTCATAAATGAATTAGGGATAAAATTATTGAGCACATATTATCCACCTTTTTATATTTCATATTTTTTGTATTATCATTGAATTTTAGATTAGGTGCATTATGCTTGATAACATGTACGACACATAATACCGAGCTTAAACAAAACCCAAAATATAATAATTTAAAAATGACCATTATAACCAAGAAATTAAATTTGAGGGTATGAATTAGATTAAATAATAGTTAAATTATATATAATGGTTATAATCAATATAAATTTATCGATTAAATTTTAGTAAATAACAATTAAATTTTAAAAAGGCCATTTTCTAATTCAAATATGTGTTCTCTTCACAAATGGATTATTTATTTATTTATTTCAGCAAATAATATAATTAACTTCTATAAAATTTGTTAAATTTTATTTTAAAAAATAAATATCTTTTTTAGAATCAGCATATCACTACTCTCCAATTATGGTATTTTTAAATTCTTCTAAAATGTTTGGTTTTCTAATGAAATGTGAAAATAAAGAATTTTATTGAAAACTATAAATTATTTAGAGTATATATGAATTTAAATTATAAAAAAATTATTTGTTAAAATTTAATTTGTTCATTTTTTATTTAATATAATTCATTTTTATTTTTTATTTTTTATTTGTAATTGAATTTAGTATAAAAACATTTTATATTTGAAAATGCATTTTTTCTAAAGAAATTGTTTTCCATCATGTTTAGCTGGTATGATTTAAAATTAAATTATTTTGGTTGGACTCCTCATGTATTAATCATGTCTTAATGATCAAAAATCTCATTCAACCTAGTTAACTCCTGTAAATTATATCAAACCATGTGTATTAGTGTTTAAAGTATTCTCATGCTTTAATAAGAGCCATTCAAGATCTTAATTGCTCTACATTCAGTTTACTTACTTTATACTATCCTTGATCTACTCTCATAAAACCTTCTTTGAAAAATGATTTAGTCTAATCCATTATATTATCATCATTGATTAAGTCTGAACACAGTTACTTTGAAAAGCCTGAGACACCGTGAGTCTGCCACTGGTTATGTCTTTCTGGAACCATGAAACAAACACCGTGAAGCAGACATCGTGAACAAGACACCGTGACCACATGACATTGTGAAGAAGACACCATGAACAAGACACAGTGAAGAAAGACACCATGAAGCAGACACCGTGAAGCAAGACACCATGAAGCAGACACCATGAAGCAAGTCACCATGAAGCAGACACTGTGAACAAGACACCGTGAACAAGACATCTTGACCATGAGACAATGTGACCATGATAAACTGTGACCACGAGACACCGTGACACACAGTCACCGTGATCAATCTTGACACTGTGAAAATGAGAAACTGTTTCCATTACTTACTATGACACCATCTCTAAAACTATTTCTTCATCTTTCAATTTAATTTATAACGATCATATTTGAATATTTTAATGAACTAACATAATTAATGTTTCTTTGTAGACATATCATCGGACAGTATGAGGTACGAGGTGTGGTATCCATGCAACCTGTCAGCTCCAACACATGAATTCCAAGATAAAAGCGAATTGTGGCCTAGAATCAAAGAGCACGATACAAAACAAAAAGCAAGGTCATGAGCACCATAACAAAGAACACACTTAGAGAAAGTTTCAAAACAAAAAAGGCCTCCTGCATGCAACTCGATACTTCTGAAGAACACACGAAGTATATTTGAAGCTTAGAGAACATCATCGCTCTGTTGAACCTCATGAAAAACACAAGCTGAATTGTGACACTCTGTTTTACAAACGAGGACTCAAGATCTGCATCTGCTTCATCTCAAGAAGTCCAAATCTATAAACACTAACAATAATAGCACTTCTAAACCCATCTCCATATTTCTGCTCCATTTTGTATCTATTTATTACCTTTTGAGAAAATTGTGTACCTGTATAAAAACACAATTTGTCTCCTTCATTAAACTGAAGGATACAAGATATCCTTACTCAACCATTCTTTTACTCTTGTGTATACCCACGAATAACTGTGGAAGAGGTCCATGTGTGGCTTGGTATTTTTTCCCCACAAAAACTGTTGAAGAGGTCCTTGTATGACATGGACAGTCTGTTTACTATTGTTAACCCTGATCTAGGTGTTGATCAAAGTTTATTATATAAACTACTTTGTGGAAGGTGATCACCAAGTGGAGTGGATTAGGTCTCGGCTTGATATTAAACCACGTGTTTCATATACATTGTTCTTCTTAAATTTGTCTTCTTCATTTTATTTCTTTACTATATAATTCAGAAATCATTAATTTCACTTTGATAGTTAGTCTTGGAAAAAAGTAATATCTAGCTCGTCTTAGAAGAATAACTTCAAAAGTAATATTAGTAACACAAATTAAGATTACTGAGAATTAATAAATCTTCTAAGAAGTTACTTAAACAGTTAAACTCTTATAACAGTATAACCTTGAATAATTGGGCAGTATTTAATCTTTGGGGAATCCTTTTTTGAAATACCTTTTACAGAAATTTTTATAGTTTCTCAATTCACCCCTCCCCTCTTGAGTAATCTACTCTGACCAATATTTGGTATCAGAGGTTGTTTATTAAGACTATGTTTAATATTATTCAACATTGATTGTAGTTTTACCTTAAAGATCTATAAATTTCTGTTAATTCTAAATTTCTATCTCTTTTAAAATAATACTTTATTATGGATAAAATATTAGAAGGTGCTGCAACCAATAGACCACTACTCTTTAATAGAACCAATTATACTCTATGGAAAATTAAAATGAAAATGCATTTAGAGTGTGTGAGTTTTTAAATTTGGTCATCCATTATAGATGAATAGAAAATTCCTACTAATGATATAATTACATGGAATGAACCTACCAAAACTGCCTACAATAACAACTGCAAAGCTATGAATGATTTATAGTACTCCTTAGGAGATGACGAGTTTAATAAAATTTCTTCTTGTAAGACTACCCATGAAATTTGGGATACCCTATATGTCTCACATAAAGGAACATCTAGTGTAAAAGAAACGAGTCTTTATACTTATAAAATCAAATATTATAATTTTAAAATGAAACCTAATGAGCCTATTTCTGACATGTATCTTAGGTTGAATGAGATTGTCAACACAATATTTTCTCTTAGAAGAGAAGTCACCACCAAGTAACAAATCATGAGAATCCTTAGATGTCTACCAGACAGATGGAGGGGAACCTCTGTCTCTATTAGAGAATCATGCGACATCAGCAAACTACCTATAAAAGAACTCATTGGTAAACTGATGATGTATGAGGAATAACTGAAAGTCAACAAGGAAGAGGAAGATGAACTAATGAGGAAATCTGTTGCATTCAATACCACCACCTCTAAGCACAAAGACAAAGGGAAACTAGAAGCTTACATAGAAATCTCCACAAGTGAACAGTAATCATCTGACAGTGATGAGGATATGGCACAAATAGGGAGAAGATTCAAACGAATTTAAAAAAATAAGAACATTTTCAGAAAGTCTAACTTCAAGGGAAAATATGACCAAAATGGAAACTGGAAGAAGGAGAGGAAAAAAGTGACAAAACTGATGAAATTGTCTACTATGAATATAAGCACAATGGACATATAAAGGCTAACTATCCAAAGATCAAGTACAAAAAGAAATACGAGGACAAGGATAGGTGGTACAAAAAGGAAATGAAAGAAACCTGGAGTGTTTCTGAGAATAGTTCAAGCGATTCAAAGACATCACATGATGAACAGGCTAACAAATCCAATATTTGTTTCATGAGAAACACATCTGAGGTAAAACTATACTCTTCTGTACATAACTCATATTATTTTAAAGATGAATGTGACTCTGAAAATATAACTAATGAATAAATGTTTGAATACTATAACATGATTGAGGAAACATTCAATGAACTAAAAGTCAAATATAAATCATTAAAGAAACATAATGCTCTTACTATAATTGTTAAATCTGAACTTGTAACTGAAAAGGAGAAAAATTCTCAACTACTCAAAGAAAACAGTGAATTAAAAGTGTCTAATGAGAAATTAAAGATTGACTTAGAAAAGTTTACTAATGGAAAAAATACTCTTACCCAAATTATAGGAAAAAAAATTTCCCCAAAATACAACAGTATCATTGGTTATCAACCGGGTAAAAGAAACCTTGGTAGAACAAATATTTTTTCAAAATATAGGACATATTGTTTTACTCACAGTTCTGGACATAAATAAACTAATTCAATTCATGATTCATATTCTACTGTTTCATGTTTTTTTGGACCAAATATAGTGTATTTTTCAAATACATTACACAATGCTTATAGGAAACCTATAAGGAAAATATGGGTTCCTAAATCACTTATTACTATTATTACTGGACCCAAACAAGTATGGGTACCAAAAATCTGTTTTTGCTTAATCTGTTTGAAGGAAATATGCTTAAAGAGCTCCTGCAAAAGTATATGGTACTTGGATAGTGGATGTTCAAGTCACATGGTAGGAGACTAGTCATGCTTCATGAACCTGATAAAAGTAGATAGATTATATGTCACATTTGGTGACAATGACAAGGGAAAGATTATTGGCCTGGGCCAAATTCGTAACTCTAACTCAGTTTTAATTTTAAAGTGTTGTATGTTGATGGTTTAAAATACAATCTTCTTAGTATATCACAATTATGTGATGATGGATTTCATGTTATATTTTAAAATGGTTATTATAATGTCTTTAATTCTAAATATTAATTCGTATTTTCTTATTTAAAAAATGAAAATGATTATTCTGTTAATTTAGATTCTTCAGCTTCCCAAATTGCTTCATACATAAGTGTATTTCATAAAGAATCTTGGCTCTGGCATTAGAGACTTGGACACTATAATGTCCACACCCTTAGAAATCTAACATGAAAAATTATAGTTAAAGACTTACCCAAACTTGGGTTTCCAAATGACAATGTTTGTAATCCCTATCAAAAAGGAAAACAACACAATGTTTCCTTCAAACCAAAGAAAGAAGTCTCAACTTCTCAACCTCTTGAACTGGTTCACATGGATTTTTTTTGGTCCATCTAGATTTTCTAGTTTAAATGGGAAGCACTATGTTTATGTTCATGTATATGACTTTTCTAGATATACTTGGACCTTCTTTATGTCTCACAAAAGTGAAGTCTGTTCTTATTTTACCAAATATGCCATGTCTGTAGAAAATCTTAGTGGACTTAGAATTAAATCCATAAGAAGTGATCAAGGCCTTGAGTTTTAAAGTCAAGAGACTGAATCCTTTTTCTCACAAAATGGTTATAGTCACAATTTCTCTTCCCCTAGAACACCTCAGCATAATAGAGTTGTAGAGAGAAGAAATAGAACCCTACAATAAATTTCAAGAACAATGCTTAGTGAATATGACCTACCTATTTATTTTTTGGGCTGAAGCTATCAATACAACATGCTACATAATCAATAGAGTGTTGATCAGACCTATTCTTAAGAGGAATCCTTACGAATTATGTAACAATAGAAACCCCATGTTTAGCTACTTCAAAGTTTTTGGTTTCAAAGTCTATATTCTTAATACCAAATGCAATATTGAAAAATTTTCATTCAAAAGTGATGAAGGTATATTTTAGGATATTCCATGTCTTGTAATGCCTATTGAGTGTTAAATAAAAGATCTAAATGTGTGGAAGAGTCTATTCATGTCAAATTTGATGAAACAGATCCACATGAGCCAAGAAACATCCTAGAGAGTCTGGAGGATAATGTATCAAATCTGAACATCAATTCAAAATCCTCAAATTATTTTGTGAAATAATCTGTGAAAACTTTCAACTCTAGAAATTCCTTATAATCAAGTCACAATGAACCTGAATCTATTGATGAACCTGAAATTACTAGTCCCTCTTTCACTAGTTTTGTTAGAACCCTTAAGAACCATCCCTTAGATGTTGTTGTAGGAGACTTAGACAAAGGACCTCAAACTAGATCTTCTCTTAGAAATCAGGTTGAACATCAAGTCTTATTTCCACAACTTGAATGTAAAAACATTAATGATGCTATCAAAGATGAGTTTTGGGTGATGTCTATGCAAGAATAACTTAATCAGTTTGAAAGAAACAAATTCTAGAAACTTGTTGAAAGACCCAACGACTCTTTTACCATTGGCACTAAATGGGTGTTTAGAAATAAGGTAGATGAATTTAGTAACATAGTTAGAAACAAGGCTAGATTAGTTGAACAAGGCTATAGTCAAGAAGAAGGAATTTACTATGAGGAGACCTTTTCACCAGTAGCTAGACTTGAATCCATCAGAATCCTGCTTGCCTATGCTGCACATCTGAATTTCAAACTATATCAAATGGATGTTAAGAGTACATTATTAAATGGGTATATAGTTGAGGATTTTTTTGATGAACATCCCCCTGGATTTACAAACCCCCATTTTCCAAATCATATTTTTAAGCTATCAAAATATTTATATTGTTTAAAGAAAGCTCCAAGTTCTTGGTATGATAGATTGAGTATTTTTCTTATTTCCAAAGGTTTTACAAATAGAATAGTTGATCCTAACCATTTTTTTAAAATGAATTTATAATGATGTTTTAGTTCTTCAAATCTATGTAGATGAAATTATATTTAGATATTAGAAGAATTATTTATGTGTTGATTTTTCTAAAATGATGCAAAATGAATTTGAAATGAGTTTAATGTGTGAACTAAAATTAATTCATGGATTTCAAATCTTTCTAAATAATTATGGAATTGTTTTTACTCAAAGTAAATATACTAAGATCTTCTAAAACGTTTTGGATTGGATGCCACTAAAAGTAGTGACACTCCAATGAGTACCACTTGTAAGTTGGATCTTGATGAAGATAGAAAATCTGTTGATCAAACCAATTATAGAGGAACGATTTAATGTTTACTCTACTTAATTGCTAGTCATCCTGACATTATGTTTAGTGTGTGTATGTGTGCTCATTTTCATGAAAACCCCAAGGAATATCATTTAAATGTTGTAAAGATAATTTTCAAATACCTCAAGCATACACCCAATCTAGGACTGTTTTATCCTAAAGGATAATCATTTGAATTATTTTGTTATTCTGATGCTGACTTCGGTGGATGTAAGTTAGATAGAAAAAGAACCTCTAGAACATGTCACTTTTAGACAAATTACCAGTATCATTGTGTAGTAAGAAACAAAATTATGTTGCATTATCTACTGTAGAAGATGAATACATAGATGCTGGCAGTTGTTGTGAACAAATTTTGTGGATGAAACACACATTACTAGATTATGGATATCAATTCAGACATGTACCTATAAATTGTGACAACAAAAGTTCTATTAACATGTCAAAAAATTATGTTTCACATTCTAGGACAATGAAAATTGATGTAAGACATCACTTTTTCAGAGATCATTATCAAAAAGGTGATATCACTTTAGAATTCATTGGTAATGAATATCAACTTTCTGATATATTCACTAAGCCATTAAATTCTACGAGAATAGACTACATCATACATGAACTAGGAATGATAATTCTCAAATAGAAACCTTACTTGTTACTGTTTTAGGACTTACTGTTTGATATCATACTGTTTTATACTTTACTGTTTCATGATTATGGTTTTGAAACTAGTGTTTCGTATTACTGTCTCACCGTAATACTCAGTTACTATCTCTCATTTTTACTGTCACACCATAATGTTCATGTTTACAGTCACACAGTTAGTATTCTGTGATTACTGTCTGATAGTTACTGTCTCACCGCAACACACACTATGAAGTTCATTCACTGTCTCACCATGATGGTTGTTCATTATCTCACCATAACATGTGTTTACTGTCTCACCTTAAAGACTAGACACGATCTCACTATAAAAATTCTTTATAATTTTTTTTGTTAAAACCTGTATCGTGGTCATTATTCTTTTCCCTTCCTTATTTTCCCGTGTTTTTATTTTTGTGACGTTGGGTATTCCTAAATGATAAAATAAAGAAAGTGTCACTCGATTATTCACTCAAGGTTTCTTCTAATTACTCTTTTAGAACCCTTCTTCATCCCTACAACCCTTCTCTCGCTCGAACCTTCAGTGAATGCCAAGAATAAAACATCCTGCATCATCGACACCTGAGAAGCGCAGCTTGAAGAAGAAGAATATTGCACCGAATCTAACGAAAAAGGACATTTAAATATGAATCTGGTAAACCACATTATTGTACCTGAGAAAGAGATTTTCCAAAAATTTCTTCTATATAGTAAGTCTCTGGTATTGAAAGTGTTATAATAGAAAGACTGGTTAGAGTTTTCTCGAAGGAAGATAGACCCATCTATCCTATGTTAGTGGCTTAGTTTTACCAATATGTAAATTTGTCTTAAGATTTTGGTGATATTAATGTTGTAAGAAGCTGGGTCAATGGCCAGATATGCTCATTCTCTTCAAGGTTATGGGCTGCATTCCCTAGGATACCTCATGAAGGCATCTGTGAGGATTATGAGAGAGGACCTCCACCTTCAACCGAATTATTTTATTTTGAAGATGCTTTGAAATCCTTAACAGGTAATGGAACATAGAGGAGAGCCATTTCTGGTGAATTAGATAGAGAATGAAGGTTTCTGTTCATGTTTATACAGAATTTGGTTAGACCCAGAAAAGGTGATTTTTCTTTTTTAAAATATCAAGATGTGTTTCTGATCCACATTATGAAAAATGGGCATAAGATCAACCTGTGAAAGTATATCATATATCATATGTGGGAGCTGATCAAAGTCACATATAAGTCAACTTCCATGTTTTACTCTCAGCTAATCTCATTCATGCTTCTTGCCAAAGGTATGGTTGGACTCAATTAGGAAGTGATTAAGGATTGTGAATTCTGCCTTTCAAAAGTAATCATCAAAAGAATGAAGATAAACTCGAATCCTTGGAAAAAGGCATGGGTGGAATACAATGATAGAATTTATGAGAAATTCAATCCAGTGGATTATCCATAAAGACCAAGAGATATTTCTGATCCTGGTTTGGAACCAGATGATATTGTTGAGTATCCTGAAGAAGAGGGAGAAGAGGCTGAAGTTCCACCTCGGGAAGCTGTTATTGTTGAGGAAGACATGACTACCATTCCACATGAAGTTCTTTAAGAAGAAGTCATTGCTCCCAAGGAAGCTGTTAATCTGGAAACTCAAATAGAGGCTGAAACAGAATCAATTTTCAAAGAATCTTAAAAGAATTCCATGGAAGAGCCTATATTGGAAGAGCCGCCTATTTTGAAAGAGGTCAATCTTGAGGAACTCCCTATGAAACCATATATTCCTGAAATCATCCCTTTAGCTGAAGAATGGATGGATCTAGTATTTCAGCTGGCTAGACAGGAAATGAGTGAGGAACTTAGAGCTGAGTCTGTGGAATTATACCAAGATCCTAAGACTCTCAGTCCCGAGAAGGAGGCACATTTTGAGGGGGATAAAACCCCAAATATTAATTCTATTGAAGCTTCATATCCAACTGAGTCAAGTCTTGTAGAAATTCAGTATAAGTTTCCTAGTTTCTATGATTTGGATGACTCTCAGCAGGTTTCTACAAACGGACATGATATTTCCTATATATTCTAGTTAAAATTAGTCTCCAATATCGCACCTTAGACATAACATGAGAATGCACCAGTCCCTACTCCAGAACCTTTATATGGACAACCATCTTTTGTGGGTAAGGATGATCTGAATGAATTTGGTGCTACCCTCTTGTCAGGAGTTGAGAAACTCATGAATACCCAACCTCTTCCTGTGACAAATTTAAGAGAGAGAGATGCCTCTCTATTATTGGAGAGAGTTATTTGGAAAATATAACCTAAGATGCTTCATGAGATTAAATAAGTAAGATTTGAAAATAAGCTACTTAGTAATGAATTGAAGACCCTAAGAAGTATGGTTGAAGACATGAAGAGGGAGATGCATTTGAGATATGAGCATGTTGCTCCTCCTGTAGAACCTGTTGCTCCTCAAATCCCACAGGTTGTCTTGTCTCAGAATGAAACTTATCTAGAATCCTTAGATGAAAAGAGCATTTAAAGGAAGAAAAAAATTCTGAAGGAAATGAGAGATATTGTTTCAAATCTTAATAAACTCACTGATGAGTATACAGGGTGTATTCAGAATGTGCTAAATCAACATAAATCTATGACCACAGCTATCAATGCCTCTAAAGCATCTGTTCAATCCTCTAAACCCTCATTAGACAGTGATCTGCTCAGAACTATAGTCAAAGAAGAGCTTCAGAATATACTCAGTGGTTTCGATACGGCTTCTCTATCTGAATTTGTCAAGAACAGCGATAGAGTTCTTGAACTAGTCCAAATACACTCCAAAATTTCTAATGATTCTAAACAAGAGATTGCCAATAAAGTGTATTTCTACTTCAAAAAAATCTTATCCAAGAATTATATGACAAACCATTTCAAGTATCTTGTAGAAAATCAGTGGATTCCTCCTGTGACTCAAGCTTTCAAGATCCAAGTCCAAAATCTCACAGAGTTTACTCGATTGTTGGACAAGTTTATAGATAATAAGGATGATTTTGAAAAATCCATGCAGTATGGTGGAGATATCATTATATATTTCATCAAACTTCTTAGGCCCTATCTTCATGTCCAGAGTACAGCCATTGTTGCTCCAGCGGGTGCACCTCTAAGACCTAGGCTGCTACCTTCACCTCTACCCTAGCCTCAACCACTATGTCTATCAGCATGAACTAAGCCAGATCAGGCATGTGATTCTTGATCAACAACATCCTAGATCTTATAATACTCCTAATTTGGCTCCCTCGGTCTTTGAAGTCCTTCCATTACCCTATATATCAACCACCTCACTACCTTCTTCTACCTAGACCTACGCCCCTATGGCTTCCTCTTCTTCCACTACAACTAAAGGCAAAAATAAGGCCAGCCCATGAAGAATAATAGTGATTGGTATTTTTTGATAGGGATACTGTTGATTTTGTATTGCTCTTTTGTTTTGTACAGATCCTTATTTGTGAATAATGGAAAGTGAATTTTTAACTTCTCTTATTCCATCTTTTTGATAATCCCAAAAGGGGGATAAATTTCTATATGTTATCCATTTATCTCTATAGTTGAATCCAATATACACCATAACTTTACATGATTTATGATCATCAAAAAGGGGGATATTGTTGGAATCCTCATGTAATAATCATTTTTTAATGATCACAAAACTTATTTAACCTAGTTAACTCCTAAAAATTTTATCAAATCATGTGTATTAATGTTTAAAGTATTATAAGGCTTTAAGAAGATCCATTCAATATATTAATTTCTCTACATTTAGTTTAATTACTTTATACTATCCTTTATATACTCTCAGAATACCTTATTTGAAAAATGATTAAGTCTAATCCATTCTATTTTCATAGTTGCTTAAGTCTAAACAAAATTACTTTGAAAAGTCTGAGACACTGTGAGTCTGCCACTGGTTATGTCTTTCTGGCACTGTGAAGCAGACATCGTGAAGCAGGCATCGTGAACAAGACACCATGACCACAAGACACCGTCAAGCATACACCGTGAACAAGACACCATGAAGCAAGACACCGTGAAGAAGACACCGTGAAGCAGGACACTGTGAAGCAGACACCGTGAAGCAAGACACCGTGAAACAGACACCGTGAACAAGACACCGTGAAGTAGACACTATGAACAAGACACTATGAACAAGACACTGTGACCATGAGACACCGTGACCGCAAGACACTGTGACCATGAAACGCCATGAAACTCAGACATTGTGATCAATCTAGACACCGTGAAAAGAAGACATTATTTCCATTACATACTATGACACAGTTTCATAAACTATTTTGTCGCACTTCAATTTAATTTCTAACAGTCGTATTTGAATATTTTAATGCACTGACATAATTAATGTTTCTTTGTAGACATATCATCGGACAGTATGAGGTACGAGGTGCAGTATCCATGCAACCTATTGACTCCAACACATGCATTCCAAGATAAAAGCGAAGTGTGGCCAAGAATTAAAGAGCGTGATACAAAACAAAAAAGCAAGGTCATGAGCACCATAACGAAGAACGCACTTAGAGAAAGTTTCAAAATAAAAAGGCCTACTGTATACAAATCTACACTGCTGAAGAACACACGAAGAATATTTGAAGCATAGAGAACATATTGTCTCTTTTGAACCTCACAACGAACACAAACTGAATCGCAACACTCTGTTTTAAAAATGAGGACTTCAGATCTGCATTTGCTTCATCTCAAGAATTCCAAATCTACAAAGACTAACACTCCGAGAACTTCTAAACCCATCTCCATATTTTTTCTCTGTTTTTTGTCTGTCTATTACATTTCAAGCAGAGTGTATACCTGTAGAACAAAACACTATGTCTCTTGTATTAAACTGAAGGATACAAGATATCCTTACTCAACCATTCTTTTACTCTAGTGTAAACCCATGGAAAATTTTGGAATAGGTCCCTATGTTTCTAGGTATTTTTTCCCCACAAAAACTATGGAAGAAGTCCCTGTGTAACCTGGAAAGTCTGTGTACTGTTGTTAACCGCGATTCAGGGTGTGGATCAAAGTTTAATATATAAACTGCTTGGAGGAAGGTGATCACCATGTAGAGTGGATTAGGTCTCAGCTTGAGACTGAACCACATGTTTCATATCTGTTGTGCTAATTAAATTAGTCTTCTTTGTTTTATTGATTTACTATATAATTTAGATATCAATAATTTCACATTGATAATTAGTCTTGGAAAGAAGTTATAACTACCTTGTCTTAGTATAATAACTTCAAAAGTTATATTAATAACACATATTAACATTACTAATAATTAATCAATATTCGACGAAGTTACTTAAACATTAAAACTCTTATAACAGTATAACCTTGATTAACTGGGCTGTATTTAATCTTTGGGGAAACCTTTTTAGAAATACTTTTTACAAAAAAAATTATAGTTACTCAATTCCCCCCTCCCCTCTTCATTATTGTAATTCGACCAATAATTCCATCTCAATGTTTTGAATTTTTAAAAATGTATTACATATTTGAAATCAGGGTATCTAATTTTTTTAAATAAGTCCCTTTTATATTTATTCGTTATGAAAAATAACTATATTAATTTTTCTTACGATAGTAAAGGGAAAATCAAGTAATTAATTATTTTAAATAAAATGAAAAGTAATAAAAATTGACACTAAAATTTTACTAACTTCATTTATATATTTAAATTTAATAAAAACTCATCAATTATTCAATTATTGGGCATTTTTCTATATCGTTTTGATTATGACCTTTAATAAAAATTATTTAATAAAAAGTAAAAAATTCCACATTTTAGTTTTTAATAACTATTATATTCTTAACATAGGTTTAAGTAGAGGTTATTTTATTTAATATAATTTATTTTTAAATATAAATAAATTATCTTTATCATTGTATTTTTAAATTTTTATTGATGATATAACTAACATAACTTTTTACAAGACAAAAACATAATAATTATTCAACTAATTGAAATATAAAATAAATGATATTTAAAATATTAAAAGTATTGTACGGTGAATGACTTAAGGTGGAAAACGTGTTTTATAGATAAAAAACATGACTGGGATTTATTAAATTATTTTATTTTAATTCCATTTTTTGTCTTGATATCATAAAAATCAATGTGAACAAATGTGACTAAAAATAACATTATTGATAATTTATGGAAATACTATTTTATTAAATGATATAGAATTCATGAAAATAATATAATTATCCAAGTGATTAGTAAATGGTGTAAAATATAATCCATGGTCTATTTGTGTACCTTTTTCCTTTTATATTTTCTATCTTGATCCTTAAATAGTAAAAAACTATGTTGTTTCCGTAAGTATGAAAATAGTTAATGGGATGTTAAAACTAAAACATAAGTGTAAAAAAGTGAACTAAACATGGAAAAATTATTTGATGAGAATAATTTTACTCATTATCATCTTATATTATAATTCTATCATTTTCAATCCATTTTTATTAACAGTTAGTTTATAATAAATTAATATTTTATGAAATTCAATGAATGCCCCTCCCCTCTCTAATAAAGGGACACTTTTCATCCCATTAATTCACACTAAAGAAAAATTTATTTTAGAAAACTTAGAACATAATATAATACTAAGATCCCTCCACAAATTATATAGGGCGTACTTTTTTCATAATACCAATCATTAATGATATAATTTTTTAAGAAAAATATATTTTCTAAATAAGGTGTATAGTTGTGACAACATATTTTTGTATTATTTATTGTTCCACCTACATAAAAGTTTTAAAAATCATGGTGAAATATAACAAAATATATATTAAATATATTAAATTGTTTTTTATTAATTTAATATCCAATATCCCTCTCATATTCCATTAAATGGTAAATGAAACTATTGATCTTATGTACAGAGGATTACTACCTCACAAAACGATGTAATTGATTTTCCATCATTTTCTCTCAAAAATATATTATAATGATTGAAGTAATATTTATATTTTATATTAATTAACTGTTTTACATTATTAAAGGATAATATATCACTTAACTTCTAACTTTTCCATTTGTGGTAAAATAATAATGTTGTCTATGCGTACGTGTTGAATACCACCTCCACAGAGAGATGTAATTCTTTTTCCATTAATGAATTATATGGATGATATATATTAGTATATTCAAAAATTAAAAATTATATTTATTATATTATTATCCTTTTGTAGAAATTATATAATACTTATCTTCTTTCCCTTATGGTAGTTCAAAAATAGAAACATTACTCATGCATACATACGATCTACCATCTCCATGACTGTAACATAATTCATGTATCATAACCATATATAATGGTAGGATATAAAATGTAAAATGTAAAATGTTTTTTAAAATATAATTATTTAATTTTTAATATTATGGATATGATGGAATATTGAACCATTTGACCACAGTCAACACATCGAAGCAGTTAGAAATTTTTTGACCTAACATTCTAAAAATAACCAATATGGACTAAACTGATTAAGGAATTAAATATGACACATTATTAAATTAAAAAAAATTAATTATAAAATAATAAACATGGTAAAATGTTCTTAAACACAGAAATAACTTCTATACATTTATTATAAATTAGTTAAAGGACATAGATGAATGTTTAGACTCATCGTACTGATTTTGTCTCAATTTTACTTCATTGAGGAATAATTTATTTTTATGAACATAATTTATTTTATACAGTGTATATAAGATTCTTTTACATGTTATATAATGTATCATTATTAAATAATTTTCTATTAACTTTAAATTTATTTATTTCAACTAATGGTATTTTAATTGAATGACACCATGTTGTACAATGTTTCTTTATATAATTTCCATTCTTTGGGTGATAACAATTTTTTATTGACCTTATTATGCTATGATTATATGTGTATTTAAATCTAATTTTTTTTTTACTTTGTATTTATGGTTATTTTTTTATGATTTAAATATTTTACATATAATATATCAATTGATTAATTTTCAAATTAATGATATGATCCATGAAATGGTTATTCATCTTAAATTTCCTTTCATTAGGACATATATTTACAATATGAACCTATTTTATATTATGAGTTGTATATAATTACCCTTCTATAAGTTATATAATTAATCTCCTTATTTTAAGGATATTAAAAGTTTATTTTAAAGTTATAAATTCATGGGGCATACAATTGAAGTGTTACCAATGTTTCAAAGGCATTATGTTATAATGTCTTTTATTTTTAGGATTTTTTATGTTTAAGGTTCCTATATGGGATATCATATGATATTATTTTTATTAAATGCACATATTTTTCATTCATATGTTTGGGAATGTTGTATAAATTTTTTGTTTCCATTTTGTCCCTTATTGATGAATGAATAATCAAGGAAGTTTTTTATAATTAATTCAAATCTTTTATTATCTTTTAGCTCAGTTATCTTTCATTCCCATATCTAGGTTTTCTAAAATATTATAAAAAATATTTTGTAAAATAATAAATTATTTCTTAATGTTATCTAACATGATATATTACCTCTTTTTAAAATAATTTGGAAGTAAATTTTTCAAATGGTTCATTTATGATTCGCTTCTACAAAATAATTGAACGGAATGATTGATTTTAATTTTTATAATAAAAATGTATTTTCCTGGGGTCATGAGCGTTTTGATCATTCATACATCCTTTATATAATTACAAGTTATATTAAATGAAATTAATTTTTAGAATATATTATTAATTTTTATTTTTTAAAAGTGATTTTACATCTGAAAAGTTTATTTCCATCAAAAATGATCTTCAGGATATTTTAATTGTATTTATGATCATAAATACCACTAAACCATGATGTTACATATTCATCCCTGGGGATATTTTTTAAGGATACAATCCACCTTATTTATCATAATGGATTATTATTATTTAAATATATATTTTAATCGAATGAGTTTATTTTCCATGGGAGAATCATGTCATGAATAGAATAATGGATGTTTCTAAGAGATTTATGATAAAAAAAATCACTATGTATTTAATTCAAGTTATGGTTCTTGGTCATTTTTTATGATAGTGGGTGATTACTTTATAAAATGAGGGTTGGTATGCATGATATAGCTCTCAAATATATTTAATAACATAAAGAGTAAACCATTTAGGGTACCCCTTAGTAAATTTTGGAATATAATCTATGGATATTCCAAATATGAGACAAATATAACAAATTATTCTCCTCTTAATAGATAATGAGAATATAATATGATGGTTATTTTAAGTGTAATTGTGATAGTTATTCCAATTATAATTGTGATCTTTATTCCATGTGAACTGTGAATGATTTTAAATTTATAACTGTGATTATTATTCTAAATTTAATAGAGATATGAAAATTTTCCAAGATACCAACACATTTACATTATTCTAGCTTATGGGTTTTAAATGATTTCATTGATCATGATTGAAAACATATAGACCATTTTTTAGATTCTTATGTCTATTTACACTGTTAAATATTTATTTCATGTTTCATGATTAATTATTTGGAAATTATTGGGTATGAGTTACCATATATTATGCTCACGAAGTAGGATTATATCATTATATAGTTATTAAAATATTACTCTCACCGATAAAATCTAATTATTAATTTGTATATTTACCCCTACTTTCACATGAGCCTCAGCACAGTTGGTGAGGTATCCTTATGTGGATCCACAAGTCCCAGGTTCAAAACCAGGTAGAGGCATATTTCTGGGTACTATAGCAGTACTGTAGCAGGCATTGTAGTAGTACTGTACGGTACTGTACACTGTCTGGGTACTGTAGCAGACTGTATACTCTGTAGGTACTGTAGCAGAACTGTACATTGTGCGAGTACTATAGCAGGTGCTGTAGCAGTTACTGTAGCAGGTAATGTTCGGTACTGTAGCAGTTGGAACTATTCACCTTGGGCCACCTGTTTGGGCTTGGAGTCCTTAAGGCTTTCAGGCCACCCATGCCTTCGGGTCAGTAGAGATTCCGGGCCACCGTTAAGGCCCTCGGGCCACCTTAAGGCCTTCGGGCCACCTTAAGGCCTTCGGACCACATGCAGTTGCCCTAGACACACTACAAAAAAGAAGCAGCCCCAGAAGACGATTCAGAGCAGTCGCACTCAACAGAGCAGAACCAAATGGATTTTTAGAATGATAGGGTATGTCTATGCCATCGGTACCAGACTATGCTTGCACGGGAAGCCTAGACAGATGGACATGCAATGTTGGAGATCTACTTCATAACACAGATACTGGGGAGGGGCAGTTCCTTGTAGATATCCGGTTGAATTTCCTAAGACCTTCATGTCATGTAATCTCATAAGCCTATGGGGCTTGTAATATCTGAGCCTACGGGCCTTGTAAGGGTTCCCCCTCATCCCTTTAAAGGGGTGTTATCAAAAACCAATAAAAATGAAGGCCTTCGGGCCATTCAGGGGGGTATATTTACCCATACTAATAATTTGAGATCACCCTTCCTAAGTTTTATATTCCACGGGTTATGAATAATGATGATAAATAATTTGATTCTAGAAAGGTTTCATATGTGAATAAATATTAGATTGATTTTGATATCATAATATGTAATATGAAAATTGTGTATCGTTGAAAAAATAAACTCTTGATGTCATGGGTTCTATTAATATAATATTTTTATTGATTCTCTAAAACATTAATCATGAAGAGTCCTCGGTTTGTATGTGATAAAATGTTAATTTTTTGTTATAATGCTTAGATGGTGAAAAACTTGGGTAACATTGATTAGTATCAATGATAGAAATTTAATTTTTAGTTTTTTGTCACCTGATCTGGGAGTGTAGGTTTGAGGTCTTTATAGTTTTATCAGAGCAGGGTTCAGATAATTTTTGGACATTAGGACGTTTTCATGTGAGTTTATCCTAAGAGTTATATATACCACCATGGGGTTATATTTTAGTGTTTGATCATATGTTCAGAGTCATAGACACTCCTTTTGCGGTTATATGTGAAGTAATTATAATGTAGATGATGATATTTTGGGAGATGTTTTATCTAGTTGAGGTATATTTAAACCTTTGGTTTATAATGATTTATTATATGAGAAGTCATGTCTGAATTATATTTTGGAAAAATATATAATATCAATGTGGGACTTTGGTTATTCATGTTATTTAGGTAAATTTTTTAGATATTTAGAGATTAAATGTTTTGGGGATTTACCTTCCTTAGAATAAAACTTTATGAGTCACTAATGTTATTTATAGATAAATATTAAAATTATATTAAAATATCATGTGACCAAATCATTATAATAATTGGGTTTAAATCTTATTTTTTGATATATTGATGAATTTTATAGATAGTGACTGGAAATGTGATTTAGTTTGAACATCGGATATTATAGTTGAATTTTTTTAGATTAATATATTGTTTATCAAGGTTTATTCATTTCATGAATGATATTAACATGTGATAGACATTATGGCAGCCTATCGCCTCACAAAAAAAAATTAATTCATTGTCCATTATTGTGTCTAAGAAATGGATTATAATGATGGAATTAATTTTTATATATGATATTAAAAACATATTTATAATTCATAAAAGCAAATATATAATTTACCTTCTTAATTTTTCATTCACTAAAAAAGATAATGGTGTTCATACGTATGTGTGGACTACCACCTCCACGAAGTGATGTGATTTTTTTCATCACCAAATCACATGTATAATATATATATATGTTATTAATATAATATTTATAATATTTTTACAATCTTGTAGAGGGGAAATAGTACTTACCATCTTTCTATAACGATCTTTAAAAAATAAAAACGTTGTTTATGTGTACGTACAACCTACTTCCACAATTATTATAATTTTGTAAATTTTTCTGAACAATATTTAGTTTTTGTAATTAAAATAATAATTAATGTATAAAATTGATAATTATTGAAATATTTATATTATTAATGTCATTGAAAATGGCCTCATTTACCACGTTCAACAAACTGATGTTGTTTTGAAATTACTGACCAAACGATCTAAAAATAACCTGTGTGGAATTAACTAATTAATTAATTAATTATTAAATTATAATAAATGAAACAAATAGTTTAGTGATATATTAATTAACCGACAAAATGGATATTAAAAAATTATATAATTTATATATGTTTATTATACCCATTTTAAAGGACATACATAGAATGCCTGGCCTCTTTGTTAGATATTTTGTATCAATTTTCCTTTATTGTGGTATATTTTATTTTTATAGACATAATTTATTTTATATGTGGTATATAATTCTTATTTACATATAATATTATTAATATTTCATAATTAATTGTATTTTATATTTCAATTTTAATTATTTCATTATATAAGATTTTAATTTAATATTTCCAAGTGGTACTTGGTTACTTAACTAAATTTCCTTTTATTGGGTTATAAATATTATTCTTTGAGTTTTTTACGCTTTGATAACGTGTGAAATAATATCTAAATTGATTTATTCTATATTTAAAATTATTTTTTGTGGATTTACAGTTTATAGACATGATATCTCTATTGATAAGTTTCCAATTCAATGATATGGTCTTCGTAAGGGATATTCATCTCAAACTCCATTTACTTGGGACATATGTTTATGATATGCATATATTTTCTTTTATAAAGTCTGTATTCTACCCATTTTACATGATTTTCCATTTATATCCACATCTTAATGATATTTAAATTTTATTCTGATATTATCAATTCATGGGTCTTATGATTAAATAGTTACCAATGTGGATAAGGGTTTATATTACAATCTGTTTTCTTTTTAGGATTGTTTTTTTCTAAGGTTCCATAAGGGAAAATCATTTTATCTTATTTTTTTGAAACCCACCTTTTTTATTATCTTATGGTAATGAATATTTTTTCGTTTTTTGATTTCATTCCCTCTTATATTTATCTAATAAAATTATAGTAATTTTTTGTAGGTGATAATGATCTTTAATCTTATTTTAGATCCAGAATTGTCCTCTTACATATCCATATCTTAAAAAATATTCTATTCAAAACATAATTTATTTATTAACATTATTTTACATGATATGTTACCATATTTTAAATTGATTTAAAAGAAATTTTTCCAAATGTTTCTCTTTTGATTCCCTTTTACAAAGCGTTTTAAAAAGAATTTTTATTTTTAATTATTACAACATGACCAGTTTTTTCCTCTAAAATAACCATTATTTTATTTAGATATTAATTTATAATATTCCAATGTTATTTTTAAATATAATTTTTTCATCATATTTTATAAATTTTTTTATAAGTTATTTTTAGAGTGGAATGTGTATTTTCCTAACGAAATATTTTCAGGATCTTTTAATGGTATTTTAATTCATCAATGCCAATAACCCTTTATGTTTATTATGATACACTTGGTATTATTTGTAATGATGCCATATTAATTATTTATTTATTTAGATAATTATTATTTAAAATATATTTTCATGGAACTCATTTATTTTCCACATGTTAATCATGTTATGAATGGAATAATATATGAATCTAGAAGTTTTATAATGAAATGAATGCACCATGTACTTTATTCATGTTATGGTTCTTGTAATGTTTTTATGATTATTTCTATTTATGTAATAAACCAAGGGTGGGTGACCTTATTATAGCAGTCCAATGCATTGGGTAAATGGATGGAGATAACTGTTGATGATTCTTCTAAGAGATTATGATAATATACTATAATGGTTATTCAAAATGTGGGATATAGTTAAATAAACAGTATCCTCTTAATATATTATGGGAATCTAATAGGATGATTATTTCACATATAACCATGTTGGTGATATCAAGTATAACTATGATAGTCACACCATGTATAATCATTATAGTTAATCCATGTAAATTGTGATGGTTTTCTATTTATATTTATTATGGATATTCCATATGTAAGAGTGATATGAACATGTTCCAAGATACCGACACATATTATTTATGTTATTTTATGGGTTTTTTAATGTTTCCTTTAATCAATATTAACATTATATGGCTCATTATTATTTATTTTTATGATTATTGCCTTCGTTAAATCATTATGAAATTTTTCATGATTAATAGTCCATGTATTGATGGGTATGGGTTCCCTTATTTAAATTTCATGTACTTTGATTACATCATCGTACCCTTATGTTAATCTTACTCTCAGATGTGATATTTAATTATTAACCCTTACATTTAATGTTAACGAACACATGAGCTAACCATTATTATGTTTGTTTTCCCTATGTTATGAATAATGATGATAAATAATTAATTTATAGAAGGGATTCATATTTTAAGAAATTTATTTAGAGATTGTAATGACATTAAATATAATATAAAACACTAGGTATATTATGATATATATACTATTTTTATGTAATTACTATTGTGTAGTTTATGTAATAGTTTTTCATAATTCTCAATAAATCTAATCCTAAAATATCCTTTGGTATGTATGTGATCCAATATTTAAATCTGGTGTAGTAACATTTAGATTGAGAAAAATTAGGTAACATTTATTGGTATCACTAATATAAATTTCATGTTTATGATTTTATCACAGGATCCCGGAGTTTGGGTTTTTGGTCTTTATATTTAGGATTTTGGAATAATTTAATACATAATCTTTTTGATAAAATATCATCAAATTTAATTATGAAAATATGAATTTAATTTGACTTAAATGTCATAAAGAAAATTTTTTAATTTGATTATAGACCATTTAATCATCACTAATATTCGATATTAACCTATTAAATTATATAACTTTATAAATCACTCAAATTATATTAAATTTAGTATTTTTATATTATTTATTTTATTTTTATTTTTATTGATTAAATATTGTGTTAGAATTACATAAACATTTATGGAAAATATATAATAACTAAAAAATATCAATAAATAACCATCATGAATATAATTTTATTATTTATAAAATCTCTAGTATGATTAATTCCTAACTAGTTTCTATCCCTATGTGAACACATAAGAGATATTAAAAACTAAAAGAGTGACATTTTGTAACATAATTTTCATTAAATATTATATATGAAATTCTCATTGAATAGTTTCCATTAAATAAATAAATTTCAATTATTAAGTGATAAGTTTTTAATTCTATTCATTCAATAAGAATTGTTATGAAATTTTTTGGACTTATCACTAAGTTTTAACCTATATTAACCCAATATATCCTTTATGGAGGTGAAAAAATTTATCATTATTACTATTCATACTGACTAAAATAATAAAAGGTATTATTTACCAAATATTTACCTATTGATTCCAAATAAGAAATAAATTTTTCAATATTAATGTACTATAAGTGGAATAAAATAATTTTAAAAATATTTTTTAAAAACATGATGAAAAAAGCTTTTAGTAAAATAAAGTATTAAGAAAAAAATGGATTTATTCTTATCCCACTCATGGTTAAAATACTAGATGATTTTTAAAATATTTTATTTAATATATAATATGTATTTTTTATTAAAATAATATTATAATAGTAATAATTTAATTTTTTATGATAAAAAATAAATTTCACATAAAAATAGTTTTTTAGAAATATATAACATTTACTTTCAACTTTTATTTAATTTTATAATAATTAATTGAAACCCAAATATTTAATTTCATACATATTTAAACCATAAATTTTCCATAATTTATTTATTCTTATTCATACCCACCAATTAAATGGTTATTTATAACCATCGGTTAATAATATGTTAATAGTATATCATGGTTCTTTTAAATTCAGTGTTTCATGTAATGCATGTTATCGAAGAAATAAAATTTATTTTGGGGGAAATTTTCAAAAATATCATTGTGTTAAATATATAATTAAATATAGGTAATTATGCATTGAATAGGAAATCTAGACCGTTTTATGGTGATTCAGGAGTCAAATGTTTTGAATGTTTTGGAAAGACGTTACACAAATTATTTAGTTAGGTTTCATAGAGCCTGGAGGACTATAATTTCTGATTAAATATCTCTATTTAGTTCTTGAATATTTTTGATACCTTTTTCCATCATAGAGTCTAACAAGTGACAAAAGTAAATGACTAATAAACAAGAGGAGAAAATAAATGATGAAAATCAATATTTTCAAAGGATTGAAATTTTGATTGCCCTAGTGAAGATGAGGATCTGTCAGCGCACAAGGTACATTTGTGCCACATTCTGGCCTGCAACCCACTTGTATGACCCACCACCATTTCCCCTAGGGTCACTTATTTTTAGATAAATAGACCATTGGGGCCTTTATTTGTATGGATGTATTTCCCTGAAGCCTAATTACTACTATGGTTTCCCTAGTGCTACGCCCAAGTCTTAAGAAACCATCAAGGTAGTTCTTTAACACGAAGAGCAAAGGAATTGAAGGAGGATAATAAAACTTGAGTTATTTAGTGTTTTAAATCCATAACAACTGTGTGCCTAAAGTTCCCAACCTTCCTGAATCAGAAACACTTGCGCTCCACCTATTCCTCTAAAAGGAACTTGAGCACCCCACTTCTAGGAATACCTGTGAATACTCTTGAAGGCGTGAGTCTAGTCTCACCCAAGTATTAACATCATGGTTTTTCGTCACTAAAGTAAACAATAGGTCACACAAGACTACATGATTGCCTATACATTCATTCCAAATACTTACTTGGGATCCCATATTTGATTCACCTCATACCTTCAGTCTAAAAATCCTTTCATTTAGCCTTCTTCAAAACCATTCATGGCAAGGCTTCTTCATCATTGGCTCCCCTTTCTCATAAGGATTATATTTATTATCTCCACTAAAACCTCTTGATTCATAAAAACTTTGGGAAGGGAACATTATTGTGTCTCCTATTTCGGTTTGTATATCTGCAGTCATAGGTTTCCCACATTTTTTCACTGGGGTTAGGATTCCTAGAGTGTATGTGATTTTGTATATCCATAGTCACATGGAACATTATCCCAGTAAGAGTCTTGGGAAGTTCTCAGTTTGGAGGACTAGGGTTTGTGTTTTTTCCTTTCCTTCTCATCTCTAAAACCCAAAACTATAACTCTCTAGTAGGGAACGTAGGGTTGACACCCAATTTTCCTTTTGAGAAAATGAGAAGTCTCCCTCCCCTACCAGAAATTTTTTTAGAAAATCCATCATGGTGTAAGCCCCTAACTTTTCAAGTAGGAGGTTGTTGCCTTACTCTTATCTACTTCCTTCACTTTCACTACTTCCTTACATTGGACCCTTTTATAATTTAAAGATAATATAAGGAATCCTCATCGACTCACCCTCTTCCACGGTTACCTCGGCCTCTTCTATTATCACCACCATAGGCTGATCTTCTTCCACCAGTAGAGGAGGCAAAGTGTGGGTGACAATGTTGAATATTTGACATCCTCATGTTTCTCACATCATGCATGACTCACGTGGTCTTATATATTTTTCATGACCATAACATTTGAACAAACTATTCAGAGTCTTGAACTACGAGTACTCTAATTCACACCATAATTAGCATACATAAGAAGCCTTCCCAAGGCCCGATCTCCATGTCATTTCATCCACAAAAGGAATCATTTTTAGGAAGTAATATCAAACACATTTCTCTCAAAGAAACAAACTCTCTTATGAGACTCATTGAACTATGTGGGCTTTGATTCACATCCAAATGGGATATGTTGGAAGCCTCTCTGAGGTTCTAACCCAACACTTCAAATAAACCCTATTCATCCTAGGCCATATTCCCAATAGGTTCTAATCCAACTTGGAATCCCATATTCATTACAAGTTCATTGGGCTGCTTAGGCATAAGTCCCACACCAATCCTTGAATAAGCACATTTCTCTTAGATAACTTACAACATGACATTAAATTGTATGGCTAGGTCTTTATCACATGACTATAAAGGGAATGATTTTTCCTAATATGTGGCACTAATTTATGAGGGTTCTGATTCCTTTCACAAGGATATGTAGGTATCCCATTTATGGGTATGATCCCAACATCAAAAGAAACATTCATCTCCAAGGAGAATGCTAAATTCCAGAGTGCCCCACTGATTGGCTTAAAAATATTTTTATCATAACGATGGTTAAAAGAATCTCTAAATAGTATGTGAGAGGATGAAATTCATGGAGAACCTCGAATACATACAGATGATTCTAAATTTCACACATTCTAATAATTGATTTAAAATTACAAGGTAAACCTATGTTATACTTGGTGAATTAAAAAGGATTCCTGAAAATATCTCAAATCTAAAAGATCATCCCGAAGTAAGCAGTAATTCCCCCCTAAAGGGTGTGATGTGTCCGACCTCCCATCATCTCGACCAATGGATGTTTTTAGGTATCATTATTTCAAACATAATGAATGTATACATTTGGAAAGAAAGTCCCTTTTCGATGAAGAATTTTTGGATGTTTTTAGTTTCATAAATAAATCTAATGAAAATCGACCGGAAGTAGCGATTCCTAACCAGAACACACATTCTGTGGAATATATGAAACAAAAATGGTAAACCCAACATTAATACTTAACCAAGTTGATAGTGTTAACCATCTATTAGGTCCCTATCAATTGATAGAGTAAGTATAAACAAAGGAATCAATAATTCATGTATCCATCTAAAAGATGTTTCTTTAATGGATTCTGTTTTTTTCTCATGTTTTCTCAGAACTCCCTTCACTCCAAATGGATTCCTTCGTGTTTCTTCTTGTGAATTCCCTAGCTTCTGCTCAAGATGGATCCTCATCTACTGGAGGGAAATCATCACCAACTCAACATATTTAATTCTTAGTCACCAATGTACTGGTATAACAATACCATCAATGCGGTATTATCCCAACCTTGGATGCTACCCGATAGGCTCTCCAAGTTAACAACAACCCTCGATCATCTGGTCCACAATGACTGGTGGACATGAAGAAGATAGTGCCATCCAACATATTAAACAATCTTGGGTCTTTTTACCTAAAAAAACAACCATTCCCTCCCATTCTATAGGTAAGTGGATCAATAGGTCACTCATGGCCTTAAGTCAAAGATTAATGGGTCCTTCATGAGGGCTCCTACCAATAGTCACCATCAGCAGAATTTCACTACAGTGAACCTCTAACATGATGGGGGTGTTGCCTTCAGTTTTTTAGCATAGGTCCCTCAGACCCAGGCATGTAATACGAACCGCTAGTGACAACATTCGACTAATAGAATGTAGGTTCTTACCTTTTCCCCCTCTGGAAAATTCCATCAACCTAACTTGGTGGAAATAAAAAAAATTGAATATACACCAATCCATCCCAATTCCGCTGGCTAACGGACTCCTCTAAAAACAACCATCCAATACCACTATTTAAATCATGTGGATTATCATGAGCAGACACATACATCTTCTTAAAAACTGTCAGTTAGCTAGCAGGCTCGACGTAATATATTCAAGGAAGCCTACCAATCAAATATGGTGGAAACTGGTAAGTAGGAACATACAACTTCTTATACTCACCAATTCTGCCAGCAGTATCATCTATCGGCATTGAGATAATCTCTTCAACCATTCTTGGTGGAAAATAACTAGAAGGCACATATGCCTACCAACATCCTTTAGTCCTGCCAATAGTATCATTTGGCAGCACCCTAAGAAGTCTGTCAGAAACCTCCGATGACAAACAAGGGGCAGACTCAACTCGTTGCCCCCATACATGAGTATTGTCATTATATACTAACAGGAAATGGAGGACAAGAGTAGGCACATACACCTTCTCCTAATATAGGATGGAAATATATTCCCATTCTAGCTGCTGAAGTCACCAAACAAATTTTATCGATGGTGAAATGGAAGACACAAATTCCAATGAATATTCGGGAAGTCTTCAAGAATATCATAATAGAAACTGCAGTTGTACCAAGAAATAAAACACATTATTTTGTCCCCACACCTAGGATGAATCATTTTCATGCCAACCCATAATAGATACGCACATCTCTTCTTGTCTAGAAGGGTTATGGGGAATACTCCCCCATATAATATTGATAATTGGATCGGGAACATACAGCAATTCTAATTGGTGATAATCAGAAAATTCTGATGACCACTCCAAGGAAGGCACCTATAACTACCCATTATAATGACTTCTACCAGCAAGTGGCCCCAACTACATATAAAATAACATCTATGAAAAAGTCTTGACAAACACAGTTTGAAAAAAAATCCAATCTGTGATCTGGGTCCTCTTAATGTAAGAGTTATTGATTCTCTCAGACATTTATCTGTTGCAACTGAAGACCTAGTCTTATATTACCAAATTATGGGAGTAGTAGTTATTATTAACTTTCCTATTGAACACTTCATAATGAAGGATTTATTCATGAAAATTTTGAAAATCTAGATTGCATATCTCTATATGAGTTCCATGACAACCCTATTTGTGGCCAGAAGGACAAGGAGCTAAAGGATTCATCTCATTATGTAATACCACATGGTTTTCCTCCCCATGATGGAATTTGTTGTAAAGGTTATCTTCATAGTAGTTTTTCAAATTTTCAAGATAATTATCTAATTGAAAAGGTAGTAATGGGAAGGCCCTCATAACTCTAGGCACATGAAAACATAAGTCCAGTAATGTCTGATGCCTTATCACTAATAGGTGAAATACTTTCTCAACCCGAAGAAATCATAAGGAATAGTAATTCTTCGAACCTCCCTTGGTTCATTTTTTTTCTAATATAGTAGAGGAAAATTTAATTTATTCCAATGTTTGTAATAAAACAATTGGGAAGCATCCACTCTGGTCTAACCATGTGGAGAAACCTCTAGAAAAAGATGAAGAATATATGTTGAATATGAGAAAAAAATTGGTTAAAGGTGAAATACCAGTCATGTTCTAGCCTTTGGAAACCTCTCAACACAACATTTCAAAATTGATGGTTGAATATTACCTTCATTATATCTACCTTAAAATTTGGAAAACTCATCATCATCTAAAATCCAATGTATTACCATATGATGAATATCAATTTCATGTAAAGGTAATAGAAGGGTTGCAAATCCAAATTGACTTGGCATCTCCCTCAGTTTTTTGACATCCAAATGTTGAGAAGCAGAAGGAAATCCTTCCATGTGCATGCCTTAGTGTACTAATGAGGCTACACCATTTAATTTCTGATACTCCATCTAGTGTTCTTATTAGAGGATGGGGTACACATAGGGAAATGTATTTCACTGTTCTCCAAAATCAAAAAAGCCATCCAAAAGTTGTATCATGCAATTTTATTTCCCATGAATGGATACAATGAATAGATTATGTGTGTTATCAAAGATACACTCAATAATAGGCCACAACTAGCTCTCATCAGATTCAAGCCCAAAGAGAGAAAGTTGTTGAGTTACATTTGTATAAATAATTTTAAAACATTAAGAAAGCCTCACACTTAGTGGATTTCATCCATCATTAGGTTCAGATTTCTAAAATAGCACAACGGTCTTCCAAAATAGGCAATTTGAGTGGTTGTCAGATAATGCACCCAAAAAAAGTTCGGAACAAAATTTAAAAAATCATAAAAACATCTGTGTGAATATCATCCATAATTGATCAAGAGCCACCCCATCCAATAGGTTTGGGGGCCTTGTTTAACTCAACCTCTTAATTCAATAAAAAATGATCAAATTTTTTATGAAGAAGAACAATAATATCCCATAGCCTATAAAAATGGTAGATTTTTCACATCTATAATCCCCTTATCAAGGGAAGCCATTTTTCTCCCTATTAAGGATGAATACAAAAAATGAATGCACAATAGATCTATCCAATGATTCCCTTCAAATTACTATTTTTCAAATAGTTCTCAGGAATTCAACAAATAGGAGAACAGAGTCTCATGGAAGATACAGAAGGATATGATCTAACAAAGATACTAACAGAATTCCATCAATGAATTATGCATTAGTTAATGTCGTTAATACCATTACGGAATATCCTCCAAATAATGATTACAGTTCAGGTGAGTTATAGGATGAATTTTGTATCCATAACATAGTACACACTGATGATAATAAAGGAGGTGTGAATACCCAAAATTAGAGGCTTGCCTAGAATCTTGGAATAACCACTAGTAACCTACTCCCACCCCTTCGAAAGGCATCTGACAATGGGAAAGGTAAAAGTAAGATTATGTCTCACTTTTCCAATATTAAAGGTCAATCTCTTTCTCTTGAAGAAATAATTGATCAGCAAGAAGAGTAGATAAAAGAGTTGAAAAGACTCAATGGAATGTTACTTCAAAGAAGCATTTCTATAAGACATGGTCCCTAAGTAGATCCTCTGTATGAACATCCTATAGGAAATCCTCAGAAAAGATGATTTTTTGAATCTACAATGTTTGATAATGAATTCCCTATATTGGGTACACATCCCGGGCAGAATCAAACACATCCTTATATTCATGTCCCCGTGCGTTATCCAAGAAAACTACTAGCAACAATACGACCAGTAGTTTTTCCAGTCATCTTGCCAGTTCAATCTCCAAATATTGTACTTGTATAAGTCCCAACTCATCCAAATAATCCCCAAATTAATATGAACAAAATTGATGCATTAACAACTTGATTGGATGCTGTGGAAAAATGGTGTGCACTAGTACATCTATAAAAGAAAGCTCACCCCGAATGGGTGGATCTGATCCCTCCACCAAAAAATATTTTGAATGTTCTATTTCCAATATTTAATGATTCAGGATATCTGTAGCATCATTTAACACATTTTTTTTTCTCCTTCAGATCATCTGATGGGGACCCCTGAACAACAAGAATCAGTAGTGCTTAGATTATTTGTGCAATCATTATAGGGGATAACTTTTGTCTAGTATACAAGTTTTTAGTCTCTAAAAATTACTACATTGGAAGATCTCCATTAGAAATTCATTCTCAAATTCAGATCAATGCTACTGAAGACAATAGTTTTAGATATTACATATTGAAAACAAAGTGAGAATGAAGGATTTTTAGATTTCATAACCTGAAGAAAAGGATTAACTTATTCCTTAAATCTAGCACTTCCTCAAGAAGAGTTTCTACCAATTTTTGTGGAAAATCTGTATGATAAGTTATGCACACCACTAATCCCATTGAAATACAAAGAAAGATTTCTAGACCATTCATTAATCACCCAACAAGAGGAGGATTCCATTGTGGAAAATAAAGCTAAATCTCATGTAATTATATCAACTATGGGAAGGAAAATTGGGAGAGAATATGATACTATAGTCACACTCAAACCAGCACTTGTACCTGTTTCTAATTCAAAACCTTAATCATGTTGAATGGATCCACCTCCTGAGCGTCAGTAGCAACAACTACCTCATAAAGATGATCAAGAAAATAAAAGGCAAATAAAATTTGTGGAGTTAAAGAAAAAAGTGCATTATTTTTGTAATTAATAGGTTCCTCGTTACTTTATTTCATCTTTAGAAAAAAAATTGGTTTAGTTTCCAAGGATGTAGAAACTAAACAAAGGAGGTTAAGATGTTCAAAATTATTTCCCCTTTCATCAAATTTTGGGGCATCACATTCGGAATATTTTTCTTTAGAAGACCTCCTGCAAAAAATTATAGACTCTAGAAAAGTGAAATTCAAATGTTCATCAACCCAAGTAGCATGTGTTACTTCTAATGGTCCATAGAAACAAGGTAAATGGAAGGAATTCAAAAGAAAATATGTACATAAGTATTATTATGGAAAATGATAATCCAAAATCATGTCATTATATGAACATAGTTGAAACAACCAATTGTATCTCATGTCTCTCCTACTACAGAAAATCCATATTCATTAAGAGATAAGTCCTCTAATGGTCAATACTCAAAGAAGCGACGTGATCATAAAGATAAGGAGCAGTTAGATGATGGAAATATCATATCAAGGCCAAAGTTGTCCTTTAATTTAGAAGATTTCATGCCATTTGTCCCAAAATCACAGGCACGACCCCTAAAAAGGCACAACCAGAACTGACCTGTCAAGAATAATCTTTATTAGATGAATAATTGATCTTTAGTTATATTAACATTATCCACTTGATGGATCCATATGCAAATAATGATTTTGGTTATGATGAGTTTGAATTCCATATACCTAACTGGGTAACTAGAGGAAGAATCCAATGTTGATGATACAGGGGAAGATGTGGATATGATAAAAGCAAATATTTTAACTCTATCCTTCACTGAACTATATATGCAGTGGAAACTCATGGAAGATCCCACAGTGGACTGAACAAGAACAAGGGAATTCTCCAAAACATGGCAGGATCGGTCCTAACATGATTATATTAGAGGATAGATTAGAGGTTACACCATCATTATCTCAGAAAGTAAATAATCCTAGTTAGTCTAATCTACCAAAAGAATATGTATTTCTAGCTTCATCACTGAAATACGGTACATCTTTATTGGGAGCATCATCTTCCATAGAACCTAAAAAACTGCATCTTCATGCTAGAAGACGTAGACCATTGGACCAAACTAATGATGTTTTAAAATAGCTATCCCATGTACCCTCTATGTTTTCAATCTTGGATCCCTTTTATCAGTCAGAATATCTTTGAGAATCACTTATTGAGGCTATGTAAAGCCATCAAGATTTTGAAACTGAGGTTGCTGCTACTGAGGTTTACCATATAGAGAATTATCCTGTAGAATTTCATCCAGTCATATCCTTTATATATGAAGATAAATATGATGGTGTACATGGACATATAAGGCCCTTGTATCTATCTAGTAAGGTTAATGATACATACATCCTAAAATCCTTCATTTATAATGGCTTAGAAGTCAACCTTATTCCCCTTCGTACAGTTCATCGATTTGGGCCTCATGCAATTTGACTTATCTCCTTCCACTTTGATGTTGTAAGGTTATGAAAAAAAATATACAGGATCCTCTAGGAAAGATAATAGTCAGAACTCAGTTCGGAGATCCTATATCTTATTCAAATTTTATCATTTTTTGTTAGGACATAGCCTTCAACATTCTTCCTGTAAGGCCTTGGATATATCAACATGAAGCCATTACTTCTTCATATCACCAATGTATCAAGTATTACATCAATAGTAAAAATGGGACATTTTATGTTGACATGGCTCCATTCAAAATGTATGAATTTTAGTATTTTGAAGAATAATTTTATCACACAAAGGGGAAAAGGTCTGTGAAAAAGGATGTAACAATAATCAATGCTCTGAATGTACTAGAAAATATCCCACCTAACTCATTCGAACATTTTAGTATAGAATATATGTTTCCTATGAATCAAATTGAAATTATAGACCCAAATCTAAGCACTCATCTAATGAATTCCATAATGTCAATTGCGGAAATCAAGCCTGATAGCATGGGAGAAATTGATGATTTACCAAGACATGTTGAATGCTTAAATGGTGATATCTTCATTTCATCCACTAAACATCAGAAAGTCTCTAATTCACTATCTAGGCTTGAAAAAAAATTCGCAATACAATAAGAAGAAAAGGATATTGATTCCCAACCCATCATCTCCTCTTAAATACTCTTGGAATACCCTTAATAATCAGTAGGGTCAGAAATGGTTGCATCTTCTTAAAGATTTTCGAATACTAACTCCTCCCCTAGCTTTGAAAGTTTTGTTTCATTACCTACTATGCATGAAGAAACAAAGAAGTGACATGTAAGTAAGAAGAAGAAGAATATATTAGGAACGATCCTCCAGTATTTGAGGAATTCGTATCTACCATCATGGATGAGCTCATAGAAATAAATTAGGGTACAAAAGATGATCCACAACCACTCTAATTAGTACGTCCATGACTTATGAAGAGAAATATATTTTTACGTCATTTTTAAAGAAACATCAAGATATATTTTCAGGGAACTATAAAAAATTTACAGGCCTTAATCCCAATGTATACACTCAACACTTGGGTTTTCTAGAAGAGAATTGAGGATTCAAGCAGGCAGAATGAAGAACAAACCCAACTCATGCCTCTAAAATTAAAGTTTTTTTCAACAAGATTATTTTAGAAAACTTTTTTAGGGAGTTGAAATATCCCAAATGGATGGCCAATATTTCCCTAGTGAAAAATAAGAATGGGAAATCACATTTTTCATTGATTTCAGAGATCTTAACTGGAACTATCTGAAATATCAATTTCCAGTTTCAATCACAGAACATTTAATTGATGGATCATCTGGAAGTGAATCTCTATCTATCATGGATGACTACTTTGAGTATAATAAAATCCAAATGGCACTAGACGATTACGAGTATACATCATTCATAGACCCTCAAGGTGTGTTTTTATACCATGTAATTCATGTTGTCTTAAATAATACAGGTGTGATGTATCAATGTTCCACGCACCATATTTTCAAACCCTTCGTAGTAAAATTTTTTGAATTTTATGTGGATGATCTAGTAGTTAAATTCAGGAAACATTCTGACCATTGGACTAATTTGGGGACTATATTCAATAAATATTTGCAACATAATTTAAAGATGAATCCCTTGAAATGTGATTTCAGGTTATCCTATGGAATATTAATCGGATTCATTGTATGACATCATGGCATAAAAGTTGATCCGGAGAATAAAAAATAAATCCATGTCATGTCACCTCCTCAAAATTTTAAATAATTAATAGGACTTCAAGGACACTTAACCTATATTTAGCACTTTATCACCAATTCGGAAGGAATTGTTTTCCCTTCGCCATATTAATGAAGAAGTGAGTCACCTATCAATGGAACGAAGACTACAAAAAGGAATTTGATACCCTCAATAAATATCTATTGATTCTACCAGTATTAATTCCACATGATGAATAAATCCACTTATTCTCTATGTGACAGCTTTAGAGTGATCATTGTGTGCCTTCATCGGAGAAAAGAATGATGTTTAGAATGAAAATAGCATTTAATAACTCATTAAAAATATGATTGACATATAGAATCAATATTCAAGTATCGAGAAGTGCTTCCAAGATTTAATCTTTCTAGTTCCGAAATTCTGGCAATAATTGCAACATCATGGGGTACAATTGGTATCTCTCAATAACCCCTATATTTTATCCTCAATCATCCTATTCTTACATGACTTTTGGCATGGTGGAAGTTATTCTGAAATAGTTTGATATCCATTTTGTGCCTCAGAAATAAATAAAAGTACACACCTTGGTAGAATTCCTTACTAAACACTGATCTGTAGATGATATGTCATTGAATACTGAACTTCCTGATGAAGACAACTTCTATATTCAAGATAATCCCCAAACATGTGAAATTTACTTTGATGGTGCTTCCATAAGTCCAAAAAGAGAGATAATGGAAAATTGTAAACTCAACAACGTTGGTTTAGGAATTGTACTTATCTTCCCAGAGAAGGTTGTGTTGCCACATTCCTTCCTATTATCAAAAGGTGGTATCAATTATGAGGCAGAATATTAAGCTCTCATCGCATACCTAGAATTGGCACTCCATGTACAAGTGAACCACCTCAAAGTGAATGGTGATTCAAAGTTGTTAATCAAATAGATCAATGGGGATTATCCTATTAGAAAATAAGAGTTAATCCCTTTGTGTGATTATGTTAGAGGTTTAATGGCTGAATTTTCCTCAGATCCAACATTGTATTATGTCCCACAATCACAAAATTCCCAAAATAATGCACTAGATAATGCACCCACAACCTTGGAAGATCGAAATCGGGATGAGTCAATCATCCATATTTTCCATATTCATGTGGTTTCCCCTTTCTCTCAAACTATAATATAGGAATTTAATGGAATTATCCCAATTTCTGAGCCATATTGTCACACCATGGGATAGATGAAACCCATCATGGAATAACTTCAAAATGGAGTACTTCCAACAGATAGAGATAAAAAAGAACATATCTGATGATGAGTGGCCAATTTCTCTCTTTATGATAGTCCAGATCACCAGAATATCCTCTGAAAATTAGTCTTCTATGAAATCCTATTCAGTTGTGTTGACGGAGAACAAAAACCATAGCTATCATGAAAGAAGTAAATGCTGGAGCTTGTGGCACTCACCAGTCTGGGCATAGGATTTCTGATCAAATCCTAAGGCTTGGATACTTACGGACTTCAATGACTAAGGATTTCACAGATTTCACCATGAAATGTCATCCCTTATAATTTCATTCCAACTTCATTCTTCAACCACCAATGTTCCTACATACAGCTAAATACTCTTGGTCATTTTCTACATGGGTGATGATGTAGTAGGACCTTATCCTAGAGCTATGGCTAAACAGTTCAAGTATATTCTTACTACTACTGATTTCTTCTCCACATGGGTTGGGGCAATACTGATCAATGAAGATGGATCCAAAATCATTGTTATATTTTTCAAAGCTAATATCATTACCATATTTGGTGTCCCTCAAACTATATTGATGTATAACGACACCAATTTATGTTCTGATTAGGTGAAGAGGTTACATCAAGAGAACAATATCAAACACAACCATTCATATCGATAACATGCAGTTTCCAATGGATATATAGAGGATTCAAAAAAAATCATATCAAACATACTCTAGATGTTTGTGGATAATGATAAGAAATATCATCCTGATAGAATTTTTCATGCTTTATGGGATTATCAGACTACAACCCATAATACCATTCAGGATACTCTATCATCATTAGTGTACGACATCAAATTATTTTTCCCATTTGAAATTCAATTTCCTTCACTCTGAGTTTCCATCTGCTATCAGTTATCTATAGATGAAAAGTCCTAGAAACGATTTTATGAGATAGAATAATTATAAGAAAAGGTATTCCATACATTTCATAATTTAGAATTCTATCAGAACATAATAGAAGGATCTTTTAACAATAAAGTTCACCTCCATTCATTTCTTCAAGAAGAATTTGTATTGGTCCTTAGGACTCCAAATATACCCAGAAAGAAGACTCCAAAACTCACTCCAAAGTGGGAAGGACCTTATTCCAAACATAAGGACATCTCTATTGGATATTATTCCTAAATATCAATGTATAGTGAACTTATTACAACTCCAACTAATGAAATATTTTTGAATAATTGCATTGTGTAATTCCATAGTATCATGTTCGTAATGCAAGACTCTAAATTGTACATCACATAGTCTTATATGCAAGACATTAAACTGCATAACTACAATAAGATTCCATGAAACACGATGATAAAATGTATATCATATTTTTCCTTATTAAACGACATTAAAATGTACGGTTAGCGTCTTCATTATTTTTCATTAAGAGCTTCCATATGTAAACATCACTTATATCATGGATACTCTTTAGTGGCACATGACTTCCATTTCTCCCTATATTTGAATCAAATTTGCATAGAGACCTCATTTCAAGAACTATGTTCCAATTGATTCTCATTTTCAGTGGGATACATAGATACGCCTAGATCTCTGATCTTGGGCCCAGCAGTAACAAAGAAAATTATTTCCCTTTCCTCTTCCTATATATGAATCAGATCTATATAAAGTACTCTTTCAAGATACATGTTTTGATATTCAAACAATTTTGTGCCTTAAGTTTTACAGTTATTCCTAAATGTGTTAAAAGCCCCTATATCCCACATCAAACTCAATTATTATGGGAAATGATTGTTTCAATAACTAGTTTTGGCTTGATTCTCTAACATATGATATATGTAGAGACACATAGATCCCTAATCTTGGTTCTCACCATGATAAAAAAACCCAATTTATTCCCTATGTGTATGAATCAAACCTACATAGGAATCATTTGAAAGAACTACATCTGGAATGATTCTCATCTATATGAGATACGTAGTTACACCGTAGTTCAATCCTCTGGTACAACCGAAATATTTCTTTCATACATCGTAATAACATCATGTCCTCGTTGCTTGACTCTATACTACACAGTATAATTTCCATGTTTCCCGACATTAAAATGCAATGCAACCAAAGAACTACACATGGATTGATTCTCATCCCCTTGAGATACGTAGTGAAAAATATTCTTTATCTCCTAGGCCTAGCCATAGGATAAATTTTTATCTCTCTTCCATGCATAATTAACAATCAATTTGGGAGTCTTCATTTTGGGTCCTCTCCTTAGAGAGCCCACCAAGGAAACAAGAAATGTTTCCATTTTACATATGAGTCAAGTCTATGTGATGGAATCCAAACTCATGGAAAATATTGATTTAATTATTTCTCTTGTGCATTGAGAATTACCCCCTTTCATACTTCACACTATTAATCTTGAATATTTTTAGATCTTCGTAATCTTTCTTCTAGTTTTTGGTGGTAGAGCTTCTGATATCTGAGAACTCCTTTTCCTGACTATGAAGTACTTTCTCTTATATGGACTTGCATAAATTACCTACATAATGAGCATTTTAGTCAAAAGATGATACTATTTGGCTATGTAGTATATGCCCTAATTGGCCCTGTATAATACAACCCCAATAACAGGTTTGTCAAATAATGGTTATTTTGTTCCCAGTTAAAGTGTGTTTTTCCCCTTTAAACATTGATGAAAGTATACAAGAATCTATATATTAAAGTCCTCATCCATGTATATTGTTCCCATTACCATTTTTTTCTTCATCTAAAAGACATCAAGACCATGGTTTACAAATTTACCTCTCCCTGTGTTCAAAGATATATGAAATAACCTTAGATCATTTGACCACATATCATCTATTGTTTCCATTTTGATCCTAGTCATATGATTTAAAACTAAAGACATCTTACAATTTATGTTCGGGTTAGACCTTCGTAGAAATATTGTTCCTCTGATTCTTTGGAAATCATGATCAGAAATACACTTTTTTTATTTGAGTACCTTTCTCCATAAACCGAACTTTGTGCTATGGAAAATCTAAATCTCCATAAAATTTCTTCCTATTTTATCAATAGAATGTCGAAATATTATAGAGATATTTTTTATTACTATGATGTATGTTCCCCTTGGTGTCCTTGCATATATTTCCTATATAACAGGCATGTCACTCAAAAGATGTCATTGTTTGGTTATGCAATATATCCCCAAGTTGGCCCAGCATAATACAAACCCAACAATGGGTTTTTCAAATAATGGTTTCTTAATACATCAGAAAGACTTCCTCTAATTATTTCAGACCTTTTACAATATCATTCATAAGATCCAATAATTCACAAATCATAGTTTAAAATTCTTTCATTCCATACTTGAACATGGTAGTATATTTACAATCAAATTATCATGTAATTGGAGAGTCTCAAACCTATGGTCAAAGATAAAGACCATAAATTAATTCAACCTATTTTCCTCACTACAAGACTTAATACTACATAGAATGATATTAGAAATCCCCCTTTCTAACAAATTTTAACCATTCCTCAAACACCAATTTTGTGTAGAAGTGGTTTTCCTATTCATGACTTATGTCCGTATAGATAACCCTTTATTCATAAAATCCATTTAAATGGAAAAAACAACCAACTGTGGTCGTTAGTAACCCAAATATTATTCTCCCTTGTCTACCAATGAAAAAATATCAAATTCCTGATAACTCTTTTTCTTCACTATGCAGTAAGTTCCCCCAAAGGTCATGCAAAAACATTTCCTCATAAGATGTCTATCAATCAAAAGATCCCACTATTTGTCTATGCATCATATTCCCAATTCATCCCTACATAATACAACCCCCATAATGAGTTATTAAAATAATGGTAACCTCATTCTTAGAAAGGACCAAATTTATATTTATACATGTTTTAGATTTGGTGACCTTAAAAATCATGACTCTAGATTCCACTTAGATAAATTTAAATAATATTAGAGAAATTCCAAGACACTAAGCATTTATTGGGATATAATATCAAAATTTATGGTCCAATCTATTCATCCTTAAACACTATCCTTTTTAGTCCATAATCCATGACTCTAAACTGCCAACAACCATGGGACATAATACTCAGAATATTGAAAACCCGCAGTGGTAACTATAGGAAAAGGTTGAGTCTAAGCTCACTGGACTTACATTTATTATTGTTTAGAAAATATCAAGCAATAAAAATCCAAAAGATACAATGTTTTTGGGGTTGTTTTTATAACCCTACTAAAAATCAAACTATGCTTACTGAGCTCATTGGATTTGATAAGAAAACTAAGCATGGATGAAGACATATATGATTAAAGACAAAATGATTTTCATTTGAGTTTAAAAAAATACATAGAGAAGCATCCACAAATTGGTGTCTCTCAATCATAAATCATAAGATATTTTCTACATAACTTCTCATTTAATTAATGTCCTCTTGATCCCCATCAGCTACCTATTGAAGGTTGTTTAGCTGACTAGTCTCATTCTCTTTATCATGAAGAAGTGCTTCTTTATGATCTACAATGGATTTTTCACCATCCTTCTGGGAATATTCTATTGAATCATCAATTTGGTCAAGCTCGCATGTAACAATGTATAACTCTTGTTAAAGACGTGGCTATTGAATAGTCTTTTCATTAATTTTTAGATTCATATATTTTGAATTTTCAGTATGATTAGAATTATCTTGGGATAACACTAATTGGTATTTATTGGTGTTGATCAACAGTCTAGCTTTTATCGGATCTTTCTGAAGTCTCTACTCTTTCTCACCTTTTAAGATATTCTCCTTCATTTTATTATTAATTTCATGGTATAGAAAACCACCAAATCCCATCGTAATGAATATATATGGAAGTCATGGAATTCATGAGGGCAGTTCTTCAAAGGGAATTTCAGAAATTATCTTCTATAAGTTTTTCTATGCCATGTGACATGAAAGAAGAAAATCCTTTTGTAGTTCCGAGTCTGATTCAGAATCACTGTCATAAGGAGGAATGTATTTCGAGATTAATGCACATAAATACATGCCATGTTCTACTCCTTCCTTGATTGTGGTTTCTTTACATATTACTATTGTTTGAGTTGATGCAGAAGCTTCACCTCCTGACCTAGCCATTGATGATGATAATATTATATGGTGAATTAAAAATTAGGGTTATAGATAGTTTAAAAGGACAACAAGAGTGACCAAAATCACAATATCGGTATCCCTTACCTAACAATAGGTCGGTAGCTTGAGAAGACTCATCCCCAATATTCTCAGTTTCAATAGTTTTGGTTGATGTCTCTTGGTGGGAAATTCTTTTTTTAACTTTCTCAAGATCCTCTGAATGAATCTTAGAAAGATATTCTATTTCAAGATTCACCTAAAGCCAAATTATCTACAAAGGTGGGATTGACAGTGATGTCGACACTTCCTTCAGGCATCGTCACTACAATAGTTTCTTTCGATGGAACTACATATTTCAACCAATCATGATTAGAAAATTAATCATAAGAATATTGATAGGATAAACAATGAAATCACACGTCCATTTGGTTCTATACTAGGAACTTCAAAATCTTTTATATTATTTTTCATATTAACTTGTTCTAATATTAATTTAAAGTAAATGCCAAGATTCATCATAGAATCTAATGATATCCTAGATCCCATATTAGTCTCACCCATGGGGCTCTCTAAGTGGTTGTTTCGCGACCCTCCTCTAACAACTTTTGTCCCTAAATAGCTTCGTCAATAATAGTTGTGGGGTCAGCATCAGTTGTTGCTGGATTTTCTGGTGCATGCGATGAACCAAAAGTAACAAAGATTGGAAGTAAGTTGTTGTTACACTTATTTTCTCATTAATAAATTATGATTTACCGAAGTTATCCTCCTTCCAGATATCAGGTTTATGAGCAATGTCAGAAATAGATGTTGGTTCCTTTGTTCTAAATGCCTCTTCAGTCAAAGGAATCACCGTGTTTGTAGGAATTGTTTCTTGTTCTGAATCCCCCTCCCTAGTTCCTAGAAGACCATGAGTGATTTCTCAAATATAAGAAATAAAATAATATCCTAAAATTCCAATAATTTTAAACACATTCTATAAATAAAGATAAAAAACATGTTGTTAGTAATTCTTACCACTACAAAGAAAATGTTTAACCACGGTCACCCTTCTTTGATTCACCTAATCCCTTTAGTCTACAAATCCTTTCATCAAGCCTTCTTCAAAACCATTCATGGAAAGGATTCTTATACATTGTCTCACTTGTAAAAAATGGATTATGTTGAAACCTCCACCCAAACCACCTGACTCATCAACCCTTTGGGAAAGGAACATCAGTGTGTCTCCTATTTGGGTTTGTATATATACAGTCAGAGGATTCACAAATTTGTTTTTCTATGGGGTTAGGATTCATGGAGTGTTTGTGGGTTTGTATATTCTTAGTCACATGGATCGTTCTCCCATGAACAATGTTGGGATGTTCATGGTTTGGAGGACTGTGGTTTGGGTTTTGTCCTCCCCTTCTCAAATATAAAACGCAAAACCTCATGCCTCTGGTAGGGAAGGTAAGATTCACACTTAATTTTTCTTTTGAACAAATGAGAAGTGTCCCTCCCCTACAAGGACCTATTTTAGGGAAGTCATCCTTGCGTAAGCCCCTAACATTTCAAGGTGGATCCAGTCTAGCTCCTCCTTACTTCCTTGACCTTCCCTCCTTCCATACATTGGACTATTTTTTAATGTAAAGAGAATAGAGGGAAGTCCCATCGCCTCACCCTTTTCTACAGTCGACTGGGCATCTTCCACCGTTGTCAACGTAGGCACATCCTCATCCACCAGTAGAGGAGGAAATGTGTGGGTTCCTTTGTTGGATCTTTGACATCCCCTTATTTCTCACATCGAGCATGACTCACGTGTACATATAGATTTTTCATGACCACAACATTTTCACAAACACCTTAAAGTATTTAACAATGAAAACTCTAATTCTGACCATAATTGGGATACAGAGGAAGCCTTTCTAAGGCCTGAGATCCAAATCATTTAATCCAAAAATTCATTTTAGGAAGTAATCAAAAACTCATTTATATAAAAGTACTATAATCTCATATGAGATTCATTAAACTAAATGGTTTTTTATTCCCATACAATTGGGATACATAGGAATCCTCTTTGAGGTTCAAATCCAACAATTTAAATCAACCCTGTTATTATTTTTCCATATTCCCAATAGTGTATATTCCAACTTGTAACCCCATATTCATTCCATGTTCCATGGGATTCTTAGGAATAAGTCCCACATCAAACCATAACTAAGCACCTTTTTCTGAGAATTCCTTACCACATGAAATTGAAATGTAAAACTAGGTCCTTATCACATTACCTTAAAAGGTATAATGTGTCCCATTAAGTAGCACTGGACAATGAGGGATCTAATTCTCTTCACAAGGATATGTATTTATCCCATTTATGGGTATAATCCCAACATCAAAACAAACATTAATCTCCCTAGATGACAATAAATTTCTATGTTTCCCACTGAGTGTCTTAAAACTCCTTATTATCATAATGATGGTGAGAAGAATCTCTAAATATTATATGAGAGGATACGATTGATAGACAACCTAGAATACATACAGATGATTCTAAATTTCACACATTATAAAAATTTATTGAAAATCCAAGGTAAAATACATTATACTTGGTGAATTAATAAGTATTTTTGAAAATATCTAAAAAATACAAGAGACTCCTAGAGTAGGAAATAATTCCCTCCAGAAGGGTGTGATGAGTCTAACCTCCCATCCTCTCAACCATTACATGTTCTTAAGTATCATAAGTTAAAACTTAATGGAATTATGCATTTGGAAAGAATATGAATTTTAGATAAATAATTTTTTAATGTTTCCAGTTACATAAAGAAATCTAATGGAAAACACCCGGAAGTAGTCATTTCTTAATATAACACACGTTCTGTGGAACAGACGAAACAAATATTTAGAGAACATTAATTTTACATTGGATTTTAGTTCCTATTTAGATATTATTTCCAACCCTAGATGGATGATCAGATGGAGTGAACCATCCAAATGAAGGAGGATATGCTATAGACATGCATTTTTATTTTGGAGGATCATAGAATTGAAATCTATATTTGGTATATTTTTCATATAATAACATATTCTACTTATCTATCTACATGGTCCCCTTTATGGTGTAATATTGAAGAATTTTTTTTTCTGTTGAGTTGGTATGAGATTATAGAGATTGTATTTATATGTCCCAACATGGAACAAATCATAATAGAGAAGATGGTGGTGGGTTGTGAGAGGATGAAGGTGACACAAGACTACTATAATTATAATTCAAATAGAAAAATGGTTCTTTAGGTGGTTGAATATGGAAACCATGTTTTATTGAAGGTTTCCTAAGGATTTGGTAAGTAGAGCTTCGGTCAAGGAAACAAACTCTCACCATGATTTGTTAGACCCTTTTAGATTTTATAGCATGTTAGTGGGGGAGATTATCAGTCAGCACTACGTCCCTAAATGGAAATATATTTGGACAACTTCTAGGTTTCTCAAATTCATTGATATCTTTTTTATAACCCCTATTTAATTGACTTGGGAGAGTTGGATATTGAGGACGACACAATATTTGTTGAGAAACTACTAGAGATCCAGGATCATTGAGAGAAGTTGTGGCAAGGATGACATGACCACTTAGTTAATGTTATATTGATGCATGTAGGATTATACAATAGAACTTGGGATTATGATATTTATATGTGTTCACCATTAAAACAAGATTTTTTGAATTATTTTCAGTATTTTTTGTTTTTATTTATTTTAAAATGTAATTCTTATAAATTTATTGATTATTATATATTATTTTTCTCTTTTACTGGTGTAACTGGATAGTGGGAGAGTTTCATTTGTAGTAATATCCATGAGAGTTATATCATTTGTTTTCATTTCATAACCCCTTATTTATTTATTTTTTGTTTTTGTTTGATTCTTGATGATGAGAATTGTTTGAGAGGTATGTAATGTAACATTCCAAACATTCTAACCAATTAGATTATGGTAATTTGGCCGGTGAGACTATCTATAATATTTTTTATGAAATTTGAGGAGTGGTTAGTGGAGTTGAAGATGAAATTTTATCTTGATAAGGATATTGTAGCTCAGAGGCTTATGGTGCATGATAAATTTGGTGTCTACAGGTTAGAGAACTCGTTTGTGTTTTAGGAACATGGGAAGAAAGTTTTTGGTTGTTCATCCTTTTTTTCCTCAATTTGGTGTGTCTTTTAGGCTATGGTGTGGAGTCTTAGAGGATGGATTTTGTTATTCTATCAATTTATAGGTAATTGGTCCATAGAACTTGGTGCCGACATTCATATATTCTTGGAGTTATAATTCAATAGTGTGGTGGTTCCCCATGAATCATTATTTGAATCCTACAATATTATATCTATGTCATGGTCCTTCTTGAATATAGTTTTAACCATCCCCTTTATAGTGTTGTACCTTCCATTACATTATATCCTTTTCCTTTACTAGAACCCTATTTTCATAGTATAATGCCTCATTGTTTATGTTATTTTCTCATATTACCTATAAATTCCTTACCCCCAAACCCCATTATTAATTTACCATTTCACTACATTATTGGGAAATTCAGGATCATCCCTAGGTGGTCTTTCAACATCCTTTCATTGGAATTCATACTCAACCTGATTTTATTGATACATAGTGATTTTAGATGTGTCCCCTTCTTTATGGTATGTTATATTCTATTAACATCCCCTTACTAGGATAATTACATGATAAGGTTGTGGCATTGGTTGAATTTTCTATATTTCCCATTATGATGAGTCCTGTGATGGTATAATTTTGATCGATATTGAAGGGATGGGACAACCAGGACATATGACATCAGTGCATTATATTAGAAAACTAATTGGTAAGTGGTGTTTGGGTACCTAATTTTTATTTTTTTTGTCTTATATTATTAAACATGGATATGTTATTTGGTGAGTGATCCTTAATGAGGTTGGGAAATAGTCTTCCTAATAGGTACTCATTGATTATGATGCATGTTCCATGGGGCATTAGTATGCTCTTCTTACATTTTTACTAATGCCCTTGTGTATTATATTACTAAGTATACATGTAAAACTCACCCATATATATATATATATATATAACATATTTTGGTTATCATGAGTGATTTGCAGACTGAGATGGATATTTATATCACTGATATTGGAGCTTTTGAGATTTTTCTGTAAAGCCCCAGCCTTATAACATTACATAATCTTATGTTTTGATCAAGAATTAACATTCCTTCAAATTAAGGAACTTTTTAGGAATACAATTTTAGAGAATTAGGCCATAACTATTACATTAAATCTCAAAAATTACAAAGTATACCATTCTACTCTATATAATTTCTTTCACAATAATATAACTCCTAAAATAAAAAAATGAATCATTTTCTTGATAAAAATATTCTTCAATTATTCCTTTATCTAACCCTTCATTATACCATGTGAGAAAAATTTCAAAAACATGGGATGAGAATAAAAATCATAGTATGGGGTATAAAATTAGGAAAGAAAATATTATTCCATGAGTACATAAAAATCAATGAAATGATAATTTTCACTCAGAAAACACAATCACTATAAAATACCTAATGAAATCATAAGATTTATGAATAACTCAAAAAAATCATAAATCATAAATGTAACTTGTGTCATCCATAACATACTTACATTTTAGCATTCATGACTACATAGGGAGTAACCTTCACGGTTATGTTAGAAATACCCATAAAATTTTACTCCCTAAATATATCAATAGAAACCTTAATTTTTACCTCTTCACATATACCCAATGCATTGGGGAGATATCACATACTCACCCACCCATGTTTTATCATAGAACCACCTGTAATTGGTTTTTCATGTAACCACCCATCAAAATTCCAAGTAAAATTACATATTCATAGAACATAAAAGTTGTAATTTTAAATATTCCACAAATAAATAACAATAAATCAATTCTATATATTCAAATATTCAATCCATTTTCAAAACCATTTAAAACATCTAATAAAGAGATTTTTGAATCAATGTGTCCCATAACACATTGAAAATTTTAAAAGAAATTATTGAATTAAATTTTTTATACATAAATGTCCATATAAATAAATCATTAAAACCAATTTGAAAACATTGAAATTAATGAGATTTATTTATAATAATAAATCTTTAAAACTTTTAAAATTATGTTTTATTTAATGAGTCTTGTAACACTTGAGAAACTCTTGAAGAAAAATAATTAATGAATAACATCAAAAAAAATATTAAGATAATATATAAATTAATGTTATAAAATTTCAATAAGGTCATAAATACCCCTTATAGGATAATAATGGTGCACAATATCAAGATATTCCTCAATGAATTGAGATTTAGACGAAGTCCCTTACAAAGATCATATCATTAGATTATTGATAAATAAATGAAATAATTATGTGTGAAAAACATAAATACACCCAATATAAGTGGATATTAAGTGTAAAATAGTACTAGAACAATCACCCATATTATTGGAAAAACAAAACCAATGACACGGATATTTAACTCAATGAATGGAGATTCAGTTATGATTTCCCTTGTAAAGATCATATAAATGACGTAAGAATTTATAAATAGGGTGTTTATGTGAAGAAATAGAATATCCACATAAAGTGAAGTAGAAATTACAATACAAATAAATAAAAATTGATTCCACACATAATATTGGCATGATATAATCAACAAATAATGTGTAAAACCCAATGATTGGAAATCGTGTTTAGAAATTTCATTACCTTGAGACCGAATTGTCTCATTTGTTATTTAATTTCCTCAATAATAAAATTATGTTAATTTATAATTTCCTGAGAACATTTTTAATTTTTTTTATTCGCTTTATATCACTTATTACCATGTTTTATCAATTAGTTAATTGTTTTTGTTCATATCGGACGTTTTTTCGATGTTCAGTACCTGAGTCAAAAATGAACTCGCTTTGATGAAAATTATCAATTTGATCATAATTAAAATAGATTATTATTATTATTGATTTAAATATAATATATATAATATATTTTTATTTATAATAGTTCATAACATTTGGAGATAAGAAATGAAATGCACAGTTTTTGGAGACGGTAGGTTGTATGTATGCATGAACGCAACTTTTATTTCATTGTCATATTAATGGAATGAAAAATAAATGATAAATAGGTATATTATAATTACATTATAATATATATGTTATATATGTTACATAATTTCATTTAAAAATCCTTTATATGTTTAATGTATGGAATGAACGAGTCATATCACCTTGAGTGTGTGGTAGTCCACACTTCCTCAAATGAAATTATCATATTTAATCATTATGGAAAGCATATAGGTATGTTGTAAATAAAATTTATAGAAGTATAGTGAAAAAATAATTATAATAATTATAATATATAAATAATGTTCCATCATAATTTCCATCATAATATGTTGTAGGATAAAATATAACAGTCATCATTTTGGGAGGCAATAGTTCCTCGTACACAGAAATACCATGTCGGTATCCATTAGATGGAGGTGTGTATTAGTTTAGTTTGAATAATTATCATAAAAACATACTAGTATATTTAGGATACTAGTGTTTTTATTTAATCATATAATAATAATATAATAGAGAGTGAAGAATGAAAATAAAGGAAAGGAAATTGAGAGAAGACGTTACCTCTAAATCGGGTAAATCCTTTTGATTGGAAGCAAAGGTCATTATTAAATTTCCTTCTACAAATTTTAATTATTAAAAGAGTAAGGTAGGAATTTTGGGAGACTATATTAGCAGAAGTTGGATGAACAAAGGTAATTTAGAGGTTTGAGTAAGTGGGTAGATATGGTGGCCATTGATAAGAGGGTGGAGGGGCACTATAGGAAAGTCTTGAAATATTATTTTATTATAAATTTATTTTCAGTTTCTAATGATTAAAATCACATTTATTTCAAATTTAAGATGATTTAGGGTCGTATCCCCATAATAAAAATAAAATTATACATGTTTTCAATATTTTTTAACCCTTATATTTTTTGTTTAACCTCTATTTTAACCTTTTTAATCTTCCCATGATATTTTATTATCTACACTTTGTGGGTTAATTCAATTACCATAACATGTCAAAAAACCCAAAAATGTGCCATTCATGGCATATTTTGACTTATTATAACCATTTTACTAAATCGTAGGTTTTTAGGAATTTTAAAACATTTAATGAACAATTTAATATTTTAAGTTATGAATTAAGTCAATTTTGACTCTATTCATACTAGACTTTTTTAAAAAATTATAACCACTTGATTATTTCAAAAAATATTCATTAACTCAGTCCTAACAAATAATTAGAATCTATAAAATTCATGGATGACATAAATTATGTCATATAATATTTATTTTAATATTTATAATATCATTTGTTTGATATTACTCTTAATAAAATAATTGTTATATCACTATTGTGTCAATATTTATGGTAATTATTTAATCTCTAAAAACAATTCCCATTATCTATATAATTTTATTAAATTTAGGGATACTATTTATGTTATATGTTTCATTAAATTTAACTCTACATTAAAATTATTATACTTATCAGAGATAAGATAGTGACATGTTGTCACGTTCTTTTGTTTTAATAATAATTACATCACTTTCATGGAAAAAAGTCAACTAAATGAATAAATTCTGACCCATACGAGATATGGGTCGACTTATATTCATCTAATAAGATTTTTGTAGGTGTTATGGTAATTTTATTTTCTTTTTCATATTGTTTCTTACCCAAATTTACTTGATTTACCTTTAACTGTGGTAAATAAAAATTACCAAAGTTACAATTCATAATGTCCAAAAAATAAAAGGTAGCTAATTAAACAATTTGGACCCTCTAATTCCAAATATGAAATCAATTTTTCCAAATTCTAAACACATAATTTTCATTAATTAATTTAAAATTCATTCCCATTGTCAAAATGATAAAACGATTTATTAAAAAGTAATAGCAATCAAAAAATTAATGAGCATTTATATCTAGTTTCAATGTGAAATTACATCCAATGACCAGAATTGGATTAAATGATAAAAACATAATAAAATTACACATTAAAAAAATAAAAAAGATAATCTAACTATATTAATAAATTATATGAAAAGGCAGTTTTGACTTAAAATACAGCATTTTTCACTATTCATTAAAAAAATGTACTTTATCTGAAAATTACAAAAAATTTAACCAATGTAAATTTTATTATCCCACTTATATATAAGATATCTATTTTTTCAAATATAACATATAAAATTAAAAAAAAATACTTAATAATTTTTCTCCATCAAAATGTGGTAAACCGACCTCTTAAAAATATTATAGTATTTTATGCTTAAAAATGGATTAATTCCAATTTTATGCCTCTAAAATTCATTCGACAAATGTAAAAACAATTAAAAATTATGTAAAATCATAATATAGTTAATTATATTAATTTCCATCAATACAATGGCTAGGCTTTAACTAAAATTTAAAATAAATAATATTATTATAGTATTATTTTTCTGTAAAACTCAATGTTATGGGAAACGTAAGATTTTAGAGAAACCCATTTTTGTGCATCAGGTATGCTATCGAAAAAAGTATCCACTTTAACATAAAATTATTCTCTTATTCATAAATGTTCATATATATTAAAAAAAATATTCTATAAAAATCTAGGATGTTACATATTTCCTCCCTTTTTGAAATTGTTTCCTTGCAATTATAAAATTGGGCTCAGAAACATCATTGAAAATACCACATCAGAAAAAGGGTCAATAAATATTTTAATTTAAAAGAAATAAAGGGAATATAAAAGGTCACCCAAGTTAAGACATACTAGTATTCCATTTTTGAAAACATGGATATGGATGAAAAAATAACCATCTTATTCTGATGGTGAGTGATAAAAAAACATGATCAAGAAAAAGTTAACAATTTGAAAACCGCAAAATTGTGATAGGTTAAACGATCATTGATTCCCCAATAGGAAAAGTATACGAACAATGTTTTTGTTTTAATATCCTTTTTATAATGTTGAGTAATTTATTTATAATATTGACTAAGAACATTATGAAACATACATACTTGTGAAGTGGAGTTTCATCCATTCATAAATGTCTACCACAAACTCATATTTTTTCCAAATGATGGTTATTAAAGGTGACTATGTCACACTTGAAGTGCTAGAATAAAATTATAGGGAATCACATAATCCACAAATGATGAACCATATATTTCCCTTGTCTTTATACATTAACAAAGACCAAAATGGTTAGTACAGGATCAAATAATTCCTGAATATAATAATAATTTATAAAAATAAATACTAATCTTAATATCCACAATTCAATAAACAATACCTCAAATTTCTACAAGGACCATTCAAAAAATAATTTTCCATATAATTATTCAAAAATAATAATCCAAAATATGATCGAAACCAAAAAAATTAGAAGGATTTGATCACATTGTATTCCTCGATAAATCTTAACATTTATCCCCAAATAATAGAGACTACTCTTAATGTCTCATACTTAAAAGTAATTAACCTAATTACATATTCTCAAAAAAGTATAATCAGATCCATAAATCTCACAAATCTCAATATGTCCACAATAAAAACTTAGTATCATAAAAAATAATATTCGACCATTAATACTCAAGTAAAATCCCATATTATTCTATTTTAATTCAGCATATAGGGTTCCCAAAATAGTGATAGTTTTCCAAAATAAAATTGATAAATTAATCACCAAATAATTTTCCTATACTAAATATATCTATTTTATAAAACATAAGTTCCCAAAATCCACTTATTCTGGATCGATTTAATTGTTTAATTAAAAATAATAAGTAATACTAACCTAGGACATCGCGTAGACTAGTGGTATGCAATAGAACCTTGTTTTCCTTTGGTTATGGGTTCAATTTCTTTGGCCTTTCCAGACGTGACGGGTTGTCACCCATCTTGTGGGTTGTCCCATTTTATAAAACTCAAAAATAACCCTAACATGTTTTAATATCAATGGTTTTCCTATACCACTCATTTTCATCCCAACTAATAATGACCTTATCATTTTAATTCATGAATTCTTATATATATTGTCATTTCTTCACCTCCATATGATAAAATAAAACTATTCCCAATTGAAAAAATACCATACCTTGATCATGGTGTCCACTTAGTTTCATCATCATGTTGTTCACATAAATAGAAGGTCATTGAATTGTAACAATTATTTAAAGATCCTTAAAAATCATTTTTTTACTTTATCAAAATACACATTTTACATCTTGAGTCATATGGGTGTTCATAGAAAAATAGTTTCAGAAAATAATAATTTATGAAATATAATTTCAAAACATCTGATAAAACATGATTTTTATAAAATAGTTAGGACTTTTTGATTTGAAACATTCAATAAATGGTCCTTTTAAAATTACTATAAGTAGGTGTTGAAAGAATATATTTTAAAATCAAATATAAATATGTTGCACAAGGGTATCCCTCTTCAACACCTTTTTCAATATCTTAATATGCTCTAAAATCATGTTACAAGGTAAAATATTTGAAAATTACTTGATAATATTTACATTTCATGTAAATATGAGAATATTAAGAAAATATGATTTGATTAAATACAATCCATGATCCACGATGGTATCGAGGTATAGCGGTGGTGTTTGATATCTCAAACAATTTCTTGAAAGTGAGTTGTATGTTATCAAATGTTTCAGAATCGTCTAGACCTGACTTTTAATATTTATTATAAGCAATTTATCTAATAGAGATATGAATTTTGGTTTAGATCCTCCTCCTTCCATTTTTATTTGGATTTAATTAATCTGAAAAGGATATAAAATAAGGATTTAACTTAAATAATAGTCATAGAGACTAACCATGTTTTTAATGAAAACTCTTAATCCCTAAAGATGTCTAAACCTTTCCATTGATACCAATTATAAGGACCCATCCTTAAAAAATTACATAATCATGAGTTTTTATCTATAATTAACTTTCTTTCACATTGAGGATAATTTCATGTATAGAGTTTTAGACAATTAGGCCATAACTATTACATTAAATCTAAAAATTAACAAAATAGACACTTATACTCTATCAAATTTTTTCCCAATAATAAAACTCCTTAAATAAAACAATAATTATAATTTTAAAAAAAATATTCTTGAATTCTTCCTTTTTCTTATATTTCCATATACCCTATTAAAAACATTTCAAAAACTTGGGATGAGCATAAAAATCATAGTATGGCTAATAAAATAAGGATAGAAAACATTAGTCCATGAATTCATTCAAATCAATGAAATCATACTTTTCACTCATAAAACATAATCTATTTAACATACCTCATGAAATTATAATATTTATGAATAACTAAAAGAAATCATAAATCATAAAGGTAACTTGTGTCATCCATAACATACTTACATTGTAGCTTTCACAGCTATATAGGTAGTAAGCTTCTTGGCTACATATGGAATACTCATCATGGTATATTCCCTATATCTCTTAGAAGAAACCTTAACAGTTACCTCTGTCATGTTAACCAATGCATTGGAGAGCTATCACAGGCTCACCCACCCAAGGTTTATCATGTAACCACCCATAATTAGTTTATCATGTAACCACCCATCAAAATTCCAAGTACCATTTCATAATAATAACTCATAAAATATTGAAATTATCATCATTTCAATCATCAATCTCAAGAAATAAATTCAATATATTGAAATATTAAATCTATTTCCAAAACCATTTAAAACATTTAATAAATATATTTTTGAATCAAAGTGTCCCATAACACTTTGAAACTTTTAAAAGAAATTTGAGAATTAAAATTTTAAACCATATCTGTTCATATAAATTTATCCTTAAAACCCTTTTCAAAACATAGATATTTATGATAAAGATTTATAAGAATCAATCATTAAAACTTTTAGAATGATTTTTTAGTTAAAGAGACTCGTAACACTTGGGAATCATTTGAAAAAAATAATTAAAGAATAACATCAAAAAAAATATTAAATATCATGATAATATATATATTCATGATATAAAATGTAAAAAAGGTCATAAATATAGCTTATATGATAATAATGGTGCACAATAACAAAATTTTCCTCAATGAAAAGAGATTTATATGAAGTCCCTTAAAATGATCATATCATTAGATTAAAGATAAATCATTGAAATAATTGTGTGTGAAAAATATAAATACAACCAATATAAGTGTATATTCAGCTTAAAATAATCAGTGGTCATTCACACATATTCTAGTGAAAACAAAACCAATGACATGAATATTTATGTAACACCCCAAGTAAATAAAGAATATGACATTTTCATATTTATCCATATTTTTGAATAAAATATTAATATTACTTTAAAGGTAATTCTATGCTCGAGGGCGTACCCAATACGCAACAATGAGTTTCTTTGAAATCTTACGTTGCACTCTAATAAAAAAATAATATTATTTTAAAATGTAGTTAACGCCTAGCCGTTGTAATGGTGAGAATGAATGGAACTAACTGAAAAATGATTATATATGTTTGTCAAATATTTTTACTCTTATCCAATAAATGTTGGAGGCTTAAAATGAAAATGTATCCAATTTTAAGCCTAAATATTCTAATATTATTTAAAAGGTCGATTAACCGCCTTTTGATTGAGAACCCTTTTTAAATATACTTTTGAAAATATTATATGTTGTATATGAAAAAATAAAATCCTTATTTATAATCTGGACATTAAAATTTACTTTGTGTAAAATTCTGTTATTTTTCCGATAAAGATCATTTTTATTGAAAATGTTGCATTTTAATTCAAAACCTCCTTTTAATATGATTTATTTATATGGATAGATTATATTTTTAATTTATATTAGAGTTTATTTAGAATATATTTTTACCATTTAATCTAATGGTGGTCATTGGAATTATTTTCACTTTGAAATTGGACTTAAACTAGTTTCAATCTTTTAATAGATATTGTTTCCTAAAAACACGTTATTTGTTTTGACAGAGGGAATTAATTATTAAATTAATTAATTCAACATATATGTTTTGAATTTTGTAAAATAGACATCATTTTTTAATTCAGAATATCAAATATAGCTTAGGGTGAATTTTTGGTATTTTTCTGAAAAACTTCAATTTGTGATGAATCGTGAAACCACTAAGTTGTAGTTTAAAAACTGATTCTTCATTTAAATGAAACTTTACCACTTCTGTGATTTGAAATTCAAAAATCTGACATACATGGTTGTCATTACGATGTGAAATTTGGTTCAATGGGATTGAAATAATTTTTTGGTGAATAGTAACTTTTAAGATTTTAATCGCGATTAGAGGTAATTAGTGTAATTTAAGGTAAAAATAATGTTTTAATAATATGAAATGACATATACACATATCCTACTATCATTTGATGTGCCATTTCTGACCAATACAATCCATGGGTCAACTTGGGGACCCCATGGAGCCACTTTGGTTGGAAAATGACATAAATAACTTTTTATTTGAAGTTAAAATAAAAATGTCACAAGCATGAGTTGTTTTACAAAAACAATTTTTAAATGGGGTTATACAAGTCGTATTTTTTACTATAAATATTCATTAGAAATATAAAAAGATTTCCTACATCAAAAAATTTTTCTATAGTTTTTAGAAATTAATATCATTAAACTATTTATGACATCATGATGATGCAACGATTACCTCATTAATAAAGGATTTAAATAAAATGAAATGATAATTTTAAAACTATAACATACAATTTTCAAAGTCCTATTTGATGAGTATATTTCGAACACTTACCACCTTATACTCTAAATACATCAATTTGGGACCCTAAAAATCCGAAACTCATTTGAAAATAAAGTCACATTTTGAAACTTTCCAAGAGTGCCCCTCCTCTCCTCTTATAAAAGGTCCCCACCTCTACCACCTTACCCACACCTCTAAAGCCTTTGGCTCGGCCAAAACCTGATCATTTTGTCTCTCCAAATCCCTCTCTTGCTCTTAGAATCATCAATTTTGGCAGAAGTCTTCCCAAGGAAGCCTTTGATCTCAAATCAAAGAGAGATACCCGATTTTAAGATAATATCTTCACTTGTGTTCTCTTGTTTTATTTTGCTTCTCCAACCCCCTAAACTCTTATTATTCATTTATTTTGTAACAAATCCAGTATCTTAAATATACTAGTATGTTTTCATAATAAGTATTCGAGATACACATACACACACCTACATCTAATGTTTAAAGAACATACTGTTTCTGTGGATGGTGAATTTCTGCCTCACGAAATGATGATTGATCAATATTATTTTAACACCCTCAAAGGTGGCCATTAAGATGTCAATATATTTATATATGATATATAATATGTTTATGTTTTACTTAATATTTTTTATTTTTAATTTATGTCATACCTTTATGGTTTCCATTATGGTTAAATGCGATATCTTCATTTTAGGAAGTGCAAACTACCGCCCCGTCAAAGTGATTTGGTTCGTTAATACCATATGTGGTACGTATAAAGGATATATTTAATGATATTATATATGATAAAATACTTTAATTATAATAATATTATGTATAATTATGTTTTAATTACATTAAATAAGAAATAGAAATGGAAGTAGCGTTCATGCGTACGTACGACTTACCGTCTCCATGAACGTTGCATTTCATTTCTTACCTCTAAATGTTATGTAATATTATAAATTCATGTATATAATGGATATACATGATATATATGATATCTAAATAATGAATATAATTATGTATATAATATATATTTTACCACATGAACAACTTGTAATTATAAAGAGTTTATTTTTGACTCAAGTAGCAATGATCTACAAAACGACCATTATTAACTTAAATAATTACATAGTGTTCATAGCATGGTAGTAAGTGATATAAAAGGAATAATGAACTTGAAAAAGGTTATTAAGAAAGTATAAATTTACTCAATTTTATTATTCAGGAGGTTAAAGAATGATCGAGTCAAGTCGGACCCGAGGTAAGGGATCCTACCCCTCTCTTTCTTTTTAAGTACACTCTTTTATGTAATTCCTTTTAAGCTCATATTTATTTTGATTGTGATGTTATTTTATATTAATCTTACTGTAATTTTTATGTTCATATGATGAGGGACCCTATTTTCTCTCATCAATCCATTTTGGAAGTTTTAATTGGCGTCGTTAGGCTGCCAAAATTTCGTAAGGGGATTTTTATCTCACTTTGTGTTTTCATGAGATTCATGCTACATTTGCCAATATTTCCTTTTCAGTGGTGTATGTACTGTCCATTATTCTAATCTTTGTGTAACATACTTTCGTTTATGAGTATTTACATCAATGTTTTATAGTCCTTCTTTCATGGGGAGTACATTTCGAAAGTTACCCAAATCGGTAAGGGAACATTTCACCCTCCTCTTTTTAAAAGACTTATTTTGTTATGTCTTTTAATTTTCATCTTATTATGTGGGGATATGTTCTTATATATCCTTATTGCCATAAATTTTATGTCCAAGTGATGAGATTCCCTTTATCTCTCTCATCAACCCTTTTTCTAAAATTTGATGTGACGCCATTAGGATGTCAAGGGAACTTCTTAACCCAATTTCAATTTGTCTGGGTTCAACATGTAGTTATTGAATATGTCATCCTTTGAATATGTGTGAATTACCTTTGATTATTTTACACATAATATCCACTTATATTAGGTGTGTTTGTATTTTTCGCACATAATTATGAGATTGATTTATCCTTAATTTAAGGATACCATCTTTATAATGGATTTCATCTCAATTTACATTTCCATTGGGACTTCATTGTTTTTATGCACCAATTCACTCTTATATGGTGTATATAATGTAATTTGGAATATTATATCATGAATCCCTTTATTCTCATGATACTATAAAGTTTTTATTAAATTTTATTCCTCAAGTATTATATTCAAGTGTCTCTCATTTTGTTAAAAACCCTTTAACTAAAATATCATTTTAAATGTTTTAATGATTTAATCTTATAAATATTTCTAATTAATATCCATTTTTTCAAAGTGGTTTTAATGATTTATTTATATGTATATTAATGGTTTAAAATGTTAAAAGCTTCAATGTGGTATGGGACACTTTTATTTAAAAATCTCTTTATTAAATGTTTTAAATGGTTTTGAAAATGGTTTTTAGAATGGATTCATTATTTCAATATATTAAAATGTTATATTGTTATTGCAATGTGAGAATGTTATATTTTCATTATGCTTAAGTTATGTGTTATGATTATGTTATGGTTCTTGGGCATTTTTATGAAGATGGGTGGTTCCGTGATAAACTAAGGGCGGGTGAGCCCGATATAACTCTCCAATTCATTGGGTAACACGAAGGAGTTAAACATTAAGGTTTCTCTGAAGATATTTAGGGAATATACTGTGATGGGTATTCCAAACGTAACCAAGAGGGGTACTCCCTGCGTAAGAATGTTATGAATTCCTCAAGTTACCTTTATGTCTTATGATTTCTATTATTTAATCATGATTTTATGAGGTATGTTAAAGTGCTTATGTTTTATGGGTAAAGTATGATTTCATTCTTATGTATATATGTACTCATGTTTCCTTTCCATACTTTTTATAACCCTTACTGAGATTTTTATGGTCATCCCATGTTTTTGAAATGTTTTTCATAGGTCAAGTGAATGGCACATGATATGATGATAGTGTCAAGGAAGTGTCAAGAAAGAATCCATGTTTTATTTTAAATATGTTTTCGTTGATGGGAAAAATGAATACTATCTTTTATGTAACCACTTTGTTTAAATGTGGAATGTAATGAATGTTTTATGAACTAATTCTCTAAAACTCTAAACCTGAAAAGATCCTCAATGTGTAATCTTTTAATAACTCAAGATTAAGTAAGGTTTAAGGCTGGGGCCTTATAGTTGGTATCAGAGGTCAGTTTAGATAACTTTGGAGGTTAGAGTGTTGTTTAAGAAAAAGTTACAAGTTGTGTACAACCACAATGGTTAGTATATTAGATGGATTCATCACTTTTTTTTAAAGTTAGAATGAGTTTGAGATAACTTGGATAAGTATATCTTGGTGTTTATATTCCTCTTTTTTATTTGATGATTTTACTGATATACTCACACCGACCTTTTTGGTTTTAGTAAATGGATGGATCTAGGAGGCACCAAAGTAATAGTGGATTTGATGAAAACGATGATGTTTTTATGAAAGAACAACTGAATGATATGGGAACTACAATGAGAACTCTTGTGGTTATCCTCAACCAACTATCTGGAGTCATGATTGACCACCTGAACCTTATTGATTTTTATAAGGCATCGTGTGTGCGAGAAACAAATCCCTACGGAAGTTCAGGTAATAATCATAGAGGTAAGTATGTTCAAAAACCTATGTGTCAAATATGTGGAAAGAAACACATAGGAAAATGTTTCAAAGGGACATAAAGATGCTATAGATGTGGAAATGAAGGTCATAAAGCAAGAACCTTCCATGGAAAAAGGAAGCATCTAGTTGACTCTAGGAAAGGGAGAGAAGTTCTGTCTGAAGGATCAATTGAATGTTTTAAATGTGGTGTGTATGGTAATTATTCAAACACATGTCCTAAGAAGATGTTTCGGGAATGTGGTCACAAAGATCGTACAAATATTCATTTACCAATACCTAATAACATTCCGATTGAGGATAAAGAAACTGACAATGAAGAATGAAAGGTATAGATTATTTCTTAACATATGTTTTCCTATTATTGGAATCTTAGGATATGATTCATGATTTTGTTTGTGGGAAAGAAGTATTTCAGAATAAGTTGAAAAGGAATGTCTAATAGATCATGAAGAATGTTGAATGAGTAAGAAGTCATCGTATAAGGGATTCAAGGGTTATGGTAGATTTTAGGATGGTGAAATTCTTAGATGTATTAAGTCTCTTTTGATGATGGGGTTACATTAGAAGACTTTTTATAGTATCCCTAATGTTTGATATACGAAAATTTTATTCAAGGAATAATTATCCTTTCTTTTGTGGATATAGTTATAATGAACCATTTGAGTTTATATGATCCTTGAATTTGTGGCAATTACTTGTTAGTACTTTTTGGGTTGCAAAATGGAAGTTATCAGATAACCTTTGTGGTTAAAATATGTTATGGTTATTTTTGATGAATTTATCTCTTTTTAAGGAATGTTATAAAATCATATAGTATTTGAAAAGGTACAACACGCAGACTGTGTGACAACCCGTCGCGTCGGACGAAGCTACGGGAATCGAACCCACAACCAATGTGAAACTGGTATTTATCACCTACCACTGGACTACGTGAAGGCCCTGGTTAGTTAGAATGATTCTTTTTCAGTTATATGATTTTATGAATTAAAAGTAAGTTGATTTTTTTGGTTATCAATGGAAACGATTATCCTATCATGGAAGATATGTGATTAGGTTAATTAATTTTCAGTATGAGACTGTAAGAGTAACTGATGTTATTTTGGAGAAAAATGTTAAAATTTATCTTAGGAGACTATGTGATTAAATCCTTAAGAGAATTGGGTTTTAATATTAGTTTGGTTTACTTTGTAGAATTTTATGGATAGATGTTTATTTAATGGTCTTTGTTGAACTTTGGGTTTTATTTTTGTTTAAGGTCTAAAGACATGGGAAGTATATATTTCTCTTTTTTGGATTAGGAGATTCTCTAGAAGTTTATTATAGCTCTCTTAATGTGAACAAGTCATCCTAAATACTCGTATTTTGGAGAAAATATGAGTTTGTGTAAAAAAATATAGTAAAATTTAAAGTCAAAATGACAATTAACTATGTTTCCTTATGTTTTAGTTAAGCTCATAAATAAATTCCTCAATGAAAAGTAACTTAAAACTAAAATGTTGTCTGTTAATTTTTCCCACTAGGGAATCAAATACCGTTTAACCCATCAAATGTTTGTGATTTTCTTGTTTTTAACTTTCTCCTAGACATGTTTAATATCACTCTCCATCAAAACATGGGTTAGGACCAATAGGGGCCTATATACCCTAAGAGGGGGGTGAATCAGGGTATGGATATTATTTTTCAATGTTCTTCCTACCCCACTGGATCTTGACCTCTTTATTACAAGGGTCACTTTGTTTGCTCTTGTGTGTAAACTATGATCACTTCTTTACTTCTTTATCTAATGATGATGATTTGAATGAAATGCAGGGAAGAAAACAGGAAGAAACATATATTTTTACGTGGTTCACCCTCACTGGGCTACGTCCAAGGAGCATACGCCGACAAGTTGCTGGACGTACCAAATTCCACTATTCTTCACTATATGTGGATACAAAGTTCGAGCTAGATCACTTCTATGCCCAGGCTCACAGCCTATACAAAATTTAGGGTCAGCTCACTACTTTCCCAAGGGTAACTCTCTATTTCTCTCTCTCTAGCTCACTGGTGGTGGAGAGGATCACCTTCTTTCTCTTCCTTTGCTCACTGCTCTTGGAAGGAATCCACTCACAGTTTATAGACCTGTAGGTATTTTCATTTTCATGAAGGAATGCATCTTCCACTGTAAGTAGATGCTCTGTTGAAGCCCAATTTTCACTCGTAGATGAATTTCTCTTTTTCCACTGAAGGTATCGGACAAACATCCAGCTTCCACGCAGCTCGAAAATCTCTGCTGGAAATAAACCTTAATTAGCGTGCACGTCTATCTCGTCGCGCAAGTATCGGTGTGCAAGTCACAACTGGCACACAAGTACTCCTCAGACACTTGCACGACTCAAGATTCCTCAACTCTAAACCTGTTCGACTCACTTCCTTTTATGCCCAATCCAATATTGGCGCACAACTCCACACTGGCGCACAACTTCAAACACTGGCGCGCAACGATCACCATGGCGCGCAAGTCCCACCTACGCGACCACAGACACCACTTGTGCGACCACCACACCTGCGCGACGGGAGCTCTGATTTCTCAAATTGTTGAACTTAGGTAAAGAATGAAGAGTGGTGGTCCAGTATTTATAGGCAAATTGACCACCCTACGCGACGGCGCGCAAGTCACCTATGCGACCCAGTCTCAGCGCGCAAGTCTTCTGTACTTTTAGACACTTGCGCGACCAAGTCCCAAACTTGCGCGAACCTATTTCCTTAGCCATATTTTGATCTTATGATCTTGAAAAACATATGTAATGAAAGTTTCCTATACTACAAGTCCTCGGCGAGCAAGTCCCATTGCCAAAAACACTTTCCTTCATTTGTCGATTTTCAGGCCCACAACTTTGGCAAACACCGGAAAACGTCGCCACCTTGTATCTTTTCTTTTTGTACCGCCTCCAGATCATCCATTCCTTTTGTCGATGTTCTTGAATCAAACATGGATCGTTGACCTCATCTCTTGAACTCAACATTACATCAGGATATCCTCTTTTTCAACAAATTTGTATGTCATTATTTTTCTTTGTCAACAATCACCACTTAGATGTCCACTTTGTCAACAAACACAATCACCTCAAAAATGTGTCAATGATGACTTGAAGGATTTTTTCCCAACAACATGACCCTTTGTTTTTTCCTCCATATCCATATTTTTATACTTGGAAGCCTATTATCGGTTAACTCAGGTGACATTTGTACTTCTCTCCCATTCTTTTAATGTGATAGTTTTACTGACTCTTGTTCTGATGTGGGATTTTCAATGAAGCTTCCAAGCCCAATTTTAAAATTGCGAGGACGCAATTCCCAAAAGGGGGGAAGGATGTAACACCCCATGTAAATAAATAATATGACATTTTCATATTTATCCATATTTTTGAATAAAATATTAATATTACTTTAAAGGGAATTCTATGCTCAAGGGCATACCCAATACGCAACAACGAGTTTCATTGAAATCTTACGTTGCAATCTAATAATAAAATAATATTATATTAAAAGGTAGTTAAAACCTAGCCATTGTAATGGAGGGAATGAATGGAACTAACTACAAAATGATTATATATGTTTGTCAAATATTTTTACTTTTATCCAATAAATTTTGTAGGCTTAAAATGCAAATGAATCCAATTTTAAGCATATGTCTTCTAATATTCTTTAAAAGGTCGATTAACCGCCTTTTGATGGAGAACCCTTTTTAAATATACTTTAGAAAATTTTATATGTTTTATTTGACAAAATAAAATCCTTCTTTAGAATCTGGACATCAAAATTTACTTTGTGTAAAATTTTGTTGTTTTTCCGATAAAGATCATTTTTATTGAAAATGTTGCATTTTAATTCAAAACCACCTTTTAATATGATTTATTTATATGTATAGATTATATTTCTAATTTATATTAGAGTGTATTTAAAATATATTTTTACCATTTAATCTAATGGTGGTCATTGGAATTAATTTCACTTTGAAATTGGACTTAAACTAGTGTCAATCTTTTAATAGATATTGTTTCTTAAAAACACGCTATTTGTTTTGACAGCGAGAATTAATTATTAAATTAATTAATGCAACATATATGTCTTGAATTTTCTAAAATAGAAATCATTTTTGAATTAGGAATATCAAATATATCTTAGGGTGAATTTTTGGTATTTTTCTGAAAAACTTCAATTTTTGAGGAATAGTGAAACCACTAAGTGGTAGTTTAAAAGCTAATTTTTCATTTAAATGAAACTTTTCCAATTATGTGATTTTAATATCAAAAATACAACATACATGGTTGTAATCATGATGTAAAATGTGGTTCAATAGGATTAAAATAATTTTTTGGTGAATAGTAACTTTTAAGTTTTTAATAGCGATTAGTGGTAATTAGTGCAATGTAAGGTAAAAATAATGTTACAATAATATGAAATGACCTAGACACATTTCCTACCCTAATTGGATGTATCATGGAAGACTAATAAAATCCATGGGTCAACATCATGATCTCATGGAGCTACTTTGGTTGGAAAATGACATAAATAACTTTTTATTTAATGTTAAAATAAAAATGTCACAAGCATGAGTTGTTTTACTAAAACAATTTCTAAATGGGGTTATACAAGTCATATTTTTGACTATAAATATTAATTAGAAATCTAAAACTATTTACTACATCATGATATTTTGTTTATAATTTTTAGACATTAAATAAATTAAATTATTTATGACATCATGATGATGCAGCGATTACCCCATTAATAAACGATTTAAATAAAATGAAAAGATAATGTTAAAAATATTAAAGAAACTTTTCAAAGTCCTATTTTATGAGTATATTTAGAACCCTTACCACCTTATACTCTAAATACATCAATATGGGACCTTTAAAATCCGAAACTCATTTGAAAATAAAGTAACATTTTGTAGCTTTCCAAGAGTGCCCCTCCTCTCCTCTTATAAAAGGCCCCCACCTCTACCACCTTACCCACACCTCTCAAGCCTTTGGCTCGGCCAAAACCTGATAATTTTGTCTCTAAACATACCTATATTACTCCTATAAGCCTCACTTTTGGTATAAGTCTTCCCAATGAATCCTTTGAGCTCAAATCAAAGAGAGATACCCGATTTTAAGGTAATGTTTTCACTGGTGTTCTTTTGTTTTATTTTTCTTCTCCAACCCCCTAAACTATTTTTATTCATTTATTTTGTAACAAATACCGTATCTTAAATATACTAGGATGTTTTTATAAGAATTATTCAAGATACACATACACACACCTACATCTAATGTTTAAAGAACATACTTTTTCTGTGGATGGTTAATTTCTGCCTCACGAAACGATGATTGTTCAATATTCTTTTAACATCCTAAAAGGTGGCCATTAAGATGTCACTATATTTATATATGATATATAATATGTTTATGTTTTAATTAATCTTCTGTATTTTTCATTTATTTCATACCTTTATGGTTTCCATTATGGTTAAACCTGATATCTTCATTTTAGGAAGTGCGGACTACTGCCCCCTCAAAGTGATTTGATTCGTTAATACCATATGTGGTACGTATAAAGGATATATTTAATGATATTATATATGATAACATAAAGTAATTATAATACTATTATGTATCATTATGTTTTAATTCCATTAAATAAGAAATATAAATGGAAGTAGAGTTCATGCGTACGTACGACTTACCGTCTCCATGAACGGTGCATTTCATTTCATACCTCTAAATGTTATGTAATATTATAAATGAATGTATATAATGGATATATATGATATATATGATATCAAAATAATGAATATAATTATGGATAAAATATATATTTTACCTCATGAACAACTTGTAATTATAAAGAGTTTATTTTTGACTCAAGTAGCAATGATCTACAAAACGACCATTATTAACATATATAACTACATAGTGTTCATATAATGGTAGTAAGTGATATAAAAGGAATAATAATGAACTTGGAAAAGGTTATTAGGAAAGTATAAATTTACTCAAGTTTATTATTTGGGAGGTTAAAGAACGATCGAGTCAAGTCGGACCCGAGGTAAGGGATCCTACCCCTCTCTTTCTTTTAAGTACACTCTTTTATGTCATTCCTTTTAAGCTCATATTTATTATGATAGGGATGTTATTTTATATTACTATTACTGTAATTTTTATGTTCATATGATTAGAGACCCTATTTTCTCTCATAAATCCATTTTGGATGTTTTAATTGGCGCTGTTAGGCTACCGAAATTTCGTAAGGGGTTTTTTATCTCACTTTGTGTTTTCGTGAGATTCATGCTACATTTTCAAATATTTCCTTTTGAGTGCTGTATGTACTATCCATTATTATAATCTTTGTGTAACATAATTTCGTTTATGAGTATTTACATCAATTTTTTATAGTCCTTCTTTCATGGGGAGTACGTTTCGAAAGTTACCCAAATCGGTAAGGGAACATTTCACCCTCCTCTTTTTAAAAGACTTATTTTGTGATGTCTTTTAATTTTCATCTTATTATGTGGGGATATGTTCTTATATATCCTTATTGCCTTAAATTTTATGTCCAAGTGATGATATGCCCTTTATCTCTCTCATCAACCCTTTTTCTAAAATTTGATGTGACGCCGTTAGAATGTCAAGGGAACTTCTTAACCCAATTTCGATTTCTTTGGGTTCAACATGTAGTTATTGAATATGTCATCCTTTGAATATGTGTGAATTACCTTTTATTATTTTACACTTAATATACACTTATATTGGGTGTATTTATATTTTTTGCACATAATTATGAGATTGATTTATCCTTAATTTAAGTATACCATCTTTATAATGGATTTTATCTCAATTTACATTTCCATTGGGACTTCATTGTTGTTATGCACCAATTCACTATTATATGGTGTATATACTATCATTTGGAATATTATATCATGAATACCATTATTCTCATGATATTAAAATGTTTTGATTAAATGGTATTCCTCAATTATTATATTCAAGTGTCTCTCATTTTGTTAAAAACCATTTAACTAAAATATCAATTTAAATGTTTTAATGATTTAATCTTATAAATATTTCTCATTAATATCCATGTCTTCAAAATGGTTTTAAGGTTTTATTTATATGGATATTAATGGTTTAAAATGTTAAAAGCTTCAATGTGGTATGGGAAACTTTGATTTAAAAATCTCTTTATTAAATGTTTTAAATGGTTTTGAAAATGGTTTTTAGAATGGATTCATTATTTCAATATCTTAAAATGTTATATTGTTATTGAAATGTGGGAATGTTACCTTTCCATTATGCTTAAGTTATGTGCTATGATTATGTTATGGTTCTTGGGAATTATTATTAAGATGGGTGGCTTTGTGATAAACTAAGGGCGGGTGAGCCCAATATAGCTCTCCAATGCATTGGGTAACACGAAGGAGTTAAACGTTAAGGTTTCTCCGAAGAGATTTAGGGAATATACTGTGATGGGTATTCCAAATGTAACCCAGAGGGTTACTCCCTACGTAAGAATTTTATGAATGCCTCAAGTTACCTTTATGTGTTATTATTTCTATGATTTATTCATGATTTTATGTGGTATGTTAAAGTTTTTATGTTTTATGGGTAAATTATTATTTCATTCTTATATATATATATGTACTCATGTTTCCTTTCCATACTTTTTATAACCCTTACTGAGCTTTTTATGCTCATCCCAAGTTTTTGAAATGTTTTTCACAGGTCAAGGGAATGGTACATGATATAATGATAGTTTCAAGTAAGTGTCATGAAATAATCCATGTTTTATTTTAAATATGTTTCTATTGATGGGAAAAATGAATTCTATCTTTCATGTAACCACTTTGTTTAAATGTTGAATGTAATGCAAGTTTTATGATATAATTCTCTAAAACTCTAAACCTAAAAAAGATCCTCAATGTGTAATCTTGTAATAACTCAATATTAAGTAAGGTTTAAGGTTGGGGCCTTATAATTTATCTCAATGAATAGAGAATGAGTTAATATTTCCCTTACAAAGATCGTATAAATGATGTAAGAATTTATCAAAGGGGTGATTATGGGTAGAAATAGTATAGACACACAAAGTTAAGAGGAAATTTCAATATATATAAATAATAAATTATTCTATAAATGATATTTCGAAAATATAATCAACGAAGTATGTATAAAACCAAAAGATTGGAAATTGAGTTTAGAAATTCCTTTACATTTAGTGCGACTTGTCCCGTTCATTATTTAATTTCCTAAATAATAAAAATAGTTTAATGTATAATTGATTTATAACATTTTTAAATATTATTATTAATTTTATATAACTTATTATCATGTTATAGAAATTAGTAAATTATTTGAGTTCATATCGGATGTTTTGTCGATGTTCGGTAGTTGAGTCAAAAATGAACTTGTTTTGATAAAAATTATCCATGTGTTCAAAAGTCCATTATCTATAGAATATTATTCTTGATTTAAATATAACATATATCTTCTATATATTTATTTATATTATTCCATTACATTTGGAAATAAGAAATGAAATTCACCATTCATGGAAAAGGTAGGTCGTACGTATGCATGATCGCTACTTTAATTTCTTTGTCATATTAATGGTATGAAAAATAAATGATACATTAGTATATTATAATTAGATTATAATAACTATTTTATATATGTTGCATATGTTCATTTACATCATCATCTATATGACCCATTAATGGAATGAACGGGTCATATCACATTGAGGGGGCAATAGTCCGGACATCTTCAAATTAAATTATCGTATTTACACATTATGGGAAGTATAAAGGTATGTGGTCAATAAAAACTATACAATCATATAGAAAAAATAAATATAATATATATCATATATAGATATAGTTCCATAATAATGGCCACCATGATATCTGGTAGGATAAAATTGAATAGTCATCATTTTGTGAGGTAGTAGTTCACGGTACACAGAAATAGTATGGTCATATACATTAGATGGAGGTGTGTGTGAGTGTAGTTAAAATAATTATCTTAAAAACCCTAGTATATTGAGAAAACTGGTGTTTTATGTAATCATACAATATGATGATCCTTGGGATTGAAAAAGAAAAATAATGGAAAGGAACGTGAGAGAAGACGTTACCTCTAAATCGAGTAACTCCTTTTGATTTGAGCCCAAAGGATTTCTTGAATATCCGTCTACCCAAGTTAAGTCTTCAAAGATGAATGGAGGTGTGTTGGTATATTATTTGAGTAAAAGTTTTATGATACAAGAGGCGTGAGAGGTGTGAGTAAGTGGGAAGTGGTGGTGGCTTTTTATTAGAGGGTCGAGGGGTATTTTAGGAAAGTCTTGAAATACTTTTTTATTATAAATTTATTTTCAGTTTCCAATGGTCCCAAATGAATTTATTTCAAATATATGATTATGTTAAGTGGTATCCATATCATATAATTATAATTATTCATGTTTTTAATATTTTTTAAACCCTTATATTTACGGTTTAAAAATTATTTTACCCTTTGTAATCTTACCGTAATATTTTATTGTTTACAACTAGTGGATTGATTTAATTAACATAAAATGTAAAAAACCCAAAAAAGTGTCATTTATGACATATTTGGACATAAAATAACCATTTTTACTAATAAAATATTTTTATAAATTTTAAAACATTTAATAAACAATTTTATATTTTATGTTATGAATTATGTAATTTTTTACACTATTCATACATGACTTTTTCAAAAATTTATAACAAGTTGATTACATAGAAAAAAAATCATTAAATAAATCCTATCATGTCATAATAATCCATAAAATTTGTGGATGACATAAATTTTTTCATATATATTTATTTTAATATTTATAATATCATTTATTTTTTATTTCTCTTAATAAAATAATTATTATATCATTGTTATATCAATATTAATGGTATTTATATAATCATTAAAAATTTAAAATAAATTTCCATTATGTAGATAATTTCAATATATTTTTATAGAATATGTATTTTTGATGATTCATTAATTTTATGTCAACATTAAAATTATTATACTTATAAGAGATAAGAGAGTGACAAGTTGTCACTTTCTTTTGTTTTAATAATAATTTCATCACTTTCTTGGACAAAAGTCCATTAAACGAATCAATTATGACCCTTAGCTGATATGGGTCGACTTGTATTTATAAAATAGGATTTTGGTAGGTGTTAGAGTAATTTTACTATCCTTATCATATTGTTTGTTACCTGAATTTATCTAATTTACCTTTAAATGTGCTAAATAAAAATTACCAAAGTTACTATTCATAATGTGCACAAATAAAATGTACCTATTTACTCATTTTTTACCATCTTATTCCAAATATAGAATAAATTTTTCCAAATTAAAAAAAGAATAATATTCAGTAATTAATTTAGAATTAATTCTTGTTTTCAAAATGATAAAACGTGTTTTCTAAAAGTAATAACCATCAAAAGATTGATATGTTTTTATATCTAATTTCAATGTGAAATTACTTCCAATGAACAAAATTGGATTGAATGATAAAAACATAATATAATTAAATATTAAAACAAATAAAAAAATAATCTAACTATGTAAATAAATTAGATTAAAAGGTAGTTTTGACTTAAAATGCAATATTTCTAACTATTCATTAAAAATAGTCTTTATCAAAAAATTACCAAAAAAAACTAAAGTAAATTTTGATGTCCAAATTATATATAAGAAGTTTATTTTGTCAAATAGAACTTATAAAAGTGAAAAAACTATATTTAAAAGGGGTTTTCCATCAAAAGTTGGTTAACCGAGCTTTTAAAAATATTAGAGTATTTTATGCTTAAAATTGGATTAGTTTTCATTTTAAGATTGTAAAAGTAATTAGATAAATGTACAAACATTTAAAAAAATATCTAAAATAATAATATAGTTAATACTATTCATAACCTCCAATACAATGGCTAGACGTTATCTACAAATTAAAATAATAATAATATAATTGTATTAATTTTGTGTATAACTCAACATTGTATGCAACGTTAGATTTTAGAGAAACTCCTTGTGGTGTGTTGGGTACTCTATCAGAAAAATTTTCCTATTTAGAGTAAAATTAATATCTTATTAATAAATATTAATAGATATGAAAATTTATTATTCAATAAATACCTAGGTCATTACAGTTTCCTTAAGATTATTCTATATGGTTATTTCAGGAATGAATTCCTATTACATTACCTGTATTGTGGGGGATTTAGGGGGTTTAATTACTTTTACTATGTTTTTTTTGTTGTTTTGGTGGATAATTTTTATTATAATTAGGATTATGAGGGTAATTCTTCCAATATTTATGTTTTATACCTTCGGTGATACTGACCAACTCGGGGACTGTTGGACATGGTCCTTCAAGATTACTATCATCTTCACTAATGTCTAGGTTGGGTTTACAATGGGGTGTTTCATTATAGTAATCATAAACTATCTCATATTTAAGTATTCTTATACATTAAAAAATTATCTTTATATTTACATTTTAATATCTTTGACTTTGAAATTTCCTCCATGTTTATTCTTGATCTTATTTCTTATATCTTTGGTTGTTTTGAGTCCCATCACTTTAGTGTATAATTTATCATACATGGATGATAGGGTTTAATTTCTATCTATCCCATATACTTATCACTCCCTATTTTTACAAATATCATAATTTCTCTCTCCAAATGGGTTAAAACCCCACTATTATGGAATGAGTCACCTGAAGACCCTGTGAAAGAAGATGAGGAATAATTATTTTCTTCAATCCAAGTATGTTTTTTCCATTTAATATTGGTATATGTATTTTTTTGATATAATTGATAAGATATATGATTTACCTTTCATAGAGTATGATCTTATAGGTTACATAGTTCTCTCTTAAAGTTCAAGAAGGGCCCAGTTCTATAAGGGTGCCTATGAGAGGGGCATGAATCAATAGTCCACGATCTATAAAATAATTTTGAATTAAATCCTTGTGGCGAGTAGTTTTTGTGATCCAATATTTTTTATTTTATCTGTCATACATAAGTGATAATTATGAAATAAGAAAAACAAATTTTTTTAATTCATCGTACCAATGTGTGTACATACTCATTTCTAGGGTCATTTTGAGTAATGAGACCAAGAATATCACTATAATTTTTCATTTTTAATAATATAATTGAATATTTTTTCCCTGAATCTTGTGAGTATGCCTATGCTAGTAAAATTTAAGGGTAGTGTAAATCCATGAATCATTGTTTGGTGGAAGATATTTTAAGAAAATTTCATATACTGGAATTATATGTATTCAATTGATTCTTTGACTCATTGATGTGAAGATGATATTTAATCTATTTACATATGTCTCAAAATCAATGAAAAATCTTCTTTACAGAGTTACAAGTTTTAATGTAATAATAATAATAAAATATCATGATTTCCAATTCACAATTCTCAATTCTCAATTTTTTATAATAATCAACCTTAGCCTGAGACACCAGTTGGTCCTATTCAACCTCAATAACAATCCACTAGATGATCAGTAATAGGGATTTATATCGTGAAACAATATATCAAATAATTTATATAAATTTTCAATACTAACTCTCTTTTATATACATATCCTTCAATGTAGTGATTTATCATATTTTCTCAATCTCATTTTTCAATCCATATATTTTAGATTAGTTGTTATTTTTATTTTATAATGATATAAATATGTGAATAATATTTTTCTAAGTGAATAATTTACCTACCATTGGATATTATTTTTTATCCATTCACGTCTTATATCCTCACTTTTACCAACAACCTATGATATTTTGTGATTTTAATTACACCTAATTTTTATCTAATTAAATTTTTTATCTAATATTCTCTAATATTTCACAATGTAAATGAAACATAACATTTACTTTATTTCTTCATATTTCACATTACATACATCATTATAGTGATTACATAATTTCAAAATTTTATAAAGTACTCACTTCATAATTTTATTTTTACCATACAATCCTCAAGGTGATATTTCTATATTTGTAAAATTATATGAATAAAACACATCATAAGATTAGCTTCAACATAAATTTTTTAGGAGTCACCTTTTGTTTACCAAATATCATATTATAGTTTTTAAGGATCTCCTTACTATTTCAATAGTTTTACATACTCTTCAAATAAATAACATTAAATTCCATTGATTTTCAAAATCATTACGAAAAAATCTTAGGTAAAATTTAAGAAGCTTAGTAGAGCCTAAGGATTTTTTTTAATTCATTGAATCTTTAAAAATCCATAATTGTAACATCACAGGTAAATAAAGAATGTGACATTTTCGTATTTATTAATTTTGTAAATTAATTATTAATTTTACTTTAAATGGGATTATACGTTTGATGGCGTACTTGATACACTACAATGGGTTTCTATAAAATCTTACGTTGCACACAATGTTGGGTCATACTGAAAAATAATAATATAATATTATTATTTTAAAATTCCTAGCCATTGTATTGGTGGGAATAGATATAACTAACTAAAATATTGTTATACATGTTTGTTAAATGTTTTTACATTTATCCAATAAAAGTTAGAGGCTTAAAATGTGAATAAATCTAATTTTAAGCATAATTTACTTTAAAAGGTTGAGTTACCGCCTTTTAATGGAGAAACCTCTTTAAATAATGTTTGGGTCACTTTTATATTTTCTATTTGACAAAATAAAATTCTTCTTTAGAATTGGAACATCAAAATTCACTTTGGGTAAAATTTTGGTATTTTTCTGATAAAGTTCATTTTTTGATGAATAGTGGAAAATACTGTATTTTAATTCAAATATTCTTTTTAATTTAATTTATTTATATGGTTATATTATCTTTTTAATTGGTTTTAAAGTGTAATTAAATTATATTTTTACTATTTATTTCAATGGTGATCATTGGAATTTATTTCACTTTGAAATTAGACATAAACAAGTGTCAATATTTTGATAGATATTGTTTCTTAAAAACACGCTATTTGTTTTGACAAAGGAAATTAATTTTAAATTAATTAATGAAAAATCTATTTTTTTAATTTTGTAAAATAAATATCATTTTTGAATTTGAAATATCAAATATATCTTAAGCTGAATTTTTCGTATTTTTCTGAAAAACTTCAATTTTTGATTAATAGTGAAACCACTAAGTAGTAGTTAAAAAACTGACTTTTGCATTAAAATGAAATTTTATCACTTCTGTGAATTGATTTTCAAAAATATGACATACATGGTTGTTATTAGTAAGTAAAATTTGGTTCAATAAGATGAAAATATTTTTTTGGGTGAATAGTAACTTTTGACTTTTATTTACCGCGGTTAAAGGTAAATAGGGTAATTCAAGGTAAAAAGAATATTATAATAATACAAAATTACATTAACACTTGTAATATCATTATTGGATGAGTCATGGACGACAATGGTCATCCTTGGGTCTATTTCGGGACCCCATGGATCCACATGGGAGTGATAATGACAATTTATATTAATTAATTTAAATTAAAGACAAAAATGACATAAACAAATATCTTTTAGAAAATAAATTTTTACATAAGGTTATATAAGTTATCATATCAACTATAAATATTAATTAGAATGATAATAAGATTTCCTACATCATGGTATATTTTTTTGTAATTTTTAGACATCAAATAATTTAAATTATTTATGACACAATAATGATGCAATGTTTACCACATTAATAAATAATTTAAATAAATAAGATTATAAATATTAAAATAACATCCATAACCTGTCCAATTCTTAATGGATGAATTTATTTCGACCATGAGTCATTTTATCGTCGACCTTAATGAGTTTTTGACCTTTATAAATGGAGAATAATTATATAATAAAACAATATTTTCACACTTTCCTAAAGAACCCATCATCCCCATTATAAAAAGCCCTCACCTATAACCCATTACTCACACCACTCAAGCCCCTTGGATCGTCCCACCTCTACTCAAATAATCTATCATGATCACTCTCTTTCATCTAGAAGCCTTACCATAGTCATAAGGCACTTCAAGAAGTCCTTTGGGTTCAAACCAAAGGGAGTTACCCGAATTAAAGGTAACGGTTTCTCTTAAATTCGTTTTTATTATTTTGTATTATTGTACTCCTCCAACACCCTAAACTATTTTTATTCCTTTATTTTATAAAAAAACAGTAACCTCAATATACTAGGTTTTTTTTATGCGAATTATTCTAACTACACTTACACACACCTCCGTCTAATGGGTAAAGAACATATTGTTTTTGTGGACGGCGAACTAATGCCTCACGAAACGATGATTGTTCAAATATCTACAACTGCCTCTCATGGTGGCCATTATGATAGAACTGTATTTATATATGATATATATTATATTCTTATTATATATATTCTTAATTATTTTTCATCTATAGAATACCTTTATGGTTTCCATATTGGGTAAATACGATAATCTCATCTGAGGATGTGCAGACTACTACCCCTCGATGTGATATGACTCATTCATGCCTTATGTGGAACGTATAAAGGGTAGATTTAATAAAATTATATATTATATTATATTGGAATTATAATATACTTATGTATCATTAATTTTCTATTCCATTACAATAAAAAATAGAAATGGAAGTAGCGTTCATGCGTACGTACGTCTTACCGTCTCCATGAACGGTGCATTTCATTTCTTATCTCCAAATGTTATGTACTATTATAAATACATGTATATACTGGATATATATGATATATATGATATCTTAATCATGAATATCATTATGGATATAATGAAATTTTGACAACATGAACAACTTGTAATTATAAGAAGCCCATTTTTGACTCAAATACCAAATATCGACAAAACAACCATTATTAACTTAAATGATTGCATATTGTTTATGACATGGTAATAAGTGATATAAAAGGAATATTAAACATGAAAGTTATCTTAATCATGTATAAATTAACTTAATTTTATTATTCAGGAAGAAAAAGGAATAAACAAGTCAGGTCATACACGAGGTAAGGGGTTTCTTATCTCACTTTTAATTCCGTATGATTTCCATTGTTTGCCACTTATTTATTGAATGTGGTGTATTGGGTAATGTAATTTGATATGTATTATCATTATTATCTTTATATTCATGGTATTATGTGATTCAATTGGTGTTTATTAACTTTTGTGCATACGACTCGTTTGATTACAATGTGGTAAGGGGTTTTCATCTCACTTCTTATTCCTGTGAGAATAATGCTATATTGTTACTATTTCCTTTTGTGTGGTGTATGTAATGCCCATGATTTTATTCATTGAGTAATATAAATTAATTTATGGGTAATTAAATCTTCATTTTATGATCCTTTTTTCATATGGATAATGTTTCATAAATTACCAAATCGTTAAATGAACCATTCACCCTCTACTTTTTTAAAGACTTATTTTTGTTATATCTTTTAATTTACATCTTCTAATGTTGGGATATGTTCTTATATATACTTAATGATGTAAATTTTATTCCCAGGTGACGAGATACCCTTTTCTCTCTCATCAAATTATTTTTCTGAATTTTAAAGAGACGCTGTTAGGTTGTCGAATTTCTGTAAGGGAACTTATTAACCCAATTTCAATTCTTTGGGTTATACTTATACTTCTTGATTATGTCATGTTATAAATATATGTGAATTAAATATGATTTTTTCACACTTAATATCCACTTACATAGAGTTTATTATTATTTTTCACACATAATTATGTAATTGAATTATCATTAATCTAAAGATACCATCTTTATAAAGGATTTCATCTCAATTTACATTCCCTTGAGACTTCATTGTTTTTATGCACCAATTCACTTTTAAATGGTGTATATAATTCCCTTTGGAATATTATATCATGAATATCTTTATTCTCATGATATTATAAGTTTTGTTTTATTATATTCTTCAATTATATTTAGTCAAGTGTTTTTTTATGTGTTACGAGACTATTTAACTAAAATGTCATTTTAAAAGATTTAAAGAATTATTCTTCTAAATATTTCGCATTAATTTCCATGTTTTCAAAATGTTTTTTAGTATTTATTTATATGGATATTAATGATTTAAAAATTTAATTCCTTTAAAATCTTCAAAGTGGTATGGGACACATTGATTCAAAAATATCTTTATTAAATGTTTTTAATGGTTTTGAAAATAATTTGATTGAGCATTGATTATGTCAATATCTTGAAATGATATATTGTAATTTCAATATGGAAATTTTATAAGTGAAATGTTTATATTTACAATATTTTATGTGTTATTATTTTGTAATGGTACTTGGATATTTGACGGGTGGTTACGTGATTAACCAAATGACGGATGGTGCCGTCATAAACCAACAAATGTGGTTACATTAACTAAATGACGGATGGAAGTCATCTATATAGCTATTACATTTAGTGATATGTGTGGAAGTTGACAGTATGGTTATTCCATTTAAGTTTTTTTATGTCCCAAGTTACCTTTATATGTTATGTGTTCTTTGTAAGGGTTTTATGGTAATCTTTTGGTTACAAAAGGGTAATCAATGATATTTTATTCAGTGAAGAGTATTTACTACTTCATAAAGGATAAAAGTATTACTTATGATAAAGTATTCATGGTTTACTTGTTGTTTTGAAAAACTAACAGTTTTACTTCTTTGTGTATCCCTTACTGAAATTTTTTCTCTTCCCATGTTTTTGAAATGTTTTTCACAGGGCATGAAGTGGAATAGGGACAAGGATGTGATCAAGGAAAAGTCAAGAAGTCTAAAACATGGAACTGGTCATGTTTCTTTTTAAGAGTTTATATTTTATGAATAATGGATACTGGGCAGTAGTGTCTATTTGTAATATTCAAGTTGTTATGTAATAGTTATGGCTTAATTCTCTAAAACTGTAAACCTTAAAAGATCCTCAATGTGAATTCTTGATATAATTCAATATTATGTAATGTTTAAGGTAGGGTCCTTATAGTTGGTATCATAGGGAGGTTTAGATAACTTTAGAGGTTAGGTTTTTATTTAATCATAAGTGACATATCCATAGTTGTTAGCATATTATAAAGAGTCATAGATTTATTTATATAAATCGAATGTGTTTAAGATAACATGAAAAATTATGTTTTAGTGTTTACCATCCTCATAAGATAATATATAATGATTTTACAGATATACACACACTAACCTTTTTGGTTTTAGTCAATGGATGGATCTAGAAGGTATAAAAGTAACAATGGATGTGATAAAAACTGTGATGGTTTTCTGAATGAGCAATTGAATAAAATGGGAGCTTCAATGAGAACTCTTGTGGTTATTCTCAAGCAACTATCTGGAGTCATGATTGACCACCGGAACCTTAGTGATTTTTAGAAGGCATCGTATATGAAAGAAATAAATCCCCATGGATGTTCAGGTAATATTCATAAAGTTAAGTATATTCAAAAACCTATGTGTCTAGAATGTGGAAGGAAACACATAAGAAAATGTTTCAATGGGAAAGAAAGATTTTATAGATGTGGAAGTAAAGGTCATAAAGCAAGAACCTTCCATGGAAAAAGGAAGCATCCAGTTAACACTAAGAAAGGGAAAGAATTTCATTTTGAGGGATCAATTGAATGTTTTAAATGTGTTGTGCATGGTCATTATACAAACAGATGTCCTACGAAGAATTTTCAAGAATGGGGTCCCCGGGATCATACAATTTTTTTTATCAATGCCTAATGCCATTATGATTGAGGATGAAGAAACTGACAATAACCAATGAAATGTATGGATTATTTCTTAATGTATGTTTTGATATTATTGAATTTCAGGATATGATTCATGATTTTTTTTCTAGGAATGAAGAATTTCAGAATAAGTTCGAAAGAAATGGTTAATGGATCATGAAGAACGTTTAATGAGTAAGAATTCAACATATAAAAGATTTTAGAGTTATGGTAGATTTTAGGATGGTGAAATGGTTAAATGTATTAAGGCTCTTTTGATGATGGGATTACATTAGAAGAATTTTTATAGTATGTGTAACCCTAAATTTTGATATATGAAAATTTTATTCAAGGAATAATTATCTTTTATTTTGTGGATATAGTTATAAAGTACTATTTGGGTTTATATAATACTTGAATTTGAGGCAATTATAGGTTAATACATTGTGGGATGCAAAATGAAAGTTATTAGATAAAATTTTTGGTTAAAATATGTTACGATTATTTTTTAAGAATCTATCTATTTTTGGAGATGTTATAAAATTATATAGTTTTTAAAAAAGGACAACATGTAGGCCATGTGACAACTCGTTGCGTCGGACAAAGCTGTGGGAATCGAACCCACAACCAAAGTGAGACTGAGATTTATCGCCTACCACTGGACTACGTGATGTCCTTGGTTTGTATAACTAATTCTTTTTAGTTAGATTATTTTATGAATCCAGAATAATTATATTTAGGGTTATCTAGGGAAATGATTAACCTATCATGGAGAATATGTGATTAGGTTAATTACTTTTCAATATGAGACATTAAGAGTAACTAATGTTATTTAGAGATAAATGTTAAGATTTATCTTGGAAGACTATGTGATTAAATCCTTATAAGATTTGGGTTTCAATATTAGTTTGGATTACATTGAAAAATCTTATGGATAGTTGTTTATTGAATTGTATTTATTAACTTTGGGTATTGTTTGACAAATTTTGGAGATTAAGAGTAATTTTTCTTTTTGTAAATGATTAGCCTTTTTGGGGATTATCTGATCTTCTACTAACCAATTTTGGTTTTGGTTGGTGTCTAAAGATAGGGGAAATATATAGTTCATCTTTTGTATATTATTTTATACTCTATAAGTTTATTCTAACACGTCATGTGTGACCAAGTCATCTTGAATACTTACCGTTTAGAGAAAACATGAGTTTGTGGTAGAATTTTATTAAAGAATGACACTCTACAAGAAAAGTAAGTATATTTCCTTGCAATATTTGTCTACTTATTAATAAAATTAATCAACTCTATGAAAAGGATATTGAAGTAAAAAACTTATAAGCTCTCTTTTATCATCAGACTTTTACCCAACCACAAATTTATGGTATTGTGGTGGTTAACTTTCTGTGATCAAGTTCTCTATCACTCTCTATTAATCTATGAGAGTTAGTTTCCCTTCTATATACACGTTTTCATATAATCCATGTATCTATTATCTCAGGTGACCTTTGTATATATATTTATTTCTTTTAAAGTTATATTTTTATTTACTATTTTTCCGATGTGGTACTTTCAATGATGTTTCCAATCCCAATTTTAAAATTGCGAGGACGCAATTCTGAAAAGGGGGGAAGGATGTAACATCCCAGGTAAATAAAGAATATGACATTTTCATAATTATTAATATTTGTAAATTATTTATTAATTTTAATTTAAAGGGGATGCTATGTTCGATGGCGTACCTGATACACAACAATGGGTTTCTTTGAAATCTTACGTTGCACAAAACATTGGGTCATACTGAAAAATAATAATATAATATTAATATTTTAAATGGTAGTTAATGCCTAGCTGTTGTATTGGTGAGAATGAACAGAACTAACTACAGTATGATTATACATGTTTGTTAAATGTTTTTACATTTATCCAATAAAATTTAGAGGCTAAAAATGTGAATAAATCTAATTTTAAGAATAATTTATTTTAAAAGGTTGATTTACCGCCTTTTGAAATTGAACCCTGTTTAAATCAAGTACTGGTCACTTTTACAGGTTCTATTTGAAAAAAAAGTCTTCTTTAGAATTGGGACATCAATATTCACTTTGGGTAAAATTTTGGTATTTTTATGATAAAATTCATTTTTTGATGAATAGTGAAAAATACTGTATTTTATTTCAAATCTGCTTTTAAATATAATTTATTTATATGGTTAGATTATCTTTTTAATTGGTTTTAAAGTGTAATTAAATTTTATTTTTACCATTTAATCCAATTCTAGTCATTTAAATTAATTTCACTTTGAAATTGAACATAAACAAGTGTAAATCATTTGATAGATATTGTTTCTTAAAAACGCGCTATTTATTTTGAAAATGGGAATTAATTATAAATTAATTAATGCAACTTCTATGTTTTTAATTTTGTAAAATAAACATAATTTTTGATTTCTAAATATCAAATATAGATTAGGCTGAATTTTTTGGTATTTTTCAAAAAAACTTCAATTTTTGATGAATAGTGAAACCACGAAGTAGTAGTTAAAAAACTGACTTTTTAATTTAAAAGAAATTTTACCACTTCTGTGAATTTAATTTTAAAAATATGACTTACATGGTTTTTATTATTAAGTAAAATGTAGTTCAATAAGATGAAAATATTATTTTGGTGAATAGTAACTTCTGACTTTTATTTATTGCGGTTAAAGGTAAATAGGGTAGTTCAAGGTAAAAAGAATATTATAATAATACAAGATTACATTAACATTTGTCCTATCCTTATTGTATGACTCATTTCTGACCATGGTCATCCTTGGGTCGATTTTGGGACACCATGGAGCCACTTGGGAGTGATAATGACACTGTATATTAATTAATTTAAATTGAAGACAAAAATGACATAAACAAATATTTTTTAGTAAATTAATTTTTACATAGAGTTATATAAGATATATTTTTTACTAAAAATATTCATTGGAAATCTAAAAATATTTTCTACATCATGACATTTTTTATTATTTTTAGACATCAAATAAATTAAATTTTTTATGACACAATAATGATGCAGTGTTTACCTCATTAATAAATCATTTAAATAAATAAGATTATAAATATTAAAATAACATCTAAAACCTATCCAATTCTTATTGGATGAATTTATTTCAACCATGAGTCATCATATATTCTACCTTAATGACTTTTCGACCTTTAGAAACTGAAAATCAATATATAATAAAATAAAATTTTCCCACTTTTCTAAAGAACCCCTCCTCCCCCTTATAAAAAGCCCTCACCTCTAACCCATTTCTAACACCTCTCAAGCCCCTTGTCTAGTCCAAACCCTGACCAAATAAGCTCTCAATATCCCTCTCTTACACCTAGATGCCTTACCTTAGTTAGAAGGCACTTCAATAAGTCCTTTGGGTTCAAACCAAAGGGAGTTATCCAAATTAAAGGTAACAGTTTCTCTTAAATTATTTTGATTTTTTTTATTTTACTTATCCACAAAATTGATTTATAATGGTGGTTTAGGATGATTTTTATTGACTTTTTTATGAATTTGTTTTCAATGGATTTGTTCCTTATCTTGAATTTGTTGTTATATTTACATTAGTTTAAATACCAAATAATGATTCGTTTATATTATTTTTTTATCAAATCTCCCTATGTTTTCTTTAGGGTTATGAACATAACATATAAACCTAATAACATTGAAAAATATATCTTTAAAATTTTTAATTTTCAAATGTTTATAAATGGTGTTTTTTTATAAAGGGTTTTATGAGAACATGACTTATGATATAAAAAGTGGTATTTTATAATATTGGATAAATGTAATGAGGGAGTTTGAATTCATTCAAAAGTGATCTCGAGATTTCTTATATTGTTAGATTCTATCTTTTGATAACATTGCATTTTTAGGATGATCTAGGGTTGAAAAAAGTATGATTATAACATTATGAATAAAAAATTTCATCAAAGCCTTTATTATCAAACTATCTCCCATAATCACTTAAAATACAACTGATTTATTCCATTTTTCATTTTGGAACAACAAATTGAATCTTATAAATACTTTACAAGACTTATTTTTTTGTTCCATGAATAATACCCTAGTGAATCACTCGTAATATTTGACAATACAAAATTCAGTATAATTTTCGCCCAATAATTTCAAAATGAGTTTGTCAAAAAGATTTATGTTTAATAAGATAAATCTATTTTAGGTCAAACATTGTTGTTTAGCATTAAAATAGGATGTGTTTTTCGTACAAAATTTCTGAAGATCACAAAGAATTTTATATTTGAAATATTTTTTAAATCACATACAAGATGATATAAGTTGAGAAAAACATGTTCATGTGAGATATAATAAACAAAGAATCTATACTAATTATATAAATCACTATCTTAAACAGTCAAACATTTTTCATTTTTATTGGACTGATATTAAAAATAGATAATATGAATATTTTGAAAATAGAATGTGATAAATAATGTTTTCTATTCACACTAAAAGCATCAAAAAGATAATTTTTTAAAGAGATTATAATTTTTTTTCATTAATTCTCTAATTCATAGAAAATTTATTTTTAAACTATCAATGAATAAAAATAATTAAAAGAACTCAATTAGGAATAAGTATTGTTTCTATATCAATGATTTTACTTCTTGAATTGTCCCTAAATGTCATGTATCCTCCATCATGTTTTCCAAGTTGAATAAATTTTAAGGGGTGACAAAACATGTGTTGAGATAATCCACTAATAATGTGCTACGATTCTTTTTGGTAATTACACTTTAGGAAAATTTCGTAAATGATTATGAAATTAGGCTTTTTGGTACCCATATTTTTTCACCAAATATGGTGGCTAATAATGATTTCTGTACTCAAATTTTTTATGAACATTTTATTCTATTGTATTGATTATTTTTCAAATACATTTATAGATTAAATATATAGTTTTATAGAAATAATTACAAAACATTTTTTTAGATATTCCTTTTATAAAAGCCATTTTATTAGAAGAAATGATATTTTTTGCAAAAATCAAAACTCGGATGATTTTTTATTGCTCATTGATAATTGAAAATTTTATTTAATTTTTATTCACCATGGTTAGACTTCAGAATATATTTTAATATATCATCAATAGTCAACATTAATTTATGTACATTGAGTTGATCATTCATTTTTGTCGATAAATAATATTTTTTTATTATTAGTTGATCCTTTTCCTTATGAACTTGATTATAAAATTTTTTTAAACGTCATATATATTGTTGCTAATTCACAAAAACCTTTTCATGTTGTGAATGATAATAATTTAGATTATTATATATTATGTTATTTAAATAATAATATATTTAAGTAATATAGGAAGTGGATATTGGTCTTACTTCATTACTAACCTCTTCATCAGTCATGAGACACTTGGAACATTAATTACTTGAATATCTTGTGGATTGAGAATCATCACATGCACTCTAGATAGAAAATTTTATGACATTATTTATTTTATTAATATCCACCTTATTTTTTTATATAGGGTCATTATGGCCCTATATTACACATATTTTTTCATTTTAAGAACATCACATCTTGTTCACTTTGATCATCCTCATTTTTTCCATGTTGTTAAGTTTTAATTCTCTTGAATATTTTATTCGTTTTTTTATAAACTTTTTATTTCATTAAAATTGTAATAATCATCATTAATTTATTTTAATGGGATCATTTTATTCTCTATAATATAAATTGAATCTTATTTAGTTTTCCCATTTATTGTAATGTCTTATGTCATTATAGATCATATTATATCCTTGACTGAACATTTTTATTTCTTTACATTTTGGATTTTCATCACCTTATGTTCCTAATTCCTTGGTAAAATCTATAGTATTTTATCAATAACTTTTCTATAGAAATAATATCACCAAGATAAATCTATTTTATATATTAGTAATCATTATAAATATATAAAAATGTATCCATTCATATGAAAAATAAATATTTACAAAACTTCCCTAAACATGTGTAGAATGTTATCTTTTATTTATTCATTCCTTCATGGGTTACTTCTATAAATATAATTATTTATTGAACAATTTTACAAGTATAAATGTAATTAAACTCATTACTATATAAACCATAAGGCAAATAATTGATATCTTTATTATTAATTAAATAGCAGTTATGTTGTTCAGAGTCTATTTGTCCTCAGATTACTTATATTGTGTAAATACATGCCTAAATTTTTTACAAATAAGACATACTATTATATTAAGAAAAGTGGGAAAGAGAGTTTTCTAGTATTTATAGTTAGAAACATTAAAAAGATGCTGACATCCCATAGGATTTCCTTTAGAACCACCAAGAGTGTTTAAAAAAGATTAATTTTTAAAAATGTAAAACTAAAAAATTAGTGATTGTTCATTATTATAAAATTAATATTTTAAACTAGTTTATTTTGGGAAAAAGCAAATATATTCCATTTGATAATAAATATAGGTTAGATATAAAATGGAATATGGGTTGAATTTTATTTAATTTTTTTAAATAATGTAATAAAATAAGTGGGATTGATTAGAATGATTTCAATTTGATAATAAATAAATCAAATTAAGGTGACTATACTAAAAATTAATGAATAATGCATAGTGGAAAAATAAATTATGGAAATTAAATTAGCACACATCAATAAATGATTTTAGAAATAGCATAAGAGTTATCCCATAAAACTCCTCCCATCAAGAATTATTGAGTGGGTTATATTTCTCCCTTGTATTTAGTAGGAAAAAAGAACCAAAGTAGAAATAAATCCTTGGATTTAATGAATAATAAGAACCAAAATAAGACTGTTGGTTTTATTGGAAACCAATAACTAAAAACTATCACATTAATAGTTTTGAGAACATTTAAAAAAAATGAAGAATATTAATTTTTTAAAAATAAACTCTTTAAAAATAAGGGAACACCCTCTCAAGGATTTAGATGAAATGAAATATTAAGATTGAGAAAAAAATGGTTGAATATGTGATTTATTTTAAAAAGGTGTAAATCGCCTCAAAGATAATAAAGAAAAAGAAAATTGTTGAAGACATTGAATCTAGATTTTCTATTAAATAATTAGATGATGTTTGTAGATCTCTTAAAAAGTATGACGTTGATATATTTAGTGATTAAACTCATCATATATGTTCATTGATGTTTTTTATTTGATTTAATACTGATCTTTCCTATATTTATATCTTTATAAGGATTTAAGAGTCTTATAGATGTAAAAATGATTTAATTTCCCATTACTATAGAATAATAAGCCATCATTAATGTTTCAAAACGTTTTCCAAAATTTAGGAATTGATTAATAAAATGGATTAAAAAATTTCTTGGGAGGGAAATATTACAAGCTTTTATTTCAATAAATTTAGCACTTTTCTTACAGTATTTTTGTAGGTTATTAATCATTGGAAAATTCTCGAGCCACTATGCCCAACAGCACACATTAAGTGTTCCTGGTCCTTTCACACATGTGAAATAACATATCAAAACATCCACTAATATATGTATGGTAACTAAATCCTTTTGTAATCATATTTAACAAAAATTCAATAAATTAACAAATGTGTTGTTTATGTTGTGGTGAAGACCTTCTTCAAAAAGAAACATTATATGTAATAAACACTCAAAAAATTTAACAAAACATTAAGTGATTATCATTATAAAAACATATTAGAGGTTCAACAACCCATTCACATAAATGCTTAGAATAATTTTCAATCATAAATCCATAAAAGAGTATTCTTAGAGTGATAAATGGAAAACCCATACATTTTTAGATAATAAATATTTCTCCATGCCTGAAAGATGTCCAAGTTAAAGTCCCTCTACCTAATATTCCATTACTCAAAAGGGTCCTTGATTCCATCATGATTCCAAAAACAAATATGTATTATCCTCTAATTAAAATAATATAACCAATTAAAATACAAAGTAAAATTTAAAGATAAAATAATCTGTTATTATACCTAGAATGCAAGTCCTAATATAATTTTACAATATTTTTTAGAAATGGGGTAATACTTTTAACGAAATCATTCACCCATTAATAATATAAAAATTGCATTCTTCAATAATGATGATAATAAACTAAATACATGAACAGATAATATATTTTAACATGTCATAAACAATTTATTAACAATTCATAAATAAAATAATTATAATCACATTATTATTATTCAATACATTATGAACATTCCATAATTAAATAAATATTGACACTTTATGATAATCAATAATATTAACTCCTTCATATTATCCTTTCAGATGGAATTCTACATAAATAGATGATATTAAATGAACTATAATTTTTTTATTTTAATTATATTATGTAAACAATTTTCATAATATAAATATCACACATTTAATAGTATTTAGACCTCGACCATTTTAACTATCTAACTTAATTTTTATATGGTTCAAATAATTATCCAAATAAATCCTTTAAATTGATCATTTAAACTTTAATATTTTAAAAAATTCATAATATTAAAAATAAACACTTTTATAGCTGGACATATTATATAATATAAAAAATCATTATAAATTACCCTTATAATTTCAAGATAAATATTTTATATTATAATTTTAAGTTATGAAATATAAAAAAATTATAATAACATATGATAATATTATTAAATATTATATATATTTATTATTTTAAATGTATCTTTATAATTTTATAACCAATTATGAAAATTTTATAATTAATTAATTTATAAATATTTATAAATATAATAAATATATAATTATATATTTTCCACAATTTATTGACGTTTTATTAATTATATAGTTAAATTAATAATTGAAATTATGAAATAGAAAATTTTATTCTTATATCTTCTTTATTAATATATCCATATTGAAAAATTTGATATTCCGTCATGTCTTATTAATAAGGGTCTTGATATATGACGATAGTGAAATTTTTTCAATCTAATTATAAGATATATAACACTGCAACTATCATGTATATCTAACAATATATGTATATCATATGTTTATAATTTATAATGTGTTATCCGAATGACCAGTGTCACACTAGCTCAATGACTAAAAATCAAATCCTATGTTATGCATCAATAAAGTGTCATGTGTAACATTAAATCTTCGACATTGGGTAATCATATTAAATGATTTTATTCAATAAAAATTAATCAATATAATGAAAAAAATTTCATTTTTTTCTCAACACGATTGTCAACTATGGATACCCGTATCATATTATATAAGATGATGATAAAAATTTAGGGATTCTATTGTTTAACATGATATGATATCACATATCGTATTAGGAAATTTTACCAACGATTGTAAAATAGAATATCATAAGACCATCCATAATTGTAATTATATATCATTTACTATGATATCATATACAGAAAATCAATTCATAGTTTAATTCTATATTTTCATCAATGATTTTACATTTTTCATCAATATTATGTGAGAGTTTCTTTAATTTCATAATGATTTGAGGATAAAAAACATGGTGGTGTTATGATACCATTGAAGGTGAGATCAAATCTCTCATAAGAACACATCCAATGTCACATCCAAATAAACCTATAAATGAACTACATTTTCCCAAATCATTGTATGATGAAACTATTTGAATCGATAATGGTGAACCTAAGTAGAGGGTCTCTCTTTTTAACTATTCATATGTGAGAATTACTTGTAATTGGTTATCTCATTTCCTTTTTATTTGTTACCGTAGGAGTGTTTATAAGGATTCAAAAATTCCAATTCTAGGTAGTTTAGGATAAAAGAAATATCATACTCCAAGATCATCATGTATTGAAAATTGAAACCATGAATGCACTAAGGTAAATAATTCATACCATATATCAGTTATTGTTTTTCCTCTTATTCATAAAAATTAGAAGTTGATGAATATCACTTAGTAAAATCAAGAAGACTCTTTATTTTTTGTGTCTCTTTAGGCTAACTGAGTCACCCAACACATGGGTGGGAATTCTTATCATATCCAAAATATGCTTATATCTATCAAAAGTTAATGAAGAATATGTCAGTGATATTTAGGGACAATCAATTGGTGGATCCTCACTCACTCGACAGGACATATGTATACCACTATATTTATTTATATAAGCATTAGGAAACTCATACTACACTCATAATTTACACAAATAATAATAAATACCTGACTAATGACTTTTCTTAAGAAACATATCACCCTCAGTTGATCAAATTCTTCTAAACATTTAATCATATAAATTTTTGTTAATGATATCCATTTATGGAAGAATCAGTAACATAGACTCCTAACATTTGAATAAAATTATCAATCATACAGTGATTACTAAAGTTAAAAATTATTCTTAACATTATAAAATTTCTAAGTCTTTTAATAATAGAGGTAAGAAGTGTCCTGTTCATTTCTTTTTATATTCTCCAACCAAAGGCATATGTTATGTCTTGTTCTTTAATGTCATACCATAATACATGATAATATCATAGATTATGATATAAAAAATTTACAACAAATGTATATATTTATTTAGATCATAAATCTATGAACAAATTATTTGGATTTGATATATATGAATCATTATGAGGCCATATATGGTCATCTATTGGGGCAAGCCAGATATGGGACATCACTGAGAAAGTGTGGTTGATTAGAAAGTAGTTAGTCCACACTCAAATTAGGAAATTCTCACATACTGATTAAATGTAATAAAAAATTTAGTTCACCTTGGGAGAGTGATTTTTTTATGTGTAAATTATTTATGAGGTCCTCTTTTATTGAGGAAGTAAGAGAATACTTTTTGGGATTTTCCAATCAATTTTTTATAATTTATTGGGTTGGTAATATGGATTCTCAGTTTATTATTATCGTAAGACTACATTATATGTATGAAATTTTTCATGTTTCACAACTCCAAATGTATAACCTATATCCCATGCACATGAATAACATAGAAGATGTATAATTGGAAGTTGATGATTCCATTGAGAAAAGACCATCTCATATCATTGATTATAGTGAGAATGTGATCTAAGAAAGGAAAATATATATATAATGATTGAGTTTTAATTCTAGGAAAATTTATTAAGAGTCTAATGAGTGGGAATCATATATATGAACCTAATGAAAGGTATTATATGAGGAAGATCATTAGATATTCTTTCCATGGATGAGATATCCTTTGGTTGGTGTTTGTGATGAACCATGATTTTTTTTGTAATTTATTTTTATTTTTATAATTGATTAATTAAATATGCAATCCGTGAAATGTTTAACTTGTTTTAGTTTTTTGTGGTTATGATAGGGGTAAATTGGGCTATTCTATATAAAAATTACATCTTGAGACATCGGGTAGCCGACGCTGGATAATAATGTACCTATTGACCCTTTTAGGGTAAACCATCCCTATGAAACACAATTTTATAATATTTGTTAGTTACTAATTGTTCGGTAGGTAAACAAGTAACTATTACAAGTGAACTGGGTAACAGTTTTTCTACATAAGTAAATTCTATAGGGAATTTTTTTATGATCACCTCATAAATCCTTTTATTTAACTTTTCTCTTCCTCCTCAAACCTAGCCATAATTAGAATTCACTATTTTTTTATTTATAAAGTTTATAGCTCAAAAAATTGACATTTATAACTTTAATGATGTGATTCAAGTTACATTCATCCTATTTTGGTAATTCTAACACCATTTATACTTCAATTGTGTATGATGGTAATAGTATGTACACCATTAATCTCAAATAACTAATTTATTTTATTTTAATATAGTATTATTATTTTTTAATAGGATTTAAATATATGGTGTTTTATGGAGATTTTATGTAGAATAAGTCAATATAAGTACTCAGTTTCATGGTCTAGTGTTTATATGTGACTAGATGAACTATTTTACTTGTGGGTGTATTGAGAGAAATTCTTGAGTTGAAGAAATTATGATATGAATAAACACTATGATATTTGATAAAGATATTAGATAAAGATGTTTTTATTAGGGATATAAGATGTTACTCCTGAATGTGGTATTATTCTAGTGAAACAATATTATAGAAGACTGGTGTGGGTATAATTATTGTGTTGGGTTTTATTTTCAATGTATAAAAAAAATTTAAAATTCATAAATTAATTCATATGAACAAAGGTGAAGGTTTTTTTGTGTGTTTGTATATGATTTGAATTGGTTTGGATAATTTTGGAGTCTATATAGAGTCATTTAGTTTATTCTAGTAAAAATGTATGTCTTCACAAAAGTGGGTTCTTCCATAAGTAAAATCTGTGTATGTAGATTTATATTAGTGAATAATATGTAAAAATATTTTTCATATGTGAATCGATGTAAGGGTCTAGAAACCATGTATTTGAATATATATATATATATATATATATAAGGGTATTTACTTATAAGAATAGTTGGAGTAAATATATTAATCGATTCCAGATCCATATGAGGGGATTTTGAAACAAAAACCAATGTAAGGGTAGTCAATGATGGAGCTACCATAATAGAGTTGGATTTATACTTCCAAATATTTTATGGTTCACACATGATTAATTTGTTATGTTTAAATATCAATTGGAAAAATTAATTGAATTATTTTTGGATTAAAAATCATATGAAGATTTTTATAATAAATTAATATTATGATAAAACTAATCAATAATTATTAAATACTATGAATACTTACATTAATGATGAAAACTAGAATAATTTCAATGCATAAAATGATGGAAACATAGCATGAATATATATGAAGAGAAATTTAAATGGTATATTATTATTGTGATATATTGATCCATAACCATATTAAATTAACTATATATTTACATTCAGTTAAAATTTTTTACAAATCATTATTATAGGTGGATATAGAATAACATATTAATATTATTTTCATAGTTGATATTGATTCTAGTCGTTAGGTAATTTAAATTCAAAGAATTTGTAATTATTTATAAAGGTTGAAGCCAGAAGACGTATGTAAATGGTGGGAATATTATTCATGTAAATCTATGAATATATATTTAACCATATAAGAAAAGTTTTTGGTGTCACATACAAAAAATAAATCAAGATATAGAGAGTTGATCATGGAGTTCACATTAGTAGGAGAGAGAGATGGATAAGTGAAAGTGTTGATTCAAAACATATTTTAAGAATAATTTCAATGATTAATATACATGAAGTGGTTTTTAAATGTAGTGTTCTATGTAGAAAATGTAGATCAGTCTTCCATCTATGAAAAAATAGAATAAGAATATGAAAAACTCATCACACCCAACAATATGATAGCACTCTACTGAGTGAATATGTATATGTTTTTTTCTAAAAACAGTGAACATTATAAAGAGTGGTATGTACTGAATCATACTTAAGACACATAAAATGTTCATTTTCAATATTTTACCCATGTTTTTTTAGTAATTTTTAAATTATATATGGTAGTGTGGTCTCACTGTATTCCAAATCACACCAAGGATTATCTTTCACCCATTATGAGGAAATTTTTATAAACTTTCGTACACATTGTGTGGGGTTGTGTTAAATATGTGTATAAAAAATAACACATATACAATAGGTGGATATTTTATTTGAAAATATTCATAAAAATAATTTAATATAATTAATTTAACCACCTTAAAGTGATGTCCAAAGAAACCTACAAGTTTCTCTAAAATTGGTATCAAATCCAGGTTCACTTAATTATTTTTAGGTTATTTAATGTTTTGTGTTTGACATATATATAAAAAAGAAAAAGGTGTCCATAATTTATTTTATTTATAATAGATCATTAAAATTTATTGAATAGAAATGTTATTACTGTATTTAATGGGAATTATTATAATGAATGGAATAATAAACTGTTGTCATACATTTATTCTATATATTATGATTTATTTTAAGCTAAAACTTATAGATTCACCCAACATGTTGATTGTATAAATATAATATCAACAGAAAAGTGAAATTTTTAGAATTATAGTCATTCTATAAAATTAAATTTATCTTCTCTTTTATATAGTTAATTTCTAGAAGATAAAGAAATAAAAATAGTGAAATGAATTTGGGGGGAAATTATGGAATATCTATGAAGGAACTACTAATGTGAAAAAGGAAAAGTTAGAGGTTTAGAGACTTAAGTTTGAAGGTCACAAGATGAATGATCATGAATCTATATAAAACTTATTTACATGGTAAAATAATCTTATTAACATGATATATGTTTTTCATGAGAAATTAAAAAATTTCCTCGTAGTTGAAAATATCTTGGCATCTTACCCAAAATGATTGATTCTAATGTCTCTTATGTAAATTTAAAGATACACTAGTGAAACAACACAATTTAACATCAGTTTTTTTTAATTTCAACATTGGTTCTTAACAGAAATCTAAAATATTGATGTTAAAAATAAAGTTTTAGACATTAGTTTATTAAAAATCAACTACAAAAATTTGATCAGGTTTCATTTTTAGCATCGATTTTCATGAAAACCGATGTCGAGTACAATTCGATTTTGTTTAAATGCTTTAGGGTCAGTTTTTTTTGAAAACCGATGCAGAAAGTTAAAAAATATAAAATTATAAATAGTATACCACATAAAAATTCAAAATACATATAATAGAAAAATATTATACTATCATTAAACAAAATTTATTAGTGAATAAAACACTTTAAAGACATACATACTTTTAACAAGTTAATAAAAAAATTATATATGCCTTTGTATTGTAATGTATAATTAAAAAACACATATCTGAAATTTACAACAAGATCATTGTTGGTTATTAATGAATAATTTTTTTGATATCATTATGTTTAAGGACCTATTATAACAAAATAATTCATTTTTAAACACTTTTTATTAGGAAAATGTAATACTAATCAGAAACATTAGAATATACATACCTTAAATCATAATCACAGTTAACAAATAGTTGGAATAAAAGATCTGAGAAGGTAAAATTAATCTTTCTTTTACAAGCCTACATCATTAAACATCTAAAATAACATTGAATGATATAATATTAAAAAATTGAATACTATGAAAAAATATATAAAATAATTAATATGACTAACCTGATCAAAATCAATCATTACCCCAATTGGGATTATCTGATACATATATCATAATAAATAATTACCACATTTGACATGGCCTAATTGACAATAAAACATCAATTAATAAAACATTAAGTTGATAATGAAAACAAAAATATACATATATATGTATATCAAAAAATCAAAATAATATATAATATAAAAATGAATTACCGTTACTTTCACATAGTTGATTGCATTTGGCTTCACTATTGACAAGTGATATTTGTTAAATTTTTTCCATGAAATTAATTTTCATATATATCAACTAAAAATACATTAATAATAAATGAGAATTAAATATAATTATCTTAAATTAAAACAAATAATCTTACTTGTCTAATATGGTGGAAATTTTTCTATGAACACCACCTAATTAAGATAAACCTAATATAATGTGTTTTTACTTAGGAAAAATATTCCAAACATTTAATGCCCCCAATAAAAAAATTTCACATTTAATGACATTATAATTAAAATTAGTGCATAATTGTGTTTTTTTCTTTCCCCTTAGGAAATGAAAAAAACCAACACCCAATATTCTCTATTAATAACCTATCAAATATGTATGAATCTCTATTTCCAGTCAACACATATAGAACAATCGTTGAAATTAATTTTGAATCTATAAAACCATAAAATCATATGGTGTCATTATGAACAATAAGTGTTTGTATATACCTAATTAAAAAATAAATATATTTTTTCAATTTAAATCATCTTTATTTTAAAAAATAAAAAGAAAAACATCAGTTTACATAAATAGAAAACAACTGGAACACATGCATACTGAGCTCTTCAAAACCTATTAGATCGATGATATATTAAGTAATATTGTAAATGGATAATATCTTCCACATATGTGAGAGAGAAAAAATAAAACTCATACATATTATCCATTGAATAAGAAACCTGTGATAACGATTTATCCCATTAGAAATATATGAAGTATATGCAGTTTTTTGTTTCTAAACCATTTGTTTCCTTTGTGACATTTAATTGTATTTTAGATACTCCTATATAAGTTAAATGTTAGAAAAAAATTTAATTAATTTGAAATTATGTATAATTAATATTTAAAAAAATGCATACCTTGTATGAAATATGACGAAGAAGGATAAATGGGAAAATTAAAACAAAGACCCATACAATCCCCATATCTGGTAACCTCTATAGTAGGGAATGTTTATAGAGTGGTAGGATCAATAATATCAAGTACCCAAAATCTAACCATACCCATCTGAATAGGATGGTGATGTACAGAATCCCCCAAAATATGTATGACTATGAATTATAAAATATGTACATCAGGATATTCTACATACAAATCATAGTATAAGGTTGCATCCAAGCGAAGAGGTAGAGGATCTGAGTAGACAAGCTGGGCATGCTTCCCATATTATGACTGTATATTCAATTGTTCTAACATATCGTTCTACACAGTTTGTTGAATTTGATCTCCCAAGTTCTATTTCATATTTTCCAGCTAAAATTTTAAGAATTTTATTTCTGGGTCTCTTGATTTTTTACATTGATGACAAAAAACATTTTGAATACTAACACCCAGCTCATATCCTCTTATGCGGCCGAAGTGTTCTAGATTTCCTAAATCAGTGGCTAGGATGTCCTTCCTATCCTCGGTAATATAAGTTCCAAGTGTTGATTTCCCCAGAATTTCATCTTGAAATTAAAAATTAAAATAGTATATTATTGTTATTAATTTATAAATTACAAAAAATCATGAAAAATAAAAATTATTTTCTTAGAATTATTCTAGATAATTTATTAGATTTATCAATAAGATTATTTTCATTTCTTATTATTCTCACTCTTTTATATTTCTCATGGTGGGTGGGTGGTGATGGAGGACCAAATTGGACCTCATCAGAACCACTAGTGTAGTGAGCTCTATGTGTTTAAAAAATTTTCTCAATCTTTTTTTTCTCCAATAAACGATACCAACCACATGATAAAGTATGAGGGTATACATTCTATAATGGGATTTCATGATGTGATTTACTCAAGACATGTAATATAATAATTTAAATAAAAAGTAATTAGGTACATATATAATAAATTTTACAATATAATATATTATAATTATCAAACTAGAAATGTTTCATCATTTTGGGTGGAAACAAACTTCTTCCATGTAACTTCATCTAGAAACGCATACTTGAGGCATGGTATTTCTTTTTTTTTCTCCTTCCAAACAAATAATTTTTTTCATATTTGTTTTGAAATCCCTACATCGAACAACTACTAAAGTAAGAAATCTTTTCTTATCCGCTTTAGATTCTTCAAAGTTGAATGTCATATATAATTGCATAACATAAATATTAGTCATTTAAAATATATCATATTTGAAAATGAGATAAAATAAATTAATTAGTATATTTTTCCATAACTACCTCCCAAAGATAATCTATAACCACCTTCTAAACATATATCCAATCAGGATATAAAATGATAATCCTAAAATAGTTCTTCATATCAATATAGATAATAAACTGTATTATATTTTGGAAAGTTGAATTATTATTTTCAACAAAACTAATATGTAATTAGTCGTCACCACGAGAAAGTTATAGTTTTGGTAAACATGTAATTCCACATTTAACAACTTGGAAATTCTATTTCCAAATACTAAATTAATAAGACTCACCCACTGAAGTCTAATCAGTAGTCTTGTAATTATTTTTTAGAATTAAAAGTTTTCTTTCATTAAATAGGTATATTACTATATATTTAGTAATATGAAAAAAATACCTTAGTAGATATTCATCTCTCTCTTTATCTATATTTTTCCCTATAATAGTAAAATGTATTGAAATTATTTTGTACCTGAATATAATTAAACAATTTAGTAATTATAAAATAGGAAAACATAAAAATGTAACTAAAAATGTGTCATGCATGTGTTTGTTTTAAAAAAATAATGATGTTATGATTATTAACCAAAAAATAATATACTATGTGAACTATTAAATAAAAACATTACTTATATACATATATAAACATTTAAAAAATAAAATGTAAAATATTGAAAATGTGTTCTAATATTCCTAAATTAAGAATATATATAATAATGTACGTTGGGTTTTTCAATGAAATTTTTTTAACCATATCTGTGGAATGTCAAAATTTAAGATAAAATATAAAATAAATACTCGAATATATATGATTAAATATCCATTAGTTATTAAATAATAACCCTTTTATACATGTAAATTTTAAAAAATAAATATAATGTAAATAATAACATGATTAATTAAGAGATTAAATTAGTATTTTCTCATATCCCATCATCATGATCATTTTATATTGTATGAACTTTGTCTACGTTGTCGGCATTTTTATCCAAAAATAATGTAATAGAGGATGAAGCCTCATATAAATCAATAACATCATCATCATCCCCATCATCCAAATAGATTCATTTCCCTTGAAAAACAATAAACTACTTTTCATTCAATGGATCAATGACATAAAATATTTTTTACATGTCTGACCATGATGAATTGTAACTCATTGCAACTGAATCCTTTCAAATCAACTAGTTTAAACCTATATTCATCATGTTTCACAATTCTTTTACTTACTACCCAATTACACTTAAACACATTAACTCGAAATTTAATATAATCAATTTCTCATGTCTCTTCAAGAACTCTAAAATATGGAGTTGATGTAGAATTTGGGTTTTTATCTTTTTCACTCGAAAAATTTTGTGCTTTAGTGATGAACATTACATCACTATTATGAATGGTACTCTTTTCATCCATCTTCTTAGTGGAAAATGTGTACCCATTAATATCAAAACAAAATCATGTGATCACATTAAGAGATGCCCCCCTACCAACCATTTTAATGTTTTTGATATTGACATATATATGAGGCCTTTCCCTTTAAACCATGTAAAAATGTATTTTTATGCTCAATCATCTACCACTTTTCATTTCTTTTGGGATATTGTAACATTAATTCTTCAATATGTGGCGTTATATGTGATTGAACCACATTTTTGTTGTTCAAAATGTATAAATGTGCTTGCATTACTTAATCACGTGGAACGAACATTACTATTAAACCTTGAATCCCTATACCTTCACTATCAACTATCATATATTGAGATATAGAGAGACCAATATGATCTAATTCATACAAATAATCACTATAGAACTCAATCACCTCTTATGATACATATTTTTGAATAATAGATCCCTCTGGTTGATATAGATTTTTAACATATACCTTTAAAATTTTCATATATCTTTCAAAAGGATACATCGATCGTAAATATACAGGTCCAAATATTCTTATCTCACGCACCAAATGAATCACTAGATGAACAATTCTATCAATAAATGTTAGTGGGAAAAACATTTCTAGTTCAAAGAGAAGAAGATAAATTTTATTCCCCAACACATCTATCAAATTTTGATCAACGACATTGATACAAATGGATTTTGAAAAAATTATGTAACCAGATGATAGAATTTTTAATTATTGTATCTAATATACCATGTGGTTCGATTGGTATATATTTTTCATTAATACATGACAATCCTGAGATTTCAATCCTATTAATTTGCAGTCCTTCAATGACACCAAATTATTCACATTTGAAGAATAACCACTAGTTTCTTTAAAACTATGAAGATACATAAAAAAATTCATCTTCTAAATATTTCTTAATGTGTTACATGCCAGAGGTAAATATGTTTTATTTCCTTTCATAGAGGTAGGTAACTTCAAACATATTCCTAATGATATCAATTCTAATCTAAAATGTAATCCGTATTTTTTCTTTTCTTTTATGTGTAACAAAGATTCAATCAAAATATAACATATGTTTTTATCAACATAAATAATATCGATGTTATGTTTTATCTCTAAATATATCCAATAAGGTAGTTCAAAAAATATTGACCATCTCTTCAAGATATTTTTTGAAGACTCGAACTTCTTTTCTTTCTAAATGTCGAATCAATATTTTTCACCTTGTCATAATATTCTTCATCTGAAAATGGTAATGGAGGAAGATTATATTCATATAAACCATTAAATGGATTTTTCAATATATGATAAGGATGATCAATTAGAAATAATCTTCTATGTCCCATGTAAACTATCTTTCTTCCATTTTGAAATTGATATTATGAAGTTTATTCATTAAAAATTGGAGATGATTTATATTCCTTAACATTGTATCTAGATATGTTTCCATATTCATGAAAGTCATTTATAGTGAACATTATCATGTTAGTAGAAAGAAAATTCTCTTTCTTGTATGCATTTAAAACATTAACACCTATCTCCCCCAGCAATTTCAAATAATCAATAAATGGTGAATGATACACATAAATATCATTTCTTTGCTGTTTTGGTCTAGAAATCATCAATCTCATCATAAAATATTTTTTCTTCAAACATATATTTGTGTAAAAGTTTTAAAATAACAAAAAAAAGGTCATGAACTATGTTGGCTACTTAGGTTCTAATATAGATTCATTGCATCAGTACACAATACAATCTTGATATATTGAGTTAACTTCCGAAATCAAGAAATATTTTATCAAATATCTTCCACTATGGTGAATCAATAGGGTGACATGAGTTACCCTCATAGATGTTCTCATCTGAATTCCATCTTAAACTTTTTGTTTCAATTGAATTTTCAAATAGATGCTTCAAAAAGGAATTATTGGAAAGTACCAAATTGATTTAGTAGGAGTTTTGATTCTGGTACCTAAGAATGAATTACATTTGAATTGTCCAAATTATATGAAAGAAATATTGGATTATATAATTAGGAAGTAAAAAATGGATTTTTTTCATGATCTTATATGTTAGTACCTGAGAAATAATCTAAGGTGACTTTTTAAATCATATTATAGAGGGATGTCCCACTTGTAGGATAGCTTGATGAATATTCATATTTTTTCCGTAACAAAACATAATCATTGGGGAAATCATGTATATTTTTAAACCCCAATGCCATTGGGAATAATATTTTATTTTCCAAATAATTGGAATCTAGAAGCCTGTTTCCTTAGCGAATTTCATATTTGAAATGATCTTGTAAGTTGCAAAAATAGTCATCACTAAACCCATTTCATTTAATCAAGTTAATTAATCTTAACGTTTCTGATAAAACTATATATTTACTATAATATGCGAATAATGGTTTTTCAGAATCTCCATACAATCATTCAAAAGTTGTTTTTTTCGATGGTTTCAAAACATAAATCATGAATTAATACTTCAATATGATCTTCTTCATCATTATGAATATTTTCATCAATACTAGATGGTGTATTTTTAGTTCTATCACCGTGTCAAATGAAATGCGTATAATTATGGGTAAAACCATAGAAAAGGATATGATACTTGATTTCTTTGGAGTTTAACTTTCTTATATTCAAACAATTCACACATTGATAGAAAATAAAATGTATTTTTTGAAATTTTTATTTAGAAAATTCCAAGAATTCATCAACTCCTTTTTTATATTCCCTAGTAGTTCTTCATAAATTATTCCAATTATGATCCATTTAATACCTAACATCGCAATATGATCAAGAAATACATGAAAACAATAAAAATTCAAAAATATATATAGAAACAGATAAATTTAAAAAAAATTAATAAAAATTATTCATAAAAAATTATAATGTAATGGTTCTCATAACATCATCGATAGGGAATAAAACATCCCTCAAGGAATAAAAAATTCATTCATGCAACATAAATAACAAGATATAACATCAATATGGTAGACAACAATAAATACATTAACAATATATAATGTAAGGGTATTTATTAGATCACATTATCAAATTACATCCAAATCACAATATCATATCAATGATTGAATAACCTTTCCAAAATAATAATTTACCATATAATTATATATAATCACATTGGACGCCCATAAAAATTATCATAACATTATTTATCAAGTCACGATAATTTTATCATTTAATTATAACTATTCATATTATCATTATTAAGAAAATATCAAGAAACCCAAATTCTACTTCAAATGAGATGATTTAGGTGAATTTATTCAGCTTGCACTATTTTTTCTCTTTTTCTTATTACAAATTAATCTATATACATCATTATCAGCTAACTAACATCCACATACCCTTGGTTAACTAATGTAATTAAATAGTACATTTATCCATAACCGTTTATTAGTTCCCATCATAATAGATCATGTTCTACTACTTTATCATAAAATTTTCATCGAAACATTGATCAATATTTAACACACATCACAATGTCAAAACAAAAATATGAATGAATTGTTTTTTATATATCATTACTTTATATAAACATTAATAAATATATATATCATCATGACCATTTGATAATTTCAGCAAATAATAAATTTATAAAAAAAAACATTGAGAACAACATTTATAAATGATAAACAAATACATACAAATAATTAAAACAATAACTCCATAATATAACTAAATGATAAATAATTTAATTTCAAAATTATAAAAAATTACGAAAATTATTATTTTATAAAGGAAAATATATACTTAATTAGAAATATCTCTTTGAATTTAATTGGAAGAAAAAACATTGCTTGATCTAACAAAAATTGTGGTAGAAATGAACAATAAACAAGAACAAATAATGAAAATAAAACCTCATATGATTTTTTGAAATTAAATAGTTTGGGAAGTGAAATAATTTTTTAGATGAAATAATGATAGAGTATAAATAATTAAAACCACATATTGTAAAATAATGGTAAATATCATAGAAAATAAAATAAAAATTATTATTATGACCACTGGGTCACTATCATCAGGGACGTCGTGAGTCAAGATAGGTTTCAAATTTCACAAAACAATTATGGGTTTTTGATCCCTTATTTTTTTTTAAATTATATAGTGTCAATTATTAAAAATATAGATATTGATTTTTTTTAAAAAAAAATTAATGGTGACTACTTTTAGTAAAACCAATGCTGATTTTTTTTTGATTTATGGCATCGGTTTTACTGAAAATCAACACATAATTTTTTTACATCATTAGTTATTTTAAAAAACTACGCACTATATCATCATAAATTATGTTTTTGGTGTTTGTTTTATTTTAAACTAATGATAAAAACCAAAAAATATATATTCAGTGTCGATTTATGTTAAAACCAGTGCCAAAATTCTCACACATATAAATTTTAAAAATAGTTTTATAAAAACTAGATTCTATATCTTCAATTATAAAGACACTATTTATACTAGTGATATAAGTGATATCCGTCTTGGTAAATTATATAGTATTATTATATATTATGTGATGAGAAAATATAATGTTGTCATGAATATGTGATATAATAATAAAAAATTTCTTTTAAAGCCTAAAAACATGAGAATTTCAATATGATTTCTATGTATAAATAAGATACAAAGAATTCAGAATATAATGAATTTTTTAATGTGAGGTTTAATGATTTATTTTCCTATCCATAAAAAATTAGAATAATAAAATTGAAATATAAAGGAAAGATACAATAAAAATGTTTTAGGTGTAGAGTTGTTGATAATTTTGCAGCAAACGACGAAAATGTAACATTTCAAAAAGATAATGAAGATGAAGAAAAAAATTCAAGAATATTACATTATAAGAAAATAAAAACAAAATTTTAAATACATGGGTTTGAGGTTCTTAATATTTTAAATGATAAATTTCAGTTCTAAATATTGTGAAGGCAGTGATGTGGAAGATTAATTTGTGTCATCTATTGATGAAGATTGAAAAAATGATTATTGTATAATATAATCATAAATAAATTATTATGTGAAGAAATAAGATTTTTAATTTAATCATAGTAGTTTTAAATAGTTGTCATTGTAAATAGATCATTAAAATAATTACTCTCAATTATCTATAAATTATTGAAATAATTCATAATGTTTATAAAGAATGATCATTCCTCCAATATAAAAGAATATAATATTAAAAGAAGAAAAATTAAAGATTAAAAATATAATATTTATGATTTGAAAATATTCCAAATAGTGATATTAATCTTTAGTTAAAGATGGAGGAATGGGTAAAGAAAAAAATAAAATTAGATTGAATATAAACAATAGAAGTTGGTCAATATAGAAGTATATTTGAACATATTCATATCAAATTTTCTTAATTATTCCTCAAAATTTAAAAATTCTTATTGATGTGTGAGGTTCAAAAATAAAAAACAAATCAACTATGAAAAGAAGAAAATAATTTTTAAACTATTTTTGTAGAGTTAATGATACAGAAGAATGTATTAAGGATAAATTAATAGTAAATTCTAATGATACTCAAAAATATGAAATTTAAAGGAACACAAATATGAATAAATTTTAAAAAAAATGGTGACTTTAAAAATATTTAGAATAAAATTAATGTGAATAATAATATTTCATGACTTCACAATATTTGTTTCCAAAAAGTATTCATGAATTGTGAATCTATGATGGAATAAATATTGGCACTATATTCTTGACAATAGGTTCTATATAGTGTAAAATATTATTTTTGTGGATTCATTTAGTACAATGGAGGATTTGGGTGTTTGTATAAGATTTTTTAGTTTAATTACTAACCTCATAACATTTATAAGATGATTATGAGGAATATTTTGAATTACTTCAGTCTGTCTAATATATTAATGAATAGACATTATTTAAAAATTTGGACAAATTCCGTGAATTAGTTTTGAATCTATTGAAGAAGTATAGAGACCCAAGATTTTCATACATGGTTATTACATATTTTTAGGAAAATATTCATTAAATTAAACAAAAACACCCATTAGGACCATAATAGTTTTTTCATTTTGAAACACAAAACCCAATCATCTAATTTCCTAAAATATTATCAATTTCTCCCATAAGGATATTATAATTAAGTAATCTTCATAGACAAAACCTACTTAAAACCTTTCTTCATAACCTAGTGAAAGGAAACATAAGAAATTTGGAGATTATATTCTCATTGAGGTTAAACAAATGATATAAATTAGCATTACATGAGCATATGAGTATGAGTACAAGACCGTAACATTTGAAATCCATACCCTACATATCAAATATCCTAATCATGATTCATGGAATCATTATTAGAAATTAAAGAAGCTTTAATCATAAGGAAATCAAAAAACATGATACATGTGAGAATAAAATTTGTATAAGATATATAATTTTTTCATAAATATTAGTATAGAAAATTACTTCAAAAATGGTAAATAAGTATAGTAAAATATATCATAGTGAAATTACTTAACTCCCCAAACCATCACATTAGTCATGGTACACACTGATGACCATCAAAGAAAAAAAGTCCCCCACTAAACTATGTTGACTCCCCATTCTAGTATTATCTATCTAATAAGATATAAATCATTAACCAACTCATTGTAGGGAGATATAGTTGCCACCCATCACATAATTAAAATCAGACATATATGTTCTACAATATCCTAAAACATTCATCATATCATAACTCATGAAACTAAATGGGTTTCATATGCATTTAATCATGTCATATCCTATGGAAAAGAAATAGGTTTCATTTCCATTTCATCAAAACATAACAAATGGAATACTAAGTGGGTTTCATGCGTGTTCTATCATGTTATAACTCAAGGAGTAGAAATTGGTTTTATAAAAATCATGTTATCTTAAAAATAAACCATTCATAGAAATAATAAGAATGGTATCCTTGGATCATATCCACAATAAAGCATAAGTTACATAGAATGATTTTATCTTAGAATGAAAATGATTTGGAATGATTAATCACATGAAACTTTTCCTGAGGAAGTTAAATTTTATTTTAAAATCTATTTTTAAAACAAATAATTCTTAAAATATTTTGTAAATACATTTCTTTGAAAATAAACATGAATACTTATGAAGGAAGCTTTAAAAATAATTTAAATCATTTATTGAGGAAAATATCCTTTCTACTGTGATAATAATTTTTAAAAGAAAATAAAAATCATTTCCTTTGAAAGTAACCTATAAAACATAAAAAGATTTAGTAGAAAATAATTTAATCCATTTTTTATGTAAAATATCCCTTCAACATTGAAAGACGCTTTTTAAAATATAAAACATTTTTCAAAAACCATTTTTATATTGAAATGGTATATTCAAAATATAAATATTCCCCAAATATTAATTAAATAATTTTCTATAAAAATAAATTGAAAAAATGTAAGGTAATATTGAAATCAATGAGTGGTCATGGCATCAGGAAATACTATTTATTCCATGCATATTAAAAATAAATATTTTTTTCAAATTATTATTAAAATCCAAATTGGATTTATTTGGAAAATGACATGGAGATTCGATTAAAAATAATTAAAAAAGTAAAACATGGATAAAAATTTATTTAATAAACCATTTCTATAATGTTAATAACATTATGGAATTTTTTTTAAAAACTTGTTTTTTGAAGAAAAGGGGTTTTCAATCAAAGAGAGAAATGAAGACAATTTTTCTTAAAAACATTCATTTCAAATCTTTAGTACATGCATAGTGTAAAATATAGGGAAAATATGTAATTTCATGAAATAAAAAAAGAGATAATAAAAATAAGGATATATTTAGAGTTTTATGTTAGGTTTTAATCATTAGAAGTATAATCAATAACAACCCTGATAAACAATGAGATTGTAACATAAAACTATTTCTAATTTTGTAACATGAAATCATAAGTACCATGAAATATGAACATTAAAAAACATTAAATTTATTATAAACAATTAATTAATTATATTACTTGTCAATTGGGTTGTATATAAATATCAAAAAATAATAATGGTGCATAACATTAAATATGTCTCAATGAATGAAAATAAATACATGAATCCCTTATCATTTATGTAAATTTAAAAAAACCCATGAACGAGAGATCATAAAATGGATATTCATATCCACAAAATTATGTGGATAATAATTATAAAATAAATTCATTGTAATTATAGGTACCTGATAAAGAATCACGTGGTGAATATGACATGTGTCTCGCAAAAAAATAAAATAAAGGTGAGATGGAATGCCCATACCATGAGTTGTGAATTCCTTGGTACTCATTTGAACATCCTAAATAAAAATTATATTTTTATTATAAATTAGTTATAGAGTTTTATTTATTTATAACATACCATTTATGATTTACTTATATCCTTTTATTTCCCATTTGTTAAAAATTCTATTTTAAAGTCATATTTAAAGTAATAACCTCTCTATTTTTCGCTTAAATTTGAAATTTTTTCAGTCCTCTTAAATTGATCAAAGTTAAATTATCTCTATAATAATATTCATGAAATAATCATCATATTTATAAATCATTTAATACCAATCATGATTGATGGTCTTGATAAATGAAGTTAGTTTTGATCATTAATATAGTAGGATATCAGTATTGATGAGTAACATTTCCATTTTTTCAATGATCATTATGGAATGGAGGTAAGTAATATATTATTATTAAAAAATAATAAAAATATCATAAATAACATTGTAGTGGTTTAAATATTGTTATCCATATAATCTATGTTCTATGGTGATGAAAAGAGATTCACATCACTTCGTGAAGGTAGTAGTCCACACAAACATGAAAGGCGTTATAATATTTAAGTGAGTTAAAATTTAAGAAATAAAAAGTTATATTATGTTTTAATAATTAATAAATTGTAATTAATATCATAATTATTTCTTGTATATCACATCAATTTATCTTTATCATATTCCACTTAAGTCATTAGTGAAAAATTAATCACATCGCTTCGTGAGACGGTAGTTCGCTATTCAAATGAGAAATGTAAGGAAAGATAGACATAGTGTTATGTGTAATGCAAAATGAAAACAGTGTTGTGTGTAATGAAAAATATTAAAAATATTAATTTTTTAGAAAAAAATCATTTCCCAAAATATCAGGGTGTTAGATTATACCCCTATTAAAACGAATTTTTCCTTCAAAATTAATCATTTTCATTCAAAAAAATAAGGGTAATTATGCATCATTTCATCCTCAAGTTCCCACATAGCTTAATCAAGATGGTGTTTTAAAAAAAATTAATCAGGTGGGTGGTCTGATTTTATAGGAATTCCTGTGTATTATCCATATTCTCAAAAAAGTTTTCATTATAAGAAATATGATTCCCTAGCGGTACACAATATAAGTTCATTAACTATGAAGGGTTAGGTATGTAATTTCTCAGGAGAGGTACATGGAACATATAATGAAAATGAGAGTGGATTGGTGGAAGTAAAAAATGATGAGATACTATCCTAATATGGTCTAGTATTTGAATGGTATTGACATACCTAGGGCATAGTTTTCCCTTGTTTCTTCCATAGAGAAATTATTATAAAGAACTTCTTAGTAACATTAAATTCTAGATCACGTTGACGATTATAAGCACAATTGTTTTTCAAAAATTCATTTTCCTTAATGATTTTTCAATATCTATAACCTTCTCTTCTATCTCATCATCATTCTAAGGTCCCAATATCTTTCATTTTGTAACTTCATTCCAGTATGTTGGGGTTATACGATTTTTTCCATAAAGGGATTCATATGGATCCATATGAATGATGAAGTGAAATCTCTTATTGAAAGAAATATTATATTAAATAATGTGATGATCCAAATCACCTTTAAAATTCTTATATCAGGATCTTAGTATATCTTATACATCCACCAATATTTTTTTCATTTTCTAAAAAAGTCACTTTTTGGTGAAGTGAGAACCTTACAACTGAAAGACAATTTCAAACAGCACACACATTCACCACAAACCCGATTCCAAAAATCCATATTCAAAACAAAAGTTCAAAATCACGAGGAAAGTGTGCCGCGTGAGAAACCCACCCTCGAGGATGAAGAATTGTGATGAAACTCAATGATATATAAACATAATGCTAAATTCCTTTCTAAAATAATTGAGGAAAAATTTGGATCCTAGTTTTATACAATTAAATATGGTACCCCATAAAATATTAAGCTTATTAAATATAAATCCAATCAAGTGGATCTTGAGCGAAATCTTCTCTGATAGAAATGAAGTGTGAAAACTTCATAAGGTGATCAACTACAAACTATCACTATATCAACATAAAAGATAAAAACCTCTAAATCATACTAGTACCATTAATCATATGTCCACAAAGTGTAATGTAATTTCTCCTTAAATAATGTTGTAACTAAATAATATACAAAACCAAAGAGTTCGATTTCTATAAATGTGTCTCAAAACATTATTTATATTAATAAACTCCATAAATGTAATGATACAAAAGACTTATCTACTTATTATCAAAATTAAACTCATTAAACCATGATTATATCAATAAATCTTACATTAATCGTACATGATGCTATATATTCTTCCAAATTTAAGAAAATATGTGCATGTATATAGATTCTTATAAACAAAATACCATTCTTAAAAAAACATACAAAACATTATTCATGAATACTTATATATAAAACCATCAATCCTTTTACTTCATTAGTTGTACTAGAAAATGTATTTCCATGGTCTACAGGAAAATCCTTAGTTTAGATAATTAACTCAGATAATTCCCAGGTTACCCTTATATAAGACCTTGAACTCCTCAATAAATTGTCACTCTATAGTCTTCTATTCTCCACAGATAATATATTACCTACCAATAAAGAAATTATTTTATGTTCTTCTTCCCACCTACATGACATGTATGAAGTTTAATCATCATTACATTATGTTCATTACCATATGATCATTTAAAAAAGATCATCTACATATTAATTAATGCTTTAGTAATCTCACCGAAGTTCACATTGTTACACATATATTATGATAGATGATTAGGAAAAATCCCAATATATATATATCTTCAGTACACATCTAATTGGGTTTCCCATAGTCACCAAATTTTAAATTAGATTTAAGGTTAACATGATTCCTTCTGGATCTAGCCATTCACAATAACCAAAAAACATAGTATGAGAAACAATAATCATAGTGGGAAACAATATAATCATGAATAATTTCTTATAGGATTTCAAAATCATGAAACCTTATTTTTAATATAGGAAAAATTAGAATTATTATAGAATATTCCATGTCATTAGGTATTTAAGTCCTTCATAATGGTATAATTTTTTTTTAATTTCCAAAACAAATCCCATAGGAGTTTCAAACTAGTAGTGTAGTTATTCTCATTGTCATACACCTAGTGACAATAATTTCTAGCTTAATGAAATATTTTTAGAGTTATTACCCCAATATACATTTATGAAAAATCTTCTCCAACTTTTAATATCCATATAGGGATGTAATTTCTTAGAATATACTCCCTCATTCTTTTACCAAAATTTCTAGACATTTTTCTATACATTGAATAATCATTAGACATATCGTTAGAGACAACCCACAATTTATTCTCAGAAATATCCCTTGGGATCTCACTTATTTTTTCACATTATATTTTCCAAAGGTTAACTCATCCCTTCTTGTAAAACCAACTATAGAGACATAGGAATTTCATATATTTATATTACAAATTTTTTGATAAATAATCATTACATTACACAAACACATGATTTAGAGCCATAATAGTTCAGTGTATTTGGAAACATGGAACAAAATCTTATTAAATATTGATTTATATTAAATATATTCCCTAAAGATCCCCTTATTATGTACTCTTTATAGACATATCATACCTAATAACATTTTTCATAACAGGGGGAAAGGAAACAGAAGAATGGGTTGGATTAGATTCTCAGTAAGGATAAACAAGGGAGATACATAAGCATAGAATTAGAATAAGGGTATACGAACATGAGAATAATATTTTAAAACCATTCCATGCATATTAAAGATAACAATCTTTAGTCATCGAATAAATATTGCAATTTCATAAGATATGAATCATAATTAAATTAAAGAACATGATTCCTGATAGAGTAATATTGGAATAATATATAGAATTGTGGCATACACATTGGCATAGAAATTCATTTCCCTAATAGTCATGACTCACTACCAAGGTTATCATAGTGGAATGGGTTCACTACCAAAGCCTTAATGTTAGTTAAGGTTCAATCCTAATACAATCATAGTGGAAAAAGTCTATTACTAAATTGAGTTAACTCACGGTTCCAGTCCTTTATATACCATAAGATATAAATCAATACTCAATTAATTGAATGAGATATAGGCCCCACCCATCACATAATGAAAATCAAATATATCTATGCCATAAGATCATAAAACATTCATCGTATCACAACCATTAAACTAAATGGTATTCATTAAAATTTCATCAAAAAATATCTTATAGAAATTAAACAGATTTCATAGTCATTTTATCATTTCATCAGGGAATTACCCAATGTTTAAGAAGTTTGTATCATGAGTGTTCTATCATGGTATAACCCAGGGAATGGAAACATGTTTCATAAACATATTTTCATCCTAAAATTAAACTATTCAAATAAATAATAAGAGTGGTATCCATGGATCATATTCCCAATAAAGAATAAGTAACAACATAGGATGTTATCATAGATATAAAATTATTTTTTAAGATTAATAACTAAAAAAATTTACTGATGATGGTTACTTTAATTTTAAAATCGCTTTTTAAATCTAAATAATCAAAAAATATTTCTAAAATGTTTTTCTTTAAAAATAAACTCAATAACTTATAATGGAATATTTAAAAATAATTATAAACATTTATTTAGGAAAATATCAATTCCACTTTAATTAAAATTTTTAAAAATAAGAAAAAATTATAAATAAATTACTTTGAAAAAAAATTGATTACTTATAAAGGAATATATGAAAAATAATTTAAAACATCTTTTTAGAAAAAATATTTCTTAGGATTTGAAAAACACTTTTAAAATATAAAATATTTTTTAAAACCCTATTGAATTTTAAATCATTTATTTAAATTATAACCATCTCTCTGATATTAATGAAAAGAATTTATCTGAAAAAAAAATTTGAAAAAATGTATGTTATGATTGATATATTTTAGTAGTAATTACATTAGAAAAAACTATTAATGGCATGCATGTTAAAAACAGTGATTCCATTCACATTTTTTGGTAAAATCAAAACATGAATTGTTTGTAAAATTACATTATGATTGGTTTCTTAATATTTTTGTAAGAATTAATAAATTGGTAATTATTTCAATAAACCATTTGAATAATGTTAAAATTATTTTTTAAATTATTTTTATAAAACATGGTTTTAGAAGAAAAAGGGTTTTCGATCGAAGAGAGAAATGAAAATGATTTTTATTAAAAAAAATTATTTTAATATATTGTGTACCTAAAGAGAGTAATATGAATAGAGAATATTTATTCTCTTAAAATAAAAATATTATAACCATATTCATGTGTTTCTTGAGATATATATCATATTATTTCTTTATTGGAAGCATGACCACAAATAATCCCATTAAACGATGTGATTATAACATAAAACTCTTATCACATTGGTAACACTGAATTATATGACCCCTATAATAATAACATTAAAAATATAAAATATCGTTAGAAAAAATAAATTCAAGATATTATATGTAAATTAGTATATATATACACATTATAAATGATGATAGGCCCATAACATAACAAATGTCACGAGGAAGGAAAATTGAAATAAAAATTCTTTACCATTTTGATAACATTTGAATAAAAAACCCCATTAAAGATAGATACTAAAATGCACATGTAAATAAAAAAAACTAAGGATAACAATCAATAAATAAATACATGGTTATTATATACAAAACATTAATGAAATACGTGTTGAATATTGCATGTGTCTCATAAAGAAATAAAGGTGAGATGGAAATCCCTTATCGTATGTCTAAACATATTCATACACATTCAAACATACTGTATAATTAATATAAGTATATTATAATTATATTAGTTAAATATACTTATATATATCATACCACATATGATTTTATTATATAATTTGTTCCCATTTAAAAAAATTCCATATTAATGGCATGTTTCGGGTAATAACCATTATATTTTTCAAATGTATATGGAATTTTCTTTGATCCTATTACTTTAATATTGGTTCCATTATCTCAAGAATAATAAACATGAAATAATTAAAATATTTATAAATTATTTACACTTTTAATACCAATAATGAATGATGTATTTTATAAATTATGTATGTTACGATAATTGAGACGGTGGGCCACACATATTCATTAGTAATATTTCCATTTTTTCAATTATAATCATGGAAAGAAGGTAATTAATATCATTTATTTAAATATTTAACATAATATAAGAAATAATTTTTTTCTTTATATATACTTATCCATATCATCTGTGTGTTTTTGTGATTAAAAGAGAGTCACATCTTTTAGTGAAGGTAGTAGTACACATGTACACAAACGACGTTATAATATTTCAGTGAGTGAAAATATAAGAATGAAAATTATATATTATAAATTTATAAGGATAACTATTTATTTGATATCATAATTATTTATTTTATATCACATAAAATCATTAAAATTATCTTTATTATCTTCCATGTAATATTTCAGTGAAAATGAATAGTAACACTTCACGAGGTTGTAGTCCTCCTTTCAAACAAGCGAATTTATCACATCTACCACAAAATACAATGTAAAAAATATATAATTGAAATAAATAATAAATATATATAATTATTCTATCTATATCATATATATATAAATATTATCCATCATCATACCTAACCATTAGAGGTGGTAATGGGAAAACGAATTTCATCGGTTCACCCGACGATACTCTGCTGTACACACAAACATTGATTTCATAACCCATTAGATAGAAGTAGAGATTGTTTTAGGTAATTATAATAATAAAAAAACAAATTATGATATTTTATATAAATATTTTATTATAAAAATAGTGTTTTATATTATTTTAATGAGGTGTAGGAATAAATACAATTAAAATGCTCATCTAAGAATGTTGCCTCTTCTTCAGGTAACCTCCTTAGGTTTCCACTAAAAGTATTCATATGGATGCTTTCATCCATAAATTATACATCTAGGATGTAAGGAGGAATTATTGTATGTTATTTGGGTAGTTATTCTTAAAAATTGGGTATTATGGTGTGAATAAGATAGATGTGGGGATGGCCTTTTATAAGTGATGTGTGTGGAACACTTGTAAATTTTTTAAAATAAAAATGTATAACCACATTTTCATAATGATATAAGGAACAAATATAAAGTATTATTGATCATTAGACAATTTTAGTCCCAAATAGTCCTATATATAAAATATTTTATACATTTTTCTTTTTGTCATTTTAACCCTTATCATTTTAGTTTAACCCCCGATAATCCCATTTTTACCTTAACAGAAATTTTTTTCTCATTTAATATTAGTGAAAAATTAATTTTAAATTTTTAGATAATATAATTAATTAAATTTAAAAATAAGACATATTTTTTTTCCAAATTCTATACACAAAATTGAAAAATTTTAATTTAAAATAATTCTTGCAGACATAATGAAAAGCGGGTTTTCACAGAAAAAACATTCAAAAGATTACAATGTTTTGATATATAATTTAGTATTAAAATAATTAAAATGACCTAAATTATATTAATATATGAATAATTAGAATAATATTAATTTAAAACAATTTACTAAAAAAGTTAACATTATGAAAAATTTAATAGAAAATGTTGTTTTCGGTTTATATTTTCTATAATTTATTTCTCCTAAAAAATCATTCTTTTTAGAAAATTATAAGAAAATCACCATACGATAAATTTGAAATCTATTTTTAGAATTATTATGTGATTTCAAAGATGATATCTAATCTTTAAAATAAATTTTCTAAGTGTTTTAAATTTTATTTTCAAATTATATGTGAAAAAAGGAAACAAAATTACTTTTTAGGAAAATAATGTTTTATGTTTAAAATTGGATTTACTCACATCACTTATTTAGATAACACATAAGAATAATTTTAAATAGTTAAATGAATAATTAATATACATATTTCATAAAAATAATTCCCCAAAAGTGTTCGGTTTAAATTCTTAACGTAAAACGTGTTTGTTATCATCAAAGATAGTTTTTTAGGAAAACATTTTCATTATTTTCAAATAGTTTTTACTTTCGGTTTTAATTAATTTATCACCAAATAATTCATATTACATACTTTCATATATCATATCTTTTTATAATTTAATTAATCATATTTATTAACTCAATTTCAACAACTAGAAGATAACTATCATATTAAATAAAACTAAATGTCTCATCGTCCTACTAGACAAAATGAATATCTCATCGTCCTACTAGACAACAAAATTAGTCTTCATATTTGATAACATCAAGAGAAGAATAAAAAATTTAAAGATAAAATTATTGAAATTAATGTTTCCCTAAAATAATCCAAATATTAATGTCTATGTATATTATATAGTGAATAATCCAATCACATGAAAGTAGGCATAAAATTCCTGAAATGTTTTTAGAAGTGAAATAGAGGATTAGTGGTCTTGGAAATGATGGGTCACCAAAGGATGAAAACGTCGGTCCATATGGTATAGGGAAATGAAATACAAAATAAAAAAAATATTATACTTATGGATTAAAACAAAATATATTAATTGTTTAGCAAATTTGTGTTGAAGGAAATGAATTGGTTTTTAGAAGGTTCCTAGTTAAGAAACATAAATATTTTAGAGTAGTGGTAAGAATTAAATGTAAAAAAGTAAATTTGATTCAAGTGGGTGATGGTATATTCTCATATAATATAATAAAGAAATAAGATAATATATTTTGGAATTAATTTCCTGGTCATATTTTCCATAGGAAAATAAATAAATCAGACATAGGATAAAATGTTCATGTTGATCCTTTTCTTAATAGAGAAATAGATTGGATGTGCTCAACATTCCAAAAGGAGAAAATTGTTAACTCCTCGCGTAAGAAGGTTCATATTAAGTCGACTAAACCATTGGATCTCATTTATTATTATTTCTATGGGACTATAATGCAATAATTATTCAATGGATATAATTATTTTTTTACCTTCATTAATTCTAACACCCTTTAATTTTAAGAAATAACCATCGTATTCAGTATTGTGTATGACACACAACACAAATAATAGTATGGAATATGACATCAGGATACTTTATGATAAATTAATTATTTTCAGTAAATTTAATATATTATATATCATCCAATTCACACAATACCGAGTTATCTTACACTACATGTAATGATGAGTTTCTTGGAAATCATTCATTACATGCAAGGTTGAGTTTTACCAAACCATAATATACTATTTATATTATTATTTAATAAAATAATTATTTATGAACTGTTGGAATTGATTTTATTAATAGGATTATATAATTTATGAAAATATATATTTTACAAAAAAATATTCATTATCTATTGATTATAAATAATAATAATAATAAATTAATATATTTTATTAAAAAAATAGTATTTTCAAAAAACAGATTAGTCATGATTTGTGCACATAATTAAAATATTTTTTTATATTTTTTTAAAATTAATAAGTTAAAATAAAGATAATATTTTATATTCTAATACCAAAACTATCTTATGGTGAATTTGAGATATTTCTCAGAGAAGTTTTATTTTTTGATGAATAGTTAAAAATACTAAAATTTAATTGAAAACATTCTTTTCGTATAAATAATTTATAATCTCAAATTTTATTTTTAATTGGTTTCAAAGTGAAAATAGTTCAATTTAACATATATTAATCCAATATTGTTCATTAGAATCAATTTAATATTAGATTTTGGTATAAAAACATTGCAAGCATTTGAAAATTTTAACATTAAAACCCTGCTTTCTCTCTATGTCTATGAGATTAAATTTAAATTAATTTTTGTTGATTTAATGGTTTGAATATGAAGAAATGTATTCCATATTATGAATAATCATATTTTATAATTTATATTAATTTTGACGTAATTTTTGGAAAAAAATTATTAGTGAAAATAATTATTAATAGTTGTAGTTACTAAGATAAAAATGTGGTTACATAGTTTGTAAACATAGAATTTAACATATAAAAATGACCCAAAACATTTCCAAAATACATTTTATGGACATATTTAAACCTTATTCCTTCCATTATCAGTAATTTAACATCCTTGGGTCATGGTGACATGAAAAAACCATGGGTGGAATTTACTTTTCTGAAAAATTACAAATGTTCCACTCACAATACTTATAAAAGGACACCATCTCCCCTCCATTATTCACATATTCAGATAATTTTTTTGAAAAAATACCTACCATAATCACTTCCAACTTTCCCTCCCCTCATTCTTGGAAACTTATTTTTTGGAAAATTCATACCTTTGAAGGATTTTGTGAAAACCTAATGAAGACAACTGAAAAAAAGTTATTGTTCTTATAAAAGGATTTTTATTTTATTTCGTTATCCATCTCATTCAATACCAATTTGTAGGGTCCTGAAAATTCTTATAGGGGGAAGAAATACCCCTGAGATCACATTACATAAGTAATTATGCACTTATATAAGTCTATCATGGGGAAGGGACTCAAACTAAGTTGTATTTATTTGAAGGAACTTGAAGGAATTAAATATTAAAATGGCCCATGTACCATCATTGGGAAGGGTATGCGAAGAAGAAGGATCACAAACTGCCAGGTATGTGGGATCGTCTTCAAACTGCTGGGCTGAGAAATGATGGCCAACGAGTAGGGTAAATTGTAAACTATGAGGAGTTCTGCATGGAAGAACATCCAGGTACAATGTCGTGAACCCCTCAGTTCATAGATTAAGTGGACGAGCAGAGTTCCATGAACCATTATCGTGAACCAAAGTCTCTGTAAACACTGGTTGACCAAGTCTACCATGAGTTATAAAATCGCTTCAATGGGCCTCCATAAATGGTGTTGTGTGCACACTAGATACAACCCCTCTGATGTTCTATAAAAGGATCACGGTAGAGAGGAAGAGTGGATCAAAAAAAAGAGGCCAAGAAGAGATGGATATAAGGAAGGATGGGTGATAAAAGCTTGAGGAAAACTTAGAGGATGCACTCCGACTTCTGTCTCGTTTCATCAGTGAAGTACAAACCATGAACCACTTCTTCCTCATTTACACCCCGCCGTAAACCATAAAAATGTGTAATTGAATAATAATAATAATAACTGTGAACCCAACTGGTGAAATGCAAACCAAATACTTCTCGCATATGAATTTCCTGAAAATGTTAATTCCCCATACCCTCATCCAATATGTCACTCCTCCTAGCGTACCACTATGCGGACTGAACCCAGCATCGTGTACCTAATCAGTACACGGATGTAACCCAAAGAGGCACGATGATCCACGTACCACTTTGGTATGCGGTTGGAGATACACATTCCTGTGTACCACACCAGTTCTTGGATGGCCCTCCTGCCAGCATACGATTATGGTACGTGGAGCCTTCACCATCCCACATGAGAAACCAGTACGCGAAATGGGGTGTTTTTGGGTGTTGTTTCCTCCGATTCCAACCTCACACTTCCATTACCATCTATTCCTCTACAATCCCTCCACTAACCAATTCTCTGGTGCCCGGCTAATGCCTCCTCCAAAGCTGTTGGACCCATATGATCAGGTCATCGGGCACATCAGCGCGCTCTATTGAGTCTACATACCCATGGAAAGCAGAGTCAGGAATTCCATATCAACAATGGTGTTGGATTCAGGAATTCCTGTAAGGTTAAATTCTCACGGTAACCCAGAGTCCAACCATGGGATTCCAACATGAACCTCCCCGCTCTCGGGATTAGGAGTGATCACTTTCTTTTACATTCAATGATGAATAGTGATCAACCGATGGGGTTATGATTGTTCCCCCCTTTGATGGGGAAGAAACTCCTCCCCTTCCCATATCATGCTCTGGGGCCCTCCCATTGAGTTAAGTACCCAATACTCTAAGGTCGGGTCGCATGACATTCAATGTCATTTCACGTTGAAAGTTTTATCACTATGAGCCCTTTCCCACGGTCTCCCTGGCATATTCCTCTATGGGCTCTCCCTCCCCTACCAGTAGGGGAAGAGCCATGTTCATTGATGAATATTACAAATAATATTGTCTCTCACATCGAGAAGGACTCACATGGGCTTAGATGTTTGTGAATATTACAACATCAGCACACCATTAGAACTACGTGAACTCTTATTCATGATTAGAACAAGATATGTAGGATGTGAAGGCCTATGTTCAAAAGGTTGCCCATCCAAAAGGGTCCACCCAATAATGTTCCTCAAATGGGAATCTTCCATGTGTAATCTCCACACAATCCCAACTATGTGGGTTCTAATTCCTCCCTTGAGGATACATAGGAAGCCATCCATGTGGGCCTGATCCCAACATCAAGTCACCATCCGTCCCCCCTGGATGATGATAAACTCTAGAGAGACTTAAAATATGGCTAAGTTAGTGTCACCTTTGTGGCATCAACCAGATGCATGATCAAAACAATATGGAAAATAAAGGGTAGCTCATGGACACACCATCCAAGAATAAACCAAGGATTCATAAACATATGAACATGACTTAAATATATAATAGAGTCCTAGAACAGAAAACAATCCTCACCTGGAAAGGTGCGGTGAGCCTGACCACCCATCCTCTCAACCCATCACTACCACAAAATAGGGAAAGGGAAGTGCTGCCCTTTATCAGTGTTAAACATAAAGCGCTGATAAAGGGGTATGCCTTTATCAGCACTGATAAATCTAACCTTTATCAGTGCTAAAATACGCCCTGATAAAGGTATACCCTTTATCAGTGCCTTCTTTAGCACTGATAAAAGTGTACATTTATTAGCGCTTATATTAGCACTGATAAAAGTTTTTATTCTTAATTTATATAGAATTATAATATTTATCAGCGCTAAAATAAAATTGATGATAAAAGATACATTTATCATCACTTTTAACGAGCACTGATAAAATTCCAGCAGTTTCTATTTAATAACCCTAACAGGACCTCCTCTCTCGCACGTGGTAAAGCTTTCGCGGAAGATGAACCAGGTCCCTCTTCCACTGCGAATTCTCCTCCTCTTTCTCCTCCTCTTATGCATCCTCGTCTTCCTCCTCCTCCTCCTCCTCCTCCTCCTCTTCCTCCTCCTCCTTCGCTGCTGCCTCCACCACCGCCACCTCCGCCGCCACTGCCTCCACTGCCGTTGGTCAGTGTAGGAGTATTTTTCCTTATCTTGGGTTAATATAAATGATAAATTCTGATCCTTGAATGATTATGGTGACTTATAGTTTTTTATAAGTGAGTTGAACCTATGTATGGGTATTTGGGGCAAGAGTGAGAGCCTAGGTGGTGAAACCCTTGTATTGTAGGTTGTTTTATATAGCGGGTGTGTGAGAACCTATAGTAAGTGGGTGATTTTGTTAACTAAATGGTGTGTGTTTTGATGTGGGGATAATACTGGAACCCATGGGCTAAGGATTGTGTAAGAATTTATGTAAGGGGTTTGTGTGAGATCCCAGTGGTCGTTAGCATGTGACCCAGGATGGTAGCGAGTTAGTGAGTTTTGGTTGTTGGGGAGACTAATGAGTGGGGTTATCTTGGTGTTATGAATAACATAGATACATAAATATAGGGTATATTCTATAACATGAGGTATTGATGAATATTAGGTTTTATCAAGTTGATAGCGAAGGAATGGTCCCGTCTTGGATTTGTATAAGGGAAGCACTCTCTATTCATGAGTTTTGGTGTTATTACTGGGTTGAGGGACATGATCATTTGGATTCCTAACCCTATTTATTTATAGCATGGTTTTAATGTGACCAACACTATTGAACCTAGATGGATGGGTTTAGGGTAATGAAGCATGGGTATATTCCTTTGGTTTTGGAATAATGATGGGTAACTAGTGATCATGTGGTGAGTTTTGTCATGGTGTGATGTTAAGATTGTAAAAGAGTACCAGGGGTGTCCCATTGGAAATATGTGTGTTCCCCCTAATTTTTTTCAAGATGTACGGGTAGGCTCGTTGAGTTTGAATAGGGATAAGATCTTACTCACTAGATACCATGTGTTGTGTTTAAAAGATTGTACCATGAAGTTTAAAGTCATGCGATTAAGATGTATGTGTCGTGAAAGGTGTGATAACAGAGGATTTATCATGGCTTACTCATTTGGGATATACTATCTAGAATAAAATTGGGGATTATACCTAGTAAGGAGGACTTATTGGTCAGGGCTTACCCATTGTATGTTCATTTTTTATATTTTAAAAAGTCTGTTGAACGCGTTCTATCAAAGGTGGATTCTATAATTTCATGTTATCTTAAGGTGTGTTTAACCATGGTGTGGGTTGATTTAGGTTTAAGTGGGTTCTTGGGGTTTGTGGGATGTGGTAAATGGTGTACTCGGTTTTATATTATTTTATTCTCATGAGTTTCCCCTATTTTATATTTTCTTTTTAGTTGCAAATCTCCTCTGTTGTGCGCCTCTCCTCTGCCACGAACTCACCTCTGCCATGTGCTTAACGACACCTTCATGGTGAGTTTTCTCCTATTACTCATTGGTTTCCTATTTTTATCATGTTATTACTGTTTGATATTGATGGTTATAATGTGAAATGTACGGGGTAAACGCCCCACTGAAAATCATGGTTGTTAGTGGTCCTTGTTTGCGCACTAAATGAATTGCATGTTGGTTAGTTCTTGTTGAACATTTGAATATAAAAATTGGTAATTTATGTATACTTGACTTAAGAATGAACTCCCCATGATGATAAAACTTCTGTGATAACCCCTGAATTAACAAAAAAAATTGAATAAGGGATAATTTGTAAAATCTAAAATTGTGATTGTTTGGTTTGTATGGTGTTGCGATTGTGAGCAAGATTGTGTTTTTCTATGGTTTTGTGGTTGTTGGCATGATTGATATGACATTTTTTCCCAGGTTTTAGTTCTTCCACCATTGAATATCAATCCAAACTTTACCCATTTCAATGGCACCACCACTTTATTACTAGTGTAATTCCACCGAATCCTAAAAAACCACTTCTAGAGGACTCTATGAGTAACTTTATGGTGTGAAGATGATTTTTTTCCGATTCTATATATTTTTAAAATACATGGTATGTAGTCTTGTTAAATGGAACATGCTTTACCACACATGGATTTCATATAGATTTTAATACCAGACAACAGTTATCTCCAAAATTTACACCACATGACTCATCTTCTGACTCAAACATGGAATAAGTTTTATTTTAAATGTTACATGTCATGTGAACATAGGTCACACATATATCCAAGACATATACTTTAGCATGAAACCATGTACATACCATGAAATAATGGTAGAACCATATGATATGTGTTTTATTTCACTCACACCATGTATAGATACCATAGAAACTTGATGTGTATAGACTATACACCCCTAGTGGCCATGTAAGGACTACATATTGTGTATTCCACAAAAATCTAGTGCATAGCCGGTGAAGTGACCCTTTTTGTATCTAAAGTACACACCTTTAGCTCAAGTTATTCTATATGTCATGTATTTTCAAAGGCATCATGCAGTCTTTGTAAGACTAACTTGGAATTAATTTGATATATGTCAGATTAAATCGGGTATCTTATCCATATATGATGTTCACCCTACTGGACACACCATGTATATGGATTTAACATGAGTTTAGAAATGGTAGTATACAACCAACCTTGACTGAGAACCCTACACATTGTGTATCCATTGAACAAATTGTGTTCTATGTTAATTTCATTATTATTATTTATTTTTCACTTAGATGATAATATTTCATGTATTAGTAGCCCATTATAAATATCTTCTCATGTAGATCACAATATTATGATTCCCTCATTCATTGGAAATTGTACACGATGTGGTTTGGAGATTTTAATTATCTTCACTTTGCTTGAGAGTTGACAAGTGACAAGTGAGATGTTTGTAGAAAATATGGAGTATGGTACTCCCCCATGTTTTGGTTAAGTGTCCTCCAAGTATAGGTTTTAGGTACTCCATGGAGATATACAAAAGGCAGGGCACAGTCCCCCGTATATAGATAGAGTTCACGTACTTTCACATGTTTTGGGGTAGGTTCCTCTATTTCATTGTAGAGGCATTTGTACCATGATTTTTTTATAAAACCCAAACAATGATACTTGATTAATTAAAACATAATATTAGTCAAGTTCGAGATCAAACCCATAATGATGATGAATATGAATAAAGAATGGATCAATGCCAATCGGTTGAAAAAAGAGTATGAAGATGGTGTGAAAGAGTTTATCAAGTTTGCAGGAGATCATGCATGTGACCCTTCGAAAATCCTTTGTTCGTGGTTACGCTATTGTTATTCAAGACAAATTAGTCTAGATGAGTTGGAAGAACACCTGATCTATCACAGAATAGATCGAAGTTATACATTTTGGAATAAACATGGGGAAAATGAATGTAGGTAGTGGCTCGGATAACACAACATTTTATGGAAGATCTTATATGATTACAAGCATGAACAGTGAAGACGATCGTATAGAGGATGTGATTACAGATGTGAATGATGATGAATATCTTATTGAGGAAATGACAAGGACATTTGATGATGAACTTCGTGATTGCCCAAAATTGTTTGAGAAGTTAAAGAGTTATGAAAAAACATCATTGTATGCTAGTTGCACTAAATATACAGCATTGTCAGCTGTATTGAAGCTGTATAATTTGAAAGCAGGCAACGAGTGGAGTGACGCCAGTTTTACGGAACTACTTCCTCTCTTGAATGACATGCTCCTAGAAGATAATGAACTCCCAATCCGAACATAGGATGCCAAAAAAATGCTATGATCGATGGGTATGATCTCTGAAAGAATACACGCCTACCTGAATGACTATATATTGTTTCGCAAGGACCACAAATCACTTAAATAATGCCCAAAGTGTGGTGCTTCTCGATACAAGAAAGATGATTCTAGTCCTATGAATGTTTTATGGTAATTCCCAATAATTACAAGGTTTAGGCACCAACAGGACAATTAACATTTCATGCAGATACAAGATTTAGAGATGGGAAACTATGTCACCCAGCAGACTCTCCTCAGTAGAAGAGAATTGATCATGAGAATCCTGAATTTGGAAACAAGGTGAGAAACCTTCATCTAACGTTATCTACAGATGGGGTGAATCCATTTGGTTTTCAAAGAAGCAATCACAGTACATGGCTGGTTATGTTGGTAAATTATAACTTACCATTGTGGTTATGCATGAAATGAAAATACATCCTATTATCTATGCTTATATTAGGACTAAAAAAATCTGGTAATGATATTGATTTTAAATTGGCTCTATTGATCAAGGATTTGAAAATATTGTGGGATTTAGGTGTTACATTGTATGATGCTTACAAAAAATAATATTTCACTTTGAAATCCATGTTGTATGGGACGATAAATGACTTTCGTACTTATGGAAATTTTTTAGGATGTAGCATTAAAGGAACTCAAGGGTGTCCCGTTTGCAAACAAGTTACACAGTCAATTAGGTTGAAATATTCATCGAAAACCATGTTTTTAGGACATTGCAGATTTCTACCCCGATGGCATAAGTACCAATCTTGGATGACATCATTTGATGGAAGTTTAGAAGAATGTATAACACCATCTCTACTAACATGTGATCAATTGTTTGAGAAGGTAAAATATTTGAACACTACTTTTGGTAAACCATTTTTGAAAAACCTTAAGAAAACTGGTTGGAAAAAAAGATCAGTTTTTTTGAATTACCATACTGGAATTGTCTGTATGTCAGACATTTTCATGATGTTATGTATATTGAAAAAATGTATGTGATAGTGTCATCGTCACGTTTCTAAATGCACCCAGAAAAACGAAGGATGGAATTAATGCTAGATTGAACATGGTTGATATGAGAATACGAGAAGAGTTGGCACCAGTGTAGGGTGAAAAACGAACATTTCTTCCTCCTGCTGCTTACACTCTTTCTAGGAAGGAGAGATATAATTTTTACAACTTATTGAATGGTATAAAGGTTCCATAGGGGTATTCATCAAATATCAAGAACATCGTGTCAATGAGCGATTTAAAATTAAAGGTTCTGAAATCACATGACGGTCATGTTTTGATGCAAGATCTAATTCCTATTGCTTTACGTTTCATTTTTCCCAAAAATTTCCGTCATACATTAACAAAGCTCTATTTCTTCTTCAAATCTATATGCATCAAAGTTATAGACCCGGTGAAATTGCCAACTATGGAAAGAGAAATTACCGTCATATTATGCGAATTGGAAATTTTCTTCCCGCCGACATTTTTTGATATGATGGTTCATTTGATGGTTCATTTGATGGTTCATTTGGTGAGAGAGATTTGACTATGTGGTCATGTACATTATAGGTGGATATACCGCATTGAATGGTATATGAATATTTTGAAAGGGTATGTCATAAAATGAAGTCGGCCAGAGGGTTGTATTGCAGAGCAATATATTTTTGAGGAAGCCGTTGAATTTTGTACCGAATACCTGTCTGGTGTGAAAAACGTTGGCCTACTGAAATATCGTCACACTGAGCGGCTTGAGGGTGAAGGAATTTCTGGAAGAGTGTTTTTCACAATCAATATTACAGATCGAGAGCAGGCTCACCTTTACGTTTTTCATAAGAGTTTCGACGTTGACCCATATGTTCAAACCCACAAAGAAATTCTTAGGCATTTGAATCCATCTAGGGCTAAAAAATGGAAATTAGATAAACATAATAGATAGTTTATAGGATGGTTTCAGGACCATATTGTGAATCAATTAGATGAAAATACAGACTCAAATTCATAACGACTTCGATGGCTAGCTGGAGGAATAAGTGTGTATGTATTATCTTACAATGATTATGCAGTTAATGGTTATACATTCTATACTAATGAACATGATGAAGACAGTACCATACAAAATAGTTGGGTAACACTTATGGCTGAGGCGATGCATGTTTCCGGTGATAAGGAAAAAAAATATAATTTATGCGAATATGTCATACTTTTGCATCATCAAACAAATATGGGAGTTCGATTATACAAAATTCAAAGTGCTGATTTTTCAGTGAAAGTGGGTTGATAAAAGGAGTGCTTTTAAAATAGATGTATTAGGATTCGTGAAAGTTGATTTCAGTAAGGAAGGGGAGAAAGACGAACCATTTATCATGGAATCACAGGAAGTACAAGTATTTTATGTTCCAGACCCCGCAAACCGAAATTGGTCAATTGTTATGTTATCGACCAAAAAACTGAAGGGTCAGATGAAAGTTCAACAGAGGATAGCCCTTTTATAGGGACTTCACAATCATTTTGCAGTGGTCCCAATGTAGACGGTATTTTGTTTGCCAGAGGAGACCACAATGAAGGTATTTACATAGTCGATAGAGGAGTCAAATCTCTTCATCCTTTAATGAAAAAAAGATATTACAATAATCAGCTCATTTGTTTATTGTAATATACATTGTGTTACGTTATGTTATTATCTTTCCGCTGCTTTTATGTAATCTAAATTAAATGGTTAACCACTTTTGCAGATAATGACTTCCGCACCTACTGATGCGCCCAATACTGAGGCACAAAAGGTCTCTCAACCACCTATTGGTGGTCCCAGTGCAGAGCAACAACAGGTTTCTCAACCAGCTGTTGGTGGTCCCAGTACAGAGCAACAATATGTTTCTCAACCTGTTATTGCTGGTCCTAGTGCAGAGCAACAACAAGTTTCTCAACCTGTTGCTGCTGGTCCCACTACTAATGCTAGTGCTCCGGAGAAAGATATTTATGATACTTCTGAGGAAATATAGGAAATGAAACCCTGAAAGTGCAAAAAAACAATAGCATCATAGTTTGAAAATTTTAGCCAAAATCGTTGTGGCAAAAGAATAAGGCGTCAAATTTGAGGTGGGATGGAATAAGCGAGGCCAACATGTTAACCCCAAAAAAACCATATTTAGTAGCTACATTGTAATCGTCACTCGGCAATGCGTTCCGATTGATGTACGGTCGTGGCACCATGTTTTCACCGGTCTTAAGACACTAATGTGGGAAGAGATTATGGTAACATTATAATATCATTTTTTTAAAATTATTAAAATAAAATACCAAAACATTGACTTACTCTTCATCATCCATTGCAGAGTGAATTTATAGTAGATGCCTCGCACAAGGAATATGTATTAAGAGTTGCAGGAAGGATTCATAGAGGTTTCCGCACAATTTTGACAAAATATCATCTTAAAGATGCTGAATGAAAAATAAAGTCGCACCCACATCCTCTTTATGCACACTTGATATCCCAAGGAGCGTGGGACGCGTTTATCAACTGTCGTGGGGAGAATACTTTTCAGGTACATTGTGTGGGGTAATATGTTGTTTGACATTTCTTGTATTCATCACTTTGATTGACAGTTATTTATTTATGAAACAACAACTGAGTGCTGAAAATAAAAAACGTGCAGTAGAACCAGCGTACCCTTACCATAAAGCAAGGATGGGGAACGTTTCACTTGACAAAAAATTGGTACATCTTTTAAATCTACCTTACTACTTATATGTGACATAAAACAACACTATAAGCATGTTTCTCTATTTATATGCAGATTGATGAATCGAAATCCAAATCCAAATCCATCCCATGCCATGTGCTATGGAAGGAGGTTCGTGTAAATAAAGAGGGGATACTGAGAGATGAAAACACACAAAAATTTTGGGAAACATGTGTAAGTATGACATAATATAGATTTGTTTTGTTTTAAATCGCTATTACATTACAATGACTACTTATTTTTCTATATTTTCTATCTGACATAGTCACAGGATTCAACAACACCCGCACCAGATGCAGACATACTTTCAGCAGCCTTGATGCAGCCAGACCAGTATAGTCACATTAGAGGTGCGGGTTTTGGGGTGACACCCTGAATATTTTTTCAAAAACAAAAACAAGCGGAGGATGAAAATGAAAAAATGTAGAAGCTGAAAGAAAAATTTTCTATTTATCAAGAATAATTACAATACCAGAGAGAGATGATAGCAACATTGATGAGGGAGAGAGAAATAGAAGAAAAAACTCAACAACAACTCGTGCGTGACGATCCCGCCCCACCCCCACCAGCTTTGAGGAAATCCATTCCCCTAAAAACCTGACTTAGCTGAGGTAACCAATGTTTTAATAATTGTTTCTATGAAATGTGATTCATATAGAAATTGATACCTTTCCTTTACTAATATTCTACAGGGTGGAAATGGTTGTGATTTATATCTATCAACTCCCACCTATTGCCTTGTAGTGAGGGATACGGTGTTTAATACGCAGAACAACATGCTACACAACAGACAGATTCCAACAGATCATTTCAGAGTGTCAATTAATGTAGCTAATGAGCCTAGTGCCGAGCTACCTGTTCTAAATGATGATGATGAAATCCATGTGGTTGAAAAAGCTATTAGAGCATTCATTGCATGGCCATAAGTTCTTTTAGAAAAACATGTCGACAAAGAGGTATCCATTTTCAAGTTATTTTTCAAGATGGACCTTTAACATTTAATGAAAAAGGTATGAACCGATGAATGTTATTAAAGAACGACAAAGAGAAGGGGGTGAAATGGGATATCTGCTCAAAACTATTTCAAGGATCAACCAACTGATTGAAACAGTCTACTAAGAGCACCTTTAACCCACCCATTCTATATCCATAGTTAATATCATTGTAGGCTCATGTGGATACAATGCTGATAGAAAACAATGCTCACACAGTTGATTTTGAAAAAAATATGTATGGAGAGAAAACATCAGATTTCATTAGTGATGAAAATGTAAATGAAATCTTCAAGTATGAATGGCTAGGCGCCTCAGTTGTAAATGTATGCATCAGGTATGTTTTCGTGATTTGATTCTAAAAATTTTGATATAATCTGATAATTATGACTAAATACATTTTATATTTTTTTTAGGCGTATATATGAAAAACAATTGAAGGGATTTCCCCATGAACAAAAATGTGGACTCGTTAGTCCTCACACCACCTCTTCAAAAGAAGAAATAGATTCTGATAAAGAGGATGAAATAATGTCATCCCTACTCAAATTTTTTGAAAACAAAATTATAGATGACAGACTCTTTTTAATACCAACGATGTAGGGGAAAAACTCTACAATTTAATCATATCAACTATATTTTCATTTCTTTCTTTACTTATTACTTTTTGTATTTTTAGGGAGCATTGGATGTTGATTGCAGTCAATTTGGATACTCCAAAGATTTATTTTCTGGATTCAACGCATGGATATCCAACAAACCAACCATGCATGATGGTGTTTGTTAATTTGTAATACAGTAGATACAACATTTTAAAACTAAACATCCAGTTATATAATTTATGTTATCTTTTAATGAGGATTTTTTTATGATAGGATGGTGCATCAATATCGTCTAATGCATAGAATGAATCTAGGGCATAAGGATGATCAAGCCTACAAGATCTACAACTGGAAAAGTATCTGGGTATGTATAATAACATTGAACTATCCAAACACATATCAAAAGAAATTACTTATTGTTGTCGATGTTTTTTCAGTGTCCAAAACAAACAAATGGAAAGGACTGTGGTTATTATGTTTGTAAATTTATGAAAGAGATCGTATTTCATCAACAAACTAGAATCCCTGATGAGGTATTTTCGAAAATAATTACGAGTTCATTTAAAATATTTATTAATCCTTTGTGTATTTATATTTTTTCAGTACTACCATGATTGTCTTAAAAATTCATATTCATAATATGATATAGATGTGTTTAGAAACGAATGGGAAACATACCTAATGAACAATTGTACACAAATAGGATGAAGGTGAATTCCTACTAATGTTATCCATATATGATCATTGATATCTCCCTTGTTTACACTTATTGAGCATATATGATCACCCTTTATTATGTTTTATACCCTTAGGTTATGAAGAATGGTTTTAGATATGATTTTTCTTTCTAGTAAAGCATAACTCATTGGAATACACTGGTCGATAGTGTAGAATTTGACCGATGCATAGTCATTCAGTCCACTCATGAGCATCTTAAAATCTTGATGGGAACCAATATCTTGGATTTTAAATTTTCAAATTTTAGTTTCCCTTATATGTGGGTGGGGGTGTCCAGGAGGTATGGGGGTGTCCAGGAGTGGGGGGGTGTCCAGTATGGGGTGTGTCAAAGAGGGAGGGTGTGTCCAGTTGTGAGGGTGTCTAGGAGGGGAGGGAGGGGTGTGTCCATGTCTAAAAGTGTCTGATATCAGTTTTAAATTGAAATAAACTTTAGAAAACAACACAAGTGACATACGTAAAACTGAGAAAATGTGTTCGGATTGTTTTGATACTTTAGGAAAACAATCCATGAGTCATTTGTGAGGTGTACTAATTGACCGAACCTTAATCTGACACACAGTGTGACCGGTATGGCTAAAAGTGTCTGATATCAGTTTGAAATTGACATTAACTTTAGAAAACAACATAAGTGAAATACGGAAAACTGATCAAACGTATTCAGATTGTTTTTATACTTTAGGAAAATGATCCATGAGTCATTTTTGAGGAGTAAAAATCAACCACACCTCAATCCGACACACGGTGTGACCTGTATGGCTAAAAGTGTCTGATATCAGTTTGAAATTGACATTAACATTAGAAAACAACACTACTGACATATGGAATACTGAGAAAACGCGTTCATATTGTTTTGGTACTTTAGGAAAATGATCTATGAGTCATTTTTTAGGTGTACGAATTGACCACACCTCAATCCAACGCACGGTGTGACCAGTATGGATAAAAGTGTCTGATATCAGTTTGAAATTGACATTAACTTTATAAAACAACACTACTAACATACGTAATTCTGAGAAAATGCGTTCTTATTGTTTTTATACTTTAATAAAACGATCCATAGGTCATTTTTATGTTTAGAAATCAACCGCACCTCATTCTGATGCATGGTTTGACTGGTATGGTTAAAAGTGTCTGATGTTAGTTTTAAATTTACATAAACTATCGAGAACAACACAAGTGACATATGGAAAACCAAGAAAAAAAATTCCGATTGTTTTAATATTTTAGAACAACGATCCATGAGTCATTTTTGAGGTGTAAGAATCAACCGCACCTCAATCTGATGCACGATGTGACCGGTATGGATAAAAGTGTTTGATATCAGTTTGAAATTGACATAAACTTTAGAAAACAACACAAGTGACATATAGAAAACCAAGAAAATGCGTTCGGATTGTTTTGATACTTTAGGAAAACTATCCATGTGTCATTTGTGAGGTGTACGAATTGACTGCACCTCAATCCGACGCACGGTGTGACCGGTATGGATAAAAGTGTCTGATATGAGTCTGAAATTGACATTAACATTAGAAAACAACACAAGTAACATACGGAAAACTGAGAAATCACATTTGGATTGTTTTGATACTTTATTAAAATGATCTATGAGTCATTTTTGAGGTGTATGAATCAACTTCACCTCAATTCGATGCACTGTGTTATCGGTATGGCTAAACATATCTGATATCGGTTTGAAATTGACTTTAACTTTAGAAAACAAAACTACTGGTATACGTAATACCAAGAAAACGCGTTCGGATTGTTTTGATACTTTAGTAGAACAATCCATGAGTCATTTTTGAGGTGTACAAATCTACCTAACCTCAATCCGATGCACAGTGTGACTGGTATGGCTAAAAGTGTCTGATATCAGTTTTAAATTGACATAAACTTTAGAAAAAAACCCAAGTGACATATGGAAAACCAAGAAAACGTGTTCAGATTGTTTTGATACTTTAGGAAAACAATTCATGAGTCATTTTTGAGGTGTACGAATTGACCTCACGTCAATAGGACACACAGTTTGACCGGTATGTCTAAAAGTGTCTGATATCAGTTTGAAATTGACATTAACTTTAGAAAACAACACAAGTGACATACGGAAAACTGAGAAAATGCATTCGGATTGTTTTGATACTTTAGTAAAACGATCCATGAGACATTTTTGAGGTGTACGAATCGACTTCACCTCAATCCGACGCATGGTGTTACCGGTATGGCTAAAAGTATCTGATATCAGTTTGAAATTGATATTAACTTTAGAAAACAACACTAATGGCATACAAAATACTGAGAAAACACGTTTGGATTATTTTTACACTTTAGCAGAAAGATCCATGATTCATTTTTGAGGTGTAAGAATCGACCTCACATCAATCTGATGCATAGTGTGACCGGTATGGCTAAAAGTGTCTCATATCAGTTTGAAATTGACATTAACTTTAGAAAACAACACTACTAACATATGGAATACCAAGAAAATGTGTTCGGATTGTTTTGATACTTTAGGAAAACTATACATGAGCCATTTTTGACATGTACGAATTGATCGTACCTCAATCCGATGCACGGTGTGACCGGTATGGCTAAAAGTGTATGATATTAGTTTGAAATTGACATAAACTTTAGAAAACAACACAAGTGACATACGGAAAACCAAGAAAACGTGTTTGGATTGTTTTGATACTTTAGGAAAACTATCCATGAGTTATTTTTGGTGTGTACTAATTGACCGCACCTCAATCTGATGCACGGTGTGACTGGTATGGATAAAATTGTCTGATATCAGTTTGAAATTGACATTAATTTTAGAAAACAACACTACTAACATACGGAAAACCAAGAAAACACATTTGAATTGTTTTTATACTTTAGGAAAACGATCCATGAGTCATTTTTGATGTTTACGAATCGACCGCACCTCAATCCGACACATGGTGTGATCGTTATGGCTAAAAGTGTCTGATATCAGTTTGAAATTGACATTAACTTTAGAAAACAACACTACTGTCATATGGAAAACCAAGAAAATGTGTTCTTATTGTTTTGATACTTTAGTAAAATGATACATGAGCCATTTTTTGAAGTGTAATAATTGACTGCACCTCAATCCGATGCACGGTGTGATCAGTATGGATAAAAGTGTCTGATATCAGTTTGAAATTGACATTAACTTTAGAAAACAACACTACTGACATACGAAATACTGAGTAAACACGTTTGGATTGTTTTGATATTTTGGTACAACGATCCATGATTCATTTGTAACATGTATTAATCAACCGCAGCTCATTCTGATGCATGGTGTGACCGGTATGGCTAAAAGTGTCTGATATCAGTTTGAAATTGACATAAACTTTAGAAAACAACACAAGTGACATACGGAAAACCGAGCAAACGTGTTCGGATTTTTTTGATACCTTAGGAAAACAATACATATGACATTTGTGAGTAGTAAGAATCGACTTCACCTCAATTCGATGCACGGTGTAACCAGTAAATCTTTTCATTAGATAAAGAATCAGTATTTATTAAATGAGATAAATCATCCAAAAACAAATTGATTTTACATTATTCTCTTTCATTGTTATCAGAATGAAAACATTTGAGTTTATCGTTTCCATATTTTAGTTTCACATTTCCATATTAATGTATTATTTCATATTAATGTTTTAATTTATTTCATTATTGTACTACTAACATAATATTTGTTTTCTTATATAGGTGAATTTTTTCCTTGAGTTTGGATTCTTTGTTCGGCAAAAAATACCGTGGAGGACAATTTTTGAGAGAAGATCATGGATATAAAAGGATGAAATGTTAATTTTTATAACTGTTGTTGGATAATTGTAATTGTAACCATGTAAAACATTGTTTGAAATGTATATAGCAATGTGTTTTTTATATTCATGATGTTAAGTAAATGTATATAGCATTGTTTGTCAAAATTTTGTGTGCGGGTGCTGTTTTGTACAGGTGTGTAGGTGTTGTTTTGTACAGGTGTGTAGGTGCTGGTTTGTGCAGGTTCTGGTTCTGCAGGTGCAGGGGACGGTGCCTTTATCAGCGCTATCTTGAGCGCTGATAAAGGCACCCCTTTATCAGTGCTAAAAAAGCGTTGTTAATGTTGGTGAAGATAAGGGGTGGGTCCCCTTTATCAGTGCTTTTCGAAGTGCTGATAAAGGGGACCACCATTATCTTCGCTGGAATTTACAATGCTTTTCTAGCACTGTTAATGTCGGTTTTTAGAGCTGATAAAAGGCCAATTTGTAGTAGTGCATGGATTCCTCTGGTGTCGTTGGCAAAATGTTCAGCCAACGAGCACATGCCTTTAGAAATTAGGTTCACGAATCATGGATACTAGGGTCGTTGGGTGTTCATGGATCCATGAAAAAACATGTTGGAGACCATACAAGGAAGTTCTATGTCACAAACCGACCCTGGTCGACCTTGAACCGATCACCCGAGCCAGTCTGCGACATGGCCTGAGAGGTATTCTCGATCCTCCCGGGATAGCAACAAGCACCAGCGCATCAACAGAGACTGTGGGAACAATTTCACCCATTACAAATAAATAAATCAACCGAAATAATAAAAAGACCAGCGCAAAAAAAATAAACCAAACAAACAACTAAACAAGAAACTGAAAGAAGATAAAAACTAACTGAACACAAAGACCGAACTAACTATATGTGTTAGTATTAAAACTCAGTAGGCTAGCCCGATATCTATTACCAATGTACTACCATTAAAATTAAGAAACATCAATTCTACGTTTGAACTAAAATATATTAAAATAATCATTTCTACAATTTTTACTTGAAAACAAAGTACAAACCATTTCCCTTCGTCATTTGAACAATCATAACAAAAGAGTTTGAAACACATTTTCTTTTGAAAACATTATCATAAGAGTTAGGAAAACCAAAATGTCACTTTTCATGAAAAACACCACACAAGGGTACAAAGGCAGATACTGTAAGGGCATTGTAAATAGGCGTGTTAGTATCATCATAATAGTTCAATAGCTAAAAGTAACACGAAACACAGGCGAACACGAGAAATCGAGAATAATCCGGACAGCACTAATACATGTGACCCCATCTACAATAGCATGCCACATATGATGAAATCTAATTCTCCCAAATGCCCAGGCATCATTTCATAGGCAGACCAAGGGAAAACCCCATATCAATAAATCCAGACATATCCACCTACTATGGGCTAGTGGTTAGTACCATAACTTACTAGTACAATACTCATCTCAGATAATTCTTTCAATATGTCAGGTTCGTATGTCGCAAGTATAAAAGGAAGTGAACCAACAGATGTTGTCGAGCATCAAATCACAACCTACATTTATAAAAATATTTCACTACACGTATCACCCCGAGTATCCGCAAGTATTTACCTCATTTCTTAAATTAAAGAAATACCATGGGTTCCCAACTGAAGAAACCATATAATGGAACTTGGGGATTCCATACCGAGGACATCCCAGCCATCTCATGTCAACGAGGCGCAAGGAACCCTCATAGGTTTTTCACAAAAAACACATTACATCATTTTTTAAGTGGCCAAACAGTCCCTTAAACACTATTTAAAAAATCACTTTTAATAGAGGTACAATTTACACTTTACCAAAAGAGATGTAAACACATCATTTCACACATCCAAATATTGATAAAACACTTTTTAATATAGTTAGAATACACACTCAAGTCCCGACCATTTTTAATGAAATTTCAAACCATGCTAAAACAAAAACCACACTTTTGTAAAAGCCAATCCACTTGGGAAACCACAGAATGAACCATAAACATTGTTTTTCACACTGAAGATACATTCGTAAACCCCAACAATTTATTTTACATAACACTTTACACCAAAAAATCCAAATGGGAACTTTTATATATATAAAAAACTAAAGGCATAAAATGTTTAACAAAACCATTTCTATTCAATACCACACAAAATATTAACACCAATTACATGCCTTAATTTTGTTTAAACTATTAAACAAGGTTTTTAACATTACAGACCTTTTTCATAAAATGCCTACTGTTCACAACTCGAAAAAACATATCTCACATTAAAATAAATTTTTAAAATAATACACACCCCAGAAACACCCTCCTGAATAATTCACACTACCAAAATAATTTAATCAATGTTGAGAAATTTATAAAACACCAACCAGAGGCACAAAAAGGTTCTACATAAAAACACCCAATTTTTCAAAAAATACTACGATAAAATTAACTGCATAATAAAATCATAATAAACAAGACTTCAAGCAGAGACCACATACTAAGAGTCTAACCAGAAGGTTGCGCAAAATATTTAACGTGTATAATAAGTGAAAAAAACATAGAATGAAATTTTCTTAAATTTAAAATGGCAAGTTCAATGTAATTCCAACCTCGAATTCATAGCGCGATGAAAACAACGCATTTTCGTAACCATGCAGTAAGGTCCAACGTGCTACAAAATAAATATTAAGGACTTAAACACATAAAAATCCAACTAGGGTATGTGAAACCAAGTGGCGGGGAGAAACCCTCACCTCGAATCCAAATCCCATAGACAAATCCCACTTTGAATGGCCTCTCATGGTTCAAAATTTTAACTATACCAAAAATATCCCTTAAGCAAACAAAAATTTCATCGCAAACAAGGAAATTAAATAGAGAAGGTGGTACTGGAGGTGCTGGTGGGAGAGGTCGACGGCAAGGGGGTTTTGCTGGAGGGAGTCCATGCGGCGGTGGTTTCACGACTGGGAGAGGGGGAGGTTGGTTGGACAGTGGCTACGAGGTAGTAGACTGGAGGTGTGGTGGCAGGGAGAAGGCTTGTCGTCCGGGGGGCTGTGGCCGGTCAGGAAAGGATTCACCAGTAGGGGCATTGGATGGGGGAGGACCGTGCGGCCAGCGGAAGGCCGCAATGTTGTTGTGTCACACCAAGCTGATGGGGTGAGATGCTGTCAAGGTAGAGGGCAGTTGGCAGCTGGATTTAGGAAAAGGAACTGAGTGTTCTAATCAAAAGGAAGGCCAAGGGGGGGTCTGCTGATGAGTAGAAGGTCGGGCGGCGAGGCGCTGCAAGGGAGGAGAGAACCTGGGTGGCGGGCTTCCACGCTGAGGAGGGCGAGGCGGCACTATGGGGGGTCTAGGCTGGCTGGGGAGGGTTTTACAGTGAGGGAGGATGCAAAGGGAATCGCGCCGCTAGAGGAGTAAATGGGGGGTGAAGAGATTAGAGAGATGGTGGAAAGAAGTCCACTACAATCCCTAAAAAATAGAAAAAATCTAAAAAACCAACCAATTATAAATATCAGCAATATAATAATAATAATTATTATTATTATAACAATAAAAAAATAGTAATAATAATATTAATATCTTAATGATGATAACAATAAGAATAATAATAATTATAATAATAATATTCTAAACAACAATAATATTATTACAAAAATAAAATAATTCCGAATAATTGTTTCAATTAAAATTAATTTAATTGTAATTTTTAGAATAACAATAATAACATGATGATAAAAATAAAAATAATAAATTTTTTTTATATTATCTCAATATTAATAAAATCATTACGACAATAAAAAATTTAAATGACATGACAATTAATGTGAGCTCTAATTACAAAATCCATTTATTTTAATTTATTTATTTATTTTTCAAAGATGGAAGGTCTCGCAATATCTGGGCAGATACACATGGGGTTTTTCAAAACGCGTTGCACCTAAGCACCAACGACATCCAACCCAAAATGCACACTTTTTAACATAAACTAAACAATCAGATCTGAGACAGAACACGAACCCTAGAAAAATAATTTAAATCCAAAGAAATCATAAAATAAAATAAATGCATGGGACAACGTGTGACAATTCTCCCCACCATAACGCTTTCCACCCCTAGAAATCCATAACACTATCTAGTCGACCGATTGACATCTATGGATTCCACATTAACACATTCCATCCTTTTAACCCAAGGACATTCCATAGACGACCAATGGGACTCAACCTCATCGCCCGAAACAGATCACCAACAGTTGGGAGGTCTGATCAGACTCCCCACCATAAGAACTCAACTAGCATCCGATAATGGCTTAAGAGAAACCCCAAAGAGACTCACATTGTGTCTCCCCACCATAAAGAACCAACCTACCAGCGACCAAATAGAAATCCAACTTAGGCCTGAACCAGGCCTTACTCAAGCTATAAAAGGCACACAAAAAAACATTTAAACCACTCACCCCCATCTGAAAGGGATAGGAGTTAATCCTAATGGTCTGCACAAACCAAAAACCCTTACCCCATGGGTGGGGAGGGAGGGCCCAAGGATTAGATCACTGAAACCAAGACAGACAACTACTCACAACACATCACTTTGGGATAGACACAAACCAAAGTCGCAATTGATTCACATTGGTGGTCCACGCAAGGCCACTAATTGACACCTCGCATCCAAAAAAAGGAACAATTAATAACATTGCATGAGGGATAAGTTCATCGCACTCTTTGCAAAGAGAGTAAATTTATAATGATGGAGAAACCACAAAAGAAACACTAAAATTATCTAACCGCAATGATAGAGGTGCAACCTTAACCAGACTCCTTAAAATTCAATAAGGTTCCGAACTACACGCCAGCTTCACTCCGAGACCTTTTGGCTAGATCTCTGATGGATGAAGCATCTCCTACCTCACAATTAGGTTCTAATAATTTCAATAAGAAACATATATCTTTTTATCTGATAGATGAAAGGACAGATGTTTTAAATAAAAACCACGCTGGCATTGAAAACTTGAGTTCATCAAAAGACCCACAACATTACATACATTTGAAAACCCAAAACACCATCAGTACACCACAATGATAAGAGATCCCTTACACTAGAAGGTAACAATCACATGAAACTTTAAACAGAAACCCAATAACACATCACTTCTGAGAACTTCCACAACGACGCTTTCTAGAAACGCCCTGACAGAATCATCGAAATTTATCCAGGTATCAACATGCCTGGAAGGGTTTCGGAGCACTAGGTCATGACTGCTTCTTGTGACCCAACTTGAAACACTGATAACACATGAGGATCTCTCTCTCCAAATAGGTTGATGAAAAATCTCAAGGCCTTTTGATTCCACGACTTGCTCCATCCACATTTAATTTATTACTCATCTCTTTTCCAGTATCATCACCACTGATCAGAGGGATCGAAGGAGGTAAGACTACTTCAAGAACTCCTTCCATCATGGCTTCGACATGAAAAGATTGTCTCACCACATCTACAAATGAATTTAAGTTCGACTCCAACATCTTCGACTGTATATCGGGGTGGAGACCTGCCTCAAAACATCGAGCCTTCATGGATTCATCTATTGATTACCCTGAATCATAAGGGACTAGCTCCACAAAGCGCTGGAAATATTCCAACATGGATCTGTCACCCTGATGCAGACAACACATCTCTATCCCCTTTCTCACCCTTTTCCCCCAGATAAATACTAACAAATGAACAAAGCCTTGAAAAAATCCAAAGTTCTTGAAGGTGCTTGTTCCGAGACCCTAACATCCACCACGTCCACAATTAACCTTCAAGAATAAATGTTACAAACTTGAACTTCAACGACTTGGGAAAATCAACGAGGTTAAAGTCCCTTTCAACCTTTTTCATCCACTTCTCCACTACAGAAGGGTCCGCTTGACCATAAAAGAGATGTGGATCTAGCTTCCAAAACTCAAACATAAAATCCATAGGTTGATCAATCGTACTACGATCACCCATCGATGATTCAAGGGAATAGCCGCCAGAAAAGAATAGTCAAGAACCAAATCACGGCCAACTCAATAAATAAAAATCCTCAAAAACAAATACTGCATATATAAACATCTCTAAACATTAGAAAATGATCCATCATGAAATTAAAACATTTATTTTGAAAACATCTTTAATTTAAAATAATCTTGGTGGTTTAAACCCTCACCATTAGTATTCTTTAGAGTCTCACTCACATGCATGTATCCGTACCAACACAGGCATCCATCCACCATACCATAAATCAATTCATATTACAACATACCAATCTACATGTGATCACCCATCAGAACAACATTGCCAAAACAAATCACCTCCATTTTCCAAAAACAAATCATTCATACCACTTATTTTAAAACAATCCTAAAATTAAATATGTCAATTCAAACATCCATTTTTTCAAAACCAATTTTTCTGATTCAAACCACCATCAAAAGTCAGAGGAAACCCAAAACAACTCCACATGGAACTAGTGTCGGTGAGTGACTTGACCATATGGTTGGCGGCCATATGCCAAACACATCACCGATACAGAGATCCTTTTAGGACCATGATTCTAGATCCATATGGATTTCTAGGTCGTGCGGCTTAGTAGGACCATTAGCCCAACTCCCTTTAAAGTATCCCAATAATAAAACATTCCATAAAAACCCAAAGAAACAAATTATACCAGACATCCCTTGGAAACCCGAGGATCAGAACGAGCAAGAGTTCGTGATGCTCTACCCGCACCTACCCCTCGAGCCCCGACAATCCTAATCCATCTTCCTTGACATCCCAAACAACAAAAGGTTCTCTGAAAAGCAAGGTCCGCTAAGAGATGACCTCCTCTGATACCATTTTGTCAGGAACCATCCCAGGTCAACTGTGAACCGATCACCCGATCAGGTCCGCAATATGGCCGGAGAGGTGTTCCCGATCATCCTGGGCTGGCGAAAAGCGCTAGGGCATCAACAGAGACTGTGGGAACGATTTCACCGATTAAAAATGAATAAAGCAGTAGAAATAATAAAAAGAGAAGCGCAGAATAAATAAACCAAACAAACAACTAAACAAGAAACTCAAAGAAGATAAAAATGAACCGAACACAATGACCGAACTAACTCTGTGTGACCCCGTGGGTCACTCTTCGACTCAACGATCAAACGTCGCCCAAGGAGAGCTCACCAAAATTGGAGCCTGCACAAACACTAAAAACAGAAAAGAACTATAGTCAAGAGTTGTAAAACTCAGTTGGCCAACCTGATATCTAGTCCCACTACATTACTATTAAAATTAAGAAAAATGAATTCTATGTTTGAACTATGATATATTAAAATATGCATTTATACAATTTTTACTTGAAAAAAATTATAAACCATTTCACTTAGTCATTTGAAAAAATAGAACAAAAGAGTTTGAAACACATTTTCTTTTGAAAACATTATCATAGGAGTTAGGAAAAGCAAAAATGTCACTTTTCATAAAAAACACCACACAATGGTACCAAGGAAGATATAGTAAGGGAAATGTAAATAGGTGTGCTAGTATCGTCGTAACAGTTCAATAGGTAAAAGTAACACTAGGCACATGTGAACCCGAGAGATCGAGAATAATCCAGATGACACAAATACCTACGACCCCATCTAGAGTAGCATTACACATATGATGAAATCTAACACTCCAAAACGCTTGTCCATCCTTCTTCAGGAAGGCCAAGGGAAAATCACATAGAACTAAACTGAAACATATCCACGTACTATGGGACACTATTCAGTACCATAACCTACTAGTGCAGTACTCATCTCAGAAAATTCTCTCAATATGTCAGGTTCGTATATCGCAAGTATAAAAGGAGGTGAACCAACATATACTATGAGGCATCAATTCACCACCTATATTTATAATAATATTTCACAGCAGGTCTCACCCTGAGTATCCCCGAGGATTTCCCTCATGCCTAAAATGCAAGAAATACCAGGGGTTCCCATTCGAGGAAAACATATAATGGAACTCAGTAATTCCATACCGAGGGAATATCATCCATCTCATGTCAATGAGGCACGAGAAACATCCACATGGGTTTTAAAACAAAAACATAACATCATTTTTTAATGTGTCCAAATGGTCCCTTAAACAATATTTACAAAACCCACTTTTAACAAAGGTATAATTTCCACACTACCAAAAGGGATGTAAACACATCATTTAACAAATCCAAATATTGATAAAACTCTTTTTAATATAGTTAGACTACACACTCAATACCCAACCATTTTTAATGAAATGTCAAAACATGCTAAAACTCAAACCAAACTTTTGTAGAAGCCAAACCACTAGGGAAACCATAGAAAGAACCAAAAATATTTTTTCACACACTGATGATACGTTCGTAAACCCAAACATTTTATTTTACATCACACTTTACTCTAAAAATACAAATAGGTATTTTTATATATAAAAAAAACACAATGCATGAAATATTTACCAAAACCATTTATATTCATTACCACGTGAAATATTGACAAAAATTACATGCCTTAATTTTTTTAAACTGTTAAACAAGGTTTTTAACATTACAGACTATTTGCATAAAACACCTAGTGTTCACAACTCGAAAAAATATACCGCACATTAAAATCAATTTTTAAAATAATACGCACACCAGAAACACCCCCTTGTATAATTTTCACTACCAAAATAATTTAATAAATGTTGATCAATTTATAAAACATCAACCAAAGGCACAAAAAGGTTCTACATGAAAACACCGAATTTTTCACAAAATACTACCTTATAATTAACTACATAATAAAAGCATAACAAACAATACTTCAAGAAGAGACCACATACTAAGCGTCTAACCAGAAGGTTGCACAAAATATTTAACATGTATACCATTTGTGAAAAACATAGAATGAGAGTTTCATAAATTTAAAATGGAAAGTGCAATGGAATTCCTACCTTGAATTCATAGTGTGACGAAAACAACTCACGTTCGGAACCATGTGGTAAGGTTCAACCTGCTGTAAAATAAATATCAAGGACTTAAACACATAAAAACCCAACTAGAGTATGTGAAACCAAGCGGTAGGGAGAAACCCTCACCTCGAATCCAAAGTGCAAAGACAACGCCCACTTGGAATCACCTCACATGATTATAAATTGTTAACTATACCAAAAATACCCCTAAAGAAAATAGAAACCTCATCACATACAAGGAAATTAAATAGAGAATGTACTACCCAAGGTGACGGTCGGAGAAGTCTTCGGAAAGGGGGTTTCACCGGAGGGAGTCCACGTGGTGGCGATTTCATGAACGGGAGAGGCTGGTCAGACAGTGGCTACAATACGATAGGCTGGAGGTGTGGAAGTAGGGAGAATCTAGGCCATCCGGGGGGCTACGACTGGTCATGAAAGGATTCGCCGGTAGGGGTTTTGGTTCGCGAGGCTGGAGGCAAGCCGCGATGTTGTTGTGTCACGCCGAGCTGAGGGGGTGAGGCACTGTCAAGGCAGAGGGTCGGCGGCGGCTGGCTTCAGGGGAAGGCACTGGGTGCGCTAAACAGGAGGAAGGCCAAGGGGGGTCTACTGGTGAGTAGAAGGTCGGGCGGTGAGGCGCTGCAAGAGAGGAGGGAACCTGGGTGGCATGCTTCCACGCTAAGGAGGGAGAGGCGGCGCTATGAGGTGTCTGGGATGGATGGGGAGGGTTTTGTAGCAAGGGAGGATACGGAGGGAATCACACCGCTAGAGGAGTAAATGTGAGGGTGAGGAGATGGGAGAGAGGGACGAAATAAGTCCATCGGAAACCCCAAAAAATAGAACAAATCTAAAAAAACAACCAATTATAAATATCTGCAATATAGTAATAAGAATAATAAGAATAATAATCATAATCATAATAATAATAAAGTAATAATAATAAAAATAATCGTAATACCTTAGTGATAATAATATTAATAATACTAATCATAATAATAATCAGAATAATAATATTCAAAACAACAATAATATTATTACATAAATAAAATAATTCCGAACAATTGTTTCAATTAAAATTAATTTAATTGTAATATTTAGAATAAAAATAATAACATGATGATAAAAATAAAAATAATAAATGTTTTCATATTATTTCAATATTAATAAAATCATTAAGGAAATTAAAATTTTAAATGACACAATAATTAATGTGTGCTATAATTACAAAACCCATGTATTTATTTATATTTTGAAGATGGAAGGTCACACAATGTCTGGGAGGATCCGCGTGGGGTTTTTCAAAATTCTCTATGCCCAATTGCTAATGACTTCAAATTGAAACTCACACTTTTTAACACAAACTCAAAAATATGATCTGAGACTGAACACGAAGCCCAGCAAAATAATTTAATGCTAAACAAATCATAAAATAAAATAATCGCACGGCTCGAGGTGTGACATTTTATCCAAGAAGGAATGATTTCATGAGTTCTTGACCACTACACAATCACCCAATGGGACCAATAGTTCCCCACAGGGTTAATTCAACCTTCTTTATAGAATAATGTTGCTAAATATGTTGAAAAAAAGGAAATGTAAATTCGATGAGAGCCCATCCCTATGGAAAAAGGGACGTGTGATGATCCTCGACATGCCATATCCACATCGCCCCCAAAATATGCCACCTAAGAGGTGGAAAAAAAATGGTGAACCCCACATGCATAGTTAACCAAGGTGAAGTAACTACCCACAATGATAAAAGACAAAAGAACATTGCACGTCAGACCATTTTTCCCACCCCAGTATGCGCAGAACATGCCAACTCGGAGGCAAAACAAAAATAGTGAACCCAACGTAAATCTTTAACCATGTTGGTGGTTCTATCCCAATGATAAAATAATAAATGAAACTATACATCATACCATTTTTTCAACCCCTAGTATGCCCTAAATGCTCCACCTGGGAGGCAGAACAAAAATGGTGAACCCGATGTGAATCCTTAACCTATGTGGTGGTTCTACCCCAATGATAAAAGAAAAAAGGACACTACACGTCAGACCATTTTGTTCACCCGGGTATGAGCTAAATGTGACACCTTGGAGGTGGAACAAAAATGGAGAACTCAATGTAAATCCTTAACCAAGGTGCTGGTCTCACTCCACTTAGGCCTCTTCTCCCAACAGTAAAATAAAAGGGGAAGGGGGATGAGATGAATCACAGAATATGAATGTGTTTAAAGGAATTCTACTTAGACGATGTTTAGTGGTCTGTATGTCATTCATACATTGTAGGTTCCTACAGACCGACCTTCGATCCAAATGACATCCCCATGATCCATGAATATGCACACATCAGCGATCCTACAAGCGGTCGAGGCCTCAACAAAGAGCAGGACCCCTTCACCTACCCAGCTTCTTCAACATTAGGTGTCCAATTCACTAATCGAAGAGTACCACCAAAATGGTACTCTCCCCACCCTGGAGGCCACAAGGCATTCCCTCTAGTCTGTGAAGGTCAGTCGGCCGCCTCTTCAGCCGCTGCTGGTACCATAGCACTTGACAACCCCTATGGTCATCTCAAACCGTTTCAGGTGTCTATCCATAGAACATGACAAAGACTACCTAACTTACCTTAGGGAGGAAGTTGAAGTCAATACTGATGATTTCATCCCCACTGCACAGGGGCCCTACACATGGGCACCCCCTTGATAGTGTCACTGCTGACACCAGATAACCCGACCTCCTCCCATTGAGGAGGATCTTATGCCAAGGGCACCTACCAAAGTCTAGGAGACCTAGGCCCCTAAGGCTTCCCACCAAGGGTGGAGAATATATAAACAGGGACATGCTATCACCCTTGTTACTAAGGAGAAACTATGTCGTACTAACACGGTGGAGTTCAACAGGCAGACACGCAACTCTACCCTCTCTACTCAAGCCCACCACAGAAATAGGTTGGTACATTACGAGACATGATTTTCTATTCTAGTGCTCACCGGTCCCACCATGCAGACCAAGCGGCAAGCTACAGGAAGATGAAAATATCCACCGACACACAACAAGCCCGCCATCTAACTATGGTGTCACTTAGCTATACACCGGTACAAACACCTGCGGATGCACTTCAATACTGCCATCAAAATAGGGAAGTGATAGGCTACACACATGAACAAAAACCCGTTGATGCATATCATGGGCACTATCCAAATAGGGCTACAAGAAAATATAACTAGATTCAAATCCATGCATATGCATACAAATCCAGTGAGACAAATACAGCGGAAAGCGAGTGGACGAAAATCTCCGCTCGTGAATAAGAAAACCACCAGCCGAATACGGTGGCTATCAGAGAAGAAAATCGGTGAGAGACTCATTCCTCTGTTTCTGACATATGAGAACTACCAATATATACTGGAAACTCATGGAGGACCAGAGCAGGCACAAAATCCTACTTCGACATTGGAGTGGGCCTTCATACCTGTTCCATCCAAAGATGTATCCCATCACATCCTTACCGTGATGGAAGATTAGACGTCGATCCTAGCCCATATCCTCCAAACATGCCAGGATACCATTGTATCGGTAGCAAAGGTGAGACATAAGGCCCACGACCTGACTTTCTCGAATGGAATGACTCACTCACAAAATGAGTTAGTCACTCCATAGTAGTTATGCATCCTTGCTCTAGTCCAAGATGGTCGATAGAAATATCCCGTGACATACGGGCATCCGGATCAAGAACAAATACACATTCCAACTAGGTGATTCTGGTCTAATGTGGTGGCCACTCCATGGAATACATATATCCCTACCAAAACATAAGATGATTTACAGCATATACCGATGACATCATGGGAAAGAATGAGCAGAGAAAGTGTATATGGAGGCCATTACCAATAGTAGATGGCCCTGATTACCCATGATAGTGCGCCCAAAAATGAAAGGTGCCAAAGGCAACTAGAAAATGAAAATCATGTACAAGATCCTGCTCAATTAAAAATTGGGGCTCTTGCCGCCCTCAAACACATATCAACAAAGGCTCAAGACCATGCCATTCCATTATTAAATTATCAAAGTTGCAGTAGCAATTGCGAAGGTCCTCCCTACAATGTCGCTACTAGAAACTCTGAAGGTCCTCCATAGAGCACCCACAGGGGCTTACTTCGTGGGTCAATAATGGTCAATAACAAGAGACTATCTCCCGATGTGTTTTGGGGTATCCCTCCCCTTGACCTAAAGATCAAAAAACAAGAAAGTCCTCCCGTTCCTTTCATCTACCCTGATGGTACTCCCCATGGTATACGCTACGGATATGCTTCTCCATGTAGTCATAAATCAAGTCATGATGGTATTACTCACCATGATAATGGTCATTGCGAAGGCCATGCCCACAATGACAGTTTCTGTGAAGGTCCTCCCCACAGTAATGCCAAGAAACGAGATGGTCCTCCCCTCATTGTAGTACATCCCAAAGGCCCTCCCTAGTATGTATGCTATAGAAATTCTCCCTGCATCCAAATATCAAGTCATGATGGTACTCCTCTCCATGATGAAAATCATTGTGAAGGCCCTCCCCGCAATGGACGTTGTTGTGAAGGTCCTCCCCATAGTGACATCGAGCGACAATAGTGCCCTCCCCTTGCTACATCCCACCCTGAAGGTCCTACTAAGGGTATATGTCGTCAATAAAATTCTTGAAATCAGGCTTCAAGATTCAATGATTGTCCTCACCATCGTAGCTCTACATGTGAAGGTCCACCTCACAATAAAAATTCAGACTAGCAAGTAGGTCCTCCCCTCACCAAAATAGATATGAGAAATATCTCCTATGTGGAGGCACTCAAAAAGGAGTCAGACACATCAAGCACTCTGTCTATAATGAGTGATATTATTTCTCTACCAGAGGATGGTCTGGGGCATTTCTCATCTTCAGAGCCACCCCCGCGATATCCAAAAATCAATAAGGAACCCACTAGACTAGTCGCTTGGAACAAAATCATCAAGAAGTAGTCGAGCTGGGCACATCAAGTAGAGGATCTTCCAAAAGAACAACAACATGATATGTTACTTATCAGAAGACAACTAGCTAGGGATAATATACCAATTATGTGTTGGCCTATGACCAATTCTCACTTTGAAATGCCAGGATAAATATTAGGGGAATGGACACATGAAATTTGCCTCAATATATGGACAACTCATCAAAATATGAAGGAAAAATTGTTACCCTACGAAGGGTATGCGGACCATGTCTACACAATAGAAGAGATTTGTCATCTAATAGAATTGGATTCCCTCCCATTCGCAAGGCAACAAAAATTAGAAAGGCGAATGAAGAACCTTGAACTATCTTGACTCCATGCACAAAATAAATTGTGTCGCCTAATTGAAAATGCCTCAGCTGGAGATCACATTTGGGGGTGGGTATAACATGGATCTTTACTGTAGAGACCCGAAGCCTGACGTACATGGACATTACATTACTTTTGCGGAATACTTAGTACATAACAAAAACACACACACAAGGATCGTAATAGTTTAGTGTCTTTGGAAACTCGGAACGTAATCTTCTAATCGGGGTGAAAGATCTTCAACATCTCCCATAAAGATCTTCCCTTTTTTTTTACCTAAAACCTTTCTTTATATCCTGGGGAAAAGAAAACATAAAAGGGTGAGCTCAAATGCTCAGTAAGGGTAAACAAAAGAAAAATCAATCACATCATATTCATAAGAACATAACTTTTGGAAATCTTAACCTGCAAAAGAGAGCAAAATTTCATATCATGGGATAAATCATAGTAGTGAAATGAAATCCCAATAAGCATAACTTAAAACATGAAACTTTGTGGCATACACACATAATCATAGAAAATCATTTCTTGTTAGTCAAGACTCATTGCCAAGACTATCTTAGTGGACAAAGTCCCTTTCTGAATCGAGTAACCCTCATTCCAGTCCTGTTTCACTGAACCGGTATAACCTACCATTTCAGCCATGTCTATCTCATGAGATATAAAATCTTTACCCAATGCATTGGAGGGAGATATAGGTCCCACCCATCTTATAATGAATCCTTTCTTATGTGTGCCACATAATCATAAATCATACATCATCACATAACACATGTAACAAAAATGGGATTCTTGAAACATCATGACATCATAAATCAATTCATATAAGATAAAGGAATTCATAAAAATAATTCCATCACAATATGATCAAATCAATGTAATAATAGGGATAAAAACAGAACCCTTTATTATCTTAGATGGAAAATAATTTTGATAAAACACTTGAACTCCATTCTTGAGGAAAATATCCTTTCTTCTTCAAAAACATTTTTCCTTTCATAACATGTCATACAACTTTAAAATAAAAGAAGTTGATTAAAAATAAACTTGAAAACTTGTAAAGGAATCTTCTTGGAAATAATGTTTTAAAAATCCATTCATGCCGTATAAGTTAAAAAAAACATTCTTCGTACTTTTGTCGGAAAAGTCAAAAAGTACCTCGTACGACAAAAGATTCCTTTCATATTCTTTACTAAAAACTCACCGAAGGGTAAAATTGGATTTAAACTATTATAAGTGAATGGAAACAATATTACATATTGAGGAAACATGGATGTGGATGATAAAATACACCCCAGTAAATACTTACGAATAAACAATCTCGGATAAAAATGAGATTGTGATATTTCCCTTACCTTAGGTCCGACTTGCTTTGTAAGTGTCCGAACCTCCTGTATAATGATTTAAATCATGTTATTGACTTATTACAGAATCATATTCATTGTTATGATATCATATATGGTTCACTTATTACATTATATTACCCGTTCTTTTGTAAATTCCATGTTAAAGAAGCGTTTTGGGTAAAATCGTTTCATTTATCGTAGGTGTTTTGACTTGTTGTTCTTGACATCATTATTACTTATATCATGATTTACTTACTTCCAGAATATAAAATATGATTTGTATATCATATATATTCAGTATATATATATAAATAATATGTAGATAAATAAAATGAAAAACACCGTTCATGGAGACGGTAGTCCGTACGTACGCATGAACGCTGTTTTTCTTTCCTTATTGTCTTGAAATGGAAGTAAGTAGATGACATACATATGTATATATACATAAATCCAGTAGCTTTATAATGTCATATATTTCATTATTATTTCTTATATATACATTATAATCATTCTTAAATGGTTAACATGGAAAATGAATCTCATCACGTCGTGGAGACGGTAGTCCGTACGTACGCACGAGCGATGATATCATTTCTATAAATATTGAATTGAATTGGAGTGTATTATAAAATATATCAGAATCAATATGATGTTGTAATAACTATGTATAGTTAATCTTTACACCATTATACCCATCCATGTAAGGTGGCGGTGGAAAATAGATTACACCACGGCGTGGAGACGGTATTCCGTACGTACGCACGCGCGATGATTTCTTTTTCCGTAGGATGGATAGATGGTGAAATAGGGTTGTTTCATACTTATAATAACATATCAGTATATGAGTGATACTGATGTTATTACTTCATAATGAAAAAACCTAAGAAGAAGAAGTGGAAGAAGAAATAAAGATGAAAGAATTGGTAATGGTAATTACCTCTTCTTCGAAGTGCCTCTTTGAGACCTCTTCTTAGGGCACTAGAATTGGTCTTTGAGGAAGACCAGAACCTCTAGGATGTTTCTAGGGAAGTGGAGAAGGGATTTTGTCAGGGGTTGGCCGAGCTTGAGTGCTCAAATTGGTGTGAGGAGGAGGGGGAGGAGGTGTCCTTTTATAAGGGAGGAGAGGGGCACCTTAGGAATTCGTAAAAATATTAATTTATAATAAATCTAACCCCACTTAAAAACCTCCAAAAATGACTCATATTCGAAGATTAGATGATATAGGGTTGTAATCTCATCAACCAATTAAATTTAGACATGTTTGGATATTATTTTAAACCTTATCAATTAGATTTAACTCTAAGTTAAATAATTTAACTTTTACCGTGTCTTTTTGTTTTCTTTCACTATATGGTTAATAAACTTACTATAACATGCCAAACGAACCCCAAATTGTTTATTATTAATATATATATCCTTATCTAAGTCATTTGGCCGAACCTTAGATTTTTAGGAATAAAATAACAATTAATAATATAATATTTGATTTAAAAACTATTTTGTGTCAATTTTGACACTATTTGATATATGATTTTTGTGAAAGTCATAACAGAATTATATGTTCGAACCAAGTTTATTAAATCAACATTAATATATCATAGTAACCTAGAAAATTAGTGGAATTCATAAAAAATCTCAAATTACATTTATTTTGGTGTTTATAACATCAATTATGTCAATATTTCATTAATAAGATAATTACTGCATCATCATTGTGTCATAAATAAATTAAATTATTTGATGTCCAAAAATTACAAATAAAATACCATCATGTAGGAAATCTTTTTATCTTTCTAATGAATATTTACAATCGAATTTATCTTATGTATAACCCCATATTAAAAATTATTTACTTATTAAACTTTGATTTTAACTATTTTAACCCTTCTTTAAATAAATTAATAATAAATGTCCTAATCTAATCCAAGTGGGCCTAAATGGTCATATTTTATTTCTAAGTTTGTTTTTGGTCGAATTACACTTGTACAATAGAATTAGGACATGTGTTAGGGTAATATTAATATCATATTTACCCTTAGTTACCCTATTTACTATTAACCGCGGTAAAAAAAGTAAAAAGTTACTATTCACCAAAAAATTATTTTCATCACATTGAACCACATTTTAGTCCTTGATATTAACCGTGTCTCTCGGATTTTCGAAATTCCATTCACAGAAGCGGTAAAATTAAGTTTTATGCAAAATTCTGTTTTTAACCTACCACTTAGTGGTTTCACTATTCATCAAAAATTGAATGTTTTCAGAAAAATGCCAAAATTTCATCCTAAGCTATATTTCATATTCCGAATTCAAAAATGAAGTCTATTTTACCAAATTCATAACATAGAAGTTGCATTAATTAATTTTATAATTAAATCCCGCAAATAGCGTGTTTTTTAAGAAACAAAATCTATCAAAAGATTGACACTTGATTATGTCTGGTTTAAATGTGAAATTACAACCAATGACCAACATTGTATTAAATTGTAAAAATATATTCTAAATATACTTTAAAACCACTCAAATTAATAATTTATCACTATTAATTATTTCGATTAAAAAAGTTGTTTTTAATTATAATTTAGTAATTTTCACTATTCATTAGAATATGAAAGTTATCCGAAAAGTACCAAAATTTCACCTTAGGATAAATTCGATACTCCGAATCCAAAAATGAAATCCATTTTGAAAAATAAAATTTACAAAATTTCAAAAAGTGTGTTATTACTATTCATAACGGCTAGTTTTAATAGCATATCGCTGTTTAGTGAAACTCGTTATTGCGTACTACACACACTATCGAGGAAGGTTGCGATTGCGTGTAATGCAAGGCAAGTCAAGGATGCGTGTTGTGCAAGATCCTTTTGGTGTAGCGTACAACACAAGACATTAATAAAATTAAAAAGAATATTTTTCATAAAATCTTGGGCTGTTACATTCTACCCCCCTTAAAATGAATTTCACCCTCGAAATTCGTCGGGGTTATAAATGGTTTTCTATTCGAAAGTTTCCCACATCGTAAAAAGGAATACCAAAACTTGGATTTAAAAACTAAAGTATGAAATGTAACGATTACCCAAATAAACTAATTGTTGGGTTTCCACATAGGTAAAAATATGGATATGGAAGAAAAATCTAACCATCATGTTCTGATGGAGAGTGGTAGAGAACATGGCTATGGAAAAGCCAAAAATCACAAATCCATAAATTTGTGATGATATAAGGTACCATCTGATTCCTCAGGTATAAGATCACTAGGACAACATTTTTGGTTTTCAAGATCATTTCCCTAAAGTTGAAAATTTGAATTAGAATAAATACTTACTTTATTTTGGTACAATCTCACTGTTGTTCGTGCCTTGAACAATTTCCACTTCATCTCTTAAATAAATGAAGTTGAATTTGTTATTCGTGAAGTGTTAGCAGATAATGTGATAAAATGACGGGTCATTCCATCTGTCTCAAACAAAAGGTTAGCAAAAATTATATACATAAGTCGATCTATAGTGAGATTAATCATATATGGTTCCTAAAATGGGCTTATACTTCATATATCATACTGCTTAATATAATAACACTAGTTTCTACTAAACAGGGACTTCCTGTAGGTCAGTGGTAGGCGATAAAGGCCAGTCGCACTTCGGTTGTGGGTTCGATTCCTACAGCCTTGTCCGAAGCGATGGGCTGTCGCCCGTCCTGCAGGTTGTCCTTTTTCCAAAACTATATTACTATAACATCCCATCAATAATATCGAAAAAAAAAAATTTCTATCCTTAAACAATACTAACTTACGTCCAACATAATCTAGTCTAATCTTTAGGCTTATACATAATACTGTAGTCCACTCTCATAACATAGTGAAAACGATTACCAGAGATTTAACACCATCGTCGATCCCCATAAGATATGTCTTGTTGGTCACATTCTAAACATTCAAAGTCCTTAATCATGTATTCTCTTGAATACCTTAGTGAAAACATGAATGCAGTTTAAAGTTAACACTTTCCACATACCAAAATCCTCAAAATTCTATATACTCAAACCATGATATCACTTAGTCCTTATATCAATCATGAGCTCATGAATACTGTTAAACATTTCATTTTCTTATTTTCCCTTCATTATGCGCATATCATCTTATTTCCAAAAATATCTCAATCACTTTGAATACCACATTAAACCAATACATAAATATTCCAATACTCCATGATACAACATTATTTTGGAATCCCATTACATAAACACTTAATCATTCCACCACATCGTTATCATATTCAACATTGCCAATAGTGATCGCATGTGATTTCCCTTTGTCCTTTGCCTTCAGTGGTTGCTCATGTTGATCATCACTAACCCTTGGATTAGGGCAATTATTAGCATAATGCCCCATTTCCTTGCACTTGAAGCATTGAAGTGTTGGTGGTGCGTTCTCTGCAGTGTTTGATTTATTCACATCATTAGAAACCCTTTTTCTATTACTTCGACACTCAGCTGCTCGATGACCTTCTTTTCCACACTTAAAACATTTTCTAGTCCCTTTAAGACAATCTCCACCATGCTTCTTTCCACACTTTGTGCATAAGGAAACATTCATCTTCTTTTCACCATTATTCTGAGATTTCTCCGTGAACTCCATCTTTCGTTTCTTGTCAAAACCATGAGATGGATATGTAACACCAACTTCCATTTCTACCTTGATAGCACAACGCACAATTTCTTCATAGCTACTGATGTCTCTTATAGCTAATGCCCTTCGAAGACTTGGTTTTAAGCCACTGAAAAATCGATCAACTTTACTTTCAGGTTGGATGATAATGCCAGATGCATACCTTGCAAGTCTTGTAAAATTCGCTTCGTATATACCAACAGATTCATCATCCTTCTGTTTCAGCTCAAGAAACTCCTTTTCCATCTTTGTTCGAAGAATACGAGGGAAGTACTTACTGAAAAACAAGTTCTTGAACTCGTCCCATTCCATGGACTCAATTTCATCTCTTGGCCTCGTATTCTTGATAAGATTCCACCATTGATCAGCTTCACCTTCCAAACGATATACTGCTAAGATGACTTTATCATGTTCAGAACATTGAAGAACTGAAAATATCTTTTCAGTAGTACTAATCCATTGTTCAGCAACTAATGGATCAGTAGACCCACTGAAAGAAGGCGGACGCTGCCTCATGAAGGATTCAACGGAATGTTGCTCCTTCCTTTGCTCGTTTGGAAGTCCTGCATGATTCATATCTTGAGAAAGTTGTGTGAGCATGGCTACAAGATTTTGCATTCCAGATCCCATATCGTTTGGTTGCTCAGGGGGACAATCATTGTATTGTCCATTGCATTGATCAACACGGTTCCTTCGGGTTCCAGCCATCGTCTAAAACCCCAAAAGAATAGTGTGAGAGGCAAAAATAATGCTAGGGAAAACAACATAATAAAGGGGTAGTACCCTCAATATCTAACATCTTAGGTTAAATTCTAAGATCGTTAGCGCAATTCTAGGACTATAACCTATACGTATACTTAACCTTAGAGACATCCCTAGACATACCTTAGAAATATCTCTAGGGATCTCACTAACGTTTTCGCATCCTAGTTTCCAAAGGTTGACTAAACCTTTCCTCTGATACCAACTGTAGAGACCCGAAGCCTGACGTACATGGACATTACATTACTTTTGCGGAATACTTAGTACATAACAAAAACACACACACAAGGATCGTAATAGTTTAGTGTCTTTGGAAACTCGGAACGTAATCTTCTAATCGTGGTGAAAGATCTTCAACATCTCCCATAAAGATCTTCCCTTTTTTTTACCTAAAACCTTTCTTTATATCCTGGGGAAAAGAAAACATAAAAGGGTGAGCTCAAATGCTCAGTAAGGGTAAACAAAAGAAAAATCAATCACATCATATTCATAAGAACATAACTTTTGGAAATCTTAACCTGCAAAAGAGAGCATAATTTCATATCATGGGATAAATCATAGTAGTGAAATGAAATCCCAATAAGCATAACTTAAAACATGAAACTTTGTGGCATACACACATAATCATAGAAAATCATTTCTTGTTAGTCAAGACTCATTGCCAAGACTATCTTAGTGGACAAAGTCCCTTTCTGAATCGAGTAACCCTCGTTCCAGTCCTGTTTCACTGAACCGGTATAACCTACCATTTCAGCCATGTCTATCTCATGAGATATAAAATCTTTACCCAATGCATTGGAGGGAGATATAGGTCCCACCCATCTTATAATGAATCCTTTCTTATGTGTGCCACATAATCATAAATCATACATCATCACATAACACATGTAACAAAAATGGGATTCTTGAAACATCATGACATCATAAATCAATTCATATAAGATAAAGGAATTCATAAAAATAATTCCATCACAATATGATCAAATCAATGTAATAATAGGGATAAAAACAGAACCCTTTATTATCTTAGATGGAAAATAATTTTGATAAAACACTTGAACTCCATTCTTGAGGAAAATATCCTTTCTTCTTCAAAAACATTTTTCCTTTCATAACATGTCATACAACTTTAAAATAAAAGAAGTTGATTAAAAATAAACTTGAAAACTTGTAAAGGAAGCTTCTTGGAAATAATGTTTTAAAAATCCATTCATGCCGTATAAGTTAAAAAAAACATTCTTCGTACTTTTGTCGGAAAAGTCAAAAAGTACCTCGTACGACAAAAGATTCCTTTCATATTCTTTACTAAAAACTCACCGAAGGGTAAAATTGGATTTAAACTATTATAAGTGAATGGAAACAATATTACATATTGAGGAAACATGGATGTGGATGATAAAATACACCCCAGTAAATACTTACGAATAAACAATCTCGGATAAAAATGAGATTGTGATATTTCCCTTACCTTAGGTCCGACTTGCTTTGTAAGTGTCCGAACCTCCTGTATAATGATTTAAATCATGTTATTGACTTATTACAGAATCATATTCATTGTTATGATATCATATATGGTTCACTTATTACATTATATTACCCGTTCTTTTGTAAATTCCATGTTAAAGAAGCGTTTTGGGTAAAATCGTTTCATTTATCGTAGGTGTTTTGACTTGTTGTTCTTGACATCATTATTACTTATATCATGATTTACTTACTTCCAGAATATAAAATATGATTTTTATATCATATATATTCAGTATATATATATAAATAATATGTAGATAAATAAAATGAAAAACACCGTTCATGGAGACGGTAGTCCGTACGTACGCATGAACGCTGTTTTTCTTTCCTTATTGTCTTGAAATGGAAGTAAGTAGATGACATACATATGTATATATACATAAATCCAGTAGCTTTATAATGTCATATATTTCATTATTATTTCTTATATATACATTATAATCATTCTTAAATGGTTAACATGGAAAATGAATCTCATCACGTCGTGGAGACGGTAGTCCGTACGTACGCACGAGCGATGATATCATTTCTATAAATATTGAATTGAATTGGAGTGGATTATAAAATATATCAGAATCAATATGATGTTGTAATAACTATGTATAGTTATTCTTTACACCATTATACCCATCCATGTAAGGTGGCGGTGGAAAATAGATTACACCACGGCGTGGAGACGGTATTCCGTACGTACGCACGCGCGATGATTTCTTTTTCCGTAGGATGGATAGATGGTGAAATAGGGTTGTTTCATACTTATAATAACATATCAGTATATGAGTGATACTGATGTTATTACTTCATAATGAAACAACCTAAGAAGAAGAAGTGGAAGAAGAAATAAAGATGAAAGAATTGGTAATGGTAATTACCTCTTCTTCGAAGTGCCTCTTTGAGACCTCCTCTTAGGGCACTAGAATTGGTATTTGAGGAAGACCAGAACCTCTAGGATGTTTCTAGGGAAGTGGAGAAGGGATTTTGTCAGGGGTTGGCCGAGCTTGAGTGCTCAAATTGGTGTGAGGAGGAGGGGGAGGAGGTGTCCTTTTATAAGGGAGGAGAGGGGCACCTTAGGAATTCTTAAAAATATTAATTTATAATAAATCTAACCCCACTTAAAAACCTCCAAAAATGACTCATATTCGAATATTAGATGAGATAGGGTTGTAATATCATCAACCAATTAAATTTAGACATGTTTGGATATTATTTTAAACCTTATCAATTAGATTTAACTCTAAGTTAAATAATTTAACTTTTACCGTGTCTTTTTGTTTTCTTTCACTATATGGTTAATAAACTTACTATAACATGCCAAACGAACCCCAAATTGTTTATTATTAATATATATATCCTTATCTAAGTCATTTGGCCGAACCTTAGATTTTTAGGAATAAAATAACAATTAATAATATAATATTTGATTTAAAAATTATTTTGTGTCAATTTTGACACTATTTGATATATGATTTTTGTGAAAGTCATAACAGAATTATATGTTCGAACCAAGTTTATTAAATCAACATTAATATATCATAGTAACCTAGAAAATTAGTGGAATTCATAAAAAATCTCAAATTACATTTATTTTGGTGTTTATAACATCAATTATGTCAATATTTCATTAATAAGATAATTACTACATCATCGTTGTGTCATAAATAAATTAAATTATTTGATGTCTAAAAATTACAAATAAACTACCATCATGTAGGAAATCTTTTTAGCTTTCTAATGAATATTTACAATCGAATTTATCTTATGTATAACCCCATATTAAAAATTATTTACTTATTAAACTTTGATTTTAACTATTTTAACCCTTCTTTAAATAAATTAATAATAAATGTCCTAATCTAATCCAAGTGGGCCTAAATGGTCATATTTTATTTCTAAGTTTGTTTTTGGTCGAATTACACTTGTCCAATAGAATTAGGACATGTGTTAGGGTAATATTAATATCATATTTACCCTTAGTTACCCTATTTACTATTAACCGCGGTAAAAAAAGTAAAAAGTTACTATTCACCAAAAAATTATTTTCATCTCATTGAACCACATTTTAGTCCTTGATATTAACCGTGTCTCTCGGATTTTCGAAATTCCATTCACAGAAGCGGTAAAATTAAGTTTTATGCAAAATTCCGTTTTTAACCTACCACTTAGTGGTTTCACTATTCATCAAAAATTGAAAGTTTTCAGAAAAATGCCAAAATTTCATCCTAAGCTATATTTCATATTCCGAATTCAAAAATGAAGTCTATTTTACCAAATTCATAACATAGAAGTTGCATTAATTAATTTTATAATTAAATCCCGCAAATAGCGCGTTTTTTAAGAAACAAAATCTATCAAAAGATTGACACTTGATTATGTCTGGTTTAAATGTGAAATTACAACCAATGACCAACATTGTATTAAATTGTAAAAATATATTCTAAACATACTTTAAAACCTCTCAAATTAATAATTTATCACTATTAATTATTTCGATTAAAAAAGTTGTTTTTAATTATAATTTAGTAATTTTCACTATTCATTAGAATATGAAAGTTATCCGAAAAGTACCAAAATTTCACCTTAGGATAAATTCGATACTCCGAATCCAAAAATGAAATCCATTTTGAAAAATAAAATTTACAAAATTTCAAAAAGTGTGTTATTACTATTCATAACGGCTAGTTTTAATAGCATATCGCTGTTTAGTGAAACTCGTTATTGCGTACTACACACACTATCGAGGAAGGTTGCGATTGCGTGTAATGCAAGGCAAGTCAAGGATGCGTGTTGTGCAAGATCCTTTTGGTGTAGCGTACAACACAAGACATTAATAAAATTAAAAAGAATATTTTTCATAAAATCTTGGGCTGTTACATTTACAATTCACCCCATGCCCCGTCTAGCAGGGCCCAATGGGAATGACATCCTGCAATTCCATCATCGAGAGGAAACAATCAAATGAAACCCCTACTCAAGAATGGTGGGATACTCAACAAAAACTGTCCTGGAGTAAGTCTCAAAAGCGTCAGGGCTGAAGAGATCAAGCCATCAAAAAACTTATAAGTCAGGAGACGAGGAACATCCTGAATGCTTCCCACTTAAGGGAATCCCACCAGCAAGTAGTGCTCATATCTTCAAAAGACCATAGGCCATGTGCAGGTCCAATTCAACACTCGGCTTACACCCATGCGGGAGTACGTGAAATTGAAATAGTAGAAATAGCGGTGGCTACTACCATGATACGGGATCAACCCTAGACCATAGGGTTTGTGGAATATTTAAATCAAAATTCCCCAATAAGACCAACCAATCCAGGTCGTAGCACATCGAAAGGATAACGGGAACAACCCCATCCCACAGGGCTGGGGTCATTTTTACCTCAAATCCTCACACATCGGACGTCTATCTTCCCCCGTCCAAGAAGAATGATGGACAGAGGAGTTACCCATCCCACCCCTTCTTGTGGTTCACACTCTCCAAGACAATGGAACGTTACGTGGTTAGAGCAGGGCTCCCTTCAGGTCAATATTCTTTATGAATCCTGAAAAATGCTTCCAAATGGAAGGGGAAAGTCCAATAAAGGGCACAAGAATCCTTCCTACCATTTGGTACCGAGTACACCACCCTCAATGTGGTATGACTCAATGAACGTGGTAAGTGTCAATCCCACGGATCTCACAGGAAGTGATGTAAGGGGAGAAGATTCCAAGGAAGATGGTTCCCTCCCAAAGGAACTCCTCTCCGATCTTGATGGTGTGCATACCTTGAACCAGAGGGTGGTTATTAATCTGGGTGCCACCTCGTTCAATCCAACATTACCTCCCCCGAAAAACTCCAACAAAGAAATAAAATAAATCTAAGGTCTTCTATGACTATCCTTGTTATCCCCATGAGAGTGTGTCCCTAAACATTGAGGAATGGGATTCCAAGAAAGAGTAATAATTGAAAGAGCTCATATGAATTAACACTGAGCAACATTGAGGGATTTATCTCACGGGATGTGTTCCCTCTGTGGAATGTTTGCAGGTGCTCCCTGAAGAGGTGCCCATACCACATGCACTCATTCCAGTGAATGAAGCAAAGTTTGGAGGTCCACTCAACCTGACCCTATAAGGATATCAAGACATCCCCCCATTGGGAAGAGAGTTGTGATATACCCAGGTAAACCCAGAAATGATTCTATCAGCTGGGTATCCACCCCAAATTCCAGTTTCACCGGCACACCAATCTTGGCACCTACCACACCAGCTCAATCTCAAGCCCGAAAGGATATGAATAAAGGGTTATTTAACATTTTCAAGTAGCTAATATCCCAACTAAAAGCCATGGAATGGTGGAGTGTTTCGATACAACCCGATCATAAATCCTACCCTGAGTGGGTGAGCAATGTCCTGCCACCACCAAACATCAGGAACCCAGTATTCCCAGTATTCAATTGCTCGGGGGACCTATAACTGAATTTAATACACTATGCCTCTTACTGTGACCCCGTGATGGGCACTATAGAGCAGAAAGAATCCATAAATCTTAGGCGTTTCATAAAAACCCTATAGGGCTTAGCTTTCATATGGTATACTTGGATGCCAACTGATTCAATTACGGGTTGGGAGGGACTTCGGCGAGAGTTTCTCTTCCAGTTCAGTTGGACACTGCCCAAGACAATGGTCAGTGATCTCATGAAATGCAAGCATTGAGAGAATGAGAGAGTCTTAGAATTCATTTCCAAATGGAAAGTCCTAACATATTCCCTGAAGTAGTCGCTCCCCCAGGATGAGATGCTCACCATGTCCATCGATAACCTTCAGGATGAATTGAAAATGCTGTGAATCCTAGTGAAGTACACCAGTTACTTTAGAGACCTCTCTACCATTTCCCAAAGGATAGAAGACTCCATGAAAAGGACTAACTATATGACTCAAATGGCCCTATCATCCCCTAGAAAAAGAACAAGAAAATTTTAAGCGGCTTCTGTCATGCTTAAGCCACACCAACACCAGTCCCAGTTGTGAGGCCCCCACTGAACAATGCCGTACAACATGGATGCCAACAATCACCCCCACCTCAGAAAGATAAGTGAAAGAGTGCTAAAATAAATCAGTTATAAGAACAAAGAAATAGATTTTATTCGTTCTAAGATGACCAGGTCTGTGGCTCTTTCATATTCTCCATGAATTATAATCTGCTCCTGCTGCCAGAGCCAAAGAAAGATGATGAAATAAGTCTTAAAGGCTGTCCAAATTATTGTCTGTATCACCGGATACTAGGAAACACCATCCTTGAATGATTTGTTTTCAAAAAAATTTTGAAAAAGATTGTGGATTCTGGGAAATTCATGTTGGGCCCACCACCGGCATAGGTGACGTATGTTTCCACCTCCAACTTAAGAGGGGAAGAAGAGTGGAAACAGTAATCGGTAAGAAGAAGAAAAATTTTGACAACCGGATGACCCAAAAGGCTATAAACCAAGTCCATCACATCATCCAAGAACAATTGAAACAACCTACTATGCCCCTGGAAGCTCCTAATATAGCATATCCATCCTCCTCAACCCCGCGGTCCACTAAAGTCTAGAAGGGAAGAGAGAAAGAGCAAGAAGATGATATGGTACCAATGTCAGAGTTAGAATTGACACTTTCATGCTTCATTACAACAGACTTAGAAAAACGGGCACCGCCCCACTAAACGGTACAATGAGAACTGCCCCGCCAAATGGTACCATCAGAAGAAGGTAGTCCAAAAGTAATAGTATTAGTTCATGAATTGATCTTCGGCTCCATTAATGTCATTCACTTGATAGACCCCTTCACTAATGAATACTATGGCCATGAACTCTAATTCCATGAAACCAACTAGAGAGATAGAGGAAGAGGCTGCAGAGGCCATAGGTTTCCTAGAAGTCATGATCGAGGTTAGAGTCTAATTCCAAGCCATGCCACAAGTCAACCTGTTAACATCACAAAAACCCATGGAAGGACCCTCTGGAAGACGCAACAAGAATGGGAATGCTCCTGCACCCCCACCGAAGGAAACCCAAGCCCATTATCCTTAGAGTATCCATCAGGGGAAGAACATGTGTCGAACCATCCAAGGTGTACAAGAAGTCTAGTATGGACAAACATTAAAAGGACTGCAGCACCACCGGCTCCTGCTTCATAGATTGAATCATATATTTTCCAAGCTCAACATCCTAGAGTTTCTATGAAAGGGAAACCTCGAGCCAGGAAGTGCCGACATTTAGATCCAAAGTATGAAATTTTAATGCATTTGGATTCAGTACTAGAAAATATGTCAATCCTGGATAGGTTGAGTTTGTCCACATATCATAGGGAGGCACTCATTGAAGCCTTCATAAGTCCCCAAGAGATCGAGGATGAGGTAGCAGAGGCTGAAGCTTGCTGAGTGGAGACCAGTCCCAAATAATGTCATGTCATCATCTCCTTCACATACAGGTATTAGGACACCATCATGCAAGGGCACATCAACCACTTATATGTGTCCGAAAATTTAAATAGAATTTATGTTCAGAGTATTTTCATCAACAATGCCTCTAGAGTTAACCTCCCCCTACTAAGATGGATTTTTCGACTAGGATATGATGAAGAAATCTTGACACCCTGCACTACAACTATGTTGGGATATGGAAAAAGAGAGGAGAAGTTATTGGGAAGAATCAATCCTAAAACATGGCTCAGATATCACATATCCGATTCTAAGTTCTTGGTTGTGCGATAATTTATGGACCTCAATGTTTTGTTGGGGAGTCCTTGGCTACATCAGCATACTGCAATTCTATCCACATACCACCAGTGCATCAAACATTTCACTAATGAGAAAAATGAGATGTTTCATGCCAATAAATCCTTGTTTGAGTCCTATGAGTCGCATTACATCAATGTGTGGTTCTATGATTCGGGAGAAAACAATATTTCATCTGACGACGTTGATTGGATCAGTGCCCCGAATGTATTGGAAATGGCTTCTACCGACCCTTTCCAGCAGATTTGGGAGAGTTACGTACTACCCATCAACCAAGTTGAATGCGTAAGTACAAGCCCAAATAATGACTCAATTGTCTACATTGTCTCTGCTACAACCACCAAGTCCAAAGACATAGAAGTACAGGCTGACTCCCATGTTATCTAGAAAATCCCTATTGAAGATGCTCTCGACCCATCCTAGGGGAATCAAACTGACCTTGACTCACACACTATGGAAAAAGAAGATTTATTTCCTGATATTGGAGAAGTTATCTCAAAAATCTTTACTCCATCATAAGGGGAAGATGATCAAGATGAAGAAGAAGAAGAAGAAGAGGAATAAGAACTCAATGATGCCCATCCTAAATTTGAAGAATGAATTTCCACCACCATCAATGAACTCAGGGAGGTAAATCTGGGCACTAAAAATGACACATGACCCACTTTATTCAGTGTGTCCATGAGTGTTGAGGAACATGAGGCATACACCTTCTTCCTAAAGAAGAATCAAGATGTGTTTTCCTGAAATTACATTGAAATTCATGGCCTCAATCCTAAAGTTTCTACCCATCATTTGGCCTTACCAGAAGATCACAGGGTCTATAAATAGGCCGCTAGAAGGACCCACCTGATGCATAATTCAAAAATAGAGCCTGAGGTTGGCAAGCTGGTGAAGGGAAACTTCATGTGATGTGTCCAATATCTGATCTATCTCACCAACATATTCCATGTAAAAAAAGAATGGAAAATCATAATCTGGATCTACTTTAGAGACCTTAATCATCATTTCCCAAAAGATGACCTCACAGTCCCGATCATAGAATTTTTGATCGATACAAGAGCCAAATATGAAGATCTCTCCTTCATGGATGGAGATTCTAGATACAATCATATATTTATGGACCGAGGAGAAGAATAATCTACCTCTTTTAGGCCCCCTCAGGGATTGTTCTATTATAAAGTGATGCCCTTGGATCTATACAATGTTGGAACCACATATCAGCATGCCAAGAATCGCATTTTCAAGGCCTTTTTGGGAAAATTTGTCGAGTGTTTTGTCGATGACCTGTTGGATAGGTCACGACAACATTAGAACCACCTAGATTACCTAGAAACTATCTTATAAAAATTTATATATCACAGTTTAAAGATTAATCCTTTGAAATGTGCCTTTGGAATTACCTCAGGAAAATTTATCAGTTTCATTGTACACCATCATTGCATAGAATTCGACCCCAAGAAGATGAAATCCATTCATGGAATGACCCCAACTCACAACCTAACCGAGTTGAGAGGTATACAAGGGAACCTTGTATACATTTGGAACTTCATAGCCAACCTCGCAGGTAAATGTTTACTATTCACCAAGCTCAAGAAGAAAAAAGTTATGTTTGAATAGGATAAATATTGTCAAGAAACATTTGACAACCTCAAAAGACATCTCCTAATCCCATCAGAGATCATGTTTCCAGTTGAGGGGATACTGCTCATTTTATATGTAACTACCCTGGAATAGTCATTAGAATCCTTCCTCAAGTAGAATAATGATGTCGGCAGTGTGAACAACATATACTCCCTCAACTGGACAATGATTGATGTTGAAACTCTATATTTGAAAATCAAAAAAATTGTATAGCCCTAATCTTAATAGTTCAGAAGATCAGGCATTCCTTGTAGAACCATGAGGTCCACCTAGTCTCCCACTACAACCCACATAAGTATATCCTCAAACATCCCATGCCAAATCGGTGCCAATCATGACAGGTAGTCATCCTACAATAGTTTGACATACTGCACATTCCCTAGAAGACCATAATTCCCCAGACATTAGAAGACTTCCTGTGTGAGCACCCCTCAGAAGAAACAACACCATTGGATACCGAAATTATATTTGAAAAAGTTTTTCTGCCCTTGGGAACCCCCACATGTGGGAAATGTACCTTGATTTTCATTCTCGAAACCCGACAGGAAAAAAATGGAGGATCCTACGATCAACAAAGTGGGGTTGGGAGACATACTTGTATCTCCAGAAAGGGCCATATTTCCTTACTAATTCTTGATTTTGGAAGGGTGTACGAACAATGAAGCAAAGTTCCTAGCCCTCATTGTAGGCCTGGAGTTGGAAATCGAGGTGCAAGACAAACACCTAAAAATAAAGGATGATTCAGAGTTAGTCATCAAATAGGTCAATGGTGACTATGCTATCAAGACTGAATTATTCTTTCCCTTAATGAGCCATTTTTAAAAAATGATGGAAGGGTTACCATTAGAACCAATGTTGACTCTTGTCCCCTTGTCACAGAATTCTCAAGACGATGCTTTGGATAATGCAGCAATAGCCTTGGCTGATCCCAATCGGGATGTAACATTCATTAGCATTGCTCACCGTTGGATGGTCTTTCCATTCATTCAGAGAAGTATGGAGGAAATCGATGAATTTAGCCCCATTACTGAGCCTTATGGTCATACAACTGGTTAGATGAAACCTGTCACCAATTTCCTTCGAAATAGTGAACTCCCACCAGGTAGGGCTGAAAGGGAGCAGGTCCGGAGGAAGGCTGTCAATTTTACCCTATACAATGGACTGAACCAAGAAAAGTTCATCTACAAACGAGGCCTTGAAAAATTCCTTCTCATGTGCATTTATGGTGAATATACTTCTTACTTCATGAAATAAGTGCACGTTGGAGCTTATAGAGCACACTAGTCAGCAACCATCCTCTCTCACCAAATCTGAAGGCTTAGGTATTACTAGCCCACCATAATACAGGATTGCACCATATTCACAAAAAAATTCCATTCCTACCATGTTCATGATAATTTTATACACCACCCCCCATAGTTGCTTCATGTGGTTAAATACTCTAGTCCATTATTCGCCTGGGGTATGGATGTTGTGGGTTCGTATCCCCCCTCTATAGCTATACTATTAAAGTTCATACTCACAGAAACCGACTACTTTTTTAAATGGGCTGAAGGCATGACCCATAAGGATGTCAGGGAGAACAACATTGTCATATTTTTTAAGGACAATATCATTACTAGATTTGGTGTCCCTCATACAATACTGACAGACAACAGCCCCAACTTCTTCTCTGCTGAGCTAGATAAGTTGTACTAGGAATACGGAATCAAGGCCAAATGGTCGTCCAGATACCGTGCGGAGGCCAATGGGAAGATATAAGATTTAAATAATACTTTGTCCAATATACTTCAAAAGATGGTCGACATGGATAATAAATCATGTCCAGACAATCTCCTTCATGCTTTGTGGGATTAATGGACCATGACCCGCACTACCACTCTAGAGACCCCATACTCACTAGTATACGATGTAGAGGCGGTGTTACCCCTATAAATCCAAGTTTCTTCACTTTTTGTGTCCATTTTAAATCTAATTTCAACAAAAGAGCAATCCCAAAGATGGTTTGACGAATTGATGTAGTTAGATGAATTAATGTTGCACACTCTGCACCATTTGGAAATATACCAAAACTGGGTTGCACAAGCCTTCAACAAAAAGTTTCTCCTTAGATATTTTCTCAAAGGAGAAATGGAATTAGTTCTCATAACCTTGATTATACTGGGTAATAATCCCTTGAAACTTGAAGAAAAGTGGGAAGTTCCATGTGTCATAGATCGGGTCTATTCCAATGGAGTGTACGCCCTGGCATGCATGGATGGAAAGCTCATCACAGCTCCCAAAAATGCGATGTTATTGAAGAAATATTTCGCATAAAAATTCCCCAATGATAAAGTCCCATATCTACGATGTTAAACTAAAAGTAATAAAAAATGACACAATTTAATGGTCCTAACTCTAAGACATTAAACTATGAGTTAAAAATATCCCTATAGTCCAAACTATACGACCCTAAACTATGAGTCATAAACGATTCCCCCATGATAAAGTCTAAACTCTAATTCCTTAAACTATGAGGTAAAAAAATGATCTCGTATCATGGTCCAAATGCTACGACCCTAAAATATGAGTCCTAAAAATTACCTCCCATATCATAAGTCCAAGATCTAAGATGTTAAACTATGAGTCATAAAAAAATTCCCCAATGTCATGGTCCAAACTCTAAAACCATAAACTATGAATTAAAAATGTCCCTATAGTTCAAACTCAACGACCCTAAACCATGAGTCATAAAAGATTCCCCCATGATAAAGTCCAAGATCTTCTACGTGAAGATGTGAGTCATAAAAAAAATCCCCAATGTCGTGGTCCAAACTCTAAGACCATAAACTAAGAGTGAAAATTGTCCCTATAGTCCAAACTCTATGACCCTAAACTATGATTCATAAAGGATGCCCCAATGATAAGGTCCAAACACTAAGACCTTAAAAAATGTGGTAAAAATGATCCTATATCATGGTCCAAACTCTACGACCATAAATGATGAGTCCTAAAATTCCCACTAATATCATAAGTCCAAGCTCTACGACCCTAAAATATGTGTAAAAATTTGACCCAATGTCAAGGTCCAAACTCTACGACATTAAACTATGAGTCATCATCCTTTCCACATGACATTAAACTATAATGAACATCTTCTCTCCAGAAGATGTTAAACTACATATCATAAAACATTCTAATTGCATGACACTAAACTGCAACACTTCTCAAAGAACTACGTACGACTTGATTCCTTCCCTAGAAGGATACGTAGTGATGCCTCGATCTTCGATCCTGGACCAGCCCCCATAAATAAAGAAATGCCTCCATCACGCCTCCTATCTACCCATATTCGTAATGGAGACCCTTATCACACCTTGTTTCTCACACCGAGTACAACTCCCATGAGAATAAGAATGGTGATAGAGATTCTCCTATGAAGGTCAAGTATGGGGTAACACAACAGACCCGACAACCGTGGTGGGTAGAATGAAAATGCACCTACCATTTGGACCAAGCCAAACCAGTACGGGGCACACACAGAACTGCATACGACTTGATTCCTGCACTAGTAGGATACATAGCGACACATAAATCTTTAATCCTAGCCTTTCCCCACTAAGAAATAAAATGGAAAGGCCCCCATCATATTCTCTATCACCTAACACTTGAAAAGGAGTCTCTATAACCACTACTTGTTTCTCACATCGATTATAACTCACGTGAGCCTAGGACCAGTTGTATGGAATATCTTATGAATGTAAACCATAGAGTATGCTAGGACTAGTACCCATATCATGTAAAACCAAAATTCCATCAAGTTTCCCTAACACATCGAACATAAGTTTGTAGGGAACATCCTGAACTAAATACGGCTTGATTCCTGCCCTCACAGGACACGTAGTGACGCCTCGATCTTTGATCATGGCCCAGCCACCGGAAAAAAACACCCATTTCCCCCATGTGGGGTTCATACCTATGTAGAAGCTCCTAGAAGGTCACAGTTAATCATGGTATAGGTATTCTCACATTCCCAGGCATACCTTACTAGTTTTTCATACTCCATACCTTGGGATAACATGGATCCTCACAATCATCCAAGGCCATATGGGATGGAAGGTCAGTGTACTATGGACACCTTTGCTTGAATATATGTATCATGCCCTATTGGCTCTTCATACGTTGCCCAAAAAAATGGCCATAAATCAAAGGAATGTTCGTCCCCTGGAGAGTCCTCTCCTACCTCGGTATGCCCAATGGATTTCAAGCCCCATGTCATCCCTCCAGATTCAAGTCACCCCTTAGACTATGGTTTACACCTTCTATCATCACTCACATATAAGGAATGTCAGAACACCTAGACTGTGATTAACATGTACCATTTTAATACCTCTATAAGGCCAAAATCATCCTCACCACACGATGTTAAACTGCAAGGCCAAAATCGTCCTCACTACATGACATTAAACTACAAGGACAAAATCATCCTCACCGTACAACGTTAAACCGCAAGGCCAAAATAATCCTCACTACACAATGTTAAACTTCAAGGCAAAAATCGTCCTCACCGAATGACCTTAAGTTGTAAGGCCAAAATCGTCCTCACCACATGATGTTAAACTACAAGGCCAGAATTGTCCTCACTGCATAACGTTAAACTACAAGACCAAAATCATCCTCACTGCACGAAGTTAAACTGCAAGGCCAAAATCATCCTCACCACATGACGTTAAACTATAAGGCCAAAATATTACTCACCGCACGATGTTAAACTGCATGTCCAAAATCGTCCTCATTGCATGACATTAAACTAAATGGCCAAAATATTCCTCACTGCACGACATTAAACTGCAAGGCCAAAATCATTCTTGTCACATGATGATAATCTGTGAGGCAATGGATTTAGCTTAAAAGTTCCCCCTAATGTTGATTTCACTATTCTTAGACAATGATATGAATCTCTTGTGATCCCTTGTTTCTCCCATTGAGCATAGCTCACGTGATCTTATGGATATTAGTAAGAGATCCACTATGACATTATATAAAAATGGCTGAGGAATTTTTTCCTAGAATCATGACCCTAAAAGGAATTTCATGGTTTCATCCCCTAATAGAAATCATGTTTCCTAACCATGTGATGGAAAATGACCAGGTCTCCCAAAGATAGAACAAATACCACACCATGCGTACGGGATAGATCTGCATAATGGACATCATTCCTTGAGTGAATCACAACCCAAATGTCCCCATAGGTCCTAGTATAACCCTTCCATATTCCAAACCTCAAGATTTAAGTGATCTTGAATCCCTATAATCCTCCAAGTCCATCTGGGATGGAAGGACAATGTCCTGCAGACACCTTTTGTTGACTATGCATATCATTCCCCGGTGGCTCAGCATACATCGCCCTCAAAATTTGTCGTCAATCAAAGGTAAATTCATACCCTGGAGAGTCCTCTCCTATATTAGTATGCCCAATGGCTTCAAGCCTCATCCCACTACTCCTGATTCAAGGGCCCTAAAAGTCATGGTATATATTTCCCACCTTCCACACATCCTGGATATATAGTAACATATGGGACTGATTCACCTTTTTTCTCTTTTGAGGTTTCTAAAAACGTATCATATCTGCATGCATGGAGTCAATCCGCATGCATAGAAAGAGTGACCCCACTCATTTCCAGGTTTTCCTGAAGAAGTTTAGCTAAAAATACTCCTCTTGTGATTAGGGGAACCCCTGGCCGAAGGTCATACACCTTATTCAGAACACTCCCAATCTGCATGATTCTTAAAGGCCATCGAGAGGTGGAAGGACAATGTACAGGGGACACCTTTTCTTGAAAATTCATATCTTCCCTCGATGGCTCTACATATGTCTCCCACAAAAAGGGACATCAATAAAAGTAAAATTCTTCTCTAGGAGAGTCATTTCCATCCTTCGTGAACTCAAATGACATTCACGTCTTGTCACACCCCAAGATTCATAAAACTCTTGGATAAAAACTTATGTACCTCCTTCCCAAGTTCCCCTGACACATAAAAGACTCCTAACTGAAATGACCACTTTCCATATATTTCCTCACACAAGTAAAAAATGTGTGGGAATAATTTCCAACTCAAGGCCAATGTAAATGTTCCTAATGATCTTAGAAAACACTACTCATGCTAGACCCCTATTGTGGCTCCCGACATCAAGATAAACCCCAAATGTGGAAAATGACACCAGTCCATCGGGAGTGGAAGGATAGTGTCCTTGGGACACCTTTTCTTGAATATTCATATCCTTCCCAGATGACTCTCCATAGGTCTCCAACAAAAATGGCCATCAAGGAAAGGTAAATTCATCTTAATGAGAGTCTTTCTCTACCTCTGTATGCCTAGAGAGGATCTTGAACCTCATTCATGTCCAGAATCCAAAAATCTAGGGTCAAGAAAAATCCCTAACCTATATCTGAAGGAGACTATAACATTCTCTACTAACGGTCCCAAGTCGGGGACATACCCCATTAAATTTGGGCAAATATGTTCGACCTAAAACATCAGTAATAAGTTTTAATGGCAGGACTGTGAACTTCCATCAAGAGAAAAAAAATATGTTATGCTCTCTATAGGGAAAATCCACTAAAGGAACCTCTGGGTAAAATTTAACTATTGGTTTGCTAAAAAATGCATTGATCCATTAGGTAAGGATTAAATATTATCAGGTAGAAAACCCACAAAGGGTGACCTAAGAAAAATTCATGTTATTTCCGATAAGCCTGGGCCAAGCAGGCATAGAATAAAATTGGGTAATAATGAAAGAGTCACAATTTTTGTGAGGCTTTCCATGTAGCCCTATCAATATCCAAACTACGCTCCATGTGTCCCTTGGATCGGGCAGAAATTAGAGCATTATCTAACCATTTCTGTTATGGACCGCTTCTATGTCGGAATAGTTCCCTTTTCATTCTGAATGGATACAATTCTAATGGGGGGAATCTATAGGGTCCTGAAAATCCCGCTATTGAAAAGAAATACCCCTAATATCACCTAGAAAAAAAATTAAGCACTTCAATAATTCAATCAAGGTGAAAGGATTCAAATTGAGTTGTATTTATTTGAATGAACATGAAGGAATTAAAGTTTTCAAATTTCCTGCGTACCATCACCGGGGAGGGTATGTAAAGGAGATAGATCGTGAACCACCAGGTATGCGGGACAGTCCACGAACCACAGGCCCGCGAAATGATGGAAAGTGAGCATGGTAAACCACAAACTGCGAGCAGTTCTACATGGAATAACATCCACGTACCATGTCGTGAACCCCTCAGTTCTTGGATTAAGAAGGCATGGTTGCTTCCACAAACCATTATCATGAACCAGAGTCTCCACAAAACACGATTGACTGAGTCTTCCATGGTTTAGAAAATCACTTTAATGGGCCTCCACAAATGGTGCAGTGTTCCCAACTGATACGATCCCTCTGATGTTCTATAAAAGGAGCACAATAGAGAGGAAGAGAGGAGAACAAAAAAGGAGGTAGAGAAGAGATGGCTAGAAGGATGGAAGGGCGTTGAAAGATTGAGGAAAACCTAGAAGTTTCACTCCATATTCTACCTTGTATCATCGGTGAAGCACGAACTGCAATCCACTTCCTCCGTCGGTACAACCATCCGCGAACCATAAAAATGGGGAATTGAATAATATTTATAATAACTGTGAACCCAACTAGTGAAATGAGAACCAAATAATTCTCGTAGATAAATTTTCTGTAAATGATAATTCCCCCTACCCCCCTCTAATATAAAGCTCTTCATAGCATACTACTACGTGGACTGAACCCAGTACCGTGTACCCAATCGATACGCGGATGTAACCCAAAGTGGCACGATGAGCCACGAACTACTTTGGTAAATGATTGGAGATATCCATGCCCACATACCACACAGGTGCACGGATGTCCCTACTTCCCATGTACCATTAGGGAACACAGATCCTTCCCCATCCTGCATGAGAACCCAATATGTGGAATAGGGTGTTTTCGGGTTTCGTTCCCTCTGCTTCCAACCTCACTCTCCCATTACCCTCTAGTACTCTGCAATCCCTATGATAACCAGTTATCCATCACTATGCCAAATCCTCCTCCAAAGCCTCTGGACCCATATAATCAGGCCATCTGGCACATCAGCACGCCCCATTAAGTCTACATACCCACGGTAAGAGGAGTCACAAAGGCCCTCTCAACAAAGGTGTGGGATTTTTTAATGACTGTAAGGCCACATTCCCACGGTAACTCGGAGTTCAACCTTGGGATACCAACGTGATCCACCCCATTATAGAGATTAGGGGTGATCACTTGATTTTCCATTCAATGAGGAATAGTGATCGGTCAAAGGGGTTATTTTCTCTCCCCGCTTTGATGAGGACACAACTCCTCCCCTTCCCAGAACATGCTCTCGGTCCATCCCACTAAGGTATGTCCCCAATCCTCTAAGGCTGGGTCGCATGACCTTAAATGTCATTTCACGTTGAAAGGTTCATCGCTTTGTGCCCTCGACCACGGCCTCCCTGACCTCTTCCTCCATGTGTCTCCCCCCCAGCAGGGGAGGAGACATGTGCGTTTTTATATCTTTCAAATCCTCTTGTTTCTCACACTGAGCATGACTCATGTGGTCTTAGAGGTTTGTGAGGATTATAATATATTTACACCATTCAAACTATGAGAACTCTAATTCCTGATTAGAATAGGATACATAGGATGCCTTCCAGAAGGCCCGAGCTCAAAAGGGTGCCCATCAAAAAGGGCCCACCCAATCATGTTCCTCAAATGGGAAGCTTCCATGCATAAGCCCTACACAATCCAAACCACATGGGTTCTGATTACTCTTCCAATGATACCTAGGAATCCATCCATGTGGGCTTGATCCCCACATCAAGTCACCTTTTTTCCCCCTGGATGATGATAAACTCCAGAGCGCCTTACAATATGGCTTAGTCAGTGTCACATCCATGGAATCAAACACATGAATTCTCACAATGATCTTGAAAATCAAGGGTTGCTCATGGACACACTCTTCATGAATGATCCAAGGATTCACAAACATATGAACATGACATAAATCTATAAGAGAGTCCAAGAACAGGCAATAATCCTCCCTCTGGAAGGTTGGAGTGAGCCTGACCTCCCATCCTCTCGACCAATGGAGTCCTCAATTGTCATTGGCCAAATTTTCAGCCAATGAGTGCCTATATTTGGAAATAAGGTCCATGAATAATGGATACCAGGGTTCTAGGGTGTTCTTGGCTCCATGAATAAACTCGTTGGAGACCATCTGAGGATGTTATATATGAGAAGGACCAATTTCATGAGCACTTGACCCCCAAACAATCACCCACAAGGACCAATAGTTACTCACATGGTTAATTCAACCATCATTAAAGGATAATGACGCTAAACGTGTCAAAACAAAGGAATGGTAAATTTGACCGGAGAAAATCCCTATGGAAAAAGGGACATGTGATGATCCTCATCGTTCCATATCTACATCACCCGAAAAATGTGCCACCTCAAAAGTGGAATATGATTATAACATAATTATATTATAATCATCTTATATTAAATATACTATGATGTTTTAATGTTAATTTTACAACATATAGATTCACACATTTCTATTAAATGGGTTATGAAGTCATTTCATGTGCGTACGGTGGACAACCGCATCACGAACCGATATCATTCATTTTTACATTACCACATTTCAAGATTTGTAATAATGATGGATTCATAGATTTTATATGATATATAATATATTAATGATTTTATTATGCATTTTGATTTATTATATCATGTATACCATCATGCTTTCCATTTTGTTGGAATATTATAACATCGCTCCTGTGTATGGGGCACTATAGCCTCATGAAGTAATTTGATTCATGCACAGTTTACATGAAATGTATTAAGGATGGGTTTTGTAAGACCTTGAGATTTTTTGGATTTTTTTGAATTAATTTATCCTTTTGATATTATTCATTTCATGCAATACTAAAAATATATTTTCATTAAGTCAATAATTCCTTTTACATGGATCTATATTGGTGTATTTTACATGAAATTCCAACTTGGAATACGTTACCAAGAATAATAAGGATAGAATACATTACACGCAAGATTGAACTTCCTCGATGGCTTGCGTAACACGCATGACCAAGTGTTACCTAACAATAATATATTATTAAAAATATTATTATAATGAAGTATAACCTAGATGTTAATTTCATAGATATGAAATAATGTTAACAAAAATATGAAAATATTTGGTTTACAAAAAAAATGAATTCATAAGTTACCAATTAATGAATATGAAAACCGATTTAATATAATGGAATATATTATTATAGTCACAAAGATAATGTAACCTAGTAAATTAAATTAATTACAATTAGTATTTTATATTAATTTAATAGATATTTTATATAATTAATCAAATTTTTTTATTCATCCAATATATCTGTAAGACATTAGATATGAACAAAATCACTTTTATGCATAAAAACCTATTTTTTGTAATGGTAGTTTTATCGTCGTTTAATAGTGGACTAATTTTCAATAAAAATTTTGGAACTTTTATAGATTTAATATGTAAAAATTGAATTTATATTTTTAATTGAAACATTAAAATTAGTTTAGGATAAATTTTTTATATTTTTATAAAAGGTTTTATCTTTTAATGAATAGTTAAAAATACTGGATTTTATTTCAAAACTGATTTTCATTTTATGTATTCATAAGGTTAAATTATATTTTTAAATAGTTTAATAATTTATTTAGGAAATATTTTTTCCAATAAATCTAATTTGTGTCATTGTACCTAATTTCACATTGAAATTGTATATAAAAACCGAGAAAACTTTTAATCATTTGTACTTTAAAAACCTACAATGTCGTCCAGACAGTATGATTAATTTTAAATTATTTTCTATCACTTATCTAACTATAATCTGGAAAAACTGATTCCATATTTTTAATCATCATTAATTATAATGTCTAATATGTTCGAATTTTATTACCAAATAGATTAGATAATGAAATTAAAATTAATTGCATCGGTTAAGAGAAAAATTAGATTAATAAAATAATAAACCACAAATTTAAGACCCAAAAAACCTAAATAGTTTTCCAACACCTATTTTCTGTCCATATTCCCACCTTATCATAAATTTTATCAATTATTTTCGTTTATTGGATCTCCATTTAACATGTAAGACATGGGTGGAATTATCTCTTCAAACATTTACAAGAGTGTCACTCCTCCCCCACTACAAAAGGCCACCACCTCTACCACATACTCACACTTCTCAAAACATTTATGTTCAGAAATGATATACCAATGTATCCTCCCAAAAAACTTCCCTTGTACCTTGATGCCTCCCTTTGGGTATACAACCTTTCAAGGAATACTTTTGGCACAAACCAAAAGGAGTTACCCGATTAAGAGGTAACATATTCTCTTAATCTTTTTTCCTTTATTTTCCCTCTTCACCCCTCCACTATATTTATTCCATTATTATGTGAAAACAACAGTATAAAAAATATATGAGAATTTTTTTATACAAAAATTTCTACCTACAGTTACACAAACCTTTATCTAATTGATATTGAATATATTGTTTCGGTGTTGGACGAACTACTACCTCAGAAAATGATGATTGTTCATTTTTCATTTACCACTAATAATGGTGGATATTATGATCATAACTCTATTTATATATGTCATATATTATATTTATTATGTATTTATTCTTTTTTATTCCTTTTGAACACAAATATCTTTACTTTCCATTCGGTGTTAATACGATAATCTCGTTTTGGGAAGTGTGTACTACCACACCTCAAAGCGATGTGATTCATTCACACACCAAATGGAATGTATTAAGGATGGATTTAGTGAAATGTTATGATATATATGATATAGTCATGATAATTTAATAATGATATATATATATATATATATTCAATTTTCTTTCTTTCTTTCAATAAGATAATAAAAAACTGAAACAACATTCATGCGTACATATGGCTTACCATCTCCATGAACGGTGTATTCTATTTCATACTTAATTATAAAATATACTATTATAATATTTATATAATGGTTATAAATGATATTTATTTCATGATATAAATTATGGAATCATAATATAAGAATAAGGATCGATGATATAACAAATTAAGACACATGAGAAAACAAACCAAATATTACCTGAAGTGAAACCTTAACACAGGATCATTAACAAGAGAGTAATATAAGGTCATAATAAAACAATATATGGTAATAGAAATAATAATATTATTCTTTAAAATATGTATAAAAAACGTATATTTATTATAAAGGAATCTTGTTCATGTACAATGTGAGGTAAGACACAAGGTATGAGGGTTTCATCTCACTTTTAATTTCTGTGAGATACGTGTTAGGATTGCCAACTACGCTTTAATTTTTTTGTATTTACTTCACATCATTGTATTCTATGTACCATATAATTAAATTTTTTTGGTATTTACATTTCTATCATATTATCCTTCTTTAATGGTTTTTATGATTCAAAAGTTACCAAATCGGAAAAAATTATGTCTCAATTTTCCTTCTTTGAGACTCATGTTTTGTTATGCACCCAAACTATTTTTTGAATTGTATATACTTCCATTTTACATGTTATATCATGAATATAATTCTTATCATGATATTTTATGTTTCATGTAATATCAATACTTACATGGAGTGTATAATCTAATCTTACCAAATTATAAGAGTTTATTGAGACAATCTCATATCGTTTTGAGATTGTTTATGTTTTTTCTTACTTTGATTAAATATTTTGATCCATATCTCAAGAAAACTCATGATTTTCCTTCTCCTCAGTTATTTCCTGATATATTCTTGTATTGTTACCATTTCCTACTATTTTTTACATAATATAGTAAATATTGTGTTTTTCTGAAATCCCGAATTTATCCTCTGTTTGGTCAGAAATCTATACTTTCTAAAATAGGATTCCATGAATATTATTCAATTATCCTATAATATATAAAATAAATTTATACCCTTTCAGTCTTTTACCAATCTCATCAATGGAAACTTCGTATCGCTTTCTAAATAAGGCATTTTTTTCTAAACTTTTTACCATGAAAAAGGAATGTTCTTTCTACCTCGTAGGACATGTATAGATTTAACTACCATCATTACCTTGAAGCTTCATTTTTTTAGAAGAAGGAAGGATAATATTAATGAAGAATATTAGCAGCAATACATAAGCAGAGCCAAGAAGGGAAATTTTCCAGCCACAGCTGGTTGACATCGAAAGGGCCTGAGGCCACCAGCTGATGGGCTGCATTGTTTCCTTCCCTTTTGGTAAAGGAGAAGGTGCAACAAGAGAAGCTTTGGCGCAGCGAGCAGATTCTCCTAACGATGAATCCAAAGGCCTGAAGTCTGGTGTCATTGTGGTTAATAGCATTGATAACAGAAAGTCAGTCAGACTCGATGATGATATCATTCCATCCACATTCCACAGCGAGCATCATCCCTGTAAGAATAGCATAGGCCTTAGCAACTGCAAGTTCCCGGAAGTCATGATGTGGTTCATATTTTGCTGCAATGATCTGCCCCATATGATTTCGAGCCAGGAGGCCAAGAGCAATATGCCCATCCTTGGGGAGAGAAGAATCCACATTAAGTTTAAGACTCCCTTCCTTTGGGGGGTCCAATGAGGGGGGCAGGAGGGGGTAACGCCTGGCAAGAAGTGTCCTTTGCGGTCCTTCCAGCCCTCAATCCATGAAGTGGATCGTTCAATCCAGAACTCATGAGGCTGATGAACATGGTGTGAAACTGAATCGTTACACTGAACCCAAATGATCCAGGCCAGGGTACAATGAGGGCATGCATTAGCTGATGAAATAGACGAACACCAGCGTATCATAAGATCATGGAGGTTAGAGGAAATGTCTAGTGAAGAATCCAAAGTTGAGCCCCATTTATTCCAAATTTCATTGGCTCTCATGTAGTGAATGATGGTGTGCCAAGGAGTTTCAGGAATATTTAGGCAGAAAGGGCATGATTCAGCGCTGGCCATATGTCAGTAAACAGGGAGGCTCATGATAGGGAGGGTGCCCATGCACACCTACCACAAAAATTGGCGTATTTTTTGGGGGAGGTTGAGCTTCCAGAGCACTTTCCATGGTCCCTCATCACGGTTGCGAGAGTGAATTCCAAGAGCCAGTCTGTACCCGGATCTCACCGTGTACTAGACTGAAGAATCATTGGTCCAAAAAAGATAGTCGGGGCCTATATTAGGGACCCAGGGGATGCTTAGAATAATTATTCGGTCTTTCTCATTAAACCATTCCAGGATCTTTTCCACACACCATCTCGGGCCCTAGTCTGAAAAGAGGCAGTTGACAGTGGCGTCTTCAAGACCTGGTGGGGCGGTGGATGTGGCCCATAAACCATCTTTATTGAAAAGATAGGGATTGGTCCAGATGTTTACAGATGAGCCACTTCCAATCCTCCAGCAGTGTTCAAATAAAAAAATTATATATTTTTTATGTTTTAAAAAAATATTTTAAACATTTTCAAACCTTACATATAAGTTTTCAAAGTATTTTATATGAAATGTTTTTCAAAACATTTTCTATATTTATTTATAAGTTTTCAAATTATTTTCAATGAAATTATTTTAAAACATTTTCATGATTCTTTAATATTTTTTTAGAGATTAAGGTTTCAAAACATTGTCAAGGTTTTATTAAATGTTTTCAATGTTTTTTTATAGAAAAATGTTTTTAAATCTTTTGAAGATTATTTTTTAAGATTTTGAGGATTTTTTTAAAATGTTTTAATTCCATATTTATAATTTTCTAGTTTTTTTATAAGAAAATTACATTCTAATGGTTTTATATATTAAAAATCTATTTTCAAAAAATAAATTATATTTTCCTCGAGAAATGTTTTTGAAAGAATTTTCAAAATTATTTACCATATAAAATAATATCTGTTAATGTTACTCATAAAATTATATAAAAAAATCTAAAGGTTCTTTTAATATCCTTCTATTAATGGGATATGCTTAATTTAATTGTCTTTATGAAACCCATTTCTCCTTTAATGGTTATGATTTTGATTAAATGGTTGTAAAATCTATAACTTTTTCCATAGGTTATGATATGTTTACATGTTTAAGAAACGCATTTCATTTCCAGGGTTATGATATGTTTATTTATGATCTTGTGGAACATGTATGTATGATTTCATTATGATATGGGAGGGACCTATATCTCTATATAATGCATTGGGTAATGATTTATATCTCATGAGATAAACTAAGATGGTCTTAAGAGTGAATCTTGACTACCCTGATGTCCATTGAAGTAAACCATGACTACTAAGATGGTATGAGAAGTGAAATCATAGTAATATGATGCCCAAGGGAGTGAACCATGACAACGATGATGGTATGGGGAGTAAACCCATAATACAAATATTTTATTGGTAGTGATTCCTTGGCTATAATTGAAATAATTATATTCTTATGTATTTGCGACAATTCCATGTTTTCTTCCTACGTTATGCTTCCATGACTTATTCTCTTTATTTCATAATTATCCATGTCTTATTACCTTCTAATATTTTTTTCATGTTCTTTATTATGATCTTTGAAATGATGTTTTTGACCTTCTATTTTCAGGATCTTGTTCTCATACCCTTATACTCATGTTTATGCTTAGATGTCTTCCTTTTTTACCCTTACTGAGAATTTTTTCTCACCCCATTTATGTTTACATTCCCCTAGGTTATTATGATATGTACAATGTATGATATTTCTATGAATGGTACTACATAAGAAGAATCTAGTGTGGGTTTATGTATATCTCATATATACCTGTTTTTTTGTTTCCCAATTTCCAAGGGCTTTGTACCAAATATAGTCTTTGGGTGTTTTTTTTGTATAATGTTTAATTATTCCGAAAATGTTACGTAATGATATTGTTTTGAAAAGTGAGGGTCTCTATAGTTAGTATCATAGAAAAGGTATATTTATCATTTGGAAACTTAGAGGATAAATCCTCAGTGATATCCCTATGTATATTTATAAGTACATGTCTAAGGATGTCTATAAGGATAAGTATATGTATGAGTTATCATTCAGGAAAATGCCCTGGATTTTTGGTTAAAGATAGAGTGAATGGATTCAAAATAGTACATCATTGTTTGGATACTACAAGTGGATATGGCTCTGGTATAGATGTACCTAGGGGTAATAAATCTGAAAATATGTTCCAAGCTTAACTTGGGGTAATCTGGTACATGACAATGGGCCTTGCTACACACTTGGTTTGACACTCATAGAGGATATGGTTTGGGAATTCACAAACTCTTCATGGGCCATCATGATGGATTTAAATATATATTAGCTATGAATATCCTTGAATAAAATCATGGTGTAGTAGAGTATGGAAGGTGTCATGATTTAGAAATCCTATAAGTATTTATTTTCATGACTATGTGGTTTTCTACTATGATAAGTAATTATCAAATTATGATTCTAGTTTTAGTCAATGGAAGGAACTGGAAGGAACTGGATTAATATTTAATGTCGTGGAAGATTTTATGATGAGTTGTCAAGTGGGATGATCACTTGAGTGAAATATTTATTGATCATGACTAATCAGTATTCACATAACATGATTTTTGATGATTTATGTAACTGACTCTTGGCCTCACCAAGTAAGGGAAATAAGGAGTTCGTTGAGAGTTCAGGTAATGGAGACCATTGAGGAAATAAGATTTGGTTATCTTTTATGTCAATAATGTGGATCGAATCACTTAAGATAATGTATTAGAGGAACAAGAATATTTTTTTACTGTGGAAAATAAAGAGGAAAATAAAGTGACTGTAAGGGAAAAATGAAGAGTTCAGTTCATAAAATGGATGGGAATTTTGATAAGCCTGTATTTTAATTAATGGTTAAGTGTTTTATGTGTGGAGAAAAATATATTTATGTAACCCAGTGTCCCAAGAAGAATGTTCCTGAATTGAATCAGTATTGTGGTGAGTATAATGGTTACATTTTGGATGATAACGAGACTATGGATGAAATGTGAAAGCAAAGAGGTATTATTGTTAATGTATTAAGGATGAATTAATTGAATTATTTTAGTATTTGGATTCAAAAGTTATGAATGATGAAATATACGAGTATTGTTCTACTTATGTTTTTCCCTTCAATACATACATGTTTATATTGTATGGGTGATGTGATTTAATGATAAGATGGTATTTTGACTAAGGGAAGGAATCCCTTAATATGTTCTTTATGATAAGATAACATTGTATAGAAAAAGATACGTGGGATATGAATAAGTAAATTGGACTATTTTGATTACCTTGGAACTAAGTAATTTTTATAGGTGGTTTCTGCTTTAAAAAATGAGGTTTACAACATTTTTGGATTTATAGAGTAAATCAAATATACTTTGGAATAATTATTCATGTATGTTTTATGAAAAGAGTTATGGTAATTTAGGTTGTTACCATGTTTCCAGAGAATATATGATGAGGGTATTCACATGTTTAGAATTTGAAAACCATGAGATATATTGTGATATTCATGGGAATAATTTTTTATTTCATTTCATGATTATCTTTCTAATGTTTTTTTATATTTGATAAGGGTTATATGGTTAACCGTTCTTGAAAATTTTATGTTAAACTTTGGAAGAAGTATTTGTGAACTGAGTTTGTGTTGAAATCATTGGTTAAAAGGATAATCAGTTATTAAACTTATTTCAAGTATGTACATATTTTATATTATATTAGGGTGTTTTTGAAAAAAGGACATCATGTATGTTGGGTGACAACCAATAAATTCTGATAAGGTCGCAGGTCTTAAAACCATGACCGAAGGATGATAAGGGTTTCATGCCTACCATTAGTCTATGAGATGTCCTGGTTAATGCATAACTATTATTATTGAATAAATATTTATGATGAACTAGTACTGTTACATTTTATTTTTATAGATTAATTTATGTTAATTTTTTAAGGATACAATTATTTATACTTTTTATTTTTTGTGGACCTTAAGATGCCTTAAAATCATATTTTAGTGCATTATTTATCAATGTTAATTTATGGACATTAATTCATTGAGGTAATGGATGTATAAAAACTTTTTAAAAGCACAACCCAAGATATAAATTTTTTTTATAGAAATTTATCAAGAATTACTCAATGTTATGAAAGAGATCAAAACAATTATTTTCCTAATACCTTAATTTTAGTTGAGCTGCTGGCCTTTTGAATCATCAAATATTTATGAATCTGAGGACCTTAAATTTCCTTTGATAATTTAATTGTTTTTTATTGATGACCTCAATCTCTCCCTATAAATATTTATGTTTTTCCTACTTTTTGAATCTTTACTCCCAACCTATGTTCTCCTATGTGGAAAGCCAGTTATATATTACTTTTGGTAAATGTTTCCAAATTTCCCTTTTTAAGGGTAGTTTTTGTATCCATTTTTATGATGTGGGTTTCAATGAATGAAACATTCAATTATTAAAAAATTGATAGCCAAGATTAATTTTTTGGGAAAAAATCATTTTTAGGGGGATATAATGTAACACCCCTAGATTTTGGGGAAATTTTTTATGAAATTAATTTAATCTTTTGATATTATTAATTTCATGCAACATTAAAATATTTTTTCATTACGCCAAACATGCCTTTCACATAGATATAACATGGAGTATGTTACATTCAATCTCAAATTGGCATACGTTACATTGAACAACAAGGATAACGTACATTATATGTAAGGTTGACCTTCCCCGATGGCTTGCATAACATACAAGACCAAGTGTTACCTAACTATTATATATTATAAAAAATATTATTATAATGGAATATAAACTAGATGTTAATTTTATAGATATTAAATAGTGTTAACTAAATTATTAAAATATATGGTTTACACAAATATAATATTAGTAAGTAGATTACCAATTAAGGAATTTGAAAACTGATTGAGTATAAAAGAAAATATTGTTATAGTCCTAAATTGATTTTAATATAGTAAATTAAATTAATTTGAATTATTAATTAATATTAATGTAATATATATGTTATATAATCAATAATATATATTTCTTAATCATCCAATAGATTCGATATGCATAATATAAGAACAAACAAAATTTTATGCATAAAAACCTATTTTTTTATAATGGTAGTTTTACCTGCATTTAATAGAGAACCCAGTTTAAATCAAATTTTTGGAACTTTTATAGATTTTTTATATAAAAATAAACTTTATATAGTGAAGTGAATCATAAAAATTAGGTTAGGATAATTTTTTGGTATTTTTATAAACGGTTTAATCTTTTAATGAATAGTATAAATATAGGATTTTATTTCAAAAATAATTTTTATTAATTTATTCATAAGGTTAAATTATATTTTTAAATGGTTTAGTAGTTTAGTTAAATAATATTTCTACCAATTAATCCAATTTTTTTTCATTGGAACCAATTTAACATTGAAATTAGATATAAAAACTTAGCAAAATTTTGATTATTTTTACCCTAAAAACCCGCAATGTCGTCTCGACAGCATGATTAATTTTATTTATTACTAACACTAATGTGATAATAATTTTGAAAAATCGATTCAATATTTGGAATCAGAATAATTTAAAATGTCTATTAAGGTCAAATATTTTTGACCAAAAATATTAGTGAAACAATTTAAAATCAATTACATTGGTTACGAGAAAAATTAGGTTAATAAAGTACTAAACCTTAAATTTAAAACCCAAAACTACCTAGAAACATGTCAAAAACCAATTTTATATCCATATTTATACCCTTTAATCAATACTATAAACCTTAGTCCATTATTGTATCCACTTGAAACATGAAAACGTTGGTGGAATTCTCTCTTCAAATATCTACAATAGTGCCATTCCTTCATATTAAAAGGTCACCACCTCTAACCATTCCTCACACCTCTCAAAAAATTTATATTCGGAAAATATCTGCCCAATTAGCCTCCCAAAAATCCACCCTTTGACATTGAATCCTCCATTTGGGCAGAAGGCCTCTCAAAGAATCCTTTTGGAATAATCCAAAACAAGTTACCCAATTAAGAGGTAATGTCTTCTCTCAAACTCATTTGCTTTATATTCTGACTTCATGCCTCCATTATATTTATTCCTTTATTGTGTGAGAAAACCAGTATCCTAAATATACTAGTATATTTTTTTTCAAATATTTATAAATACTCTTAATCACACCTCTATCTATTGGATATTGAATATGCAGTTTTGGTGTATGGAAAACTATTACCTCACTAAATGATGATTGTTCATTTTTCATTTATCGCAAATATTGATGGAAATTATGATAAAAAAAACTCGATTTATATATGTAATATATTATATTTATTATGTATTTATTATTATGTATTCTTTTTACTACACATATATCTTTAATATTTATTTGGTGTTAATATGATACTCTCATTGGAAGAAGTGTGGACTACCTCCCCCTCAAAGAGATGTGATTCATTCACATACCACATGGAATGTATTAAGGATGGTTTTAGTGAAATTATATGAAATATATGATATAGTCATGATACAAAATAATTATACACAAACACACTCACACACACACACACACATATATATATTCCATTATCTTCCTTTCTTTCAATATAACAATAAAAAACAGAAACAACATCCATGCCTACTTATGTCTTACCGTCTCTATGAACAATGTATTCCATTTCATACTTCATTATGATATAGATTATTATAATATGAATATACTAGATATAAATTATATTTACATCATGATTTACATTTGGAAATCATTATATTAGTGTAAGGACCAATGATATAAAAAATTAAGACACATGGGAAGAACAAAGAGAATATTACTTGAAGTGAAACCTTAACATATGACCATTAATAAGAGGGTAATATAAGGTCATAATGAAACCATATATGTTAATAGATATAATAATAATATTATTTAAAATATTTATAATAAAAAAATATTTATTATATATGAATATTTTATGATTATTAAGAGAATCAACACACAAGGTAAGGGGATTTCATCTCACTTTTAATTTCTGTGAGATACACGTTATGTTCGCCAACCACTATTTTCATGTGGTGTATGTACAACCCAATATTGTATTCTAGGAATCATATAATTAAATTTATGGGTATTCACATGTCCATATTATGGACCTTCATTCATGGTGTTTATGATTCAAAAGCTACCAAATCGGTAAAATGGTTTGTCTCAATTTTGTTTCCTTGAGACTAATGTTTTTTTATTCCCCTAAACTATTTTTCAAGGTATATATACCTACATTTTACATGTTATATCATGAATCTTGTTATTTTCATGATATTTTACGTTTAGTTTAATTTCCATACCGTACATGGTGATTACAATCCTATGTTAACAAGTTATAAGAGTTTATTAAGACAATCTCATCTCTTTTATAGACAGTTTATATTTATTCATCCTTTGATAAAATCTAATGATCCTTCACTCAATAACACTCATGATTTTCCTTCTTCTATATTATTTCACGATATATTCATGTATTGGTACCATTTTCTACTCTTTGATAAATGATATATTTAATAAAGTGTTTTTAAGAAATCATGACTTTATCCTCTATTTGGTCGGAAATCTATGATTTCTAAAATGGGTTTCCATGAATATTATATCACTATACTATAATATCTAAAATAAATCTTTTCCCTTTTTTATTTTACCAATATCTTCAAAGGAATATTATTATCTCTATCCAAATAAGGTATTTTTTCAAAAAAAAGTTACCTTGAAAAGGGAATGTTTTTTACCTTGTATGACATATATGGATTTACCAGCCATCATTCCCTTGAAGCTTCCTTCACAAGATTAAGAGGTTAAACTTTTTAAAATAAAATTATCTCCTAATATTCTGAATATTAATTATTTTTAATTTTTTTTTCAAAGAGAAATGTTTTCAAAAATATTATATATTTTTAAAAAATATTTTAAACTTATTCAAACATTACATAAAAGTTTTCAAAAAAATCAAAGAAATGGTTTTCAAAACGTTTTCAAGATTTATTAATAGGTTTTCAATTTATTTTCAAAGAAAATATTTTTAATAAATTTTCAATTTTCTTTATTATGTTTTTAAGATAATTTGTTTTCAAAACATATTCAAGGTTTATTTGAACGTTTTTAAAATGTTTTTTAACGAAAAATGTTTTCAAAATGTTTTGAATATTTTTATATGTTTTTGAAGAAAATTAATTTCAGAATTATTTCATTTATTATTTATATGTTTTCATGGTATTTTCTAAGAAAATTATTTTCAAATGGTTTTATGTCTTAAAAATCCATTTAAAAAAATGATATTTTTCTCATGAAAAGTTTTTGAATGATATTTCAAAATTATTTACTATATAAGATGACATATGTTGATGTTACTCATGCCATTTTATGAAACAATCTAAATGCTCTATTCATATATATTTATTAATTGGATATGAATCCTATCATGGTCTTTATGAATCCAATTTATTCTTCATGATTTATATGTATATGAAATCCATTTCCATTTCATGAGAAATTATTTTGATAAAATGATTATAAAACCTGTAAATTTTTTTATAGATTGTGATATGTTTACATGTTTACAAAACCCATTTCATTTCATGGGTTATGATATGTTCATTTATGATATTGTCTCACATATATGTATGATTTCATCATTAGATGTGTGGGACCTATATATCCCTCCAATTCATTGGGTAAAGATTTATATCTCATGATATAAACTAAGATGGTCTTGGGAGTGAACCATGACTACTATGATGTCTATGGGAGTGAACCATGACTACTAAGATGGTATGAGGTATGAACTAATGTTATTAAGATGGACATGGGAGTGAACCATGAATAATATGATGGTCTTGGGAGTGAACCCATACTACTAATATGGTCTTGGAAGTGATTCATTAGCTAACATGTAAATCATTATATGCTTATGTGTTTTCCACAATCCCATGTTTTATTCATACATTAAGCTTTCATGGATTTTGATCATTATTTCATAATGATTCATGCCTTATGAACTAAAAATATTTATTCCATCATCTATGTTATGAACTTTTATATCTATGGTATGATCTTATATTACTAGGATCACATTATCATACCCCTATACTCATGTTTATGCTTACATGTCTTCCTTGTTTGACCTTACATATCATTTGAGCTCAACTATTTTTTGGTTCCTTTCCCCCATGTTATGATGATATATAATATATATTATATGTCTAAGAAGGGTTATAGTCAAGAAGAACCTAGTTGGGGAATATGTATCTCTCATATGTAACAGTGTTTATGTTTCTATGTTTCTAAAGGAATTACACCAACTACGGTCTTTGGGCATCTCTTTGTATAATGTTTTAGTATTCCATAAAAATTATGTAATGTTAATGTTTTAAAAAGAGAGGGTTGTTATAGGTTTAATAAAAATATGTGATATATATATATAATAAATACTATAATGTAATGATAATATATATATATATATATAATTTACTCTTCATTAAATATGATATGAATATTGAATTAGTATTCATACATACCTATAACCTACCATATCCATGAATAATGTAAATCATTTCTTATCATAAAATATTATAGACTACTATAAATTCATATATAATAAATATATATGACATTTAAATCATGGTTTACATTCTTTAGATTATAAAATCTTGATCCAATTAAGAGGAACACAAAAGTAACAAGTCCAAACAGACATGAAAAACAAGGCAATTAACACCCCAAACATTGAAAATAATGAATGAATTATTAAAAACATATGTGATAATATGTTATAAAAAATCATATATAATATCACCAATATTAATATGTTTCTTTTATAACTTATTAATATTTTTAAAACCAGTATAAGGGAGGTTAATTCAAGTACAACCAAAATGAAATTTTGAGGTAAGGGATTTCATCTCAATTTCATTTCATTGAGACATATTGTAATGTTATACAGATAATTAATTTTATATTGTGTATATAAATCCCCATTAACATTTAATATCTTGAATAATTCATTTTTCATTGTACTTTAAGTTTCAATTTTAATTATTTCATCAAAATATATTTGATCTTAATGTTTCCAAGTAGTAAATAAATTTCATAACTCAATTTCATTTCATTGGGTTATGTTACTTCCTCATTGTGATTAATATTATATGATTATATGTGTAATTAATTTTTAGTATATATTTCAATACTTTAACTTTTTTATTTGGATTTACAGTTGATACACATAATCAATTCATTGTTTAATTCTCACATCCACATTATGGTCTTTTTAAGGGTTTACTTCACATTCAAATGTTACTCGGGATTGTATAGACCTGAATTTCCATTGAAAGAAATTATTTTATAATTTTTTTAATAAACCCCTTACTTTTATTCCCCTATTTTTATTCATGATCTTTTCCATGTGATTGTACAATTTTTTCTACTCGTTGTTACATAAAATTATAGATAAAATATTTCAATAAAATCTGATATCATTTTTCTCTTCAGTCAAAAATCTGTTTTAAAAAAATCACTTTCAATAAAAAATTTCAAAAACAAATTCTTTATCCTTGTCAAAATGATTTATTAAAATACATATTTACATATTTTTTCATTTAACCAAAAAAATCAAAGGAATATCCCTGTCTCTTTTTGAATAAGGCACTTTTTTATTCATTTCACCATAAAAAAGGAATGTTCTTTATTGAATGTAAGGAATTACCCACCATCAATGACATAATTTCATTGAAACTTCCATTTAATTTTTATGAGGTTATTTTTAATGAAAAATATTTCAAAATATATAATCAATGAAAAGGGTTTTCAAAATTAAAAAGACATTTTCCTCAAAAAAAAATTGGAAGTATTTTTTTATTTCAATTAATAAATGACAGAAATAATATTTTCTTATTCCAATGGGTATATGTTATATTGATATCATTCTTATTCTTCCAATGTATGGTGTATGATAATTATATATAAGGAAAGTATTTACATTAACTTCCTTAATTCATTTTCTGTAGTCAATATCCTTCCATTGAAATGTTTACATTCCTATGATCATTAGACATCACATTTTCCCTAAATACCCAAATTATTTATCATTGATTTGATTATTTCCTAAACTGTATACCATTTTAACATATGTTGTTAACATTGAAAACTATTTTATTATATAAGGATATTCTAATAAATTTGTATTCTTTAATTAATACACCATTAAATCTAATTTTTCATTTTCAAAATAACACTTATTATCTGAGTGGGAACCTTACAAAAAAATAGATATCAATTTCAAAAATCACCCACATAATACATCATACACTATATTACCTGATCCCAAAATCAATAATCAAAATTTAAAATTCAAACTCAAAAGTGGGAATCACGGGAAAATTTATTCGTTAATCAATACAAAAATTTCATATGGCATGTTATTTATGAAATAAATAAACTATTTGATATTTGAGGAATTATTTGGACTGCAATTATATGGTTTAGGGACTGTTTAATGTAATCTTGTCAATGCATAATTAGTCTCATGGGAGGAATTAGTTTTATAGCCTCAGCTAAATGGATTTTTACCCAGTTTTTTTAAACTATCATGTGGAAGGTCATGATGATAAAGGGACCATGTACATGGGAAACTTGGAATAAAATAATTATACATTACCTTAATTTATAATTCAATTATTACCATCCAGGTGATTTTTATTATGATATTATCTCAGGATGCATTTCATTTTTAGTTCATTGATTAAATGGCATGTTTTTCAGTTATTTACCTTTCCATATTGATTTTTCCATATACATTTATTTAAATGGAATGTGTGATTAGTTATTTACCATGCCAAGTTGATTATTCTCATTGATTCATTATTTATTATGGTGTACTTAACCCTTACTGGGTATTTTAGCTCAACCTTATTTATTTTCTTTCCCCACGATTCAATGAAGTTTACTATTAATGATATATAGGGATATTCTAGATGGAATAAATTTATTTACCAAAAATTAGAATTTAATTTTTGTATTCAATTTTAATATAATAATCATGTATGTATTTATTTTACAAATACTACAAAACTATTTGGTCCATTGTGATGTGATTTCCTTTTACCTTATACCAATGTAATGGGGGTAGAAACATACTTTGGGATGATAGGTTCAGGGTTTCTACAGTTGGTATTAGAGCATGTTTAGTATAACCATTGGGAAAAAGATGTAGGAAAACATAAATTATGGAAAATAACTCTAATGTATAATTTGAGGATAAGTTTAGAATAAAATCATAATGTTTTGGTGAGGTTGATATTATGTGGTTTTACTTGTATTCAATCCATGTTTGGATAATGCAAGTGGGTATAGTTGAAAAAAATTGTACCTAGATGTAATAAATCTAAAAAGACCACATCTGGCTTACCTCGAGCATAACCTGGTACACAAAAATAGGTCATACCACTCTCCTGGTTTCACACTCCCATCGTATATGATTAGGATAATTACATTTTCTTTACAAACAGTAATGAATGAGTTAAATAGATAATGAAAATGAATGAACTTGGTTTAACACTAGACTAAGGAAGAACCTATATTCAAATAAAACTAATGAAGTATTTCTGTAGATGTATTCTACAAATGGTATTTGGTTAAAAGAATTATGTAAAATCTAAGGACTGCAATAAATTTTAGAACATTGTATGTGTTCATTAACTTTAGAGTTATGAACACCATCATGTTTATGAGTTTATGACCGATCTTTAATTAAAAGTAATAAGAACATATTTTTAGGTTTGATGTGATGAAATATGGCCATGATTAAATATGTTTTGGGAGAAATTTAGTGTGAGCATATATGATATTGGAATTTTTTGAGGAATAATTAATTTAAATTTTATGGTGTAACAACTGGGTCCCCCCCCCACCCTAACATGATCATCGAGTCCTGGCCTACCAGGTACCACCAGTTGCCCCGCAGACACGTGGTCCCCACCCTGGGGCCCACCCACATGCCCGAACGGGTGGTCTAAATAATAACAGTCCCCACAAAACAACACATGTCATTTCTAGTGTGCTTTGTCCTCACTCACACACACCCTAGGAAACTTCCCAGAACGTAACCCATCCTTATCATTACCCCAGTCCAAACACACATAACAATAGAGTTCTAATCATACGGGATCCCAAAAATATACATTCACCATGTTGACATGAGTCATATCATTTAGTCATTTATCTCTTTATCATTTTGGGATGTTACATTCACCCCCCCCCCCCTAGAGCACAACGTCCTCGTTTTGGGCCCTATATCTAAACCCAGGAAGTGCACCACACATAAGGCTGGGTTCCCGCTCTGAAAACTAAATGTAACACCCCAGATTGAAAAATGGTTAAATGACTAAGTGATATGACTCATGTCAACAATGTACTCCTTTATTTTTGGGATCCTATCTAATTAGAATTATGTGGTTAAACATGCTTGGCCTGGATTAGTGATCATGATGTGTGACCATCAGGGAAGTTTCCTAGGTTGTGTGTGAGTGAGGAAAAATCACACTTGAAAGGAAATGTGTTGGAAAGTGGGGACTTTCATTAGTCAGATGACCCATTCTGGAACGTGGGTGGTCCCTGTGGTGGGGACCACGTGTCTGCGGGGAAAATGGTGGTATTTGGTGAGCTCATACCTGACAACCATGATACAGAGGGGTGTCTTGGCTTCCACTAGGACTCAGTTGTTACATTTGGTATCAAAGGTATGTTCATTCCTTTGGACGTTGTTCGGACATTACCCCTTAGGAGTATTGGTTGGGATTATGGAAATGATGGAAAAGTGTCTCAAGAGTGGATCTCAGGCTCGGGAGTCCAGTTTTGGTGCAGTGGCTGATGTAGTCATTCATCAGGACCCTGATTTCCCATTTTTTGACTCTGCACCCTTATATTATGGTTATAGGGAAAAATAGCACATGCATCATATAGGATTCGAGTATTTGAATCTCCTTCTTGAGTCATATCACCACTCCTTTGTCGATATAGATATATATATATATATATATATATATATATATATGTGCTCATATGACCATGTTACTCTTTGACCATTTTCAGGATGCCTTCATGATAGCAGCTAGCCAGGATTCATGCTCTAGATCGTGATGATAACCTAATGAGCGATGAGGCCTCAGTTTAGGGCCCATCGTGTGACCCCCTTCATCTGGGTGGATAGGTAGCAGCACCTCCACCCATTGATCCGTAGTCGGTACTAGTAGGAAAAACTGAGGGTGTGCGCTGATTTAGCGCACATTGCGAGTTTCAGTGACAGAGACCACTACAATTATGTTGGGAGCCTGACCCCCAGGTGGCGGAGGAATGACTTGATTCAGTAGTTCTTGTTTTCATACGGGTGCAGACCTTGATGTATCAGAGAGAGTATTTGGAATTTAGCATTTTTTACGGCGCAGCTGGGCACTGGTGGTGCTTAATTACCCAAATATGTGATGAGGTGGTGCTCATGTGGGATGAATTTCAGTAGCTCTTTAGTGAGTGGTACTACCCCTCCTGTTTGCGCTCCGTTGAAATATAGGAGCTTCTAAAATTGTAGCAGGGTGTTATGATGGTCACATAGTATACAGCCAGGTTTACTAATCTTACCTGATACTCCCTGGATATGGTCAGAGACGGCTAATTCCTCGAATTAAAGTTCAATTAGGGGATCCATAGAGAGATACGCTCTGGAGTAGTATCACTGTGCATCCCAACCTATTTCGTGGTGATGGAGTGAGCACATGTGATGGAGAGCTTCCTGGAAGAGGGATACCAGGTAGCTAGAACTGGCGGTAGGCGTGATAGAGCTGAGTCTTCTTCAGCATCAGGAAAGCGCTAGAGATCTCGGGATAGGAGAACCTTCTGTTAGAAAACAAAGGGGAATGGTCATGCGGGTCTGAGACAGTGCAGAGACCAAGGGAATTCTAGGGAGTTATTTTGTTATACTTATGACAGTTATGGTCACATGGCCCAAGATTTCCCGACTAGGCATAGCGACCATCCTTAGTAGGCAACAGATAGACCACCACGACAGAGGTAGCGTTGTGACTAGGGAGGCCCCCAGGGAGGCGGAGCCGATAGAGGAGGGGGAGGAGCTGTAGGTGGTTGATGAAGATATGTGGTACTCCCACCACCACCACCAGGCGGACTAAGTTAGGCTCAAGGAGCTGGCAGTCGGGCTGCAGACAACTGTATGCTATGAACATTCACGATACAGCAGTACACAGGATGATTCAAGGTATGACTTGTGTTTACTATACTCTTTCCTCGGTACAATTAGAATAGGCACTAGCCACTCGTTTATTTCTCTACTCTTTGTGCTAGAGATGGAGCTCTCCATAGAGACACTAGCAGAGCAGCTACGCCTCGAGGTTCCTAATGGTAATGCTTCCTCCGTATTTTCCATCTGTCGGTAGTGCATGCAATTGAAACTGAGGAGATACATGTGTGTTCTTACATATGAGATCAACTGAAGCAATCCTTATGAGGGTATACCATCCCTTTGTTCTATGTGCTTTGGAATCATGAAAAATGTACAGGTTTCCTTGAGAGTGAGGGAGCCAGGTGCGAACTCATTTTTCTGGGTTTTTGTTTAGTTTTTCTTTTTGGGGATGAAAGTATTGAACTTGGAAATGATGTAGATAGCTCATTTTTTCCTAATAAGACATTGAGATATTTCAAAATATTATTCCAGATCCATACACTAAGACAATGTGCAATTCTGATGTCCGGTGTGCCTGAAATTAAGTTCTTAAAAATATTAAGTATATTTTTTATTATACAGGCATAGTTGATTAAAGAAAATGGGATACCTATTAAATGACTAGTCAAATTGGAAATCTGATACCACGAATGGGTTCGGAACACAATGTTTATCTTATGCATGACAAAAAATGAGTTGGTGTGAGACGTTTAGACCCCCTACCTGTTGGCAGTCTGTTAAATTGGTGAATTTAATTAGATAATTTATTAATATAAGAATAACTCGTGGGCGTTGGCTCAGATGAGAAATATGAGACCACCATTGAGTTTAGAACGTAGGTTTTACACTAGATAGGGTATAACCTTTGTCGGCATCGGGAGTTTGGATTATGTTCAATTAGGGACGATTAGTTAAGTAATTAAATAATTATTTATTTAATTGTTTAATTAATTTTTTGAGACCTAATGAGTGGTTATAAATTATTTTTGTAGAGGGGTTGGACTTATATTTCAGTTTATCCAATGACGATTCTTCTTCCTCTCCTCTATCCTCTCTCTCATTTTCAAATGACAAAGGAAAAACCCTGGAATCAAGGGGGATCGAAGAAAGAAGAAGGCAACATAGCTCGGCAAACACTTTGTTCACCAACAATCAATCCAATCTCCCAATAAGACTCATTATCAGTGTTCTTATGCCCTAATTTAAACATTGAGCATCTTTTTCTTTGTCAATTATTCAACGTGCGTCTTTGATTGAACCTCTGCATGATCCAAAGTACCAAATTCATTTTCTATAATCAATTGTTCTGACCCTAGTGCCCAAAATTGATCGTCGGCCAAGAAAACATGGCCAACGATGATTCAAAATTTGAATATTGGTGCCTTTAGTCCCTTTTTCATCGTGTATTCACTGAGGAGTCCCCTTGAATCCCACTTCGAAAATTTTGCAGGCGACCCAAGTTCGATTGTGTTCCAGGATTCTAGGAGGATCGACAAAACGGATATGAAATCGCGATCAAAGACTGGTGATGCGTAGATCATCACCCGATGATCACAGATCTGAGATTAATTCATAGTTTCGAGTTGGATCGATATTGTGTTGGCTCATCGATGGTGTGGGAGCTAACGGAAGGGACGGTGCAGCGGTGCGATTCCGATGAGTGTATGCGTGTTGGGGCGCAGCGGAGGTGCGTGGTACCTCAAACACACAAAAACAGGAGCAAACGGAGCAACACAAGATTTTAACGTGGTTCGGCCATCCAGTCTACATCCAAGGGAGAAGGGGATCATCACTCTATTATTCTCTACAGAAAACCATCCTGGAGGATCACACAATACACCCGTTACATCTCTCCCTCCTCAAATCTCATTAGAGGAAATATTCCCATTTATAGAGAAAACAAATCTACAACGTCAAGGGTTGTTCGCCAGCCTTTATCAACCCTTGAATTTTCTCCCACCGTCAGCTCCTGTCCACTGCGTCAGCTGCCCACCAAGGAAGACGAACCTGCTGCAGTTGTTGCCGACCATCCTTCCCGACAAACATCTCCCACTGAATTTTCCCACAAATGGGAGTGGCCCCCACAAATCTCCCCCTCACGACGAATTTGGGGTAGAAGCTTGACTTGTAGTCTCTTTGCAGGTGATGAAAACTTCATCAGCAAATTGAACATGCTTCTTCTTCGCCCCATCATTATTCTTGCACTCTATAGTAAAGGTTGTCACAATCCCTTTGCCGTAAAACCACCACCGAAAGTGTTCATCGACGAACACCCCATAATCGATGATGGATTCATCGGCATCCCTACCTGTTCCTCAAGGGGAACTGCATCGTCGCCGTTCTCGCCAGGTCACATCCACGAGCCCTATATCCTGCCTCGCATGCCAAAGTCTTCGGTCGTCCATCATCAACTTAGCCTATCGAGCAACAACCCCACTCGAGTTCACTATTGTCGCGGCTCGCCACAACAAACGCTCTCCATTGTGCCACAACAACATCATCCTCGTTGTCACAAAACACGATCACCACCGTCGATGTCGCACCTCTTAATCACCACCTGATAGAGTGTGAATTTTTAAAAACTAACCATACGGATGCGTCCAGAATCGTCGAAATAGTCTGTATCGACTCCTGGATGGCCGAAATTGGACACCAATTGATCGAGATATGGTCAAAACAAGCTCAACGGTCCAGATCGCTCGCTGACGTGGCGCTGACATGGCACTGACGTGTCGCAGACATGGCACGTCGGAATCCCCGCCGGAATATTGCCGGAATTGATGCCGGCGGCATGAACAGTACCGTATTCTCCAGCACGGGGTTACTGTTCACCCGCGGGTTTGACTGAACTTTGACCGGCCATATCTCCTTCGTTTCAACTACGTTTTCTTCGCCGCTTGCGCTGTTGGATTCGTCTCGCCGTCCTCTTCCCGAATCTGCCCTCAGAAAAATTTTCCGACCACATTAAATTTTCCAGCCACCGGATAATTTGACGTCGTCTCAACGGTTCACCTCCGTTCGCTACGCCTCGCCTCTGATACCACTTGTTGGGGCGCAGTGGAGGTGCGTGGTACCTCAAACACACAAAAACAGGAGAAAACGGAGCAACACAATATTTTAACGTGGTTCGACCGTCCAGCCTACATCCACGAGAGATGGGGATCATCACTCTATTATTCTCTCCAGAAAACCATCCTGGAGGATCACACAATACACCCGTTACATCTCTCCCTCCTCAAATATCATTAGAGGAAATATTCCCATTTATAGAGAAAACAAATCTACAACGTCAAGGGTTGTTCGCCAGCCTTCATCAACCCTTGAATTTTCTCCCGCCGTCAGCTCCTGTCCACTGCGTCGGCTGCCCACCAAGGAAGACGAACCTGCTGCAGTTGTTGCCGACCATCCTTTCCAACAAACTTCTCCCACTGACTTCTCCCAAAAATGGGAGTGGCCCCCACAATGCGGCGGTTCGGCTGGGCATGCAGGCTACGGAGGTTGGTGGTCCGTGGCAACAGGGCTGCGGCGCAAGCAGGTGGCGTGACAGAGGTGGAAGGCCAAGGCGGGTCCGGTGGTTCTAGGTGGTGCGGCAGAGCAGGTCGGCGTGAGCAGGGTGCTTTGGCAGTTTCATGCGGCGGCTCCAAGTAGCAGGACAACGACGGCCCATGGCAGCGGGGCGAGGCTGAATGCGGTGGTGTGGGTGCGCCAGATGTGGCGCTGCGGAGGCAGGGTGGATGCCCAAGGCGGTGTCCATGTGATGGGAGAACGGGGGAGGAGGGGTAAACCCAAGAAAAAAGGTACAAATAAATTAAAAATAAAATAATAACCAAAAAAGAAAAATAATATAATTATTCTTATTTTTAAACCCCCATAACTCTCGTTTGGGGAGCTCGATTCATGCGTCGTTAGTGGAAGCATGACCCTGGTAGCACTGCGATCATTTTAAGACCATGTCGGGATTTTTTCCCCATCCCATGACCTGGGTCGACTAAACATTGTGAAATAAAATATTTCATATTATTATTAAATCATCGACACGCCATAACTCTTGTGTACAATGTCCTATAGATGAGCTGTCTGCAGCTACATGATTACTATTACAAGATGGTCATATTGAGACTGAATCTTGGTACCTTATTCAAGTTGCATTTTGGGTCCTTGAATTGTCCAGATAATAACAATATTCCCTTATTATTAAATCATTGACTTACATAATTTATGCATGCAACTTCCAATCGATGTGAAAAATGTGGCATTATTATTCTAATATCAGGGCCGATCTTACAACACCAGTTTCATATTTTTATGTCAAGGTCGAGGCGTGGGCCACACAAGGACTAGTTCGCATGTGTTGCAGTGAAACACAACTTTTTCACTGGGTATCCATTTTGGACGAATGCACAACACATCTCATGTGTTTTTCCGTGCGAATCATAATTGAGCGATCAATATAATGTATTTCATGACCAAGTCATGGGCCCCATGAGATTCCCCTTGAGCATATTGTGATGACATATGGATTTTCCTTTATATGTCTATTCGGGGCACATAAGTAGCCTATCAGGCATGTCTTTCTACATGGATTTCAATAGTGTGATTCATTTGGATGTGAAGAGCCTTATTCATGATCACATTAATTGTGGAACACATGAAAAGAATATCGATGGATGATCCTTTTGACATGTTTGAAGATAATCCACAACATCGATCAAGTAGTGATCAAGCACCGTTCATACTTGTTGTTGTGGAAGGTGCCCTTTTCAGAAGTTTCTCATTTTCGAATGAGTGAATAGACTATCTGGCTTGTTTTTTCCACATAGAATGTGATGGTGACCTTAGTTTCATATTTAGGAATACGATGTGAGATGTTCTGTGTGGGATTCCTATCTTAGGTGACACCTGATGTCGACAACAATGTTTTTCTGAGAGGTACCATCCAGGAGGGATGATCAATGTTCCTCGATGCTTTTCCAAGACGCACTATCCAGTGGGGATGGCTAGAGCAGATCTGGGCTTACCCTCCTAATTGTGTGGGAAGTGTCATTCCACTTGTAACACCCCAAGATTTCATAGTGTGTTATTTCTTCAAAATAATTCAATAACTTGCACTACATGCAACACCGAGTTCAAGCGCACCATGACTTACCAAACAAGCTGTTCAAAAGAGGTTATGAATAGTATTAACTAAATTTTAAACCTTATATAATCCTTATAATTTTAGAATCCATATTATGAGTTTCTTAGACATAGTGTAAGAACAAATTCATTTTCAGTATTGTAGTTTTGCCAACTTTTAATAGTGAACCCTTTTTAAATAAAATATTTTAAACGTTTGACTAAATGGGGACATCAAAAAAAATTAAAATAATACATCCCAAGCTTCCATGGTACACTTTCCTTTGAATAAAACAGTAGCGTGTGTTGTACGCAACTTCGAGTTCTAACACACCGTAACCAATCAAACTAGCTGTTATGAATAGTAATACATACTTTTTGAAGTTATATATATTTTATATTTTAAAATGGACTTCATTTTTGGATTCGGAATATCAAATTTAGCCTAAGATGAAATTTTGGTACTTTTCGGATAACTTTCATATTTTGATGAATAGTGAAAATTACTAAATTTTAATTAAAAACAACTTTTTTAATCAAAATAATTAATAGTGATAAATTATGAATTTGAGTGGTTTTAAAGTATATTTAGAATATATTTTTACTATTTAATATAATTTTGGTCATTGGACATAATTTTACAATTAAACCGAACATAAACAAGTGTCAATCTTTTGATAGTTATTATCTCTTAAAAACACGCTTTTTGTTTTGACAGCGGGAATTAATTTTAAATTAATTTCTGCCACTTCTGTGTTTAGAATTTAGGAAAATGGATTCCATATTTGGAATTAGGATATTCAAATTGTGTAAATAGGTAACTTTTATTTTTAGACATTTTGAATAATTACTACGGTAAATATTTTATTTACCATGGTTAAGGGTAAATCCGGTAAATAAGGGTTAAAAAAATAATATTATAATAATACTAAATTACCCTAAAACGTGTCTTAACCCTATTGGTTGATAAATGGTCGACCATGGGCATCTTTGTGTCAATTTTGGGACCCCATGGATCCACTTGTAAGTGATAATGACACTTTATTTTAATTAAGTCACAATGAATACAAAAATGACACAAGCATATATCTTTTAGAAAAACAATTGTTACATAGAGTTATATAAGTTGGATTTTAGATTATAAATATTCATTAGAAAGATAAAACGATTTCCTACATAATGATATTTTATTTATAATTTTTAGACATTAAATAATTTATTTTATTTATGACAGAATGATGATGCAGTAATTACTATAATAGTGAAAAATTAAAATAATTGATATTATAAATACCCAAAAAAATATAATATGAAACTTTTAATGAATTAATATAATTTTCTAGGATAATATGATATATTAGGATTGATTTAATTGACTTAGTTCGAAGTAATCAATCTGTTATGAGTTTCACAAAAATCAACTATTGAATAGTGTCAAAATTGACATAAAAGAGTTCTTAAAACAAATATTATATTATTAATTGATATTAAATTCCTAAAAATATAAGGTTCGGACAAGAGACTTATATAAGGATAGGTTCATCATTAATGGACCACTTGGGGGTCTCTTGGATGTATATAGTAAGTTTATTAACCATATTATATAAAAATACAAAGAGACATTGTAAAAGTGAAACTAATTAACTAGAATGTTAATACTTAAATATAAGGTTAATATAAGTACCCAAACCTGTCTAAATTATATTGGTTGAGTGGTTTTAGACCTATCCCCACCTTAACCTTTGAATAATCAACTTTGGAGCTTTTAGAAACCGAATATGAATTTAATATAAATTAATATTTCTAGCTTTTCCAAAGGTGCCCCTCACCCCTCTTATAAAAGGGCACTCCTCCTTCTCATTTCTTCACACCTTCAAAGCCTTTTGGTTCATCCAAACTCTGCTCAAATACTCTCCCAACATCCCTCACTACAACCTAGAGGCCTTAGTTTGATCAGAAAGCCAACTTAAGGAGCCCTTTTGATCAAATCAAAAGGAAGAACCCGGAGAAGAGGTAATGTTTTCACCACCCCTTTTCAAGTTCCATTCTTCTTCCACTTCTTCTTCCTTTGTTCTTACCATTATAAAGTAATAACTCCAGTATGTCACATATACTGTGATGTTATTATAAATATGGTACAACCATATTCAGTATTCTATCCACCCTTTGAATAACATGTCACCATACGTGCGTACGTACGGCTTACCGTCTCCACGTCGTGGTGTAATTGTTATTCAATATATTATTATTTGGATGGGTATAATAATGATGTGTAACTCATGTAAATAATAAATATAACATGATAATGATTCTTTATATATTATATACCATCCATTTATATATTATTTTAATATCAAATAATGATATTGTCGCTCGTGCGTACGTACGGACTACCGTCTCCACGAACGCGATGAGATTCATTCTCCATCGTATCCATTCAAGTATAATTATCATTTGATGATTTAAAAATGATGTTTAAGGACTTGATATCATTATGGATATGAATAATATACAACCTATCCATTACAAATAGTTCTTACGTAACAAAACATATAAAAGAAAACAAGTAAGTTAACACCCGAAACTACGATAATACTAAGATATTATTATAAATCGATATTAAAAGATCATATATGATATCATATTAATGTATATGATTCTTGTATAATTTAGTAACAATTATTTCACCATTATACAGGAGGTTAACCTACCCCAACCAAGGAAAAAGTACAAGGTAAGGGTTATTTCACAATCTCTTCATTATCCGAGGTTGTTTATACGTAATAATCTACTGGGATATCTTTATCATCCACATCCATGTTTCTTAAAAATGTATTTCAAAACATTTTTACTATTTACATGAATATGGGTTAAAGTCATTTATACCCTTGTTTGACTTTTTATAAGAGGTTTATAAAGGAATCTTTCCGTCGTTTTCAAAACAAGGTCCTTTTTAACCTTTTCGACAGAATTGAGGTAAGAATGTTTTTTTTAACTTATACGGAGGGTGCGGTTATTTTACACCGTTATAAAATCTTCAAAGCTTTCCTTACAAGCTTATAAGAATATTTTCAAAGAAAATGTTTTATTTTATATGGATCTTAAATGATTTCAAAATAAAAGGAGATATTTCTTTAAAAAGAATTTTGATTTCATCTATGTCAACATCCTTTGATGAATTTTAAGATTATTTGAAGTTGATTTATTATGATACAAAACTTCTATATTGTATTGAAGGTTTTGTGATATGTTTGACTGTGGATGTGCTATTTTTATACCATTCATAGTTTATGGTGAAATTATTGACATTTCGTATGCTAGTTTTAATACGAATGTTTATGTTATGTTTAAACCTTTTCATATGGGAATGCATTGGACTTAATAAGTGACGGGTGGAGCCCGCTATAGCTCCTCGATGCATCGGTAGGTCTCATGAGACAAACTAGTGTCTTGGCACAAGGCCTTGACAAAATCTTATTTGTAGTCTTGGCACGAGGCCTTGGCTATGTGGTTATGATAGTCTGCCATTATGCATTCCAACATTATGAAAGTGGTTAGTGATTTTTGCATGTGATTATTCGATTAGTAGAATATCCATGTGAATGAGTAAATGGAATTATTTCATTTTACTTTTGCCATATTATGTTGATGTTCAAGTTTAAAAGGCTTTTGTTTTAGTTATACATTGCCTTAAATGTTTATTCTTATTTATGAAAGTTTCTGCTATATTGTTATCCTTACTGGGCATTTGAGCTCACCCCTTTTCTATGTTTTATTTTTCCCAGGAAGTGAAGAAGTAAATTATGAATGACCTGCAGGGATTTTATGAGGGGATAATAGTGTGGTCTATTGAGACATTATGTTGTTGTAGTAGTTTTTCATTTTATAATGTAATGTAAAACTTACGAATATATCTGGCATTTTCCAAGGCTACTAAACCAATCGGTCTTTCGAGATTTGATCTTTCTTATGATCATGCCAATGTTATGTAATAATGCACCGACTCTAGGCAACTAGGGTCGGGGCGTTACAGTTGGTATCAGAGGAAGTTTAGTACAAACCTTGGAAGCTAGATTTAGATAAACTATGATTAGAGCACGTAGACCTAAGATGAACTTTGAGGATTAGTATAGAAGAACTTCCTAGAATTTTGGTATTGTAGAGATTTTGTGAGTTTTCCGAGCAATACATCCCTGTCTGGATACGAGCAGGTAGAGGCGGCTCTGGCACAGATGTACCTAGGGGTAAAACCCGAAAACACCGCTTTGAGCTAGACTCGAACGGGAACTGGTGCACGACAACGGGCCTTGCTCCACTCTTGGTTACGACACTCCCGGGGGATATGCTTAGGATAACTCTCATTTTCTTTACAAATCATTTTGAAAGGATTATGAGTATATACTTACTCAAAGAAAACATTCTTATGATTATGGATTATATCCATAAATAGTTCAATTTATGTTAGGTGTTTTATAAGTATGGGATTATGTATTTTGATTCATAAACTGATCTAGTTTATGCCATTGTTTAGAAATGGCGCCCAGTAGAAGGAATGAGAACTGTAGAAATGCACATGATCCAAAGAGAAGGAAGGATCATATCTTTCATGGTCTTAAGCTAGAATTTATAAGAGAAATAGTCTCCCATGTATTATCATCATATGAAGAAATAATATCATGTATTGATAAGATAAGTAAAGAGTTTACTGAGTCCTATGGCTTTGAAGGGAAGCAAGAGAAGAAAAGGATGGAAGAGAGAAATATGGATAAAGGGAAGAGGGAAAAGAATAATTTTCCCATATGTGGTAACTATGGAAAGAAACACCCTGGAACTTGCCTGAAAGGAATGAGAGTTTGTTATAAGTGTGGAGGAAAAGGGCACAAAGTACGTGACTGCAAGGGTAAGAAAATGGTTTCAAATGTACAATGCTTCATTTGCAAGGAGTTTGGACACTACGCGAACCTATGTCCCAGTCATCAGTCTATGACGCAAATGATGCTATTAGATAATAATCAAGTTATGATACTACCACAGATGAAGAGGAATGATTAGAGTTCTTATGTTGATTATGTTAATTGAGTGTTGTATCAACAATGTACTTGTTATAATAATTATGGAGTATATAAGGATTGTAATGCAGTACTATTTCATTAAGGACTTGAGATTGTGTGGAAAAAAGAAAAGTGACTCAATAGAAGGTTAAATTTTTGGAAAATATATGGTTGAGAGAAAGATAAACCATAATATGGTTCAGATACCGAGGTGGTGATTTTAGAATAATACATGATTGATTTGGATAAATTATATTGGATATTATTTACTACCTTGAAGCTGATTAATGATTTGTATATTCCATCATTGTTGGGGTTTTAAACATTTTTGGATTAATGAAGTATATCCAGCATTCTATATGGAATAAGGGATCATGAATGTAATCAATAAGGAATATGGTAATACATGATGAAGGTATTTATATGCTATTACGGGGTAAAAAGGATCTATATTATGTTTACCTTCCTTATAAATGTTGGACTGTGAGTTTGGATAGAATTATTTTGGATAGTTCTTATTTGGATTATTTTGGATTGCCATAAAAGGACAACCCGGAGGTCGGGCAGCAACCTGTTGCGTCCGGCAAGGCTGCGAGACTTGAACCCGCAACCGAAGGGCGACAAGGGTGTATCACCTACCACTGGCCCAAGAGATGTCCTGGATTAAATAATGTAGTTTTTTTAAAAGATCTGGTAGATGAATTATAAATTCGTTTATTTTGGAACCCTGTACGAATAGTATAAATATAATTTTTTTTACGAGTGAAAGATGAGTTTATGGTAGAAATTTATTAATGGACAAAACTCTAATTATAATGTAAGTATATCTCCTTATGATCTTAGCCAATCTCATAAATAAATTCCTCAATATTAAGAAAAGCAAATTAGAACAAAAATGTTTTCCTAGATGGTACCTTAAATCAGCACTAATTTATGGCTTTGGGATTGTTGGCCTTTTCATAGCCATGTTCTCTACCACTCTCCATCAGATAATCGATGGTTAGATTTTTCTTCCATATCCATATTTTCCTACATGGAACCCGCATATGTGTTATTTTCGGTAATCTTCATACTTTCGACTCTTTATTTTAAATAGAGGCCTCGTTAATTCATTTTTCGATGTGGGATTTCCACTAAGATATTTAGAAACGTCAAAAATGTGTTATCCCAATACCCTATATTTTGTTGAACCGATGGTACTTCAAATCATCATAGATTGACGAGTTTAAGGAGCTCAATTATACACTTGTTTGTGATTGATGACCTCAATAACTACCTATAAATATTTACGTTTTTTTCTCGAATTATATGTCTCTAATTGCCACCAATGTTCTCCTAATCGAGATCATAATTTGGTGGTGACCCTTTCATTTCTCTTTTCCACATATTAAGACTAAATTTTAGTAACCCAATTTCCGATGTGGGTTTTCCCACAAATATATTTTATATTTTCAACCTTTTATTTTCGAAGAACAATTTCAAATTTCGAGGACGCAATTTATTGAAGGAGGGGAGAATGTAACACCCCAAGATTTCATAGTGTGTTATTTCTTCAAAATAATTCAATAACTTGCACTACACGCAACACTGAGTTCAAGCGCACCATGACTTACCAAACAAGCTGTTCAAAAGAGGTTATGAATAGTATTAACTAAATTTTAAACCTTATATAATCCTTATAATTTTAGAATCCATATTATGAGTTTCTTAGACATAGTGTAAGAACAAATTCATTTTCAGTATTGTAGTTTTACCAACTTTTAATAGTGAAACCTTTTTAAATAAAATATTTTAAACGTTTGACTAAATGGGGACATCAAAAAAAAATTAAAATAAAACATCCCAATCTTCCATGGTACGCTTTCCTTTGAATAAAACAGTAGCGTGTGTTGTACGCAACTTCGAGTTCTAACACATCGTAACCAATCAAACTAGCTGTTATGAATAGTAGTACCTACTTTTTGAAGTTATATATATTTTATATTTTAAAATGGACATCATTTTTGGATTCGGAATATCAAATTTAGCCTAAGGTGAAATTTTGGTACTTTTCGGATAACTTTCATATTTTGATGAATAGTGAAAATTACTAAATTTTAATTAAAAACAACTTTTTTAATCAAAATAATTAATAGTGATAAATTATGAATTTGAGTGGTTTTAAAGTATATTTAGAATATTTTTTTACTATTTAATATAATTTTGGTCATTGGACATAATTTTACAATTAAACCGAACATAAACAAGTGTCAATCTTTTGATAGTTATTATCTCTTAAAAACACGCTTTTTGTTTTGACAGCGGGAATTAATTTTAAATTAATTTCTGCCACTTCTGTGTTTAGAATTTAGGAAAATGGATTCCATATTTGGAATCAGGATGTTCAAATTGTGTAAATAGGTAACTTTTATTTTTAGACATTTTGAATAATTACTACGGTAAATATTTTATTTACCATGGTTAAGGGTAAATCCGGTAAATAAGGGTTAAAAAAATAATATTATAATAACACTAAATTACCCTAAAACGTGTCTTAACCCTATTGGTTGATAAATGGTCGACCATGGGCATCTTTGTGTCAATTTTGGGACCCCATGGATCCACTTGTAAGTGATAATGACACTTTATTTTAATTAAGTCAAAATGAATACAAAAATGACACAAGCATATATCTTTTAGCAAAACAATTGTTACATAGAGTTATATAAGTTGGATTTTAGATTATAAATATTCATTAGAAAGATAAAACGATTTCCTACATAATTCTATTTTATTTATAATTTTTAGACATTAAATAATTTATTTTATTTATGACACAATGATGATGCAGTAATTACTATAATAGTGAAAAATTAAAATAATTGATATTATAAATACCCAAAAAAATATAATATGAAACTTTTAATGAATTAAACTAATTTTCTAGGATAATATGATATATTAGGGTTGATTTAATTGACTTTGTTCGAAGTAATCAATCTGTTATGAGTTTCACAAAAATCAACTATTGAATAGTGTCAAAATTGACATAAAAGAGTTCTTAAAACAAATATTATATTATTAATTGATATTAAATTCCTAAAAATCTAAGCTTCGGCCAAGAGACTTATATCAGGATATTTGCATCATTAATGGACCACTTGGGGGTCTCTTGGATGTATATAGTAAGTTTATTAACCATATTATATAAAAATACAAAGAGACATTGTAAAAGTGAAACTAATTAACTTAGAGTTAATACTTAAATATAAGGTTAATATAAGTACCCAAACCTGTCTAAATTATATTGTTTGAGTGGTTTTCGACCTATCCCCACCTTAACCTTTGAATAATAAACTTTGGAGCCTTTAGAAACCGAATATGAATTTAATATAAATTAATATTTCTAGCTTTTCCAAAGGTGCCCCTCACCCCTCTTATAAAAGGGCACTACTCCTTCTCATTTCTTCACACCTTCAAAGCCTTTTGGTTCATCCAAACTCTGCCCAAATACTCTCCCAACATCCCTAACTACAACCTAGAGGCCTTAGTTTGATCTGAAAGCCAACTTAAGGAGCCCTTTTGATCAAATCAAAAGGAAGAACCCGGAGAAGAGGTAATGTTTTCACCACCCCTTTTCAAGTTCCATTCTTCTTCCACTTCTTCTTCCTTTGTTCTTACCATTCTAAAGTAATAACTCCAGTATCTCACATATACTTTGATGTTATTATAAATATGGTACAACCATATTCAGTATTCTATCCACCCTTTGAATAACATGTCACCATACGTGCGTACGTACGGCTTACCGTCTCCACGTCGTGGTGTAATTGTTATTCAATATATTATTATTTGGATGGGTATAATAATGATGTGTAACTCATGTAAATAATAAATATAACATGTTAATGATTCTTTATATATGATATACCATCCATTTATATATTATTTTAATATCAAATAATGATATTGTCGCTCGTGCGTACGTACGGACTACCGTCTCCACGAACGCGATGAGATTCATTCTCCATCGTATCCATTCAAGTATAATTATCATTTGATGATTTAAAAATGATGTTTAAGGACTTGATATCATTATGGATATGAATAATATACAACCTATCCTTTACAAAAAGGTCTTACGTAACAAAACATATAAAAGAAAACAAGTAAGTTAACACCCAAAACAACGATAATACTAAGATATTATTATAAATCGATATTAAAAGATCATATATGATATCATATTAATGTATATGATTCTTGTATAATTTAGTAACAATTATTTCACCATTATACAGGAGGTTAACCTACCCCAACCAAGGAAAAAGTACAAGGTAAGGGTTATTTCACAATCTCTTCATTATCCGAGGTTGTTTATACGTAATAATCTACTGGGATATCTTTATCATCCACATCCATGTTTCTTAAAAATGTATTTCAAAACATTTTTACTATTTACAAGAATATGGGTTAAAGTCATTTATACCCTTGTTTGACTTTTTATAAGAGGTTTATAAAGGAATCTTTCCGTCGTTTTCAAAACAAGGTCCTTTTTAACCTTTTCGACAGAATTGAGGTAAGAATGTTTTTTTTAACATATACGGCGGGTGCGGTTATTTTACGCCGTTATAAAATCTTCAAAGCTTTCCTTACAAGATTATAAGAATATTTTCAAAGAAAATGATTTATTTTATATGGATCTTAAATGATTTCAAAATAAAAGGAGATATTTCTTTAAAAAGAATTTTGATTTCATCTATGTCAACATCCTTTGATGAATTTTATGATTATTTGAAGTTGATTTATTATGATACAAAACTTCTATATTGTATTGAAGGTTTTGTGATATGTTTGACTGTGGATGTGCTATTTTTATACCATTCATAGTTTATGGTGAAATTATTGACATTTCGTATGCTAGTTTTAATACGAATGTTTATGTTATGTTTAAACCTTTTCATATGGGAATGCATTGGACTTAATAAGTGACGGGTGGGGCCCGCTATAGCTCCTCGATGCATCGGTAGGTCTCATGAGACAAACTAGTGTCTTGGCACAAGGCCTTGACAAAATCTTATTTGTAGTCTTGGCACGAGGCCTTGGCTATGTGGTTATGATAGTCTGGCATTATGCATTCCAACATTATGAAAGTGGTTAGTGATTTTTGCATGTGATTATTCGATTAGTAGAATATCCATGTGAATGAGTAAATGGCATTATTTCATTTTAATTTTGCCATATTATGTTGATATTCAAGTTTAAAAGGCTTTTGTTTTAGTTATACATTGCCTTAAATGTTTATTCTTATTTATGAAAGTTTCTGCTATATTGTTATCCTTAATGGGAATTTGAGCTCACCCCTTTTCTATGTTTTATTTTTCCCAGGAAGTGAAGAAGTAAATTATGAATGACCTGCAGGGATTTTATGAGGGGATAATAGTGTGGTCTATTGAGACATTATGTTGTTGTAGTAGTTTTTCATTTTATAATGTAATGTAAAACTTATGAATATATCTGGCATTTTCCAAGGCTACTAAACCAATCGGTCTTTCGAGATTTGATCTTTCTTATGATCATGCCAATGTTATGTAATAATGCACCGACTCTAGGCAACTAGGGTCGGGGCGTTACACCACTACTACAAAAACGGCCTATATCAGCTCTAAAAAGGGGCTTTAACAGCACTAAATAGCGTTGTAAAGCTCAGTGCTGATATAGGCGGGTCCCTTTTATCAGTGCTCCGAAAAACGCTTATAACGACCCCTTTTATCAGCGCTAAAACAAAGTGCTGATAAAAGACCCATTTATCAGTGCTGATAAAAGGGTCCTTTTTTTAGCGCGTTTTTTAGCGCTGATAAAGGTCAAAAAAATTAAAAAAGATAACAAAAATTAAGAATAATGTGGGGAGTGCTTTTATCAGCGCTTCACACCCCCTTTATCAGCACTAGTAGGTCTCCCGTGCGCTACCCTTTCCGCGCACTGCCCTTCCCACGCACTGCCCTTCCCACACATCCTCATATGCACACACCCCCTTTGCTTCCACCCGAACTTGAACCCGGGACCTCCCCCCTTTCGCGGTTGCACCTTTACCACTAAGCCATTTCGTTTTTTTTTTCGATTTAATGAAATATATATATATATAGTTATATTTATTCATATATTGATATAGATTCAAATTAATATAAATATATTTATTCATATATTAGTATATATATATATTAATTCGTATATTAAAATATTTATATATATATTTTTAGTTATAATTTTTTATACATATATTTATTTGTATATTAATATATACATATAAGATTAGTTTTAAATACATTTATGAAAAAAAATATGTTTGTTATGTGTGTTTATAAATAAATAAATACATACATGCATACATACATACATAGATATATACAACACACAGACACACACATAGACACATACACACACAAACACATATATATTTATGAATAAATACATATATATGTGTATTTGAAAAGCCATTGAATGTACTTATAAGATTAGTTTTAAATACATTTATGAAAAAAAATGTGTTTTTGATGTGTGTTTATAAGTAAATAAATAAATACATACATATATACATATATAAAACACACAGACACACACATAGACACACACACACACACACAGACACAAATATATTTACAAATAAATACATATATATGTGTATTTGAAAAGCCATAGAATGTTAAAACGAACATAACTTATAATCTAGAATCCCATTTCAATGCCACAACCTGTCAAATCGAATAAAATGAAACAATCTTTGATATGATATGTGGTACAGTCCTAACGGACTTTCGGATCAGAATTTATATGTGTTTGAATGTTAACAAATCGGGGTATCCCGACTAAAAACTCAGTTTTTGAGGCCTTCTGGGCCTTTTTGTGCTCAGAAAATGTGACACAAGCTTTGCCTCTCTTATTGGCGTGTAGATCTCGTCGCAGGCTACGATTTGATATGCTGTAGAGCTCAAATGGACACCCGGATCAAAATTTATGGCCGTTTGAAGTTTGAGTTACATTTTCAACATATTTTACATATTTTATTAATTTTTTTGATTTTTTGTGTCCTCAGATTGTTATTAAATGATTTTTAATCGATAATAATTAGACAATTATTAATTAATAATATTTTTTTAAAATATTTTGAATCCATTTTCACTAAATTTATTATATATTAAATGTAATAGTCTATTTATACGTATCTGTAACATATTTAAAAAATATATATTGTATTTATATAAATATAAATATACTTATATAACAAAATATTATTTTTCATGAATTTTTTTTTAAACTTAACATTTATCAGCGCTCGAGAAAAGCGCTGATAAATCCCCCCTTTATCAGCACTACTAAAAGAAGCGCTGATAAAGGGGTCCCCTTTATCACTGCTAAAAAAGCGCTGATATAGGGGGGGCCTTTATCAGCGCTTTTTTTAGCGCTGATAAAATTGAAGTGCATCCCTTGCCCATTTTTGTAGTAGTGTTCCCAGATGATAGTTCCTGGTTTACCCTCTAGCGAGGATGGGAAGTGGTGTTCCCCAATGATCCTTCCGGGCTTACCCACTAGCAAGGCTTGGAAGTGGTGTTCCCTAGTGATCCTTTTGGGTTTACCCTCTAGATGGGATGGGAAGTGGCGTTCTCCGATGATCCTTCCGGGCTTACCCTCCAGCTGGGCTATGAAGTGGAATTCCCCAATGACAGTATCGGGATTACCCTCCAGCTCGACTGGGCAGTGGCATTCCCAATGATAGTATTAGTTTTACTCTCCATTTTGGATGGGAAGTGGTGTTCCTCAACAAATATATTGGGATAACCCTCAAGTAGGGCTGGGTAGTGGTGTTCCCCGGTGATCTTTTTGACTTTCCCTCTACCAGGGTTGGGAAGTGGTGTTCCTCGATTACTACTATAGAAGGACCCTGTACTACATGGCATATTGACAAGGCATATTTGTCCTACCTAAGGAATAATGAGAAATAAGGGTACTTTCCACACAGAGACACATCCTCGTGATGCGACCAAAAACAATTCGGGTGACTCAGTGCCACCCAAAGCGGACAGTATCAAGGTGTGGTGATTTGAGCCCCTTTGACTTGTTCCTTTTAGGCAGTTATGATAAGGTGCAGGACATAACAGAAGGTAGTTACCTTGAAACTGATGGCTACTCATTTTTCATAGCAAGGGTTGTGATATGGATATCCCCTTACACCCTTGGTTGGGTTTCGTTGAATGTGCATATCTATTGTTGGGTGGAGTTGTACTCTTCTGTTCACTTTTACTGTACATTGTTCCTACACTACTTCTTTCCAGTTGAATCTCTTAAAACTTCCCCCGTCACCTTTTCAGGGTGTCCTATAAGGCTTGTATATACTCATCCCAACATGGGCTTCACCCAATGCGTGTCGTGTCTGTTGTAGACAACGAACAAATCGATCGTGATTTCTGAGGAGTTTAGGGATACATATTGTGTGCACCAAGTACGGTGGTCAGAGTTGGGATACAGGAGCATGTCTCTCTCACCTATTACTCCTTTTCAGTTTCCATTAGTTTGGGACATGTTTCCGGTATGGGCGTGTTTTTTTCACACTTTTACTTTTCAGTATACACTACAGTAACCTTTGTACTGTCTAGAGGAACATGCATGTTGATTTTATTTATAGTAGTATCATCTTTCATTTCTTATCCCTCTACACTTTTTCATTGAGTTGGCCGCATGTGTGTGTACAATTGTTTAAGAAATGGCCTCCCCGAGTTGTTATGCCTTCAGTGATAGTCGCTAACCCCTAGCCTATGGAGACATACTTAGGGTATTTGTGGCTCCAGCCCAGCTAGGGACGAGTTTTGACACATAGAAATATGTTTAAAGGTACTGATAACCTTTATGGAAAATATGATACTTAATTGCATTGCAATAACAGTAATATAAAATTATTAGACTTTAAAAAAATGGTTGTATTGAAATCCATAATAAATAATGTTATTTAATGATTAATTTTATTTCAAGGATGTGAATTATATTATTTTATATACATTATAGTAATTTTATTAATATGTTTTTAGAAAAAGGACCACCCGTATTCTGAATGAAAACCCATCGCATCTGGAAATGCAGTGGGTCTTGAACCCAAGACCAATCGATGATATGGGTTTCTCCCATACCACGGTCCAACGTTATTTCCTAGTTAATATGAAATTGTTTTTAGATAAAAAATTTATCAATAAATATTAATGATAAAGTAGTAGTATTAATTTTGAGGTTTCTATATTAATGCTTTAACCACATTGGTTATGGAAAATAGTTAGTAGTAGATAGAAATACTTTTCAGTATTTTATAGATCTTAGGATTTGTTAAAAATAGTTTTTAGTGATTCAGAAATAAAAAATTCATTTCTTAGAGCACCACCAAAATAAGAATTTATTCTTATAAAATATAAACTTATCATGTTAGTATATTTCCATATATTATTAGCTAATAAAATAATACCTCATCATTAGAAAAAATATCTTCAAATAAAATGTTTTCATGTTACTATAATTTATGATGATATTAATGACCTTTTGATGCCTATTATATTTATGGATTTAAGGCCCTCAACATTAAATTTATCATTAACATTATTTTGTTCAATGACCTCAATCACTATCTAAAATAAGTTTTTCTTTTCCTCAACATCATTAACTTCCACCAATGTTCTCCAACATAGAAATCTAGATATGTGTTATTCCATACAACAACTGTACATCCCTTAATCTCTTATTAAGGTTATATTTTAGTAACCCTTTTACGATGTGAGTTTTCAATAAATTAATTTTCAAATATCAAACCCTTGATTACAAGAATCATGTTTAAATTGAGAGGAAACAATTTAATTAATGTGGGGAGAATGTAACACCTGATGTTTTAAAATAAGAACATCACATTTAATATTGTGTATGAATTTCAGTAGAAAGAGTAGAAAGGCATATAAAATTACGAGACTTTATGATACATTTAATATTTTAATTAAATTAAATCTATTATATAGCTTAAAATTAACACAACACTGAGTTAGATTTTGTTACACCTAACAATGAGTTTCTTCAAAATCTTGTGTTATACAGAAGACTGAGTTTTACCAAACAACAATATATTATTTATAATATAATTTAATATAATAGTTATTACCAAGACATTGGAATAGAGGGTATGAATTGGATTAAATAAATTATTAAAATATATATTTTACATAAATTTATTCATTATTAGGTTTTTATAAATAATAACAATAACAATTTAAAATAAAAACATTTTTTTATAAAAGAGTATATTTTCTGAAAGAATGATTAGTCACGCTATGTAAACATAATTTCATATATTTTTTTTATCAATTTTAGAAAACTTATATTTCAAAATAAACATAATTTTTTAAATACGAATACCTAAATCAACGCATTGTGATTTTTTGGGATTTTTCTGAGAAGTATAGTATTTTGATTAATAATGTAGAATATTGAAATTTAATTGAAAAATTCCATTTCATATAAATTTTTTATACTGAAAACTTATATTTTTAATTAGATTTAAAGTCACAATAGTTACATTATAAATCTATTAATACAATGTATATCATTAGAATCAATTTTATACATAATTTTGACATACAAGCATTGTAATATTTTGATCATTTCAACATTAATAACCCACATTATCACCACATCTATGGGATTAATTTTAAATTAATTTTTTATACATATGTGGATTGAGAATGGAAAAATTTACTCCATATTTGGAACTAGAAAAATTTATAATGTATAATAAGGTCATTATAATTTTTGATGAAATTGATTAGTGAAAAAAATTGAAATTAATTATAGTGGTTAAGATAAAAAATGAGTTTTCTTAGTAGTTAAACATATAATAAAATGTATTAAAATGTCCCAACACTTATACAAAAAAAATGTTATCGATATATTTTGACCACATCTATTATAGGATTGATTATTTATCATTACTGTGGAATGGTGAGTGGAAATGAGAATATATGGAATTCACTCTATTAAAACATTACAGGTGTTCCACTCACCCACCTTATAAAAGGCCGCCACCTATCCTCCAATCTTCACAACATAAAACAACATTAGAAAAGACAATAACTGATCAAATGAATTCCCAAAATACCAGCCCTCATGTCACGACCCCCTCCCCACAATGTGTACCCCCCTTGGGATGGAAATGTGAGAAGGGAGATAATGACCCCCATTTCCTGCCTCCAGTCGGCCTCGGGTTGGTGACTAGCACCGAGGGTATAGTAATCACACAAATGAGAGGCATTACCCTCTAAGATAACACTTGCGGAAGAGATAGATAATATATACACCAACCAACTCCAACTCATAAATGAAATATAAAAGAAAACCCAAGTGCACATATGTAATGTCATGAAAAAGTATTACAACTGAAAGGGAAAACCGCAAGTACCCAAAAGAAAGTAAAAATAGCAGCAACCACATGCCCGAACAGCTCATGCAACCCCAATCTAGTAGAAACTGGCTTGATCTCCAACCTGCTCCAAGTGACCTGAAAAACAATATATATATATATATAGGGTGAGTATAACAGTATACTCAGTAGGATCCTCCCCGAAGGCTCTCGTGAAAAAGTAAAGAAAGCATGCTAAAGCACAGTGAACAACAAGTGAAACTAACACATCACCTAAAGATGTATAATAAGTTTCCAACCTCACCAGGGCTACTCGCACTAAGTAACACATAAAAGAGTATATAATATAATAAAGAATATCAAGGGTACCCCGCTACTACTTCCCCACTGGTTTTCCGCTTTTCCCCAACATCGCACGTCCTGAGCATCTCTCTCCAAAAAAGCTTGCCCGCAGACACCTGGGAGAAGCACCACAATATGAACCTCATGTAACAAAACCACCATGTCCACGCGAGAAAGTAACCAGGTAGTTTTCAGGAGCCACCACAGCTCATGTAACGTGTATTATATGTCGGGTATTATACCTAAATCCATTACAGCCCATACACCGAGTAAGGATCCTCAAGCCATCACAACCTATACACATTACACCTATAGTAGTCCATATGATTCTATATCTAGAATATATGTGTGTGAATAACCACAAGCCATTATAACCCTCTACACACATATATGGGGAAAACTAATTGTTGTGCCTACCAGCACAATTAACTACCAATAGAAGAGAGTGGGGCCAAAAGGGGGTAGTCATCCATTCATCCTCCCACTAGAATGTTGGAAAAAACACCCCCTTAGGGCTCAGAATCCCCGAGGTGTCAGTTTCACTTACTGACAGGGTAAAGTAGCACATAGAAACACAAAAATTATAGAATATATTAAATCTTACAACCACACTATGGGAATAACCTAGTATTAGACTCAACTGCATCTAACGTCTCTCAGACTCTGGGATACCACTTCTAAGATTAAGTATCCTATAAGCACACAACCATTTAAAGAGGTTTAATACATTATCTCATTCCCTTTTCACTAGTTCACATTACGTTAATTAATTGTTTGAACATTAATTAACCATGAACAATTCCACATTAAATTTCATTAGCATCACACCCAAAGTCCATTTTTCCTTTAAAATTACAACCTCATCATTATGTTCCAGCAAACTCCACCCCATGGGTTACCACCATTTATTCAATTATTCATTACAAAATTACTTTCCCACATTCCCAGGCATTCTAGAAAAGAATTCTATGCTACTAAACACAAGGAGATTCAACACGGTGAGTAGATGTACTACCCGTCGATTATTTTCTACCTATAGCAAGAGTATAGAACCATCCTCCCTTGAGAAACTAAACGCGGAAAGAACGTGTCATACCCTGCACGTCTTCGCCTCTTTCGGAAGAAGGGAAAGCAAGACTAGATTCCTTGAGTAGTGGGGTAACGTAAAGCAGATAATCAACCAATAAAGATCAGAAATCATCCAATAATCACATCCATCCCATTCCATCATCCCTAGTGTCCTCCCAGACACCCACATGAATAAACCAATGAATCTCGCCACTCTAGGCGTCATCTGCTACCACAACCAAAAGTCTCCATGCCCCCACATATCACAACATCCATACAAGCTCACATCACAACACAAGCCGTAGGAAAACAAACATCACATCAATTGGGATATTGTCCCTTTGAAAATCAAGAGGGTAACTTATAACCCTTCAAGGAATTATCAAACAATCAGTTCTTTAATCCATCTTGAATTAACAGATTTATTATTCAGAGGTTCCAGAATTCAGAAAACCAAATCAGTAAGGTATCACAAATAATTAAACATTCTTACTACACCAATTTGATTAACAACAAATTAAAAAAAGAAGAACCAGATTCATTTACATGCGTCTTTATCCATATCCAACAGTTACCAATTAATTCTGGTTTACGTTCTTTATCAATTTTCATCAAGAATGATCAGCTAAACGAAGCAAGCATGGATTTCACACTATCTAGAAAATAAGGGGAAAAAATATATGAACGATATCAATTTATTTATTTGGTTAAAATATTTATTATGACAATTCCATTGCTGTCCAGTGGGATAAAACATGCTAACAATATAGTTACATGTAAAAGAAAAGAGAAGCAACGAATCTGCTACCTCAAATAGTTCTTGATGTTCTTTATCCACACAACGGGTCACGATTCTCCTCTCACGTCAACTAAATCCACCCGAGGATACCATGGTACGACTGCACCAACTGAAACCCAAGAAAACCCCATTAGAACCATGGATATTACATGCTATAATATGGAAAGGAGAAACAAGAGAAGATTAACCCCAAAAGATCGACGATAAAACATACCTTATATAGAAGATTGATCGATACAACTTGGTTGCATCAAAACAGAGCAGAACCAATATGAGGAGGAAAGTTTGATTATGAAAATACTATGGAATAGAATGAAAGGTTTTAGCATCTCATATCCAAGAAGAAAGAGGAATAACTAGGGAGGAAGATATCACGTCCCTAGGGAGGATTTAACGGAGCGACAGTTTAAGATACACTTAATTTCCCATTAAAAGAGGATCACATTAAACCATGCGATTTGACCAAGTAAAAACATATAAAGCCTTAGGAATAATTTATATAGGAGTTATGGCCTTTGAATCAGCCTTAGATTCCTTAAAATGAGGCCTTAAATGCATTTTACGTCAAAGGAAAACGCTAAAGGGGTGAAACTGTAGGAAGCTGGAAACACTGTTCACGAACTCAAAATTTGGAAAAGGAAAAACACTGTTCATAAACCTCACTGTTAGACATTATTCATGAACCTCACTATTAGCCACTGTTCACTTATGGAACTATTCAATGAAATTGACATTTGGAAAAGGAAGAGAGGTTACCAATAGAACAGTTCACCGATGGAACTGTTCATAGAATTGGAAATTTGATAGAGTAAAGAGAGGTTGCTATTAGAGGTTATCGATAGAACTGTTCACTGATGGAAGTGTTCATAGAAGGTTACCAATGAAACTGTTCATAGAAGGTTACTGTTGCATTGTTCCCAACTATCTACCATTGGAACTGTTCACCGAACTGGAAAATTGGAAAAGTGTTGGGGATAAGTCACCTTGACATCCTGGAACACCTCAAACACCATATTTTCACAAAGGAATGGACTAGAGAGGTCCGGACCGTTACATCAGCTACCTCTCAAAAAATTCTCATCCCCAATAATTCAAAACCCACATAAAGTGAAAACAAAACGGGGTCCAAACAACCACCCATCGAGATACCTCGCAAAAGAGAGAAAGCCACAAAAGCATCAAAAGGAAGAAATCTCATAAACATGAATGGTTTATAACCACAAGGTCTACATCGACACATCAAAAGAGTTAAAAATCAAACAACTTTGGGTACTGAGCACGTATCTGTGACTGAAGTTTCTAGGTACTCTATTCCATGCCACCATGTCGCCACAAGACATGAAGAAAGGGGATAAAACACCGGCGCAACACCTTCTCCTTATATTATTGGATCATCACAGGTCGCTCTTCAAATGTTGCATCATCATCAACATCTATCTATCCCCAATAGATGATTTGAGAGTCATTATGAAGATAACGATAGAGCTGTGATACATGGAAAAATAATGTATCTGAATCATCTACGGGGGAAGTGCTACTCGATATGCCACAACACCAATATGATCTAACACATCGAAAGTCCTAACAAAGCGAGGAGAAATATTACTCCCACGACCAATCCTTCGCTACCCACGATGGGGAGTCACCTTTAGAAACACATGATCCCCAAAATTAAACTCTAAGGGTCTCCTTCTTTGATCAACATATGATTTCTAACAATATTGCGCTTTCTTCATCCTCTCACGAATCACCTGAACCATCTATATTGTATTCTACCCTAGTTCCGGTCCAAGAATTGCTGACTCTCTGACCCCGGTCCAGCACAACGGAGAACGGCAAGGTCAGCCATACAAGGCTTCAAACGGTGCCATACCGATGGTGGATTGAAAAATATTATTGTAATAAAACTCTACCAAGGGTAAGTGATTAATCCACAAACCTCCAAAATCATGAAAACAAGAGCGTAATATGTCTTCAAGAGTCTGGATGGTTCGATCTGTATGACCGTCCATTTGAGGATGAAAAGCAGTGCTAAGGAATAGTTGAGAACCAAAAGCATGTTGGAGACCTCTCTACACCCTGGACGTAAAATGAGGATCTCGATCAGAAATGATCATCCTTGGGACTCTATGAAGTCTCACCACCTCCTCTAGATACTACCTCGAAAAAACTTCCAGTGATCTCAACTCCTTGATCGCTATGAAGTGGGCCGATTTTGTTAAACAATCCACTACCACCCAAATAGCATCATGTCCTCCTGGAGCTCAAGGTGAAACAACAATAAAGTCCATTGAGATGTCCTCCCACTTCCACTGAGGAATTTCTAATGGCTGGAGAAGACCACTAGGAACACGGTGTTCGACCTTCACCTTCTGTCATACCAAAAATTGAGACACAAACTCCGCAACCGCATGCTTTAGCCCTGGCCACCAAAACTGGCTTCTCAAGGCTCAGTACATCTTAGTCATTCCAGGATGCACCGCTAAAGGTGAACTATGGAACTCTCTGAGAACCGCCTTGTGCATCGTTAAAGGAACAAAAATACTTCCATGATACAACACTCGTTTTGTTCATCCGCAGTCCAACCATCAGGGGCCTCACCACAAACAACTCGGTCTCTCCAGACCTCCACCTCAATATCCCCCAACTTGGACTCTTCCACCATCTACTCAGGGATGACTGTACTGTCATATGAAAAAGACAACTTCTACCCCCAAATTCTCCCATATCAAGATGTAATGCTGAAATCTCTTCCATTACTCTCCAGGAATCATCGGATTCACGCACAACATCACAATGTGACTTTCAACTCAGTGCATCGGCTACAAAATTCCCCTTTCCAAGTGTATATGATATCTCGAAGTCAGATTCCTGTAAGAAATCCATCCACCGACACTGTCGTATGTTCAAGTCACACTGGGAGAAAACAGTCCTTAAACTCTTATGATCGGTGAAAACCACAAAGTGCTCACCAATGAGGTAATGTCTCCAAAACTTTAGAGAAAACACCACAGATGCCAACTCAAGACCTTGAGTGTAATATTTACATTCATGGGGACATAACTGTCGAGACCCATAAGAAACAACTGACCTCTACTGCATGAGAATACATCCTAACCCCATATGCAAAGCGTCACAGAAAACATCAAACTGAACTCCCTCAGCTGGAAGACAATGAATTAGAGCACTTACTAACTTATCCTTTAGATACTAGAAATCTTCCTAACAATGATCAGTCCATATAAATACCTAATCATTCCAATTAAAAGCTTTCATAAGAGTCAAAACTCATGAGAAATTGGCTACGAACCTCCTGTAGTAGCCAGTGAGACCAAGGAAACTTCACACCTCTAACACTGTGTTGGGGGATGCCCAAGACACAACTGATTCTATCTTCGATAGATCCACAGATACCCCCTGGTGGGACACAACATACCCCAAGAAATAAACTTCTAGATCCCAAAACACACACTTCAAAAACTTCCCAAACAGTTGATGATGACGAAGAACACCCAAAATGGCATGTAGATTCTTTTCATTCTCCTCCTTAGATGTGGAGTACACAAGAATGTCGTCGATGAAAACTACCACAAACTTGTCCAGGAACCCACAAAACACAGCATTCATCAACACCATGAATACAGTTCGAGCATTCATCATGACAAACTACATTACAATGAACTCATAATGCCCATGACGACAACGGAAAGCAGTCTTCGGGATATCCTCATCCTTCACATGCATCTGATGATTTGACAACCGCAAGTAAATCTTTGAGAACCAAATTTCACCCTTCAGTTGATCGAATAAATCATCAATCCATGGAAGACGATAGCGATTCATTATTGTCACTTTTTTAAGCGATGATAATCAACACACAACCACAAACTACAGTTGGCCTTCTTCACGAACAAAACTGGTGCACCCCACGGTGACACACCTGGCCGAAAAAAACTGCACTATAATAGACCATCAAGCTGTATATATAGATCTCATAACTCAGAATGGGCCATCCTATATGGAGACATATAGATTGGATATGCTCTTGGTAGTAGCTCAATCTCAAACTCGATCTCTCATCGAGGGGGTAATGCTACAACCTCTTTTGGAAAGATATCAGGGTACTCTTCTATGACCCTAGGAAACGCCAACAGCTGAACCTCTGAAGAACTCAGCATCATATCATCCATCATGGATGATAACGATGGAACGTGCCTATGACACATTCAAGGATTCCTCTCACCAACAAACACAACTGGCTCTCCATTCGCACCAATGAAAACGAACTTCTTCCTGAAGCAATCCACGATAGCCTACACTGAATACAACCAACACATGCTGAGGATGACATCACATGGTTGTATTTTTAAACATAGGGAATCTCCCCAAGAGTGGTGTTGCCCCAAAACTAGCTCAAAGTTTCTACATACTTCAAACAAGTCAGCTTGACCTCCAACTAGCGTAGTCAATGCCAAGGGAACCGGAAGCCTCTCTACCTCAAGTCCCAAAGCATGGACAATGGTAGGTGATATGAAGGAGTGAGTCGCTCCTGAATCAAATAAGGCATACACCAAGGTAGAAAACAAGAAAAGGGAACCTCGAACGATGTCTGACTCACTTGGAGTTGGCAACGATAGAGCATGAAGCTGACCATGACCTCCTCCATGGCCTCTCTGACCCTGATGACGACCACCAAAATTGTTGCGCTCTGCTCTCTAGGGACGGGGAGCATCATGGGGATGTCCTATTCCTGCCCCATATACCCTCTGCTGATCTAAAGCTGGTGTAACCTGCTGCTACTGCCTCGGCTGGAACTTACTCAATAGAGGAACCTGGTGCGTAGCACCTAGTGCACGATGATCGCTTTGAAAGGACGGGAACTCCCGCTACTGATGACCACGAACACCACAAGAAAAAAAAGCACCTGATCCCTTGGCATAGGCTGGAGAGTTTCTACCTCTGGAGAAACAGGATGTGAAGGGCTGGGACCTACCCCCGGCTGAACGAAAAATCTTCTGCCCTGAAAATTGGGAACCTTGGACCATAAATCTACTTCATGAAAAATCATGAAAATTCCCTTCAATTGATGATCCAGTCTGGGACAAAGTCCTCTCGACATCCTCTACCCTTTCCAACACCTCATGATACGTTTTCAGCATAAATGGGGTGACTTGGCACTAGATCTTTGGATGCAAAGCCTCCTCGAAATGCCTCGCCCTGACCACCTCATCTAGTAACAGGTCCAATGCATATTGTAAAATGTTCCTGAAATGGATTCCAAACACTCGAACACTAGAGCTCCCCTGTCAAATGGTAAGAAGATCCTAGCCACTGGACACCTTCGCAATCAAAGAAAGAAATTCGACTCTAAAACTGTCTCGAAACACCTCCGATGAGATCGCTGACTCCTCATGATCCCTGAGGAACAAGAACCACCACTGCCTCACTGCTCCACGCAGCATCGTCACAATCAAGGACACCCAATGCTCCTTTCGAGAACGGATTGAATGGAAGCCTAAATCGACCTCCTCCAACCAGTCTTCCATGATTGAATCTGAAACAGATGCCCCATACTTATCCAGATTCTAGAAATGAAACTCTCGGAGTTTCTTCCTCCATGTGTCATCGTCGTCAACCTCTACCTTGCAATGATCTACTGGAACAGCCTGCTTGACATTTTCTGCACAAACCTGATGAGGACGTCGACCTGGACCCATACCTGTAAAATAACAAACTGTTAGAGATCCAAAACCTGTAATATGGAAGACTCAACATTAATTAATTAATTGTTTTCTTTTATTCATTTTAGGTTAACCTATCCCATGGTCTACCCATTCAAACATTGGAACGAATAAGAATAATGCATGATTCGTTCCTAGGTCTCTACCCTGCAACTTGTATCACCTTGTTTAGTAGCCATTATAAACATACAGGTCCGTACATCAGATCATAGGGGGACCTAAATGCCTATGTCTCAGCCGGTCTCCAATGTTTACCTCACTTGCTAAAAATGAATGGCACTGTTTCCCTACCAACCCATGCAACCTCACTTGTACCTAACTCCAAACTCCATCCTATCCCTCAACCTCACTCTGATACCACTCTGTCACAACCCCCTCCCCACAAAGTGTACCCCTCCTGGGCTGGAAATGTGAGAAGGGAGATAATGACCCTCGAGTCCTGTCTCCAGTAGGCCCCGGGTTGGAGACTAGCACCGAGGGTATAGTAATCACACAAATGGGAGACATTACCCTCTAAGAGAACACATGCGGAAGAAGAGATAAGAAAGACCCCAACCAACTTCAACTCAGAACTGAAATATAAAAGAAAACCCAAGTTCACATATGTAATGTCATGAAAAAGTACTACAAATGTAAGGGGAAAACAGCAAGTACACATAAGAAAGTAAAAACAACATCAACCACACACCCGAACAGCTCTTGCAACCCCAAGCTATTAGAAATCATTTTGATCTCCAACTTTCTCCAAGTGACCTGAAAAACAGTTTATATATACATAGGGTGAGTATAACAGCATACTCAATAGGATCCTCCCTGAAGCCACTCATGAAAAAATAAAGAAATCATGATAAAGCACAGTGAACAACAAGTGAAACTAACTCATCACCTAAAAAGGTGTAATAAGTTCCCAACCTCACCAAGGATACTCTCACCAAGTAATTAATACAAGAGTATATAATATAATAAATAATATCAAGGGTACCCCGCTACTACTTCCACACTGGTTTTCCACTTTGCCCCAATGTCACACATCCTAAGCATCTCTCTCCAAAAAGGCTTTCCCGAAGACACCTGGGTGAAGCACCACAATATATACCTCTTGCAAAAATACCCCCACGTCCACACAAGAAAGTAACCAGGTAGTTTTCGGGAGCCACCAGAGCTCGCATAACATGTATCATACGTCGGGTATTATACCTAAAGCCATTACATCCCATACACCGAGTAAGGATCCTCAAGCCATCACAAACTATACATGTTACACCTATAGTAGTCCATAAGATACTATACCTAGAATATATGTGTGTGAATAACCATAAGACATTATAGCCCTCTACACACATATATGGGGAAAACTAACCGCTATGCCTATCAATACAAGTAAGTACCAAGAGAAGAGAGCGGGGACAAAAGGGGGTAGTCAACCATTCATCCTCTCACCAGAATGTTGGGAAAAACACCCTCCTGGGATCAGAATCACTGGGGTGTCAGTTTCCCTTACTGATAAGGTGGAGTAGCGTATAAAAACACAAAAAGTAAAAAATATATTAAATCTCACAACCACACTATGGGCATAACATAGTCATAGAATCAACTGTAACTATCGTCTCTCAGACTCCAGGCATCTACTTCTAAGACTACGTATCCTATAAGCACACAACCATTTAATGAGATTTAATACATTATTTCATTCCATTTTTACCAGTTTCACTTTACGTTAATTAATTATTTAAACATTAATTAACCATGAACAATTCCATATTAAATTATATTAGCATCACACCCAAAGTCCACTGTTACTTTAAAATTACAACCTCATCATTATGTTCCAGCAAACTCCAACCCCATGGGTTAACACCATTTATTCAATTTTTCATTACAGAACTAATTTCCCACATTCCCAGGCATTCTAGAAAAGCATTCTATGCAACTAAACACAAGGGGGATCAACATGGTGAGTAGATATACTGCCTGTCGAGTCTTTTCCACCTATATAAAGATTGTATACCCATCCTACCTTGAGAAACTAAACACCAAAAGCATGTGGCATACCCCATACGTCTTCACCTCTTTTAGATTAAGGGAAAACAAGACCAACTACCTTGAGCAGTGGGGTAAAGTAAAGTAGATAATCAACCATTAAGGATCATCAAGCATCCAACAATCACATCCATCCCATTCCATCATCCCCAGTGTCCTCCCTAACACCCACATGCATAAACCGATGCATCTCACCACTCTAGGTGGCATTTGTTTCCACAACCAAAAGTCTCCATTCCCCCACATATCATAACAGCCATCCAGGCTCACATAAAAACACACGCAGTAGGAAAAAAACATCACATCAATTGGGCTATTGGCCCTTTGACAATCAAGAGGGTAACTCATAACCCTTCAATGAATTATCAAATAATCAGTTCTTTAATCCATATTGAATTAACAGATTTATTATTCATAGTTTCCAGAGTTTGGGAAACCTAATAAGTAAGCTATCACAAATAATTAAACATTCTTACTGCACCAATTTGATTAACATCAAATTAAAACATGAAGAAACAGATTCATTTACACGCCTCCTTATCCATATCCAACAGTTATCAATTAATTCTGGTTTACTTTCTTTACCAATTTTCATCAAGAATGAACAAATAAACAAAGAAAGCATGGATATCAAACTATCAAGAAAACAAGGGGAAAAAACATACGACCGATATGAATTTATTTATCTGGTTAAAATATTTATTATGTCAATTCCATTTTTTTCTAGTGGGACAAAACATTCTAACAAATATAGTTGCATGTAAAAGAAAATAGAAGCAACAAATCCCCTACCTCAAGCAGTTCTTGACGTTCTTTATCCACCCAACAGGTCATGATTCTCCTCTTGCATCAACTGTATCCACCCAAGGATGCCATGGTATGACCGCACCAACTGAAACCCAAGAAAAACCCATTAGAAACATGGAGATTACATGCTAAAATATGGAAAGGAAAAATAGGAGAAGATGAACCCCAAAAGAATGATGATAAAACAAACCTTATATAGAAGATTGATCGATATAGCTTGGTTGCATCAAAACAGAGCATAACCCATCTGAGGAGGAATGTTTGATTATGAAACTAATATGGAATAGAATGAAAGGTTTTAGCATCTCATAGCCAATAATAAATAGGATGAATTAGGGAGGAAGTTATCCCGTCCCTTTAGAATATTTAACGGAGCGACGGTTTAAGATGCGCTTAATTTCCCATTAAAATCGGATCACATTAAACCACACGATATGACCAAGTAAAAACATCCCCAGACTTAGGAATAATTAATATAGGAGTTATGGCCATTGAATCAGCCTTATAGTCCTTAAAATGAGGCCTTAAATGGATTTTACATCAAAGGAAAACGCTAAAGGGGAGAAACTGCAGGATGTTGGAAACACTGTTCACAAACTCAAAATTTGGCAAAGGAAAAACACTGTTCACGAATCTCACCATTCGGCACTGTTCAACGATGGAACTATTCAAAGAAATGGAAAATTGGAAAATGAAAGAGAGGTTACCATTAGAGGTTACTGATAGAACTGTTCATCTATGGAGCTATTCAGAGAATTGGAAATTTGACAGGTTACTGATAGAACTGTTCACCGATGGAGCTGTTCACAGAATTGGAAATTTGACAAAGGAAAGAGAGGTTACTGATAGAACTATTCACTAATGGAATTGTTCATATATGGTTACCGATTACATTTTTCACAGAAGGTTACCGTTTCACTATTCACAAATGTCTACCGTTGGAACTGTTCACCAAACTGGAAAATTGGAAAACTGTTAGGGATAAGTCACCTTGACCTCCCGGAACACCTCAAACACCATATTTTCACAAAGGAATGGACCGGAGAGGTTTGGGGAATTACATCTCATTCTAAAATAAATATTTGGGTTAAAAATAAAACCTTTTACGATTTTAGTGAAAACCCAAGTACGATACCCAATGAATATGTAATGTTCTTATAAACACATTTTCATATTATTTCCTTCTCAGAATCATTCAATTACTATTTTAACATGCTTATATAAAAGCATCAGTTTCTAAAATATAAGGAAATATTTTTATGTAATGGTTACATCCCGAAACTTCACAAACATCCATCAAATGGGTTGTAAAATCATCATTTGTGTGTATAGTGGATTACCACATTACGAACCGATGTCATTTGTTTTTCCATTACCTCCTATAATAGTGGAGAATAATGATGGATTTATAGTTTATATATGATATATATTATATTAATGGAGTTCTTATGCTTTTAGAATTATAAAATCACACATATATTCATGCTTTGCATTTTGTGGGAATACGATAACGTCACTCGTGTGTGCGACGGAATACTACCTCACAAAGCGGGGTGATTTGATAATGATTTGCATTGAATATTTCAAGGATAGGTTTAAAAAAATATGTCTCATATATGAAATAAAAAATATTATGGAAATATTATATATATCATTTACTTTTCTTTCAATATGATAAAAATGGAAATGACGTTCATGTGTACATACGGTCTACTATCTTTATGAAGGTCAATTTCATTTCCTATCACCAAATTATAGGTATTACTATAAATAAATATATACTGAATTCATATGATATTTACCTCATGGTTTAAATTTTTTATATTATTAAATAATTATCAAAGTAAGAGGATAAAAAATAACAAGTCAAAATATACTCATAAAACAAGTCAATTAACATCATAAATAATGAAAATAATGAAATATTATTAATAAATGGATGATAAGATGTTATAAAATAATCATATATTATATCATACTTATTAATATTTTTATGTTATAATTTTATAACATGTTTTAAAGCACTATACATGATGTTGAAGAAATTATAACCAGAAGGAAAGTGCGAGGTAAGAGATTTCATCTCAATTTCATTTCATTGAGGCATATTATAATGTCATGCAACTAATTACTTTTATATGGTTCATATGCTAACACATTTACATGTAATATAATTAATAATTAATTAATAATTTTATTTTTAACTTGCATTTGAATTATTTAATCTATAGGTATTTTAGAATAATTTTACCAATTTGTAAATGAATTTCATAAATAAATTTCATTTCATTGTGTTGTATTACTTCCCCGTTATCATTAATATTCAAAGATTATGTGTTTAATGAATTTTGACTATATATTGATTTATTTTAACTTTTTTATGTGGATTTAAATTTGATACATGATATCAAATCATTGGTTATCTCTCACCTCAATTTTATGATCTTTCTAGGGGTTTACATCACAATGTCATGTTATTTGGGATTTCTTACACATGAATTCCCATTAAAGGATATTATTTGATAATTTTTTAATAAAACCATTCCTTTTATAATATTATAATAATTCATTATCTTTTTCACGTGATAGAACCATTTTCCACTCTTTGATGCATACTATATTTGAAAAAAAAAATTTAATACGATCAAACTTTATTTCTGTCTCTAGTTGGAAATCCATTTTCATACATGAACTTTATTTCTAAAAAAATTAATTTTTTTTTTACATTTAACATTTCAAAAATTATTTATTAAATGACAACATTAAAAAAAATTTTTTTACAAAACATATATAATGGAACCCAGTCATCAATTTCTAAACAAGACACTTTTCTATCATTTTATAGTTAAAAAGGAATGCTCTTTATAACATGTATGGAATTACCTAAAAAAATTACATCATTTCATTGAGTCTTCCATTGATATTTTTCTAGTTTTTTAAATAAAATTTTTTAAAATTTATTTTCAATGAAAAGGGATTTCAATTTTTTTTTTCAAAACGAAAAAGATTCATCCCCCGAGAACATTTTTAAAGATCTTTTTATGGTGTTTATTTTAATCAATGAAATAAACCATTTATTATTACTCCAATGGGTATATGTTATATTGATACGAACCTTATTCTTCATATGGATGGTTTATGATCATTATGACTAAAGAAAGTATTGAAATTGACTTCTTTAATTCATTTTTTATAGTCAATAACCTTCCATTGAAATGTTCACATTATTGGGATCATTAGAAAACAAATTTCCCCAAAATGACAATGTTATTTATCTTGGATGATTATTTTTATGAACATATACCATTTTACATACAGTTTTCACTTTGAATGTTATTTTATTAACTAGGGAAATATTGATAAATCTATATTACTAACTCAATACATAAATTTGATAATTGATAAGGTTAATTTTTTATGAGTTAAAGAGATTATTCGATATTTGAAAAATTACTTGGACTATTATTAATTGGGTTAGGGAATCTTTAAAGAAATCACCACAATTCATTATTATTCTCTTTGGATGAATTAATTGGATCAACTTAGCTAAATGTGTTTTACCTAGTATTTTTTATGCTTTCTTGTGAATGATCTTGACGGTAAAGTTTCCTTGAACATGGGAAACATGGTGTCCAATAATTAATCATTTATTTCACTAAAAATTATGTTTTTATTATCCAGGAGGTTTTCACTATGATATTATATCTGGATTCATTTCATTTTAGTTAATTGATTAAATGAAATGTTTTTTACTTATTTACCTTGCCATAGTGATTTTTTCCTTATCTAATGATTTAAATTTCACGAGTACTAAGTTATTTACCTTTCTATGTTGATCATTATAATTCATCCACACTTTCTTATATTGCACTTAATCCTTATAGGGAATTTAATCTCACCCTTACATTGTTTCCTTTCCCTAGGATTTCATGAAATTTGCTACGACTAATATTCTAAGATATTCTAGATGGAATAAAGTAATTCTCAAAAAAATAATGATATAATTTGTGTATACAATTTTAATAAAAGAATCATGAATATATAGAGTTTAACAAGACACCTAAAATATTAGGTCTTTTAGGATGTGATTATATTGTATCTTATACCAATGTAACTATAGCGTGCAGCAAAATTTGAGCTTCTGGGGTCAGGTACACTACATTAATGAGTTAAATTTTATTAATTTAGTAATTTGTATGAAACATAAGTTTGAGACATTTTTAATGATTATAATGTTTTCAAATAAGTAAAAAAGTATTCTAGTTTATCCCTTTAGAGGACCCAAATAGATAATGGAATGTGCTTTAAAAATTGGGAGTTTTAAGATTTTATATAGAATTATGTGTCCAATATTAAAAAGGTTCATAATACACTCCATAATAAAATGGTATGGTTGAATAGAAGAACAATTTTTTATTAGAGATGGCTCAAAAAAGGTTTTTGACCCTGAAAATTGTAGATATTTTTGGAATCAATTCATTAGAGTAGCTGATGAAATTGAAAAACATGTTTTCTACAGGGAAAGATAAAAAGCGTGTATATGTGAGATATACTATAAAAATGACTTGTTTGAAAAATATTTATCTATATTTTAGTAATTTCATTATCAAGGTAATAGGATTAAATATTTGGAGGCATTAAAATAAATTAATTCTTGTGATCTACTTTGTATATCCTATAAATAAAAGAGGATTCCACTACTACAATAAAAAAATATGAAGGATTATTGATACCATTGTAGTAAATATCTTAAAAAATTAAAATAGGGATGGTTTTCATAATGATGAAATTTCCAAAAGTGATGATGTTTTTGTGACACCAATCAGGTCACTATTATGTCTTATTAGAGTTTTTTATTCATTTTTTATGTTTTTTGGTACTAGAGGTTTAAATATAGTTTTTGGAGAAAAGATTCCAGGGTATATGGTTGAAAAACAATTTATATAACTATGAAACTAACCATGTGAAGGTGAGGTTTTTTGGATATTGTGATTTTTCACAATTTCAATGACCACGATAGGTCTCTAGAAAATTTATGGTGTAACATCACCCAATATGAAACTCTCTCATGTGGCCTGAAAGGGTTCATTATAGGACCTAAAGTGTGCCTCCTCATACAAAAGAGGTTTCCAACATGAAGTGGGGGTGTAGACAGTATAGTGGGGAGACAAGACCCCCAAGGTATGAATTGTCATTTCAGTAGAAAAAAAAATCATAATAGAACTGAAATAACAATAAATGTAAAGAAAATAATGGAAGATAATCATAATAGCCAATGGAATAATAATATAATAATACAGAAATAATTTAATGACATGTTGTAATGTTACTAAATTTCATGCTGAAATAATATAATAAAAATAAAAGAAGACACAAATAATATAATCAAGTCCCTGGGTCATGATCCCCCTGAAGGTCCCATCTCCAAACTCTAGCCTAATGGAAAATAGAAAATCATCATCAAGTTCCCTTGTCATTTCCTAAACCTGCATCCAAAAGATCTACTCGGGTGCCAAACAGATGCCCAAATATGGTGTGAGTATAACTAGGTAGGTCGACACAACCATGTCTAAATAAAACTATCCTAATAATAAGGGTATGTAATAAAGCGATAAATATGTGTATTAGATTAATTTAATAATTAATAAAATACCACAATAACCTACATCAGGGACATGCTTGAATAAATCTGATCATGTCTTACGACCATGCCAACTATATCCAAATAACCAAGGTAAAAAAACCCACATTGGTGTCATGCTAGAATAAATATGATCAATTCTTAAAACCATGAAAACCATAACCAATCTGGTACAAAGACTTATAAGTAGTGAATCATATCCGGGTCAAACCCCAATATGCATAAATTTTTTTAGGGTCAATCCCTATAAGAATTATAGCATGAGGACTAGGCCAATCCCATTCACTATAAGCATTACAACATATCCATGTTCACGTGTCTAGTCCTCGCCCGTTATATTGGAATCTAACCATAGAAGAAAATCTTGGTCATACAACATGGATATCAAAATATCACATCATATAACTCAAAGGTTAATTATGTGAATTACCATTATTCATTAAAATTACACATGATATTAAATTCATAATTGATCTAAAATTATAACAATAAGCAATATTCCAAAAAATAGGGATTCTATGACAATGAATCACCATAGGTCTAATTTCATGATAAACATACTTTAAGTCATTAGCCAATTATAAATCCATTTGAATCCAATGGAATTCATAGGATAATATCATTCAGTAATTTAATGAATTTGGATTCACATGATGAGGGAGAATCACAATACTGAATGAGCTTGGAATTATCGAACCATAGGGTTTAATATTTCGACCCCTACCTTATACGGATGATCCAACAACGCTTCCTACAACCAACACCCTTGAGGAAGAGGGTGTTGATGATTTTGTAGGGGTTACTATATCAAAGAATGATCAAGATCCAAACCAAAAACACAATTGGGTAATGGATTTCAACAAGATAGTTAGAGAACCAAATGGAAGATGGAAGAACGATGACCAAAAGTACTTACCAGGGATAGATAGTGTGAACGGGAGGTCCAAAAATGGATTTGGCACCCCAAAATCACTCGGAGGTTCACCCAGGGTTGATAGGAGAATAGATTCAGAATTTTATAAGGAAAATCAACCATATTTTTTTTTGGAAATACTAGGTCGGGCATTTACATGTCATGTAATACTATTATATGTCATGTAAATGTTTTAAATGGTATTCTCCAAAACAACCGTCACTTTGGATTTATTTTATTAAAACCCATGAACAACTACACAATGTATAATCCCGTTACATGATGTGTAAATGTTATGTAGTTGAGTTTTCATCCCATTTTTCCTTTAACTCCTTGAACCTCATTTAATGATCCCAACTTATCAAGAATCCATTTTAACACTTACTCCCATTTATACCTGAACTCCACTAATTCAAACAGGCATATATCCCAGAACATTAGGTCATTTTCCCTAACAAAGGATCATGGTCCCTAAATAAGAATGGACACCAATGTTTAAATGAAAAACTCAAATAGAAATGTACTTGGAAGAAGACAGGATCTTACAACCTCCCCACCTTTTAATAGATATCCCCAAACATCCCCAAGAACCATTGTTAGGTATCATCGAACAAGTTTGGCCACTATATTTTTTTATCAAAATCCCTCTCCTGGGTATCCTAATAAATATTCCCATTCTTCCACTACACTTAAAACAACAATATAGTTTGACCCTGAAGATATTTCTCAATACAATCCACAACCCATATCAGAAACTCCTCTAAGGATTCATCTGCACAAAGATCCATGTCTCCTACCTCTATCACATGGGAAGGGTCTGGATGATATCTCCATATTTGGGACACATAGACCACATCATACATGTAACTGTATCACTATGTAAGGGATAAATGGATTGCCACTGGACTGACCCTTTCAACTATTTAATGTGGCTTGATGAAACTGGGTGGTAGCATTCCATATTTCCGGATTCTGCATTGTCCCAAACTAGGTGACACCTGAAGGAAAAAATAATGACCAATATAAAACTCTATTTTTCATCATCAATGGTTACCATATTATTTATACATGCTTTGTATGGTCACCAATCACATCCTGGTCAACTGAACCTGTTCAAAAATCTCCAACACGAGACTAGGCCCAATAAGTGTTGACCCACTTGCCTCCAGCCAACAAAGAGGTGAACGACACAACCTTCCACACATATAATCATAATGTACCATTGGGATTGATTCTTTGAATATATTACTATATAAAATCTCCATGAGTTCCATATATTTCTCCCATGAACCACCAAACTCAAAAACATCGACTTGTAAAATATCCTCTAGAGCCTGAATAGTCCACTCAGATTAACCATCAATCATGGGATGTTAGGTTGTGCATAAAAGAACTCTTGATCCTAGAGATTTATAAATACCCTTATAGAAATACAATGTGAAATGGGTATCACTATCAGAAATGATACTCCTTGGAATACCATGCAACCGAACCACCTTGTACACATAAAGATTTCACAAATCATTAACCATAATGATTTTTCTGATAGGTAAGAAATGGGATATATTTTTCCGTTTGTCCACAAAAACTAATAAAACATCATTATTATGGGTAATCCTAGGTAATCACATTAAAAATCCATTGTGACGTCATCCCATTTTCACTCTGGAATAGATAAAGGAAGAAAAATCTCGTCTGACCTCTGATTCTTAGCTTTCACTTATTGACAAGTGAAGCGTCTTTCCAAAAAGATTACGACATACTTCTTCATTCCAAACCACCGGTACTTTCTATATATATCACAATACATATTTGCAAAACCTATATGTACAACCCTACTAGAATCATGTAAATACCTCAACATCTCCTCACACATGCCCGCATGAACACATACATAGACACAAAAAAGAAGAGAATTTACACTACTGAGAGACCATCTTAATTGTATCTCAACGCCATATATTTTTTCTCTTAGAAATAATCCCTACATACCACAAAACTTCTCATTATTAATTTAATAAATAATCATGGCTACAATAGATGTTGAATTCAGAGTTAATATCCAATGGAATTTATAAATATCCAGATTTATGTCTGCAAAAAGGTCCATTATCCACCACTCTTCACAAGAATCTTGTACTTATTCTATCTTTGTATTTTGGCTCAAATAATTATCTTTGATGTTTCCCTTTCATGTTTTATAATACAACTCAATGTTTAATGATGGAAGAAACTCAATCTACCACCTCTGCCGAATGTTTAGGTCCCGTTGAGAAAAATATGTACTTGATAATTTTATGATCCATGTATACCAAAAACCTCTCCCCCATGAGATTCTGCCTCCAAAATATAAGAAAATATACCACTTATGCTTACTAAATATTGTGTGTAGGGTGATTCCTATCTTGTGCTCTCAGCTACCTGGAGCCATATGCCACCACACTATCCTTGTGCATTAGAACTGCTTTGAGTCCATCTTTGGATGCATCACAATACACGACATATGCATTACCGAGTACTGGTAAAGTTAGTATAGGTTTTTAGGTCGTACATCCTTTTAGATCTTGAAAAACTATTTCACAAGCATTATACCAAAAAAAAACATCACCCCTTTCTTGGTAACCCAGACATTGGTGCTTCAAAATGGGATAAATCTTGGATAAGACACTGGTAATAACCTACTAAACCCATAAAACTCCAAATTTTGAAGAATTTTGTGTGATTATCCCAACATATCATGGTTGAAACATTATATAGGTCCACTGATACTATTTTCTCTAAGATTATATGTCCCATGAAGTGCACTTTATTTATCCATAAACTGAATTTAGTTATCTTGGTGTAAATTCGATGCTCTATTAATATACTCAGGATGATGTAAAGATTTGCGGCATGGTCGTCTTTTGATTGGGAGTATACTAAGATATATTTGATGAAAACTACCACAAACTAATCTATAATTGGATAAAAAATACTATTCATTAAGGACATAAATACCACATGTTCATTGGTTAACCCAAATAGAGTCACTAAGAATTCATACAAGTCATAAATGCTTCTAAAATAAATTCAAGGTATCCAAAAATATCACCCTTAACTTATGATATTTTGATATCAAGTCAATCTTGGAGAAGATCATTGAACCTCTCAACTAATTGAAAATATAATCAATGCACGTAAGAGGATACCGGTTCTTGAATTTCATTTGGTTAAATCTCTGACAATCCACAGACAAACACAATGATCTATCATATTTTTTGTGAAAATAATTAGAGAAACCCAAGGATATATACTCATCAGTATGAAGCCTTTAGATTCCAGATATTCCAACTAAACCTTCAACTCCCAAAGCTATACTGGTTCCATTCTATAAGACTAGATAGAAGCTGGCTCTGCTCCTAAAACCAACTCGATCACAAACTTGACCTCTCAATTCAGTGGTAATCCATAGAACTCATCATGGAAAACATCCCAAAAATGGTCAACCATATGAAGAAAAGAATCCTACTTGATTTCACTATTATCTAGATAAATAACTATTATTTCAGCTATGGGACAATCCAACCTACACTAAATTGGTCCTGCATGACCATCATTAATATCCCACTCACCCTGGTGAGAGTAGCTACTTCCTTCTAGAGATAAGAAATTAACTCTCCTACTATAATATTTGAATCGATACTGTTATAGTACTAACCAATCTATACAAAGAGTCAAGTAGAAACATATCATTTCTCACATGAATGGTTCCTAAAAGATATGGTAGCCACTAATTTCTAGTGAACATTTCTTTCAAGTTTTGATATTTTTTAAATGCACTCCTAGTGGTGTGTAAATGGTTAAAGAACCATCTATGGTTTCCACTTCCTATCCCAAACCATTTTCACAATGTATAGATTGAAAATAATGTGATTCTCCTGTATTAATAAAAATATAATCTAAAGTAGATGATACAAGAATTGTACCATTGATACCACTTTGTAACATCCCTCAATATGGAACCCTCTCACATGGTTAGAAAGGGTTTGTTATGGGACCTCAATAATGCCTCCATGTATGGAAATGGATTCCAACTAGTAGTGGAAGTGTGGATAGTATAGTGGGGATAAAATATCCTCTAGGTATGAATTTCCATACTAGTAGTACAAGTCATAATGGAATAGAAATAATAATCATATTAAAGAAAATAGAAAATGACAAAAATAATATCCAACTAAATAATAAAATAATAATAAAATAATACTATATTGATTAGTTGGAAGGTAACTAAATGTCATGCAAGAATAGTAAAAGAAAAATATTAGCAGACTCAAATAAAAGGGTCAAGGTCCCAGGTCTCGAGCCCCATGTTGGTCCTATCTCCAAAATCCATACCAACAAAAAAGTAGCAATCAACTACAAGGTCCATGGTCTTTGTCTAAACCTTCCTCCAAAAAAAACATATCAGGTGCCAAATGCCCTCCGATTAGGGTGTGAGTATAAATAAGTAGGTTGGAACCACCATGTCTAAATAATACCAGCCTGGTAAGAAGTGTATGAAATGAAGTGATAAACAATTGTATTAAATTAATTCAACAATTAATAAGATACCATAATAACATGCTATAACTCTATGTAAAAATAACTCAAAGCATGTCTTAAGACTAATCTAACCATATCCAAAAAACAAGTTAAAAAAACTTCTTCGACACCATTCCAAAACAACTATAATCATGTCTTATGACCATGAAAACCATAAATAATCTGGGAAAAACACTTTAAGGATTGAAACATATCTAGGTCAAATTATTATAATCATGACAAAATTTCCGGATCAATGACCTATAAGCACGAAAACATGGGGACTGAGCTGAGCCTACTCACTGTAAGCATTACATCATATTCGTGAGCATGTGTTAGACCTATCCCACTATATAAGAATCTTATAATAGAACATAATCAATTTCATACAGCATGTATATCACAATATCACATCATACATCTAAATTGATTATTATGAAAATTACCAATATTCGATCAAATTCAACATGAAATTCAATTCATAATTGATCAATAATTATAACAACAAGAACTGTTCCACAAATTAGGGTTTCTATAATAAGAAATTACCCTAGGACTCATGTCATTATAAGAATAATTTAATACATTATCCAATTATATATTCACTTGAAACCAAAGTAATTCATGAGATAATCTCATTTAGTTATTTTATGAATTTTTTCCACACACAATTAGGTTGCATACATGATATTGCATAAACTTGGAATTATCATACCCTTGGGTTTAAATTTTAGACACCATACCTTATACAGATGATCCAAAAATGCTTTATATATCCAACACCCATGAGGAAGAGGGTGTAGATGACCATGAAGGGATTCTTATATCAATTCTTGATCAAGATCAAGACCCACAACTCAAATGGGTAAAGGATTTCACCATGACAGTTAGGGAACCAAAGTTAAGAAGGAATAAATGCAACTAAAGGATACTCCATGAATTGATAGTGGTAATTGGAAACCCAAAAAGGGGTTTGACACTCAAAAATATTCTATAGGGTATCCCTAGGTCTAGATGAGAAGAGAAATTGCATTTTTCTAAAAAACAATCCCTATATTATGTTTAAAACACAAGGTCTACCATTTACATGTTCTGTAATAAAATTACAATTTGGGTAAATGTTTTCAATGGTATTTACTAAAAAACATGTTTCCTTGAATTTATTTGATTAAATCCCATGAACAATTACATGAAGTGTAATCCCTTTATATGACCTGTTAATGTTATGTAGTTGATTTTTCATCCAATTTTTTCTTCAATGCTATGAACCTCCATTAAAGCTCCTCAACTTATCAAGAACCCATTTTAATACATAGTCACATTTATACCCAGACACTATTAATTCAAACAAGAATACATCTCTAAATATTAGGTCATTTTCCCCAAAAAATTCTCCCCATATTCAAATAATACATGACCACCAAGGCTTAAATGAAAAACTCAGAGAGAAACATAATTGAAAAAAGACAAGATATTACATATCAGTCGAGTTTTTGGGATATAGTATCGCTCACAAGGTTGCCACACCATTTGTATAACTATACAATCAAACTATGTAATTTGTCAAGGTGATTAAAAATTTGGATTTCTACCAAAGTACCCTCGATGGATTTATATTATATTAATATCATTTCCCTTATCCATCATGGAAATCCCCCTCCACAGAAATTTTATTTTCTTACCTCTACTTGGTTGTGGATAATCCTTGATTGGGATTGTGTTGAGCCTAGTTCCTCATGATTTCGCCTTATTTTCCAATATTCCTTCTTTTTTATCCATTTATATGCAATTTAAAAACCCTAGATAGTGATTTAGTTGAAAAACATTTAATTAATTGCGATTTTTTGTTTTATTAATATGTTTTAGATATCCGAGGAATTATCCTTCCTAAATACAATAGTTTTCATCGAAGGTGACAATATTATAATAGATTTTAAGGTAGGTGTCTATTAAATGATGTTTTCCATGAATACCTTTTCACATTTAGTTTTTATTTTTCATATTTCCCTTAAATTGATTTATGGTCATTTTTAATCCATGAATGAGTTGCTTCATGGGTTTTATTGTAAATTTTATGTTTCAAAGTGGATTTTAAAATGGATTTTCTTGGAATTCACTATAGATGTTTGACAAAATGGATTAAAGGGGTTTTATCATTCAAAATGGTTTTCAAAACTTATTTTAGAAATGGCTAAATGTTAAGAATTTTGTTTTATGAAAATGAACATATTGGTTTATTAAACATGATTTCGTAATAGATTTTATGAATGATGATTTTTTTATTGACATTTTTGGAAATGAGAAGAAAATGGGTGACCTAGTTTTTGAGAGTTTACATGAATAATATTAATGGTATATTGGCCAAGTGAGTGGGTGATCCTTTAGGGGATACCAAGTATGCTTCCAAAGTTTTTATTAAGAGACAAAGTGAGCCTTAATGTGGATGTTTGAGTTATCATACAAATTATATACCAAGGTACTAAGAGAAATTTTTCAATATTGGTCTTATGTAAAACTAATAAATATTATGACCTATAATATGTTTTTATACAGATAGAAAATTATTATTTTTTTATGTAAAACTAGATCCTTGTATTTAGATCCCATGTTGTGTTTCGATTGTGACCTATTATTTATATGATTTTATACAATATTTTATTTCCCAATTTGTTAGAGATATTTTTGTTATGGTCATTTCCATTTATTTTTTTATATAATAGTGGATATTTTTATGTTAACTTTGATTTCATGTGTGGTTGTGTTGAGCATGTTATACATAGTGGATGATTTCTTTATTTGATCCTTTTATTCATTCATTGAAGTATGAATTGTTTTGTGATGATGTAACGGGTTTTATGAATTGAAGTAATTTTTATGTGAACTTATTTTAAATGTGAACATGGTTTTGAAAATTAATTTCAAATTAGATTTATCAATTGAATGGCGAAAATACCTTCACATATTATGTTGGAGTTGGTTCCCTGGAACCAAATTCTATATACTTTATTATAACCTGTAATAATTATTTTTAATTTTAATAAACTCCTTATCTAATTATGATTTTTCTTATACAAAATAAAGCATGAGATAATTTATTTAGAATAATTGTCATACTAAAAGGACATAACAATTACCTACTATGTTTAGAACTTAGAGGTTCCATGAATATATTATTAAATTTATGTTTTATTATGATATGAAATCACATGTTTCACAAAAAGGATTCATGATATTAGCGTTGGAGACCCATAGGAATTTGAGGAAACTTCTCATGAGGTATTCCCATGGTAATATCTACTGTAGGATATTATGATTATGAGCCCCACTAGTAAGAAGTCCATATTTATGTGTATAATTTCATGTTCATATATATGGATGTTTATATTGATACTTATAATTTCATATTATTATTAATTAGTGTTATAAGTTTCCTATGTAGATGTATTGATAAAAACAATGATGACTTATTCTCACAGCAAGGTTGGACATGTTGGGTGCATCATGAGTAATATTTTATTAATGAATAATATGATAAAGGATTTGTACCTTATATTATCTAATAGATGTTGATAACCCTATCCCATTTATTGAAATTATATAAACTAAACAAAACCATGACTAATGTTTTCAAAATGAAAGTTCTATTTCCATAATGTTAAAGAAAGTGACATTTAGCAGAGAGGTTGATGGCAGTAGCATGCAACCTGGTTAGTTATAGATATGAAAATAAAAGGTTTATATTAGACATTGAGTGTATGTATACAATATTATTTAATTTTATAATTAACTTCTTTCTCTATGGGTGCCTTAGTGTGTTATTATACGCTAACCTTGGATTTAGGATGCTTCACATAATGCAACTTAGAATGAAGCCTAGAGGATCACACTCTATGCATATCCTAAATCTATATTAAATAATATATTATAATTTTTTATTTAAATAGTTGAATAAATATTATCCATGAACATTGTTTAATAATTATTAATGTTTTGTTGATTGCATATATTTAGTTACAATTTATTTGAGTAAATTTTATGTTAGTGTAATATTCAGAAAATATTTATCTTTAATTTAGTGAATATAACATTTATTTATTTATTATAGAATAAATTAGTAATATTTATTAATTAAATAAATTATCATTATTCAAGGATCGATAATTATTGTGGAATAATGTCAGGTTGAGTTTAATGGTCTTCTGAGGAATAATCTATAACGAATTTTTTTTAATTATTATATAATTTAATTCATGAATTTAGAACATGTAAATAAATAATAATATTATTATTATTATAGATATGGGGTTATGTAGGGATTAAGTATAAAAGAAATGACATTTGTGAAATTATTTATTAAAAACCCTAGAGGTATATAAACCCAATTATATTATTTTCTGGAGAGCCAATTCATTTTCTTTTTTTTTGTGCACAATGAAATCTAAAGATTCCTATTGGAGCCTTAGATAGTCCCCTTCACTAAGAATTATCCCATTAATTGGAATCAATCATCCTCAAACATCCACTCTAGAGTCAAGAGAGATCAAATATAATCATTTGGATGTGATTATCTAGGTGATCAAAATCAAATTATCCAAGCAATAAGATCTATCGTGCTTGCACTTAAATATCTCTATGGTGATATTCAGATATTGGTGGAACACATGTGGGAAAAAACTAGAGGGAATATATTCTTTATTACTATAAATAAATTACTGTATGATATAGATCCATTTTTAGATCAATCAATGATGAAATGATTTCTCACAAAGTAATTATTTTTTGATCTAATTAATATTAAATAATATGTGATGATACTACACTTTGGTTCTAGAATTTTATCCATTGTATTTATTCATTGATTCAATTCAATTGATCATGGTATTTAACATCATGTAAATCATGGATTAATCATTGATCATGAAAAAAATGAAAAGTTGGGTAGACCCCTCATAGGATTCTGCTACGCCCAGTACCATAAAGTTTTATAATATCAAAGATACCATAATTATTTATAATTATTTAAATATCATTGATTTATTTACGCATTTGTAATTTTTTTCAATTACAACGTAATCATTATTTAATCCATATTACTGGTTATGTTTATTCCTCTTTGCTTCGTATAAATATAGTCATATCGATTAATTTGTTGAATGAAAAAAATTTGGGGATCTCATCAGGAGGTGTCGATTAATCTTTCGAGATTATAAAAGAGTACACACCATGTAACCCAGAGGTACATGTTTTGTAACAATGTTTAATTCACCAATAATTTATTATAAATTAAGTCAAGTCATTTTCATTTATTACATGTGGTGAATTTAATTAAACAATGCATTTTGATTAGTCCATTTTGGAGGATGGTTTTTCAGAGTACATGGCATGTTACATTTGTACATGGCATTTAGTCCTTAGTCATAGATAGTTCATGTAATTTATTATATGGCCCACTTGACTGGTTACCATGTAACATAGATACCAAACACTATGTATCCCATGTAGACATAGAGTACTGTAATATTTTCTAAGGCATGATTACACACCGAGTCCCTAGGTGTGTTCCTTGGATAAATGGAGAGAATAGTACACTCCTTGTATCTTGCTTGTATCTATCATGCACTTATACCAAGTTACATATAATTAGAAATTAATTTATTATACTGTGTAATCCATACCAACATGTTCTTGAATGTGGTCATTTAGTTGATATAACATGCCATGTGATGGGTTTTAATATATAGAAATTCCTAATTAATTACTGTGTAATGATCAGATCCATATATCATGTATAAGTCATATTACAACTATTACTCTATGAATTAAAGAATTAAACACCACAATAAAAAAGGAATCACACAAACCATGTGATAATTAAGTTTATGGTACACCTCATAATATTATGTTATATTTAGTGTATTCTATATGTCCCAAGAGTAAACAATATATGAGTATAATACACATTGAGTAGTTCATATGGTTACTCTATGTGATTTCTCTAAGACACATTTTTTTTATTATACAATATTAATTTTCAATAAATTTATTTAAAATTATGATAGGTGAGTATATCAAGCGAATTATAATGATAATTCAGATAAAATAATTGATAAATTAATAAAGATAATTAATTAATTCAAGTGTGATTTATTTAAAATAAGAATAATTAAGAATTAAATGATAATTTTACAAACTATATAATTATTTGCATGCATATATATGATCATAATAATAGACAAAAACTTTGTATGTGATTGGTTTATTTTAATTTATTATTATAATAAATTATATTTTTTCGTGTCATCTCTCCTTTTATTATGGAAGGTCCTGAATTCCCAAGATTTATTTAATGAAAAACCCCTTTCCCCTCACCTATGTGTGAGTAAAAGCATATGGAAAAGATATATATACCATGATAATGTAGTTGGTTCAATTTTAGAGCTGATATAAAACCAATCCAAGTGATATAAATAGGTCGATAGTTGGAAAACTACAACACACCCCATAAATTGTTCAAGGTGATTTTACCCTAGGTCAATGATTAGTTTATCATTGAATAGATAATATTTCCATTAGTAAAATATCATGGTCATACTACATTATTATTTTATTTCTATCAATTTGTAGGTTTATTTCATTATGGATGTTTTTTCAATCACATGAATATGTGAATTAACAAGAATACAAGATAGAACGAAAATAAACTGGCTTATGAGTAAATATTATATAATACATGGTTAATCAATTAAAAAAATCCACATTATATTAACAATCATTTAATATAGATAATAACAAGAAATTTATGCATAATGATAAAATCCCTCAATTATATATTCTTTAAAATGGTACATCCTTCCACTACATTAGAAAAAATAGAACAACTCTTTTAAGTTCATGACCAGACAATATTGGGGTGCTTTCAATTATCAAGGAATATTATTATGGTGTTTTAGTTAAATTAAATTAGTTCACATAAATAGTTAACTGAAAAAGAAAAAAATGGTGTAACTGAGTGGAAAGGGTTGAGGAAATAAAATTTATGGATATTAGGACTGGGGAGTCCACTCAATAGACCCTGGAATTGCAAGTTAATAATCTTGGAATTTGGAATTCCTACCCAAAACACCTCAAATCGCTTGAACAACCTAATTTTTGGTAATGAGATGGGGAATATGGATCCTTACAACTAGAATGTCCATGAAATTGGACCTTCCATATCCAATGGTCAGGGAAATTGGGTTTTGATAAAATAGGGGTGATTTATGATATAATATTTCTTTATTTTTATAAATTTAATCAGATGAAGTGTTAAAATTATCCTCATGTAATTTGTATAAACTAAAATAAAATTAATTCCAATATATCATTTTCATCCATAATTTAGAATGATAACATACTAATTGTAATAAATTTACATGAATGTAAAAGGATCTTATGCATTATCCAACACCATGAAAAGAAAATAGTTTGTTTTGGAAGAACCTATTCCTAATTTACCTGGTAATGAGGATAGTGAGGAAGAGTTATCTCTCTATAAGAAAAATTTGAACAATATTACAAATGTTTTATGATTTATGTTTTTATCCATGACCAATGACATTTGGAAGGAACATGAGGATATGGATGTGTAAAACTTGATGTCACACCTATGGGATTTGTATCATGATAAGGAATTATATGTGGAATACAATATCTCCAATGAATTGTTTGTAACTAATCTTGGAGAATCCATTCTAGTAGGGCCACATGTATTCAAGCATATTGTCTACATTGAACTCAAAATCATATTATGGATTAAATTTCTAGATGATTTGAGCATAGATCTCATAAATCCTCAATAACCATGTAATTCTCTAGTTTTATCGTTAATTATGACAAGATAAATAATGATAAGAGTCATTAGATACCTTTTACTCAGATTAATAATGTTGAAAAGGAAATGGGTCATGAAAAACCCAAAGTCCTTATGGTGAATTAGACAAGGAAGAACAAGGTTAGTGGGAAAAAGACTCATAACAAGTCTAAATCTCTTGAGCACCATTCTTCTATGAAGAGGAATATTGAGAGGAATGTATTTGAAAACTAAGGTTGTATGTTTTTCATGTGGAAAGTAATATAATGGAAGAGGAAGTAAACATAGATGTATGGGGAAGATAATTATGCTTTTATTAACATGTGTAATCTTTCGATATCTATGCATTGGTATTATATATATCTTTTTGTTCTCACATTTATATCTAAATGTAGGAACCATTTAGATTTGGAAATATTTCTAGAGGAGAGGTGTATTTGGGAGCTACCAATGGTAGGAGGTTAGTTTCTCTAGCCATGGTGACTACCACCTTCCATTACCAAAAGTAATTATATTATTTTTATGGTATTTTTATTATGTACCAACTGTTACCAAGTACATAATTTCTATATTATTCCTATATGTAAATGGTTTTATTTTCATGTTTATAAATGAAACTTGTTTCATTTATAAAGATAATATATGTTATTGAATGGTGAAATTATGTAATGGTCTTTTTGTATTAAATTTTGAAAACAAAGTATTGGAAATATATAATGAATCACGTTCAAAAGAATTATATAACACCCAACTATGGAATCACTATCTTGGTCATGTAAATGAGAAGCATTTGAAAAGTGTCTATCAAGATAGTTTTTTAGACTCATCTGAGCTAAAACCACTTGAACGATTTCATTCTTGTTTAAAAGGTAAAATGACCAAACATCCATTTAGTGGAATAGGTGAAAGGGATAAAGGTATTCTAGGAATTTTTATATATTGATGTATGTATACCATTTCAAATAGAAGATATAGGTGTAAATTCTTTATTTATAAAGCTTTTTGATGACTTGAGAAGATATGGATATGTCTACTTGATGAGGTACAAGTTCGATTCCTATGAAAAAATTAGGTAATTCAATAAATAAGTAAAGAAATAAAATTTGAATTAAGATAAATAATATTTGACCAAATCGAGGTGTATAATATGTTAACCAATATTTTATCGAATTTTTATGGGAGTTTGGAATTATATTTCAACTAACTCCACCTTACACACCACAGTGGAATAGTGTCAATGAATGGAGGAACCATTTAGTATTATGAATGTGAATCTTGATGAAGATTCATGAAGATATTTCATTATCCTTTTGGTGATATATATGAAAAACTACAGAATACACACTCGATTGATTACCTTATAAAATGGAAAATATAATTCAATATGAGTTATGGAGTGGTAAGAACCCAATTTTGACACATACATGTGTATGGGGTTGAGAGGAATTTGTTAATACCTTATTAGGATTAAAAATAGCACCCTAGGGAATATAGTTAATATTTATTGGATATACCTTGGAATGAAAGGGATACTACCTATACAACCCCTGATACAAAAAAGTGATTGTCACCAGACATGAATTCTTTATTGAATTTTAGCACATCCTAAAAAAGGATAGTGGTAGCAAGATTTACTTTGATGAAGTTGAAGAAAAAGATACACAAGAGTTGGTATGGTAAATGATTCCACAAGTCCCCATGGAAGAAGTAGTTCCTATAACACAAGTACTATGTAGGAGCACAAGAGTGGTAAAGGAACTATAAAGGTATTGTTTTCTAGTCCCCAAAAATGTTGACTCATTATTGGTTGAAAATGATGAAATTATATCCTATAAAGATTCCATAGAGAGATTAGAAACTAATAGATGAAAAAATGCATTAATTCTGAACTAGATTCTATGTATCAAAACCAAGTTTTTGTTCTGGTTGATGTTCCAGTTGATGTAAATACTATATTGTGAAAATGGGTATTCAAGAGAACAATATACATGGAAGGTAATTTAATTAACTATAAAGAAATGGTAGTGGATAAATTGATTAAACAACATTAGTTAATTGAATATGATGAAACCCTTTCACAAGTTTATATATTTAAATCCATCAAAATTTTACTTGATATAGTATCTTACCTTGACTATGAAATTTTGCAGATAGACATAAATACATTCATTAATGGGAACCTTTAGGAGGATGTCCATATGACATAACCAAAAGGGTTTATGAATCTAGATGATTCCATAAATATTTTCTAGTTGGAGAGATCCATTTATGGGTTGAGGCAGGAATCTAGGTCATGGATCATTAAATTCAATGAATTTATAAAATAATTTTGTTTCATTATGAATTATTGTGAGCCTTGTGTTTGGAAGAGTTTTAGTGGAAATTTAGTCATTATCATAGTTGTATATTTTCATGTCATTTGAATTATTGGAAATGACATAGATTTCTTACAGTATATTATGTATAGGTTAAATAAGTGTTCCTCCAAGAATGATTTTGGTGAAGCATCCAAGTGGATTCTTGGACTAAGTCAAGGTACATTTATTGACCAGATACTAAAGGGATTTTTTATGGAAAAATATAAGATGTTATTGGATCCAGTGTCACATTGTATAAAAATTTATATGAAAATGTGTCCCCATACACAATAAGAGAATGTGATAATGAGTTTTATCCCATAATCATCAGATATAGGATCAATCTTGTTTTCCATGTTATGTACTGGACTTGAGAGGATATCTATGAATTGATCATGGTAATAATATATCAAGTAGATATAGATGAACAACATTGTTATTGTGTTAAGGATATCCTAAAATATATAATAATAACTAAGGATATGTTCCCAGTCTATGGAGGAGATGAGAAGGTAATCATCATAGGTTATACTAATGCTAGTTTTAAATAAAGTATAATAATTTGATGTCATAGTAATGGTATGTTTTTTTGTCTCGGTGGAGGATCTGTGATATGGAAGTGTTTAAAGATCATATTTTCACTTAATATATCGTGGATTATGAGAGTATTACAGCTTGTAATATATCCAAGGATGTCATTTAGTTATGAAACATTATTGAGGATGTTGATGTGGTAGCCTTAGTAAAGAACCTATCACATTATATTATGGTAAAATTCTAGTGGTGGATCTTTAAAAAGATCCAAGGTCCCACCAATGGATAACACACATAAACTAGAAGTATCAACTCCTAATGTATTTTTCATAGATGAGTGAAGTTACAGTAATTAGATCTCCCACATAAGAAATCTTGATGGACCCATTTAGTAAATTTCTATCTGAGTAGGAGCATGAGTATCATGTGAGAGCTAGAATACAAAATCATGTTATTAGTTGGCTTTATAGAAAGTGAGATTATATTAGAGTTGGATCCCAAAAACCAACATCTTTGTATATAATGATAACCTATATTAATTTTTTGAACATTAATAAACATATTCTTGCATCCTGATTGTTCTTATTCATAACGTAGAAAGTAATAATGTCCTAAGAGTATCTGTCACACTAAAAGGTCATAAGAGTTCCCCACTATGATTAGAACCCATAAGGGTCATGATAGTATTTTTAAATATATGTTCTATAGTTGGATGGAATAATTTTTGGGTCACAAATGATATAGGCTATTAGGGATGTATTTTCATAGGACACTGAGGCACCTTCTCATGGTGTATGACTTTAGTAATATCTAATGTAGGATTTTATGATAACGAGTCCTACTGGTAGTAATTACACATTTATATGTTACATTGAATGGAATAATCTATGAAAATTAGTATTGATCCTTAAACATTATTATAAATAATAATGAGGGTTATAAGTCACGTACTTTGTTGTATTGATGAAAAACATGATGACATATGTTCATGAAAAGGTAGGATATGTTGGGTACATCGTGAGTAATATTTCATAATTAATAACACAAGAACATGTTTTTTTCCTTCAGTTTATCCATGAAACTTGATATCTTATCCCCTTTAATGGAAATGATATGGCCTAAATAAATCAATGAAAATGGTGTTCAATAGGCAAACCCGATTTCCAAAAAGTCAAAAAAAGATACATCGAGCACATAGGTTGATGTAACTATCATGCAAATTATATGATTATAGATATCAATACAATGGGGTTATAGTACACACTAAGCATCAGTATGAGTTATTATGTAATTAGATAATTAATTCTTTTATCTATGGATGCCTTGGTGCGCTTCTTGATGTTAACCTACGATTTTATGCTTCTTCACATAATCCCACTGAGAAAGAGGCATATAGGGTCACAAACTATGTTTTAATAGAATATATATTAAATAATATATTATTATTTATTATTTAATAAGTTGAATAAACATTATTCCCATATGTTGTTTAATAATTATTCACATTTTATTATTCTCAAATATGTTGTCATAAGTTATTCGAGAGAATATTACGTGAGCAGAATATTTCATAAATATATTTTTTAAAATTTAGTGGATATAATATTTACTTATTTATTACTGAATGTTTAAGTGATATTTATTTCTTAAATAAATAGTTACTATTCAATTCCAAATAAATATTATGGTGGAATGGAAGGCTTAGTTTAATGGTAAAGTGATAAATAATATATATTGAATATTATTTTATTAAATAATATTTAATTTCATTCATGACTTTAGAACATGTAAAAAAATAATACTATTATTATAGGAATGGAGTTCCATAGAGAATAAATAAATAATAAATAGAACTTGAGAAATTATTAATTTTTATCCTTAGTGGTATATAAACCCAATATTTTTTTTAAGAGAGCCAATTCATTTTCTTTTGTTGTGAACAATGAAATCTAGAGAATCCTATTGAAGTCCTAGAAATATCCATTCTCTAAGAACCCTCCTATGAATGGAGAGTAATCTTCTTCCACCTTCCACTCTCAAGTCATGATATATCAAAGAGAATTGTTTTGGAATTGATTCTTAGGGTGAACAAAGGCTATTGATGAAATTTATTTGATCTTCCATGCGAGCACCTGATGATTCCTATAGTTTTGTTAAGAAATTGGTGGATAATTTGTGTATCATCGCTAGAGGGAATATAATAATGATTCCTACAATGAAATAATAATAGGATATAGATCCATTTTCAAATCCATCATGAAAGAAATAATTTCACACAAGGTAATCTTTTATTACATAAATTAATTAAAAATAATATGTGTTGATCCAACACATTGGTTATAGAATTTTATCCATTTTATGTATTATTTGATTCTATTATGTTGATAAAGTAATTTATTATTGTGTAAATATTAGATTGTTCATCAATAATGACAAAAATAAAAGTTGGGAATGACCCATCACATGAATTTGTATCACCCTGAACATTATGATTCATAGAGGTATCCTAGTGGGAAATGTTACTCACAACCTAAATATGTCATTGGATATAGGAACCATTTATTTTGGAGGATAGAGGTAAGGGAAAGGTGACCATTAATTTTGGTTTATCTACACGACAATTTCCATTTACGATTATCATGTGGGAGGGGATGTGGTCACATTAAGTTTAGATCATGATGAGTGGTTTTGAGATTTATTATATCATTTGGATGACACATATATCACATTGAGTCCTAGATACATATTTTTAGTTTTCAAATTTTGACCTTGGATATCATGTATGTGTCACATATATGACATGTTATATATGGTGATGTTAATTTGATTATGTTTTTTACTAGTAGTCTTTATCACATTTAATCTATTATATGTTTATATATATTTATACATGTCTTTAGAGTTATTGTGGAAATATAATTCATTTATGTTTTAGGTATAATTTATATGGAAAAAACTATTCCCAATTGGTTAATTGTAATTCCTTGTTTCTTATCGATAGCCCATGGAAATCAGGAATGCACAATGGGAATTTCTAGCAACCAGATCTATTGATGGGCCGGGTCGACTCAAGATAGTTCTCTATAAAAAAGTAAAAAAGATCATTTTATTTAGGGGTTAATGGAAAAATTGATATTGGACCACTTGTGCTCAAGAGGTAGGAGTAGAGGGGTGAACCTTAATTTTCTATGGGTGATCTGTGAATGTGTTTAATATTTGAGCCTAGTTAAGGTGTGATTATTTGGGATCTGATGTATTTTATCATTTTTTATGTGTTCCGAGGTGAGACATTGAGTTATTTTGAGTTTCATGGAGAATATATGGGGAAAAATGAGATTTTTTTTAATTATACCATTTTTAGTAACCATGTAGATCCCATGGAAAATTTCAAACACCATCAAATTACACATTCACTATTAATACATGGTATTCCAAACAATTCTTACTAACTATGACTAATGAAAAAATGAATAGGATTTTTTTTTATTTTAACCCCTTTTCCATGTTATGTATCTATAAACACAAAGGATCATATTTTTTGCCTATTTTGAGTATTAATTATGGTTTAATTGATTTTTATTGAGATTAAATTTTGTATTGAATAATCTTGTGTCTTGTGTTTTTTAGAGAGTTCCCCATAGAAGGGCCTCATGTAGGTGTATAGAGGGATTTTTATAGCATGTTCCATTCGAAAAACTTCTTATTAATTTGTTTTTAGTGGATTTTTTGAATTTTATAATCTAATCAATATCCTAAGAGGGTATTTGATATTAGGAATAAAGACTGTACCATGATCAGTAGTTCACAAAGAAGAAACAACCAGTCATATATGGTGGTAAGGGAACCTAAGAGCATAGAGAGTTCCAAGAATGGATCGATAATATCATTAAATTTTTAGTAACCCTCGAGTCCTATAATGTGGGATCAACCATTTATTTAGTGTAAGGATCGTCCAATAAATAGTGGGAATAAATGGTGCTAGTGAAGTGGAATATAGACCATATGTGGACTATATTTAAAGAGATTTTTAATTATTAGTTATATCAAAAAACATTATGGGAATAAAACAATTATATGTTCATGATGATTGATCATGGATACTATTTAGTGGTGTATTATTCTTACCATTTTTACATGTTGGTTCATTTATATAATGTGATCCTCATGAATAAATATATTAAATCTTTTTTTATTAAAATGGTTTTGAAGACTGATTTAGAGTTGATGCTCAAACTTATTTTTTATAACCTATGAAATGGTGGTTGAGATGATGGGTAGGGATGAGGTGGACATAGCCTGGAATACAAGTATCAATTTTTCTATTTTATTGAGTGGTAAAAAATTTTGATTATCTATCTAGAATAAGATGCATGATAGACCTCACGAGGGATGTATCAATAGTTCATAGTAGTAATCCGGTTCCTAAGAGGTGGTTTCTTTATGGAATTAACTATTGGTTTATTATTTGTGTAAGAATACTATCCATACTAAACCTAAATTCCATGAGGCTACAAGGATGTACCATCAGTGTTTGAGTACTTTTATCTTAAAAGTTTCTATAAGACTCCCCTATAAGGTAGTGGAGTTGGTTCTTGGTTCTCTAAGAATTTATAGGTGCGATCAGATGCTTCTATGGTTGATGGATATCTCCCTAAAGTTATAGGGGATACTCAATATGTGATGAAATATTAGGGAGGTCCTTAATGATGATTTATTTATATTTAAGACATGTTACATGAGTACACTATGTCATGTCCAACCACCATCATAGGTACGTTGTTTATTACATCTGACATTAATTTGAGTTTTATTTGATATAGGTTCTTCCCATTATTTATTCTTTCTAATTTTGTATGTTTCTTTATGTTTGATAGTAGAGATGATCCATTCTTATATGGATATTCTTATCGTTTTTGGTATAATTAAGGAGAAAGATTTTATGGTCATGATGTGTTGTGTTTTAATCACTGATTCGGAAGTCATGTGGGATTTACTCATGCTGAACCTAGATGGTATCATTATCAAAATCAAAATGTGTTGGTTGATTAGCTTCAATGTGTATATTTATTGATATCATAATAGTATCCAATTTCTATCTCCTTATGGGAGCACTCACATCTTCTAGGATGATTGGGAAATGAAATTAGGGAGGGAAGGTCCCATTCTTCCAAATGTTGGATTGATATCATGTTAGTTTTTGAGGTTATACATTGATTTTATAGATCAAGTACTTATTGGTTTAATCTATTGTTCATGGAACTATACCCCCAATGTGTATCTAGAGTTTTTATGGGTTTTCTCCTCAGTGAGTGTTTGAGTTTCCTATTTATTATCTCCCCAAGAAGGGACCAATTTCGTTAACATCATATTGAATGGATCAGTCCTAGTTGATAGAGTATAAAGATTAGTTAGTATACCTTGATTTAAAGGGATATATTTTTCCCATTAGGTAATCATGGGTATCACCATTTACAATTTCAAACAAGGATTACGGGAGTCTTTAGATTTACATAGATTACAATATTACTATTCATGTGGTCATAAATAGATAATACTTATTTCCGTAATTGATGATATTTTTTATCAGCATAGATGAGATACGTGGATTTCAAAGATCAAATCTTGATAAAGATAAAATAAATGGATAGTCTGAGAGGAGGATGTCCCTAAACCACCTTTTGAACAAGGTATATAATCTTTTTGTATTAATTTATTCCACTTGGCCTTACAAAATCACTGAAATTCTTATGGTGATTTATAAACTCGATCTTCCATCACTTTTTGGACTACTTTTAATCATGTTTATCGATAAAATATTGAAATATCAAAAGTATAATGAGGACCATGAATACTATCATTATTTAGTTTTTGGAATCATAAAAATGGATATTCAACCTTTTAATCTATTCAAATTTATGTTTTCAATTCAATATGTGACGTTCTGGGGCCACATGATTTTTGAGGTAGGGGTCTTACTGGATCCTGAGAATATCCAGGATGTTTTGATTTGGGAGAAACCCAAGAGAGAGATTGATAAATGATGCCTTTAGGGTTGGATGAGTATTATAGGTGTTTTTTAAAACTTCTCTAATATAGCTTCTCACATGAATACCTTGGCTAAAACATGTTTATGTTTGAGTGGAATTAGAAGTGCCAATGTTCTTGTAAGGAGTTGCAGACCTATTTTAAATCCATACTAATTATTATTTTTACTTTATGTGGGAATGATTATGTGGTGTATTTTAACATATTAGGTGTGAGGTTTGAGTGTGTTCTGATGAAGGATGACCATTTAGAGGTTTATGGATCACTAGAGCTATGCCCAGATGAGAAGAATTACCCCAACCATAACCTGGAATTGGAAGGTGTCACGCGTGAATCAAATATTTGGTATCATTACCTCTTTGAGTGGTGTTTCATAATATACAAAGAAAAAAACCACATGTATATCTTCACATAGTGGTACTTCCAACTCAAATATAGTTTCTAGGTTGAGTTTATTAAAAAAAGTTATTTTGATATATCCTATTCCCCCAAGAAGGTGAATGTTGTTCCTATATATTTAAGAAGAATGTTTCTAGACCAAGTGGTTTGATAATTAGTGGATAAATTGGGATTGATGTGTTTCATTACTGATATATATAGATAGAGGTTATTAAGGATTGATATCTAGTGGTTTTGAATAGTTTGTGTGTCTTTCTTACCCTCATCAATCAGGTTTGTAGTAAGTATTCATATGACCCAGAGTTCCAACAGATTATCATTTATTAAATTATAGGGAGACATAAATTAACTATTCTTAGTCTCCCAATGGATCTACCATTTTAAGTATATGGATAGTAGTAACATTAATCTTTATGCATTATATAATGCATGAGTGGAATCATTATAGTTATGTCATGAACTGCAGAGCCACCAAGATATTTTATTCCTGGAGAAGTAGGTATTGGTGGTATGAGAAGAGGATATTAGTTGTTTGTTTCCTAGTGTTTTACTTAAAAAGTATTCAATAATGATCTAGAGAGACTATTTGGTTTATTACAATATATTTTCAATCCATTTTGTAATTCAAAATAAGTTTATATGGATTTCATGTTCAGTTAACTTCTTACATTTTGTGGGAAAGATTCTATATGATTCTGTCTCAATAATAATACCAATGAAGTCCACTTTATTCTCATTAGGATTCATGGATTATTTTGTGATGGTTTCTTATTGGGAGGATCGATTCACATCTCATTTTTTAATGGAATTCAGTAAGCTTTGGGTACAAAATTGAGGTTTAGAGAAACATGCCACCAATAGATTGATGAGATGTCTAGGTGGACTATCCAAACTCTCTAGGATATTATCTTGGAATGTATGATTGTCATTGAGGGTACATTGTAAATCAACCTATAATTGGATTTGTTTCCATAAAATAATATTTACCAATTCTCATTTAGTAGAGACTCATTTGTGGTGTTATATTGAAGGTTGTTCTGGTCCCCTTGGTATTGAGCTAAAGTGGGTAAGAATTCCATGTTAGGATAAATTCTAATCTACGTGATGATCAAAAATGTGAATTTGATTCATAAATAGTTAGGGATTGATCATAATTTTTAGTAATCATATGAATATTTATAGAGTATCTTGTTTGAGTTTGTCGTCCATGATCAGGTGTTTGTTCAATAATCCATTCAACTAGGACAATATCACTTAGGAAAATAGTAGAAAATCATGTCATGTTTTTTCAACTTATTTCATGAAGTGGCACATCATTTGAATTTATCCTGCTAGTTATATTTTCCATTAATGATGACCTTGATTAATGAAACCTATCATGTTTCCTAGTTTAAGAGTTATCATCTAGACCCATCTCATGTGGTAGACTAGAAAGAAATGGATGTAGAGTTTTCTTCCATAATGGTGGAGCATCTTGTTCATACATTAGATTATAAAAATAAGTTTCTATGGGTTAAATCAATTCCATTAATCTGTATGATTTTTTATAATGGTGGAAATACCCATGAGTCATGGGAGCAGGAATCCTTAGTGAAAGAATAGTGACCTCACATATTTTATTCTATTGATTCCTTTGGACATTCTGGGGGTAGGAAGTGAGATATTGGGGAGGTTTATGTCACCCATTAAGTCACTAGTATGACTTATTATAATTTTTTTTACCTTTTTTATTCATTCATAGTGATTTTGTCGAATGGGTGTCATAGTTTTTTTGGGTGAAAGTTACTTTGACACATAGTTGGTTCAGGATTTCTATAATTGTATAGCTAACCACGAATGGGTGACATTTTGGGGACCATGATACTTTTCATTATTTGATCACAGTTTTTATAACTTTATTAAGATCAAAAAAACTATACAGGTTGAGTATTGGGGAGATAGTGACCCCACGTGGTTAGCGCATGATTTCTCTAAACCTGAGGCCAAAAAAAAGATTACACCATATCATTAAAAATTTATTTTTTACCAAATTTTCCAAAATTAATTAACTATATGTTGGCCCCATTTATTCTCCCCATAATTTTTGTCCCCATTATTTGGTATTAGAGCTTATATACTGTCTATGGTGGTGTATTCTCCATGATTTATTAATGTCTTGAGATGAATAATGAATAATTATTCATGATTTATCCTTAATTTCACCTATAATTTGATTTTTCTTCTATTTCCATTGATGGTGAAAATAAATAATGCTGATTTGGTGAAATATATGGTTTTTAATATGGGGTTTGGTTTTAATTATTATGGTTAAGGAATTGTATGACTTATTCTTCATAAATCTGGTAGTTTTCATCAATGTAGAAATAGTTTGAATCAATTATAATTTAAGTGTCTTTATTTAATGGTGTTTTCCATGGATAACATTAAATAACTTAATATATTTTGTTTTTATTAATAAAATTAATTTTTAATTAATTTATGGTTATTTTTTTTACCCTTTTATGATGTGATGCATCATTTTTATTATAAATTTTATGATTCAATGTGGGTTTTCAAATATAGTTGGCTTGAACGCACTCCATGTGTTTTATAAAATTGTTTAAATAGAGTTTATAACAACAATTATAATTATTACACATTAATACAATATTTAACATCATAAAATTAAACATAATACAACCCGAAACATAAAAAATTCTTATTTCTTGGGGAATTAGGTATATTTCATTACAACATTATGATGAATGAAAATATCTTTATTGAAAACATATTTAACATGCTTGAGTATAAAACTGCATTTGATAACCTGGGAAAATACCTAAGGAAGGGGTATGTAATAAATCCCAGTATGGGAATAAACATGGAATAACATAAAAGGTAATAATACATGTTAGACAAGACATATCAGAGAGGCATAAAGAGACGTGAATAATATGGCATGATATATCATGATAATCCTAACATGGGAAATGTGGCAACAACATCAAAAACTATATCATATATCAAAGCTAAACCGCCAAGACAACATAGTGGATAAATCACCATAAAATAATCTAGTATAACTCTTTCCCAACATGACATATCATGATACTAACCATTACCCAATGCATTGGAGCACTATATAATTCTAGGTGCACCCATCACTTTCATTTCAATCTCATTCTCAAGTGTGCCACATAGACCATAAAACATGGATTCATTCCTAATAATAATTTATTCCATGATCATGGAGAGTGGAGTAAATAAATATATTAACCCAATGAATATATATATATATATATATATAAGTGAACACCCTTTATAGGAAATGGTTATGGAATTCACTACATAAATGGTTTCCCATGGATAATCGAAGTGAAAATTCAGAAACATAACAATGTCACTTAAAAATTCATAAAATGGGTTGATGAGAGATAAATGGGTATCTCATAATTTTTAAACCAATTGGATAGTAATTGGTACATGTAAGGACATTTATACACATTTATAATTATAAAAATAATGCATATGATAATGCATAAGATAGAAGAAAAGGGGAGAGGAAAGGATGCTAACAAAATTTTGGCATGGTAACAGGTGTAAATGGGAGGGATTAATGAGATAGAAAGGGGAATCATATAATTTTTTACATAATCATGGAAGTATGGTGGAGGTGAAAAAACACACCCCATCATTATTAATAGAATATAAAATAGAATAATCAGATAATGAAACTCAGATAAAGATTAGAAAAGAAAGAACCCTTATAAAATTTTGGCACGACAACTGGTGTTCTTAGGGGGGGCTTAATGAGAGTGAAAGGGGAATCTCATCATTTATAAATAATAAGGGAAGTATGGGGGAGTTTAAAAAGCAATCCCAATAATTAGGAATAAAAAAATTAAAAGGAATAACAAAGAGGATATTCTTGAATAAAAGTGGGAAAGAGAGGATCTCTTACCATAAGAGTATGACACCAAAAGTTTGAAATGGGATTATTGAGAGCATGGTGGAACCATAGGAAGATTATTGAGAGAGGATTTTAGAGTAAGTTCATGATACAAGGATTTTTAGTGAAGATAAGTTGGATCCTGGCTGGGATTATCTAGGGAAAGAGAGGGATTCATTTAATATTTAGGTTTTGTACTCTACAAAATAAAATATTTCAAACCAAAAAACTTCTAATAGTTTTTAACATGGATGTTTCCAAAGTGGGGAGGTTTCATTTTTTATTATGAAAATGGATGAACAGATTAAAATAATTCCCTTGATTATGTGGAGGTGAATCACACTTTATAATAAATTAATTTAAGAATCTAAAATATATTAACTATTTTGGAGGACTCATAAAGACTTAATTAAATTAATAATGTGAACTTAATATCACATTATTTTAAGGGGAAAACATATATTTGTCTGAGGATTCTTGTTATAGTATTTATTACATCATTTTTGGGTCATTATTATGTCATAATACACACCATATATTTATATAGTATTTATTTTTTACTGAAAATTTTATTGTATCTAAAAATTAGGAAAAATTCACCATTGGATAATTTTGAAATTATTATTATAAAAATAATATTAGTTTTATCTAAATTCTTTTCTAAATATTTTAATTTTAACTTTTAAAATAATATTCAATATATATTGAAAAAATCTGGGTCTTTTTACAATAACAGTTTTTGAACCCTTATAAAATGTTTATTTCACTCCTAATTAATTATATAACCATTTATAATTAATAAAAATTATTAATAATAAAAATTTATTAAAATAATATTTATTTTAGAAATCCATTAATTAACCAAAATAAATTCATTAATTGAGTTTGAATGTTACACTAAAATAAAATTTGTGTTTAATTGAACCAAAATCAAAATCATTTATAAATTAACAACGAGAATGAAAAAAAATTAAATATTCTATAAAATAAAAATATTAAAAATATTATGGTCATGATACATATATTTTTATTACATCGATCTATGTTATATGAGTAAGGTGTGTGACAATGAGACTTTCATGGGGTCATTCGATGAACATGGTTTGGGTCATGATATTGATGAGCTTTAACTTCTCCTATAAATAGATTCTCACATGATTAAGTTGTTGTATATCATCTTGGGCTTAGTCAAGGGAAAATCCTAGTGATGTTATCTACCACATAAGCTCTGATAAATTGGATTTATTGCGTAAAATCCTATTGGATGAGGCTATTACTTCCTTTTTCTAAGTCAATTAGATTTATTAAATTCCTATATTTATAATAATCACATGATCATAATTTAATGACTATATTAACAATGGTAATATAATTATTGGTCTATTAAATCCAAATATATTACTATGTATGTTCATGTGTTTTCTATAACCATATTAAATAATAATAAATTTAATTAAATCACAAAGAGAAACTTCATTTATAATAATTTGGGTCATTACAATATTCCCCCCTTTTTAAATTTCACCATAAAAATATTCAGTTCACCCCACATTAAATAGATGAGGGTAATTTTTTCTAATCAATTCCTCTGGTTTCCACATTTCATATTCATGTTTTTGGTTTCTCCATAGCACATTGACAAGGCACGTTGTTCTATTTCGTAGACCTTTGTATCTAAAATCTACAATCTTCACTGGCTGTTGTTCATAGGAAAGATCATTCTCCAATGAAACCACATATGGATGGAGTATATGTAAGTGGATTTGTTTGTACATCCTCCTGAGTGATACATAGACTACATCATGAACTCGAGATAGGTTAGGTGGGAGTGTAAGTCGATAGTCCATAAATCCGATGTGATCAAGGATATCAAAGAGGACAATGTATCATGGACTAAGCTTTACCTTCTTTAAAAATCTCATCACATTATTACATGAAGATATGCGGAGGAATACCATGTCTCCAACATCAAAATCTTGGTCTCATTTATGATTATCAGCATAACGTTTTTTCCAAATCTTAGCAGCCTTGATGTGATACTGAATGGTTATAACTTTTTTCACAATTTCCATGATCATTTTAGGACCAAGAAATTTTCATTCTGAAACATCATCCCTTCATGCAGGTGACCTTCACCTCTTCCAATTATGTGCTTCATTATGATCCATTTGGATGATAGTGTGGAAATTGTAGTTGTAAGAGGACTCGGCCAGAGGAAGAATTTGATCCCAACCTCTAATAAATACCATTGAGCATGCTCTCAAAATTTCCTCAAGTTTCTGGATAGTCAAATCAGATTGTACATCAGTTTTAGGGTGATAGGAAATGATAAATTTCATATCAGTATTCAGAGCATGCTGGAGATTATTCCAGAACATATAGGAGAATCATGGGTCTCAATCAGAAACAATCGATAGTGGTACTCCATGTAGCCTAACCAGTTCCATGATGTATATCTCTGAACATATATCAAGTGAGAATTTCTATCATATTGCAATGAATTGTGTAGTCTTTATAATATGATCCACCACAACCCAATTAGCATTATTCCCTATTAATTTATTTGGAGTATCATTGAAAAAGTTCATGGTGATGTTTTCCCATATCCACGTAGGTATGAGTAATGGTTTCACCATCCCCTTGGATTTTTTTCTTTTTCCTTTCACATGCTGACATACAAGACATCATCATGTATATTCTATGATCTTCTTCTTCATATTTTCCCACCAATACTTTTCTTATAGATATTGATACATCTTTGTGCATCCGGGGTGGATGGAGAAGGTTGAGCTATGTGAATCATCCAAAAAATACTTCTTTAACTTAGGATTTGATGGTACACATAGTATTGACCTAGATCTCACAACACCTTAATCATTAAAATTTAACCCTAAATATTTTCATTTCCTTATAGCTTCCTCTTTCTTATGAATTCCCAAATCTACCCTTTGATCAAATTTTATAATCTTTGGTAGGCACAGTTGAGAAATAATTTGTGAAATGATTTATGATGTTCATTCCTTTATGAATCCCATGCTAATACTTTCTAAATCTATGAAGATTATATCTCCCTCAATTCACATCAATGATAGAATTGTTGAATCCTTTCTGCTTAAAGCATATTCGACATTATTCTCTTTCCCATTATGGTAGTGGAAGGAGAAATCATAGTCTTTGATCAACTTTGACCATCTTTTTTGGTGCATATTCAACTCCTTTGGTGTGAATATATACTTGAGTATTTTGTAATCCATATATATTTCACACTTCTCTGAAAATAGATAATTCCACCACATTATGAAATAAAAAATAACAGTAGCCAACTCAAGATAATGTATTGGGTAGTTCTATTCATGAAAATTCAACTACCTTGAAGAATTGTCAATGAATTTGTCAATTTTTCATCAACACACAACCCGGGACCTTCTTTGAAGCATCGCTATATACCATGAAATGATCTCCACTTGTGTGTAGTGTGAGATTATGCACAGTGATAAGTCTCATTCTCAACTCCTTGAAGCTTTATTTTCATTAATCATTTCATGAAAACATGACTCCCTTTCAATTTAGTTATGGGAGAGGGTTTGAAAATCACAAAAAAAATCTCATGATTCATCGATAATACCCAGTTAGCACAAGTAAACTATAGATATTTGTCATAGTTGTTGTCCTCGACCATCCTTCAATTACATTTTTTTTGAAGGGTTTGTAGATATCCTATTTCTTGTGATGATATTCCCCATTAACTATTCTTCCCACAAGCATAATTCACATTTTATATATCTATCATAATGTAATTTGTTCACAAGGTCTTTACCATAGTTTTAAAATGATCCTCATGCTCCTCATTAATTTTGGAGTATATTAGAATATCATCTATAAAGACCACCACATATTTGTCGATATAATCTCTAAACACTCTATTCATTAAGTCCATGATTATTTATATAGAATTATTAAGTCAGAATGGAATTAATATGAATTATTAAGTTCTTGTACATTATATGAAAAGAAGTCTTGGAGATATCCTCCTTCCTCACACCAACATGGTAATATCCTGATCACATATCCACCTTGGAAAAGATTATTTCTCCATGTATATGGTCAAAAAATTCATAAATATGAGGTAGAGGATACTTTTTCTTTATCGTGATCTTGTTGATCTTACGATAATCAATGCAACAATGCATTGACCCATCCTTTTTCTTGGAAAAGTAAAATGGTGCACCGTATGGTGAAAAACATAGTCATATGAAACCTTTATCTAGATTCTCCTGTAGATTTTTATTTATCACCAAAGATCCAAAATAGGCATTATATGTGTAGTCTTAGATAATGGTAAGGACCCAAGTATAATCTCGAATAAAAAATCAACATCTCTTCTATGAGGATAACCAAGAAATTTCTCGGGAAACACATTAGCATATTCACTCAAAATGGGCATGTATTCAAGGATGATTATTTTCATAAACTCAATTGTTTGAGCTAGATACACTTGCTCCAAGGGAAATAATATACATGCATGAGATGATGGCGCTAAATAAGATTCAACCCTCTCCTGGAATTTGTACTAAATCTGAGGACTATTCAAAATACAGAGAGTTATTTCCTTGTCCAAGTAATTTATTTTTTCTCTATATACGAAAATCCAATCCATTACATAATTGAATCAAATTATATAAAAGGTAGTATGAAAAAGTTTACTATGAAATTCATACCATAAATATTGAATTGGGAGGATTTATACAATTATGATCCAATAGTATCCCCATTTGTTATTCTCAAAGATAACAATATTTCCAAGATTTTGTTTGGTGTTTGAATAGTTCTACTAAACATTCGTGATATTGAGGAATATGTAGAACTAGAATAAAAAAAAGTAAATTTTCTAATCTTGAATGAATAACTGGAATACATATCACCACTTCATTGTTGGGATTCACTTTGGTGGTAGTGATGGAAAAAGCTCACCCTTTTTCCTTAGAGGTTGTTGGTTGTCTTCGAAAACCCTTAGCCTAGTGCACTGTTTTAAAAAATTCTATGGTTCCTTGAAATTGTAGAAATAATAAATATGATGAGGGTTGATTGGAGCGTTCCTTTCCACCGTCACATTAGTAGGTTTTCCAATTGAAAATCACTTCCTAGGTTGCGTTCATTCCCATACCAAAAGCATTTACTCACCTTCCTCATGCAATTTATTGGGTTATTCTTTCCGCACCTTTGACAAGTGGGGTGTTTTAATTTCTTATTATAATTAGATCTCTCTATTGGGCTGATATATTTGATCTACACTTTATGCTTCTTATCCTAATGAAACCCCTGAGATTACCTGATATCTATTTCAACATTGAGGGAACATCATACAATTTCCTAATTTATATCAATGTATTATACCGCTAGGACTTCTCATAAGCTAGGTTTTAACCCACCACATAAAAATTCAAACATTCAATCTGTTGTAACAAAAAATTAGGATGAATATCATGAAACCCTTATGAAGTTGTCCTCATACTACATAATAGATTTTTCATCATTTTATTAAGGGCATGGAAATCCCCTTCCATTTTAAGATGGAGAGTGCGGGGAAAATATTTATAGATTTTTTTTTCCAGAAATCATTCCACACCATTACTTCGATCTCATCCTTAGGATTTGTATTTTTGATCAATGTAAACCATTGATCAGATTTACCTTGAAAATGATAAAATTACAAAAGAACCTTCCTTTTCTCGGAGCAGTGAAGGATGGAGAAGATATTCTAAATGGATTTGATCCATAGTTCGGTGATTAAGGGATCAGAGAATCCATTGAAAGTTAAAGTCCTTTGATGAATGAAGCTATGTATTTCATCTTTTTATATTGGGGGGGGGGGTATTTGGATGCTCCTCCTAATTATGTTTTCTATTCAAAACCTTAGTCATCTAAGATATTATCATCATGAAGTGTATGATTCCTACTCTCGTCGAGGTGGGTATCTCATTGGGGTAGTCATCACATTGCTCTTCTCATTGACTTTTTACCTAATTAATCCTATTTTAGGACATTTTCTAGAATAAAAGGAAAATTAGGGATGATTATTTTCAATCTATTCAACACATAAATGAGAATCCAATTACATTAATAGGGAAAAATTATAAATTACATTTATTTTTATAACTTATGAATTTATAGGCTTCATTCTATGTTATCCATGATCTATTCCATAACATAATATTCTTATGGGATTTTTTCTTCCCTTAATAATGGTTCATAATGGGATTATGAATTACCAAAGCATGTCCACTGGGAGTGTAAAACAAATTGCATAGTAAGCCTCGTTGTCATGTACCAGGTTACCCCAAGTCAAGCCCGGAACACCTTGTCCGAGTTTTTACTCCTATGTACAACTATATTAAAGAGATGTCCACCTATAGTATCTAGATAGGGATTTATATGTTGGGTAATATATACTCACAAAAATTTTAAGGATGTGTTCTACTACTTAGTCATATCTCTAAGGATTTTTATAGAGTTTTCAAATCCTAATCCAAAAAATAACTAATCATTTCATCTGATACCATCTATAAAAATAATTCCATTTGTTACACATTAATACATGATATAATTAAATAATATTACACTTAATACAACCCAAAATATCAATATGTCTGCTATCTTTGGGAATTAGTTATATTGTGTTACAATTTTAAACACAAATTACTGTAATGGCTCAGACCCTCCTAGTCCAGTACTTTGCCAAAGTCACGACCCCATCAAACAGTTCCACTGAAATATTGGAACCATGATAGTGTAAATGGTCAAAGTGGCACCATAACGGTGGCACCGTGGTGGTCACACTTTCACGGTCGCTCAACAAAACAGTTGCACTGTGGGGGTGGCACCGTGACCGTTGCACTAGTCACAACAACACCGTAACGGTGGCACCGTGGCAGTCGCACCATAATGGTCTCACAATGAAATGGTGGAACCATGATGGTGGAACAATGAGGGTGGAACCATGAGGGTGGCACTGGGATTATTCCACTATTACGGTGTCTCACCAAACGGTGTCACACCCTTGTTCTTTTTTTCCTGTTTCCGACTTTTTCTTCTCCTGCAACATATATTTTGATGTAAAAGTGATTTTATACCCCTTTAAAATTAATTAAAATCCCATAAATGATATCTAATGTACCCCATGATCCGGTTGACCCTTAAATTACCAAAATGTGTGGCTTTTTCCTCAGGGCCACACCCGTTTCCTGTACTTCCAGTTCCTCCCCTATTACACATGTTCCTTTCCTTAAAGGAAACACCTTTAACTCCCAGTCATTATGGACACCACTATGATGAGAATTATTAAATAAAAATTAATTCCATCATGTGTAACCATCCAACCACATGGTGAAACCACAGTCCACCTTTATAGCCGTTCAAAATCCATATCCTGTAACTCTAGGATCTCACCTTTTTATCGCACCAGAATTATTCTTCTTCCCGGTTGGTCTCTTTTTCCTTCTTTGTTGAATTTGTAGTACCCCTTCCCGAGGCTAGTGGTGCACCTATTCTGGAGCCTTTCACACTCACTCTTGGAGTCCATGAAGTTCCTCCCCTCTATGTTGCACATCCCCAATTCCTAGCACGAGGATAAAAACATCGATTGTTGATCATCCAGGTAGGGTTCCTCCTTCATCTTTATTTAATGTGTATCCTATGGTGTGGGTTTGATAATTTTCCAATGGGGATGGAGGAAACCAAACCATAATAATGATAAAAAACAGACTTTTAAATAATGAAGGGGTGTGTTTTATGATACTTATGTACACTTTTATAATTGCTTATATGTCGTGAATTACATGGTAGTATGCCCACCAAAAATCGTGGTCTTTGTTGATCCTTTCTTGAGAACTAGTGAACCTCCATTTTTCTGGATAATTTTGTGATTGACAAGATATAACATGGAAATTGGTTAATCATGTAAAATTGGTTGATTAAATGGATGTACAGTGAACATGAATTGTTGTGTGATCAGCCCATTTAACCAAACAAAAACATGGAACTCAATGAATGGTGTGTTTGAATCTGGAAACTTCGTTGCTTTGTATTTGTAATATGTGTAGTTCTTCTTGATTCTTGTGTAGTGACGTGGATGGGGATGGGATCCCATACTATTGTGGTTCAGTTTTTGGGTTGTGGATCTATGGTCTTGTGGGGTTGAATGTTGGGTCTTGGTTTGGTTCCAGTACTTCAAGGGATTTCAAGGATCCCTTTTTTCACTACAACTTTACAAGAGAAATGAGTGTGAATGCTTAAATTGATGCTTGATTGTTTTTTCTTCTTTTTCCTGTGTCTATGCCTGTCAGTTCCCCGGTAGTGATGAATTATTTAAAATTAATCACTTGAATATGAAAACAAGAATAAGTTCAATGTGGAATTATTTTCTGGGATTGAGTTGTGACTTGTTTATAGCTGTTGTGCTTCTTATGAATGAATAGTAAAGAGGGTGTTTTTGTATGGGATGGTTTTGGAAACCCTATGTTGGAATGAGTGCTTGTTTATCTATATGTATAATTTAGTACTTATTTTTCTTATTTGTGCCCCTCCCAAGTTGTTCACTTCGTTCCGAACACCCCCATTTCGTGGGGGAGGGTGTTTTTTCCAACACTCCTATGAGTGGCTGGTTATTAGCTCCTTTTCTGCTCCCTTTCCTGAGTATCCCAAGACACTTTAGGCAGACTGTGATGACCTGAGATCCATTATAGCCCAAGAATCTTCGAGAGGGTAGTTGTGTTGGTTTTACAAAGTTTGTCCGAGCTGGTTGTTTCCCAAGTGTCCTCGAGATCCGGCCTAGGTGTCTTCGTGCATGGTGGTAGTTGTTATGGCCTAGGTGTATGCGAGCATGGTTACGTGTGGTTGTTGTGGCCTAGGTGTTTGCGTGTCGGATGTGAGGTTGTGGTATCCCAGGTGTGTGCGGGCGGGGTATGGCTGTAGGACTGTGGTGAGAATGGTGGGGGAGGTCTGATGCATAGGATGTCTTCAATAACCAGTGGGAATGTGGTATGGGGTACCGAAACAAGGATGTGTTATTACTATTACTTTACATGACTTGAGTTATATTGGGAGTATTCCTTGGTGAGGTTTGGGGGGATATTTTACTTACTAGGTTCTTTGGTTATCTCTTTTCTCGTGAGGAATTAGAATGCCTCCCCATTTTGTGCACGAGATATTTTGGTTTTCCATACTGAATATACATGTATACTCACCCTACATATATAAAACTACATTAAAGTTTCTAGGAGGACTTCAAGGACCGTGTTGGACCCTACTAGTTTGGAAATTGGGACCGTAGAAATTATTTCTTTTCTTTTATTTTGGTACATTCATTTGGAGATTTCTTGAATTTTCATAGCACTTATTATTTGAACATGCATATGGGAATGGATTGTTTTGGTTTTACTTTTAATTTCAATTTTGGTGTTGTTTTGGATTTATTTCCTTATCACTTTATCCGACTAAATAAAAAGGGTAATGAATTCTATTTTGAGTGTAATTTTATACCCTTGGTGTGAGTCTCTACTCTGGGAACTATTGAAGGTGGGTCCTGGGGGGTCATTATCTCTCCTTTAACTTAAAGAAGTAAGAGTTTGGAATTATGATGTCCCTTACCTCATCTTGGTGGTGGTGGGTCGTGAAAAAATGGTATCAAAGTAGGCTAAATGGTTGAGAGATAGGATGGAGTTTTGATTTATGCACATTATGGTTTTAATGGGATCGTAGGTCAATAGTGTTATGAAATAATGGTGTGGGAAATAGGCAAGGGAGGACCAGCTAGGACACCTGATTTTAGGGCCCCCCATGATCTGATGTAAGGAGTCTGGACCTACCAAACAACCAAGTAAGGCTACACTGATTGTAGGGTAGAGACCATAGTAAAAGTTCATGCATTATAATGACATGTGTTCTTGTGTGTCTTGGGTATTTTAGGGATTTAATATAAATAAAAATTCTAAGCGGAAATAAAAAAGCAATTTTCTACACAACCCGGGCTTAGGAATTCCTTGTTTTCCTTGTAGATATTGTACCTGAACGATGACCATCGGTAGTTTGGGAAATTGAGGCCTTGGAGGCTGAATTGAATGATCACCAAAGGGATTATCGAGAGGAGGAGGACAACCAGTGGTAGAGGACACTTCATGCCTTTCAGCGGCAGACCCTTGGGATGTACGAGGGCAACATCTCAGACATGGAGGCAAAGATCTGGATCGAAGAGATGGTGATAACATTCATCTTGATCCAGGCTCTGATGGAGTACTGAGTTCATATTGTTGTAATACAGATGTGGGGAGTGGTGCGTCAGTGTTGGATGATCTTTTTTGGGGAGAACAAGGAAGATGAGTTTTGGTAGACTGACTTTGAGAGGGTGTTTCAGGCAGAATTCTTCTCTTCCACAATGAAGGCGGAGAAAAGGTAGGATATACTCTCCCTTTAGCAGGGGAGCATGTCAGTGAGGGATTTGGGGATCAATTTCAAGGATCTCCTTCACCATTATTCAGACCTCTTTCCCGATGAGGATTCTCAGGAGAGAAGTTTAGAGGAGGCACTCCGACCTTCTCTTCAGTATGTTGTTACTCCCTTCACCCTACCAACCTACTGGGCGGTCTAGATGAAGGATGAAGTGGTGGAGAGGATGCACATTCTAGGAGGTGTACCCATAGGGGGGATCCAGTTGGGCTCGTCAAAGTAGAAATCTATTAGAAGCTAGCCTCCAGCATCAGGGCCTTCCAGGTTTTGGCTAGTGGGGAGAAGGCCCCAACAGTTCCAGTTTCGATCTCCCGATCCAGGCTCCTTCTTTATGGGCCCAAGACTAAGATGCTTCATCTATGGTATTCATGTTCATCTTCAGAATCAGTTCCTGGACCGAGCGTAGTATGGTGGGGGTGGGAAGGTTCAGCGTTCACCTCAGTAGTAACAGTTTCTAGCCAGGCCATTTCAGTAGCAGCAGTAAGGACAACGAGCTCCTACTCCTCTAGGAGAAGACATTGTAGTAGAAGGCCAGACCCAGGGATCTCCTCAGGGACCTCAACCAAAACATGTTCGGGGATGTTTCAGACAACCGAGAGGTAGAGGATCTGGGCACAGACAGTTTCATGTCATAGAGGCAGCAGTTCCAACAGGGCCAGAAGTCTTTTGATGGACGATCAACTTGTTTAGTACTCTTACATTCACCTTGTTTGATTCTGGAGCTTTACACTCCTTTTTTTACCCAGTCTAGTCCATGCTCTAGGTCTATACACAGAAGTACTTCTTGTACCCCTGGCTTTGAGTACACTAGTTGGAGGTCATACCAGCTTGTATCATGTTTTTCAAGGATTTATACTGATGCTGGGACAACATCAGTCTAGCGGGGACATTCTATTGTTGTAGATGCAACCATATTATGACATTTTAGGAATAATCTGGCTATTCTCTGTATTATCTGTTATCGAATGATTCTAAAGAAGGATCATGTTTTTGGATATGGGCAGCCAGCGTGTAGCTTTCTTCAGTGAACCGGGTTTCTAGGAGGGCATCCAGTGAGAGGATTCCTTTCATTCCTTATCAGCCGAGCTATTAGTGGAGTTAGTGGACTCAGAGATGGTGGAAGCTTTGGGAATTTCCAGTGAGTTCATTGAGTTCTTCCCTGAAAAGGTGGGGAATCTACCCCCTTAACATGATGTTGAATTTGGTATAGACTTGCAACCCAGTGCCCATCCAATTTTGATGGCTCCCTATAGGATGGCGCCTTCTGAGTTGCAGGAGCTACGAATTAAGATTGGCGACATGATGAAGAAGAGTCGTGTTTGACCAATCACATCACCATGGGGTGCTCTAGTATTGTTCTAAAAGAAGGTAGATGGTGGTCTCAGGATGTGTATAGAAAATCTAAGGCTGATCCAAGAGACAGTCAAGAATTGTTACCCCTTCCCGAGGATCGACAAACTTTATGATCAATTGAAGGGGGTGGGATGGATCACCAAGATCAGCCAACAGTCTGGGTATCACCAGTTGAGGGTGAAGAAGGGTGACATCTAGAAGAATTCCTTTAGGTGTAGGTATTTCCACCTTTAGTTTTTGTCATGCCTTTTGGCATTACAAACGCACTAGCCATGTTCATGGGGATCATATACTACATCTTTCAAGAATATCTGTACTAGTTCATAGTCATGTTTATTGAATAAATCCTAATCTACTCAAGATTAGAGGAGGATCACATCATGCATTTGAGAATTGTTTTAGAGGTCCTCCAACAACACCAACTCCAAAAAAATTTTTCCTTGTGCATGTTCTGAACCTGATAGGTGCACTTCCTTTGACACATGGTGTCCAAGTAGGGAATAACAGTTGATCTGTCAAAGGATGAAGCAGTTGTTTCTTGGCAATCACCCAAGAAGGCGACATAGGTTCATAGTTTCCTAGGTCTCACAAGCTATTATTGGAGGTTCGTGACTGACATCTCTCGAGTCTCAAAACCTTTGACATCTTTGAAAAACAAGACCAGGATTTTATATGGAGTGAACAGTGCCATGCAACCTTCAGTTATCTAAAGGGGAAGATGGTTAGTGCCCCAGTACTGAGGTTGACAGAAGAAGGGGTGACATTTGAGGTGTTCTGTGATTCTTCAGGACAATTCTTGGCATGTGTGCTGATGCAACAACATAAGGTTATCAATTATGGGTCTAGGTATTTATGTCCCCATTAGAATAACTATGAAACCCATGACATTGAGCTTGCAGTAGTTGTGTTCGCACTAAAGCTATGATGGCACTACCTCATCGGGGAGAACTTTGTGGTCTTCATGAAACACAAGAGCTTTATGTATGCCTTCTCCCAATGGGACCTGAACTTGTAGTATTAGAGGTGGATGGAGTTTCTTCAGGACTAAAACTTCGAAATTTTCTACACCTCTCGAAAGGGTAACGTGGGAAATGATTCCTTGAGAAGGAATTCATAGAAGGATGTGGTTCTAGAATCGGTAGATGCTTGGAGAGTGATGGATAATTTGGTTTCCCTACACCTGGATGCAAGGGTGGAGGATAAAAGATGATATCTATTCTAGATGATTGTGAAGTCCTATCTAATGAATTTGGTGGAGGAGTCTCAGTTGGGGGACTTAGAGGATTAAGTGATGTGCGATTGTGTTAGCCAGGGCAAAGCTCCAGAAGAATGGTCGGAAGATGGCCAGAATTAGATTTTGTTTCATGGAAAGTTCTTAGTCCTTGTGTAAATGTGTGATACATTTCTTGGTGAGTTCTACAACCCACCCCCGGTGGTACACCTAAGATTTTCCATGTTGTAACAGGGTTTGAGGGGTCAGTTTTGGTGGCCCGTGGTGAAGTGGTCCATGCTAGAGTTTGTGGCAAGGTGCCTGGTGTGTTAGTAGGGGAAGTTTGAACCCCATGTCCCAGGAGGTTTGTTACATCCTCTAGATGTCCCCAAGTGGAAGTTATATGACATATCGATCGATTTCATCATGGGACTACCTAGAGTTAAAGGGGGTTACAATTCTATCTAGGTAGTGGTGGACTGGATGATGAAATCAGCTCACTTATGGGCAATCAAGGAGTCGAGTTTAGTTGATGCCTTAGCACAGAGGTACGTAGACAAGGTGGTGTAGTTTCATGGAGTTCTAAGGTCCATATTCTCTGACTGGGATACCCAGTTTCCCCCATGTTTCTGTAAGGGATTGCAATATACTTTTCGTACCCAGCTATGCCTCAACACTACTTTCCACCCCCATACAGATGGGAAGACAGAGCGTACCATCCAGACATTGGAGGATATGATAAGGGAATGTGTTTTGGAATTTTGGGGATCATGGGTACGAATATTTCCTCTGGTAGAGTTTTCCTACAATAATAGATATCAGTACACCTTTGGCATGGATCAATTCAAAGCCTTGTATGGGAGGACGTGTCGCTCATCCGTGTGTTGGGAAGAGGTTGGGGAAGCAGATGTTCTTATATCGAAGTTAGTACAGAGCATGATGTAGAAGGTTTACCTTATATGGGAGAGGATGAAGGTGGCTCCAGACTGGCATAAGTTTTATACCAATCATAGAAGTAGAACCTTGGAGTTCGAGGTCGAGGACCACGTGTTTGTGAAGGTCTCTCCTCGGCGTGGGCAACAGAGGTTTGGTAAGGGGAATAAGCTTTCTCCTAGGTTCTTCAGAACCTTTGAGGTGTTGTGGTGCGTCAGTGAAGTGGCTTATCATCTGGCAGTAACACCACCGCTACTGAAGGTGCACGATGTCTTCCATGTGTCTCAGCTCCGTCAGTATCTACATGATGATCTGCACGTCCTTGACTGGGGGAATCTAGATATCGAGGGCGATGAGACATTTGTAGAGTGACCATTAAGGATCAAGGATCATGAGGAGAAGGCACTAATCGATGAACCATCCCCTTGGACTATGTGTTATGGAGGAATGGTGGCCTCGAGGATAGTACTTGTGAACGATAGGCACAAATGCGCACCCATACCCAGAGTTGTTTTGAGTTTTGTTCTATTTAATTTTTTACTTATTTGTGATGAAGTTCTTGATCTTGTTAACTATGATATGGTATATTTTCCTTATTATCTGGATGTGTGTGAGAGTCATGAATATGTGGAGGTTAGGAGTCAATCCCTAATCGAGACGCATTAAGGTTGATACGATTAAACCCATGCGGGTGAGTCAGTGCCGCCCAATGAGGATAGTATCTCAACAAGAGGGGAAGGAGGTCCCTAATCCACATGACTGGATAGTGACACCTTTATATGTTTGTGTGTTTACTTGAGGGAGAGGTGTTCCTAGATTAGTTATGTGGTTTACTCTGGAGATGTATCTTTGAGGTGGTTATTCGGACCCCTCTCTTTTCTTCAAGTTTATCCTTGAATTCATGAGGATGATAATAATTTGTATGGTATCTAATGTAATGTACCAGTCCCTCTTAGTCCAGTATGTTTCCAAAATATTGGCCCCATCAAACGGTTCCACTAAAACAGTGGATCCTTGATGGTTACACTGGTAATAGTGGAACCATCATGGTGGTACCATGGAGGTCGCACCATCCTGATCGCTCAACGAAACAGTGGCACTATGACGGTGGCACTTGTCATAGTGACACCATGATGGTGGCACCGTGGTGGTCACAATTTCATGGTTGCTGAATGAAATGGTGGCACTGTGAAGGTGGCACCGTGAGGGTGGTACCGTGATGGTGGAACTGTTAGGGTGGCACTGTGACCGTGGCATCGTTACAGTGTCTAACCATATAGTGTCCCACCCTTGTTCTTTCTTTTTACAGTTTTTGATTTTTCCCGCTCCTACAATGTATCTTTTGACGTAAAAGTGTTTTTATACCCCATTAAAATCCATTAAAATACCATAAATGATATCTAAAATCTCTCAAGATTCGGGAAACCATTGACTTACAAACACATGTGGCTTTTTACTTAGTTCCATGCACTTTTCTCATACTTCCAGTTCCACCCATGTTACACATTTTCACATGTTTAAAGGAAACCCCTTTAACTCAAAGTTGTTATGGCCACCTCTCTAATTATGATTATTAAATAACAATTAATTCCATCATGTGTAACCATCCAACCATGTGGTGAAACCACAATATACCTTTAAACAGTTCAAAATTTATATCCTGTAACTCTAGGATCTCACATTTTTGTTGCACGAGAATTCTTCTTCTTCTTGGTTGGTCTCTTTTTCCTTCCTTGGTGCATTTGGAGCCCCCTTCCCAAGGCTCGTAGTGCACCTATGCTCGAGCCTTTCATACTCACTTTTTGATTCCCCAATGTTCCTCCCCTACATGTCGTGTATCCCCAATTCTTGGCATAAGAAGAAAAACATCGATCGTTGATCATCCGGGTAGGGTTCTTCAATCATCTCTCTTTACCGTCTATCATGCGAGGTGGGAATGATAATGTTACAATGGGGATGGATGAAACCAATCCTTAAATAAGTTAATAAATTGACTTTTAAAGAATTAATGGGTGTCTTTGATGATGTTGTTTTACTATTTTACCTTTGATTATATGTTGTGAATTATATGGTCTTATGCCCACTGAAAATCGTGGATGTTAGTGGTCCTTTCTTGCACAATAATGATCCTCTGTTTTTTTGGATAATTCTGTGATTGAATGGATTTAATATGGAAATAGGTTAATCCCATAAACTCGTTTTCTTAAATAGATGTCCAGTGAACAATAATCCTTGTGTGATCTCACTGGTTAACCAAACAGAAATAAGGAACTCAATGAACCGTGTGTTTGAATATGGAAACTTCCTTGTTCTATTACTATTACATTTATTGACTTGCATTATTTGGGGAGTGGGATTTGGTGGGGTTTGCATGGATAGTTTCCTTGCTAGGTGCTTTGGTAATCTCTTTTTTCATGGGGAATTAGAATGACTACCCACTTTTGCACGAGAGCATTTGGTTTTTCCAAATGATTATACTTGAATACTCACTCTATGTATATAAAACTACTTTTAGGTTTCCAGGAGGACTTCAAAGACCGTGCTGGACCCTACTAGTTCAGACGTTGGGACCTTTGATGTTACTACTTTTCTTTTATTTTGGTACTTTCCTTTGGAGTTTTATTGTATTTTCGTAGCACTTATTAATGGAACATGCATTATGGAATGGATTGTGTTGGAATTAATATTACATTAACTTTTAGTTTTTTTGGGATTTATTATCATATCTCATGATTCTACTCAATAAAAACGGTAATGCCTTCTATTTTTCATGTGACTCTATACCCTTGGTGCTAGTCGCCACACCGGGACCTGGGACTTATTGATGGAGGGTCTTGGGGGGTCATTATCTATCTTTAATCATAAATAATGAAGGTTCTGTCATTATATTGTCCCTTATCTCATCTTAGTAAAGGTGGGTGGTGATAATTACAACATATTTACTGTAAACTTCTATATCATGATTGAGCTTAAACTACATTGGATAACCTAGGAAAATACATAAGAAAGGGGTGAGACATAAATCCCAGTAATGGAATATACATGGAATTCCATGAAGATAATAATACATTCTAGAAAAGGAATATCAATGAGGAATAAAGGATCATGAATAATAAGGTATGATATATTATAATAATCATAACATGGGAAATGTAGAAACAACTTAAAAAACTACATCATAGGTCAAGTGTAAAATGAAAAAACATCATGGTGGAAAAAGTCCCATAAAGTAATCAGATATACCCCTATCCCAACATAAATTATCATTATACTAAACAATATCCAATGAATTGGAGAACTGTTTAATTCTCAGTGCACTCGTCACATTCATTTCAATCTCATGCTTACAACTGCCACATATATCATAAAACATGGATTCATTCATCATCATAATTTATTCCATGATCAAGTAGAGTAGAATAAATAAATTTATGTCCCAAATAAAAGGTTATATATTCATAAAAGTTAAAACCCTCAATAGGAAATGGGTAATATATTCACTATATAAATGGTTTGACATGGAAAATCACGGTGAAAATTTACCAGCATAACTACATCACACAAACAATCATTACATGGGTTTATGAGAGAAAAATCGGTCTATAATCATTTTTACATGATTTTTTTTATAACAGGGACTTGTAAGGACATTTACATACATTTATAATTAGAAAAATAAGGCACGCGATAATAAATAATCTTGAAGAAAGGGGAGAGTAAAGGATGCTTATGAAATTTCAGCATTGTAATGGGTGTACATGGGAGGGATTAATGAGAGATAAATGGGTATATAATCATTTTTACATAATAAGTGAATTATGGGGGAGGTGAAAAAACAAACCCCAGTCATTTTTAATTGAAATAAAAATGTAATAACAAGATAAATAATCTCGGATAATGATGAGAAAGGAAATAACCCTTATGAAATTTCAGCATGGTAACATGTGTTCTTAAAAGGGGTTAATGATAAAGAAAGGGTTATCTCATCATTTATAAATAATAATGTCAGTGTGTTGGAGGTTCAAAAATACCCATCATTAGGAATTAGAAAAATTAAAAGTCCTAACATATAATATATTCTTGAATAAAAGTGAGAAAGAGTATCAATTACCTTAAGAGTATGACACTAAAATATTAAAAGGGGCTTCCTGAGAGCTGTGAGTAACCTTGGGATGATTATAGAGAGAAAATTTCAGAGTAATTCCATGATATGAATATATTTACTAAAGATAAGTAGGATATTTTGTGGGTTTATATTGGAAAAGAGGGGTATTTATTTTATATTATGGTTTTAGACTCTAGGAAATAAAATATTTCAAGTCATAAAACCTCCCACGGTTTTTTACCATAGTTTTTTTACAAAGTCGGTAAGTTTAATTATTTTATTATGAAAAGGGTAGAAATTTTTAAAATAATTCCCTTTGTAATGTGGAGGTGAGTCACACTTTTAAATGAATGAAATTAAAACTCTAAAATATATGAAATATTTTGGGGGATTCATAAAGGCTTAATAAAATTAATAAAGTAAACTTAAAATCACATTATTTTAATGGGAAAACATATATTTGTCTAAAAATACCCATTATAGTATTTATTACACCCTTTTTGGTAATTATGATGTCATAAAACAAAATAACATATTTACATGGTATTTAATTTTTACCTGAAAATTTGACTATCTCAAAAAATTATGAAAAATTAACCATTGGATAATTTCAAATATATAATTCCAAAAATAAAATCAATTTCATATAAAAAACTATATATATATATATGTTCAGTTTCTCTTTTAAAATAAGATTTGACATTTATTGAAAAATGTTGGGTTTATTGACAATGATAGTTTTTGAACCCTTATAAAATATATATGTAACTTTATAAAAATTATATGACCATATATAATTAATAAAACATATTTAATAATAAAATATTATTATATTACTATTTATTACAAAAATGAGTGAATTTATCAAAATAAATCCCTTAATTGAGTTTGAATATTACCCGAAAATACAATTTGTGTTTAATTGAACAAAAATAAAATTGATTTATAAAGTGATAATAAATATGAAAAAATCATTATTTTATAAAAGATACATATTAATAATATTATGGTTTTGATACATATACCTTTATTACATCAATATAAAACCTAAGAGTATGGTTCATGATGGTGACACTTTTATGGGGTTACTCAACGAACATGGTTTGGTTCGTAATCTCGACGAGCATGAACTTATCCCGTAAAAAATTTCACTCATGATTAAGTTATTGGATCTAAAAATGGTCTTGGTCAAGGAAAAGACCAGTGATGATATTTCCATCAAAAGATCTGATAAATGGGATTCATAGGGTATAATCATAATGGATGAGTCTGTCACTTTCTTTGACTGAGTCAACTGGATTCATTAAAGACATATATTTATATTAATCATGTGATAATTATTTATCAACTATATAAAAATGATAATATTCTTAAACATATTTTAATTCCAATGATATAACCTAGTAATTTCATTTGTTTTCTATAACCATATTACATAATAAGACCTTTAATTAATTCACATAGGGAAACTTCATTTATAACAGCTTGGGTTGTTATAGGTTTTATGGTTTTAAATGAATTTATAAATATGTTTTAGAAATAAATTTACCTTGAGGAATTTGTTTTATAAAATGGGAATTTTGGTTTATTAAATTATCATTTTTGAAGGTACTTGATTATGTTTATGTGTTTAGAAATAATTATAACATGGGGAAATAGTGTATGAGAGTGAGAATGACTTAGATGAATGGTATTTCAGGCAATAAATCGAGTATTATTATATAGGAATGATGAGTGAGTATACAATTTATTTATGGAGTGAATGAGTGAGGCTTTGGGAGGAGGAATGAGTGAGAATAAGAATTGTGGACTAAGGGACCAAGGTATCTCTTGGATAATTGTTATTGAGGAAGTCTGAGAGAGATTCTAACATACTATATGTCCTTATATGACTAGAAAATTATGTTTTAGTCTATTTAACACAAGGCCCTTATGGTTAGATCACGTGTTTCATATCTATTAATCCTATTAAATTTATATGATTTTATGATATATATTAATGATGTGTTTGATTGATATATTATATGTTATTCTCATGTCTATTTGATTCAATATAAGATACTTGTTATACTTATTCTCACATTTATTCCATTCATGGGTATGTTAAGCATTCTATGTATGGTGGATGATTTCATTATTTGAGCCCTATATTAATAATGCGGGGAAACATGAATTGTTTTAAGAAAAAAAGGGTTTTAAAAAGGTGAAAATATTTTAAAGTGAATATATTTCAAAATTGAACTGGTTTTTGAAAATGATTTTCAAATTGGACATATTTCATTCATGTTTGAAACCTATATATAGATTCTTCCTGGTATCCTATTATGTATTTTTCCTCAACCCATGATCATGCCTCTGGGTATGGGTAGACATTTTCATGTAAGACAGAGGTAAGGGAAAGGGAACCACTCATATTGGTGGCTGTTCTTGATTATTTATATCTAGAGTTTTAATTTTAGAGGAGATGTGGTATCACAGAGTTTATCTCATGAAGAGCAGTTTTGAGATTTTTGGTATCATTGGGATTTCATTTATTTCGTGTTTAGGTCTTGATCCTTATATTGAGTTTTGAGCTTTTAAATTTTAATATTATGAATTTTTATTTTATATGAAATGTTATATATGGTGATATGATGATGATTATGATATGTTTTTTTTATTCATTGTTATTTTTACTATGTTTTATGTTTATATCTATTTATTCATGTTTATCCAGATGGTGTGGTTGGATAATTAATTAATGGGGCATTCCATCTTTATAAGTGAATTTTTTTATCAAATTGTTTATTATGATTTTTCAGTTCATTTCTACATAATATGGTGACATGGATAGTGCTTATATCCTTGTGTCCTTATATCTATAGTGATAGGTTAGTTCAACCCAGGTTGGTTCACTATAGATGATTTTTTTTTTTCAGAAATCCTAAAAAATTATCTCAAAATGATAAAATTATTATAGATTAACAAGTCATGGATGAGTATATATCTGTTTCATGTGATTATGAACACTGTAATACAATTATTCCAAGGATGATAGTGAAATTTCATGTCTAAAACATCATTTGAGATCAAATACTGTTGATACAAATAGGATAAATTTGAAGGTCGCTGCATATACCTCACTATTTTCCCATTTTGAAGAGAAATATGTGTAATAATCATTAAATCATTGAGAGTGGGTTAATTTTATGAGTTATTAGTTGCACCATATTGAAAATATTAATTGTTGTTATTCACTAGCAATGCATAAAAGAAAAAAATTTCATTAAAAATATGGGTATCCTAAAATAAGTTGAATGAAATCAGTGAAACAGTGTGAAATAAAGAACAATAAGTGCATATAATCTGTTCATAGGATGGAGGAGTTGAATGTGAAGGGATATTTTTACGATCTAAAAGGAATGAAACCATTATAACCATTATTTCAATTGTTTTATAAAGGAAATGTAGGATATTCTGAAAGGATATAATATCTATAGTCCTAAATGGTGAGTGGGAAGAGGAGGTTTACTTTGATAAAACACTTGGTTTCATTATTGGATAAGATAAGAATTATAATTTAATGTTAGAGAAGGATTTATTTGGGATAAAACCATCTCTATGAGATTTGTACTCTACTATTCACACCTATTAGAAGATGATGAGTTTTAGAAGGGGTAATGGACAACATCCACTACATTAAATATGATAAAGACATATATCTTATAGTTATTTTTTATATTGATGATATAATATTTTATAGAAATAATGATGAAATTTGTGAGATTTTTTTCATAGAGATGAATATATTATTCCAAATATCCATTCACAGTGATACGGGGCACATTCTGGGCCTATAAATTTCTCAAGAGAAGATGACATTTCTCTTTCCCAAGATAAGTATGAAAGGGAACATATGACACTATTCATCATGTAGGATTAAAATCCTATTTTCACACCAATTATATAGGTAAAAAATATTTCCCGTGATAAAAAAAGGAAATAAGTTGATCTAAGGGTGTTTATAAATTTGATTTAATGTCTACAATACGTGATAGGTTCAAGAATAGATCTAGTGCTTGCTATTACCCTCAACACCATGTGACAATATTTCCCTAAAGGGTAATATTGAAATTTTTAAAATTGTATTCTGAGGTATATTAAGGATAAAAAATTTTGAATAAATTATTATAATAATAGTTTCCCTAATCTATTTGGATACATAAATACAAATTGGGAAGGTTGTATTGATGAAAAGGGTCTACACCTAGTATATTTTTCTTCCTTGGAGAGAGGTTTTTTTTTAGAACACTAAGAAGCTAAATATTGTGACTCTACACCCTATTGATTTTCATTATATGGATTCCACTCAAGATTTTACTCACATTATCTGGATAAAAACACATTTGGAACATCGTAAAGTTTATGTTACATTTCCATTTCTCATTCCTATTGATAATAAGAGTGCATTGAATTTATCATTGAATTATTTTAGAAATTCAGGATTTATTTCCATTGATATCAAATATCATTTCATCAAGGTTCTTTTGGGATGAAATGAATTTATTTTGGATTCTATTTACAAAAAGAAAAAATAGAATATGTGTTCGCCTAACCATATCCAAAGGATGTATTTTATAATATTAGGATTATATTGGGAGTTCGACCTTACCATTCTGGAGTCTAAGATATTGTAATGAACAACTTCACAAAGGGTTAGTGGAAATCTAAAAAAGTAATTGAATTATAGATTTAACAAATATTTTGATGTTTTATAAATTGGTGAATAAAACGTGTGGTGTTTTTCCATTTTTGGGGTAGTTAAATATAAAAATCATGAAATTTTTATATGGCTTAAAAATTAGAAATATAATCTTTTAATAACAATAATTTATATTATTATTTGACATCAATGAATGTTTTTTTGATTTATTATTAAATTTTATATACAATATATTAAAAAAATAAATTAATAATGTAATTAAAGTTATTATTATTTTTATTTGTTATACAGAATTTAAATCATTATTCACATATATATAGACATATATATATATATATATGAGGTCTAAAGAATTATTATTTCAGTAATGATAATTGAATTGAATAAATATTATTATTATTAATTTAATTATTTGTGTAAAATATTTATTAAGTAAAATAACATAATAATTAGAGTGTGGTGTGAGATGATTAATAGTAAGGGAAACATTAAGGAGAGGGTGTTGGGTGTTTTACATGGGATAAAGAAAAAGGAAGAAAAACATATAATGATTGAAAATATAAAATTAAAAAAATAAGGAAATGAATGGTGGAGATTTCAGGCTTATGACCAAGGATGGTGCATATTTAATTATGGGAAAAGGGAGTAGACGACACGTGTTGTCCTTTTAAAAAATAAATAGAAAATATAATTTTAATGATAAATGAAAAAACATGAATGATGGGTGAGGCAACGCAACAAAAACAAGATGGCACACACCTATCACCTCTCTCTCCCACTCTATCTATTCTATTATTCTCCTTTAATTTTTTTTATTATCTTCTTTCATATATATATCCTCTGATATTGATCAAAATGGTGTGCTGCTGATGATATTAGAGATGTCATGATGAGAGGAATGTCTGACCTTATTTTAATTTCAATGGAACCAAATTATTTCACCAATATATAATTAAATCTTATTTTTTTCATTTTTATTATTGAATTTGGAGAATATTATGACTATATATTTTATTGGAATAACATTGTGTCTTGGATTGACACTCTGACTTGTAAACATAGTTGATTAAGGTTGGAGGCTCCATGAATTTATCTTTGAACATTGAACCATGGTTTCTTTATTGATTCTAATATTTTTTCACTAAAATATATGTTATAATACCTATTTATGTTAATTTTATGTTTTTATAAATATTTATCATTGATTTTTTAAATAAAATGGTCATATAATATTTCAAAGACTAAAACTAATTTTTTTATGCTTGGACATAAAGTGTTTGATAAAATTAAAATCATGGATTTTGATGATTTAACCAAGGATTCATTTTTAAAATAATTTCTTATAATTTATTATTAATTACCATTAAGGTTTTATGAAGGTTTTATATTAATTAGAACAAGATTTTTTACCATTAAGGTTAATTTTACATTAGTAATGATGGATTGTAATTTTCTTATTTTATTTGTTAAAATTGATCTCACTGGGTTTCAAATGGAACTTCTAGGCCATTTGAAAATTTTCAGAGATAGTAAGTAAGTTTTTAGGTGTTTTTTTCAGAAAAGGGATCTGTATACAGATTTTATTATCAACCTTTGTGGTTAATCCCATTATTGTTGTATATTTGGAATTTTTAATGTTATTATTTGATATATTGATAATCTAATGAGTATATCATAAAAAATATTATGTTATTCTATAAGGGGTAGATTCTATGATGTGTGTTAATAAGTGAGGGTGAGCTATGATTATAAATTTATTCTTGATAAATTAATACATGATATATCTATTATATTTTTCACCTCCATTTATATGTCAGGGGAAGCCATGGGTATTTATATATAAATTCTATAGACACACGTTTCACTGCTTTAGTATTAAGAACTGACTAGTGGCCCTAAGTTTATAATTTTTACTATTATGTAATGTTTCCCTCAGTTGGGACAATATGGGGTGGACCAATTGTTAGGGAAGGTTAATTAGTTTTCTTTATCTTTCATTCTTTATTTATGAATTTTCACCTCTTTTCATGATTTTCCCCATCAATATTATGTTCTTATGATCCTTATGGTTACATTATTCTTATGTTTATTTTTTTGTGACACTATATTTTGGTTTTTAATTTCTTCTTTTGGTATTTAAACAAAATAATTTAGAAACACGTTTCCTTCTTCAAGAAATCTCAAAAAATAGTTTAAAATATGGTATCATGTCTCAAGTATCTCCATTTCTTTAAAAAAATGCATTAATAGTTTTCCTTTTTTGAAAATATATTTTATTCTATATGGAAAAGATGATCTTAAAGGGAAGTGATTTGATATTACTTTAAAAAGGGGAAATATAAAACTAAATTTATACATGTATTTTCTAACTATAAGTTTATGTGTATATTTTTAAATTTTATTAATAGAGTTTGGGAGGATATGTACTACGATTTTAAGATCAAACATGTATACATTCTGGGTTTAGATCATGCTCTACTTGGATATGTTAGTTAGTTTTGGAATTTCAGTTCATATATGGTGTTAGTTCTAAGAATAAGTATATTTTACTCAATAAATGGATAAGGATGATCATAATCAATAATTTTTTTTTATTTTTTTTTCATATGTATTATTCCATATCGACATTTACATTTTATTCTATCATTATTTTTTGATAGTTTTATTTATTAAATTGGAATTTTCATTTATTAGTATGTTTCTATTATGTTATATGTTTATGAATTATTAGTTTTTTTAATTATTGGAATTAATTATTTTGTGATCATTAGACATATAGAGTGCACATACTATAATTATGGATATATTTCCCTTGTTTTACTTATTTTATCAAGTAAAATCATTAAATTTGATTATATATGATTTCCTAGAACTATTTTACAACCTATAGGGATTTGGAATACTCTTATATCAATGTCATGAACTAGATCATGTGCTTGATTAGGTGGTGATCTAGGTTGATTTATCAAGAAATGGTATCAAATATGGTTTTTATTTTTTTTATTTTGGGAGTCAAGGTAGATAGTATATGGGGTTATCATAATTCAAGAGGTTCATACAAATATTTTTTTTGAAAACACATTCATTATAAAACCATGAGTTTCCATGTGATGTTGGAAATGTTTATTATAGTTATGGGTTTGAGTTATCCTTCTTTTATGGGTTAACTTTCATAATTTAAAGAAATTGGAAAGGGAACATGTAAATTGGTTGGGAATGGTGTGTAGTCTATTGAACATGAACTCATTTTGCACATCTAGAAAGAATGTCATTTTACTATTTTTCATTATTAATCAATATTTTTGTTTACTAATAATTTTATAGATTAAATATAATTGATGTAAATGTTTTCATGTGGTTTGAATCCACTTTACCTCATTTTATTTTATATTTTATAAGAAATGTGATAGTTTTATTGAGGTGTTATTATTATTGAGATATTTTTTTTCTATATTTCATGTGTTGGGAGTTTTGGTTATATCATAATAAATTTTATAAAACATACATGAATGAATTAAAAAAATTATTTTAACTATGATAAAGTAGTAGGATGTGTTTTCAAAAAAAAGAATCCTAGTTTTACGATGTTTTTTAATTTATATATAATTTGGATACTTTAATAATAGATTAAGGTTTCCCATAGGGGTTTTAAATTTATTGTATCCTTATATTAGATTCATTAAAATTAAATGATGTTTTTTGTTTAGGGTTTTAATTGGAATATTAAAGCATTATAAAATCGGAAATTTGAATTGGTGGGATGTTAGTATTTTGTAAATTCATCAATTTTAAAGTGGTGTTAAACATTGTCACAAATATATATATATATATATGGGTCTAAATTTAATTTTTTTTACATAAGATGTCAATTTTAAAGATAAATAAACCTTTTTTTGGTTTTATGAGGAAAAAATTATTGATTTATAGAAGAAGTTCATAAAATGTATTGGGACATACATTAATTTAATCCTCACTAAATAGTTTTCATATCGTGCAATAAAATACTTATTTTTGTGATTATGAAATTTGTAAGGGGTTGTTATTTCATCTTATGGAATTGAATTATATAAATCATGGTTAATTAAGGGATTAGTATTATCAAAATTTCATGGTATTCAAAGCTTCATTAAATAAATAATAATTATACTGTATTTAATTATGAATTGTAATCTTTTATAACGATTCATTTTTTAAAAAATAAATTTTTATACGCCATGAATGAATAACTATGTAAAAAACATTCTTCTTAATTTATCATTTAAATAAAATAGACTTTAACTATACAAAATGGTTTTTATTTTTATTGTTAGATATTTTTATTTTGGATTTTCCAGGTTGATACTAAATATTGTTCGTTTGATTAATTTTTGTGATATATTCCCCACATGGTTATAAAATTACTGATGTATTTTATTTGAAAGGAATATGACTAATGTTTCATATTTTTTAGTTCTTATTCACATATAGAGGATGTTATGTTTTTTGAATTTTTTATATTTTTATGAATACATTATTTCATGAAATATTTTAAAATTATGAGATTATGTGTAAATAACATGACCCTAGTATGAAAGAGTTAGTGGTTACTATATTCCATTTGAGCTAGATAAAAGAGGTCACATAACAAAGGAACAAATAGTTTTGTTGTAATAAATAACTAGATACATATTTAATATCACATAAAATTTTAAAAATTTAAACAAAACATAGTATTTTTATTAGTAACACCGTTATTCCCTTTAGAATATCCCAGGTAACCATTCACAATACGTGTCCTAGTTTCTTGGGGAATGGAAGAATAATAATGGGGTGACCTCTTATGATCAATAATGGTATGTGTATATATGATGAAATATTGAATACCTATGGAAGAATCAATATGAAAAAAGGTAATATCAGAAAATGAGTTCTATTTAATAAAAAAAGAGCATGAAGAATAATATGACAGTAAAAAATAATGATCAAATAATTCCTTGTAAACAATCAAATGTGTTTTAAACTTATCCATGGATAACATGACTAATAAAATAATCTTATGCACATAAATAACTAATATCATAATAAGGTAATTCATAATGTTAATATCATAAAAATACCTTCAAGGACTCTTTCCAAGACAACATACAAATATGGTAAGGCCTTAGCCCAATACCCAAACTTTTTTATCTCATATGATCTACTAATGCATCAAGGGGATATAGTGGGTCCAACCTATCACAAATAAGTCTAATTAGTTTTTCAAATTAAAGTGGTGAAACATAATACATGTAAACATTTTTAATGGAAAATAACATAAAAATTCTAATTCATTCTTTAATCGGTAATCATAATCATAAACCATTCGAGTAATATGGATAATGATATCAGAATGGTTCATCCCCATTTCACCTAATCACACACCATTATAATAAATAATAAGTATGGTATTATTACATCATATACTTAGTGGAGTATAATTATGATAAGAGTTTTTGTCATTGATAAATATAAATACAATAAAATTTATTTAATAAAACTCTTGATGAAAATACTATTAACAATTTGAAATTTACATATAAAAACAACATATATACAGAATATTAGGAAAAATATTTTATTTTAAAAAGGTTCATGTAAAAATTTAAGGTAATATTTTAATAATTTAGTGCACATGATGGTGTAAAATACCATTCATGTAGAATATGTTAGAAGATAACATTCATTTTATACGTTAGTAAAATTTAAAAAAATACCTAATCCATCAATTGATAAGAATATTCAAAAACAATTTCCCAAAAATATTCCACTCTGGGAAAAAATTAATTTAAAAAGTCATTGAATAATATTTAAAACACTCTTAAAGATATTTTTAAAAAAATTTAACATGGAATAAAAATTATTTTTTACTAAAGAGGGAATAAACTCTATTTTTATTCAAATGATTTACTTTGATATTTTGAGTTTATTAATTAGGAAAATTTAAAAAAAATTAAATTTTAAAAATAACCATAGGGTATTAAAATATATTTTTTTTAGGAAATAAATATCAAATAGTCCCCCAAAAAATATTTAAACATAATTTTTTCAAAAAAATATGATATTTGGAAATAAACGCTTACCACTTTGATATCTTTTGAAACATAATTCCCATGAAAGATATAAATTCAAATGAAACATTAAATTACCTAAATATAATTTTATTAATGATATAAAATATCAACGTGGAATTATATACTAAAAAAATAAATATGTGGCAAATATGGCATAGGTGTCAAGGAAGTGAAAGTGAAATGAGAAACACTTACCTTATGTCTAGCTTCCATCGAATGTATATGATCCTACAATATAATAAATATATAGTTATTATAAATATATTTTATAACCTAAATAATTTAAAAAATGCCATATATTACATTCTTAAAACTTTTTATCTCCCATTTATTAATAATTCTTTGTTATAAAAACTGTTTCAGATAATAACTGCTTGGTTTTTCATGTATGTGTTGGTTTGGTGGATTCAATCATGGTACCTTAATAATGGTTCCAAAATATCCATAATGTTAAATATTATTTTAATATCATATATATTGATTATAATAATATTTATATTCACCCATAAAACATATTGATATAAAATGATTTACACCATTAATGGAGATGGTAGACCATATGTGTGAAATAACATTATTCCATTTTTTAGATGGATGGAACGAAAGAATATTAAATATTAATTTACCATTATAAAATCATAATAATATCATATATATTGTATATTTTCATAAAATATATCCTTATTACCATAAATGCCGAAATAAAATGAAAGATGAATCACATCGCTTTGTGGAGGTGGTAGTCCCCACATACGCACAGGGGATGTTATAAATTTCCAATTAATTTAAAGGTAATAAGTTAGATGATATATTATAATTAATTATTTATAATTATGTCCTAAATATCATATATATACACACACATATTTTATACTTCTTTATATCCAACCATTAGAAGTTGTGATGGAAAACAAATTACATCAATTCATGAGGTGGTAGTTCATCGTACACACGATCAGAGGTTTTGTTTATGATTTGATGGAAGTGGATTTGGATATAGGTCAATCCCTAAAAATAATAACATATAATTATATGTTATATTATGTTTTAATTATATTGGAATTATTAATAAATTATTTATGGATTTAATAAATGGACTAAAAAAGAAAGAACACAATAAAGACAACTTCCATCACTTAGAAAACCCAAATTGGATTTATTATTAAGTAAAATGGGGTTGGAATTTTTAGAATAACATAATCCCTAAAACATGTATATTTATTTTTGTGATATTATTATTTAGTTTTTGGTTGTGCTAAATGGATTAATATGGGTGATGAATTGCATGGAGGATGTTCTCTTTTATAATTGAGGAGTGATATTTTTGATAATACTCAAAACTATTAATTTATAGGAAGTCTCTCTCCACACATGTTACTCAAGAATTTATAAATAATGGAATGTAGTGAATATATGGTCACACAAAATATCTAAAACATAAAAATAAACATCTTTCAAACATGTTACTCTATTATAAGGTTGGTTAATTTTATTCTTTCAGTTTTCCCCACAGTAACTAATATTTTTTATCAACCTAGGTAATTTCTTATTTATGACTAAAAATAAATTAGTCCTATAAAGTTATATGGAAAAAATTATCATAAATATTTAATATAATTTATCAAATAAAATTCCACTATTTATAGAAAATTAATTTTACCACCGACATATGATACACACAATGCCCTATTTTAACACTGACCACACTAATTAGTCTTTGTTGGTTTTATGATTAATTATGAATGAAAATTTAAATTATCATATTAAATAATATTAATTATTATATCTCAAAATATGTAATCCAATTTTAAAAATTCAAATCACATAAGTAGTATAATTTAATTTAAAATCAAACCTGAAAGCGCGTTGAAAAAACTATTATCTGTAGGATTATATTCTTAAGTATAAGAAGTTTTTGTATAAAAAATCAACATGAAATTGATTATAATGACTTATATTATATTAATACCATGGGATTTTTAAATAAATGAATATATGCTCAAATTATCATCATCACATTTGAACAGAAGCTGGTAAGAACTTCTAGCACGACTCACAACTTGCGAGCCAATCTATACTTGGGTGCCACCCTACTTGTGCGCCACCCTACTTGTGCAACCCCATCTACTTGCGCGCCACAATTATACACATCCCACAAATTGTTCCCCACTTCAGGTATATACACAACACACTTGTTTCACACAACTTCATGCTTGTGTGCCACTTCAACTTATGCACCACTCTGCTTGCACACCTCCCTACTTGCATGCCCTATAAATAACTCCCAACATTCACTCCACTTCTGCTTGTGCACCACATTATACTAATTAAGTGATCAAAAATCAAAATTTCTCTTTTCTTTTGAGCCTTCAAAATGAATAGGGTAGCTGTCTATTTATAGGAATTTTGGTGACCTTGTGTGTGAGGCATGCAACTCAACATGCACGCCACATTGTGACATGTACACCAATCCATATATTGTGTGCCACTCCATCACTTTCACGCCACCCCATCACTTTTACGCTGCCCTATTACTTTTGGTATGCTCTATCATTGGTGTGCCATATTCTTTCCTTTTTCATATTTTGATAAGCTGATGTTAAAATATGACCTGCGCACAACATAAACTTGCGCGCAAAATACACTTGAGCGCCGCATATACTTGTGAAACACTTTTTGAATTGTGCACCAATATATGAATTATGTGTCCCTTTCAATCCATTGACATATTTTGATGTGGTGATCTTGAAATAAGTCTTTCATACAACCCACACTTGCATGCCACTTATACTTGCACACCACTTTTGGACTTGCGCACCAATCTCTATCTTTCAAGTCCCTTTCTTTCTTATAATATTTGAAATATGAATTCAAAAATAATTCTTTATCCTCACTTCAAATCCTCAATTCCTTTTGGAGTTTTAATTCCAATGAACTCCAATCATCTCTCTTCATCCAAAAGTGGAGTCTTGGGGATTCTTCAAATACCTTCAATGTTGTAGACAATGTATCACATTTGATACATGTATTTGGAACTTTAAGAATAGTGATGAAATCATCTGATTTCAAGGAAATGTGTAATGCCTGACCTTCATTGAATTCCAATTCATTCAACACTCTCCCGTCTTCTTTAACCATCATTATCTATTTCATGAAAATCATATGATTCTCTTATTCAATTAATCTCTTGCATGGTTCTCATGCAATCGTAAAGAATTTCATGGTCTTATTAAAATCATCATTCTTCTTCAATCATCCTTAGATGGTTGATACATTACTATTCACCATTGTTGTAAAAAATGTGTCACCTCTGAAACAAGTTCTTTGAACCTAGGATTAGCTCAACAATCATCTGAATTACATTCTCCATCAACTAACTATGGATTTCTTCATCATATCATTCTTCATTTTTACCTGTATTGAAATCTTTTGACAACAAATACCATCTTCATACAAAAAGTGGTCCCAAAAATATCCCCTTTGTACTTTTTTGTCAATACCTAAAGGTTATCCATAAATGAATGTGTCAATGTTAAAATGAGAATCATTTCCTCTTCCCTTTACTTCTTTCTATCCCACTTACTTTTCAAGCTTTCATTTCACTTTATATTCCCCTTATTGAGAATAAATACAAAGTTCATGGATAGAGGGTATCAGTCCTTACTTATGTAGTGTGCCAAAAATCATTTCACTCTAAGTATACTTGAGTAAATCTCGATGTAGAAAACAAGAGGTTTTGATTTAGACAAAAAATCAATCCATTATCCAATGATCATGATACTTCATGAGATGAGATCTACTACACTTGTCTTCAAGGGTTTTATACTTTAATTCTAGGAAAAATATATTAAATGTGATAGGAAATAATAAATCCTAAAATTCTTGCACTCACTTCCAAAAAAGGATCAAAAAATTCAAGTGCAATTGGTAGGATAAGTGGCCTTGGGGAACTTTCATTATTCTTATGTCACTAATTGACATAGTTACTCCCCCTTTGTAAACATATATTTATTTTGAGTAACCAAGGATGAGAGATTAAGAAATGAAATACCTTTTACAATGACATGCTATTAAAGCAATTTACAGAGTAATTAAATTTTATACCTACTAAATTTGACACTGATTGAAATAATAACTCCGGAAAATTCTTCATATGTCTCCCCCTTAAGGGAACACTACTCATCATATTCATAAATGGAGACACCTCATCATATTAATATTTTAATATCAATTAAAGAATCTTCCATGGATGAAAATTATTCATCTTTTCTATCATGAGTTGATAGTAATCACTTATTTTTATGTTCCCCCCCTGAGATCTTTCTTCACCTTCAATTCCCTGTATTTGAAAAACAAATACAATACACAAAAGATTTTAGGGAATAAGGTGGATCCTACTTTATTCATTAATGTAAAAAAAGGTTGAGATGGTTTTCTCAACCAAGATTCTCCATATACACCTATCTTCGCAGTTGCACATTTGATCTTGAATTCTGATTGTGGCTATGTGGATCTTACCACTTCTTCCATTTCTTTATGTGTGAATATTCTTTCTTCAAGAGATTTCAAAGCACTAGAATCTCCTGATGCAACCTTCATCTTCTTGAGGAGTTCTTCGTGGGCTAGAATAAGTGAAATGAAATTTCTAATAGTATGACTAGCCTTGTTTCACCTCACACACAGAACATATTGAAAATGAGAGTAGCCTTTTGTTTGAAACCTCTTATTCACCTTTTCTTCATCATATGGAATATTCTTATTACTTTTTGTACTAGCCTTAGCCTGATAGACTTTCTCTTTTCACATTATTTCCAAATCATTAGGCTAGATAACCAATATGTCTTTAGGAACTGTGGAAGCGTGTTTGTAACTTACACATGGATTCTTCATAGTTTCATCCTTCTTGATTGTTCTTTTTTGATTCACTACCCGTCATATTCTTGGATTTAGAATCCAAGGGATTCTCAATTTTCCTCCTTGTAAAATTATTGGGTTCATTTGATTTTGCAACATACTTCTGATTACATCCCTAGATAGATTTTTCATTCTTCTCCATCTTTTGTGACATTTTTTTTTCTTATTATCATTGAATACATTCTGAAATAAGCACACATCATTCTTGTTACCACTCCCATTGCATACATCACAGATGTGTTCCAGCATTCTGAACCTAGGTATGTTTCTTCTTCATTTCAATATTTCTCCCCCTTGATATGGTATTTATCTGTGCTTTTACATTTAAGTGATTCTACCAAAAATCCTATGCAAAAATCCCAAATATTTTGTAGAACTAGTATTGACGAAAAAAATAATGAATTCTTGATTTCTTCTGTATTAGATTGTTGAGCCTTCTTCTTGATGTGTTGTGATCAATCTGAGGAACCATAATAACTATTCTTCTTCCTATCCACTCTATCCTTGGTTGCAGGCATATCATCACCTATCCTTATCCATACTTGTTTGTAGTCTTTTATACAACCTGTAATTTTTTTATAAACATATTTAGAAACATTAGTACAAGTTAGCATGGATCGTACCTTCAATTTCTCAGCATCTTGGGACATATCACTGAGTGAATCCATTATCTTATTATCACATGTTAGAGGTATTTTAGAAATAGAATACTCTAGTGACCATTGAGAACTAGCATCAACTGTTTCGCTCTTTTTTGAAGACTCAATATGTGCCTTTTCAAGATTGTTCAACTGAGCATCCAACTCTAGGCATATCATATTAGGGATGAATTTTGGGTATTCAATCATAGTTATCTTATCTTAACAATCCTTTTTCAATATTTTTACTTCCTATTAATTAATATTTACTTTGTTTTGTAACAAAGAGTAATGTTCCTTGATCTTCTTGAAATTTACTTCCAGATATAACTTTTTGACATCAGTTCTCCTTTTCAACTCATCTTCAAGTTCCTAGATATTATCTTCTAGAGTCATATTGACTCCCTATTTCTCATCAACTTCTTTGTACCATTTTTAGGAACTTATTTCAAATTCCATATTTGTTCCTTAAAAGGATCCAACCATTCCGGAGAGCTTTATACATTCAACAATGATTTATTGCAGGCCCTTCTCTAAAATATCATTTTCATATTCCTGCTGGGTGACATCTTCCTACATACATTGAAATAATCCACAAACAAGGGATGGACTTTCCTTATAGATATCACACATAATAGCTCTTAATATGCTATCTGATTATTCTTGAGAGGTTGTAGATTGATCATCACCAATTGTGCTAGAATTTTCATTATTAGAGTAGTTTTAAAATGTACTAACACATATATCCTGATCACAAGAGGTAGGAAGGTTTTCCATATTATTGGTGAATACTTGAGACACCATCTCTTTAATTTACATGTGTGATATATCCTCATTGTCAGATGGGCAAGGAGAAACAGATACTTCAACTTATTTAGATAAGAGGGTCTTCTTCTTGAGCTTTCTCTTCTCCTTCTTTTTCCTATTCATCATGGTTTTGGTAGATATAGAATTCATCTAAGAAATAACTGACGCTTCATCAAAACTACACTTCATTGTTTAATTAGGAAAGAATCTCAAGTATTTAAAATAGAATATATTCAATATAGAGAATCCAATATAGGTGAACATGTCGCACTGATACCAATTGAGAGGATAAGTTTGGGATATGCCTAACACTCAGAGGGGGATGTATCAGTGATGGGGAATTTTTAAACCAATTTCTTCTTCTTATCACTATACCGCTTGACCTACTAGGATCTTGATTTTCTTATTCTATTTTCCCAGTCACATGTAATAATTTTAAAGAAATAAAAATATGCCCATGAAATTTTTACACGTTTCACCACTCAATAAGAGCAGCTACATCCTTGGCTTCTATGACAATGACCAGTGCACAAATTCTCCACTACAATGTACTAACAATCACAATGGATGACTTGGAAAACAATCCGCTAGTCAGTGTGGCTCCCTAAACATGGAGGAGGGAAGGAAATAATCTCTTCCTGGTGTTTCTCTCAACACTCAGAGGGGGGAGGAGGAATAAATCCTATTCCAACATGTAATGAGTTGGATATACCATTACACTCACTGGTTCTTTATAATGAGAATGTAGATAGTCTCTTATAGCCTCTAGTTGGTTCTTTATACTACCTTTGAAGAAAATCTTATCTCTATTAAAAGAGTTTGCAACACCAAATGAATCTTCCACCTATTGAGACATGTTGGAAGCAATAGTGCTACATTGTTATTCCAAAACCTTCATATTCTCCTTGTTACTTACATATAATCATGTATGTAACCAACCAATTTTTCTTTGCAGCAAACCTATATGCTGCACAATCTTCTTATTTTTCTTCTTTAATAAAAAACCACCCGCACTGAAACCTACTCTTCTTCACACATTCTCTTTATGTTCCAAACCAACTGCACCGAACTCTTCTTCTTCATCTTGTTAGACTCAAAATTTCTATTGGTGATTCTTAAATAAATTAATTCCAACATAACATAGCATCATCATAGTTGACCAGAAGTTACTAAGAACTTCTAGTAATACTCACATCTTGCATTCTGATCTCTACTTGTGCACCACCATGCTTTTATGCAACCCTTCTTATGCACCTTCCCACATGCGCACCACTAACTACTTGTGTTCCAAAAGTGAGTACAAATCACAACCTGCATGAAAATTCGGGTTTAGACAAAACACACTTGTTGCACACAACTCCCTGCTTGCATGCCCTTTAAAACTTGTGTGCCACTTCTACTTGCACTCCACTCTGCATATGCACCACTCTGCTTGCACGCCACTTTCTACTACTTGCATGATCATAGCTCAAATTTTTTCTCAAGTGTTGATCCTCAAAAAATGATGAGGGTAGCCTTCCATTTATGATAATTTTGGTGACCCTACACATTAGGCATGTAACTCAACTCGTGTGCCACTTTATGACCTGCGTTCCGCTGCATCACATGTGAGCCTCTCCATCACCTACGCACCGCTCCATCACTTTCACACCACTCTATTTCTTGTTCATCGCACTATTACTTGTGCGCTACTCCATCACATGCATTCCACTTTATTTCAATTTTTATATTTTGATAAGATGATGTTGAAATATAATTTGTGTGAAACATACATTTGCATGCCACAGTTTGACTTGTGTGCCAATCTTAAACATGGGAGCCACTTTATTTCCTTTTTCATATTTTGATGTGTTGATCTTGAAATATGACTTGCATGCAACATAAACTTGCATGCCACTTTTTGACTTGTGTGCCATTATTTAACTTGTGCTCCACCTTCATTCTTATACACTTTGGAATATGAATTCGAAATTACTTCTTTATCCTCACTTTAAATACTCAATTCATTTTGGGGTTTTAATTCCAAATAACTCAAATCATCTATATTCATCCAAAAGTGGAGGCTTGAGGATTCTTCAAATACCTTCAATGTTGTAGACAAGGTATCACCTTAGATACATGTATTTGGAACTTTATTAATAGTGAAAAATTCATCTGATTTCAAGGAAATGTGTAATGCATGACCTTATTATAATGCCATGCCCTTCCACATTCTCTATTCTTCATAAACCATCATTATCTACTTCATTGAAATCATATGATTCTTTTCATGAAGTAAGCTATTACATTGTTCTGATGAAATCATGAATCATTTCAGGGCCTTCTTCAAATCCTCATTCTTCGTCAATCATTCTTAGATGGATGATACATCACCAATCTCCATTTTTGTAAACAATGTGTCACCTTTGACACAAGTTCTTTTAACTTAGGATCAGTTCAACAATTATTTGAATTAAATTCTCCCCTCAACTAACTATGGAGTTCTTCTTCATATCCTTCTTCACTGTGATCTGTATTGACAACTGTTGACAAAAAATAAAATATTCATACAAAAATTGGTCCCAACTCCTTTAACATTTTTGTTTTATGTAAAATTAGTTAATTTCCATATTTAAGTGGTTTTGAAGTTATTTCAAAGTGCCTAAATAAAATCTTTGAATCCTCTAAAATATCGAGGAATTTAACATATTTAACCGCATAGTCTAAGTCAAGATCCAACATTAATGAAATTTAAAACCATTCCCTCATTGATATGGGATATGGCCCTTCTAAAGCTAAGATCCTTTTATCCTTGTACATTTCTCATTCTCATAATATTGAGGCAGCCCAAAACATTCTTCCCCAAGGAGTTGTGATTTAGTGATGTGGCCTTGGATCACGTTTCCCAGGAGGCTTCTTCCTACTTCATTCTCACCCCATTCTTTATCAAAATAAGTAATTTTTGGTCGTTTGTTATTGAATGTAGGGATCCCTTAGTCTCTCTTTTATTTGCATATCATGCGGGGTGGGTGTATGAATGTCTCTCTTGTAAAGATATAAAAATTATGAATTAATAAAGATAATTGAATATATTTAATATCAATATACATGGAATGGGAAAATGTGATGCATAATCCTATTTTATTATTTATTTATTGATATTGTGTTTTGTATGGGATAATTACCCACTGAAAATCACGGTTGTTGGTGGAGTTATAATTTTCACCTCTGATGGGTTGTTATTGATCATATGATGAATGGATTTTTATATGTAATCTATTAACCATGTATATTCTATTAATTAAATTAATTCCCCAATAATTAACTTGTTATGTGATCAACCCTAAATTTAAAAGGTGGAATTAACGAACGAGAGCCTTATTAAAACTAGAAGCTGTACCTTGAATGGTTCTGTGGTTCTGCTGTTGAGGCTACAACTATGTGCGGGGTGGTTCAGGAGGTGTGATGGAATCTCAAGTTGAGAGATTGATTGATTGTGGAAAGTATGACCAGTGTTGTGTAGTGGGATTGCATCTGGGTTGTTTTTTTGTTTGTGTTGTTGGGTGTGTTGTGTTTGCGCAGTGGGGATGTTCATGGTTGCGATAAGGGGAGTTTATGGGAGTGGTTGTGATTTAGGTGTTGTTTTTTGGTTGATATGGTGTATTGGGTTTAATGACATATAACAATGATAATGGGTGTGGTTGGAATGGGAATAAAGTGGAGAGCAAATGGGGTGTGGGATATTTTAACTTTTTTCTTTTTCCTCTGTTTGGTTTATACTATGTAGCTTGTGATGGGATGTGCTTGGTAACTGCCTTGGGTTCATATGAAATGAATAAATGTATTTAATAATAAAAAAAGATATTTTTTTAAATGGGTTGGCATGGGTTACGAATCGAATTGTGGCTTATTGTGTAGTTGCGCATTTAGAGGTAGTAGCAAAGGATGTTTTGTGGGCTGGTTGTTTGTTTGAAAAAACCCATGGGCTAGGCTCAATGTTTTATACCTATATATATAGTTTTACTTCCTTATAATTTCTACATGAACTCCACCCCAGTTGATAACTATGTTCCAAAAACCCCCATTGTCATGGGGGAGGGTGTCTTTTATAAATATCTGGTTGTGAGGATGGATGGATAGTTTTAGGATATTCCTTTCTACCTATTCTAGGCATTGTTAACCCAAGACTCTTTGGGTATGTTGTAGTACAATTGTAAGGTCCATGTGGTTGTGAGAAAGGTGTGCTTCCCCAGGTGTCTATGAGTTGAGTTATTGTTTTGGCTCAAGTGCCTTTGGGTGGGACGAGGTATGGTTTTGGCCTAGGTGTATGAGGGCAGGATTTGGATAGATTTTTTTGCCCATGTATTGGGATTATCTCTGAGGCCCATCTGTTTAGGGGTGACTTGTGACATGGGGATTGTGGAAGAGTGTGAAAGTTCTAAGATGTTTGTCATTAGAGAATGAGCAGTTTACCATTGGGAAGTGGTGGAGGGTACCTAAACAACAATGAACGTATTATATTACTTTATTTGACATGTGTTATTTATGGAGCGTGTCTTGGTGAGGTTTGTATGGAAAGTATTCCTTGTTAGGTGTTGTTGGTTTCTCATGTTCTCTCACAAGGGCAATATTATACTTCTCCCACTTATACACGAGATACCTTTTTCTTTCCTATTTAATATAACAGTATGCTCACCCTATGTATATAAAACTGTTTTTAGGTTTCCAAGAGGACTACAGGGACCATGTTGGGCATTATTAGATCATACATTGGGATGGTTGACGTGTTTCTACTTAGCATTACTATTGGGTATTTACATTGGATATTTTTCTTTGTATTTGTAGTAGTTTTGTTTTAAAAATTCATGTGGGATGGTTTTGGATTACTTTTTTTATATAATTCTTGGAGTTTTTTTGAGGATGATACATCTTATCTATTAGTCTTGGTTACTATGAAAATGGAAATGCCTCCCATTTGATATATTTGCATACCCCTGGTGCTGGTCACCACACCAAGTCCTACTAGATCTAGGGATCAAGGGTCGTTATCACATTTTCCTCCACTTCCATCTCTGGAGGGCCATCATTGGAAAGAGGGGTCATGATAAAATGGTATCAAAGGTGATGTTTGAGAGATAATATGAAGTTTGGAGTTATGCACAGTGAGGATTGGATGGGTTGGTGGGGAAATAATGTCAGTTGATCCTGGTGCGTGACATAGGCTAGAGAATACTACCTATGAAATGGGATTTTAGGGCCCCCTGTGATCCGATGCAAGGACTGTGAGCCTACTTAATGACCAATTGAGGCTACACCATTTACAGGGTAAAGACCCTATGAGAGGTATATGCATCATGATGACTTGTGATCATTTTTAAATTTGTGTTGTTTTAGGGAAATTTAAAATGATAACAAAATGAGTTAAATGAATTGAATTTAATCTTAAATAGACCACCATATTACTCGGGAATAGGAATTATATTGTTTTTCTTTTTCAACCATGGAACCCAATTGTCAGCCATGGGTGGCTTTAGTAGTTAAGGCTCAATAGATTGATCTGGTTGATCGTAAAAGGGTTGAACCAATGGAGGAGGATGACTAATGGAAAATAATGTTATGTGATTTCAAGAAATAGGATATGGGGAAGTACGAGAATATCATTTCAGATATGGAGAAAGAGAAATGGCTCAGGGTGCATGTGATCATATTAAGTTTGATCTGGGATCCAATAGAGTAGTTAGTTCCCTTGGTGGTTAGTTTGATGTGGGGAGCTTCACATCAATGGTGAACAATGTACTTGGGGGAGGGGAAGGAGGTGGATATTCTATGGGGGTATTTTGAGAATCAATTCTAAGAAGAATTCCTTTCATCGACCATGAAGGCCGAGAAGAGGCAAGAATTACTCTACCTATATAAAGGGAGTATGTGGGTATGAGATCTAGGTATCATGTTCAAGGATATAAATTTCTTTTCTTATGATCTAGTTCTAGTTGAGGAGTCTCATGGAAGATGCTTAGGGGAGGCACTTCATCATTATCTCAAGTACACATTTACTCCTTTAACCTTATCAACGTACTTGGAGGTCTAGAAGAAGGTAGAGGTAGTTGAGAAGATGCACTCGTGAGTAGTTTTTCCATGATAGGGGAGTTAGTAGGGTTCTTAAAAGGAAAGGGTTACTTTCCATAGGTCTTAGGCACCAATGCCTTCGAGGGTTCAGCCATCAGGGAGCTGAACTCAGCAATTTCAGTTATGAACATCTATTTCTTGTTCATTTTTTTGTGGGTTTGGGACTATGGTGTTTTAAATGCAGCGGTCGTGGGATTCTTCATAGTAATTTCCTAGTTTTTTTAAAGCTTATTATGGTGGAGGTGAATATCTTCAGTGCCCGCCTCAACAGTAGTTGTTGACGGGGTAGTTTCGGCAACAAGGGTAATAGGCCCATTTTATACCAAGGGGAGAGGGAATAGATAGAGGATGACCTCAGGATGTTTCTTAAGGACCTCATCCTGGCATGGTTGTGCATGTGGTCATTAGTAGAGGGGAATATGTGTTTGGCATGGTCAATTACATGTAGCATAGGTAGTAGTTTCAGCATGGCCATAGATAATTCGTGGAATGATCAATATTTTTAGTACCCCTACATGTGCTTTGAATGATGCAGAAGATTCACACTCCTATATTGAACCCGGCCTAGATCATGCTCTAGGACTAGACATAGAGAGGCTTACCATTCTCATGGTTCTATGTACACCAGTCAGTGGTCAGACTATCTTATTTGATGTATAATTTTGTTGTAGATTGATGATGGGACTACATCAGTCTAGTGGATATATTTTATTACTACATATGTAAACATATGCTATCATTCTAGAAAATGACTGGTTGTATTCCATGTGTACATGCATCTAGATAAGATTCCTATTTTTAGATGTAGTGGTCAGTTTGTGGATTTCATCAGTGAGCGGAGCTGTTAGGTGAGTAGTCGGCATGTGGAGACACTTCTTTCCTTGTTAGTTGAGATGTCAGTGGAATAGTTCGATAATGAGATGGTATATGTTCCAAAAAGTTTTGGGGAGTTCATGTATGTTTTTTCCAAGGAGATTTTCATTCTACCCCATCGACATAATGTTGAGTTTGAGATAGACTTATAGCCCAGTTGTTTCTCCAATTTCAATGTCTTCTTATCAGATGAAACCTTATGAGTTGCAGGATTTTGGGATCCATATAGATGATCTGATAAAGAAGGGATTCGTCCAGCCCAATGAGTCATAATGGGGTGATCCACTGTTCTTACTAAAGAATGAATATATTATTTATAGTTTGGGCATGGAATTTAGGAGGTTGAATCAGGTGACAGTCAAGAACCATTACCATCTCCCAAGGATAAACGTTCTTTTCAACTATCTGAGGAATGTTTGTTTGTTTTATAATATTAATTTTCAGTCTAGATATCACTAGATAAGGGTGAAGAAGGTTGATATTCTGAAGACAGATTTCAGATGTTGGTATGGTCTCTTCATGTTCATAGTCATGTCATTCGGTGTTACAAGCACACCATCCATGTTCATGGGGATTATGCACTCGTATTTCATGATTTCATAGACCAATTCATCATCATATTCATTGATGATATCATGATCTACATGAGGTCAGAGAAAGAGCATACTGGTCACCTTAGGACTGTCTTAAAATTCCTTCGATGCCACCAAATATATGGAATGTTTTCCATGTATAATCTATGGACACATGAGGTGAATTACCATGGACATGTGGTGTCACAACATGGTGTATCAATGGACCCATCAAAGGTCAAGGGAGTTGTTTCTTGGTCATCACCGTAGAATGAGGTAGAGGTTTGTAGTTTTCCTGGTCTGGAAAGCTATTAACTTATATTTGTACCCATTTTCTCCCGAGATGCAGCTCCATTTATAGCCATGACTAGGATGGACCATTATTTTTTATGGAGTGAGCAGTACCAATAAGCATTCAACTATCTAAATGGGAAGTTGTCCAGTGCTTGAGTGCTCCAATTTCTAGGGGAAGGGGTGGTGATTAGCCCCTGAAATTAGCTAATATTCACAATCATTATATTAATAATAATGCGTTCCAAAGTCCATAAACATCATTTTTTGTGCAATATAGAAATTGAACTTCATTTCTCATCTTAAATGCAATTCATGTTTAAAATGAAAATTTGGGCCCAGTAAATAATCTTTTTATGGAGAACATTATATTAATTTTTTAAATTTTAAATTTTTGTATATGATTGAACACATTGTTTTGAATATTTTAACTTTTAAGATTGATGGATGAATCTCAAGAGATGATGGAGATTTTTCAACATGAATGCAGAAATTTTGCAGACAAATCATAATGGGCCTAAGGCCCATCTAATAGAAGTGGGGCCCACAAACCAAGCCCAATGAAGCTAAAAATTTTATAGTAGAAATAGAAAAATATGGGTATCATTTTATTCACCTATGGACAGAGATAATTCCAAAGTTTTCATGTAGATATATGGATCCGAAGATTACATTTAAGTGGTTTGACCGATATGAACGCCCATAAATTCTTCACACAATTTCAGGAATAACGTTCAAACGGATCCATCAAATGACCTGAAATTTTGAAAGATTACATATGAAACATGGAAAAAGATATTTTTCTTCTATGAACACGGATGATTCATCCATAGTTAATGTCAAATTAGATCATCCAAAAGGAGGATGAATCTGGACAGTTTTCTGGGTCAACTTCGAAACGTCAAATTTCCTTGCTTTTTTCACCCCCTTTTAACTATCCCAATTAATGGGGATGGAATATATTGTTGAGGGGTGTCTCTAAGGCTTATAATATTACTATATAAGGATATGGTGGTAAAGGTAATTATCATCTAATATTTTCCTTTCGATCAATGTTTTTTTTTCTTTCATTTGTATTGTCATGCCTTCATTTTGTAATCGCTTTGTCAATTTCTCCCATGTAATTTTTTTATTCACATTAATTTAATTAATAAAAGATAATCATATTCTTATTATTAATTTATTATTTCTTTTTCCATATCATACTGATACTATTGCCTTAGGTAGTGGGGTTATTCACATAATACATTGGGAAACTCTTCACACAATGGTGGAGTGATTGTTATTTATTTTTCTTCTTCTCCAATTCTACCATCATAAGTCTACAACCCACTTTAATTGATATAATAAAATCAAGGGAGGGCTAATCCTATAATGGGTTGATCCAAGGGAGTATCAAGGGGATGAATTTGATGTTATTTCTTAATTTAATAATTCCTAATCAATTTTATTTTTGAGATTTTCATTCAATGATTTACGTTCTCCTTTAAACTCACCAATTTTAAGGATACACATTCTGAGTTCTAAAACAATCCTATACCATATAATTCTCATCAATATGATCCTCCAAGTTTATAGGTGATTAGCCTTAGGATAGTTAAAAATAAAAATCAGTGAGTGATTTGGGATGTTTGTATTTGGTTAAATAAAATGCTCAAACTTAAGACATTGAAATAATTTAAAAAGAAATTCATCCAATTAACCCCATATGATAACCAAGGACCAACTCATGCTTTTAAATTGAATTCACTTACATCTTTAAAATATCAAATAATCCAATCAATTCAAACCCAATTTGTCCAATTCATAGCCAAATCAACTTCATCAAATCACCTTCTTAGAATGTATGATTCATAGGTTTATTCTTAGGTCTATGAGGATCAATAACCCAAGCTGTACTAAAATGACCGCTTACACCATACAGCTTCGGTAAATTTGGGTGCAACCAAATTTTTGAACCATTGTCGAGGACCAAGTATGTTACCTTATAACATCTTTCTATTCTCCCACATTTATCTTTTCTCATCCAATTTCTCTTCTCTTTCCCCCTTTCTATTTTTTTATTTTTTTTTTGCTCCCGAAAATCACGATTCAAAATTTTCAAATACATACAATGGAGTATAATCCACAATATACCTTCACAAAATCTAGATGGAATCAATTACTAAATTCAAATGGGGAATCACTAGTATGTTTTAATTTCTTTGATCAACCATTGAACAAATACCCCACACACGATAACATGAATGATATTTGTAATGATCAATGTTTAAAAGATCAATTTCCATACCTATCAGTATTGATTGAAAAGATTAATAATGAGGAATTCCATGATGTAAAAACATATATTAACCCTAATCCAAAAAAAATTCTTGAACAATTGTGTGAAAAAATGGTTAAAATAAATTCAGAAGTTTCATAACTGAGATTAGAAATACAAAGCATTGAGACTTCTGAGGAACCCATTCTCACTTAGGATGTCCTTTCCTCATCACCGGTAGAAGAATATTTTATCCCAGAAACCACTCATGAATTTAAAAAATAACTAACCATTGGATATGGGATAACATAAGAAGATCAAGGAAATGTTGAAGGGTATTTAAATAAAGAGGAAATTAATTTTTTGGATTCCCAAGGGGAAAATTTGTCTTCATGGATTGAGTGTCCAAAATATTGCTCCAATAATGATTTTTTAGAACCACCTTTTATTGAACCACTAGTAGAGATAACAAATATTGAGTCTATACCTACTCCCAACATTCAAATGGAAAATTTTGGGGATGAATCATATTTTCAAAACGAACCAATTCTTTCAAAATGTTTTGTAGAAGAAACAAATTTGGATTCAAATTTCCATTATTCTTTGGGAAAATTCAATCAAACTAAACTCAATGTTGTGATCCTACTTTCCCCAATCAAGAATCCCTCAATTTATGATAACATAGACCATTCAATTATCATCCATTTTCATCAAGAATCCCACAAAGGAGGAATGACCCTTGAAATCATAAGAAAGACTCTAGATGAAACTCAATCAACCATTACCAAAATTCCTTGGACTTTCACACTCATTGTGAGGCATGGGATTTCACATGGAAGAAATTATAAAAAAACAATTAATCTAAATCTTGTTGAGGTGGATTAAAATGGGGTCCTAAAAATGTTAAAAGATGGAATTGGATAATTTTGGGGGTTCAATTCAAGCTAACGACGTTAAACAAAAGCGCTGCATGAGAGGCAACCAATGGTTTTCATGTTTCCAATCATTGTGAATCATATTTATTTTTTTATTTTTCATATAATAAATTACCATATATTGTTGACTTGTTCTTATTTTATTATTAATGATGGGTATGAAAGGAGAGCACCATATTCATCCGTGTCACGTGGCGTGATCTCTGAGTAATATCTTACCATGAAATTTAAAAAGAAGACAATGTATGATCAGTTTATTTTATTTTTATGTTTTTTAGGTTAAAATAATATATATATATATATATATATATATAATAAAAAAATTTAAAGGACACGTCATAGGTCAATGGGAAAATCTCGTTACAACCGTCCAATCTGCTGAGACTCGAGCCCAGGATTAAAGGGTGACTGTGGCATGCGATTTCATCATCAACCACTAGGTTACTTCACTCCATGATTATCATTTTAAATTTCCTCATTGAACACCTCTTGTAACACCCCGAGATCTCGTACCTCTTATTTTGATCAGTTAATGTTTTCTTTTGTTTGAATTCCTTAATAACCGAACAAACTTGTTTCTCATTAGAAAGTGATACTATGGTTTTATTTTATTTTAGAATGAAACCAAGTAAAACACAAATAGAAACAAGAATTTTCTTAATAAAAAAAGAACACCGTGGTGTTTACTATTTATCAATGTCCCAAGGAAACTTTCTAACCAAAAACACCTAATAGAAACCCCCTCAGAACTACGGGGAGGCCCCCAACAAAGACAACAAGACACAGTAAATAAAGGAGATATTTTGGGTCAATGAAAACAAAGAGCAACGCCACCATGACCATATAAACCACGTTGAGTATCAAAGGTATGGAAAGCACCATCTTCTTCTTGTTGTTCTTCTTATCCTTCTCCTTCTGCTTCTTCAATAACTTTATGTTGGACACCCTAATATGGGATTTATAGGGGATCAACCCGACCGTTGCCCCGGTGACCATTGTATATATATATGACCGTTGGGTTTAAATTGATAAAGTTTATCTTTTTATAAAAATTTGGTTTTTATAATGCTCTTATAATCTTACAGTATTTCAAATACTTCAATATGTTCAAATGATTCTAAATATATCTAAAAGTAACATGATTTTAATATAAAAGAATATTCTTATAAGAGAACCTAATTGATTTTATAAAATCCTAATGTTTTCCTAAATTGTTAAAAACTTATTATTTTTAACTACTTCTAAATGTTTTAAAGAGACACGTATAAAGGGTAACTCTAATAATATAAAAATATATCTTTTTGGATCTCTAAAACTATGTATTTTGAATTAAGAAAACAATTGGTCTTTTAAAAAAAGGAATTTTATGAATCAAAAGTATAGTATTTTAAAAATTTTAAGATCTTAATATTTATAAATGTTTAGTATGAAATATATATATTTTTATAAGAGTTATATCAAATAGTTTGGTTTTTCACCATATCTAGAATGGGATATTTTTTGATTTGAAAATTATAATTTAAAAGTATTTATAAATATTCAATTTATAATGTTCATGTTTTATACTATTTTAAAAAAAAATGTATCATACTATCTAATTTTGTTATGTTTATTATACAGTTTTTTTTCGGTGAGTCAATACAGACCGTTCATCACCCGTCGGGTTTAATCTCGGCCATTTATTTCTTTAAAACTTCTCAACTCATCTATGCTCTCCCTCTAGCCATCCAATCGCACCTAGATCTAATCTAGGCCGTCCGTTTCACCTCCGCGTCATCCTCTCCGTTGTCTCCTTCCTCACGTTGCGATCCGCTCCAGCACACTGGTTCCCGAGGATGCCATGATCACCTTCGTTGCACTGCTCCCCTTGACCCTCACACCCCGCACCTCTTTGGGTGATGTAGCTTCATCTTATCTACACCGGCCTACCCCTGAGTTGAGTCACTTAGTTTCATCAGAGCTTCTACTAAACCCCCTCGCCACATGAAACCATGCTGCTTCTTCTCCACTTTCTCTACCTCGAACTCCCAGAAAATCCAGCAAGCTTACCCTAGTCCGAGATTCCTAGCAAAGTAAGGGTGCTTCTATGTTTTTTTTGTTTGGAGAAACCTATACTATTATACACATGGTATATACAGTTTATTTATGTATATATATAACACAAACCCTTTTGTTTGTAATTCTTTCAAGGGTTTTTTCCATCGTTTTATCAGAAGAGTTATATATTTAAGAATCCTTTTAATGTTTTTAACGATTTAGTTTTTTTTAAAAAAACCTAAAATTATATTTACATATATTGTGTATATACATTTTTATATACATAAATATACATATTTATAACTCAATCCCAATATATTTTAGGGAATCCAAGATTATTCAGTATGTTATACTAGGTAATATATGTTTATAAAGGTTACTTTTGAACGTACTCTTAACATGTATATTATTTAGGCAAAACTTGTATATATAACTATATATTTATATATGTTTTTATATTTTCAAAACAAGACAGTTATGGTTTTAGGGGGTGAATACATATCTTTGAATGATATTTTAGATGCAAACTAGGCCTTTAGTTTGGATGCAATTATATTATAGTTTAAAACCAAAGTTGTTATATATTTATATATTTGTAGTTTCATGAACATTAAACCCCCATAATTTTTTGATTTTCAACTAAAAATTTGATAAGTAATTAGAGGTTTTTAGAACTCAAGAAATTTTAATGGCCTTGTTTATTTTGTGTAAAAACCCATATATATTCTTGTTGTATATATTGTTATGTAAATATATTTTTATTTCTGAAACCCTAATTTCAATTAATGGTTGTTAATATTTTAAAACTCATGGTATTTTAGGGTTTGTCTATGATATTTTTTATTTTCATGTACACTAATAAGCTTGCTTAATTTTAACCGCGTTGAAAGCCAAAGGGATATACTTTTTCTTGACCCAAATTTATTATAAAATAAATGAATTTATAAATCATGTTATGCTCAAATATAATTTAAACACCTAATGATTTTTCTACAATATTTAATGTAGGTTAATAAAGTTTATGATTTAACCTATTTTCATGTTCAGTGCTATGTTTACCAGCATATTTGATGAAAATTATGTATTTATTTCATTTCCATGAAACAATAATTTCAAAAGAGTATCACTTTATCATTTCATGTAACAACCCCTTTTCATCTACCATTTGATGTGGTTTAGTAATTGTCTTTTGTACATCGAATGTTTGCTAAACCATGTATTCTTTTGATTAATTATTCCATCTTTATAATGTTATCTATCATGACATGTGCTTGTAGACCAATTGTATAATGGTTTTTCCTTGTCTATATCATTAATCATCCTACATGCATGTGACACATCATAATAATGAACCAAGAATATAGTTACCCAAAGTGGAATGGGACACCTTGGGTAATATGAAAATGAATTATTCAAGGTGGTATGGGACATCTTGAATATACAACCCCATTGAAGTAAAGTATGATCTATGTGGCTCACATGATAATAAAGACAAATTAAGGGTGCCCCCTAATAGCGTTCCAATGCATTGGGTAAATAATTAATCTCTAGAGATGGCCTTTTTAATGATACCTTGGTGAGTAACCTTGGTAATTTTATTTTTAATGACACCTTGGGGTTGGACCTTGGTGATACAGAAATTATTGTCTAAAGTTAAATGTTGATGCCACATATTCAAGTTATGTTACAAGTTCTTTTCAAAATGAGATGCCTCTTCTTTCACTACTCATGTCCTTATGTTTTTATCAAATTCATATTGATGTCATAAGTAAAAGGTTTAGGGCATGATTTGTGTTTATCACTCAGTAAGTTAGTATCCAACTAATGAAATTGATGTTGTTTCCTTTGCACACAACTCTGATTATGTATTACTCTTAACTATTTAAATTGTGCTTAAATAATTATATGTCATACATGTTTATGATTAATCCTTCGAAAAAAATGCCACAATTGATTCATGTATTCCTTGGAAATATTGATTGAGAACTTTTATGTTAGGTTTCATGTGTTACATTTTTCTTCAAGAGAATGTTCTATGGATAGTTTTAACGAATTATTTCAAAAGATACTTTGGTTTATTCTTTTTTAAAACCCCTTACTGGGAATTCTTATGCTCACCCTACGTTTTGATTTAAAATTTTCAGGTAACATCTTTTATCAGATAAAACATCATGGAAGTTTCCAGTTTCCCAGAGCCCAAACCGCACTCGTTCCTCTGTATGAGACATGATGTGTGTTTATTAGTGCATGTTTTTTTTTCAAAACAGACATCATGTTGAGAAGGAACCAGCTCCTGGTTTTCTAGAGTCAGGTCCTTACTGTTTGTATTAGAGGATTCGCTTTGGATAACTTTTGAAAACCAGGACTAAAAAAAAGAAAAATATACTTTATAATTACTGAAAATTAATTTTGTTAAATTTCAAATGGAAAACGAAGGTAATAGTCTTTTGTCTCTCCCCACTGAGGCCCTAGAGACCATTGTGTCTTTACCTAGCTGTGGGAATTTTCTAAACTATGCCCATATCCGCATGACATGCAAACACCTATACGACGTGTCTAACTCACCACGGGTGCTTCGAATACACTGGGGTTTAGGAATGGATTACCTCCTTATCATGATGACCCAATTTCCCCCCTATGTACGTCGGGGAAGGTACCATGAGGGACTTTTTCAGGTGTTCACGACAGGTGAGGACTTTGGATTTATGACCCTCGACACTTTTCAAGAAGCTGGTACTGTCGGTGACCTCCGAGCGGCCTATCTTTGTCAAATCTTGAACTATGGATTCTAGGGCCAGTTGTTGGACTTCAGAATGATAGAAGATGAGTCCACATGACTGTCTTTCAGACAACAAGTTTATTCTGACGTCTCCCAACTTCATACCCCTCATGCTATACTTAGGAGACGTCACAGGTGCCTCCATGAGTTTAACCCAGAACTCTCAGCCTGTGTTTGGTTTGAGGAGACAGGGATTTTTGCTTCTCTGTGTAGAATTCGTGTAGTGGGTCATTAGGGGAAACTCAAGCTCTAATGTTTAGTAATAAACATATGTTTATTAAAATGTTTCCTTTCCCATTTCCTGTATTTTCTTTGTTTATAACTTTGAATGGATTTCAAGTGATTGAACTCCCATATTAAACTTTCAGATGGAAGGACAAACCCACATGCTATTTCTTCCTACTGAGATAATAGATATTATCGAAATAAAAACCTGTAAAGACGAGTACCGTCCCTTCGAAAAACTGCGAGGAATGTGCAAAAAATTGTTTGAGGTGACAAACGGTCCGGAGATTCCACACACCTGTCATGGGAATGCTTCCATCTTCTACCGCATAGGCTCAGCACAATTGGCCGAGCATGAGCAGAGGGGGAAATACCATGAAGGGATCTTCCTGTGTTTCACCCTAGGCTGGAACTACATGGACAGAGTAAAATTTTAAGAGGTTGCCTTAGAAGGAAATTTTTGTATGACCTACATGTACTAACTCCTCAGCGTTAGCCTGCACGACAATGTCTATAACATAGATGTTCTCAAACGGTACATAAATCGGCGAGTTCTTCGTACGTTGGTCCATATGGACATTTCCAAATTATGTACCATTCGAGCCTCCCTCTGGAAGCATGAGTGTATAGTATATGAGTTCAAACCCTTTTTCCCTATGTGTTTCTGGATCAGAGAACTAGAGGAGTTGAGCGTCAATGTGGGTCTTCTGCTGAGCACACCTGATGATTTCCCATGATAGGGGATATGGTGGGAACAACTGAGAGCTTCCTCTTACTGAGTTTGTATGAAAGGAATTGTGAGGACGCAATTCTATGAAGGGGGACTGATGTAACACCCCGAGATCTCATACCACTTTTTTTGATCAATTAATGTTTTCTATTGTTTGAATTCTTTAATAACTGAACAGACTTGTTTCTCATGAGAAAGTGATAATATGGTTTTATTTTATTTTATAATTAATCCAAGTAATACACAAATAAACACAAGACTTTTCTTTATAAAGAAAGAACACTGTAGTTCTTACAATTTTTCAATTTCCCAAGGAAAATTTCTAACCAAAAACGCCTAACAGAAACCCCAAAAGAACTACGGGGAGGCCCCCAACAAAGACAACAAGACACGGTAAATAAATGAGATCCTTTGGGTCAATAAAAACAAAGAGCAACACCACCATGACCATATAAACCGCATTAAGTATCAACGGTATGGCAAGAACCATCTTCTTGTTGTTCTTCTTCTTCTCCTTCTCCCTCTTCTTCTTAAATCACATTAAGTTTGACACCCTAAGATGGGGTTTATAAGGGATCAACCCGACTGTTGCCCCGGTGACCGTTATATATATATTCTTGTTGGGTTTAAATTGATAAAGTTTATTTTTTTTAAATTTTTTTTATAATGCTCTAATAATCGTACCGTATTTCAAATACTTCAATATTATCAAATGATTTAAAATATATCTACAAGTATCATGATTTTAAAATAAAATAATATTCTTATAAAAGATCCTAAATGATTTTATAAAATCCTAATGTTTTCCTACATGGCTGAAAACATAGTATTTTTAACAACTTCTAAATGTTTTAAAAAGTCGCTTTTAAAGGGTATCTGTAATAATTTTAAAATATATTTTGTTGGATCTCTAAAACTATGTATTTTGAATTAGGAAAACTATTGGTCTTAAAAAATGAATTTTATGAATCAAATAGTGGAGTATTTTAAAATTTATAAGATCCTAATATTTATAAAAGTTTAGTATGAAATATATATATTTTAAAAGAGTTATATCAAATAGTAAGGTTTTTCACCGCATCTAGAATGGGATTTTTTTATTTGAAAATTATAAGTTAAAAGTATTTATAAAAATTCAATTTATAATGGTCATGTTTTATACTATTTTAAAAAAATGTAGTATAATATCTAATTTTTGCATGTTTACTATACTATTTTCTATTTGTTGGGTGTGGCAATATAGGTCGTTCATCACCCCTCGGGTTTATCTTGACCTTTGATTTCTTTAAATCCTCTCAACTCATCTCCGTTCTCCCTCCAGCCATCCGATCATGACTAGATCTCATCCGGTCCATCCATTTCACCTCGGTGTCGTCCTCTCCGTCGTCTCCTTCCTCACGTCACGATCCGCTCCAGCACACTGGTTCCCGAGGATGCCATGATCACCTCTACTGCATTTCTCCCCTTGACCCTCGCACACCCCACCTCATAGGGTGTTGTAGATTCGACTTCTCTACAACGGCCTAAACTTGGGTCATGTCACTTAGTTGCACCGGATCTTCTACTAAACCCCCCTGCCACATGAAACCTCACAACTTCTTCTCCTATTTCTCTCCCTCGAACTAGCAGCAACTCCAGCAAGATTACCGTGGTCCGAGCTTCCTCCTCATGAAAATTAAGGGTGCTTCCATGTTTTTTTTTCTTTAGAGAAGCCTATACTATTATACACTCGGTATATACACTTTATATATGTATATATATAACACAAACACTTCGGTTTTTAATTCTTTCAAGGGTGTTTTCCATCGTTTTATGAGAAGAGTTATATATGTAAGAATCCTTTTATTGTTTTTAACGATTTAGTTTTACAAAAAAAAACCTAAAAGTTATATTTACGTATATTGTGTATATAAAATTTTGTATATATAAATATACATATTTATAACTCAAACCCAATCTGTTTTAGGGTATCCAAGATTATTCCGTACATTATACTAGGTAATATATGTTTACAAAGGTTACATTTGAACCTACTCTTATCATGTATATTATTTATGCAAACCCTGTATATATAACTAAATATTTATATATGTTTTTATATTTTCAAAACAAGATATTTATGGTTTTAGGGGGTAAATACCTATCTTTGAATGATATTTTAGACACAAAATAGGCCATTAGTTTGGATGCAATTATGATATAGTGTAAAACCAAAGTTGTTATATATTTTTGTATTTGTAGTTTCATTAACATTAAACCCCTATAAGGTTTTGATTTTAAACTAAAAATTTGATAATTAATTAGAGGATTTCAGAACTCACGAAATTTTAATGGCCTTGTTTATTTTGTGTAAAAACCCATACATATTCTTGGTGTATATATGGTTATGTAAATATATTTTTATTTTTGAAACCCTAATTTCAATTAATGGTTGTTAGTAATTTAAAACACATGGGATTTTACGGTTTGTCTATGATATTTTGTATTTTCATGTACACTAATAATATTGCTTAATTTTAGCCGCGTTAAAAGCCAAAGGGGTATACTCTGACTTGACCCAAATGTATTAGAAAATAAATGAATTTGTAAATGATGTTATGCTCACCCAGAATTTTAACACCTAATGATTTTTCTACAATATTTACTGTAGGTTAATCAAGTTTATGATTTAGCCTGTTTGCGTGTTCAGTGCTATGTGTACCAGCATATTTGATGACATGTATCTATGTATTTCATTTCCATGAAACAAGAATTTCAAAAGAGTATCACTTTATCATTTCATGTAACAACACCTTTTCATCTACCACTTGATGTGGTTTAGTAATTTTTATTTGTACATCTAATGTTTGATAAACCATGTATTCTTTTGATTAATTATTCCATTTTTGTAATGTTATCTATCATTAAATGTGATTGTAGACGAATTGTATAATGGTTTTGCCTTTTCCATATCATTGATCACCCTATATGAACATGACACATCGTAATAATGAACCAAGAATCATGTTACCCAAAGTGGTATGAGACACCTTGGGTAATATGAAAATGAATTGTTCAAGGTGGTATGGGACATCTAGAATATATATCCCCATTGAAGTAAAGTATGATCTATGTGGCTCAAATGATAATAAAGAAAATTAAGGGTGTGACATGATAGTGCTCCAATGCATTGGGTAAAGAATTAATCTCTATAGATGACCTTTTTAACGATACCTTGGTGAGTAACCATGGTAATTTTATTTTTAATAACACCTTGGGGATGGACCTTGGCGATACATAAATTTTTGTCTAAAGTTAAATGTTGATGCCACATATTCATGTTATGTTACAAGTTCTTTTCAAAATGAGATGCCTCTTATTACACTACTCGTGTCCCTATGTTTTTATCAAATTCATATTGATATCGAAGTAAAAGGTTTAGGGCATGATTTGTGTTTATCACTAAGTAAGTTAGTAACCAACTATTGAAATTGAAGTGGTTTCCTTCGCGCACACCTCTAATTATGTATTTCTCTTAACTGTTTAAGTTGTGCTTAAATAATCATATGTCATACTTGTTTATGATTACTCTATTGAAAAAAATCCCATAATTGATTCATGTATTCCTTGGAAATATTGATTGAGCACTTTTATGTTAGGCTGCATGTGTTACATTTTCCTCAAGAGACTTTTCTATGGATAGTTTTAAAGAATTATTTAAAAAGTTACTTAGGTTTATTCTTTTTTAAAACCCCTTACTGGGAATTCTTATGCTAAAATTATGTTTTGATTTAAAATTTTCAGGTAAAAAATTTTATTATATAAAACATCATGGAAGTTTCCGGTTTCCCAGAGCCCGAACCACACTCATTACTCTGTACGAGACATGATGTGTGTTTATCAGTGCATGTTTTTTTTTCAAAACAGACATCATCTTCAGAAGGCACCAGCTCCTGGTTTTCTGGAGTCAGGTCCTTAGAGTTTGTATCAGAGGGTTCGGTTTGGATAACTCTGGAAAACCAGGACTAAAACAAAGAAAAATATACTTTAGCGTTATTAAAAATTAATTTTGTTAAATTTCAGATGGAAAACGATGGTAATAGTCTTTTGTCTCTCCCCACTGAGACCCTAGAGACCATTGTGTCTTTAGCTAGCTGTGAGAATTTTCTAAACGATGCCCATATCCTCATGACATGCAAACACCTATACGACGTGTCAAACTCACCACGGGTGCTTCGACTACACTGGGGGTTAGGAATGGATTACCTCCTTATGATGACGACCCAATTTCCCTCCTATGTACGTTGGGGAAGGTACCATGAGGGAATTTTTCATGTTTTCATAGCAGGTGAGGAATTTGGATTTATGAGCCTCAACACTTTTCAAGAAGCTATTGTTGTCGGTGACCTCTGAGCGGCCTATCTTTGTCAAATCTTGAACTACAGCTTCTAGGGCCAGTTGTTGGACATCAGAATGTTGGAATATGAGTCCACCCGACTTTCTTGCAGACAACAAGTGTATTATGACATTTCCCAACTTCATACCCCTCATGATATACTTAGGAGATGTCACAGTTGCCTCCGTGAGTTTAACCCAGAATGCTCAGCCTGTGTTTGGTTTGAGGAGATAGGGAGTTTTTCTTCTCTGTGTAGAATTCGTGTAGTAGGTCATTAGGGGAAACTCAAGCACTAATGTTTAGTAATAAAATTATGTTTATTGAAATGTTTCCTTTCCCCTTTCCTGTATTTTCTTTGTTTATACCTTTGAATGGATTTCAAGTGATTGAAATCTCATCTTAAACTTTCAGATGGAAGGACAAACCCACATGCTATCTCTTCCTACTGGATTACTAGATATTATCGAAATCAAAACCTGTGAAGACGAGTATCGTCCCTTTGAAATCCTGCGAGGAATGTGCAAACAATTGTTTGAGGTGACAAACGGTCCAGAGATCCCCCACACCTGTCAGGGGAATGCTTCCATCTTCTACTGCATAGGCTCAGCACAATTGGCCGAGCGTGAGCATAGGGGAAAATACCACGAAGGGATCTTCCTATGTTTCACCCTAGTCCAGAACTACATGGAATGTGTAAAATTTCAAGAGGGTGCCTTATATGGAAATGTTTGTGTGACCTATATGTACCAACTCCTCAGCATTAGCCTATACGACAATGTCTATAACTTAGATGTTCTTGAACGGTACATAATTCGGATAGTTCTTCGTACGTTGGTCCATATGGACATTTCCAAACTCTGTACCATTCGATCCTCCCTCTGGAAGCTAGAGTGTATAGTACATGACTTCAACCCCTTATTCCCTAAGTGTATCTGGATCAGAGAACTATAGGAGTTGAGCGTCAATGTGGGTCTTCTACTGAGCACATCTGATGATTTCCCATGATAGTGGATATAGTGGGAACAACTGAGAGCTTCCACTTACTAAGTTTGTATGAAAGGAATTGCGAGGACGCCATTCTCTGAAGGGGGACTAATGTAACACCCCAAGATATTGTACCACTTGTTTTGATCAGTTAATGTTTTCTTTTTTTTTTGAATTCCTTAATAACCGAACAGACGTGTTTCTCATGAGAAAGTGATAATATTGTTTTATTTTATTTTAGAATGAAAACAAGTAAAACACAAATAAGCACAAGACTTTTCATTATAAAAAAAATAACACCGTAGTGCTTACAATTTTTCAATGTCACAAGGAAAATTTCTAAACAAAAATGCCTAACAGAAACCCCATAAGAACTATGGGGAGCCCCCAACAAAGAAAACAAGACACGGTAAATAAAGGAGATCCTTTGGGTCAATGAAAACAAATAGCAACACCACCATGACCATATAAACCACATTAAGTATCAACGGTATGGAAAGCACCATCTTCTTGTTGTTCTTCTTATTCTCCTTCTCCCTCTGATTCTTCAATCACATTAATTTTGACACCCTAAGATGGGGTTTATAGGGGATCAACCCGACCGTTTACCCAGTGACCGTTATATATATATATATTCATGTTGGGTTTAAATTGATAATGTTTATTTATTTTATAAAAATTTGGTTTTTATAATGCTCTTATAATATTACCGTATATCAAATACTTCAATATGTTCAAATGATTTGAAATATATCTACAAGTATCATGATTTTAAAATAAAAGAATATTCTTATAAAAGATCCTAATTGATTTTATAAAATCTTAATGTTTTCCTACATGGTTGAAAACTTAGTATTTTTAACAACTTCTAAATGTTTTAAAAAGTTGCGTTTAAAGGGTATCTAGAATAATTTTAAAATATATCTTGTTGGATCTCTAAAACTATGTATTTTGAATTAGGAAAACTATTGGTCTTTAAAAAAAGGAATTTTATGATTCAAATAGTAGAGTATTTTAAAAGTTATAAGATCATAATATTTATAAATGTTAAGTATGAAATATATATCTTTCAAAAGACTTATATCAAATAGTAAGGTTTTTCACCGCATCTAGAATGGGATTTTTTTGATTTGAAAATTATAAGTTAAAAGTACCTATAAAAATTCAATTTATAATGATCGTGATTTATACTATTTTAAAAAAAAATGTATCATACTATCTAATTTTTTCATGTTTATTATACTATTTTATTTTTTTGGGTGTGGCAATATAGGTCGTTCATCACCCCTCAGCTTTATCTTGACCTTTGATTTCTTTAAATCCTCTCAACTCATATCTGCTCTCCCTCCAGCCATCCAATCATGACTAGATCTAATCTGGGCCATCCATTTCACCTCCACATCGTCCTCTTCGTTGTCTCCTTCCTCACATCGCGATCCGCTCCAGCACACTGGTTCCCGAGGACGCCATGATCACCTCCATTGCATTTCTCCCCTTGGCCCTCCCACACCCCATCTCCTAGGGTGTTGTAGCTTCATCTTTTCTACAATGGCCTACCCTTGGGTCATGTCACTTAGTTGCACCAGAGCTTCTACTAAACCCCCCTTCCACATAAAACCTCACAGCTTCTTCTCCTATTTCTCTCCCTCGAACAACCAGCAAATCCAGCAAGCTTACCCTAGTCCGAGCTTCCTCCTCAAGAAAATTAAGGGTGCTTCCATGTTTTGTTTTCATTTTGAGAAGCCTATACTATTATACACTTGGTATATACAGTTTATATATGTATATACATAACACAAACACTTCTGATTGTAATTCTTTCAAGGGTGTTTTCCATCGTTTTATTAGAAGAGTTATATATGTAAGAATCCTTTTAATTTTTTTAACGATTTAGTTTTACAAAAAAACCTAAAAGTTATATTTACGTATATTGTGTATATACAGTTTTGTATATATAAATATACATATTTATGCCTCAATTCCAATCTGTTTTAGGGTATCCAAGATTATTCCATACATTATACTAGGTAATATATGTTTATAAATGTTACTTTTGAACCTACTCTTAACATGTATATTATTTATGAAATCCCTGTATATATATCTATATATTTATATATGTTTTTATATTTTCAAAACAATATAGTTATGGTTTTAGGGGGTGAATACCTATCTTTGAATGATATTTTAGACGCATAATAGGCCTTTAGTTTGGATGAAATTTTGTTATAGTTTAAAACTAAAGTTGTTATATATTTATGTATTTGTAGTTTCATGAACATTAAACCCCCATAAGGTTTTGATTTTCAACTAAAAATTTGACAATTAATTAGAGGTTTTCAGAACTCAAGAAATTTTAATGTCCTTGTTTATTTTTTGTAAAAACCCATACATATTCTTGGTGTATATATGGTTATGTAATTATATTTTTATTTCTGAAACCTCAATTTAAATTAATGGTTGTTAATAATTTAAAACTCGTTGGATTTTACGGGTTTTCTATGATATTTTGTATTTTTGTGAAAACTAATAAGTTTTCTAAATTTTAACCGCATTAAAAGTCAAAGGGATATAATCTGACTTGACCCAAATGTATTAGAAAATAAATGAATTTGTAAATCCTGTTATGCTCACCCAGAATTTTAACACCTAATGATTTTGTTACAATATTTACTATAGGTTAATAAAGTTTATGATTTAGCCTGTTTGCGTGTTCAGTGCTATGTTTACCAGCTTATTTTATGACAAGTATCTATGTATTTCATTTCCATGAAACAAGAATTCCAAAAGAGTATCACTTTATCATTTCATGTAACAACAACTTTTCATCTACCACTTGATGTGGTTTAGTAATTGTCTTTTGTACAATGAATATTTGCTAAACCATGTGTTCTTTTGATTAATTATTCCATTTTTGTAATGTTATCTATCATAACATCTGCTTGTTGACTATTTGTTTAATGGTTTTTCCTTTTACATATCATTGATCTCCCTACATGCATATGACACATCATAATAATGAACCAAGAATCAAGTTACCCAAAGTGGTATGAGATACCTTGGGGTAATATGAAAATTAATTATTCAAGGTGGTATGGGGCATCTTGAATATACATCCCCATTGAAGTAAAGTATGATCTATGTGGATCACATGATAATAAAGAAAAATTAAGGGTGCGACCTGATAGTGCTCCAATGCATTGGGTAAAGACGTAATCTTTAGAGATGATCTTTTTAACGATACCTTGGTGAGTAACCATGGTAATGTTATTTTTAATAACACCTTTGGGATGGACCTTGGTTATACAGAAATTATTTTCTAACGTTAAATGTTGATGCCACATATTCAAGTTATGTTACAAGTTATTTTCAAAGTGAGATGCCTCTTATTTCACTACTCATGTCCTTATGTTTTTATCAAAATCATATTGATGTCGTAAGTAAAAGGTTTAGGGCATGATTTGTGTTTATCACTAAGTAAGTTAGTACCCAAATCATGAAATTGAAGTTGTTTCCTTCACGCACAACTCTGATTATGTATTTCTCTTAACTATTTAATTTGTTCTTAAATAATCATATGTCATACTGTTTTATGATTACTCATTTGAAAAAAATTCCATAATTGATTCATTTATTCCTTGGAAATATGTATTGAGAACTTTTATTTTAGGTTGCATCTGTTACAGTTTTCCTCAAGAGACTGTTCTATGGATAGTTTTAAAGAATGATTTCAAAATTTACTTTGGTTTATTCATTTTTAAAACCCCATACTAGGAATTCTTATGCTCACCCTATTTTTTGATTTAAAATTTTCAGGTAACGGCTTTTATCAGAGAAAACATCCCGGAAATTGCTGGTTTCCCAGAGCCCGAACCGTACTCGTTCCTCAGTATGGGACATTATATGTGTTTATCAGTGCTTGTTTTTATTTCAAAACACTCATCATGTTCAGAAGGCACCGACTCCTGGTTTTCTGGAGTCGGGTCCTCACACCTCTCCCATACCCCCTTCTATGTTTTCTTTTAACACTGGGGAAAATGTTACTCTATGTTGGCGGGAGATAAAAAAATGATTTTTTTGTGAATAAAAACATGCATGAAAAGTAAAATTCCATTAACCTTGAACCTGATAACACGCATTGAAAACTCTAAAATTGGATGTCAAATAATTTTGAACGCCTTGATTATGATTTTAACGCATTATTATGTCCATGAGCTTAGTTTTTGGAAAGTGTGGATTTATGATGTGATTTTTCAAAGTTTAAATTTTCATCCTCTTAATTAAAATGCCACAATGCACGTCTACTGGATCTTGGGTGTAAATTTGAGTTCTTAGGTCCATTTATTTGTAGCATAGGGTTTGGGGTCACTTTTAGTTTAATTTGAGTAAAAAAACAAAAAAATAAAAAATAATAATAATGTCCACAAAGGGAAATGTTTTGTCCAAATGTGTGGCATCTGAAACTTGGGGATCGTGACTCCATAGTTGTCTTTCCTAGAGTTAAGCATTGTATCTCTATTGTTGAGAATTAAATTGATAATATGCATGGAATCTGGAACTTGGGGATCGTGACTCCATAGTTGTCTTTCCCAGAGTTAGTCTTTTAATATCAATTGGGGTTTAAAAAATCAACAAAAAATATCAAATATAAAAAATGGATACTCATCTTAAGCTTTAATGTGATTCCCACCCAGCGCTTCCATTTTTTCCCTTGAATAATAGTATGGTCCCCATGTATTTTCTGATGCACAACACATTATCATGTTTAATTGAAATTGGATGAAATTTCTTGATGAATTTAAACAAAGGAATGGGCTTGGGATTGGGATATGATTATGGACCTAGCTTTTTTTGAATTATTTTTATGGGTTTCATAATTTTTTTTGGTATGAGGTCTTTGAGTGAACAATGTGTATTAAAATGAATTTGGAAAAGGGAATTCTAATTTCATATTTGTAATATATTTTTCTCGGGACTAGCAAAAATCAAGTTGGGGGGTGCGATTAGCCACTGAAAGCATTTAATATTAATTTTCAGTATCTTAATAATAATGTGTTCTAAAGTCCATAAACATCATTTTTAGTTCATTATAGAAATTGAACTTCATTTCTCATCTTAAATGCAATTCATGTTTAAAATGCAAATTTGGGCCCAATCAATTATCTTTTTTGTGGAGAACATTATATTCATTTTTTTAATTTGATATTTTTTATATGATTGATCACTTTTTTTGGAATATTTTATCTTTTAGGATTGATGGATTAATCTCAATAGATGATGGATATTTTTCAGCATGAATGCAGAAATTTTACGAACCAAGCATAATGGGCCTAAGGCTCATCTAATAGATGTGGGGCCCACAAACCAAGCCCAATGAAGCTCAAATGTTTACAGTAGAAAGAGAATAATATGGGTATAATTTTATTCAACTATGGTCAATGCTAATTCCAAATTTTTCATGGAGATATATGGATCCAAAGTTTATATTTAAATGGTGGGATTGATATGAATGCCCATAAATGTTTCCCACCATTTCAGGCATAACATTTAAAAGGATGCACCAAATGACCGGAAAAATGCATAGATGATACATGACACATGGATGAAGATATTTGTCTTCTACTACCACTGATTATTCGACCATATTTAATGTCAAATTCGAACGTCCAAAATGAGGATGAATCTGGACTATTTTCTAGGTCAACTTCGAACTGTCGAATTCCCTTGATTTTTTCACCCTCCTTTTAACTATCCCAATTAATGGGGATGAAACTTATTGTTGTGGAGTGTCTCTATGGAATATAATATGCCTATATAAGGATCTAGTGGTGAAGGGAATTATCATCTTATATTTTCATTTTGATCAAAGGTTTTTTTTCTTTCATTTGTATTGTCATTCTTTAATTTTGTAATCGCTTTGTCAATTTCTCCAATGTAAGTTTTTCGTTCACCATAATTTAATTAATAAAAAAATTATCTTCATCTTATTATTAATTTATTATTTCTTTTTACATATCATGTTGATACTATTTCCTTAGGGAGTGAGGTTATTCACATAATCTTTTGTGAAACTCTTCACACAATGGTGGAGTGATTGTTATTTATTTTTCTTCTTCTACAATTCTACCATCATAAGTCTACAACCCGCTTTAATTGATAGAATAAAATCAATGGAGGCATAATCCTACAATGGTTTGATCTAAGGGAGTAGCAAGGGGATGAATTTGATGTTATTTATTAATTTAATAATTCCTAATCAATTCTATTTTTTAGATTTTCATTCAATGATTTACGTTCTCTTTTAAACTCACCAATTTTAAGGATACACATTCTGAGTGCTAAAATGACACTCTACCTTGGAATTCTCATCAATATGATCCTCCAAGTGTATAGGTGATTAGATTTAGGATAGTTAAAACTAGAAATCAATGAGTGATATGGGTTGTTTGTATTTTTTAAAAGGAAAAACTCAAACTTAAGACATTGAAATAATTTAAAAAGAAATTCATCCAATTCACCTCATGAGATAACCAAGGACCAACTCATGCTTTTAAATTGAATTCACTTACTTCTTTAAAATATAAAATAATCCAATCAATTAAAACCAAAGTTGGCCACTTCATAGCCAAATCAACATCATCAAATCACCTTCTTATAATGTATGATTCATAGGTTTCTTCTTAGGTCTCTGAGGATTGATAACCCAAGCCATACTACAATTACCTTTTACACCATACAGCTTGGGTAAATTTGGGCACAACCAAATTTTTGCGCTATTTCCAAGGACCAAGTAAGTTACCTTAGAACATATTTCTATTCCTCCTATTTCTCTTTTCTCATCCAATTTCTCTTCTCTTTCCCCCTTTCTATTTTTTTATATTTTTTTTTCTCCCAAAAATTACGATTCCACTTTTCAAATACATTAAATGGAGTATAATCAACAATATCCCTTAAAAACTCAGTATGGAATCAATTTGTAAATTCACATTGGGAATCACCAATATTTTTTAATTACTTTGATCAAACTTTGAATGAATACCCCACACCCGATAACATGAATGATACTTGTAATGATGAAGGTTTAAAAGATCAATTTCCATACTTGTCAATAATGATTGAAAAGATAAATAATGAGGAATTCCATGATGTAAAAACATATATTAACCCTAATACTGAAAAAATTCTTGAACAATTGTTTGAAATAATGGTTAAAATTAATTCATAAGTTTCATCACTGAGATTAGAAATACAAAGCATTGAGACTTATGAGGAACCCATTCCCACTCAGGATGTCCTTTCCTCATCACTGATAGAAGAATATTTTATCCCAAAAACCACTCATGAATTTTAAAAAGAACTAACCTTGGGATATGGGATAACTGAAATACCAAGCATTGAGTGTTCGAAATATTTCTCCAATAATGATTTTTTAGAATCACCTTTTCATTGAAGCACTATGAGTGATTATAAATATTGAGTCTATACCTACACCCAACATTAAAATGGACAATTTTGGGGATGAATCATATGTTCAAGAGGAACTAATTCTTTTAATACTTTTTGTAGAAGAAACAAATTTGGATTCAAATTTCTATTATTCTTTGGGAAAATTCTATCAAAATGAACTCAATGTTGTGATCCTACCTTCCCCACTAAAGAATACCTCCATTTATGATATCATAGACCATTCAATTATCATCCATTTTCATCAAGAATCCCACAAAGGAGGAATAACTCTTTAAATCATAGGAAAGACTCCAACTGAAACTCAATCAACCGTTACCAAAATTCCTTGGACTTTCACACTTATTATTAAGCATGGGATTTCACATGGAAAAAAATTATAAAAAAATAATTAATCTAAATCTTGATGAGGTGGATAAAAATGGGGTCCTAAAAATGTTTAATGTTGGAATTGGATAATTTTGGGGGTTCAAGTCAAGCTAACGATGTTAAACAAAAGCACTGCATGGGAGGCAACCCATGGTTTTCTTGTTTCCAATCACTGTGAATCATATTTATTTTTTTTATTTTTCATATAATAAATTACCATAAAATTTTTACCTACTCTTATTTTATGAGTAAGTATGGGTATGAAAGGGGAGCACCATATTCATCCATGTCACATGGTGTGATCTCTGACTAATACATTACCCAAAAAATTAAAAATATGACAATGTATCATAAGTTTATTTTATTTTTATGTTTTTTGTTGGTTAAAATAATATATAAATATATATATAATAAAAAAAATTAATGGACACATCATAGGTTATTGGGAAAATCCCGTTACAACTATTCAAGCCACTGGGACTCGACCCCAGGATTAAAGGGAGACTGTGGCACGTGCTTTCATCATCAACCACCAGGTGACTTCATTCCATGATTATTATTTTAAATTTCTTCTTTGAACACCTCTCCCATAACCCCTTCTATTTTTTCTTTTAACACCAGAAAAAATGTTATTCTATGTTGGGGGGAGATAAAAAATTGATTTTTTTGAATAAAATCATGAATGAAAAGAAAAATTCCATTAACCTTGAACCTGATAACACACATTGAAAACTATGAAATTGGATATCAAATAATTTTTCATGCCTTGATTCTGATTTTAATGAATGTTTATGTCAATGAGCTTAGTTTTTGGAAAGTGCGGTTGTCCGATGTGATTTTTCAAAGTTTACATTTTCATCATATTAATAAAAATGTCACAATTCACGTCTACGGGATCTTGGGTGTAAATTTGAGTTCTTGGGTCCCTTTCATTATAGAATAGGGTTCTCTGGTCACTTTTAGTTTAATTTCAGTATTAAAAACCAAAACAATGTAAAATAATAATAATGACTACATAGAGAAATGTTTTTTCCAAATGTGTGGCATCCGACACTTAGGGATCATGACTCTATAGTTTTCTTGCCTAGAGTTATGCATTGTATCTCTATTGTAGATCATGGAATTGAAAATATGCATGGAATCCAACACTTGGGGATCGTGACTCTATAGTTGTGTTTCGCAGAGTTAGTATTTTCAAATCTATTATGGATTAAATAATCAATAAAAAATATCAAATAAAAAAAATTAGATATTCATCTTAAGCATTAATGTGATTCCCACCTAATGATTCCATTTTTTTCCCTTGAACAACAAAATGGGCCCCATGTCTTTTGTGATTCACAACACTTTATCATGCTTAATTGAAATTGTATGAAATGTGGCAATGAATTTGAACAAAGGAATGGGATTAGTCTAGGGATATGATTATGGACCTAGCTTGTTTTTAATTATTTTTATGAGTTTCATAATTTTTTTTGTATGTGGTCTTTGGGTGAGCAATTTGTATTAAAATGTTTTTGGAAAAGGGAATTCTAATTTCATATTTGTAATATTTTTTGCTCAGGACTAGCAAAAATTAAGTTGGGGGGTGTGATTATCCGCTGAAAGAAGCTAAAAATCATTGTCATTATCTTAATAATAATGTGTTCCAAAGTCCATAAACATCATTTTTTGTGTATTATAGAAATTGAACTTTATTTGTCATCTGAAATGCAATTCATGTTTGAAATGAAAATTTGGGCCCAATCAATCATCTTTTTGTGGAGAACATTATATTCATTTTTTAAATTTTATATTTTTTTATATTATTGATAAATTATTTTGGAGTATTTTATCCTTTAGGATTTATGGATGAATCTCAAGAGATGAAGGATATTTTTCAGCATGAATGCATAAATTTTGCGGACAAAGAATAATGAGCCTAAGGCTCATCTAATAGAAGCGGGGCCCACAAAACAACCCCAATGAAGCTCAAATTTTTACAGTAGAAAGAGAATAATATGGGAATCATTTTATTAAAATATGTCCAGAGCTAATTCAAGATTTGTCATGGACATATATGGATCTGAAATTTACATTTAAATGGTGGGACTGATATGAATGCCCATAAATTCTTCCCACCATTGCAGGCATACCATTCAAACGGATGCACCAAATGACCTGAAATTTTGAAATCTGATAGAGGACACATGGAAAAAGATATTTGTCTTCTAAGACCACTGATGATTTGACCATATTTAATGTCAAAGTCGAACTTCCAAAAGGAGGATGAATCTGGACAATTTTCTGGGTCAACCTCGAAACGTCAAATTCCCTTGATTTTTTCACCCTCCTTTTGACTCTCCCAATTAATAGAGATGGAATTTATTTTTGTGGGGTATCTATAGGGCTCCTAATATTCCTGTATAAAAAGCTGGCGGTGAAGGGAATTATCGTCTAATATTTTTATTTCAATCGATGTTTTTTTTCTCTTTCATTTGTATTGTCGTGCTTTCATTTTGTATTCACTTTGTAAATTTCTCCCATGTGAGTTTTTCATTAACCATAATTTAATTAATAAAAGATCATCTTATTATTATTATTAATTTATTATTTCTTTTTCCATATCATGATGTTATTGTTGCCTTAGGGAGTAAAGTTATTCACATAATCTTTTGTGAAACTCTTCACACAACGGTGGAGGGATTGTTATTTATTTTTATTCTTCTCCAATTATACCATCATATGTCTACTACCCTTTTTCATTGATAGAATAAAATTAATGGAGGGATAATCCAATAACGGGTTGATCCAAGGGAGTAGCAAGGGGATTAATTGGATGTTATTTCTTAATTTAATAATTCCTAATCAATTCTATTTTTGATATTTTTATTCAATGATTTATGTTCTCCTTTAAACTCACCAATTGTAAGGATACACATTCCAAGTGATAAAACGATAATCTTGAAATTATTATCTGTATTAAAAATAGAAATATTAATTTTCTACTTCATTCAATATTTTTAATATTTGAATTTAATTAAATTTGTTTTTTATTAGGATTATAATTGTGTTATAATATTTATTAAAACATTAAATGGAAAATGTATTAAAATGCGTAATTTTTTTTATTTTTTTAAAAAAAGTGAATGGATAATTAATATATATATATATATAAACATATTTATATATTCATGTTCATTTAAGAATTATACTTTTAATAATATTAATAATGGAAATATGTTGTTATAATAAATATTAATTTCAAATTTAATTAGTTTTTTTAGAAAAATAATTATCTAAAATATCATAATAAAAGGAGTGGGGTGTGAAATGTTTAATAGATAGGGATAATAAAAAAGAAAGAGTAGGTGTTTGGTGTAGCTCATTATGATAAAGAGAAGGGATGAAAAAATATCAAAAATGAAAATATAAAAAAGGGCTAAGGCATGATGGGGGAGTTGGGGTGATATTAAAGGAAGGGTTTGATTAATGTAAAGGGAGGTGGAGTGCGCATCATCCAATATTATTCATAAAGATAAAACAAATAAAATAATAGCAATAAATTTTAAAATCAGAAAGTGGGGTAGTTTTCAAATGGAAAAAATTAGATGGTACATCCCTCTCACTAATCTATGTCTCTCTCTCTCTCTTGTATTCTCCACTATCTCTATCATTTTTTTTACTTTAATTATATTTATCTCTAATGAAATTTATTGGAATGACACATAAATATTACCATTGGATTTATCTCTATGAGAGAATGGTGATCCCAAAGTTTATTTTTATAGTAATCAATGTATTTCTCTAGTATTAAAATAAATATGAATTTTCATTATAGTTATTTAAAATGAAAACATTTATAATTATAAAATTGATTGGAATCAGTTTTTGTAAAATATTAATACCCGAACGTACATTTTTAGAAGAAAATGATACGTAGATCAATTTATTTTCCATTAAATATTGAACTATGGTTGCATTATTGATTTTAATCTTTTATTATATTAAAATAGATGTTAAAATACCAATTAATGTTAATTATCTGTGTAATAAAAATCATATAACTGACCTGAATGTTACCTCATTCAATCATACCATGGCTCGAAGGGCATTCCTGGTCCCCATAGGTTGGCAACTAGCTCTTCAGCATCAGGAAAAAATAAATAAGGAATGATTTCACCAAAATAATAAACAAAATTTTTTTTGGGGAATTATAAATAGTTTTTATTCCAATACAATCATCACGAGTAAGAATCTGCAATTTAGACAATATCTAAAACCAAACAAAACATGACAACAAAAATTTAACAACAAGATATCCTCACAATGTAACATCACAAGTAAATAAAGAATATGAAATGTTCATATGTATTAATATTTGTAAATTAATTATTAGTTTTACATTAAAGGGGATGCTATGTTTGATGGCATACCTGATACACAACAATGTGTTTCTTTGAAATCTTATGTTTCACACAATGTTGTGTTGTACCGAAAAATTATATAATTATATTATTATTTTAAATGGTAGTTAACGTTTAGCCATGGTAATGGCAGGAATAAATATAATTAACTAAAAAATGATTATACATGTTTGTTAAATATTTTTACATTTATCCAATAAAAGTTAGAGGCGTCAAATGTGAATGAATCTAATTTACTTTAAAAGGTTGATTTATTGCCTTTTAATGGAGAACCCTATTAACATCTAGTTTTGGTCACTTTAATATTTTTTTTTGACAAAATAAAATTCTTATTTATAATAGTGACATAAAAATTCACTTTGGGTAAAATTTTGGCATTTTTCTGATAAAATTCATTTTTGATGAATAGTGTAAAATACTTTATTTTAATTCAAAACTACCTTTTAATCTAATTTATTTATATGGATATATTTCCTTTTTAATTGGTTTTAAAGTTTAATTAGATCATGTTTTTACCATTTAATCTAATTTTGGTCATTGGAATTAATTTCACTTTGAAATTGTACATAAACAAGTGTCAATATTTTGATAGTTAATATTTCTAAAAACACACCTTTCATTTTGACAGCGGGAAATAATTTTAAATTAATTTCCACCACTTCTGTTTTTTGAATTTGGAAAAATATATTTCATATTTGGAATCATGAGATACAAATTTTTTAAATAGGTAACTTTTATTTTTATACATTATGAATATTTAATTCAGTAAAAATTTTATTTACCATGGTTAGAGGGTAAATCTGGTAAATAAGGGTAAACAAATATTATTATAATAATATAAAATTACCCTAAAATGTGTCCTAATCCTATTGGTTGATCCATATCCAACCATGAGAATATTTTCGTCGATTTTAGGACTCCATGGAAACACATGGCCGTGATAATGACACATTATATTAATTAACTTAAAGTAAAGACAAAAATGACATAAACAAATATTTTTTAGTAAATTAATTTTTACATAGGATTATGTAAGTTATCTTTTCAACTATAAATATTATTTGTAAAGATAAACAAATTTCCTACATTATTTTAATTGTTTTATAATTTTTAGACATCAAATAAATTAAATTATTTATGACTTAATAATGATGCAGTGTTTTCCTCGTTAATAAAATATTTAAATAAATAACATTATAAATATTAAAATAAAGTTCAAAACCTATCAAAATATTATTGGATTATTTTATTTATACCATGAGTCATATTATATTCGTCTTTAATAAGTTTTGGAATTTTATAAACTGAAAATCATTATATAATAAAATAATAGTTTCATACTTTCCTAAAGAGCCCCTCCCCCCTTATAAAAAGACCTCACCTATAACTCATTAATCACACCTCTCAAGCCCATTGGATCATCAAATTCCATCCCAAATAAGCTATCAATATCCCTATATTTCACTTATAAGCCTTAAATTTGGCATAAGGAACTTCATCAAACTCTTTTGGTTCAAACCAAAGGGAGTTACCCGAATTAAAGGTAACTGTTTCTCTTAAATTATTTTCTTTTATTTTACTTCTCTAACCCCTAAACTCTTTTTATTATTTTATTTTATAACAATAACAGTATCCTCAATATACTAGGATGTTTTTATGAGAAGTATTATAACTACACTTTCACAAGCCTCCATCTAATGGGTAAAGAACATACTATTTCTGTGGATGGAAAACTAACACCTCATGAAATGATGATTGTTCAATTATCTCCTACCACCTCTCGTGGTGGCCATTATGCTGACAATGTATTTATATATATATTATGATTATTTATTCTTTATGATTATGTATTTTTCATTTATGGCATACCTTTATGGTTTCCATTATGGGTAAACATGATAATTTCATTTTAGGAAGTGCGGACTACCACCCCCTCAAAGTGATATGACTTGTTAAGGACAAATGCGGGACGTATAATGGATGGAGTTAATGATATTATATATGAGATTATACTGGAATTATAATATACCTACGTATAATTATTTTTTAATTCCATTAAATATGAAATATAAATGAATGTTTCCTTCATGCGTACGTACGGCTTACCATCTCCATGAACGGTGCATTTCATTTCTTTCCTCCAAATGTTATGTACTGTTATAAATACATATATATATACTAGATATATAAGATATATATGATATATAAATTATTAATATCATTCTAGAGACAATGTAATTTTGACCACATAGACAACTTGTAAATATAATAAGTTCATTTTTGACTCAAGTACCAAATACTGACAAAATGACCATTATTAACTTAAATGATTACATAATGTTTATAACATGGTAATATGTGAAATAAAAGGAATAATAAATTTGAAAATAGTTCTTAATCAAGTAGAAATTAACTTATGTTTATTATTCAGGAAGAACAAGTAACAAATGAGTCTAGTCGGATGCGAGGTAAGGGGTTTCTTATCACACAATTAATTCCATGAGATTTCCATTGTTCACCACTAATTTATTACATGTGGTGTATTTTGCACTTCCATTTGATATATATTTTCAATAGTATCTTTATATTCATGTTATTATATGAATCATTTGGTGGTGGTTAACTTTTGGTCATACGACTCAATCGATTACAACGTGGTAAGGTATTTTCATCTCACTTTTTATTCTCGCGAGATTCATGCTATATTTTCCACTATTTCATTTTGTGTGGTGTATGTACTACCCATGGTTGTATTATTTGTATAAAATACTTTAATATATGGTAACTTACATCTTCATTGTATGATTATTCTTTCATTTGGTGTATGTTTCGTAAGTTTCCAAATCGGTAAGGGAACTTTTTAACCCAATTTACATTCCTTGGGTTAATCATCTAAATCTTGATTATGTCATGATATGATTATGTGTGGAATCAATGTTTATTTATTTATTTTGTAATTTCCACTCCCCCTTGGGTGGATATAATTTTCATACACCTAATCACTCCGTTGATAAATTCTCAAGTCATAGATATGAACTTGATAAGAGTAATTTTAACTCAATTTCCATTCACTGAGTTAAACATCCAAGTCAATGGTTTTGTCTTATAAAGAACATGTGTGAATATCCTATGATTGATTTACACTTAATAACCAATAATATTGAGTGTATTTATATTTTTCACACATTATTATGTTATTTATTTATCCTTAATCTATGGATACAATTTTCATAAGGGATTTCATCTTAATTTACATACTATTGAAACTTCATAGTTATTATGCACCAATTCACTCTTATATGGTGTATATACCATCCTTTGTAATATTATATCATGAATCCCTTTATTCTCATGATATTATAAAGTTCTGATTAAATTTTATACCTCAATTATCTGTATTCAAGCCTCTCTCATTTTGTTAAAATCTCTTTAACTAAAATATACTTTTAAATGTTTTAAAGATTTATTCTTATAAATGTTTCTCATTAATGTCCATGTTTTCAAAATTATTTTTAGGATTTATTTATATGAACATTACTGTTTTCAAATGATAATTCATTTAAAATCTTCAAAGTGGTATGAGACTCTTTGATTTAAAAATCTCTTTATTGAATGTTTTAAATGGTTTTGAAATTGGTTTGTTAAAGAATTGATTATGTTAGTATCTTGAAATAATATATTTTATTTTAAATGTGGAAATATTTTCTTTAATTTATTCTTTTTTTATGGTTATTGGGAATTTTTTATGTATATGGGTGGTTCCGTGATAAACCTAGGGCAGGTGAGCCCAAGATAGCTCTCCAATGCATTGGGTAACATGATGGAGGTAAACGTTAATGTTTCTCCTAAGAGATTTAGGGACTATACTGTGATGGGTATTCCAAGTGTGATTCCCTATGTAGTTGTTATATCTACAATGTAAGTATGTTATGAATGCCATAAGTTACATTTATGATTTATGATTTCTGTGTGTTATTCATAAATCTTATGCTTTCTTAAGGTATGTTATAATAGAAAAGTATGGTTTCATTGATTTGTATTTATTGATGGGTTAATGTTTTCCTTATTTTATAACCCTTACTGAGATTTTTATGCTCATACCAAGTTTTTGAATTTTTTTCAACAGAATTTAATGATGAATAAGGGTCAAGGATGAGATCAAGGAAAAATCATGTTGTCTAAAACATGTAACTAGTCATGATTCTTTTTAAGAGTTTTTATTTTATTAAATAATGGATACTGAGTAGTAGTGTATACATGTAATATTCACGTTGATATGCAATAATTATGACCTAATTCTCTAAAAATCTAAACCAGAAAAGATCCTCAATGTGAATTGTTGAAATAATTCAAGATTATGTAATGTTTAAGGTCAAGTCCTTATAGTTGGTATCAATAGTCGGTTTAGATAACTTTAGAGGTTAGGGTGTTCTTTAAGCATAAGTGACATTACCATAATTGTTATGATTTTAGAAAGAGTCATAGTTATTTTAGATAAATTGAATGAGTTTAAGATAACATGAATAAGTATATTTTAGAATTTACCCTCCTCATAAGATATTATATGATGATTTTACTGATATTCTCATACTTAGATTTTTGGTTTTAGTAAATAGTTGGATCTAGTAGGCACCAAAGTAACATTGGATGCAAAGAAAACTTTGTTGGATTTCTGAATGAGCTATTGAATGAAATAGGAGCTACATTGAGAACTCTTGTGGTTATTCTAAACCAACTATTTGGAGTCTTTATTGACCACCTAAACCTCAGTGATTTTTATAAGGCATCGTATATGTGAGAAAAAAATCCCCACGGAAGTTCAAGTAATAATCGTAAAGGTAAGTATATTAAAAATCCTATGTGTCAAGGATATGGAAAGAAACACATAGTAAAAGGTTTCAAAGGGGTCAGAAGATAATATATATGGAGAGGTGAAGGTTATAAAGCAAGAACCTGCCCTAGAAAAAGGAATCATCATGTTGACTCTAGGAAAGGGAAAGAAGTTCTTTCTGAGGGATCAATTGAATGTTTTAAATGTGGTGTGAATGGTATTTATAGAAACAGATGGACTATGAAGAAGGTTTGGGAATGGGATCACCAGGATCATAAAAATATATGTTTTCCAATACTTAATGCCATTCTAATTGAGGATGAGGAAACTGACAATGACTAATGAAAGTTATGGATTATTTCTTAACTAAAGTTTAGAAATTATTGAATCTCAGGATATGACTCATGATTTTTTTGTAGGAAAAAAGTATTTCAGAATAAGTTGGAAAGGAATGGTTAATGGATCATGAATAATGTTGAATGAGTAAGAAGTCAACATATAAGGGATTCAATTGTTATAGTAGATTTTAAGATGGTGAAATGCTTAAATGTATTAAGGCTATTTTGAGGATGGGATTACATTAGAAGCCTTTTTATAGTATGTGTAACCCAAAAGTTTGATAAATGAAAATTTTATTCAGGGAATAATTATCTTTTCTTTTGTGGATATAGTTATAAAGAACCATTTGGGTTTATATGATCGTTGAATTTGAGGTAATTATAGGTTAATACATTTTGGGTTTCAAAATGAAAGTTATTAGATAGTCTTTGTGGTTAAAATATATTATGGTTATTTTTGATGAATTTATCTATTTTTCTGGGAATGTTATAAAATTATATAGTTTTTGAAAAAGGACAATAGGCAGACTGCGTGAGAACCCGTCACGTCAGACAAAGCTACAGGAATGGAACCCACAACCAAAGTTCCACTAGGATTTGTCGCATACTATTGGACTACGTGAAGTCCCTGGATAGTATAAATAATTATTTTTAGTTAGATGAATTTATGAATCAGGAATAATTTGATTTTGTGTTATCAATGGAAATGATTATCCTATCATGGACAATATGTGATTAGGTTAATTACTTTTCAATATGAGACTTTAAGAGTAACTGACATTATTTAGAGATAAATGTTAAGAATTATCTTGAAGAATATGTGATTAAATACTTCTGATATTTGTGTTTCCATATTAGTTTTGATTAATTTTAAGAATTTTATGGACAATTGTTTATTGAATTGTATTTTTTGATCTTTGGGTATTGTTTGAAAAAAATTAGAGATTAAGAGTAGTTTTTCTTTTTGTAAAAGATTATCCTTTTGGGGGTTTGTCTAATCTTCTACTAACCATTTTGGTTTTGTTTAATGTCTAAATACTTGGAAAAAATATAGTTCATCTTTTTTGGATTATGTGATTCTATAGAAGTTGATTATTGCATCTTCAATGTGAACAAATCATCTTGAATACGCATTGTTTGAAGAAAAAATGAGTTCATGGTAAGAATTTAGATAAGGATGAAATTATACATTACAAGTATGTATGTTTCCTTATATTTTTATTTAAGATCATAAATAAATTCCTCAACATTATGAAAATTAAATTAACACAAAAAAGTTTTCTATTAACTTTTCCTACTTTGGAATAAAATACCGTTTAACCCATCACAAGTTTTTTATTTTCAGGTGGTTAACTTTCTCTTAATCATGTTTTCTATCACTCTCCATCAACAATTGATGGTTTTTTTCTCTTCCATATCCATTTTTTCATGTAATCCTAGTATCTTTTGTCCTGTTTGACCTTTGTACTTATATTCCTTTATTTTAACATGATAGATTTATTGACTCTTTTTCCGATGTGGGACTTTCAATGTAGTGTCTGAGCCCAATGTTAAAATTGCGAGGAAGCAATTCCCAAAAGGGGTGAAGGATGTAACATCCAAGGAAAATAAAGAATATGAAATTTTAATATTTATTAATATTTGTAAATTAATTATTAATTTTACATTAAAGGGGATGCTATTTTTGATGGCATCCCCGATACACAACAACGCGTTTCTTTGAAATCATACGTTGCACACAATGAAGAGTTGTACTGAAAAATTCTATTACAATATCATTATTTAAAATGGTAGTTAATGACTACCCATTGTAATGGAAGGAATAAATATAACTAACTACAAAATTATTATACATGTTTTTTAAATATTTTTACATTTATCCAATAAAAGTTAAATGCTTCAAATGTGAATGAATCTAATTTACTTTAAAAGGTTGATTTACCGCCTTTTAATGGTGAACCGTATTTAAATATATTTTTGGTCACTTTTATAATTTTTTTGACAAAATAAAATTCTTTTTCATAATTGGAACATCAAAATTCACTTTGGGTAAAATTTTGGTATTTTTCTGATAAAATTCATTTTTTGATGAACAGTGTAAAATACTGTATTTTAATTCAAAACTGCCTTTTAATATAATTTATTTATATGGTTATATTATCTTTTTAATTGGGTTTAAAGTGTAATTATATTATATTTTTACCATTTAATCCAATTCTGGTCATTAGATTTATTTTCAGTTTGAAATTGGACATAAACAAGTGTCAATCTTTTGATAGTTAATATTTCTAAAAAACATGCTTTTCATTTTGACAGCGGAAAATAATTTTAAATTAATTTCTACCAATTATGTGTTTTAAATTTGAAGAAATTGATTTCATATTTGGAATCATGAGATCCAAATTGTGTAAATGGGTAAATTTTATTTTTAGACATTATGAATATTTACTTCAGTAAAAATTTTATTTACCATGGTGAAAGGGTAAATCTGGTAAATAAAAAATATTATTATAATAATATAAAATTACCTTAACACTATACTAATCCTATTGGTTGATACATATCCGACCATGGTCATCTTTGGGTCGATTTTGGGACTCCATGGTGCCACATGGGGGTGATAATGACAATTTATTTTAATTAACTTAAAGTAAAGAAGAAAATGACATAAACAAATATCTTTTAGTAAATTAATTTTCACATAAGTTTATATAAGTTATTTTTTGATATATAAATATTATTTGGAAAGATAAAATTATTTCCTACACCATGGTAATTGTTTTATAAATTTCAGTCATCAAATAAATTAAATTATTTATGACTCAATAATGATGCAGTGTTTAGCTCATTAATAAAAGATTTAAATAAATAAGATTATAAAGATTAAAATAAAGTCCCAAAACTGTCCAATTCTTATTGTATGATTTTCTTTCGACCATGGGTCATATTATCTTCATATTTAATAAGTTTTTGAATTTTAAAAATCGAAAATCATTATATAATAAAATAATAGTTTAACACTTTCCTAAAGAGCCCCTCCTCCCCCTTATAAAAATACCTCTCCTCTAACCCATTAATCACACCTATGAAGCCCCTTGTATCATCCAATACCTTCCCAAATAATCTCTCAAGATCAATATATTCATCCTAGAAGCCTTAACTTAGGCATAAGGCACTTTATCAAACCCTTTTGGTTCAAACCAAAGGAAGTTACCTGAATTAAAGGTAACTGTTTCTCTTAAATTATTTTATTTTATTTTACTTCTCCAACCCCTAAACTCATTTTATTTTTTTATTTTATAAAAAACAGTATCCAAAATATACTAGGATGTTTTTATGAGAAATATTCTAACTACACTTTCACACGCCTCCATCTAATGGGTAAAGAACATACTGTTTCTGTGGATGAAAAACTAACGCCCCATGAAATGATGATTGTTCATTTATCTCTTGCCGCCTCTCATGGTATCCATTATGATGACACTAATTGTTATATTTTATGATTATGTTTTATTTATTATTATTTAATTTTCATTTATATCATACCTTTATGGTTTCCATTATGGGTAAACGCGATAATTTAATTTTAGAAAGTGTGGACTACCGCCCCCTCAAAGTGATATGACTCGTTAATGCCATATGTGGGACGTATAAAGGATGGAGTTAATTATATTATATATGATATTATACTGGAATTATAATATACCTATGTATCATTATGTTTTAATTCCATTAAATATTAAATAGAAATGAAAGTAGCGTTCATGCGTACGTACGACTTACCGTATCCATGAACAGTGCATTTCATCTCTTACCTCCAAAAATTATGTATTGATATAAATACATATATATACTGGATATATAAGATATATATGATATCTAAATCATTAATATAATTCTGTATACAATGTACTTTTGACCACATAGATAACTTTCAAATACAAGAAGTTCATTTTTGACTCAAGTACTAAATATCGACAAAACGACCGTTATTAACTTAAATGATTACATAATGATTATAACCTAGTAATATGTGATATAAAAGGAATAATAAACTTTAAAATGGTTCTTAAGAAAGTATAAATTAACTTAAGTATATTATTCAGGAAGAACAAAGAACAAATGAGTCAAGTCAGGAAACGAGGTAAGGGGTTTGTTATCTCACTTTTAATTCTGTGAGATTTCCATTGTTTGCCACTAATTTATTGAGAATGGTGTATTGTATACTAACATTTGATATATATTATCATTATTCTCTTTATATTAATGTCATTATGTGAATAATTTCTTGGTTATTAACATTTGGTCATACGACTCGAGTGATTACAACGTGGTAAGGGATTTTCATTTCACTTTTTATTCCCATGAGATTCATGCTATATTTTCCACTATTTCATTTTTTGCGGTGTATTTACTACCCATGGTTGTATTTTTGTGTTATATACTTTAATATATGGTTATTTACATCTTCATTGTATGATTCTTCTTTCATTTGGTGTATGTTTCGTAAGTTACCAAATTGGTAAGGGAACTTTTTAACCCAATTTTCTTTCCTTGGGTTAATCTTATAATTATAAATTATGTCAAGTTATGATTATGTGTGGAATACTTGTTTATTTATTTAGGTTTTAATTTCCACTCACCTTTGTGTGGATATACTTTTTATACACATAATCACTCCATTGATAAATTCTCAAGTCATCGATATGAACTTGATAAGAGCAATTTTAACTCAATTTCCATTCATTGAGTTAAACATCCAAGTCAATGGTTTTGTATTAAAAAGAGCATGTGTGAATGTAATATGATTGATTTAATCTTAATATACAATCATATTGAGTTTATTTATGTTTTTAGAACATTATTATTTAATTTATTCATCCTTAATCTAAGAATACAGTTTTTATAAGGGATTTCATCTCAATTTACATACCATTGAGACTTTAGTGTTATTATGCACCAATTCACTCTTATATGATGTATATACCATCCTTTGGAATATTATATCATGAATCCCTTTATTATAATGGTATTATAATGTTTTAATTAAATGTTATTCCTAAATTATTTGTAATCAAGCATCTCTCATTTTGTTAAAATCTCTTTAACTAAAATATAGTTTTAAATGTTTTAATGATTTATTCTTATAAATATTTCTCATTAATTTACATGTTTTCAAAACGGTTTTTAGGATTTATTTATATGGAAATTAATGTTTTCAACTGAAAATTCATTTAAAATCTTCAAAGTGTTATGAGAAACATTGATTAAAATATCTCTTTATTAAATGTTTTAAATGGTTTTGAAAATGGTTTGATAAAGCATTGATTATTTCAATATCTTTAAATGATATATTTTAATTGAAATGTGGAAATGTTATCTTTAATTTATTATTTTGTTATGCTTATTGTGAATTGTTTATGTATATGGTTGGTTCTATGATAAACCTAGGGCGGGTGAGCTCGAGATAGCTCTCCAATGCATTAGTTAACGTGATGGAGGTAAACGTTGATGTTTCTCCTAAGAGATTTAGGGAGTATACATTGATTGGTATTCCAAATGTGACTCCCTATGTAGCTGTGATAGATACAATGTACGTATGTTATTAATTATATAAGTTACCATTATGATTTATGATTTCTGTGTGTTATTTATAAATCTTATGATTTCATAAGGTATGTTATGATATAAAATTATGGTTTCATTGATTTGTATTTATTGATGGGTTATTGTTTTCCTTCCTTATTTTATAACCCTTACTGAGATTTTTCATGCTCATACCACGTTTTTGAATTTTTTTCCCACAGGTCTTAAAGATGAATAAGGGTCAAGGATAGGATCAAGGAAAAGTCATGTTGTCTAAAACATGGAACTAGACATGTTTCTTTTTAGGAGTTTTTTTTATTAAAAAATGGATACTGAGTAGTAGTGTCTACATGTAATATTCAAATTAATATGTAATAGTTATGGCCTAATTCTCTAAATCTCTAAACCATAAAAGATCCTCAATGTGAAATCTTGACAAAATTCAAGATTATGTAATGTTTAAGGCTGGTTCCTTATACACAACATGTTGAAACACACTCTACTTTTCACCGTAAGCTCTCAAGGTTCCTCAATAAATAATTCCCATAAAATCCATGTGGTGCTTTTCCCTTTCCAAGAATTAGAATAAGAAAGACTGCAAATTCCCAAATTCAATGATAGTGTGGGAGCAAAAAATCCTACTAAAGTTTCATAAAATATTTCGTAAGGAATTATATATTATATAATCCGATTTTTCTTAATTTAAAATAAAACATGACATTGAATTATTTTCACAATTCAAGTCCAATCAACATTGATGAAATATTTCAATGAATAATAATAAAACAGGCCTCAAATGTTCATTTCCATTATATATGTTGGCATAAACATATTATTGAAATGGTAATGAACACAAATTTATATAAAAAATAACATGTTTACAGATTTTCATAACATTGGAATATATCACTAACTATCAACAATCAATAAATAAATCAAATTACTATGGTTAAGAGACCATGTAACAAGTCTTATGCATGGATTCTCAGACATATTTGTGAATTATGTCTCCTAGTGTTCACAAATTCCAAGGCTTATGACTGGGTAAATAGTCCTAATACTAGGAAAAAATATGACAAGACCCATAAGAACTAATCCTCCAATCATATGGTCTTCTAGTTATCATTTTTTTCACTAATCCAATTATATATATAACTAGTACATGCCTAGTGTGTGTTATTCCCTCCTAACTAACTAGGATCATGTGCTTCATGGTAAATAAAAAATTTACAAGGTGTTGTCATCTATTTAAACATTCTTAAATCATTTTAATCATTATTTTATCCATCATGTGTTTCATGTTTAGAAACATGACCTTCATTTCCAAAAACCATCTACAATTGGGTTTTTATCTAAAACTCATGCCTTTTATTTCAAATACCAATGTAAAATGGTTTTCTTATCAAAATAATTCATAAAATTCAATTTTAAACAAATATAATTTCCTTGAAATCCAATAAAATTTAAAAATTTATTTTAAAAATTATTTCCTCACACAAACTATGCCATATAAAAATTATTTATCAAAGACTCAAATCCAGCTATAAATATAAATCAAAAATACATGTCATATTATGAAGGTAGTGAGGGTTTAATGTAATCAAAATTTACCTAAGAAATAACCTACCATAATATAATATCACAAAATATTAATGAGTGATTCTAAAGAATAGATAGAAATAGGTATACCCTCCCCGTTCTAAATAAAAAAATGAAGAATACATTCAGTAAATCACCTAACCAATGGATTCATGATACTTTACTCATGTGGATAATAGAAACTGAATCATCGTAGTTTTGGATATTTTAAAAAATTTCTTAGGTATTATAGATTTAATAAATAAACTCCCAAATAAATAAAATATTTAATTTATTATTTACTATTGAATCATAAACATGGAGTTGTTAAAATCATTAAAATTTGGAGTTAACAAATTTAATGAGTCAAAATAATTCTAAAACCATGATTTCTTTCTTTTGAAATCCCCAAAATCTGTTACAAGAAGTACTAAAACGGGAAGACCAAAATTGTAAAATAATCAAAAGTTTTTATATAACCAAATGATCCATGTAACTATTTATAATAATAAAACTTACTGAGTTATATTGTAAATTTATCCATGTATTTGATTAATGTCAATGATTAGCTATGTCAGAAATTGATGTAGTTGGTTTAGTTACAAAGATAAGTGACATAGTTGGTTCATATATGTAACTAATTCATGATTACAATTAATTCACCTAGCCGACTTGCATAGTAAATCCATTGTAGATACCCAAATCTTGACGTACAAGGACATTACATTACTTTTGCAAAATACTTAATACATAACAAAAATAGACACCAAAGGACCGTAATGGTTTAATATCTTTGGAAACTTGGAATATAAATTTCTAATCATGTTGAAAGATATTCAACATCTCCCATAACGTTCTTCCCTTTTTTGTTTCCATACCTAAAACCTTTATTTATATCATGGGGAAAATAAAACATAAAAATGGTGTGATCAAATTCTCAGAAAGGGAAAACATAGAGAATATAAAAAAATCCATAAACATTTGAAAGCAAAAAATTGAACGTGAAATTAAAATATCAAAATATTGAGCAAAGACATAAATCGTGGAAGTACTTAAGGCATATATCATAGTGGAACATCAACCATGATAAAATATAATGGAAATAAAACAATTAATTGTGGCAACCATTCATCACATGTTATGATTTCCATAGTAGCCAAGGCATTGTTTCCAAGACCATCTTAGTGGACAAAGTCCCTTTCTGAATCGAGTTCACTCCTCGTTTCAGTCCTGTAACACTGAACTGGATTAACATACTATTCCAGCCATGTCTATCTAATGAGATATAAATCTTTACCCAATGCATTAGAGGGAGATATAGGTCCCACCCATCTCATAATGAAATCATTCTTTTTGTGCCACAAAATCATAAATCATACATCATAGCATAACCCATTTAATATAATGGGATTCCTGGACATCATGCCATCATATCATAATCCATATAAGAAAAGGATATCATTTCATCATAGGAAGAATAAAACCATGTAAATAATGGAGACATTATACTTGAAACATAAAGATATCAAATAATGTCATTTTAGATGGAAAATAGTTTTGATAAAACACTTGAAATGAATTCTTGAGGAAAATATCCTTTCTTCTTCAAAATCATTTTCTTTTCACAAAATTCCATGCAATTTTAAAGGAAAAGGGTTTTCTTTAAAATAATCATGAAATCTTGTAGAGGAAGATTCATGAAAATGAGGCGCCATGAAACCATAAAAATCCGTTCACACCGTATAAGTTAAAAATAACATTCTTCTCATACTTTTTTCGGAAAAGTCAAAAAGTACCTCGTATGGTAAACAAAAAAATATTCCTTACATACCATGTAGTAAAATTAAAAAATGGGTAAAAAGGACTTTAAACATACATGAATTTTTTTTATAAAACTTGGACATGGATACTAAATATAACCCCAGTAAATTCTTACGTATAAGAAATCTCGGATAGAAAACAATTGAGATTGCAACATTATCCCTTACCTTAGATCCGATATGCTTCGTAAGTATCCAAACCTCCTGTATAATGATTTAAATAATGTCATTGTCTTATTAAAGAATCATATTCATTGTTATGATATCATATATGGTTCACTTATTACTTTATATTACCCGTTCTTTTGTAAATTCCATGTTAAAGCAGCATTTTGGGTAAAATCGTTTCATTTATCGTACGTGTTTCGACTTGTTGTTCATAATATTATTACTTATATACTGATTTACATAATTCCATATTGTAAAACATGATTTATATATAATATATATTCAGCATATACATATATATATGATAGATCGATAAATGGAATGAAATACACCGTTTATGGACACGGTAGGTCGTACGTACGCATGAATGTTGTTTTCGTCTACTTATTGAATTGAATGGAATTAAGTAGATGAAATAAATATATATACATAAATCCAGTATCATTATTATGTCATATATTTCATTATTATTCATTATATATACTTTATAATTATTCATGAATGGTTAACATGGAGAATGAATCTCATTGCGTCGTGGAGATGGTAGTCCGAACGTACGCACGAGCGATGATATCATTCCCATGATTGTGGAATTGTATTGAAGTGTATGTATAATATATCAGAATCAATATCACTTTACAATAATCATATATAGTTATTTATTTACACCATTATACCCATCCAAGTAAGGTGGTGGTCGAAAACAGATTACACCACGGCGTGAAGACGGTATTCCGTACGTACGCACGCGCGGTGATTTCATTTTCTGTAGGATGGATAGAAGGAGAAAAAGGGTTGTTTAGGATTTATAATAACATACCAGTATATTATTGATACTGATGTTATAATTTCATAATTAAACAACTATTGAAGAAGAAGTAGAAGAATAAATAATTTTGAAAGAATCAGTAACAGATATTACCTCTTCTTCGACACGCCTCTTTAAAGCCTCCTCTTAGGGCACTAAAATTGGTCTTTGAAGATGACCAAGATCTCTATAATATTCCTAGGGAAGTTGAGAAGGGAAATGGGCAGGGTTTGTCTGAGCTTGAAGGCTCAATGTTTTGTAAAGATGAGAGGGAGGAGGTGCCCTTTTATAATGAAGGATAGGGGCACCTTTGGAAATATTAAAAATATTAATTTATAATAAATCTATCCCCACATAAAAACTTCCAAAAATGACTAATATTAGAATATTAGATGATATAGGGTTGTAATCTCATAAAAAAATAAAATTTAGACATGTAGGAAATTTATTTTAAACATCATCAACTTGATTTATCCTTATTCAATCTATTAAAGTTTATTTGTGGTAATAAGATTCTAAATTTTAAATTCTTATAAATAATTACTTATGTGATGTGAATTATCCATAATTAGATAATTTAGGAAATTTTAGACTATATAAATTTTGATTTATAATTTATAATTTTTTTTGATTTTTTAACAATTTAATAATATGTTATTTTTATAAAATAACTATAGTGTAAATTTTGACACTATTCATTTATTTGAATTTAAATTAAATACAAACAGAGGATATATTCAAACTAAAATATTTAATAGGTTCCTAACATTTCATAGTAATCTAGAAAATTAGTGGAGCACATTAAATAGTTCATATAATATTTATTTCACTATTTGTAAAACTATTTATTTGATATTTATCTTGATAAAATAATTACTACAACATTTTTTTATAATTATTCAATATACTTATTTGTTTCATAAAAATTAAAAATAAAATACTAGAATATAGATAAATCTTATAGATTTCATAAGAATACATTTAGTCGGATTTATCTTCTAGAAAACCCAAATTTTAAAACGGTATATTTATTATATTATGAAGGTGACAACTTTGACATCATTTAAAATAAAATAATATAAGTGTCATAATCACTTTTATAAGACTCCAAACGGTCATATATTTGGTTATTGAATGATTATGGTATATATATACACTACCAATAAGTTTCTGTCAGGTTTGTGAGCCCTTTATTATGTATTACTATTTCAATAAAAACAATATTATTGATTTTTTACTAAATAAATAATTTCTCCATCATTAATGTATAAACTAATAAGGTAATTAAATAACTCTTAAAAATTAAAAATAAATTACCCTGATAAAGAAAAACATTTTAGATTTCAAATGAGTATTTATATCCGAATTTATACTCTATATAACCTTATATTAAAAATACTTTAATTATTAAAGATTGAGTGAGACATATTTCACTTTCTTTTAAATAAAATAAACTAAAGGTCTTAATCACCTCCAAGTGGGTTCTAATGGATTCTATTTAGACCCAAATATGACTATGGAGGAAATATAATCATCCAATTGTATTAGGAAAAGTGTTAGGGTAATTTTATAATATTATATTTACCCTTAATTACCCGATTTACCTTTTACTATGGTAAATAAAATTTACCGTAGTTACTATTCATAATTCCCAAAAACAAAAAGTAGTCTATTAATATAATTTGCACCCAATGATTCCAAATATGGAATCCATTTTTCCAAATTCAATACACAGAAGTTGCAGAAATTAAATTAAAATTAATCATGTTGTCGAAAGAAAACAGGTTTTTATTTAAAACATTGCAAAAGATTGAATTGATTTAACCTATGAATTCAATGTAAAATCAATGCTAAGGAAATAAATTATATTAAATAGTAAAAATATATTCTATTTATACTTTAAAACCATTAAATATTATAATTTAAGCACATAAATTATTATGATGAAAAAAGTTGTTTTTAATTAAAATATAGCGTGTTTTTACTATTCATTAAAATATTAAAGTTTCCAGAATAATATGAAAAATTTATCTGAGGTAAAATTTTATATCCTGATTCCAAAGAATAATTTTATTTTGTAAAATTGAACTTATAAACATGTCAAAAACTAGATTTAATGTGGGTGCACCATCTAAAGGCGGCAAAACTGCATTTTTTTTAAAATACTCATTTTGCCCGAAAAATTTATTCTATTCTCATACCATGTTATAGAAAATGAGTAAGATGAATAATAATGTTATAAAATTCCAAATGTAATTAATAGTATTCATAATGGATAGTTCGTGATAATATTTTAACCATATATCATTGTTTAGTGAAACCCAGTGTTGCGTACAACACACGCTATCGAGGACGGCCGTGATTGCGTGTAATGAAATCCAAGTCAGGGTTGCGTGTAGTGTAAGACTCCTTTTCTGTTGTGTACAAAAAAATACAACCATATTTCATTAATACATTGAATATATATATATATATACTCAATGTTGCGTAGAATAACTACTATTAAATAAACTTGAAATTTGTGTAACACGATCCGAGATTAGTGTTGCATATACTGCAAGCTAATACGGTGTTGCGTATAGCGCAAGATAATCTTGGGGTATAATACAACACAAGACATCAAATAAATAAATAAAATTTACTTCTCATAAAATCTCAGGGTGTTACATTCTACCCCCTTTAAAATGAATTTTTCCCTCAAAATAAGTCGGGGTTATAAATGGTTTACTACTTGAAATTTTCTTTAATAGAAACCCACAACGTAAAAAGAAATACCAAAACATAACTTTAAAAACTAAATTATGAAACGTAATAGTTACCCAAATTAACTAATCACTGGGGTTCCACATAAGGGAACATAGGTGAAAAATATGGATATGAAAGAGAAATATATCCATCAAGTTCTGATGGAGAGTGGTAGAGGACATGGGTATGATAAAGCCAACAGTCACAAAGCCATAAATTTGTGATGATCTAAGGGACCATCTGATTCATTATATATGAGATCACTTGGACAACATTTTTGGTTTTGAAGATCATTTCCCTAAATTTGATGAATTAAAAGAAATAATTACATGATTTTGGTGCAATCTGACTATTATTAGTGCCTTGAACAATTTACACTTCATCTCATAAAGAAATGAAGTTGAATTTGTTTTCATGAAGTGTTATCAGATCATGTGATAGAATGATGGGTCATTCCATCTATCTCAAAGAAAAGGTTAGCAAAAGTTATTAAATATACATAAGTCGATTAATCGTATATGGTTTGTAAAATGGACTTATACTACATATCTCATACCACTTAATAAATTAAAACTAATTTATACTAATCAGGGACTTCCTATAAGCCAGTGGTATGCGTTAAAGGCCTGTCGCACTTCGGTTGGGGGTTCGATTCCTGCAACCTTGTCTGACGCGACGGGTGTGTGCCCATCCTGTAGGTTGTCCTTTTTCTTAAACTACATTATTATAACATCCCATAAATAATATCGAAAAAAAAGTTCTAGCCTTAAACAATAATGACTTATGTACAACATAATCCATTCCAATCTTTAGGATTATCCAAAATACTTCTGTCCAAGATCATAGTATAAAGAAAACAATTACTAGACATGTCATTTGTCGAGCATGTGAATACCATCATTTATCCCCCATATATCATAAGATAAAACTATTTGGTCACATTACAAACATGTGAATAACTTAATCATGTATTAACTTGAAAACTGAATATCCATTGACCGTTAGTGAAAACATGAATGCTATCAAAATTAAACAATTTACACATACCAAAATCCCAAAATTTCTATATACTCAATCCATTATATCACTTTTTCCTTATACCAGTCATGAGCTCATTAATACTATCAAACAACTCATTATCTCCTTATCCTTTAATTATGCACATATCATTTACCTTCCAATAATATTTGAATATCCTTTCATGGTCACCGATACCATTCATCATATACTTTCAAAACTCAAGAAAAGTCAATGGTGTAACAATCCTTAGATTTTTTCTTTATCCCATAGTACCATACATTATTCTTGATAAACATACAATCATTACACTACCTTCTTAAACATTTGACCGAGCTTCAAAAATTCTTTTATCTCAAATATCATTTGTAGTCTCATCATCATCATCAATATAAATACTACCCATACGCGCATGATGATTCTCTTCATGAGACTTTCCCTTTGGTAATTGGTTTTCATAATGCCCGTACATTCCACATTTAAAACATTTAACCGTTGTTGATGTCTTAGAAATACCATTATCCTTGTCCATGGTGTTAACTAAACTTGTTTCCTTTGAAATTGATGGCTTGTGTCCTTCTTTTCCACACCCAAAGCATCTTCCAATTCATTTGAAACATTCTCCCTGATGCCTCTTCCCACATGATTTACATGAGGAGAATTGAAATTTATTTCCTCTACGATCATCATGAAACTCAATATTTCTCTTATCAGCTAAGTCGGGATACTTACCAAAGATGAGATTATTGATCATATTATGTGACTGCTGATTTGGCATAATAACGATATGTGGATTTCCAGATCCAATTTCATTTGGTTGCTCATGAATAATATCATTCCATTGTCCATCATATCCTCCATTATCATGAATCATCTGATTTCCAGCCATTTTCTAAAACCCAAAAAAAAAATAGTGTGAGAGGTAAAATAATAATCAAGGGGGAGTACCTTCAATATCTAACATCATAGGTTTAATTCTAATATCGTTACTGTAATTCTAGGACTATAACCTATATGTATACTTATCCTTAGGGACATCCCTATACATACCTTAGAAATATCTCTAGGGATCTTACTAAAGTTTTCGCATCCTAGTTTCCAAAGGTTAACTAAACCTTTCCTCTGATACCAACTGTAGAGAACCAAAGCTTGAAGTACATGGACATTACATTATTTTTGTATAATACTTAATACATAACAAAAATAGACACCAAAGGACCATAATGGTTTAGTATCTTTGGAAACTTGGAATATAAATTTCTAATCATGTTGAAAGATCTTCAACATATCCCATAACGATCATCCCTTTTTTGTTTCCTTACATAAAAACGTTCTTTATATCCTGGGGAAAATAAAACATAAAAAGGGTGAGCTCAAATGCTCAGTAAGGGCAAACATAGAGAATATAAAACAATCCATAAAAATTTGAAAGCAAAAAACTTGAACGTGAAATTTAAAAATCAAAATCTTGAGAAAATACATAAATCATGGAAGTACGTAAGGCATATATCACAATGGAACATAAAACATGATAAAATATAATGGGAATAAAACAAGTAATTGTGGAAACCATTCAACACATGTTATGATTTCCATAGTAGCCAAGGTATTGCTGCCAAGACCATCTTAGTGGACAAAATCCCTTTTTGAATCGAGTTCACTCCTTGTTTCATTCCTGTAACACTGAACCGGATTAACATACCATTCCAGCCATGTCTATCTCATGAGATATGAATCTTTACCTGATGCATTGGAGGGAGATATAGGTCCCACCCATCTCATAATGATATAATTCTTTCATGTTCTACAAAATCAAAAATCATACATCCTAACATAACCCATTTAATAGAATGAGATTCTTAAACATCATGCCATCATAACATAATCCATATAAAAAAAGGATATCATTTTATCATAATAAGAATAAAACCATTTAAATAATGGAGAAATTATGCTTGAAACATAAAGATATTAAATAATTTCATTTTAGATGGAAAATAGTTTTGATAAAACACTTGAAATGAATTCTTGAGGAAAGTATCCTTTCTTCTTCAAAATCATTTTCTTTTCACAAAATTCCATGAAATTTTAAAAGAAAAGGGTTTTTTTGAAAATAATCATGCAATATTGTAGAGGAAGATTCATGAAAATGAGGCACTATGAAACCGTAAAAATCCGTTAATGCCGTATAAGTTAAAAATAACATTCTTCTTATACTTTTGTCGGAAAAGTCAAAAAGTACCTCGTATGGTAAACAAAAAATATTCCTTACATACCATGTAGTAAAAGTAAAAAATGGTTAAAAGTACTTTAAACATACATGAAAACATTTATATAAAACTTGTACATGGATACTAAATATAACCCTAGTAAATACTTAGGTATAAGCAATCTCGGATATAAAACAATTGAGATTGTAACATTATCCCTTACCTTAGATCTGATATGCTTTGTACATATCCAAAACTCCTGTATAATGATTTAAATAATGTCATTGACTTATTAGAGAATCATATTAATTGTTATGATATCATATATGGTTCACTTATGACTTTCTATTACCCATTCTTTTGTAAATTACATGTTAAAGCAGCATTTTGGGTAAAATCATTTCATTTAACGTACATGTTTCGACTTGTTGTTCATGATATTATTACTTATATACTGATTTACATAATTCAAAATTTAAAAAATGATTTATATATAATATATATTCAGCATATACATATATATATATATGATAGATCGATAGATGGAATGAAATTCACAGTTCATGGAGACGGTAGGCCGTACGTACACATGAACGCTATTTTCGTTTACTTATTGAATTGAATGGAATTAAGTAGATGACATAAATATATATACATAAATCCAGTATCATTATTATGTCATATATTTCATTATTATTCATTATATATACTTTATAATTATTCATGAATGGTTAACATGGAGAATGAATCTCATCGCGTCGTGGAGATGGTAGTCCGTACGTACGCACAAGCGATGATATCATTCCCATAATCATGGAATTGTATTGAAGTGTATGCATAATATTTCAGAATCAATATTACTTTACAATAATAATATATAGTTATTTATTTACACCATTATACCCATCCAAGTAAGGTGGTGGTCGAAAACAGATTACACCACGACGTGGAGACGGTATTCCGTACGTACGCACGCGCGGTGATTTCATTTTCCGTAGGATGGATAGAAAGTGAAATAGGGTTGTTTCAGATTTATAATAACATACAAGTATATGAGTGATAATAATGTTATTACTTCATAATGAAACAACTAAAGAAGAGGAAGTAGAAGAAGAAATAATTTTGAAATAATCGGTAACGAATATTACCTCTTCTTCGACACGCCTCTTTGAAACCTCCTATTAGGGCACTAAAATTGGTGTTTGAAGAAGACCAGGATCTATAGAATATGCTTAGGGAAGTTGAGAATGGAAATGGGTAGGGGTTGGCAGAACATTAAGGCTCAAAGTTGTGTAAAGATGAGAGGGAGGAGGTGCCCTTTTATAAGGGAGGAGAGGGGCACCTTTGGAAATCTAAAAAATATTAATTTATTATAAATCTAACCCCACATATAAACCTCCAAAAATTACTCATATTCAAATATTAGATGTGATAGGGTTGTAATCTCATCAACCAATAAAATTTATACATGTAGGGAATTTATTTTAAACATTATCAACTTGATTTATCCTTATTTAATCTATTAAATTTTATTTGTGGTAATAAGATTCTAAATTTTAAATTGTTATAAATAATTACTTCTGTGCTGTAAATTATCCATAATTAGATAATATATGATATTTTAGACTATATAAATTTCAATTTATAATTTTTAAATATTTTTTTGATTTTTAAACAATTTAATAAAATGTTATTTTTATAAAATAACAATAGTGTCAATTTTGACACTATTCATTTATTTGAATTTAAATTAAATCCACACAGAGGATATATTCAAACTAAAATATTTAATAGGTTAATAACATGGAATAGTAATCTATAAAATTAGTTTAGAACATTAAATAGTTCATATAATGTTTATTTTACTATTTGTAAAACTATTTATTTGATATTTCTTTTGATAAAATAATTACTACAACATTTTTGTATAATTATTAAATATACTTATTTGTTGCATAAAATTTAAAAATAAAATACTAGCATGAAGATAAATATTATAAATTTCATAAGAATACATTTAGTCAGATTTATCTTCTACAAAAACCAAAATTTTAAAATGTTATATTTATTAAATTATGAAGGTGACAACATTGACATCATTTAAAATAAAATAATATAAGTGTCATAATCACTTTCATAAGACTTCAAGCGGTCATATATTCGGTCATTGAATGATTATGGTGTATATATACACTACCAATAATTTTTGGTCAGGTTTGTGAGCCCTTTAATATGTATTACTATTTCAATAAAAACAATATTATTGATTTTTTTACTAAATAAATAATTTCTGCATCATTAATGTATAAACTAATAAGGTAATTAAATAAATCTTAAAAAGTACAAATAAATTACCCTGATAAAGAAAAAATTTTAAATTTCAAATGAGTATTTATAACTGAATTTATATTATGTATAACCTTATATTGAAAATACTTTAATTATTAAAGTTTGAGTGAGACATATTTCACTTTATTTTAAATAAAATAATCTAAAGGTCTTAATCACCTCCAACTGGGTTCTAATAGATTCAATTTCAACCCGAATATGACTTAGGACGAAATATAATCATTCAATTGTATTAAGGAAAGTGTTAGGGTACTTTAATAATATTATATTTACCCTTAATTACCCGATTTACCTTTTACAATGGTAAATAAAATTTACCCTAGTTACTATTCATAATTCCCAAAAAAAGTTGTCTATTATTTTAATTTGGACCCACTTATTCCAAATATGGAATCCGTTTTTCCAAATTCAATACACAGAAGTTGCAGAAATTAAATTAAAATTAATCCTGTTGTCGAAAGAAAATGGGTTTTTGTATAAAACATTGCAAAAGATTGAATTGATTTAACCTACGAATTCAATGTAAAATAAATGCTAATGACATACATTATATTAAATGGTAAAAATTTATTCTATTTATAATTTAAACCATTCAATATTATAATTTATCCACATAAATTATTACGATGAAAAAAGTTGTTTTTAATTAAAATATAGCGTGCTTTTACTATTCATTAAAATATGAAAGTTAACAGAATAATATGAAAAATTTATCCGAGGTAAAATTTTATTTCATGATTCCAAAGAATAATTTTATTTTGTAAAATTTAACATATAAAAATATCAAAAACTATATTTAATGTGGGTGCGCCATCAAAAGGCGGCAAAACTGCATTTTTTGAAAAATACTTATTTTACCCGAAATATTTATTTAATTCTCAGACCATGTTCTAGAAAATGAGTAAGATGAATAATAATGTTATAAAATTCAAAATGTAGTTAATACTATTCATAATGGATAGTTCGTGATAATATTTTAACCATATATCGTTGTTTTGTGAAACCCGGTATTGCGTACAACACACGCTATCGAGGAAGGTCGTGATTGCGTGTAATGCAAGCCAAGTCAGGGTTGCGTGTAGTGCATGACTCCTTTTTTGTTGTGTACAAAAACATCCAACCATATTTCATTAATACATTGAATATATATGTATATATACTCAATGTTGTGTAGAATAACTACTATCAAACAAACTTGAAATTGTGTGTAACACGATCCAAGATTAGTGTTGCATATACTGCAAGCTAATACGGTGTTGCGTATAGCGCAAGATAATATTGGGGTATCACACAACACAAGACATCAAATAAATAAATAAAAATTTATTCTCATAAAATCTCGGGGTGTTACATTCTACCCCCCTTAAAATGAATTTTTCCCTCGAAATCCGTCGGGGTTATAAATGGTTTACTACTTGAAATTTTTTTTAATAGAAAACCACATCGTAAAAAGAAATACCAAAACTTAACTTGAAAAACTAAATTATGAAACGTAACTGTTACCCAAATTAACTAATCACTGGGATTCCACATAAGAGAACATAGGTGAAAAATATGGATATGGAAGAGAAATCTAGCCATCAAGTTCTAATGGAGAGGGGTAGAGGACAAGGCTATGATAAAGCCAACAGTCACAAATCCATAAATTTTTTATGATCTATGGGACCATCTGATTCATCAGATATGAGAGCAGAAGGACAACATTTTTGGTTTTGAAGATCATTTCCCTAAAGTTTATGAATTTAAAGAAATACTTACATGATTTTGGTTCAATCTCACTGTTTTTCGTGACTTGAACAATTTACATTTCATATCTTAAAGAAATGAAGTTGAATTTGTTTTCATGAAGTGTTAACAGATCATGTGGTAGACTGATGGGTCATTCCATCTGTCTCAAACAAAAGATTAGCAAAAGTTATTAAATATACATAAGTCGATTAATCGTATATGGTTCCTAAAATAGACTTATACATCATATCTCATACCACTTAATAAATTAAAACTAATTTATACTAACCAAGGATTTCCTATAGGCCAGTGGTATGCGTTAATGTCCTGTTGCACTTCGGTTGTGGGTTCGATTCCTGCAACCTTGTCCGACGCGACAGTTTGTCGCCCATCCTGTAGGTTTTCCATTTTCTAAAACTACATTATTATAAAATCCCATAAATAATATCGAAAAAAAAGTTCTAGCCTTAAACAATAATGACTTATGTACAACATAATCCATTCCAATCTTTAGGATTATCCAAAATACTTCTATCCAAGATCATAGTATAAAGAAAACAATTACTAGAAATGTCATCCCCCGAGCATGTGAATACCATCATTTATCCCCCATATATCATAAGATAAAACTTGTTGGTCACATTCCAAACATTTGAATACCTTAATCATGTATTCACTTGAAAAATGAATATCCATTGACCCTTAGTGAAAACATGAATGCTGTCAAAATTTAACACTTTCCACATTCCAAAATCCCAAAATTTCTATATACTCAATCCATGATATCACTTCGTCCTTATACCAGTCATGAGCTCATTAATACTTTCAAAAAACTCATTATCTCCTTATCCTTTAATTATGCACATATAATTTACCTTCCAAAAATATTTGAATAACCTTTCATGGTTACTGGTACCATTCATCATATACTTTCAAAACTCAAGCAAAGGAAATGGTATAACAATCCTTAGATTTTTTCTTTATACCATAGTACCATACATTATTCTTGATAAATATACAATCATTACACTACCTTCTTAAACCATTGACTGAGCTTCAACAATTATTTTATCTCACATATCATTTGTAGTCTCTTCATCATCATCAATATAAATACTACCCATAAAACCATGATGATTCTCTTCATGAGACTTTCCCTTTGGGCATTGGTTTGTATAATGCCCATACATTCCACATTTAAAACAATTAACCGTTGTTGATGTCTTAGAAATACCATTATCCTTGTCTATGGTGTTAACTAAACTTTTTTCCTTTGAAATTGATGGCTTTGTGTCATCCTTTTCTACACCCAAAGCATCTTCCAGATCCTTTGAAACATTCTCCCTGATGCCTCTTCCCACATGATTTACATGAGGGGAATTGAACTTTCTTTCCTCTATGATCATCATGAAACTCAATATTTCTCTTATTAGTTGAGTCGGGATACTTATCAAAGTTGAGATTATTGATAATATTATGAGATTTCTGATTTGGCATAATAATGATATGTGGACTTCCAGATCCAATTTCATTTGGTTTCTCATGAATAATATCATTCCATTGTCCGTCATATCCCCCATTATCGTGAATCTTCTGATTTACAGCCATTTTCTAAAACCCAAAAAGAATAGTGTGAGAGGTAAAAATCATAATCAACGGGGATTACCTTCAATATCTAACATCTTGGGTTTTATTCTAATATCGTTATAATAATTCTAGGACTATAACCTATACGTATACTTATCCTTAGGGACATCCCTAGACATACCTTAGAAATATCTCTAGGGATCTTACTAAAGTTTTCACATCCTAGTTTCCAAAGGTTAATTAAACCTTTCCTCTGATACCAACAGTAGAGACCCAATGCTTGACGTACATGGAAAATACATTACTTTTGTAGAATACATAATATATAACAAAAATAGACACCAAAGGACCGTAATGGTTTAGTACTTTGGAAACTTGGAATATAAATTTCTAATCATGTTGAAAGATCATCAACATCTCCCATAATGATCTTCCATTTTTTTCCTTACCTAAAACCTTTCTTTATATCCTGGGGAAAATAAAACATAAAAAGGGTGAGCTCAAATGCTCAGAAAGGGCAAACATAGAGAACATAAATCAATCCATAAACATTTGAAAGCAAAAACTTGAACGTGAAATTTAAACATCAAAATCTTTAGCAAAGACATAAATCGTGGAAGTACGTAAGGCATATATCATAATGGAACATCAAACATGATAAAATATAATGGGAATAAAACAAGTAATTGTTGAAACCATTCATCACATGTTATGATTTCCATAGTATCTAAGGCATTGTTTCCAAGACCATCATAGTGGACAAAGTCCCTTTCTCAATCGAGTTCACTCCTCGTTTCAGTCCTGTAACACTGAACTGGATTAACTTACTGTTCCAGCCATGTCTATCTCATGAGATATAAATCTTTATCCAATGCATTGGAGGGAGATATAGGTCACACCCATATCATAATGAAATCATTCTTTCTTGTGCCACAAAATCATAAATCATACATCACAGCATAACCCTTTTAATATAATGGGATTCTTAAACATCATGCCATCATATCATAATCCATATAAAAAAAGGATATCATTTCATCATAAGAAGAATAAAACCATGTAAATAATGGAGATTTTATACTTGAAACATAAAGATATCAAATAATGTAATTTTAGATGGAAAATAGTTTTGATAAAACACTTGAAATGAATTCTTGAGGAAAATATCATTTCTTCTTCAAAATCATTTTCTTTTCACAAAATGCCATGCAATTTTAAACGAAAAGGGTTTTGTTGAAAATAATCATGAAATATTGTAGAATAATATTCATGAAAATGACGCGCTATGAAACCGTAAAAATCTGTTCACACTGTATAAGTTAAAAATAACATTCTTCTCATACTTTTGTCAGAAAAGTCAAAAAGTACCTAGTATGGTAAACAAAAAAAAGATTCCTTACATACCATGTAGTAAAAGTAAAAAATGGTTAAAAATGAATTTAAACATACATGAATACATTTTTATAAAACTTGGACATGGATACTAAATATAACCCCAGTAAATACTTACGCATAAGTAATATCGGAAAGAAAACAATTGAGATTGCAACATTATCCCTTACCTTCGATCTGGTATGATTCGTACGTATCCAAACCTCATGTATAATGATTTAAATATTGTCATTGACTTATTAAAGAATCATATTCATTGTTATGATATCATATATGGTTCACTTATGACTTTATATTACCCGTTCTTTTTTAAATTCCATGTTAAAGCAGCATTTTGGGTAAAATCGTTTCATTTATCGTACGTGTTTTCACTAGTTGTTCATGATATTATTACTTATATACAGATTTAAATAATTATAGAATTTAAAACATTATTTTTATATAATATATATTCAGTATATACATATATATATGATAGATCGATAGATGGAATGAAATACACCGTTCATGGAGCCGGTAGGTCGTACGTACGCATGAACGCTGTTTTCGTTTACATATTGAGTTGAATGGAATTAAGTAGATGACATACATATATATAAATAAATACAGTATCATTATTATGTCATATATTTCATTATTATTCATTATATATACTTTATAATTATTCATGAATGGTTAACATGGAGAATGAATCTCATCGCGTCGTGGAGATGGTAGTCCGTACGTACGCACGAGCGATGATATCATTCCCATGATCGTGGAATTGTATTGAAGTGTATTTATAATCATTCAGATTCAATATCAATTTAAAATAATCATATTTATTTATTTATTTATTTACACCATTATACCCATCGAAGTAAGGTGGTTGTCGAAAACTGACTACACCACGGCATGGAGACGGTATTCCTTACGTATGCACGCGCGGTGATTTCATTTTCTGTAGGATGGATAGAAGTAGAAATAGGGTTGTTTCGGATTTATAATAGCATAACAGTATATGAGTGATACTGATGTTATTAGTTCATAATGAAACAACTAAAGAAGAGGAAGTATAAGAAGAAATAATTTTGAAATAATCGGTAACGAATATGACCTCTTCTTCGACACGCCTCTTTGAAAACTCCTCTTAGGGCACTAAAATTGGTATTTGAAGAAGACCAGGATCTATAGAATATTTCTCGGGAAGTTTAGAAGGGAAATGGTTAGGGTTTGGCCGAGCATGAAGGCTCAATGTTGTTTAAAGATGAGAGGGAGGAGGTGCCCTTTTATAAGGGAGGAGAGGGGCACCTTTAGAAATCTTAAAAATATTAATTTATAATAAATCTAACCCCACTTGAAAACCTCCAAAAATGAATCATATTCGAATATGATATGAGATAGGGTTGTAATATCATCAACCAATAAAATTTATACGTGTAGGGAATTTATTTTAAACATTATCAACTTGATTTATCCTTATTTAATCTATTAAATTTTATTTGTGGTAATTAGATTCTAAATTTGAAATTGTTATAAATAATTACTAATGTGTTGTGAATTATCCATAATTATATAATTTATGAAATTTTAGACTATATTAATTTCAATTTATAATTTTTAAATAATTTTTTTTTATTTTTAAACAATTTAATAATATGTTATTTTTATAAAATAACAATTGTGTGAATTTTGACAAAATTCATTTATTTGAATTTAAATTAAATCCACACATAGGATATTTTAAAACAAAAATATTTAATAGGTTCCTAACATGTTATATTAATCTAGAAAACTAGTGGATCACATTAAATAGTTCATATAATATTTATTTTACTATTTGTAAAACTATTTATTTGATATTTCTCTTGATAAAGTAATTACTACAACAATTTTGTATAATTATTAAATATATTTATTGTTCCATAAAAAATAAAAATAAAATACTAGAATTAAGATAAATCTTATAAGGTTAATAAGAATATATTTAGTCGGATTTATCCTCTAAAAAAACCCAACTTTTAAAATGCAATATTTATTAAATTATGAGCGTGACAACTTTGACATCATCTAAAATAAAATAATATAAGTGTAATAATCACTTTTATAAGACTCCAAACGGACATATATTCGGTCATTGAATGCTTATGGTGTATATATACACTACCAATAAGTTTTGGTCAGGTTTTGGAGCCCATAAATATGTATTACTATTTCAATAAAAACAATATTATTTATTTTATTACTAAATAAATAATTTCTGAATCATTAATGTATAAACTAATAAGGCAATTAAATAAATTTTAAAAATTACAAATAAATTGCCCTGATAAAGAAAAACATTTTAGCTTTCAAATGAGTATTTATTACCGAATTTATATTATGTATAACCTTATATTAAAAATACTTTAATTATTAATGTTTGAGTGAGACATATTTCACTTTCTTTTAAATAAAATAAACTAAAGGTCTTAATCTTCTCCAAGTGGGTTCTAATGGATTCCATTTCGACCCGAATATGACTTAGGAAGAAATATAATCATCCAATTGTATTAATACAAGTGTTAGGGTAATTTTATAATATTATATTTACCCTTAATTACCCGATTTACCTTTTACTATGGTTAATAAAATTTACCTTAGTTACTATTCATAATTCCCAAAAATAAAAAGTAGTATATTAATACAATTTGGACCCAATGATTCGAAATATGGAATCCATTTTTCAAAATTCAACATACAAAAGTTGCATAAATTAAATTAAAATTAATCTCGTTGTCGAAAGAAAATGGGTTTTTATTTAAAACATTGCAAAAGAATGAATTGATTTAACCTACAAATTCAATATAAAATCAATGTTAATGACATAAATTATATTAAATGGTAAACATATATTATATTTATACTTTAAAAACATTCAATATTATAATTTAACCACATAAATAATTACGATGAAAAAAGTTGTTTTTAATTAAAATATAGCATGTTTTTACTATTCATTAAAATATGAAAGTTACCAGAATAATATGAATAACTTATCCGAGGTAAAATTTTATATCCTGATTCCAAATAATAATTTTATTTTTTAAAATTGAACTTATAAACATGTCAAAAACTAGATTTAATGTGGGTGCTCCATCAAAAGGCGGCAAAACTGCATTTTTTGAAAAATACTTATTTTACCTGAAATATTTATTTTATTCTCAGACCATGTTCTAGAAAATGAGTAAGATGAATAATAATGTTATAAAATTAAAAATGTTGTTAATACTATTCATAATGGATAGTTCGTGATAATATTTTAACCATATATCGTTGTTTATTTAAACCCGGTATTGCGTACAACACACGCTATCGAGGAAGGTCGTGATTGCGTGTAATGCAAGCCAAGTCAGGGTTGCGTGTAGTGCACGACTCCTTTTTTGTTGCATAAAAAAAATCCAACCATATTTCATTAATACATTTAATATATATATATATATACTCAATGTTGTGTAGAATAAATACTATCATACAAACTTGAAATTGTGTGTAACATGGTCCAAGATTAGTGTTGCATATACTGCAAGCTAATACGGTGTTACGTATAGCACACGATAATCTTGAGGTATCATACAACACAAGACATCAAATAAATAAAAAAAATTACTTCTCATAAAATCTTGGGGTGTTATATCCATAATATAGATTATTTATGTAGATAAATGATAACATATCCAAATGATCAATGAATTTATTAAAACAACCAAAAGGGATTCTTATGGGAAAAGTAGGGCCCAATAAATCCAAAACTAGAAGAAAACATCCCAAACAAAAGAACATACCTAAATGAAATGATTAGGATCATATAATTAACCACTCTATATATTATTTCTTTCTATATAATTCCAATCAATAATAATCAATATCAAAGAGATGAGGTTGTTGTTCCCTCATCAATTCCACACTCTCCCATGTCTCTTGTGAATTGGGAAATTTATTCCACAAAACCCAAAAAGGTATAGAATTCTAATGAACAACCAATATCTGAGAATCAATCATCCAAAACAATTTATTGTTCATGTATAAATCATGCTCCACATCAAGATACTCTCATCACAATTCAAGGTAAGTATCAATGATATACTTTTTCAAAAATGACACACTGCACACGTTGTGGATTAATGGGGACTCTAGTGGAAAATTAAATTGGTAAGACACATTTTCAATCTATTCAGAAACCATGAAAGGACCCTTATATCTCAGGGATAACTTTCACTACTTTATGATCCATTAGTAAACCAAATGAGGTAAAAATCTCAAAAACACTAGGCCATCATCTCTAATGTATAAAGGCCATCACTGATGACTAACATAGGATTTATAATATATCTATGCCTTTCTCATTCTTTGATGAATCAACTAAATCATTTCCATAATATCTTAGATTATTCTAGGTACCACAATGGAAACTTATCCAACCTATGACCAAAAAATTAAATATTTACATGTTCAGCCATACAAGGACTTAATGGGTGCCATCTTGATGGATGAATGGTAATTATTATTAAGTGAGAAGTCAAATATTCCCCAATGTATATCCCAAGATCCCCAAAATTAAGGATTCGAGAATATATATTATCATAAATAATAAAAATATCTCATTTTATATGACCATATCTCTAATGATGGTAATCCATGATCAATATTACATGGGATCCAATCACCTCCCAGAGACCACAAAAAACAACATATAAACTAGGGATCTGTATTCAAAATGATAGTACATAGAACTTAAAATAAATGGATTAACTATTTGAGATACAAAATTTTTATTTCCTAAGAATTGGATATAACATGAATTGGAATAATGTGATCTAATTAGTTCAATTTTTCATTCACTACCCATATCACATTCTTTCAATGAGGGTTACATGACAACCTTACCATAATGTCCAATGATATCTCCACCCGCTTCCAAGTTGACCTAGGAAGGTTCTAAAGAAAACCTGAAGGATTCTAATTTTTTTCTTTGACCTATTGATAATTATAATAATAGGAAAAATCATCAATTTTTTTCATAAAAAACCACCAGAAATGTCTCCTCATATCAAGAAACATTTTTTAGGTTCCTAAGTGTACCACAAACTCAGAATTATGGAAATCCCCAATCACATCCCTCCTAGAATATATTGTTATGAAAAAGGACACCTGATGAATAATATACCATATAAATATTTATTCCACTCAATTATTGTGTCCCAAACATTTAAGGATCCTATAATACCCAAAAACTCATCATCGGTCTACTATTCCTAAAGGATTGTCTCGATAAGTGAGAATTTCAATTGAACACTCAATAAGAAAACATCATTATCATCCTCTATAACTAAAAAATAATTATTATATAATAGTTCTATTAAATTATAAATCTCATAATATTATTTTAAGGACATGTATAGACATTTCCGGCTTAATGTATCTGCAATTACATTATAATTTCCATGAGTGTAGGAAATTTCAAAATCAAAGGATTTTTGGAACTCAACCCACTACCTCTTATGAAGATTCAAAAATATTTTATAGAAGATATAAGTTATTCTTTTGTGATTAGGCTGAATTAAAAACCTTTCATTGGAAAGAAAATTTCATAATCTCTTAAAATCACCCATCATAGTTGAGCATTTTGGATCATGTGTTGAAATGTTCTTCTCATGAGGCTTAAACTGAGGAGAAAAATAAAACACAACATGATCACCTTTCATAAGAATGAAACATAAATTTGAACCTAATGCATCATATAATTCCTCATAGAAATTCCCAATATTTGGAAGAGTCAATGGAATAACTAATGTCATCTAATATTTAAACTCATCAAAGGAAGCATGAAATTTCAAATCCCATGAAAATAATACTCCCATCTAAGTATTATAAATCATTGAAAAATCCAACATAGAGAAATCCTTCTAAAAAGATGATAATATCCTACCAAGCCTAAGAGTATCTGAATATAAAATAAATTTCATGTATCCTCTAATGTCATTTTATTTTTCATGTTTTCATTTTTTATGAATCATTGTTCTTGAAAACCAAATCTTCCTAAAAAAATTAATTCTTAAATATAGAATTCATATTTATAATTATTGGAATGAATATTATGGTTTCCAAAGATGTCTATTAATATTCTATGATAATGTACATGGTTATACTCATTCATATTATAAACCAAGAAGTTTTCTACAAATACCTTAACAAAAGAGTCATGGTGCTAATGGAAAATATTTTTCATTAATTCCATGAACATTGCAAGAGTGATGGTATGACCAAAAGGTGTAACATGGTACTCCTAATAGTTATACCTAAACCTGAGGGAAGTCTTATGGATATCAGACTATATGATCCAATGATAGTGATAAAATTACTGAGGATAAATAGTTGACAACCACCTCACCCCTTTTAACTTGTTAATGAAATAATTAATTTGGGCCAAGGGATAATAGTTCTTGACTATGACTCAATTGAGTATCCCATAGTCATCATAAATGTGAATGGATAAATTTTCTGTCTTGGGAAAACAATTGGTGTTACCCAAGGTAACACACTATGGATAATTTATCCATTGGAAAATAGATAATCAATCTATATTTTTAACTCCATCAGTTCAAATGGTGTCATATGGTAAGAGGGAATAAAAGTTGTCTTGTACCTGGCAACAAGTTTATAAAAAGATACACCTCCATTACTCATGGAAAAATATATATTTCTAATGGAAACACATTAAAAACTGAGAAAATATTGTGGGATGATCACTTATGAAATATTTCTAATCTACCAAAGTAGAATTCCATCAAACCCAACCACGGGTACCATTCTCCTTGAAAGAAATAACACACAACATATGAGATAGTAAAGTAATCCCTTAAAAATGAATTTAAATTTATGATTTATGAGTAATCAACCAATCTAAATGTCAAATAGAATCCAAATGTTATATATCCATAACCAAAAAACACCAAGTAAGCTCACCTTCCATTAAAGAGAATGTAAAAGATAGGGATTAGTTACCATTCCCTCTCTTCATCCTGATAGGTGTAGAAATATCTAAAACATAAGTCATAAAGTCCATATGAAGGTTAAAAAATTAATTTTTTTGGATATACATAATGGCATGAGATTCCACTTTATTAAATAAAATAATCACTAAAGATGTATCAATGGTAAAAATACCTCTAACAGTCATATTATCTCAATAAACTTCCAATAGAGGCTCATACACTGAAAGAAGAAGCATCATTACTGCTATATGTGACTAGATCCTATTTTATCATATAGAATATAATTTAATCATATATATTCCTAGTAATATTGATCCTATACTACTACATGGAGTGGTAAATACATAGAAAACCCTCTACACATTAGTTGAACATCATCAAGAGATATAGAACATGAGTTCCTCTGTGAAAGTATGATTTGTGTTCCCTTACTTTCCTCTCTAGTAGTAGGTAAGAGGTAATTTCATAGATACTACATTATTTTAGTGTTGGAATACTATAGATAAACACCACAATTTTCTCTTTTATGAAACTCATTCTATCTCCACTCCACTTTATATGAACAATAAAAACTACCACATTGAGTAAGAGAATCTCCCATCAGCCTTGTATTTCTATCCAAGTCAACTTTAACAATAAATGTTCTATACTTAACATTAATATATGAGGTTATGTTCATTAAGAAATACTACGATAAAAAATCTTATAGAAGGACAATTTCAAATATTTTTTATTTTAGATTCTCATTCGATACTACATCATGTGATAAGTGAACATCTTGCTAAATCAGTTTAAAAAAAAGACACATATCAACTTCCTTTCTCGAGTTAAAGGAACATTATCTATTAAGAAAACACCAATAATTACAAATATAAATATTCTATGAAAATATATCTAAATTCATTCCACTCAAAACCCATATTCTTCCCTTATATAAAATATCAACTCCCACAACCTCCTTCTAGTCCTTTAAATCAATTAGGAAACACATATAACATTAACAGATATTGGAGTCTCCAAAAATAAGAAGAGTTTCTCAACATGACTATAAAAATCCCCATCCTACTAAGGATCATTGGTTCCCTAGAAATATGGTTCTTTCAAATTAAGAAATTAATGGTCACAATCATTGTTATTACCCCTCTATGGTACACCTCTGTAGATTGAGTAGGAGCGAGTGTTACTACCTAACCAAAAGCATGGATGTTTGGTATGAAAACATTAATAAGTGTCCATTAAACTAGATAGTTCACTTTTTGTGTATCATAAGAATATTATTGTATAAGTCTTTTCAATTATATCCTTAGTGGCTTGGTACTACACAAAATCAACAAATGATAATGAAAATGTTGGAAACTAAATTGAGATCATCATCTCTATCAAGAAATATTCTATAGGGGTACACAAATATAAAATAAAATCCCAAGAAGATTCTAGAACTAAAACATTAAATTTCCTCAAGAAACTTTTTCCTATTATCCCATTACAACTTAATATAAATTATAATGATATCTGGTTAATAACTCACTCATAACATACCCCTTAAGACCCAAAAATATAGCCACATTCCCACTAATAAATCCCAATCTGCAAATAGAATCAATGAATTTACTATAACAAGCATTAATACCATTTTTTCATTAAAATTACTCAATAACCCTCCTATATAGTCCCTAAATCAATCCTAACATGTTTCTAAGGGCATTCCCAATCCCCATTGGTAGGAGACTAGTGCTTGGGAATCAATAACAGATTATGAGAGAATTATTTCTCTAAAAGAATAAAAAAATGAAAAAATTTAATGGAAATTATAACAATTAGGTATTCCAATACATTTATAATGAGAAAAACTCCCCAAGGTTGAAATAACATCAATACAAACATCTTAGAATAATGCCAACATCACCAAATGAACTCATCACAAATGGTGGTAACACACTTCTCTTTTCACCACTAACCCCAACGGTTCCTTATTCAAGGAAACCCACCACCTCAAAGTGGTTCTTATACATTTCTTATACATTCCTTAACAATGTATAAAAACACCTCAAAGAAATTATAGGGTATGACCTAAAAATACTGGTAGTATTTATCCAAATATTTCATTAGAATTTTAATTTCAATTAATTCAATTTCTTTTAAATTTAAATAAATAATGTCTTAGGAAAATTTTCATATTTTATATTAAAACATGATAAAATAATAATTTCAATGTATGATAATATAATTTATCTTGAAATTTAATTCCCATTAGATTTAGTATACAGAATCATTTTCTTAAAAATATGAGTGAACATGTATTTCTATCAAAACTAGAATGATTGAAGTACATCATAACAATGAAATATATAGATCAATTGTATCATCATGATTAAGAGACCCAATATTATGTTTTTCATAGTGATTCACACATATACATGATATGTATGGATCCTAGTGTTCACATGTTCCAATGCCTAAGCCTAGGGAAATAGTCATTATACAAGGGGAAATAAGAGAGGATCCCTATGGGATAGACTTCCTTCTTTTTGGTATTTTAGTTAATATTTTTATCTAAAATCCATTTAGATGTAGATATGATAAATTCCTAGCATTTTATCCTCCAATAAAACTACCATGGCTCCCATTTTCTTCTTGGTTAATCAAAAAATTACAATGGGATATCAACTATTTGAGAATTCTTAAATCAGTTAAACTGACATTTCATGTAGCCCTAGTTTTATGTTTCAAAACATGCCTTTTATTTAAAAAAATAAAATGTTTGTTATAAAAATCTCATCCCTTTCATTTAAACACCACATTAAATGTGTTTTTATCAAAAATATTCATGAAACAACCGTTCCAATGTTTTTATTAAAAGTCAAAAATACTATCAAAATCCATTTCTGAGTAGATTTATTCACATGCACAATTTTGTCTAAGAATTATTTATCAAAGTCTCAAATAAAGAATTGAAAATAAATAAAAATTTCATTTCATATTAATAAAGAAATAAGTACTTAAATAGAGTGTTAATTCCATAAGAAATAACCTAACAAATAAAATATCACAAAAACTGAATGAGGGATTCATAAGAAGAGTTGGAAGGAGGTCCGCACACCACGATAAAAGTAAAATAATAAAAGCATCCTTTTGTAAGAAACTATATTTCCAAAAATATATTCAATATGATCATAGATATTAATGTATTAATGGTTTGGCTACTTTCAAAAATATAATAGGCATTTTGGTTCACAAAAAGAAACTACAAAATTATTACAATATTTAGTTCTCTCTTTTCAAATCCTAGATGTGGAGGGGTTAAAATAATTTAATATAGGTGTTACTACATTCAACGGGTTAATATAATTCAAAACCCATGATTTACTAATTTTGAAATCATAAAAAATATTTTACAAGTCATTCTTGAAGTGTGTGGAAAAAATAAGATGTAACTGATGGTTTCAGTATAGCCTAAGGAACCACGTATAAATTTCTATCAAGGTAATGGATTGATCCATGTAGTTGATTCAGTCACATAGATGATTCATGTAGTTGTTTCAGTGATTTATAAAATTGACATAGTTGATAATTCATGTAGTAGATTGATGACACTGATTCATCCATGTTGTCGATTCACATATAAAATTTGGTAACTTAACATGATCACATTGTTGATCCTGACACATTTCTAATTCACATTGCCAATTAACAAAAATAAATGATCATTTTGAAAAATTATCTTTAAATTTATTAAAATAAACCAAAATTATTTTTAATGAGCATAGAAGGACCCCAATACATCTGAAACTAAAATAAAAAATCACCAACCAAAGAATAATATTGAAAGAATGGCTCGGGATATTAAAGTCTGATTTCTTAAATGTTTTTTATTGATTTGTATTGAAATAATATTGTGCTATCATATTTAAATTCCTAAATTTATCTTCTATAATAATTTTTCACGTCATGTGTTTTATAGAATTCCAATAATGGATTTTTATGAGCTTATCATGGCTTTCTTTAAAAAATATTTTCATAGGATTTATAAAAAATATTATTAACTTTTAATAATGTTTTTTTATGAATTGGAACTTGTTTGGTTAATATTGTGGGTAAATTTACATTAGTGATGATGTATAATATAGTGTTTAGTCTGTTTAATTTTTACCCATTAGGTTTCAATTGGAATGTTTTATGTTTATTATATATTTTCAAGGTTTGTAAGTTATTATTTATATTTTTTTATATATAATGTGGCTAATATTTGGTGATAAAAATATATTATTGAGGTTAAGCCACATATTATTATATAAGTTGAAATTTTATTATTATTATTTAATGGTTATACCATAGAATATGGATATCATTATACAATCTATGTTATTCTATAAGTGTTTTCTTCTCTAAAGGGTGTTGAGAAGTATGGGTGAGGTGCGATTGTTTATTTATTCATGAAAAATTGATCTGTGATGTCACTATATTATTTTCTAAAATATATTTATATTACATGGAAATTCATGTGACACTAATTGTAAAATATAGTGACACACATTACAATAGTTAAGTGTCGTTCTCTTACAAGTGGCATTGAGTTTATAATTTTCTCTATTTGTTGGATTTTCCTTGGAGTTAGTCTATAAAGGGTATGACTGAGTGTTTTAGTTGGTAGTTCGGTATCTAGAATCTATATTTCTATATTCCATTCTTTTTATCACAATTTTACAGTATCATTAGGGCTCACAGATTTCCTTAATTCATGAAATTTCATTATACAATAGTCTTTTTTTCATATTCCATTTTGGTTTTTAATTTTTTCAATTTTTATTTCAAGAATAAAATTTATACTAATGTTTTATTATATGATGATTTCTAAAAAACATTCAATTCTTTTTATCCTAACTTAAATGTTTCTATTAATTTTTAAAAATTAATTGATCTTTAACCTATTTTTAAAATATTTTTTTTGCAAGGAAATATTGAGTGTAAATGAAAATGATTTATTTTCAAAATATAATGAAATGGTATTATTTTTATAGGTTTTTAATGGAGTGTGGGTAAGATAACTACTTAGTTTTTATGATCACACATATTTAAATTTTATGTCTTATTCCTGTTATATGTGGACATGGTTGTTAATCTCAGGATTTCAGTTTGGGTATAGAGTTGGTGAAAAGTAGAAGTATATTATTCTCATCATATAAATATGGGTGATCATGACCTTTATTTTATTTAATAATTATATTTATTATAAGAATTATTCCATTTTAGTGTTTACTCTTTTGTGGCACCTTTATTATGATGGATTTTTATATCAAATTATAATTTTCATGTATTAATATTCTAGGGTAATGTTTTATGTTTTATATTTGTTGTGTTTTTTAATTATTATAAATATTCAATTTTTTTGTGTCATTTTCTGACTTATAGAATAGAGACGACTGATATCAATGCATAGAACCCTTTTTGTTCTTATTTTATCATGAAAATTAGTTCCCATATGATTATATTTGATTCCCATGAACACTATTAAAGATTCATCAATACTCAACACAACCCTTAATAGTTGGAAAAAATACCTTAAGGCAACCTTGTAGTGTTTTTGGTTCGATTTTGTTTTTTGAAAAAGAATGTTGAGAAGGTCAGTTGTGGAGTTCTAGAATTATTGATGAAAAATTAATTAGAAATGTCTCAATATAGAGTTATAGAATCTCTGGAAGTGGTACCAAAAGTTGTTTGTATAAGGTATCCTGTTTTCCTGATGCTTGGAATGTTTTTATGGTAAAAAATTTGGAGGAAGGGCTATGTTTCTCTAAATACGAATTTCCAAGACTAATTCATTATAATATGAGAATCAAATGGAATTATTTAAACTATTGTTTCATGAAGGTATATATATTTTAAAATTAAATTTTCATTAAAGTCTACTGAGATGTGAAAAAAATGTGGTAAGTTACGTGATTATGATGTTTTTTTGGAATGGATGAAATCATGTAAGTTGTGAGATTATGAATGTTTTCATGAATGGAATAAAGGTGGAATGTTATGTAAATAAGAGAAGTTTTGAAAGTTGAAAATTTCATAGAGTTTTTGTGAAGACAAGGAAATTTGTGTATAGAGAGTTTCATGAAACGGTGGTGGTGATCTTGATAGATTCAAAAAGGAGAGGTAACATCTATAATTAGGAGGATAACCCCCAATTTAAATAGTGAAATACATAACAAAAATCCAATGTATCTAAATTATTGAAGGTATTTTGTGAATTATTACTAATAATATCTATTTCATAAAGGAATGATGTTTTGTGAAAGTGTATGTTTATCAAATAGTTGGGAGTATTTTGAAATATTAGAAAGGATCACAAAAGGTTTTGAGTTTCTTGAAAGGAAATTTTTTGATAAGGTTTGAAAAGATTCATGAATAATTTTTTATTTTTGAAAATGGTGAGAAAGGGTTTTCATGAAGGTGAATAAAATGAAAATCAGAAGGGATTGGCTAGTAATTCAATGGTTAAGAGGTATTCATCACATGTATAAATGTATACCTTCAGGATGCACCCAATTAGGTGCAAAAAATATTTAGTCAATTGATTGGAATAAGAATCATATAAAGGAGAAGTGATCACACTTTAGTTGAGAGAGCAGTGAGCTTTCAAATTTTGAATGGTAATAAAGCAGGAGGGACAGTGAGTTCGCTCTAAAATTTTTAATAGTAGTGTGCTTTATTGGATTTGCTACAATATAACATTTCAATTTTATGATCCCTGGACATATCCTAGTATAATATAACCAAGTATAATAGTTACGTCTTCCACATGTTTTCATTTCATATTAGACATTTCTATAAGAAAGGGGGGTAGTTTATTTTTTTTATAATAAAACAAGATCCGATGTGATAGCTATTTTATTATATCATACCCTAATTCACCACTCATATCTGGGTATTTAACATAGTTGTGATAACAATATATATATATATATATATATATATATATATATTTAAATCCATATTTAAATTTATATGTTTATACAATTATTATATAATTTATTATTAATATAAATATACTTATATAAAAATATTTATGTGTGTGTTTATATATATATTCACTCACTATACAAACATATATTTATATTTATGTTGGAGTTTTTATGCTTTCAAGTCTATTTATATTTTTTCACATGGTTAAATAATGAGGGGTTATTACATTTGTGTGTCTGTGAGTGAGTGATTGTGTGTGTCACTATGCATATATTATATATATGTGTGTGTATTTATATGAATGTGTGTGAATGTGTGTATGTGCATGTATATGTATGTGTATATTTACATGTGTATGTGTGTAGTAATTTGATACAAATATGTGAGTGTTGGTTCACCAATATATCACACACAAACACATAATAAATAAATATATATATATTAAAAATAATTAATTTTTTAAAATATCGTTTATAATTAATTATATTATATATATATATAATTACTATAATCTATATATCTATATAATAAATATAATAATAATATATAATAACATATTATAAATAAAAATCTCTATAAACATAAATATTAAAATTATTACTTTTAATTTTAATGTTTTATAATCAATTATATATTGTGGAAACCATTTAAACTTGATATTACTATTTATATATTTATTAAAAATATATTTTGAAAAATATTTATTCATTTATAAATTTAATAATATTCTTATTGATAATTCATAATTGTAAATATATTTAACAATTAATTACAATGATTCATTTCTAATATTTATAAATTCTTATTACAAATAAATTTCATAACATTAAATTTATTATAATATTAACACTTTTATTCATTATAATTATTAAATTCTAACCTTATCTACATCCACTTTCTACTTATATTTTTCTTATCTTCAATATAGGGGCTTGACTTTAGATTTTCAATACATAATATTTTTTAAAATATTAATATATTTAGTAATAAAACATTTATTGTAATATTAATAAATTTATTATAGTATTAATAAAATTATCATGATATTAATAAATTTATTATAATATAATACAATTATTATAGTAATGTACATTTATCATACTACCGTCACATTAATTAATACATTTAATATAAATAATAATTTATATTTATTTTAAATATATTAGTAAATTATTAATATTTAATGTAGATTATTTTTTATTATAATGTAATATAGTAATTTTTACTATTTATTTCTATATAATCAATGATTTATTATATTTTTATTTTTATTTTTTTAACATTTCACAAGTATTTATCTTCACTAGATTATGTGGTGATGAAATTCTCTTTATTGGGGCCAATCATTTAGCACTGATAAATTCAAGTATATATTAGTGCTGAAAAATATTAGTGAATCTTATCTTTATCAAAACTTTTCTCTATAGCGCTAATAATGATATCTCCTTACAGTTATTTTAATAATTAATGGGAAAAATCCTTCCCCTATTTTTAAAGAAGAAAAATAGAGATCACCCCTCACTCGCACTATTCATGTTCTCACAAAAGCCAATGTCTATATCCCCCCCTAATGTTTTGGATGAATCGACCCTAATAAATTAATTATTTATATTCATTACTCATTTTTTATTGATCCTTCATTTTTTAATAATTTTTAATTGTTCTACTTATCTGATAGATTTTTTGGCACTTATTTTCATAATTTATTATTATTCTTCTCCTCATTTTTTGACATTTGGCCCCTCGCTTGGATGATTTTTGGCAGTTCGTCTTCTACTTATGGAATGATATCTCCATTTATTCATAAAAAAATATTTTTTATTAAATATTTATTATCATTAACTCATAAAAAATACTCTCTCTAATAAATTACATCTTCATCTACTACTGTTCCTATTTATATTTCTTCATCATCGTTAATTATTTAAATTATAAATTATTATCACAATGTACATTTATTTGATGAAAAATATTCCATGTATGATTATGGAATCACATTATTCTTAATAAATAATTTTATAGAATAATTATTATATTATGTTTCTATAATTTTTACTTTTTAATGTGATAAGAATCATCATTAATTTTTTATAAACATTTAAAACATGTTGTGATTTCTTATTACCTTGACATAATTTGATTGTTTAACTATTTAATTAAAATCCCAGGGATATAATCTTGTGATTTCCTAAAATATATCTTTTTAACATATCATAGAATTATATATCTCATCTCCACCACTATGTGGTTTTTCACTATCACATATAATATAGTTTAACAATAGGTTAGTAAATTCAATTCCCTTATGAAAATAATTTTCTAATTGTTTCTTACATGTATATTATAAAATGCCCACCTCTAAAATGTATTAAGACTTTCTATATTGATTTTTTATTTTCATTATAAAAAAGGACTCTACTAATATCCTTCATATAGAACACCAAAATCCAAGGTGTGTTTTTTTTAAAATTCTAATTTTTAAATTTATTTTTAAAAAACTAAATTTTGGAATTAAATTTAAAATGTAGTTATGTATTTGATGTTTCAGATTTCTTATTCACCAAAATTTAATTATTGAATATTTTTAGGACCAAATCATTTTCCCAAATCACATCAGTATACACCTCAACATACTATGATCCAATACAATGCGATTTCTTGTCTCATCGTCATAGATCCTAATAATGTACATTTTTTGTAGAAAAATTATTTAGATAAAGACATATATTTTTGTGAAAATATTTCTGAACAAGAAGAAGTTTAATTGTTTCATCTAAAATATGTATTTTAAATTAGTAATATTGTATGTAATTTATCTATATATAAACATATAATGACTAAATAATTAGAAAATCCTTATCACATTAGATGAAATAAAGTTTAATACATCTCTAGGATGAGTTAAAAAGATTATTTTATGAAATTCCTCTTTGGGGATGCTAGTTTTTGGGTGCAGTATGTTATATTCCATAAATTTATGAAGATAATATCAATAAAAATGTGATTAATTTATTTTTAAGAATGTAGAAATATTTAAAAAATAACAATTTACTATTGACCTATGTTTTTATAGTGAAATATTATAATATATACCCTAATACTTGTCCCTTTTTACTAAATGATAGGTTTTATGTGTGCATTGATTATGATGTGGAGTGAATTATCTCCCTCAGTGGATCCATTCAAAAAAATGAGTAAATTATGATATGTGTCTCCTTGTAATAAAAATTATGCTTTATTATAATTTTTCTTTATATAATTATCCATCATTAAATGTTTTGAACAGTTTTTGATACAATAATAATTTATATCAAATATGATGAATCTATCAGTGTTCTTGGTTGTGTGCATTTGTGCGGATAAAGTGTATCCTTTGAGGAATATTATCTCATATGTTATATATATATTTTATTAAAATATAAATATTATTCAATAAAATTGGATGAGTGCGAATAGAAAATGGTTGGATGTCAATAGTATGAAAAAGGAGTATCACAACGGGGTTAAAGAGTTCATTAAGATTGAAATGGTGAATTCATATGAAACAAGTTATTTTGTCATTTATCTATGTGTATGTTGTTTCTATTCAATATGATTTTTTTTGTGGAGTTAGAAGAAAACATGTTATATCATAGAATAGATCAAAATTTTAAATGTTGGACTAATCATGGGGAATAAAAAATGTAGCCTTTTGATGGGATAACACTATTTTTTTTAAACATAAAATATGATTTAAAGTGTAAACGGTGATGAATATCCTATCAATGACATGATTATAAGTGTAAATAATGTTTTATTTTGTTCATGAAATTGTAGTGGTAGTTTTTAATGAAAACCATTGTATTCTAATGTAGATTGAGATACTGAAGTATTGTACATAGATGAAATTCAATGCTAGTTGTACTAAATATAAAATATTTTTAGCCAATGTAGTTCTATAAAATTTGAATGATGGAAATGGATGGAGGGAAATTAGGTTTACCGAGCTAATTCATCTCTTGGATGATTTAATAATATATTATAACATGTTTCCTTTTCATTCACATGATACTGAATTAATGTTATTCTCAATAGTTATGTTCTTCGAAAGAATATATATCAGTCTAAATGAATTTATATTATTTCTCAAGGTATGTGAATCAATAAATAAATTCCCTAATTTTCATGTGACTTCATAAAAGAATGATGAATATTTACCATCAAATTTTTATTGTATTTTCTAATCATCCTATTTTTTAGGTGCCCATATATTTATTAGGAGAATATAATTAAATTAATATTGCCTAAAAATTCAATAAATCAATATGTGACTCTTCATAATTGAGCGTACACTCCTCAATAATCTAAAATTGGTCACGAGAATCCTATATTTAGAAATGAGTTGAAAAATCTCCACATTCTATTGTGTATAGATAGAATGAATAATTTTTTTCAACAAAGTAGAACTCATAGTACATAACCTATTATATTGGGGAATTATACCGTTCCATTGTGGTTATTCATGGATAAAAAATAGATTATTTTCTCTTTTTATTTTAGGACAAAAAAACCAGGTAATGATGTTCATATTTTTTTAACATTATTGATCAAATATATGAAAATAATGTGGTGTTTAAGTATTATGTTGTCGAAATTTTATAGAAATTAATATTTCACATTTAGAACCCTATTTTTTGAGATGAAAAATTTCATTCCAAAATATTGAAATTTGTAAAGAGAAAGAATTAACGAAATTATAGGGTGTTTAATTTGTGAAGAAGGTATAAAATTTGTTGGGTTTAAACATTAATTAAAGGATTTTTGATAGGACGTATCAAAGTTTTTCATAAATGAAATAAATAATGACTTGGAAAAAACTATTAATTATGAATTCAAAAGCAGGTAAAACACTCTATCCACAAGAAGGTGATTAGTATTTCCATAACATAAAGATATGGTCGTCAGTTTTTATAATACATTTTCTAAAAACATTTTTAAAATTATTTAGAGAAAGTGATCTATTTTTTGAATTATTATACTATATTTTTTTTATTAGAATGTTTTATGATTCCGTGTATGTATAAAATAAATATGTGATATTTTCATTGGATTTGTTTGGAATGAATGAGAAAAAAAGAATATAATTATGTTTGTTAGAATTGACTGACCTAGGGATATATAAATGTATGAATATAGTGAAAGGTGATAGAAGAAATTTTCATCCATTGAATGCATACACTTTATAGGAATGTTATATATCTACTTTTTAATCTTCTAGAATTATTTAAAGGTAATAAAGTGGGATTAATCAAATATCAGACATATCATGTCAACGTTGAATTTGATGTTAAAAGGTAAAAAATACCACGAATTCTATGTTTTAAGTCAAGAATTAATGCTTGTATATTTACACAAAAAATATTCCTAAAAATATACAACATGCATTTCAAAATCATTTTTTACTTTTCAAAGCTATATAAATCAATGATATAGTCCTAAAATGTTTTATAACCAAGGAATGGATTTTATTCATATTAAGTGAATTGGAGTGTTATTACTTCTGTTATTGTTTGATATAATGATTTAATTGATGGTTCATGTTGTTAGAGAGATTTGATAATATAGTCCTATACATTATATAATGAAATTCCCCATTTAATGGAATACGATGATTTTGAAAGGGTGCATCAAAAGTCAAAGGCCTTCATAAGGTTGTATTATAAATATATTTATTATTGAGGAAGAAATTGGTTCCTATACTAACTACATATCCAATGTGGGAACCATTGGTCTCCAAATATTACATCAAAATAGGTTCCTTATGGGTAGAAAAATTTCTAGAAGTGATTTTTTCATAGTTACTATTATAGAGTGAGATTAGGAACACATTTATGTTTTATGTAACAATTTCGAGGTTATACCAAATACTGATACCCAGAATATAATTCATAGGAATTTTAATCCATCAAGGGTTAAAATACAGATATCAAATACATATAATATATTATTTATAGGATGGTTTGAAGATATTATATTTATATAGTTATCTTCAAATTCATATTCATTTCTTAAAAAATATCAATGGATTTCTAGGGGACTGAGGGTTCAAGTATTATATTAAAATGGTTAAATATTTAATGGATATATGTTTTATGTAAAGAAATAGAATAAAAAAAGTTTGATAGAAAATATTTTATTTACTATTATTGGGGATGAGATTCAGGTATCTAGTGTCAAGGATAGGAAAAAAATTTACATGAATATGTCATAATTTTGTATCATAAAAAAATAAAATATTTGGATTATAAAACATTACAAGTGTAGATTTTTCTATGAAAATTGGTTAAACATATTAGTGATTTTAAAATAAATTAATTATAATTTTTGACATTGAGTTCCAGAAAGGAAGGGTATAAGGAAGAACAATTTATAATGGAATCATAGAAAATTTATGTATTTTATTTCTCAAATCTTACATATATAAATTGTTCACTTGTTCTATTATCGGTTAAAATTACTCCAGGGGATCATTAAAAATCAATTAAAGATAAAAAATCATTACGAAGTTGAATTCAATGTAGTCAAAAAATAAACAACATCTTGTATTTTAGAGTGGACAATAATGATAGAATCTAGATAATATATTATTCGCCAAATCCTTCAAACCATTAATGAAAAATATAAGGTTCAATAATCAGTTTTTTAAAAATATACAGTTTTTTACCACAATATATTGAATGTTAACTGTTTCTTATAAGTAATCAAAATTAAATGGTTTTTTACTTTTGTATAAAATGAATTCTCTAAATTTTGATTCTCCCAATCCAAAGGAAATATATGTTTCACAATCTACTGATGCATCGAATTTTGGGGAACATCATATTGATAATGTTGAAACTAATGAAATGGTAGAAGATGAAAACCATATATTTTAGAAATTATAAGAGCATCATATCCTGAAATTCATAACAAAATTTATTATTTAAAGAATAAAATACAAAAAATATGTGGTTTAATAGACTACGCGTTCCAATTATGTTTACCCCAAGAAGTCAATTTCCTTTGTTACATTTGGGCCACTACTCAAATTCATGTTCCAATTAATATAGATTCATGGTATGATTTAGATATTTTTTCAAAATATACATTTTGGAATAGATTAGGGTAACATTATCATATAATTTTTCTAGTTTAATAAAAAATAAAATAATCAAACATTGATTTCCCTTCATCACCCCTTATCGAGTGAATTTATGTTAAATGAACATCGAATGATTTTTTTATTATTGGTTATTGGAAAGGATCATATATCCTTTTAGAAAATTATAATGAAGCATCATCTTAGGAATTATTGATAGAAAATAAATCCCAACCAACCATATATATATACACACATGTTAAAAAAAATAACTATTGAAGGCATTTATCTGCAATCTTAAGGATTCATCATTTTAGGTACATTTTAACTGGTAATATTTTACTAGACAATATGTGTGTTAATATTTTTGATTAAAAAAATATTAATTTATGAAAAAACAAATGAATGTTGAAAATATGTAGTAGGAATCAAAACCAACATAACCCTTACATAAATCAAGGATGCGGTACACTTCACTTGAAAAATGGTATGTATTTTAAATATATAATAATAAAATTTTGTGATGTTAAAAAATAACATAATTACATTCAATTTTTATAGATATTAATGAATCAAAATAAAAACCATCTTTCATCACATGACTTTTTCTATGGAAGGAGGCTAATTAAAATTGTGGAAAAAATAGTAGAAAAAAACAAACAAATAGTATATGAATCATGTGTAAGTATGAAATAATAAAAATTTGTTTTAATTTAAATGTGTTTATCATAAAAATTACTACTTATTTCCATATATTTTTATCTGGTTAATAAATAAGAGATAAAATAAACGATCCCTAAGGAATGACTACTTTTAGTGTTATTGAAGAGGCAAAAAAATATATATGGGTCATAGTTTCTAGTTTTATAGTGTCACATAAACTATATTTTGATAAATCAAATACATATGGTGTAGATATAAGAAAATAGATGACATATAGGCATATATTGATTCAATAAATGAAAAAAATCATTACAAAGCTATGTTGTTAGATAAATTTATGTTAAGGTATTATTGAGGAAAAAAATAATAAAAACTCCTACATGTGAGAACCCCTTACACTTTTAGGATAAACATTTCACTAATATTCCTTCCTTAAAAAAGGTTATCAATTATTAATAACTATATCTATAAAATTAGAATTATAAGGATACTGATACCATTCCTATAATAAAATTATATAGGTTGTAGTTGATTTTTATTAATATCTATCAGCACTGAATCATTTCATCGTATCATGGGGTATAATATACAATATACAAGGATATATTATATATAATAAACAACTTTTATATGGTTATGTGAGTAAACAAATTCATATATATCATGAACCAACTTCCATGTTACCTATTCACATTGATGATTTGTATTTTCGCATGATCAAACCTACGATTGGAACATTCGTAGAATGGGATTTTAATTATGTAAAAATTAAATATTAGAATAAGGTATGTCATTTAATGTTTATTTTTTTAATAAAACCATTATTAAGTGAGGAAAAAAATTTCTTAACCATGGAATGTTAATATAGATAGAGAAGAAGAAGGGGGAATAGAAGGTCAAAAAAAATATAATGTATTATCAAATAAATTTAAATTGACTTATAAGGGTACCTTTATCCCAATAATTAAACTACTATATTTACTAACAATTCATGTTCATGTAGATAAAAATTTAATTGATAATAATATGATATACATTGAATTATATGAAAAAATATGAAATGACTCTAATATTGATATGATTGGTCCCATGTGTGTAAATTAAATTCTTAGGCATGAATGGTTGGGTTTCTTAGATGTGAATTAATTTGTGAGGTAAATTTTAAAATTATAATATTCCAATATTTTATTTAATATTTAATTTAATGTTAAATAATATTCTTTTTTAATAGGAATATATATATTTTAATTATGTTAAGGGAAAACCTAAAAATAAAAAATTTGAAATCATTATTTCTCATATCACTTTTATAGAAAATATATCATTAGATTTATATAAAAATATCAATAACGGTTAGGTCGTTGGGCACATAATATAAATAGAAACCAACAAATGATATTATATTAATACTTCTCCCAGTTAAGAGATAAAACTCTATAATCTAATAACATAAAATATATATTCATTTATTTTATTACTTATTCCATTTTTTAAGAATAATTGGATTCACATTGGAATAAATTTTGATACTCCAAATATTTTTTTCATTCAATTAATAAATATCCAACAAATCAAGAACACATGATGTCCTTTATAATTTATTAATACACTACATTCAATATTTTTTAAATAAAGGTCATACTATATATTTTTTATTATGTTTCAATGAAAAAATACTTATGATTGGGTGAAATTTAAATATTTTTAAAATCATATTTTGACACTGGACATCGAGCACAAGAGCCTATGTATTTCTATTAATATATTACTTTTAAGGTATATATAATTATATTTCACTATCAAGACAAATATAAAAATAAATTACCTATTTTTATCAATGATTTCATAATTTATTAAACAATGTAATGTTGGTTATTATGGATATTATGTTTTCAAATTTATAAAAGATATCATATTCCAACAAAAAACAAGAATCCCTAAATATGTATTTCCAATGATAATTAAAATTTAATTTAAATTTTTTATTTTCCAGAAGATTATTTTCTATTTTTTTAATACTTCCATAAATATAATCACTCAACATAGATAAAATTGTAGTTATATTTATTTGGAAATTTTTGGGAAGAATTCATTGTGTTAAAATTTATTTATACATTTTGAAGATGTGAGTTCCTATGATGTTTATAATATTTTTTGCTTTTGAATGATAATAAATGGAGGGTTTTTCTAAAATTAATTTAGGATTACAACCTTTGAATGACTTGGGAAATATAGTAATATATTATTGACATAATTCAAGGTCATTATCCCCCCATATTTTACGTTCAAGGAGAACAAAAGTAATCTATACAGAGTTTGGGGTCCTTCTTTGAAGAAAACGTCATCTCCTCATCAAAATACGTTTTCATTTCATCTTCATTAGAGTTGAATTATAAAGGGGGAAACACAAAATTTATGAATTCCATATTAATGGAGTTGATATGATGTGAGATTCTGAAGAGCATATGATTTTATTCTACAAGAAGGGTCATGTAATCTCTATAGATGTATTTTATACTCTTCATATATACAAAATGCTCAGTGAAAAATAAAATTTCAATGTAGAATTTAACAAGGATGACACAGTAGTGTATAATTATATCTCCTTATATATTTTTAAATATTTATTTGATTTATTAATGTTCAAATGTGGTTTTATGCATTCTATTTTATGTAAAACATCTTTTAATAACATACTGGTGCGATAACATTTTGATTTATTATGGAAAGATATCTAGATTGTCTGTGTAGATGGTATGCTAGAATTCGTGGTGTTTTATTAAAAATATACATTTTAAATCAAAAAACATTTCACATATTCAAAACCTATAAAATATAATCATATTTTCTAGAAATTTTAGGAAAATAATCTCTAATACATTTTTGATTTCCAAAAATTTTCTACAAATGAATCTGAAACTCAGTTTTCATTGTATGACACCAAGTCTAAGTTTTATTTTTCAAAGTCTAATTTTAGATTTAAGCCTGAATCACTCACTAAAAAAATGAATTTGTATTCTCTTCTAACTTCATGATAAAAATCCATAAGTCATTTTATTTATTTATAGGAATTAGCTCCACATCAATTGTAAAAATGGTGTGGCCACTATGACTATTTTTTTCATTATAATTGGAATTTTAGTTCTAAACAAGTTTCAGACACTCAATAATAATTTTTTTAGTTTTTGTTGATAATTTAGTGAACCAATTGAAAAATAATTTTTGTTGTTTATATATCTATGTCACGACAATATAGCATATGTTATGCCTGATATGGATCAAAGTAAATGTTTTTAGTTTAAAAGTGACATTTTTGTTTAAAACATACACCACTCACTAAAAATAAGTAAAAAACATTAATTACTTTGATACATTAGAAAAAATATATATAAGTAATTTTTCAAATTTATGAATTAATTACACATCAATACAACATATGGTTTTCCTGATATGTCTAAAAGTGTGTTATTTTATTTTTAATTAACATTTTATTTCAAAACATGAATCACATACTCAAAACCATGGATAAATTCTCAAAATGTCTTGATAATTTTGTAAAAAAATCTGAATTTCATTTTGATGTGTCGGAATGAACAAAAAATAAATATAACACACAATGTTCAACATATAACTGAAAGTAAAAGTTTTTTGTTTAGAGGTGACATTTTAGTTCAAAACATGTGTCACTCACTAAAAACAAATCAATCACACTAAGAGTGAAATGATATAATATGATAATGATCCATATGTCATTTGTGATGTTAATTAATAAAATGAAATTCAATATGGTATACGATGTGGATGAAATGATTAAATGTAAATATTTTTACTTAAAAATGATATTTTAGTAAAAAATTAAAACTATATACTCAAAACAGATAAAAATGCTCATATTTTCTATATAATTTATGAAAATGATCCATAAATCTTGTTTTACATATAAAAATACACTATGTAATGTTTGGTTTTCTTCTTCTATCAATGGACTAGTATATGGTGTCATTTTTAGGTGGAGTGATTGGTTAAAATAAGACATAATGTTTTTACGTAGATGTAGACAGAACATTTATCTTTTCATGTTTCATTAGGTCAACCAACTAGCTGATAAGGGACACCATCCAATCATATGATGACCTGATGCTTTTGAATAAAGTCTATGATTTAAAATTGATGATGTTTAATGTCTCTGTTGGAAAATTTTCATTATAATATCTTGTGATAATCTCTTGGTGTTTCTTATTTAAATATTATTGTTCACATCATTGGGTGTGGAAAAGTGATCATTGATATTAAGGGAGTAGGGGTTGGAATGAGTTGAGATATGAGAATGTTATGAAATGGTAAGGGCATGGGACCATTATGATACAAATTAGGATCCATTATATAATCCATGTGTGTTTATTTTTCTCACCCACCTCCTTCTAATAGTCATGGGAAATAGGTATTTGGATGAGCTAACCAGGATTTATACTTTTCTAGTGGACTCAGACACTGACTAGGGGATCACTATAGAATACGAATGGTTTAGCTACAAATATGCATCTAGGAATGTGGTATCATTTCGAATTGGTTTGATTGATACCCATTTATACATTATTTATTCCCTATGACCAATCATTATTTGATAATTATCTTGACTATGGTGGAATAAATATCATATATTTGTCATACACATGACATAATCATAATTATTACCCATTATATGAGAATGTTTATTATCACTTCTTCAAATTGGATTTTCCTTCCTTGATTGATAAACTTTCTTGATTGATCTACATACTGATAAAATGAACCTTGATTCTATTATATTTAATCTTGTATATCTCATTAAAATCATGTGCATTCCCATATCACTTGATTAATCTAACTTATCTTGTAAAGTGGTATTCTTGTTTTTCATGAAGTGTTTTTGTTTTTATGTGAAATAATGGATTGCTTTTTTTCCTTTGGTTTGAGAAATTATTTTTAAGTGGATAATTTTTTTTAAAAATATACTTGTTATAATATTTTTTGGATAGCTTTAATTTCTTGTTATGAAATGTAATTAGTTGTAATATTTGTATTGTACAACCTTTTAGCATATCTGTATTAAGTTATGATGTAACTATATAGACTCTTTTATGGAATCATATTATGATTTATTATGCCACATAATGTTTTTACCAATTGGTATTTGTAGTGTTATTTTTTTCTATACCCAGTCCTCATGTTATCTCTATATTATAATTTTAGGTTCATTCTTCGTTGGCTAGCGGAAGGTGACCTTGGACATGTTGGGTGGTCAGGGAAAACTATGGGACTAGTTATAGTCATTTTTTTCATTATTTTATTCGATATTGATTTATATTCTCTTTATATATTGATGTGGTTTCTTTTTATTAAGTATCTGATAACATTAAGACAGTATACAATTAATTATTATTATATTTTTTTGGGTGAAATTTTTCCCAGTGGTTTTTTCTTGATAACCATTTCCTTTTTGATATCCCATGGGGATTGGGGATGCCCTTCAGGTTAGTGAAGAAATTATACGGATGCTCGTTTTGATTGTATTCATGGTTGTTTAATATAATTGTTATCAAAGGAATTATGTTCCTAAAATTTTCATTCCATTAAATACATTGTATTATATATTTGTGGTGATTCATGGTAGAGTAGAGATTGGGGAAATTTTGGGGCTCAACAAATATTTCTTGAACCTGTACTTATTTTCCATCCACTATAATGATACTTTATTTACCAAGGTATTTAGGGATGTGAGTATTTTTTGGGTTATTAATTTATAAATATTGATGATATTTGGATTCCTGATGAGGAAAAATTTTATTTTGAGAGTCTATTATGAGTTCATGTAAGAATGGATGAGGGGGCAAAGTTGTATGGTTACTTCACAATATGGTAAACCATAGGGGATCAGTGTAGTTGATCTAGAAGTCTATCTAGGAAGTGTTGTGAGGTTAGTGCATTGTTTAACTTAACATGAAACTATTCCATGCATAGTTCTACATTAACCCTAAAAATGAAACCTTTTCTATTTGAATCTTAAAGGACCTCAATTATGATATGGTGTTTTGGTGGAACTTTTTTAATAAAAAATATTGGTGTGGGTTTTTAATAGTTTTTGGTTTCATTGGATTAATCCATTAGATGATGATTTCAAATCCTTCAAAAAAAATTCTAATTTAAAATGGATCTCATTTGAGTCCATTAAAAAATTTTCTTTTACAAAACAATTTATTTTATGAGATGTTTGGTTTGGGAAATTAATTTTAAAATACTCTTATGTGATGTTATAAAAAAATTATTTTAGATGAAATATTTTCTTTTAATTGAAATTAAAATGGTAATGGTTTTGAAAATGAAATTTGGAATTATTGTTTGAAACCATAGTGGATGTTCCATGATCATATAAATGAATTTTGTAACTATGATGGATTTATATCCAGATTTTATGATTTTAGTGGAATGTTTAATGTTCTATATGTGGGGAAATATGTGTATTTTTTAAACAATTATGTTTTGATAAGTGGGTTAGATCTTCTTGTGAATTATTTTGGTATGTGTTTATTTTACATTGGGATTTTTCATTTTTATTGAGTTGATGTGATTTTTTTGTGATGACTATAAATTTCTCCCAAAAGGTTTTTCAAGAATAGTAGAAAGTCATTTTTCTTGTTTACTCTCAAAGGTGTCTCTTTCTATTTTCCAGAAGTGGCCTCTCATGTTTATGACTCTACCCTCACTTAACATCGAGTGGTGGATCCAAAACCTCTCTAACCTTTGGACTTGTCGATATTTTCTTGGATCATCATCCACCTTCTTATAGAGGTGTGTGAGGTTATCATGAGGCAATGAAGTAACAAGAAGAAGTTGAATGAATCATCAATTCTCTCAAGAATCATTCTACACTAATTGTAAATTTTTTCTCTCCATGGTTTGAAGGACCTATCAAAGAGTAGTGGAAAGTTAGGGTTCTTCCAGTTTTGTATGAAAAATGTTTTCGGAATTTTTAATGTTATTCTTTTTTAGTATAAATGTAACAAATATTTGAAGGAGGAAAAATATTCTGAGCTCACAGTTCTTAATCAAGATGAGTGATTATTTTAATAGTATGTTAATAAATTTTCAAGGTTGGTATGTTTATCACCTAGTATTTTATGTGAATACTCCCTTTAAAACTTCATTTTAATAGAGTTTTTTCATTGGAACATAGAGTAATAGTGTAGTGTACCATTTTAACACATATCTGATTGTGCTTAAAAGGGAATTTTCAATTGATATAGAGCTAGAAAAATTACAAGAAATGGAGAATGCCTCATTCATGATTGGATTAAGTGAAGATAATCCTTCTAGTTGTCCAAAGATACTATCTAAGAATAGATTTTTTCCTCTAATAATGAAGTGGAATCTAATGTGCTTCTAGTATTGATCTCATGGTCATTCTAAGAGGTCATGTTTGAAGGAATCAAGGGATTGTGATCATTTTGGTCGCATGGGTCACCATAAGAGGTTTTGTAAGTTAATATACCAAAATTATATGTTTCTATATTGGGTTATCATCTCTTAACTGTAGTTCTATAAAGGATTCAAGACAACTGTGCTCTATCCATTTTCCTCTAAGTGAACCCTTTTCACTTAGTGGAGGAGTTGGCAGTTGAAGTTGATGTTAAATTATCTTGTGCTTCCTGATATCTTAACTGAGATATTTTGAGTTTTCCATGTTATTTCTCATTGGATATTGGTGGGATTGTTTTTCTATGGATCTCTTATGAATTACTTTGGAACCATTTTGTATGTTCTATTGAGGACCATGGTTTCATATTTTTTGAAATATACATGGTTATCATTGTGGATATTCTATACTTAATGGTTACCTTTCGATTTAAAAGGTTTCCATTCCTTAAGGTTTCTTTCATTCTTGAAGGGGGATACAAGCACATGCTAGAAACCATTTTTGTTTGGATTCTAATATTTCCAAATATTTTTTTCTTCCATGGGTGCCTTAATATGGGGGTTGTTGAATACCTTTTATATTGGTTATTATTCCTTGGGGTCACTCCATTCATACCTTTTTTCTTATATACCAGTGTTGATGTGTAGTATGATCTCCCCTTTTGTGAGATTAAAGCGCCCTATTTTTGCGCAGGCCTGATTTTTTTGATATCTTTCTAATTAGATAAAAAATAAACATTGGGGATGTACTTGGGTACCTAGGAATACATTGACTTTTAATGGACTAGGAACATAGAGGTTAAGGTGTATGTTTTTATGATCTCATCAAGGGGAGAGTCACTATGTTGGGAATCATAGATTACAATCAAAAACATTCCTAAGGTATAAATCCTTGTCAACTATGCACCTTTCATGTTGATAGTTATGGAATTTTTGGATCATGAAAATGCTATTATATTTGGAATTATAGGGATGTTTTAGGTGTTTCATTCCTTCGAGGATAAAGTTTACAGCCTTGGTTTTTTTCCAATAAAGTGAATGAGGTGTCTTTTATGGATGAAGGGACATGTTCTCAGTAGATCTCCTTATGTTCCTCCATCTTTGTTAGTCATTAAATTATAGGGATACCTATTCTAAGTAATTAGTTTTTATCCATCTAAGTGTAGTCAAATTTTTTTTAGACATTTATATGATCTTCAAAGATCTAAAAAATGGTTTATAGGGAAGTTTTTCCTTTATTATTTTGTACTTCATGTGAAAATTATTTTTTTAAAATGATTTTTTATGGTCGATCCACCTGATACATTGGATATTAGTGAACCTATTTGTCTCATTGTTTTTATATATTCTAGATTCAATGGTTTCTAGTGACAGAAAACACTATTTTGGGGAGAATTATAACATCAATATTTTTTCTTTCTTCGATGGACCGTTCCTTGGAGTTGTTTTTGGTGTCTTGTGGGGTCATAAGATGACCTTAGGATTTGAGATAGGTTTGGAGCTGAACCAAAATCTTGAAAAGTTTTAGGTGGTCCATCATCTTTCAAATAAGGGGTAATTTCTAGCTAGTTGGTTGTTTAGGGTGAGAGGACTAGTTTGTGATATACCTAACACTGAGATGGGGGGGGAATCAATGTTGAGGTATTTTTAAACCAATTCCAACTTTTTATCCCAATGCCTATTTACCTGTTAGGTTCTTGATTCTCATATTCTCTTTTCCATGTCGCATGCAATAATAGAAAGTAATAAAAATATGCACCAGATATTTTTACATGGTTCACCACTTAATAAGAGCAGCTATGTCCGTTCCATTCATGGGAATGACTACTGCATGGATTCTCTACTATAATGTGATAAGTTGTTATAGTGGATTGACTAGGAAAACAATCTTCTAGTATATGTGGCTCCCTACACTTGGAGGGGGGAAGGGAAAAAATAATCTTCCAACTTGAAACGAGTGGGATATACCCTTACACTCGTTTGTTCTTTATATTTCCAGTGTTGACAGTTTCTTGCATCCTCTATCTGGTTCTTTATACTGCCTCTAGAGACATTCTTCTCTCTATTAAAAGTGTTTGCAAAACCAAATGAATATTACACCTATTGAGACCTGTTGGATGTCAAATTGCTACTTTTTTCTTACTGTCTTCAATTATTACCTGCCTAGTAGCATGTACGTAAAAAACCACTTATTTCTCTACAGCTAACCTAAAAGCATCACAACATTTACCCCTTATTCTTTAGTGAAAAACCAGCTGCACTGAGATCACTTTTACTTCAATCTATTAGAATCACAAAATCACTTTTTGATTATCATAATAAAGAAGACCAGTTCATATTTTCATCATAATAGTTGATGTGGCCTGAATAAATGAATATATATTGTCCACTCTCTTATTCTTTTTCTCTTCCTTTTGATTGACACAATATAATATAGAGTAGTGAAATAGTGTCTTATACTCTTTCATCAATTCTCAAAACCAACACTTGTGTGTATCGGTATACTAACTTCTTCCTTTGTGCATATATAAGTTCAATTTCACTTCTTGTTCTTATTTACTTCACAGTGAACGAGGATGGAAAATACCAGTTGTGTGAGTGCGGTTCAGCTTCTCTTTGTGAAACTGAATGGTTCATAGTTATTTCTTCTTCCCCAAGCTACTTTGAGAGTTATATGCACCTATCAATGGCCCGCGAGACTCCAATATTTCACCCACTCCTTTTGGGCTTCTTGTGCGCAACATTAACGAATTTCATGCAAAATTCAACTTTTGTCATAGAAGACCTATTGCGCATAATTTCAAACTTGCGCACAACTCTTTTCTTGTGCGCAACTATCCTTTCCTGCAGGCAAATATTAATTATTTCACAAAACATCCTTTTGCATATATTTTTTATGCCCTTAAGAGATCCGATTTATTCTATGTGTTGAGCTTAACAAATGTGATGGGGTCACATCCTATTTATAGACCTCATCGAACCCTATGCGCAAAAACCCCAATGCGTCACGCAAGATCCTAACATGTCGTGAAAAGACCCATTTGACGTCGCATTGGGCACGTAAGTCTCTTTCACACCAACCACATTTTTCATATACTTCTTGGATCTTTCATGTGATTACATCCTTTTTCATTTTCCGATGTTTAGACCTCGAATCATGCCTTGTGTGCAACATTCCAAACATCGTGCAAGATCCTGACACATCGCGCAAACCCCATTTCACGTCGCAGTGTGCACGTAAGTCTCTTTCATGCTAACCTCAACTTTTGCGCACTTTTTGAATCTCTGTTTCACTTCATTACTTTTCTATTTTTTGATGTTCCTCCCTCGAATCATGTATTGTGTTCATGTTCCAAAAACACCTTCAATCTTGTGCGCAAAAACCAATCTTGCGTGCAAAACCAAATCTTTTTCACAAGCCTCTCTTTTTCCAGATTTTGAATTTCAGATCATGGAAATACACTTGCATGAAACATACCAAGCCATATTCAAACTTGTCCATTACTTTTTCATTTCACTATCCACTACATATGATAAAAAATCTTCAGATTTCATTATGAAATCCACTATCGCGATATGTATCCTTTGATCAAACAACTTTAGCATCGTTAGAGTTTCCATGGAATGTATTATAACTTCCCTATCTTACACATGCACCTTTCCTTCCAATCAAAACTGTATACAACTGGATTCACCATGTAATCCACCTTTCCTTTATAAGTCTTGCATCACGTGTTCTCATAAATTATGATATTTGTGAAATACAAATCCGTAAAGCATCATCTGAATCAGGATACCTTGTGAAATTCTTGGACATATTCTTCTCTTTTTTTCACCCATCATTCTCTACTTCATGGAAATCATATGATTCCATTTTTCAAGTAAGATATTTCATGGTTCTCATGAAATCATAAATAATTTCATGGTCTTCTTCAAATCCTCATCCTTCTTCAGTTATCCTTAGATGGATGGTACCTCACCATTCTTCATTTTTGTAAACAATTAGTCACCTTTGACACAAGTTCATTGAATCTAGGATCAGTTCAAAAATCATCTGATTTAAATTCATGGAGAATTTCACAATAGTGACATCCAATTCCATGATTTCATAACAATTATCCATGCATCCTCACATTATCCAATCTCCACAATTCCCCATGAATCCTCACTTCAGCCAGTCTCCCTTAACTTTGGAGTCCTTCTTCATCTCCTTCTTCATTTTGATCATCATTGACAACTGCTGAAAACAAATATAATATTCATACACAAATTGGTCCCAACATAGGGATTACAAGATTTTTTTAACTGTTGGATAACTAGCGGTGTAACTGGTTGTGAGAGAGTTTTGAGGTAGATTTCAAAATTCACTATGAAACCCTTATTGTAACATCCATGTTAATTATAGAATAATAACTTTTCATATTTATTAATATTTATGAATTAGATAGTAATTTTATCTTAATATTATTCTATGTTTGATAGCTTACCCAATTCACAACAATGGCTTTCTCCAAAATCTTACGTTCACACAAGATTGAGTTATACAGAAAAATAATATATTATTACTATTATTATTTTAAATAGAAGTTATAGACTAGTTTTTTTATCAATGGAAATGAATAAATCTAACTATATTATGTTTTTAAATGTTTTTACATTAATCCAACAAAGTTGTATATTCTTAAAATGAGAATAAATCCAATTTTAAGCATATAATATTCTAATATATTTAAAAGGTAGTTTTATTGCTTATTTATGGAGAACCCTTTTTAATTATAATTTTTGTTAGTTTAAAAACTTTTATAGGAAAAATTAAACTTATTATTTGGAATAGAGACCTAAAAATTTACTTTGGTTAAATTTTTAATATTTTTATGATAAAATTAATATTTTAATGAATAGTGAAAAACATTGGGTTTTAATTCAGAACTGCTTTTTTGTGTAACTTATTTTTATTATTATATTATCATTTTAATTAGTTATAAAATATATTTAGATTATGTTTTTATAATGTAATCCATTGTATGTTATTTAAATCAATATCAAATTGAAAATGGGTATAAAACATTGTGAACTTTTGAACATTTTTACTTTAAAACTCTATTTCCATATTCCTTCAACGAGATTAATTTTTAAATTACTTTTGGTCTCTTATGTGAGTTAAATTTTAAAAAATGGACACATATGGTTGTAATAAGTATGAAAATTTTTTTATAATAGGATGAATATATTTTTTGGTGAATAATAACTTCAATATTTTATTTACAATGAATAATGGTAAATCAGATAATGAAAATAAAAAATAATTTAAAAATAATTTAAAAATACCCTAAAAGTTGTCCTAGACTTATTGGATGAGTTATTTTCGACCAAAAAAATACTTGAGCAGAAATGTTGGCCTTTGGAAGCCACTTTGGTGTGATTATTACATTGATAACAATTTTTAATGTAAAAACAATGATGTCAAAAACATGTATCTTATTACTAATTTTCATTATCATGGGGTTATATAAGTGATATATTAGACAATAAATAGTAATTATAAATATAAAAATACTACCTATATTATGATAGTTTATTTTTAATTTTTATACATTAAATATTTAAATTTAATTATGACATAATGATGATGCAATAATAGATTTATTAATGGAAGAATCAAATAAATCATATTAATAATATTAAAAAAAATTGTCATATTTGATGCCATAAATTAAATTCATGGATGAAATATAAATTTTATTGATGATTTAAACTAGATTTTTGAAGGAATAAGGTTGTTTTTATTGTTTAAAAAGTCAAGTATTGAATAGTGTCAAAATTTACATAATTCATATTTTAAAATAGAAAATATAAAATTAAATGAATTAAAATATATAAAATTAAAATATTCATAAAAATATATTTCTAAGTTTCCAAAATTCATTAATGGCTCATTAATTTGTCGTTTGAAATGTTATTGTGATTATATTTTCTATGAATGTATAAATTACATGATAAAACGGTATGTGTTAAAAGGGTTAAAACAAAATGATAAGGATTAAAAAAACATTCCAAACATGTCTAATTTTTATTGTATAAATGGATTTAGACCAATATTTATCATATATCATAAAATTTTTTAATATGACCAATTTGGAATTGAAGAAGAATTTTTATTAATTTTAAACTTTTAATAATTCCATAGGTGTCCTTCCTCTCTCCTATAAAAGGGTACTCATTATTGTCTATTAATCACACTTAAAAAAATTTTGGTTTGGCCAATATCTACTCAAACCTATTCCTATATTCCCAACCCAAATTCTTGGGGCCTTATTTTTAGCATAACAACCTCCTTGGAGGTGTTAAGGTATTAATAAATGTGATCATCTGAAGGAAATATAATGTTTTTATTTAAGTATTTATATTTTATCTATTATTCCACATCCATCACATATTATTCAATCATGATGAAATAATAACTCAAGTATAATAAATATACTAAGATTTTATTATTTTAATATCAACACCAAAATCCATATCTAATTTCATCAAATGAGAAATGAACTTTGCTTTCTTGTGTACGGCGGACTACCACCTCACGAACCGATATAGTTCATTTTTCATTACCATATCTCAAGACTGGTCATAATGATGTAATTAATATTTAAATATGATAATTAATGAAATATTTATCAGTATAGTAAAATAATATATCAATTAAATTCTTACTTTCCATGAACATAAAAATTATAACGTCATTTGTGTGTACATGTAAACTATCACCTCCACAAAGTTATGTGAATTGTTTTTAGTCACCAAATCACATGTATGATATATATATAAGTATATTTAAATTATTATTATTATTTTAATTATATAATGATCAATATAGAATTTTAAAATGAGAATTACATTATTTCCGTAATGACGAATGAAAAATAGAAACCTTAGTCATCTGTGTGTATGGTTTACGGTCTCCATGATTGTAAAATTGATCATTTTTCAAATCCATATTTAACGAATATATTTAGAGATATACTTTATATATACTAGTTTTTATTATTGTATGAATTTTATTCAATAGATTATGTACTTATGACCACATGGAAAAATTTACATCATACCAACTTCATTTCGGAACTCAAGTACCGAATATTGACAAAATGTATAACATGAACTTAAATAATTAAGTAATAGTTATAAAATTATACAAAAGTGATAGAAATGGAATATTTAACTTGAAAATGGATATAAATAAAATATAAATTAACCTAATTTTATTATTCTATAATATAAAAAATATACGAGACAAGTCGAACTCGAGGTAAGGGACTCTATGACTAAAACATCATTTTAAATGTTTAAAAGATCTATTCTTCAAAATCAGTCTCATTATTATACACATTTTCAAAATGTTTTTAATGATTTATTTATAAGAACATGAATATTTTAAAACTCTAATTCCTTTACAAATTTTCAAAGTGCAATGGGTCACTTTGATTCAAAAATATAATTTAAGAATTTTTTAATTATGTTTTAAGAATGGATTGATTATTTCAATAACATGGAATGTTTTTTTAACAAATACACCATGAAAAAGATTTATCTCTTTTATGTCTCTTTAATGTTTTGATATTTACTTACCATGTTTACCATTTTATTTTAAAATAATGTTTTTTAATTTATGAGTATGCGACATTGTAAAAATAAAATGTGATTTTAAAGGGGAAATGTTATTTTCCCTTTTGGATGTTTAATGTGTTATGATTAAGTTATGGTTCATGGTCATTGATTTTGTATATGGGTGGTTCTATGAAAAAGTAAGGGTTGGTGAGCCTATGATTTCTCTCCAAATAATTGGGTAATGAGATAAAGTTAAATGATATGGTTTCTCTGTAGTGATTTAGGGAATATATCATGATGGGTATTCCAAATGCAACCATGGAGGTTAATTCCCATGTTGCTATGAAATATATAGTGTAAGCATGATATAGATGCCACAAGTTAAAATTATGATTTATGATTAATTATAAGTTTTTCAGGAATATTATGATTTTGTGGGGTATGTTAAAGAAATTCTATTTTATGGGTGAAAAGTATGAATTTGTGAAAATGTTTTCATGAGTCTAAAATATCCATGAACTAATGGTTTAATTATTTATTTTATATCCCTTACAATGATTGTTTAGTTCATCCCATGTTTTTGTAAATTTTTCCATAGGATTTAATTATGGGTGAGAGAAAGGAATATTTAAAGAATAATTTTGTGAATATTTATATCAAGAAAAAAAGAAATCATATTTTAAAGAGTTTTATCTTGTAAAAAAATTGATAGTGAGTAGAAGTGTCTACTTTGCAATATTTGAGTTGTTATGTAATAGTTCTTTCCTAATTATCTAAAACTCTAAACATGAAAATATCCTAAATGTGAATTCGTGACATGACTCAAGATTATGTAACATTTATTGTTGGGTCCTTATAGTTGGTATCAAAAGGAGGTATAGATAATAATAGGGGTGAGGGTGTTATCTAGGTGTTGGTTAAGGATCCTATATGACCAAGAGGGTTATTATCATATGGAAAACTTTTGAGGATTATGTTCAATTAATTGGATTGTATAAAAACCTAAAAAATGATATATAAGGAGTTTGATGTATTAAATTATTATAAAAAATATGTTTTTTACCCAATAAAGGATTCATATTTTAATAATTCATTGCATGTCTAAGTGGAGATTATTTTAAAAATATTATGGCTCATTTGTCAAGATGGAAGGAAACATATCTTGAAAAAAATTATTATCTATAAATGATTATTTGATCTTAATTTTTATATCAAAATCTTGTTAGAATTATTTTGATATCTTCTTGAGTATTCAAATCAACTGCACAAAATTGTTTGAGTTATCCAAAACCTAATATTTTCTAAAACAAATTTATGGGTAGTGGTATATTTTTCATATTATTTTAATATCTCACCTCATCCAACTCTTTCAAAAGGTGAAATACTAGATGTGGTGTGAAATTTTACTTTTTAAAAGAATGACAACATATCAAAAGAGAAAAGGAGAATCACGAAGACCCTGAAATTTGGATTCAAGGTATGAATTATCTTCTTATCCATAAATTATGAAACATGATTTGATTGATATTTATGAATCTTGAAGATATAATACATTTTTTGGAAAGTGGTATTAAAATATAATGTGTAAATTTATAGTTAATGGGTTATTAAGAATTTTGAAATTTGAAGATATCTACATAAGAAGGATTTAATAGTTATGGTATACTTAAGGATTTTGAAATGTTTAAAATTATTAATACTCTTATGATTATAGGGTTAAATTTGAAGACTTTTTTTGTTCTGTAATATGTTACCCAGATGTTTTTATGTGAAATTATTCTTTGAGGAATAATTCTCTTTTGTAGAGATAATAATAAAGTAATGATTAATTGTCATATGATCTTTTGTTTTTTGGTAATTAAGGGTTATTATATTTTGGGATTAAAAATGAAAGGTATGAGATAACCTTTGAGGTTATAAAATGTTAAGGTAATTTTTAGGACATTATCATATTTTGGGAATGTTATAATAATAATAGAGTTTTAGAAAAAGGACAACTAATAGGAAGGGTGAACAATCCATCATGTAGAAAAAGGTTACGGGAATCAAACCCAAAACTAATGGGAAACAAGGATTTATCACCTCCCAAGTTAGTAAAAAAAAAATTTTATTTAGTTAAGAGAGTTGATGGAATATTAATAAGTTGATTTTAGGAACTTATGTTTTATCCAACGAATATCCTTGTTATTGGAAAATGATTTAGGGATCATGTGATAAATTTTATTTTGGAAGATGTTCATTATTTTGGGAACATTATATGATTATTGTAAATAGAATACCATGGGATATTAACTGAGGATTAATGGTTGAATTATATTTTTGTAGAATCTATGATTTTATTGTGGACTTATGGTGATTTAAGTTATTTATTTAAATTATTAACCTAACATATAGAATATGTGATTTTGGAAATTACATTTTTGGTATGAGACATTAAGAGTGATCAATGTTATTTGGAGATAAATTTTAAACTTCTTCATGAAATTCTATTTAATCAAATGGATATGTGTTTTGGTTTTCAAAATTGGGTTGGATTATTTTTAGGTATGTTGAGGATAGTTATTTTTTGAATGGTATACATTGATATTTTGGTATTACATTTGAATTTTAGAGATTAAAAGTAGTTTTTCTTAATCAAATGGTTTTTTTGAGAATTGTTTATCTTATCCTAACCATATTGGTATTTGTTAATATTTTAAGACAGGATAAATAGATAGTTAATCGTTTTGGATTATGTGATCCTATAGAAGTTGATTCTGGTGCATCAGGCATAAAAAGTCATCTTGAATACTCTTCATTGTAGAAAAAGATAACATTGTGGTGGAATTTTTTTGAAGGATGATTCACTACTTTTTTAGTATGTATATTTCATAATATTATTATTTTATGCAGTAAAATATTTCCTCAACTCTATGAAAATTATTTTAAAACAAAAATGTTTTCCGTGTACTTTTATATCTTTTAAATAAAATACTATTTAACCCATCACAATTTTTTGGTTTTTAGATCGTTAACATTATCCTAACCATGCTTTTTTCAGTATCCATAAGAACATGATTGTTTTTTTTCTATTCCATTTTAGGTTTTACAACATGGAACCCTAGTATTTGTTATCTCAGGTGTCCTTTGTACTTCCCATTATTTCTTTTAAGGTGGAGTTTTTTTCCTCTTTTACCAGTGTGGGATTTTGATTAAGTAATTTGGAAAACTGAAACCTTAGTTAATAAGTGGAAATTTAAAATCGCATAGACGCAATTTCCAAAATAGAGGAAGGATGTAATATCCCAAGTAATTATGGAATAATAAGTTTTTATATTTAATAATATTTATGAATTAGATAGTAATTTTACCTTAAAGGGATGATATGTCCAATAGCGTACCCAACACGCAACAATGGGTTTCTCCAAAATCGTATGTTGCATACTAGAATGAGTTATATAGAACAATAAAATATTATAAATATTATTATATTAAATGGTAATTATCTCATAGTCATTATATTAGTGGGAATGAATAAAACTAACTATATTATGTTTAGACATATTTATTTAATGGTTTTTTTAGTCCTTCAATAAATTTTATGGGCATAAAATGAGAATAAATCAAAATTTAAGCATATAATATTCTAATATTTTTTAAAGTTAATTTTACCACCAATTGATGGAAATCCCATTTTAATTCTAAATTTTTATTGCATAATAAATTTTATATTACAAATTAAACTTTTTTATTTGGAAGAGGGATATCAAAAATTAATTTGGTTAAATTTTTGGTATTTTTCTAATAAAATTCATAGTTTAATGAATAGTAAAAACAATGCATTTTAATTCAAAAATGCTTTATCATATAATTTATTTTTATTATTATATAATCATTGTAATTATTTCTAATTTATATTTAGATTATGTATCTATCATTTAATATAATTTAGGTAATTTAAATTTGATTTAAATTGAAATTGGATATAAAGTCATTATGAACTTTTGAACATTTTTACTTTAAAAAATTATTTCCTTAATTTGTCAATTGAATTAACTTTTAAATTAAAATTTAGTCACTTTTGTTAATTTAATTTTCAAAAAATGGACATATATGGTGGTAAATTGTATGAAATATGTGATATATTAAGATCAAAGTAAATTTTTGTGAATCTTAACTTTGGTATTTTATTTACCTCATTTAAAGGCAATTCAGGTAATTAAAGATAAAAAAATATTATAATAATATTAAACTACTCTAAAACATGTCCTGAAATTATTATATGATTTAATTTATACCAGTAAAAAACTTACTATTATATTTTGTCCTTTGGAAGCCACTTGGTTTTGATTATGACATTAATATCATTTTATTTAAAGTAAAAAACAAAGATGTCGTAAACATGTATATTATTACAAAAAAAAATTAATATGGGGTTATATAAGTGATATCATTAACAATAAATTTTACTTAAAAATCTAAAAATATTATCTAAATCATGAAAATTTATTTATATTTTTTAGAGATTAAATAATTAAATTTAATTATGGCATAATGATAACGGAGTAATAGAATTATTATAGGAAGAAACAGATTAATAATATTAATAATATTAAAATAAATTATAATTGAAATATTTTTTTCACCCATAGATTTTATGGATTACTTAGACATGTTATTTATGAGTCAAATTAGTTTGTTAGAAAGAATAAAGATGTGAAGATTTTTTTAATGTCATGTAATTAATAGTGTCAAAATTGACATAATTCATATTTTAAAATGTAAAATATTTAATTAAATGAATTAAAATGTATATAAATCCAATATTAATAAAAATAGGTTTTTATAGTCTGAAAATTTAATTAATGACTCATTATTTGGTCGTTTTACATGTTATGGTAGTTATTTGAACTCTCAAAGTGTAAATTATATGATAAAACAGTAGGAGTAAACGGGATAAAAAATAAGGATTAAAAATTATTCAAAACTTTTCAATTTTTTTGTTGGATTAATTTATTTTGACCCATACTCATACTATATTTCAAATAAATCAACTTTGGATGATTTTGAAATTGAAAATGAATTTATATTAATTTAATACTATTAATAATTCCAAGGGTGCCTCTCACCTCTCCTATACAAAGGTACACATTCCTCTATATTACTCAAAATTCAAAAACATTTTGGTTTAGAAAATATCATACCCAAACCCATCAATATATTCCCATCCCCACATTCTTCATGACTTATTTTAGGGAGAACGCCCTCCTTATAGGAGTTTAGGTGTTATGAAATTTGATCATCTGAAGGAAATGTAATATTTTTATTTAAATATTTTTATTTTATTTCTTCTTAACTGTTACTATTCAACAATAATGTAATAATAATAAATATACTGAATTTTTTTATTTTATAATCATCACCTAAATCCATTTCAATTTTTATCAAATGGTAAATGAAATTTTCGTTCATGTGTACGACAGACTACCGCCTCGTGAACCGATATAGTTCATTTTTCATTACTGTCTCTCATGACTGGTCAAAATAATGTAATTAATATTTATATATGATACTTAATGAAATATTTATCAGTATAGTATAATATATATATATATATATATATTCATTTCTTACATTCAATATAAATAGAAATGATAATGTTGTTTTTGCGTACGTGTGAACTATCACCTCCATGAAGCGATGTGAATCTTTTTTTTCACTACATCACTTGTATGATATAAATATAAGTGTATTTAAATTATTATTATGATGTTAATAGTATTATTATTATTATGGAAATATAAAATAATAATTACCTTGTTTCCATATAGATCAATTAAAAATAGAAACTTTACTCATGTGTACGTACGACCTACCCTCTCCATGATTGTAACCTTGTTCATTTTTCCTATCCATATATAATGAAAGGATTTAAAGGTATAATTGGTATATAAAAAAGATTATTATTTAATTAATTTCATTCTTTATATGATGTAATTTTGGCCACATGGACAAATTTACATCACACGAAGTTTATTTTTGAACTCATGTACCGAATATTGACAAAACATTCAATTAGAACGTAAATAATTAAGTAATTGTTATAAAATTATAAATAAGATATATAAAGGGGATAATAATATTGAAATGGTTCTCTAGAAATTATAAATCACCCTATGTTTAATATTTATCAATATAAATAACGTACAAGACAAGTCGGACTCGAGGTAAGGGACTCTTTAAATAAAACATCATTTTAAATGTTTTAAAGATTTATTCTTCTATATCATTCCCATTAATTTACATGTTTTAAAAAAGGTTCTAAATATTTATTTATAAGGAAATTAATTTTTTTATTATTTTAATTCCTTTCAATAGTTTCAAATTGGTATGTGACACTTTGATTAAAAAATATCCTTTCCAAAGGTTTTAATTGTGTTTCAAAAATGGATTGATTACTTAAATAACATGGAATGTTTTGTAACATATAAATCATGAAACAAATTTATCACTTTTATATTGATTTAATTATTTTATTTTTACTTTCCAGGTTTATAATTTTGTTTTTAGATAAGGTTTTTCATTCATGAGTGCGTGACTTTGTAAGAATGAAATGTGATTTCAAAGTGGAAATTGTATTTTAAACTTTTACTTGTTTTATGTGTTATGATTATGTTATAGTTAGTGGGAATTATTTATAAATATGAGTGGTTCTATGATAAAACTAGGGTGAGTGAGCTCGTGATACCTCTCCAATTCATTGGGCAATGATAAGGAGTTAAACTATAAAGTTTATCCTAAGATATTTAGGTAATATATGTGATGGGTATTCCAAAAAAGAAGGTTACTCTCTATGTAGCTGTGAAAGCTACAGTGTAAGTATAATATGGATGGAATGAATTACATTTATGATTTATGATTTCCATGAATTTTTTTACGAATATTTTTATTTCTTAATATATGTTAGATAACTTATGTTTTATGGGTGAAAAATATGATTTTGTGAAAATGTTTTCATGAGTTTAAAATATTCATTGACTCAAAATTTAATTTATTATTTTATGAATATTAATATGATTTTTGTCCTAATAATAAGAGTTTGAAATGTTTTCCATATGTTATAAGTATTTTTAAGAGAAATGAAGTAGTAAATATGAATTTTATAAAGATTTCTATCAAGGAAAAAAAGAAATCATGTTTTAAAGAGTTTTATGTTGTGAATGAAATAGTTATTGAGTAGAAGTGTCTAAATTGTAATATTTTAGTTGTTATGTAATAAATATATCATAGTTCTCCAAAACTCTAATCCTGAAAAGATCCTCAATGTTATTTCTTGACATAACTCAAGATTATGTAACATTTATGGTTGGGGCCTTATACTAATTTATTTTATTTTATCTTCTGCATCAAACCAAACTTAAACCACACAATCCTTGGGGCGTGATGGGTGATTATGGATATCCAAAAATCATATAATAGCATATCAATGTTCCATTTGAAACTATGATCCTTTATTGATATGTTTTTCTCTTCTGGGTTATAGATATCCCTAATTTTCTTCATATTTTCGACCAAGGGGGTATTGAAGCTATGGTAATTTTTGGACCTAGAATAGTTTTTCTAGAATTGTTATTTTAAGATCTCTTCTTAAAACACTAGAGATCAATATTCTTCAACTCTATGTTTACCATTGAAGGTGACACATCTTAGATTAGTTTTGGTTGGATCTAATAAATTCCATGTAAGTTATTTATACTTTTACATAATATTGTGATTATTTGTTTCTTGAGAATTCATATACTTGTATTTATTCATCATATTTTATGTTTTAATAATTTTTATATTGAATTTCCTCATGAAATATTCTTTGATTCAATTCTCTATGATTATAGTGTGAAATGGGTAGAATTGATTATAATCATTATTCCCTTATATATTTTATAATCGTTGAATGTAGGGTTTGTTTTGATTTCTATTTTAATATATTTTATAACTATTTTTTGTGAAAGTGATTTTTTAGGACTGGTTTTAATTTATAATGTGAAATTTATTGATTTGAAATGAATGTGTTAATTTATTTAATGTTTTCCAAATGCCTTTAAATTATTTGATTTATGTAATAAAGAATATATTTTCTGAATGATTCTAACCTTATATATTAATACACATTCCTAGGTGGTTTTAAATTATGGATTTGATTATATAGAAATGCGTGTACACCCATGATTTGAAATTTTATTCAAGATATTTTATTTAAGAACCATCATTTTATATTCTTTAGGTTTATCCTTAAGTAATTATTTGTTTAAAGGCTTTTTATCATTTTTTGATTATTCGTGAAATAATGAGGGTATTATTACCATATTGAATGTTGATTTGAAATAAAGTATTTGATTTTAAATTGATGATGCATATTAAAATGATTATCACATTTTGATGATCCTCTCTTGTGATAATCCCTAGGTGTTACTTACGTGATTATTATTTTTCCTTGTGATTGGTTTTGAAAAGGAATTATTAAATTTTTGGGAGTTTCGGGTGTGAATAAGATGTAAACTATGAATGAAATGAAATGAATATGGTGTGAGTTGATATTGATACTAATGAGACCTCCTTTTTGATCCATGATACATGATTTTTCTCAATCATCTCCTCTGATTAGTCATGGTAATCATGTTATTTGGATGAAAATTAATATATTTATGTTTCATTACTGGAATCACACACCATCTTGGTGATCCATATTGAATATAAATGTTTCTATTATAGACATGTGTTCATGCAAGTGGGTTTACACTAACATGGTTTTCTTGAGACCTCTTGACAATTGATGTATTACCAACAATCAGATGTGATTTTTTAATTATGTATACAATGCTTGACACACTATCATTTCTAGGTTATACCTATGACATCCTCATACTTGTTACATGAAAAATTAAAATTCCCATTGTCACAACATGGAACTGGAGTTTCCTTTCATGATTGATTAACATTCCTAATTTATCTATTTTTTCATAAGATACACCTTTATTCTATTTTGTTGACTCTTGTATAGATCATTGATATTTGGATCATGCCCAAATCGCTTTATTTATTAGACTTAAATTTTATAATGATTTTGATATTTTGAATTTTTTATTAAAATAAAGAAATGATTTCTTTTATCTTTTGATCATAAAATTAATTACAATTTTTTAAAATTATTTTTTCAGTCTCAGTATTATTATAATATTATTTTGATGTATTTAATTTCTAATTATGAAATGTTAAGACTTTTACCCTTTTTATTTTACTAACTTTTATAATAATTGGATTACATTAGGAAGAAACCTCACATGCACTATATTATAATTCTATTAGGATTTATTAGATAAAACTGTACTTTTATTATTTTTTACAATCTTCTTATTCCTCTAGATATTTCTCATGTTCCATTTTCATTATTATTGTGGGCTCAGGCTTGATTGTCCAAGATGGAAAGATATTGGTCATTGTTGGTGGTTGTGGACCCCTTGTAGATGATTTTTGGTCATTTTATTTCTACTTTATGTTCTAAGAGGTTTACGTATTATCTCCTCAAATTAAGAAATTTAAATGTTTAAATAATTATCTGAAGATGTTTCGAAAGTGAAAATTTGATTATTTTTATCTTTTTTCATGATAAAATCTTTCTTAATGTTGTTTTATGAAACGTTGACACTTATATCCAAACTATAGGAATCAGGTACACCCTTGATCCAGTGGTAAAATAGTTCAAATGGTAGTATAAAGGGTATTTCAAGTTAGTTAATTACAAAATGCAGTGTAATATGACATACATTGAACTTGGTATGACTCAAATTGTGTTTTTTCAGTTTAAAAGTGACAGTGTAGTTTAAAAATTACATCACTAACTAAAAATAAGAAACAAAAACATGGATTCTCTCTATACAATAAGGGAACTGTAAAAAATCATTTTTGATTGTTAAGAATTAACTACATGTCAATTTTACACACATTGTTCTTGATATAACTAAAAGTGAGTGTTTTTATTTATAATTGATATTTTAGATCAAAACATGTGTAAAATTCTCATTTTCATGAAGAAAATAGATTTTATTCCTAAATTATTATAATGATCCATAAATCATTTGTGAAATGTCAAATTCAAATGCATGTTGATAAGATACAGAATTTCCCTGATATGAATCCAAAAGCATGTATTTAGTTTAAATGTGAAATTTTCATTCAAAATTTTTTTCACATACTAAAAATAAATAATAAATAGTCGAATTATAATGATTATATTCTAAAATGATCAACATGCCATTTTTCACATATTTAAATTAGTCACTAATAAATCCAAAACCCGATGTGCCATATATGTTTGAAACTGTGTGATTTTATTTAAAATAGAAAATTTAGTTTAAAATATAAACATTATCAAATGTTCATAAACACACTCATATTATCTTGGTACTTTAATAAAACAGTCTAAAATTTATGTTTGATGCGTTGAAATCAACCACACATCATTCTGACACATTTTCTTCTTAGTTTGACTCAAACAATGTATTTTATGTTTGAAAGTGGAATTTTAGTTCAAAACATGTTGCACTAACTAAAAACACATAAAACATCCTTAATTTGTCTTTATAAATTATAAAAATATTCTATAAGTCATTATTGATGTGTTGGAATTAACTGAAATTTAATTTCCCACATAGTGAGCCTGATGTGACTCAAAATGCATGTTATTGGAATACAATTGTTATTTCTATTTAAAACGTGCATTACTAAATGAAAATCAATCAATGGAACTTATTTTTATTGATATATTATAAAGGAAATAACTAATATAATTTTTACATATAAGAAATAACTCCACATCAATCCAACACATAGTATGGTTGATAGGACATAAGGTGAATGTTTTATGTTTAAAAGTGATATATTAATTCAAATAACGTGTCACCCATTTAAAATAATGATAACATGCCCATATTATCTTAATACTTTAGTAAAATGATTTATAAGTAATATAATGATGTTTATTAATTTACACACATCATTACAACACATGGTTGGCACGATATGATGAAAAATATGTGTAATTATTAAAAAAACATCCTTTTAATTCGAAACATGCACCACTTACTGAAAACTAAGAATGAAAATTATTTACATCACTTAAAAAACATGAAAATGAACAATAAATCGTTTGTGACATGTTTGATTAGACTACATGAAAATCTAAAACCGGATGTCCCTAGTATGTATCAATGATCAGGGTTTCAGTTTAACATTTCATTTTAGTTCAAAGAAACTAGCTATAACTAAAAACTGTGAAAAATCACTTGAATTATCTTGATACTTTTTTAAAATGATCTGAAAGAATTTTTTGTTGAGTATGAATTAAATGTACATCAATATAACATACAATGTACCTTTTATGACTGTAATTTCATATTATTATTTAAAATCAATATTTTAGTTCACAACACACAGAACATACACAAAATTGATAAAACATTCTAAAATTATCCTAATAATTTAATTGAATTATCTATAAATCATTTGAATGTCATAGCGGTCAACCACATGTAATCCGGATCAAGTGTGTGTTTTTAGTATAAAAGTAACATTTCAATAATGGATTATTATATTAAATTTATGATTTAGATATTTATTTATTATATTACTAACATTTGAATAGTTTTATCTTTCAAACACTCTTTTGTAGTCTGAGATATGGTGGGGAATTTGGTCATTGGTAGTGCTATTAGGCTATTTAGAATGGGGGTACCAAAGATAGTTGAATACAAGGACACCATGTACTTATTAATTTGTTAGAAAACCTCATGTTTCTAACAACTGGTACATACCAATTTAATTTTAATTCATCAAAATTTTAATTTATTTGAAGTAAAAATGTGAAAATTATTGTAAATGTATTGACATGTCTAAATTTTTAATAATTTTAATGTTTTTATTATGTGTGGTAAATTTATTGGCCCACAATTTCAACTTGTTATTTATCAGCAAGAAATGTAGCAGTGAAAAGGTATCTTTTATTTGTTCTTGAAATTGAGAAGACCATAGCACTCTTAATCAATAACGAAATAAAAAATGATAAAATCACATTTATTTTAAGGGTACCTAAAACATCATCACTTTTTAGCACTGATTATAATGATTTCTTTCACTAATATAGGGACATATTTTGGTAGTTTCACTAGTTTCCATCCAATGGAGATCAAGAAATCTCTTTGAGTCTTTTCATAGGGCAGCACAAGTACCCATTTTGTGGGTAACCCTAGTCAGTTCATGAAAACATTGTATTATATAGAGGTTTAGATTTTAGCTTTTTGGGGGGTCACGATAGACATTAGGTATGGTTATTAGAACTCAATATCTAAATATGATGAAGTGTTTATCCAAAAAATTTAATACCAAACCTAGAGTTTACATGAGTTTTGGGGAAGGTGTCCTTATAGCTATGGGCTTGGGTTATCCATACTTTATGGGTGCAATTTTATTATAAGGAACTGGTTTTTTCACTCTTGTGTAGATCCTTTAATTTTTTAGTCTAAACCATTACATTGTACCTAATATGGATACCTAATGAGTTTGAAAAAATTTTGAGGGTGTTCAGGGCTTGTTCAGAGCCCAAAACACATCATTTTTGGGAGAATAGGCTTGGCACATGATTCAGATAGAGCCACCTCGCACGATTGGTGCACGATCGTGTGGCCTAACCGTGCGAACACCCCAATTTTTTAGGTACCCATGCATGACTTGCGCACAGTTTGATCAAACCATGCATAGGCAAAATTTCTAGGTAAATTGTCCAAAATTAATTTAATGATCTATTTACTCCACTCTTATTCCCTAATTTGAGAACCAATGGGATTATGCACTTTTCCTCTCATTTTTGATTTTTCTGATCGACAATGATAGGGATCAAGAGTTATCCTTCCTATGTCATCTGATCTAGCTTTCTTTTATCACGTTGGATGCATAATAGTATGTACTTGATTCATCCTTAGTCATTCTTCTTCTCTATTTCTCTCGAACATGATATCATCATTTGAACATTTTCACCTTTTCTTATATATAATGTATTCAGAGCCAAATCAAGGACCAATACCAGAGGTGGATAGTCGAACAAATCTCATATGGGTGGTATATAACTCATCCCTAATGTTCTTTGATTTTAGAATATTTGTGTGGGGACCAACAATTTCATCGGAATCCATTTCTTAAATTTACATGAAATTATTATACTTGTTATAATCGCATGGTTATGCTCATTCCAAATATGTGATTAGTTGTTAGCAGTCACACCCAAAACACAATCTAGCACACGTTGAAGGTTATGCCATAATTTGGTTTTAGTGATTTGGCACATTTGATCCACTGTTCGGGTGTGCCCTTGCTTGACCTTCCTAAAGGCGTGCCTTCCTATAATTAATGGATTGTTAGTAATGAGAATATCATAATGGAACGTACCATGTATGATCACCACTTGACCCACCTATGGTAAGTGCTTCAATTGATAATTAAATGGGAAATGTGAAATGGAAAGTATACTAAGTATATAACTTGGCCTTAATAAATAATATTGAATAAAGGTTACATGTCTGTATCACCCCTTTTGATATTGATGGAAGGTAGCAGAGTGAACCACAATAATTGAATATGACTTAATGGTTAATTAAGACATGAATAAATTGTTTCAATGCTACTTGGACTATCTACGCTAATGGAAGACAAGTATTAAACATAATGAATGATTACATGATTGAAATATCAAATAGGAATGGACTTAATCAATATATCCTTGGATTCAAAGAAAGGAATACCATGGGACTCTGGAACCCAATTTTGATTCTAGGATGCAGTTGGATTAGGTGCATACCCACCTAGACTCTGGTTCATGTATATTACTCATATTCCTAGTATACTAACTTTGGGACCTTTACATTATTACATGATACCTGAGATACACTCCTTGGATCTATCATTGACTTGTATGTGCCATAATGAAATCCCATAGGGCCCTATCCCTACATAGACCTATTTTACCTTGGTCGATCACCTTAGACTCGATATGTGCCTTATTATGGAATGAATTTTATTATAATCCTTGGATTACACTCTTACCCCCTTAGCTAGACTCAAATACTATTGAGTTAGAATTCCATGAGATTTACATTACCTTGGTTATTACCCTAGAACTCCCTCACCGGATATCTTTGTCAGGATTCCTTATTACGTCTTGGGACCTTCACGACTTATACTATCAAGAGGTGATGTAAGTGTTGGATATACCTCATGTGACCTATTAACATTAAATGGTAATTACATAATTAATGGACTAGTTTTATGACCAGACAGTAGTCGAGACTTTAAGTAGGTACTGGTTATTTAGATATATTGTATTAATTGCCTTACTTTATATATTTATGCCTACAAACTTCGATATTCCATTACCAAAGATGAAGGTTATAGAAACCATTGGTGTCGGCCCACTGAGATTTATCTCACACCCTCCCTGGGCGCCGTTTGGTACCTAGAGTAGATTGCATGACTGCTACTGTTGACAAAGGGAAGCATACAACTTCAAACACTTGATTGATTACTGATAGTATGGAGCTTGATAGAAGATGACTGAGTTGGATCTTGGGATTCTTGGAGTAGTATTTGTTTTCTTTTACTTTGCAGAACATGTTATGCCTATTGTCTTGTATCCATGTTTTCACGTTTTCATATCACATGTCATTACAATAAAATTTTATCTATTGATAAAGTTATTATTATTCTATTATATCTATTGCATCAGCTTCATTCTACTATATAATTATATTGCTTCCACTGTCCATTATTCATTTATATTTCTTCTACTTTTTTACACTCTAATAATGAGGGCATAGTCTCCCCACAAATACACCTTTGTCCCATGTTTCATGTCGAAAACCTTTGGAATTTAGGGAGATGTGCTTGAGGCCACATGACCCACAAGGCTTGGGGAACTCGTTAAATGAAATCTGGGTCCAGGAAATCAAAATTTTTTATCATAACTGGTTTCTTTTCTTGCTTTACTATTTGTAAATAATAGATTAGAGAATATAAATGCTTGGGACTTGGTTATAAGTCATGTTTTGGTGTCGCGAACCCATGTTCAGGGTAAAAACCAAGTTTCCAATATTATAATTGTTCTTCTTCTTTTTCCTACTATAGTTGATACTATTTCACCTTTGGGTGATGCAAATTTTGTGTGATGTTATTGATTATTACTCTGTTTGAGAATTTATTTCATCCTTATCTCGATGATATTATGGAAATGAGCATTGTTACATGCATCATTATTGGCACCTAGAATTCACATGCCATGCATATTTCCATGCTATATAGGAACATTACACTTCTTTCCATTTCTTGATATTCTTGTTATTTTTGAGGGATGTTTTTATTGTTTACATGTACTTTTATTAATTTGGATATAATTGAGTGTTTTTATGTCTGAATTCATGTGTTGTATGGGCCCTAATAAGTTGGGATGACTAATTTACTAAGTTGATCCATTATTCTATAAATAAATTGGTTTTATTTATAGTGATAGGAGTATGGGAATTGATTCATCGGAAATGGCTATCCATTATAAGGTGAATCATGATATCTAAAATTAATTGGTTTTACATCCTTATCCTGCCTTTTCATGTTTATGAAAGGTGAAGCAGTGAATCTGGAAATTAAGTGCAAAATGACATTAAACTTATACTTGAGCACTTACTGATACCTGGTCGTCTAAGTGGGTATTTCAGGGTAGTACTCCTAGGATAGTTAGTTCTCTTACATTTATATTTTTTATGTGGTGATATATTATTCTCATAATCTTGTTCTAAGGTGTCATTCCAATTTGTATAACAATACTGCCATGACATCCTTTTGTCTTTCTCTAGGAGGGTAGTGATGACCATGCTCCAGACATGGTGGGCCCTAAACCGCTAGTCTTACCTCCAGGAGAGCCACTTGAGGCACCACCTACTATACTTGATCTGGGAATTGATACGCATGTATATGAGAGTTTCCTATGTCTGATTCAGTCTGTGCTTAGTGCTCCAAGGGTTGCACCTATGGTGACTGATTCGACCAGCGAGTTCCAATAGCATCATCCCACTTTTTTTTGTGGATGGAAGCTCTTAGGCTACTAATTCTTGGCTAGAGGCCATGTTTTCTATCTTTGAGCATCTAGAAATGCCTACATTGTGGATTGTAAATCTTGCTACACACATGCTTCCAGATTTTTTAATGCTTTGGTGGGATGTGGTTACCCATGCCGGTCATCATCAGGGCATGTTATGGGCTTATTTCCAGAATACCTTTTATGACCAGTTCTTTCCTCAGGTACTGAGAGATGATAGTGCCAGTGAGTTCATTCATCTCGAGTAGGGTTCTATGTCAATTATGGAATATTCATCATGTTTCACTAATTTATAGTTCTTTGATGTGCTTATAGCTGATAATGAGCTTTCGCATACTGGACATTACGTGGATGGGATCCAGTACGCCATTATAAATCAGGTGAATTTATTTCTCCTTCCTACTTTTTATGCAATATTTTATTAGGTCCTTATCACTGAGCATAATCTGAGGGATGACATGGGTACTGGGTTTAATGGACCAGTTCCACATCTAGAAAATAGTTCATCCAGTGGAAGGGAACACCCCCTTGAGGTTTCTCATCAGAGAAGTGGTAGACAAAGTATTCAGTTTGACTCCTCTTTGGTGTTTCATTAGTGTGTAAGACTAGGGAAAAAAATACCCAAAGTGATATAGATCCTATGGAGTGTCGGTCTTGCAACCATATGGGTCAACTTCAGCATTTCTGTAGGACCTTTCCACCAGCTTCAAGGGGAAAAGGATTAACATCAGCACCACCTTCAGGAGAGATTTTTTTCATGCGTTAGGCCGCAAGTTGGAATACCACTGGAATGTATGGATGAGGAGGAGGTCGTGTCCATGGTAGTTTGAACCCTTTTCACTAGCATTTCTAGCAGAGCAGTCATGATCAAGGTAGTCTATCTATTGCACAGGGTAGTTGATCAGGTCAGTTGCATGTCTTACAGCTGATACCAGAGGATCAAGTTGGAGGACCATTAATAGTACAAGGTACTATTCTAATAGCCTCTACTATTTTATATGCTTTTTTGATAATGGTGCTTAAAAATATTTTTTTTTTGTATCTATCATGTAAAATCGTGGACTAGAGATATGGTATCACTATGGTGTAATAATCATAGATACACCATTAGGAATACGAATAGAGGGAATACACTCGTTCTTGGAGTGTCCCCTTGAGGTAGGATGTTACCATTTATTGTAGAATATCTTTTTTCTCAAGAAGACAGAATTCAATTTCATTATCAGGATGGACTGGTTAGTCAACCATCATGTCTTTTTAGACTACTATGGTTGCGGGGTCTCCTTTACATTACTAGAAGGTAGCATTTATCTTTTCAAAGGTGAGTGGGATATCTAGGCAGGGAGAGCTGGACCGAAACATCATGGGCTAGGTTAAGTGACCGCCTAGATTAAAAAACTTTTCATAAAGGATCATGGTTTATTTCAAACTAATTTTCCTATAGTAGGTTATCAATTCATAGATTTCATTCCCTATGTCTTTTCTAGCTTGTTATGTTATTATTAATTGATAATATAAATGGCGGCAGTCCCTTCTCTCCCGATGGTCATCGTCTCCCAGTGGCGACGGCGGCAGCCACAACGGTCCCTCCTCCCCTGGTGGGGGAGGGCCCCCCGATGTCGAGTAGGTATTTGGATCCTGCTTTCCGAACTTTATCTAATCCTGACTGTTTACCCCAATTTCGAGAGGTTTTTCTCACCCATAAAGTATCGAATCTTATTAACGGCCATCAGAATCTTCATATTTCTTTTTCGGAGTTTGTGGAATCCAACACCCTTCTGAATCTCACCCTGGTGGCTCAGTTTAGGAAAAGGAGGACCTCGGTTGACTCCTTCGACAGGTTCATTTTTCGCTCAAGGGATCATAAAGAGAGGGAAACCATGAGGTTGTTTGATAATCAATACATTATGATTCATTTATCATGTGAGGAGGATCTCATCCGAGCCTGGTCGAGAACCCCCCAAAGCTGTGATGGTTTTTGATTATTCCTTTTTATGTGGTCATTTGATTTCCACATGAACCACGATCCTCCTTCCACTACGGTTTGGGTATGTTTCCCAATGCTACCTTTTCTGTTTCAAAATCCTTCAGTTATAAAGATGATTGACAACTTAGTTGGTATATTTTTATGCTCCAATAGTCATACAGAGTCTGTTTTCCATCCGGTTAATCCATGGGTCTGTGTGTAAGTTGATCCATCTAGACCTCCATTTGATTTCGTCTGGATTTCAATTGGATAAGAGTAATGATGTAAACAACGGGTAGTATATGAAAAATGGACTGATTTCTTCTCTTCCTACAATCTCCTGGGTCATCCTACAAATGTAAGAAATCAGGGGTCTGCAAGGGTGAAGGGTAGGGGGAAAGGAAGAGACTTCTGCTCTGTGTGAAAAAAACCGGGCCATTCACTGGTAGTATGTTGATGAGGTTTTCAGGCCAAGGGAAGGATGAAGGATGATGGAAAAGGTAATATTGTAGTTATATGAGAGAAGGATGGTTCAGTAAAATCGTACAACGGTATTTTTTGGGAGAGATCGGGGGCCATAATGGTCACGAATGGAGGAGGAAAAACAAAAGGAAGGTCGTCTAGAGGTTTGTAGTGAAGTGCCTAAGGAGACGTCTGGTGATGATCAGATAAGGAAGGGCTCGACCCAAATCAACCCACTGGTGTCGGAGGTGTTCTCTAGACTGAGGAAGGACCTGTCTGGACCATCGAAGGATGACAATTTAGTGGTTCTAGAGGCTTCTCATATGGATATATGGAATATGGATTAGAATCTGGATGAATATAAGGAGGATATGATAGTTTTGGCAGATGAGGAGACAATGTCGGGTAGCAGGGATGAGGATAAGGGGAGGAAAGAGATCGAAATGGTGGAACCAACTCCAATCCGTGGGGAGGGAGGTGTTCTGACACTAATTCAGAACTCAGTCCTTTTGTGCAATAGGTTTGACAGCCTCTCAGAAGCTGATATGAGTTCAGAGCCTAATGCTATAGGAGAGGGAGCAGGGTCTCGTGTTGATATGGCCAAGGGGATCGATCACGGGCACTCGACTGATGATGAGGCCAACCCGAAGAGCAACAGGGGCTCCATGAGTAGGAGGGGGAGGAAGGACTATTCCTCGCTACCTACACCTTTTGAGACTCGATCAAAAAAGAAAAAAAAACTACTAAGAGGATGGTTTCGATGACCCAAATCCACCAAAAGGTAAGAGAGAAGGGCGACCCCTTAGTTCTACTTCTAACCCTGGAAGAGGAAGGGACCAAATAGGTCTTGTTGATCAATGCATCTAAGGAATAAGCAGCTAATATGATGGGAAGATCTCTAGAGGTGTCACTCAATGAGGATCAATATGCATGGATTGATAAAAAATACCTAATCCTGGTAAGAGGTTTCAACAAAGGGAATCTCAATGTTGAGGAGTACATTCAGGTCTGGGACCAGCTGTCGTCTGGGTTTGAGAGGATTTCTATGGAGGTACCTGATCTACAGGTTTCATCCTTATCCTGTAAATTATTCAGGGATACGGAATTAGGTGAGGTCCAGTTAACTTTTAATCACTATGTTTATGTTTGTAGTAGGGTGGTTAGTGATAAAGGAATGTTTGGGAATACCTTGTTGGGTTTGGATCTTCATGCTGTTTGTCTGGTTGTGTTGTTTGGTTTCCAGTATACTACTTGGGTTTACTCCGGATCGGGATCAGAGCACGAAGCCTTCACCTCCACTGGCCTTTTGGATCTGGATGCTTGAGAGGGAATGGATTCACCATCAGTTCTGTTCCCGTGCAATTCTGTATGGGACTTCTTGCCGAAGGGTCATGTTTTAGTGAAGTCTTGGAATCATAAAACATTTTCTAGGGTGGGGTAGACTCGGTGGTTTGTTCTGGGATTGTGTCTGTTTTGGTGTTTGGTGGTTGTATTATTGTTCTACGGTTTCTCACTTTTCCTTTAAAAATTGTTTTTCAAATAAAAAAATTCACTTTTCAGTCAGTCTTTTCTCACTTACCTCCTAAGAGGGAAGTTGATTTTACAATTGAGCTTGTTCCAGGAGTAGCCCCAGTTTCCATTACTCCATAAAGGACAACACCTACTTAGATTAAATATCTCAAGGCAGATAGAGCTCCTAGAGTCCAAGGGATTTATACGGCCCAGTGCATCCTCTTAGGGTTCGCCTGTTCTTTTTACCAAGAAGTAAAAAATGGAACCTTTCATATATGCGTAGATTACAGAAGGTTGAACCAGCTTAGTGTCAATAATTTGTATCCACTTCTTCAAATAGATTATCTCTTTTACTATCTCTGAGGACAAAAGGTGTTATCTAAGATCGAACTAAGATCAAGTCATCATCAGGTGTGTGTTAGACCATCAAACACACCTCGTACAACTTTCCAAAGTAGTTATGGTCTATTTGAGTATCTTTTTATATTGTTCAGTCTTACAAATACACCTTCCATTTTCATGGATTTGATGAATGGTGTTTTCCACGCCTATTTGGACACTTTTTTGTGGCCTTTGTTGAAGAAATATGGGTGTATTCTCGCTCTCATAATGACCATTCCAAACATCTTGAGATCATTATGAATATACTAAGATAGAATCAGATTCATGCCAAGAATTCTAAGTGAATCTTTTGGATTGACATGGTCCACTTCTTGGGTCATATTATTTCAGAATCAGGAGTATCTATTGAACCTGAAAAGGTTTGTTCTGTAGTTTCTTGGTAGAATCCCAAGAACATGTTTGATATTAGGAGATTCTTTGGGCTCGCTGGACATTTCAAGAGTTTCATACAATACTTTTCAATTCTCTATTTACCTCTTACTAGACATACAAATAAGGGTGTTATGTTCATGTGGTCAGAAGAATGCAAGAAATACCTTCAGGAAATATAAGGGAGGCATGTCTCGGTATTGATTTTGATTCTTCCAGAACAAGGTAAGGGTTATATCATCTTATGTGATGCATCAGGCTTTGTCCAAGGAATAGTGATGAAGTAGGATGATAATGTCATTTCATAAAAATCTCAGTACTCGAGGCCTCATGAGAGAAATTACCCGATGTATGACCTCATGTTAGTAGCAATTGTCCATACCTTATGTTGCTGGAGACATTATCACTTAGGTGAGGTCTTTGTGGTGTATAGAGATAACAAGAGCCCCAAGTATATCTTTTCTTAGAGTTACTTGAACCTCAGATAGTGGAGATGGGTCTAATATCTACAATCCGTTGATTTTGAGCATATCTATACACTTGGAAAGGGAAATGTGGTTGTTGATTAACTGAGTCAAAAAACTAAAACGCAGGTCGTACAGGAAGCTAGTGATGAATGGAAGTTAATAAACCACTTTTCTAAACGTCATCTGGAGCTTTATGACATTCACAAATAGTCTTACCTATCAGCCTTAATAGTTACCTCTTCCCTCTTTGAGAAGGTGAAGAGTAGGCAGTTTTCAAATCCTGACGGTTTAGTTCTCTTAGAGAGTATATTAGGAGATAACCCACCTATGGATTGGTCTTTAGATAGAGACTCCATTATGAGTCTATGTGGATGTATCTGGGTTCTAGTAGATATGAGATAGGAGTTTATGAAAGAGTCCCACGCTTCTCAGTGGACAGTTCATCCCAGAATATCAACGATGTGTTGAGATAATTGATTCCAATTTTGGTGGCATGAAATGAAATTTCAGATTGCAGGCTTTATCACTAGGTGTTACACCTATCGGTAGGTGAATGTAGAGCACTAGAGACTTGTAGGCTTGTTACAACTGCTTCTAGTCCTAGAATGAAAATGGGAAGATGTTTCTATGGATTTCGTGTTTGTCTTACCGAGGTTTCTAAGGGGTTGCGATGTTTTATGGGTAGTCATTGAAAAACTAATGAAATCATCCCCCTTTATTCCTATATGGGAGACTTTCTCAAAATATGAGATGGGAGGACTGTATGACCGTGAGATAATACGACCACACGGGGTTCCACGTACTATCATTTCAGATAGGGATGCTCATTTCACTTCGCAGTTATGGAAAGGATTTCAAAATGATATGGGGACTCAGGTGCTAATAAGAATAGATTTTCTCCCTTAGACCGATGGACAATCGGAATGGAAAATATTGGTTCTAGAGGATATGCTCCGTGAATGTGTCCTAGATTTCGACAGTTCTTGGGAAAGCATATTCTTCTCATTAATTTTTCTTATAATAACTATCTTCAGGTGACAATTCAGATAGATCCTTTTGATTCCTTATATAATTGGCCAATTCATTCACCCTTGTGTTGGCTAGAGGCAGGAGAGGTAACCCTACTAGGTCCTTGCCTTGTTTTGGAAAATATAGAATAAGTTCAACTCATGAGAAAGTGTATGACTACTACTCAATCAAGGCATAAATCTTATGTCAATCGTTACTGATGACCTATTGAGTTTGAGTTTGAGGATCATGTTTTTTCTTTAGGTATCACCCAGGCTAGGGAATAGATGGTTAAGAAAGTAGTGAAGGATGTCGCCTCGTTAAATCAGGTTGTTCCAGATCTTAGAGAGTGTCAGGCTGGTATCCTATCAGTTACTACCACCATATAGGTACTATGCCATGCATGATGTATTTAATGTCTCACAACTTATCCAATATCCTGTTTATCCATCTCATTATTTTTATCCTGATGAAGTTGAGTTAGATGACGATGCTACATTTGATGAAGATCCAATATGCATTGTTGACCAGAGCATTATGGCTCTCCGAGGCAAGTCTATCCCTCTCGTATTTGTGCTATAGCAGCACAGTCATGTACATGAAGAGGCTTGGGAGAGGGTAGCCGACGTATGTTCCAAATGGTCAGAGTTGTTCTTAGATAGTGTTTCTTCATCCTTGGAAATAGAACTCGAGGGGTGAGTTCTTCTAATGTGGAATACTGTATGAACCCCGTTTTTTCACTCAGGTATGGATCCTTTAATTTTTCATTATAAAACATAATATTGGACCAAATATGGATGACTAATGAGTTATTAAAGGTCTTGAGGGTGTTTGGGACTTTTTTAGATCCCAGAACCCATATTTTTGGAGAAAATAGGCATGGAGCATGGTTTAGATTAAACTGTATAGGAATTCCACAGAGTTTGGAAAACTGTGCATATTGTGATTTTTCGGATAGATACACCTCACACGGTTGTCACATGGTCATGAATCCTAACCGTGCGAACACCCCTTTTTCCTAGGTACCCATGCATGGATCATGCACTGTTTGATCAAACTATGTGGAGGATGTTTTTCTGGTGGAACTGTCTCATATGGATTGCGCACAACTTGAAAACACATGCTGACAAACTGTGCACAAGCTAAATATCTGGGTATATTATCCAAAATGACCTTAATAATCTATTTAATACTATCTTCTTCTCTAATCTAAGAACTAATAGGATTAATCCTTTACCTCTCATTTTGGTGCTTTTTAAAGGCTAAAGCTAGGGATCAAGAGATATCTTTCAACATTCATCTTATTGAGGTTATATTTGTCATATTTTATGTACAATGGTATGTACTCAAGTCCTCTTTATCCATTCTTCTTCTCTCTTCCTCTCGACCTAGATATCATCATGTGACCATTTTTCACCTTTTGTTAGATCTACTCTGATCCGAGCCAAATCAAGGGCCAATACCGGATGAGGAGAGTTGTACAATCCTGAGGTGGCTGGTCTATAACTATTCCCTAATGTTCATTTTTTTAGAATATTTATTTGGGGCCCACATATTTCATAAGAAGTCATTTCTTAAATTTAAATTTAATGATTATACTTTTTATAATTTTATGGTTATGTAATTTCCAAATATGTGATTAGTTTTTAGCGGTTACAACCACAACTCAATCCACCTCATGTCAAAGGTTATATCATAATTTTTTTAGTGTATCGGCACGTTTGAGCCACTGTTCGAGGTTGCCCTTGATTGACCTTCCTAAAGGTGAACCTCTATATAATAATGGGCTTGTTAGTAATGAGAAATGCATAATTACATGTACCAAATATAATGACCACATGAACCACCTATGGTAAGTGAATTAATTTATTATTAAATGTGAAAATGTTAAATAAAAAGTTTACTATGTATATAACTTGGCGTTAACAAATAATATTGAATGGAGGTTATATATCTGTAGCACCCCTTTCCATATTTATGGAAGGTAGCGGAGTGAACCTAGATAATTGTATATGCCCTAATGGTTAATTAAGTATTGATTAAATGGTTTCAATGATACTTGGACTATCCCCACTAATGGAAGACAAGGATTTAACCTAATGATTGAATACATTATTACAATATCAAATAGGAATGGACTGACTCGAGGTCACCTTGGATTCTGAGAGGACAATACCTTGGGACTTGGGAACCCCATTCTGATTCAAGGATGTAGTTTTCTTGGGTTCATACCCACCTATACTCTAGTTGTTATCTATTCCTTGGATGCCCAATATACTACCATTAGATCCTTTACATTATTACATGATACCTCGAATACACTCCTTAGATCTAGCATTGACTAGTAGGTGTCATGTTGATATACCATAGGGAACTGTCTCTGCATAGCCTAGTTTTACCTTGGTCGATCACCTTGGACTTGGTAGGTTCCTTATTGTGGAATGACTTGGATTATGATCCATGGATTACACTCTTACCCCCTTAGCTAGAGTCAGATACTACTGAGTTAGCATTCTGTGAGATCTATGTTACATTGGTTATTACCTTGGAACTCCCTCACCATATATCTTTACCAGGTTGTCTTATTATGTCTTGGGACCTTCACTACTTATACAATGACTAGGTGATGTCATTATTGGCTATGCCTCACGTGACCTATTCACATTAAATGGTTATTACATAATTAATGAACTTGTTACATATTTAGACACCAACCAAGGGATGAAGAAGGTACTAGATATTTAGTTATATTGTACAACTTTCTTTACATTATATACATATTACTAGACACTACTATATTCCATTACATGGGATGGAGGTTTGTAGACCTTTTTGGTGGTGGCCCGTTGAGATTTATTGCACACCCTCTCTGGGAACCGTTTGGTACTCAGAATAGATTACATGACTTTAGGTGTTGAAAAAGGGAAGTATACAGCTTTGAACACTTGATTGCTCACTGATATGATGGTTCTTCATATCAGATGACTGAGTTGGATCTCGGGATTCTTGGAGTAACCATTTATTCTTTAACTTTTTGGAACATGTTATGCCTATTGTCTTGTACCCATATTTTCCTATTTTCTAGTGACATGTTATTATATTACCTTTGTTTTAGTAGATACAATTATTGTTATTCTGGTTTATCTATTACATTAGTTTTCTTCTACTATTTAATTATATTTCTTCCATTTTTCATTAATCATTTATATTCCATCCACTGTGATACACTCTGCTAATAAGGGAATAGTCTCCCCACGGAAACATCTTAGGCCCTCACTGTTAGTCAGCAGCCTCTGGAGTTTGGGGAGATGTTCATGAGGACATGTGTGTAATGTCCCAAAAATTCCTTTTACTTTTTTAATTATATGGAATTATTTTGAGACTGAAAAATCTGAAGGCACATGATTTAGAGGCTCGTAGTGTCCGGAATGATATGTCAAAGTTTCGTTAAGGTTTAATTAGCGCGCGTAAGCATTTTTCCTAAAAAAAAGTGAAATAAATCTTAAACGGTTACACAGATCAGAAATATGAGGTAACTACTGCGCTCAGGATGGTGGGTTTACCCTAGGTGCGACTTAATTTTTGTCGGCGCGGGCCTCCTGTGATAAAACCTGAAAATAACATAACCATAAATAAAATAATTAAATAAAGTTATTTTATTTTTCAAATGATAATAACTCACAAACGGTAACTCAGATTAAAAATCTGAGGCCACTGCTAAACTCATGAGGGTATTCTTTCTTTAGGAAGATACTAACATTGGATGAGGCGGGCCACTAGTGAAAGTTATTTTTTGGCCATAAATAAAATAATTAAGTGATAATTATTTTATTGTAAAATCCATAACATTTAAATTGTAACTTGGATTGGAAATACGAGAGTATCTTTGGGTTTTATGGGGTGTGTATCACTTAGTCGGAGACTAACCTTGACTGAAGTGGGTCGAGGGTGACTGTTAATAATTTTCCAAACATTTTTTCAAGTACGTTCAGTAAATTCGTGAGCGGAATTTTGCAACTGTTGAACTAGTGCTCAGAATTGATATCTCAGGACACCGTTGAACTCGCAATACTGATATCAACTTAAAGAGACCTTCACCTCGACCGCAGTAGGTCGAAGGTGAATGTTAGTTTCCCATAATTTAATGGGAGAGTTAAAAGAATTAAAATAAAATAAAGAACAACTTTTATTTTATTTTTAAAACCTTCCATTTGAATGTCTTGTGGTGGGGAGCACCCGAGATTGAAACCTCCCACTTGAATTTAGTGGTGGGGACCACCCGGACCCCTCTTTTAATGGGAGGAAACTCTTGGCTTTCTCCAAATTTAATTTTCCAACTTAATTTAATTAATGTACAAACATTAATTAAATTATTGCTTAAGATTATTTAATTTGGAACCTCACCTCTCAAAGGAAAAGTGATTCGCAAAAGAGTTGACAGCTTTGGAGAGTTGGAAAGATAATTCTCCAAAAAAGGATACCCTCTAATGAAGAATGACATCCAGAATCAAAGAACGAGGAACTGAATGTGGAGAGTCTTGCGGGAGTGATGAACACCAATATCAATCTGCAACGACTTCGTCTTCTTCCTCACGCCACCTCCATCGGAAAATCAAGGTAGGGGTTTTGAATTGAATTATGATTAAATCTGTTTTATCGATTCTTCATATTCTAGTTTCCTAACGACGATGGCCAAACTAACATGGCCATCGTCCCACATATATACCTTGCCTCTTATCTTCTGATTCTCAGCGCATTCTTCATGTGTTCTTCAATTCCAAATATTTAATGATGTTGGAAAAACACTATTTTGTTGAGCGTGACATATAGACGCGGAGCCCTCGACCAAAGGATTCTGAATATGGGATCGTTTTATTTTTCGGTCTTGGAACGAAGCCACAGTTTCTCACAAAAGAAAGAGGCGGCCGACACCCAGCCGGCTGCGAGCAAGGAAGGGTGGTGCAGGTATGTGCCGCGAGTTGATGAGGAAGCCCTGACCCGTCGGCCGCGACAGGGCAGGGTGGCGGCTGACATCTGGTCAGCCGCGTAGTGTAGCGATGGCGCGCGTACGCGCTGCCTGAGGACCAGGAGGCTACGGCCGCTTGGCCACGGTGGATCCGGAACTGCGGTCGGCTGTGCCGGCCACGGTGGAGCAGCGACGTGCAATCGCACCGCTGGGAGGAGGACTGGCCGGAATACTGGCCGACCGTTGTTTTTTGGTGGGACCCGCTCAGTTCCAACGGTGACTTGGTAGTGCCGAAAGGTGTTTCCCGTGACCATTCAAAATGGAAGGGGAAGGATCCCCCTTCGGCGCCATCTTGAGCGGGCCACGCCAGTGGGCCGCTCAACCAGGCCGCTCCCAATGCGGGTCGGGCCACGCCCAGCGGGCCGAGACATGCCGCCCCCTTTGCGGGGTTGGCTAGAACACGGCCCAGTGGGTCAAGCCCCCCCCCCCCCCCACAGGCTGGGCCAACTGGGCTGGACCCAAATCGGGCTGGGTCGAGCCGGGTCGTTCCGACCGGGTCTGACCAAACCCGGGCCCAGTTTGACCCGGTTTCGCCTTTTTGGTCATAAATTGGGAACCAAGCGTCCGTTTAACGAACCATCTATGACACTAGAATCCTTGTATCGAGACGGTCCTTGTAACACCCATAGCTTTTATTGTATAATGTCTAATTAATGTAATTCAATAACTTATGCTACACAAAACACCGAGTTCGAACGCACCACAACTTACCAAACTAGCTTTTCAAAAAGAGGTTATGAATAGTATTAACTGCATTTTGAATGTTATATACTCGATATAATTGTAACACCTATATTAAGTGTTTCTTAGACATAATATAAGAACAAATGAAATTTTTCAAATAAAGGAATTATTTTTCAAAAATGCAATTTTACCGCCTACTAATGGTGAATTTTTTAAAATTAAATACCTAAAAATTATATATTAAATTTGACAGAATAAACTTCTAATTTAGTAGAGAGAAATAAAAATTTATTTTGGACAAATTTTTTGGTATTTTTCTAATAACTTTCATATTTTGATGAATTGTGAAAAATACTATGTTTTAATTGAATTTTTTTATCGAAATAATTTATAGTGATAAATGGTGAATTTGAATGGTTTTGAAGTATAAATAGATTATATTTTTATCATTTAATACAATTTAAGTCATTATAAGTAATTTCACATTTAAATTTGACATAAACGCATGTCAATATTTTGAAAGTTTTTATTTATTTAAAAACCCACTTTTTGGCTTTGACAAAGAAAATTAATTTTAAATTAATTAATGAAAATTATATATTATTAATTTGGTAAAATAGAATTCATTTTTCAGTTAGTAATATCAAAATTGTCTTAGGGTGAATTTTTGATATTTTTCTGAAAACATTCAATTTTTGATAACTAGTGAAAAACACTACATTATTGTTTAAAACCAACATTTTTTTAAATAATTATTTATTTTATTTAAATTTATTTTAAGTCAAAACATATATATAATTCCTATAGAAGTTCAATTTAATTCATTTGAGCCATTTTATAATAAAATTAGATGTATAAATTTTTATTTAACTTTTTACCGTCTTTTACCCACCTTCTAGCAGCATTTTCAAATTTGTATAAAATCTAATTTTACCACATCTATGAGTTGAATTTCAAAAATTTGAGAGACACAGTCAATATCAGTATGTAAAATGTGGTTTCACAAGGTGAAAATAATTTTTGGTGAATAGTAAATTTTGATTTTTATTTACCACGGTTAAAAGTAAGTAGGGTAATTAAGGGTAAAAATGATATTATAATTACCCTAACACATGTCCAAATTCTATTGGATAAGTGTAATTTGACAAAAAACAACCTTAGGAATAAAATATGACCCTGTTTGGTCCACCTGGATTAGATTAGGACATTTATTAATATTTTATTTAAAGAAGAGTTAAACGTGTTAAATTAAAAGTTTAAAAACAAAACTATTCTTAATATAAGGTTACGCACAATATAAATTCGAATATAAATATTTATTAGAAATATAAAAATATTTCCAACATAATGGTATTTTATTTATAATTTTTATACATTAAATAATTTAATTTATTTATGAAACAATGATGATGCGGTAATTACCTTATTAATAAATATTAAAATAATTGATATTATAAATATTCAAATAAATGTAAATTAAGACTTATGATTAATTGAACTAATTTTAAAGGTTAATATTACATGTTATGGTTGATTAGATAAATGTTGTTCGAAGTCATAAGATTGTTATGACTTTAACAAAAACAAAATACCAAATAGTGTCAAAATTGACATAAATTAATTTTTAAAACAAATATTATATTATTGGTTGATATGATATTTATAAAAATATAAGGGTCATCCAAAGGGCTTAAATAATATTATATATTTCATTAATGAGTCACGTGTGTTTTTCTTGGATGTTTAGAGTATGTTTCTTAACCGTATAGTGCAAGAATACAAGAAGACATGGTAAAAGTTAAACTATTTAACTAAGAGTTAAATCTAAACAAAAATGTTAAAATGGTAACCTAATTTTGTATAAAACATGTTGTTTGAGAAGTTTTCGACCCATCCCCACCTTATCCTAAAAATAAATCATTTTTGAGGCATTATAAAATAATAATAATTTTATTATAAAATAATATTTCAATCTTTTCCTAAAGTGACCCTCACCTCTCTTATAAAAGGCTACTTCCCCTTCTCTCAAAATAACACCACCAAAGCCATTTGTCTCATCCAACCACTACCCAAATCTCCGCCCAAATTTCCTCCCTTCGACTTATATGCCTTAATTTGATCAGAAATCCAACCTAAGAATCCATTTTGATCAACTCAAAAGGAAACACCCGAAGAAGGGGTAATAATTTCACCACCCTCTTTCATGTTATTTTCTTCTTACACTTCCCCTTTATTTATTGTTTCCATTCCAAAATAATCCCTACAATACCTTATACAAACTTTGATGTTATTATTAATACAGTACAACCATATTCTTTATTCTATCCATCCTATATATGACAATGTCACCATACATGTGTGCGTACGACTTACCGTCTCCATGTCGTGGTGTAGTCTGTTATTCAAACACTTCATTATTTGGATGGGTGTAATAATGAGTATAACTGATTTAAATAATAAATATAACATGTTAATTATTCTGTGCATATGATATACCATCCAATTACATATTATTTTTTCCATCAATATAATGATATTGTTGCTCGAGCATACGTACGGATTACCATCTCCACGACGCGATGGGATTCATTTCCACGTTCACCATTCAAAAATGATTATAAAAATATATATTATTATTAAATATGTAATATATGACATAATAATGATACTGTATATATATATATATATGTGTGTGCGTGTGTGTGTGTACATATATATATCTTATTCACTTACTTCCGTTCAATACGATATGAAAACGGAAACAACATTTATACGTACGTACGACCTACCATCTCTATAAGTGGTGCCTTGAATTTCATATATATATCTATTATAAATATTTATATTCAAAATATTATGATATATAAATCAATTTTTATATTTTGGAAGTATTTAAATCCTGATCTAAATGATACGATCATGAATAACAAGTTAAAACACGTAAGATAAAGAAAACGATTATTACTCAAAATGTTAATTTAACATGGAAATAATTATTAAAAAGGTAGTATAATGTCCTAGATTAATCATGTATGATATAATAAATATTATTATACTTTAGGTATAATTTAATAACATACTATATTCATTACACAAGAAGGTTAAACGTACCCTCAACCAAAGGAAAGTACAAGGTAAGGGTTAATTTCACAATCTCATTATTATCCGTGGTTGTTTTTACGTAAGTATCTATTGGGACATATTTATTATCCATGTCCATTTTTCATAAAATAGTTTTCAAATGGATTATTTTTAAGGGAATTTTTACTAAAATATCATTTTAAATGTTTTAATGATTTATTCTTATAAACCATTCTCATTAATGTCCATGTTTCAAAAATGGTTTTAAGGATTTATTTATATGAACATGAATGTTTTAAAATGCTAATTCCATTCAAAAGTGTCAAAGTGGTATGGGACAATTTTATTCAAAACTACCTATTAAATGAATTCCTTAATATGACTTTTAAATGATTTCATGAGAAAGAGACATTTCTCTCAATGATTTTTTCTGATCATTTTCAACTATGTCAACATCCTTTACAAGATATTATTCTTGATCATGGTTGATTTATTATGATACAAATCATCCATATTGTATTTAAGGTTCTGTGATATGTTTGACTGTGGATGTGTAATTTTTATACCATTCATGGTTTATGGATAATGTATTGAAATTTTGTATCCTAGTTTTAATATGAATGTTTATGTTATGTTTCAACATTTTTATATGAGGAATGCATTGGACTTAGTAAGTGATAGGGGGAGCCTGCTATAACTCTTCGATGCATCGGTAGGTCTCAAGAGAAAAACTAGTTTCTTGGCACAAGGCCCTGAAAAAATATTGTTTTTAGTCTTGGAACAAGGACTTGACTATGTGTCTATGATGTCTAGAATTATGCATTCCATCATTATGAAATTGGATATTGATATTGCATGTGATTATTCGACCAGTAGAATATCAATGTGAATAATTAAATTGAATTATTTGATATATATTTTCCATATTATGCTGAAGTTTAAATTTAAGAGGATCATGTTTTAGTCTTATAGATCACATTAAATGTTTATGATTATTCATTAAAGTTTCTGTAATATTTTTTCCCTTAATAAGCATCTGAGCTCACCCCTTTATATGTTTTATTTTTCCAGGATGCAAAGAATTATATTATGAATGACCAGTAGGGATAGTCTAAGGGATATTAATGTGGTCAATATAGAGAATTTTGTTTTTGTTTTTCATTTTATAATGTAATGTAAAATTCATGTATGTAATAAATTTTCCATGATTGGTAAACTGATAAGTCATTTATGACTTGATTCCTTGTAATCATACTAGTGTATTAAAATAATGCACCGACTCTGGGCTTCTGGGGTCGGGGCGTTACAATTGGTATCAAAGGAAGTTTTGCAACAACCTTGGAAATAGATTTAGATAAACTCTGATTAGAGAGCATTACCTTAAGATTGAATTTGAGGATTGGTATAGAAGAACGTCCTAGAATTTTGGTAATGTAGAGATTTTGTGTATTTTCCAAGCAATACATCCCTGTCTGGATATGAGCAGGTAAAGGTGGCTCTGGCATAGATGTACCTAGGAGTGAAAACTCTGACAAGGAGTTTCAGGCTTGACCCGGGGTATCTTGGTACACGACAATGGTTCTTACTGCACTCTTGGTTACGACACTCCTGGGGCATACGCTTAGGATAATTCACATTTTCAGCACATGCCATTAAGAAGGATTTAAGAGTAAATACTTCCTCAAAGAAATTTTTTTATGATTATAGATTATATGCATAATCTTTTAAATTCATGTTAGGTATTTTACAATTTTGAAATTATTCATTACAATTCATAAACTAACCTAGTGTATGCCATTGTTTAGGAATGGTGCCTAGTCTATGGAATGAGAATTCCAGCAATACGCATTATCAAAAGATTAAGAAGTATCATATTTTTTAGGGTATTAAAGAAACATTTAAAATGGAAATAGTCTTCCACATATTCTCAGCATATGGAGAAATAATATCATGTGTTAATAAGATACGTAAAGAATTCTATCAGTCCTATTGCTCTGAAGGGAAGAAAGAGAAGAAAATTATGGAAGAGAGAAATATGGATATAAGGGAAGAGGAGAAAGAAGGATTTTCCCATATGTGATAACTATGGAAAGAATCACCATGGAAAATTCTTGAAGGGAATGGGAGTTTTTTATAAGTGTGGATAAAAAGGACACCAAATACGTTATTTCAAGGGTAAGAAAACGGTTCCAAATGTAAATGTTTAATCTTCAAGGAGTTGGGACACTACGTCAATCAATGTCCAAATCATCAGAGTATACCACAAATGATGTTATTGGATAATAATCAAGTTATGATATTACCACAGATGAAGAGTAATGACTAGTTTTCTAATGTTGTTATTAAAAATTATGTCATTTGAGTATTTTATCAATGATGTAATCATTATAATAATTATGGAGTTTATAAGGATTGTACTATAGTACTATTTCATTAAGGACTTGAGATTGTGTGGAACCAAGAAAAGTGACTCAATAGCAGTTTAATTTTTTATTAGAAAATATATGGTTGAGAGGGAGATAAAACATAATATGGTTTGGAAACTGAGGTAGTGATTTTGGAATAATATATGATTTATTTGGAAAAATTATATTGGATATTCTTGACTACATTGAAACTGATTAATGATTTGTATATTTTATCATTGTTGGATTTTAAAACATTTTTGGATAGAAGGAGTATGTCCAGTATTCTATAAGGAATAAGGGAGTGTGAATGTAATCAATTAGGTTTGCTGGTAATTCAGTGTGTTACAGTGATTTAAAAGAATACATGAGGAAGGTATTCACATGTTATTACCTGGAAAAAATGATCTTCATTGTGGTTACCTTCAATATAAATTTTGGAGTGTGAGTTTGGACAGAAGTATTTTGGATAAGTCTAATGGTTGGAATCTATTAAGGTTGACTTTGGATACTATTGTTAAGGTTAAATCATTACATGAGATTATTTTTGGATTGTCATAAGAAGGACAACTTGGAGGTCGGGCGACAATCCGTTGCGTCCAGCAAGGTTGCGAGACTTAAACCAGCAACCGAAGGGCGAAAAAGGGCGGATCACCTACCACTCTCATACGTTATGTACTGATTTGTATAATGTAGTTTATTTAATAGTCTGAAAAATGAGTTATAAATTCATTATTTTTGGAACCCTATACGATTAGGATTAACATAATATTTTTGAATTCTATTATATTTTTGAGTGAAAGATGAGTTTGTGGTAGGTATTAGTTGAAGGATGAAACTCCACTTGTCAAGTATATTTTTCCCTCTTATTCTATGAATAAATTAGTTCTTAAACTTTATGGAAGGGATCTTAAAACTAAAAATGTGTTATCCTAATACCTTATGTTTTTTTCAACCAATGATATTTTAAATCATTATAGATTGATGGCTTTGAGGCCTTAGATTTTACACTTGTTTGTGATTGATGACCTCAATCACTCCTGATAAATATTTACATTTTCCCTCCAATTATGCGTCTCTAATTGCCACCAATATTCTTCTAATCGAGATCATAATTTTGTGGTGACTTTTTAATTTCCTTTTCCATCTTATTAAGACTAAAATTTGTTAACCTAATTTCCAATGTGGGTTTTCCAAAAAGATATTTTCCTATTTTTAACCTTTTATTTTCTAAGAAAAATTTCAAATTACGAGGACACAATTTATTGAAGGAGGGGAGAATGTAACATCCCAAGATTTTATAGTATGCTATCTTATTAAAGTAATTCAATAGCATGCGCTACACTCAACACCAAGTTCGAACACACCACAACTTACCGAACTAGCCGTTCAAAAAGTGGTTCTGAATTTTATTAACTTCATTTGGAATCTTATATATTCTATACAATTTTAAAACCCATATTATGTGTTTCTTAGACATTATATAAGTATAAAAGAAATTTTTCAAATAAAGGAAGTATTTTTCAAAAATGCAATTTTACCACCTACTAATGGTGAAATTTTTTAAATGAAATACCTAACACTTTTATATTAAATTTGTGAAAATAAACTTCTTATTTAGAAGCAGTAAATAAAAATTTATTTTGGAAAAATTTTAGGTACTTTTATGATAACATTCATATTTTGATGAATAGTGAAAATACTAGGTTTTAATTGAAAACAACTTTTTTAATCGAAATAATTTATACTGTTAAATTATGAATTTGAATGGTTTTGAAGTATAATTAGATTATATTTTTATCATTTAATACAATTTATGTCATTATATGTGATTTCACATTTTAATTTGACTTAAACCCATGTCAATCTTTTGCTAGTTTTTACTTTTTTTAAAACCCGCTTTTTGGCTTTGACAACAGGAATTAATTTTAAATTTATTTATGAAGCTTCTATGTTTTTAATTTTTTAAAATAAAATTTATTTTTGAATTAGGAATATCAAAATTATCTTAGAGTTAATTTTTGGTATTTTTATGAAAACAATCAATTTTTGATGACTACTGAAAAACACCGCATTATTGTTTAAAACCGACTTTTTCTAAATAATTATTTATTTTATTTAAATTTATTTTAAGTAAAAATAGATATATAATACCTATATAAGTTTAAAGTATTTTATTGGAGTCATTTTATAATAAAATTTGATGTATAAATTTTTATTTAACTTTTTACCGTCTTTTACCCACCTTCAAAGAGCAGTTGTGAATTTACATAAAACGTTATTTTACCACTTGTATGAGTTTAATTTCACAATTTTGAGTCAAAATAGATATCATTAAGTAAAATTTAATTCAATAAGATGAATTTTTTTTGTTGAATAGTAACTTTTGATTTTTATTTACCACGGTTAAAAGTAAAATAGGGTAATTAAGGGTAAAAATGATATTATAATTACCCTAAAACATGTCCAAATTCTATTGGATAAGTTTAATTCGACCAAAAACAACCTTATAAATTAAATATGATCATATTTGGTCCACTTTGATTAGATTAGGACGTTTATTAATATTTTATTTAAAGAAGAGTTAAAAGTGTTAAATTCAATGTTTAATAACTAAACTATTTTTAATATAAGGTTAAACACAATATAAATTCAAATATAAATATTTATTAGAAATATAAAAATATTTCCTACATAATGGTATTTTATTTATAATTTTTATACATTAAAAAATTTAATTTATTTATGACACAATGATGATGCAGTAATTACCTTATTAATGAAATATTAAAATAATTGATATTATAAATATCCAAATAAATGTAAGTTAAGACTTGTGATGAATTACACTAATTTTATAAGTTAATATTATATGTTATGATTAATTAGATAATTTTTTTTCAAAGTGATATGATTTTTATGACTTTCACAAAAAAAATATTAAATAGTGTCAAAATTGACATAAAATATTTTTTTAAAACAAATACTATATTATTGGTTGACATAATATTCCAAAAAAAATAAGGGTCATCCAAAGTTCTTAAATAATATTATCTATGTCATCAATTAACCACTTGTGGTTCTCTTGGAAGTATAGAGTTTTTTTATTAATCGTATAGTGCAAGAATACAAGAAGACACGGTAAAAGTTAAACTATTTAACTAAGAGTTAAATCTAACATAAAATGTTAAAATGGTAACCTAATCTTGTATAAAACCTATTGTTTGAGAGGTTTTAGACCCATTCCCATGTTATCCGACAAAGAAATCATTTTGGATCCATTAGAAAATGGAAATATTTTTATTATAAAATAATATTTCAAGATTTTTCTAAAGTGACCCTCACCTCTCTTATAAAAGGGTACTTCCCCTTCTCTCTAAATCACACCACCAAAGCAATTTGGCTCGTCCAAACACTACCCAAATATCCTCTCAACTTTCCTCCCTTATAACTAGAGTCCTTACTTTGATCATAAAGCCATCTTAAGGAGCCATTTTGATCAACTCAAAAGGAAATAACCGAAGAAGAGGTAATAATTTCACCACCCTCTTCCATGTTCTTTTCATCTTAAAATTCCCCTTTATTTGTTGTATCCATACCAAAATAATCCCTCTAATACCTTATACATAATATGATTCTATGATTAAGATGGTACAACCATATTCGTTTTTCTACCCATCCTATAAATGACAAAGTCATCATACGTGCGTGCGTACGGCTTACCGTCTTCACGTCGTGGTGTAGTTTGTTATTTAAACACTTCATTTTTTTGGATGAGTGTAATAATGAGAATAACTAATGTAAATAATAAATATAACATGTTAATTATTCTTTATATATGATATACCATCCAATTACATAGTATTTCACCATCAATATAATGTTATTGTCGCTCGTGCGTACGTATGGATTACCATCTCCATGACGCGATGGGATTCATTTCCACGTTCAATATTCAACGATGATTATAAAAATATATATTATTAATTAATATGTAATATATGAAATAATAATTCTACTATATATATATATATGTATATACTTATATATATCTTATTCACCTACTTCCGTTCAATATGATATGAAAATGAAAACAACATTTATGCGTATGTACGGCCTACCGTCTCCATAAACGGTGCCTTGAATTTCATATATATATCTATTATAAATATTTATAATATAAATAAATATGATATATAAAACATGTTTTATATTCTGGAAGTATTTAAATCATGATCTAAAGGATATGATAATGAATAACAAGTTAAAACACGTAAGATAAACAAAGCGATAATTACTTGAAATGATAATTTAACATGAAAATAATTATTAAATGGGTAGTATAACATCATAGATGAATCATGTATGATATAATAAATATTAATTAGATTTTGGTATAATTTGATAACATACTATGGTAATTATATAAGAGGTTAAACGTACCCTCGACCAAAGGAAAGTGCAAGGTAAGGGTTAATTTCACAATATCTTTTTTATCTGTGGTTGTTTTTACGTAAGTATCTACTGGGACATATTTATTTTCCATGTCCATGTTTCATAAAATAATTTTCAAATGGATTATTTTTAAGGTAATTTTTACTAAAAAATCATTTTAAATGTTTTAATGATTTATTTTCTAAACCTTTCTCATTAATGTCTATGTTTCCAAAATGGTTTAAAGGATTTATTTATATGAACATGAATGTTTTAAAATGTTAATTCCATTCAAAAGTTTCAATGTGGTATGGGACACTTTGATTCCAAAATATCTACTAAATTACTTCCTTTATATGACTTTTAAATGATTTTATGAAAAAGGAACATTTCTATCAAAGATTTTTACTGATCATTTTCAACTATGTAAACATCCTTTACAACATATTATTCTTGATCAAGGTTGATTTATTATGATACAAATAATCCATATTTTATTGAAGGTTTTGTGATATGTTTGACTGTGGATGTGTTATTTTTATACCATTCATGGTTTATGGATAAGGTATTGACATTTTGTATGCTAGTTTTAATATGAATGTTTATGTTATGTTTAAACCTTTTCATATGAGGAATACATTGGACTTATTATGTGACAGGTGGAGCCCTCTATAGCTCCTCGATGCATCGGTAGGTATCAAGAGACAAACTAGTGTCTTGGAACAAGGCCCTGACAAAATATTATTTGTAGTCTTGGCATAAGGCCTTGACTATGTGGTTATGAAATCTAGAATTATGCATTCCATCATTATGAAATTGACTATTGATATTTCATGTGATTATTCGACCAGTAGAATATCCATGTGTATAAGTAAATGGGATTATTTGATTTATATCTTCCATACTATGCTGATGTTTAATTTTAAAAGGCTTATGTTTTAGTCTTATAGATAACATTAAATGTTTATGCTTATTTATGATAGTTTCCGCTATATTGTTATCCTTACTGAGCATCTGAGCTCACCCATTTCTATGTTTTATTTTTCCCATGATGCAAAGAAGTATATTTTCACTGACCTGTATGGATAGTATAAGGGATATGAATGTGGTCAATGGAGACAATGTTGTTGTTGTTTTCCATTTTATAATTGAATGTAACATTCATGTATGTAATCTATTTTCCATGATTGCTAAATTGGTCGGTCATTCATGACATTATTTCTTGTAATCATGCCAATGTATTAAAATAATGCACCGACTCTGGGCTTCGGGGGTCGAGGCGTTACAGTTGGTATCATAGGAAGTTTATCAATAAGCTTGGAAGTATATTTAGATAAACTCTGATTAGAGAACATTACCCTAAGATATAATTTGAGGATTAGTATAGAAAAATATCCTAGAATTTCGGTAATGTAGAGATTTTGTGTATTTTCAATAAATACATCCATGTCTGGATATGAGCAGGTAAAGGTGTCTCTGGCGCAGATGTACCTAGGAGTGAAAAATCTGACAAGGATTTTTGGGCTTGAACCGGGGTATCCTGGTACACAACAATGGGCCTTCCTGCACTCTTGGTTACGACACTCCTGGGGGATACACTTAGAATAATTCACATTTTCAGTATATGCCATTATGAAGGATTTAATCATAAATACTTCCTCAATGAAATTTTTTTATGATTATAGATTATATGCATAATCATTTCAATATACGTTAGGAATTTTACAAGTTTGAAATTATGCATTAAAATTCATAAACTAACCTAGTGTATGCCATTGTTTAGGAATGGTGCCTAGTCGAAGGAATGAGAATTCCAACAATATGCATGATAAAAAGATTAAGAAGGACTATATCTTTCATGGTATTAAGCCAACATTTAAAATAGAAATATTCTTCCATGCATTCTCATCATATGGAGAAATTATATCATGTGTTAATAAGATAATTAATGAATTCTCTGAGTCCTATGGCTTTGAAGGGAAGCAAGAGAAGAAAAGGATAGAAGAGAGAAAGATGGATATAAGGGAAGAGGGGAAAGAAGGATTTTTTCATATTTGATAACTGTGGAAAGAATCACCATGGTAAATTCTTGAAGGTAATGGGAGTTTGTTATTAGTTTGGATAAAAAGGACACCGAATACGTTATTTCAAGGGTAAGAAAAAGGTTTCAAATGTAAATGTTTCATCTGCAAGGAGTTGGGACACTATGTCAATCAATGCACAAATCATCGGAGTATACCACAAATGATGCTGTTGGATAATAATCAAGTTATGAAATTACCACAGATGAAGAGTAATGACTAGTTTTCTTATGTTGTTATTAAAGAATTATTCCATTTGAGTATTGTATCAATGATGTACTAGTTATAATAATTATGGATTTTATACGGATTGTACTACTGTACTATTTCATTAAGGACTTGAGATTGTGTGGAACCAATAAAAGTGACTCAATAGTAGGTTAATTTTTTATTGCAAAATATATGGTTAGGAGAAAGATAAACCATGATATGGTTCTGCAACTGAGGTAGTGATTTTGGAATAATACATGATTTATTTGGATAAATTATATTGTATATTATTGTATACCTTGAAACTGATTAATGATTTGTATATTTTATCATTCTTGGAGTTTACACCATTTTTTTATAGAAGAAGTATATGTAGTATTCTATAAGGAATAAGGGAGCGTGAATGTAATAAATAAGTATTTATGGTAATTCAGGGTGTTACAGCGTTTTAAAATAATACATGAGGAAGTTATTCACATGTTATTATGTGGGAAAAATGATCTTTATTGTGTTTACCTTCCATATAAATTTTGGACTATGAGTTTGGACAGAAGTATTTTCAATAAGTCTAAAGGTTGGAATCTATTATGTTTAACTTTGGATACTATTTTTAAGGCTAAACCATTTCTTTAGATTATTTTTAGATTGTCATAAAAAGGACAACCCGGAGGTTGGGTGAATATCTGTCACGTAAGGAAAGGCTGCGAGACTTGAACCCGCAACCAAAGGGCGACAAGGGTGGATCACCTACAACTTGCATACATGACATCCTGATTTGTATAATGTAGTTTTATTAATAGTCTAAAAAATTAATTATAAATTCATTATTTTTGGAACCCTATGAGATTAGGATAAATATAATATTTTTGAATTATATTATCTTTTGGAGTGAAAGATGAGTTTGTGGTAGGTATTAGTTGATGGATGAAACTATACTTGCCAAGTATATTTTTCCCTCTTATTCTATGAATAAATTAATTCTTAAACATTAGGTAAGGGATCTTAAAACCAAAAATGTGTTATCTTAATACCTTTTGTTTTGTTCAACCAATGATATTTTAAATCATCATAGACTGATGGCTTTGAGGCCCTCAATTTTATACTTGTTTGTGATTGATGACCTCAAACACTCCCTATCAATATTTACATTTTTCTTCCAATTATGTGTCTCTAATTTCCACCAATATTCTCTTAATCGAGATCATAATTTTGTGGTGACTTTTTCATTTCCCTTTCCCTCTTATTAAGACTAAATTTTGTTAACCCAATTTCCGATGTGGGTTTTCCACAAAGGTATTTTTCTATCTTTAACCTTTTATTTTCAAAGAACAATTTCAAATTGCGAGGATGCAATTTATTGAAGGATGGGAGAATGTAATATCCCAAGATTTTATAGTATGCTATCTTATTAAAGTAATTCAATAGCTTGCGCTACACACAACACGAAGTTCGAACGCACCACAACTTACCAAACTAGCTGTTCAAAAAGAGGTTATGAATAATATTAAATGAATTTGGAATATTATATACTCTATATAATTTTAACACCCATATTATTTGTTTCTTAGACATATTATAAGAACAAATGCAATTTTTTAGATAAAGGAAGTATTTTTCAAAAATGCAATTTTACCGCCTACTAATGGTGAATGTTTTTAAATGTAATACCTAACACTTTTATATTAAATTTGAAAAATTAATCTTCTTATTTAGAAGCAGGACATAAAAATTTAGTTTGGACAAATTTTTTGTACTTTTCTGGTAACTTTCTTATTTTGATGAATAGTGAAAAATACTATGTTTTAATTGAAAAAAACTTTTTTAATCGAAATAATTTATACTATTAAATTATGAATTTTAATGGTTTTGAAGTATAATTAGATTACATTTTTATCGTTTAATTCAATGTAGTTCATTATATTTAATTTCACATTTAAATTTGACATAAACACATGTCAATCATTTGATAGTTTTTACTTTTTTAAAAACCTTCTTTTTGGCTTTGACAACATGAATTAATTTTAAATTAATTAATGAAACATATTTGTTTTTAATTTGGTAAAATAGAATTTATTTTTTAATTAGGAATATTAAAAAAAATTTAGAGTGAATTTTTGGTATTTTTCTGAAAACAATCAATTTTTGATGACTAGTGAAAAACACCGCATTATTGTTTAAAACCGACTTTTTTTGAAATAATTATTTATTTTATTTAAATTTATTTTATGTAAAAATAGATATATAATACCTATATAAGTTCAATTTAATTCATTGGAGTCATTTTATAATAAAATTAGATGTATAAATTTTTATTTAACTTTTTACCGTCTTTTACCCACCTTCATGGAGAATTTGAAAATTTGCATAAATCATAATTTTACAGCTTATTTGAGTTTAATTTAAAAAATACAAGAGAAAAATTTTATATCAGTAAGTAAAATGTGGTTTAATAAGATGAAAATAATTTTTGGTGAATAATAACTTTTGACTTTTATTTATCACGGTTAAAAGTTAATTGGGTAATTAAGGGTAAAAATGATATTATAATTACCCTAACAAATGTCAAAATTTTATTGGATAAGTGTAATTCAACCGAAAACAACATTAGGAATAAAATATGATCCTCTTTGGTCCACTTGGATTAGATTATGACATTTATTATTATTTTTTATTTAAAGAAGAGTTAAAATTGATAAATTCAATGTTTAATAACTAAAACATTTTTAATATAAGGATACACAAAATATAAATTCTACTATAAATATTTAATAGAAAGATAAAAGTATTCCCTACATAATGGTATTTTATTTATAATTTTTAGACATTAAATAATTTAATTTATTTATGACACAATGATGATGGAGTAATTACCTTATTAATCAAATGTAAAAATAATTGATATTATAAATATCCAAATAAATGTAAATTAAGAAATTTGATGAATTAAACTAATTTTATAGGTTAATATGACATTTTAAGGTTTATTAGATAATTTTTTTGAAGTTATATAGATGTTATGACTTTCACAAAAACAAAATTCCAAATTGTTTCAAAATTGACATAAATTAATTTTTAAAACAAATAATATATTATTGGTTCATATGATATTCCAAAAAAATATATAAATTTAGGATAAAGGGATTAAATAATATTATAAATTTCATTAAAGAACCACTTGTTGTTCTCTTGGAAGTTTTGAGTATGTTTATTAATTATATAGTGTAAGAATACAAGAAGACACGGTAAAAGGTAAACTATTTAACTAAGAGTTAAATCTAAAAGATAAGGTTAAAATGGTAATCTTAACTTGTCTAAAACCAATTTTTTGAGAGTTTTTCTACCCATACCCACCTAATCCCAGAAATAAATAATTTTGGATCCATTAGAAACCAAAAATTATTTTATTTCAAAATAATATTTTAGGATTTTCCTAAAGTGACCGTCACCTCTCTTATAAAAGGTTACTTCCCCTTCTTTCAAAATCACACCTCCAAATCCATTTGGCTCGGCCAAAACCTACCCAAATATCTTCCCGAAATTCCTCCCTTTGACCTAGGGTGAATACATTGATTATAAATCCAATCTATGAATCCCTTTTGATCAACTCAAAAGGAATCACCTAAAGAAGAGGTAATAATTTCACTACCCTCTTTCAAGTTCTTTTATTCTTACACTTCCCCTTTATTTATTGTTTCCATGCCAAAATAATAACTCCAGTTCCTTATACATATTTTAATGTTATTTTTAATATTGTACAACCATATTCATTATTCTATCCATCCTATAAATGACAAAGTCACCATACATGCGTACACACGGCTAACTATCTCCACGTCGTGGTGTAGTTTGTTCTTCCAACACATCATTATTTGGATGAGTGTAATAATGAGTATAACTGATGTAAATAACAAATATAACATGTTAATAATTCTTTATATATTATATACCTTCCAATTACATACTATTTCACAATTAATATAATGATATTTTTGCTCGTACGTATGTACGGATTACCGTCTCCACGACACAATTAGATTCACTTACACGTTCACTATTCAATGATGATTATAAAAATATATCTTATTAATAAGTATGTAATATATGAAATAATAATAATAATTGATATATATATATGTGTGTGTTTGTGTGTGTATATACTTACATATATCTTATTCACTTACTTCCGTTCAATACGATATGAAAACAGAAAAAACGTTTATGCATAAGTACGGCCTACCGTCTCCAAAAATGATGCCTTCAATTTCATATATCTATCTATTATAAATATCTATATTATAAATATATATAATATATAAATCAATGTTTATATTCTGGAAGTATTTAAATCATGATCTAAATGATACGATCAAGAACAACAAGTTAAAACACGTACGATAAAGAAAGTGATTATTACCCAAATTGTTAATTTAACATGGAAATCATTATTAAATGGGTAGTATAAAGTCATAGATGAATCATGAAATATATAATAAATATTAATATGTTTTTGGTATAATTTAATAACACACTATGGTCATTATATATGATTTTAAACGTACCCTCGACCAAAGGAAAGTGCTAGGTAAGGGTTAATTTCACAATCTCTTTATTATCCGAGGTTGTTTTTACGTAAGTATCTACTGGGAAATATTTATTATCCATTTCCATGTTTCATAAAATAGTTTTTAAAGGGATTATTTTTAAGATAATTTTTACTAAAACATCATTTTAAATGTTTTAAAGATTTATTCTTCTAATCCTTTCTCATTAATGTCCATGTCTTCAAAATGGTTTTAAGGATTTTTTTATATGAACATGAATGTATTAAAACTTTAATTCCTTTAAAAAGTTTCAAAGTGTTATGGGACACTTTGATTCAAAAAAATATTTTAAATGACTTCCTTTATATGAATTTTAAATGATTTCTTGAAAAAGGGATATTTCTCTCAAATTTTTTTCTGATCATTTTCAACTATGTCTACATCCTTTATGGGATATTATTCTTAATCGAGGTTGATTTATTATGATACAAATATTCAATAATTTATTTAAGTTTTTGTAATATGTTTGAATATGGATGTGTTATTTTTATACAATTCATGGTTTATAGATAATGTATTGATATTTCTTATGCTAGTTTTAATACGAGTGTTTATGTTATGTTTAAACCTTTTCATATGAGGAATGCATTGGACTTAGTAAGTGATGGGTGGAGCCTGCTATAGCTCCTCAATGCATTGGTATGTCTCATGAGAACAACTAGTGTCTTGGCACAAGGCCTTGAAAAAATCTTATTGGTAGTCTTGGAACAAGGCCTTGACTATAACGACCCATACTTTACATACATTGTTAATACTTCAAAATTGAAGTATACTTATTACAACATATAACAAAACCACGAAAGGACCGTATAGGTATAGTGTCTTTAGAAACTGGGAAACATAAACAACTGGTTCAAAAAGCGTCTACACTGTCTCCCATTTATTTCATCATATCTATAGTCCCTTTTGGCATATCTTACTTAATAAACTTACTCCTGACCTGGGGAAAGAAAACATACAAAAGGGTGAGCTCAAATGCTCAGTAAGGGTAAACAAAAGAAATATCAATCACATCATATTCATAAGAACATAACTTTTGGAAATCATAACCTGCAAAAGAGAGAATAATTTCATAACATGGGATAAATCATAGTAGTGAAATGGAAATCATAACTTAAAACATAAAACTTTGTGGCATACACACATAATCATAGAGAATTATTTCTTATTAGTCAAGACTCATTGCTAAGACTATCTTAGTGGACAAAGTCCATTTCTGAACCGAGTTCACTCCCCGTTTCAGTCATGTTTCACTAAACTGGTATAACCTACCGTTCCAGCCATGTCTATCTCATGAGATATAAAATCTTTACCCAATGCATTGGAGGGAGATATAGGTCCCACCCATCTCATAATTATACCATTCTTATGTGTTCCACAAAATCATAAACCATACATCATAGCATAACCCATGAAATAAAAATGGGAATCTTAAACATCGTGACATCATAAAAAAATTCATATAAGATAAAGGAATTCCTAAAAATAATTCTATCACAATATAATCAAATCAATGTAATAATAGGGATAGAAACAGAACCCTTTATTATCTTAGATGGAAAATAATTTTGATAAAACACTTGAACTCCATTGATGAAGAAAATATACTTTCTACTTCAAAAACACTTTTCCTTTCTTAACATGTCATAAAATTATAAACTAAAAGAAGTTGATTAAAAATAAACATGAAAACTTGTAAGGTAAGCTTCTTGGAAATAATGTTTTAAAAATCCATTCACGCCGTATAAGTTAAAAGAAACATTCTTCTCGTACTTTTGTCGGAAAGTCAAAAAGTACCTCGTACGAAAAAATGACAAAAGATTCCTTTCATATCCTTTACTAAAAACTCACCGAAGGTTAAAATTGGATTTAAACAATTGTAGGTGGATGGAAATAAAATTTCATATTGAAGAAACATGGATGTGGATGATAAAATACACCCTAGTAAATGCCAAAGTATAAAAAATCTCGGATAAAAATAAGATTGTGATATTTCCATTACCTTAGGTCCTTTTTGCTTCGTAAGTGTCTGAACCTCCTGTATAATGATGTAAATAATGTTATTATTTGTTCCAGAATCATAATTATTTTTATGATATCATATATGGTCATATTCTTAGCTTCTTAGTAGTAATATTTCATTACTACTGGTTATTCGGGTGTTTATAACTTGTTGTTCTTATGCGTGTCTTGTCGAATAAATTCTTATTATTCTCTTTATGTTATAGATACCTCATTTACAGAATGTTATTAGTGTAATATATATCATATTCATTCATTCAATTCATTTATATAATAATTATGAAATGAAGATCATGTAGAATGAGTCGCATCACATCGTGGAGACAGTATTCCGTACGTACGCACGAGTGATGATATCGTTCCTATGATCGTAGAATTTTATTGGAGTGTATGTATACTATTTCATAAGAAGTATCACTTTATAATAGTCATATATAGTCATTATTCACACCTTTATACCCATCCAAATAAGGTGGTGGTGGAAAATAGATTACACCACGGCGTGGAGACGGTATTCCGTACGTACGCACGCGCGGTGATTTATTTTTCCATAGGATGGATAGACGGTGAAATAGGGTTGTTTAATACTTATAATAACGTATCAGTATATGAGTGATACTGATTTTATTACTTCATAATGAAACAACTAAAGAAGAAGAAGTGGAAGAAGAAATAAAGATGAAAGAATCGGTAACAGACATTACCTCTTCTTTGAGGTGCTTTGTTGAGACCTTCTTTTAGGGCACTAAAATTGGTCTTTGAATAAGACCAGGACCTCTAGGATGTCTCTAGGGAAGTGGAGAGGAGTAATTGGTAGGGGTTGGCCGAGATTGAAGGCTCAAATTGGTGTGATAAAGAGGGGGAGGAGGTGCCCTTTTATAAGGGAGGAGAGGGGCACCTTTGGGAAAACTAAAAATATTATTTTATTATAAGGTCAAGTTCGGTTTTAAATAGCTCAAAATTGATATATTTCTAAGCTAAGGTGTGGATGGGTCGAAATACTCTTATCCAATAGAATTTAGACAAGTTTAGGTATCAATTTTAACCTTATCATTTCGATTTTACTTTAAGTTTTATAATTTATCTTTTTCCGTGTCTTCTTGTTTTCTTACACTATAAGGTTAATAAACTTACTATATCATGCCAAAAGATCCCCAAATTGTTTATTATTAATATATATATCCTTATCTAAGTCATTTTGCCGAACCTTATATTTTTAGGAATAAAATATCAATTACTAATATAATATTTGTTTTAAAAACTATTTTATGCCAATTTTGACACTATTTAGTAATTGATTTTTGTGAAAATCATAACAGAATGCTTAGATTGAAAAAATTTAATTAAATCAATACTAAAATGTCATATTAAACTATAAAATTAGTTTAATTCATAAAAAGTCTCAAATTACATTTATTTGGGTATTTATAACATCAATTATGTCAATATTTCACTAATAAGATAATTACTGCATCATCGTTGTGTCATAAATAAATTAAATTATTTAATGTCTAAAAATTACAAATAAAATACCATTATGTAGGAAATATTGTTATCTTTCTAATTAATATTTATAGTCTAATTTATATTATGTATAACCCCATATTAAAAATTATTTACTTATTAAACTTTGATTTTAACTATTTAACCCTTCTTTAAATAAATTAATAATAAATGTCCTAATCTAATCCAAGTGGGCCTAAATGGTCATATTTTATTCCTAAGGTTTTTTTGGTCGAATTACAGTTGTCCAATAGAATTAGAACATGTTTTAGGGTAATAATAATATCATTTTTACCCTTAATTACCCTATTTACATTTAACCGTGGTAAATAAAAGTAAAAAGTTACCGTTCACCAAAAATTATTTTCATCTCATTGAACCACATTTTAGTCCTTGATATTATCCATGTCTCTCGGATTTTCGAAATTCCACTCACAAAAGCGGTAACATTAAGTTTTCTGAAAAATTCAGTTTTTTTAACTACCACTTAGTGGTTTCACTATTCATCAAAAATTGAAATTTTTCAGAAAAATACCAAAATTTCACCCCAGGCTAATTTTGATATTCCGAATCCAAAAATGAAGTCCATTTTGAAAAAAAAAATTGAAAAAGTGGTTATTACTATTCATAGAGGCTAGTTTTATTAATATTTTAATAGCATGTCATTATTTACTGAAACTCGGTATTGCGTACGACACAAGCTATCGAGGAAGGACGCGGTTGCAGGTAAAGAAAGTCAAGCTAGTGTTGTGTGTAGTAAAAGATTCCTTTGATGATTTATAAAAACAAAATATTTCTCATAAAAGTCTCGGGCGTTACATTCTACCCCCCTTAAAATGAATTTTTCCCTCGAAATTCGTCACTTTGTCACAAACAGATGAGGATACCTCTCCCTCATCATATCCTCAAGCTCCCATGTAGCTTATTCTAATTGGTGGTTCCTCCATAAAACATTCACCAAGTGAGTGGTCTTGTTTCTTAGGACTTTTTCGCTACGATCCAGAATCTCTATCGGTTGTTCTTCATAAGAAAGATCTTGCTCCAGCGGTACAACTTATGAGCTAAGTACATGTGAATGATCAGGTATGTACTTTCTCAGGAGAGATACATGGAACACATCGTGAACTTGAGAGAGATTCGGTGGAAGCGCCAATCGGTAAGCTACCTTCCCAACACGATCCAGTATTTCGAAAGGACCGGTATATCTAGGGCTCAACTTCCCCTTCTTTCCAAATCTCATGACCCACTTCCAAGGAGATATTCGTAAGAACACTTTATCACCCACTTCAAACTCTAGGTCTTTTCTTCGGTTGTCTGCATAACTTTTCTGTCGACTCTGAGCTGCTCTTATGTGTTGTTGAATAGGTCTGACCTTTTCTGCCATTTCATCAACAAGATCAGGTCCTAGTAGCTTTCTTTCCCCAACTTCATCCCAGCATGTTGGAGTCCTGCATTTCTTTCCATAGAGAGCTTCATAAGGAGCCATATGAATACTAGAGTGAAGGCTATTATTATAAGAAAATTCCACCAAAGGTAGGTGTTGATCCCAACCACCTTTCAAATCCATAGAGCAAGCTCTCAACATATCTTCTAGGGTTTGAATTGTTCTCTCAGACTGACCGTCTGTCTGAGGATGATAATCAGTGCTGAAACTCAACTCTGTATCCAGAGTATGCTAAAGACTTCCCCAGAACTTCGAGGTAAATCTCGGATCCCGATCAGATATAATAGAAAGTGGTACTCCATGCAATATTACCACTTCCTTTACATATATCCGGGCAAGTTGATCCAGAGAGAAATCCTCTCTAATAGAAATGAAGTGTGAAGACTTTGAAAGACGATCAACTATGACCCAGATAGAATTATTGCCTTTGGATGTTTTAGGAAGTCCTGTGAAAAAGTCCATAGTGATGTTTTCCCATTTCCATTTGGGTATGGGTAATGGTTGTAACATCCCCTTAGACTTATGTCCCTCAGCTTTAACTTGCTGACAAACCAAGAATCGAGAGACATATTCAGCAACATCTCTTTTCATGCCATCCCACCAGAAGTACTCTTTCAGGTCCCTATACATCTTCGTGCTTCCAGGATGAATAGAGAATGAAGAACTATGAGCCTCATCCAGCAGCTCCTTCATTAATTCCGGGATGGGAGGAACACAAACCCTATTCCTAAACTTTATTATCCCATCACAATCAAGGATGAATTCAGGAACATTTCTCACCTTCTTTTGTAACTCGACATCTGCTTTCTGTGCCTCTTTAATCTTCACATGTATAGATGGTTGATCATTCATTTGAGAAAGATAATATTTTTCCCCTTCCAATATAATTCCAAGATCCATCCTTTGTAAATCCATAAATATTGGATCTTTTGTGATCCTCATCATGGATAAACGGGCATGGTCTTGTCGACTTAATGCATCTTCCACCTTGTTTGCTTTCCCAGGGTGGTAATGGATTGAGCAGTCATAATACTTAATTAGCTCCAACCATCTTCTTTGACACATATTCAACTACTTTTGTGTGAAAATATACATTATACTTTTATGATCAGTATAAATGTCACACCTTTCTCCATAAAGATAATTCCTCCAAATATTTAATGCAAAGATTACCGCAACTAACTCTAAATCATGTGTTGGGTAATTTTGCTCATGGATTTTCAACTTTTGTGAGGCATAAGATATCACCATATCATTTTGCATAAGAACACACCCCAATCCCTTCTTAGATTCATCACTAAAGATCACAAACCTTTCTCCACTACAAGGCAGTGTGAGCACAGGTGCACTGGATAACCTTCTTTTCAACTCCTTGAAATTCTCTTAACATTCCTCCGTCCAAACAAACTTAACTCCTTTTCGAGTCAACTTGGTGAGTGGATTAGATAATCGTGAAAAAACTTTCACAAAACGTCGATAATATCCAGCCAAACCAAGAAAACTTCGCATCTCTGTTACTGTTGTTGGTCTCGACCATCTTTCGATAACCTCTGTTTTTGCTGGATCCACAGATATCCCCACTTTTGAGATTATGTGACCCAAAAATGAAACTTTTTGAAGCCAAAATTCACACTTGGTAAATTTGGCATAAAGCTTCTCCTTTCTCCGGGTCTTCAATATAATTCTCAAGTGATATTCATGTTCTTCCTTGCTCTTTGAATAGCCAAGAATATCGTCTATAAATACTACCACAAATTGATCAAGATAATCTCTAAAGACTCTATTCATCAGATCCATGAAGATAGGATGGGCATTAGTAAGACCAAATGGAATCACTATAAATTCATAGTGTCCATACCTTGTACGGAAGCTGTCTTTGGTATATCCTCCCTTTTGACCCTTAATTGATGATACCCTGAATGAAGATCAATCTTGGAAAAGTATTGAGCTCCGTGTAGTTGTTCAAATAAGTCATCAATGTGTGGGAGAGGATATTTGTTCTTGATAGTGATCTTGTTAAGTTCTCGATAATCAATGCAGAGTCTCATTGATCCATATTTCTTCTAAACAAATAGAACAGGTGCTCCCCAAGGTGACGCACTAGGGCGTATGAATCCCTTATCAAGATTCTCTTGGAGTTTCTTCTTCAATTCCCGCAACTCAATTGGGGCCATTCTATAAGGTGTCTTTGAAATAGGCAAAGCACCCGGTATGAGTTCTATTGAGAACTCAACTTCACGATTTGGTGGAAGACCCGGTAATTCCTCCGGAAAGACATCATCAAACTCCCGTACAATGGGCATATTATTAATCGTGAGTTTTTCACCAACCATTTGAGATAAATAACCTTCATTTAGTGGAATCATGACCCATAAGATGGAAGAAATTTCCACTGGAAGGTTGTGTTCATCCTTGCATCAATAGACGATCATAGATTGATCTGGAATATGAAATGTGACTTCCCTTCATTGGAAATTGATATGAGCTCCATATAAAGAAATCCAATCCATGCCAAGAATCACATCAAATTCCACTATAGGAAGGATCACAAGATTTTCAAGAAGCACTTTCCCACAAACTTCGATCGGAGAAGAATTATAAACTTTTGATGCGACTGTTGTGCCATTAGGTGTTGTCACCGCTAACTCAACATCTAATTGTTGAGGTAATATGGTGATACCATTAGAAAATTCTTTAGAAATAAAAGAGTGGGTGGATCCAGAATCAAATAAAACATTTTCTACTTTAGAGTGGATGGTATGTGTACCTTTCACCACATCGTTATCGTACTCCACATCACTGATAGAAATTGCATGTGACTTTCCTTTGTCTTTAGCCTTAAGATTTTGTTGATGTCGACCATCATCATCAACCCTTGGATTAGGGCATTTATTGGCATAATGCCCCATCTCCTTGCACTTGAAACATTGAAGTGTAGTAGTTTCATTCTATGTATCCCTTCCTTTGTTTGCATCATTAGACATCTTCTTCCCATCATCGCGGCATTCAAATGCATGATGTCCTTTTTTTCCACATTTGAATCATTTACTTGTCCCTTTAATACAACTCACTCCATGTTTATTTCCACACTTGGATCATAAGGGAAAGCTCATCTTCTTTTCAGGGTGCTCTTTATATTTTGCTTTGAATTCCATTTTCCTCTTCTTATCAAACCCATATGACTGATGGGTTACTCCAATCTCCATCTCAGCTTTGAGATCACATCGAACGATTTCCTCGTAGCTATTGAAGTCCCTTATGGCTAAGGCCCTTCGAAGACTTGGTTTTAACCAACTAAAGAATCGATCGATCTTACTCTCAGGTTGGATAATAATACCAGAAGTGTACCTTGCAAGTCTTGTAAAATTTGCTTCATAGGTACCAACAGATTCATCATCCTTTTGCTTCAGTTCAAGAAACTCTTTCTCCATCTTTGTTCAGAGAATACAAGGGAAGTACTTATGAAAAAATATGTTCTTGAACTCATCCCATTCCATGGACTCAATTTCATCCCTTTGCCTTGTATTCTTAATAAGATTCCACCATTGATCAGCATCACCTTCCAAACGATACACTGCTAAGATGAATTTATCATGCTCGGAACATTGAAGAACTAAAAATATCTTTTCATTAGTATTAATCCATTGTTCAGCAACTAATGGATCAGTAGACCCGCTGAAAGAAGGTGGATGTTGTCTCATGAAGGATTCAACATAATGTTGCTCCTTCCTTTGCTCGTTTGGAAGTCCTACATGATTCATAGCTTGAGAAAGTTGTGTGAGCATGGCTACAAGATTTTTCATTCCAACTCCCATAACGTTTGGTTGCTCAGGGGGATAATCATTGCATAGCCCGTCGCATTCCGCATTAACACGATTCCTTCGGGTTCCACCCATTGACTAAAACCAAGAAGAATAGTGTGAGCAACACTAATTATAATAGGAAAACCACATAATCAAGAATAAGATTTCACACTTAAGGTCTTATCCTAGGTTATTCATGGCCATTTCTAAAACACTAAGATTGTGTTCTATGCTTAGAATTATCCTTAGGGTTCTTACTAAGGCTTTCGCATCCTAGTTTCCAAAGGTTGACTATACCTTTCCTCTAATATCAACTATAACGACCCACACTTTACATACATTGTTAATACTTCAAAATTGAAGCATACTTATTACAACATATAACAAAACCATGAAAGGACTGTATAGGTATAGTGTCTTTAGAAACTGGGAAACATAAACAACTGGTTCATAAAGCGTCTACACTCTCCCCCATTTATTTCATCATATCTATAGTCCCTTTTGGAATATCTTACTTAATAACCTTCTTCCTGGCCTGGGGAAAGAAAATATACAAAAGGGTGAGCTCAAATGCTCAGTAAGGGTAAACAAAAGAAATATCAATCACATCATATTCATAAGAACATAACTTTTGGAAATCATAACCTGCAAAAGAGAGCATAATTTCATAACATGGGATAAATAATAGTAGTGAAATGGAAATCATAACTTAAAACATGAAACTTTGTGGCACATAATCATAGAGAATCATTTCTTATTAGTCAAGACTCATTTCCAAGACTATCTTAGTGGACAAAGTCCATTTCTGAACCGAGTTCACTCCCCGTTTCAGTCCTGTTTCACTAAACCGGTATAACCTACCGTTCCAGCCATGTCTATCTCATGAGATATAAAATATTTACCCAATGCATTGGAGGGAGATATAGGTCCCACCCATCTCATAATGATACCATTCTTATGTGTTCCACAAAATCATAAACCATACATCATAGCATAACCCATGAAATAAAAATGGGAATCTTAAACATCGTGACATCATAAAACAATTCATATAAGATAAAGGAGTTCATAAAAAAATTACATCACAACATAATCAAATCAATGTAATAATAGGGATAGAAACATAACCCTTTATTATCTTAGATGGAAAATAATTTTGATAAAACACTTGAACTCCATTCTTGAGGAAAATATCCTTTCTACTTCAAAAACAATTTTCCTTTCTTAACATGTCATAAAATACTAAACTAAAAGAAGTTGATTAAAAATAAACATGAAAACTTGTAAGGGAAGCTTCTTGGAAATAATGTTTTAAAAATCCATTCATGCCGTATAAGATAAAAGAAACATTCTTCTCGTACATTTGTCGGAAAGTCAAAAAGTACCTCATACGAAAAAACGACAAAAGATTACTTTCATATCCTTTACTAAAAACTCAATGAAGGGTAAAATTGGATTTAAAAAATTGTAGGTGGATGGAAATAAAATTTAATATTGATGAAACAGGGATGTGGGTGATAAAATACACCCCAGTAAATGCCAAAGTATAAACAATCTCGGATAAAAATGAGATTGTGATATTTCCATTACCTTAGGTCCGTTTTGCTTCGTAGGTGTCCGAACCTCATGTATAATGATTTATATAATGTTATTTACTTATTCCAGAATCATATTTATTTTTATGATATCATATATGGTCATATTCTTAGCTTCTTAGTAGTAATATTTCATTGCTACTTGTTATTCGGGTGTTTATAACTTTTTGTTCTTATGTGTGTCTTGTCGAATAAATTCTTATTCTTCTCTTTAGGTTATAGATAACTCATTTTCAGAATGGTATTAGTGTAATATATATCATATTAATTCATTCAATTCATTTATATAATCATTATGAAATGAAGACCATGTAGAACGAGTCACATCACATCGTGGAGAAGGTATTCCGTACGTACGCACAAGTGATGATATCGTTCATAAGATCGTTGAATTGTATTGGAGTGTATGTGTACTATTTCAGAATCAGTATCACTTTATAATAGTCATATATAGTCATTATTTACACCATTATACCCATCCAAATAAGGTGGTGGTGGAAAATAGATTACACCACGACGTGGAGACGGTATTCTGTACGTACACATGCGCGATGATTTCTTTTTCCGTAGAATGGGTAGATGGTGAAATAGGGTTGTTTCATACTTATAATAAAATATCAGTATATGAGTGATACTGATGTTATTACTTCATAATGAAACAACTAAAGAAGAAGAAGTGGAAGAAGAAATAAAGATGAAAGAATCGGTAACGGACATTACCTCTTCTTTGAAGTGCTTCTTTGAGACCTTCATTTAGGGCACTAAAATTGGTCTTTGAATAAGACCAGGACCTCTAGGATGTCTCTAGGGAAGTGTAGAGGAGGACTTTTCAGGGGTTGGCCTATCTTGAAGGCTCAAAGTGGTGTGATCAAGAGGGGGAGGAGGTTCCCTTTTATAAGGGAGGAGAGGGTCACCTTTGGGAAAACTAAAAATATTATTTTATTAAAAAGTCATGTTCGGTTTTAAATAGCTCCAAATTGATATATTTCGAAGCTAAGGTGGGTATGGGTCGAAAGCCTTTTATCCAATAGAATTTATACAAGTTTAGGTCTCAATTTTAACCATATCATTTAGATTTAACTTTAAGTTAGATAATTTAACTTTTACCGTGTCTTCTTGTTTTCTTACAATATAAGGTTAATAAACTTACTATATCAAGAAAAAGAACCCCAAGTTGTTTATTATTAATTTATATAGCCTTATATAAGTCATATGGACGAACCTTAGATTTTTAGGAATAAATTAACAATTACTAATATAATATTTGTTTTAAAAACTATTTTATGTCAATTTTGACACTATTTAGTAAATTATTTTTGTGAAAATCATAATAGAATGATTAGTTCGAAAAAAGTTAATTAAATCAATACTAACATGTCATATTAACCTATAAAATTATTGTAATTCATAAAAAGTCTCAAATTTCATTTATTTGGGTATTTATAACATCAATTATGTCAATATTTCACTAAAAAGATAATTACTGCATCATCGTTGTGTCATAAATAAATTAAATTATTTAATGTCTAAAAATTACAAATAAAATACCATTATGTAGGAAATATTTTTATCTTTCTAATGAATATTTATAGTCTAATTTATCTAATGTATAACCACATATTAAAAATGATTTACTTATTACACTTTGATTTTAACTATTAAACCCTTCTTTAAATAAATTAATAGTAAATGTCCTAATCTAATCCAGGTGGGCCTAAATGGTCATATGTTATTCCTAAGGTTGTTTTTGGTCGAATTACTCTTGTCCAATACAATTAGGACATGTGTTAGGGTAATAATAATATCATTTTTACCCTTAATTACCCTATTTACTTTTAACCATGGTAAATAAAAGTAAAAAATTACTATTCACCAAAAATTATTTTCATCTCATTGAACCACATTTTAGTCCTTGATATAAACTGTGTCTCTTGGATTTTCGAAATTCCACTCACAGAAGCGGTAAAATTAGGTTTAATGAAAAATTCAGTTTTTTTAACTACCACTTAGTGGTTTCACTATTCATCAAAAATTGAAAGTTTTCAGAAAAATACCAAAAGTTCACCCCAGGCTAATTTCGATATTCTGAATCCAAAAATGAAGTCCATTTTGAAAAATAAAAATTCAAAAAGTGGTTATTACAATTCATGACGGCTAGTTTTAATAATATTTTAATAGCATATCATTTTTTACTGAAACTCGGTATTGTGTACGACACAAGCTATCGAGGAAGGCCGCGGTTGCGTGTAAAGCAAGCCAGGCTAGTGTTGGGTGTAGTAAAAGATTCATTTGATGATTTATAAAAACAAAATATTTCACATAAAAGTCTCGGGCATTACATTGATTGTGGTTATGAAGTCTGACATTATGCTTTCCATCATTATGAATTTGACTATTGATATTACATGTGATTATTCGACTAGTAGAATATCCATGTGAATAAGTAAATGGAATTATTTGATTTATATTTTCCATATTGTGCTAAAGCTTTATTTTAGAATGATTATGTTTTAGTCTTATAGATTGCCTTAAATGTTTATGTTTATTTATGAAATTTTCCGCTATATTTGTATCCTTACTGAGCATCAGAGATCACCCGTTTCTATGTTTTATTTTTCTCATGATGTGAAGAAGTATATTATGAATGACCTGAAGGGATAGTCTAAGGGATATTAATGTGTTCGATGGAGACAATTGTTTTTGTTTTTTTTTCATTTTATAATGTAATGTAACATTCCTGTACGTAATCTATTTTCCAAGACTGCTAAACTAACCGGTCCTTCAAGACTTGATTCCTTGTAATCATGTCATTGTTTTAAAATAATGCACCGACTCTAGGCTTATAGGTTCTGGGAGTTAACATATTTTGGGTATACTCCACTTGAGTTTTGGATAATATTGGAGTGCGGCTTGGTTGGATCGGACTACGAATCCAACTGGGCCATCAGAGTGCAAACACTAATAACATACAGATCGGGCGTCCGATTGACGCGATGTCTCTTGCGTTGGGTACCTTATGACATGAAATACCTTTGGGATAATTCTTCATGGAAATTCAGGGAGATTGAGGTATGAATGATGGCTTGGGGAGTGGTTCTCCCAGGCGCACTTCGTACGAAACCCTGCGACTGGATGAGACTTGACGACTGCTGACTATTTCGACTCGGTGTGACTCGACAGGCCTAGTGGGGAGTTCCTCTATGTGTCATGGAAGAGCCACAGTATGGATAAACTCTATGTGATGTGGCAGACCCATGTTACTCGATAGGAGGATTACCTTAGCAGGCCACGAAAGGAGCGCCTCTTTGTGATGCGGCCGACCCACGGTGGGGAGTGCCTCTGTGTGACATGGCAGCCCCACTGTACCTGACAGGACGAGTACCTTAGCAGTCCGAGGTTAGTGGGAAGCACCTCTACGTGACATGGTAGGCCCACTGTACTTCATAGAGGATAAGTTCTCCAGTTTACGAGCTGTTCGACGTTGTGACTAGAGATTTTACTTGTTATTATCCCTTGAGAATCATGTGGCTGGAAATCAGATTTCATACTGATGTTATATGGGTCAACATCATAATCTTATTTTGTAGAGTTGTATACCTGGTTTGATCTGAGTCTTATATCTTCATGGTGTACCTGTGTGGTACTTTATCATCGCTGTGATACCTGTGTGGTACTCCTACCTTCGTGGTATTACCTGTGTGGTATTCTTCCCTCTTGGGTGAGGTGGGTATATTTTTATAACTTAGGTATATATATGGGAATATAACTATGTAGGGTTGATTGTTGTTTCTATGTTTTTTGGTTTATCAACTGTGGATTTGAGAGACCTTAGGGGGTCTCAGGGTCCCTACATAGTATTGTTATACTCACCCCAGCACGGGCTACACCCACACCTTGTTGTGTCTGGTGCAGACGAATGACATTGTTGAATAAGGACGAGGGTACCTGGAATGGAGATTACTCATAGGTGGACCTTTGACGAGGTGATATGCAGAGACGATCATTGGAGAGCAGTACCTACCCTTCATGTAGTATCCTTTGTGGGTTTTCACAGGAGATGTACTCATTTTTACTTGTACTTTCTAGTTTTTCTTGTACATTCCAGTTGGGCTTGTATTCTGGAACCTTTACTTTCTGTACACACCCCATTTACTATATAGTTTACTTCAAGCTTGTATCTTGCTATGTTCTTGGTTTGTGTGAGTTTACAATTTATAAAGGAAACATCTTCCCATTTTAGGGAATACGCCTTTCGATTCTTGTCGTCATCCCCTGGCCTATGGAAGGCGGGCTTGGGGTAGTCACGGCCTGGGCTCCGGGGGACAGGTCATAACAAATTGGTATCAGAGGAGTGTGGTTCTACCGAAGAACTAGGACTCTAATATTTTATATGAAGAAATATTGTTAAATGTTATGAGTTTGGGGTTCAGTTCGGGGAGTCCAGTGTTCATGAGACGACCGATGTATCCATACACGAAGACCTTGAATTCTGATTTCCAACTCAGCACATGAAAACAATGATTGCATGTGTTTTGGAAAGTTTTTATTTTTATTTCTTTGGAGCCAGATCACTAGGTGTAAATTAATGACCGTGGAGAACCTGTTCCTTATCAGGATGCCACCGCATAGACAACCAGCTAGGATTCCCGAGAGAGTACACGATGACGGTCCATCGAGCGACGAGGCATCAGTGCTAGGCCCTCTTATGGAATTATCACCTTCAGGTGGTGTACCAGTAGCACCACTACCCATTGGATGAGTGTTTACCCTAGTCCCACTAGTAGAGGATGTACGACGACTGAGAATGTTGCACAAGTTCCCGCGATAGAGACCTCTGCGGTTTTGAGGTGAGTTATATTCCAAGGCAGCTGAGGGCTGGCTGGAGGCAGTGGCTAGAGTTTTCCACCTATTTGAGACATAGATAGAGTAGATGGTGATCATAGATTCTAGTATTTTCTAGTGAGTGGCCATGAGGATGGTTCGCATATTGATGTGGGTTCAGTACGCGGACCATTTCCTGAGATAGTACATTCTGGTAGTGTCTCATCTATATCACTACCCATTGGTCATCAGTTACAACCAATGATACTGGTAGAGGACACATTTAGGCTTAGTGACTTAAATGAATTTCAACACTGAATACCCCATAGGTTTCGAGGATATATCGACTCACAAGCAACTGAGGACTAGCTTGAGGAGGTGGATGAGAGTTCTCTAGAGCTTCTACAACTTCAGTAGGATGACATTTCGATAGCTGAGTATTCATCAAGGCATACCAACCATTCCTGGTACTCGATGAATACTATACGATCATTTATTCAGGGATTGGACTTTCGAGCGAGGTGTCTCTAAGGACATCTGATCCAGCACTATTCTTCTATGCATTGCTACCCATGTTAGGGTCCTATAGAGAACCTTTGTGGTTGAATTTCCTTTGGTTGAGAGGATACAACCAAGGAATGTTAGTAGTGGGAATGTAGGAAAATGGTGCCAGTCTGAGAGACTTGGGCGTGTAAAAATTTTTCTGGAAGAAGAAGTTTTAGGGACTAATGAATCTGTAGGGCTGAAGATGTGGAAGCAGAGCTAGGAGAGCAACCTGATGTGGTGTACATTTTGATATGTTACAACCACCCCCCTTTGTTGTCTCCACAAAGCTCAGGGAGCTGGAGAATAAGAGAAGAGAGTAGCTGCATATGATCAAGGAGTGTGACCCAAGGGATCTAGGAATGATTCGATGAACGGTATGAGTCTACTAGTAGATTTCATATTAATAGACATAGGTACAAAACATTCATTCCTACCACAAATATTGTTCAAGACCTAGAGTTTACGGTTAATCCGTTGACTTAACACTCATGTTTGGAGATAAAATTGGGAGGAGACTCGATAATCACAATTATGCCAACAATTTGATCTAACCCTGGAGGTGAGAGTTTCAGTTGGAACCTCTTGGTGGCAGCATCGAGGCCTTACAACGTTAGTTTGGGTATGGACTGGGCATCCACAGTTCATACTCAGATTGACTTTATTAAGAAAAATTGTTGTGGTTTACCTACAATGTTGGAATGATATTTTCCTTGGTTAGTGAAAAAGGAAACCCAGGCAGCGCAGGATAAACTCATGCATAGGAGGGTGCTACCGATCACTCTCGAGTTGGCCAGACTTACCCTCGTGGAAGGAGGAGTTTTGAGTTTTCAGTTCCAAATAGGAGTGGTTGATCATGGGGAAATCTTTTTAAAATATAATTCCAGGATTACTTCCCTGAAGGGAGAGGGATGTCTTCTTTTTCTAGGTACTATCAGAGATCTGTACTCGACTTCTTCAGGGTAGCGGCACCGTTGTCAGCTTTGAAAAAAAGGGGGAGCCTTTCATGTGGACATAGAAGTGTAAGTAAAGATTTCTGGAGCTGTGACATAGCCTGACAAGTAGAAATATGCTATCCATGACTTGAAGTTAGCAGCAGTGGACTTTGTGCTGAAGATGTGACAGTACTACTTGATGGGCGAACGTTTTATAGTCTACTCTAATCACAAAAGTCTCAGGTATATCTTCTCTAAGAAGTACCTAAACTTGAGACAATACCAATGACTATATATCCTCCAAGACTATGACTTTTACGATAGTCTATACACCTGGGAAGGGGAATGTGGTAGCAGACACAATCAGTAGGAGCTCTGGTCTACAACTACTGAGTAAGGTGTCAGAGCAGCTAGTCACGCAGTAGATATCCTTCATGGATAAGTATATAACATCTTACCACCAGTCTATGATAGTCACACCCCCACTATTTCAGTGAGTCAGGAAGGCGAAAATTGGGAACACTGACTACGAGGATCGACATGCTCAGATATCCTCAGGGCAGGCACCTGATGGATTTCTTAATGGTGGGGAGCACATCATGATCTTCAGAGGACGTACCATGGTACCAGTAGCGCTACAGGAGGAGGTGTTGAGGGAGTTATATACATCCCCTCTAGTGGTACATCCTGGAGTGGAGAAGATGTACCAGGACTTTCGACATCTGTACTAAAGGCCCAGGATGAAGGAAGCAGTGGAAGAGTTTGTAACATGATGTCTCATTTGTCAGAAAGTGAAGCCTGCACAAAGATGGTAGAATTCTTATGCCGACAGGATAGAGAGACACTTGGAGTTCTAGGAGTGGGACCACGTATTCTTGACAGTGTCTCCTCGATGGGGACTACAACGATGTGGCTGAGGAGGCAGGTTATCACCGAGGTTTATTGGTCCTTTTCTGATACTTCAGAGTATAGGCGAGGTAGAAAATGAATTGGCTCTTCCACCGCAGTTGGAGGGGGAGCACGATGTCTTCCACATATCCCAGTTGAGTAGATACGTGCATGGCCCATCTCACATCATCGACCACGGAAAGCTGGACTTCGATGATGGGGTGATGATTACAGAGGTTCAAATAGAGATTGAAGATCGATATGAGAAGGTATTTTGTGGGCGATCAATACCTTTTGGGCGCGTACGTTGGTAGCACAAGAACATCCAAGAGAGAAGATGGGATCAAGAGGCTTAGATTCATGCTCAGTACCCTCTTTTGGATTTTTGTCCTTTTTTGTTGCTTTTGGGGATATAAATCCCTAAGGTGGGGAGAATGAAATGTATCAGAAATTCTGCATAATTTTTTTAATTATATGGAATTATTTCAAGACAGCGAAATCTTGCAGCGCAAGATTATGAGGCCTAGAGTGTCCAAAATGATCCGTCGAAGTTTTGTTAAGAATTAATTAGCACGTGTAAGAAGTTTTCCTGAAAAATTAGAATAACTCTTGAACGGTTACTCAAATCAGAAATCTGAGTTCACCGTTTTGCTCAGGATGGTGGGTTTACCCTAGGCACGATAAAAGTTTATTCAGCACAGGCCTCCTCTAAGAAAACCCAAAAATGGAATAACCGTAAATAAAATAATAAAATAAAGTTATTTTATTTTTCAAATTATTATAACTCACAAATGGTAACTCAAATTAAAAATCTAAGACCACTACTAAACTCGTGAGGGTATGCTTTTTTTAGGCAGATACAAATATTGGCCGGTGCGGACCACCAGTGAAAGTTAGTTTTTGGCCATAAATAAGATAATTAAGTAACAATTATTTTATAGTAAAATCTATAACTTTTAAATGGTAACTCAGATTGGAAATCCAAGAGTACGACTGGGTTCTTTAGGAGTTTTTAACTTAGGAAGAGCCTAACCTCGACTGGCATGGGTCCAGGGTGACTGTAAATACTTTTTTGAACTTTTTTCAGGTACGTTCAGTAAATGCGTGAGCGTCGTTTTGTTACTTTTGAACAGATGCTCGGAATTGAAATTCGAGGACACCTATGAACTCAGAGTGCCAATATTCTCTTATGGAGACCTTCACCTCGACCACAGTAGGTCGAGGGTGAAAGTTAGTTTCCCGGAATTTCATGGGAGAGTTAAAAGAATGAATATTAAATAAAGAACAACTTTTATTTTATTTTTAAAACCTCCCATTAGAATGTTTAGTGGTCGGGACGACCCAAGATTGAAACCTCCCATTTGAATTTAGTGGTGGGGACCACCCGAACCCCTCTTTTAATGGGAGGAAACTCTTGGATTTCCAAAAAATAATTGTGGAAACTTAATTTAATTAATGTACAAACTTTAATTAAATTATTTCCTAATCTTATTTAATTTGGAACCTCACCTCTCACGGGAAAAGGGATTGGAAAAGTAGGGTAGTTCTTTAGAAAGTTTGAAAGATATTTCTCCAACAAAGAAGATTCTCCAATGAAGAATGACTTCGAGAATCGAAGAATGAGTTACTGTCCTTGGAGTGTCTGGCAGGAGTGACAAATTCCGAAGTCAATCTTCAATGAATTCATCTTCATCCTCACACCACCTCCATCGGAAAATCGAGGTAGGGGTTTAAAATTGAATTATGATTAAATATATTTTATCGAATATTCATATTATGGTTTCACAATGACAATGGAAAAACTAACATGGCCATCATCCGACGCATATACCTTGCCTCTCATCTTCTGATTCTCTGCGCGTTTTTCGTGCGTTCTTCAATGCCAAATATTTATTAATGATGGAAACAAAATATTTTATTGAGCACAACATATGGACACAGAGCCCTCGACCCAAGGATTGCGAATATTCGATCATTTTATTTTTTGGTCTTGGAAAGAAGACATAATGGCTCGAAAAAGAAGGTAGTTGTTGACACCCAGTTGGCCATGAGGAAGGAAGGGCTGTGCGCGTCCATCCCACCGAATGATGAATAGGCCGCAGCCCGTCAGCTGCGGTGGGGAAGTGGGGTGGCCAGCATTCACCCATCCACGTGGCGAAGTGGCGGTGCGCTTCTGCGCCACCAGATGAGAAGGAGGACATGGCTACGATGGAGGCCAAAGAGCGGTTGGTTGTGTTAGCCGCGGTGGAGTAGTGGCGCATGACCGTGCCACTGGGAGGAGGGCCGACCTGAACTCCGGCTGGCCGTTGCAGTTTAGCAGGACCTGATCGGGTCCTACGGTGACTTGGCACCACCTAAAGGTGCTGCCCACTACCATTCTGAATGGAAGGGGGAATCTCCCCCTTCAACGCCAGCTCGACTGGGCCATGCCACTGGGCCGCATTTGCAAGCCACGCCCAACGCGGGCTGGACCACACCCAGCAGGCCTGGCCGGGCCTCCCCTTTGTAGGCCAGGCATGAAAGAGGCCTAGCGGGCCAGACCCACCGCATTACAGGACAACCGGGCCAAACCTGAATCAGTTCGGGTCGACCCACACTAGTTCGAGTTAGCCTAGGCCAGGTCGGTCCGACTGGGTCAGATCAGACCCGGGCCAATCTGGAAATAGTTTGGCCATTTTGGTGGTATCTTGAGATCCAGGCATCCGTTTGATGAACCGTCTATGACACTAGAATCCTTGGATCGATAAAGTCATTTTCATATAATCCACTAGAGGTTTTTATAACATTGGTGTGTGGCCATGTTGGATTGGATCTCGAATCCAACTGGGCCCTCGGAGCGGAAACGCTAATAACTTACAGATTGAGCATCTGATTGACACGTCATCTGTTACGTTGGGTCCATTATGATGTGACAGATCTTTGGGATACCTTTTCATGGAAACTTGGGGAGTTTGAGGTATAACTGATGGCTTGGGGATAGGTTCTCCCAAGCACGCTATTTATGAAACACTACGATTGGCTGGGACTTGATGACTGCTGACTGTTTCGACTCGGAGTAACTTGACAGGCCAAGTGGGGTGCGCCTCTGTGTGACGCGTCAGACCCAAGGTGGGTAGAACCTCTATGTGATGCGGCAGACCCATGGTACTCGATAGGAGGAGTACCTCAGTAGGACACGAGGGGGAGCGCCTATGTGTGATGCAACAGACCCACAATGGGGAGCGCCTTTTTGTGACACGACAGACCCATGATACTCGACAAGAGGAGTACCTTAGTAGTCCAAGGTTAGTGGGAAGAACCTATGTGTGATACGGTAGGCCCACTGTACTCCATAGAGAAAGAGTTATCCAGTATCCAAGGTGTTCAACGTTGTGACTAGGGATGTTACTTGTTATTATCCCAAGAAAATCATGTGGCTGGCTATCAGCTTTCATAACAATCATGTATTAGTCATCATCATAATCCTGTTTCTCAGAGTTGTATAACTGGTTCGAGATGAGTCTTATATCATCATGTTGTACCTATGTGGTACTTTATCTTCGTGGTGATACCTGTGTGGTACTCCTACGTTCATGGTATTACATGTGTGGTATTCTTCCCTCCTATGTGAGGTGGGTATATTCTGATAACTTATGTATATGTATAGGTATATACCTTAGTAGGGTTGAATGTTGTTTCTATGTTTAGTGGTTTATCCTTTAAGGATTTTAGAGTCCTTCGAGGGTCTCGTGTTCTCTATTGAGTATTGTTATACTCACCCCTACGCGGGCTACGCCCGCACCTTGTTGTGTCTGGTGCAGTGGACAGACATCACTAACTGAGTACAAGGGTACTTAGACTGGAGACATCTCATAGGTGGACCTTTGATGAGGTGATCCGTAGATATGATCATTTGAGAGCTATACCTACCCTTTAGGTTGGATCGTTGGTGGGTGTTCACAGGATATGTACTCAGTTTTACTTGTACATTCTAGTTTTTCTTATACTTTTTAGTTGTGCTTATATTCTGGCCCCTTTAATTTTTGTACACAACATGTTTACTGTATAGTTTAATTTGTGCTTGTATCTGGCTGTGTGCTGGGTTTGTGTGAGTTTATAGTTTATAAAGGCAACACCTTCCCATTTTAAGGAATACGCCTTTCAGTGCTTGTCGTCAGCCCGTTTCCTATGGAAGCCGGGATTGGGGTCGTCATGACACGGGCCCCTGGGGATGGGTCGTGACAATGTGGCCCACCGAGCTCATGACACCCATTAATTGGAATCCAGGTCTGTGATGTCACATTTATCTATGAAGTAAATTGGAAGGGGGGATAATAGGATTCTGAGGTAAGGTGCCCGGTCTACATACAATGATCCCATGCCAAACATCTAGTAAGGATGTGGTTTTGTTCTGTTTTTAATTTTCAATCCTAAATAACATTTTTGTAATAATTTTACTAATTGACTATAATTGATTGAAATTATGTTCATGTGTAATTTATTTGATTTACCTGATATTATGATAAATTTTAGATGAAATAATATATTTTTCATGTGGTATTATTGTTTTGAAATTATATTTGGCCCTATTTCATGAGTAGTGACATTTGGTGACATCAAATTAAGTAACATGTTTTACAAATCATTCTTGAATGACTTCCAAGAACTATTTACATAATGATGAACTTATGGAAGGTGTTTTCAAATATATGTTTAGTAATTATACTTATAATTTAATTGAAACTCTTTGGTGGATGTTTTAACGATAAAATAATGTCTCACTCATGGGTTTTTTAATTAATGGTCTCGCTACCTTATAAACTATAAAATGAAACAAAGGTTTTATTAGAGGAATTTAATTTGAATATTAAAACATTCAAAATTTTAAAATTTGAATTTGTTAGATAATAGTTTTTTTGAATTTTAATATTTTAATATTCTATAAAATGTTTTATAAAATATTAAGAAATAATTATATATTTGAGTCTACTTTTCAATATGATATAAAAATGCCCCATTATTGTAAATGATAAATTGGTTTTCTCTATTTAGTTTGTTGAGGTAAAATTATTGACTTGTGGTAGAATATACTAAAATGGAATGGGATATGGGTCAATTTAGTCATCATTGAATAAGTTACATATCTCAAGATAAATGAATTATTTTATAGGTACCAAATTTTGTAGGGGTGTGATTCATCTTATGGACTAGTATGCTTTAAATCATGGTTATATAATGTATCAAATTTGTATTAATTTTGAACAAATTAGTTTTATTTTATTATATTACTATTTATAGTTTAATTAAATTAATAGAAATTCACATGTGTATAAAAGAATATTTAATCTTTTAAAAGATGCTTTTTTTTAAAAAAAAGTGTATTGTCTATGAGAAAAATGCATAATGATGATGACAAAATTTATATATTAGTTTATCATTTAAATTAAGTTGACTTTAAATATAAAAAATTGGTCTTGATATTTGTTGTTGGAGATTTTCATTATGGGTCTGTAATATTGAAAATAAATATTGTGTACTGGAGTTGTTTTTATGAGTTATGACCCACATGGTTTTAAAATGAATAAAATCATTTATCTAAAAGGTTTGTGACTTTTCATGATTTTTAGTTCTTTTCACATTGGGAGGAAATTATGTGTTTGGAACCATTTCTATTTTTTAAAGTATATTGTTTCATGAAATATTTTCAAATTATAAGTATTCTTTTATTTTAGTTGATTTATTTTTGAATTGATTTTCCTCTCTTATAAGATTCTATTTGTTTGATTATCATTTAATGATATTTGTTTTATATATTGGGATAAACCCACCTATATTTGAATTATAATGATTATTTTATGGTGATTATTATATATATTTGAGTATGAGAAATTTTTCTTTATTATATAAGTGGACACATTCATTAGGATATCTAAGGGACTTTTCGGGTGGGGTTATTGTAACAGATCGCATTGTTACATATAGGTGATAGTTTGAAAAAAATTATTAAATTAATTTTTTTTAATAATATTTCAATATTGATTATATTTATGGAAAAGTATATTTTTTTGTGTTTTGACATTTTTAGGAAGTAAAATATATTAATGGTGACATAATTATTTTATGTAAAAAATGGTAATGTAAATGTGTGATTATTATTGTCATTATTGTAATTTTATTTTAATAAAATGGGTTTATTTTTTTAGGAAAACATTTTTGTTACCAAATATATTAAAATATTAAAAGAAAAAGTGTAATAAAATGAGTTATTATTTTTATTTGAGCTAAAAATGAAATCATGATTCATTTATATGTATACACGATTTTAAGAGTTATTATTTTAGTAATAATAATTATAATGGAATGATATTATTATTATTAATTTAAATCTAACTAGTTGCATTTAAAAAATATATTAAATAATATAAAATAATAGAGGGTGTGCATAAAACATTAGGGAAGAAAAATGAGATGGTGTTGGGAGAAGCACATGGTAAAAAGAAAAATGATGAAAAATTATAAAAAAAGAGGGGATGGTATGGTTTCTGCGTGAGGGTGAAATCTAGGGAAGGGATCGAGAGATGTAAGGGAGCGTGAGTGTGAAGAATGTACCTTGCTTAAAATAAAATAAAAGTAATATTAATAAATAATTAAAAGTGAAATAATCTTGAGGAAGCCTGATGTAAACATAACCCCACAACCCTCTCACCCCTCTCCAAATTTCTCTCATTTTTTTCTCTCTCTATCAAAGTTTTATGTAACTTATTTCATATATATCCCTCATAATATTGTTTGGAATGTTACATCATTATTGGAATTAGATTCTTCTTGAAAATTGAAAGTTGTATGTATGTTTTCATATACATCAAATAATTTTTCCCAGACTTAATTGAATACAAATTATTAAATTTATTTGTTGAAAATGTTTAATCTTATGATTTTATCTTCCATATACAACACATTCTCTAATGAATTCAAACCCTAAAATTTGATATTACGAGATTAAAGTATGTGGACCCAAGCATTTCTCTTTAAAAATTGATCCAATGGTTTCATGATTGATTTTAATATTTATTTTTATTAAAGGAGATGTTATAATACCCATTAATGTTATGATATGATTTCATAAATGTTCCTATAGGAATTTATTTGAAATAAAATGGTTTGGTCATCTTTTAAAATCAAAAAACTATTTTCCATTAAATTTGTGCACATAATGTCTTGGATAGAATTCCAATCATATATTTTAATTCTTTAACCAAGGTTTCTTTTATAAAATAATGTCTTATGGCTTATCATGAATTACTATTAAAATTTTTACCAAAGTTTTCTATGAATTTCACAACCAAAAAAATAGGTTTTCCCCATATCACCCATTAACATCAATATAAAAAGAACTGATAAAATACGCTTTTAATAGTGCTAAAAAGTGTTGTTAAAAGTACACTTTCATCATCTTTTTTAGCAGTTCTTACAAAAGGGAGTCTTTATCATCATTTTTTACTTGCACTGATAAATAGTATATTAAAAAAACATATTTCATTATAAGAAAGTATTGATATGTAAATATATTTATATTTACATAAATATAATATATATTTTATAAATATGATTTAAATAAGGATTAATGGAAATTTACACATAATATAAAAAATATTTAGTGAAAGTAACGTATAAAATAATTTAATTTTTCTTAATTAATAATTTATTAATTATCATTGAGAAAGACTCATTTAATAACATTTTTAAGATAAAAAAATCAAAAAATTAATAAAAGATATAAAATAAGTTAAGAACATAACTTGAACTTCAAATGGTCACAAATTTTGATCAGAGTGTTTGTTTATGCTCTAATGCATATTAAATTTAAATTTGCGATGATCTCTACACACTAATATAAGAGGGAAACCCTTTGTTACTTTTTTTGAGATGAAAAAAAGCCAAGAAGGCCGCCAAAACTGAGTTTTTGGTCAGGGTACCCCAATTTTTTTACATTCAATGGAATTTAAAACTATTTTAAGATGGGATTTTTACCCATTTTCAATGGGAACTAAATTTATACCTATGGATTACATTAATATTGATATTATGGTTTTACAATTTCATAGTTTTTCACAAATTACTGTTATTTATAATCAAATATATAAAAATATACATATTTTTTATATATATTCACAAAAAAAATTAATTTTATAAATAAATAATTAACCATATTTACATATATAAAAGATTTATCAATATATAGAACTTATCTAAATAATTAAATAATCTCTATTTTATTTATAATACAAATTTATGAATATTTATATTCATATACAATTAATTTATGTATAATGTTTATAGGTATAATATATTTTTGTGTGTATATACAAACATATATGTATTTATCTACATATTCTAATGTATGTATATAAATATTAATATATAATATATGCAACTAAATATAAATATGTATAATTATATTTACAGATACACACATATATATACATATATGTATATATTTATGTATTTATACACACATATATACATCAAACATATTTTATATATGTCATTATATATATATGGATAAAAAAATGTGACGATATATATATATATATATATATCATAAAATAAAAAATACTCAATATAGGTGAGTGGAAAAAGGAAAAATATTATGAGGGGGTGGTCTCATGTTCAAAACTCCCTAAAAGTAGAGGCACATGTGGGTCGGTGAGGTAATGTATATCACTCTTAATGGGAATGGGGGAGGCAAAAATTGGTGTTAATTGGGGGTCTTTCTCCCGACAAATTTGCAGAAAAAACTATCTCTTTAAAAAATACATTTTTTACTATTATCGATGATTTTTTTGAATGCATATAGAAGGAGTCTTTATTAGTGTTTTTTAGCACTAACAAAATAGACCCATTTTAATAGTTCCTTTATTATCTGTGCTTTTTTAGCACTATAAATTCCCTTTTTCATTCTTTTAAAGACCATATCTGCAATATTTTTGGGACATTTTTGGTTACCATTAAGGGTATATCTATTAGTGATCATGTATAATATTATGTTTCATTTTTTTGAAATTGATCTTTTTATGTTTCAAATGGAATTTTTGTTGCCTTTTATGTATTTTCAATGTAAGTAATTTTTTTAATTTTTTTAAATAACGTGTTCTATATTTGGTGTGAAATATATATACATAGGGTGAATCCTATTATTGTTGTATATATCGCAAGTTTATTGTTAATGACTTAAGGATTAACCTTGGATTATATATATAATCATATAGTTTATGTTATTCATTAAGGTATTTCTCTTATGATGGGTGTCCAGAGGTAAGGGTGAGATTTGATTGTTTATTTATTCTTTTCAAATTGATATGTGATATCTCTATTGTTTTTTTCTCACATCAATTTATATTTCATGGGATGTTTTTGTTTCTAGGAAAGAAATAAAAAGATTCATGTTTCACTAGTTTAATATCATGATCTCACTAATGAAACAAACATTATATTTTTCTCTACTAATTCGATTTCCCCTTAGTTCGAAATATAAGGATGAGATGAGGTGTTGGGGTAGATTACTTTGTATATGACACCACTATTTCTTATTAATGATGTATTAGTTATGTTATAGGTTTTCCTCAGGGCTCTAAGGGCCGCATGATTCCTTCAATTTCATTCTACTCATGTTGATTATTTTTTTATATTTTATATTAGTTTTTAATTGATTCATTTAGTATTTCCAAAAGATATTTTAAACCCTCATTTCCTTGTTTGAGGATATTTTTAAAACAGGTTTAAAATAGTTTATATCAACTAATGTGTTTCTATTACTTTTTTAAAATGGTTTAATGGTGTTCTTATATTGAAAATATCCTTTTGTATTTATGGAAATGGTAGGTTTAATGGAAACCGATTTGATATTCATTTTTAAAAGGGAAAATAAAATTTTTAGTTTCTATAAGTATTTTCAATCTACCATGAAATGTTTTTATTTTTAATGGTTATGCATGGTATGTAGGGAGGATACCTAATAGGAATCTATACTGACACATATATACATTTTAGGTTTTTCTCCTATTCCACATAGATGTGGCTACTAGTTTAGGGATATCGGTTTGGGTATAGTGTTAGAATGGGGAAAATGTTTTTTGTGACACATGGAAAACGGTGATCATGGTTTCATTTATTTTGATATTTTATTTATCATAATAATTATTCTTTTTCAGGTATTACTTTTTGTTATTCCAATCGTTTATGATAGTTTTATATGTGAGATTAAAATTATCATTTATTGATATTCTTTGGTTATGTTTTATTATTACGCCTTTTTGGTTTTTTTAATTAATAGAAATGTTTATTTTTTTTGGTCACTAGACATACAATGTGGTAAAGTTGGGATTACTATTGGAATTTCTATGTTGTTCTTGATATATTATGTAAAAGATTCTAATTTAATTATATTTGATTACCAGGAATTAATTCATAGCCCATAATGATCCAAAATTCCCTTCAATAAATATCGCGAGCTGGCTTGAGGTCTTGGTTGATGGGTGAATTGGGTTGATTCATGAAGAGTATGTTGTTCAACCCCCTCCTTCATATTGTCATTGGATATTGTGGTCAAAGAGAGAGAATTATATTTAAAATAAATATTACATTAAGGTTTTTCATTCTATAATTTATAAAAAATAGGGATAATATTTAGAAGGGGGTATAAATTGATATTCTTTTCTCATTTAGGGAATATATTTAGATAGTTTTTATAAAAGGGGTAAGCTATAAATTCATCATATTTCATGTCTGAACTATTTTAACTATAAAAAACTAGCCCAAATACAATGCTACTCTAATACCCAAGCTGACACTGATATGGCCCGAAGGGCAGTCCTGGTCCCCATTAGTTGAAAACTAGTAGACAACATCATACAATATAAAAATTGGATTGAATTTTTCACAAACACAATTGAAGAAAAAGAAACATACTAGTGTCATCAAAAAAATTAAAGGGATGCAGTAGAAAAAAAATAGGCAAATATATCAAAAAAATAATCATATCATCATCAAAGTAAAAAAAAGAGACAAGATAAACTCAGTGTCCAAAAAACACATCACTATAATCCAAACGGATCAAGAGTATCCACCTCCAACAGGAGGCACATTTCCTTTTCTTGTATTTGGATGAAGAAAATATACAAATTCTCAAAGGAAAAGGTATAATGTGAGATAAAAATCAATGTAGGGTCTCACCAAGGGTTCCATAATAATACTCCATAATAAAAAATTCATTCACTCAATTTTAAATAAAATAAGGCATGTCGATACAATTTAATATTTATAACAAAAAATGAATTTTCATTTGTAAATGATTGAAAAAATTTCATACCGGGATTAAGTAAAACATTTATTTAAAACTTTTTATATAAATCTATTTGAATGAGAAAATTATTTTCAAAATCAATGACATATATATCTAATCAATCACAATAAGCACCATAATGATCAATCCTACAATAAAATACTTTCTGATTATAGGATCCTCACATTCTCATATCAGTAATTGTGGCATATGAGTACACATATACCTCTGGATCAGGCCAAATATGACTTATCAATGTTCCATTAAGAATATGATATTCCAAACTAGATTTTGGTATGATTTTTCATTGTCAATATATTTCAAGGGAATTACCGTCGTAGTGTGATAGTCAAAAATAAACCACAAACTAACTAGACTCACATGTGATGAATCAATCAATCAGTTGAAAAGTTGAAAATCATTTCATTTCTAATGAAACACCTTTCATTGTTCAATTTCCAACTTTTCATTTTCAAAATGAAAATTATCTTTCAAGAATAGAAAATATGTTTTTGTTAAATTCAATCATTTTTAAAATTAAATCAATTAGAGATTTTATCAATTCAATTTAATTAATTTCTTAAATCAATTATCAAACCAATTTTATAATTTTTATAAATTTCAAATACACCATAATTTCTAATTTCGTTGGAATTAGGGGACTTCCCAAATTCCATACCAATTAAATTTATAATTCTAATTAACATCTAATTTGGTTTTCATAATTCAATTGAATGAAATTTAAATCCAATCAAGAAACATAATGTTTAATCATATGGAGAAACTCAAAAAAATCACATACCTTTATTCACAGTATCAAAATTCAACACCCGTATTGGGATTTTCCAATGATGAACGATGAAAATGGAGATCAATAAATCCATCCTAGAATTAGGATCCAAATCAACATATTTTAGATCCATCAAATATGTGATGATTTTAAAACCCTATGGTGGAAAGGAAAAGAGAGCAGTAGAGAATGAATGGGACGAGAATCACTTACCCAAGAGGGATTAAATGAGATCCAACACATTTAGACCTACCTAGGCTGGGGTTTGGAGGAGTTGAAAGGGGATATTGAGAGCCAAAAATACCTATTATTTCATGTTATGAGAAGTTTTGGTCAACCATTAGGTAAAAAGGGGTTCATTAATTTAAAAAAATCAAAAATAAAAATGACACTTTACATGGCTAGCGGGAAGGGCCACATGGTTAGAAAAACAATGCATACCAACTGTACACCCCTCTACCATGGTGAATGATTTCTACTAGGTGGGATCATGGTTTGTGAAATTGTACACTAATTGTGAAAACCCCCACTGACGAGATTATCATGATTTTCAATGGATGGGCACACGATTTTGGAAAACTAAGCACCAACCATGCAAAACCCATAACCATTTAAGAACTTCAAATTTCCACCCCAAAAAAACCTAGAAAGCTCCCAACCATAGAATGATAAAAAATAAGAGTCAAAAAGTACCTGAAGGTTGTTACAATATCCCCACTATAAATACTTTTTCCCTCGAAATCATGTCAAGATGTTTCCATATCAAATAGATGAGGCCACTACTCTCCCATTAGTGCTTCTATCTCCCATATATCATGTGTACAAGAACTGTTCTCCCATAGTATTTTGTCCATTGGTATCATCCTCCCATAAAGTTACTTTATCTCTTAACAAAATATAATTACTAGATACTTAATCATGGATAAATCAGGTTGGACATCAATATCAATCCATCTTAGAACATGACATAGTTCATAATGATATTTCCATTGCTAAGATACAAGGAACACATTTTGTTTCTTCCTAAAAATTGGAAAACGTTATAAATAGTAATCCACATTCTTGACCTTTTCAACAACATCAAAAGGTCCAACAAAACATGGATCAAGATTCCATTTCCATATAATCCATTGATGACCCAAACAAGATGAAAAATTAATGAACACATGGACACTAACTGAAAACTCTAATGGTATATGATGATGATCAACATAGAAATTATATAGGCTCTATATATTCAACATGCCTTTATAAATAAACTAAATAATTGCAGTCAAATCTCTAACCAAGCTCAGTCCAACCAAGGAACTTCCACTGATCTCTGAAAACACAATGGATATTTACTAGACCAACCACATAAGGCCTCAAATGGAGTGAATCTAATCATGATATGTTAACTATTTTAATAGGAATACTCAAACAGTCCCAAATGGAAATCCCAAGATCCATCAAAATCAAGGACGCAATCAGGAATCATATCATTAAGAATATATATATCCCTCTCTATCTGGCTATCCATCTACGTATGGTATGTCATGCTCAAGTGAACCTAAGATTCAGGTGACTCTTGATGGCCTCTCCAAAAGAGATAATTAAAAAAAAGATCTATATTAGATACTATAGCATATGGAACTTTATCAAAATGAATATTATTTACTATAAATATATTTCATATATCCTCAATGTTTTCTATGTCACGTATGGGTATAAATTTATCTGACTTGGCCAAATGATCAATCATAAACCATATTGCATTATTCTTTCTCTGCATATCTGGAAACCTAACCACAACGTCCATATAGATCTCATCTCACATACACATCAGTACTGGAAGTTTCTTGTGCAAACTTGAAGTTCATTAGTGCTCAGCCTTGACCTGTTGGAATGTATAACAATGAGATACAAAAAAAATGTACTGTCTCATACCTGGACACCAAGATTGATGCAGCATATCAAAAAACTTATTTATTATTCCTGGGTACACAAACCATTGAGAATTAATTCAATCAAAAATCATATATGTTTTTAGGGGTAATGTCATAATATAATGATTCTAAAAACATAGAACACCCTATGTGGAGAACGAACACATAGAAATGGTGTCCCCACTATAAAGGGAGTCTGTAGTGCTACAGAACACATCATCAAGATTTTGTTTATGAATAATCATCTCAAGGAGAGAGGAGTTCAACATAACACAAGCCAAGACAACCTCAACCCCTATTTCCAGAACTCCTATGTTAAACTGTGAAAAAATATCCATCATGTTCCACTATTATAATGATTCTTTCTCATTATAGGTTGGATGTTTCCTACTCAAAGCATCAGTGATGAAATTATATTTCCCCGAGGAGTAGGTGATGTTGAAATCAATGGATTATATGTAATCCACCCAACACCTCTAGAAAAGACTCAAATATTTTTGAGAGAAGATACAAATAAAGTGATTGTGGTTAAAATATATGGTAACCCTTTCTCAAAAAATTAAATTCCACCAACTATTAAGTGGATGCATTACAACTATGAGTCCAATGTCTTGGGTCGTATAATTCTTCTGATGTGTCCTAAGCTGCTGAGATCCATAAAAAATTACATGATCACCAATAATAAAACATGTGCCAGACCTAAACCAAATGCATCACAAAAAACCACATAGCCCAGCTCAACTATTAGAAGATTCAAAACCAAAACAATAGTAAATAAATGATTCATCTCAAAAAAATAACTCCAAAATTTATCATCCCAAGAAAACATTACTCCCTTATGAGTTAGAGAGGTCATCAGAGAGTCCAACATTGATAAATCATTTAAAAACCAATGATAATTCAATGATAAAACCAATAAAATATGAATCTTGAAATCATTACGTTGTTCCTTCCATGTCATGATAGCTTTCACCTTATCAGGATCAAATAAGATACCATTTTATGAGAGCACATCTACCAAGAACTTCACTAACCAAATTTAGATATTACATGTCAATAGCTTGACATAATGTCAATGATATCTCAAAAAATGAAGAACTTATCTCAGATTATGTACATGATCATCATCAAACATATAGTAAACAAAGATGTCATTTATAAAGTCCGCCACGAAATTGTCAATATACTCATGAAAGATACTATTCATCCAATCTATAAAGAATGAATGAAAACTATATAGAAAAAATGGTATGACCAGATACTTATAATGGATATACCTACTTCAGTAGGTGGTTTAATGAATATTAGATTCTTTTATTATCAACAAGTGATAACCTGATCAAAGATCAATCTTTGTGAACCACTTCTAACCTATAAAATGAAAAAATAGATTATAAATCCATTACAATAAATAATTTTTCTTTATTGTGACTCGATTGAGTTTCTAGATAGAAATACATTGGTGAAGTGGCCCATAATCTTTCCTAGAAAAGAGATTAGACACTGTGCAAGGTGACACAAATAAAAATATAAATCCTTTCTGTAACAAATTTTCCAAACAAGTCTTCAACCTTTTTATTTCAACTAGTTCCATGTGGTAAGAACTAATAGATACCAGCTATGTTCTAGGAAATAAATCAATTGATTACTCTACCTATCATACCAGTGGAAAACTATAGAAGTTTGAGAGAAAAAAATCAGGAAAATCGATGATAATTGGAGTGAGATCATCACTCAGTGATTCCTGCTCCAGATTAAAGGAAAATATTGATATTACTTTCCCCAACATTGGATAAGAATGTTCGGCTCTAATCTGCCTCATGTACCATTCTCCTTGAATGATATAGAACACCCCATCATGCATAGTAATGAAGACCCATCAAAGATAATAATAAATTTTGGATTTTTAAAAATAAGTTAGTCCAGCCTGAAAATACCATCAAGAGGTTTCATCTCGTGAAATAGAAAATCCCATGAAATATCGAACAATGATAAATAGAAGAAAAAATAATGATAATGAAGACCATTTCCTCTCCTCATTCTGTGGGTTGTAGTGATATCTATCACAAATGGTAAAATATCAATACGATGATTTAGAAGACTATCAATTCAAGTCAAAATAAATGAATGAGATTTTCATATTTCAAATGAATAAGAAACTAAAGATCAAGACATTGTGATGGTACATTTCATAGTCTTTGGACTAATATCTTCTTTCTCTAGAGACTATTCAATTGCATGAAGAAAATTCATTCTAGAGTCCTCTGGCTTGAACCCCTTGGATCATGAAGCATCTAATTACACCATAGTAATTTTAAGGTTAATGATATAGTTCCAATACATAGAGAAGAAAATACATAAAATAACTTTTGCAGGTTCCCAAAACATCTACTAGAACAACAAATATTCGGTGACTTAGTGAAAAACTATTTTGAATACCTAGGCTTTCCACACTAGAATCAAGTTAAAGGGAATATAACATGCATTGCATGAGGTTTAGAAGAACCCTAATATTTAGAACTAACATGAGACCAATAAAACTTTATCATCCCTGTATATGAACTCATAAAACTTCCACTGGGAGAAAAATAAAAACCCATCAACCTGGATATACTATTCAGATCAAGTTAGAACATCAAGCCCCCATACAACACGTTGGAATATGAAGGGAGATTCATTAAAAAAACTAAGAATGGTAATAAATTCGAAGTAAAATCTCAATATTTTGAGTCATAATATTATCATTTGATACAATCTCAGGGATAAACTGCACATGCTTAGAAAATTGGTTCACATACTAAGTCATAGTTATATCAACCTACTCAAGATTGAAAAACTCCATGTCCTTATCTAGCACCATAGACTATTGATAGAACTAGAAAGTGAAAATAACTATGAATTCCTTCCACTCTAAAACCTCATACCACTACACCATCCCCATAGATTCCCACCATCTTCTACCAGGTCCTTCAATCTTGAAGGTGGTACATTTTACATTAACTGAATAAAGAATGTCTGTGAACAGAAAAAGAATATTTATCTTAATCAACCAATACTCATCTTTTTTAGGATCATTAGAACCTTGGAACACTAGTATATTTAGGTAAATGAACTCTTTATAATGACTCGTGAATTTATCCCTCTGAGGATCCAAAACTAGAGCCTGAACCTGAATGAGTGTAGGTTCTTATCTAAAAGCCTAGATAGTATACACAATAAAATCAATGTGATTCTAGACCATAGTAGGATTCACTCACTATGGTTCATCAATAACTTCATCATAGATAGTATTCACACATTTTCACAGAGTCATGAAGCTACACAACATCATTAAACCACATTAAATTCATAAAATGATTATTCATATCAATAGTTAAATAACAGTAAAAGTGATATTAATCCCATATGATAAGAATACATGATTTCATTTTCTACCAATCCAAATCTAAATTAGAGAAAAGTATATAATTATTACTCTAGAGGATTTTACCAAATCACCCACGGTGACTTCTACTCACTATAATGATATATTATAAGGAAATCACTCAAAATATCCTCCTACACAATAAAAAGTCATCAAATTACAAACTAACATCAATTCAATATGCTTAACATACACCTCTAATACCACTTTTTCATGAACCTGACCAGATTCCCTAGTACTCTAATACCCAATCAGATAATGACGTGACCGAGATAGAATACTTGATCCCTATGAGTTGGTGACTATCACCAATCATCATACAATATTTACATGGAAAGGAATTTTCCCCAAACTCGATGGAATATATGGAAACATATCAATATGGTAAAAAACTATAGTGGGAGGCAATATAAGAAAATATAAAAGTATATCAAAAACCCAAATAGTAAATCATCAAAGTACTCAAAAGAAGAAAATATAAACTCAAAATCCCAATGGACACATCACTTTAATCCCAATGGATCAAGAACATCCACCTCCTCCAAGAGGTTCTTACCATTTACATGGATCTAAGGAATAAAATATACAATTGACCGAAGGAAAAGGTATGGTTTGTGACAAAAATCACAGCATGGTCTCACTAAGGGTTCTATAATAAGATTCAATAATAATAAACCAAATCATTATCTCAATATTAATTAAAATTGGGAATGAAGATACAATTTAATATTTAAAACAAAACATGATTTGCATTTAAGAATGATGGAAAACATTTCAAGAATGGATTAAGTAAACATTTTATATAAACCTGTTTATATAAATCACTATGCATGAGAAAAGTAGTTCCACAATCAATGTAATATACATCAGAGTAATCACAATAACCACCATGGTCATTTTCTATACGGTACAATAGTTCCCATTTATTATATCCTCACACTCTTATACTAGTGATCATGGAATATGTGTCCACACAACCCTTAAGGTTCAGGTCTTGTAAGACTCATCAATGTTTCATCTGTAATATGATTTTACTAACATGTTTTTTATTAGAGTTTTCATCATTAATCAATTTCTACAGAATTATATATCATCCAAGAATGATTTTAACAAATAACCCACTAACTAACCAGTATCACATGTTCACAATTAATCAATCAATAAATTTACAAAGGGAGAATCAATTCATTTCAAATCAAACATCATTCATAGTTCAATTTACCACTTTTACTTTTTAAAATATGAATTCTCTATCAAAACCAAAACACATGTTTTTCATCAAATAATGGATTTTTAAAATAAAACCAATCACATGTTTTTGTCATTTCAATTCAATCCATTTCTAAAATCAATTCTTAATCCAATTTTGTAATTTCCAACAATTTCAAAATACACTCTAATTTACAACTCAATTAAAATTGGGTTTTTTACAAAATACATAACAACTCAACTTCCAATTACAATTCACATCAAATTGGGTTTTAAAGATTCAATTCATAGAAATTTTAATCATATAAATGATTAATCATATTGTGAAACTCAAATAGAACCACCTACCTTTATTCACTGTATCAAAACTAAACACCCGAAGTGGGATTTAGCAATGATGAATGAAGAAAATAGAGATCTTGAAATCAAACCTATAGTCAAGATCCAAATAAACAATGTTTGGATCCATCAAACATGTTATGATCTAAAAACCCTATGGAGTACTGGAAGAGAGAGCATGAAACATCGAACGAATGAGATCCTCCATTCTTCAATCCGATATGGGGAGGTATTTTGAGGAGAAAAAATGGCTTCTTGATATCCTATAATACCTATGATTTTGATTTATGAGGATTTTTTGTTGATAGGGAGGTCAAAATGTTTGGGTGTTTTTAGAAAAAAATTCAAAAATGAAAATTACAGTTTGCACGTTAAGCCAGACAAGGTTGCATGATTAGATGAAAAGTGTCCCCTAACCATGCACCACTTTATTGAGTTTCATGATTTCTAATAGGTGGGAAAATAATTTTTCAAACCATTTACCAACTGTGTAATCCCCCATGGACCTGGGTTGCATGGTTTCCACTAGGTAGGAGCACAATTTAAATAATATCTATGCTATCCATGTAAATCCTTAAAACATCCAAAAATTTTAAAGTTTCCCAAGAAACAAACCAAGAAAAAATCCAAAAAAATAATGATAAAAAAGGAGTTTCTAGGTGTACCTAAGAAAAAAAAATTCTAAATTATCATTTTTAAGTGTATGAATGGATTTTCCCTTTAAAAGTTTTCTAGGATTGGTCTATTATGTTATATAAAATTTGATCCTATGATGAAGTATTTATTTAATAATGTTGATTCAAAGTTATATTTTCAATTTTAATCATTTCATTAAGGATAATCAAGAGAATCGTGTGAGATGTGTTTGAATAATTATCACCATTTTTAGGGACAACATGATATTTTTAATCAATGTTATTATTTCATAATTGAGATAGCTCATTTAAGATTAACATTTATGTATGATGATTTATTTATATGTTTTATGATATGGATATTTATTTACATTACAGGGTTGATAATAAAATTAAAAGGGGAGGGTAGTTGAGACCATGTCCCGAGTTGAAGAAATACAGAGAAAAGATGCTTTGGGAAGATTATGGAAGAACTAAGATGAAGAAGTCGTTATTTGAGATTAAAGAAGTTCCTATTGAATGTGGTATTCAAAAAAATAATAATAATTGGATATGGTTGAAGTATGAATGGGTAATGTGTGGTTAATGTGATTTTTTCTATGCATAAATCATATTTAAACATGATTGAATTAATGTATCTCATGGTTGGTTATGGTTTATTATGGTTTTTTATAGTGACTGGAATGGGTTTGAAGAAATTTGAAATTTATCTAAAATAATTTTTTTTAATAGGGAAGAAATGTAAGACCTCACAAAATTTATTTCACACATATGTGAATTTAGTGTATATATATCTATATAATCGAATTATACTAAAAGATATTTTTCATATTAGAATTCACATAAGGTTACAAAAACCATGTATGTGAATATATGTATGGGTATTTCAATGTTAGAGGAGTTTTCTTATATATATTCATGGAATAAAAGTTATAGTATAGGGATTTGTGAACAGAGATCCACGTAAGGGTAGTCAATGATAGAGCTTCCATATAAGATTTTTCTTCATAATTTTTTTTAAAATCTATTGGTTCCCCAAGATTAAATATATATGCTAAAATATTATTAGATGACATCAATATTTATTTTGTTAAATACCATTTTATGAATAATTAAATAGAGTAAGAAAATGTGAATTTAGTTTTCATTGATTAAATATCACGTGTAAATGCATTCATGATTCATTTTAGAAGAGTGTTGATGCAACACATGATATTAAATACATTGTGAAGATATAAAAGGAGATGTCTTAGGGGGATATTTGTGTTGTTATATGATTTTCAATCACCATATCATATTAACAATATATTTTAAAAAATTATGACCTTTTTAAATAATATTTCTATAGGTCTAAAGATAAGTAAACTTTAATATTATTATCATATAGGGGAAAGTTATGAGTATTTAAATAATTATAATTCAAAATATAGATAACATTTATGAAGATATAATTCTGAAGAAGAATGAGGAAAATGGATGGAATACTAATCACAAATATCATTGAATATATATTTAATTTAAGAATAATATTTTTTGGGGGAATTTATGAATAGTGAAAAAGAGATCATGTGAGTTGGATTTGATGATTTCATTAGAAACAGGGATAAGTTTTTGAATGAGTATATGATGAATAATAACTCCTCACACCCAAAAAAATTGATAAATTATTCAAGAGGAGGACATATTAATTGTTACACAATATTAGGATCATTGTAATGTGTGGGATTCACATGTGTGTAAGATGCACGAAAACATAGTCTTGATACATGAAAATTCGAGTGTCTAGGTTATACCCTACTCTTTTTACTCATAGGTGAATTCTATTGGGTAGTTCCAAATTAATGAGTTCAAAATCACACCACAGAATAACCTTTTAACATTAAGAATTATACCTTTTAAATAAAATTAAACATTGTGTTGGTGTCTATTAGAAGTGTTTAGATTAAAGAGTATCACATATCTGGATAGGTGAAAAAAGTAATTTAAAAATAGACACAAAATTAATTTTATATGTTTGATTCACCCCCTCTCAATGATATCTCAAGGATCATCATCCATTATCCTGAAGGCCTTCGTTATTTATTTATTTTTGATAATCCACCTTTCAAGGGGTGAGTTGGAACCCTTATAATGCCCGTAGGTTTTAGTTTTACATGGATCTATAGACCATAGAATAATTCATTGCCCACAGGCTTCAAACATTACATACAACCCAGAATAATTACTTGGAACTGCTCCTCCCAGCATCTTCATTGTGAAATCAGCTCTCCACCTTCGCATGGTTGTTCGACTTAGTTATCCCATGCATGCAAAGTCTTGTCCCGATGGCTGGTTCCATACCCTCTCATTCTTGGAATCTGTATAGCTTCTAATGTGGTAAAATCTCCTTGCTCATCCTCCTATAGAGCTTTTTCCTTGTAGGTTGTCTGGTTTTCATCTGCACTAAAGATGGCTCGAAGGCCTTGAGGTGGCCCGATGGCTTGGGTACTCGAAAGGCCTTAAAGGACTCGGGGACCAAATCAGTGGCCCGAAGGCCCAAACGAGAGAAAATTCCCAGATTCTACAGTGCCAAACAGTTCCTACTATAGTTCTTGCTACAGTACCTACTACAATACTGCACAATTCCTCTCTACAGTACGTACTACAGTATTTCTACAGTACCTATTACAGTGCCAAATTGGGTATGCAAGTGATTCCTATTCTTAATATTTTCAAGAACATGGGAAGGTTCTAAATCATATATTTGACCTTTATAATAAGAGTTTTTATTTTACTATATTGAATATGATCAAATCCTTGATGAGTAATGGTTTTTATGGTTGTCTTCGTTGGTTTTTATTCACATTATGTGTTTTCTAAACATGTATACAAAAAACATGGGTGATTTTATTGGATTATCAGTATTGGTCAAATCCATTATCAATTGATAAAGGTATGGGTTTGAGAATTGTAAATTTATAATATTAGTAAATCTGTTGTGACATGATAGCTATCCAATGGTATAAATATATTTTAGATGATGGAAATAGAAGAATGGTTTTATGGAAAGTAGATAGGTCATTGGTTGACATGGGAAGATGTGTTTTTTATTCTAGGATATTTTAGAATTCTGAGATTTGAATGAGGATGATCCAAGAGAACATAAAGAGATTCATATTATGGTCCAGTCACAAGAATTTATTTGGATGGGTTTTTTATTAGGGTGTTTAGATGTGTTATAGATTCCTCAACAATTGTTACTTATAAAGGTATATATTTATGTTATGATTTCTTATAATCCATTACCAATATAAGAATTTTTCTATATTATACCTTCCTCTTCATCTATTTCTTGCATAATTATTTTGTTATGTTTTGACTTCCTCATGATCCATCTCATATTATTGAGGTTAGCTATGTTTTATTATCCTTAGTATCCAAATATTTTTATCTATCATTATAGTTTTCATAGTATATGACGAATATAACATCATGTTTTGGTCTAAGTATGATTGAAGATCATGATTGTCTTGTTAGAACATGATTACCCAACTTGGATTTATGATTGTTTTCTATTGATTTAATATTTTGTATGTGAATTCACATATATAGATGAAATCATGATAAGGTATTGTTTGTTGTATCCTACCAGGTTTTATATTTAGACCATTTATGGAAAAATTAGTGCTTGTGTATATTTTTCTGGTTGTATACATGGAATATAAATGTTTTTGTATTAATATTTTTATGATGGAGAATATTGGCATTGATATGGAGGTGATATAATGATATATATTTAAACCTTTTACCATAGAACCTATATTATTATTTTATTCTTTGATATGTCACTGGTATTGATCTACCACTAATGGGGATTTCCATTTTAATGATGATTTATGATCAAAGTTATATAATGTTATTACTTATGAGGTTACATGTACACATTACTTGCCTATGTGAATCTATAATGAACTTATATTGTAAAATTATGTTTCATAGTATTATTATTGTTGTATGGAATGATACTGTGTGTATAGTCTTCTCAAATGTAACGAATTATACCCCACTTATAGTCTGTAATATCTTTTATAGAAGAAGGTGTGCATTTTTATATTTGATACTCTATTTCAGACCTAGTGAACCAGTCTAGGGAATTACATAAGTTCTCTTCAAAGTGGAACCACAATTAAGACAATGAAAACAAGGGAAATAGGGGATGTCAATACATTTAGATATAAGGAATTTGAGTACATCGAGAGAATCGAGGATGTATAATTTCATTTTTATTTTATATATATTTATATTTTTATCATTATAATGTCCATGCATCATAATAAAACAATTCCCTACTCATCCTATTTCATGTTTTATAATCGTAATTTGCTGATTTGGAAGAAGAAATTACTTTTTTTTAAAAATTGATCACAGATTATCCAAATATTAGAGAATCCATTAAGAGAAATTATTATTCCAATGGATCGAGTGTTTTGATAAAATGATCATTTCCATAATGAAACATGAGAGATTGAATAAGAAAATGTAACAATGGTGACCAAAATATTTTGATCATGAGTAAGTAAAAGGAATTAAAAGGGGTAAAAAGTTTTATGGTGGGTATAATTTTAACATTCATATTTTTCATTTATTTAGTGGATATATAAAATGTTTTTAGTTTTTTTATTTAAGTATTTTTACCATGGATTAAATTTATTTTACTTTATTAATTAAATATGGGTTATTTTATTTAAATTTAACTAAACATTAATTTTTTCCTATATTATGGAGGAATTAAATTAATCAATTGAATTTTTTTTAATTCTGTTCAAAACATTTAATAAAATATTTTTCACAGTTATTTATATTACACCAAATTTACATGAGAGTGTATAATAAAAACATTAGAATTATATTATGTCAATCCATCATATATTTATGGAGGAGGGGGGAGGGGAAAATTTAGACACATTTAACATGGTAGTTTCATAAATTGAATTTATTATGGGGTTGATAAAATAGTTTTTAAATTATAGGATTAAACCATCCAATAATAATTATATTCACCGTTATGAGGGGGCCTTTTCAAATAATTAAAAAATCAAAATACTAATTTATATGGAATTATAGACTGATATTGAGAAAAATAACACAAGGATTTGGGTAGAGGGACTTTCCATCAAAATTATGAACATAACTCTAGGTAGTTATGTGGTGGATAAAAGGCTATTATGTAATTAAACATTTCATAGGGGTTCAATTAGATTTTTTAATTAGTATATTAACAATTAATTGAATGGTATGATTGAAAATGACTTAGGTATTAGTGTTATAAATTAGATTTATAATGAAATGGATATTGAATATGTATTTGATAAACCTGAATGGTATATCAAATTGTATTGATTATATTATCATAGATAAAAGATGTTAAATGAAATAATTTATGTTAATATGAAAAAATGGTGACATTTAACAATAAAAATTAACATAATATATATTAATTTGTGTTGAGTGATAATAAATTGATAAAATTTTCCCTAACCAATGTTTCTAATTAGTATATATTATCATTTTGAAAGTAAAAATATAGGTCCTAAAATCATTATACAAATTTCATCTTATGATATATCATTTTTCTTACCCATAATGTGTTGGTTATAGCAAGGAGAGACTCTACATTTAATCAGGTTAGAATTTAATTTTTTTTTCTGATATTTTTCTTTACTTCATGGTGGTTATAGCTTTTTAAGTGACATGTTATTCTGGTCCCTGGTTTTTGTGACGGTCTATTGATATTTTTATGGAATTTTATCTTGATTACATTGATAGTGCTTAGTGATGGAGATTTTGTTACAATGACACTTATAGTTTATATAGTTTATTCTCTATGTATTCTATTTATTGTTTTTGGAATTTTTCTAATAGATGATTCCATTGATGAGACCTGTAAAGAATTATAATGCTCTCCTATAATTTCCTCGTTTCCTCCAAATGATCTATTTTGGATGAACATGATATTTTTTGTTTGGATGGATAAAACAATTTAGGCAGCGTGTTTCATAATATTGAATTAATAGGTTTTGTCCTCTCCAAGTCTAATCCAATATTGAGTCTGAAGTGGTAGGCATAGAGGCATATCTTTGACAGATAATTTGAAAATATGGAACCTTGACCATTTTTCAAGTTTTGGATATGGCTTTGAGTTTAGGTTTTCATTTTTTTTCAATTATACAAAGATTATGTTTCCCATCATTATAATAGGATTCTCCCATATGGTATTGTGGGTTATATGAATATATAAAAATATTGAGGAGAATGTGATGAGATAGTTTACAAGGAATCAAAAAAGTTATCCCTACAAAATTGAAAATTTAATTAAGCACTTGGGTAAATAATTTTTTTTTAAAATGAATATTCACATGATGTGGTTTTAATATTTTCCATTATTTATCAACCTAGTGAGTCTAGATAGAAAATTATTGTCACTACCTGTCGATCCCCACATGATTTGTGTATATTATCCTTTATGATCACTTTATTTTGAAAGACATATGGGTTGGGTTTTGTTAGAAGTGGATCAAATTTTCACCCCGATTCTTATTGTAGGTTATGGGATTGACATGTCATAATTATTTTTTATATATTTCCTAAAGTCTCCTAACATGGAATGAGTAGGTTCTTTATGTAAATAGTTAAATAACATGAACCTTAAGTGATGATTTTAGTTTAAGGTCATATATCCTAGAAAAATGGTTTCATGTAATTTATAATCTTATGAAATAAACTATTTACATAGAAAACTATAATGTATTGGTTGAATTTAGTTCTCACAACATTAGAAAATAAAAATCATTATGGATAATTATTGAATTAATATCTATGGTGACTGAAAAATTTGAATAATGAATCTTCATAGGAAATATTTCTAAAATTTTCTTTTATATGTTGACCAATTGAGTCTGAAATTAATTATTTTTGGGGATAAGTGTAATTACCTACAATATTTATTTATCGTATCCTTTATACTCTACATTTTTTAAGGCATAGGAGTCAGGATTAATGGGTAGGGTTTCAACTTTTAATTAGGATGAAATTTTTGGGATTTCATTCTCTCGCGATTTTTAGGTTTTTCAATAATCATAAAATTAATAATTAAGGTAAAATGAATTCCACATATTTTAATTTCATAAAATAATGAGTAAATGACATAATTGGAAATAGAGAATATAACTATGGAATATCATCCCCTAATATAGAAGGTACAAAGTCAATATATCATGAATCATTCATAAATGTTATGTTAAGGAATCATTGAAATTTATGAAAAGGAGATGGTGTATTTGGGCTATAAAATGGGATGTAATTATATAATTTATGAAATAATCTTGAAATAACATGATTGAATGAAAATAAAATATTATAATGATTCAAATATATTGGTTGAGATGATAATTGTAGCTACAATATGTATATGATATATGAGTGTTTCTACATATAAAAAATGATCAAGAATCACGCCACATGTAGACATGGAATGGGAAGAAAACATTGTGTGGGATTAGTGGATTAAAATCAATATGTGTTGGTAGATAATAAAATAGTAAGATTTAATGGGAATGTTAACACTCTATCATGGAAAACCTGATGTGTATAATCCTTGAGTACTTAATTGATAGAGTTAATAAAGACATGAATGGAGTTGAAACAAGTATTTGGGACTGAAATAAGAGATACATGATTAAATTTGTGTCCTATAAAGTAATGAATCATACCACATGTAGTAATTCAAATACAATGTTACAAGATAAACCTAAAATTAATGAACATGATAACACAATATCATAGTGTGATGTGGGAATGTTATATAGTGGAATCATGTAGTTCAGGCCCATTGAAATATCTATATATAATGTTACTATATATAGGAAGAGTGAGATTATTTATTTTAAAATTATATATTTGGCTGCAGTTTAAGGTTATCTGAGATAAAAAAATCCATGAATTGAAGGGTTTTTAGTATAAAAATCTCTATACAATTTTGGTCTTTTCAAGTTAAAATACATGTTATACAGTTTAGTGCCTCTAAGGAGAACCTAGTGACATGTATCTTAGTGTAATGATATTATGTACACTATATGAAATTAAAATAATATGTGAATAATGATATTCAATGTTGTTTAAGGTTGTGGAATTAAAACCAAATGATGTGTAGTTTAAGTTCATATGATAAGGAAATTATAACATACATTTTTAATTCATGTGGAAAGGAACTCTCTATGAATTTTAACATCATATATGAAGGTTTATATGATATATAGTTTCATTTCATGTTATGTGGAATTTATATCATATATTTTAGATACAGAAAATAGGGACTCTGAATCAAAATTTTAATTGGGAGAGTTTTTTCCAAAAATCATTGAATATATCAAGCATGTAAGCAGTAAAAGTAGGTTCATGTAGTTTAACATTAAATGATAATTATTGATGAACCTTGAAGTTTAACTTCTTACAGCATGAAAAAATTACCATATTGTTTTGGTATCTTTTATATGTACAATATTGTTTATGGTTTAACAATGAGAACATTGTTTCATGAATTTTAAGGGTGTGTTATGAGGAGAATTTTTTATTTAGTTTAGGATCATGCAATAAGGACCAAATAATCATACATGAATTTTCATGTGTGATACATTTATAAGTGAGTGAGGATATCTTATAAACGTGTATTATAAATTTTAGGACACTCTAACTCAATCAAAAATTTATCTATCTATGTAATGACTCTAACCCAATTCACCAACATGGTAATTGAATCAGGTAGCTACATAACTCGAGGGCATCTTCTCGTATACCAGAGGCTGTTGACTAGTTAAATGATCCATGAATATCATGGAATGACTATACTCCATATAGTATAGATATCTATATAACACAGTGGATGTAATATCAAGACATAGTCATCATAATAAATCATTATTATTAAAATGAATATCATAATTATTAGCATCTAATAAATATTAAATTTCATCATACTACAACAAAATGACAAACTAAATATTTCATTATAATCATAAAAAGAATAATAAGGATCTCCCATGGGAAGATCATATAACATAGGGTCTATGATAAAAAATAAATAAGATCTTTAAAAAATGGATCTAATTCACATCCAATACTCATCCCATCTCTCTGACCCTATATCTCAACTCATCTATCTAACAAAGAGGTTTTTCCCTTACTTGTATCCAAAGCCATAAGATTTTTTTGAACAATAAAACATAAGCAGGGTTTGATTAAAATTATATAAACCACCATCAATAGTTCTCCTAAAATTTCTAATTATATAAGTGCATGCCTGATATACAATTATAATTGAGAAAAAAAATAAATTTCCTAACACATCATTGAATTATCAATTATTGGACCACGTATGACCATACATAGAATGATAATTGTTGGAATGGGATTATATACACAAGGTTTGAATAAGACTTAAGGATTAAAAACATATCCCTCCTCTTCTCATAATCATGTAGAATGAGTTGTCACCATTATGTACCACTTTGTGAATGATCCATCAGCAAAACAAGTCATCAAAGTGAAAAATTCATCATTGACTCCCCATTATGGGTGAACAATGAATCACCATGTTAATGATGTATTAAAACTCTAATTTAAAAAATATAAAACCCCATTTAATCCCTTCTTCGATGATATATCTTCAGTATATATCTCATATGGGTGATATACTATCAAAACTCTATTATATTGGGGGATGATTCACCATTAACAATAATTTTGAGTGAAAAATAAACCATTAATATAAATACCTAAATGGATGATAAACCATATATAATGACCTATATAAGGAATATATTACACTGACACACTATATGTGGATGTTATCCAACCAACATATCAAGGGTGGCTTTCAAGCCTCCATAATGCAATTCTAGGTTGATGATGTATCAAAAACACATCAACCTCATGGTGAATGATGGATCAACACCTCAACTCAGGTGGAGGAGATACCACTAATCAAACAATGGTAGGATAATTCACATCCATACTATCTCACAGGGAGAAAATATACCACCAACTAAATAAATTTGCATTATGTACTGCTAATTAGTCATTATATTAAATGATTTATCGCTTATAAGAAACACATAACATTCAAAATTAATTAACTCATAATGGTTCATGAAATTAAAGTCACTAACGCACTCAAGGTATCATTCCTAGGATAGATCACCGCTAAAATCTCATGTTTTTTAAGAAGTAATTACCATGGAATGATCTGAGACACCACAATGGTATATATGTTTATAATATAAGAATAAAAACACTTTTTAGACCGTGGGTCTAAACTCCATAATGGGTCTCATGAGATGAATGGTCATCAGTTCTCATGGTGTTGGAATACACCTATTTTAAGATCACTCATGACCCTAACATATCATATTTTGACCAAAATAATCAAACAATAAATTTTAGGTTATAAATAGGCCTTTCACCCATAATTGAGTAATCCATAATTTCATATAATTTTTTAAGAAAATTTTAAAATCCAACAAGAAATATAGAGACCACCCACCTCATATTAGAAGGGCCCTTCATATTTAAAAACATCATATGAAATGAATTCAACTAGTAGGAGACATAGAAACCAATAAAGAATCTAAATTTGGGACTAACTAATGATAAATAGAGAAACAATGAGATAGTGAAAGATCAAGGGGACATGACTACTATAATTACTTAGTGTGATCCTCTATGAAAAGTGAAATTTGATTATAGAAAATAATTAAGGATGTACAAATTAAAAGAGATAGTAACCAATGATAAGGTTGTTTCAAGAAGTCATTGGAAAAAAGTGGGATTCCAAATTTTGACTAACATTTAAAAATTTAAAATAAATTTTAATAAAATATTTAAAAATATACAAGATATAAATTTCTGAATTAAAAAAATGGTCATAGTGTAATGCCCCTTCCATAGTCACCATAGTAGTGTATCCCCATCATTCACAGCACACCATCGTACTCTAGGAAGGAAACAAAACCCCCACACATAATGACCCAACGATGCAACAACCCATGATCATGGTGAAACTACCATGAATACAGTCACATTATCGCATGATCATATGAGTTATAATACATCAAAACTCCACATATAAAACCCAAAAAACTTAATTATAACCCCCATCACGGTGTGGTTAAGATATTCACAGTGCAAAATTCCACCATGGACCCAACTCTTTGTGAATCCACCCATTTTATAACACAATCCTTCTAAGTAGAGCCTCGCATAAGAAACAAGGACACCACATTATAGAGTAACACATGGATTCATAGTTTAACCTCTTATATTTTAGAAATATATCCTCCCATTAGGCCCTTTTTATTGTCCAATCCCTATGTACTGTGTCATTTAAAGATAGTTGCAGTATAATTTTACCCCAAACTTGGATCCAACTATCACAAAAACTTGTGGAGAAATAAATAACTGGACTTTCATAGAATAAAATAAAAGGGAGAAAAACAAAATAAAAACAAGATGTTGAATAACATAAATATTTATGTTGTTCAAGAAATGTTCCCTACATCCATTGATAGGAATTAATTTCACTATGTTTATAAGTATAATTATTGGAAAAAATATTTGAGTTTAACACACCCAGAAACCATATAATGAGTCAGCTCATAATGAAATATATAACTATATTAACCCTTGTTTCTAAACTTCCACCAACCAAACATTAAATCCACTATGATAAAGTATCTAGTGGCTGAAATATCATGAAGCTATAATGATATGTTTATATCATCAATAATCTCTACTACTATAAATGGTGGACGGAAGTCCATGAGTGTAGGATCCCATACATTATAGAGGTATGTTTCTATTAAATATTTTGATTAAATTCCTTCAAGATGTTTAATAAAATGTTTTTCAAGTCTATACTATGGATCATGGGTGTTTCGGGGGATTTGGACTTGATAGGATGGATATTGGGGCCATCCAATGCATGTTGCAATATTTGTTCATAGTTAGTGGTAACATGTGCCATAATCATGCTTGTGAGGAGGAGGGGTGCACGGTTTGAAGAAACTGTGCAAGTGGGATGGGGAACCATGTGAGCATTGATAGAACCAATCTGTATGTTTACTTTAAGGTTTTTCATACTATGAAACCTTCCTAGGAACCATTCAACTTGGACCCCTCTTGGATAGAGGGTGGAGCATGGTTGGTGCATGGTTTGGAAAACTGCGTTGCCAAACCATGAACCACATAAAAGCAGGATTTTACAATTTTATCTCTTGGTCCTTAAATTTTATAACTCAATATTTCTCCCCATTATTCCTCCAGTAACACTAGTGATGAACCAAAATGGTCCAATATTTCCAAGGGTCAATCTTCTTCAATTCTAAGCCAGTTGGAGCACCGTTGGTTGTCAATTGAAGCTCTGAGTGAGTCTAATCCTCCTATAATTTATTATTTTTACAGATTTGGTCTTCCACAGTTGTTCTTATTCTTATGAATCCCTAAATCCTCTCCTCTATCATATCATAGGTTTGGTAATTAAATCTTTTTCAAATATGATTCAAAGGATTAGTTTAAGAGATTATTCATCATCTAAATAAAGGTAGGTTGTCTAAATGTTATATCCCATAGTATTCATGTTATTTAGGTGTATGTGGTGGTGTTATTAGTTCCCCCTTGTGAATTTGATTCCATTAGTTATTTTTTTAAATAGGTTTTTTAAATAAAGAAATAAACCCCATCATGATTTATATGAGATGATTTGAGGTTTATTAGATAGGTTATAGGGACACCAATTGGGTGTTCCATCTCGTAAACATGGAAAATTCTATTGGTAAAAATAGAATTTATTTAGGATAAAGTAGATGCCATGAAATATAAGATGACATATTTTCTTGAATTATGATTAGGAATTCTTGGTAGTTATTCCTAGTTCTTGACATGCACTAAAAAGTTGTTTTGAATATCATGAACAAGTTAAATTAATTAATGTAAATGTGTTAAATTACTTATGGTTGTAAATGATAATGTGTATGTGATTAAAGCATGCAGATGGATTATGTTGGAAATAAACCATGTACTGTAATTTTTGTGTGTATTATTTGATTATGGTTTATTGAAATTGATTATGTGATGAGTTTATTAATAAATCATGTGCACATGGCTTTGTGGTATGCATGGTATTGGACTGAGGCTCCCCTATAGTTCAGTTAGGATTGAGACTCTAAACCCCTCCCATTGAATGGACATATTAAGGATTCCGAAAAAGGCTCTAGGATCCTAATGGTTGCATTGAATGAGACAAACTGGACTAAAGATATAAGTTAAGTGAGATGTATTGATTATGATATGGTTTTCCTAGTGAGTTTGGGAATTGTTTACCCCATTTGGCATAGTAGGTGACTCATATAGGCTGTTGTGTTATAACTCATTTTTTCAACCATTGATATAAATAATTGAAATGGATTAAGTAAATATTGTTAACTAATTTCTCAATTTATCTTTTCATTACCTAGATATTATTTTATCACATACATACACTTTATATTTAGATTGGTTATTTTTTATACACCGTTGGTGGGGGCCTAATGAGTTGTACTCACTCCCAGCTCGGGCTGTCATTGGGTACCAAAGTTGATTTCATGGTTTCAGGTCAGCACAAGGAAAAAGACCCCATGATAGATGCTTGAGTTTGTTATAGGATGTGAATTGATGATGGATTGAGACATGGAGTCCAGATATATTTTGTGGATTCTTCAAAAGGTATTTATTTTTTTGTCTTTACACATGGTACTATATGACATGACCAAACAAATTGAAAATTTTCTTGTCGGTTTTTGTATAGTTTTTTATTATGTTTGGTAATGACTATTTATTTTTTAGTGCTTATTTCATCCTTTGATTCATGTTTACCTACTATGGGTAACTCTGATAATTATGGTATAGTCTCCCTGTGTGATTTATTAGACCCTCACTGCTAGTTGGAAGCCTCTGGTGTACGAGAAGAAATTCTTGAGGTCATGTGGAGACCTAACTCGGGGAACCAATTTAGTGGCCTTTAGATTTGGGACATTACAATGTGGTATTATAGTAGGTTTTTTTTGATTTACTATTTGGTGTGGAAGATGAGAGATTGAGATGTGTTGGTTCTGGGCAATGAGATCATTCTTGGGAGTAGCTTACCCATACACGGGGGAAAACCAAGTGCCTAATGTGGGATTATTGTTATTGATGTGCATTGTTATAGTTAAATGGTATTTATCCATTGGGTGATGCATATGTTATGTGGTGTGAATGTTTTATGATATTTTATTCATGTATAAAAGGTTTATAGATTTTGGAATTGGGTATCATTTTATGAACCAACGAATATATGTGACTTGTATAATGATTGGAACACATGACTAAAACTATGGAGGGATGTGAGAGAAATAATACATTTTATTTTCATAGAAAATCTTAACTAAGTGGTGTATAATAAAAATTATGAAATTGGGTAAATGTAAATAATTTATGAGAATTTTTAAAGGTTAGTTCCAAATGAATGTTTATAAAAGGGTTTAAATTTATTTTGGTAATATGTGGTAAGGATGGAAAGGTTCCTAAAAGATAAATATTTCCATTAAGGTGAGGAAATTGGTTTAAAAATTTTGATGTTTAATGAAAATATTAGGGGTTGTGTGAGTTATTTTACCCCATGTTGACCATAACCCATGATAGGGATGGCCAAAGGCATTGATAGAGGTGTGATGATATCCATTGGGACAGTGTAAACGTGATGGGTTGTTTATATCTAGTGAGATCATTCTTTTTCAAACTATGGATACTTTGTGTTAAGTACTCTGAGATGCGTTTTTGGATATATAAAAGGATTCCATTGTGACACCTTGTTCCTATTGTGTGACAAGAGTATGTCACCAATAATTCTCCTGTAGAGGTGAAGAAAGTTTCCCCAGTGATCTAGGGTAACAGGGGGAGGAGCTGTTTTATGAGAACTTTTCACGTTTTATGCAAATTATAGAGTGGGACCTAGGGTGGGTTATATAGTGTATGTTTGAACTAACTAAGGATTTTAATCTAAAACACCCTTTTAATTTTATTGGTGGAGGAGGATATGAGGAATTAGAGTATTGGATATAGTCCATCCAGATGATTCTGGATCACTAAGAGACTCCTTTCGAGAATATAGTCAAGATGGAGGCCAACATGTTGCGAGGGAAGGTGAAGTGTTGGTGGGATGTTCTAGTTTAGATAGAGCAGGCTGACAATATGATATGGAATGATTTATAAGAAAAGATTCTAGAACATTTCTATCTCGAGAACTTGAGACATGATATGGTTGTGTAGTTTATGAGGTTGACCAAGGGGTCTATGTTAGTGATGGATTTTGATGGTTTCTTCACTTAATTGGAACACATTGTTCTAGATTTTTTAGGGTATAAGTTGACTATGCTATGATATTTAGAAGATGGGATTAGATATGAGATTATGTCTTTAGTGAATATATACTATTTAAAGAGGTTTACTAAGGTCATGGATCAGGCGCTTATTTTAATAGGAAATATCAATGAGGCTTCTAGTGGTGGATATGTAGATGCATTTGGGTGAACCAATGGAGTGGATTTCGATAATAGGATGTGCTACTTTGAGAGTTTACACTAATGATGTGGTGGATAGAGTAGTCAGAAGAGGGATCCATCTTCTCAGGGTAGTGACTATGTTTTCTGCTATTGGTGTGGTGGGATGAGACATATGCATGGTCAGTGTCCCGACCACTTGTTGTGTTCCAATAAATTAGCAGGTTGGGACATGGGTAGAGGATTAGTAGGAACCCTCGATAGATGGTTAATTATTTAGGATCATGTACGATGTAGAGTGTTGGAAGGGGGTCGGTTACCCCATATCAGGTTAGCAGTTCGAGCTCTACCAGCCGCAGTGAGTAGGGTAATGGATGTGGTACTCTAGGATGAGGGTGTCCATATCAGCAGGGTAGTTATGCACTAGGAACTCAGTCTAGATCATAGTGTAGAGGGGTAGGTCAGTTTAATGTAGTTTAGCCTACACATGGAGGTGGTGAGGTTCGAACATCGACTTTTAAAGGTATTATTATTTTAGATTCCACTCATTCAAGTGCTATATTTGATAAATGTTTCTCAGATTATTTTATATCTACTCATTTTGAGAGTGTGTTGGTCCTAGATGTTGAATATATGTGTGTATTTATGCTAATTGATACACTGTTTGGAGTTTGAGTAGAAAATATATGGCTGGGTAAGGGGTGTTCCCTCAAGGTTGGTGGGTTCCATTTTCATTAGGAGTTGTTTGTGCTAGAGATATTAGGTTTTGATCAAATGTTTGGATTAGATTGGATATTCATGTACCATTCCCACATTGAATGTTACTGATGTAGGGTATTGTTTACATCCCTAGAGGGGAGTGCATATGTTTACTATAGGGAATGGAATATTCGAGTAGGCCATACCTGGCTAGTCTGTTAGCAGTTGGGTAAACTCACAACTCATGTGGATTTTCTTGTGCTTGATGATTGGGGGGGATTATCTTTTCATTCCTCCTGTGATGGATTTGTTTTAGAATGTATTTCTTGAATACTTCTTAGGGATTTCACTTGAGTGATATATTGAGTTCACGATAGAGTTACTTTTGAGAGCTGAACCAATTTATATTACACCTTATATAATTAAATATAACTAACTATAGGAACATAAAAATCAATTGGAGGAACTATAGAAAAACGGGTTTCTCTATATGAGTACATCACCTTGTGGATCTCCAATGTTGTTTGAAAAAAATAATGACGGATCCTTGTGGTTGTGTGTAGATTATATGTAGTTGAATCAAATTTAAAATAAGAACTAATACCCTCTAACCAGAATCAATTATCTTTTTGAACATTTAAGGGGTGTTTTTGTGTTCTCTATGATTTATTTGAGATAAAGACATCATCATCTGAGGGTGATAAATTCTAATATACTGAAAAATTCCATTAGGACTAGGTATGGGTTATATGAGTTTTTGGTGATATAGTTTGTAATGACCAATGTGAGGATAGTGCTTATAGACCAAATGAGAAATATCATTCACTCGTATCTAGATTAGTTTTTATTTGTATTCGTTGATTTAATCTTAGTCTACCTAAAGAATCATGATGATCATTACAAACATATTGACATCATTCTATGTACACTAAGAGAGAATAGGATACATTACATGCTATCCAAGTGTCATTTCTAGATTTAAAATGTGAATTTATGAAGTAACTTCATCTTTGAGGAAGGTGTGTCAGTGGGACTAGAGAAATTTCAAGCAGTTGTGTATTTGGAGAATCCCAATAATGTTTTTGAAATCCAATGGTTTCTGGGTTTAGAGGGATATTATTAAAGGTTAATAAAGTATTTCTACCACTTGAAAACATCACATTTAGTTTTAACCAAGAAATGAATAAATTTTTAATGGTTTTAGGCATGTGATAATTCCTTTCAGTAGTTAATATAGAAGATGACAAGTGCTTTAATTTTGATCTTACTCGAGCTGAGTAAGGAGTATACCTTGTTTTGTAATGCATACGGTGTTGGGCTTGGGGTAGTATTGATGTAGAGTGATCAATTTGTAACATATGGGTCATGGATGTTGATGACTCATTAATGGAATTACCCCATTCAGGATCATGAATTACCATTGGTGGTTTATACCTTAATGTGTTTATTAGATTACTTGTTGGTAGAGAGGTTTATTGTGTATAAGGGCCATTAATGTTTTAAGTACATCTTCCCCCAATATTATTTGAATCTTCAGATGTAATGATGGCTGGGATACATGTGTTCCATTTAATTTTATATGTTTTACACACTAGGAAAGGGAACTAGTGTTTGAGATGGTTTGAGTCAAAATACTCAAAATTAAGCAGTACAAGGATCATGTTTTGTGTGGAGGATGATAACATTGTTTGCTGAGATGAATCTAGAGGTGTAGGATGGTCAAGGGAAGATGGAACATTCACCCTTTGAAGTTGATTTCACACTTATGATCTTAATAAAGGAATGGAAGTATGAAGATCCAGAGTGTTTTCTATTGAGGGAATGTCTTGAATATGGGGGTCCACCTTTTGGTTCAACTTTTGGTGATGATGAGAATTTCTATGTTCGTGGCTATGTTGTAATTCCTAATTTTATGCGGGAAGAGTTTATATAAGAGTTTAATTCCTCAAAGGGGTTTGTGAATATTGGATTAATGAAACTGTATTGTGACCTTCATAGAAAGTATTGGTGGATAGGAATGAAGAAAGAGGTTGTGGGTTTTGTTTTGTGATGTTACCCCTATCAGCAGGTAACGACCAAAAATTAGTGACCAGTTGGTTTGTTATAATCCTTTCCGATTCTAGAATTGAAATGGGATAACATGAAGATGGATTTTTGGTGGGTGTTCTGAGGACACCTTGGAAGAATGATGTGACATGTGTAGTTGTAGATCAGATGACCGATGAGGAACATTTTTTTACCAATTCAAGAGAAATTCACCTTAAACTTATTGGTTTATTTATATTTAAAGGAGATAATATGGTTTCATGGGGTTCCACCCATGATTGATCATTATAAGGATGAATATTTTACATCACAATTCTATTAGGAGTTACAGAAATCACTTGTTACTCATGTGTTTTTGAGTAAAACATTCCGCCCCTAGATGGATGGTAAGTAATAACGTAATATTAAGGGTCTAGAGTACATTTTTAGGGAATGTGTCTATGATATTAATGGTTTGTAAGAGAATAACTTGGATTATCTTTAGATTTCCTACAAAATATTTGCTAGGAGGTGATTCGAATGGAACTATATAATCTGCTCTAAGGGAGGCTATGTAGATCTTTGTTATATTGGATTGAGGTAGAGAAATTAGATTTCTTGAGATCGAGCCTTGTGATGGAGACATCAGAACATGTGTAGTTGATTTAGAAATGAATAGTTGTTTCTCAGAGTAGGCAGAATTTGTATGCAGATAGGTGTTGTAGACCTCTTGATTTTAAGGTGGGTGATCATGTGTTTTTTTGGGTGCCACCGAGGATGGGTCACTATTAGATTATGAAATAGGGTTAGTTGGAACTCGAGAACATGAGGCCATTTGAGATTGTGGAGAGGATAAGATCAGTGACATATCTACATGCTCTTCCACTATGGTACAATGATATGCATAGTGTTTTTCATTTGTCACCGCTTCGAAAGTATCACCATGAACCATCTCATGTTTTTAATATTGATGATATCAAGTTTGAGACTGATGCATTCTTTAAGAAGCATCCATTTTCTATTGTGGATCGTAGTGAGAAGGTCTTGTAGGGAAATAATGTGAATTTGGTTTGCATTTTATGGTATCATGGTAAAGTTCAAGAAGAAACATGGGAGAGGGAGAGAGAGATATGAGCTCAATGGCCTGCTCTATTTACCTTCGAAGCTCAGTGATTCTTGGGAGTGCGGCTCGATTACAAGCCATTATAAATTTTGTAGGTTATATGATCTTAGAAATTATAGAGGTAATTTCATCTTTATATATGGCTTAAATTCCTTTAAATTGGTTAATAATATTTTTTTTAGTCTATACGGAGGCTCTATTGTGTTATGGGGGTTTAATACAAGAAAGAAGGGAGATTGGGTCATCCAGTATGGGTTGCATGTTTGGCACATGATCAGTAGTAACTATGATCCCTAATAATTCTTTTCTGGAGGTGGGGGGAATGGTTTTAAGAAATTAATAATGGTGGAAGGGGAAACTATATGGTCTTGTATGGAACCAATATTCAAGTTTACCACATTATTTTTCAAACCGTATGGCCTTCCTAAGAAATGTTGTGACTTGGGACCCCCTTGACACAGGGTGGTTCATGGTTGGCACACAGTTTGGAAAACTATACATCCAAACTGTGCCCCTTTAAAAAGTGGGATTTTACCATTTTGATATCTCATGCTTTAATTGTTCTAACATGTGGTTTCTCCCAATTCTTCCTCAATTAACCCTACCGATGAACCAAAATGTTCAAAGCTTCCCAAGGGCCAATCTCATTTGATTATAATCCATTTGGAGCAACCTTGATTTCAATTCGAAGCATTAAGTGATTTTAATGCTCTTATACTTTCTATTTTTTAGATTAGGGATTTTTTTAGTTGTTCTTATTCTTCAGAATCCCTAAAATCTACCTTTTTTCAATGGATCAAAGGTTAGGTATTTGAAGGGTCTTCAAATTTGATTCAAAACCCATGTTTATGGGAGAATTCATCATAGGAATTTGGGTAGGTGTTATAAAAGTTATATCCCATATTATTTATGTAGTTTTATGTGTATATGGTTATGAAATTTGTTCTGTATCACTATGAATTTGATTCCTTTAGTTAGTTTTTCAAAATTGGTTGGTTAGATAGAGAACTGAAACTCCTCATGATCCCCGCGGGGTGTATTGAGGTTTATTAAATCGGTTATAGGGCCACCCATGGGGTGTTCCATCCCCCAACCAATGAAAATTACTATGTTAAGCGTATAATTGATTTGTGATGAAGTAGAGACCATTAAAAATATGATGACATGTTAGCTTAAATTATGAATAGGTATTCATGGCTGTTATTCCTAGTTATTTACATGAACTAAAGGGCTTATTTGAATATCGTGAACCATTTAAATGAATTATATTCAATATGTTAAATGAATTATGGTTATAAATGAGAATGTGGGAGTGATTAAGGCATGAAGATTACCTATATAAGAAATGATCCAGGTATTGTGATTGTTATGAGTATGGTTTGATTATGGTATATTGAAATGTTTTATGTGATAAGTGGTTAATAAAGATTTCTCACATAGATTGGTGGTATGTGGGGTATTATACTAAGGATCCTCCATTGGATCGGGTTAGACTTAGTCTATAAACCCCACCCCTACCATTTTTTCTGCATTTGATCTTTCGGTATGTCAGCGACCAACCTTGTTGACATTGCCTCATCTTTTACTAGCACCCGCATCACTGACACCCACCGGTTTGGATGACACCACATCACCATCTACGGAAGATCCTGATCCACTGGTGTCCATGTCTGCATCATCTAACATTGTCGAGGGATCCAACATAGAAGATCCTACTATGTCTGAAACTCCATCCATTGTTGGAATACCCTCAGAGAAAGTTACAATATCAGTTTCTCCACCCACCTCCACTACAACTGTACCCTGTTCATAAAAAACTGCAGACCACCTCTGCCTGCACTGACAACTACCCAACCTCAGCCACACCCCTCTATGATATTTCCTATAGAGAATCTTGTGGTTTACTGATTTCAGCATATTTCTTGGCACACTATCTATATGAGTGGTCCTTTCTTAGATACAATTATTCCCCAACGTCTTAGTGTTTGGAAGGAGATTGAGTAGCTTCTTGGCCACACAAACCTTTTCGACACCCTCTAGGTCAGCACTCCTACTTTCTAGAATTTATTTTTGGAGTTCATAGAAACTTCTGAGTTCGATGGAACATACTACCATTGAAATCCCCACAAAATAACCACCCCAGTTCAATTTAGGCTCGACAGATAAAATTTTTCATTGATCATGGTTGAGTTTAGATGAGGGTGCGACTTCTATCCCTATCCTACCACCCATCCTGTCTCCACCCTCACCCACCCTAGGTTCTATGACTTCATTTCCATGTGGTGGGAGAATTCTAGGCCTGACCACAGGTATACCCCCACTTTTAATAGGAGCACACTCATCATTTCCCCTCCCCATTGTTTCATTTATCGATGTTGGAGTGCCATTATTTTTCCTCTCCATGAGGGCATCAGTGTCTTGTATAGATGAGACATGTACATTCTCAACTATATTGTCTGGAATGACTACCCTGACCCCCTTATCTGGCCTCAAATTACTTCCACTACATGATCACTGACCATCAGGGAAACCAAAATGGTGGTTTCTATACCACTCGGTTATCACACTATTTGGGAGTTTTTGATCAATCTCTCCCTCATGATCACTTAGTATCTCCGCATCGTATGGACTTCAACATTCTTATTCACATTTAGATGGTCAAGCATTGGGGAGACATATTTGTGCTTGTGTAGGATACCCTAGATCCCGTAGTGGATAGATATGAACAAGCTTCCGCTACTGGTGTTGTTGATCCGGACCCACCCCACCCACCAAAGGATGTTCCTTCTCCACCCCACCCACTAGAGGATGTTCCTTCTCCACCCCACCCAACTTATCCGAGCCTTCACCATTCTTCTAGTCCATCCAAAACACCACCTATACTCACACACTCTGTCGACCCCACCATTACCCTCCACCTTACCGCACTGGATCACCGTATAGACCTTCTTGAGGACCGCCAAGCTACCATCCCTTGTAAATAAGAACATATGGACGATATTCGACTACTCATCATCTAGCACTTGGGCCTTTCCCTACCACCATCACCTGCTCCTCCCTTTGGTCCTCATATTTTCTATGCACTGACCTCATTGATGGAACTAGCCAAAGATTCAATTCTCATATCCACTATTGGTCCCCACACTCCTACTACAGCCATCATAGCTGGGCCAATCATGCCTTCCACCCAGAGTGTCGATCCTATGCCTCTAGATACTGCTAATCTTGCTACTATGACAGATGTACCTACTGTCACCCCATAGAGCATAGAGTCCACACTTCCATCTTCCATTGTGGATGATCCGCCCCTTATAGATCCCCATGTTCCAGATGATTCCTCTTCTAAGGCAACCCCATGACTAGTTTTTTCACACATGATTCATTATATCTATATCTATTTTGTACTATGCCTGTGATGTGATGGTGTATATGGATGAAAATATCTTTTTCACTTCATCAATAATCACAGACACTCTAGCACTATATGGGCATCTATTTTTGACTACTTTCCATATTTTTCACTTTCCATGAGGGGAGTTCTATTTCAGAGCTTCTATTCATTATTCAGTTTAGCCTTACATCTTTTATTTCTTCCCCTCATCCTGGACCACTAGTGTTTTTCCCCATCCCCTTCTTCTACTTTTGTTTTTACTTAGAGGAACATTAACCATATTAAGTGTGGGGGAGAGTCTATAACTACACAAGACTTTTCACTTAAACTGATCTAGGAGGCATAAATAATAGATGAAATATTTTAAACTATGGAAAAATTTGATTAAATATAATTATATATAATAAATACATAGAAGGGAATTTTAGATGTTACATTATGATGTCAAATTTCAAAGTATTATAAAATGAATACCAATATAGTTTTATTTTTTATTTAAATTATTTGATATTTATGTTTATTAGAATGCTCATTTTTATTCATGTCATAACCTGATCAACTCTTTTCCTCGTTCTTGAGAGGTATTCTAAACCCTTTTGACATAATCTTTCTCATACCCTCTTCCACGAGAGATTCTCAAGATATGAATAAATACTAGAACTTTCCATTTTTTACCCTAAAAAAATGATGATTTTTGAATCACATTAAAATGAATGAGGCATTTTATTAATTTTCAGCCCCTTTGACCATGATACCTGCACTAATATTGATATTCATAAAACCCTTAGAACCCAAGAACTGCCTTGATAGGAAGCGACATTACAATCCTATTTATCCTCTATACCCTAATTATTTAATATGTTTTCATGATTATTCATTTCATATTTAGAGAGGGAATTTTGTTATCATTGGTACATTTTGGTGAGGAACTATAATATTAAGTATGGGAGAGTACACCTCTTGATTTATTTGGAAAAAAGGGTTACAAAACCACTATTAATTGTATTCTTAGTGGTCTATAAATAAAACATGATAAAAAATTCAAAAGGGGGACCAGATTCATTCATTACACTTTTTTGATGGTTTAAGGAACAATTTTGTTAAGGTAATATCATAGTGATGATACCCTTTAATATATCCTAATTGGGGATACTTTTTCATTGACCATTATTTTTGAATATTAGGTATTGTTATTTAATAATTCATCCTTGTTTTTAAAAACTATGAGATTATTTTTCCCATCATAACCTACCTACCCAAAGCCTAAGAATCATTTGAACCTTATTTAAATACCTCATTATTTTTTTATTTGATTTCTAAATTAGTGAATTCTAATACTTTCAAGCCTATGGATAGATTGAGTATACTTGAGATTGATCTTAAATATGAAAAAATGATCTTGAGTGATGAGTGTGGTAACTTCTGGTGAGATAAATCATCATGTGACATGCTTAGTTATGAAAATTTGAACAATGGGAATAAAAAAGGTTGTAAATCTATAATTGAATAATGTAGGAGGAGTTATTAGAACATATTTGGAATTGAAATATGTTTTGTTCCTTTTAAAAACTGATGTTATGGATGTAGTATTTATAAGTACAATTAGTTGAAGGAATACCTTTTTAGTTTATGGATTCCGTTAATTAGATGTTGAGATTTTTCTTGAGGGCAAGCAGATGACTATGTGTGGGGGAGTTTGTTGTGCCTGATTTGTGTATACATTTTCATACATTCAATTGAGTTTAAAAACATGTTTTCACAGTATTTATGTTGTTTTGTTGATAAAATGATTTATTTTGGTGTTCATGATGATTTTCATGTATTTTTCCACCAAATTTACAAATTGGGAATTTAGAGAGAAAAATTTGATATATACATGGTGTGTACTTATAAACACATGTCATATACATTCGCCCAGACATGGATCAGCAAGAACGATAACACACCCATGTTTTCAGCCATAGATTACACGTTGTGTACATAATTCTAAACAACATGTATTCCCTTATAGAAGTGGTTAGTGGTTAAATTCAGTACTACACACCATGTGGGGTGGGGATACCCACCATGTACCCCCACCAACTGACCACTGACAGTTTCAAAGTCAAGAGGTGGGGCACCACTCACCTATCGGTAAAGAAACCAAAGAAAAACCTGAGTTGACCAATATACACTTCAGGTACTTTAGGTTACATTCTATGTAGTTTGAAAATATATAAAAAGAGGTCATACACTCCTTATTCAGAAGTTGGACATACATGGGTGGTGCTTCCGCTCTTCCATTTGAGCCTCCCTCAGATCCATTTAAGGTTTTTATCTCATGTTTTCATTCCTTTTATAGTGTAATTATCACATCCCCTTTCTTCCTCTCATATACATGGTAGGGATTGATTTTTGGATCAATCTAAACACCATGAACATGGTCATAAGAGTCTAATTCCCTCGTGTTCGGGGTTGTAATAAGATTCTCGTTTGATTTTGACTTAAATTCTCAAGTGTTAGTCTTATTATGAATCCTATTTTTCAATTCCATTAAAAACAAATTCCAAGATCACCATTGGTATTGTATCATACCCGTATTGATACTAATGATAAATAATAAAGGAGTTTAAATGGATGAACCCATGGACATTCAGTGAATCCACTGCCACTATTTTAGGGGTTTGTCATTAATCTGTATTTCAATGTACCATTATCGGAACAAGGAATTGGATTTTAAATACCCAATCACTAGTTTTTTGACAAAGAAATTGTGATTGAATTGAATCCCCATGGTAAAATATTTCCATCTATAATATAAAATACTAAAATGAAATTCACAATAAAACCTAATCAGATTGCTACCTCGACATGTTTTTTTGCAATAATTCTGTTTTTCTTTTATTTCATTTCAATTTTCAAAAATAGTTTCACTTAGTATATTGTTCCTTTCAATTGTTTTATCTATAAATCTGACCAAGAATACCCTAATTGGCACTGATTTTCTACTTTCCTATCTTTTCCATGGGATCAGCCCTGTCTGCCACTAACTATCTAGTAGTGGTTCAGAATGGAACTATCAAAACAATAATTTGGCCTGCACCTTGCGACGAGTGAAGCGGTAGTAATTTTAATGTATAAGTGTCTATTAAAAATTTAAATATATATCATATGGTGATAAGGATAAAATTATCTTCATCAAATAACATCTCAGATAAAATATTATGATCATATCACCTTGATTTAATCAATATTATCTCCATTTACCCTCTACCAAGAGGTGATATTTTTCCATAGTAATTATTCATATTGAAAAAAATAAAAGAGACCTATATTTTAAATTTGATCACCATGATTAAAAATATAGGATCAATTTTATTAAATGTAATACTAATATTTTTTTGAAATTTATTTCAAAATAATTAAGAAAAATGCGATGAAGCTTCTTCTTAGAAAAATACTAATTTTTTGAAAAATATCATTTTATCTATAAAAAATTTTTTATTCAAAATTTAATCAAAAAATTATTTTTGAAATATACCCTTAATCTAAAAATATGTCACACTACTAAATGATGGGATTATCCCCACATGTCTATACCCACATTTTAGAGAAACCGTAGGTATAGAGTTCATGTAAAAAACTATATCTAGTGTTTTGACAAACCATTAGTATAGGTTTAGTATACAAACGTTTTTTCATAAAACATGGGTATAAAGACTTCACATATCATCCTTACCCACTAACTGATGATCCCCAATCTCCCATACCTTACAATAATACATGGCCTCCCCTCCCCTCCTCAGGTAACACTATCCCCACATGCAATCTCTTCTTCCCACATTTTTGACATTTATTTTCTTTTGAATTTTCAAATGTAACATTTTATTCCCCACTATTTTTTGTTGAACCCTAATCTATTCGATGGATGGTTGTATTCTCCTGTATCCTCCCCCAATTATATGTTTTTTATTCTAATATTCTTCGACATCATATTAGTGAGTTTTGAATCTCTCTTCTCTTATGATAACTGCTATTATAATTTTTATCTGAGCATGTGATTCTACTGAAGCATGTTGGAATCACTTATATTATTGTGTTTTTAAATTTACAGTCTAATATAGGTAAAATATATTCTATTTAATTCCTATAAGTACTTTATTAATTATAATTTCTTTATTTTGAAAGCTATCCATGTGATTCTTATGGATTTCACTTAAATTTGTGATTATTTTAGTAGAATATTTTAGGGATTTAGATATTTTTAGTTTTTGAAATCATATTTAAGTTAACTATAGAGGTTAATGTTTCTTTTTCTTATCATTGAGTTATGGGATTTAATTATTAAAATTTATTTTTTTAATATCGTGAGCCATTGCTAAACTACGCAATGAATCATTTTAAAGCCAAAACAAATAATTATATTATGATTTACATGATTTTGCTATTATAAGTAAATATGAAATATTGAATTATCTATGTAGGTTATTTTTTGAGGAATTAACTATTGTATTTAAATTATTTTCCATGACTGTTTCCAAGGATCATCTATTATTATTTATACATGAATGATTGATAAAATATTCCTTCAAATAAATAAATATTTTGATTTCATATTGTTTATGAATTTTAAAACCATTATTATTTAAAAATATTTATAGATGAATTTGTTAAATGTCATGAAATAATTATATATTTTATAATGGAAAGTTTGTTGGATCATATTGATTTTATTATACATGATTTCCATTGATAATGTTTTAAAAAATAATTTTTCTCTTTAAGAAAACTATAATGGTATTAAACTTTGCCTCACCTATTTTGATTAAGTGTTGAGTATAACTAATTTATTTTTCAAGAATGATTCCATAGTTTACAACTCATGTATTGAATAGTTATCCAATTATTTACACTACACATTAAATTAATTAAGAAAAATATAATCACACATTACCTCGATAAATATTTTTCATCAGTGGTTAAATAATGGAAGGTTATTGTTAAGTGGTATGAAATGGATTAATTATTTATTCTTGATTGATATTTCCAAAATTAAATTATTCATATTTTAAAATGGAACATCATATAAAAACTACTTTCTTTGTTTTTGAATAATATAGTTAATGTTAACCTTAAATAAAATACTTTCATGAATAAATGATATACTCAATAACCTTTTAAAATTATAATACCTACCTGGATGTGAAATAATTTTTTTTGTTATTATTCCTTAGTTTTTATTTATCCTAGTACATGATCTATATTTGGATTTATATGAGTATGGATTGTTTTTTGCTTATGATATTCCTTGTTTATTATTTGTATAGATAGTAGTATTCTATAACAGTCACTTTCACCATGAATTATATTCAATTTGGTTTTATATTAGCGATCATTAATTTCCTCTACAATATAATTTTAATTTATATTTGAATTTGGATATCATTTTATAATTATAGTTATTGTAGTAGACATTTTCAGGTTCATTACCCTATTATTAACCATATAAATGGGGATATATATTTTTGATAAATTTTCTAATATGTTATCATAGAAAGTGATTAACAGGTTTTGAAATAAGTGATTGGTATTTGGATACGTTGAGTATATATGGAATAGGATCATGGTGATCTAAATATTCAAAGTTTAATCTTTCACAATATGATGGGATTAATGGTGTCTTAAATACATATAAACTTTCCCATTTTATATATCATGAAACTTCAGGCATTAATCTCATTTATTAAAATTTTTATATAATTTTTTTATTTTCCAAAAATTAGTTTTTATAATATAAGGATTCGATGATTATTTATAATTACATCAATTATTGTAGACTTTACGTGATATTATTATACCATGTTATTTTGTTTTTGATTTTGGTTGAAACATTGATGTTATTCTTGAGTAAATTTTTTTCATAAAGAGAAGTGTATTTAATTATATTAATATTAAATTCTAAACAAGAAATTTACAAATAAAATTCATAAATAATTTTATATTTAATTGGATTGTGTAATAATTTTGTATCATTCCATGTCTTATATGTTGTCTAGTTGGTTTTTTTGTAGGCATCAATTATAGAAAATGCAGTTTATCTTATTCATTATTTTTCTAGATACTATCATATTTTGATGACATTAGTATTGATTTTTTAAAATGAATTTTTTATTTATGATTTATATTATTTATTTGAGTAAAACATTTTTCCAGGTACCATAATGGATAGAAGCTAGATGCATCATACAAATCATATTTAATCTGAGTTTCAATGGAATTTGGATATTTTTTTAGATTTTTCATTTTATAGTGATTTAGATAGAGTTCATATAAAGTTTACATGTTATAATTGTGTTGTAAGACAATGATTATAATGGGAAGAAGTTAGCTATAATTTATGAAATAATGGATTTAAAACAAACTATTATGCTTAGAATCACAATGGAGAGGTAAGACAAAATTTTATTATTCACGAATAGAAAAAAGAAGTGGTATGGAGAATTTGATATTTTATCAGTTTCCATTTGTGAATCATCATGAGATATATAGTATTCTAGTCCAAGAATACAATGATATAAACACACACAAGGAAAAAAATAACGATGATAATGTTTAGAGAGTGGAAAAATTAATGGATGGTGCCAGGACTCATGTATAACATGAATGCACTAAAATGAAAATGTTGGAATTTTTAATGTAGTTATATAATGTAAAATCCAAGTATGGAATTAATAATACCTACATTTATAATAATTTTATCTTTTTGAAGGAATTTATTTCTAGTGGTTCAGAAATTCCCTCAAATCATTCTAAAGCATGATAGTTAATTAAGAATTTTAGATTTTCTAATAATAAAAACCATGATTTCCTGAAGGATTATAATTTATTTTTATAGGAAATAATAGACCATAATGACTGTAAATAATGTTTTATATCTTTATTTAATGTTAGTTATAATTTAACACCATATCATGTGCCACAACAATTCATATGGCACATTCAATTGATTCATAGGCTTCAAAAAATATTAATGTCTTCATAAATATCAACCAATATGTGATGGAATGATGCTGATAAAATTAAATATAATGATTAGTTTTCTACTCCATTAAATGTTTTGTCATGGTAGAAATTTTATACAAAACATCCAGATTTTCATCCAAGGTTCAAAATTTTAGGATCGGTTTATCCTACGATGGTTTTAATACAATTGGTTAGGTGATTACTACCCACAACATGTGGGTAGTTTTTATACAAGTTTATAATCTTCCTCCATGGGTTGGTAGAGAAAAAAATATAAAAATATTACGTATAAAAATTTATGGACCATCTTATCCTGTCAATGATACAAACATCTACTTTCAACCATTAATTAGTGAGTTGAAGAATCTTTGGGATATGTGTGTACGCACATTTTATTCTTCCTCAAAAAATATATTTAAGATGTTTTGATCCCTTCTATGGAATATAAATTATTTCTCTTTGTATGAAATGATGTATGGTTGGAGCATAAAGGGAAAAATATCGTGTCCTATTTTTATGGAGAATAAACGGTCAATAAGACTTAAATATCATTGTACTTTCATTTTCATGGGGCATAAATGATTTTTTCCAATGGATTCTCAATATGGAAAGAATCACAATTGGTTTGATAAAACTATTGACACTAAAAAACCACTTCAATGTATTCCAATAACAAAAGTTATTAATGAATTGGAATATTTCAATTTTCTATATGGAAGGGTTAGATGAAATCTAAAAAGGGGGAAAATGTTGATGATTATTCCACTTGCAATTGTAAAAATATATGTTTCAATTTTGAGTTTCCATAATGGACTACCTATTTGATATTTCATTGATTATATGTAATTCGCATTGAGAAAAATATATTTGAAATGTTTTTTTCAATTATTCTAAATGTCAAGTGGATGAACAAAGATGACTTATGATATCATCGTGACTTGTTGGATTTGGGTATTCAACAAAAAACTATAACCTAATTGTATTGGTGAAAACAAATATAAAGTTACCTGTTCTTCTTATTTGAAGAAAACTTTAGAGAAAAATCAATATCTGGAAGTATTTTAGAATATCAAGGTTCATGATTTCTAGTCAAGAAAAATACCTAAAAAAGGAAACATAAGGGATTTGAAAATAAAATCACTAAAAATCATTATTATCACATCCATATTCATGAATTTATTATAATATCAATCCATCATTTTCAATAAAATAATGTAAGAGTAATGGTGAATTTCTTTTACAATTTTTTAGAGACCATTGTTCTAAAAGGTTATCCAAGTATATCTTGATAAAAATGTAGTAAGTGGTTCCATTAATTTTGTGTGAATTCTAAATTTTTTTCATCCATAAATTTTCAGTTCCATGCTATATTTAGAAGTTCATCATCGAATTGAATCAATTATTGGGGAACCCATTAATTTTTAGTATATGTATCATACTGAAAGAAATTTGTCCACAATGATATATTATTTCCAAAACATGAATAATCATAATGGTTCCATTATGAGAGGTTATCATGCTCATGAATGTATGCATTTTTATTCATTGTATTTTTATACTATGATCATGAGACATAACTAGCCAATGGGAAGTGAAGATGATTGTTATGGGGAAATTTATCCCCCATTTCCATCTCTTCTACATTGTGAAGGAAATCGTGGGTCTTATACATTGGCAACATTGAGCCTTTCGAATGGCCCGAAGGCCTTCTATTTTTATTCATTTTTGATAACCCCCTATTTAATGGTGGAAGGGGAAGCCTTACATGGCCTGTATTCTTCATGGAATTACATGAACATAAGGTCTTAGAGGAAATCATCCAGACTATGTATACCTATAACTACCCCACCCCACTGTCTACATCTTGATGACAGCTCTCCACCTTTTCATGGCTATTCAACTAGGCTTCCTGTGCATGCATAGTGTGGTCCCAATGGGAATATCCATACCCTATCATTCATATAAATCTGTTTTCTGTACTCTGGTGAAGACACACTACTCTGAATCCTCATCTGGATCCTGCTCCTTATAGAGTATGACTGATCCATTTAATCACAATTACATGTTTCCTGAAGTCCTTGAGGTGGCCCAAATTCCTTAAGGTGGCCCGAAGGCCTTGAGGTGTCCAGATATTCTTACTATCTTGAAGTCCTTGTGTGTCCTAAAGGCCTTGAAGGACCCAAGTACAAAACCGGTGCCCTGAACTCCCAAACCGATGAATAGTTCTGGCTGCAATAGTACCAAATTATACCTTCTATAGTGCCTGCTATAGTAACTACTACAGTACTAATATAGTACCCAAAATTCTGTCTCTATTTGGATTTGATCTTGGGTTTCTTGGATACACTTTATGAGTCCTCTCCTATTGGGTCGAGGAACTTATGCCGCAACATTAAGCTTTGAAGAGCAGTGTATAGTACATAACACAATCTTATTTAACTATTGTTTGTTTGATGACTATATTGAGTACGTAATTTGAATATTTATTTGTTTTCTCATACTATTTAATTTTAAATATAACATAAACATTTATTATAATTTTATATAGGGAACTTAAACTAATTATAATTTGATTTGATGATTTAATCCATTTAGTAAAAGATAAGCTTTTCTGTAAAAGGAGTTTACTTCTTGGTTGAAATCAAAGGTATGACCATTACATTAATTAAAATAAAATATAAATATTCATTTAATTATATTATATATATATATATATATTAGGTATTTAGTTTACCTAATAAATTTGTCACTCATGAGTTTTGGGAATTGGTTTTCGGTACTAATTATACGGTTCAGGAATTCAAATTTTTAATAATCATTAGGTATAAATTTTTTAAAAAAGGTCAAGTGGTGAAAATTAGAACACAAAATTATGGTGTTATCCTAACTAATATAGTATACTGCTATGATAGTGCATCAAATAATAGGTCTCAATATGAATATTTGTCTTATTATGGACTTATAGAGAAAATATTATGATTGGATTACTACTCTCATTGTCGAGTCACTATATTGAAATGTGATTTTTTTATTCAATTAAATTACATGTTAAATTTATTGATGACTATGGATTAACAATTATTAGGTTGACTCGATTCTTGGCTACCAAAGAATGCTATATTTTAGCTTCAATGGAAAGCATATGTTTTATGTGAAATATAATTTGAGGCCTTATTATGGTGTAATTCTTGACTTAATCCCAATACATATTTTTTGTGATGGTGGGGAAGAATTTGACACTATTGAAATCCTCATTGGTGTTGGGAAAAATATTATATTTGTATACTCAAATTGCCCAATTGTGGGAGTTGATGTTGAACCTAATGTAGTGGTGGGTAGTATATAGAAGTCACCATATATGTACACAGTTCATTTAGTTTACCTTGATGTGGGATTTTTTGGTTGATAATACCTTAATTACATTATTTTAGTTTTAGATTGCAATTATATGTTTATTTTCATTGAATTTAATGAAATTTATTTCAATATAGAAGACAGGGATTAAAAAGAATTTAAAAAAAAGTATAACTTGGATTTAAATTATAGTTGGTAAAGAATTTTATGAAATTTTTATGATTTCGTTGACTTATAAGTTTTTTGAATAATATTTTAAAAATGTTTATAAAAAATGTAGATTTAATTCTTATGTATATTATGATTGATATTGAATAATTTTAATGGAAGTGATTATTTTATAATGATCGATAGATGAATGGTATAGGGTTACCTCTTTTAGTTCCCTTATTGAGTATAATGATTGTAACTTTTTTCTTCTACATAACATTTAATATCATGTTCATATTATTTATCAAAATAAATTAGGGACATACAACTAAACTAGAGTTGACTTCTAATCTTCCTAATACTATGGGTTTGTGTGACGGTTCTCCTAGACCTATATGAATCACCCATCCTCCCTATTCACTCCCTAACCCACCAACGAAAATCCCATATAAAATACCGACTCATCTTCCACTTAAGCCTCTAAGGATGTTCCCAACCATGCCTATATCACCATATAATTTTCCTCTTCTTCCCATACCTTGTCTCTGTGACCTCTATGTATGTTTCAACCTATACCATATCTATATCTTATGATGTATCCCCATCCATTCTATACTTATACAAGAATGTATACAGAACCTCTATTTCCTACAATCCATCCTAGATCTAATGATTATGTTCCTTCAGATTCCACTCCATTTCATGAATATGACCTGATTAATTTATTATAATAGGCTCATTCTTTAGAGGATACCAATCTGGTATAGCCCATAAATCCACCATATCCTAATAAGTATCATGCATCAAGTATTTTTTTATTATAATTGTAAAAAATTATATCGCATCATTTTTTCTATTTTACAATGTAATAATTATTTTTTTCCATTTTATATTATTTAGTTGGATATTCTAATATGAAATGTGGGTAATCCTTTTTAAGTGAATCCTGGAATCACCAAAAACAAATAAAGGTGAATTAAAATGAAGAGAATAAAATGAAAGGTAAAAATTTGAGGTAGTGTAGAAAAGTTTTGTGAAATTTAGCCAACTATAATGATATAATTATTTTGTAACGAATCTCATGGAGGAATGTCAATAAAAAAAGGAGGTTGTATTTGGTAAAGATATGGGTAATAAAATTTGATAAATTTATATCTGTATTATTTTTATCTTTGTATTAGTTAACATATTTGTTGCAGCATCAGTTTAACATTTCGGACAATGAAATAAATAAGGTTTGACAATTGATAGATCTTGAGTACTTGTGAAGATCATATAATAATGAGTTATATATTGGATATAAGTGTAGAGTAAGTTCATATTCAGATGGTGTACCAATATTCCATTAATATCCAATGACACGATATCATGAAATGATATCATATTAAAAGAGTTATGATTTTAAGGTATGCCCAATATTTTATAGTTATCATTGAAAATTTAATTCTTATTAACTGCATTTATTTTTCTAGGATGTGTTGAAAAAATATGCTATGAAGTATTTGTACACGTTGGGGCATAGTACAATGCATGGGAATGAGAGGATCATGGTACTTTTATCTGAATGAAAATTATATCTAAATTTAAATTGTTACATAAGTTTAAGGGATTTATTTAATGAAGTTAAATTTTTTAGGAATCTCTATATTAGATAGGCTCAAAGATTTTTCATGTAGACAGTGAACTGAAATAGAATATTCTAGAAGGCTAAAAATTCCCCATTAAGTTAGATATACATGCTAATATTTATGTTTTATTCTCATGAATCACTTTAATATAAAGATGTACATTGCACATAAATATGAGGAGATAATTTTTATGACATTTTGTTCTAAAATGAGGAAAATTTATTGGAAAGGTTTGAATAAATTTAACTAGTTACTTTTTAATAAATAAAAACTATTTTATACAGTTATTTTTTTAATGTGAATCTCTTTTGAAATGGTGTGATAGCTTTAAAATGATCGCTTTTTTAATGTAATTTGGAAGGGTGTTTTGTCCAATTTTTTTTTGTGGATTTTTAAGAGTAATGTTGTTCAGGTTAAACTATTTTGAAATGTAATTTTTTGGATAAAATAATAACCAAATGAATAAGTGACTAAATGAAAAAATGACCAAATGATGAAATGGCTAGATGGCAAAATGGAAAAATGGATAAATAACCAAATGAACAAATGAACAAATGACCAAGTGAGAAAATGACTAAATGGTCAAATTTCCAAATGAAAAAATGTGAAAATGACCAAATTGCCAAATAAAAGTCTTTACAAATTAACTAATGTAAAAATGGATAAATAGAAAAATGGCTAAATGGAAAAATAGAAAAATTCCCGAATTGAGAAATTCCCAAAGGCTAAATGACAATTTTTCCATTTAAAGAGTCAATTTGGAAATTTAAAGTGGCCAAGTGTCATTATTTCTAAGTGGAAAAATCCAAATGTCACTATGTCTAAGTGGAAAAAAGCCAATTGTCAATTAGGGTAAATGTAAAAATAGCCAAATGAAAAAAATGGAAAATTGGCCAATTTGAAATTTCAAAGTGGCCAAGTGGCCAGGTGGTGAAGTGGAAAAGTGTCCATGTGGATGACTGGAAAATTATTGAGAAAGAAAAATGGAAAATTGGCCAAGAGGCCAAATATCCAATTTCCCAATTTCATATTTTCCCAAATTTCCAGTTTCCCAATTTCCCAATTTCCAAATTACTCAAATTATCAAATGGAAGAATTCCCAAATGGAAAAATGGGAAAATGGGAAAATGGAAAAATGAAAAAAAATGGCCAATTTAAAAAATATCTAAATTGGAAAATGGTAAAATGGACAAATGGAATAATAGAGAAATAACCAAATGGTCAAATGGATACATGACAAATTGGTCAATTTCTCAATGAATTAAATGCTAAAATTCCAAAATGGCCAAATTCCCAAATACAGAAATGGTCAAATTGACATATGAAAAATTGGTTGAAAGAAAAACTAGCCAAATTCTAAATTTACCAAATTTCCAATTGAAAAAAATCCCAAATAACTAAATTATCAAATGGCCAAATGGAAAAATAGGAAAATGACCAAATTCCTTAATGAAAAAAATATTCATATGGTTAAATGGAAAAATTTCTAAATAGCCAAATTGGTTGAATGGCCAAAATTTCTTAGTGTCCAATATCACCAAATCTCCAAAATGTCCAAATAGATAATTGTCTAAATCCCAATTTCCCAAATGCTCAAACCCCCAATTGTCCAAATAAAGAAACAACCTAACCAAAAATAAACATTATGACCAAATGATCAAATTAACAATGTTATCGTATAACCAAATAACATAACAAAAATATAATTGGTCAAATGTCCAAATGGAAAAATTTTCAAATGACCAAAATTGATAAATTTCCAAAATGGCCAAATAGCCAAATGAAATTGGCCTAATTCCCAAATTCACAAATAAAAAAATGGAAAAATGAAAAAATGACTTAATATAAAATTGAACAAATGACCAAATGACCAAACAAAAAAACTCAAAAATGAAATTAATGACCAAAAATAAAAAATACCATGTGACCAAATAACAAAATAACATAAAAAAATTAAAACTGGACAAAAATGAAAATGCAAAATGGATCCATATCATACCCATGTTTAGTATTATAATTATTATATATTGATTATGTTATACAACTTGTATTAAACATCTAATTAAATGTATATTTAGATGAGTCTCAATTTTATGGATTTCATTAATATCCAAAAATTTAATTCAATACTATTTTATCAATTTAATATTATTCAATAATTTACTATTTTAGTAATCAATGACATTTTTTGAAAGCATCATTGGGAAAAAAAGGTTTTGTACCTCAAGACAATTTATTTCTCTCGAGTATGAAGTAAAAGGATAGATGTGCTTTAAATGCCAAGACACAGGAAAATATTGTATAAATTTTTAAGGATAATTCAAATCCTTATGTGTAATTAATTAATAAATATATTGTTTATATTTTCAATAGTGTTCCCTGGAGGCCCTTGATGATAATAAAGATGACATATTCGGGCCAAATTTCATTTGAGATAAGTTTTAGGTGAGGAGTACCAGTGGAGGGTCTACTATCAACCTCAAAAAACAGCATCCCCACTAGGTATTGGACCACATATGGTGCCTCTCAATCCTCTCACACCATTCAGCTACAAAACCCTCATTCATAACTAGTTGATGAAAAAAATAGAATTACATGATCATGAAACTGGTAAACTCATCACCAAACACTTCCTGAAAGCTATGTCAGCTATTTGTTCATTAGTTCCATTAAAGGATGCAAATATTTTTTATTCATATATGGAATCAATTTTATTTACATATGATGCACAAATTGATATAAATTAGGGTCATAGTGGTGGTTGAGTTGTTGGTACAGGTGGTGGTGGTGGTATTGGTGATGGGGATGATGGTGATCCAAGAATGGATGCTAGTGATGAATATGATGGAAATAGTGGTGATGAGGGAGGTATTGATCCACTCCATTTTTTATTTTAGGTAATGTGACTTGTGTGGATAACTAAAACTAATTGAGGATGTGGATTTTATATGTATGTTAGAATATTGTAAATTATCTGAAATTATTTTTAAAATTATGGTTGAATGCTAAATATATAATATGGGTACTGCATAAAATGTGTACCATGGTTTTTATTTTATTTTCATGTTCTATGAGAGGTTTTTAATGGTGGCGCATATAACCAATTGGGGTAGATATTTATTTACATGATTCAAAAAACCATAAGTTTACATGAATTCTGGGAACTTATCTATATCCAAAGTTTCTGAAAAGTTGATATAGACATATTCCCATGGTTACATGTGAACCATGGATATTAAGAAATTCTCATTGGTTATTCCCATTATTTCTATAGAAAATGTGGTAATATCCCTATACATACAACATAAAGACCCATAATTCAACGAATCCTGGGTATAGCCTATGCCAATGGTTTCATAGGATATACCCATGGTTTAGATCCATGTGTATTGGGTGAGATTCCAGTAGTGTCACATGGGTAAATTGGTTTGGGTATGTGATATCAAGCGTGCCTCCCCATATGCCAGATTCTGAAAACTATATATAGGGGTGAGGTGAATATAGAAGGTATATTACAACCCCCAATATAAATAAACAATGCAACAAAAGTAAATAATATTAGAGTTATGAAAAATAGTAGAAGCAATACAATACAGGGGAAACACAGATAGATAAATGACAACTGAAATAATTAGAATGAGTAATTAATGAACAATATAATGAAAAGATGAAATGTATATAAATTTCATGCTATAAGTAATACAAAAAATACTAATGGACTCAAATAAATACATAAAATTCCCTTATCCCAAACTGCATGTTTGTCCTATCATTCAAATCTATGCAATCCAGTAAGCAAACAATGAATAGTAAGATCCATTTCCCTTATCAAACCCTGCAGCAATATAATCTTCTTGGTTACAAAATGGAATCCAAAATAGGGAGTTGGAAACAATATTTAGTTCAAAACCACTGTGTCTAAACAAAACCACTCTAATAATAAGCGCATGTATTAATGAAATAAATAGGTATACTAATTAATCAATTAATACGATGTATAAATCGTCTAGATTTGGAACAACGCTAGAATGTCTCTGAGCATGTATTAGAAACCTTCCAACCATAACTATATGTCCAAATAACCAGCTTCAGAGCTGTACAATTAAGTCACTAATCAAGTCACACAAAAATCCCAACTATAACCATATATCCATGGAAAAAATCAAACAAATCTAGGACAAGACAACTATAGAAGCATTACAACATGGGACTAGATAATTCCCACTGAATATAAGCATTAATACATGAGACTGGAATGATGACACACAATATAATAATTAAAACATGGAAATGGGTAGATCCCACTCAATATAAGCATTATGAAATAATATAGGGTAGATCCTTGTCAATATAAGAATTATAGAATGAATCACAACCCATATCATAACTACAAGGATATCATAATACCACATCATATTCCTTAATATTTGATTATGAAAATTATCCTTAATCTTGAAATTGTGTATTTCATTTATCAATTTGGGCTTAAAACATCAACATTCTAGCCATATAAGTAAACAAGTCCATTTTCATGGTGAATCTATATCAATCAAATCACATGTATCTCATGTCATACTTAATAAATTTTATTCCACTGGTCCATTCATATATATATATATATATATGTACATATGTATTCAAGGGTTTTCTCACCCAACATGTATCTTTATGGTATGTATCTATCAATTGTACCCAAAAGAATCCAAGGAATAATCAAATTCATCATTTAATTGACTAAATCACATGATATGCTGATTTAATTTCAATATTTTACATACATATAAATTAAATAAACCATAGGGATAGTTTTTACACCCCTTATATTTAATTAGTGATTAACGAAGAACTTCCAATGGTTAACACCATCTTGGAGGAAAGTGAAGGTGTTTTCAAGAAGAACCTAGATCATCCTAGGTCAATATCAAAACCCAAAACTGAAACTGTTGGATAAATATTTACACTAAAACAAATGAGGATCAATTTGAGAGAACATATACCAAAGAATAAAAAATTATCAGAGATCAAATGTGGAAACTGGACGTTTAGAATGGAATAGGAGGCTCCAAATTCTCCCAGAGGTCACCTAGGGTTGAGTGAGGTAGGCCACATAAGAAGTAATTAATGAATCATACATGTGAAGGGGTTATAAAATTACTGGGTCTGAGAGTTATACTGTATTATTAATGGACCAATTGGGTGTCTCTTGGAATTTTATAGTAAGTTTATTTACTATATAATAAAAAAATACAAAGAGACATGGTAAATGTTAAACTATTTAACTAAGAGTTAAATAAAAAAGATAATGTTAATATAGTGACCCAAACCAGTCAAAAACATATTGGTTGAGTGGTTTTCGACCTATCCCCACCTTAACCTATAAATAATCCACTTTGGAGCCATTAGAAACCCAATATGAATTTATTATAAAATAATATTTCTAGCTTTTCCTAAGGTGCCCCTCACTAATCTTATAAAAGGGAACTCCCCCTTCTCTCAAATTCACACATTCAAAGCCTTTTGGTTCAGCCAAACTCTTTCCAAATATCCTCCCAACATCCCTCAATTAATCCTAGAGGCCTTATTTTGATTAGAAAGCCAATCTAAGGGGCCCTTTTGATCAAATCAAAAGGAAGAACCCGAAGAAGAGGTAATGATTTCACCTCCCTCTTTCAAGTTCCTTTATTCTTAAACTTCTACTTTCATTGTTATTTCCATTCTAAAATAATAACTCCAGTATCTTCTATATACTTTGATGTTATTATAATTATGGTACAACAAAATTCATTATTCTATCCATCCCTTGAATGACATGTCACCATACGTGCATACGTACAGATTACCGTCTCCACGTCGGGGTGAAATTGTTATTCAATACATTGTTATTTGGATGGTTATAATAATGATGTGTAATTCATATAAATAATAAATATAACATGATAATTATTCTGTATATATGATATACCATCCAATTATATATTATTTTAATATCAAAATAATGATGTTGTCGCTCGTGCGTACGTACGGACTACCATCTCCACGAACGCGATGAGATCCATTACACATCGTATCCATGCAAGTATAATTCTCATTTGATGATTAATAATAATGTTTAAGGACTTGATATCATTCTGGATATGAATAATATACAACCTATTCAAAACAAACATGTCTTATGTAGTAAAATATATAAAAGAAAACGAGTAAGTTAACACCCGAAACGACGATAATACTAAGATATTATTAAAGAAATGTTAAAATATCATATATGATATCATATTGATGTATATGATTATTGTATAATTTAATAACAATTATTTCACCATTATACATTAGGTTAACCTACCCTCAAACAAGGAAAAGTACAATGTAAGGGTTAATTTCACAATCTCTTTATTATCCGAGGTTGTTTATACGTAATTATCTACTGGGACCTCTTTATCATCCATATCCATGATTCTTAAAAATATATTTCAAATCATTATTACTATTTTATAGAATATGGGTTAAAGTAATTTATACCCTTTTTGACTTTTTATAAGATATTTATAAAGGAATCTTTCCGTCGTTCTCTAAACAAGGTCCTTTTTAACCTTTTCGACAGAATTAAGGTAATATTGTTTTTTTAACTTATACGGCAACTGCAGTTATTCTACGCTGTTATTACACCTTTGAAGCATACCTTTCAATATTATAAGAATATTTTCAAAATAAAGGGTTTCTTTATAATTATGTTACTTTTAAATGATTTCAAAAAAATAGATATTTCCCTCAAATAGTTTTTATTTTCATCTATGTCAACATCCTTTGATGGATTTTGTGTTTATTTGAAGTTGATTTATTATGATACAAAACTTCCATGTTGTATTGAAGTTTTTGTGATAGGATTGACTGTGGATGTGTTATTATTATACAATTCACGGTTTATGGAGAAATTATTGACATTCTGTATGCTAGTTTTAATATGTATGTTTATGTTATGTTTAAACCTATTCATATGAGGAATTCATTGGACTTAATAAGTGACAGGTGGAGCCCGCTATAGCTCCTCGATGAATTGGTAGGTCTCATGAGACAATCTAGTGTCTTGGCACGAGGCCTTGACAAAATCTTATTTGTAGTCTTGGCACGAGGCCTTGACTACGTGGTTATGATAGTCTGGAATTATGCATTCCACCATTATAAAAGTGGTTATCAATATTTCTTGTGATTATTAAATTAGTAGAATATCCATGTGAATAAGTAAATGGAATTATTTCATTTTATTTCTGCCATATTATGCTGAAGTTCAGGTTTAAAAGGCTTTTGTTTAAGTTATACATTGCCTTAAATGTTTATGCTTAATTATGAAAGATTCCGCTATATTTTTATCCTTACTGGGAATCTGAGCTCGCCCCTTTCTATGTTTTATTTTTCCCAGGATGTGAAGTAGTAATTTATGAATGAAATATAGGGATAGTATGAGGGGATATGAGTATTTAATATAGAGACTATGTTGTTGTAGTTTTCATTTTTATGATGTAATGTAAGACTTATTAATATATCTAGTGTCTCCAAGGCTACTAAATTAATCGATCCTTGAAGATTTGATCTTTCTTGTGATCATGCCAATGTTATGTAATAATTCACCGACTCTGGGTAACTAGGGTTGGGGCGTTACAGTTGTTATCAGAGGAAGTTTATTACAAACCTTGGAAGCTAGATTTAGATAAACTCTGTTTAGAGAACATAGCCCTAAGATAGACTTTGAGGATTAGTATAGAAGAACATCCTTGAATTTTGGTATTGTAGATATTTTGTGAGTTTTCAGAGAAATACATCCTTGTCTGGATATGAGTAGGTAGAGGCAGCTCTGGCACAGATGTACCTAGGGGTAAAACCCAAAAACACTGCTTTGAGCTAGACTCAAACAAGAACTGGTGCACGACAACGGGACTTATTGCACTCTAGGTTACGAAACTCCCAAGGGATATGCTTATGATAATTCTCATTTTCTTTACAAAACATTATAAAGGGTTTATGAGTATATACATCCCCAAAGAAAACATTTTTTTATGATTATGGATTATATCCATAAATAGTTCAATTTATGTTAAGTGTTTTACAAGTATGAAATTATGTATTTTGATTCATAAACTGATCTAGTTTATGCCATTGTTTAGAAATGACGCCTAGTGGAAGGAATGTAAACCTTATCAATGTGCGCACTCCATGTATGGATTTCCCTCCTGCTCAAGATAATTATAGTGGAGCTGGTGATGCAACTGGTGCTGATCCGCTAATCACCATACTGGAACAACTCACTCAGGTTTTGAATAATAACCACACCCATATAGATCACCCTGATCCGCAGTATGGAGGATCAATGTTAGATCGCTTCATGAGGAAAAAACAACCAAAATTCAATGGGAGTAAAAAACCATTCGTAGCTAAGCAATGTATAAGTTCCCTAGAGAATATATTTCAGACTTTGGGGATTAGTGTAAGGGAAAAAGTTGTCATGACAGTTTATCACCTCACCGGAGATGCTGATCAATGGTGGTCATTGATACAAAACACAAAGGAGGATGATGAAGTATCAAATATGTAATGGAGGAAGTTTTAAGAGATTTTATTAGAAAAATACTTTCCTCGTGACCATCGAGAAAATATGGAAAGGAAATTTCTCAGTATGAGGAAAAAGGAGGATGAGAATGTCGCAAAGTATGAGGCTAACTTTACAAGGTTAGCGAGGCATGCAATAGATTATATATGTAACCCAAGATGTAATATTTATCGTTTCTTTGATGGGTTAAAACAATTTCTCCATCGAGCAGTAGTATCACAATCCTTCTCATCATACGAAGATATTGTCTCATGTGTTATAAAGACAGAACAGGAATTATCTAAGTCTTATGACTTTAAATCAAAGCAATAGAAGAAGAGATCTACTGACCACTCTAGAAATAGAAATAAAGGGATGAAGGGAAAAGTTGATTATCGATCCTACAGTAAATGTGGGAAGAAACACCCTGGTACTTGCTTGAAGGGAATGGGAGTCTGTTAAAAGTGTGGTGAAAAAAGGCCACCAAGATCATGATTTCAAGGGATTGAGAGTTGCTATCAATGTGGAATGCTATAATTGTAGAGAAATGGGGCATTATGAAAATGAATTTCCTAAGCAACAGGGGAAATTACCTCAGAAAAGACCAAGGGATCAAGGCCAAGCTTATGTTATCACAACTGCTAAGGTTGAATCTTCGAAAGACGTGGTGGCAGGTAATTTAATGGTTTCCTCAAGTTTATCAAATGCTTTATTTGATTCTGGATCATTGAATTGTTTCATATCTTCCTATTTTGTAAAGAAAATTAGATATTTACAATTTGATTTAACAAGGGAGTTTTCAGTCAAAACTTCTAAGGGTAGTGTCATTGCTACAAAGTTCTGTGGATCTGTTCCCATTAGGGAATATAAATGTTCTTTATCAGTTGATCTCATAATCATACCCATGACTGAATTTGATATAATCCTTAGTATGGATTTGCTTTTGGACCATGATTCGAATATTTATTATAAGAATAAGGAGGTTATTATTTTTGACGATGATGATAAAGAACACCATATCATTAGAGCAGAATCTTTACCACCTGATTCTTATTTAGATCTACCCCGAGTAGCTCAACTAAATTCAATTATCGGGGAGGAAGAGAATGAAATGACTGTGGGTGAGGAAATGAATGTTCAAATAGAGTATGTACCTATCGTGAAAGAATATGTTGATGTGTTTCCAGAATATTTACCTGGACATCCTCCAGAACGAGAAATTGAGTTTTCTATTGATTTAATTCCTGGTTCAAGGCCCATATTGAAGACCCCTTATAGAATGACAACTGTAGAATTAGTGGAACTAAATAAAAAACATGAGGAATTGAGTAATAAGGGATTTATTCACCCCAGTGTTTCTCAATAAGGATCCCATGTTCCTTTTGTTAAAAAGAAATATGGATCTATGAGGTTGTGCATTGACTACAGGGAGATCAATGCTATAACAATAAATAACAAGTGTCCCCTACCTAACATTGATGATTTATTTTACCAACTGCATGGAGCTCAATAATTTTCAAAGATTGACCTTTGATATGGATACCCTCAGTTGTGTGTGAAGAAGGAATACATTTCAAAGACAACATTTTGAACCAGGTATGGGCATTACGAGTTTACAGCAATGCCTTTTGGGCTGACTAAATCACCCTTTATATTCATGGATCTAATGAACAGAGTTTTCAAGGAATATATCAATAATTTTGTGGTGGTATTTATTGATGATATCTTGGTACACTCCAAAAGCTATGAATATCATGAAAATCACTTGCGCATTATCCTGAAGACTCTGAGAAGACATGAATTATATGGGAAGTTTAGTAAGTGTGAATTCTGGATTCAAGAGATTTCTTTTGTTGGACATATTGTCTCTAAGGATGGGATCTCTGTTGATCTGGATAAGACAAGAGCAATCCAATAACGGCCATCACCTACGAGTATAACTGAGGTACACAGTTTTATTAGTTTAGCGGGTTATTATCGACGTTTCATCTAGAATTTCACCAAATTGGCTAACCCATTAACAAAGCTCACACGTAAAGGGGTTAAATTTGTTTGGAGAAAAGAGTGTGAATAATGTTTTGAATAAATGAAGAGAAGATTATATAATGCTCTTATATTCACTCTACCATCAGGGAATGATGGGTTCATTATATATAGTGATGCAATGAAGAAAGGACTTGGTTGTGTCCTTATGCAGAATGATAGAGTTATTGACTATGCATCACGACAACTAAAAATTCATGATCACAACTATCCTACTGATGATCTTGAGTTATAAGCTGTGATCTTTTCTTTGAATATTTGGAGACACTATCTCTATGGTGAGAAATGTGAGATTTGTACTGATCACAAGAGTTTGAAGTACATTTTCTCACAGAAAGAACTCAACATGAGGCAAAGGCGATGGTTTGAACTACTAAAGGATTATGATTGCACGATACACTACCACTCGGGGAAGGAAAATAAGGTAGCATATTCTTTGAGTAGAAAGGATCATGGAGTTTTGAATAATATGAGAGTTGAAAGGGATCCTATTTTCATGGATTTAGTAAAGATGGATATGGGAATCACCATGGAAGGTGAAACATCAATAATTTTTCAAATGGTTACCAAACCATCTTTACTAGAAAGGATAAATAGTTCTCAAACTGATAATGAAGAATTTCAAAAGAAGACTAAAGCGGTGAATGATGGGATATTGAATGACATTGTGTATGAAGATGGAATTTTGAAATTTGGGAAGAGACATTGTGTTCCAAATATACCTGATCTAAAAAGGTAATTATTGGATGATTCTCATAGTTCCAATTTCTCTATACACCCTGGGAGCACCAAAATGTATAGAGATTTGAAGGAACATTTTTGGTGGGACAACATGAAGAGGGAGATTTCTGATTTTGTGTCAAGATGTATGGTTTTTCAACAAGTAAAAGCTGGAAGGCAACAGGCTGGATGAGTCACGCAACCTCTTCCCATTCCTGAGTGGAAATGGGATAATATCATGATGGACTTTGTAATGGGACTACAAAAGACTCCTAGAAGGAACGATGAAATATGGGTCATTGTTGATCATCTTACCAAGTCAGCACATTTTATTTCTATAAGAGAAGATCTACCAACTGAACTTCTAGCAAGACTATATATTAATGAAGATGTGAGACTTCAGGGAGTACCCCTATCAATTATTTCTGGTCGTGATCCCCATTTTACTTCATGATTCTGGACGAGTCTTCAGAAGGGCTTGGATACTGAACTTCGTTTGAGCAATTCCTACAACCCTCAAATAGATGGACAATCAAAACGGACTATTAAAACCTTAGAAGACATGTTGAGATCTTTCTCACATGACTTTGAGGGTATGTGGGATCAATATTTACCTGTGGTGGAATTTTCCTATAACAATAGCTTCTATTCAAGTATTCATATGGCACCATATGAAGCATTATATGGAAAGAGATGCCTTACACCAACCTGTTGGGATGATGTTGGGGAAAGAAAACTCATAAGCCTAGAACTAGTGGAGGAAATGATGGAAAAGGTAAAGGTAATCCAAAACCACATCAAACCAGCTCAAAGTAGGCAGAAGAGCTATGCTGATAACCGAAGGAAGGATTTGGAATTTCAGGTAGGAGATCATGTTTTCTTGAAAGTATCTCCATGGAAGGGAGTTATACGTTTCGGTAAGAAGGGTAAATTGAGTCCCAGGTACATCAGACCTTTCAAAATTCAAGAACGAATTGGGGTTGTAGCTTACCATTTGGCAATGCCACCATGTCTCTCCAAAGTTCACGATGTGTTCCACGTATCACTATTGAGAAAATACATGCCCGACCCAACGCATGTACTCACATAAGAGGAATTAGAACTGTAACCTGATTTATATTTTTGAGAAGAGCCCTTCAGGATTCTTGATACAAGAGAACAAGTGCTGAGAAACTAGACGACTCGTCTGGTAAAAGTTCTATGGAGAAACCATAAGATGGAAGAGGAAATGTGGGAACCCGATGAACTTATGATGAAGAACCACCCGAGTCTTTTCATCTGGTAGTACTCTAGAAAATTCTAGGAAGAAATTATTTGAAGGAGGGTATAATGTAACACCCCAAGCTTCTACGATACGCTTCTCTTTGAATAATACAGTAGCGTGTGTTGTACGCAACTTCGAGTTCTAACACACACCACAACCAATCAAACTAGACGTTATGAATAGTAATACCCACTTTTTTAAATTTTATACATTTTTATATTTCAAAATGGAATTCATTTTTGGTTTCGGAATATCGAAATTAGCTTAGGGTGAATTTTTGGTACTTTTCGGATAACTTTCATATTTTGATGAATAATGAAAATTAATAAATTTTAATTAAAAATAACTTTTTTAATTGAAATAATTAATAGTGATAAATTATGTATTTGAGTGGTTTTAATGTATATTTAGAATATATTTTTACCATTTAATACAATGTTGGTCATTGTACATAATTACAGATTTAAATTTGACATAAGCATGTGGCAATCTTTTGATAGTTATTATCTTTTAAAAACACGCTATTTGTTTTAACAACGGGAATTGATTTCTTCCACTTCTGTATTTTGAATTTAGAAAAATTTATTCCATATTTAGAATCAGGAGATAAAAAATTGTGTAAATAGGTAACTTTTATTTTTAGACATTTTGAATAATTACTTCGGTAAATATTTTATTTACCATGATTAAAGGGTAAATCCGGTAAATAAAGGTAAAAAATAATATTATAATGACAATAAATTACCATAAAACATGTACTAACCCTATTTTTTGATACATTTCCGACCATGGGCATCTTTTGGTCGATTTTGGGACCCCATGGATCCACTTTTACGTGATAATTACACTTTATATTAATTAAGTTAAAGTAAATACAAAAATGACATAAGCAAATATCTTTAAGAAAATTAATTTTTACATAGGGTTATAAATGTTATATTTTAGAATATAAATATTCATTAGAAAGATAAAAAATTTCCTACATAACAGTATTTTATTTATAATTTTTAGACAATGAATAATTAAATTTATTTTTGACTCAATAATGATGTAGTATTTTCCTTATTAATGAAAGAATCAAATAATTAGTATTATAAATGTTAAAATAAATATAATATGAACGTTTTGATGCCATAAATGAATTTTCGTGGTTAATATGACATTTTAGTATTTTTTAAATTTCTTTTTTTCTAATTAATAAAGTTTTTAATACTTTAACAAAAATCAATTATTAAATAGTGTCAAAATTGACATAAATGTGGTTTTAAAACAAATATTATATTATTAATTGATATTCTATTCATAAAAATATAAGGATCGTCCAAAGGACTTATATAATGATATTTTAATTATTAATTGACCACTTTGGGGTCTCTTGGAATTTTATAGTATGTTTATTTATGATATAATATAAAAATACAAAGAGACATGGTAAATGTCAAACTATTTAACTAAGAGTTAAATAAAAAAGATAAAGTTAATAAAGTCACCCAAACCTGTCAAAAAGCTATTGGTTTAGTAGTTTTCAACCTATCCCCACCTTAAATTTTAAATAATACACTTTGGAGCCATTATAAACCGAATATGAATTTATTATAAAATAATATTTCTAGCTTTCCCTAAGGTTCCCTTCTCCCCTCTTATAAAGGGGCACTCCCCCTTCTCTCAAATTCACACCATAAAACCTTTTGGTTCGGCCAAAATCTATCCAAATATCCTCCAACTTCCCTCACTTAAACCTAGAGGTATTAGTTTTATCAGAAAGCCATACTATGGATCCCTTTTGGTCAAATCAAAAGGAAGAACCCGAAGAAGAGGTAATGATTTCACCACCCTCTTTCAAGTTCCTTTCTTCTTCATCTTCTTCTTTATTTGGAATTTCCATTCTAAAATAATAAATAAAGTATCTTCTAAATACTATGATGTTATTATAAATATGTTACAACCAAATTCATTATTCTATCCATCCCTTTAATGACATGTCACCATATGTGTGTACGTACGACTTACCGTCTCCACGTCGTGGTGTAATTGTTATTCAATACATTATTATTTGGATGGATATAATAATGATGTTTAATTCATGTAAATAATAAATATAACATGATAATTATTCTGTATATATGATATAACATCCAATTATATATTATTTTAATATCAAAAGAATGATATTGTCGCCCGTGCGTACATACGGACTACCATCTCCATGAACGTGATGAGATGCATTCCACATCGTATCCATGCAAGTATAATTCTCATTTTATGATTAAAAATAATTTTTAAGGACTTTATATCATTCTAAATATGAAAAATATACAAACTATTCATAAAATACATGACTTATGTAACAAAACATATAAAAGAAAACGAGTAAGTTAACACCCGAAACGACGATAATACTAAGATATTATTAAAGCAATGTTAAAAGATCATATATGATATCGTATTAATGTATATTATTCTTGTATAATTTAATAACAATTATTTCACAATTATATAGGAGGTTAACCTACCCTCAACTAAGGAAAAGTACAAGGTAAGGGTTAATTTCACAATCTCTTTATTATCCGAGGTTGTTTATACGTAATTATCTACTAGGACCTCTTTATCATCCACATCCATGTTTCTTAAAAATGTATTTCGAATAATTCTTACTATTTTATAGAATATGGGTTAAATTCATTTAGACCTTTTTGAAATTTTAAAAGATTTTTATAAAGGAATCTTTATGTCATTTTCTAAATAAGGTCATTTTTATCCTTTTCAATAGAATAAAGGTAAGAATGTATTCTTAACTTATATGGAGGGTGTGGTTATTCTCCACCGTTATTACACCTTTGAGGCTTCCCTTACAAGATTATAATAATATTTTTATAATAAAGGTTTTCTTTAGAATTATGTGATAAATGATTTCAAAAAAAGAGTTATTTCTCTCAAATAGTTTTGATTTTCATCTATGCCAACATCCTTTGATGGATTTTAAGTTTATTTGAAGTTGATTTATTATGATACAAAAATTCCATATTGTGTTGAAGGTTTTGTGATATTTTTGACTGTGGATGTGTTATTTTTATACCCTTCATGGTTTGTGGAGAAAGTATTCACATTCCATATGATAGTTTTAATAAGAATGTTTATGTTATGTTTAAACCTATTCATATGAGGAATGCATTGGACTTAATAAGTGACGGGTGGAGCCCGCTATAGCTCCTCAATGCATCGATAGGTATAATTAGACAATATAGTGTCTTGGCACGAGGCCTTGACAAAATCATATTTGTAGTCTTGTCACGAGGCCTTGGCAACGTGGTTATGATAGTCTGGCATTATGCATTCCATCATTATGAAAGTTGTTATTGATATTTAATGTGATTATTCAATTAGTATAATATCCATGTGAATAAGTAAATGGAATTATTTCATTTTATTTCTGCCATATTATGTTGAAGATCATGTTTAAAAGGCTTTTGTTTTAGTTATACATTTCCTTAAATGTTTATGCTTATTTATGAAAATTTCCTCTATATTGTTATCTTTACTGGGCATCTGAGATCACCCCTTTCTATGTTTTTTCCCAGGATGTGAAGAAGTAATTTATGAATGACCTATAGGGATAGTATGAGGGGATATGAGTGTGGAATATGGAGATTATGTTGTTGTAGTTTTCATTTTTATGATTTAATGTAAGACTTATGAATATATCTAGTGTTTCCAAGGCTACAAAAACTAATCGGTCTTTCGATATTTGATATTTCTTGTGATCATGCTAATGTTATGTAATAATGCACCGACTCTGGGTAACTGGGGTCAGGGCGTTACATACACAATGTATAAATATTTTATATCTTGCATTTCTCAATTAATGAGATATGCTGAAAAACCACCTACTTAGGTTAATATTTACCTCAATAAATATTTACATGATCTGTATTAGGTTCATGATGATTAAAAACATCATGTCATGAACTAGTTCACGCCATGTATTTGGCAGCAGTTATAGATCATGTAACATGTACAAAACATGTAAATTCTCTATAGATAGTTTTTTATTCAATTTATATATAATAACATAAAACACCTCTAATGGATTTTAAAAAAATTAAAAAACCTAAAAAAACAATTTAATAAATTTAATCCCAAACTCTGTGAATTCAAATAAAGATATATCCCTAGACATTAGGCCATTTTCCTTAACAAATCATATTCTTCTCCGAACAAGATGTGGCCAACATGGTCAAAAGAAAAAAACAAAAATAGGGACATACATAAAAAATATAGGATCTTAAAACCTCCCAACCATATAACAGCTCATCCCCTAGCTACTCGAAGCATCACTTTTGGGTCATGGTGAAAAATTCTAGAAAAATTCATTACATATCATACTCTTTCTCCCAATAATCCTATGGAACATGACCATGCTGCTACTATACTCAAACTAATCGAATATTCCTACCCCAGATATACTTCTCACTATTGTACATAATCTGTATCAGATGCTCCTCATCAGACACATCATCATAATGAATGATGTCTATTAAATATACAACATGATAAGGGTCAATACAATATATATGAAGTCATAGCTTGTGAAACACATTATTCATGGAACATTAGTGTTGTGGAAGTGATAATAGTTATACAACTGAACATACCCTATACACTATATAAAATGGATCAAAAAAATTGTGCGCCAAATTTCTTGTTTTCGGATACGGAGTTTCCCCATCCAAGGTGACAGCCAAAGGAAAACAAGATGGCAAACCATGATCTCTTAAGGATGTATCTGATGGCCATTGTAGGATTTATTCCTAATTGGAATAGTCACCAACTTCATCCTACTCAACTAAACCTACTCAAATGTCTCTTAAATGAGACTATTCCCAAAAAGCTCTGACTCACTTGACTCCAACAAAAAAATATTCGAATGAAATATAATTACACAAAAAGATTCAAAAGGTTCCATTTGGAGTGATTCCTAGAAGATGTTATGATAAGAAAAATCCATAGGTTCCATATTTTCCTCCCATGAATCACTGAAATCAATCACGTGGTCTTGTAAAACATTCTTTAGAAACTAAATAGTTTTCCTAGACTGACTGTCAGTTTTAGGATGGTATGTCATACTATGAAAATCCTATGACTTAAGAGCCTTATAAATAACCTGATAGAACCATGAAGTGATACAAGGATCTATATCAGAAATGATACTACCTATAACACCATGAAATCAAATTATCTCATACACATAATGAATACACAGTTAATTAACTAGGAAGGTCTCCCTAATACACAAGAAGTAGACTACCATCATTAGTCGACCCAATATCACCCATACTACATCTCTCATATGAGTAGTCTTGGATAATCCCATCATAAAATCCATTACGAGATCATCTCACTTCTACACTTGAATAGGCATTGGTAGCAATATCCCAGCTATATTAAGATGCTCAGCTTTCACCTACTAGTTGGTGAAACATATCAACACTAATCCTGCTACCTCTTTATTCATTTTTGACCCCTAGTACTATCTAAGAATATCATGATACATATTTTTTTGATTCATTCTCCATGGCACACATTGGTCCGTCGAGGATACACTAATTGTTGCCCCGCATTCCCTATTTCCAGAGGAAGGTGGCACCTGTCACTTATTCAAGGATGTTTTCTCCTTGATCAAAACAGGATGATGGGATTTCAATTCCTCCTTCTGTGGATTCCTCCTCGGAGCACATCGCCTAGTTCGGGTCTCCCTTAATGATTAAGATTTTTTTGGTGAAACTCTTCCTAGTTCCATATCTTTTGGATGATGGTTAATTACACTACTTCTGTCAGGAAATTCCAAGGGTTTATGTCAGATAATCAACCTTTGATCGGGGGAGTACTCATGTTGGACATCACTGGCTTGTCAGGACACTAAAAAATTGATGCATCTAGGTTTCTTCCCCATATGATAGGGCTTCATGAGGGCACGGAAACCCAAGGTATCCCACATTGATTGAGGGGAATTATATTCCATAGGTATGTATCTATGGTTTTTCTCAGCTTCCCATGTTTAACATAGGGTTTTCCGCAAGTTTAACATCGAGCAGAGATGGATTAGTCTAATCTCAATACTAATAAGAGTGGATAAGATGGGTGTATCCCCATAAGGGATTACATAAGGGGGTTTACTGGATGTCTGGATCAAGATGTCCAGTGAAGACTAATCCTATGATGCTTGGGTCTCATCAAGGGGGACAACATGGTTTACTATTGAGTGGGATTGAACCTCCTGGAGGTTTCCTACGTACCATGTATTGAGAGACAAGGATAAAAATATGCGTTGTTTAAAAGGGTGATCAATCTGGAAGTACAGTAAGGAAAACAACCTGGAGGCATGCTGGGGCTTACACGTGGTTAGAGGACCATCACAAGAGGGACAATCTTGGTTGGATGATTATGGATTGTGTGGGTATTATGCATAGTTAGCTTCCAAATTAATAATAAGAGAAGAGAGGATGTGGGTGACATGATCTCACTATGATGCGGCGGCCCAGGTAAGAGTCATGATGGATATGGATGGATGCATGATGTGGATGGAGGATGACATGGAACAGACGTGAAGACGATGAAGATGTTGGGCTTTATACTTAGAGAGGATTACTACATATCCCTCTGTAGGGGAATCAAATTCCACGTTGTTCAGTGGGACATTGGGACACCTTAGGAGGAAACCCACAAGAATGGATGCCTAGATGGGACCTAGAGGAAGAGGAGCCTCTGGGTTGGGGCATGACCTTCCAGAAACACAGAGGCTCAATGGCAAGACAAAGATGAGACATGGGTGATGGGATTGAAAATAAGGGAGGATTCCTACATATCCCTATGGCGGGGAATCAAAGTCCATGTATTTTAGGATGGGGCATAAAATTGGGGTGTACGCAAAGGAAAACAACCCAAAGAAATACTGGGTATTAGGCATGGTTAATGACCTAGAACATGGTCTAATGCCACTGGGATTGACTAGAGATGTGGGTCCCAACAAAGGGGAATACAATGGATTATCATCTATTGGGGACTACAATGGCTAACCATTGGTTGGTGTAGAATCTCATGGAGGCTTTCTACGTACCATGTCCAAGGGATATGGATCAAAACATACATAGTTCGAGGTGATACATGAATTCTAGGCGTACATGGAGGATAGATAACTAAAGTCACACTGGGGATTACACGTGGTTAGCAGCCCTAGAATTGGTCAGATTCCATGGGGTGTACCGGAGTTTTGGGTCCCAAAAAAGGGGACTACAATGGAATACCATCAGTTGAGGTCTACAATGGATTATCATGGGTTGGGTTTGAAAATGATCTAAGCTTCCAATTTACCCTATCTAGTGGACAAGGATCAAAAGCCACATATTTCAAGGTGAGACGCGATATTAATGCATACATGGAGGACAATGACCCCAAGACAATATGGTGATTACACATGGTTAACAACCCTATAATTGGTCTGATGCCATGTGGGCAGACTAGATCCCAACAAAGCGGACACTGAAATTTACCAGTGCTTGGGGTTGAACCTCAGGGAGGCTTCATACATACCCTGCATATGAGACATGGATCAAAACCCATGTAGTTTTAATACATATAGTTTAACGTCATGCATGATAAAAGAGGGGGGAATACAGTTTAACGACATGCATGATGAGGGTAGACTGACATAAACTAGTCGAGACCGATGGGTGATGGGATTGAACCTTTGGGAGGCTTCCAATATACCTTGCATAGAAAGGGAAAGGATCAAAGTCCACATAGTTCGGAAGGTGGGGTAGAGTTTAACATCATTAGAGATGAAGATGAACCGACGTAAAGTGGTCAGGATCGATGGATGATGCGATTGATCCTCAGGGAGTCTTCTTATGTACCTTGATTGTGAAGGGAAAGGATCAGCGTCCATGTAATTTAGAATGAGTGTTTGGAGCTTATGCTTTAAGGCCACACATGAGGGATTTCATGTTCTGTGGTTACTCTAAGCCCATGCGATTCATGCTTCGTGTGAGAAAAAAGAGGTAGAAAAGACCATAAAATCATGTCGTGAAAGGTGTCTCCATAGGAAATAGATTATGGCTTATGCGTAGAATGCAACCCAAGGTGGAAATGGGAGCTTATGCTTGGTTAATGGCTAAGGGAGATGGAGATTGGGACTTACTCTAGGATGGAGTCCCGATGGTGATAAATCCCAAATAGAGAGGGACTGGGTAATGAAGGTCCCAGTTCCTATATCTCTTCTAAACATTGCATACATATGAAGAGAGGGAGGGATAAAGATTCTACATCCCATAATAAATGCTAGGGGATAACACCAAGATGGTTGCCCTTCCTCGCAGTCAGATTCCATTCTAGTGAAGAGGATCTCATTCCATGTGGGGAATGATCTCACTCCCCTAGAGACTAGTGGGTCTAGAGAATGTCCGAGATAGGGAACCCCGTGTATATTTCATGGAGAGAGGCCACTGTTTAACATCATGTGATAGGGACAATGGTTCTTGGCAGTTTAATGTCCTACAACTCGGACAAGGTAGGATCACTCAGCACCCCAAGGAATTACATAACTGATACCCAGCCACCCTTAGGTAAGGTAAGGCATCAGAAAATCCCTGGTGAGGTGGTGTTATGGAGTGATCCATTGAGGCTACCATGTTAGCATGGCTATGCAATGAATAAATAGTTGTTAGTGTGCCTATGTGAAGAAGCATGAGGATAAGAAACATAATATAAAGCAGCGCCCAATGTACCATGAAATAACTTCGCATGATCCTGGAGGTTCATATCGGAAATGTGTTTGTAATGCATTAGATCTTGGAAAGAATATCTTCAAAAAGAGGGTGGGTTTTGTAATGGATGGATTCTTCATGAAGAGGATGACCCTCGTGAAGGGAAAAGACTTCACCAAGAGTGGATTCGTGAAGGTAAAGGGATTTTGGAAGAGTGGGGTCTTTGAAATGGGAAAATTAATTTCTAAGAGGAACCTTTGATGGATTAGTGCTTCACCTTAGTGAATCCCTCTTTTTGTGGAGAGAATTTCATGAAGGCTCTACACGTCGCAAAATCTTGAGCACCCTGATGGTGCCCCTTCCTCTTCAAAGGGAATAGGACTTCACCAAGGGAATCTCCACCAATGTTTGAGGTTGGAATGAATGCAAAGGGGTATGGATCGTAGTGGGAAAGTACCTTAGGAAATCAATTTTAGGGTTCCACAAATGTATGTGTGAAACGATATCTTGGAAGTTGAAAGGGAAAAGTCACAGTGGTTTGGAAGAGGTGTTGATCCTTCTATTTATTGGCAACCGTCGTCAGCAGGGTTGTAAAGCTTAATGCAGAGATAGGTGACACCGTGGATAAGAGCCCCTCTGTCAACCATATCATACTTGTGAAGGGTGCTTGACACCGTGCAGAGGTCTGTCGATATGGCTGCCGCGGAGTGGGACACAGAGGGGATGAATCCATGGAGGGTCTTCAGGCCGGCGTTGGACTCCCACTCGGTCAAGATGTCGGGGATCCTCTCACGGAGGTGTGCACATGGAAACATGACTTCCATGAGGGTCTTTTCATGAAGGGTCCATTTTGGTATGGATTGAAGGACCATAGATCATTTCGGTGGGCTGATTCCCTATATGGAATCATTCAGTCCCCAGACTGAGTGGGACACATTTTTCAGCAACAATAAATGCCCCCCTCATTAGAATTAGATCCGACAGAAAAGAGGGTCGAATACTAAGGGCATGATGCCGAAGATATCTAGATAATTGAACCTATAGTGGATCGTAGAGGCGGGTGTGAAGTTGGGTCACAAAGGGAAGAGCCTTAAAAATTTCACAAAGGGTTATTCATGAAGAGGCCTCGTTCTGCAAGACGAAGTGCGCCATGATAAGACCGGGGGTCACAGTAAAGACCTGGGGTCACCGTGAAGCTGACACCTATAGTTCCTATATATAGGGCCTCAGAGTGTTTTGTCTGAACCTGGATCTTTGCGAATGACATCACTTGTTTTCTCTCTTTTGGGAACCAATATTCTCTTCGAATGCTTTAGAGAACCATGGTCTTTCTATCTGGTAATTCGTGAACTCTATTTAGTGAACTAGAGCATCATGATCCACTGATTCTTTTGTGACTAAGACTGAAGCCATGGATGCTTTTCGGCACATAGGGACTGTATGACTATCTGTGTGAAAGGAATTCGCGAAGGGTCTCTACAAATAGTTCTTTTCATAACTTTCATGCCCCGACCAAAATTTTCTCCAACTTCTCAGAAGAAATGGCCACTTATGAGGGTGTGTAGGAGGTTCGTGCTGATGCTTCTTAGAGGGAGGCCATGGACAATAACCTAAAAATAGGTGAGTACATATAGAGCACTTTTGATCACAAATCATTGACAGAGTGGCTGCTAGCGATGTAGATGGAATACCTGCTATGCAAGAACCTCCCATTATATTATTTTGGCTTGTGTGATGAAGTCTCAATTCCCAACAAGACCATGGATGATCAATCATACTAGTTTAGTAGTACCCTTGAGAAATATCAGTGGTATAGGGCTGTAGATGGGGACATCAGGAAAGATCATACTCTAGTCACAACGCATTGTCTGTACAACCATGTCAACAACATCAATAGCAGGGCATTGGTGTAGGAGACACCCAAACCCCGATACAAGACGATCATCAAGGATGGGATCAGAAATCCAAACAAGGGGTGAATCCCAAGCTAGGACTTGCACTAAGGCAGAAACTTCATATACGACTGGGCCTGGGCCTACTGGGAATGTGTGTCATGTGAATTGTTTGACAATGTCCTTAGGTGGGTTGGCCTATATAAATAGACCTAGGCCTTCCAATTCATCGTCTACCAATAGAGGGAATTTATACTAGAGTTTCTGAGCCAGTGGTCTCCATATACCAACAATTTCCACCTGCATCATAGAGATGTTACTATCAGCCTCTAGGACCTCCATTATATTTATGGAATCCCAATCCTGGGAGGGATGTATGATGAGTTACTCACCACTTAAAATGTCTGGGGGGATAGGGAGAAAATGATGCCTTTGGTGATGGCATTTCTGAGGCTAGTTCCAGGAACATACGAGGACAAACAGAATACCTGAGACAAATAGTTTACACAGTGGTTCTATTATTTCCCAAATTTCCCCCCATAAGGGAAAACACTACCCGCGAGCACCCATATTTTTCGCGAGGATCTCAACAGAGTAAAGAGGGTTTCTACTAGCAGATCCTTGATGATATAAATTAAAAACGGTTGGGATACATCATCATGATAGATCAGCCACCGATATTTAGGCTTGATGGGTATATCTCAATGCTGATCTACAGGTGGATTTTACTAGTAATAGATGCCCACATGGGGGTCTGGAAAAGTAATTTCACCATGGAGACTGAACTAACTGGTGGGGACTGCATCAACCTGGGTATACCAGTGTTGAAAAGGATATCAAATCTACTTTGGCACATTAGTGAGGGGAAGAGAATACTGCGAGGGTGTGGGTTGCTCCACTTTTTGTATAAGTAGATCACAACGCACATGGGGGATATGAATATGTTAACCCCATTTCTCCATTGGGGATACATTATCAAATAGAAATTTTGATCATTGTGAGGAGCGCCCCATTGAAGCTAGATGCTATGATCGTGCAGGGTAAGATGTGGAGAGCATAACAATCCATCTTCCACCCATTCCCCTTACCAACCGAGGCCTATACTAATGAAATCAAATATACGATAGATAAATAATAATATATTCATTCCTTTCATGGTAGTGTGATAGTGGAATGAGTATATTTATATCCCATATGTGATCCATATACCCCACACTAGTTCCCCCGACAATTCCGTTGCATGCAGAGGCTAACTCATTAGGTTTATATGAATGTGCGCCATGAGAATCACCAGTGAGTGATGAGAAAAATCTAGATAATGTTTATAAGGGAGGATGTGTAGATGTGGAAGAATTTTCCCCTTTCTGATGCGGCATTTGGACTGGTTCATGAGTAATCACAGAGTTGGGAGGCTGCCTACACTGGTGAAATGCTGACGTGAGTGACCATCTAGGTTAGCAAGGTGGTTCCTACAACTCGAGGCCAAATAGTGATGATGGGGGTATGTGAAGAAGGTGGTACGAACATTCACCATAGGGGAGAGGCTGTAATAATAAGGGAGGAAGTCCATGGATTAGAAAATCCCAGGCCGATGCTGGCTAGAACTAAAAGGGAGATGGGGAAGTGTCAGGCCTGATGGCTCCATCTGGGATGGCCCAGGAGGGAGGTGAATCATCGTGGGGCTTTTTTAGGATCGCTCCACAAGATCCTGAGAATCATTTACATCTGGTATCAATATCCTCTGATTCCATCTTTCCAAAGACATGGAAATATTGGGAAAGGAGCAATAAGTACCTCAACATTAATGGCTTGTGGATGAATTTGAACATGCATGATATGTTTCTGGGGGGAGATTGGCTTCATGAAGGATAGATTAAATGCTACCCATGATGATAGAAGAATTTTTTTAATAGTGATAGAAGAGGTAACACATTCATGTGGAGACATGTGGTCAATGTCACACTGGGCATGGGTGCTGTTGAATATGAATACTCCCACAGAACTGACGGCAGCTCAACCGGGTGAGTGTTTCCCCTTTCCCACCCATTCAGATGAATCATAGGGAGAAAAAGTAAATGTGATTTATTTCCACCAAGAAATGGAGGGTACATCTAGGGGAGCCTCTCTAGAGGAAGGTGAGATACCGACCTTGGGGGGAATCTCCTTGGGTGAATTCTCCACAAAATTAGAAGTAAGCCTCAACTCCCATTCATTTCACTAATGCCCTCCATACCTTATCTTTAATTGCCCAACTAAAATGAATATGTATAGAAGAATCATAAATCATCCACTACTATTGATGAGGATGAAGGCGCATAAGTTGTAGAGGGCCCAACACCAGGGCTTGCAGCCAAAAAGATGATGGTTGCGAAGTTCAATGATGTAGGGGGGGAGCAGGAGCCGCATCCTTATAATACTTAGATCCCACAATAATATATGGAGGGATATGTCATGGCCTCCTAGAAATGGTATAATCGAGGAGAGACCAAGTGGCAGACCACAGTATGTATTATACTCTAGAGTTCTACCCGTTGTTCAGTCGGTCAAACTGACTAACACGACCTCTACCTGCAATGTTTATAGGATGGAGAATATATTGATGATGCAAATGGATAGAAGACCCAAGGATCCACTCTGAATAAGGGTGCTTCTAGCTATCACTTTACGTTCCCTGGATGACCAAACCATAGTTCCCTATGAGTGGCTGGTGGTGGGGGTGATACTGTTGGAAGAACAGAGTTTAACATTGACTGGGAGAACGTCCTCAAAGTGGAATCCTATAACGAACATCAACCTAAGGAAGACCCCATTACTGTTCTTCTAGAGGAATTTCCCGAATATGAACCTACTGGCCCACATGATCAGGATAGACTGCTTCGGTCAAATAGGACAACAAGTTTGTTAGTTATCATTCAAGGAAGTTGATCATTCACTTTATCATTGATACCCCTCAAGGTGAATGGATAGGACAGATGGGGATACTTCATTCCCAAATGCGCAAACTATGTGATGGAGGGGTAAATGCCCAATGCCCTCACTTGCTTATTCTAGAATTCCTCATTGAGAGGGTGCGGGAGGATGCAAACTACCTCAGTGTTGTTTGGAAGAATAGAAATTCCATCAATATTCAAAGACTACAGGAGGATAAACATAAGATCCAAAAGTTGGGGGCACATGATAATGATCAGTCTGCTTTCCTCGATACAAAATTGGGGCTCATATAACAATTTATGGCCCAACTAGCAGAGGCTAAATAATAGATGTGGCGATCCTCTGATGGGATGACACTTATCCAATCCGATGAGGATCAGGCCTAGATCAAGGATGATAGACTACGCCCCATATGCTCAAGCAGGAGCATGATCTTATCAGGCAGCATCATATCTTGGATGCCTTGAGCCAACGAGTGGCAGAGATAAAATGCTCCATTGAAAGGGTCAATGCATTTATGGGAGGGGTCGACCCCTGTGTGTTGTAATTTATATAAACTCATGAACGTGTTTTCATGGTTCACTTTTTTATTTTGGTCATATGTAAGAGTTCCATTATCCTTTTTAATTGTTTCTTTTTCATCACATCCGTGAAATATCCAGTGATAAATCCTTAATATCACATGGCTCGTGCTCGATGTGAGAAACAAGGGATCGCCACGTTGTTATTTTACTTCAATGTGGGAATGCCAAGAAATATCCAAGAATCCAGGGTATAAATGACCAATCCAGGAATCCATGAAGAAAGATGGAGGCCTAACTAGATAATGAAGTTCTCATAATATTCGAATTTTCATTTTCCCAACATGCGCCAATGCACGAGCAGGGTAACGCTAGTGGAGTTAGAATTAAATAGAACAATTGGAAGTGGAAATTGAAAATCATAATACCCAAAATTTAGAACACTGTAGGGATGTCATGAAAACAAAGGGAGAACAATTCGCCATGTTTGAAACACAGTATACCTATTTCTTTACCCTATGATGGGGATACAAAAAGAGGGATGACAGCTAACCATGTTTGAAAAACAGTGCCTAACTTGAAATGTCTCCAATTAGTCTTCTATAATGTTAGACCAAGATAGTAGGTGAGCCATCAGCCAATCATCCATACTATTAGGGGTCCCTTCAGAAATTAAGGAAGATGAATATTCAAATTTAGTACATAGAAATCATGGATGTTGGAGTGATGGGTTGTTCAATTGAAGTCCTACACTCTTGAAATTACACCATTGCGGTGAAAGTACATTAGGTGAGCACATCGGTCTTATCAGGGATCACACTCATTTCTAGAAAGGGTCTCTCTTGTGATAACCTAGAGTGGCTCTCTGTTTCATGTCATACCCATGAGGAAAATAGACATGTTGTTTAACATCATACAATGAGAATTGTGCATGTAGTTTTATGTTCATAATACATAGGCCAAGAATAATAGTTTAGAGTCATGTTCCACAGACTGTAGGATCATTATTTAAGGTCATAGATACTAGACTATGATTAAGACCACTGGGACATAAGGGTTAATGACCCTAGGATTGGGCCCAAGGAAAAATGCATGGACGTCACTAAATATCCCATAAAGATGTGAATCAATCCAAACGTAGTTCTTGAGCATGACATAGTCAGAGGACAACAATGGTAGGGGAAATCCTCTCTGGTGAGGAACCAGACACATCCTATAGTTATCATGGGGCATCCTGAACTTGTTCAGGGTAGAACTATAGTTTAATGTCATGTGTTGAGGACATGGTTACCCAGGAAGGAAACACGTGGTGCGACACATATCCCAATGTAAATGAGGATGGTAAAATTCCACAACACACTACATGTTCCCAATTGGATTCTTTATATCATAGATTAGAGCTGGCCTCACTTAGAGATGGAACCGAATTAGGAACTTCTAAGTATCCCATGAGGATGGGAATCAAGAAATACATAGTCCTCAGATTACAGTTTAACATCATGCAGGATGAAACACATGCATGGTACGGATTCACCAGTACACGTCCCACCAAAACTAATAATCCCATGTGAGTCGTGATCGATGTGGGAAAAAAGTAATAGTGATAGGATTTTCTTGGTACAGAGAGGCACGGATTAGGAGCAATGGAATTCTAGGTGATTTATGTTCTACCATTACTAACCCACCTACATAATGCAAATAGTTACACGGGGGTTGAACTGAGTGTGTTGAAATTCCACAGGAACATAAGGTGTTGGGGATATGTGAATCATGCTGCCAAATATCTAGATTGAAATGATAATGGAATGAAGATAGAGGATAGTTTTTGACCATGTTCTAAACATAGCACTCGTTTCACGCTAGGCTGGTATGGGGATAGAAAAATGAGGCCAACCTTGGACCATGTTCGAAACATGGGACCTATCTCAAAATGTCGTCTGAGGTCTTCCGGGGCATTGGACCAAGACTGCATGTAAGAAAATGTGGCATGAGACCAGGCTGTAAATTTGGTCCCTCTAGACATGAAAGGGGATGAAGATATAAATTTTGGTCTTATGAAGCGTGGACACGAAACAAGGGAATGACCATGTGAAAAATCCACACTTTGGTCTCTTTTACATGATGCATTCGAGTACGCCAATGAGGTGTGTCAAACAGAGAGAGTCTAATCACTTTATAATTAAAAGGGTCCTGGGGACACTAACTCCAAGTTTAAGAGGAGACTTGTTGAAAAACCCAATGTTAATGAGGACATAAGGTGTCTGAACCACACCAGATGCTTCCGATAGATTTTGGTAGAATGGGGCTGAAAAGGGGGTAATATTTCATACACTTGGGGCTATACCTGTAGAGAAAATGATTGGGACTTACTACATATCCCATGAGGATGGGAATCAAGACATACGTAGTTCTATAATATGTCATGAAATTTAATTTCATGTGACAAGGACAAGGTTGGATCATAGTTTTAAGGTCTTAGATATTGGACGGTAATGGAAAGGAGATAGTGAGATACATGGTTAGGCTATTTCAAAACCCGATGTGAATGAGGACATCAGGAGTCCGTAACACACCATGTGCCCCCAAGGGAGATTTTAGGTTGAGGGACCAAAAGTGAAAGTTGGTATGGGCCTAGGACAAAGTTACTGGGTGTTCCTATATACCCCATTATGATGGGGATCAAGCCATATGTCGTTCTGAAAGTGGAATGGTAGGGTACCAACGTCTAGGACAATACTATCATGTGGGACTGGTATACGCACCAAAAAAAGTAACATTTGATAGATCTTGTTTGTTATTTAGGATGGATGAGTGTTTTTTTGAAGCAATGACCCCAGGACAAAGAATCTAGCCGACACTATAGGAATCAAGCCATATGTTATCCTTGAAAAATGGAATGGTGGATGACTGATACCAAACATGATTTCCCCTCATATGTGGACATCACAATGTGGTCTTGTCTTTCTTCATGTGACCAGGATGATAATGTCCTTGATTATGGTCATATGATATGACCATACTACATATTTTAACATTGTGCAATAAATATATAACAATTTAGAGTCATGTAGGACCATAAAATATAGTTTAAGGCCATATGTCTTGGACCCATACTAAAGAATGAGGTTTTAGATGGAATTTGTAGGGTGTGATAAAGCATACCCAATGTGAATGGGGACTAGATCCACACCATACCATGCACAAATATAGAGGAAAAACCTTAGGCTGAGTGGCCAGAATAGATCAGAGGATATGAGGCTAGACCTGAAGACGAAATGTATGGGTGTTCCTACGTATCCCATGAGGATGGGAATCAAGCCATACATAGTTCTGAATGTGCAGTTCAATGTATCGAGAGAGAAGAGGAAGGAGATACTAGCTCATAAAAAGGGACCACATGGTGTGGCTATTGAAAAGCCGATGTGAATGAGGAAATAATCCCACATACGCCACACCACACAATCCTATAAAAGTTAGGGACAAATGGACAAATAGAAGAGATAATTAGTGGAACCTGAGCATGGCCCAAAGAAAAAATGCCAGGGCATTCCTACATATCCCATAAAGTTGGGAATCAAGCCATAAATAGTTCTTGAAAATGTTGTGATGTTTAGCATCATATGACAAGGAAGTGGTAGATCTTAGTTTATGGTCGTAGTTCTTGGACTATAGAAGTGAGACTCTTCCAATTGGGCATAAACCTTGACCAAATCCATAAGCCCACATGAGCCATGATGGATGTGGGAAACAAGGGTGGATAAGATCTTCACAACATGTGGAATAAAAAGAAAATGAAATTGTGTGGAGCCTTTAATGAAACCACACTGTGGATTCGTACTCTTAATGTGAACATGTGCACTGAGGAATTTCACCAAGAGCATCAAAATTTCACATGGACATGATGGAGTGGAAGAGGTAAAACATGATCCCAATATTTAGGGCTTAATGTGTGGTGGTGTAATGATAGAGTATAACTATTTATTTTGTTAGAAAAATAGAATCCATATCGTGTGGACTGAAATGTGAACATACAATTGAGCATCGAACGATAACCATATTCTCAACGCGGGACTTGTTTCAAATTTTCGTACAAAATCATCAGGGATGTTGGCCCGAGACGGTTGGAGAGCCCTGGGGCCAAGAATCCATGCAGTTCAAGGGTCCTTTCGAATGTGAAAGATGATGAAATCCCAAATAAAGGGAAACATGAAGCATGGAAATGGATGGAAAATTTTCCACCCAGAATCCAACACTCTAGATCCAAAACTAGAGTGCTCTTGGGAACATTGGTGGATTTCCAAAGAGGGTCTAGGGGCACAATTTGAGAGTAGACGACTCAAGAAGATGAGTGGAGGATAGGGGGTTAAGATATTTCAAGAGGGAGGTATGTGCCCTGGTTATTGCAAAACCAACGTGGATAAGGACATAAGCCCATACATCACCATATAAATCATTCTATAGGACTCATGCTAGGGGCCAAAAAGAGAAGGAGGCTTCTAAGAAATAGGGCTAGACCCAGAGAAAAACATATGGGGGTTCCTACATATCCCATGATGATGAGAATAAATCCACATGTAGTTCTAGAGATGTTGTTCAAATTTACATTATGTGGTAAGGATAAATATTGGAGGGGGGTACTTCAATGAGGAATGTGTATGGCATGGAGAATAACTCGATGTGAATGAGGGAATAAACCCACATACGCCACACCATTCATAATTACCAAATATTACTCGGGCCAAGTGGTTGAGAGAAATGATATATGAAACTAGGATGGACCCAACGACAAAATGTCTTCATTTTCCAACATATCCCATGAATATGGTAATCAAGCCAATCATAGTTCTGGAGATGTCGTGCAGTTTAACATCATGTGACTAGGACATGGTAGATCATAGTTTATAGTCATAGAGCTCAGACCATAGATTCCCAATTTAATGTCATGTGTGTGGGATAGATGGGTTGAAAGGGTGAATCACTATACCTATCATGTGGGAGACCAAAAAAGTAAAACAATGATTGAGAATAACTACTGGCCATTTTTTCAACACAATATCTATATCATTTCCTTGAGTGGGAACAAAAAATGAGTGTTGACCGCTAAATATATACACAACATGGGACTTTTATGAAATTTTTGTCCAAAATCCTTAGGGAGGTTGGCCTGAGATGGTACAAGAGCCCTAGGGCCTAACATCAATGCCATTCGGGGGTCCATTTGAATGTGAAAGATGATGAAACCCAATTGATGGGACATGTAAATCATAGTGGTACATGTGTAGGTTAACGTCTTGCGTCAAGGTTGTTGTTGGAGGGGTGTCTCAAGGGGATGTATGCAGCATTGAAAAAATATCCTGATGTGAACAAGGACATATATTCCACACCACACTGGACAATCCTGAATGAGAACTTAAGCTAGGGGGTTGGATAGGTCGAGGGCCCTGAGGTTGGGCCCCGAGCAGAAATTCCTAGCTAACTTTTAGTTTATCATAATGTGGGACACGTTCTAAGTGGTTTTACTTCCTTCGGTTCGAATAGATCACACATTTTAATGTCATGCGATAAGGACGATGATGATATCAGTTTACGGTCATAGAGCTTTAGACCATGATTTCCTGACCCGTTATGTGGGTATGGCCATACCGATGCTTATAATCCCACTTCAGAAATGCTCAGTGTAGGAAACAAGGAATGGGATCAGATTCTCCCCATTTTATAAGGGTATGATAATAAAGGAAAGAGATCAGGTGGGGTCGATGCCACCCAGATCAACATCCATACTCAAGGAATGTAGATGTTCAAAGAGATATAAGGACCAAATGAATCATTGAACCAAATATTTGGGACATGCAGGGGTGGCGATAATGATGGAGGATGGCTATTGGCCATGTTCGAAACTTAGTATCCATATCGTGTGGCCTTAAAAGAGAAAAACAAATGAGCTTCGACCACTGAACATATTCTCAACACGGGACTTGTATGAAATTGACATAATATAACCTTAGGGACGTTGACCCAAAATATTAGGAGATCCCTGGGGCCTAGCATCCCTATCGTTCGAGTGTCCTTTCTTGATGGGAATGGTTATGGAGACCCAAATAAAAGGGATGAATAATGCGTGAATATTCACATGCAGTTTAACATCATGCGGGATGGGCGGAAGAGGTGGTGATCTCCAAGGAGGGGGATACATGATACAGTCTTGATAAAACCGACATGAATGATGATAAAAATCCTACCACACATCATGTGTTTTGAGAAGAATTCGGGCCTAGGGGTTGGACCGAAGAGGAGAGCTTGACGTTTTGGCCTGGGCATATAGACAAAATGATTGGGTGTTCCTACATATCCCATGAGGATGGTAATCAAGCTATATGTAGTTCTAGAAGAGGAAATTTAGTTTAACATCATGCAATAAGGATGTGAGAGGATATAATAATAGGAGGTTACTATGGTGTGATCATCATAAACCCATCAAAACAAGGGACAAAGAAGTCTACACAACACTGTGTGCAATACTCTAAGAGAACTATACCCAGAGGAAGTCCTGGATAAGAATTTTAGGGTCGGACTGTAAGATGAGGCATCCAAGAATTCTTATATATCCCATGAGGATATGAATAAATCCATACATAGTTCTTGATGATGTTGTAAAGTTTAACGTCATGCAGGATGAGAATGCTGGGAGATATTAGTTCATGTTCATATGGCTGAAACAATTTTTCAGTTTATCATCATGCATGATGAGTGGTAAGTAGTTTTATATCCTTAATCCAGGATGGATCTTTCAATTTAACATCGTGTAGTGAGGATGGAACAATTCAAGGTCATTCAGGACAAAATCCAATTACTCAAGCAATGTACTACTTGAGGAAATTGTTGTTGGTGGGATGAGTGATCTGCTCCCCATCTAAGGTAACCAGGGAGTATGCACCATTAGGGTAAACCTTTTTAATGATGTACATTCCTCCCCATGTGGGGACTATCTTCATTGTTTTCCTACTGGGTATCTTTAGCATTATCAGGGACAATACCATGTCACCTTGTTAGAAAGATAGAAGGAGAACATTCTGGTTGAAATATCTGGTTATCTTGTTCTAATGCCTCTCTTATTATTCAAGGCATAAAGAATGTTATCTTTGAGTTCTTCTAGATCATCCAGATAGATCTTGGCTACCTTATCTGGTGTTTTTTGATTTTAGAAAGATGATCATAGTGAAGGAAAATGAATCTCGATGGGCAGGATTTCCTTCATTCCATACACTAGGGAATATGAGGTCACCAGAGTGGAATTGCGAGTCATCGTCTGATAATCCCAGAGAGCATTGTGGGGTTTATTTGGAAAACTCTTGTTGTTTTGAACTATTATTTTCAGAAAAATGTTATAGAGGGTTTTTTAAATTCCTATATCATCCCATTTTCTTGCGTGTGATAGTGGGATGTATGGTTAGAATAGATGTAGTACTTGGCATGCAACTTTTTTAGTTCAACTACCCGAATGTTGGTTCTATTATTGGTGAGGACTACATGAGGGACTCAGAATCGGTAGATGATATTAGAGCTCAAAAATTCCATGATAGAATGAGATTTTACCTCCTTGAGTGGAACTGAATTTGTCAACATGGAAAATAAATCCATAGCGGTCAGGATGAACCTCCACTAGTGGGCATTAATCGGTGGATAAGGTCCCACGACATCAAGCCCCCAAACCAAAAGGGGCCAAAATAAAATGTTAGTGTGGATAGGTTCTTGTAATTTATGCACACAATTAGAATATATTTGGTACACATGGAGCCTCTTGGAAAACTCGATAAATTCAAGAATCATGGTAGGCCAAAAATTCCCCAATCTTCCAATATAATGTGATAGTTTCAGCCCAGTCTGATGAGCCCCGCAGGAACCAGCATAAACCTCATACATGACCTAAGAAACCTCATCTCCTTGAACACAACAGAGGCTAATCCCATCAAACCCACATCTATAGAGGATCTACTCATGATTGGGTCCACTCTGGAGGGTAAACTGTATTGCACGACATCATATTTTCAAGTGCTTGGATCGATATTCTAGGAGATTAATGTGTTGGAGAAACATGATAAAGGGGGTCATCTAGTCGGGAGTCACCACCAACACTATGGTAGGGGGACCTGGGGTTCCTGACGTAGAGGCTCCGAGGATATGGTGGCTTACCTGCGGTCTAACCTCGTCATATAGAGTGATAGAAGCAATGACTATCTGGTGCGCCACCTGAATCATCAAATCATACTAGTCAAGTTCTTCAAAGGATGAAGCCATGCTAGCAAAGGCATCAGATCGACAGTTATTCAAATGTAGGACATGAGTAACATCTATCTGAGATGGGAACTGGGCGATGAACTGGTAGGTATGTTCCAACAGTTGTACAAGCTATGGATTCTTGATGATGTAGTCATTGTTTATCAATTTGACAAATAGTTTAGAGTCCCCTTTGACATTTAAGTGGGGAAAAAATATAGAGGGATAGCTCGAGACTAGTAATGAGTGCTTGATACACTGCCACATTATTGGTACAGCCTTCTAAAAACATTAATGAATACTGCAGAACATATTGTGCAGGCATGATGAAGATGACACCCCGGCCCATTCTCTTGAGTCTGGGGTCATTGAGTCATCTACCAATAGGGATTTTTGAATCACCAGAAAAGTGAATTTTCCATCAAATAATGTCCTGGTCTACATAGAGGATTGCCTCATTGGGAAAATCAAGATCAAGAGACTAGTCCACGGGTGTTGGATTGGTGGAAATGAAGTCTACCAATGCCTTTCACTTAATGGCCTTCTGGGTAGAAAACTTGATGACTAACTACCAAAGGATCACTTCCCACTAAGCTAGATGGATCGTCAACATGGGGTGGTTCAGAATGTACTTCAGTGGATCCACTCAGGACACTAGCTGTGTCTCATGATTTCATAAGTAGAGTTGCAATTTCTTCACTATGAATACCACTGCAAAGAAGCTTTTCTTAATAGAGTAATATCTGGTCTTGGTATCGCAGAGCACGAAAATGACATAGTATAGAGTTTTCTTCATTCCCTTATTGTTCTTATGGGTGAGAAGGGTGTGGAGAGATTGTTCCAGAGCAGTGAGATAAAGAACTAGCGGATTTCCATAAATTTGTAGCATTAGGAATGAAGGCTGTAATAGGTACTGCTTAATTTCCTTGATAGTAGTGTGACACTCCTCATTCCACAGATAATCGACACCTTTTTTCATGATCCAGGAAAAGGGATTAAACTTTCCATCTAGATTCACTATGAATCAGTGTATATCGGAAAAGTATCCTTGAAACCTCACAGATCCCAAATATTTAATGGTGGAGACATCTGAATGGTGGACATGATTTTCTCTGGATCAATCTCAATGCCTATGTATCGGGAAAAAAAAGCCGAGAAACTTTTCTTAAGTGACCTAGATGATGCACTTCAAGGGTTTCATAATTCGGTGGAAATAAAAGAGGAAGTTGAACACATTCTCAATATCTTTTAGATGGCCCTAAAGCTCAAGATATTTTACCACCAGATCTTCCACATAGCATTCAACCAATTTCATGAGGATCGACTTAAATATGCGATATCTGGAAAGCTGATAGGTGGATTCAGCATTCTTTAGATCCAAGGGAATTACTCGGTAGAAGAATTTAACTTTTGGGTTGCCTTGAAGATATAGAATATTCATTCTTGGGGGCTATTTAAATTTGGTTATTCCTAGAATACCCATTCATAAAGGAGAGATCCTAGAACCCAACAGTGGTGTCAATCAATAGTTATCTTGTATGAAGGGGAATGTCATCCTTAGAACAATGAATGTTGACATCTCAGGAGTCAATGTAGACACTGATATTTCCATTATTCTTCTTGACAGGAATGATGTTGGTTGACCATATTGGATACTAGACCTCCTTGATGAAGTTGTCTTCGATGAGCTTATCAACATCCGTCTTGAATATGGCACTATGAAAAGGGTGCATCTTTCTAGGAGGCTATTTGACCACGCGATGATTTGCTGTAATCCAGAGGCGGTGGATAGAGACAAGAGGATCTGGCCCTAGAATATCATTTTAACTAAAGTAAAATAAATCATGATGTTTCTTCAAGAGGTCCATATATTCCTGTTTCTGTTTGATAGGCATAGTGGCACTGATCATTTTGTGTTTTAGATCTATCTCGTTACCGAGGTTCACCTGTACCAATTCATTGACTGTGGTGGAGAAACCCTCTTTAAAAGTGGGGGGATCATCATAAAAATCTTCTTCTTCATTCACAGAGGTGGGATACTTAGAAGGGGTGATTCCTCTTAGTCTACAGATCCTGATGGGAAACTGGTGGCAGCCTGAGCGGTAGTAGACACCGCATCAGGGGATCATGTACTATCGAAACTGAAGCGATGAAAGTCATCGACCCAATCCCATCTAGCCTTTGATACAAGGGGCCATTCTTGATGATATCAAGGCAATAGTATAACATTCTCTTGAGTAGTGTTTTCCCAGCCTAACAGGACAAGAAATTATGAAATATTGTCATTGCCGTGGGGCAGACGTCCCAATAAATTATGGTAGCAGTAGGCTTTGGAATCACCCAAGCATGATTTGTATAAAAATATGAGGTGATATTCACATGTAATTTATACTTGTGATTGTTCATACCCCACTTTCCTGAAACAATGACGCGTTTTCCCATGTCCGGGGTCAGGGCCTCCAATAAGTGCATTGGGAAAATGTAAGCATCATCAAGGTCTGTCAATGGGTTGATCATAGTCGTAGCATGTTCACCCTCATTGGTATAAATCTGATTTTCCATGACCTTGTAATAGTCATCATCTAGGTAGTGGGATTAAAAATAAGTGAATGGGGGAATAATCACCTTGGATTACACCCCTTCAATCATTAAGGAAGTACTTAAGGAATTGGTGATATGAAAAGAGGACTGTCGGGTGCAGGTGGAGCCATGGCCTACCCATCAATGCATTGTAGGTGGTGTCTTGTAAGACAACCATTTACTCAGTGCTGGAAACCAAGCCACTGAACTAGGAATTTAGGTTTGTCTTTTTGACCAGCTTCTATTCCATCCTGTCATAACCTTGAATTTTTAGGTTAGAGGGACTCAGGATATCCTCAGACAACACCATTTTTCAGAGTGTTTGGGTTGAGATAAGGTTGATCCCTGACCCTGTGTCGATAAGAAAACGATGATCCTCAATGTTTTTGAAATGCCCATTGATGTACAATGGGTGAATATGCCCATGTATGGGATAACCTTCATCTTTTCCAGATAAATAGATAATGTCATTACATTCTACGTGCTCATATTCCTTAGCATGGATGGATTCTATGGCTGCTACCTCTGTCTTGAACTAGAGGGGGCTTCATTAAGCCTCAACAAGGCTTCATGCATATCTTCCGATAGGTGAAGGGACATGTATATAGAGAGCCTTTCATGAATTCTAGAATGATTTTTAAGAATATCATGCTTCCTTAACAAGCAAGAAATTCTGCTGATAAGAGTTAATTCTGTGACAAGAGGTATGACAGGCCCTTATGGATGAACCAACGATAGACCGGTGCTGGGAATGTCCCACTGCTTCCTATTCGAAACTCATGGAGTGACTACCAGATGACAGATTGAGGATTAAAACTAGTCCATAATAGATATAGGATAATCACAACACAGCAAGGGAGACTTTTCCTGATCAAGTAGCACAAACGGAAGTGAAGGTGGACTTGATGAAACAAGATTAGAAGGCAGATTGTGTTAAGCTTTACACTGGGCATGTTATCTGGTTTTTGGGTCATTAATATCCTAGCTATAATTATTGAATGAGGAATTATGATGAACCATATATCCATGTCTCCATCAACACTGGTGGCAGCTACGGATGTTGGGAGTATCCATCTAGCGCTCCTCGTCGTCGGTGTAGGGGTTTACCAACTCCACGGTGTTATCCAAAGCGTACCCTTGGTTATCACTTGAAAAATCCTCCACCACTGGACAGATCCTATGGGTAATATCCATATCTAGGGGCATGAAGTTTCTGAGTGTACGGGATGATGATGGAATCGATGGGGGGCTTTGTTTTCCCCTGTGATATCAATTCTTTCCCTTTTGGGAAGGGGAAGGTAGGGAAGTCGATGCAGAAATAGTGGTTGCGGGTAACGCGATGACTTATGAAGGCTCATTTTGATTAAAATGTGCACTGATAATACCATGGGAATGAGTTGCTGCCTTATGATCCATCCATTAATAATATTTTTGAGGCTCGCGGTTAGGAACCTTCTTCCACTCACCTTCGCTGCCACTGTAGTTGTTGGGTTGTATGAATACACAGGAAACTTATTCCAGTGTTGGGACTAACATAAATATATTTTTATCAACATGGTATTTAAGATAGTCTTTAAACACATAGAACTACATGAGGGTGTGCCCAATGATCCAGTTATAGGGGCAGTAATTAGGGAGGTTAGTGAGATCTGCCTCTTTAGGTCTCCTACATTCCAGCAATAAGAGGATTCCCTGTTCCAAGGCACTTTAGAAATAATGGGGACCTGATCTTCAATAAATGAGTAAGTTTGGTACCATATATTTGGAAATTATACTCTAGGAGCCTATCCCTGATGAGGGGCTAGAGAAGCTTGTCGATGAGGTGTAACTCGGTTATCTCGCCTAGTTGGTGGTGGCTCGTTATGAGGGGCGTCTACCGATTTTGAGGTGGTAAATGATGTGCTGAAGACTATGCCTGAGGTGGGGTGCCTTTGTGAGAATGTGGAGGTGGATCCACTAGTAATAACTCTAGTTTCCTAGGGGGTCCTATTTCAGTTACTGTGATGGGCTAATCCTTAGCATCCCAACTCGCAGGAACTATAGGAGGCAACAAACATGCATGTTTGGCTTGCAACAAGGCTTCCTCTAGACACTAGGCCTTATCAAAGAAATCCCAGAATCCCCTATGGTAATTATAGATGATTAGAGAGGGGACTCGTTCAGTTTTGGCATTCCCCACACACATTGTTAGCTTCTTCTCCTGATTCAGGGACATATCGAGGGAGAAGGTGAGGCCTTTCCACCAGGAAACAAAGTATGTGATACAATCGTTAGGCCTCTTCTTGAACTTGAAAAAGTATGAAATACTCATGTTCTGGGTGGTGGAGATGAACAGGTAAAGAAACTGCCTATAAATATCCTCCCATCTTTCAACTAAACCAATGGGCAGCTGGTTGTAACAGAAAACATTGTCCCTTCCAATGATTGTATCAATCACCATGTTTTTCATCCTCCTACTATGCTGGAGTTCCCAACATGGGTCCACACCTTGAGATGAAGTGGGCCAGATGCTGCAGTTGAATTCATATCCTATTAAAGGGGGAAAAAGGTTGGATTTTCGAAGCCAAGGGGTACTGGAATATCATACACCCATGATGGATATAGATTCCCATCAAATGGAATTTCCACTTATTGAGTTTCCAAAGGCTCAATTCAAAAAATGAGCACTTAAATTGGATCATATGGGCAAGGATTTCTATTTTTATGAGGATCCCAGACCACCAGTGTGTTGGAAGGTTCTTAAATATGATAAGAAGGCCCAATGACTCATAGAGAAGCTGGTTGGATGACTTGCGTGACTACTAGGGGAATGACCTATAGAGCGGCCGAGGGAACCTGAGTTATATCCCAATGATTATCGTGATGATCATGTGGATTTGGTGATACATAGTGTGCCCTATTTACATAAGCTATGACTTCTACCCTATCTACGTGGTCATGATAGTCAGGGTCACCATGAGGAAACTTTCCTGGGGGAAGTTGTACGTGCCCCTACTGCCCCGATCAAGGACCACAACATTCTGGTCGCCACTCCACAACACATTCAGCAAGGAGGTCATCAAACATCTTTGTATTCTCTACAATATGTTGATGGAACATAATGTTTTCAGAATCATCCTCCATCTTTTATACTAATCCTGATAGCTCGGTGGGTTTGATGGTCCCAAGATGCTCTTTTCCCTTATTGGGATTCCTACTGAGGGGTAATGACTAGATAGGTACATGAAGACTCAGTAAATTTATTTGTTGGAGTGTAATTATTTGAAATTGATCCAATAGGTGTGGCACTCCCTTTAGGGGTAAGTTCTCTTCATGGAGATCTAGCTCGTTCTCTCCCTCTGATAGGTCGTCCATATTGACCACGACTCTACGTCAATGAATATCCTCAATATCACCTAGTAAGTCGAACTGGCACTAGATAACACTAAAATGGATAGGACATATACTACCACTAACCATGGATCTGAACATGGGCGGGGGGGGGGGAAGCCTATTTGATAATTATATAAAGATATTTAAAGCTCTGAAAGCATCTTTTCTGGAGGGTCAGATGGCGACCAGGTGACTTAGGGCGCTTGGCCACACAGATCGCAGCCAATTCACCCATATGGAATTTCTGGTCAATATCATTAATGTGTTCCTGACGCTTGGGATAAGCCACTCACTAATAACAGAGACAGATGTGCGTCACCTAGAGGGTTTGGAAAAAACACACAACCTTTTATAGCGTAAGAGATTTTGGCACACTGATGTTTGCAGTTTCAACTGGCAAGAACATCTCTAGGATATGATCTAATATAACGATTTCCAACAATATCCTTAGATCAAACTCAGAATCTGACCCTGGGTTTCCCCATTCATCAACTAGGGGTAGTAGAGGGACTGGTAAGGGTTATGAGGTGGACTGTTGAGACGATAGGATGGATGGTGGAGAATACAATGAGTGAGATGATAAGAGGCTGCATATTGGTCTATCTTCTAAAGAATGCAACAAATGGACCACCAAATCTCAGTAAGAAGGCCCAGAGTCTGCAACATCTTACACATGGGGTGCGGTTTCTGATGGTCAGTTAGGTTGTTGTTCATCCTCTAACGGTCCCCAGAATAATTCTTCGTGATCTCTATATGAGGTACAGAATGGCCCTATGGATGATAGGGAGGATTTCAAGGACAAACCCTAGAGAGAGGCCAAATCTTCCTCCTCTCTGATGTATCATCGTATAGAGGAAAGAATCTTGTGGACCTCACATTTTGGAAGGTTGAGGCTTATATGATTCATTCATGCCCCGACCCTTGACCCAGAAGATCGGGGTGAGGGTTCCATTACAGAATATCATTCCACCTCAGAATCTGAGAAGCAGATGAGCTTAATCATAGTTTGAACAAATTTTCATTCTTCTTATTGAATCGACAACCTACTCCCCTTCCTCGGTATGGTTCTTCAGGACAGGGTAGGTTTTTTACTCGAGGAGGACCTTCGACTGAACAAATTCTTGGGTAGAGATGACTTTCTCTTGGGTGAGATGAGGAATGAGGAGCATTTAGACAAATGTAAAAGGGAACACGGGGAGGACCTCTGTGTCTACTGGATGGATCATGGATAGAATATCTATGGGATGTGTTGGTTTTTGTAGGACCTCTACTAGAGCTGGTGGGAGAATGCGCAATACCTCCATGTGCATTTCTATTGGCATTGACAGTAAGAGGGGGGCCTCCATACTAGTCAAAATGAACATGGGGAAGACCTCCACATTGGGTGCCAATAAAGTGAGGCAGAGGTATGCTTCTCTGATTTTTGAGATGATGAGGACCTTTTTAGGTTTTTATATGAACATGGGGAAGACCCCCATGCAGATGGTTGAGCAGACGAGGAGGATCTTTGCATCAAAGACCTATGATAAGAGGAACAACTCCATACCTCGGGTCATGGGTGTGACAAAAACTTCTGTGTGGCATTTTAGTGTGGGGGGGGACCTTTTCTCACACTGATGGTGGCATGAGGAGGACCTCCAAGCAGATCTTGAGATCAGGGAGGACCTACACTCTCATTGGTGGGTTCATGGGGAAGAATTCCATACTGGATGTCATCACCGTGGGTCGGCCAGAGATGGAAACCACCTATGTCGGCGACCATGAGAGTTGTCCTAGCCTACCCATGGGGAAGTTGGGGCCTTAATTTAGGTTGGAAATGTAAGTGACATTGTTCAGTATAAATGGGGCATTATTGGCATACATCAGCAGTGGAATGGGCCATAGTAGCCATTGATGATGGCGTCCTTCTCATCTTGAACCTGACATTGGTGTCGGGTTAACCAGATTGGGGCTGGTGGTGTAGATGTATAACTCACCTTCTCCTCAACCTATGGGGTTGGGTGGTGGCGTTGACACGGCCTGGTGGGAGCCCTCCTTGGTGGCCCCTGGTACGAGATTACAGTTGGGCTAGCTCAGATATCCCTCGCGTCATTGGCGTAGGGGAGGGAGTCATTAATGCACTCCATGGTGAGGCTCCTGATACAATTGTAGCTCGGAGCGAAGAGCAGTGGCTCCCTATGCGGCCCTTGGGGGCGGTGGAGATAATTTGGCATAGAAGACACTTATTCATATTGGTCCATATCCCTGGTTTGTATAATCCATTCTTCCTCGTATCTTTGAACAAGGTCATTAATCACCATTCTATGAATGAGATCTGATGGTGAAATGGGGAGTGGGCATCCAGCTGTCATGGATATGGAAGTCGTCACAGAAGAGATGGAGCCTCACATGATTTCCATTTTGGCGTTGCATTGGTCCCTTTGTCAGTGGGTGGGTGGTGATCAATTTCCTGTCATAATAGCTTGGGTCCTGCACTTTAGGGAGATTCAACCATTGTTGTTGAATGATGTAAACTGACGTTCAGTGTGCCAACACTGTCCGATCTCCCATGTCTGGTAAGAAGGATCCACACTGACAACATTTCAGATCCTGATGTCCAATGTTCAACTGCCCCAATATTTTGTGAGTTTCATTCTTGGACCACTATTTTCTTATCATGAACTAGCGTGAGATAGCTAGATCTAGTGAAACACTTATCCTTTTATTTCTCAAAATTTAATAATCTTCACATTGAGGATATGAAATTCACATCGGGTTCACCATTTCTATTTCCGACGCTTTCATTGGGGCATTCATCCATCCTCCGAGGATGCACTGATTCTTTCCCCACATTCTCGCATTCAAAATGTGGGAAACAATGGTTACTTATTCGGGGATGTTTTCTCCTTTATTGAAATGGGATGATGGGATTTCGGTTCCTCCTTATATGGATTCCTCCTTGGAACTCATCTCCTAGTCTGGATATCACTTAAATATTAATATGTTGTTCGTGAAACTCTTCCTAGTGCCACATCCTTGTTGATTATAGTTAATTACAATACCTATATCAGGTAATTCTAAGGGGTCTTGTCAGGGTACTAACCTTCGACTAGAAGAGTAGTCATATAGGACGTCGCTTCCATGTCTGGACACTGAAACACTAATGCGTCTAGGATTATTCCCTTTACGATAGGGATTATCGATGGCGCGGATACCTAAGGCATTCCTCATAGAGAGCGGGGAATTATATTCCATAGGCATATATCTGATTTTTTCCTTATCTTACCATGTTTAAAACAGGGTATGTCGTGAGTTTAATGTCTAGAAAAGATGGATCAGTCCGATCAGAACACTCTTAAGAGTGGATCAGATGGGCACATACCCAGAAGGGAGTACCTAAAGGGATTTACTGGATGGGTGGATTAAGACGTCCAATGAAGACGAATCTGAGGATTCTTGGGTCCAGGTAAGGGGGACACAATGGTATACAATTGGATGGGATTGATGTAAGAACCCGGTTCTTGTTATAGAGGAACGGTCTTCTTCTTTTTCTTTTCCTTAAATGTTTTTGAGAAAATATGGAAAATGGGGAAAATCCTGAATTTTGGAACTACACGCCGTGTACTTTATCCACACGCCGTGTACTTTTGGCCGTGTTGGGATGAGTACACGTGGCGTGTAGCCATGCCGGAGACGAAGGGTGTAGGAACCGACTACACGCCGTGTAGTGGTACCTTACATGCCGTGTAGTCAGTCGGCAGGCTTAAATAGTAAGGTGGTGGCATCGCCGCCAGCTGGGCGGCAGTACACGCCGTGTACTCAGGATTACATGTCGTGTACTCATGTCGACAGATGAACAGTGTTGCGGTGCCAATAGAGGAACAGTTAAATGAAGGGAGTACACATCGTGTACTTGAATGTACACGCCGTGTACTTTGTTTTTTCGTCCTAAAACAGGCAGTAGCCTCCTCATTTGGCAGAGGAGGCGTTTGAGCCGTTTTGGAGCCAAAGGAGGAGGCTGGATCTTTGATGATCCACCGGGCGTTCGTCTGGAATCCGAATCGGCTTCGGGCGATCTCGTTTGAACCGCACGGGTAATCCCTCTCCTCTCCTGGTACCGTTCGTGCCAATTATTCTCCTAACGTAAGTTATTTACGTTTGAATGAGTTTTGTTCTTCGTCAGATCTACGTTGTTCTTGGGCGTTTCTGGAGTCGGCATTCGGGTATAACGCTCGTTGACATATAAGGTAGGTGGATTTGTGTTTAGTTTTCCAACTGCTGTGTGTTTTGTGCGTTTTTGTGCCATGAACCCATACTGGGGTGTCGTGTGGCTGAGTCCGTTGCTATATCTAATACCTAGAATTGATTAGGTATCTAACTGTGATAATAAGATGCTGGTTGGGATCGTTTCTTGGATCCAGAACCACCCCCGGGGTGTGTTCCACTGTTTTTCTGTTTGGCCAGGATACCCAAGGGTTTGCCTTTAAAGAAGTAATTGTAGAATTTCCTTGAGAGGAATTGTTTGTTACTGCTTGTTTACCTGTTGGGCATGGCCCGGTTACCTGTTTAGCCTGAGGGCGTTGTAGTGATTAGCCTGTGGGCACTGTACTGTTTTAGCCTGAGGGTGTGACTGTTTTAGCCTAAGGGCTGTCGTTATTCCTCCTAAGGGAAACCTTTCGTGCCTGAGGGCTTGACTTCTATGCCTGAGGAAGACAGTTCATATGCCTGAGGGCGATAATTTCTGTTACGCCTGAGGTAAATACCTATGGGTTGGATTCTGTGTGGCCTGAGGGAAAGCCTAAGGGCGTGGTTACTATTTTAGCCTGAGGGCACGGTTCTGATTGGCATGAGGGCTTGGTGATGTTGAGAACAAGAATGTTACTAAGTTGAATGAATTAAATGGATAATAAAATGGAAATATAAATAGAAATTAGTTACTTTTTATTACTGCTTACTTTATTTCATTTTACTACTGCACACTATTGTGGCATGCTTACACGCAGTTGGGCACGGGCCTTTGGTGGGTGCCTACTGAGATATATTTTTCACACCCTGTTTCGGTCATGCTTTTCGGCCCAAACAGATTACATTTCTGCAGGTGTGGATAGGGGAAAGAGTCCCTATACAGGTACTTGACTATTGATGTGGAGTAGGAGGGCATGGGACCGAGCCTAGGCTCGCGATGCCGCTGACATCTGTTTGCTTGTTTTGTTGTACTCTGCTTTCTTCTGTACTGTATTGATGTATAACATGTTCTGGATATTTTATTAGAACTTGAAACATGTAGAATCATCACTTATATACTGTTGGTTATGTCCACTTCTGTAGTTATTTCAGTTATGTATGTTTACTGCTTCCGTTGTTTGTTGTATGTTTATTTTGGTATTCCGCTGCGCTACACATTGACAAATGAAGGCATAGTTTCCCCACTATCAGACCTGGGCCCTCGCTGCTAGTCAGAAGCCTCTAACATTTGGGGAAATGCGCTTGAGGTCTTGTGGCAAACTGGGCTCGGGGAACCCGTTGCGTGGCACCCGGGTCCGGGATGCTACAAAGTGGTATCAGAGGGGTTCTTTTCTTTGACTTACTATTTGGAGCCATAGTTAGGGATAGGACGGAACGGTGGTTGGTAATAAGCTGTGGCAGGGCATAGCTAACCCGTGTACAAGGTAAATCCAGTCTACCTCATATTTTGCATTATTTGATTTTTTAATTTTACGGTAGATATGTTTTCACCATTGGGTGACGCACTTGGATTGTGTTGTTTATATTTTATCTGTGGGTTCTATTTATTTGCAACCCAATGAGTTGAGGGTATGTCGTCTCATGCATCATATAGGCACATTCTAGATATCACATTCCATGCATAGTTTCCATGCCATGTAGGTATATTTGAAATTCTCATGTTGTTGTGATAGTTGTTAATAAAGCATGCTGTTGTGATAGCTGCTTGATAAATACCTGCCTTGTGATATGGTATGTTTGTTGAGCTTGTTTACATAATGGACGCCAAACATTGGTTTTTTGGGAGTATGGGCCACCATTGATCGGAATTTGGTAGTTCATTGACTGATTATAGGTTATAACACATATAAGATGTCAAACTTTGATTCATGGGGAGTATGGGCCCCCACGGGTCGGAATTTGACACTTAGGTGTTGTTTTTAGTATTTTCTGGGTTCCGAGGCAGTTTCTGAGGCATACTGTCCGGAAAACCTAGAATACATGTCGTGTAGGACCTCATACATGTCGTGTGTGTTCTTCTGTTTGGGAAGAAAAATGAACTTTTTGAGTACACGCTGTGTACCCCGAGTACACGCTGTGTACCCCGAGTACACGCCGTGTAGTCTCTTCCGTTGTCACAAACCGTGTGGGCGGCGACACAGGGTAGGGAAGGTTTGGGTAAAACAAGTCGTGTCATCTTTGTCCATGCCGTGTAGTGTGACCTGGGGACTTGGCCGTGTAACTAACAACACGGGCCAGTGTCACCTCTCCTTGAACATGTCGTGTACCTTTGGGACACATTGTGTAGTCTTGTCCGAGGACAGATCGTGTGGAGTTAGCCGTGTGGCTGGGAAATGGGGTGTTGTACGCGCCATGTACGGGTGTAACACACTGTGTGAAGTAAAGCCGAGTAGTCGGCCGTGTCACAGATGACACGGGCAGTTGGAAAATACCACCGTATACGCCGTGTAGATATTATACACGCCGTGTAGTTTTTTTGAACGGAAGCCGTGTGGCTTAGCCATGTAGAAGGACCCAGGCAGGGGAAAGGAAGTCAAGTACACGCCGTGTAGTCATTTTACATGCCATCTAGTATTGTTTTTCAAATTTTGAAATGCCTTCTTCCTCTTGTTCCTTTGTGGTTCCTTTACTTTTGGTCTTAATAATATTGAATCTGAGGCATGCTTTTGACCTTGTAGAGTCATGCCGACTAGACGACCGCGAGTTGTTCGCCAGGAGAGTGGCGACGATTATACTCTGGATATGGTGGTCCATGGTCTACCAGTTGATCCACCAGCAGAGCCAGATGCAGCACCAGCTGTTATACCGGGCACAGGCGCGGAGGCGCAGTTCCGTGAAGGCTTATTGCGGTTCATGCAGACCTTTCAAGGAGCACCGCGGGCTGCCACATCTTTGGCCGAGCTGACGCGTATCTTTTAGCAGCAGCATCCGCCTACGTTTTCAGGGGATGACAGACCACAGCCTACAGAGTCTTGGCTAGGATCGATGCAGACTATTTTCGAGCATCTGGGAACGCCTCTAGGGTAGAGGGTCAAACTTGCGACTTACATGATGCGTGATTCCGCCAAGAGGTGGTGGGATGTTACCACCCAGTCAGAGAATCACAAGGTCATGGGATGAGATGATTTTCATGAATTCTTCTATGACTTCTTCTTTCTTGAGATGCTGAGGGTAGATAGGGCCCGAGAGTTCATGAATCTGCAGCAAGGCGCTATGTCGGTGATGAACTATTCTGCTCGTTTTACGGAGCTTCAGCTCTTTGTACCCGTGCTGGTGGGTGATGAGACGTTGAGAGCCAGACGTTTTGAGGATGGTCTTCGGTATGACATCTGAGTGCTGGTGAATGTTTTCAGGTTACCTACTATACACATGATTGTGAACCAGGCGTTGATTACAGAGAGGAACCTGCGAGAATCTGGTGGTGTGGGCCAGGGTGATTCTGCACCAGTCACTGGTACTATTTCTACTGGAAAGAGGAAGAGACAGATGGACTTCTCTCAGGGCAGCAGTACCAGCTAGGAAGCTTCTACAGGTGGTCCGACCAGGTGCTACTAGTGTGGTAGAGAGGGGCATAAGAGACCGCAGTGTCCACGAGACCCAGTGGAGTGTCGTGCTTGCGGCAAGATGGGTCATCTACATCGCTTTTGCAGGGAATTTCTACCAGTGTCTAGTGAGAGGGGTTCTGTGCAGACTCTGCGTGCGGGAGCAAGACCAGTGGCTTCTTACCAGTCTGGGAATTGGTATACGTCATGGTGTGTAGGCAGAGATGGTGGTCGTGGTCGTGGTATCCAGACACCAGGATCGCAGAGGCAGCAGGGCGGGACAGCTCAGGGTAGCCAGGCTGTGTCGTAGGGCCGCAGCACTGGACATGCATATGCAGTGCAACAGACCCAGCAGGAGTAGGATCTCGGACCTTCGACAGTCAGAGGTATTATTCTAGTATCCTCTGTCTTGTCTTTAGTACTTTTTGATACGGGTGCTACGCATAGTTTCATATCTATACCCGTTGTGGAGATCCTTGGGCTCGGTGTTTCTTCTTCTTCTGATATCATGATGCTAGACACTCCATTGGGGACTAGAGTGGCAAGTGTGCGTCAGTGCAAGGAATGCCCCCTTGAGGTTGATGGGTGTCACTTCCTTTGAGACCTCTATGTCTTAGAGATGAAGAGTTATGACTTCATTCATGGGATGGACCGGTTGGTTCCCTTTGAAGACTTTGTAGACTGCTATCGTTGCAGGGTGCATTTCACGTCACCAGAGGGCGGGGAGTTTCTATACAAGGGAGAGTGGGATGTTCAGGCAAGTCGAGCTGGACCAGAGCATCATTGTCAAGGTGGAGTCACAGCCCAGATTGTCAGCTTATATATGGATGACCAGGGGACTTGTCAGACAGATTTCCCTCCAGTTGTCGATCTTTTCAGGGATGTCTTCCCGGACGACTTTTCAGGTCTACCGCCAGTGCGTGAGGTGGATTTCTCTATCAAGATAGTGCTAGGAGCAGCACTGATGTTCATTCCTCCTTATAGGATGTACACTCCTGAGTTGCAGGAGCTCAAGAGGCAGTTAGAGGAGTTACAGACAAAGGGTTTTATCCGGCCCAGTACTTCTCCTTGGGGTTCTCCGGTCCTTTTTGCGAAGAAGGTGGATGGTACCCTCAGACTTTGTGTGGATTATCGGAAGCTGAACTAGTTAATGGTTAAGAACCGATATCCCTTGCCGAGGATAAATGATCTATTTGATCAGCTTCATGGAGAAAGAGTGTTCTCGAAGATTGAATTGAGATCCAGATATCATTAGCTACGCGTTAGACCATCAGATATACCTCTTACAGGTTTTCAGAGTAGGTATGGTCTATATGAGTATACGGTTATGCCGTTCGGACTCACGAATGTGCCATCAGTTTTTATGGCTTTGATGAATCGTGTGTTCCATCCGTATCTTGATTCATTGGTGGTGGTATTCGTGGACGACATCTTGGTGTACTCTCACACTCGACACAACCATGCCATCCATCTTGAGATCGTATTGAGTACACTGAGAGAGAAATGCCTACATTCTAAGCTCTCTAAGTGCCACTTTTGGATGGACTAGATTCACTTCCTAGGTCATATCATCTCAGAGGCAGGAGTTTCAGTAGACCCAGAGAAGGTTAGAGTAGTAGTTTCCTGGGAGCATCCTAAGAACGTGTTGGAGATACAGAGTTTCTTAAGGATGGCTAGTTATTACAGGCGTTTTATACAGGACTTCTCCCACTTGGAAGCAATGTTGATGGGCTTGACTAAGAAGGGTGTGAAAATCGTTTGGTCAGAAGCTTACGAGGCAGCTTTTCAGGACCTAAAAGAAAGGTTGACATCAGCACCGATCCTGATACTCCCAGAGAAGGGGAAGAACTATACAGTTTACTATGATGCATCAGGTATTGGGCTGGGAGTAGTGTTGATGCAGGGTGATCAAGTTGTTGCATACGGGTCTCGGTAGTTGAGGCCACATGAGAGGAATTACCCGACGCATGATCTCGAGTTGGCTGCAGTTGTTCATGCGTTGCACTGTTGGAGACACTATCTGTTGGGAGAGAATTTTGTGGTTTTCACCGACCACAAAATCCTTAAGTATATCTTTACTCAGCGTGACCTGAATCTGAGTCAGAGAAGGTGGGTCGAGTACCTATAGTCCTTCGATTTTGAACATGCCTATACACCTATTAAAGGTAATTCAGTAGCTAATGCACTAAGCAGGAAGACTCAGATACAGGCAATGCAGGAGGCCAGTGGTGAGTGGCAGCTTATGGCTTTGTTTTCTGAGATGCATCTGGAGGTGCATGATAGTCAGGGGCAGACTTATCTTTCCACGTTACCTGTGACTTCTACCCTCCTAGACAGAGTGAGGATGAGGCAGCTATCGGATTCAGAAGGCCTAGTTCTACGGGAGTCGGTGGTAAGTGAGGACCCTCCTCCCAGTTGGACGATAGGCGATGATGAGTTTTTGTGTTTCCATGGACGTGTATGGGTTCCAGGGGATATATGCGAGGAGCTGATGCAGGAGTTTCATGCTTCAGCTTGGGAAGTTCATCCCGGGGTTACCAAGATATACCGTGACTTGAGGCGTCAGTGCTGGTGGCCGGGTATGAAGAGAGAGATAGCTGGTTTTGTTAAGAGGTGTTCCACCTGTCAGCAGGTGAAGGTAGAGCATTAGAGACTAGTCGGGCTGTTACAGCAGTTACCCATTCCAGAGTGGAAATTGGATGACGTTGCGATGGATTTCATGATGGGTTTTCCGAGGTCACCTCAAGGCAATGACGCCATGTGGGTTGTTGTGGACAGACTGACGAAGGTAGCTCACTTCTTGCCGATCAAGGAGACCTTCGGTGTGGACGAGCTCGAAAGGCTGTATATCCGAGATTTCGTACGTCTTCAAGGGGTCCCTCATTCTATCGTTTCAGATAGGGACGCTCGCTTCACATCTCGTTTCTGGCAGATTTCTCAGAGGGCGCTGGGTACACAAGTGCTTCTGAGCACAACATACCACCCTCAGACAGATGGCCAGTCAGAGCGGACGATACAGGTGCTAGAGGACATGCTACGTGCATGCATCCTAGATTTTTGGGGATCTTGGGAGAAGCATATACCCTTAGTCGAGTTTGCCTATAACAATAGTTTTCAGGCAACTATTGAGATGGCACCATACAAAAATTTATATGGTAGGTCATGCCGATCACCCTTGTGCTGGTTAGAGGCAGGTGAGGCAGCTTTACTGGGGCCACAAAACGTGCCAGAGAAATCTGAGCTGGTCTAGTTGATTCGGAAGCGGATGGCTACCACACAGTCTCGTCATAAGTCTTATGATGATCACCGCAGATAACCTTTGGAGTTCGTGGTTGTGGATCAGGTTTTCTTGCGTGTTTCGCCATGGCTGGGACACAAACAGATCAGGAGACAGGGTAAACTTTCACCGAGGTATGTGGGACCATTTGAGATTCTGGAGAGAGTCGGGCTGGTTGCGTATCGGTTGCAGTTACCGCAATGGTATCGAGCCATGCACAACGTATTCCACATGTCTCAGTTGCATCGCTACCATTCAGACCTATCTCACACCTTTCAGCGAGAGGAGGTTGAGCTTCAGCATGATGCATCCCTTGAGGAGCATCTGATCCATATCGTTGACAGGAGCACAAATGTTCTCCGAGGCCGGTCAGTTCCTCTCGTGCGAGTGCTATGGAAGCATGGCCGAGTGCAGGACGAGACCTAGGAGCGAGAGGCCGACGTACGTGCTCAGTGGCCAGAGCTGTTCTGAGCTTTCTCTTCACCACCCTTGGAAGGGAAATTCGGGGACGAATTGCTATAAGGGAGGAAGTTTGTAAGAACCCGGTTCTTGTTATAGAGGTACGATCTTCTTCTTTTCCTTTTCCTTAAGTGTTTTTGAGAAAATATGGAAAATGGGGAAAATCCTGAATTTTGGAACTACAGGCCGTGTACTTTATCCACACGTTGTGTACTTTTGGTCGTGTTGGGATTAGTACACGGGGCATGTAGCCATGCCGGAGACGAAGGGTGTAGGAACCGACTACATGTCGTGTAGTGGAACGTTACACGTCGTGTAGTCAGTCGTCAGGCTTAAACAGTAAGGCGGTGGCATCGCCGCCAGCTGGGCGGCAGTACATGTTGTGTACTCATGTCGATGGATGAACATTGTGGCGGTGCCGCTAGAGGAACAGTTAAATGAAGGAAGTACACGCCGTGTACTTGAAAGTACATGATGTGTACTTTGTTTTTTCGTCTTAAAAAAGGCAGTAGCCTCCTCATTTGACAGAGGAGGCATTTGAGCCGTTTTGGAGCCATAGGAGGAGGCCGGATCTTTGAAGATCCACCGGGTGTTCGTCTGGAATCCGAATCGGCTTCGGACGATCTCGTTGGAACCGCACGGGTAAGCCCTCTCCTCTCCTGGTACCGTTATTTCCAATTCTTCTCCTAAAGTAAGTTATTTACGTTTGAATGAGTTTTGTTCTTCGTCAGATATACGTCGTTCTTGGGCGTTTCTAGAGTCGGTGTTCGGGTATAACGCTCGTTGATGTATAGGGTAGGTGGATTTGTGTTTAGTTTTCCAACTACTATGTGTTTTGTGCGTTTTTGTGCCACTAATCCATGTTGGGGTGTCGTGTGGCTGAGGTCGTTGTTATATCTAATACCTAGAATTGATTAGGTATCTTACTTTGATAATAAGATGCTGATTGGGATCATTGCTTGGATCCGGAACCACCCCCGGGGTGTGTTCCACTGTTTAGCTATTTGGCTAGGATACCTGAGGGTATTCCTTTAAAGTAGTAATTGTAGAATTTCCTTGAGAGGAATTGTTTGTTACTGCTTGTTTACCTGTTGGGCATGGATCGATTACCTGTTTAGCCTGAGGGAGTTGTTGTGATTAGCTTGTGGGCATTGTACTGTTTTAGCCTCAGGGCGTGACTGTTTTAGCCTGAGGGCTGTCATTATTCCACCTGAGGGCAACCTTCCATTCTTGAGGGCTTGACTTCTGTGCCTGAGGGTGACACTTCGTATCCCTTAGGGCGAGAATTTCTATTACGCCTGAGGGAAATACCTGCGGGTTGGATTTTGTGTGGCCTGAGGGAAAGCCTGAGGACGTGGTTACTATTTTATCCTGAGGGCACGATTCTGATTGGCCTGAGGGCTTGGTGCTGTTGAGCACAACAATGTTACTAAGTTGAAGGAATTAAATGGATAATAAAATGGCAATATAACTGGTAATTAGTTACTTTTGAGTAGTTCTTACTTTATTTCATTTTACTATTGCACACTGTTGTTGCATGCTTACACGCAGTTGGGCACAGGCCTTTGGTGGGTGGCTACTGAGATATATTTCTCACACCCTGTTTGGGTCATTCTTTTTGGCCCAAACAGATTACGTTTCTACATGTGTGGATAGGGGAAAGAGTCCTTACACAGGTACATGACTATTTCTGTGGAGTAGGAGGGCATGGGACCGAGCCTAGGCTTGCGACACCGCTGCCATCTGTTTGCTTGTTTTGATGTACTCTATTTTCTGATGTACTGTATTGATTTATAACATGTTCTGTCTATTTTATTAGAACTTGAAACAAGTAGCATCATCACTTATATACTGTTGGTTATATCCACTGCTGTAGTTATTTTAGTTATGTATGTTTACTGCTTCCGCTGTTTGTTGTATGTTTATTATGGTATTCCGCTGCGCTACACTTTGAAAAATGAGGGCATAGTTTCCCCACTATCAGACCTGGGCCCTCACTGCTAGTCGACAGCCTCTGAAGTTTGGGGAAATGTGCTTGAGGACTTGTGGAAAATCGGGCTCGGGGCACCCGTTGCGTGGCACCCGGGTCCGGGATGCTACAATTGAACCTCAGGGAGGTTCCCTATGTACCTTGTCTCGAGAGAGATGGATCAAAACCTGCGTAGTTCGAAGGGTTGATGAATCGGGGTGTAGACTAAGGACAACAACCCAGAGTCATGCTTGGGCTTACACGTGGTTAGTGACCCATCACAAGAAGAATGCTCTTGTTTGGATGATTATGGATTATGTGGGGCTTATGTATAGTCGACATATCAATTTATTTTAGGAGCAAAGAGGATGTAGGTGACATGATCTCCCGAGGATGTGGTGGCCCAGGTAAGAGTAAGGATGTATATGGATGGTTGAATGAAGTAGATGGAGGATGAGATGGAACCAACATGAATATGAAAGTAATGATGGGCATGAACCTAAGAGAGTCTTCCTATGTATCACAATGACCGCGAATCAAATTCCACATAGTTCAGTGGGATTATGGGACACCTTAGGAGGTAACCGGTGAGAATGGATGCACAGATGAACTTGGAGGAAGTGGAACCCCCAGGTTGGGGAATGACCTTCCTAAAACACAGAGGATCAAGGTAGAGACTAGGATGAGGTAAGGGTGATAGTTTTGAACCTCAGAAAGGCTTCTTACATATCCTCATGGATGGGAATCAAACTCCATGTAGTTTAGGTTGTGGTATGGAATTTGGGTGTATGCAAAGGACAGAGACCCAATGACATACAGAAGATTACACATGGTTAGCAGTCTAGAAGTTGGTCTGACACCTCTAGGATGGACCACAGATGTGGGTCCCAACAATGTGGACTAAACTGGATTACCGTCAGTTGGGTACTACAAAGTCTTATCATTTGTTGGGGTTTAACCACCGGGAGGCTTCCTATGTACCCAGTATAGGGGATAGAGAGGAAAACCCACATCGTTCGAGGTGATACATGAAATCGAGGCGTACATGTAGGATAGTGACCTGAAGACACGATAGGGCATACATGTGGGTAGAAACCCTAGAATTGGTCTAATTCCCTAGGGGTGGAACAGAGATGTGGGTCCCAATAATGGGGACTATAATGGCTTACTGTCACTGGGGGACTTAGATGTCTTACCATTGGATGGGTTTGAAACCTCAAGGAGGATTCCTATGTACCATGTCTGGGGAACAGGTATCAAAACCCACAGAGTGCGATGTGAGACATGAAATCGAGGAGTAAATGGATGAAAATGACCCGAAGACACACTAGGTCAAACATATGGTTAGAAATCCTAGAATTGGTTTGACACCATGAGGGCAGACCAGTGATGTGGGTCCCAAAAAAGGGGACATTAAAATTTTCCATTTCATGGGGTTGATCCTCAGAGAGTCTTCCTACATACATTTTCTATAAGACAGGGATCAAAACCCACATATTTTGAATACATATAGTTTAGCATCATGCTGGATGAAATAAGGTGGAATAAAATTTAACATCATACATGACAAGGGTGATCTGACGTGAAGAGGCCAGGACAGATGGGTGATGGGCTTGAACCTCAAGAAGGCTTCCATCATACCTTTATTGGGAAGGTCAAGGATTCCAGTCCACAATGTTCGGAATGGGTGTTAGGGGATTACACACTAATGTATCCTAGGAGGGATTTCATGGTTGTTTCTTACTCTAAGACCTCGTGAGTCATTCTTGGTATGTGAAAAAAGAGTAATCAAATACCTAACGATCATGTTGTGAAAGGTGAATCTTTGAGGAATAGAGTAGGGATTATAGGTGGCTTGCGACCCAATGAAGAAACAGTGGATTACACTTGGTTAGTAGCCTAGGGAGACTGAGATTGGGACTTACTACAGGATGGAGGCTTGATGGAAATAAATCCCAAAGAGATAGGGATGGGAAAATGAAGGTCATGGTGCCCATCTCTCTTATATCCATTGTGCATAGAAAAATAGAGGAGGAGAGAATATTATACCTCCCACAAGAAAGGATAAGGGCTTACACCAAGATAGTTTCCCTTCCCCATAGGCAGATGCCATTTTAGTGAAGAGGATCTCATTCTATGTGGGGAATGATCTCACTCCCGTAGAGACTAGTGGTCATAGAGAATGTCCAAGATGGGGAACCCAGTGTATATTTCATGGGGAAAGGACATTGTTTAATGTCATGAGTGGGGGATGTTGGTGCTTGGCAGTTTAAAGTCAAGCAGCTTGGATGAGGCAGGTTCACTCCACACCCCTATGACTTGAATAACTGATACCCACCCACCCTTAGGGAATGGAATGCATCAATAATGCCATGGTGATGCAGTGTTATGGAGTGATCCATTAATGATCCCACATTAGCGTGTCTATGTGAATAAGAAATATCCATTAGCATGCTTATGAGAAGAAGCATGAGGCTAGGAAACGTACTATGCATCATTGCCCAAGGTTCCGTGAAATCACTTCTCTTGAGCTAGTAGGGATGTATGGGAAATGGGTGTGTAATTCATTCGATCTGGGAAATAGGCTCTTCATGAAGAGGAGTGGATTCACAATTGATGGATGCTTCGTGAAGAGGATGGCCTCACAAAGGGAAAGGACCTCACCAAGAGGGTAATCACGAAGGTAAAGGGCATTGCGAATAAAGGGGCCTTTGTGAAGAGGAACCTTTGATGGATTAGAGATTTTCCTTAGCGAATCCTTCTTTCTTTGGAGAGAGCATCGCGAAGGCTCTATGCTTTATGATCCCTCGAGCACCCCAAAGGGGATGCTTCCTATGCGAAGGGAATATGCCTTCGCAATGGGAATATCCACCATAGGCAGAGGATGGAAATAATGAAAAGGGGTACAACTCATAGAGGCCAAGTAACTTTGGCAATCCATTTGAGGGTATTGCGAAGGTCAGTACGAAAATGGAGCTTGGATGTTCAAAGGGCAGAGTCACAATGGTTTGGAAGAGGGGGAGATCCTTCTATTTATAGGAAAAAATGGTTGGTGGGGTTGTAGAACCCACTGTAGAGATGGGGGATTGTGCATAGAGGAGCCCCTTTGTCAACCGCATTGGACTCATAGAAGGTGCTTGATGCCACACAAAGGTCTATCGATGCGGTCTCTATGGACCGGGACACAGAGGGGATGAATCCATTGAGGGACTTTGGGATGGCATTGGAATCTCGCTAGGCCGGTACACTACAAATCCTATCGCAATGGAATCCATGCAAAAACGTTCCAACCGTGCGATGATTAACACAAAGGGGCCATTTTGGGATGTCTTAGAGGAACATAGACCCTTTCGACGGGCTGAATCCCTCAATCACATAATTGAGTCCACAAATTGAGTAGGACACATTCTTCGGTGGAAAAAAAGAACTTTTTCAAACCACGATACACCACTAATATAGAAGAATGAAACTCTCTAATCAGATCCTCATGTAAGCCTATGAGAACCCATACTTAGCAATGGAATAGAATAGAATTGCTACCACTAACAGAGAATCATGATGGTGTCTCCTTTCCATATAGGTTATCTGTGAGAACTAATCCATTTTGATTAGATAACTTATATTCCTTGATTTGGTCCAATATCATGTGTATAATAGATATTTCAGTTAGAACTACTCAACCCTAATACGCATAAACATCCATGTACATGTCTAAAAAGAGTACCATCACATGCCACTCATTTTATGACTCCCAAATGGCCTCTATATAAATCTTCTAGGTAAAATAATCAGAAAATATGTTCTCTTTTCCCCTCATATAATCCAACTCAATGCCAAAAGACTATAGTCCCTTGACCCACCACTTCTACCAAAGGTTTATGTTCCATTGTTAAAATATGTACTTGAGGATCATGTGGTCCATGAAAACCAAGAACCTCTCAATCCATGAGGTAATTTCTCAAGAATATTAGGGTATATAACACTTCTTATAACTCTAGATTATGAGTAGGGTAATTCCACTCATGCAGTCTCAGATGTACAGATCCGTAATTAACCACTAGATCCTCCTATATCAAAACGACTCTGATTAAAACTCTATATGAATCATAGTACAATGTGTATTATTTACCCTGAATAGGTAATTCTATGATAGGTGTTGATCTCAACATATAAGGCCCTGGCCTTAAACCTTACTTAATATTGAATTAAATGAATAATTCACATTGAGGATCTTTTCAGGTTTAGATTTTTATATAATTAGGTCATAACTTTTACATCTCAAAAGATTACATAGTAGACACTTCTTCTAAGATTCCATAAAATAAAAAAACACTTAAAAAGAAACATGCCTAGTTCCATGTTTTAGATAGCATGTATTTCCTTGATCCAATCCTTGACCCTATTCATCTTTAAGTCCTATGGAAAACATTTAAAAAACATGGGATGAGCATAAATAGCCCAGTAAAGGATACACAAAGAAGGAAAACTGTTAGTTTTTTCAAAACAACATGTAAACCATGAATACTTTACCAATGTAATACTTTTCACCTTTATGAAGTAGTAAAAACTCTTCACTCACTAAAAGATCATTACTTACCCTTTTGTAACCAAAATATTACCATAAAACCCATATAAAGAACACATAACATATAAAGGCAACTTGGGACATAAACATACTTAAATGGAATAACCATACGGTCGACTTCCACACATACCACTTAATGGAATAGCCATACGGCTGACTTCCATATCCAATGCATTGGAGGTTATAACGTAACCACCCGTCCTGGTATTCACGGCACCACCCGTCATATGGTTTATCACGTAACCACCCGTAAAATGTCAAAGTACCATCATTACACATAAAATATTGAAAATATAAACATTTCAATAACAACATTTCATTTGGAATCACAATAAGTAATTCCAAGATATTGAATTAATCAATCCATTTTAAAAAAATCATTTAAAAGATATTTTTTAATCAAAGTATCCCATACCACTTTAAAGCTTTTAATGGAATTATAATTTTAAAACAGTAATGTCCATATAAATAAATACTGAAAACCATTTTGAAAACATGGACATTAATGATAAAGATTTAGAATAATGAATCTTTAAACATTTAAAACTATATTTTTGTTAAAGAGTTTTTAACAAAATGAGAGACCCTTGAATACAAATAATTGCAGAATAACATTTAATCCTAACTTTATAATATCATGAGAATAAAGGGATTCATGATATAATATGTCAAAGGACAGTATATACACCATATAAGAGTGAATTGTTGCATAACAACAATGAAGTCTCAATGGAAATGTAAATTGAGATGAAATCCATTATAAAGATGGTATCCTTATATTAAGGATAAATCTATCACATAATTATGTGTGAGAAATATAAATGCAGCCAATATAAGGGGATATTAAGTGTGAAACAATCAGAGTTCATTAACACATAATCTTCGAAAAACAAAACCAATGACATAGATATTTAACTCAATGAAATGAGATTGAGTTATGATTTCCTATACAAGTTCGTAAGAATTTATCAATGAGATGATTATGTGTAGAAATAGTATATCCAAAAAAAGGTTTTTGGAAATTACAACATAGATATTCCACACATAATCTTGGCATAATAAAATCAATAAGTAGAGGTTTAACCCAAAGAATTGAAAGTGGGTTAGGAAGTTCCATTACAGAAATCCGACAGCCTAACGACTTAACAATAATATTCAGAAAATGAGTTTATGAGAGAGAAAATGGTATATAATCACTTGGACATAAAATTTACATAAATAAGGATATATAAGAACATATCCCAACATAATAGTATGTGAATTAAAAGACATAACAAAATAAGTCTTTTAAAAAGAGGAGGGTGAAAGGTCCCCTTACCGAGTTGGGTAACTTTCGAAACGTACACCCCATGGAAGAAGGGTCATAAAATGAAGATGTAAATACCCATAAATGAAATTATACTACAAAAAGTGTATAATAAGGGGAAGTACATACACCAATGAAAGGAAATAGTGGAAAACATAGCATAAATGTCACAGGAATAAAAGTGAGATGAAAAATCCCTTACGAAAACTCAGCAGCCTAACGACGCCACATAAAACTTCCAAAAATGGATTTATGAGATCAAATAGGGTCTCTCATAATATGAACATAAAAATTAAAGTATTAGGAATATAAAAGGACACCCCCAAACATAAGAAATATGAGCTTAAAAGAAATGACATAAAAGAGAGTGCTTAATAAGAAAGAGAGAGGTAGGATCCCTTAACTCAAGTCCGACTTGTATTGTTTGTTTCTTTATATTACTGAATAATAAAATCTGGTAAATTTATAATTTCGTAAGGACCTATTTTAAATATTATTATTCAGTTCATATCACAAATTATAATGTTATAATAATTGGTTAATAATTTGAGTTCTTATCAGACGTTTTTGTAGATGTTTGGTACATGAGTCAAAAATGAACTTGTTTGAAAATGATTGTCCATGTAGTTATAAGTAAATCATCTAAAAAATAGTATTAATGATTTAAATATCATATATATCCAGTAGATATTCATTTTATACTGCTCCATAACATTTGGAGATAAATAGAAATGAAATGCACCGTTCATGGAGACGGTAGGCCGTACGTATGCATGAACGCTACTTTCATTTCTTTTTCATATTAATGGAATTAAAAATAATTGAGAGAGATATATATTATAATTCTAGTATAATATATATGTTATATAGGTCACATTTTTTTCATAAATTTCATTCTTTATACATTCCATGTATCGCATGAACGAGTCACATCACTTGAGGGGGCGGTAGTCCACACTTCTTCGTATGAAATTATCGCATTTGCACAACATGAAAAGCATAAAGGGATGTTTTAAATATAAAATTCAGAAGAATATAGAAAACATAAATACCATATATATCATATATAAAATATAGTTACATCATAATGGCCACCATAAAATGTGTTAAGAGAAGATTGAACAATCATCGTTTCGTGAGGCAGAAATTCGCCATCCACAGAAACAGTATGTTCTTTAACCATTAGAAGAAGGTGTGTTTAAGTGTAGCTATAATCCTTCACATAACAATAACATAGTATATTGAATATTTTTTTTTTTTACAAAATAAATGAATAAAAAGAGTTTAGAGGGTTGCAGAAGCAAAATAAAACAAAAGAGTACAAGGGAAGATATTACCTTTAAATCCGGTAACTCTTTTTGAATTGAGCTCAAAGGTTTCCTTGGAAATGATTACTCCCAAAGGTGAGGCTTCAATGATCAAGAGAGGGATGTGGAGAGATGAAATGGAAAGGGGTTGGCTGAGCCAAAGGCTTGAGAGGTGTGGGTAAGGTGGTAGAGGTGAGGGCCTTTTACAAGAGCAGTGGAGGGGCACTCCTGGAAAGTTATAAACTTTTACTTTATTATAAAATGATTTTAGGATTTTAAAGGTCCCAAAATTATATATTTCTATTATAAGGTGATAATATTTCTAAATCCACACATCCAATAGGTTTTTGACAAGTTTAGGTCTTATATTTTACATTATCTTTTCATTTTATTTAAATCGTTAAATAATGAGGTAATCAATGCATCATCATGGTGTCATAAATAATTTAATTTATTTAATGTATAAAAATTATAAATATAATGATGTAGGAAATATTTTTAGATTTATAATGAATATTTATAGTCAAAAATATGACTTGTATTACCCCATGTAAATATTGTTTTAGTAAAACAACACATGTTTGTGACATTTTAATTTTAACTTTAAATAAAAAGTTATTAATGTCATTTTCCAACCAAAGTGGCTCCATGGGGTCCCCAAGATGACCCATGGATTGTATTGGTCGGCCATGACTCATCCAATAAGGTTAGTAAATTTTTCAAGGTCATTTCATATTATTAAAACAATATTTTTGCCTTAATTTACACTAATTACCTCTAATCGCGATTAAAAACATAAAAGTCACTATTCACCAAAAAATTATTTTAATCCCATTGAACCAAATTTTACATCCTAATGACATCTATGTATGTCAGATTTTTTAAAATAAAATTACAGAAGTGGTAAAGTTTCATTTAAACGAAAAATCAGTTTTTAAACTACCACTTAGTGGTTTCACTATTCATCTAAAATTGAAGTTTTTCAGAAAAATACCAAAAATTCACACTAAGCTATATTTGATATTCCAAATTCAAAAATGATGTCTATTTTAAAAAATTCAAAACATATAAGTTTCATTAATTAATTTAATAATTAATTTCCACTGTCAAAACAAATAGCGTGTTTTTAAGAAACAATATCTATTAAAATATTGACACTAGTTTAAGTCCAATTTTTAAAGTGAAATTAATTTCAATGACCATTATTGGATTAAATGGTAAAAATATATTCTAATTTCACTTTAAAACAAATTCAAAAGATAATCTAATCATATAAACAAAATAGATTAAAAAGAGGTTTTGAATTAAAATACAACATTTTTCACTATTCATTAAAAAAATGAACTTTACTGGAAAAATACCAAAAATTTACACAAAGTAAATTTTGATGCCCCGATTCTAAAGAATAATTTTATTTTTTCAAATATAACACATAAAATTTTCAAAAAGTGGATTTAAAAGTGGTTCGCCACCAAAAGGCGGTTAATCGACCTTTTAAAGAATATTAGAATGTTTACGCTTGAAATTGGATTCATTCGCATTTTTAATCCTCTAACAATTATTGTAAAAAGTAAAAATATTTGACAAACATATATAATCATTTTTTTGTTAGTTCTGTTCTTTCCCGCCATTACAATGGCTAGGAGTTAACTACCATTTAAAATAATATTACTTTATTATTAGAGTGCAACATAAGATTTCAAAGGAACTCATTGTCGCGTATTGGGTACGCCATCAAGCATAGCGTTCCCTTTAAAGTAATATTAATATTTTTTTTTCACAAATAGGGATAAATATAAAAATGTCATATTCTTTATTTACCTAGGGTGTTACATCCTTCCCCCCTTTTGGGAATTGCATCCTCACAATTTTAAAATTGGGCTCAGAAACATCATTGAAAGTCCCACATCGGAACAAGAGTTGGTAAAACAATCACTTTAAAAGAAAGAAAGAGAAGTACAGAGGTCACCCGAGTAAACCCATACTATGATTTCATGTAGGAAAACATGGATATGGAAGAAAAAGAAAAGGGTCATGTTTTGAGTGGGAGTGATAGAAAACATGTTTAGGAGAAATTTAACCACAAGAAAATCACAAACTTGTGGTGGGTTAAATGGTATTCGATTCCCCAGCAGGAAAAGTTAACGGACAACATTTTTTTTAAGTTAATTTTCATTGAGGATTTTGTTTTTGATCTTAAGGAAACATACTTACTTTTAATGTTGACTTTAAACTTTTACTATATTTCTTACACAAACTCATAATTTCCCCAAATGATGAGTATTTAGGAAGACTTGTTCACATTAAGAGTACTATAATAAACTTATAGAGAATCAACTAATCCACAAAAGAGAACTATATACTTCTGATGTCTTTAGACTTTAACCAAAACCAAAACCAAAAAGGTTAGTACAAGATCAGATAATCCAAAAAAGGATAACCCTTTATAGAAAGAAAATCTATTCTTAATCTCCAAAATTTGTCCAACAAAACCCAAAGTTCAACGAAGACCATAAGTAAATAAAACTAAGATTGTAACCCAAATAATTGAAGGATTTAATCACATAGTATTCCATGTTAAATCATATCATTTATCTCCAAACAACATTAGTTGCTCTTAAATTATCGTATTAACCTAATCACATATCCTCCATGATAGGTTAATAATTTCCATAGATAACCCAAAATCAACTTAATAATAATTCATAAAATCATTTAACTAAAAATAATTAGTCAAATTAACCAGGGACTTCATGTAGTCCAGTGGTAGGCGATAAATACCAGTCGCACTTTGGTAGTAGGTTCGATTCCAACAGCATTGTCCGATGCGACGGGTTGTCACACAGTCTGCGTGTTGTCCTTTTTCCAAACTATATAAATCTCAAATCATTCCCCAAAAAGAGATAAGATCATCAAAAATAACCATAACATAGTTTAACCTCAATTTTATCTCATGCCTTTCACTTTCGATCATAACATATAGTAACCCATAATTACCTCAAAAGTAAGGATCATATAAACCCAAATGGTTCTTTATAACTATGTCCACAAAAGAACAGATAACTATTCCTTGAATAAAATTTTCATATTTCAAACATCATGGTTACACATACTATAAAAAGTCTTTTAATGTAACCCCATCATCAAAAAAGACTTAATACTATTAAGAATTTCACCATAACTCTTGAAGCCCTTATATGTTGACTTCTTAATCATTCAAAATTATTCATGATACATTAACCATTTCATTCCAAATTATTCTGAAATACTTCTTTCCTAGAAACAAAATCATGAATCATATCCTAAGATTCCAAAATAGGAAAACAAATGTTAAGAAATAATCCGTACCTTTGATTGGTCATTGTCAGTTTCTTCATCCTCAATCGTAATGGAATTAGGTATTGGTAAACGAATATTTGTATGATCTTGGTGATCCCATTCTCTAGAGTTCTTCATAGGACATGTGTTTGAATAATGACCATGCACACCACATTTAAAACATTCAATTGATCCCTCAGAAATAACTTCTTTCCCTTTCCTCGAGTCAACTGGATGCTTCCTTTTTCCATGGCAGGTTCTTTCTTTATGACCTTCATTTCCACATCTATAGAATATTTATGTCCCTTTGAAACATTTTCCTAGGTGTTTCTTTCCACATCTTTGACACATAAGTTTTTTAACACACTTACCTTTATGATTATTACCTGTAGTTATGTAGGGATTTTTTTCTCTCATATATGATGCCTTATAGAAATCACCATGGTTTAGGTGGTAAATCACAACTCCAGATAGTTGGTTGAGGATAAACACAAGAGTTCTCATTGGAGCTCCAATATCATTCATTTTCTCACTCAGAAAACTGTTACAGTTTTTTTCACATCCACTGTTACTTTGGTGCCTGCTAGATCCAGCCATTTACTAAAACCAAAAAGGTCAGTGTGAGTATATCAACAAAACCATCATGTACTAATGAGGAGGACAAACACTAAGATATACTTACTCATTCACTTTATCTAAAACTAGGACTCTTTCTTAAATCCTAACCATTATGGTAATGTCACTTATTCTTAGAGAATACCCTAACCTTTAATGTTATCTAAGTCGACCTCTGATACCAACTATAAGACCTCAGCCTTAAACCTTACTTAAAATTGAATTAAATGAATAATTCACATTGAGGATCTTTTAAGGTTTAGATTTTTAGATAATTAGGTCATAACGTTTACATCTCAAAAGAATACATAGTAGACACTTCTACTAAGTTTCCATAAAATAAAAAAAACTTAAAAAGAAACATGTCTAGTTCCATGTTTTAGATAGAATGTCTTTTCTTGATCCCTTCCTTGACCCTATTCTTCTTTAAGTCCTGTGGAAAACATTTCAAAAACTTGGTATGAGCATAAATAGCCCACTAAAGGATACACAAAGAAGGAAAAATGTTAGTTTTTTCAAAACAACAAGTAAACCATGAATACGCTACCAAAGTAATACTTTTCACCTTTATGAAGTAGTAAAAACTCTTTACTCACTAAAAGACCATTACTTACCCTTTTGTAACCAAAATATTACCATAAAACCCATATAAAGAACACATAACATATAAAGGTAACTTGGGACATAAACATACTTAAATGTAATAACAATACGGTCGAATTCCACACATACCACTTAATGGAATAGCCATACTGCTGACTTCCATACCAAATGCATTGGAGGTTATAACGTAACCACCTGTCCTGATATTCACGGCACCGACCGTCATATGGTTTATCACTTAACCACCCGTAAAATGTCCAAGTAACATCATTACACGTAAAATATTGAAAATATAAACATTTCAATAACAAAATTTCATTTGCAATCACAATAAGTAATTCCAAGATATTGAATTAATCAATCCATTTTAAAAAAATCATTTAAAAGAGATTTTTGAATCAAAGTGTCCCATAAAACTTTGAAGCTTTTAATAGAATTATAATTTTAACACATTAATGTACATATAAATAAATACTCAAAACCATTTTGAAAACATGGACATTAAAGATAAGGATTTAGAATAACGAATCTTTAAAACATTTAAAACGATATTTTTGTTAAAGAGTTTTTATCAAAATGAGAGACTCTTGAATACAAATAATTGCGGAATAACATTTAATCCGAAATTTATAATATCATGAGAATAATGGGATTCATGATATAATATGTCAAAGGATAGTATACACACCATATAAGAGTGAATTGGTTTATAACAACAATGAAGTTTCAATGGAAATGTAAATTAAGATGAAATCCATTATAAAGATGGTATCCTTAAATTAAGGATAAATCTATAACATAATTATGTGTGAGAAATATAAATAAACCCAATATAAGTGGATATTAATTGTGAAACAATCATAGTTCATTCACACATAATATTGGAAAAACAAAACCAATGACATAGATATTTAACTCAATAAAATGAGATTGAGTTATGATTCCCCATACAAGTTCATAAGAATTTATCAATGAAATGATTATGTGTTGAAATAGTATATCCACACAAAGGTTTATGGAAATTACAACATAGATATTACACACACAATCTTGGAATAATAAAATCAATAAGTAGAGGTTTAACCCAAAGAATTGAAAGTGGGTTAAGAAGTTCCCTTACAGAAATCCGACAGCCTAACGACGTCACTTTAAAATTCAGAAAATGAGTTGATGAGAGAGAAAATGGTATCTCATAACTTGGACATAAAATTTACATAAATAATTATATATAAGAACATATCCCAACATAATAGTATTTTAATTAAAATACATAACAAAATAAGTCTTTTAAAAAGAGGAGGGTGAAAGGTCCCCTTACCGAGTTGGGTAACTTTCGAAACGTACACCCCATGGAAGAAGGGTCATACAATGAAGATATAAATACCCATAAATAAAATTATTCTACAGAAAGTGTATAATAATGTTCAGTACATACACCACTCAAAGGAAATAGTGGAAAACATAGCATAAATGTCACAGGAATAAAAGTGAGATGAAAAATCCCTTACGAAAACACGGCAGCCTAACGGCGCCACTTAAAACTTACAAAAATGGATTTATGAGATCAAATAGGGTCTATCATAATATTAACATAAAAATTAAATTATGATGAATATAAAAGAACATTCCCAAACATAAGAAAGATTAGCTTAAAATAAATGACATAAAAGAGAGTGCTTAATAAGAAAGAGAGAGGTAGGATCCCTTACCACAAGTCCAACTTGTCTTGTTTGTTTCTTTATATTCCTGAATAATAAACATTGGTAAATTTATAATTGATTAAGGACCTCTATTAAATATTATTATTCAGTTCATATCACATATTATAATGTTATACTAATTGGTTAATAATGTGAGTTCATATCAGACGTTTTTGTCGATGTTTGGTACATGAGTCAAAAATGAACTTGTTTGAAAATGATTGTCCATGTAGTTATAAGTAAATCATCTCCAGAATAGTATTAATGATTAAATATCATATATATCCAGTACATATTCATTTTATACTACTCCATAGGATTTGGAGATAAAAATAAATGAAATGCACCATTCATGTAGACGGTAGTCCATACGTACGCATGAACGCTACATTCATTTCTTTGTCATATTAATGGAATTAAAAATAATTGAGAGATATATATATTTTAATTCCAGTATAATATATATTTTATATAGGTCACATTTGTTCATTAATTTCATTCTTTATACATTACATGTATCGCATGAACGAGTCACATCACTTGAGGGGGCGGTAGTCCACACTTCCTCGTATGAAATTATCGCATTTGCACAACATGAAAAGAATAAAGGCATGTTTTAAATATAAAATTCTGAAGAATTTAGAAAACATAAATACCATATATATCATATATAAAATATAGTGACATCATAATGGCCACCATGAAAGGTGTTAAGAGAAAATTTAACAATCATCGTTCCGTGAGGCATAAATTCTCCATCCACAGAAACAGTATGTTCTTTAACCATTAGACGAAGGTGTGTGTAAGTGTAGCTATAATACTTCACATAAAAACATCCTAGTATATTGAAGATACTGGTTTTGTTACAAAATAATGTAATAAAAAGAGTTTAGAGGGTTGGAGAAGCATAATAAAACAAAATAACACAAGGGAAGACATTACCTTTAAATCAGGTAACTCTTTTTGATTTGAGCTCAAAGGCTTCGTTGGAAAGGATTCTGCCCAAAGGTGAGGATTTAATTATGAAGAGAGGGATGTGGAGAGATGAAATGGGCAGGGGTTTGCCGATCCAAAGGCTTGAGAGGTGTGGGTAAGGTGGTATAGGTGGGGGCCTTTTATAAGAGGAGAGGAGGGGCACTCTTGGAAAGTTATAAACTTTTACTTTATTATAAACTTATTTTTGGATTTTAAAGGTACAAAAATTATATATTTTGAGGATAAGGTCATAAAAGTTCTAAATAAACCAATCCAATAGGTTTTTCAAAAGTGTAGGTCTTATATTTTACATTATCTTTTCATTTTATTTAAATCGTTAAATAATGGGGTAATCGTTGCATCATCATGGTGTCATAAATAATTTAATTTATTTAATATCTAATAATTATAAAAAATATATCATGATGTAGGAAATATTTTTATATTTCTAATGAATATTTATAGTCAAAGGTATGACTTTTATAAACCCATGTAAAAATTGTTTTAGTAAAACAACACATGTTTCTGACATTTTAATTTTAACTTTAAATAAAAAGTTATTAATGTCATTTTCCAACCAAAGTGGCTACATGGGGTCCCCAAGTTGACCCATGGATTTTCTTAGTCGGCCATGACTAATACAATAAGGTTAGGACATGTTTCAAGGAAATTTCATATTATTAAAACATTATTTTTGCCTTAATTTACACTAATTACCTCTAATCACGATTAAAAACTTAAAAGTTAATTTTTACCAAAAAATTATTTTAATCCCATTGAACCAAAATTTATATCATAATGACAACCATGTATGTCAGATTTTTGAAAATCATATCACAGAAGTGGTAAAGTTTCATTTAAACGAAAAATCGGTTTTTAAACTACCACTTAGTGGTTTCACTATTCATCTAAAATTGAAGTTTTTCAGATAAATACCAAAAATTTACCCTAATATATATTTGATATTCCGAATTCAAAAATGATGTCTATTTTAAAAAATTCAAAGCATATAAGTTGCATTAATTAATTTAATAATTAATTCCCGATGTCAAAACAAATAGCGCGTTTTTAAGAAACAATATCTATTAAACGATTGACACTAGTTTAAGTCCAATTTCAAAGTGAAATTAATTACAATGACCACTATTGGATTAAATGGTAAAATTATATTCTAATTTCACTTTAAAACCAATTAAAAAGATAATCTAATCATATAAATAAATTATATTAAAAAAAGGTTTTGAAGTAAAATACAACATTTTTCACTATTCATTAAAAAATGAATTTTATCAGAAAAATACCAAAAATTTACACAAAGTAAATTTTGATGTCCCTATTCTAAAGAAGAATTTTATTTTTTCAAATATAACACATAAAATTGTCAAAAAGTGGATTTAAAAGAGGTTCTCCATCAAAAGGCGGTTAATCGACCTTTTAAAAAATATTAGAATGTTTACGCTTAAAATTGGATTCATTCGAATTTTTAATCCTCTAACATTTACTGTAAAAAATAAAAATATTTGACAAACATATATAATCATTTTGTTGTTAGATCCGTTATTTCTCTCCATTACAATGGCTAAGCGTTAACTACCATTTAGAAAAATATTATTTTATTATTAGAGTGCAACGTAAGATTTCAATGGAACTCGTTGTCGCGTATTGGGTACGCCATCGAGCATAGCGTTCCCTTTAATATAATATTATTATTTTTTCACAAATAAGGATAAATATAGAAGTTTCATATTCTTTATTTACCTGGGGTGTAACACAACATACCATTTATCTCCTGAAAATATATCTCATAAGAATCTGACCAATCAATCTTCACCCCTCTCTTAGTCATTCCAGACATTAGTGTTTCCAAATTGGAAAATATCAAGATAAAGTGATAATAATTAATAACTGAACCTATAAATATATGAATTTTTAATAAATTATTGGGTTTATCTAAAGATACCATGGATTCACCTTTATCTTGGTCCATAGAAACTCACGCTTATGAGATGACGTGGCCCAATAAGTGAACTTTATCAATCCAGAAACCATAATTAGATAACATGGAATTAATTCGAAAATATCTCAATATAATTAAGAAAATATTTGATTTTGATCATGATCATCTACTGATTGGGATTACACTAAAATGTATTTAACAAAAACAACCACAAACTAGTTGGGAAATAATGAAATATCTAATTTATGAAAGCTCTGAAAGCCTCTTGTGAATTCATCAAACTGAAAAGTATCACTATAAACTCATACAATACATACACTCTCCTAAAATAATTCCAAGGAAAGTTTTAAAGTTTCAACATAAATTGGTTGTATCTATATATCAAATATATCTTGCAGAAGATATTATCACCTCAAAACCAATAAATGAGATCAAAGATACATGGATAGGGATACTAGATGTTGACCTTCATCTAGTTTAATCTCTGATAATCCACACATAATCACAAAGAACCACAAGAATTATTGTAAAAAATAACTAGATAACCCCATGGAGATGTACTGGGCCATTTGAAACCTTTATCTTCTAGATCATCATACTAAACTTTCAACTCTTGAAGCTCTACAGGATCCATTCTAAATGGTGGAATAGAAACTGGTTATACTTTTAGTGGAAAATCAATATCTAGATTAGGTGGTAAGCCATAAAACTCACCAAAAAAAATACATCCTAAAAATGTTCTACAACTAGAGGAAAAGCATTTTTCTGGACTCCACCAACATCTAGTGTAATACTATATATCCGATATATGAGACAATCCAATATACACTGAATTGGACCTACATGACTAGCCTAAAGATCCCTCTCACCATAATGTGAAGATATCACTCCTTACAATTATAGGAAGGTAGCATTCCAATGGTAAAATTCTATATGAGATTATTATAGAAATAGAAAATCCATAAAAATAATAAAATACAAACCTATAATTTTTTTCATAAATGGTTACCAAATCAAATAGTAACCATCGATTTCTAGTGAACAAAACATGCAATGTTTAATATTCTCTAATTGCACACCCAACAGTTTGTTGATGGTCAAAACACCATTGAAAATTCAACATCCAATGTCAAAACCTTTTAAAATATAAAAGATAAAAAGGAACGTGATTACCCTATATTAAAAAACACATGAAAGGGTTGAGGATACAAGAATTGTATCTATGCTAGTAAAATGTTCAAACATCCACAATAGTCAGAGTAGACACTATAATGTGTAGTTTACTAACCCCTCTACTGTAGGATCCATTATAAATCCACTATAATATTGAATATACCTAAAAATATTGAACCCTTTTTGGGTTACCACATCCCCTACCTCAACCAGAACATCGTGTGGAGCTCAAAGAACTAATCTATTGAGGATTAGATGAGTCATTACTAGACTATTGTACCTATCTTGATCCCATATGAAAACTCTTATACTCTAAGGACATATAAAACCTCTTCTACTATCCAATCCTACGACATGAATGATACTGGAAATCGAGGTACAATCACTAAGGCTACTTGTGGTCCAATTTTCCACACTGAATTCACTATAATGGGACATGGTCCTAAAATGGTTTCCCACTATCCTGAATTCTATTTCTTGTGTTTCCTTAGATAAGACTATCATAACAGTGCTTCTTTGCACTAGAAGACGATATACCAATTCACCCTATTGAAGAAAAATGGACTCTTCTTGGGGAATATTTCATATTTCCTTCCGTGATGAGTGACTAATTCATCACGTCCTCAAAACTACTCATATGAAAAAAATTAGATTATAACCTAATATCATATAGAAGACCATCATGAAAACATCTCACCTTAGAGATCTCATCAGTGAAAAAATATGGAACAAAGCAATGAAGATTAGTGAATCATTAGGATTAGTGTAAAAAATAAATCCCCTCCAATGTTAGGTGTCTGAACTCACAAGCATTTTCAACCCTCAATGTCTCAAGATAGAAGTGTATCAATGAATTCTCCTAGAAGTCCTTCCAAGATAACTAAACTTTCTAAAAATCCTACTCCAGAATATCCCACCAATTCTAGGATGGTACATGAATCATATATACAGTAGGATTCAACCTATTATCTATGGGTTTCTCATGATACTTGATGATATTTTAGACTGAATCGATCTAGAAGTAGGCTAACAAGGCGCCTCCTCCTTAGTGAACGTAGGTTCATGCTACAACTATAACTCTCTCTTTAACTTGTAAATTTAAGGAATGGTGTGAGAAGTATCCCTTTACATGGATCACCTAACCTTCAAGAATTTTTCATGAATTTAAAAACCCATATGATATTTAGTATCTACAAGTATCATTACCTCAACAATGTTAGAAGCATGCTGATTTAAAATCTCCTAAAGCTCAACTAATATTTGTCCACGATGGATTTTCAATACAATAAAACAGTCCTTAGAACACTGGCTATCAATGTAAACCTCAATAGGTGATAAAATAGAGAACCACACGTTCATTGTCTCTCCAAACATGGAATAAATGTTTTATGAATGATTATACACTTCATTTAATTCCATTCATCAGATATAAATTGTATCTCAAACCATAGTTCAAATGTGAATGTATATATCACATGAAATAAATATTTCCCTATCAAGACAGATTCATGTCAATACATATCCCTATGTGACTATCACAATGCATGCATACTCATATTTTCCATATTTTCCCATGAGTATAAATCCCAAGGAAACAATAATATCATACAACATGTGAATCATGTTGGGAGAAATAACATGAATCGTAACATGATAACAATATAAACAATAATCCCATCCCCAAGCACACATATTTTCCATCTTACATGGGTTAGCTACTCCCATTACCCCAAATAATTACAAAGACATGACACATACTAGTCTCTATTCTACTATTAATATATTGTAATTAAATAATAAAGAAAAACCTAATTCCATGATACAACTTTGTAATGTCCCCGAACCCGACACTTTCTCAGATGGGTAAATTGGGTTGGTTATTTGATCTCATGCAAACCTCCCTATATACTAGAGGCTTCCGAATAGTATTGGGGGTGAGGTGAATATAGTGGTGAGACTATACCCCTAGGTTAAAGAAATAATATAGAGGATTTAAACAAAATCATATCAATGAAGAATAACCTAAGTAATACTACATAGTAAAAAAACCAGTCCATAAATACCAACTCAAATAATCCAAAAAGGTATTAAATTTCCAATGTAAAGGAAATATGAAATGTAACTAAATTTCATGAGAAATAAAATACAAATAAAATACTAGAAAATTTAAATTAAGACAAAAAATTATTAAGTATTGAACCCCATGTTGATCCCATGTCCAAACTAAAGACTATAGAGTATGAAAATAATCTATAGAAAGGTCTATTTCCCTTGTACAACCCTACATCCATATAATTTTCTCAGGTACTAAATGAAATACTGAATTGGGTGTGAGTAGAACTCAGTAATTCGACACTACTATGTCTAAAAAATCTAGTATGAGAATAAGTTCATGAAATAAAGTAACAAAAATATATATTAACTAATCATTTAATAAGATTTTTAAATCAACTTGCTTTGATACAGTGGAAAAGTGACGCTAATCATGTAGCAAAATCATGAAAAAGGTTGAAATATATTTAAATAAACAACTTCTATGTAATTATAGTGCATCTCTGAGAATTTAACACAAACAAGTCATCCACAACCGTAAATCCATGGTAAAAATAACACAAATAAAAGCCAAGCCTGTTATATAAGAAGTATAGAATCAGACTTGGTGGAGATAACTAAATATAATAATTAAAGAATGATAAATTATACTACCTGACCAATATATGAATTGTAGAATGAGATTAGGCAGAGCCTGGTAATTATAGGCATTGCAATATGGGACTGGGTAGAGCCTGATCAATATAATCATTACTATATGGGACTGGGAAAAGAATGCACAATGTAATCATTATAACATTAATCACAAAACATATCCTTGATATAAGGTTATCACAATACAACATCATAGGATTCAATGGTTGTTTATGAAAATTAACATTAATCATTCAATTACATATTTCATTTATCAATTTGGTCTTAAAACATTAACATTTTATCCATTTCAATAAACAAGGCCATTCCCACGGTGAATCTATATAATGAAAACCACTTAGATCTAATGTCTTGATAAAAACACTTTAAGTCACTATAAAATAGATATATATTTTTATTTCAGGTTTATATCACCGAAAGGGAAGCCATACATGTGGTCGCTATCAATTAGATCTAAAGGAAGATATAGAATAAACCAATTATTCATTTAATTGATTAAAAAACAAGATATGTTGGAATAATTTTAATATTTCACATTCATTGAGATTAAAGACCATAGGTTTATGTTTTAGACCCCTACCTTTAATAATTTATTAGAATAGTACATTTAATGGGTAACACAACAAAGGAAGAAGGTGAAAAAGATCACAAGAAGAACCTATATCTACCTTGGTCAAGATCAAAATCACAAAAAAACACCATGGTCAAAATATTTACACTGAAACTAATGAGGAACGACCTGAGAGAAGGGAACCCTATATAAGGCCTGATCTTAAACCTTAATTTATATTGAATTAAATGAATAATTCACATTGAGGATATTTTCAGGTTTAGAGTTTTAGAGAATTAGGACATAACTATTACATCTCAAAAGATTACAAAGTAGAAACTTCTACTAAATTTCCATAGAATAAAAACTCTTAAAAAGAAACATGACAAGTTCTATGTTTTATATAGCATGACTTTCCCTTGATCCCATCCTTGAACCTATTCCACATTATGTCCTATGAAAAAACATTTCAAAAAACTTGGGGTGAGCATAAAAACCTCAGTAAGGGATACACAAAGAATGAAAACTGTTAGTTTATCAAAACAACAAGTAAACCATGTATACTTTATCAAAGTAATACTTTTCAGCTTTATGAAGTATTAAAAACTCTTCACTTAATAAAAGATCATTAATTACCCTTTTATAACCAAAATATTACCATAAAACCCATATAAAGATCACATAACATATAAAGGTATCTTGGGACATAAACATACTTAAATGGAATAACCATACGATCGACTTCCACACATATCACTTAATGGAATAGACATATGGACAAATTCCATACCCAATGCATTGGATGTTATAACATAACCACCGTCCTGGTATTCACGGCACCACCCGTCATATGGTTTATCATGTAACCACCCATAAAATGTCCAAGTACCATTATAAAATCATAAGTCATAAAACAAATATAATGGAAAGAAAAGATTTCCACACTCTAATCACAATATATCACTTAAATATATTGACATAACAAATCCATTATAAAAAACCACTTTTAATACCAAAATAAAAGAAGATAAAATACTTGGTATTTATTTTTCATTAAAATGGTTATGGCTTGTAGAGGAAGCTGAACCTCAAATAATGGTTACAACAGCGGAGAAGTCATTGTCGCCGCATACGTATGACAAAAACATTCCCTTTTTTAATTTAGTAAAACAATTAGTATAAAAAGATTCCTTTTGAATAAATGTAAAATTCAAAGGGGTTTATATACCGTATAAAAGAAAGTGGTGTATAAATCAAAAATATGCCTCAATAAAAAGAGAATGAGATGAAGTCCCTTACCTCGGGTCCGACTCGACTCGATCGTTCTTTACAGTCCTGAATAATAAAATTGAGTTAATTTCTACTTTCTTAAGAACCTTTTTCAAGTTCATTATTCCTTTTATATCACGTGTTTCCATGTTATAAAGATTATGTAATCATTTAAGTTAATAATGTTTGTTTTTTCGATATTTGGTCCTTAAGTCGAAAGTGGACTTCTTACAATTACATGTTGTTAGTGTGGTCAAAGGTTCATTATATCCAGAAATATATTAATGATTTGGATATCATATATATCATATATATCCAGCATATACATGTATTTATAATATTACATAATCATTTAGAGGTAAGAAATGGAATGCACCGTTCAGGGAGACGGTAAGCCGTACGTATGCATGAATGCTACTTTCATTTCTATATTATACATTAATGGAATTAAATAATAATGATAAAAAGGTATATTATAATTCTAGTATAATATCATATATAATATTATTAAATCCATCCTTTATATGTCCCACGTATGGAATTAACGAATGAAATCACTTTGAGGGGGCGGTAGTCCGCACTTTCTAAAATGAAATTATTTTGTTTACCCACAATGGAAACCATAAAGGTGTGCCATAAATAAAAAATACATAAGCTTAAGGAAGACATAAACATATTATATATCATATATAAATATAGTGACATCTTATTGGCCACCGTTTAAGGTGTTGGAAGAATATTGAACAATCATCGTTTCGTGAGGCAGAAATTCACCATCCACAAAAACAATATGTTCCTTAAACATTAGATGTAGGTGCATGTAAGTGTAGCTCGAATTATTATTATAGAAACATCCTAGTATATTGAATATACTGGAGTTGTTACAAAAGAAATTAATAAAAAGAGTTTAGGGGGTTGGAGAAGCAAAATAAAACAAAAGAACACAAGAGAAAACACTATCTTCAAAATGGGTAACTTTTTTTGATTTGAGCTCAAAAGCTTCCTTGGGAAGAAATCTACCCAAAGTGAGGATTATAGGTGTAATATATGGATGTGGAGAGACAAAATGGGCAGGGTTTGGCTGAGCCAAAGGCTTGATAGGTGTGGGTAAGGTGGTAGAGGTGGGGGCCTTTTATAAGAGGAGAGGAGGGGCACTCTTGGAAAGTTATAAAAGGTGACTTTATTATAAAATGAGTTTCGGTTTCTAAAGGTCCCAAATTAATGTATTTAAAGTATAAGGTGATAAGAGTTCGAAATACACCCATACAATAGGTTTTGGACAAGTTTAGGTCTTATATTTTACATTATCATCTCATTTTATTTAAATCGTTAAGTAATGAGGTAATCACTGCATCATCATGGTGTCATAAATAATTTAATTTATTTAATGTCTAAAAATTATAAAAAAAATATCATGATGTAGAAAATATTTTTATCTTTATAATTAATATTTATAGTAAAAAATTATGACTTGTATTACCCCATTTAAAAATTGTTTTAGTAAAACATCTCATGTATGTGACATTTTTATTTTAACATAAATAAAAAGATATTAATGACATTTTCCTACCAAAGTGGCTCTGTGGGGTCCCCAATTTGACCCATTGATTTTTTTGGTCGTCCATGACACATCCAATAAGGGTAGGACATGTTTCAAGTTCATTTAATATTATTAAAATATTATTCTTACCTTAAATTACACTAATTACCTCTAATCACGATTAAAAACTTAAAAGTTACTATTCACCAAAAAATTATTTTAATCCCATTGAACCAAATTTCACTTCCTAATGAAAAAAATATATGTAGTATTTTTGAAATTCAAAACACAGAGGTGTTAAAATTTCTTTTAAATGAAAAATCAGTTTTTTAAGTACCACTTAGTGGTTTCACTATTCATCAAAAATTGATGTTTTTCAGAAAAATACCAAAAATTCACCCTAAGATATATTTGATATTAAGAATTCAAAAATGATATATATTTTAAAAAATTCAAAACATATAAGTTAAATTAATTAATTTAATAATTAATTCCTGCTGTCAGGACAAATAACGTGTTTTTATGAAACAATAAGTATCAAAAGATTGACACTAGTTTAAGTCCAATTTCAAAGTGAAATTAATTCCAATGACCACTATTGGATTAAATAATAAAAATATATTATAATTTCACTTTAAAATAAATTAAAAATATAATCTAATCATATAAATAAATTAGATTAAAAAGCGGTTTTGAATTAAAATACAACATTTTTCACTATTCATTAAAAAAATGAACTTTATCGGAAAAATACCAAAAATTTACACAGAGTAAATTTTGATGTCCCGATTCTAAAGAATAATTTTATTTGGTCCAATATAAAGTATAATAGTGACCAAAACTATATTTAATGAAGGTTCACCATGAAAAGTCGATATGTCGACTTTTAGTGAATATTAGAGTATCTACGCCTAAAATTGAATTCTTTTCTTATTTTAAGACTTTATATTTTATTGGAAAAATGTAAAAACATTTAACAAACATATATAATCATATTTTAGTTATTTCTATTCATTCCCGCCAATAAAATGGCTACATGTTAACTACCATTTAAAATAATATTGTTTTATTACTAGTGTGCAACGTAAGATTTCAAAGAAACTCTTTGTTGCGTATCGTGTACGCTATCGAACATAGAAACCCCTTTAAAGTAAAATTAATATTTAATTCGTAAATATTAATAAATATGAGAATGTATTATTCTTTATTTACCTGGGATGTTTCATCCTTATCCCCTTTTGGGAATTGCGTCCTCGCAACTTTATTCACTTATCAAAATAAGTGGGGGTATTTATCCCTCGTAGCATTTTCAGATTCCCATGTTGACTCTTAAACCATATGGTTTTTCCATAAAACCTTTACCTGGTGAATTACCTTATTCCGCAACACTTTCTCTCTACGGTCAAGTATCTGGACTGGTTTTCCTTCATAAGATAGATTCTCTTCCAACTGAACTACCTCTAGGCTCAAAACATGAGATGGATCTGGCATATACTTTCTCAACATCGAAACATGAAAAACATTGTGTACCTGAGATAAACTTGGAGGTAAATCCACTCAGTATGAAACTGATCCAACTTTATCCAGAATTTCATATGGTCCAATGAACCATGGACTCAAATTTCTTTTCTTACCAAATCGCATCACACTTTTCCATGATGAGACTTTGAGAAAAACATGATCACCTATCTCAAAAGATAGATCCTTCCTCTGGTTATCCGCGTAACTTTTCTGCCTACTTTGAGATGTTCTCATGTGTTTCTAAATCAACTGAACTTTTTCTGCCATCTTTTCTACCAATTCTGGTCCCATCAGCTTCCTTTCACCCACTTTATCACAAAAAGCTGGAGTTCGACATTGTTTACCATATAATGCCTCAAACAGATCCATCTGTATATTGGAATGAAAACTGTTATTATATGAAAATTCAACCAAAGAATGATGTTGGTCCCAACTTCCCTTAATATCCATCGAATAAGCACGTAACATATCCACCAAAGTCTGAATTTTTCGTTCTAACTACCCGTCTGACTGAGGATGAAAAGATGTACTAAAATTTAATTCAGTACCCAACGACTTCTGAAGGCCCTTCCAAAAGTTAGAAGTAAACATGGGATCACGATCAGATACAACGGATAGAGGAAATCCATGCAACCTAACTATCTCTTTAAGATACAATTGAGAAAGTTGATCTAGAGAGAAAGTATCTCTAATAGGAAGAAAATGAGCAGATTTTGTCAAGCGATCAATAATAACCCAGATTGAATTATTACCTCGAGAAGTCTTCGGTAGTCCCACAACAAATCCCATGGATATATTTTCAGATTTCCACTCTGGCACTGGTAAAGGCTGAAGCATCCCTTTTGTTAACTTCCACTTTTCTTTAACTTGCTGACAAGTCAAACACTTCACAGTAAAATCAGCAATATCTCTTTTCATTCCATCCCACCAGTAATACTCCCGCAGATCTCTGTACATCTTAGTACTACCAGGATGAACTGAAAACAGGGAACTATGAGCCTCACATAACTACTCATTATTCAACTTTGAATCACTAGGCACACATAATATCTTCCCCAACCTCAAAACACAATCATTATCAATGTTAAATTCATGAAAATTACCCTTCTGAACCAGCTCTACCTTTTTCTGCAACCCACTGTCTTTCTTTTGTGCTTGCTTAATTCTGTCTGATAGGGATGATCTCACTGATGCCCGAAACAAAACAGATTAACTTGAAGCACCAAAAACTTCTATTCCAAAGTTCATCAAATCAAAAACCAAAGGATCTCATTCCAAACGTAGCATGGTTAATGAATCATTACTTTTTCGACTCAAATCATCAGCCACTTTATTTTCTTTTCGTGAATGGTAATGAATTGTACATTCATAATCCTTGATTAATTCCAGCAATCTCCTCTGTCTCATGTTCAATTATTTCTGAGTGAATATATACTTTAAAATTTTTGTGATCAGTATATATTTCACACTTTACTTCATACAAATGATGCCTCCAAATTTTTAGAGAAAAAACAACAGTATCTAATTCCATGTCATGTGTATGGTAATTTACCTCGTGAGTTTTTAACTAACGTGAAGAATATGCAATTACCTGATCATTCTGCATAAGGACACAACCAAGTCCCTTCGACGAAGAAACACTATATATAACAAACTCACCATTCCTGGAAGGAAGTTCCAAAACTAGATCATTCACAAATCTTCTTTTCAACTCCTGAGTCAACTGAGCCATCACTACAACAAACTGTTTAGTTCTGATTCTGACCATCTCAGGATACTAATTTGAAAGGTCATTTACCAATGTATGCCTTCCTATAAAATCTATTCTATTTCCTCTATGAAAAACCATTCTTAACACATAAATATCTTAGGTTAAGCAACATGGTAATCTTTAAAAGCTATATCATTTCAATTTGACCTTAAATTAATTTATGGACATTAATTTAACAATACCCTAAAACCTAAAGTTGTCTAAACCGACCTCTAATACCAAATATAAGGCCCCATCCTTAAACCTTACATAATATTGAATTAAATTAATAATTAATATTGACTATCTTTTCAGGTTTAGAGTTTTAGAGAATTAGTACATAACTATTACATCTCAAAATATTACAAAGTAGACACTTCTAATAAATTTCCATAGAATAAAAACTCTTAAAAAGAAACATGTCTAGTTCCATGTTTTATATAGCATGAATTTCCCTTGATCCCATCCTTGACCCTATTCCACATTAAGTCCTGTGAAAAACATTTCAAAAAACTTGCGGTGAGAATAAAAACCTCAGTAAGGGATACACAAAGAATGAAAACTGTTAGTTTATCAAAACAACAAGTAAACCTTGTATAATTTATCAAAGTAATACTTTTCACCAATATGAAGTAGTAAAAACTCTTTTCTGAATAAAAGATCATTACTTACCCTTTTATAACCAAAAGATTACCATAAAACCCACATAAAGCTCACATAACATATAAAGGTAACTTGGGACATAAACATACTTAAATGGAATAACCATACAGTCGACTTCAACACATTTCACATAATGGAATATCCATACGACCGACTTCTATACCCAGTGCATTGGAGGTTATAATGTAACCACCCGTCCTAGTATTCACGGAACCACCTGTCATATGGTTTATCACGTTTCCACCCATCCAATGTCCAAGTACCATTATAAAATCATAAGTCATAAAACCGATATAATGGAAAGAAAACATTTCCACCCTTTGATCACAATATATCACTTAAATATATTGACATAATAAATCCATTATAAAAAACAAATTTTAATACAAAAATAAAAGAAAAGAAAAACATAGTATTTATTTTTCATTAAAAAATTTATGGCTTGTAGAGGAAGCTGAAGCTCAAATAATGGTCATGGCAGCGAAGAAGGCGTTGTCACCGCATATGTACGACAAAAACATTACCTTTTGTCGTTTAGTAAAACACTTCTTATAAAAAGTTTCCTTTTGAATAAATGTAAAATTCAAAGGGGTTTATACACCGTATAAAAGAAAGTGGTGTATAAAACAAAAATATGCCTCAATGAAAAGAGATTGAGACGAAGTCCCTTACCTCGGGTCCGACTTGACTCGATCATTCTTTAACATCCTGAATAATAAACTTGAGTTAATTTCTACTTTCTTAAGAAACATTTTCAAGTTCATTATTCCTTTTATATCACTTATTTCCATGTTATAAACATTATGTAATCATTTAAGTTAATAATGTTTTTTTGTCGATATTTGGTCCTTAAGTCGAAAGTGGACTTCTTACAATTACATGTTATTCATGTGGTCAAAGGTTCATTTTATCCGGAATGATATTCATGATTTGGATATCCTATATATCATATATATCCAGAATATACATGTATTTATAATATTACATAATCATTTAGAGGTAAGAAATGAAATGCACCGTTCATGGAGACGGTAAGTCGTACGTACGCATGAACGCTACTTTAATTTCTATCTCACACTTTAATGGAATGAAATCATAATGATAAAAATGTATATTATAATTCCAGTATAATATCATATATAATATTATTAAATCAATACTTTATACATCCCATGTATGGAATTAACGAATCAAATCACTTTGAGGGGGCGGTAGTCCGCACTTCCTAAAATGAAATTATCGTGTTTACCCACAATGGAAACAATAAAGGTGTGCAATAAATAAAAAATACAGAAGCTTAAGGAAGACATAAACATATTATATATCATATATAAATATAGTGACATCTTAATGACCACCTTTTATGGTGTTGGAAGAATATTGAACAATTATCGTTTCGTGAGGCAGAAATTCGCCATCCACAGAAACAGTATATTCTTTAACCATTAGATGTAGGTGTGTGTAAGTGTACCTATAATTATTCTTATAAAAACATCCTAGTATATTGAAGATACTGGAGTTGTTACAAAATAAATTAATAAAAAGAGTTTAGGGGGTTGGAGAAGAAAAATAAAACAAAAGAACACAAGAGAAAACACTACCTTTAAAACGGGTAACTCTTTTTGATTTGAGCTCGAAGGCTTCCTTGGGATAACTTCTGCCCAATGTGAGGCTTCTAGGAGTAATATATGGATTTGTAGAGACCACATGGGTAGGGTTTGGCCGAGCCAAAGGATTGAGAGGTGTGGGTAAGGTGGTAGAGGTGGGGTCCTTTTATAAGAGGAGAGGAGGGGCACTCTAGGAAAGTTATAAAAGGTTACTTTATTATAAAATGAGTTTTGGTTTCTAAAGGCCCCACATTAATTTATATCGAGGATAAGGTGATAAGAGTTCGAAATACACCCATCCAATAGGTTTTTGACATGTTTAGGTCTTAGATTTTGCATTATCGTCTAATTTTATTTAAATCGTTAAGTAATGAGGGAATCACTGCATCATCATGGTGTCATAAATATTTTAATTTATTTAATGTATAAAAATTATAAAAAAATTATCATTAAAGAGGAAATCTTTTTATATTTATAATTAATATTTATAGGCAAAATTATGACTTGTATAACCCCATTTAAAAATTGTTTTAGTAAAACATTTCATTTTTGTAACATTTTTATTTTAACATTAAATAAAAAGATATTAATGTCATTTTCCTACCAATGTTGTTCCATGGTGTCCCCAAGTTTACCCATGGATTTTCGGGGTCGGAAAATACACATACAATAAGGATAGGAAATGTGTCATTATCATTTCATATTATTAAAACATTAGTTTTACCTTAAATTACAGTAATTACCTCTAATCGCGATTAAAAATTTAAAAGTAACTATTCACCAAAAAATTATTTTAATCCCATTGAACCACATTTTAATTCCTAATGAAAACCATTTATGTATATTTTTTTAAATTCAAAACACAGAGGTGGTAAAATTTCATTTGAACGAAAAATCAGTTTTATAATTACCACTTAGTGGTTTCACTATTCATCAAAAATTGAAGTTTTTCAGAAAAATACCAAAAATTCACCCTAAGCTATATTTGATATTCCGAATTCAAAAATGATGTCTATTTTGAAAAATTCAAAACATAAAAGTTGCATTAATTAATTTAATAATTAATTCCCGCTGTCAGGACAAATAGCGTGTTTTTATGAAACAATAAGTATCAAAAGATTGACACTAGTTTAAGTCCAATTTCAAATTGAAATTAATTACAACGAAAACTATTGGATTAAATGAAAAAAATATATTCTAATTGAACTTTAAAAGAAATTCAAAAAATAATCTAATCATATAAATAAATTAGATTAAAAAGATGTTTTGAATTAAAATACAACATTTTTCACTATTCATTAAAAATGAACTTTATCGGAAAAATACCAAAAATTTACACAAAGTAAATTTTGATGTCCCGATTCTAAAGAAGAATTTTATTTTGTCCAATACAAAGTATTATAGTGACAAAAACTATATTTAAAGAAGGTTCTCCATGAAAAGTCGATAAGTCGACCTTTAGTGAATATTAGAGTATCTATGCCTAAAATTGAATTCTTTTCTTATTTTAAGCCTTTATATTTTATTGGACAAATGTAAAAACATTTAACAAACATATATAATCATATTTTAGTTATTTATATTCATTACTGCCAATACAACGACTACGTGTTAACTACCATTTAAAATAATATTGTTTTATTACAAGTGTGCAACTTAAGATTTCAAAGAAACTCTTTGTTGCGTATCAGGTACGCTATCGAACATAGAAACCCCTTTAAAGTAAAATTAATATTTAATTTGTAAATATTAATAAATATGTGAATGTATTATTCTTTATTTTCCTGGGATGTTACACCCTAAGAATTTTTTTAGCATGGATCATATGTGAAAATAGGGTGTCCATAATGGAAGAGGAGTCTCCAGCTATTCGAGGAATCCACCTAGTATCAATAGTGGAAGGATTAATATAAAATAATGAAATTATCATTCATGTGAAAGGGTTGTAAAATCACCGGGGCCAAGAATTACATGGCGTGTAAGTCTTTCACCTCCTGTATTTCTCCATTAAGTAGATACATTGAAAAATATCTCACCTTAGGTTAATATTTACACTAATCAATTTTTACATTATATGCATTATGTTCATGATTTGTAACTACATCACACCATGAACTAGTTAATGGAATTTTCATGTCACTAGGTACACTTTATTTATCATGTACACGATGTTCAAAGGCCATGCAGACAATTTTCAACCCAGTTTGAACATAAAGAGCCAGACCACCTCCAAAAAGTTTCAAACCAGTGAAAACCCTCAGAAATCAGTTTAAAACTATTATACAAAAACTCCATTAATTTAAATAAACATACATCCATGAACTATAGGTCATTCCCCCCCAAAAGGATCCATGTCTTATAATAAGACTCATCCATTAAGGTCCAATGAAAATATTAAAAGAGGGATGTACCTAAAAAAATTTAGGATCATACTGATTATAATAGACCTAATTATATATTAATATTATAATAGAACTAATTATTCCAATTTTGAAAAAAATTTCTTTTTTGTTCTGGAATTGTTTTTGAAAAAATTTTGTAATTTCCCCTATTCACTTTAAAATAAATATTTTAAGAAAAATTTCAAAAATATAACCCATGATAAATTTAATAATCTATTTAAAAAATTATTTTATTTTTATAAAATAAAAATAATTTAATTTAATGAAATTAATTAAAACACTTTATCATAAATAAATATAAAACTATTTTTTTTGAAGAAAACATATTTTAAAATCATAAAATAACTTTATTGAAAATTGATAACTTATAACCTAATAAATAATAAATTTTTTATTGAGTAATTACTTTATAAATATTTTAAAATTCAATTAATATTATTCATACAGACCAATTTAATTACTTAGTTATAATGTCCATATTTAAATAATAAAACTTTGAGATTATATAGGCTTACTGTTCCATGTAATATATGCTATTGAACATAGTTATATTTTAAAATATATGGGTGTCACATTCTCCCCCCTAACATAAATTATTACATAGAAATATGAACTTTTTTTCTTGTAATTAGGGGTTATATATTTGAAAATAAATTATTGTAAATCCCACTTCATAAAAAGGTTTTATAAAACATCCTCTTAAAAAGATGGAAATTGAAATATATAGTCATAAAAATAATTAGGATTCCAAATAGGAAAAAAATAAATGGGATGTAAAAATATGGACTTGGAAGATAAAACATATGACCAAGGATTAGTAGAGAGTGATATAGAACTTATTCGTGATAAATTTAACAATAAAAAAACTATCAATCTGTGATGGGTTAAAAGACCGTCGAATTCCTAGAATGAAATGTAAAGGTATAACTTTTTATTTCAAAGACCACTTTATAGAGTCAAGGGATTCATTTTCTATCCAGATAAATCACTTTACAAAATAAACATAATTCATTTTTATCCATGTCACCAATAAAATCCTATCCTTCAATCGGGCATTGACTAATTTTAACATCATATCTTACTCTAGGAAATGGATATTAGAAATGAAATATTTATAAAGCTTAAAGTACTTTTAACCAATCATAAGGTAGAAAGGTAATTTATTTTTGCCTCTAAATATTTATTAAAAAGTGGTTAAAAAAGATATTCAATATGATAAATCATACTTTATTCTGAAAAAAATAATATTGAAAAATTATTTTAATGCATTCCAAAAGTATATATCAATTATAATCCTCTAAAATGTTTCCAAGAATATTAAAAACACTTAAATTAGATCAAGAATTTATAACTAGAAAATATAAAGAAGATAACAATGTCACATTCCATGCATGTCAATACCATGATAACATTTATTTATAAAATAAATCACTCTTAACTTTGACCATATTCCAAATATCCCATAACTCAAAAAATGTAGTAAACTGTATTATAAATTTCTTTTTCATCAAATCAATAATAATATTCATTGTAAACAATACCACTTTGTTAACTTTTTAGATGTAAATATTCTCATTGTACAAACTAAACATTATTAACTATACATAAGAACACATTAATGGACATTTTTCCCTTATTAATGAATTACCCAAAAATATCATATTATCACTACTCACTTTTCATGGTTATGAAGACCATTGATAATATAATTTCAAATAATTAAATAAAAACCATTGTAGTATTAACCTTATACATTTCATGTTTTTATAGGAAAAATTTGTTTTGTAAAAATACTACTAATATATAACTATTTAATAAAAATACAGAAGAATTTTAATTATTTCACATTGGTTGTACTAATTGCATAAGTTTGACCTTTATTCCTTATATTCTTTTTATGTATATTACCTTGAGTCTTGGGTATATAATTTTAATAGATCCCTATATCCTTACAGTAGAAACACTAAACATTCGAGGTTTAATTCTTTTTCATGAATTCATTTTACATATAGAATTTCTCATGATTCTTGATGAAAAATATAACTCCCTTCAAATTAGTAATGATTTTTTTCTTTCCATAATTATCACATGTGGTAAAATATAATTTTATCTTCTTCAAATTATCCATTTTCTCTCTCTCTTAATCTTCTTCTAATTATTTCTTTCAGAGCTATAATAATTAGACAATTATTTATCTAACTTGTAGAAAATGATAACATATCCTCATATGATGATAATTTATGGGAGACTATGTCATTTTTGTACATTATATTTACCCCATAAAATAAATAGTCAATATTTCTCATTAGACTTTGTACATAGTTCTCAGATTACCCCACTAACCATGTAAATTTGGAAACATACATTGAAACATTTTCATCTGCTTTTTGACTTAAACTCATAAATCTTAACTCTATTTTCTCTTATTTATCACAACAGATAAGTCTTTCAAATAAGAGTAATTTTAAATCATTCCACTCCATGATTCATATTTTTTCTTTGTCCTTAGTATTTTGAATCAATGACCACCATTAACCCACATTCCCAAAAAGATGAGAAAAAACCCTGATACCCATCTCCCTTTCATTAAATCCCAAATCATGAAATATTTTTTATAGTGATATTATCCACTACATACCTCAAAAAAGATTTCTTTAAAGAATTAATTATTTAGTTTTCTGATACATGATGTAGTCTAATGTTGTCACACCATGTAACGGATCAATAGGAAGCTCCATACTATTAAGGTTATTTCTCACAAGTTGTTTCAACTACCCTAATATAATTATAATCTATTTAGATATAGTTGTAGATCAATATCTAGATTCATTACCATTTCCATATAAAAATTCCCTACATGGATTATGCATATTGATACTATTTCCATTTCTTCCACTAAGAACTATATCAAAACAATGACATGAGCTAGATGAATTCACAACATAATTAATTCTCATTTATAAATTCTAAACCAGGGTCTTTATTAACATAAATTTATTCATTAATAATATCAAATTCATATGCTTTGTTTCATTGGGAATATTATGAAGGATTAGCAAAGAGTTTTGTTTTGTAATATAAAATTTCCAAAATCCAACTCCTAGGGTTTCAACTAAACATTCTCTAATACTAACTATAAAGACCCCTACCCTAGTAGCCCAAAGCTAATGGTTACAATATTACATTAGAAATAGATATAATAAATCACATCATAATGGACTGAATAGTTTATTAGTCTTGGAAAACTAGATAAATACTTTAATTTTACAATATATTTTAAATCATAAAATAAAACATATTATTTTACTTAAGGGAATCATTATTAAATCTATCATAACCCCACATATCAATAATAATACAGATCATGGTATCATGAGGAATGAAATAAAAGAAATGGGTGAGCTTAGATTCTTAGTAAGGGTATCCATAAAAATGATGCTAACTAAGGAATTCATAATATGGTAGGAAATAAATGATAATAAAATAATTCCATATAAGTAGTCACATAAGATTAAAAAATTTCCATGGATATAAAAAATATTAAAATAATCACATGGACATTAAAAATGGATTTCATAATGATAGAATGAATAATTTATGAAAACTTAAAATTACTGTTAAGGATTCATTCCAAGAAATCTATACTATCAAGGCCTCATCCCAAGACATCTATATTATAATTTTTTCATTCTTGGGAATCATTCATGAATAGGAAAAGACTGATTCAAATACCCATGCTAGATTATATCACGAAAAAAATTATAAATCAATGGGATATATAATTCTGGCCCCTACCCACCACTTAATATATCTAATTCATTCATCATATTAATAAAAAAGAGTATCAAATTCCTTAAATATCAATAACTGTCCATATTGGAAAAACTATCATACAAAATATCAATACTTTTCCCAGTTAATCCAATCATTAACCATCTATAAAAATATTGTGAATGGTATCATATGATTATAACCTCATTAAATAATAATATTCAACAATGTATGTTTTCTTAGATGAAAAAAATTAAAATTACCATTGATTTTTTTTGTGTGGAATATACCTTTTTAACATTGAAAACTGTTATTTAAAAATTATAAAATATGAAGGAAAAAATTTTATTTGAAAAGATACAGGTAATATTATAAAGGTCTCTTTAAAGGAAAGTGAATTCCTGACAACCAGAATATAAAATCTTGTTTTATAAGTTAAAAAACATACATTTTACACTATTTTAAAAATATTTAAATGTACCTCATTTAAAAAATGGAAAAAATATTACATTTAAAAATTTTGTAAATAATTAAAACATGTGTAAAAAATAGTTTTTAAATTTTTAGAGTAATATATATATTATTTAAATAATTTTAGGGAAAACATAGAAATGGAAGAAAAATATTCCTTTAACGGGGACATCAACATAAACAATCCCGACAAATGATATGATTTTGAAATACACCATTACCACTTGGGTATCTTATGAATCGAATGAAAAATGAAAAAACTACATAAAATTAATTGTTAAATAACATTAAGATAATGTTATTAATGATATAATACATCAAATTAGTAGTATATACATCACACAAAATAAATAAGTGGTGAATATGGACAATGTCTCATTGACGTAAAAGTTAAAGGAGAAACCTCTACCTTGAGTTCAAATTCATTCATATGTTTCAATAAATCCTATAGAATAAATAATGGTTCATTGTAAATACCATAAATGACTATAATAATTTTTAGCATACCATATATTATTTAGTTTAAATGTCTTATCACCCATTTATTAATTATTCTTTGTTAAAATAATTGTTCTGAATAATAACTGCATTGTTTTTCATGTATGTTTTAGTTCAATATTTTCACTCAATGTATATTGATCATAGTTTTATTAAATATATAATGTTAATAATGGTATAAATATATATATATATTCCTCATAAAAATTTTTATGGTCATCCATAAATGTAGATATAGAAAAATGAATTACATCTTTTATAGAGATGGTAGGTTGTACATACGCATGAACACTATTTTCATTTCTCAATAAATGAATGGAATAAAGGTAAAAAATAAATCAAATTTAGAGAAATATTATTATAATTTATATATATTATATTTCTATGAAATTAACACTTATAAAAATTCATGTAATTTAGAAATGAAATTTTATTCTCATTGCTTCATGGAGGTGGTAGACCACACTTATACACGAGAGATGTTATCATGTTCCAACAGTTTTTAAGGTAAAAAAATATATATGATATTATAATTAAAGAACTATAATTATGTAACATGTTTCATATATAAATATAAAATACATCAATATACCCATCAATAGAAGATGGTGATGTGAAATCAATTGTATTTCTATCTTGAGATGATATGGTACACCTATGAACAAGAGATACTTTCACTACACAATTGATGGAAAGGTGGGGAGTAATGATGGATTGATAATTAAAATAAAATTTACGTTTATTCAGGATAATTAATTTTTATTTTATGAATAATATAATTGATTTATATGAGGAGAAAGATTAATTAAAATAAAGTTACATGTTTAGACAATGACCTCTCCTTTAAAAGAACTCCTTTAGATATCCTCTTAGGATCTTATGGTTTGTTATTTAGGAATATCATCACCTCTATAATATTTATAAGGAATTTAAAAATAGATTTTTTTAGTGGATGATTGATCTAGAATTCTAGATGTGGTGTGAAAAAGTGAAGGGATAAGTTTCCCTTTTATAATTTAGGTGAGGGGAACATTAGTAATTTATTAAATGAATAAGTTATAAAAAGGAAATTATCATGATAAAATGCATCAAAGAATTTACGAAATCAAATATAACATATTATATCATTGAAATATTGTCATATTTTTTTTGATAGGATAATTTTGTATTTTAAGCCTTATCTTTGGGTTTAATCTCATAGTTAACCTATTTCAACATTAACCGCGATGACATCATTTTCACATTTAATGGGTAATCATTTAACATATAAGATACCTATTTAGATATAAATTTAAAAGGGTTGATATTTTTGAACATATATTACCCCTTACCTCTTTCATGTTTTTTATAATTTTAATACAATTTAGTCCAATATTATTTTGATAAGTTTTCATTATTATCAATTTTGACCATATTAATTTAATATGTATTAAAAAATCACCATGAAAAATATGTATTTAGAATATAATTAATTTTAACATCCATCATATGTCATATTATTTCAAAAAATTCTTGTAACTCTATAAAAAAGACAAATGATATCACTTTTATTATTTTTAATATCATTTATTTTATTTTTCAATGAATTGAACATATATTGTATTAGCGTCACTAAAGTATTAAAGGTAGTTATATAATCACATAAAATTTGAAATAATTTATCATAATGAAGATAAATTCAGTATAAAAAGAATTTACATTTTTATTCATCCATAAATTGTTTTCTTTATTTGAACACATAATAGTTATTTGAAACTAAGGGAGTGAAATTTTAAAACTTTTTTTAATTTAAATATTATATTGGTCACTTCAAAGATAAGTTTCCATTGAAAAAATAAATTTCAAGATTAAGGTGATAATGGTATAATTAAATTATTAAAATAATAATGTAGATAAAATATTATGACTTTGTCAATTATTTTTAATATAGATTAACCTTATTTACCCTTTATCGATATGATAAATTTTACCTAAATATCTTTTAATATAGAAAAAAATAATAGAGAAATATTTAATAGATTTTAACCTCCTGATTCAAAATATGCGGTCCATTTTTTTAAATTAAATACCTATAATTTCTAGAAATTTATTTTAAAATAATAATGAAAAATGTGATGAAACTGCATTTTTGAAAAAGAAAATATTTCTTAAAAATGCATTTTTATATAAATTTTTTGTACGTAATTAAAACAAAAAAATTATTCCAATAAACCTAATTAGATATTAATAATATAATATAACTATTTTTACTTTTAAAATATTTTAAAATAAAGTATATATTTTTAAATTCTTGAAACAAAAATACAATTTTTGGTAAAAATAATTATTTTTACTATTCAATGGAAAATAAAACGCCTCATAAAGAACCTCAAAAATTCACCCTAACATAATCTTGACCTGATGATTTAATAAATTGTATTCTATTTATAGTATTATAATTGTATAATTTCTTAAAATTAATTATAGTACTTTATCGCAAAAAACCAATAAAAATAATTTTTGAAGATAATGTATTACTAAAGAAAAAAATGACTTTACTGAAAAAGGAATGATTATTTTCAAAAAATTAATCAATGATTTATAATTTTGGTGGTAATTTATATATATATATATATATTTCTCATTATTCATACACTTCAATTTAACATCTAGTTTATAATAGACATATTTAAATAATAATATTTTTTGGTTTGTTTAGGATCGGTGTAATATGGAATATATTATTTCAAAAATAGTGTTTTGTAAAAATATTTGTGTGTTAATATGATGGTTATAGAGACCATAATTGGGATGAATATTTTGACCAACATCTCTAGGCTTTCTAGTCCCTATAATTATACAAAAAATATGCTCTAGTGAATAGATAAAATGAATTGGATGTTAGTCATGATGAATAGAATAAACCCTAATTTTCAAACAATAAAAGGCTGTAAAGATTTGTCCCATGCAATCCTTTATTGTTCTTATCAGGTAACACATTTAGTTATCCACAAATATAAACCAATCTTGGATTATATACCCCAAAAAGTAATTTTAAATTAAATAGATATAAATATATCATCATGATAAACTTCTTCGGATTCTTGACTCCCAAAATAATGGTTAGGTTATATTACAAGAAAAGACTAAAGTAACTTGTGACATTTGTATCTTTAAATTACACACCATATTCCATTTTTACTTGTTAATGTGATAGATTCATTTCTAATTTAGGTTTGACATTCTATATCGAGAATGGGATCCTGATTGAACTTATGATACGACTAGAAGTTATTAAAACCAAATAAATTAAAGTGAATAAATTTTCAATAGTGATTATTGTGATGTCTATAGAGTTATCCCTATAAAATAGAAATCAAATATCATATGTATTGTGTGGTGATCATAAAGGTTGTATGATAACTATATTGAATATAATTAGTGGGGAAGTTATTTAAAAATACCCTCAACCTTGTAGGATTTTTCACTGCTTCTAGGAAGGACACTATAATGGTGTATTTATTTGATATTGGGAAATCCTCTATGGATATAGGCTAAAAATTCTCTATAGATAGAACATCCATAATGATCCACTAGGAAGTTTCTTGGTTGAATTGTATGATTTTTTCTAAGTATAAACATATGTATCAATTATTCCATCATAAGTAAAGTGGTTTATACCTATTGAGTCATTTTATCTTGTTATGGTGAAACCTCAACCAAAGAATCATCATTAATAATAGTTTTCTTCTAATGAAATAACTTGTTAATTAATGAGATAATTTCATTTTCTTTCAGAAATTATGTGATCTACTTTAAAATATAACTAACCTTCATTTCTTTAGTTGGGTTCTTAGAATATTTCACGGTGATACAAATTATATTATTCATGGTATTCTAGGTAACTACTTAGGGAATTTTAGGTGGATTCCATAATGTAAAAATCTTCATTATATTTTCAAAACACAGCCCACATTTATTCACATTGGTTTGAGTAATAATTTTCATTGATGTATTATCTTTAACATATACAATTTCAACAATATGTTTTTCTGTAATTTTTTGGTATAGTTGAAATTGGACCCACTAATTTGAATTCCATGAGAACTAATTCATCATACGCATCTATAAAATATATCGATTTATTATTTTTTGAGAAAGATTCATGGGTATTATTATAATAAACCTCCATATTATACACAATTAAGGGACATAGAATATTTCTACCCCTGTAAAACCATACCTTTTTATTATAAAAAAATTGTTGGAGAAAAATAAGAGGTTCCCCATGATATGTAATCTTGTGGTAATTCTCATAGGTTTACACAAAGCATAGATTAAGTTGGAGTGATAGATTACTAGCTCTTTTTTGGATCCATATCCAAAATTGTAAATTATTATTTTCTTAAAGCGTCTATACAATTAATTGGACTATCATTATATCTGATTTACAATACGAGTAATGACGATGATGGTAGAAATGCCTCAAGTCTTTTGGGTTATGGAATTCTAAAGAGGATTAAGCTATTATTGTTGCACATTTTTTCAAAGGAATATATTTTTATGAGTACTTTATGTGTTTTGTCTTTTACCAATAATGGATGATTTGTTACCCTATAAAAGCGATGGTATTGTAATTATAGGTCATAACCATAATAGTAATTAGGTATCTATTATTGTCTTGGAAGCACTATAGAGATTAATATATATTATTTAATCCCATTAGTCATGTCTCCTCAAAGTGATATAGATAGTTTGAAAAAATTCAAAAAATAAAATAAAATTTCTAAAAATTTTATTCAAATAATAATTCATGGTAAATACAATACAGAAAACCTTGTGTTATTTATCTAATTAAATAACAAAATTTGGGCACATACATTTTCCCTATTGATAAATGGGGGGGGATACATTATGATGAACTATCTTTATACTCTCATATATACATCGGGGAATATTATTTAATAATTTAATGAATTTCCATAAATTAAATTATGAATGTAAATTTATATTTCTTTTGTTTCCATACAAAGTTGGAATTCTAAGCAATTGGGAGGGTATGAAGATCGACCTGGTGAATTTTCCATCATGTATATTGATATGATAAAAACACCCAAAATAAGTCAATAATTTATTTCTAAATTTATTAAATGGCACTTAATATTTATTGATCTTACATGATATAAAATATTCCAAAATAAATTTAATAATTATATACTAAGATATGTGTAAGGTATAGTCTATATTGTGTTTTTATCAACATATAGTTCCCCCATATATTTTAAAAATCGTCATTATCACTAGCATATGGAACTTTTATTTATGGTTATCATAGATTTATTATTCTACTAGTATTATAATTTAGTGTTATTTCATTTTATGCATCACTATATTCAAAAAAAATAAAATGGTACATTAGTGTGCTTGATAATGACCATTTTATTCGAACATTCACTGATTGAAAGAAACCATATCCAACAATAGAGTATATAATAAATTTATATGTGATTTCATAAGAATATATAAATGGGAGATTAAGTTTGGAATTATTGTGATACATCTAGAACATTCATGTTGGTTTTGTATATCATTATGGGAAGTAACTATATAATTGGTTCTATAGGGTGATCCTTTTTTGGTTTCTACAGTACTCATTTCCATTAGGAGGATGCACATAGTTGTTTAACATGTTTTATAAGGAGGATCTCTACAACTAATAAAATATAGAGTAAATTCATGGTTGATTCATTATTTGTTACCATAAAGTGTTCCTCTATGGTGTTTTTTATTTTTTCTTTGGAAGAATATCTGAAACTGGAGCCAGGGGAATGACTTCAAAGGTTTTTGGGTTTTTAATTTTCCATGGAAAGACCTTTATAGTGGGTTTATGATTCATTGTGTAGAGGACCATCATAATTTTAACCATGGATAGGACCTACATGGTTTCTAGGTTCTATATTACCATGGTAATTTATGATTTGTATAGAGATGAACATTATAATGGGTACCATAGAGAGGAACTTCATTGTAGATAGGTTCTTGATATAGAGAAAGAGAACCTCCATTATGGTACGATGGTTCTTAGGGGATGGAATGCCCTGATAGGTACCATAATATATAACCCCATGGTTGATGAGTTCTCAATTACTATAGACATGACATTGGTTTTGTGTTTATGTTACACAATGGGGAGGACCACCATGGTTATTGTGCATTATTTTATTAGGAACACCACTATAATGGTCATTTTTATGTCATCATGGTGATGACCTATGTATTAAAAATCATTATTTTCATAAGGATGAAATGTGTGCTGATTTCTGCATTCCCTTTACATGTAATAATACATTACTTTGGTCACAAATTTTTTTATTGAACATGGTTAGTGATATTGGATCAAAATATCATACAATTAATTTGGTGATACTATCAGTATTTTATAAAAAACCTTGTGGGTGACATCAATGGGAGGATATTTGCTTTCCCTGAATTTTTAGTGTTTAATTTTCCCTTGTGGCCTCTCCTTCTGAGTTTTAAGGTCTGAATGTGTGTGGAAGGAGCATCATTGGTGATATCTAGAAATATCAAGGTCATACTATGGTTTTGAGGGATATGATTCATTGGATTAATATTGTGTGGCTCCATGGAATCAAAGTGAAGATTGAGGATGTCCTCATTAATTCTTATTATATAGGGAAAGAAATTAAAACACCACTTCAAGGAAGTTCATAAAAAATGTTATGATTTTTTAGTAAGAATTACATAAAACCTATCTATTTTTTGATGAAACACTAAACTATATATATTTATCCATTAATTATTTTAATTTGTTACATCTATGGTATGAAATAAACCCCTATGTAATTATAGTTTCAACAATGTGGTTACTTCATGGTGATATGGGAAATTCATATCCTTAAAGATGATGTGGTTTCAATGCTAAATGTATCAATATAAGTACATGTAATAGCTATATAATGATTCTATTTCATTAAAACTACAGTAAACATTGGTCAATCCCCATGTTGGATGTGGACCATAACACCTCATTAACCATTGGTTGGAGACACCATATTAATTATTTAATAATTTAAACCAAATTTACCAAAACCGACGTATCACAAATATAGGTTCATTATTAATAAATCTATTCCAAGGAAAAGTAATTTATTTATAGTTTACCATACATTATTAACATTTCAACCCTTAGAAAATTTTATTTCCCAATACATATAGTGAATAAATTAGATTACAAATGTATTGGGGTATACATAACAAAACATAGAATGTGGGAGTTTGACCAATGCCACAAATGGAATTATTATCTTGTATATTCCTCTCTTAAATATTTGATAATATATTTTTAATATATTCTTTATATAATACCAAATTTGTTTCATCGCCTTTTTCTATAGTGGAATGAACACCCATGATGGAAGGGAATGACTGAAACTTATGATATTAAAAGGAAATAAAGGCATATGTCATCTAATATTTTACAGGTGGAATTATGGTTACAACACTGTTTAATGACATATAAGAGGAAACTCTATAGTTTAATGCTTTCTAGGAAGGTCTAATGAAGGGTTTTACAACATTTTTTCTATTGAAACCATAGAGGATTCATATGATTCCTTATTATGAGAACACAAACCCTTTTATTTTAGAGTACTAGTTGAATTCCATTTTATAGATCATTACACCTATCCTTAAAAAATGAGTCTTGTAAATTTTAGCAGAGTGAGAAGGAAAAAATGTAGTTTAAAGAAATATGTGTAGAGAGTGTAACTTATATTTGATCATTAGTGTTATTTTTAATGCAATTAATTTGGCATATCATGAAACTTTTCATTAGTCAAGAATAATATCATACTGTATAGTTTAATGCTTTATGTTAAGGGATATTGTGTTATTCTGTTTATAGTTTTTTATAAAGACTACTATATTATGATTAAATTTTTTTAAATGATTTCATTTATAATATATATAATCAAATAATTTAACATAAATCCAATATTTTTTGATATGCATGTCATAAATTTATCATTCAGTTACAATATTTGTTTTTCTTAAAATTATTTCTTGCGCATGTTTATTATTTTTTATAACATTGTATAATTTTTATAAGATAAATAGTATTTATATCCATTGAATTATTACTCTAATATTATGTATAAAATTATAATTAAATAAATTAACACTCATTTCATAATAATGATATATAACATTAAGAATGCTTAATGATTAAAACCCTGTTTTTTTAGAAAAAATGTTATTTTATAGGTTATATATTTTAACCTAAAAGATACATCAACATATTTAGAAATATAATTATTTAAAATTGAGAAAAAAAATTATATTCACCACATAAGTTTTTTTGAATAATTTTGGTCATATGTTTTTTGTAAAACAACAATTACCATGATTAATATTTAATCAATATTAATAAGTGTTCAAATTGGTAATCGATTGTGAATCAAATTTTAATAAATCACATTTACACATAGAATATATAGAATACCTTTTATAGGTTATAAAGTCATTAATAAAAATTTCACCCCTATTTACCCACATAATTACCCTAAAATAAAAAGCATACATAACCACCATGTCATACTTTTATCACCACTCAACTAACATTAGTTTCCATGAAGAAGCCCATATTATTCTATAATAAAATTTAGACCACACCCACCCATTTTATAATATCACTCCACAAAAAAGAAATTAATCATGAAATTAAATTTTTGGTCGCTATGTAAATCCGTCCCAAATTTATCATATGGTTCTAAAGAGCTCTTTAAATTTTTTAATAAGTTGTTTATAAAGGGAAGGGTTCCCAAATTATCCTTTTTTTCAAATACTTATTTTGTGATAAAAACATTTAATTTCAATTGATTACGATTTAATGTGATCATAACCATTCCAGGACCATTAAAATAATACACCATTGGGGAGAGACTATCCTTTTATCTCATTAAACTGAATCTATAAACCTTTTTTATAGTCTCTTTGATGATAAAATCACTCGATTTTATATTCCATACATTCATGTTATGAATACCCAAAAATATTTTCATTCAAGTGTATTAAACTAGATGTAAATATCCTGCATTTATTGGGGTAATATATGTATGAAACCCACATTCCTTTATCATGGAATTTATATAATTAAATACTTTCATATGTTATATGATTGATTTTGAACACAAAATTATAGATATATAAATGGTGTTCCATGACCGAGGTCCAATGCACTGGGTAATAAACCAATCTATATAGTTGACATGTTTTGGATACCATGGTAGTGTTATTCTGTAATGAAATTTGATAACTTGGTGAATATCATTATTAATATGTTTTGAGTTCCTTGATAACTTTGAAATGCATTGGGTAATGAATTAATCTCCATATATTATGTGTTCATAATTCTTTGGATGCATACCTTGGTATTTATTTATGAAACCATGGTGAAAAACATAGTAATGTGATTTTATAACATATTAATGATGAAATTTGATGATATTGTTTTGAATACATAATGTTTATGTTGTATCCACATTTTCATTGGATGATTCTTGTACATTGGATCATGTTATTCATCCTCTATATATGATCATTTTATTCTTCATGTACTTATCATATTATGCCACATGTTCTTATGACCATGTTATGACTCTTGTCCTTAGGTTCATGTTATTATATTTTGATTCATGTTTTACCCATGATTTTCATTTATGCTCTATTTTCATTATTTATACCTTACTAAGATTTATTCTGACCAATTTATTTTGAAAAATATCACCAGGAATTCTTATACAATGAGATGATATTGGATGTGATAATAATGAACAAATTCAAGAGAGTTTAAATTTGAATATATTTTTTTCAAATGTGATCTAGGTAATCTATGTATAATTTTTTTTAGTTTAAATGAATCTAAAACAAAATTTTTTTGAGGAATTGAGCATTTCAATAATAATTTATTGTATTATATTTTAAACCATGCATGAAATAGTGGGTGGTTATAGTTTTTATCTGGGCAAGAATTATTTATTTATAAAAATAAAGAATATAAAACCTTAATGAAACCCCTTGGGATTTTACCTTGTATAATAAATAATCCTTTGATTTTATTTAAGTGTGGAGTCTGTAGTTAAGTATAAAATATAACGCTACCTGGATATTGGAAAGTGGGTGTGTTTGTGACATAGATACACCTAGGGGATATCATCCCGAAACTGGCTAGTTGAGAATTGAATTAATATTCACTATGGTTTATGATGAGTGGGTCTAATATTTCACACCTAGTTATAAAATCTTAAGTAATATACTATGTTTACCATATTTCATACTACAAAACAATATGAAGGATATAAAACTTAAGAAATTATTTCTCAATGGAGATAATAAAACATTAATGTATTTGATAAGAAACTTAATATTATAAATCATCCTGATTAAAGATATTCATATGGTATATTATTATAAGGATTCATATTAGTATTTATTTTATCATTTTTGTTTTATTCTTTTTGAAAAAATTTAATGAAATTGGACTCGTAAAAAATGAAATGGGAAATGTAATAAAAAAATTCCAAATACGATGGATGCGATAGTTTAAAACATCATTATAAAAAACAAAAAATTTATATATCTAATTTCCCCTCTTATAATTATCTTATATATTATTAAACACATACATAACCAATATAACCTAATAAATACATTATTTTCAAAAATTAATAAAGAAATAAGTGGTATTTATAGAAATTAAGGAACCTATACCAATGAAATTTCAACTTCAAAATTAGAAAAGTAATGTTTCCATTAGGAATAGAAAACCATAGAGTATAATAGTAAAATCAACAATAAATTTATAAATATAATTTATGTATCTTATATTTTTGGAATATCTAAATTAATGTTTTGAGAATGATATATTAATGATTAGTATTTTCATGAAATGAAAATGTTTACATAATTTTTTTTAATTAATAGAATCATTTAAAAAAAATTATATTCATAAAATAGATTCAAAAATTAATTTTTTTTATTATGATTATAATATACTTTTTGGAGAGATTAATTAATTATTCATGATGTACTAAAATCAGTTATAATTTTAAAACTAGTATTTTTCGAATAAAAGGTGATATTAATGAAAAATTAATTTTCTCATATTTAGAAAATTATTTTAATAAAATTAATTTTAGTTTTTGAATCTATAAATCTAAAAATTGTTAGGGTAATTTTTTTATTTTTCTAAAATAGTTGAATTTTTAGTTTATAGTGAAATAAGGTAATTTATGATATTTAACATTATAAGTAAATAAAAAAAATTGATTCATGGTTGAAATAAGGGGACATTACCTAGAACTGACATGCTCTATTTACTATATTTAGTTACAAGAATAAACAATATTGATATTCTTGAGCCAAAATGATAATGAAATGAATAAAATAATTTAAAAACCCTGTCTCCCCCTATAAATACCAACCTCACCATCTCTTATCATTGAACCTTATAAGACTATAATTTAATTATATTTTAAAAAATTACTCTCTCAAACCCCTTACCCACATTCTATACATTATTTTATCTGAAAAATACCGTTTCCAAGATCATTAAAAAGGATCTCATTAAGGCGACACTCAAGATGTAAAATCCTCATACTTTCTGTTTCAATTTCTTTTCTTTTATTATCCTTCCTTCACCTACCATATCCAAAGTAACATTATAACTATAATATCATATATAAATTAAAATTTTATAGTTTTAATATAAAATTCACCATCATATCACTTATCCACTCCTTTTTTTCTAAAAATGAAAACCTCATATGTGAGTTATCGATTCACCCCATTCGTGGATGATGAGTTTTTGTTTTTCATTACCACCTTCAAGGATTGTCATAAAACCATTTGTCTGGGTAAAAATATTATAATATGTGTATTAAAATTATTTATTATTCAGGATCCAATATGTAAACATATTACTAAAAATTAATACTAGTTTGTAATGGACATAAGAAAGTCTAAAATAAACTAATATTTTTTCGTCAACATTTTATCTAATAAATAATCCTCATATAAATAAAGAAAATGATATATTGGACCAATTAAATTTCTAGAAATATATTAATAACATATCATTCTATTTCTGGAGTTTTTTTACCATTTGATAAGAACTTTTATAATTATACACATGTGAACTGACCATGAAACCATGAAATAAACACTCCTAAAATGATAAAATGAAACCCCAAAAGTCTATGAAATGACCATAAATGAACCTAATAAATTTATAATAAATTAAATAAGTGTAGAATAAGTTCATAATTAATTATTCTATTGAATTAATTAGATTATTCAGGACATTCAGTAGAAGATAAGATCAATTTCAAACATAATTTAAGAGATTCTCTCTAAACCTCTGCATAACCTTTGGGTGACACTTTCACTATCTTTAACCTAATGTATTTCTTAATTATTATTATGCACTCATCTAATTATCTATGTGGATATCCCAAAAATCTATAATTAGATCAATTATTCATTCTTTGATGTGGAAGTACATAATTTATAAGCCTGCCTTTTTTTCTTTTTGATAATCAAGACCGATTAAAGGGAACATCCCTATTTCTTACCCATTTTCAAGTACACTACATAATCTATTTTAATCCACCATTATTTTTCTAAAATTAGTATTTTATCTTAAAAATCTATCTTTTATTATTTCTATTTTTATACAAAAAATTATTCATATTTCTATTTTAAATACCCATTAAAATTTTCCCTTAAAGAACACAAATGTGGATCATTTCTATAGTTTATTAAACACACTTTTTACATGTTTTCACTTCCGTTGGACATAATTTTTCATGAAATATTTTTATTCCCCTTATAAATAAACAATTATAACTTAAACTAACTATTTATTGTACACCATTATGGTATTACCTTGACAATGAGGGTTTATGTTGGTTTATCATAGTCTATAATTTATTTATATATGAATGAACCATAGTGAAACGCCCAAAGGTCAATCACAAGGAGACCTATTTAAACAAAAAAAAATTCTATTATCACTATTATAAACTAACTAATATAATAATATCTTATATACTGATAAAAATTGTAGGATTTAAGTGATTCATAAAATATATTTAAATTATATTTATGAAATGAAAACACAATGTATTTAGAATAATAAATTAATGAAATTGTTCTTGGGATTTAATGGTGGTTTAAATCATCATTTAAAAGAATCATTAATATACAATTCAATGTAGTGATGAAGACCTCTAACACTATAACTTCTCGTTGGAAATGTAATTACCCAATACCATGAACTCTACATAGAGGGTAATTCTATTCTTTAGGACAACTAGTAGACCACTTTGTTGATTATAACAATCAATTCCATGCTCCACTGTATGCATGACACAAACAATAAAGGGAAAGATGATTGAAAAATGAGAAGAACCCAGTGTTCGACAAAATGGGGTGAATGCTCACCATAATTGATTTTATGACAACTGAAATTATGATAATTTAATAATGAGTTTGAAATTAATGAAAAAGAAAAGTCAATCAATTCATTGTTCGATCCATCAAACAATCCCTGAGGATAGCTATCCATTTTTATTGGAGATGATAAAGGAACACGGTAGGATAACATATAAAAAAATGAAATGATTGATTTGATATATGAAGAAGAATAAAACATTAAAAGTAAACAATTATTAAAAAATTTATAATACTAAAAATATTATGAAAAGGAAAAATAGGCTACCCCTAAGTTTCCACACATTAAAATGAATAAGGGATACATATTTATAGGGAGAGGGGGTGATAGAATTCACTCCAAAATACTCCTCCAAATTTTTTCCCATGGATGACCCATTAAATATCCGAATTTGTAAGAGGTATCATCCAGAATGTTGGCCCACAATGTCTCATGTGTTAACCATTGAAATTTATGCATAATTGACCACCAGAAGAAGAAGTTATGACTATTTTACTCAAATCCAATAATATTATCCATGTGCCATATCATATCCCACATTATCACATTATCATTCCATTATGAAATTCCATCTAGACTATTCACACATTCAATCCTTATTAAATGTTGTTCTATAATTACATTAGACTCCTTCCATAAAAATTGAGAAACATTGGACATGTAGTTCAGATTTCATGAATTTAATACTAAATGTAGTTGTTTCTACCTGAAGATACATTTCATATTCCTCATGTTTTAACTATTAAAAGGATCTCTTAATGAGAGGATTTAGACTTAAAACTCCTCAAGGATGTGCCTAATGAATGCCTATATCATCTCCATCATTAATAAATGAATTTGGACACGTTAAAACAGATTCATGCTTCTATTATGGAGGTGGGGTCCACACTTATGGATAGAAAAACCTTCCATAAAGAATTATTTATTTAGTCTTGGGGATGTCCTAATCAGGACATGATCCTATTAAAAAATATGTATCCAAATAACACGGGTCTGAAAAAAAATATCATGATTTGAATCAATAATAATGATATATGATCGAAATATAGAAGTGATTAAAAATAGTTAAAATTCCCAAATATATTCCATTTTAGAATTTATGCTCAAAATAACACAAAAACCTAAATATGTTAAAATTTATCATTAAATAAAACTATGGTGTGATTTTAAACAGAAAATTAAAGTATACAATGTGTGAAAATATTGGCTATACCACTCTCCTACACTTAACTATTGCACTCTCAGGCAATCATCATATATTGAAATCAAAATTCACAAAACAATAAAAAAATGATAAAACATGCATAATATTTTACAAAATGAAATTCCATATTGTATTATATATGTAAAGAAACAATTACATATCATTTTGATTACTTGAATATAAATTTATTTATCTTCATTAATCTATCAATATCCTAATCACAACCTACCACACCTTGAATTTTATGTCACTCTTTACTTAAAAGAAATTAAATATGGAGTTATGCTCATACATGGAAATTGCATATATCACCATAGGCTTGTGTGAATTGTTATCTCTCTAAAATATGATATATAAAAATTAATTCAATAATATTGATTTTTCTAGGTTAATTATGTGGAATAGGATTTTTAGGAAAACAATTGAAATATTTATGTATGGAAATTGGAGGTTTGAATCTTAAGTACAATACATGAATAATCAAGTGAGAACATAAGATCTACCTCTCTAAAATCACATTGAAAATTTGAAACACAACACCACACAATTTTTTTGTGAAATGGGAGATTCACCAATTAGGGATGACAAATAATTATATCATTTTTGTTCCACTTGTTTTCACCTTTCTTGTAATGCTCTAGAGGGTACAACATTAATTTTTTTTATTTTTTTTTCTTTGAGAATTAGCTGAAAATTGAATTAAATGAATGAATAAAAATAATAAAAACTATTTTTGAGTGGTAAATGAGTCCTAAAAACTGTAATATTAGTAATTAAAGCTTATCTCTATTTTTTAAATTTTTTTGAAGGGGAACCATATGAAAAAAATTAATCATAATGAAATGATAAATCAAACCAAATTATATCATTCTCCACAACCTAAAATATTGAAAAACATCTCACATCACCAAAAAAATAATCCAATCCAAAAGAACACACATCAACGATCTTCTCCCACACTAAAAATTGAAATATATGTGGAAAAATAATACAAGTATGAGTAGGTAAAGGAAAAATGGCTTGTAATGTTGCTTAAAACTTTAAGGAAATTCATGGAATATAAGGGATAATGAAAGATAGATGTTTAGGTGGGTCATTCTATAATATGTCCCTAGCCAAAGTAGTTCCCCAATTATATAAAAAACATTCTATGGGATCTAATGCTTTGAAAAAGAAAATCACAAATTCTGGTTCTCACACAAAATCATAGATTCTCTCAAGAACATGTGTGTATTAGAAAGAATATTTCAAAATGGTTTAGAATACATCACAGGATGGTAATAATATTTTGTGTAAGTTTTTCATAGGCATGGATTTCCATAATTGGCCAAACACATAGAAATTATTGAAAATCCAATTCAAGGAAAAAAATTCATATCAACAATCATTTAAAATCCATTTATTCAAAAATCATTTCAACCCCATTAGAATATATTTATGTGTCAAAAGTGATATGAATATTCATTTTATCTCATATATGTTAAAAAATGAAATAAATAAAAAATAACATAAAAAAATAGGTCGACACTCCCCCTACACTAAAATTTAACAACACCTAATTTTAGATCAACAAAATAAAAGAAAAGGTCTTCCAAACTAAAGAGAAGGAAAGACACAACCTGGGTTAATTTTGATGTTAAAGACACGATATGAGATCCTAAATATGACCAATTCTTCCTAGAAAACGTGAAATAATGAAATTCATAAGAAAACTAATGATTAACAAAGAGGAAGGGAAAATAGGACCCAACATGGTTTGGACCCCCATGTGGGTGCCAAGATTTTACTACCCCTAGTCAGGAAGTTGTATTGTTTTAACCCCAATAAAAATATGGATGGGGTTTCTAGATTAGAAACCACCAAATATGAGTTTCCCCTAAATCCCTAAAATGCATAAATATGTGAGGACCTCCATATAAAAGACAAATAACCCTAACCCCCAAATGAGATGAAAAATAAAATTTGAGAATCAGAGGGGGAGGAAATGAATATAGGGCTGATCCCTATTTTGTTCCATCAGAAGTGTGGTATCCACTAGTGTAGAAGGTATTAGAATAGTATGTGTCTTATATTCTGGTTTAGGATTAGAAAATTATTCCTCAATTATTTCATATGTTGTAAATTAACTATATTTTCACCTATGTTCAACTCGACTGGCTCCTTCATTCTATACTCAACACATAGATCTTCTTCTTATTATTCATCCATGGAACGTAGTATTGGTAATGAATATAAAAAATAAAAATAAGGGAGGCTGTTATCCAATCCAAAATTAATAATCTTAAAATTAAAATAATGGAATGAGATTAAATATCCCTCAAAGTTTTCAGTTTCAGACTCCTTTTCTTCAAGTAGGCCAGTTGTGAATTCATTTTGTGTAGAGGGATGTGGAACTTAAAGTCTTTAGATAACCTAAAAAAAATCTTGAAAGGTATGCAGAATAGTAATTTCATTCTCCTCACCTTTTCTTCATTTCCATTTTATCCATATGACTTTAACTTATTTAGATTCGTTCACCAGAGATGCCACCATCTTGGTTACTTTTTTGAGAATCAGAGCATTTTTTTCACTTGTGTCCTCAATATCTATTCCCTACGAGGATCACCATAAAAGTTTTGAAATTTCCAATAATTATATTCATCACCCTAAAAATCCATCTTGGCCGAAGAAAAGGAAGATATGCAATGAAATTAATTTTTTACATTTTTGAAATATTTGAATTGTATTAGTTTTTTATGAAATATTTTGTGCGTACATGCATGGCCTCACCAAAAACGATTTCAAATTTGAGATGGGGGTTTAAATAATTTTACCCTAGTCAATAATTTAATTACCTATGAATGAACCATAGTGGAACACCCAAGGATCAATCAAAAGGAGGCTTCTTACAACACACATTGTTTCTATTATCACTATTATAAACTAACTAATATAATACTAACTTATATACTAATAAAAACTGGGGGATTTGAAATGATTCATAAAATATAAATGAAATATATATAAAGTAAATGAAAAATATAATATTATTATATGAATAAATGAAGGCTATTATTCTTGGTATATTACGGTGGTTGAAATCATTAATTAAATGAATTCTAAAAATTAAATTCACTGTAGTTATCAATACCTATCACACTACACCTTCTCCTTTCAAATGCCATTACACAATACTAAGACAAATACATATAAGTTAATTATATTCCCCAATACAACTAGGATACCAATTCACTGACCATCTCAATCAATTCCATGCTCCACGGTATGCGTAACACAAATAGTGAATGAAAGGATAAATGAAAAACAAAAAGAAGAACATGATGGTAGAGAAAACTGGGAAACCACTCTCTATAAATGATTTAACCACCACTGAAATTCTCAGAATTGATTAAAATCAGTCCACCATTCTCTCCCCCAAACAATATTTGAGGTTAACTCTTCATTTTTATTAGACATGATAAGGGAACATGGTGGGGAAAAAGATAAAATAAAAGAAATGGAAATGTGAGATATGAAGAATAAAACTAATATTTGAAAATAAAAAATATTAAAAAATTGAAAATTATAAAAATATTTGTAAATTAAAACACATGATATCTCCAAGTTTCCACAATTTTAAATGTAGAAGGGATACAAATTTATAGGGAGATGGGGTGAAATAATTCCCTCCAAAAGACTCCTCCAAATGTTTCCACATGGATTACCCATTCAATGGAAGATTTTTTAATATGTGTCCTATTGAATGTTGTTTATTAATGTCTCCCTAGTTCACCCTGAAAATATAAGCATCCATGTCCATAATGAAAAGTATTTATGACCGTTTTAATTTGAGATATTAATTCTATTTGTGTGCCTCATCATATTCCACATCATCAAATTTCAATTCAATTTTGACCATCCATCCTGTCGATTATCATGTAACATACTTAATAAAAGTTGTTCCATAATTAAATTCATGTTACTCCACAAAATTTAATTCATTTTGGATGCGTGGTTCAGATGGTATGTATTAAATACTGAATGAAATTGGTTCAACCTAATGAGACCATTCATATTCCACATGTTTTAACTATTCAAAGGATGCATTAATGAGAGTATTTCGACTTGAAAATCATCCAGGTCATGACTCATGTAATCCTCTATCATCTAAATATTAAATAAATGAATTTAGATATTTTTAACTAGATTTAAGCATCAATTGAGATTGTGGGGTCCACTCTATTTGATAAAACAAATTTTCCCAAATAATGACTTATTTGATCCTTTAGATTTCTTAATCAAGACATAGACTAGTTGAATAATATGTATCCAAATAACCTAACTGTCATAAAAAAATAATCGCATGATTTGGATCTATAATAAATGAGATATTCTCGAAATATAGAAGTGATTAAAAATAGTTAAAATTCCCAAAATAGCCATTTTTTCATTTAATCTCATAATGACACAAAAACAGAAAAATGTGACAATTAAACATTAACTAAAAATATGGAGGGATTATAAAAAACTAATTATATTATTAATTGGGTGAAAATATTGGCTTAAAAAACTCTCTAGTTATACCTTATAACATGTTTGTGGCACCTAATTCCCTATATGGGTAACCCTTATGCTTGATTATTCATATGAAACACATATGCATGAACATGATATGATGTGTGCACTATTATAGAAATATTAATCATTGGGTAATGTTTAGTCTCAAGATTTTCCATGTTAGGATATGAAGTAAACTTTATTATTTTATGGGACTTTGTCCACCATGCGATATTATCTTGGAAGTTAACCGTGGATCATGTTTATGTCATGTTATATGTTTCTTTCAAATTATTATATTTCCTTTATCACATGATATCGTGTTCTATATGTTATGATTACATATGTTTATTTATGTGTTATGCCTTTTCATGTCATCATGTTATAACTTCTAACCCATGTTCTATGCTTTATTTCTATTCTGATTACCTTACTAGTCTTTTTAGCACATCCCATTTGTCTTTGTATTCCATTTTTAATACTATGTAGATATAAGATCTCAAAGGAAGTTATAATCTCATTATGGATGGTTAATATAATGTTGTTTTATTCTATTTCCATGTTTTTAGTTTTATGTACCTAATATTATAAAGATGATAAGAATTATTATTCCTAGTTTTTATTTGATGGTTACTTATTCTTAAAATCATCTAATATTTTTTGTAAATGTATAGGTCCATTATAGTTGTAATTAGAGAAATTTTTAGTTATTTTTGGATACATGATTAGAAAACATTAGTAATAACCCTACAGATAATTCTATCACCAAGGATAACATAGGTTCAAACATAGGGAATTAGAATATAAGATGATGTTTTCATTTACAAGATTATCCTTTTATGTACAATGTTTCCTTTTTATTCATATTCACAAAGTATTCAAGAACCACCTAATTTTACATTATTTTCTTAGTTAATGGATTGAACTTGGAGAACTCATGCCAATAGTCATTTTGATTGGAGATGTGATGAATGACATAATGAAATGCTAAATTTGATGGGAATGGGGTCTCTAAACATCAAGATAGTATTTTCCCAACTTGATCAAGTTATGAATAATAATTTGAATTGTCTGGATCTGCATCCTTAGCCTATGAAATATCATGTTGTGGTTAAATCCATTATGTGACAAAGGCCTCTTGTCTTCAGGGGAAATTATGATCCCATCATCTCAAAGAAATGGATTTACTCCACTGAGAATATATTCTCAATCCTTCAATGCTCATAAGAAGAGAATGTCCTAATAGTGGTCTATCATTTTGATGTAGTAGCTAATAAGTGGTAGAAACTGATCAAAAACCAAAAGTCTAAGGAAGAAACAGATTCCATGAAATAAGAACATTTCAATAAAATATTTTTCAATAAATATTTTACCCAAAATCTCTGGATTAAAATGAAAATGGAGTTCCATATACTAAATAAAACAGAATACGATTCTATGAGGGTGTACGAGGATGACATTATAAGGCTTTCACAATATGCCTCTGTCTTTTTCATAAAAAACAGAAATCAATGTGGATCTATTATTTATAAAACTAAAGATATGTCTATAAAAATTGTTGGATATTTAAGACTTTGATAGCTATGAAGAGATTGGTCATTATTCTCCTAAGTATGAAATGTTGATCAATGTATATCATTGGTCTCATGATCCCAGAGATAAAAATAGAAAAATGGATTTTAATATGGTATGATCAAATAATAAATTCCATGATGGAATGAAAACCCAACATCCAACATGATACATGTGTGGGAAGAATCACCAAGGGATATATCTAAGGGGAACTACAATATTCATAAAATTTTGAAAAGAATTGTTTCTGAAAAAATAACTGACATGTACTGTCGTATAAGTCACTCAATGTTTAAAATTTATATTCCTACTGACTACTGTATATGTGGCAATCAGGGTCGAACCCACAGGGAAGGAAAATCTTACCACTATTCTTCTAAAAAACTTCTAAAACTCCAACGTTGTCTGTAGTGGAGTGAATTTTTTATTTCCTTTTTCTTTTTAATAAATAACTAAAGTGACAGAATATTGAAAACATATATCTACACTAAATTGAAACTAGAGATAGTTGAAAAAAAAGAGACACAGAGATATAGTACACTGTTAAAATAACAATCTATTAAAACACCTGGGAAAAAATCTTCATTCTAATAGTTCTTAAAACAATTCGATTTACTTTAATTTACAGTAGTGCACCACCAAAAAAAGGATGACCTACCTCCCTCTCCAGGAGTTTAGCCCCACTATCCAATCTATTCTACAGTTCTCCACTCCGAAATCAATCAGCTGTGAACAGTTTGAAAAGTGACAACAAGACAAACTCACTGTATGTCATATAGTCTTAAGAATTTATTTACTTTTGAAAGATGTTTTCACAATCAATCTCGCTAACTAATTTTGAAATTTTGAAATGAAACTTTGGTGGACCAATTCAATTGATTGAATTCAGTATCGATCTCACCGATCAATACTGAAATCATCAAAATGATTAAGTGAAAAGAAAATTAAAAGACAACTAGAAGAACTTTAATTTATCCCCAAACTAGGAACTTAGCTAGAAAAAATGTATAATAACCTAATAGTAATTGAAAAAAATACTAAACAGAGTGTATGAATTCAAACACTAAGGATGTGAAACTCCCCGAGAGGTACTCTGCTCCTACGCTCCTCCAACTCCAGGAAGTGGTTCCAAAGTCTCCTTCTACAGTACCTCCATTTAGAACTAGATCCTTAGTTGTGTCAAATTAATGTTACTCTCCAATCATCTCCCAATTTGATACTTTCTCTATCTTAAGTAGCCACTATCTTTTGCTGATTGTCACCAAACATCTTCCACTGACTTTGAAATCCCTTCACAAATGCACTGCACAATTTGCGTTTTTTCACGACTGGAACGTCGTGCTTGTTTTTCTCACACAACTAACTCCCGCAGAGTTAGTTGAATGTACATGGATGTATACCTGTCTCCTGAATGATCCTTTATAGTTAGAACATAAAAACAAATGGTAATACTGTTAGAAAATAAAACAAAAGTTAAATTACATAACAAATTTTAGTTAGATAATTTATTTATTTAATTTAAAAACATAATTAATTATTAATTATTATTATAATCTAATTAATTAATTAACTTACTTAATTTATTACATTTATAAATGTTAATTTTAATTGCTAATAAAAGTAACTAATATAAAATTAAATAATTAAATTAAGTTACTTTATTTAAATTTATAAGCTGTTAAAATTTAAGTTCTAAACATTATATTAGATAATTTAGTTGATTAAATAATAAAGGTAGTAATAATAATTAAAATAAATATTCATTTGAATATTTAATTGTTAACTTACAAAATATTTTTGTTTATACTTATAAATAATTAAAATGAAACTTTAAATTAATAATTTATTTTTTTAAATTTAGAAGTTATTATTAAATAATTTAGTTTAATTAATGTTTTATTTTAGTAAATTAAATTATTAAATATATTTTATAAATTAATTAACTTGTATTGATTATTTATTTATAATTAAAATTGTTTTATATTTTAATTTAGTTATTTATAGTTTAAGATTTTCATTTAGTTTTTTTATTTATTTATTTTTTATTAAAACTATCTTCTCCCCCCCCCCCAATTTAGGCGCACAGGGGGGAAGGGTTTCCCAATTCATTCACCAGGAAGTAGGTCTGCAGGTTTCTCCAACTCTCTCAGGTCACGAATCGGCTTCAGTTTCGTCATAGCGGACACCTCCAGCGACGACACACTTCCTCCACGCAACGTCTGTTCAAATCGATGACTTCTTCTCCTCAGTACTAGTGTGACGTCGGCCTCGAATCAGTTTCGATTTTGCCTCACAATGGTGGCACGAATCATCTGAATCAACCTAAACTGATGTAATGATCCCCAAATAATCCGTTTATCATCTTCAAAAGTCTATTTCCAGTCGTAATATCCAGATCTAATCGGTATTCACTCGATTTAGGGATCTCAGAATCCTTCCACAATGGAAATACTTGGACTCGGCTTCTCATAACTCGGATGAAGAACCATTATCTAGTCATATGCTTTGTCGACTTCTTCTTCAGCAATGGGTGGCACCAAACCAGGCGATGGTGTGATCAGATTTTGATTGCAGCTTGGATCCAAACCCTCTTATCATTGTGGCACACAACAAATACCTTAGATTAATCTCCGTCGAGCCTGCGATAGCTTCAGAATAAGGTGTAATGTTCCCATATTCGAGTTTGGTAAGGGTTTATTGATGTTTTGGTTCAATACAACGGTGCACGAGTGATGAAGGTGGGTCTTTCACAGCTCTCCTAAAGAGGTGGCAGGTGTGGAGAAAGGGGTTGCGTGGTGTAAGGAAGAAAGAAGAGACCGAAGGTATTGGTGGCAGGGGAAAAAGAAACATGATCAGTAGGAGGAGAGAATGCAACATAAGAATGGAAGCGAGCACGAGAGGATGGGATGGAGGGGTGAAACAGTGAGGTGTAGCGTATGTACGTGAACAGAAGAGTGAGGTTCAGGGTCACTGTTAGTTAAAAAAATGAGGAGAAGTGGCAGGGTGTTACTGTTAGGCTAAAATCAAAGGGGAGCAGTACAGCGCAAGGTCACCGATATACTTAAATGAAAAAATGAGGTCACCATTACAATTATGAAGATTACAGATAGAAAATAAATAATAGGTTATAGATAGTTAATGTTAAATGTCACTGTTGCAGTAAAAAAAAGTGGTTACCGATGGAATGGGTGGATGTGGGTTAGGGGTTACCGTTAGAACAAATAAAGGGTCACTGGTAGGCATAAGGCCACTGTGAGTCATAAATAAAAACTTAACAGCTGAAAAAATGAGCAGTGGCACACAAAAAATCACCGATGAAAAAAAATCACTGGTAGACTTTATAGTCACTATTTCTCATTAAAAAAAGGGTCACTATTAGAAAAAAAATAAATAACTAATGGTGACCTTAAAAAATTAAAAATGCATAAATTGAACTTCAAATTAAAAATTAAGTAAACTAAAAAAATATTGAAAATAATCAATTCAAAGAAAGATAAAAACCATAAATTTAAAACAAAATTTTTATTAAACTTTAGGCATTTAAAATCACAATAAAAATTATTAATTGATAACACTTAAATTAAGAACTGGATAACTGATAAACATAAATGATAAAAGACATAAATTAAAATTAATAAATAATTAATTAAAAGGTAAGTAGTGAATGAAGAGGTTAGCAATGGTAACCCAATAATTTACTGATAGCTCTTGTCTACATCACCAGTAGACTAAAAAAAATTAATGAATGAATAGTAAAACTGCATGCATATTATTAAACAATTATTATTTTAAAACTGTAAAATAATTATTTAAAAAACTAAGTGAATACATAAAATGAAAAGGGAAGTAATTTATTTAATTTAAACTAAAATTCTTATCTTAATTAACTAGTAGGACGATTAGACAAGTAATTTAAAATTTTTAACCTATTATAATGATACTAGAATAAAAGATAAAATATTAAAATAAAGACTAATTTAATTAAATAGATTTATGATGATTATATAATTGTTTTATAAGAAAAGTTAGTTTAATAAAATGTCAAGATGATTTAAAAATTGAATAATTAAAAGTGACAGGAGGTAAAATATGTGATAAAACTTAATAACTCACTTCAATCCAAGCTCCGGTTCTAATTTCAAAAGCGACAAGAGGTAAAATATTAATAGAATTAAGTCCTTAACCGAGGAACTTTGTACTTTGATTTTTCACCTAGGTTCCAAAAATAATTAATTTTTTTGAACCCCCTTATTGATACAACCTAAATGACTCCCATATAAACCAATTGACCCCTTCTTAATCTGGTGTTCATCAATCCCCTCACCTTAATGAACTTATTTTTGACCCTAGACACTTTATTTATTTTTCCAAATCCATGTATCATGTGCTAAGCACTACAGAATGCACTTATTCAATGTGAAAAGAGGGCTTGTAGTAAACAGAAACACACCCAAAATCTAGGGGCTCAGAGACTCACTGTGGGATCCCCGATTCCCAAACTGCTACAGTTTCAAAAGATTTATATAAAAATAATTTATATCGTCTCATTAAGGCCATTAATTTTAATAATTTAAAAAAAATTAATGAATACCCTAAGTTCAATTCAACTTCCAGTTACAAGGGTTATGATCATAACTCCACAAACATGTAACCCAAATCAATTTTAGGAATAGTTTCTAAACCAAATTTCCATCAAATCACTAAGTAAGATCACTTAGAAATCATCCAAACTCATTAATTTCAGATTCAATGCACAACTTAACTACCAAATAAATATTGTCCATAATCAAAAAAAATTAAAAACAATTTAAAGCCATAATTTATGATATAATTTTGAAAAAAAATAACTATTATTAGAAGAAAGATTGAATTGAAGTTGGAATTTATGGGCTTTCATTAAAACACAGTTTAGCAGAATCAATAATTGATCCCCTCTCCACACTTAAAAACCCAAATTTGTCCCCCAAGTTGACTTCCGAATATATAGGAGAACAATTTGACTGTAAAATTTCCAAACATATTTTCAATTTATAAGATTTATAACATGTATAATGGGTCTCAATGAAGTTCAAAAATAATAGTTTGCCACAAAAAAATTAACATACAACAGGTTCAGAAGAAAATACATGCATTATTATTCAGTATAGTGGATAATTTCCAATACAACTCAAAAGTAACATGTGAAGTGTAAGTGAACTATTAAGTGGAGTGAAAGAAAGTCTAGGAGAATTAATTTAGTTGGGTAATCAACACAGCAGATAAAGTTCAAGCTAAAAATCCCAACCCAAAGCAGATTCAAAATACCAGCAACATGTACCCCCCCACAGTTAATTTCCTATAGTGAAATACTATTTCAATATTTATCAATGAATTATAATTTATGAAAGAGGAACATGCAGAATTTTTCAATTCAACTTAGTGACATGTAGAAAAAGTTTTTTTTTAATATGCATGATATGTAGCAGTTTTTTAAAGAACATATGTAGCAGAATTTCTTATACAAGCAGAATTTTTAAATCCGAAATTTTTGTAGTATAATTTTTTAATGTAGTAAGGAGCATAAAAATGAAATAGAAACTAATGAATATAAAACTTCCCTGAATAGGTTTATCATTAGTCCTCATCTTGGGAATTCAACCCCCTTAATGACACAACACCATCATCATGTAATCCTGAAACAAAACCAAGAGACAAAAAACAAGCAGTAGCAGGTATTTCACAAAAAAAGACCACAGAAGCAGCACTTTATTCAAGGTTAAAAAGGAAAAACATAAACAAAAAAAGTACCATGGTTTTCCTCCCATGTAGTTCTATGTTTTAAAGTCTTCATCCAAACTTTATTCAAGATCAGTTTTCCGGCACTGTGAAGGGAGCCAAGAACATCAACTTTCCATCAAAATAAAGTTTCACTCTTTTCCCATTAACTAACATGTGTTTAATTTCATCACCTACAATTTCTAAAAGCTCCATTCTTCTGAACTCTCACAATTGTAAAAGGTCCATACCATTTGGACTTCAGCTTTCCAGAAAATAGTTTAAGTCTAGAGTTAAAAAGATGGACCATCTGTCCAGGTTTGAATTAATTGTTTTGAATGATAGAATCTTGAATGATTTTAGTCCTCTCTTTATAAATTCTTGAATTATCATAACTATCTCTATCAATCTCTTCTAGTTCACTCATCTCAAGTAATATCCTCTTACCAGCACTCTTAAAGTCAATGTTTAGAGCCTTAACTTCCCAACATGACTTATGTTGCAACTCTACAGGTAAATGGAAACATTTCTCAAATAGTAGCATGTAAGGAGACATACCTATTGGGGTCTTGAAAGCAGTTCTATAAGACCAAAAAGCTTCATCCAATTTAAGAGACCAGTATTTCCTTGATGTTGACACATTTTTCTCAAGTATTTGTTTCAGTTACCTATTTGAGATTTCCACCTGTCCATTAAACTGTGGATGATAAGTTGTACCAGTTTTATGAACACAACCATATCTCTCCATCAAAGCATTAAATTTATAGTTCTTAATGTGTGTTCTATTTTCAGTGATAATGGCATCTGGAACTCCAAATCATGTAAATATGTTCTTCTTGACAAACTTAATTACCAAATTGGCTTGATTGTTGGGCAGTGCAACTACCTCAACCCATTTTGAAACAAAGTCAACAACAAAAAGAATATACTCATTCCAATGATATTATTGAAATGGACTCATGAAATCTACACCCCAGACATAAAAAATTTCAACTTCCAAAATTACTTTTTGGGGTAACTCTTGATTTTTACCAACATTACCTATCCTCTGACATCTATTACAGCTAACCAAAAAGCTCATAGCATCCTTAAAAAGGGCAGGCCAATAGAAACCTGATTGTAGAACCTTCTGAGCAGTTATTTCACCACCATGGAGACCTCCCCAAGGTGAAGAGTGACAACTTTCTAAGATAGAGAACTTTTCTTCCTTAGGTATAAATATACTAATAATACCATCAGCACATCTTATAAACAGTAAGGTATCATACCAAAGATAATACATGTTGTGGTCAGCAACTAAATTTTCACTTCTCTACTTATGCCTAATCTCTAAATCAAATTCTTGTAACAATAGAATCCATCTAATCAGCCTGCGTTTAGTTTCCTTCTTACACAACATGTACTTTAAAGCAGAATTATCATTGAAAACAATGACTTTTTAAACAAACAAGTATTGTATAAACTTCTATAAATCAAATACAATAGCTAACAATTCTTTTTTAGTAGTGGTATAATTCCATTGAGATTCATATAGCAATATACTAGCATAATACACCACATGTAACTTCCTATCTTTCCTCTGTCCAAGGAAAATACCTACAACTATGTCACTAGCATCACACATAAGTTCAAAAGGTAGTTTCCAATCAAGTTCAGTGATAATGGGTGATTTAGTGAGTTTCTCTTTATGCAGATTAAATGATTTCAAACAGTTTTCATCAAAATTAAAAGGTGTATCCTTGAACAACAAAGAAAACAAGGGATTAGTTAATTAAGAATAGTATTTTTAAATCTTTGGTAGAAACCGAAATTCCCTATAAAAATTATAACACCTTTAACATTTATAGGAGGATTTAATTTTTGAATAACATCAATATTAGCAGTATCAACTTCTAGAACTCTCTTTGAAACCTTATGACCAAGCACAACACCTTTTGTAACCATGAATTGAAATTTCCCCTAATTAAGAACACGGTTAGTCTCAATGCATATTTCCAAGAATAACTCAAGATATCCAAGACAAGTATCAAAATTACTACCCACAATAGAAAAATAATCCATGAAAATGTCAATAATTCACTCAATCATATCTGAAAAGATATCCATCATACACCTTTGAAAGGTGGCTGGAGATCCACAAAACCCAAAGGGCATCCTCCTGTAAGAAACTGTTCCAAATGGGCATGTGAAAGTGCTCTTTTCTTGATCCTCTGGATCAACAGGAATTTGGTTGTAACTAGAATACCCATCCAAGAAATAGAAAAACTCATTTCCAACAATACTCTCAAGCATTTGATCTAACAAGGGAATTGGAAAATGGTCCTTCCTAGTGGCTGCATTAAGCTTCTTATAATCTATAAAGACTCTCCATTTTGTGTCTTTCCTAACTTGGACTTCTTCATTTTTTTCATTTTTAACAATAGTGAAACCTCCCTTCTTAGGGACGACTTAGACAGGACTGACCCAAGAACTATCAGAAATGGGATATATCATTCCAATGCTCAGTAGTTTGATCACTTCCTCTATCACAACTTCTTTCTTGTTTGGATTAAAACTTCTGTGACACTCTACCCTAGGCTTATGGTCAGGATCCATAGGTATTTTATGGATACAAAATGAGTGAATAATACCCTTGATATCAGCTATTGTCCAGCCTATGGCAGTTTTATATTTCTTCAAAACATTCAACAGTCATTCCTCTTGGTTTCCATTATGTTCGGAAGAAATTATTACAATAAAAGTGGAGTTCCCACCCAGAAATGAATATTTAAGATGACTAGGGATTGGTTTTAGTTCAAGAGTGGGTGGTTCTACACTAGAAGTAAGACTTTTAGGCCTAGGAGGTCCATGATATTCAAAATATTTCTTTTAAGGAGTATCGAATGATGAAGGATTATCAATTTCATGTTCAGATTCAGAAGCAACAGTGCTACTGTCCAAAGTGGGCAGTATATTGTTCATACATTCCATATTAGAATTCAACAAATTAATCAGAGCAGAATCATATAGTTGTATTATAATTTGTCCCTCGATATCATCAAAGTCGTATGAAAGGTTGGTGTTAATAGAAACACCCTCAAATTCACTCAGAATATCATAAGTTCAGAAACAGTGGACTCATCCATAGAAAAAACTGGACAGTTGTCCAATTCTAAATTTTTTTCCAGATTTGGAGTTTGAGTAGAATTTTCAACTTTTAAGACACATTCAATAGGATTTTCAACTTCAAAAATATTATCTTCAATAGAGGATTGATTTTCAGATTTTTCAATATTTTCAGATGAGTTATCATGTTCTAAGGACTCTAGCAATGATCAATTTTCAAAAAACATTGGTCCTTCAACATTTTTAAACACATTGAACTCTTCTTGTTGTTCTCCAATTTTAAAAATTAATTGACCCTTAGAGACATCATTAACAGCACCACCTATGGCCAAGAAGGGCCTACCCAAGATGATGGGAACCTCTTGATCGCACTCTATATCTAAGAATAAAAAGTCTGTAGGAAAAAATAGCTTCCTTACCCAAACTAGCAAATCATTTACCCTACCCATAGGATGATTGAACAATCTATCAGTTAACTGTAATATGACTGTGGTGGGTTGAAGATCACCCAACCTCAACTATTGAAATAGTGAGTATGTGAGTAGATTAATGCTAGCACCTAAATCACACAAACAGTTAAGATGATCAAAGTTTCCTAGTGTGCATGGAATGAAAAAACTACCTGGGTCTTTCAGTTTAGGTGGGATTTTTTTTGGAGTATAGCACTGCACTCTTCAGTGAGGCTGTAAGTAGAAAATTCTTCTAGGGTTTTTTGTTTGAAATAATTTTCTTCAAAGATTTCATGTAATATGGGAATTGAATTAAAGCTTGAATGAATGGAATTTTTACTTGAAGTTTGGAAAGGAGACCAAGGAACTGAAGAAGTTCAGCCTTGGCGTTACTTTGAGGTTTTAGCTTCTCAGTGAAAGGGATGGGTGGGGAATTTTTTTTAAGTAAAATAGGTATATCCCTCACCTCTTCCTCAAACTTTTATTTTCCTTAATTCTATTTATTTTTAGATGAATTTCCAGCTTGAGTTTTATGTGAAAAATTCAGATTTTGATTATTTTCATTACTTTTCTGTGAATTTCCAGCTTGTGTGCAAAGCATATTTTTACTTCCAGATTGAAGCAGATTTTCATTTTGGGCATATTTAGTGTCTCTTTCAGCTACAGTTGAGTATTAATCCCACTTTTAGTGACAATATCCATGGAATTCTCTCTAGGGTTAAGTTCAGTGGTACTTGGAAGTCTACCTTTTTCCTTAGATGAAAAATTCCTAGCAAGTTGACCAAGTTGTGTTTCCATGTTTTTCATTCTAACATCAGTTTGTATTTTATCAGACTCATATTGATTTTGATGTTTGGTCAGCTGATTCATTTATATTTCTTCTTGAGAGATTATTTTGTTCAAAATTTGGTCAAGTTTAGAAGACATGTGACTATCATTGTTTCCTTGTACATTTGAAGAATCACCCCTCTGTTGATTTTGAAATTTTGGTTTTGGTTGATTAGAGTAATTATGGGCAGTGGATTGTTTAATTAAGCCCTGATCATTCCAGGATAGGTTAGGGTGGTTCTTATATCCTCGATTATAATTGTTTGAAAATGGTTTTTCATTGGGAGGAATTCTAGGACCATAGTTAAAAAAAATTAATTCTCTTATTGTTGGGATAACATATCAAAATTAGGACAGAAATTTTCAGTATGCCCAAACATACCAAACTAGACACACTATTCCCTTAAATATTTTTCAGTATTTTAACATCTTAGTTGATTAACATTTTTCTTTTAATTCTGTTACATAAAAGATTGAAATTGGTTGGTGATTTCAGCAAGTTGAATTTGAGATTCATTTATTGAAACAGTGTTTGAATTAACATTTCTATTGACTCTTTAACTTATTGAATTATTATGTTGTGAATTCAGTGAAAGATTAATAAAAAATTGTCTAATTTCTTCATCTCTCTTATCATGGTAATTACCCTCAGTATCTTGGTCTACTATATTCTGTCCAGAGGAGGACAACCCTTCATAGAAAGTATCCATAGGAAGGTGAGATTGGAGTTGATGAATGAGAAGCTACCTAAGAAGATCCCTAAATCTATCCCAAGATTCACGAAAAGCTTCTCCATCCTCTTGATAAAAACTAGTTATCTTAGATCTAAGTTCTTTTTTTAATCTTTGAGGATAAAATTTCATAATGAAAGAGTTGTACACTTGATCTCAGTTTTCAAAAATGTTCTCATCTAGACTCAGAAACCAATTACTAGCATTCCCATTAAGGAAAAAGGGAAATATTATCATTCAATGTTCATTCTCTATGAGTCCTAGAAGATGTAATTACTTCACTTTATTATAGAAATCTCTAATGAATTCTAAAGAGTCCTCATTACATAGTCCATTAAATATAGGTTGTAGTGAGATGTGTGACTGTTTAAGTTCATAATTTATGTCTCCAGGACTAAGTCTAATGGAAGATGGATTACTAGAAACTTTAGGAAGTCGAAACTAAGTCATCCTAGGCCTTTGATTTTCATCTAAGAGTTCCGATTGATTTTAAAAGTTGTTATGTGTAGGAACTCTATTATCTAAGTTTCCCATTTAGTTTTTGTTCTTCTTTCTTAGAGTAGTGAGATTTTTATCTAATTCAAGGTTTAGGGTCTCTAATATAACACCAAAAGTTATTGTGCTCATGAAAACAATATTAGACAGTAATCAGAAGTAAATAAAACAAAAAAATTCAATAAGAAATGAATAATATTTTTTTAACAGTTTTCAATATTTCAAATTTTTTTAAGATTTTTATATTTGTGATTTTTTAGTTTTTTTAGAGTAATGGATCGTGCCTTCCCTGAAAACGGCACGAAAAACATGACATGTATTGTCATTGAAGTCGGTCAATGTTTAAAATTTATATTCCTACTAACTACTGTATATGTGGCAAGCAAGGTCGAACTCACAGGGAAGGAAAATCTAAGCACTATTCTTCAAAAAACCTTCTAAAACTCCACTGTTGTCTGCAGCGAAGTGAATTTTATATTTCCGTTTTATTTTTATAAAGCAATAAAGTGATAGAATATTGAAAACATATATCTACACTAAATTGAAACTAGAGACATTTGAAAAAAAAGAGACACAGAGGTATAGTACACTGTTAAAAGAACAATCTATTAAAATGCTCAGGGAAAAATCTCCATTCTACTGGTTCTTAAAACAATTAAATTCCCTTTAAAGTTACAGTAGTGCACCACCAAAAATTGGATGACCTACCTCCCTCACTAGGAGTTAATCCATACTATCCAATCTATTCTAGAGTTCACCACTCCAAATTAAATCAACTGTGAACAGTTTGAAAAGTGACAGCAAGACAAACTACCCATAAGTCATGTAATCTTAAGAATTTATTAACTTTTGAAAGATGTTTTCACAATCAATCTCACCAACTAATTGTAAAATTTTGAAATTAATCTTTGGTGGAAAAATTCAATTGAATGAATTCAGTATCGACCTCACCAATCAATACTGAAATCATCAAAATGATTAAGTGAAAATAGAATTAAAAGACAACTAGAGGAACATCAATTTATCCCCGAACTAGGGACTTAGCTAGAAAACATGTATACTTACATAACAGTAATTGAAGAAAATTCTAAACACAGTGTATGAATTCAAACACAGGGGAAGTCAAACTCCCCGAGAGGTACTCTGCTCCTACACTAGTCCAGCTCTAGGAAGTGGTTCCAAAGTTGCCCTCTGCACGACCTCCATTCAGAACTGGAACCTTAGCTGTGTCAAATGAATGTTACTCTCTAATCATCTCACAATTTACTTCTTGATCTATCTTAAGTATCCATTGCGTTTTTTTGATTTTCACCAAACATCTTCCACTTACTTTGAAAGACCTTCACAACTGCACCGCACAACGTGCCTTTTTTCGCGACTGGCACGTCGCGCGAGTTTTTCTCACATAACTAACTCCCCCGGAGTTAGTTGAATGTACCTGTACATATAACTATATTTTGAATGATCCTGTATAGTTAGAACATAAAATCAAATGTTAAAACTATTAAAAAATACATCATTAGTTAAATTACTTAACAAACATTAGGTAGATAATTTATTTATTTAATCTAAAAACTTAATTTATTATTAATTATTATTATCATGTAATTAAGTAATTAACTTAATTAATTTATTACGTTTATAAATGTTAATTTTAGTTGAAAATAAAAATAACTAATAGAATATTAAATAATTAAATTAAGTTACTTTATTTATATTTATATATTGTTAAAATTTATGTTCTAAACATTATATTAGATAATTTACTAGATTAACTAATAATGTCAATAATAATAATTAAATTAATTATTATTTTAAATATTTAATTGTTAACTTATAAAATATTTTATTTTATAATTATAAATATTTAAAATTCAACATTAAATTAATAATTTATTTATTTAAATTTATAAGTTATTATTAAATAATTTAGTTTAATTAATGTTTTATTTTAGTAAATTAAAATAATAATTCAATTTTATAAATTAATTAACTTGTATTGATTATTTATTTCTAATTAAAAAAAATTTATATTTTATTTTAGTTATTGTTAGTTTAAGTTTTTAATTTAGTTTTTATTTTATTTTATTTTTATTAAAAAAATGTTGTTATCCCCCCCCCCAATTTGGGTGCATAGGGGGGAATGGTTTCCCGGTTCCTTCTCCAGGAAGCAGGTTCGAAGGTTGCTCCAACTCTCCCAGGTCAAGAATCGGCTTCAGCTTCATCACAGCGGACACCTCAAGTGACGACACACTTCCTCAACATAACGACTCTTCAAACTGGTGACTTCTTCTCCTCACTACCAGTGTAGCGTCGACCTTGGCTCATTTCTAGTTTTGCCTCACAGCGGCGACGTGACTCATCCGACTCATCCTCAGTAGATGCAATGATCCCTAACTAATCCAGTCATCATCTTCAAAACACTTTTTCCAATCAAAATCTCCAGATCTAAATTGTCTTCGCTCAGTTCAGGGATCTCGAAATCATTCTACAATGGAAATACCTGGACTCGTCTTCTCACAACTCGGATGAAGAACCCATCTATAGTCGTATGCTTTGTCGACTTCTTCTTTAGCAATGGGTGGTACCAAACCAGGTGATGGTGTGATCAGATTGTGATTGTGGCTTGGCTCCAAACCCTCCTATCATCGTGGCGCACAACAAATACCTCAGATTAATCTCCATCGAGCCTACAACATCTTCATAAAAAGGTGGAATGTTCCCATATTCGAGTTTGGTAAGGGTTTATTGATGTGTTGGTCAGTAAATTGGTGCACGAGAGCTGAAGGTCGTTCGTTCATAGCTCTCCTAAAGGCGGTGGGTGTGGAGAAAGGGGTTGCATGGTGTGAGGTAGAAAGAATAGACCGAAGGTCTTGATGGTAGGGGAAAAATCAACAAGATCAATAGGAGGAGGGAATGCAGCAGGGGAATAGAAGTGAGCATGAGAGGGTGAGATGGAGGGGTGCAATAGTGAGGTGCAGGGTATGTGTGTGAATCGAACGATGAGGTGCAGGGTCACTATTATTTAAAAAAACGAGGAGCAATAGTAGGGGGTCACTGTTAGGATAAAATCAAAGGGGAGATGTACAACACATGGTCACCGATATACTTAAATGAAAGAACGAGGTCAATGTTAAAATTATGAAGATTACGAATAGAAAACAAATAATAGGTTATAGATATTTCAAATTAAAGGTTGATATTGCAATAAAAAAGAAGTTACTGATGGAATGGATAACATCGGGTTGGGGTCACCGTTAGAAAAAATAAAGGGTCACCGATAGGCATAAGTCCACTATTAGTCCTAAATTAAAAATTAACAGCTGAAAAACAAATAAGAACCACTGAAAAAAAATCACTGATGAAAAAAAAATCATAGGTAGACTTAATAGTCACTGTTGCCAATTATGAAAAGGGTCACTATTATAACAAAAATAAATAACTAACAGTGAACTTCAAAAATTAAAAATGCATAAATTGAACTTAAAATTAAATCTTAAGTAAACTAAAAAAAAGATTGAAAATAATTAATTAAAAGAAAGCTAAACACCATAAATTTAAAATGAAATTTTTATTAGAATTTATGCATTTAAAATTACAATAAAAATTATTAATTGATAACACATAAATTAAGAACTAGATAATTGATAAACTAAAATGATAAAAGACTTAAATTGAAATTACTAAATAATTAATTAAAAGGTAAGCAGCGAATGAAAGGGTTAGCATCGGTAACCCAATAAGTTACCGATAGATCTTGTATACCTCACCTGTAGACTAAAAACAAAATTTAATGAATGAATAATAAAACTTCATGTATAAGATTAAGCAATTATTATTTTAAAATTCTTAATTAATTATTTAAACAACTAAGTGAATACATAAAATAAAAAAGTGAAGTAATTTATTTAATTTAAACTAAAAATTCTTATCTTAATTAAATAGCAGGATGATTAGACAAGTAATTTAACATTGTTAACCTATTCTAATCAAACTAAAATAAAAGATAAAATATTAAAATAAATTCTATGTTAATTAAATAGATTTATGATGATTATATAATTGTTTTATAAAAAATTTTAGTTTAATAAAATGTCATGCAGATTTAAATTATCCAAACTAAAAAATTAATTATTACATTAGAAAAGTAACGTAAGAATAAAATTATTATTTTAAAGACTACAAATACATTATTAATTATAAAAATTGAATAATTAAAAAAATAAATTAAATAAATAAGAAATTACAATTAATTAGTATAAAGTGATTAAATAATTAATTAAATCATTAAAAATTATGTAAAAAGATGTGGAAAGACTATGTAAAAGTAGAGCCACATCAATAACTATCGATGTTATGTGAAGAATCCCACAAATTTGGAAGAAAAAATAAAGGGTCGGATCAACACTCATTAAGTAGTGTAGTGTTTCAACTATAAGAAACATGGGAATTATGTGAGACAATGTACTAAGCCATGGGTTATCAAAGGAAATAAACAACAACCTATAATGAAGCAAGGAAGGGAATATGCTATCAATACTACTGTGGAACCCAACAATGATGTGGTTGCATGTATTCTAGTAATTCATTCAGGAATATCATATATAATATTTGATTCTGGTTTACACATTATTACTTATATTTCATGTTTAGTTGAACTATTTATAAACCAACCCAAAAATATGGAGGTTGAGTTATCTACGAGAATATCAAATGGGGAACTTATTGTATCTAAAGTATATAAATCCTCCCCATTTAATTTTTTTAAATATACCTCCAAAAAAATTTATATTTCCTTTAGTGGAGTATGATGCTACAGTGGGCAAATATTTGTTATCTTTATATAAAACCAACATCAACTACCATGAACGGGAGATAAATCATAACATCCTAAGGCATCCTCCAATTTTGTACAAGTATAAGTAGGAGGATGAATCTTCTTGAAAATAACCATCTCAATTTTGAATATTATTGACCTATGATCAAGCATATCTACCTAAAATGATTGAGACAAATGAGAGAATCGAGATCAAAGATATTCACTTTATGAGGGACTACACTAATGTGTTCCCCAAATAATTGCTTTGTCTTCCTTAGGAATTATAGGATGAGTTCTCATTTTAAATTATTCTTGGAACTCTGACTATATCAAAGAAACATTATTTAATGCAAAAAATTGAGCTAGAGTAACTAAATGAGTTATAAGAAAATATGGACATGGGATTTATATGCTCGAGTGCTTCACCATGAGGTGAGCCGATCCTCTTCATAGATAGGAAGTATGGATAAATGCACCTCTACATTGAAAATCAGGAGATAAAAAATCATAATGAAGAACATGTATCCCCTTCCTTGGATAGATCAAATGCTAGATCAATTACATGGGGCTAATTATTTCTCTAAGGCAGACATTCAGTTGAGATACCACTAATTAAAGGTGAAGAAGGAAGATATTACCCATACAACCATTTAAAAAAGTTATGGGCACTATGAATTCATATTTATTCCCATCAGACTCACTAATTCTCCATCAATTATCACAGAAATAATGAATACTGTCAGTTGAGATTATCTTAATGAAATTTGTAGTCTTTATTGATGATATTCTGATATACTCCAAGAGCAAGGAGGAACACGAGGAGCATTTGAATACTGTTCTAAAGACCTTGTGATAGGAGAAACAATATGAAATTTATAATAAATAAAATTTATAGATAGTGAAGGTTTCATTGTTTAGGAATGTTATCACTAGAAAAGGAATATCCAGGAACCCTTAAAATACAATGGTAATTGAAGAGTTCCCTAGGCCAATATATACAACAAAGTTACATAGTTTCCACAGTTTATCTTTTTTTATAACCATTTATTTTTGAATAAAGTCTCATGATTTATAACCCACTAACCAAGATGAATTGGTATGAATTAATTTTTACCTGGACTAGTGAATATGAAGACCGCTTCAAAGAGTTGAAAATGTGGCTTATCACTGCACCCGTTTTGAAACTTTCGACAAGTGGGGAACTCTTTTTGGTATAAAATGATGATTAAAAGAAAAGAATAGGTTTTATACTCATGAAAAATGAAAACGTGACATCATGAACCTTAAAGAAGTTGAAAATTCTTGAGAAAAGCTGTCCCATACATGATCTGGTGTTGAAAACTATGATCTTCACATTGAAAATATGACGACATTATCTCTATCGAGAGAAGTGTGAGATATATACTGATCATAAGAGCATAAAATATATATTCAAAAATAAATTGAATAATATGAACTAGAAAATATGGATAATGATCATGAAGGATTATGACTACTCAATCCACTACCATCCTGGTAAAGAAATTTGAGTAGCGGATTCTCTATATAGAATGGATCCTTAAACATTATCAACGTTGATATTTAAGAAGGATCCAATATTCTTAGACATAAAAAGTATATAAATGGGAATAATTAAGGATGTAACATCATAAATATTTTCTCAAATGTTTTATCAACCATCCCTTATGTTGAAAATAATGGATGATCAATGAAATGATGAGGAAATTTAGAAAAATGTTGAAGTGATAAGAAATTGGAAATCCCCAGAGTTCAAAATTGATGAAGAAGGATTTATAATATTTTGGCCATAAATATGTGTACCATCTAATGAAAATATAAAGAATTATCTTCTTAATTATTCACATAGCTCACATTCTCTATTCACCTAGGAAGTACAAAGATGCTTCAAGATCTCTGAGACCACTATTGGTGGGATAATATGAATAATGAGATCACTGTATATACATCAATGTACCTGGTATGTTAGAAAATGAAGGATAAAAGGTAAATGTCTAAGGTAATGATGCTACCATTAACCATACCAACATGGAAATGGGAAAAAATTACCATGGAAATTCTCACTGCACTTCCAAACACATCTAGAGGAAGTAATTCTATATGGACCAATGCATGTCATCTTACAAAGACAACTCACTTAATCACAATTCAAGAATAATTCTCCCACAATAAACTTGTAAGGATATAAATCATAGATGTGGTGAGGTTTCATGGAGTACCACTATTGATTGTATCCAATTGAGATCTAATGTTAACCTCAGAGTTTTGGAAATTTTTCCAACATGTTCTAAACACTGAGTTGAACATCATAATGTATTATCAACCTAAAACCTATGGCCAATTTGAGAAAACTATTAAGACACTAGAAGAAATGTTGAGATAATTTTATTTGGAATTAAAGGTATAATGGGATCAAAATATACCGCTGGTTGAGTTCTCTTACAACAATAGTTTCCACACAAGCATTTAAATGACTCTATGTGAATCAATTTACAAGAAATGATATAGAACACCAGCATTATAGGACAAAGTCGGTGAACCGAATCTAATGGGGCTTGAAATGGTTGAGGAAATTTTAGAAAATATGAAAACCATTCATAAGTATATCTGGGATGCCCAAATAAAAAAAACTATGATGATAATCTTAGATGGGATCTAATGTTTATGGTTGGAGACATGGTATTACTCCATATATCTCCTTGGAATAGGATCATGATATTGGGAAAGAGAGGTAAGTTGAGTCATAGGTACAACAACTGATTCAAGATTATTGACCATGTTAGATCTATGGGATATCAAATAGCACTTAAATCTACCATGTATCATGTACACGATGTATTCCATGTATACTTCTAGAGGAATTACAAACCAGATCCCTCATAGGCACTAAATCCAGAGGTTGTTCAATTGGAGAATGACCTCTCGTATGAAGTTCAGTCAGTGAAGATCTTGGACTGTAGAGTTAATGTTATACGGAATAATAATACTCACCTTGTCAAAGTAATATAGCAAAACCATATGTATAAATAGGTTACATGAGAATTAGACTAATCATTTAAGGAGAAGTACCCCTTCCTGTTTTTAAATAAGAATGTAAAATGAAATTTATAGGGAGAAATATCATAAGGGTGAAGAATGTATCACCCCAAAATTTTATCAATCAATTTTACATTACTATAATTATGTTATATAGTATAAAACACATACTTCACATATAGAACCTAATAAAAAATTATTCTCATAAATAGAGAATGAAATAAGTGGTATTTAAATAAATTAAAGAACATATACAAATGGAATAGTGACTTCACTATTGGAGTAGTAGTGTGACCATTCAGAATAATAAACCATCCAATAGTATAGAAACCTCAATTATGAAATTATATATTAGATTTCAGTATCTTATATATTTTTATAATGTAAATAAATGTTTTAAAAATGTTAAATTATGTATTTTTTTGGTATCATAAATGTATATTTATAATTATACAATTAATATAATAATTTAAAATATAATTGATTTTCTTAATATTGAATGACAAATTATTATTTTTTCCATATAATTATATTATAATTTTATGAGACCTTAATTAATTTTTCAAAGTGTCATAAAATCAATTATAATTTTTCCGTCAGTATTTTTTGAATAATTGAAGATTTTAATAAAAAAATTAAATTTCCCATATTTAGAAAATTATTTCCAAAAAATGGTGTCTATTTTTTAAATATAAACATTTAAAAAATTTTGGGTGAATATTTTGGATATTTTGGAAATAGTTGATGTTTTGGTGATTAGTGAAATATGATAATTTATGGTATTAAACATAATAAGTAAATTGTTGAAATTTTGAGTTTGGTTTGAGACATGAATGATTAAAGTGGACATTATATTGAACTCACATGATCTATTTACTATAATTATTAATAATAATCATTATTTTTGATATTCTTATTCAAAAATGATAAACAAATGAATACAATAATAAAACAAATCCACCTCTCCTCCACCAATAAATATCTCACTTCACCACCTATTTTCCTCACACCTTATAAGACATCGATCTTGCTTATATTCAGACCAATTCTTCTCCAAAACCTATTTTCAATGTTATGGTGTTTATGGCCTCTACAAAATACCATTTCCATGTTCCTTAAGGAGGTTCTCAAGGTGACAACACTCAAGTGGTATAACCCTCCCCGTTTCTCTTTTAAATTATTTTATTTTCTTATCTATATATAACATCCCCTATACAATGTGTAAAATCCTGACCTGGTTTCACACTTTAGTTCCCCAAGGTGGTTCACTACATGACCTCAAGTGTGCCGCCTTATATGCTAGAGGCTACCGACTAGTGACGAGGGTCAAAATTATTCATGGGAATACTATACCCCCTTTTATCAAAGTATCAAAATAGTGGAAATTAATAAACAAATACCAATATATATAATCATAATCCAAATAATACCAATATCACATGATGGCAAAAATAGGAAATAAAATATCCAAAACTAAATAGAAGATATGTTATGCCAATATGCTTCAAGTGACAATATAAAAAACCAAAAAAGAATAATGGCACCGACAACTCCCAAGTGGGACTGAACCAAATCTGGTTCACATATCCTTGCTCCATCTTGACTCACCCATACAACATATGGATCTCTCCATTATCTTGTCTTACAATTATGAAATCTATTCAGGTACTGATTAGGAAACCTTTGTAGGGTGTGAGTACAACTCAGTAGGCCACCACCAACAACATCTAGAATAATATCCTATCAAAACTGTGTAGACAATTTTATAAATAATAAATAAATGTAATAAATTAAATATTTTACATTTATTCAATTAATCATTATTTAACCACATAAATTTTAGGTTCCCTAGGCCACCTGAACTCTCAATACGTTCTTCAAACCATGTTGGTTTCTAAACCATACTGTATATTCAATTCAAAATTCATTATAGAAAATAGTCTATAGTTATCCATTACATTGCAATTTAAAGTATGAAAAATTGAAAACATGGTTCAATTATAACATTTTGGGTCTAGGTTACCGTGATTCAGAACTTTTGTGCTTTTGAAGTAGCAATTTGTGTCCTACACTCATTTATCAAACAATTTATCACTATGGGATTTGGAAGTAGCATACAATGTCCCACACATGTTAATCAATCAATTTATCAACATTTTATTTGGAAGTAGTTGACCGTGTCCTACACACATTTATCAATCAATTTATCACTATGGGATTTGGAAGCAACAAACCATGTCCCACACATGAATATCATAATCACACATATATCACATATATCACATCAATCAAGGTTAATAACACTATCTTCATTATCAAAATTCTTAATCCATAATTAATTAATTAATATAATTAAATAAATTTCATAATCATATCAATTCCCATTAATTAATTTATCAATTAATTATTCCAATTCAATATATTTATATCACAATAATTAATTTTTTCAATAAATTTCACAATCTCACTTCTCAATAATTAATTCAACAATCAATTAGAAAAAATCAATTTCATAATCGTTATATCTATTAATTAGTTGAATAATTAATTAAAAATGTCTATTTCACAATCTCAACATCTCATTAATTAATTCAAAAATCAATTAATTAGATTTAACAATCCCTTAATTAGTTAATTTACAAAGGTAAATAATTCAATTAAGGAAACTCAATTACAAAACATTCTACAAAAATTATACAATCACATACACATAATTGAAATCAAGAAGTAGGTATTTGAATAATAGACTTCCTACCTCAATTTTTCGATGAACGATTGTATAACCGAAATATCCAATTTAAGAAGAATGATATAGAACATGATGTGGAATGATATCTAGACCTGAATTCTCGATCCAAGATAAAAAAACATGATATAAAAAACATAGATCATGATATAAAGAAAAAAATGAATAAACATACCTATTTTATCCATGAACAAGATCTAAGGATAGGGAGATATAAATGATAAGAAAATACACACCTGGAAATGTGAAGATCTGAAAATAGAATAATGAAATAATGACGAACTGAGGTCAGGATGGCTTGTTATCCATCTGAATACCTCAGTAATTCATAGGAATGACCTTAGGTTTAAATATGGGTGATTAGGGATTAATATTGGGGGTAGGATATTTAAAAAATAATTTACAGGGGATTAAATATCCATGCACACATTTTCTTGTATTAGGTTCACAATTTCCCCTAAGCATGCGCATCACCTAAAGTTGTTGAATGGTTTTTCTTAAGAGGGTGAATGATTTATCAAACTTTTCACCATTGTGAAAGCCCCATTGCCTCAATGGTATCCATTTTGGGAAAAAATTTCACCAACCACGCACTACTATATTTCCCTAAAAAACTCAAAACATTCTCCCAAAAACCCCTAATAAAAAACCCAAAAAATATACTCAACACAAGGAAAAAGAATATCTGAAAACTTTCCTGAGACATATTTAGAAAAGGTTGGGTTCTTAAAATCTCCCCACATTATAATAGGTCGTCCTCAAGTTGTACTCCCAACCATATATAATATTCCAATCCAAAATGATGGGCCACTAAACCCATATATCTGCTTCTCACTCCCATGTTTCCCACTACACACACCCTTGTTGCCAAAATATAGGGAAAAAAGAAATGATCTTTTCAAAAAACACTTTATCATTATGATTTAACAAACATATCAGATGCTCCTCAATGGTAGCATCTATCTCAAGCTCATTATCTTCCACATTGATCACATGAGAAGGGTTGGGGTGATACCACAATTGTTGTGACACATGAAAAACATCATACATAACACTATACCTCTATGGGAGAGCCAATCATTATTCCAAATTCCCAATTCTATCCATAACCTCAAACAGTCTAATAAAACTAGGCTCCAACTTGACCTATCTCCATATCCTGTAGTGACCGAATCTAGTAGACACCTATTAGAAATCATGATTTCCCTATGAAAACTCTAGGGGTCATCGAAACCTATCATAATATGAAATATATAAACTCCAATCTCTAGAAATAAATTTTTTAATCAAATAAACCTACTCACACATATCTTTCATGACACTCAGAACCAATAGCTCTGAATCGCCTACCTCCATCTAGCATAGAGGTGACCCGTATAGCCTACAATAAAGTTCCTCATATGGTGTCATCAAAATATTTTACTAATAACTATTATATAGGCACACTCCACCAAATATTTTTTCTTCTAACAATACCCACAAAAATATAGGAAACCCACCAAAATCATATACTATAGCAAATGTATCATACACTCTGATGGCCCATCTGTCTATGGGTGGAAAGATGTACTCAATAAAACCTATTAACCAAGCACCTTCGATAATCCCTACCAAAAGCATGATTTAAAACATCAGTCATGGTATGAAACTATACTTCGTAGAACCACATGCATATGGACTATCTCCATAATGTATATGTACCCCAACTTCTCAAATGAAAAAAATATCCCTTATAGGTAATAAATGATCTAATTTCCTCAGTTAGAAAACTAGCACCCAAACAACATCATTCATATGAGGAGTCCTCACGATACCTATAAAAAAGTCCATTGTAGCCTTATCCCACTAGAAATTTGGAATATGAAATGGATGTATTAGGCCTCCACGTCATTGATGACCAGCATTAACCTATTAATAAGTGTAACATTGTTTCACAAGCCATGGTGTCCCATTTATCAAGACTGTTAACCGAAACTATCATCGTAGGTTATTATACATTTTTTTCACACCTAGATGAACCATCCACTCTGAGGAATTAAATTCACGCATCGGATCCTCACACATACTTGTAGTCACATCAACCCAATTCCTAACATAGATGGTATCATCCTCATATATGGTACAATTTGAAGGAAACTCCCTAACATAAAGGCTTTCCCTCAAGGATAAACATTCCATATCTTGAAAGTTTCTATACATGATCAATCTTATGAGTGTAGACTGCACTAAAACCAACCTGAGATTCATCTGCTCCTATCTTTCTTGAATTTCAACAAGCATATCATCTGGTAATGTCATTGTATTCCACATATTACTACACTCCTAAACTATCTATGTCTATGTTTTCAGGATTAAACCATATGTAACATTGTTTCCCATCCAAAGAAAATATTTTTTCTCAAAGTATAATGACTAAAAATAATCAACCCATATATGCTACCAGAGATCCATGTATCTATATGAAAAGATATACATTGCGATCATATGACTAGTATACACTATATACTTTTCTCCCAATAGATAGTGCCTCTAACACACCAAATAATAAACCAAAACTACCAGGTTGATGTCATGTATAAGTTCATTTTGTTCATTTGGCCTCAACATCCATGGGCCAAACTCTACAACTTGATCTCCTAGTATTAACACTACTTCAAGAACGATTCCATAAGCATAAAAAACCCATATATACCCCACATGGATCAAGAAGAATCATGATTGTTGTCAATGTCATGTTCTTATTCAACTCCTGGACATCATTCCCCTATGTTTCCATCCATTCAAACTTTATCATCATTTTTTTCAAGCCCAAAAGTTGTCTTACCAATTGGGAAAAGACCTATATGAATCTCCAATAATATCCTTCTAACCCCCAGAAGCTACAAATAATTTTTTTTTGGGATACTCACAAGAAACAACCACGTAAAATTTCTATGGGTTTACTGACACATATTCCTACAAGATGATGTGACCCAAGATGTGTACCTGATCAATTCAAAACTTAATATTATATAGCTAGGAGTATATACAATGATATCTTAGTTTAATCAGGATTATTTAAATATGTTCTGCATGTTCTTCATGATTATTGATGTAGACCATGATTTTATCCACAAAAACATCCACAAACTGATATAGGTATGTGTGGAAGATTCTATTCATCATGGCCTTAAAATTTGTGATTGGGTTATTCAACCCATAGGATATTAAGAAGAACCCATAAAGACCATACCTACTTCGAAAAGCATTCCTAAGTATATAAGAATTTCTAAATCTAATGTGTTGGTACCCTAATCTCAAGTCAACCTTGGAGAAAACCCATGCCCGTCTCAACTGATAAAAAACATCATCGATATGAAAAAGAGGATATGAGTTCTTCACATTCATTCAGTTTAACATCCGGAAATTGAAACATAACATCAAATTCTCCTCAACCTTTATAAAAAACATAACTAGAGAACCCAGAGATGATAAAATCGAACAGATAAACCCCTTATACATTAAATCTTCTAGATGAGTCTTGAGATGTTGTAGTTTAGTTGGTTCCATTAAATATGGTGGAATATAAATAGGTTTATCCCCTGAAATGATAACAATTTTAAACTCCATGTCTCTATTAGGTGGAATCCTTGAGAAGTCCTCCGGAGACATGTCCTGGAACCTATCCCATATGTCTGTAAAGACATCATGCTTTCCACCTTTTTCATTATGAAATATAATAGGAACTTGTGAAGTGAGCTCCACCAGTTTCTGATGAACTGTCATAGCATGGACAACTTGGATATCCCATTCTCCCTAGTGAATATAATTTTCACCCTTAGGATATCTAAAATTCACTCTCATGATGTAACAATCTATGAGGGATCACTACACAAATAACTATTCCATACCAATTTTTTTTTTGAAGCCTGACATGTTTCGTATATAAATATTTCATTGAAATTGATACTCCTCAACCTTGAGAGAACACCCTTTTCATAAGATAATTTCCTTCGAACGCACTCCAAAGGGTTTATCTATCATAATCACCCCAATTAAAAACTCCACCGCTAGTCCCAAACCATTCACTAGTTGTGTAGATATAGAGAAATGAGAGGGACCAATATCAAATAAGGCAGTAGATAGCATGAAAACTACAAGGATTTCCTCTCTTACTATTGATGATCTAAACTCTCTATCATTACAATTTGTCTTAAGGGATGATAACTATCATACCCATCTTCCATGTGATGCATTCTAATTCCCTTGAGCTACACCACTCTATTGATATATGTTTTGTTTCCTAGAATCTCCATGTACACTACCTTTACTGTCATGACTATTATAACTCCATCTACCAGAATGACGAGGTGTAACAGACACTGTTCCTTCAAATTGGATCTATCTAGATACTCCATCCCCACTAGTCTTCAATGTGTTCATACAAACCTTATATAGATTTCCATTCCTTCCACTACCCAAACAATCTATTAGTGGTTGGGGGAACTATCTCTAGAAGTGTATCAACCTACCACATCGAGGACATATCACATCAGTAAGGTTTGGTTTAACAGTCCATTCCCCCGGTATACTTGTCTTTCTATCACCCCAAGTTAAATTTTCATAGAAATGATTATTTCTCTCAGAAATAATGCCTCATGAACATCAATTAGTAACCACATGTTCTCCACAGAAAGCCTCATTAAGGATCCCCTCAAATATTAGATCATAATTCATAACTTTTAAATACTTTATAATCTTAGAGATATTCACTGGGGAATTAATTAAACATATAAGTTTATCCAAAAATCATTTCAGAAAAGTAGCATCATCCCATTCTATGATAGGATAAAATCAATGAAAATATATAAAAATTCTAGCATATTCCATTACATATGTACTCCCCTAATTCGTTGACATGATATCAGATTATCTCTCACGTATAAGTGTCTAAGGATAAAAGTTCTCCATCAATATTTTCTTAAAGTCATTTAACATCATGTTATTAAGCTATTCATCCTATGTGTGGTGTCCCAATATTTCTTCTCTTGACCATATAACATTTAAGTAATTTATTTGACTCTCTTTTCGGTAGAAGTATCCATGTGTTCATGTATAGTCTAGGTAGAATCAATCTAAAACATAGCTACCTCAGGTCCACCCTCTTCAGTGAAAGTCGGATTGTGAGGAAACTGGAACTCCCTTGTTATATTAGACATGATTTTCACAAGCCTACCTACAACTCTTTCCATAAACTTCATGAAGAGGGCAAGGTTCTCTCGGAACAACTCTCCAAATCCCTCAAATAGAACTACTGGTGCGTCAGGTTCCACTACTAGTAGAGCATCTCCATCCATGTACTCGCACCTCCATCCAAAAAATCATTGTCATGGAGGCACATCTCTTGAATTCCAAAAACGCATCTCATGACACATAACACAACATTAACACATTTAATAAGAGGGATTCACATACATCCATAACAAGTCAGTCCTACTTTTTCTTCCACATGGTCAACATTGAGGCACTATCACTTTCATTTACCATCCTATATATTGGCCATGGTTAAAATGGGTAAAATCATTATCAAATTAAATTTTCTCATTAGACACCCATTTTCTCACATTTTTCATCATTTAAAATTCTAAATTTTAGATTAGGAACCATTTTCAATTCAATTTCACTTTCATGGAAAAATATTTTAGTTTCAACAACTTACCCAAAACATGTTTTCTCGTTCATGCCTAAAATTATGGATGTCACAAAATAATCATATGTACCTAGAATGATGCATGCATACAAAACTCTCATGCCTTACTGGTCCATGATTCAAATTTCAGAAAATATCAAAACCAATGATCACACCACACAACAAGTGCATCCATCGATGTTATATAACATCAAATATAACAAAAAATCTCAATTACTATAATCCAAACATTATTTCTATGAATTTAACCCCATACACGGGTTAGCTACTGCCATACACAAGCTCTTACTAAAGACCTGACTCATTTTATTCTACCACATACCTTTCCAAAATAGTATTACAAAAGAAAAGAAAATAAACCATCATTGAAACCACTTTGTAATATCCCAACATAGGTTCCACACATCAGTACCCTAGCCAGTTTGGTCTGTGACCTTAGGTGCATCTCCCTTTATGCCGGAGGGTGCTGATTACCTGTGAGGTTCAATATCAATCATTAGGAGAATATAAAATCTTTTATATCAATTTATAACAATATCAAAAATAAATAAATAACAACTAATATATATAACCATAACTATAATAATATAAATATAATTTGTTGACTAAAATATGAAATACAATATCCAAAAAACATAGTAGATATGTCATGCCAATATGAGTCAAGTGTCAATACGAAAACCCAAAAATAAATAATGGAACTAAAATCTCCCAAGGGGGTATTAACCCATGAATAATTCACTTATTCATGATCTATCCAGAATCATCCATCTAACATATTTCTCTTTTCCTTTATCCTATCCTGAAACCATGAAATCTATTTGGGTACAAATCCGGATGCCCCAATAGGGTGTTATTAAAACTAATTATCCCACCACAAATGGCATCTATAATAATATATAGTCAAAATATTGTATGTAGTTATATAAAAAATGAATAAAATCAATAAATAAAACAATTAATATTTATTCAATTACTCTTTATTTATCCACATAACCCAGGGTTCGCGAGGACACTCGAAATCTCAATACCCGATTTGTATTGCTCCAGTGTCTAAACAATACAACATATTAAACTCAAATTTCATAGTAAAAATTTATCTTTTATTATCCATTTCATTCCAATTTATAGTATGGCCAATTGGAACCATTTTCAAATGCTAATATTTTGGGTCTAAATAACCATGCATAGGACATCGTGGGATTTTGAAGAAACTGTCCATGCCCTGCAAAAATTTATCAAATTATTAATCACAATAGGATTTTGAAGCCTCAAGACCTAACCCACACATTTTAATTAGGCAATTTATCACTATGGGATTTGGAAGTAGGAATAATCCCAGACACATTTGTCAATAAATTTATCAGTATGGCCTCTAGAAGAAGCCAAAAATGTTCCACAAAGGAATATCAAAATCACACATATTTCACATATATCACATAAACCGTGGTTTTTCAACATTAACATTATTATCACATTTATCAATCGATAATTAATAAATTAATTCAATAATTAATTAATACAATACAAGAAATTGCATAATCACAACAATTCCCATTAATTAATTTAAAAATTAATTAATACAATTTATAGTATTTATAACCCAATAATTAATTCCACAATTAACTATTCTAATAAATTTCACAATCTCACATCTCATTAATTAATTCAATAAAAAATTAATCAACTCAATTTCACAATCACTAGATCTATTAATAAATTCAATAATTAATTACTCTAATCAATTTTAGAATCTCAACATCTCATTTATTAATTCAACAATAAATTAATCCAATATCACAATCCCTTAATTAATTAATTAACCAAACTAATTAATTTAATTAAAGAAATATAATTGTTGAAAATTTTATATAAATTCTACAATTAAATAAACGTAATTGAAATCTTGACATTGTTATTTGAATAATAGAATGCCAAACTCAATTCATTGATAAGAAACCACCCAATGGAAATCCCCAATTTATGCATAATTATCAATAACACAACAATTAAAGAGATCGAGATCTAAATCCAAGATCCAAGATAAAAAATCAAGAAATTAGAAAACTTGATGTAGATCTAGAAACAATAGTATATTAACATCCCAATTTTATCCAGGATGAGGATGAGATGAAATGTATATATAAATGGGAAGAAAATACATACATTAAGAAGTGAGTATCTAAAAATTCGACCATTGAATCAAGAAAAATGAAGGTTGTGAGGGATTTGAATTCATTCAAGATCATATGAAATTTATAAGAATGCATTTAGGTTTGAGTATAGGTGATTAGGAATTAATACTTTGGGGTTTAATATTTTAAAAATAATTTTTAGGTGATTAAATTTCCCATGCAAATTTTTCTGTATGGGACTCATGATTTCCCCTAACAGTGCACCCTAACATTGCACCTTACCTAGGGGTGTCACTCAGTTTCTTCAAAGTGGGAACAAAATTTATAAAACTGTGCATAAACTATGTAAACCCCACCATCTCAAGGGTGCAAGGTTTATTAGGTTGGGTGAACGGATTGAGAAAACTGTGTGCCAACCATGTACTACCCCATTTCCCTAAAAAACATCCAATTTTCACCCAAACACACCCAAGATAAAACTCAACAAAATATACTAAATACAAGGGAAAATAATACATGAAAAAAAGCCCAAAAAATCTCATCAAAAACGTGATTTCTTACAAAATATTACATGACAACAATTCTATAATATATATACAGGATTTTTTTTGTTCAAATGTAAAATCTATCATAAAATCTATTCTCATATTAGTTTTTCTAAAAATTAAAACATCATTCGTGAGGTGACAATTCACCACCTTCATTGATGATGAGTATTATTTTCTATTACCATCTTAAATGATGGTCATAAAACCATTTTTATGTTTAATCAAAATTATAATATGTGTATTAATACTTATTTAATGTTATTTATCAACTATATAAACATATTATTAAATAAATTGACACTATTTCATTATGTTTTTAAAAACTGCCAAAATGAACTAATCATTTTTTTCAAAAATTTTTGTCTAATGAATCATACTCATGTCAAAAAATAAAATGAAATATGAGACCATATAAATTTTTGAAATTAAATTAATACATTTTCATTCCATTTCTAGAGTTTTTCTTCTATTTTACAATAATTTTCATAATTATACAGCAGCAAACCGCCCATGAAACCATGAAATGAACACTCAAAAATGATGAAATTAAACTCTATAAATCAACAAAATGGCCATAAATGAAACTAATAAAATTATAATAAACTAAATTCATGTGTAATATTTTCTTAATTAATTAGTTCATAGATTTACTTTTTTTTATCCAGGACATTAAGTACAAGTGAAGATCACTTTCATACATAAGGTAGGGGATTCTCTTTGAACATCCACTTTTCCTTTAAGTTGTTATTTCTATCTATTTACCCCAAATTAATTCATAATTAATCATATATACTCCCCCAAAATTCTTTGTGTACGTCCCAAAACTTTTTACCTAGCTCAATGCTTCTTTCCTTAATGTGGAAATACATGTTTTATAAGGTTCCCTTTTCAATTATTTCTGATAAGCAAGCACGGTTAAAATATACTTCCCAATTTCTAAACCATTTTCAAGTATTATACATTATCTATTTTAAGAAAAAATTATTTTTCTAAAATTATACTCATATTATCATAAACACTATGTTTCATTATTTATTTTATAGAAAAAATGATTCTTCTATCTTTTTTAATGACTCTTTAATGTTTTCCTGTAATCCGCACTATAGTGGATGATTTACAAAGTTTACTAAACATGTTTTCACATGTTTTAACTACAGTTGGACATCATTTTTCCTGATATATGAATATTTTATATTATTAATGTACATTTATGACTTAATCACATTCTTTCTTGTACACCATTATGATACACCATTCGTTTTTCCCTATGACATGTTTATGACACCGAATTCCTTCCATGGGTAACCCTTATGATTGATTTTTCATATAGAACAAATATTTTTGAACATTTTATGATTTTTGTACCCATAAATGTCTCCAATTAATTTTTTAATGTTCAGTATCATGATACTTAATGTGGGAGAGGTAGTAAACCTCATTCCTTTATCAGACTTTGTCCTCCATGTGATATTGTCTTAGTAGTTAGCCTTCACTCATGTTAATATAAATGTTATATGTTGCCTCCAAATTCCAATGATTCCATTATTACATTATCCCACATTCTATGTGAAATGATACTTTATGTTTATTCATGTTCCATTCTTTTTATGTCATCTTTTTATTCCTTCTAACCCATGTGCTATGTTTTATTTCCATATTTATTACATTTGAAGGCTTTTTAACTCATCCCTTTTGTTTATGAATTACCCTAGTTATCCTATGAAGATGTATGTTCCCAAAAAAATAGAAGATAATTATATATTATTATTATAATATGTTTTATTCTATTACCATGTTTTCCTTTTTATGTAACTAATCTTCCAAAGACCCTAGACTTTATTATCCTTGGTTTGTATTTGATAGTTAATTATTCATAAAATCATGTAATAATATGTGTAAAAGTCTAGGGATGTTATATTTATAATGATATTAAATTTCTATATCAGTTTTCGAATAAAAACCTTAATCATGTTGAGAATCAATTTTCAAAATATAGGGGACTATTATACATTGAATGTTGCATGAACTAATGACCATCAATTTTTAGCAGACCTATGATCCATTAATTATATAAAAAAAGGAACAATTCTATAAAACCCTATTTTTTTATAAATTATTCTAAGAACTTAATGGTTTATTTAATTTTTAACCAAATAGATATCGTGGTCAAATAGTGGGGGAAATTGTTCAGGAACACAACACCAAAGGATGAATTAATTGTTATGGAGTAGAAGGAGTTTCAGAAGAACTTTTTAAGTATATGTTTTCCTCAATACCTCTGAATGAAAATGTAAAGGGAGTTCATTGTGCTTATGAAAAATAATAATAAAATAGTTGAAGTTTATGAGATTAAATTTATATTGATTGTGTGATATTCTACATTCTTTTTTACCATTTCTTACTGGAAGCTCAATCAATTCTTTATAAGACAGGAACCCAAACTATATAATGACTTGGAAATATGAGAATACAAAATTAATGAGGTGATAGTGGGTGATGTCATAATTTTTTTAATTAAGTTGTAATACCATAAAAACTTATGATATATTTATTTTTAAATAAACCAAATCACATCGATTGATTTGGATTCATGAAACACAGGGTTTAAATGAAAACCAATACTTTATTAAAGAATTATTATTTAAACATGGACATTATAAACTATAATTTATGTTTGAAAGTCTGAATATAACTAAATATATTATAAAAAATTTCATGGTTTATATAAGAATAAAATAAATTCCATTTTTATCTATTTATTACTAGTAAAATATGAATAGTTTGAAAAAAACTAACGTTTTCTGATAAATAGAATTTTTCATAAAGGTGGTTTATTCAAGCATTATACTCATAATTTTTAAACAAATTCATTAAATTTTAAAAAATTATTTAAAAAATAAAATTCATTATTGATACAATCAGATCAAAATTATATTATGGTGAATTTTTGGGATTTTTTCTAAAAAGTTTCATTTTTCCTTGAATATTGAAAAATAGACTTTTTAATTAAAAACTATTATTTTTTATATCCTTAACAAGAACAATATTATTTTGGTGTAGTTTTTAAATTATAATAAGTAAAATTATATATCATTTATTTTAAATTAGTTCATTATAATTAATTTTTTTTAGAATTTTGATAAAAAAAATTTCCATCCATGTAATGTTTTTATTTAAGAAGACCATTTTTTGACATATCTGCAGGAATTATTTAAAATAAAATGTTCTAATAAAATGTTTTTAATTATTAAAAAATAATTCCATATTTAGAATCATAAAATTTTATATTTTATCATAAGGTAAACCTAAATTTTGAACAGATTGAATAGTGAAAATGGTAAAAACTGTTGTGCATGGTTATGGTAAAAATAGTATTACCAGTGTTTAGACTAAAATATTATTCACAAAAATAAAACAAATATAGTCTAAATAACATTTTTTGAAATATTTTTACCTTATCATTTCTATGCTTCCAAAATTTTATTTTTGTGGCCTTGTGGTATGAGAAAAATGAGGGTGAAATTCTTTCTTTTTAATAATTCTCGTTGTGTCTTCCCCCCAACATATAAATGGGCAGTCCACTTCATATCACTAACAAAATTTAAAAACACATTATTTCAAGAATGAAATACCCAACTCACTTCCATAATTCCATCCCCTCATCCTAGAAGCCTTGTTTGGGTAATAAATCCAACCTAGTAATTCTTTTGGTGAAGACCAAATGAAGTTGTTTGAATAAGAGGTATCGTTTTTAACCAAGAATTTTATTTTATTTATTCTTCCTCCATATAAAAATCTTTTTTAACCCTATTGGTGTAATAAACATATTATATATCATATAATTATATGTGTTTATGTTATGGTATTTGTAACATTTTAACCCAGATTCCTCTAAACGGTGCCCTCATTTCGTAGTGTAATGCAGTGATATAATCAAAACAAATAATAGAAATAAAAATATAAATAACTGATAGAAGATAAAAATATAGAAGACTAAAATAATAAATTATCCAATTTTTAATCATATAAATCATGATGTGTCATATATATAAAAGTAGTAGAATAGTTATACATTCATCCAGTACAATTTATGTATAAAGAGGTACAAAAAGACCAAAACAACTATCTCTAGAAAGCATCATGAGCATAGTCGAATCCTATGAACCCCTACTCTGATGCATAGAAAAAATAATGATTTATATATCAGGTACTTTCCCTAGTCCCTACCTATATCTATGAAGTATTTCATGGTACCCAACGGTGGACAAAACATTGTGTGGGATAAAACACAGTAGGCCACCACCAATGGTGTCTATAACAAGTCCAGCCTTCATAATATAAACAGAAGTAGTGTGGAATATATCCAAGTAAGAACAATAATAAAAAGTAAGGGTCAAATGAATCACTAATCATTTCCATCATATAAAGGATGCCGATGAGCAATATAGAATCACCCATAAATAATGGAAGTTGTAAGAACAAATAAAGAGGTGTGATATTTCAAGTCAAATAAAAAAAATATGATACCATACCTAGGATATATGTAATTCATTGAAAAAATAACCAAATCATCCACACTAAGTAATATAATGTAACATTCACAATGTACTCACTATGTAATAAAGTTTCAGACCACAAATGGTTGGATCCACGGTATATAAGAACAAGGCATCCATGTCGAGTTATAGGAGAATCTCGATTGAAACTCTGTAAAGACAAGGGCGAGGTCCATTGATCATGTCAAAGAGCATGTCTAATGGAATTCCAAGAAAGACAGATCTAGGGGTAGTAAGGCCCTTGGAATCCTATGAAGTTATGATCCAAGAAGAAAATATGTCAAAGGTATCTACTACTGTAATCAAGATATATGGTGTGGAAATGTATATGAAATGTATAGAATCATGTTCCAAGAATCATGCCCAATGAATCAATTACCATTTGAATTCATCAACAATTCATAACCATTCACAATTTATGACCTCACCCATCCCATATTAAAGTTTACCATTTAAACCATTTATCAGTTTTAATCAAAAGTTATCACATGAAAAGGATAAAAACCTTCTCATATCATTAAACTTCAATTCATTCCTTTAAAATAAAAAATAAAATGAAAAACATGGTGTTTACAACCTTAATAAATCCATTTAAAACTTATTAAGGATCTAACTAAAATACATGTATTGACACACATCCAACAGGGTGTTACAACATATGGAAGATACACGGGCTCACCCCATGGGTGGACTAGGTTATGGATAACACTCTCCAACTAGATACAAACACTACTAGGCACTACAAACAGGTCCAAATTCACTTAATTCAAAAATTAAATTAATTTTATTGGAATCACAGGAATGTCCAGTGTGTTCCACAATGGAAATATGGATTACAAAATAGAAAAATTATATGAACAAGGTATATGCCATCTACTATTGGAACATAATATAACACTCATCAAGTATTTACATATGATTTGGTCCTGATCATAAGGAAATTTATGAATAGATGAATACCTTGGAAATAGGAGAAATTATATTTCACCAAAATAACCCCATTGATACAAAGACCAATTAATTATGACATAAGTTGATTGAAAAACACACCATTATGGATCAAATATGACGAATGATGTTCAAATCCAAGTCTTAATGGATAAAATTTGTCCAAGACCATGATTTTTGCTTTAAAGGGAGCTCCCATGGCCCTGTATATTCAGTATAATTAAAGGAGGAAAAAGAAATATGTTTTAAGAAAAATTAAGGGAAATGTGTTAATTCCCACATGAATTCCTAGGTTATACATTTCAGTCGCATGATTGAGAAAACCATGTGAAAACCTTTCACCCCTCTCTGCCTCATGGGGTACCTCACATGGTTCATATACATGGTTTGGTAAACTGTTATTAAACATTTTTCTAAAGATAAGAATTGCAGAGCGCCTTCATGGGCATATGACCTTGGTTTCCTGGTTTCCTAAAATAGTACAACCTTTTATTCCCTCTGACTAAACCTAAATGGTTATGTGGACCCTTATGTTTGGTTTCCCTAAAACATTTCATCCATGTATAGAGTCATGGACAACCTCACTTGGTTTTATCAAACCATTTTCCACGGGTCTCCCATTTTCTACTAATTGTGTGACCTATATTCCTTTCCCAAAAGCCAAGTGTTAGGGCTACCAAAAATCCCTAGAAAACCTTAAAAACCTACTGTTCTCACTAGGCATTCACATTAAGTAAAACCCAAGAATTTGAAAAGAAATTTAAATGATCAATATATTATGAAAAACTTGTGATCTTACAATCTTACCCATTAATACATTTTTCCACCAAATTTCCCTTAAAACCATGGACATGAATCAACTAAGAATAACTACTAAAACTGATCATGTGCATCAGTCTCCCACACTAAAATCTCATCATTTAAATGTTCATTCTTCTATAACACTTGTACTAAAGGAAATGATCTATCTAATAGAAACTGTTGTGTATTATCAGTGATACAAATTGGAAGATCCTTGAAAGAAACATATACCTATATCTCAACATCCTCTGGTTATAGAGTATGAGATATGTTTTCATAATAAAACACATATGAGATATATAGAAGACATCAGGAAATTATCAGTACCTATGAGGTAACTACAACAGATAGGCTACAATCCTAACTCTTTCAAAAATATCAAATGGGATGATATGTCTCTGTGAAAATTACCCAACCTCCTTATACGTCTATTTACTAGCCTCATTATAATATGTAAAAATACTTGATCCCCCACCTCTACCTCTAGAGGTCATAGATTATGACCATTGTAATATTTATTGGTAGACATTATAGTAATCAACCACTTTCTTATCAATTGGACCTGCACTGAAATCTCCCAAATGAGACGAGGTACGAGTAAAGATTCCTCTCCTAACTCCATATAGCACAATGTTAATCGAAATGGAATACTCTAAAAATCCTCATAAAGTGCCATATTTATATTCTAATGATTTCTATTATTATAGGAGAACTAAACTGGGTGTATATACCTATCCTAATAAGCCCCAAAATCAAGGATTCATTCTCTAATAATTTCATCAATCACCATAATTTTACGATCTCACAAGGCATCAGTTTGAGGGTGTTATTCCATGCTCTATATCACTTGTGTACCAACCACACTAATCAAAATTTTCCAACACCATGTCAAAAACAAAGAATATATATCTAATAACATGGTATGAGGAACCCCGTGAACACACATATTCTCATGGATATAAATACTCTAATGTAATTTACTAATAAGGACTCCCTTTTTGGAGGGAAATGAGATTACATCATGATCATATCCACAATAACCCCAAAAATATCACTACATAGAGGTTACCTCATCAACACTATCAATAAATCCATCAAAATGTATTCCAATTTCCACTTAATAATGGGTACTTATTATAACATCCTAGCTGGGAATTTGTGTTCTTCCTTTACCTTTCATGTGGTAGAACACCTCTTGTAAAACCCAACTACATTTTGTTTCATTCCAGGACACCTTTAATGATTTTGATAATTATGATACATCTCATTAATTTTGGGGTATACTTTCCTAGTTGAGGAATAAAACTCATGAATTCACTCCTTAAGTATGTCTCATGGAACCCAAAAGTGTTCATTAATATTCAAAATTTTATCCCCTCCCCCAGTTTATCTAGGAGGTGAGTCCTCACCTTATATAATATCCTATAGAACTAGGCACTCAACATTAGATAATTGTCTCAAATTCACACTATCAAGAATATTAGAGTTCATTTCCATGGATGAGAGAAAAGTTTTTCCTTATTCATCTTTCAGCTCCATGTGCATCTCTAAGAATAAGGCTATATGATTCCAATCACTATTGGCCTTCTAATCTTCTTGTATGAAAATCCTCATTATTAGTGAATTGATAAATACTTTAACCTTTCTTGGTATATGGAATGAAAAAATTTGAAGTACTAAAGGTATTCAACCAATTTTCAAAGCACTAGATTCATGTCAATAAATGTAAATATATACATGAGGATTTTGTGGTTTATTTACACACAAAAAATGCTCTCCCAGGTTGTAATACCTCCAATAGCACATGGTGTGAACAATAAAAGATAACTCAAGATCATGTATCAGGTAATTCCTCTCATGTGGCCTCAAATGACGAGACTTTTATTCTAGGAATCTATCCCTAGCATTAGAATTTCTCCAAGACTGTAACCAAATCCATCAAAATATACAGTATATCATCTCTTGAGATCTAGTAGAACTAGGAACGATAACAAAGACAATATCACTTTTTTCTCCTTAAAGGATATCTCATAGGTATCTGACAATAAAAACTTTTCCCCCTTCTTAGTCAAGTCTACAATAGGTTATTATCATCATGATAAGTCTTATATGAAATTCTTGTAATATCCAGCATACCCTAAGAAACTATGTATGTAAAATATTTTTTAGGCATCTCCAAGGAAACTACAACTCTCACCTTCTCTGGATCAACTGATACTCATGTCTCAAATATAATATAAAACAAGAAGTGAATATTATCCATCTATACATGTCACTTTGTGATTTATCATTTAACTAATTATCCATTTGTGTATCAAAAATTATCTCAATATGTATGGCATGGTCGTTTCGGTTTTGAGAATACACCATGAAATCATCGATGAATACTACCACAAAAAATCAAGATAATGATGGAAAAATTGATTCATCAGGGCCATGAAAAATGATAGAATTTTCGTGATACTGAAAAGAATAATATTATGCTGGTATAGATCATACCTACTTTGAAAACTAGTATGAGGTATGTCTCTAGGTCGAACATGTACCTAGTGATATGTTGACCTCAACTCAATCTCTGAGAACCACAGAGCTCCTTAGAGTTAGTTGAAGAGATCATCTATCTATGGAAGGGGATACAGGTTCTTAACCATAAACATGATCAATTTTTAGTAAACCACACAGAGCCTAAGGGTTCCATATGCCTTTTAATAAAATGACCAATGAACCCCATGAAGATGTTTAGGGTCGTATAAACCAATTTTCCTCCAAGCTCTACAGCATCCTCTAGAGCTATTGAAAATCTAAAATATCCTTCTTAGAAGGAGGAATGAATACCAGTTCATCTCTAGATAGTAGCTTGAAATGAAACACCACCTCTATCTGAAGGTCTAAACCAGAAAATCCATTAGAGAAGAATTCCCTAAAATAATCAACCACTAGAAGAAATTCCCCCAAACACATTCCATCATATAGATATAAGCTAGAAATATAGGATATCATCCCTCCCAACCCAAGATGGTTTTGTTCAGCTTGTCTCTTCTGGACATCCCATTAACCCTTGTGAATAAAAAACCTTCCCTCTTGTGATGTGAATGTCACTCTATGGTGATATAAATCAACATGGACTTTATAATAAACTATTCAGTCCATCCCAAGTATGATGCCAGACCCTTTTAGTGTGAGGGAAAAAGGACCCATATGATGTGAATCAAACCAATATCAATGTGGGACTCCATTAATAAGCATACACCCTCCATTAATATTCCCATATTAGTATCCAATGTCATAAAACCAACCAAAAATTGAAAAACAGGCCCAAGACTCTATACAACAGGTACACAGTGGAAACCATGTGATACACGTATACAAAAAAATCATATACTAGAGTAGAGGCTACTAACATCATACATATATCTATATATTTTATAGTGCTATAATTCTCAGGGGTGGAATGTACCTAATATGTATGTACATAACCACAATTCAATGAAACAACCATACTACACAGAGCTGGACAGCTATACTATCTAGGTAAACTAGTTCCTTGTTTCCTTGTAAATAACCACCACCTTAGCCTGAACGGTCGAAACTACTCTAGTTTGTCGCCTATTGTGGAGCTGTCAATCCCACTCCTAAATCGAGAGTTGTTTTTGATCCCCCTATAATGACCGTTGGAGGGACATTTATACAGAAACAATGCACATGGCCCATCCTACCACATGATCAACACTTTATTGGGTCTTGATAACATTGATTCCTCATGTTTCTATATCTCCCACAGTAATTTCATACAACTTAACTAATATAACTCATATGATAACTAGTATAATCATTAAAATAATCCTTAAACTTGAACTTAATCCCTTATGATACAGATCTATTGGGTCGATAGGATGAATAACATTACTCTGCACCCCCAACTTCACATAGGTTTTCCTCAACAATAAGTTCATAATACACTATCTCTGGGGAAGTAGTCCACCTAAACATGTTGGAATGCAATAAAATGACATTATTCAGTCCTTCATTTAAGGATTTAACCCTTGATAGATCATCAACATGATAAATAGGTGAAAATACTAAATCTCTATAATGCATGATGAATAGTCCATAACGATCCTCACACCCAACTCCAGACATATAAACCAACTATCCCATTCATCTTCTTGGGTATTATGGAATACATAATCATAAAACCTAGATTGGAAGTCCCTCCAAGCCATATCTCAAAGCATATCATCCTGGTTAAAATCATCCCACCAGTGCTTAACTTCCTCCAAATGTATATATATCATGAGCTTCACTCTTATCTTAGTAGATTTCTCTAGATTATATAATATCTAAAATATAATCTCCATCCATTGGTCAAAATCTTATGTAAAACCCTCCCTTCAAATAATGGGTAGATGCTAGTTTTGGAAGACATGAATCATCTCTGCTATAGATTGGACAGGCTGCAGGGATCACTGAATGGTTTTCATAATGTGTTGGAAACACTTGCATAAATGGGTATAAACACCCATATTTGGTATGAATGGTGGTTTTACAACTGGATCTACTATAGGTTGCTCTAGTATCCCATGGTTGAACACCTCCTGAGCATGGTCTTCTCCAACCTCATGGTGCACGACATGCGGTCTTCATGGTGGAGTATATCTACAATGCCAAGAACACACCTCTGAAAAAACTGAGAAGTGACCAAGTAATAGATATAAAATAATAGTATAGGTCGAATATTATATGTAAACAAGTCACCCCACCATTCCTACTCCTAAATCTCGGACTTGGTAATAAGAACTACAGTAAAAAGTACCAGAGACACTGCATACTGGTCACTCTAAAGCTGTGTCTAGGTCAAGTTCGCTATTAATATTATCAAATTCATTTAAATTAATATTTATATTACAATTTTAATTAAATTGTTTAGCCAAATAGGTCACCACTTCTGATCTATAAGGACCCATAGACCTCATAAACCAATGTGTATATTTCACTCAATCTAAACCATAACATGATCGATTCCACACGACCAATGGTATATGACTCAACGTGCCATAGTTGGTTGATTAGGTTTCTACCTATAATCTATGCATGAAAACACTATTTAAGTTATGATAAGAACTCAAATAACTAACTATGATTCTCAATTAACTACAAAAATCATTTATTAAAAAACACGTATATCACTCATGGAACACATAATAATGTCATGCTGTCAAACAATGCATCCTATATAACATGGCATAATGCTTCACATGTGAATTTTATCATATTACTAAAATGATGCATGAGATGGAATACCCTCATCTCATTGGGCTAAGTATAAAAATATGAAATAAAAATAAACATCAAACCTCTAGTTAATCACCCAATGGTGGAATCAATACAACCATAACAATTAAAATATAGATAATAGTAATTTCTATTCCTAAAAATATTTCTTTTTTCCTTTAATTGAGTTTGGTACTCCCAAGAACAACTCATTAAAAAATAACAATACCTTTCTAATATCCTATATATTATCTCAAAATATAATGGATATAGAAGAAATATATTCTAATACCCCATTTTTAGATCCCAGCCTCAGATCTAGTAAAAGGTTCCCTCGTGTTAGAGTGTAACACAATTGTGTAATCAAAACAAATATGCATATTTATAATATAAATCACTAATAGGGGATAAACATCTAGAATACTATAATACTAAATTAACCAAAGATGAATCAAATATATCATGTTGTTTCATATCTCTAAATATTATTAAAATTGGTATATTGGCATCCAATAAAATACATGTTTAAAAAGGTACAAAATTAATAAAAAAACAATTTCCAAATACCATCATGAGAATTGATCAATCTTGTTCTCCATTACTCTAATGCATTGAACAAGATAAAATAATATAAAATTTTCTTTCTACAATCCCTACTTGAATCCATGAAGGCTGTCTGGGTAATGAATGACAACCTGAACAGGGTGTGAGAAAACATTCAGAAGGCCTCCACTGATAGTGTATATAAAAAGTCTAATCCCTTTATTAGAAACAAAAGGAGTGTCAAATAATCATAGGTATACCAATAAAAAATTAAGTGTTAAATGAATAAGAAAATCTTGTTGGCCCAATAAGGATCCCTATGAACAATAATAAAGCTCCCATAAATTGGTGAAGTTGTAAGCATTAATAAGTAGGTATGATATGTCTCCTCTAATGAATGAAATATTATACCCATAAAAAAGGCTACATGAAAATCCTAGAAACAATATCCCCATTATCCATGTCATTTAATCTAGTGTAACATCCATAATGTCTCACATGGAAATCATTTTCATATTGTGAAGGGACTTATCCAAGGAATAGAATACCAAAGCATCACCATCTTGTCCCAAAAGTAACAAGATGATGTGTGGACTCCATGGAGCATGTCAATAAATCATGTCCACTGACAATCCCAGCAAGAAATATCCAAGGTATAGAAATTCCATTTTAGTCTTCTAGAATCACTATCCAAGTGTTAAAAAGGTCCAAGGCATCCACTACTATAATCAAGATTCATTTAGTGGAAACAACTATGAAATCTATGGAATCAAGAAATTAGGAGGTCGCCTAATGCATCGCATACTAATTAAATTCATCAACTAATTCATAACCATTCACACTACATGATATCATCTAACCAATAATCAAATTTTCCATTTAAACCATTTATAAATTTTAATCAAATGCTATAACATATAAAGGAGGAAAACATCATTATATCATTTCAATTCAATTCAATCCTTTAATTTACAAATGAATTGGTAAAACAAGGTATTCCCAACCTTATCAAATACATTTAATTTTCATAAAGTATGCCACTAAAATTGGCAAGGTCAGATAGCCATGGTTGCATCGTTTCCTCAAACAGAGCAGACCCTTACTACCCTATGTCCAACCTTGCACAAATGTGTAGACAATTGACTATATTTTACCTTAGAACATGTATCAATTTATAGATACCTGGAACAACTTTCATAGTTTTATCTAATGGTTTAGCTTGGCTCGAATAATTTCTATTAACCATGTTTCCATGTTTTCTTTCCTAAAAACCTATCATGTAGTCTCCAAAAAGCTGTAAGATCCTAGCCTTTTTTGGAGTTATCTCGGGCATATTTTTTTTGATATATTTTAATGTTTTTAAGTAACATTATCCTGTAATAGTGGCTTGGAGTGAGTATGGGTGAAATTTTAAGGAAAAATAAAGGATAGTGGGTTGTGCATAGTCTGCGCACTATTTGACAAACCGTGTGACCAAACCGTTCCAAGCATGCACAATTGGATAGAGGATTCTACATGGTTGGCGCATGGTTTTCCTAAACGTGCGACCAAACCACACCAACTGTGTAGAAGTGGGCAGTGGAGTATGCATGGTTGGAACACCATTTTCCTAACTCTGTGACCTAACTATGCCAATCGTGAAGAACTAGGTAGTGGAGTCCCCATGGTTGGTGCACAGTTTTCCCAACTTAGCGCATCTACCCAAGAAAATGTTCCCATAGTTTTTAATATCTAAAAATATCTTTTAAAATCACCAGAACCCCCCGAGTATCCCATATTTCTAACTTGGATCAAGCTTGACATATTCTAGCTATTCCCAAAGCCTTCCAGATAGATTCTAAGGCGACCCAAACACTACTCATCGATATTGAAATTCTAGATTAAAGACCCACTCTCCTTCTGATAAGTGTATTTCATTTCGATGCTTCTCCCATTCTTTCCTCCTTATTTCTTAAATATTTTAATGGAGGATATTCACCTTTTTCTACGATCTAAACCTATGAGTTCAGATATAGATCTAGGATTGTATATCTAGATCTAGTTTTTGAAGATCTCGATGCCTTGGATCATAATTTTGGTTTCATGGACTTTGATCTATAGTTAGATTGACGATATAGTGCCTCTCAGATTTTAGGGATTTTTATAAGGCTAACATTCATCAATAAACCGAGGTTAGTGTTCTAAATCAAACTCCTATAGTTATGGTTTATGATATTTGTATTATTTTATGATTTTTATATGTTTCCATTGATAAATGATTTCCTAAATTGGAGTAATTAGGAATGTGGAATTGATATGTGTTTACCTTGGTGATTTATTGATAATTGAATCACGAAACAAATTAATGGGGGGTTACCTAAATTGATTGATATTTTAGAGATTTAATTATGTGTTGTGATATAGTAATTGAGTTATTGAATTTATTTTATTAAGATAATTAATTGGGAGAATTAATTATTAAATGGTTCTTGGATTTAAATTTAATTAATTTTGAGAATTAATTATGACTTCATTGGTTTTGAAAGGGATACATAATTGGGAATAATTAAATATGGAATGAGAATGGTATTGATAGATTAATTAACTGATGAATTAATTAATTGGTTATGTGATTAGTTAATAGTTGAATTAACTAATAGCCTTTTGAATTTTTAACTAATCATGGATTAGTAAATGATTAATGTGGAAATTTATCATGAATTATGGAATGATTAAATGGCTGAGATTTGTTGGGGATAGGTATGAAATTCTATACCAATGTATATGTTGGGACATAGACATGGAAATCCTACCTAATAGTTATCTAAGCGGTTATATGTAAGGGTTTTAGTCTTGATGACCTACACTGAATGAGAATTGGAGTGTTAGGCATGATGTCATACACTCAATGTGATTTTTGTTGCTAGAAATGACGACCTACACCAAATGATTAATGATAATAATTAATGATGATTCAAATTAGATTTGGGGTGCTATGAAAGATGACCTACACCAAATGATAAATGATAATGAATGATCATTAAAATGGGTAACATGAATTAAACATGTCCTGATGTGTTGATTAAATTTTAAATGACAATGTGATAACTATTTATATTATGCATTGTATTTATTACATCATAAAATTTTATGCACTATATATTGACTATATTAGTTTTAGAAATTATTGGTGGTGTCCTATTAAGTTTTACTCAAACCCTATTCAGGCCGCCTGATTGGAACTTGAGAAGACTTTGTTATTGCAGTACAAGATAAGGGAAAGTCCCTAGGATATACTTCTATTTGGGTTTGATGCATGTGAGAGGGAAAAAGATGTGGTTCAAGACCTGTTTTGGAGTCATTGTGTCTTTACATTTAGTTTCATTGTAGAAACATGACACTTTCTTTTCCCTAGCATGCTTTTGCTTTCAATATAATATTGTATTTTCTTGTTTTGATTGTCATATGTCATAGATTTGTTCTGTTTATTTATATATTCTTCTGTACTTGGTTAATTTCTATTTTATTCCTCTAGTGTTTTATTCTAATAAAAGAGGGTATAGTCACCCCAAGACTGACTTACCAGACCCTCACTGCTAGTCGACACCCTCTAGCATATGAGGATCCTCACTATAGGGCATGTGGCCAACTGGCTTGGGGCACCGTTCAGTAGCTTCCTGTTTGGGAATCCACAATGTCCTATTAGAGGCAGGTTTTCATTTCATTCTTCTTCTACTATTTTACTATTTTTAGAAATGTTGACAAGAGACTAGGAAGAGTCGAGGCTTGGTAATGAGCTCATGCATGGGAGTTGAAAACCCATGTATATGGGAAAATCTAAGTACATTGGGTGGGATTGTTGTGATTATTTTTTGTTGTTACAGTTGTATATTATTTCACATTGGGTGACACACTTGTGGTGTGGTGTGATATTTATTTTAAATAAAATTGTTGAATTTTGATATATGGTCTAAAGAGGAATGATAGTTGGGTTTTCATACATCATTCTAGCCACTCAGTGTTGTTGTCACATGAAAAATTATAGGAAATCATGGGAAAATGGGTCATGGGTGAGTTGTGAAACATTAACTATTTTCCTTGATATGATATTTAAACGATGATGAAAAATGAGAATAATGGGTGTCTAATGAGAACCTTGATTGATGAAATGGGTATGATTAATTAATTAATTTTTGAATTAATTAATGTGATATAATGTGATTATATAATTTTTGATTAATTAATGAGAATTAATAGAACCTTGTCAACAAAGACCTAGGAGTAGGATGGTTATGGGTAGTGATAAGGCCTCAGTGTTGAACGTGTGGCGAGAAAAGAGAGAAATGACTTGTTGAAACTTGTTGTGTTAGTTTCTTACCTTACATAAATTTTATAAGGTTGTGTTATGATACCTAATACATGTGTTTGGATTTAAAGAAATATGCCTCCACAATGCTTGTTGAGAGATAGACCGAGGGGTATGGCCCAGAACGAACATCCAGACAGGGAGCTTGAGGAACAATTGGTGAAATCTGAGGAAGAAGGAGTGTTATTCCAAGAGAAATTTGCTCATTTCTTGAAGTTTAGGGAGAGAGAACTAGGATGGGTTCAGAAAAGCATGGCTGAGTTGACAAGGGAGTTTCAGTTACAACCCCCTTTACTTTTACTGGAGAGGGTGGACCTAAGGGAGATGAATTCTGGATTGAATCCATGGAGATGATACTTGACAATTTGGTGAATCTGGATGAGAGGAGGGTCAATTTTGAAGCTTATATGTTTTGTGGTTCCTCGAAGTGCTGGTGGGACTTTCATGTATGATCTGGACAAACTGACTAGATGTTATGGGAGGAATTTTTGGAGAGGTTCTTAAAGCACTTCAACCCAGACATGCTTAGGCAAGTGAAGGCTAAATAGTTTTTTGCATCTAACACAAATGAGAATGTCAATTGAGTACACTTAATATTTCAAAGATTTACAAAATTTGCTCCAACATTGGTGGTGGATGAGGAATCTTCAGAAAAAACGATTTCATGATGGACTTAAGTGTAAAATTAAGTCCCAGGTGAATATATTTAGGCTAAAGAAATTTTTAGAAGTGGTTAATCAGACTCTCATTTTAGAGGGGAACCTGAAGGAGTCATCCCATACTACAAAGGTAGATAGATTATCTAGAAGTGGGTCTTACGAGAGTAGGAAGCGTCGTCACAAGAATCCTAGCCAGGACAGTGGAAAGAAAGGTGGACAGTTAGGATGAATGGTTACATCAGATCTTTCTCATGTGCATTGCCACCAGTGCAGTAGGTGGGGAAACTATCATACACATTTTCCTATACCTCTAGTGGAGTGCCAGTTTTGTGGAAAGATAGTACTTTTATATAGGTTCTGCAATAAGCAGTGGTATTCTGGTGTTGAAGAAGCAGCTACTCAGAATTAGAGTGTGGGAAGGGGGTCTTCTGCACCACATAGGTCTGGTAGCTATAGTTCTACTGGATGAGGTGGTAGAGGCAGTGGTCAGGGTGCTTCAAGGTTTGAGCACTCGTACCAAAATAGTGGTTCTACTCAGGGGAGGGAGATGACACCACATATAAGAGTGGTTGGATAGTTATATGTAATGCAGCCTACACTTGTGGAGAGAGGCTCGTCCATCGATAGTGAGAGGTATTATTCTAGTTGATTCGACACTATATACTTCCTTGTTCAATACTAGTGCCACTCATTACTTTATATTTTCAAATCATGTCAATGGATTGAGCCTAAAGATGGAGCATGTAAGCGGGATGATGAGTATCAATACACCGTTGGGAACATAGACTAGAGATATCTGTTTATATAAGGGATGTTCACTGGAGATTGGAGAGTATCGTTTCCTTTGGGACATCTATGTAATTTATAAAACGGGCTTTGACCTGATTATGGGTATGGATTGGATATTCACATACTGAGCCCACATAGATTGTTACCACAGGAGAGTGGCATTTGTATCTCTTGAGGGTGACCAATATGTCCTTCGTAGAGAATGGGATATCTATGCAGGCAGAGATGGGCCAATTACTCGACATCTGGGAGAGTTCATAACCCATGTTTCTAGTATTTTGTTGGATGATGGGAGTGGTAGGCAAGACACCCTTCAACTAGTATTAGAACTATTTTAGAATGTCATTCTTGAAGACTTATCTTGGTTGCCACATGAGAGAGATGTGGAATTCACTATTGAGTTTATGTCGGTGGATGAGCCAGTATCTATCCCACCTTATATAATGATACCTAATAAGCTTCGCGAGATCAAACTGTAGTGGAAAAAGTTGAAGGATAAAGGATATATCCATCAAATAACATCAACTTGAGGATCACCTGTTTTTTTTTTTGCAAAGAAGGATGATGGGAGTCTACACTTTTGTGTTGATTTCCAGAAGTTGAATAAAATGACTATGAAGAACTAATATCTTCTTTGGAATATTGATGACTTATTTGACCAGATAAAGGGTGTTAATATGTTCTCAAATATTGATTTGATATTAGGGTATCATCAGGTGAGAATACGGACTTCTGATATACCAAGAACTGCTTTCAGGAGTAGGTATGGCCTTTCTAAGTTTGTTGTAATTCCATTTCGGTTGAAAACTGATCTAGCAGTTTTTATGGAATTTATAGACATGATCATTCATATATGCTTTGATCAGTTTGTTGTGGTGTGTTTGGATGACATCTTAGTGTACTCTAAAACTCATAACGATCATGCCCAACATCGTGACATCATCTTAGGTACATTGAGAGATCATCGGCTATATGCCAATCTATCAAAATTTCAATTTTGGATTGATAGGGTAAACTTTTTTGGTACATAATCTCAGAATAGGGGGTGGCTATTGACACAGATAATGTGAATGAAATGCTTTTTTTTGGGAGCATCCTAAGAATGTTTTTGAAATTCAAAAATTTTAGGGATTAGTTGGACATTACAAGAGGTTTATCCAGGATTTTTTCTGAATGGCATAACCACTTACTGGTTTAACCAAGAAAGGGATAAAGATTGTTTGGATAGATTCATGTCATAATTATTTCACGGAATTGAAGAAGCGCTTGACTTTGGCACCAATTTTGATCTTACCCAAGGTAGGTGAGGAGTAAACGGTGATTCATGATGCTTTTGGGGTCGAAATCGGAGCTGTGTTGATGCAAGGGGATAAAGTCATTGCTTATGGATCTCCGAAATTTAGGCCAAATAAAAACAATTTCCCTATGCATGACCTCGAGTTGGCAATAGTGGTTTATGCTATTAAATGTTCAAGACACTATCTTTTGGGTTAAAGATTAGATTTTTTACAGATCATAAAATCTTGAAGTATATCTTTCCACAACATGACTTAAATCATCACCAGTGAAGATGGGTATAGTATATATACTCCTTTGATTTTGAATTGGAATATACACCTAGGAAGGGGAATAGCATGGCTAATGCCTTGAGCAGAAAAATCCAGACTTAGTTGGTACAAGATTCGAGTAAAGAGTGGAAGATGATGACCTTCCTGGATGAAATGTATATGGTAGTTTAGGAGATTCTGGAGGGGATGACTCTGGTTTCAGTAGTAGTGCAGTTTACACTCTTGAGATAAATCAAAGATAGACAGTATGAGGATCCATAGTGTTTTTCCTTGATTGAATGCCTTGAAGGTGGGGAGACACTGTCAGACTATAAAATAGATGAGGATGAGATCATATCTATGAAAAATTTGGTTTTTGTTACTATGAGGAGGCTTGATGAACTCATGTGACAATTTCATGCTTCAAAGTAGGCGGTACATCCTGGGGTGACAATAATGTACCATGACCTTCAATGACAGTTTTGGTGGCCATGCATGAAAAAGGAGATAGTAGGGTTTTTAACAATATGATCCGCCTGTTAGTAGGTGAAAGTAGAGCATCAACGACCTGGAGGCATATTGCAACCATTACCTATTCCGAAATGGAAGATGGATGATGTGATTGTGGATTTTGTGGGAGGACATCCAAATAATCTTAATAAGAATGCAATTATTTGGGTTATTGTGGATCGAATAATGAAGGTAGAATAGATCTTGGCTATCAAGGAAACCACCACATTAGAGCATTTGGGTAAATGTAAACGTGAGAGAGATAGTTCATTTTCATGGGGTGCCAAAGACTATAGTTTCAGATCGCGAATCAAGTTTTACTTTTTGCATCTGGTAGGGATTATAAAAGGTGCTTGTTACACAGGTTCTATTAAGTATGAACTTCCACCCACAAACAGATGGGTAATCAGAGCATACCATACCGGTGTTAGAGGATATGTTGTGAGCATGTGTGCTTATCTTTGGTGGTTCTCAAGAGAAGCACATGGATTTAGTGGAGTTCACCTATAATAACATTTATTAGGAAACTATAAAGATGGAACCATACAACGAAATTTATGGTAGACCTTGTAGATCACCACTACGTTGGTTAGATGTGGGTTAGTCAGATCTGTTAGGACCGAGTCTTGTTCAAGAGACATCAGAGCAGGTGAAGTTGATTCAGAAATGTATGGCTATGGCTCATAGTAGGCATAAGTCATATGTTGATAGACAGAGATGACCCCTAGGGTTTATAGAGGGTGATAGTGTATTCTTTTAGGTGTCTACTAGATTTGGTCACCATAGGATATAGAGGTACATAAAGGTATCGCCCAGGTTTGAGGGACCGATTGAGGTGCTAAAAATAATCAGGCCGGTGGTGTACCGATTAGCACTTACACATAAACTTCATGCTATGAATGCTAATTTCCATCTATCAAAACTACAGAGGTATCACCCAAACCCTTTTCACGTGATTTCTGTAGAATAAGTTGTCCTCGATATAAATGCGTCCTTTGAGGAGTATCTGATACATTTGTTTGTCAGAGTGAGAAAGTATTCTGGGGAAAGACTGTGATGTTAGTTCATGTGTTATGGAAACATGGAAATTTTCAAGAGGAAACTTGGGAATGGTAAGTAGAAAAGAGGGCTCAATGGCCCAATTGTTTTGGCTCAGAATCTTAATGAAGTTCGAGAGTGCACCTCGAGGATGAGCAGTTATAAAGTGGGGAGAATTTAAGATCTTGGCCTTTTCTAGAGTTATCTTAGGCATGTTTTTAGTTATGTTTTGATGTTTTTTAAGTACCATTAAATTATAGTAGTGGCTTCAGGTGAGTTTGGGTGATCATTTAGGGAATAATAAAGGACAATGGGTTGTGCACGATAAGCGCATGGTTTGACAAATCGTGCGACCAAACTGTGCCAAGCATGCACAATTGGACAAAGGAGTTTGCATAATTGGCACACGGTTTGCCAATACATGCGACCAAATCATTCCAACCATTTAGAAATGGGTAGTGGATTCTACATGGTCATCACACAGTTTTCCTAACCATGTGCCTAGTCCGAGGAAACTGTGAATGCAGTTTTCAATATCATAAAATTTCATTTAAAACCACCTGAACCCCCCAAGAATCCAATATTTCAACATTGACTAGGGATTGAAAGAATATAGATGTTCCTAAAGGCTTATGTAGGGATTCTAAGGCAATCCAAACACCTTTCTTCGAGATTGAAATCCCGTATTGATGATCTGCTCTCCTTCCGGTAAGTGGATTTCATCCTGATGCTTCTCCCATTATTTTCTCCTTTATTAAATATTTTCAAGGGAGATCTTATCCTTTTTCTTAGATCTAAAGATATGAGTTATGATCTAGATCTAGGATTGTAGATTTAGATATAGTTTTCCAATATATTGATTCTTTTAATCAAAATTTTGGTTTTAGGGATTTGGATCTATAGTTTGATCCATGACGTTGTGCCACTTGAATTTTGGGGATTTTCGTAGGGCTAACTTCCATCTATAAACCGAGGTAGGTGGTCTAAATCAAACTCCAATAGTTATGATTTATGATATGTGTATGATTTTATGATTTTTCTAGGTTTCCATTAGTAAGTTATTTCCTAAATTGGAGTAATTAGGAAAGTGGAATAGATGTGTGTCTTCCTTGGCAATTTATTGGTAATTGAACCATGAAACAAATGAATGGGGGTTCCAAAATTGATTAATATTTTGGAGATTTAATTATGGGTTTTGATATTGTAATTTAGTGATTTAATTGATTGTATTAAGATAAATAATTCAGAGAATTAATTATGAAATGATGTTTGGATTTAAATTTAATTAATTGTGAGAATTAATTATGAATTGATGGGTTTTGAAATGGATTATTAATTGTGATTAATTAATTATGGAATGAGAATGGTATTTATTGATTAATTAATAAATGAATTAATTAATGGGTTATGTTTTTAGTTAATTGTGGAATTAACTAAAGGCCTTTAGAATGTTTAAGTAATCATGAATTTGTAAATGATCAATGAAGAAAATTCTTATGAATTAAGGAATGATTAAATGGATGAGATTTGGTTATGCTAGTTATGAAATCCAAGACCAATGTAGAAGTGGGAATTTAGAAATTTAATTCATCCTCAATAGTTAGGTAAGAACTTAGATGTAAGTGTGTTTGGAATGATGACCTACACCAAATGGGAATTGGAGTGTTAGGCATTACGTCCTACACTAAAAGAGATTTGGGGTGCTAGTTATGACGACTTACAAAAAATGATTAATGATATTAATGAATGATGATTCAAATGAGATTTTATGTGCTACACATGACAACCTACAAAAAATGATTAATAATAATTATTGACGATTCAAATGGGTAACATGAATTGAACTTGGCCTAATGTGTTGACTAAATGTTAAAGGAAAATGTGATAACTATTTAGATTATGCATCGTATTTATTACGTAATAAAATTTCATGAACTATCTTTTGACTGGATTCATTTTAGACACCGTTGGTGGAGGCCTAATGAGTTATTCTCACACACTATTCGGGGCACCTGATCAGCACCCGAGAAGAATTTATTATTACAGGATAAGATAAGGACAAGGACCTATGATAGATTATTGTTTGGGTTTGTAGCAATGTAGAGGGAACCAAACATGGTTTGGGTCCCGTTTTGGAGTGTCGTTGTGTCTTTAATTTCAGTTTCATTGTAGACACATGGCACATTATTTTTCATAGAATGCTTTACCTTTTAGTTGAATATTGTATTTTCTAGTTATGACTATCATATTTCATGGATCAATTCTGTTTATTTCATATTCTTCATTGATTGGTTAATTTCTATTTACTTCTTCTGGTGTTTTATTCTGATAAAATAGGGTATAGTCTCCCTAAGACTGGGTTACAAGACCCTCACTACTAGTTGCACCCTCTATCATACAGGGAGGCATGCTTAAGGGCATGTGGCTAACCAACTTGGGGCACCGTTCAATGGATTCTTGGTTGGGATGCCACACAATCCTTAGAAAGACCCAAAACTCCCCTGATTTCATTATAAATTCATAGTAGGTTAAAAATAATAATTTAATCTAAAATTAATAAGATTTATAATTTAGGAAAAATCCCACGATCTAATAGTATTCACCAATGACCATCTCCTCCTCCCTAAATGGGTAGTGAAACCACTGATCATCTGTACAATGGACTACCACCTCGTAAATTGTTCTAATTATTTTTCCATCACCTATTCTCATATTTCTATAAAATGATGTATTTATTTTCAATATATTATTTTTATAAAATAATTATACTTATGGAATTATAATATGACATAAATCGTCTTACTTTCATTTCTTTAGAGAATTTCATTGCGTTTCTTGTATATAAGATGAGCTACCACCTAACGAATCAATGTGATCCATTTTTTACATAGGATTTACATAGTGGGTAATAAATATTAATTTAATTTTGATATATAAGATTCATTAAAAATTAAAAATTATGTAAATGATATATATTATGTAATTTCTTTTCATACCATCAATTGAATAAAATATAATTTCGTTCAAGAGTACGACAGACTACCACCTGACAAAAAAATGTAATTCATTTTCATTAATACATAAATTGGATGGTATGTGTAAGGGTATTTACAAAATAAATTTATATTTATGATATAATTATCATCATGTAAATATAAAATAAAACATACCTTATTTGCATCATGATCCTTGAGAAATAAAAATGTTACTCATGTGTACATACACCCTAATGTCTTTATGATTATAACATAGTTAATTTTTCATTACCATATTTTCTGGATGGATTAAATTTTTTAATTTATGTGTAAAGTTGATAATTATCTCATTTTAATCATTCTGAAGATAATTATTTAATATTCTCATTGACCATAGACCACTTACCGAAGTGATTTTGCACATATGAGTTATTAATCCTTTAAATTTCCAATGTAATATTAATTGTTAAAGTTATTAAATATGGTAAACATTAAAAAAAGTAATATTAAAATTGGATAATTTTATTAATAAAGGTAATAATTTACATAATTATATTATTATGGAATATAAATAACACATGTGTCAAATCAGTCTGAAGATAAGGGATCTTTCTATCCATACATTTTATTCAGATTTTGACCAATCAGTCATATACTCAAATTCTTTCTTCTCAATGGAATGGAATGATTACAAATTCTATATATATGTCTCCCTCTTGAATACCTAGCTTAATCTACCATCCTTTTACTGGGTAAAAAATTATTTATTACCATCTCTCAATTGCTTTGTTTTACGGAATCTCATTTTATTTTGTTACAATATAAGATTATGAAAACCATTCATTTACATGATTAATTTAAATGCCTGTGCCTAATGATTGATATCCATATATAGAAAAAAATTAATGTATATGAAATGAATGTAATAGGTGGTCCCAGAATTATATACCTCTCAAATTAATTGGGTAATGTTTCAGTATTGTGAGACGTTATGTATGGGATTATGTAGTGATCCTAATAAATAATGGGACTCTATCAAACATGTGATGTTGTCTTGGAATTTTTTATTAACATATGTTTAGGAAATGATTTATTTCATTTCCACATTCCCATGTATCCATGATATTATGATATGGTAATCATTAAGTTATACTTCCAATTTCTTACTCATGTACCATCTCTTTTATGATATCATGTTTCACCATAGAATCACTTGTTATGCTTCCTTGTCATGATTATTCCCTTGCTGGGATTTCTATATCATACCTCTAATTATGTATTCCCTACATTATACCATGAATATTTATGAGCTAATATGGTTTTTAGGATCTCAATATAGAGAATAAAATCTGGATTTCATGTTTCAGTTTTTTTAAATGTATTATGAACCTATTTTTCTATACACTAGGCCTTTATGAACCCTATGTTATTATAATTTCAAATTTATGTTTAATAGTAATTTAATAATATATGTAAAAAGGTTTGGGTCCCCCTAGTGGGTTTGAGAGGAAAGGTTTATATAAAATTTCGTAACTAGGATGAGAACATTATAGTGAAACCCTTTGGTCTAATCAAAGGATAATGTTAATTAAAATATTATGTATAAGAAAATATCATTGAATTTTGGTAAAGTGTAGACTGAATAGTTTATGAGAAATTAGATCCCTATATTGATACTACATGTTGATGTGGTTATGCAATATATGTACAGAGGGTTAATAAATCTAAACAAGGAACTGTGGGCTTGAATTGTGAATAACTTAGAACACGATAATGACCGCACAGAGCATAAGGTTTAAAACTCTTGAGGATATGTTTAATAAATTCAAAAACTATTTATGAAACACTATCAATGGAAAAAATTAAAATAATATTTATATTAAGAAATAGATAATGTATCACATAGTTTGAAGCTATAAATTCATAAGTTAAGGAACATATGTCATTTATGAGTTATATATTTAACGTTCATAGTTTCAATCGTGTGTGTTTATTATTTCAAAAATAAAAATCCCTAGTTATTTTTTATTTCATCCAAATTCTAATAAATTAGAGAAACTGGGTCAAAACCCATTTTGTTGTGCAATGTGATTGATTTCAAAATGATCCCAACCCGATGGAAGTAAGATTTGAGAACTTTATGGTAATACTATTATAGATAACTCAATTTCTAAAAAATCATTAATATGGGAGAACAACCTAATGAAACCATGAAATAGATAGTTAAAATTAAAACCATTATGAGAAAATTTCCTACAACATTCAATGGAACTTAATATCATTTAATTTTCGAACAATGGATCAACTCCATTAAAAATAACTTATTTATCCTTCAACACTTTGAGAAAGATAATGATGTACTAGATAATTATCATATGGAGGGATAATCTAAAAAATGATAGATGTTGATATAAAATATGAACCCTAAGTAATATATCTAAGAATAAAGTGGATATAATTCAGGAAAAATTTATTTTGAAAAATATTTTCACTGCACTCTAGAAAATAAAAGGAAGATGGATTTCCGTATCCTTATGAAAAAGTTTGAATATTCTATTATAAAGTATAAAGAAAATTTCACAATACATGCATGATATGCATTTATTATTTTCAACTCCAATGAATGTAAATTTTATCTCTTATTTAGTGGAATAAATCAAATCCTAATAAAAGCTTTCGTAATTTAATATATTAACAACTATGGGAAACTTTTCTGATATTCTCTTAAATTCAAGATAGATACCAGAAATACAAAAAGATCATAAAGGGATAAGAAGTGGAAAATGAAGTTTAAATATTTTTCTATGATGGATAAATATAATTTTCTCATTAAATTACAACATCCCACTTTTCAAATTTCTAGGAAGAAGCATCCTATAAATTTTTTAAGGGGAATTGAAAATAATTTAGGTACAGGAAGGGAACCTAACCAGTGATAGCCGACATGAGAAACTCACCAATATGATGGATGAAATAAATGATACATTAATCCCTATAGGATATTTTACTATGTTAAAATGTAAGGTAACATGGATACTATAAGAATAAATTCATTAATAAATTGGGTTTTTATAACAACTGAAAAAAAACCTTTAGGGCCTAGAGAGAAAGGTAAATCTTAAGCCATCATATTTGAAATGGTGGATCCATAAAATACTTTAGTGAATGTTAATATAGATATTCATTCATTTATATTATATATATTATTTTATTCGAGTTCATTATATTATTTCATAACACGCAAGTTTAGTTGAACTAATCCCAATCCACTATAAAACATGGATGCATAGTTATTAGTGAAGATGTAAAAATGGTCAATTATTTCATCCCAAAAATATAACACATCCCATGTCAATATTTTTTGGCTAAACCTACCAAAAAAATTTATTGACACTTACATTATCATAATTTGTTGTAATTATAGGCAAGGATTGTCTTTCCTTATATTAGGACAACACAAAATTCCTAGAGTAGGAAATCACGGTCCAAATCAGGAATCTCCGTTTGATTATATACAAGTGAATGGAGGTGGATGAACATTTTTTGGTATAATAATCCATATCAAGGATATTTTTTCCTTTCGAGAAATAATATCTTTTGAAAATTATTGACACTAATGAAAGGGTAATTCATGGAAAATTCACATTGAGAGGGATTATATAGATGTATTTCACATATAGTTTCACAGTGTTCCTCCTAGTTGAGATGTTGAAATTTCAGTCAAATTTATTCGTAGATAAATTAAAACATATTATACTCTATATAGAATTGCCTCTATTGAAATTGATTAGATGAAGATGCAACTATAGGAATATATGGATAAAATGTTATACTCCCAAGAGCTTTTATAAGGACCCAACCCTAATTGTTCGAAGTTGGTTCCTTATTTGATTACATTGGAATATAAACAAGGAATATGCATCCTGGTGGACCTATCAATTTAGTAGTCTTGAAGAAACTAGATATATACACAGAACGAATCTTACATTTTGAAATGAAACAAAATATGATACATAATAAAATCTAATAAATTGCGTTGTTGAAAACTCAATAAATGATTTCTTCTTCTTAACTCGGGGAAGTAAAAAAATTAAAGGGGTGAGATTAAATGATCGGTAAGGGTAAGAAATACAGCAGAAGATATCATAACATAAAAATTAGATTTGTTGAATAAATAATAACATTTTACATTAACAAAAACATGAACACATTATGGCGGGAATAAGAGCTAGGTAAGTAATTCCACAATAAAACACAATCATGGGTATTCTACTAGTCTTATAACCACACAAAATTTCAATTAATAGCTTCATAATGAGGTATGTGCATATACTGGAAATTCTAAAATATTTTGTCAAGGCCTTGGAAAAGACGTCTAAAAATGATTAAGGCCTTGGCCAAAATCCATATATCACATTGGGAAAGGCCTCAACCAATTCCACATCTATTTGTCTCATGATATATATCGATGCATTTAGGAGAAATATCCGACCCCAACCATCACATAATAAGTCAAATTCATTCGTCATATGTATATTAATTCCTTTATTCAATGTTTCCCATAACACTTTACATAATTAAATTGTTTCTTTTATTCAAAGTGTCCCATAACACTTTGAATAATTAAATTGTGACATATTAAATAGGTCCCATACCACGTTGAATAATAAATTTATTAATTAACAAGTTATAAAACAAATCATAAACCATTCAATAAAACTTGGTGGATGATATCATAAGAGGTAAACCATAATGAGGTACTAGATTCAACAAAGGATGTTGACAGAGATGAATATATTTTTTAATGAGACCATTGAAAAATTCTTGAGAAATAATCCTTAATCATTCCAAAGTGTCCCATACCACCTTGAAACATTCCAATAATAATCCCTTAGAATAACATCAGAATAAAGATAATCTTGATATGATATATCAAAGGGCAGTACATACACCACAAGAAAAATTAAGTGTCAACAAGGCACATATCTCATAAAAGATATGAGATATGAGAAAAATACTTTCTACTTTTAAAAGAAGTGTCGTTTGGGAAAATCATTTATATTTGAAATTAAATCATATATTACACACGAATATCCCATAAAATAAATGTGTAGACATTTAAATTATATTTTAGGCATAAATAATTTCCCACAGAAGTGAAATCATGTAAAAAGATTTCATAAGATTCTTTTTAAATAAAACATTTTAAAGCAATTTAAAGAAAGCATTAAAGAGAGTTTTTAATTGAAAAAACACATTTGTTATTTTTAATACATAAATGATACAAGATCATTTTTTATAATAAAATATGTGTTTATATAAAACTAATGATGGCTTAAAAAATATTCTGATGTACACTTGAAAACATGTAAGAATTTGAAAATATCCCTTGAATCGGGTTTGTATTTCAGAAACAATTTTGAATGTTCCTTTTAAAACATGTAACTATCAATAAAATAAGGAAGGATTCTGGTTGGTGAACATATATAGAACACTATAAAATAATTTATGAGTAGTACATAATAATAAACAAGAGTTTCATTAAGGTAATTAGATAATAATGTAACCTGAATGAAAATGGAGGTTCGGGGGGAAAACCCTTTCCACTTTGTAATCAATCGATTCAAATGACCCAAAATTAATAATATTTAAAAGATATAATGAATAAAATGTAAATAAAGATATTAATGATATTTTACATAAATGGGAAATATAAATACACCATACACAAGTATTAGTAGTGAATATAGAAAATCTCACAAAAAAATTGAACGGAGATGAAGAAACCCTTACCTTAAATTTGAATGTGTTCTACTCTTGAACTTAAGTTCTTGTTATATGAAATTATACTCATTAATAAATTATTTCATAACATATTAGACATGTATTTATTTTATCATAATTCTTTTTAGTTTATTTATTCCCTTCTTGATAAGTTATTATATTGAATTTCGTTGTTCCGCAGTGTTTGTTTGCTTTATTTACATAATCGGTTCACTTGTTCTGAAGTAATGGAGTTCATGTAGAATGGATATAAATCTCTAGAACTGAATTCACATATTATATATGATCATCTATAGGTTTTATTTTTCATTTATAAAGTTTGGTTACATGGCATGAGGATGAATTATTATATAGAACTTTAATGATAACTGTTTCAGTAAATTTGTGGGTTTTGATCACAACAAACTCATTTTTCATTATAACTTAATAAAATTTGTAAAAAGGAATTAAAAACCATACATATTGTATACTAAATATATAATAATCTGGTTTAACCAAAACAAGAATGGTTTCATGGCCAGAATTGATAATGATAATAGAAATTGAAATCCCATCATCGTTGAATGCGGTAAATTGACACATCTCGGATGATGTTCTTTATACTACTATAAAAGAAGGTAAAAGGAAGATATGATGATAAATTATTCAAATATCATGAAAAAATTTCAGTAAATTTAGGTTACTAGAGTCATCACAACATTTGGATAAGTAGTGGTAATAATAGAAAAAGAAAAAATTGAACATGAAAGGAAAGATAAAGAATTTAAAAGGGGAATTTACCTATTGAACCAAAATTCCTTGAGAGCCAATTTGTGTTAGAGGTTTTGGCCTATTAATGAGACCAAGTATATCTGGACGTGGGAGAGGTGGTTGGCAGGATATTTGGACTGAATTTGGTGAAGGCACAAGGCTTTAGAGGAGTGAAGAGAAGAGGGAGTGATGGGGGGTTTTTATAGTGGAGGAGAGAGGGGATTTCTCAATTATATATTCATCAATTTACTATTTCACCACAACACAATGAATAGTGGGTCTTAAGTGACCAATAATAGTAATTTTATCGTGTTAATCCAATTCAATTGGGCTTACATCAGCAGAACATCATACATGACTCTATCATTAGTGTATTTAGATTAATGGAAAATTAAGGCATTTCACTATTCATCAAAAATTCATGTATTTCAAAAAAAATGAAAAAATTCACCACAACAATTTTTGGACATGTAGAATCAAAAAATGTAGTCAATTTTTCAAAAATAATTTTCTAAATATGATTAATTTAATATTTAATTAAAATCATAATTTATTCTAAAAATAGTTTAAAAACATTTATTTACATATTCCAAAATGTGGGTATATTGTACTCGAAAATGAATATTATTTATATAATATGATAGGTAAGGATAATATTTATTAGGGTATATCACTATTAGTAAGGGAATGTTACTATTCATAAGGATATGTTACTATTTATCAAAACTTTTGTTTTCCTTATCAGAATCTAAATACCATACTCACTACAACCGTGTATGTTAGATTTTCGAAATTACTATCACTAAATGAAAAAATTATGTTTACTTTACTAGGTTATAAAAAAGTGGTTTTTAGAGACTAAATGATCAATTCATTCTAAAATAAATCTATTTTTAAATTCTTGGGGTGTTACATTATACCCTCCTTACAAAACTTTTGTCCTAGAAATTTGATATTGAACATCAAAAGTTAATGGTTGATACTTGAAAATTACCTTATGGAAACTCACAAAAAAACAAGGTTAATAAAAAATCATCCTAAAAAAGTTTAATGGAGATGAGGTGGTCACCACAAAATGTATGATTCTGAATGAGGTGACATTAGTTGGAAGAAAAATCTATGTATGAAGTTCTGATGGAACATGATAGCAGACATGTTCAGATGAATATTTATTACTAAAAACTATAAACTAAAAAAATAAACTCATTGATATTATCAATGAGTATGCTAATAGTAAAACATTTTTTTGAGACTATTTTCCTTGAGTTGATGAATTATTCCACTCTATAAGAGTATAATTATACATTTCTACATACAAACTCATCCTTTTATTGTAGTTTAACTATATATACCTCATAACATAGCATAGGTTATGCCATTTGGTGAAGAAATACATTAACCTCTATAATATGATACAATTATCAACTTAATCCATTTCATAAATGGTCAAAAAATTCAAAAATATAACGATTCCAGACATTATAATGAAGTCCCCTAAATTTCCAAGATGCACTTATCATTATCCCTTAATCCACAATAAGTATCTCTAAAATTAATTTTCCAAAAATGTGAATACCTTTATCATGCATCCTCTTGAAATATCACAATAACTTGAATTACCATAAAAAACCATATTGGAAACATGCATTCTTCCGTATTCCTTAAGTAAGATACATGTTATTGAACATATTTATTAAATCCAAAAGTGTGGTAAAACTTCACTGATGATTGCATAGACCACTTCTCAACAAGTCAATAATTAGTTCCAAGGTAGTCAATAATTATTTGAATCAATCATTTCTTCATCATCATCTGAACATCAGATATATAGTAATGCTTTTTGGTCCCTCAATCATGTTTTTTTTTAAAATGTTTAGCTTTCCATTGAATCACTTTTCCTTTGTATCATTCATCATATGACCTCAAATACTCAATGAAATAATATTGCAGTACAATACTTATACATCTCATTATTCATAATACCAGTACATTACTGAAAATATATAAAAAATTCTTGATTCTTGAATCGGAATATTAGTCATTCTACTTCAACTTTAGTAGCATCATAACTTTCTAATTATCCAAAATCAACATTTGGTGTATATTCTATTAACGGTTGGGACAATGATTCACATAGTGTCCCATATCCTTGTAATTGAATCATTATAAATTGGAAACCATTTTATTACCCTTGAAATCATGAAATTGGTGTCATTTTTCTCTACACTTGTAGCAAACACCTATTCAATTCATGCATTTCCCATAGTGATTCTTTCCATGGTTATCACATGTTGGAAAACACTTCTTTCCCTTCTTCCCTTTATCCATATATCTGTCTTCCATCCTCTTATTCTTTTTCATCCCTTCAAATCCATTGGACTCAAAGAAATATTTACACACCATATTAATACATGATATTATTTCATCATATTATGAGGATACATGGGAGAAGATCTTTTATTGAAAAGATAGATTAAGACAATTAGAGATACGATCATTCTTACTCTTCGCATCCCGTGCATTGGTGAAGTTCTCATTACATCTTCTAGGAACCATATCTAATAAATTACATATTATATATTTGCTCTTAAAATTATGAACTCTATTTAACTCTAAACATGGTATATCACATAGCATAAATTAAATCATCGTAAATCCAAGAACCATATACTTTGGTTACTTTGGGGACATAAATCCCTCATAATGGTGGGTAAATAAAATGTGAATGATCCAAAGCATATCCCCTTGGAGTGTCAAACTAAAATTAAAGAAATTCCAATTGTCATGTACCAGGATACCCCGGGTCATGCCCGAAACTCCTTGTCAGAGTTTTCACTCCTAGGTACATCTGTGCCAAAGAAACCTCTACTTGTTTGTATCCAGAGAGGGATGCATTTGATAAAAAGATCCAGATAATATATTACTTACCAAAATTCTTGTATGCTCTTATTTTTCATCATCAAAGACCATCATAGGGATATTTTCTCTAACCAAAGTTTTCTAAATCTTGTTCCCAAGGTTTCTACTGTACTTCTTTTGATACCAACTGTAAGGACCCAACCCCAGTTGCCTGGACCCGGTGCTTTATTTGATTACATTGGTATATAAACAAGGAATAAGCATCCGGAAGGACCAATCAGTTTAGTAGTCTTGAAGAAACTAGATACATACTTGGAACCCATATTACATTTTGAAATGAAAAAAATATGATAGAAAACAAAAGATAATAAACTGCATCTGTGAAAACTCAGTAAATAATCTCTTCTTCTTAACCTAGGGAAGGAAAAACAAATAAAATGGGTGAGCTCGAACACTCAATAAGGGATAGAAATACAATGGAAAATATCATAACATAATCATTAGGCTTGTTGAATACATAAAAACACGCGACTTTAACAAAAACATGAACACATTATGGAAGGAATAAGAGATGAGTAAGTAATTTCATTTTAAAACATAATAATGGGTTTTATTCTAGTAGAATAACCACATGAACTTTCCATTAATATCTTCATAATGAGGGATGTTCATATGCCATAAATTATAAAACATTTTTTCAAGGCTTGACCAAGAAGTCTAAAAATGATTAAGGCCTTGGCCAAAATCCATATATCACATTGGGAAAGGACTTAGCAGATTCCACGCCTATTTGTCTCATGAGACCTACCGATGTAACGAGGGGCTATAACGGGCCCCACCCGTCACATAATAATTCCAATGCATTCCTAATATGTATAGTAATTCCATTATTCAAAGTGTCCCATACCACTTTGAATAATTAAATTGTGTCTTTTATTCAGAGTGTCTCGTAACACTTTGAATAATTAAATTGTCACTTATTCAATTGTCCCATACCATGTTGAATAATTAAATTCATAATTGAAAAGTTATCAAAATAATAATAATAAATTAAATAAAACATGGTGGATGATATCATAAGAGATAAAACTAAACGAAGTACAAGATATAACAAAGGATGTTGGCATAGATGAATATATTTTTAAATGATACCATTGACAAATTCTTGAGGAAATAATTATTAATCATTCTAAAGTGTCCCATACCACCTTGAAAATTTCTAATAATAATACAATAGAATATCATGAGAATAAAAATAATCTTGATATGATATACCAAAAGGGAAGTACATACACTATTAGAAAGAAATAAGTGGTGAACCAGGCACATATCTCATAAAAGTTAATGATAGATGAGAAAAATACTTTTTTACTTTTTAAAGAAGATTCCTTTTGGAAAATCATTTATATTTTTCAAGAAATCATATTTTAAAAATTAATATCCAATAAAATAAAAGACTATGACACTGAAATTATACTTTAGGCATACATTATCTCCCAATGAGGAGAAATCATGTAAAAAGAGTTCTTAATATTATTTATAAATAAAACATTTTAGAGAAATTTAATGAAATTATTAAAGAGAATTTTTAATTGGAAATTCACATTTGTTCTCATAAATCAAGAAATGATACAAGATAATTTTTATGATAAAATTAGTGTTTTTATAATGTTAATGTAGGATTAAAATATATTCTGATGTACACTTGAAAATGGGTAGGAATTTGAAAATATCCCTTGAATCAGGTTTGTATTTCGGAAATTTTTTTGAAAGTTCATTTTAAAACATTCAACCATCCGTAAAATAAGGAAGGATTATGGTTGGTGAACATATATAGAAATATAAAAAATAATTTATGAGTAGTACATTGTAATACACAAGAGTTTTATTGAGTTAATTATATAATAAAAGTAACCCGAATAAAAATGGATGTTCGGGGAGGAAAACCCTTACCACTTTGTAATCAATCGATTCAAAAGGCACAAAATTAATTATATGTAAATGATATGTTGAATACCATTAAAATAAAGATATTAATGATATTTTATTTCAATGGTAAATATATATACACCATAGAAATATATTAGTAGTGAATATGGAAAAATCTCACAAAAATGGAAGTGAGATGAAGAAACCCTTACCTTAATTCTGAATGTGTTCTTCTCTTAAACATAAGGTCCTGGAATATTAAATTATACTTATTAATTATTAATTTAATAACCTATTAGACATGTATTTTGTTTATCATTATTCAATTTAGTTCTTTTATGCCCGTCTTGATAAGTTATTATATTGAATTTCATCATTCTGTAGTGTTCATTTTTATTATTTTCATAATCAGTTCAGTTGTTCTTAAGTAATGGAGTTCATGTGGAATGGATGTAAATCTATATAATTGAATTCAGATATTATTTAAGATCATATATCGTTGTTATTGGTCATTTATATAATTTGATTAAATTTCATGAGGATGAATTATTATATGAAACATTAATGATAACTGTTTCAGTTAATTTGTGGGTTTTGATTACAACGAACTCATTTTTCATTATAAATTAATACCAGTTGTACAAAGGAATCACAGAACAATACGTTGGGTATACTTCATATATAATAATCTGGTTATATAATAAAAATAATGGTTTTTTTACTGTAATTTATAATGATAATAGAAATTGAAATCCCATCGTCCTTGAATGTGGTAAATTGACACATCTCAGATGGTGTTCTTGCCACTAGTATAAAAGATGGTAAAAGGAAGATATGATGATATTTTATTACACTATCAGGAAAAAATTGCAGTACATGTATTTTACTGGATTCATCACAACATTTGTATAATGAGAGGTAATAAGAGAAAAATAAAACAATTGAACTTGAAAGTAATGACAAAGAATTTAATAGAGGAATTTACCTCTTGAACCCAACTTCCTTGAGATCCGATTTAAGGGAGAGATTTTGGTCTTTTTATTAGACCAAGGATTTTTGGACGTGGGAGAGGAGGTGGGTAGGATATTTGGATATAATTTGGAGAAGGAACAAGTTTTGAGAGGAGTTAAGAGAAGAGGGAGTCATGGGGGGTTTTATAGTGGAGGGGAGAGGGGATTTCTCAATTTTATATTCATTAATTTATTATTTCCCACAAGAAAAGGAATAATGAGCCTTCCATAACCAAGAATAGTAATTTTATCATGTCAATCCTAATAAATTGGGCTTATATTGGTAGAAAATCATACATGACTCTATAATTAGTGTATTTATCTTATTTTGTAAATTATGGTATTTCACTATTCACAAAAAATTCACGTATTTGAAAAAAATCCCAAAAATTCACCCCAACCATTTCTCGACTTGTAGAATCCAAAAATGAAGTCCATTTTTCAAAAATAATTTTCAAAATATTATTAATTTAATATTTAAATAAAATCATAATTTATTCTAAAAAACAGTTCTAAAACATTTAGTAACATATTCCAAAACATAGGTACATCATACTCCAACTTGAATATTATTTATATATTATCATATGTAATGATAATATGAATTAGGATACATCACTATTAATAAGGGTATGTTAATATTAAAAATGGTGGGTTAATATTCACCAAAAATTATGTTTTTCTTTATCAGACTTCGAATAACTTACTCACCGCAACCGTGTATGTCATGTTTTTGAAATTCACATCACAGAAGTGAAAAACTTATGTTTAGATGGATAGTTTATAAAAAAGTGGTGTTTGTAGAAACTCAATAACTCAAGCATTTAATAGTAAATCTATTTGTAAATTCTTAGGGTGTTATAGCTTCACCATGTGGTGCACTAATCCTTATAATCAAGAATAAGGATGAGTCAATGTGCCTCTGTATTTTTTATCATGTATTAAAAAAATGATTATAAATAAAATATATCCCCTTATATGGATATATGACTTGTTTTATTGACCATGTAGGGCTCATTATGTCTCTATAGTGGACCATGATGTAGGATATCACCAGTTTTGGGTGAAGAAGGATAATAGCCCTAAAACTACCTTTTGAACACGGTATGAACAATATGTGTTCATTGTGATGACTTTAAAAATACCTAATTATCCATAAATAATTATTGGAATAATTATTAGAGACATTAGGCATTATCTAACTAAATTAATTATAGTATATATATATGATATTATAATATAATCCAAGAGAAAGTAGAAGAATGATAAGAATTTGAATATATTGCTAAAGGTACTGGAAAATGAAAAAGTATATGCAATGTTTACTAATGTTGAGTTATGGATGAATAATGTTTCATTCATGGGGAATACTATCACTGGAAAAGGGATACTTATAGGCTTTTCTAGGAGAATTATAATTGAATAACAGCCTAAAGTAGCTGTTTTAATGGAAGTCTACAGATTATTTGTGCTATCTATGTATTTCTGGTGTTTTTTGACTTTTTTCTATGATTTTAAAACCCACTAACCATGATAACGTGGAAGGGTGTGATGTTTTACTAGAACATTGAATGTGAAGGTAAATTTATGGAGTTGAAAAAGAGTCTTATCAATGCACACGAACTTATTCTAACATCATGTGGGGAAATAATTATGGTATACAACAATTCTTTAAAGAAGTTTTTGAACTGTTTGCTAATGAATAATTTTAACGTTATAGACTACACCTCAATGAGGTAGAAATTTCACAAGTATTAATATTGAAAAATTATATGGAGTTGTAAAGAGTGATCATTGGATTATATATCTGATGAAACTATCTATATAGAGAAATGTATGAAATATATTCAGATTATAGGAGCATCAAAAATATATTCATACAGAAGGATACTAACATGATCCCATAAATATGGTTAGATCTGATCACGGACTATGCCTTCTAAATCCATTTCCATGTAGTTAAAGAAAAAAAAGTGGTACATTCTCTATATAGAATGTATATGATGATTTTTTCCTGTATGATAATTGAGAAGGATCCAATATTCATATATTTCCAAAATATGGATAGGAAATGATTAAAAGTATATTAATCTTACCATTCACAAATAATTTTCCAACCATCCATTCTTGAGTGGATTAAGGAGTCCCAAAAATATGATGAGGTGTTGCAAAATATGGAGTGAATATTCTAGAGTTAATCTTTGTTGAAATGGGATTATAAGGTTTGAAACTAGAATATATTTCCCATCAAAAGTATATATAAAAGGGGAGATTTTGGATGATTCACATAGATCATCCTTATTTATTCATCTAGAATTAAGTAATATGTATAGAGAGATGAAGTAAAACAATTGGTGGGATAACATGAAGATAGATATTGTGGAATTTTTATCTTGATGATTGGTATGCCAAAAAATAAAGGAATATAGGTAAAAGTATATTGATATGATGAAACCATTTATCACACCAATTTGGGAATGGGTAATGATGAACATGGATTTAATCATAGGCCTCTATAGGAAACCTGAAGATAATAGATACATATGGTTGGTAGTCAGTATTCATAAAAAGTAACCATATTTTGTTTTTATCGTGGAATATTTCCATCCCAAAATACTATATAATATATAATATTGTATGTGGTAAGATTCCATGAAGATCAAAACTCTATTACATATGATCAAGATCCAAGGATTACCTAATAGTTAAGAAGAATCCTTCCACAAGCATTTCATCAAGATTTCAACCATAGTACTACTGATCACCTTAATGTGATTAGTCGGTATAAGTGGACAATATAAAACTATAGGATATGATCTGATCTTGTTCAATTAATATCAGAAGATTTTGGATCAACACCTTCCCCTTTGAGTAGTTCTCATATAAAAACATATTCAATTATCACATTCGAATGGAACATTTTGAGGCTCTGTATGGGAACTAGTGTTGGACTCTTACATGTTGGGATAAATATGAATAGGGGAAGATGATGGGACTAGACGATGACCAATATATGATAGATAAGGTCCAATGAATTCAAAATTATTAGAAATCCATGAATAGTTGATATAAGTGAAATTCAAAAAATATTCGATGATACCTAGAGATTGAGGTCAATGATAAAGTGCCCCACTATGATTCATTATGGAAGAAAGTATTGAGGTTTTAGAATAAGGTAAAACATATTCCATGACATATATAACCCTTTGAGATCCTTGATCACATCAGGGTGGTGGACCACCAACTATCACTCCCACTTTATATATCTCAAGTACAAGATTTTTTATATGTATCCTTCTTGAAGAACTACATACGAGGACCCTCACGTGTACTGAATCTAGAGGTGTTACCCCTAGAGAATGGAAATTAATATGTGGAGATTTAGGTGAATATATTTAATCCTTGAGAAATTTTTTAAAAAATAATACAACTCACAAGGTTAAAGTGATGTGGGGAAACCAAAAGTTTGAGGGAGAAACTTGTGAACATGAAGAGATGATAATGCATATTTACGCTCACCTGTTTTCACAATAGAATGGTATATTATATTTCCATGAATAAATTTGTTAATGGGAGAACAATATAAAATCCCAAAACATTATTATATATTTCTTTTAAATAAATTCAATCTCTTCATTAGCTAATGATGCACCCAACACCAGGTTAAAACAATAAATGATACTCTATTAAAATATTATTATTTCAACATGGATATTATAACATATCTATAATTTATATAAGTATTAATATGAAAAATTAAATTATAAAAAATTATATGGTTTAAACATTTATAATATAAGTTTAGTTAGTATCAATTGAATAGAAATACAAGAAAAACTATTCCAAATAATTTGAAACATTTTTTTTGAAATAGTATTTTTTTTAAACATGTTTTAGTCTCAGTATGTTCACATATTCTAATAATATTTTTTACTAACTTTAGTAAATTTATTTTAAAAAACTAAATTCTTTTTTTGAAATCATAATATCAGTGTTTTAATGGGGTGTGTTATTTTTTTTCTTAAAGGTGTCATTTTTCAATTTATAAAAAAATACAGAATTTTATTCAAAAAAATATATTTAAAAAAAAATTACCATCCTGATTTTATTTTAAAAAAAATTAAAAGAAAAATTAGTTGAATTAATTATAAAATAATCAAAATTAAGTCATTATAATAAATTTAATACTAAATTTTGGATATAAAAACATTATAACATTTGAATTTTTTTTTTCTTTTATAAACACATTTTTCGACATGTCTATGAGTTTAATTAGGTAAAATGGATTAAATATTTGGAATATGAATAATTTATATTTTCTAGTAATGTGAAAATAATTTTGGACAAAAAATGAAAAGTGAAAATAGTAACAATTATTTAACACTCTTAAGGTAAAATCATGTTTACCCTCAGGTTCAACCAAATAGATTAGGGTGAAATAAAAAACTCTAATTCCTATTTTATGATTATATACTAACCATATATATGATATAGTTTGAAAATGGTCTATTTTTTATCCTTTTTAATGAGAAAACATGGGTGTAACTCATTATTTTAAAAATTTCCATGTGTGTCCTCTCTACCACTTATAAAAGGACAACACCTCTAATCTCTATTAAAAATATACAAAACCCATTTGATCATGAATTAAATTTCAAAATAAATCATTTATATGGTTTACATCCATGCACAAATTCAATAGATCGGACAAAAAAAAGAATATCTAATTAGATTATAATTAATGAAACATAAATAAATAAATTAACTCCTAAAATGATCCAGTATTGAATTAATACAATAAAATAAAAAAACACAAGAAAATGTAAATAATCATACATAATATTTGGGTTTACAAAGCTAATAAATTATAATACCAATTATAAAACAGAAACCAAATACATATTAACCATATCCATGTAACTTATGTTCACTCAAAATGTCTCATTCTCCCATAGATAGACCACTAATAACTCAAGACAAGAAGAAGTGTATAATAAAAAATAAGTATCAAGAGCCAGAAAAAAATCATGAAGGCTGAAAATATGGTATATGTTGGGCCCAATATGAAAATGGATAGTATTATCTCACCAAAGAGTTTTTGAAATTCTTTTGAATATGAATTTTACCAATTAGAAATATAAATACAATAAAAAATTGGTTTTATTTATTAAAATTAATAAAATAAATAACATTCAAATTTAATTCTTCATAAAACCTACCTTTACATTATGAGAAACAGGGGTGGACAAATCCATTTTTAAGAAAGCATAAAATCATTTATTAAAAATCCAACATAACCATTTAAAAGTAATCCCATCTTTGGTAACACCAATTAATACAATTTCATAAATTATTTTAAAAAATTACTATCATCACATAATTAAGAACACAATATAAATCAAGAACTCATTAAAAATAAATTATGTTAATCAATAAATAAAATAATGAAAATAATATTAATTAGAAAATGATGTAATATATTACACTTGAAATATATAATTTTAAAAAGGTGGTAAAACAAATTCCTTTTCAATATCACTAAAAACACTATGTATCATTGGAAACAAACTTAATCCTTATGTGAAGTGGTAGTAGATAGAATATAATAGTATACCAAATTCTGGCACATATTTCATCATAAAATATCAAATCCATCTGACTAGACACAAACCAACATCATTAGGGAATAATCCCAACTATACTTACCATTAAACACTGTTAGGGGACCCCAGTATCATGCATAAAAACAAGTATATTATAAATATTAACCTCTCCCTCATATAAGGGTTTCCAAATAAAAAAGAAACTAGAGGAGATAAATCAATGAAATCAACTATGGTTCATACAAAATTAAATTTTGAAAAAAAACCAAAATCACCTCTTTCTCCCTTATAAGAAATATCTTCTTTTCATTTCATGAAAATCCTAATAATAAATATTCATCATATAGTCAACATCCACAACATAAAAGTGGACATAAGATGGTCCGAAACACATGTATCACATGATAACCATTTAAATATTCCAAAATAGAATTTTTTTGAAATCGGACATAGAATTTTGAGCCCATCCTTATCATTGAAATCCATTTTTTTAAAAATCATTAAAACAAATCATGTAAATCCATCATCAAAATAAATTATTAAATTAATTTTTATATTTCTTCCAAACCACTAGAATCATCATAATAGAATTTTAGTCATTTAAAACCAAATAGTATCCATTTTATGTTACAAATGTGGTAAAATGCCTTAGGTTATAAAAAATACTTCTAAATAAAAAATATAAATAATTTTACAAACACCTAGAACTAAAAATATATATTTTTAATTTTTAAATTAATTAACAATCTGAAGAGAACTATGAAATCTTTTAATATCCTTTATTCCAAGTGATAAATCACATGAAATCATATATTAACCCCATTATATAAATCAAAAATAGATATAATTTTATAATAAAATAACGAAATGTTTCTATGAACATATTATCATTCAAATTAATGGTCATATAAAAAAACACATTCCTTATTCTATAAAGAATCCACACATAGTCGAATGCCACAATTAACCTTCAATATAGGATCTTTAAGCATGTAAGAAGATAGACCCTGTATTCCAAAATAAAATAAAACCCTAAATTAAAACCATATCCATACACTAATATCAATTTGAACATCCCCTTGGGTTTATGTGAGAAACTGAAACTAGTGGGGAATGAAAGAAAAACTAAGTAGAGGACAGGAACAAGTGGATATGATGGGTTTACCTTGATATTTTTTTGAGGTGGTAGTAGAGGAGCTCAAAAATCAAGACAGATGTAGGGAGGACGATCCCTATGAATTCCGTTGAGTTGGTCAGACCAAATGAAGTGGGGAAGGGGATCTAACTCCTTATAATTGAAGAAGGAATGGATGATTTAACCATTAAATAAAAACATGGAATCTCACACTACTAGATGACATGGTTTGGTAAATAATGTGTGTTAAACTATACATGAAATGTTAAGCCACATGGTTTTAGTACATTATTAGGTAAACCTTGCACTAACTATTTGAGTGCCTCTATAATTTACTGTAGTATATGAATGAGCAGGTATCATGTCATGAATTAACAATTTTCAACCACTAATCTCAAGGATAATACTAGAAAATGTTAAAAACTAAAATAAAATAGAGTTTATACTCATGGTCTAGATAATATATAATTGAAATAATAATGAAAAATACTCTAGGGTGTGATTGTTTGGATTTTGTTCTTCATGGTCAATTAAATCACATAATATTATTGTATTGTGAATTGGGATTTACCACATTGTGAGGATGTTATAATGTTTATCACTGTGATTTTTTTTAATTAACCATGTTTTTATACTTCCAATGAATAACCTATATGAACAATTGTGTCAACAAAATCTTGTCATTGCATAATAAAAATAAAATTTTAGATTTCCTAAATTTGATTAGAGGATATCGTTATAGTTCCAATGCACCAAAAATGTCCTGATAAGAGGAATAAAAACTATTTTATATCAATTAAAATATTGAAGAAATTATTTTTCAGGATTTAAATCATTTTAAACACACACATACGCAAAAAAAACATAGGCAGACACACACACACAAACAGACACACACACAAATATATAAACTTATATTAGTAGTGGGAGGGTATGATTGACATATGTCCATATGCTAGTTTCTAGTTTGAGTAATGTAAAATACAGTCATGGTTGAGTAGAGTTTTATGTCAACATAATAGGAATAAAAAATAGTTTCTACTGTAATGATACTTGAAACTATGTGAAAAATAAAAAAAAAGATAACTGATAAATGAGAATACAATGTATATAAAAACTAAAGTGGGGAAAAAATATACCTATAAGTTATTATTCCCCCCTCCAACACTAACCAAAAGAGAAATATGATAACATTTAATGTATTATAGTATAATACATATTATTTTAAAATGAATTAATTTTTTTTGAGTTAATTCATACCTTCATATCTTACATGCCTAAAAAATTAGGGACACCACACCTTAGATCAAGTATTCTATCCTGTTTTTTCCAACCTAAGACAAGTGAGGTTGGAACCTATCCAAAAATCCTGAAAAATTTAGTCCCAATAAGGTCTCACGACCCATCAATGGTGGTTTTAAATTCATAAGAAGCCCAAAATTTTGTAGGAAAATTCAATTTTTTTTATAATATGGGTTATTTTATTAACTTATTTTCATGATCGTGTGATAATAATATTTTGAATTAAAATTATTTTAATCTCTTTTGAAATTTATAATTAGTTCCTTCCAATATAATTAATTATAAATTAAATTTTGTTATGTATGATTGATACAAGACAACTGATCACAATTTTCAACATCTAATGGATGTTTGGTTTCACTTTATTTATTAATTTATTTATTTTAATTTGAAATGATTGTAATAATTAATTATTAATATAACTAACCCCCTAAAAATACATATCTTAGAAAAATCGGGATTCTCATATGAGATATTAAGATTTGATATTTGTTAGAAAATGGATCTATTGAATGTAGGAGTGTTGTAAGACTAGATTCCCTAGATCCAAATTCTATGTGTACTTTGATTACTATTAAATGAATATAGTTTTATATGTAAATTTGACTTATCATTCCATTATTCCATAAATGCTTCTTCATATACTCTATATATTGAAATCCCTTTAAATTATATTTCATGTAAAAAGGTTATAGCTTTACCAACTATATTGAGAACATTTATATAATATAAATGTAATTATAAACATATAACCTATGGTATAGATACAATATGCTTCGAGTACATAGATGATTTTTGATTATCAAGTGTTGGGAGCTCATAATAATTGATTCATCTGTAAAAAAAATAGGCTGCTAATAATCTCTTGTAGAAGAGAACACAATGGAAAACTCTCCAATAGGAACACTACATATTTTATTTTTCATTGGTCATTCCTATCTTTTATGATGTATATTGATCTATAAACACGTTATAATTATCATTGTTTACCATTTCATCACAAGTTTTGATATAATAAGATTTTCATGAAATTGATGTTTTTAATGATGCTACATGTGTCAATTATTTCATTTATGGTATGGAATTTGGGTGAATGATCAAGATACAATTTGTCACATCTGAGTTGAGAAATATATGTATATATCTTGGTTTACCTAGATGTATATACCTTTATTAAATCCATGATAATTTTATAAGAATATAAGTTTATCTTGTATTTTCATTGAGGGATTAAATGATGTAAATTTGGATGATGAAACAAGTTTTGAATCTTACATTATATTATATTGTGAGACAAAAAATATATTAAATAGTGGGTATTACATGGATGGTGTTCACTACTAAGAAAACAACTTATATATTAAGGGGTCGTTATGTGTGATAGACTTACTTCTTGTTTGTGAGTAGCAGTAACTATTTCTTAGATACGTTCTCAGAGGGTCATTCACTAAGAATATTACAATGTCTAGCTAGTTATAATAAATTGGAGCTTAGTACATCAGGGTCCCCACCAAAGGGTTAATGTGATATCCATGTTTTAATGAGTACTATAAGTAATTTCATTCAATATTATTGTTTTTATAGTAAAAAATATTAAATTTATTATCTGTATCGACCCAAAATTTTATTAATGAAAATTCCTCCGGATCTGATTAAATGTATTACTATGTAAAATGGTTATATTAGACATATGTACTTACATGGTTTTATGTTTTGGGATTTTTAAATATGGTTATGAATTTTTACAGTTGCTGATATTTCCCTTTAACATTTACCACATGATTAAGAAAAATATAGGGCTTTAGAAAATACAATTTACTCAGATAAAGGAAGCGATGGCCACATCCCGTAGAATTTCTCTATATGAATCCTATTTAACGGAGCTCAGAACAGAGGTAGCGTCACTGGGCTTCGCCCTTGACTAAGCACAATCTTATCTATAACACATTAAGCTTGAACGGAACCACCTACAGGATAAGTGGAAGTTAATAGAGATTACCAGCTGAGCGATGTTATCGGAGCCTCCCCAAGATTCTGTCTCCATCACACACGTTACCCACAGGTCGTATGCTTGTGTTATAATGGGTCATGTAACAAGACCCTAGAACTATGATTTTGTTCATTATTTTTGTATATAATAAAGAATATACATTTATTTTTTTATTATTACTTTGTAAATTGCTTTTAAAGCAAAAATAGTATTCCTAGTTAATATTCAATTAAGAAATAAATTTTGATGAATTAATGTATTTTTTAATTAAATGATATTTTAATAAAATGTTATTACTAATTTAATTTTTATTAAATATAAATTATAATATATATTTTTTTGTATGCAATTTTAATTTCTATTACTGTTTGAAAGCTGTTTTTGTCAAAAACCCATGATTTGTTTTTATAAATGTTGGTTTTTATTTTAAATGTAAAAATTAAAATATTTATAAAATTATTTAGATAAATTGAATATTATTTTTGGGATTAAGACATCCAAATTATCAAATAGTGAATTTTTCAAAATTTTCTATGATAATGGAGTTTTGGGTAAAAATTAACTACCATTTAACTATATAATGTGTTTTATGACATCATAATGACCAAATAGTGATGTAATAAAATATTATAAATCTTTTGTTCGGATATTATAGGTTTTTCCATCAAAATAATGTGATTTTAGGTTTTTTTATATTTATTTTACAATGCCTTAGTGGACCCTCCAAGACTTATAAAACATTTTATCATTTTAAAATGATTTCGTTGAGAGTGTGACTCATCTCCACATAAGTAAGACTAATATTTTAATAATTTTTTCCATTAGACTTATAAAATAATGTTTTTAATCCAATTTGGAAAAAACCATGGCCAAATCCCTAGTATTGTTTTTTATTTTGATTAGTTTAATGTGTGGTGTCCAAAACCTTAATAAGAAATAATTCCCTCTCCTTTCCTATATAAACACACTTAATCTCCCATTCAATTTCACTGAAACCATTTCAAGCTCGACCAAACCCTGCCCTAATCTCTCTATAATCCTATAAAGGCTCCCCAGGATCCCTAGAAGCCTCTAACAATCCTCTCCCAAGCCTTTGGGATCAGACATCCAAGTAAGGGATTTCTTCCTTTCTTATTTTGGTCCAAATTTCATTATATTATTATGCCCTATTATATTAAATTAATAATGTTGGGGTATGATTTATCTCCTCCATTACACTTACCTAAAAATTATTGAATGATTAGATACCCCTTTATCTCTCATTAATTCCTCCCATGTACATTTGTTACAATACCGAAATTCCGTAAAGGATTTATCCCTCCTCATTTACATTCAAGCAATTATTTTATATTATGCATCCAAATTCCATTAAATATGTTTTTAAATGTATATATATGACCCCCTTATTTTTTATTTCATATATATATATATATGATAATATAATCATTTCTGTCTTATCAACCATTTTTATTAACTCTTATGTCACACTGTTATACTGCCGAAATTACACTGCATTTTTCAAAGCCAGTGTCATTATGTAGTGAATACTATTACCATCTCTCTATCAAGGGTATTGAACATTAGAAACATTTAATTAGTGATTAAATTGTTTCATGTGTGTATTACACATTCCGTTATCATGGAATAAATCCTGATGTTGAATGATCCAATGTTGTATGATCCATGTGGCACACTTATACATGAATTGAAATGATTAAGAAGGTGTGCCCTGACAGCACTCCAATGCATTGGGTAAAAATTTGTATCATGATACTTCTATTGAAATGAGGGTTTACTCATGATAATTCAATTGAAATGATGTTTTAATCATGATCCATTTTCAATGAGTATTGGATCATGCTAATTTAATGTTAAATGTGGTAGCCACATTTTTAATTTATGATAATCTTGATATATCATGCCTTTATGTTTAAGTTTCTCTTATACTTTGTTGATATGCCTACTATATAACATTCACTATATTCTTAATATTATTCCTTATTTACTCCCTTAATGGGATTTATATCTCACCCTTTTCTTATTCATGTCCTCAAGTAATTCTATGCAGTGTTAAGTACGAAGGAATGTTTTGGTCATGTAAAAGACGTTTTAAAAAATTATGTTGTGTTTTATGTTCTATGTTTTGATGTAAAAATCCTAATCTTCCAAAACACTAGACCACATGATCCTCAGTGTTGTCTTAAGTGGATGTTTATGTAATAAAACATGTTAAAGTGTATAATAAAGAGCAGGGTTGTTATATTATCTCATTGTTTTCAAAAGTGATTAAGTGTAGAAAAGGAAAATATTTTTCTAATAAATATTAAATATTTACAGTTTTTTTAATATTTTTTGAGAGATGAGTTGATTTAATTTCTAATATATCCTTACATAACATTATTTCAATGTTACAATTCCATTAAGAAATATATGTAACATTTATGAATTGAGTTCTGAGTTATATTTATCATTTTGACCCTTGATGGGTCGCTTGAAACCACTCCTAGTCTATGTTCAACAATCACTTCCAAGATAATAGCCTTGAGGGATAGAAAATAAAAGTATCAGAAAACCTTCTTTCTGAATACCATTTTTTGCGCTCTGCATGAAATTTTATTTAAATAAATTAATATTTTTGTTTTTGTAATTAATTAAGCTAAAAATTAATTAATTAATTAATTAATAATATTTCCATATATATTATATATCATATATCCATTTGAAAAGATAAATTTTCTCATGGTTTTTATTTTGATGTTATAAAATGAAATATCCAAGATATATATTCCCACCAAACACATGATAATAAATTTAGTTATTTTGGTTATTTTGAGTGATTTTATAGTTTTTTAATCATTCATTAAAAAAATTAAAATATTATTTCACAAATATTTCAAATAATTTTCAAATAATTTTTAATTTCTTTTCAAAATATTTTCTCAATGTTTTAAAACTCCTTAAAATTCCAAATTTCAATTTATAGAGGAGAAAATATTTGAAAAATTGAGGTTAATTTTTTTAATTAATACCTATTTCATACAATTTTATTATTTATAGGGGGTTTTTTCTTGCATCCCTGATAAGCCTCATTAGTGAGGTGAAAATCGACTCATGTGTGAATCTGTGGTCACCAAAAACACTGAATCTCCAATTATTGCTCCCTTTACCAATTTTTGTGTTTGATAAATGAATGAAATAAAATGATGAAATCAAATTAATATTGATTTAATGAATATGAATTAAAATATATTTACAAGGTTAAAAACTCTTTTTAATAAGTGTATTGTAACACACTACACCATTTTATGATTGTAATACCAAAGGAAGATGGATTCCAATGTGTTTGAAGCCATGAATGATTTTAATTTTTCATTTAAAATTAAGAATTAGTTTCTATAACTGAAATTGAAATGGTTGATAATAATTTTTTTGATATTTGTATGTGTGTGGAAAATGAAAAAACTTAGATTTTGGATGTTGGAAAACGAATTTGGGTTTTTTGGCTAAATTATCAATCCACTTAAGCCCTAGTAAAGGGCACCAGAGCATCAGTGTCCTAGAAAATAGACCCTTGTAACCACACCACAAGTTTGGTGTGGGGCCTGTGGAAAACATGTGGAATCCTTTATCTGATGAAAACCCATTAGAGTCTCATTAGTCTCAGTGTTGAGGGTTCCTCGTAGCTTGAGTCACAAAAAATAAGGCAGAATTCCACTAGTATCCTGCCAGACTCATAGAAGGACTTATGGGACCACCATAATTCCATTATATTCATGATTTTTTTTAAGTGACAAAATTGTAAATTTGAATTCCATTTTATTTAGGAACCCAGACATGGTTTCCAAAAATTGGGTAGGTGTGTAGAAATGGGTGGTCATGCCCATTACCTCTCTGCCTCCTCCTATTTCCCTCTTTAAACATAGGTAATATAGAGGGGTTTGGTGTGTTGACTAAGATAGGATTTATATACAATGACCTTTACTCTCTAATTACCTTCCACGCCTCTAATTCCAGTTACATGGTTTAGGGTTTTATTTGTTGATTTAATTAGAGCATGGTGGAATGTATTTTTTATGATGGGGATTTCATATAACATAAATAAATGATCCTTGAAAAATATAATTGACCATGGTAACTCAATATTTATTTAGTGGTATCTCATTTACCTAGTCATATTTGAGTTTTCAAACAAATTTTAATTCAATTGATGGATTAATTGAGTCCAGTTGTTAGGGATATTGATTTTTGTGAGTTTGTGGGTCTTTTTAGAGTTATATATACCCCGTTAGATATTTTTATCACAACATTACATCACACAATGATTTATCTGCTCATGATGTCTAAAAGAATTAATTATTGAATGAATTATCAACATTTTTTATATGGAGTTAAGATTATTTTTATTAAATTTACATGGACATATATCCTCAAGGATATGGTAGATGGCCAGTCCAGGAATGGATGAGATTAAGCATTGATGAATAAAATTTTTTGGATGGGATTGATCCACATTGAGTAAGGTGGTCCCTAACCATTCCGAATGCTTATTAATTGTTTCTTAGGTAATGTTATATATTTTCACATCAAACATTTTCAATTGAAAATAAAATATATCAATTTTTTCCCTTTAACCTATATGAGTTCAATATAAACATTTAAGGCTATGTGGAACACTCCATAAGTTATGTTTGGATATTATGGTCACAGATAGCCATGATATTTTACTCAATTTTATTTGAAAAAATATTAAACCCAATGAGGACTTCTTTTTGTTATATTATGATGTATTGAGACTAATTTAGATGAATACCCTCCTCATATTTAGGGATATTGTGAAATTTGAAGTTCTATATGATTTTTGGATCAACTGAGAAGGGGGGGGGTTGGATTTAACTTTCATTTTACAATTTCCAATTCTATGAAATTAACCACTAAAATTTTTTATAGTTTTATCATTATTATATTTTATACAAAACTAAAATGAATGTAATAATAGTAAAGTAATGCTTGGAATACAATATTTACACAGTTCAACCTCAGTGTGGGAAACTATATCCTTAGCATAGAAATTGTCATTTACCATGGAAATTAACAATTGGGAATAAGTGAATACATATTAAGTAAAATACTATTGTAATCCTTATATATCCTGATAGGTACGATTATACTAAATCCCACCAATTTATATATTATTTCATATATAATTTATACAACACAAAAGATATGAACCTTTGTAAATTCTTCTTCAAAAATTTCATTCTTAAAAAGTATAATCATTTTCTTCATTAAATTACTCAATATGGTAAATATTATTCTATTTTTCCTACCTTAATCAAAATTTTACTATCCATTGTACCATACTGGTAATATGAAAGCATTCTCAATAGAGTTCTATCTACTGAAAATTCATTTCACCATAAGAACTATGTTATGAAATTATGTCCAATTCTCTCTATCATGTAGTCTAAAATTAAATATATTTCATATTATTTGATTAAAACTTTTATCCATAAATTTTATTCAACATGAAATAGAAATTAAGTTGCCAAATAGATTGATAAAAAAATTCATAGTATTTCAACCTTTTGTATTTATGAAATGTGTTATCAACTCATTTTCATACTCTCATTTCAGCCACTATTATAGGTGGTCCAAAAGTAGGAATGGTGGGAATCCAAATTCATTTCCCCACCTAGTAAAATTAAAACAATAATTATTACCACTTCTTATTATTTTTTAAAGCTTCTAAATTATTTTAGAATACTTGAGAACATTCTTGAAACCTTTTGAATTTTTATGCATCCATATTATTTCTTAATATATCATTAAACCAAGTAATTATGGAAGTGAATCAAACATTATTAAACATATATTGATATCAAAAAATGAAAACAAGAACAACAACATATATCGTGAAGATGGATTTAAATGATTTATGTATAGAAACTACAAACTCTTTCCAACATAAGTTTTTTATATCTCCTTTTGAAACTCTTCCTTTTGATGGAATTTTTTTTCTAAAAACTTTTTTTAAAAAATTTAATGGGTAAAAACATTACTTCACCACCTTATTTATCCATAAAATAATTATTGGCCTTCTAGACTAAACACCTTCACAAATTTTCTTTTCTGGGTTTTCTTCATACGAATCTGGTGACTTTTTTTCTTAAAATTGTTTTGTTCGATTGATTTATTTTTCTTTTATATAGTCAATTTTATTTTTATAAATATTTATAATCCATTTGGATTATTATTCACTTCAAATTTCATATGATTACATAATGAATTTTATTCTAATTCTTTTCCATCTGATAGATCTTCTACTGGTGTATTTACTTTAGTTATTATTCAATATATCTTACCAATATCAAACACTATATAGTTTTCTTACATAAAAACCATTCCACTTGAAAACTTTATACAAATTGTTTCAATAAAAAACTGAAGTTGATGAAGAAGGTTGGTTATATTATTGAATCTTATTCGGAAATTTTCACATATAACATTCTTCATTTGGTGCACTTATTGGATTAATTATTTTGATTTCACCATATGAATTAACATAAATATAAATTTAAAAATGGATTATCAATTCCTAGGATCCAACCCTTTGTATTTAATTTTTTTTATATTAAACACCAAAAATAAACAAGAATCACATCTTACCTTCCATCAGATCAGGTTTGTATGATGATATTTATATAGTTTATATGATGAATTTGTGAAATAATCACCCTATATAAACATAGAAAATTGAAAAAGTAGACTTTCTTATAATAATATTTTACAATTTTTTTCAAGTGAAAATTTCTTCACAATAAATATGCGTCTCTTTCCTTTTACAAAATCATTATCAATTCCCCTTCTATCTAAAGATTTTTTTTATCACCAGGTCCAAATGATTAATTATTTTGAGATTAATATATAGAACTATAAATATAAATGTTGGTCTAGACCTCCATCTCCGTTAATTTATGAGATATTGAATCTTTATATTTCTTGATTTTAGTAGATTTTGGGAATAATATTGAATTGTCTAAATATCTAATAATTTTTTCTAACTAATTTCAGGTTGATTCTCAATATCCTCACATGAAATATTAAATTCATAACAAAACATTATTTTCAATATTTTCAGAAACATTCTTACATAAAATTCCCCAATACATTTTAAACAAATTCATGTTGTCAAAAAATAAAAAAATTCATAGAAAAACATAAAAAAGTATCATTAATTTACCCATTTATATTTTTTGACAATATTCAAAATATAGAAAAAAAGCTTCTTGAAAAACATAATTTTTTTATATGTAATTTGTTTGGAAAACATTAAAAAAATCACAACCCATATCATAGAGAATGTCCTGACACCACAATATTATAAAACTTAATGTTTTTGAAGGAATTTAATCTATTAGTGATAATAAATTTTGAGTTTATGAAATGATAAACTCCCCTTACTTATTTTCTCTAACTTTTTCATTAACTATTTTTTTTCCTCCAAAATTTTATAATAACAACATCTACTGATTCATGTTTGTAATAATTATGGTTACTCTTCCCTTTTAATCATACTGTTTAAACTCTCCCTTCAAGGAAAATTTTACCCTCTCCCTTTTAGAAAAAATGGTACATTATCTCCACCATTATCAAAATAATCCAAAGCATGGTGGAGACATAAAAACATTATTTTTAGAAGTTTTATATTGAGAATAAACTTGTAGTTTTATCCAAAATTCCACAATTCTATCCCTTGACATAGATTCAATGAAATCATATACAATTTGATATTTTTTATAAATGTATTGATGAATAAGATCTACACAAACACCCTTCTCCTCAATGAAATGATATTAGATATCAATGTTAATTTGTATTGAATGTTTTACTTTGTTTTTGTTAATATCAATAATAATTTTATTACAAAATATTTTTATAAATATCTTAAAAATAATTACTCTAAAATCATCTAGATAAAATTTCATCAATATATTTTTGTATAAGAATTGGTGGAAGAAACATATTCTTCCTCCACTAAACTCAAAGTAAAGAAACAATTTTTCTTAATATGATATCATTCATAATATTCTTCCATGAAAAATTTCCCACCTAATATTGATTTTTTATCATTATAATCTCTCACACAAAAAAAACTGTATCTAAGAAGGTTCGTATCACAACTTATTTTACATAATATGACATAAAAAGATATTCTTATAACGTATCTAAGAATTCCTTTCTCTTCTATCATGGGAGATTATATTTGGTCACTATAATATAATGCACATAAAGTAACAACATAAACATCGTATGTACTTGAATATATATAATAGATAAAACTTCTAATAAAGTTTTGAAAATTATTGCAATTCATGTTTTTCTTAGTTTTATCATTACTTATCTTTGTGATGATAGAAATGAGAATAGAAACTTCTTAGGAATCAACCATGCAAATTTTATTACAATAATTGCCTAGTGTGTTTATCTTACGGTAGATAGATATATCTTTACACTAGTAAAAATTTGCAATACACAATGTTGGATATAATCAGCGCTAGAGAAAGTGCTGAAAAATGGTTCCTTTATCAATAAATAAAAAAACTAAAAATGATACCAATTTTCATCAAAATAAAAACACTGATAAAAGGAAAACTTTATAAATGAATTTTTCAATAATAAATGGTACTATTTATCAGTATTTGTTTTCACTGTTTAAATGTAACCATTATCAACATTTCATTTTTAGTGCTGATAAAAGGTTCCTTTTATCAGATATTTATTTTTGTGCTGATAATGGTTCTGATCGCCTGCCAAGTGCCACATCAAAACAATGGATGGGAGGCTATTTCCCTATATATCATTCCACCAAATCCAATCTTCAAAAGCCTGTTGTGGGGATGGGATCCCACATTAACCTCACACACTTATATGTTTATGTCCCATTCCCACAGTATCCTTATCCAACCCCATGCATAACCAGGGCCCAGGCCCAACTTAATATTCTAGTCCTACAGGACTCAACCTAGTCCATTACCAATTTTTTGATGCAAATAAAAAAATACATGTATTAAAAATATAAAATGAAATAATTAAACACATGAAAAATTAAAATGAATAAATTTAAAAAATATTTATTTTTTAATTACATAATTATTAATAAAAATAATATATATATATATTATTAATAAATAGTAAATATTAAATATTGATATATAAAATGAATAAAAAATTAAAAAAAATTATAAAAATAAAAAATCTTAATTTCTTATTAAATTATTATTGAAAAAAATGAATAAATTTCATATACATATATATATATTATTAATAATAAAAAGTAATTTATATTAAATATGGATATATAAAAGGACTAAATTTAAATAATTAAACTACAAATAAAAATTGAATAATTTTTATTAATTAAAAAAATGAAAATAAATAAATTATAAAATTACTAAAATATTTATTGATGAAAAAATTATTAATAAAAATTAATATATTAAATATATATATTAATATTAAATAATAATAGTACTAAATAATTTAAATAAAAATAAATATGATTTATATAATATAAAACATTTATTCCAAAATGTTTGTATATATATATATCAATATATATAATATTTTATAAAATAAGATTTATATAATAAAAAACATTTATTCTTATAATAAGAAAGGCATATATTTAGGTAAGTATGATTTATAATTAAATTTTAATATCATTTGAAAATTATTGACTAATTATATCAAGGAATGGATATTAATAGAATGTCGTTCGATTTCAAAATTTATCATTCATCAAATGTTTGTTACATTGATTTTTCACATGAATATATATAATTAAGGTATTTTTATACACAATGCATGGACACAAATATTTACACAATTCATGAAATATTATATTTAAAAACATATTCTTGATTTATATATAATTTATTCAAATTTTAATTTTCATTTTAGAACTTCATTTATAAATGTTATAAATTTTATATATTATGTTTTTAATCGATAAATTTTATTTATTTATTTTTAATATTAATATAATTAATTTTTATTTATTCATTTTTAATATTTAATGTTTATATTTTTTTGAATTTAATCATTTAATAATATTTATTTATATTTATTTATTTACTATGTTTTATTTTGACGTGGGATTTATTCTATGTTTGAGTTTCTTCTTTCTCCCTTTGGACACTTTTTTTAATAATAAACATTGGAGTCATGGGTTGGATTCCAAATCCATGGCGGATCCATCTTCCAAAAATAAGATATTCATTAATAATTTTAAAAATATATTTTTTAAATAAATATATAGAAATAAATATATTTATAAATTTATATTTACTATATTTATAAATTGATATATTTATAATTATAATTACATATAAATATAAAATTTATTTTTATAGTTATAAAAAAATAATTATATATTTAAATAATTATAAAATTATATTAATTTTATTCAAATAATGATTATACTTACTATATTTATATATATTTATATTAATATATATCTATTATATATTTATATAATTTTATAAATATATAATTTTATTAATATAGAAATATAATTGAAAAAAAATTATTTATATAGTTATAAATAAATATTTACATACATAAATAATTATAAAATTATAAAAAATACATTTAAAAATTGAATATATTTACTATACTTATATTTATATTTATATTTATAAATATTTATTATATATGTATAATTATATTAACATACCCAATGAAATAAATATATTTATAATTATAAAATTTTAATAAATATATTAAAATGATGAATTTATTTACTATATTTATATATATTTATTAAATATGTATAATTATATAAATATATAATGACATAAATATATTTATAATTATATATAAATAATTATACATATATTTAAAAATATTGTAATGACCATGATTTTTCCATGTACTTTTTTTAAAATTATATGAAAATATTATGAGTTTGAAAATTTTGACGACATGTGATTCTGAGGCCCAAAGTGGCCAGAATTAATTTCCAAACATTCTTTAAGTATGTTCGGTGAAAATGTGAGTAGGAATTTGTAACTTTTGAACCAGTGCTTGGAATTGAAATCTGAGGACCCCGTTGAACTCGCAGCGCTGATATTTGCTTAAGCGAGGTTAAACCTCGACCACAGGGGGTCAATAGAAGAATTTGGTTTGTGCATTTTTCATAGCGGATTAAATAAAATTATTTTATTTTATTTTAAAAATATATCCCCCACCTCTCCATTGAAATTCAGGTAGCGGGGAACACATGAGGGTGGTCAGACATTTGATGTGGGGCATTAAATGTTATGTTACACAAAATGTGTAATCACAATCTTCTTAAATTAATAGGATTTGTTAATTTTATATTAATGCATCATATTTTTAATGAAGAGTTATATTATCTCTTCTTGAAGGGATTGTGGAGTTGGTTTTCCATTGGTGAAAGGGAGAGGGGGATCTTGAGGCTCCCAACGAAGAACAGATCCTCCAAGTAAGGTCGGAGGATTATCGTTCGAGTAACGTCATTAACGACTTGTAGTAGGGATGATGAACACTGACACCACCAATCGTGAGCATTCCCCAACGAATTTTTGAGGTAGGGTTTTCTCTTTATTGTTCTTCGTTAAATTTTTACGTTGATTCAATCTTCTTGATCCGCTTTATATCAAACTAACGCGGAGGGTGAGAGCCCTATGAACTAGGCCCGATCCCTCATCTACCTTGTGGATTGATGTGTTCTTCATGGGAGGATCATCAGGATGAGAGGGACCCGACCATGTCGGGATAGATGCTAAGGCGACATCTCGAGACAATCATTGAGCTCTCTGGTTTGAAGAACGGGCCACCAGAGCTAACCTGGGGACCCAAGGAAGTCTGTCAGCGACCGACACTGGTAGGGTGTAATGCGGCGGCCAACACACTGGTCGACTGCAATGGTGGCAGCGGTGCAACTGCATCGCTGGAGGAGGACGTGGCCCATTGGTCGTGGTGGAGAAGGATGGAGGCCGACACACCGGCCTACCGAATGGGAGCCAGGGCGGCGCACGTTCGCACCGCCAAAGATGGAGGCTGCGGTAGCTGAGCCGCGGCGGCACACCCGAATGGTGGCCTGCCAGCCACTGTTGGAGTAGTGGTGCCATCACGCCGCTGGAAGGGGAGCCTTCCCGACTCTCGGCCTGCCACGTCACGCTGAGTAGGACCTGCTCCAGCGGGTCCCGCTTGACAACAGGCAGTACCACATGGCATCAGGGAGTTGGCCAAATCCAAACATTCCAACTGGACCGTTTGGAATTCCGAGGTGTGCCTTCCACCTGGGTAGCGGCTAGGGAGGGTCCTGCCATGGCAGACTGCACCCAGTCGTGGGCCGAGTTCTACGGGCTGCCCCCTTTGCTGGTCGGGCTGATCCAGCCACTATCCTTCCCATCCAAGCCAGACCCCAGACTGGGTCGAGGCAACCCGAACCAGGTTAGGTCGGCCTAGGCCAGGTCGGGCTAGGTCTGTCCGACCGAGTCGGACCGGACCCGAGCCCACCTGGACCCAGATACGCCTTTTGGGTCATATCATGAGAATCAGGCATCCGTTTGACGAACCATCTGTGGAATTGTAATCCTTGGAACAAGATAGTCCTTTGGGTATACTACACATGAGTTTTGGAGATATTTTGAGTATGGTTGGGATGGATTGAATCAGAATCCAATCGGGCCCTCAGAATAGAAACACTAATAACATACAGACTCGGTGTCTGATTGACATGTCGTTTGTCACATTGGGACCCTTATGATGTGAAAGACATTCATCATTATTCTTCATAGGACTTAATGGATGTTGAAGTATTTACCAATGACTTATGGATTGGATCCTCCCAAAATCAAGCGAGCTTAGTGCTGGAACCCAATGGCTGGCTGTACTTGAGGAATCTTTAGATCCTGTGTGGGTCATATTCAGATCAGGTGTGGATCATCATTGGATCCTATGTGGGTCAACTTATATCATATCTTGTGTGGGTTAGCGCTTAGTGATCCTATATAGGTCAGCGCATACCGATCCTATGTGGGTCAGATCATGTGTGGGTCTGCAGGGGTTAGATACCTATCAATCCGGTGTGGGTCAGAAGCAATACTACTTAACAGAATAAGATGATCTAGATTTTGAATAATCATCTAAACATCTGTACTTAAGTTATAACTAGTGTGAGCTGAGTATTTAACTTTATGGTACACTTCTGTGTGGTGATACCTTTGTAGTACATACGTTTGTGGTGTTACCTTCATGGTATTATTTCCTTCATGGAACAGTTGTTCTTTTGCCTTAAGAGTTGGGCCTTGTGCTTCCTCATGAATGAGATGCGTATACTTTGTCTGTTAGGTATATGTATGGGCATATACCTATGTAGAGTTGATTGTTGCTTCATTCTTGTAATTATATTCTTGCTTTGTGTATTATCCTCTGTGGATTCTAAGAGACCTTAGGGGGTCTCAGGGTCCCTACTAAGTATATTTATGCTCACCCCTACATGGGCTACGCCCACACCTTGTTGTGTCTTGTGCAGATGATAGACAATTCTTATCAAGGTCAAGGGTACCTAGACAGGAGGATGCTCAGAGGTGGACCTTAGACGAGGTGTACCACAGAGATGACCATTCGAGAGATGTACATACCCTTCAGGTAGAATCCTTGGCTAGTGTTCAAAGGATTTGTTTTCATTTTTACTTGTACTTTCTAGTTGGGCTTGTATTCCGACCCCTTTACATACTATAATTACATTATTTACAATATAGTTTAATTTGTGATTTTATCTTGCTGTGTTCTTGGTTTTTTGGTTAAAAAGGCAATATATTCATAGTTTATGGGATATGCCTTTCTGGTTCTAGTCTCCAGCCTTGGCCTATGAAAGGCGAGCTTGGGGTAGTCATGACACGAGCCCCAAGGGACGGGTCATGAAAAGTTGGTATAATAGGAGTCAGTTCTACTAGAGAACTTGGACTCTGGTCTTTTGTTTCAGTAATAGTATTAAGTGTAATGAGTGTGGTTTTCAGTTTGGTGAATCCAGTGTTGGTGCAGCAGCTGACGTATCCATACACCAGGACCCTGACTTCTAATTTCCAACTCAATGCACGAAAACTCTGTTTGTGTGTGTGTTTTGGAATAGTTTTATTTGTGGTCTCTTTAAGTCAACTCACCAGTTATAACTTATTGACCATGGTGCACCTATTTATCTTCAGGATGCCTCTTTGCAGACAACCTTCCAGGGTTCTAGATAGAGTACATGGTGATATCCCACTAGGCGACGAGGCTTCAGTGTAGGGCCGCCTTTTGGAAGTTATACCATCAGGTGATGTACCAGTACCACCACTACCCATTGGGAAGACGATGCCACCATCCCCAGCAGTAGAGGGTGCATGCTGATTGAGTGCATTTTAGTATTCCATGACCATAGGCAAGTGAGGTTCCTAGGCAAGAGGGATCCACAGGCGGCTGAGGACAGGCTGGAGGATGTGGTCAGAGTTTTTGAACTGGTAGGGACACCAGCTAATCTCATGGTCATCCAGGAAGCCAGTCTACTTCAGGCAGCAGTGGGAGAGGGTGGAGCTTGATTTTCCAGGTTCAGTATGATGTGACTCTCCTCTGGGTGGACTTTGAGAGCCTATTCAGGGCATAGTTCATCCCAGTGACCTTACGCTATGTGAGTATACATGAGCTTCTCCACTTACAGTAGGGTTATATGATTGTGCCTCTCTATTCAATGAGGTTCACCGACCTCTCACTCTACTCCACTGACATGGTGTGAGACCCTTTCTTCAGGGCTCAGACCTTCGAGCAGGGGATCAGACGGGAGATTAGAGCTTCGATGATTTCTCTCAGCATCCCGAAGTAGGTGGGCATGTTAGAGTAAGCACTCTTAGCGGATAGATTCATTGCTGAGTAGTCACTGATATCTATACCCACCATTGGGAGTCCCGTAGTAGAGTCATATACAACTGGAAGTAGACAGATGACGCAAAGGTCTAAGGGCACCAGACCTACAGGTGGATGACCATAGGATATAGGGTCGGTTGTGTGGGGCTCTCGAGACAGAGCAGGATTGGCAATGAGCATGCAGAGCTACTCATGCGGTGGGTAGGGTCACATGGCTTGCGACAGCCTGACCCAACATACATGCGACCAATAGACGGTTGAAGGGCCACCTAGGCATAGGTGAAGGATCGATCGAGGAGGTCCATAGGCAATAGGCGGATGTGGAAGAGGAGATGGCTGTGTAAAAAGAGGTGGGAGAAGGTTCAAGGTTATACCACTGGCACCTCCTTGTGGTCCACCCCAACCATAGGGAGTAGGTGGATAGAGATGAGCTCAGCTCCAGGAAGCTAATTCCTACGACCATGGTGTTTCAGAGATTATTCAAGGTACAATCTATTTCTACTTTATGTTAGCAAGAGTAATTATAGACACAGCTGCCAGTCACTCTTTTATTTCCATGAACTTCATTCGGAGCTCAAATATTATGGTGGAGCTATTGGCTCGATAATTATGGCTAAAGACTTCTATGGGATAGGATTCAATGATTACACACTGGTGCTAGTAGTGTGAGCTTACTTTAGGAGGTGAGAGCTTCGGATGAGATCTCCTAGTAGCGGCATCGAGCCTTACGACCTCATCTTGGGTATGGAATGGTTATACACATTCCAAGATTAGATTGACTATATTAGGCATAAAGTGTGGTGTGTCTACGAGGATGGGTCCAGGTTTTCCTTCACATACTAGAAGGGAACCTTTGTAGCAAATGATGGACTTACCCGGAGTAGGGTGAAACTAATCACTCATCAGTAGGCTAGCCTTACCCTCGTAGTAGTTGATGTTGACAGTCTGAGATATCTTATAGTGGTGGACCAGTACGCTGATGTTTTCCCTAATGATGTTCTATGTCTACCTCCTCATAGATATGTGGACATTTATATCGACTTGTAACCTAGGACAACACTGATATATACACCAGCAAATCAGATGGCTTCCTCTGAGCTTTGAGAGTTGTGAGTATAGCTGGAGGACTTGCAGAGAAAAGTGTTCATTATGCCCAGTGTTTCTCCTTGGGCGACCCCAATTTTGTTCACCAAGAAGGCCGAAGTGAGTTTAAGAATTTGTGTGGACTATCAACACCTGAACCAGGTGATCATGAAGAACAAGTACCCACTTCCGAGGATTGACGATCATTTTGATCAGATGAAGGGAGAATAATGATTTTCAAACATAGACCTCAGATTGAGTTATCACCGGCTTAGGGTATGAGAAGAATATGTGCAGAAGACGACCTTCAGATATAAGAATGGACATTATGAGTTCTTTTTTATGTCGTTCGTTGTGAACAAAACCCCAACAATGTTCAAGGGACTCAGGTACGGGATCTTCCAGCCATACCGCGATCGCTTTGTGGTATTTTTCATTGACGACATCCTGGTATACTCAACTATAGAGGAGGAGCACATCTATCATATATAGATAGTTATGTACACACTATGAGAGGACTAGCTTCATGGTAATCTCTCAAAGTTCCAGTTCTAGATCTGAGAGGTTCACTTTTTGAGACACGTTATCTCAGAGACTGGAGTTGTGGAAGATCCAAGGAAGATTGAGGTTGTGCTTTCTTGGGATCCACCCAGAAGTGTGACGGAGGTGCGATGTTTCTTGGGTTTGGATGATTACTACTATAGGTTTGTGCTTGACTTTTCCAGATTTGAGACACCCTTATTAGTGTTAACGAAGAAGGATCAACCCTTCGTGTGGTCAAAGAGATGCACTGGAGTCTCTAGGATCTGAGGGAGAGACTGAAGAGTGCCCCAATATTGAGGCTACCAGGGGAGGGCATTGGGCACCTAGTCTACTACGATATATTAGGGACCGGTCTTGGTTGTGTCCTGATGCAGGAGAGATCAATTATCGCCTATGGTTCTCAATAGATGAGACAACATGAGAAGAACTATGCTACCCATGACCTGGAGTTAGTAGGTGTGGTCATCGCCTTGAAGATGTGACCACTTTACTTGATTGGTGAACATATTACAGTCAAATATAATCACATGAGTCTCAGGTATATATTCTCTCAGAAGGACCTGAACCGGAGACAACGTCGTTTGTTTTGAGTTCCTATATGACTATGACTTTGAGATAGTGTATACTCCTAGGAAGGGGAAGATGGAAGCCGATGCACTCAGTAGGAGATCTAATATACAGTTTCTGAGTGAGGAAACAGAGATTCTAGCTTCTTTGCAGATATCCTACGTGGATCGAGATGAAGCAGCTTATCTTCAGTCTCTAATAGTCACTCCCCCACTCCTTTAGAAAGTTGGGGAGGCGCAACTTCAAGACACATACTACGAGGCTCGACGTGCTCAAATATCCACATGACAATCACCTGATGAATTTTATAAAGGTGGGGAGTACGTCATCCTCTTTAGAGGGTGTACTATGGTACCAGTTGTGCTTCATGAGGAAGTGTTGAGGGAGTTTCATACATCCCCTCTAACGGTACATCCAGAAGTGGTGATGATTTACCAGGACCTCTAACATCATCACTGGTGGCCGGGAATAAAGTAAGAAGTAGTTAATTGTGCATCTTGGTGCCTCACTTATCAGAAAATTAAGGAAGAGCATCAGGTTCTAGTAGGCTTAGTTTATCCACTAGAGGTGACATAGTGGAAGTGGCATAGAATTTCCATGGATTTTGTGACAGGTCTTCCACACACGTCCAAGAGACTTGATTCCCTCTAGGTGATCATTGAAAGACTCACCATGTTGGCCCACTTACTACCTATAAGAGAGCAGGGTTCAGTAGAGGGCTTCAGACGCCTCTTCATGTAGGAGATTGTATGGATTCATGGAGTGACCTCGATGATTTTCTTTGATTGTGATACAAATTTTACTTTCTGACTATAGAAGGAGTTTCATGAGGCGTTCGGGACTCATCTTTGATTGAGCACCACCTTTCATCCTCAGACAGATGGTCAGACAGAAGGGACCATTCAGACCCTTGAGGACATTTTGCATCCTTGCATCCTTGATTTCAGCCATAGCTGGGAGGATCACATGCATTGGGTGGTGTTCTCATACAAAATAGTTATCACTCCACTATCGATATGGCACTATTTGAGGCATTTTACGGTTGACCTTGCAGATACCCCCTCTACTGGTCTGACCTAGGGGAGTCAGCACTCATGGGACTGGATATGGTACAGGATACCACAGAGAAGGTTCATATCATCCAGGAGTGGATGAAGACTACACAGAGTAGGTATAAGTCTTATGATGATAGGAGATGAAGGCCTCTGGTGTTTGAGGATGGTGACCATGTCTTCCTATGGGTCATACCGTGATGAGGTTTGCGAATATTTGGCTGGGGAAACAAGTTATCTATGAGGTTCGTTAGACCCTTCCTGGTCCTCAGTAGAGTTGGCGAGATGGCATACCGCCTAACTCTCCCCCCTCTGTTACACTGGGTGCATGTTGTTTTCTACATAACCCAGCTGAGGAGGTACGTGCATGATCCTTCACACAACATTGACTGGGGTGAGTTGGACATCGAGGATGGGTGATGTTTACAGAGGTTCCAGTAGAGATTGAGGATCGATAGGAGAGAGTCCTTTAGGGGTGATCGATACCTCTGTTGCGTGTTCGATGGCAGCATAGGAACCTCCAGAAGATCACACGGTAGTGGGAAGCTCAGATTAATTCTCAGTACCCCCACTTGTTTCCCTAATTTATTTTGTGGCTTTTGGGGACACAAAGCCCTGAGGTGGGGAGAATGTAAAGACCCAGATTTTTCTATGTAATTTTTTTATAATATTGAAATATTACAAGTCTTCAAATTTCGACAGCACATGGTTCTGAGGCCTGGATTGGCCGAAATGAATTTATGAACATTCTTTATGTAACTTGAGTAAAAATGAGGGCAGTATTTTGTAACTTTTGAACCGGTGCTTGGAATTGAAATATGAGGAAACCGTTGAACTCGCAGTGACGATTTTCGCATAAGGGTGGTTTATCCCCAACCACAGTGGGTCGGGAGAAGAAGTTGGTTTCTCCATTTTTTTTAAGGATTAAATAAAATAAATTTATTTTATTTTAATAATATATCCTCCCACCATTCCTTTTAAATTATGGTAGTAAGGACCACATAAGGGAGGTCATACATTTAATGAAGGGCATTAAATGTCTGGTTACACAAAATGAGTAACCATAATCTCTTTAAATTAATAGGATTCATTAATTCTTAAATAATGAATCATAATTTTAATGAAGAGTTATATTAACTATTATTGAGGGGATTGGGGGTTGGTTTTTCATTAGAGAATGGGAGAGGGGGGTCTTGAGGCTCCTAAAAAAGAACATATCCACCAAGAAAGGTTAGAGTTTAGTCATTTGATCATCATCATTAGCGTCTTGTTGCGGGGATGACAAACATCAACACCACCTCAAATCGTGAGTGTTCCCCAATGAACGATCTATGTAGGGTGTGCTCTTGATTGTTCTTCGTTAAAATTTTACATTGATTCAATCTTCTTGTTCCACTTTTTATCAAACTAACATAAAGGGCGAGGGACAAATGAACACATCATTATCCCTTCGCTTCCTCATGCATTGATGTGTTCTTCACGGGCAGATCGTTAGGTTGAGTGGAACCCGACCACGTCAAACTAGATGAAAATGCGACATACTGAGATGAAATTTGTTCGCTTAGTTTTGAATAATGGACCACTAGAGCTCACCTGGTGACATGAGGAAGTCTGTCGGTGACCGGCGCCGGCATGGTGCAAGGCAGCGGCCGACACCCCATCCGGTCGCGATGGGGGTGGCGGCGCAATGGCCCCACCGGAGGAGGCTGCGGCCCGTCAGTCGTGGTGAAGGAGGATGGTGGTCGGCACACTGGCTAGCCACATGGGAGCTGAGGAGGTGCATGTCTGCGCCACCATAGATGGAGGCCGCAGATATTGAGCCACAGAGGCACACCCGAAGGGAAGCCGACACCCGGCTGACCACAGTTGGAGCAGCGACACTATTGCATCGCTGGAAGGGGAGTCGGAAGGACTCTCAGTTTACCGCGTCATGCTGAGCATGACCTGATCTGGTGGGTCCCGCATGCCAGCAAGCAATGCCATGTGGTGTCACTGGGTTGGACAAAGCCGAACTGTCCAACTGCAGTGTTCAGAATTCGAGGGGCGCCTTCCCCCTGGTAGCGACTAGGGTGGGTCCCACCATGGTGGACCGCACCCAGTTGTGGGATGAGATCTGTGGGCCGCGCCCAGTGAGCCAGGCCAGACAGAAGCCTAGTGGTCCGGTCCCACTACAGTTTATCCCATTCGGACCGGGTTGGGCTGGGTCGGTCTGACCGGGTGAGACCGGACCCGGGCCCACATGGTCCTAGATATGTTTTATGTTTATATCTTGAGAACTGGGCATCAATTTGATGAAATTCCTATGGAAATAGAATCCTTAGATTGAGATGATCTTTTTGGTAAACTCTACATGAGTTTTGGAGACAGTTGGAGTATGGCTGGGTTGAATTGAACCCGAATCCAAACGGGCCCTCGGAACAAAAATGATAATAACTTACAGATTGGGCATCCGATTGACACGCCATGTTTCACGTTAGGTCCCTTATGACGTGACAGACCTTTTTTGATACTATTTCTTAGGAATTTGTCAATGTTGATGTATCGTCCAATGGATTCAGGAACAGATCCTCCTGGAATCAAGTGAGCATAGTGCGGGAACCCTATGGCTAGCTGTACTTGAAGAATCATCAGATCCTCTAGGGGTCATCTTCTGATCCAGTGTGGATCATCTTCAGATCCTATGTGTGATAGCTTCTATCAGATCCTGTGTGGGTTAGCGCTCATTGATTCTATGTGGGTCAGTACAGACTGATCTTATGTGGGTTAGATCATGTGTGGTTCAGTGGGGGTTTGTTACCTATCAATCATGTATGTGTCAGAAGCAGTGCAACTTAACGGAATAAGATGATACAGCTTTCGACTAGTCATATGTACTTCTGTACTTAATTTATACCTAGTGTGATCTAAGTATTAACCTTTTTGGTACACTTCTGTGTGGTGATACCTTTGTGGTAATTTTCTTTGTGGTGTTACCTTCGTGGTATTCATTCCTATTCGGACCAGCTGTTCTTTTGGATAAAGAGTTGGATGTTTTGATTCCTCATGAACAAATAGGTATACTTGGTAACTTAGGTATATGTATGGGCATATATCTAAGTAGAGTTGATTGTTGATTTGTGATTTTAATTGAAGTCTTGATTTGTGTATTATCTTCTGTAGAGTATGAGAGACCTTAGGGGGTCTAGGGGTCCATAATGAGTATCGTTATACTCACCCCTACATGGGCTATGCCCGCACCTTGATGTGCCTTGTGCAGACGAAAGATAGTGATGATCGAGGTCGAGTGTACCAAGACTAGAGGCTACTCAGAGGTGGACCTTAGATGAGGCATACCGCCGAGATGACCGTTCGAGAGCTATACCTACTATTCAGGTAGGATCCTTGGCAGGTGTTCACATGATCTATTTTCAGTTTTACTTGTACTTTATAGTTGGGCTTATATTCTGGCCCTTTTAATTAATGTACTCACACTATTTACTATATAGTTTACTTTATTCTTGTATCTTTTTGTGTGCTTGGTTTGGGGCATCTTTGCAGGTTAAAAAGGCAATGCCTTCCCGATTTTAGGGATATATCTTTTCGGTGCTAGTCGTCAGCCCCTGGCTTATGGAAGGTGGGATTGTGGTAGTCACGACACAGGCCCCAAGGGAAAGGTCGTGAGAAATATATATTTTTATAAATATATTTATAAATTTCTATTTATTATATTTATAAAATTATTTATTTATTATTTTAAATAAATAAATTTTTTTTTGAAAATATTTTTATATAATTATGTATTTAAATAATTATAAAATTATTATAAATGTATTTAAATAATGAATATATTTAATATATTTATTAAATATATGTGTATCTAATTATATAAATATATAATGATATAAATAAATTTATAATCATATAATGATATTTGTAAATATTTTTTCAAGTATTTTTATTTATAATTATAATTATAAATCCTTTATCAGTTCTAAAGATTTAGTACTAAAAACATGTCTTTTTATAATTTCTTCTTTATCACTAATTGAGATATAGATTTTATGAGCACTAAATATGTGATGATAAATTCATATCATTTTCACTAGAAAGAAATTACTAATAAAGAGGTCATTTATTAGCACTTTTTAGTTAATCATTGATAAAATATATCATTTTAGTTCTTTTTTAGAAGTGTAGATAAAACCCTCCCTGATATATTTAGAATAACACTAATAGAAATGATTTCAAACATGCCTCTCATGATCTCATGGAATTCCACTAATTCTATTGTCCCCCCTGACATTTCTCGGATGAATAAACCCTCGAATCTTAGGTGTGATATTTTTTCTCCTCCTCTCTCATTTCTTAATTGTTAGGGTTCTTCAGTTTTCATTATTTCATCATTTTCCTAGCTCCCTACTATCATGGGTTCAATGTTTATGGAATTTGCTTCCCTTAATTTGATTCTTATTGATTTCAAAATCCTAGATAATCAAACCCTCCCCTTTTGAGATAAGAGAGCCCCTTAGGGTTGGTTTGGGTTCATTACTTCGTATATCTCTATCCCATGATATTTTAGCAAGAAAACGATAAAATGGAACTCCAATTTTTATCTAATAATATGCCATTAATTATGATATTTTAGTATAGAGGTAGAGTGGAGTTCCATATTTGGTGCTATATTGTAGCAACCTTATATGATATTTTATTTTTTCCCTTTTCCCATCTCATTTATGTTTAAATTTGAATTCATTTTTGTAATCGGTTTCTTACACTTATTATTTTTTCTATCCCAACAGAATGAGTTGTGAAATCTATAAATTTCAAATGTCTAAAATTTGAAACCTATTATAGGGTGGGATATAGTTAGACCTACTTTTCTATTCCCTATTCATTTTACTTTTTTTTTTGTACCATTCTTAATGTTTGCACTTGAGTCTAGTTGGTTGTCTATATTTTGGTGGATCGAGATTGCGGGTTGTTATTACATTGTTAATTGGGATGATGCATTGTTTTACATGTTGATTTTGTGTGTGTTGATATTTATGAGGGGTTCCACTAAACACATAATATGGTTTTACTAATATAAAATATATTTAATTTTTATTGAATGAGTGTGTTGCAATATAGAAAATAATTGAGCATATAAATATCAATCTAAATGAGTCATAATCATTACTTTTAAAATTCTCATATATTAATCCACAAAAGGAATATTTTGTGTTTTATATATATTATAATGTTCAATAATTTTTAGCCAAAAAATTCCCTAAAATGGAATAAGAGATAACTAATTCATTAAAGTATTGAATTATTTAAATGTTTAAACATAACATTAGATATAACTAATTCTTAGTCATAATAAACCATAGAAAGCATAATGTGTAACTCAAGAACAAATTAAGATGTTCTAATAGAAAAATTTAAAGGTTCTCAATAAGATAAATTTTATACATTTAAATTAAAATTTATTAAGAACAATTTTTAATGAAAGAGTTCAATTAAAGTTAAGACGCACATGTATAACTCATAATTTATGGAGATGAGGATTTATAATTTTTATCTTTAAAATATACAAATAACAATTCCTTTAAGTAATGTAAAATTATGACGTAGTAAAACTTTTTAGGGAATATAAATACTTGTGCTTAATGTTTCAAAATATTACATTAAGGTATTTATATAAAACCTAACTGGTGCATAATTATTTAGGAAAAAATACACATATAGTAATTAAATATTTTATATTAATTTAAAAAATCAGTCATGTTTATGATACTTAATAAGTTATCATAAAACAAAATTCCTTCCCACATATTAAACCAAACCATTATATCATCACCAATTCTATTACCAAATCAATTTTATGTATTGTTCATTGTCTTATAATTCATTTAGATTATAATGAATGGAAATAAATTTATCTGTAACACAAGAGAAGGTATAAAATGGAATAAATAAATAAGTATATTAATTATTTTTAAACTCATTATTGTATATTAAATTCATATTTACATAAAGTACACAAGATTTTAGAACATATATATAAACCAAATTGTAATTTCCTTTCTTGATTTTTTTTTAAAAAAATTTGGATATTTTGGTTACTTTATAAAAATAATATGAGGTAAGATAAAAATATTATATGATATTTATATTTTTTTATAGATCCTAAAATGATTTTGATCTTACAGAATTTATAAAACTAAAATTATATAAATGAAATATAGTAAATAATTAATTAATACATGTCCAAAAATAAATTTCATAGAATAAATATTTTCAGAACATGTAAACATGTTTAACAAACATTGAAAAATAAACCAAGAAAACAAATTTATAATTTTAACAACACAAATGATGTGGTTTCTATCTTAGTAGACCCAATCTCATTTAAAAAAAATTATTCAGCCATCCTATGGATAAATTTTCACTAAAAATGATCAGAAACACACATCAACAAGCTATCTCATCGCTATGTCACAATTCCTAAAAAATATAAATAATCCCAAGATCTTATAAACTCCCAAAACAATGTACAAAATCAAGAATTTGTGTAAATAAATGTTTGGTCCCTTTCCGACCAAAAAAATCATCTATAATTATCAAACCCCATGTACTATAGAACCACCAATTATACTAACAATTAACTATATTTAAATCAAACATAAACCCTATATCCCACACAAACTCCATATAACATCATATAATCATTCAGAAAATATATTTCAGTTACATGAATATATTTTATACCTTGTTTATTTTGATTCTTGAATAAGTTTTATATAATATCAATGATTTAATTTGTGGCTTCTGGAATGATATATGATAATACTTTTCTTATAAGTGAATAGTCCCTTGATTGAATTTTGAAATAATATAATGGTAACATTGATATTTAGGCCAGTAGTCTAGGAAAATATTGTTAGGGTTATTCAGCTCTACCTAACAAAGTAATATATATAGACAACACTAACTAAACAATGGAGATATATGGATATCCATGTAGTAGTGTAATCCTGCCCCAAGGAAATTAGACCCAGGTTAACATGCACACCAGGTAGACATAATATTTGAGAGTGTGAGTATCCTTTAGGCATGACCTAACTTACTTGTGGAATACATTAACATGGTTCTAGGATTTATATTGTTAACTTAATCTTTTATAAAAAAAGTGTTTTATTCAGTACCAATTTATAAAATATTTGTTAAATGTTTAATAATAATGTTTTACTATAGACTGGGTGGTGGCCTACTTAGAAATTTATTCCCATTCCGATTTTGAATGTATGTTTTGAAACATGATTTATGGTTTTTAAAAGATAAAGTGTGTTTTGAAATGAAAAAAATGTGGTTTTCCCTTAAAATAAACTAAAATGGATTCGATGTTTTGAGACTAATGAAGTGATTTTAAATTGAACTAGTAAAGTTTTAAACATTTCAATTTTTATTTCATTCCATGTGAATGGTTGTAAACATTCAATTTATTTTTTATGGATTTTGCACATTTGTTTAATAAAATTCAACTGATGGTAACATTTTTTAAATAATAGTGTGTACATATCACATTATGTGTTTTGAGAAAAATCGGTCACTTTTCATGTAGAATTTAAAAAAGGATTTCATACGGGGTTTTAAAAATTAAAAAATATTCATTTTTAATTTTTAATGTGTTTTTGAGATGATATTTGTAATTTTAATTTCATATGTGGTAATTTAAAAATATTTGGTCTATTCTAATGTGTTTTTAAAGCTATTGGTTTCAATATTGACTTCATTTAAACTTGTAGAAAATGGTTTTGGTGTTTGAAAAATGAGTGGATGATTTCGTTAAGGAACCTAGAAAATGATGTTAAAAGAATGTGGAATATTGTGATGTGTTGATATGATTTTGGATGCACTATCTGACCAATCCCAAGTTAAGTTTCTATTTGTAATGTAGAAAAAAATTACTCTATTTTCCATGAACTATAGTAATGTAAATTTGACTTGGTTCCTAAATGTAATAGAAATAGGGTTTCTCTATGATTAATGAAATTAATTGAAAATTTATCATGCTTGACTTCATTCTATAGTTGTGATAAAAAACCATTAAAAATTGCATAATTTTCTAATAAAAAACCACTGAATGAAATAAAATTTAATATAGATTTAAATACAATGATTAAAGGGTGAATTAAGATTATTATTTTAATCAGGTATCATATTATTAATATAAAATAAAATGGGTTCATAAATTGAAATATTTCTCCCATAATGAAAAATTATACAAAGAACCATTATGAATTTTATAACAAATGAATAAAAGTATATTAATTGAATGAAAAATATTTTCGATTTTAAATCCAAGGAATTACATGAATATATTTTATAATAATTTCTTATGAGGGTGAATTAGAATAATACCAAAATATGGTCCACAAAATGAAAATTTTATCAAGGTTTAAAAATTTAGAATAACAAACCCACACATCACATCATTTTTCAAACCATTGTGTGCATTATAACCATGTCATATTTAGGAATAAACTACGAAATTTATTTGGTGTTTCACCAAATCCCAACCCAGAAACATTTAGATTTATGGATATAAATTTCATTCTCATCACATTCATCTCCCAAATTGTTATTATTACATCTTGTTTCTTTAGACACACCCTAGATCTTTTGGAAACACAACAATGTTTCTTGAACTACTCTAAGAAGTAGTCATCTCATTCCTGTTACCAGTGAACATTTTGGGTTCCTCTTATTATAACTACCTGTAACATTAACTTTTAATTATAAATATCTTTTGTGAATTTATTTTTTATATAAAAAAATATTTTATGATCCAAATGTGATTGATAAGAATCAAAAATAGATTCACACTAAATTTATAACAAAGGAATATGAAGATAGAGTTAAAGTATTTGTCATGTATTCCATAGAGAATTCATAAGACCCTTCTCAAATAATTTTTATGTGTTTACATTTTTTTTATTGAATAAAAAATTATTTGTACGAGTTAGAAGAAAATTTTATTTGTCACAAAATATATCAGATCTGTAAATGTTGGACTAAACATAGGGAAAAACTAAACATGAACACATATTGGAATGATACTATGGTTAATGGATCACTTGATATGAATACCATTATAAATAATGATGATGATCATATGTAAGAAATGGAAATTGAAATTTATTATGAACATCAAGATTATCCCACCTTGTTTGAGAAGTTAAAAAGATGTGATAATAGAACATTGTATACTGGTTTTACAAAATAAAAAACATTGTTAGAAATATTGATGTTACATAATTTGAAGGTGAGATGTTGATAAAGTGACAAAAAATTTACCTAATTACTTGGTCGTTGGAATGATACAATACTAGAATAAAATGATATTCCTTTTCAAACTTATGACACTAAAAAATTATTTGTTAAATGGCCATGATATCTAATAATATACGTGCATGTCCAAATAATTTCATATTGTCTCTCAAGGACTATGAATCACTCATAAAATGGCATAAGTGTGGTACAAAATGATACAATAAGGAATAATCAAGTCATTTTAAAGATTTATGATACTTTCCTATCATTCTACAATTTCGAAAAATTAAAGGATTTCTAGAAATAATGAGACAATTGTCATAGAATATGGACACAGGAATTAAATATTAGAAACTACATCATCTAGTAAACTCTCATTATAGAAGTAAAATTTATTATGAGTATTCTGAATTTCGAAATTATTCACCAAAATTACAAACATAAAAAATAAATCCTTCTGGTTTATAGAGTAGTACTCACATTATATGAATATTCATGTTAGTAAATTATAACTTCCCCCATTGTTATTTATGAATTATAAATACATTATATTTTCTCAAATTATATATGGACCAAAAAAACCCAGTAATGGTATTGATGTTGTAGGGTCCTAAAAATTCTGCAAGGGGGAAATCCAATTACCCCAAGACTTCTGAATGGAACGAACCGATCCGCGTACCGGCTCCCAGCAATAGTACGCAACTGGTTCGGAGAACCGAAATTCCGTGGACCAGTGTCTTTTGCGGAATAGAGGCAGGAGCCCTCTGTAGGCACGAAGTAGGATGAGCGCCAGGCTGGCCCACCGCCATGAGTCGCCCCCTCCACAGACCACTGTCGTTCGCAGGACAGAGGCCGAGTGGTGCAACCACGAAGCAATTCCGTGAAAATCGGTTCCATAGATATCGGTTGACCGAGTCATCTGCGGGTGGGGATTCCTTCTTGGTATTCTGCCTAAATTGTTGTGTCCCCCAACAATAATGCCTCTTCGCTACTCTATAAATAGTGACCGAGGGGCACCCAAAAAAGGAGAAGAGAAAAGAGGAAGGATGGGTGATTTCCTGTGGGGAGACGCTGGAGAAATCACCCCCAACAGTAATGTTCCAAGACCATACGCGGACCCCAAATCGTTCGCGGATGCACTCTTCCGCATAGAGGAGAAACCAAACTGAGAACCACATGCGGCCATCTCCTTCACGACCACCCCCTCCATGGACCAGTTTCATTCACGAAATGGAGGCGGGAACCCCTCCTCGGGCGCGAAGTAGGACGGGCGCCAACCCCTCTACAGATGCCCTTCGCGTCCATTTCCATCGCGGCCATCTCATCCACAGACACCCTTCACGGATACCCATCTCCTCTGCGACCATCCTTCACGGACAGCCTCCTTCGTGGACAACCACTTTCACGAACAGCTTCCTTTATGGCCTACTCCTTCGCGGCCCGCTCCCTCATGGCTAGCTCCTCCACGGACACCCTTCGCGGACAACCAAACCGCGAACCACATGCGGCCAGCCCGTAGTGGGCATTTCCTTTGCGGACATCTTAGGCGGCCAACTTCTACGCGGCCCACCTCCTCTGCGGCCAGCCCCCATGTGATGAACTCCATGAAATCGCTGGTGCATACCACGGGGGATACGCCCCCACACCCCCACATGACCTCAGTGTCGGGTAGCAGTCCCGGCCCTCTGGGCTGGTCCCTTCACTACCGTCACTGACCCCTATGAAAAATGAAGAGTCACACCGCGAACTTTTTGGGCTGGTTCAACAGTATTTTACATTGCACCCTTGTGCCGCCCCAACATCCGTCCTATACATTCCACAAGTCAAGATACTCCTCATGAATCTCCTATAACCCCATTACCTAGCTCCATTTTCTAGGTTCACCCAGAAAGGGCCGCCCTTGCGTAAGTCCCACACCAACCATTTCTAGGTATCTCCTACCTAGTCGTCCTAACCACATGACGTTAAACTGTATGGCCCTCGTCCTATCCATATGACATTAAACTATACAGAAACAGTCCTATCTACATGACTTTAAACTGTAGTATTCCCTATGTTCCAAACATAGGATGCCTCTTGCTTCAAATAAGAGATGCCTTATGCTCCAAGCATAAGATGCCTAATTCCATGATCAGAGTGGCGTACCTTCAAGAGCATTGGAATCTATTCAAACATTCCATCACTCCGCCTCATGCTTTGCATGTCCTTGATTTGGATCTTCATCCACTTCCATGTCTAAAGGGACCCCTAAACGGCTTGGTTCCATGCCGCATCAGCTCACCTACCGTCCTGGACCAACGACCCAGAAGAATTTTGACAACACCTTGAGTTAGGTCCTGTGTTTCGAACACGGTCAGCAGTCAACCCTCATTTGTTTGTCCCCATTTTAGGCTAACGCGATATGGATGTTGTGTTTCGAACACGGTCAATAGTTACCCTCCATTTCCATGCCACCCTAATTGTGTTCTGAATATCAGGCATTTAATTCAGACCTTTTTTTCTCCCTTTGTTTGGACTGATTCCAATGCCCTCAGCGTTTTCCTGCTTATGCACTTGTGCATAGGTGTTCTCCCCCATTATATTCATCAACCCACCAATGGGTTGGGATTTCCTCAACGCCATAAATGAAGAAAAAACATTGGGCATCTGTCTCGGAGTAAGCCCCAACTTTTTGGGTCACCCCCACCCGTAAGAACCATCACACTTCCCACGGATGCACCTTTCGCGAAGTGATCGTCTGGTCCCTCCTTCCTCTTGTTTCTCACTCTGAGCATGACTCACGTGGGCTTAGAGTAATCATAGTCCAAGAAATCCTCTCCTAGGAATCCTCAGAGTGTAAGCCCCAATCCAGTACCCTGGGCTACCTCAGAGCGTAAGACACATGCCAATCCGAACTACATGGATTTTGATTCCCCACCACAGGGATACATAGGAAGCCTCCAAGTGGTTCAAGCTCGATCACCATCAGACCCCCGGGTCCATATTCATGTCGGTTCTCCGACAATTCCATACGGAATATGTGTAATTTGATCCCATTCTGCTAGGAAGGGTATGTGGGAAGCCTCCCCGAGTTTCAATCCCTACAACCGATCGATCCGACTATCTTCATGTCGGTTCACCGCACCAACCCTGAGCACCATACCAAACTGAACTATGTGGATTCTGATTACTCTCACGAGGATATGTAGGAAGCCTTTATCACGGGTTCGATCCAAATTCCAAAATCGTTATCTGTCCCCCCTGGATGACAATAAAATCCAGAGTGCCTAGTTATGAGGCTTTAAACTAGTGTAGTCTCAGTGAGTCTAGACTCCTCGGGTTCATTAATCCAATGAGTGATGGTAAACCTTAGGCATAAATGATTCTGAACCCCTGCATCCAGATGACCCTTACTAACCAGGAGTAATATGTGGATGCTATGCTTGGGTATAAACCAAATATTCACAAACATATGAATACAACTTAAATCTATAAGAGAGTCCCGGAACAGGCAATAATTCCCCCCAAAAGGGTGCGATGAGCCCGACTTCCCATCCTCTCGACCAATGTGAGTTCTTAAGCATCGCTAGTCAAACCACCCAGCGGACACCTTCCTTTGGAAAGAAGGTTCAGATATTGCTGGATATGGAACCATTGGGTTTTTTGAGGCAAAAACAGTGCACTTGATATGAGTGATTAAGCATAACCCAATCTTCTTTAATCAACCATCGGGTAGCGCACATGTCTCTCCCATGATCCCGTCATGTTCCGTGAGACAAAAAATGGTGAACCCGATGTGAATCTTTAACCAAGAATGATGGATTTAACCTAATCTCACTCTGTGCCCCCTTATACTCACTAGGTGGACCAAGTAGGGTCATTAATTACGCATGGGATCAGGAGATGCTTCTTTAACGGGTTTGCAATTTGTATTTGTTAAAATATTTTTTACAGGTACCACACAGAACTCCCTTCAATCCAATGGAATCCCGAATGAAATAACATGCGCATGCTTCCAACAACGCAATGATCAGATTTCCTCACCAACGGAGGACCCCGTAACCTACTCAGCGTCTTCAACACTCGGTCTTGGATGCATTGATCCGAGGGTACCACCTGAACGATACTCTCCCGATGGTGGAGGCGGCCATGAATGCCCTTCAATCCGCTAAGACCCTCCAGTCACCCGCCCAGCAGCGGCCGTGAAGGCAGATCCAAATGGCTCCTCTTGCTGTCTCAACCCGTTTCGGGAGTCTATCCTTAGAACGAGACAATGAATAACTCCCTTATCATAGGGAGGCGGATGAGGTTGACACTGAGAACTTCATCCCCGCTGAATGGGGGTTACACCCCATGGCCCCCACTGGAAGATGTCATCGCGGTCATGTCGCAACTCAACATCCTCATGGTAAAGAGGATGTCGCCCTGAGGATCTAGGCCCATGATCCCCGAGCTCCGGCCCCTAGGACCGCCTGATGAGGGTGGAAAACGTACAACCAAAGATCGGTCATCACCCTTGTACCTGAGGAAGAGCTCTGATGCCCAGTCAAGAAGGCGTATCATGAACATGCATATACACCTGTTCGCTCCTCCAATGCCTGCCATCCAGACATGTGGACATCATACGAGCAGGTGCGCATCACCGCTGGGCTCCATCAAGCACGTCTCTCACGCAGGACGACACCTACTTGGCTGGCACCTCTCCCTGCCCAGGGTCGTGAAGCCCACCAACCCAACACGGTGCTGACCCAGTGCCTGCAGGACCAGATCCTAGCAGATTCTCTTGACGCCTACCATCCCGGCATGGTGGTGATCAACAAAGCCTGCCATCCAGATGTGGCAGAAATGAATAGGCGGGCACGTCTCCCTGCCAACAAAGGCCACCAACTCGATACGGTGGGAAACCAACATATGCAGGGCCAGTTCCCTATGAATGCAAGTAATGTTCGCCATCCCAATGTGGTGGAAAACGGAGAGATAAACCAACATATCCCGGCATATGGGAAGATTCGTTCACCTGCTCCAAAATAGGAGAATTGTTAGTACCCACTGACTACTAGAGGACCAGTGGAGGATTTTACTACTCTGATACCAGAATGGGCCTTCATACCCATTCCAGCCAAAGATGTCTCTCTGCATATCCTGGAAATGATGGAGGAGCAGCTATCGATCCCAGATCGTATCTTGCAGACATGCCAGAATGTGATTGCATCAGCGGCGACAACAAGGAGTCGGGCCTGTGATCCCGTCTCCCTAATAGAGGCGACTCCCCTAAGAGGCGAGATAGCTGCCTCGAAGTAGATCTGCATCCCTACTTCTGCCTAGAAGGGTTGCCAGTCATATTTTGCGATGCAAGGGAAACCGAATCGACCAGCTTCACTCGTTCTAACTGGGGGACACCCGTCTATCATGGTGGATGCTCCAGAGCAGGCATATATTCCTGCTAAAAGTCAATATGTTTGTCAGTGTATCCCGAAAACATCACGGGATCCAATTAGATAGGGACCCAAAGGTGAAGGCTATTTTCAACAGCAGATGGTCCCCTCTACCTGCAAGAAAGCACCCTGAACGCTCCATAGGTAGCAAGAAAATAAAGAGCGGGTTCATGACTCCGCTCTACTAGAAGTAGGGGTTCCCGATGCGGCTAAGCACAAATAGAAGGCTCAGAACCCTACCCACCCATTAGCATATTATGGGAGTGGCAGTAGTAGTTGCGAAGGTCCTCCTCGCAATGTTGCTACTAGCAGCTATGAACGTCCTCCCCAGAGCAACCGCGGGGGCCTCCCCCACAGGCATATAATGATCGATCATGAGAGCTCCTCTTTTGAAGCGAGTCATATAAACCCTCTACGTGACCAAAATATCAAGTAGCAAGAAGGCCCTCCAGTTTCTGTGGTCCACCCTGAAGGTCTTCCTCGGTGTATACACTGCAAGCACTCTCCATGAAGTGGGACCATAGATTATGATAGTAGTCCTCTCTATCATAGTCGCAATTGCGGAGGCCCTCCCCGAAGTGATGTCTCATCACGACAAGAAGGTCCTCCCATTGTCGTGGCCTGCCCTGAAGGTCATCCCCAGAGGTTAAGTTGCAAAGACACTCCGCGCAGCTGAGCATCAGATCACGGTGGTAGTCCTTGCCACCCTGAAAATGGAGGTCCTCCCCGTAGAGATGTCAAGCAATTAGAAGGCCCTCCCCTCGTTGCGGTACATTCTGGACACCCTCCCCAGGGTGTACCCCATAGATATTCTCCATGCGGCAGCAGTAATGGTAGTCCTCACCATTGCAGCCGCTGTGATGGTAGTCCTCGCCACCACGACCACCATTGCGAAGGTCCTCCCCACAGGGGCCCCAAGCAACAAGAAGGTCCTCCCCTTGTCACATTGTGTCTTGAAATTCCTCCCCATGATGTACATCGAATATCAAACCATGATGGTCATCCTCACCATGATGGTAGTTGCTGTGAAGGCCCTCCCTGTAACAATGCTATGCAGCCAGAAGGTCCTCCCCTTACTGCGTCATGCCTTGGAGGTCCTCCCCAGGGTATGCACTGCAAATTTCCTATATGCAGTGAGCTATCAACTAGTAATGGTAGTCCTCACCATTGCGGCCGCCATTGCGAAGGTCCTCCCCACAATAAAATATCATATCAACAGGAAGGTCCTCCCCCTTCCAAATCAAACACAGAAAAGCCCTCGTATGTCGTGGAACTCAGAAGGACGGTATCAAGAATGTTAGATTCCTAGCTAGTCACCAACGAAAACCTTCTTCAATCGAGAGATGTTACAGGGCCACATTCATCTTCCGAACCACCTAGGAATAGCCCAGATGATAATTCCATACCTACCGGTCCCACTACCTCCGACCACACTATTAGTGAGCATCTCTGTTGGGCTGACCAGGTAGGGGAATCGCTAGCGGAGGAGTATGCCGACATGTTGCACCTGTGGAAAAAACTGGACAGAGATGATATACCAGTTATGTTATGGCCCGTGGCCACGACTCAATTTGACATACCCAGAGAGTTTTTGGAGGAATGAATGCACGACATCTGCTACAATATATGGACAACCCTCCGCCAGCTAAATTCAAGATTCCTACCCTATGACGGGTATGTAGACCATGTCAAGACAATAGGAGACCTCCTGCGTCATATTGACCTGGAAGCTCTTCTTTCGAAGCAACAACAGCGACCTGAGAGGCGTAAAGGAAACCTGGAGATAGCCTGCCTCCGTGTTCTGCACAAGCTGTGCCGCCTCATTGGTGATGCCCCGAGGAGATTCCATATCAGAGGATGGGGAGAACACGGAGCTCTAAATTTCACTCTTCTCGTCGCGCAAAAGAACCCGTTCGACATGGTGTCTTGCAACGTCATCACATCCAGACAACAGTCGATTGGGGTCCCTGCTCAAGAGAGAAAAAACTCCCAACAGATATAGGCCTTGAGTATGTCCCAGAAGCGTCAGGCCCGACAGGAACGATCAATCCAAGAACTCCTGAATCAGGCCACCAAGAGCATACAATAGGCCTCTTGCCTAAGAAATTCCAATCAGCGGTCATCGCCTACCCCTCAAAAGGGGTCGATTCACAGAAGAATTCGGAACCAAACCCAGTTCACCCCTGAATGGGGGCATGCAAGACCAGGCAGGTAGCAATAGCAGCAGCAACTGCCACAATCCAGGGTCAACCCCAGCCTGCAGGTATGGGGGCATTTTTAACAACAAATTCCCCTGTAAGACCAATATAAATGGGAAGAGACTCAATGTACAAAGAATGGAGCCAACCTCATCCCTCAGGGCTGGGGGATTTTTTTACCACCTCAAAAACAACCTCCCCCACGAGAATTAGTATTCTCTCTTCTAGGGAGGACAGTAATGAGAGGAGGTTCCTTCCCTATCCCGTTGTTTGAATCATCATCCCCTTCAAGAGGGAGGTGTACCGTAAGGTCGCATCAAAGAACTCTCTGTGTCACCCTTCGTCAAAGATCCCAAATGCAATCCCGGGACAGAAGTGGTAAGACCAGTAAAAGACACGGGGGATCCTATTTCTATTTGTAAGATGACATGTTCTCCGCCCCACGATATGAATCCATCAATGCCATAGAGGTTATCCCCACGGGTAACACCGAAGATGATGAAAATTCAGATGGATCAGGAGATGATGGTTTCGGTCAGGCTGTGACCCACAATGAACCACCTGGTGTGCAAACCCGGAACCAGTGGGCCGCTCTAAATATGATCACCCCTTCAGCTAAACTTCCTCCATTGACCCTATGAGCTTCCAATAAGGATAAGAACAAAGGACTGGTTGCCCTTAACCTGCCACCCTCTCTCAATAAAAATGGTCCACTTATGCTCGAAGAGCGTTTCGCTCGACAGGAAGAGGAGATGAAAAAATTGAGGTGGCTTAACGCCAAGCTCCTCTAGAGGAACCGTCTTATTGAAAGCGCATCCCAAGAGGAGACACATCATTCACTCCTATTAATTTTACCTCAAAGACCAAGGTTTGCCCCGGCAAACAAAAAACCGTTAGGGCTCCCGCCCAACGAGGCTCCCGACCCATCCAACTATCTAAATATGGATTTGGGTGAATACCAAGACTTCCCTCCACTTAGGAAGAAACCAAAGGAAGTATGTCTGAACCCTCCGAAGGTGTCACAAAAGGCATATGCAACCCTGGTTCCAACCGATCTGGATCCTCAAGCAATGCCTCTGGCTACAACTTCCCTGGACCGGGCCCAATAGGATGTAAAACAGGGTCTCACCAACACCATCGAGGAACTGATAGCTCGATTGGAAGAAATGGAAGGTCGAAGCACTCTGATACAGCTAGAGAGGAAGCCCTACATAGATTGGGTGAGTGACACACCACCTCCTCCCAATTTTGGGAGCCCTGTATTCCCTATTTTCAGTGGATCAGGTGATCTGGAACAACATTTGATGCACTATGTGTCTTATTACGAGCCTATGATGGGAACTCTAGAACAACAAGAAGCCGTGAAAATCAGTTTCTTCTTATAGACCTTGCAAGGATATTCCTTCGTTTGGTATACGAGCCTGCCAGCCCAGTCAATAAAAAGTTGGGAAGTCCTTCAACAGCAGTTCTTATTCCACTTCAGCTCAACGTTTCCTAAGACGACGGTCATCGACCTCATGAACTACAAGCAGAGGGAGAATGAGAGGGTCTCAGATTTCATCGCTAGATGGAAAGGTCTGTCCTACTCCCTGAACAGGCCAATGCCTCAAGATGAGTTTCTTTCCATATGCATCGATAATCTTCGAGATGAGATGAGAACACCGCTCATACCAGTGGAGTGCACCACTAGCTTCCGTCATCTCTTGAACATTGCCCAGAGAATTGAGGACTCCCTGCAGAGGACCAACTTGAAGTCCCGAATAGCCTCGTAGGCTCCCACAAAGAGAGAAGTTAGAGCTAAAGCATCCTTTGTCATGCTCAAGCCAGACCCTGTGCCTGCTCCACCACTCAGGCCTCTGCCAAATCATCAGGGGCCCCCTGTATATCAGTGGCTACCTCCGCCTAGGAAGGATGATCAGAGAGGATCAAAGCAGAACCAGTTTGAGGAATACAGACACAAAGTATACTCGTTCCGAGAGGACCAAGTCTGCGGCTACTTCATCTTCTCCATGAATTGCAACTTGCCCTGCCTTCCAGATCCAAGAATACCCAAAAAAGTCAGCCACGATGACATTCAATATTACTGTCCCTACCATCGAATGTTGGTGCAAAATATTCGGGAATGCTTCATCTTCAAAGACCTCCTGTAAAGGATGGTAGACTCCGAGCATGTCAAGCAGGAACCACCCCCAGCACATGTGACATATATTTCCACCACCGACTCTGACAAAGGGGAGGGGTGGCAGGAAGTCACCCACAAGAAGGGGAATAAATTTGATAACTGGATGACTCGTAAGACTATCAATCGAGCCCAGGGCATAATCCGAGATCAACTACAGCATCCAGTGTTGCCGCCAACAACCCCTGATGCCGTACAACCGAAAATATCGGCCTCACAACCCTCCATGAGCTGGTCATTTAGGCGTAATCGAGAAGGGAGGAGACAAGCGCAAGAGGAGCAGTCCACAATAAGGCCGAAGTTAGCCCCAACACTGTCGAATTTTATGCCCCCAAACTTGGCGCCATGGGCACCGACCCACCAAATGACACCATCAAGGAAAACCGACTGGGTTGACTTGTTAGTAGATGAGGAGAAAGTTTTTGGTTCCATCAACATCATCCATATTATGGAATAATTCCCTGACAAATGGTGTGGGTATGAACACGAGTTCATGATGCAAAGGGTCGGAAGGGGGAATCGCAGAGGCAAGGGATATCAGGGGAGGTGTAGTCAAGGCCGAAATCAGCCTTACGGTTGGACCTCAGCACAAACCGTCAATATCACAAAAACTCGTGGGAGATCCCTTAAACAGACTCAGCAGGGGAAATAATATCCCTACACATCCACAAGCATCCACTCTCCCCCCGTCATTATGAAGTACCCATCAGAGGAGGAACAAGTGTCTATCCTCCTAGTGCGTGCAAACAGACCAGTCGGGCCGAATCCCCAAAATGTGGGGACACCGTTGACATCTGACCCCGCTGCCAGTCCCTCCTTGTCTCATATTCCAACTCCCATTCTTTCCGCTATGACTCCCCCACTAACGGAGAATCGTTGGCCGCTGGAATAGAAATTCGACATCCTTAAAGAGCTGGCATCGGTACCAGCCAAACTGTCAATCCTGGATGCCCTGAGTTTGTCAACAGACCTCAGGGAGGCGTTTATAGAAGCCTTGCTCAGCCCCCAAGAGTTTCAAGACGACGTAGCTACCACAGAGATTTACCAGACGGATACTCGCTTGGATGAATGCAATGCGGTGATTTCCTTCACCGATCAGGATGAAGATTCCATCATGCAAGGACACATCAAACCACTATATGTGTCCGGCACACTAGATGATGTTGAGATCCGCAAATTCTGTATTGAAAACGGCTCTATAGTTATCCTCCTTCCCCTACGGACACTCCTTATGTTGGGCTACCGTGGGAGTGATTTAATACCCTCAGCCACAACTCTGCTTCATTATGAAAAGAGTGATCAGAAACCATTGGGAAAAATTAAGCTAAAGACCCATTTTATCGACCTTGTGGCCTATTCGGAATTCCTAGTGGTTCTGCAGAACGCAGGATTCAATGCCCTGCTGGGAAGGTCATGGCTCCATAAGCACATGGTTGTTCCTTCATTCTACCACCAGTGTATTAAGTACTGCTTCAATAGGAAATGTGGGACATTGCATGCAAACAAGGCCCCTTTAGAGCTCTCCGAGTCACACTACAATGACACTGGGTTTTATGAGCAAAATAAGAAGAAGCCTTTGGTCGATCTGGTTGACTAGATCCCCGCTCCAAATGGTCTGGAAATGGTTCCTGATGACCCCCTCAGATAGCTTGGTAGGGACTACATACTTCCCATCAACCATATTGAGAGAAGGGGTTCATTTCTGGACATACAGTCAGTTGTCCTCATGACTTCAGACATAACGACTGAGCAAGATAATGTCGGAACCTCTGCCAACCCTCAATCTGAGGGCAAATACTTGAGTGAGGACACCCACAATGCCTCACCTCCGGACCCCCAAGAACCTGTGCTGGGAGCTCTCCCCTCGCCGGATCAAGAAGATGAGGATTTGGGAGAAGAATAGGAGGAAGATCTCAGGGATGCACCTCTCTCATTTGAGGAAGGTATCTCCACCATGGTGGACGAGCTCATGAAATAATCCTGGGTACCAAGGAAGACCTGAGGCCCACTCTTGTTAGTGCAGCCATGTCCCTTGAGGATCACGATATATATACCTATTTCCTGAAGCAACACCAGGATTTGTTTGCCTAGAATTACAAAGAACTACCGAGACTCGATCCCGAAGTGGCAACCCACCACTTAGGTCTGCCAGAAGACCACCGGGGCTATAAACCAGCTGCCAGAAGAACACACCCCTCTCATGCTACCAGGATAGAGGCATAATCCGATATGATCATTAAAGCTGGCTTCATTCGGGAGGTCTATTACCCCATATGGTTGGCCAAAATTGTCCTCGTCAAGAAAAAGAATGTACAAATCCGTGTGTGCATTGATTTCAGAGATCTCAATAGGCATTTCCCGAAAGATGATTTCCCGGTCTCGATCGCCGAGTTATTCATTGATGCAACGGCCGGGTATGAGGCTCTATCCTTCATGGATGGCTATTTTGGGTATAATCAAATCAGGATGGCCCAAGAAGACGAAGAAGCCACTGCTTTCAGGGCCCCTCAAGGAATATTTTGTTACAGGGTTATGCCCTTTTGTCTCAAGAACGCTGGTGCCACATATCAGCATGCCACACATTGTATCTTTAAACCATTATTAGGGAGATTCATTGAATGACATGTGGATGACTTGGTGGTTAAGTCCAGGCAGCGCTCAGATCACCTGTCAGACCTTGAGACCGTCTTTAACAAACTACGGAAGCATAGCCTAAAGATGAATCCCTTGAAATGCGCCTTCGGGGTTACCTCAGGGAAATTCCTTGGCTTCGTTGTATGCCATTGTGGCATCGAATTCAACCCTAAAAAGTCAAAGGATATCCTCGGACTGCCACCCCCCTGAAATATCACTGAGTTGAGAGCATTGCAAGGGAACTTGGGCCTACATCAGCTGATTCATAGCCAACCTGGATGGAACATTTTTTCCCTTTACCAGGTTAATGAAGAAGGGAGTCACATACTAATGGATAGATGACTGCCAAGAGGCGTTCGACAGCCTAAAGAAGTATCTCTTAAGCCCAAATATGCTCATTCCCTAGTTCAATGAAGACCTATCATCTTATACGTGATGGCCCTAGAGCGGTCACTGGGAGCCTTCCTCGTGCAGAAAAATTACGCCGGTAGTGAAAAAAGTCTCTATTACCTCATCCGAACCATGATTGATACTGAGACTCGATACTTAAACATCGAAAAGAGTTGTTTGGACTTGTTCTTTATAGTTAAAAAATTGCGACATTATCTGCAGCATCATGAAGTCCATTTGGTCTCACATAGTAACCCACTCAAGTACATTCTCAGCCGCCCGATGCTGACCGGGTGCCTATCCCAATGGGTAGTCGTACTGCAAAAGTCTGACATCCGGTTTGTGCCTTAGAAGGCTATCAAAGGCCAGGCATTATTAGATTTTTTGGAGGAGTACCCTTCAACAGGGACCACCACACCGGATGCCAAGATACATGATGAGGACATCTTCTCGGTTCAAGAGGAGTTCCAAGCATTGGAAATGTACTTCGACAGAACCTCCCGATGCCCAACTGGGAAGAGGATGGAAGATCCCAAATTTGACAAGGTGGGTTTGGGGATAATACTCATGTCCCCGGACAAGGCAGTCTTTCCATATTCCTTCCTTCTATTAGAAGGATGTACGAATAATGAAAAAAAGTATCAAGCCCTCATTGCAGGCCCGAAGCTCGCACTCCAAGCATAAGTACATCACCATAAGGTAAAAGTTGACTCTGAACTAGTCATCAAGAAAGTCAATGGTGACTATGATATTAAAAAAGAGGAGCTAATTCCCCTATTTGACCGTGTCTGAGGGTTAATGGTAGAATTCTCCACAGAACCAACATTGACCTATATTCCCCGGTCTCAGAATGCCCAGTCCGACGCATTAGTTAATGCAGCCATGACCCTAGTCGACCCAGACTAGGATGAAACAATTATCAGTATTGCTAATCGTCAAATGGTCTCACCATTTGTTCATGCTAAGATGGAAGAAATCCACAATGTCAGTCATGTCCCTGAGCCATATGCTCCCACCACTGGCTGGATGACCCCCATTGAAAACTACCTTCCACTGGGAGAACTTCCACCATACAGGGTTGAGCGAGAGAAAATATGGAGAAGGGCAATCAAATTTGTCCTATATGGCGGTGCGGGTTAGCAAGAGGTCCTCTAAAAATGAGGCCTCGACGAAATCCTCCTCAGATGCATTGATGGAGAAGAAACCGTTGTCGTCATGAATGAGGTATATGCCAGAGTATATGGGTCACATCAGCCGGGGTCCATGCTTTCCCATCAGGTTTGGAGACTTGGGTACTATTGGCCCACTGTGACAGGAGAATGCGAGCGCTTTACCGCAAAATGACACTCATGCCAACTCCATACACTAACCCCCAGAGTTACTTCATCGGGACAAGTACTCCCGGCCATTTTTCCTCTGGGGAATGGACGTCATGGGACCATATCCTCCTTCCACAGCCAAGCAGCTGAATTATATCCCCACGACAACCGACTTCTTTTTCAAATGGGAAAAAGTTTTACCCCTTAAGGAAGTTGGGGCAAGAAGCATTGTCATCTTTGTGAAAACCAATATAATGACCTGATTTGGTGTCCCTCATACCATACTGATAGATAAAGGCACCAACTTCTGCTCTGCTAAATTGGTGAAACTATACCAAGAATACGGTATCAAGACAAACCACTCGTCTCACTACCACATAGTGGCCAACAGACAAATATAGGCTTTCAACAAGACCCTGTCCAAAATTCTCCAGAAAATGGTGGACAAAGAAAAGAATTCATGGCCGAATAAACTTCTCCATGCATTGTGGGATTACCAAAGCACAATCTGCACCATTACTCGGGCCACTCCGTACTCATTAGTATACAGAATAGAAGAGGTTTTGCCAATTGAGCTCCAATAGTCCTCACTCAATGTTGCGATTTGTGATCAGTTATCCAACGATGAGCAATCATAAAAGTGTTTAGGTGAATTGGAACATCTAGACGAGAAGCAGTTTCACACTTTGCACCATCTGGAAGTATACCAGACCATATTGCACGAGCCTTCAATAAAAAGGTCCGTCTTTGGTCTTTCTTGGAAGGAGAATTGGTATTGGTCCTCCGGACCCCAATGATACCTGGAAAGAATCCTCCAAATCTGGAGCCCAAGTGGGAGGGACCATATGGTATACAAAAGATCTACTCCAATAGAGCATATGCCCTGATCTCCATGGACGGGCAGTTCACCACCGCTCCTAAAAATGCAATATTCCTGAAGAAGTATTTCACATAGATAACTAAGAGCAGTTATTGTCCGAGCTGAAATACATTAAACTACCAAGAACCCAAGGGTCCAAACTGTATGACCCTAAACTAAGAGTATTTCGTCATAACCGGCATAACTAAAAGCAGTTATCATCCAAGCTGTAGGACGTTAAACTACCAAGAACCCAATAGTCCAAACTCTATGACCTTAAACTAAGATTATTTCGTCCTCACCGCATGACGTTAAACTGAACGGATTTCAGTGAACTATGTATGGCTTGATTCCTTCCCTCACATGATACATAGTGATGTCAGGGTTCCCCATCCTGGCACAGCCATCCCCAAATAAAAGTTAAACCCCCCTTCCCCCATGTACAGACCAACACTGCACGGGGTGTACTTCTTTTAGAGAACTAGGTACGGCTTGATTCCTGCCTTCACAGGATACGTAGCGATGCCAGGGTTCCCCATCCTAGCCCAACCATCCCCAAATAAATGTTAAAAATGACCCCTTCCCCCGTGTACGGACCAGCCCTGCACGGGGTGTACTCCAAAGTGAACTACATGCGGCTTGATTCCTACCCTCGCAGGATACGTATCAACACTGGGATCCCCTATCCTGGCCCAGCCACTCCCAAATGGAATAAAATTAAAAAATATGTCCCCTTCCTCTGTATAGGGACCAGTCCTGCATAGGGTGTACTTATTTCAAAGAACTATGTGATGCTTGATTCCTACCCTCACAGGATACGTAGCGACTCCATGGTTCCATATCCCAGCTCATCCATCCCCAAATAAAATTTAAAAATTCCCTCTCCCCCCGTGTATGGACCATTCCCTCAGAGGGTGTATTCCTCGTCCTTACCGCACGACGTTAAATTACACAGATGAGGAAAAAAATGCCCCTTCTCTTCCGTGTACAGACTAAACCTGCACAAGGTGTATTGTATTTTAGGGAACTATGTGAGGCTTGATTCCTTCCCTTGTAGGATACATAGTGATGTCAGAATTCCACACCCTATCCCATCCACCTAAAATGAAGCCAAAAATGCCCCCTTCCCCCATACGGACCAGACTCGCACAGGGTGTATTCCCTAAAAGAACTATGTGAGGCTTGATTCCTGCCCTCCCAGGATACTTATTGATGCCAGGGTTCCCCATACTAGCCCAGCCATTAAAAAAAATGCTCTCTCCCCCGTGTACGGACCAGACCTGTACGGGGTGTATTCTTCATCCTCACCGCAAGACATTAAACTTCACGGACTTCAGAGAACTACTTAAGACTTGATTCCTACCCTCGCATGATACATAGTGACACTAGGGTTCCCCATCCTGGCTCTTCCATCCCCAAATGAAAGTCAAAAGAGCCATTTTCCCTCGTGTACGGACTAACCCTGTGCGGGGTGTACCTCCTTCAGGGAACTACATGTGGCTTGATCCCTACCCTGGTGGGATATGTAGTGATGTGAGGGTTTTCCATCCTGGCCCAACCATTCCTGAATGAGGATGTTAAATAAATTCCCTCTTCCCCGTGTATGGACCAGATCTGCACGGGGTGTATTTTTTTTCATCCTCACCGCACGACGTTAAAACTGCACAGACATCGTCCTCACCGCATTAAGTTAAAACTGAATGGACTTCGTCACGACCCACTTAAGATATATGGTTAAACGAGATGGAAATACTCCTTGTGAATTTGGATGCATCCCCTCCATACATCAAACTCCATGGCCTGGATAATTATATATCATCATAACCATTCATGGCCATCGGAAGTGGAATGTTATCGACCCGTGGACACCTTTCCATGACTATGCATATCATGCCCTCAGCGGCTCTTCATATTGATAGCCTATGGCCCGTCTACCAATGGAAAGATTTCCTAGGGCGATACTCTTCCATGCTCTATACACTTACCGGCCTTAGAGCCCCCATATCATATCTCCCAATCCAGAAATTTATGGTGCAGTGGTTTTCAAGTTATTACCCCTTTTCACATCTAAACATTTCCAGGGTATCCCTACCCGGTTAGCCTATGTATCCGCCCGTGGTTCACATGACGACATGCATCTACGAACATCAAGCCCTGGCTAAGCTTCTTTGACTTAATGGACAATTGCAGTGAAGATGTTTCTTGTATGCTCGGACCCCATTATCCTCGCATGCTGAACTCTATACTGTGATCATTCTCGGATTTTCACAATCATTCATGGCCATCGGAAGTGGAAACTCATCGACCTAAGGACACATTTGCATGACTATGCATACCATTCCCTCATCGACTCTTCATATTGATGGCCCCTGTCCTGTCTACCAAAGGCAAGATTTCCCCGAGCGATACTCTTCCCAGCTCCGTATTCTTAGCGGCCTCAGAGCCCCCACACCACATCTCCTGATCCGAAAAACCTCAGAGTTACAGTTTACAACCTCCATCCCCCACCCAGTTCAGAGTATATCAGAGCATGTTAACTTAGTTATCCTTCAAGTGATTGCGGCAATAGTCACCCAACTGGTCTGAGCTCTATGACCGCTAAACTAGGAGTACTTCGTCCTTACCGCATGACGTTAAACTGCATGGAGTGAAGGTACACCCCCGTGCTCAAGATAAATCAGCACAGAGAGCTCTCTAATCATTAACAGCAACCAGGTCCGAATATTCCCGACATGTCCAGATATTTTATTACCAAATGACAGACTTCATGGCCCAGAAAATCGCAGATTTTCATAACCATTCACACCCATCAGAAGTGGAATGTTATCGACCCGTGGACACCTTTTCATGACTATGCATACCATTCCCTCAATGGCTCTGCATATTGATATCCACGGGGTCGTCTACCAAAGGCAAGATTTCCTCAGGCAATACTCTTCCTAGCTCCGTACGCTTACCGATCTCAAAGCCCCCATATCATTTATTCTGATCCAAGAATCCCAAGAACCACAATTTACACCAACCCACCCCTCTCCGCATCTTGGGCATGCCGAGATGTTCAAGCCTAGATATAGTATGATCAAGAGCGTCCTTTGAAACTATGTCTTTACTGTATGACGTTAAACTGCACGGAACATCTGGGTCGCTTGGCATAAAGCTGAAAAGACCAATAATTAAACATCCAGGGAAATGCCTCCAACTACATGAATTTTCACAAGTTTAAAAATTCCCCCGTCCTCACTGCATGACTTTCAAACTACACATCATCGGAAAAAATTCCCCCCATCCTCATTTCATGACGTTAAACTGCACAACATCCTTTAATAATGCTCCTCATCGTTACCGCATGACGTTAAACTACACGGAAGCTATACTTACCGGATGACGTTCTAATGCAATGGTCAAACCTGTCATGGGTTCTGTAAGGAACAGAGGCTTTTCTCCGTCCCTCAGTGCACGGGTCAAACCGGCACAAACCACCATCTCACATCAACATGAGAAGGGATGACTTCACCCATTCTCAGGAAATTTAGCATAGATTTTTCTCTCGTATTCAGGAAACCTCTCCTCATAAACCATACTCTGTACTCAGAAAAAGCTGAACTCTAATAAACCACCATTGGTGGTCACGAATCTCCAACTTCCTTGAATATTCCTAGCTATTAGGATAATGCAATCATTGACCTAAGGACACCTTTGCATGACTATGCATACCATGCCCTCAGCGGCTCTGCATATTGATTTCCCCTAGCTCATCTACCAAAGGTATGATTTTTTTAAGAAATGATTCTCTCTGTATTCCTCTTGGCCCGTGAGCCCCCATGTCCATCCAGGGATTCAGAAACACTCTAAGATATAGTTTACCAGCCTCTTTCACAACCCTTACTGAAAATAGTGGAACATCTCTGACAAGATTACCGAGATCCTGGAGAATCCATTCCATTCTAAATAATTTTCCAACATCATGAATTTAAACTGCACTAAGCTCCAACCATCCTTTAAGCTAGATAAAAGTATAGGATAGGGACCTTGCTTCCACACTCCTGATTAATACAGATGTTCTCAAACACTTTAAGATGACACAAACCCTTTCTAAGCCACCCCTGGTGGTTTTCATAATTCTCCAAGCCACCCATGGTGGTTTCCATATGGCGGACTTCCATGAAGTCCTTATGCCATCAAAAATGGAGGGTCATTGATGTAAGGACACCTTTTCACGACTATGAATAACATTCCCTCAGTGGATATACATAATGATCACCCTAGCCCATCTACTAAAGGAAATATTTCCTTAGGTGATGCTCTTCTTACCTCTGAATGCTGATATGGCTCCCATACCTTGAGACATGCCCTGCATGTCGCTCAAATCTAAACATGTTCCCCCCCCCATGAGCCTAAAGGATATCGAGACATCTTTTAATCAACCAACCTCCATTGGGGCCCTCTCCTCACCGTACCTGGTCAAATATGTTCGACCTAAAACATCAGTAATGATAGTCTTGTTGGTGGGACTCTGAACCGCTCACAAAAGTGGCACAAAGCCTGTTTGGCTGAAAACCCGAAAAGGGTGACCTATCCAAAAGTCTGGTCATACCCACTGGGTCCACACCAAATGAGCCCAGTAAAAATTAGGGTATTAAAAAAAAGAGAAAAATTATGTGGGGGTTTTCTATAAAATCCTTGCAACAGTCAAAATGTGCTCGCTGAGTCCCTTGGCTCAAAAAAAAATTAGAGCATTGTACAATCACTCATAGATTTTCAGGACCACTCTACATTGGAATAGTCTCCTCTTCATTCTGATTAGACCCCATTCTAATGGGTGGAATTTGTAGGGTCCTTAAAATTCCATAATGGGGAAATCCAATTACCCCAAGACATGGGAAATGACAGAACCAATCCGCGTACCGGATCCCATCAATAGTACACGGCTGGTTCGGCGAACCGCAATTCTGCGGACCAACGTCGTTCGTGGAATAGAGGCGGGAGCCCTCTACGGGCATGAAGCAGGACGAGTGCCAGGCCAGACCACCACTGCGAGCCGCCCCCTCTGAGGACCACTATCATTCACGGGACAGAGGCGGAGTGGTCTGACCACGGAGCAATTCTGCGAAACTCGATTCTATAGATATCGGTTGACTGAGTCATCTGCGGGTGGGGATTCCTTCATGGGCTACCACAAAAAGTGCAGTGTTCCCCATCAATACTGCCTCTTTCTTACTCTATGAAGAGTAACCATGGGGCACCCAAAAAAAAGAGAAGAGAAAAGTGGTAGGATGGGTGAAAGCCTGTGGGGAGACGCTGGAAAAATCTCTCCTAGCAGTAATGTTCCATGACCATCCGCGGACCCCATATCGTCCGCGGATGCACTCTTCCGCATAGAGGAGAAACCAAACCGCGAACCACTTGAGGCCATCTCCTTCGTGGTCACCCCTCCATGGACCAGTTTCATTCGTGAAATGGAGGTGGGAAACCCTCTGCGGGTGCAATGTAGGAAGAGTGCCATCCCATCTGCAAACTCCCTTCGTGACCATTTCCATCACGACCATCGCATCTACGGACACCCTTCACGGATGGCCATCTCCTCTGCGACCATCCTTCGCAGACATCCTCCTTTGCAGAAAACCTCTTTCACGGATAGCATGCTTCGCAGCCCGCTCCCTCATGACCAGCTCCTCCATGGACACCCTTCACAGACAACAAAACCGCGAACCACATGCGGCCAGCCCTTAGCGGCAATTTCCTTTGTGGACATCTTAGGTTGCCAACTTTTATGCGGCCCGCCTCCTCCGCGGCCAGCCCCCATGTGACGAACACCATGCACTCACTGGTCCATACCGCGGGGGATGCACCCCCGCACCCCCACTCGACCTTAGTGTCGGGTTGCGGTCCCAGCACTCCGGGCCGGTCCCTTCGCTTTCTCCACTGACCCCCATGAGAATTGAAAAGTCGCACGATGAACTTTTCAGGCCGGGTCAACAGTATTTTACATTGCACCCTTCCGCCACCCCAACATCTGTCCTATAAATTCCATGAGCTGAGCTACTCCTCATGACTCTCCTATAAACCCATTACCTAGATCCTTTTACTAGGTTCATCCAGAAAGGGCCGCCCTTGCGTATGTCCCACACCAAACATTTCTAGGTATCTCCTACCTAGTGTTCCTAACCACATGACATTAAACTGTATGGCCCTCGTCCTATCCATATGACATTAAACTATTTGAAAACAGTCCTATCTATATGAATTTAAACTGCAGTATTCCCTATGTTTCAAACGTAGGATGCCTCTTGCTCCAAATAAGATATGCCTTATGCTCTAAGCATAAGATTCCTAAATCCATGATCACAGTGGCGTACCTTCAAGAAAATTGGAATCTATTCAAACATTCCATCACTCTGCCTCATTCTTTGTGTGTCCTTCATTCGGATCTTCATCCACTTCCATGTCCGAAGGGACCCCGTAATTGCCTAGTCCCATGCTGCATTGGCTCACCTACCGTCCTGGGCCAACACCCCGGAAGACTTTTGACAACACTTTGAGTCAGGTCCTGTGTTTCAAACATGGTCACCAGTCGACCCTCATTTGTTTGTCCCCATTTCAGGCTAACGCGATATGGATGCGGTGTTTTGAACATGGTCAATAGTTACCCTCCATCACCATGCCACCCTCATTGCGTTCCGAATATTGGGCATGTAATTCACACTTTTCATCTCCCTTTGTTCGGACTGATTCCAACGACCTTGGCGTTATCCCTCTTGTGCACTTTCACGTAGGCGTTTCCCCCCATTATATTCATCAACCCACAAATGTATTTGGATTCCCTCATGGATAGACATGAGGAAGACACTTTGGGCATCCATCTCGGAGTAAAACCCGAATTTTTGGGCCTCCCCCACATGTAAGCCCCATCAAACTTCCCACGGATGCTCCGTTCACGACGTGATCGTCAGGTCCCTACTGCCTCTTATTTCTCACACTGAGCATGACTCACATGGTCTTAGAGTAAGCATCGAACATGAAATCCTCTCATGTGCCTCCTCAAAGTGTAATCCCCAATCCATTACACTGGGCTGCCTCAAAACATAAGCCCCATGCAAATCCGAACTATGTGGACTTTGATTCCCCACCACAGGGATACATAGGAAGCCTCCAACAGGTTCAAGCCTGATCGCCATCAGACCCCCGGGTCCACATTCACGTCGGTTCTCCAACACTCCCATCCAAACTACATGGACTTTGATCCCTGTCTCCTAGGTAGGGTATATAGGAAGCCTCCCTGAGGTTCAATCCAAACAACCGATCTATCCGACTATCTTCACATTAGTTCACCGCACCATCCCTGGGCCCTATACCAAACTGACCTACGTGGATTCTGATTCCTCACATGAGGATACGTAGGAATCCCGTATCACGGGTTCGATCCAAATGCCCAAATAGTTATCTACCCCCCTATTTGACAATAAACTCCAGAGTTTCGGGTTACAAGGCTTTATACTAGTGTCGTCTCAGTGAGTCCAGACTCTTTGGGGTCATTAATTCAATGAGGGATGGTAAACCTCAGGCATAAATGATTCTGAACCCCTACTTCCAGCTGACCATTTCTAACCAGGAGTAATCTGTGGATATTATTCTTGGATATAAACCAAAGATTCGCGAATATATGAATACGTCTTAAATCTATAAGAGAGTCCTGAAACATGCAATAATCCCCCCCCAAAGGGTGTGATGAGCTCGACTTCCCATCCTCTCAACCAATGTGAGTTCTTAAGCATCACTGGTAAAACTACCCAGCGGACGCCTGCCTTTGGAAAGTAGGTCCGCATATTGGTGGATATGGAACCGTTGGGCGTTTCGAGGTGAAAATGGTGCACCCAATATTAGTGATTAAGTATAACCCAATATTCTCTAATCAACTGTCAGGTAGTGCACGTTTCTCCCCCACGACCCCATTGTGCGCCGCGAGACAGATGTCTATTTGGATCCATTGATTGATGAACTAAAATTGGTGTGGGATTCATGTGACATAATGTACTATTCTTATAGAAATGAAGAATTTACATTGAGGGACATTTTTTATAGGACTATAAATGACATTGATGCTCATGTAAAAAAATCATGCTACAAAATTAAATGAATGTTTGGGTGTCCCGTTTCTGAAAAATCACACACTCTATCCATTTGACTTATTCCTCTAATACTGTGTTTTTAGGAAATCATAGTTTTTAACCTTTATGACATAAATATTGATCCTAGAGGACAAAATTCAATTGGAATACCGAACAAGGTACATCAAAGTCTCTACCAATGGGTGATCAAATGTTTGATAAAGTAAAATATTTTAATTTTATTAGTAATACATTTTGGAGAAACATTACAAAATTAGGTAGGAACAATTTATCAATTTTATTAAAATTGCCTCATTGGAATTGTTTCTACATCAGATTTTTTTTAATTCATTCATGTAGAAAAAAATTATTTGATAGTTTTATCAGAATTTTACTATATGTTATTTGAAAAACAAATGATGGAATCAAGGCTAGGTTGGACATGATTGACATTAGGATTAGAGAAGAGTTTGAACAAGTGAAGGGTAAAGGGTGGAATTTTTATCATCCTCTAGCTTACACTCAATCCTAATTGTAAAAATCTCAATTTTTCATTTTAATTAATGGTGTTAAAGATCACTTGGGGTGTTCATCAAATATTAATAATTTCACATCAATGATTATTTTAATGTTATAGGGAATAAAATAAAATTACTATCATTTTTTGATACAATATTTGATTCCCATCGCTTTACATTGAATTCTACCTAAAATTCTTGTATTACATTAACCAAACACTACTTTATTTTCACATCCATATGTAGTATTTTTATAGACCTAGAAAAGATGAAAATCGTTATTAAGGATGTTTTTTTTCATTTTATTTGAATTTGAGATGTTATTCCCACCGTTATTATTTGATACACTTTTTTACCAGATGATTCACTTAGTTATAGAGGTTCACCAATATAAACATCTCTATTATAGATGGATGTACCCCTTTTAATGGTATATTCAGATTTTGAATGATTATGTCATGAATCAAATTTGACTAGATGTTTTTCTTGCATAACGATATATTTTTAAAGATGTTGTTGAATTTTGTACTAATTACCTATCAAATATTGATAACATCAGTCTCCCCAAATCTCTTCATTGCGCATGACTTATGGGGAAAGTGATTTCTAGAAGATATGTTTCCACTATTAAAATCATAGAGGGGGAGAATCTATACCATAACATTTTATAATATAGTAATGTTTTTTATCTATATATTGATTCCTGAAAATAAATTCATAGAGAATTTAATTCATCATGGGTTAAAAAATGTCTTTAAAATACACATATTGAAAAGTATATATGATGGATCAAAGATCATATTTATAAGTAGTTATCTAAAAGTATGAATTCAACTATTGAAAAACAACAATACATATCTGGGGAATGAAAATAAAATGATATATCTTACACTGGTATTATAATGAATGGTTATACGTTCTATAAAAAAGAACACTATGACTGTAGTTTGATGAAAAATAGTAGAGTAACACATATGGTAAGAGCAATGAAGATATCTAGTTTCAAGGAAGGAAATATAATTTATTGGAATATATAATATTTTGGTATTATATAATTGATATATGAGTTTTATTTAAAAAGTTTTAAGTGTTTATTTTCTATTACAAATGGTTTAACAACATGAGTGAAGTGATATTTGATAAAATGGGATTCACAAGGTTGAATATTAATTTCTATGGGGAAAAGGATGATACTTTTAAAATAGAATCATAAGAAGTTAATTTATTTTATGTCCTAGATCTAGTAATTCGGTATTGGTTTATTTTTATGCTGGGGGCTAAAATAACTTTAGGTTCATATTGAAAATTTTACTGAGGATGACTCTTTCATTGGGAGATCACAATAAGTTCATGGTGCTACCAATTTAGATAATGTATTTCATGTTAAAGAGGACTAAAAATAAAGGATTTGGATTCTTGATAAAGGATCTGAATCCCATAAATTATTAAAAAAATAATTATATTTTAATGGAAAGGATAAATTGTTTTTTAATATGATGTTGCTACTTATAATATTATATGTTCTTTACTATATTATAATAATCTAAATTATATTTTTGACAACTCATGCATAAAATATATTCTATAAATTATGACGATACCAATATCAAGGAAGAACATGTGGATGATTTTGAAACTATAGAATTATTAGGGGATCAACATCATGTCGATAGAAAAAACAAGAATGTCACAACATCATAGTATAGAATAAAAGTATCAAGGCAAGAAGTATGTGTATACATTTCTTGAATGGATGGAATTAGCATGAGAAAAATATTGACCCCAATATTTCAATGATAACTAGTTATGTTGGGGTCACAATGAGGAAGACTTTTTTGATTGATATTCATTCGTTCTTCCATGTCTAGTTGGTAATGGTGGAAACCCTTTGGAAAGATATAAAGGTGAGGTTATGATACAGTTTCTCTATTTACCAAAAAATCATATAATGAAACATTGATTTAATTTTCATTATTCCTTGTAATTTTCATTTATTTTATATGATTACCATAATAAATATGACTTAATGGCCCCTAGAAAAGACCATAGGGGCTTCTGGACTCATCTGACCATGTTATATCTTATGGATGTAGAGGGGAATATAAATTCCCACCCACAAGTTATTTATAAATACATTATAAAGAAGGAATCATGTAATTATTTCATCATTAATCATGATGATAAATAATTTCAATCTCATTTTTATAATAATATATTATTTTTCATTATTTTATCTAATTTTATTTTAAATTTTAAATTTACGAAACAATAAATGAGTTATGAAAATAAGGAACGTTCCTTTAAACCAATGTAACCATATCAAAAAGCAAGTTTGAAGTACGCTTCAATAGAGGAAAAAATGTTATGTATTTTAACAAAATAAAAAATTTTTTATGTGATATGAAACAACATGTGTTCCTTTGATTATATACAGATTAATGAATCAAAATTTGAATCCACTTTCATACCATGTCATGTTCTATTGAAGGAGGTTTGCATAAATAATGAGGGTAACCGTGTTGATAAAAACACAAAAATTAGTATGAGAAAAATGCGTAATAATGGAATAGTATTAATGTATTATTCGTTATAATAATATTACTTAAAAATATATCATTATTTTAATATGTTTTTACATAGTTTAGACACAATAATCGACAATGATTGTATTGTAAAAAACAAATTTTAATATCTTTTAAGCGTCCAGAACGATATCGTCAAATTAATGATTTTGGATTTGGAATGTATCCTCAAATATATTAAGAGAATAAATAGCCATAATAATATATATATATAATATGTTAAAAAGATTTTTTAACACCCCAAAATTAGAAAACATGAACATAATATTTTATAGCATGTATGAAACGCAACACCAAGTTTGAAAAGGATATTAAAAACATGATAAATTACGATATATTTAATATTTTAAATTAATTGAATACATTATATAGCTAGAAATTAACAAAACACCAATTTTATTTTTCTTTCAATATAAGAAAGACAATTTTTTACCAAACAAAAATATACTATTAATATTATTATTTAATATAATAGTTAATACAATGTCATTGGAATCATGGTTATGAATTGGATTAACTAACATATGAAAATATATATTTCACACACATTTATTTCTTATGTATTAATTATAAATAATAATAACAATCATTTTAAATAATTTTTTATTTTTTAAAAACATAATTTTTTTATAAAAGACAGATTAGTCGTGCTCTATGCATATAATGTGGAATATTTTTTTTAAATAAGTAGAAATTTTATATTTAAAAATATAAAATTTAAATAATAATACATAATTCTCTTAGGGTCAATATTTTGTATTATTTTTATATGTTTCATTTTTTTATGAATAGTTAAAAACATTTAAAATTTAATTGAACACTAACTTTTTGTATAAATAATTTATAATGTCAAATTATTTTTTTAATTTTCTGAAAAAGTAAAAATAGTTTAATTATATATCTATTAATCCAATTCAAGTCATTTAAATCAATTTTATACTAAATTTTTATATAAAAACATTGTAAACATTTAAACATTTTCACATTAAAAAGCTTTTTTCTCACTACGTGTGCAAGATTAATTTGAAATTAATTGTTTTAATAATACGAATAGAATTTAGAAAATTTCATTATATATTAAACATAATAATAATTGATAATGTCTACTAATCTCAAATTAATTTTTTATCAACATGTTTATTGAAAATAGATAAAATTAATTATAGTAACTAAGATAAAAACAAGTTTACTTAGTGGTTAAACATAGAATACAAGGTGTAAAAATGACCCAAATCTTATAAAAATCCATTTATGGAAATAATTCAACCTTATAACTTATATTATCCATAAATAATCATTATTAATTCATGTTTACATGAAAAAACATGGATTAAATTCACTCTTTCAAAAAATTACAAGTGCACCACTCACCACACATAAAAAAGGCCATGCCGACTCCTCATCTCTTCAAACAAACAAAAAAAAATTATCTTGGTAAATACATACCTAGATATCTTTCCAAAATCCCTCCACACAGACTATAATCATTATTTTTGGCTTATATTAAACCTTTTATGGTTTTATTTAAATGTTTTTGAGGATAGTTGAAGATTAGGTAATGTTCTACTAAAACATTTTAATTTTATTTCATTATCAACCTCAATCAATTAATTTTATTATATACATATATAATAAAAAATTTATCTTAAATATAATTATATTTTGTAATGTTATGGTTACTATATAAAAATTCACACATTTCCATGAAATGTATTATGAAATCATTGTTCGTTTGTACCGTGGACTACCACCTCGTGAACCGACATCATTAATTTTTCCATTACCACTTTTCATGGTTGAGAATAACAATGGGTTTATAGTTTATATATGATATATATGATATATAGGATTTTTTATGATTATATAATTATAATATGACACATACCATCTTGATTTCCATATTGTGAGAATGTTATAACGTCATTTTTGCGTACGGTATACAACTACCTCATGAAGCGATATGATTCATTCACTATTTACAAGGAATTTATTAAGATTGTGTTTAAGAAAAATATGTTATATATATGAAATTAAAATTATAATATAATAATAATATATTTATACACCTAATTTAATTTACTTTCAAAATGTTATGAACAATGAATCATTGACCATGCATAGGTACGATCTACTTTCTCTATGAATAGTGTATTTCATTTCCTATCGCCAATTTTATATATTACTATAAATACATATTTATAATATATATTATATTTATATCTTGTTTTAAATTTATGAGAAATTAAATTATTATATGATTAAGAAGAAAAAATAAATTAAAATTCAAAACATTATAAATAAACAAAGCAATCCACACTCGAAATAATGAAAATAATGAATTATTATTATTTACAATCAGGTGATATGATTTTATAAAAGAATAATATATGATATAATAAATTTAATATGGTTATTTTGTATTATATTTACTTGTTTAAACAAACTATATATGAGTTTAAAGAATCTACTACTAGTAGGAAAGCATCAGGTAAATGATTTCGTCTTAATTCCATTTCATTGAGGACTAATGTAATGGCATGAACTTAATTAATTATATATGATGCATATAGTCACAATTTAACATATAATATCATGAATAATTCAACCATCATGGTATTTTATATTTTAATTTAATTATTCCATCTAAGTGGGTTTGATTATAATGTTACCAATTTGTAAGAAATTTCAGGACACAATTTATTTTTATTGGGTTATATTACTTATTTATTTTTATCGTTATTATTTGATTATTTTTATAATGAATTTGGACTATCTATTTTTGTATATAAATGGATTCATTGATTAATTATCAATTTAACACTTTTCTTATTTTAAGGGCTTATTTCATAATCTAAATAAAATAGATATTTTTTTCATGAATTTACTTTAAATGAAATAATATGATAATTGTTTAATAAACCCTTTAATTTTATTCTCCTCTTGTTATTAATGATATTTTTTAAGTGATAAAACCATTTTACACTCTAGGGTACTTAAAATTATTGAAAAAAAGTTTTAATAAAATATCACTTCATTTATCTCTTTAGTTAAAATTCTATTTTCTTACAAAATCTTGTTTTATAATAATATTTTCAATATTTGTTTCATAATCCTTTTAAAAATGATGAACTTAATGAAATTTTTACAAATTTTCATTTTTTTAAAAATAATTCAAAGGAATATTCATGATTATTCGTGAAAAAGGAACTTTTATAACAATTTTATTGTGTAACAGAAATATTATTTATGACATGTATTGAATTATCAGCCGACATGAAAATTATTTGTATCAAGATTAGTCCTCATGTTTATGATAATATGTTTAAAGAATTTTTTTAAATGTAATTTTCAATGAAAATGATATTCAAATTTTTTTTCAAAATTAAATAATATTTTCCTCAAGAACATTGTTAATGCTCTTTTTATGATATTTGTATCCCCCATTGACAATAACCCTTAATTATTACTCAAAGTTTATATGTTATATTGAAAACATCCTTATTTTTTTAATGGTTTATTATAATCCTTACTAATGAATGTTTTTATATTTAATTAATTAATTAATTTGTAGTTAATAACTTTACATTGGAAATTTTTACATTCCTATGATTATTGGACATTAAATTTCCCCTAAATATACACAATGTTTATAATGAATATGATTATTGCTTAAACTATTTACCATTATTACAGAAAATGTTCACTTTAATGTTATTTGATTATCATAGGAAATATTGATAAATCTGTATTATTTAACCACTGTAAAAATTTTATAAGGAACATTGTTTATGAATTAAATAGATTATCTGATATATAAGTAATTCTTTGAACATGTAAGAAATGGGCAGGGGCCTTTTAAATTAATACTCATGATGCAATAATAGTCTCATGTGATGAATCAATTGGCTATCATATGCAAAATCGGTTTCTACCCAGTATGTTTACAACTATCCTCTAAAAGGTATTGATATTAATTAATCCATGTACCTAGGAAACTTGGATTCAAATAATTAATCATTTCATTTATTCATAATTTAGTCATTAAAATCTAGGATATCATCACAATGATATTATATTTGGATGCGTGTCATTTTTAGTTGGATAATTAAACATAATGTGTTTTTAGTTATTTTTATTGGAATAAATATTTTTTACTTATCAAATTTTTCAAATGGAATGTGTAGTCAATTATTTTCATTGCTATATTGATTTTTTAGTATCAATTTATTTAAATTTATTTTTTAATAAGTTATTTATCATTCCATATTTATTATTCTCATTAATTCATTATTTCTTCAAATATACATAACCCTTACTAGGAATTTGAGTTCACTCAAATATTTTTCCTTTCCTAAGGATTCCATGATGTTTATTATGATAAATATGAATAGATATTATAAGTAGACAAATTTATTATTTAAAAACATTATTTTTTAGTTTTTGTATTGAATTATAGTTAACGACTCATGTGTGTTTCTATTTTACTAACACTAATAAACAATTCAGTCTATTTGGATGCAATTTACTTATAACTTATGCCAATGTAATGGTGGAATGCACTAACCTTGGGCATCTATTGTTGGGGTAACTATAGTTTGTATTTGATCATGTCAAAAAGAATCCTTGGCAACTATATTTAGGAAATAATAGATTATGGAACATAACACTATGTTAGAAGTTGGGAATAAGTATATAAGAAAATCCAAATGTTTTGGTAAGTTAAATATTATGTGGTTTTCCTAGTAATAAATACCTACCAGGATACTAAAAGTGGACATGGTTTTGATTGATATTTAACTAGGGGTAATAACTCTGGAAAGGTCACATAGGGCATGACTTGAGTGTAACCTGGTATACAAAATTTGTCTTACTAAACATCTTGTTTGACACACATGGTGGATATTCTTAGAATTATATTAATTTTCATTATAAACCATTATGAATGTGTTGAATATATATTGAAAATGAATCAAATAGGATAAACCATATTCCCAAGAAAAAACCCATGTTGAAATAAAACAAATTAAATATTTGGGTAGACGTATTCCATCAACGGTATTTGGTTATAAGAATTATGGATAATCTTAAGACTATGTTAAATTTTATAAGAATAGATTTCTAAATTACCATAAGCATTAAGAGAACCATCATGGTTATTATTTTAAGAATGATCATGTGTTCAAATTATTGAACACCACTTTTTATGTTTTATGTGATGAGATTCTCCCAATATATTATAAATTTATGGAATATTTAGTGAAAATAAACATTTTAGTGGAAATTTTTTTGACGAATATTTAATTTCCATTTTATAGGAATAATTTTCAAGGTATTGATAACATTTAGGGTTACTATATTCAATAATGAAATTATAATAAAAATATTATATGATTTTTTGAGTTAAAAAAATTTGATATATTGAAAACTAAAGTAAAAAAAGGTTATTTAGGAATTAATTTTATTTCATGGACGTCCATCATAATGTTTATAAAACATTATTGGAATTATATTAATATTGTTTTATAAAAAGGACAACCCTAATAAAGGGTGACAACCCATCCCATCCGTAAAGGCAGTGGGTCTTGAACCCATGAATGAATTATTATAAGGTTTTCATGCCTTCCACTAGCCTACATGATTTCCTAGTTAATGTGTCATTTTTTAGCTAAAGAACTTTAAAAATAAATAATAAAAATTTACCAATATACTAATTTAAAGAATTTGTTATTATTGTATAAAATATATTTGGTTCTAAAAGAATTAGAGACCTATGAAAATACTTGTCAATATTTTATGTATCTTACGATATTTTTAATTTGAATTATAGTGTTTCGAACATAATTTTTTTTGGATAGTTATTTATCCGAATAAATGATGAAAGAGAAATTGGTTAAAGAAAAAAATAATGAAATTGTTCTTATGAGATTGAAATGTATCAAGTATGTATATTTCTTTATATTCATAGATAATAAAATAATTAATAAAATTTAGAAAACAAATCTTGAAATGAAATGCAATCATATTGGCATCATTATTGATGATTTCTATAACTTTTTCATACATATTAGAATTATAATGTTGAGGCCCTTAACATTCCATTGATAATTCACATTATTATGATCAATTAAATAAATTACTCTCTAGATATATTTACACATTTCTACATTTCTATATCATCACATTATAATAATGTTCTCTTATATGGAAATCTTGATATGTGTCATTTTGTACAACATTTGTAAATCCATTTATCTCTAATTAAGGGGATATTTTACTAACCACATTACAATGTAGTTTTTTATGAAATTAATTTCAAACTATAAAAACCCCTAAATACTGATATTAAGTTAAAATTAATAGGAAATAATTTATTTAATGAGGGGAGAATATAACACCCTAAAATTATAAAATATGAACATCATATTTGATAGTGCGTATGAAATTAAACACCAAGAAAAAAAATAAAACATTTTGAGACTTTATGATATAATTACTATTTTAAATATAATCAATACCTTATATATCTTTAAGTGAAGAAAACACTGATTTTGGTTTGCGTTATATCCAACAACATGTTTCTTCTATAGCTTGCATTATACGCATGCTCTATTTTTACTGAATAACAATAATATATCATAATTATTATTTAATATAAAATTTATTACCATGAAACTGGAAATGAGGGTATTTATAGGATTAATTAACAAAAAAATTATTTTTTTCACACATTTATTCATTATCTAATTATTATAAATAATAGTAAGGTTCATTCAAAACAAAAAGAATTATTTTCTGAAAAATAATATTTTTTATAAAATACGGATTAGACATGCTTTTTGTACATAATTTAGAAATAAATTTTACCAATTTTATAAAATTTATAATTAAAAATAAAGGTTATTTTTTTAATCAGAATAAATATTTATCTTAGGGTGAATTTTTGAGATTTTTTCAGAGATTTTTTTTACGAATAGTGAGAAATTCAGAAAATATAATTGAAAAATACATTTTTATATATATAATTTATAATGAATTTTTTTATTTTGAATTGGTTTTAAAGTAAAAATAGTTCAATAAAATATATATTAATCGAATATAGATTATTATAATAAATTTAATACTGAATTTTTATATAAAAACATTATATGTTTTTAGATATTTTCACTTTTAAAACAGATTTTCTCTCCACCTCTATGATGATTAATTAAATTAATTTACTCCACTTACATGGATTTAATTTTGGAAAATGTATTCAATATTTTGAATAGGAATAATTTAAAATTTATAATGAGTTCAACTTAATTTTTGACCAAATTGATTAGTGAAAACAGTTAAAATTAATTACAATAATTAAGATATGAATGTGTTTACTTTGTGGTTAAGATTTGAATATATGGAGTAAAAATTGGCCTAAAATTTTATAAAAACCAATTTATTTTTGTATTTTTACCTTATAAATTATATTACCATGAATGGATCATTATTGTGTCTCACTTTCATGAAAAAAACCATGGTGGAATTCAATCTTTAAAAAATTTACAAGTGTTCCACTCACCCAACTTATAAAAGGCCACCCCTATCATCATCTATTCACACCTTCACACATCTTCAGTTAGGCCAAAAAAAGAATAAATAACCTCAAATATTACCTAGCCTCACCCTACGAACCTTTTTTTAAAGTAAGGAAATCTTTTTATGGTCTTAGCGAAAACCTCCATAGGATATCCGAAGAAGTGGTAATGTTATTCTAAATGAATATTTATTATATTTCCTTACCCCAATTATTAAATTTATATTATAAAAATATTATATAAAAACATTTTTATCTTATATATAATGATTTTTTTAATTTTATTTATATTCCCTTCAATTTTACACACTTCCATCAATTGGGCAACGAAATCATCGTTCATGTGAACACAGGACTCCCACGTTACGAACCGATGTCATTAATTTTACTATTAAATTCTTTCAAGGATAGGTATAATGATAGATTTATAGTTCATATATATTATATATACAATATTTATTATTTTTTATGATTTATGATTTATTATATTAAACATACATTCATTCTATCCATTTTGTGGTAATAGAATAATATTTTTCATGTGTACAATCGAATAATAACTAATAGAGTGATGTGATTCATTCACTATTTATATGAAAACAATTATGAATGGGATTAATAAAAATATGTGACATATATATGAAATAAAAATGATACTAGAATGATAATATATATATATATATATTTTATTTTATTTCAATATGAAAATAAAATGGAATCAACATTCATGCTTACGTACGACCTACCATCATCATGAATGATGTATTTCATTTCTTACCACCAAATTTTATGGATTACTCTAAATACATATATGATGAATATATATGAGATTTTAATAATTTTTTACATTATACGGATGATTAATTCATTATCTATGTAAGATGAATAAAAAATAATAAGTTTAAACAAACTAAAAAAACAAGGAAATTGATACCTGAAACAACGAATATAATGAATAATTATTAAAAAAGGTGATAATATGTTATAAAAGAAAAATATGTGATATATTAAATATTAATAGGGTTATATTATGAATTAATAAAGATTTTAAAACAAAGATTCAGGAGATTAAAACATGTACAATCAAAAGGAAAGTGTGAGTCAAGTGCTTTCGTCTCAATTTCATTTCATTAGAACATAATGTAATTTTATAAACCTAATTACTTAAAAAAGGTTTATATACATCCCATTTTATATTTAATATAAATAATAATTCATTATTCATGGTATTAGATTTAAATTTTAATTATTTTATCTAAGGGTATTTGAGCATAAATTTAACAAGTAGTATTGAAATGTTATAAATAAATTTATTTTCATTTGGTTTTATTACTTCTTATTTGTAATCATTTTTCAATGTTTATGTGTATAATTCTCACAAACCACCCCTTGGGGCCCATGTCATGACATACCCAATGTACGACTCTCTAAGGATAGGGGTTGGTAACTAGTGCTGAAGTCATCAACCTCCAAGTGGGAGGCATTTTTCTGAGTACCTGTATGCACGCACATGCTCGACAACATCTGAAAAACTAACAGGGGGAAAACAAGTATACTGAAACTAGAGATTATTACATGTACAACTGGAAACTATTGGTCCAGAATATAAACCGAACAAAAATAACTAAAAACAACAAAGTACAAAGGGACTTGGGAATCCATCTGCTGAATACCACACATGATGGTAAGAGTAGTGTAGCTATGTGAAGCCAAAGTAGAACATCATCTTTTCCAAATCCTACTAGGACCTATCTACTGCTAGGTCACCAAGTCCTCTATTTAAATTCATGTCATCTGTACAAGACAAAACCCAGCTGGGTGAAGACTGTGATGGGGTGAGTAACAGAGTACTCAGTAAGGGACCCTAGTCCACTAAGGAGAAATACTAGAAAAAAATCACAATGCAAAGCCACCAAGTGAGGCCATAAAGTAAGACAACAATGTAAGACCACAAATTATGGACATATCACACTAGGGAGAATTCAAATCATAGGAAAAAAGATCATTGGTTATATTGATGTACTTTTTTTATTTTTGAGGGACTCAACCTTGATTAATCGGTGTTCCTCTTCCGAGCCACTAAGGATCCACACATATTACTGTTGGTCCAATAACGATCCACACGGCTGCTACTTGTCTGTCGGGCCATTAAAGATCCACACAGTTTTTGCTCGTCTGTTGGGCCACTAAAGATCCACATTGCTCCTACTCATCTTCTAAGACACTAAGGATCCACATGGATTATACTCATCTGCTGGGAAACTAAGGATCCACACATATCTTTCGTGTTTGTTGGGCCACTAAGGATCCACACAGCTCTAACTCGTCTACAGGGCCACTATGGTTCCACACAGCTCCTGCTCAGCTACCGAGCCACTAAGGATCCACACGACAGTTTCTCTTCTTCTGAGCCACTAAGGAACCATAGAGCTACTACTCGAGCCATATTTTGTACCTCAAATTCCATTAAGTCCCACATAGAATAACCCAAAGTACCGTCTCATCTCAAGGGCCCCACTCAATAGACTACTCGTTGAATGAATTCCAAGTCTGTAAGATATTGGCATTTTTGTAAAAAGGGCTCTATTTGATTCAAGTCTGACCCAACCAAGACATATTCCATCCTCCACAAAAAAATCACGTAGAATATTTTAGAAGGAATACCTCATTGCAAGGGTCCTTATGCCACAAACATTGCGTCAATCATATGCCAAGTCTGAGAGATATCGTCATTTTTTATAAGTGGGGGTCGGTTGCGTTTGGGCCCAGTCTGACTTAGTAATACCCACCGGACCAATCTCAGAACAGGGTCCTGTATGAACCATATTTTCAGCCTGGCCCATTGTTCCTCAATGGGCTCTGCTCAGGTTGGTCATGGGTTCAATCCTCCAGGTCAACTAGTGACCCGTTTTTATTCGGACCAGCCCACTCGGGCGGGTTGATCTTTGTTACCTACCCCGGATGCATTACGGCCAATGCGACCTGAAATTAATTCATCATCTTGGTCTACTAAAATGGAGTAGTTAAAGGAACTGAATGGTCTTCTTGTGCGGCCCGATGAAACTAGCTTAGCATGGCCCAAACTGAAGGGATCACCGGGAATGGATCAGACTAACATTGTATGTCTGATACAACCCATACCATTTTAGCTGGTCCAATTGGTGGCATGTGCGGGCAGTCAATCCAAACATCCCCATTAGTCAAATTTGTCCCATGGATGCGGGATGCTCTTCTTTGTGGTGCCTGGTGGCATCATGTCACCAGCAAACCGCTATGGTCGACCAGTTACAGCCTCCTATTCCTCCGTTGGGGTGCGTGCTGGGCACAATGATCCCGCTTGATACAAGTCCATGAAGGTGGCCTCTTTGCCGCACATCCACAGCCAACCATCCATGGCTCTCTGCTACTGCGGCGCGCCGCCTCCCTCCACCCGCAACCACTACCACGGGCCTCTGCCGGCACTTGCGCAGCGATTGTTCCTTTTGCGGACTACCATAGTTCCTTTGGTGGTCCATTTTTCGAACTATTTGTGCCTATAGGGTCGTGGGGCTTCCACCTTCACTTCAAAACCCTCAAAATTGTCTTATCATTTTTTCCAAAATTCATCCACAATGAATGCACAAGGAGGGGGTAATTTTTTTCTCGGCTCATGCACTCTGCCTTAGAGGTTTTAAGCATGGGAGACATTAAATTACAATTTTATCAATAATTAAATTAACCTCAAATAGAAAACCCATGAACACAACCCATGAACGATACCATCTCGCAAAAACATATTATCTTTAGATTAACTTGTTCCTAGGTTAATCCACATTCATCATTTAGAATAAGAATGGGGAAATCAGAAAACCAAAATCAAACCCCTACCTCATTTGATGTTCATTGTAGTAGCATTTCATCCTTGATGGTTTAGGAGGTCAATGTCATTCATCACTTTACAACTTATCACTTTAAGGCATGTTGTAGTCGTTGAAATTACTCCAGCGATCATCATTCTTTTTTGTAGTGGAATTATTCCTAAGTTCCATTAAATAATTTCCCATAGTTTAATTCCCCTCTCTCCAATACGTTCATTTAATAAAATGAAACATGTCGCAGAGTTTCTGTTACACTATGACATTACATTATTACGCAGCTTCAATTATGAAGAAGCATAGCAGTTACACTTTCAGAACAATTCATTAAGGATCCGCATTTAATGTGCCTCACCGATGACTCGTTTCCACACCGCAGCACTGCTATCCGCCACTCAATAGTGAAAAAAAATATTTTTAAAGTTATTTTATTATTTTCCCAAATGTACAGTTTTTTTCCATATGACCATTTCCAGTCGAAGTTAAGTATTTTATAGGAGAATCCCGACATTAAATGTTCAATGGTGCTATCACATTTTCTATCTGAGAAGTAGTTCAAATGTTAAAAAAACCATCTCGCATGTTTATTTAAATGAAACTTAAAAAGCAGTTTAAAAATTAACGTTCACCCTAGACCTACGCTGGTCAAGGTTAGGCTCCTCCTAAGGGGATCACGCCCCCACAAGCTAAATGATACTCTTGTGTTTTTAATATGAGTTACCTTTTAGGAGTTATAATGATTTGAAAATAAAATAATTGTTTTTAATTATTTTATTTATGACCAAAAACTAATTTCCATTATTGTCCCATGCCATCCAATGTTATGATCTACCTAAATAAAGAATACCCTCACGATCTCAATGGTGGTCTTAGATTTTAAATTCGAGTCACTGTTATTTATATATAAGAATTTTAAAAATAAAATAATTTTATTTAATTGTTTAATTTATGGTTATGCCATTTTGGGGTTTTCACAATGGAGGCCTGCATCAACTAAACTTAAGTTATGCCTAGGGTATGCTCTCCTTCTTGAACACAACAATGAACTCATATTTTTTATCAAGGCCCCTTTTTTATATTTATTCTATTTTTCAGGAAAGATTATCATGAATGGTATTTAATGATTAACATTTTTTGACATATTTTTTTGGGCACTCCGGGCCTCCGTATCACTCACCGTCTCAGCTTATGGTCTCGAAATAATTCCATATATAAAAAATATTAGATTGAATTTCTGAGATATTACATTAATCCCCCATTTTTAAGCTTCACATCCTCATAATCCAAAACCATTGTAAACAAAGAAATGGGGGTACTAAGAATGAATATGTGCCTCCCACTCCCATGCAGTCTCCTAGAGTTTTTCGTACTTACATCGAACATAAACTAGAGGAATCGACCATCCATAAAGAAACTGCCCCTGTCGATCCCCTATCTCCACTGGAAACTCTGTAAACATCACCCCATCATCAATGTCCAGGTCTCCCAGTCAATGACATGCAATGGATCATGCACATACCTTTTCAAGTGCGTCACATAGAAAACATCGTGAAACTAATGCATCTGTGGGATAATATCTAGGAGGTATGCCACCTTGCCAACTCTTCTCAGAATTTGGAAAGGGTTGAAGAACATTAAAGATAACATGTTGCCCTGAGAAAATCTCTGTAATCCATGTTAGGGTGATACATAATAGAAAACAAGGTCTCCCTCCTCTAACTACAAGGGTCTCCATCTCTTTTCAACATAAGACTTTTTTCTACTCTATGAAATCCTCATATGCCCCTTGATGATCTACACCTTCTCAGTGCTAGCTCGTGCCTACTATGGACTCATTAGTGTTGACTACATTGGTTCTATTCATCATAAAGGGGATCTGAAAGGCTTCCCATATAAGGCCTCAAATGGTGTCTTGCTAATGGTGGAGTGATAGCTGTTGTTCTATTCAAACTCCATTAGTGGCAGGTGGTCCTCCCAATTACGAAAAAAATCATGGATACAAGCACAAATCATGTCCTCCATGTTCGATATGGTTTACTCTGTATGAACATCTATCTGAGGGTGAAAAACTATGCTCAAGAATTATAAGGCCCCAACCATAATCATCACTTAATCCTTAGTTATTACAAGAATACACATTGAGGATCTTTTCAGGATTAGAGTTTGAGAGAATTAGATCATAAATCATGCATTACATTCCACTTTTAAACAAGGTGGTTACATCAAAGACAACATTCACTTTTCTCATGAAAGGAAACATATTTAAAATAAAACATGGATTCTTTCTTGACACTTACTCAATACTATCATCACATCATGTACGTTTCCCTTGACCGGTGAAAAATATTTCAAAAACATGGGATGAGCGTAAAAAGCTCAGTAGGGATAAAAAATTACGGAAAGAAAACCTTAGTCCATGTATACATAAGAATCAATGAAATCATACTTCACTCATAAAACATAATCACGTTAACATACCTCATGAAATCATAAGATTTATGAATAACTCATAGAAATCCTAGGACATAAAGGTAACTTGAGGAATTCATAACATTCTTACGTAGGGAGTAACCCTCATGGTTACGTTTGGAATACCCATCAGAGTATATTCCCTAAATATCTTAGAAGAAAACATAGAGTTTAACTCATTCAACTTACCCAATGAATTGAAGATCTATCACGGGCTCACCCTCCCTTAGTTTATCATGGGACCACCCATCTTCATAAATAATGCCCAAGAACCATAACATAATCGTATCACATAAAAAATGCATAAAGGAAACGAAAAATTTCCACATTTCAACCACAAGATATCAAAAAGACATTGATATAATAAAAACATTTTCAAAACCATTTTCAATGACAAAATAAATATAGTGAAATATTAATGGCCACCATGAGAGGTGTTAAAAGAATATTGAACAATCATCATTTCATGAGGCAGTAATTCGCCACCCACATAAACAGTATGTTCTTTAACCATTAGACGGGAGTGTACGTAAGTGTAAATAAAATACATCTCATAAAAACATCCCAGTATATTGAATATAAAGGTGTTGTTACAAAAGAAATAAATAAAATTATTTTAGGGGGTTTGAGAAGCAAAATAAAACAAAAGGACATAAGAGAAGACATAACCTTTAAATCGGGTAACTCCCCTTGGTTTGAACCAAAAGGGTTTTTTAAAGAGCTTTCTGCCTAAGGTAAGTCTTCTAGGATGAAGATAGGGATGTGGAGAGATAAAATGAGTAGATTTTGGCCGATCCAATGGCTTAAGAGGTGTGGGTAAGGGGGTAGAGGTGGGGGCCTTTTATAAAAGGGAGGAGGGGCACTCTTGGAAAGTCATGAAATGTTACTTTATTTTAAAATGAGTTTCATATTTTAAAGGTCCCAAAATGATATATTTCTTGGATAATGTGGTAAGGGTTCGAAATCCACCCATCCAATATGTTTTTGACAAGTTTATGTCTTAGATTTTAAATTATCTTTTCATTTTATTTAAATCGTTCATTAATGAGGTAACCGCTGCATCATCATGGTTTTATACAGAAAATAATTTATGTAATGTCTAAAAATTATAAAAAAATACTATGATGTAGGAAATATTTTTATCTTTCCAATTAATATTTATAGTCTAAGAGATCATATATGTAGACAAAATTAATATGTTTTTACTTGGGTGTTACATACTTTGGTTATACATTCCTTTAAAAAAAGATATAATAAAAGGTCTTTATCACACTAACGTTATTCCATGGGATCCCAAAGTTGGAAGAAGGCATCCCATGGACTTCCATGAAACAACCAGTAGCATTAATACACATGTTGGGGTCATTTTATATTATTATGATGTTATTCTATTACGCTTAACTACCCGATTAATAATTAATCACGATAATTAAAGATAATTACCGTCATTGCTATTCATAATGTCCAAAAACAAAATAGTCTTAATTACATGATTTGTACCATATGATTCAAAATATGGAATCCAATTTAGTAAATTACAAACATAGAAATTTTCATAATTAATTTAAAAATAATTCTTGTTGACAAAACGAATAGCGGGTTTTTTAGAAACAATATCTATCCAAAGTTTGACACTTGTTTAGGCATAATTCCAAAGTGAAATTAATTAAAATGACCAACACTGAATTAAATGGTAAATATATATTATAATTAAAATTTAAAACCAATTAAAAGGACAATCTATCCATATAATTAAATTAGATGAAAAAGCAGTTTTGAAGTAAAATGCAGTATTTTTCACTATTCATAAAAAAAGGAACATTGTCAGAAAAATGCCAAAAATTTATCCAAATAAAATTTTAATTTCCCAATCCTAAAGAATATGTTTAGTTAGACAAATATAGCATTTTAAATTGTCAAAATTTTGATTTGAAATGGTTTTCCATCAAAAGGCGGTAAAACGATCTTTTAAAAAAAATATTAGAGAATTCAATGCTTAAGATTGGATTTATTCTCATTTTAAGCCTTTAAAACACTATCTAATTCACAAATGGACATAGATATGAAAATCCAGAATTGTCTACTTACTTGGGATGTTACAAGCATAGATGATTCTGTAACACCTCCTTCAACCGTCCACAGTTGGGAAGTAAAGAGAGAATCACAATATGAGATGATCATCAAGGGAACCTTATGAAGCAACATGATCTCTTGGGTGTAGAGGCATCCCAAGCCCTCTACCATGTTTCCCTTACCATGAGTATGGACTACTTTGAATTCATATCCCTGGAGGAACTCTATCCATCTTCTTTGTCTAAACTACTGAAAAACCAATGGGCACCTTTCCATCCATGTGAAAGGCTACCCCTTTTCAAATTATTGATGTATCCATCGTCCCATTGGTAGTGGGTACTCATTATACATGAACATGTGGAAAAAGTTATTATAATCCACTCATAACCTTGAACACTGGGTCTTACTAATCCATTCATCTGAAAGTCCCCCACCCACGCCTCTACTCATGATGCTCTATGAAATCCATCCGATGTAATGTTGTTGATATCAGTGCCATCTCGGGGTATAGGATGACACAGAAGTCCACCTCTAATTAAGGAAGAAATCCTGGAAATAAATTTTGAAAGGGTTTTTCCATACCCCGCCACTACTGTTGGGAACTAAAAACTCGAAACATCCTCTGCCATAAGGGTACAGATTTCTGACTCAAGAGTGAGAGGTTGCACCCACCTTTGCATGAGTTTATCTCATGCTGTCTGGGTTTTCATTTTATTTTTTTGACCAAGGAAAACCCCATTATATTGTTTTGGATATAATGAATCCTTTTTCCTAAAATAGTAGATATAATCATGAACTGTAGATGGCCATTCCATACCAAAATTAATGTTGTAAGGCCCCGATGCATCCACCAAGAGGTTCCAACTGAAAATCTCTCATCAAGGGCCAGATCAGACTGTCCCGCATAAGTATGATTATTCAGTCTCCTCCCATAAGTATCTCTAGAATTAAGGGTCTACTAAATAGTTTAACCTGAAACTACAGGTCCTCAAACAAGATTCATTATAAGAAGGAATGATTTTCACCTATGTCTATTAATATGATAGCTAGAAGTATAAATAGGTTTTACATCGAAACATTTGTGGAGCCCATGGGTCATAATCCTTGACTGAATATAGCTACTCTATTCCCCCATCCTCTAGCTACGTGAGCTTGGTGTGGACCATTTTGGGGTGGTGGTTGTAACATTTCAAAATGCATACCACCTCCTTCTTCTCCCCTGGCTCCTCTACCATGTCTTCTGCCCTGTAGATTCATTTTTTTCCTGTCACTTCGTCTGCCCCGGTGGCCCATAAAATATTTCACTGTCTGCACGGCTGTTTGGAAAATATCTTTCGAGATGTCCCATACCATCTTTTGGAAATAAGTACCTCTTCCTTCGATGACTGGACTCATCCCATGAGCCCTAATATGTAGATCCCCAGACATTGGGACCTCTTCCCGAAAAGTCTCACAAAACCAAATATCAGATATTGATGTTGGCTACCTGAATTCCCACTGATAACATCCACTTGTTGTATCTACCCAACCAAAGGACTTTCATCCAAAAAGGATCTCTCTTTCACCCTAGAATAAGTATGAATGCACATAGGAATAGTGTTTTCTTCAATGTCCCTTAACACATATCGCTTAGATGTTCGAGCCCTAACAAACTAATCGAATCATATTCATCATGTTCCTAGAAAAGTCAGCATGTCTCGATGAATACTCAGATACTGGAATGTTGTCCTGTTGAAGCTCTTGGGCACACATACCCCTTAGATTTTATGTAAAGATCATTTTTATTAGAAAGGTTCTCATGCCATATCCCCAGAAATTTCACTTCGTCATATGATCGGGTAATTTAATCCCCATCATTTTCCTACTATTCCATGTAGAAGGCTCTCTACCAGGACCACCATATGATCTAATGGTTTCCTGGTAGATAGAAACTTGGCCACCACATCATGACATTCCTCAACTACCGATGAGTTAGGCATTCCTCGAAACCTGAGGGTTCTCTATCACTGAAACTCATGTAAGACAGTTATCCTACTTGAATCCTCAACTGGTATCCCCAATAGTAACTACAGACCAACGGGTGGTGGAATAGATGGGACACTGCCCAAAGGTGCCAACTCGGGCAACGATCCCTATACAGAATCCTAATCACTTTGTGGAACATCTCCATGGTCACACACAGGGAACATGGATGGCTATCTATGTGGAGGCATCTTAAAAGAGAATCAAGATGAACCACAATCAGTTAAGTTATACCTGTGGAGATAAATTAAAGGAATCAAGAGAAAAACATTTCCAAAATGCATGAAACCAGTGATTTCATGTACTGAGTTGGAAAACGAAATTTAGGGTCCTAGTGTATGGATGCGTCATCCGTCGCACCAACACTGGACTCCCTGGCCTGAAAGCCATACTCAAAACACTCAACACTATTGCCTCATAAAAAATATAGACTCTTAGTTATTCTGGTAGAAACGACCAGCTCTGATATCACTTTTTCACGACCCGTTACCTGGGGAACATGCCGTCACATACCCCAAGCTCTCCTACCAATGGAAAACTGTTTCCAACTAGCTCTGAATGCGTCAACTAGAAAGTTGGAGGCATTATCCTATGCACCTATAGATATACAGATTCCCAACCACTTCCCACAAACTTAAAGGAGGAAAACAAGTATATTAAATAAGTGTTGAGTACAAGTACAACTAAAAACCAGTGGGCTAGAATACAAACCCAACAAAAAGGTCTAAAAAAATAAAAGTTAAAAGGTTCTCAAGTATCCATCTGCTGAGAACACCACCACATGGTAAGAGTAGTGTAGCTACTGGAATCCGATGTAGAATGTCATGTCCGCCAGATCCTACAGGGCCTCACCTACTCCTAGGTCACTATGTCCTCCGTCGAAAAGTTCATCATCTGCACAAGACACAACACTTATGGGTGAATCCCTCGCAAGGGTGAGTAACATAGTACTCATTCAGGGACCCCAGCTCACTAAAGGGGGATACTATAAAGCAACCACAAAGCAATTACACCAGGTAATGCCACGAAGTAAGAATATAATTTAAGACCACAATGTATAGAAAACTCACACCAGGTAAAATCTAAATCATAGGAATAAGGTCTATAGGTAATAGTGATGAAAATTTCATACTATTTAGGGACTCATCGTAGATGAATCGTTGCTTTCCTTCTAGACCACTAATGATTCACATGCCTTTCTCCCGAGCCACTAAGGATCAACGTGACTACTGATCATCAATCGAGAAACTAAGTATCCACCAAAAGTTGTCTCAAGACATCAGTCATACATAAACTATCACAAATTCTGAAATATAATAACCAGAAGGATCATCTCGTCGTAAGGGACACAATGCAACAGATGACGCGTTGAACAGATGCCTGGTCTTTAAGATAGACATTTTTTAAAAAGAGACCTGTTGGATTTTTGTTTGTCCCCACTTTTCGATACTCCAACCTTATAAAAAACTCACATAGAGTATCTTAAAACGACCAAATCATTGAAAGGTTCCTTGTTCCAAAGATGGCGTGTCAGTTGGATTCCTAGTCTGAGAGATATAATCACTTTTGTAAATAGGTGTCGGTTGTGTCTGGGCCCGGTCTGACTCGGTTGGAACAACCCAACCAATTCTGGCACGAGGTACCGCATGACCCATCTTGTCATTCGTCCCTATTTTGCCTCCTTAGGCTCAACATTAATTCGTTGGTCATGTCCAACTGACTTGGCTCGGCCTAGCCCGAAGGTCCAGCCTCGATCGGCCCAAATCGACTTGGCCGATCTGGTACAGCCTGAATCGGTTCGGCCGGTCTGGTTGGGGTCTCACACAACTGATCAATCTGGATGCCCCTTAAGTTAAACGCAGCCTTCATATGTGGGCCACTACTCCATGTGGTTCTAAGTGTGACCTCGTCTTCAGCGCACCACTACGGCCGACGAGTTGCGACCACCTGCTACTCTGTCGCGGCGTGTGCCGGGCGTGCCACTCCCCCCTTGCACCGACCAATGCTAGTGGCCCCTTTTATTCACTATCATGCCTAGCTATCCACAACTCTATACAACTGTGATACACCACCTCCCTCCGGCCATGGCCTCATCCGTCGGCATGGGTTCACCGGTGGTTCTTTTAGCGGGCCACTAGAGTTGCTCTGATGGTCCGTTTTTAGAACTGTCTGCACCTAATGTTCCATTGGTCTACCACCTTTACTACAATGACATCAAACTCATCTTTCCACCATTTAAAAAAATTATCCACCAATAATGCACAAGAAGGGGGGTCGGGCCATGTTTGTTTCATTTTGTTCCCTCCACATTAGATGTTTAAAGCAGAGGAGGCTCGTGATTACAATTCTATCAACAATAAAATTAATCCCAAATAGAAAACCCAAGAACAAAAAACTCCTAAAATAATCCATGATCAATGGATTAATCTTTTTGTGGGTGAATAATCACTTTTTATTTAGAATAAGAATGGGGAAATCGTAAAACCAAAATCAAACCCCACCCTCTTTTGACGTACATTGTCGTAGCATTCCTTCCTCGACAGTTCAAGAGGTGACGACATTCATCGCTTTCTGACATCGTTCTTCGATGTACATCAAAGTCGATGACGTTCATCCAGATTTCATCGATCATCATTGCAGAGGAATCTCACTGGAGTTTCGTTGGAGATATTCTCACAGCTTAATTCTTCTCTCTCTAATGAGTTTGTTTAATACAAAGAAACATGTCACATCGTTTCTGTTACAGTGCGACGTTGGGTCGTTACACTTTCATTTACGAAACAACATAGTGATTAATATATCACAACATTCCATTAAGGATCTTCATTTAATGCACCTTGTCATTACGTCGTCGTGACACCGCATCTCCACCATCCTCCACTCAACAGTGTGAAAAAAAAACAAAATAAGTTTTTTTATGTTATTTTCGTATTTTATGAAATGACCAAAAATTAAATTTTCCGTCCGAACCATTCTAGTCGAAGTTATGTCCTTTCTAGGAAAATCCCAGCATTCTGAGTTCAATGGAGCCCTTAAATTTTCGATTTGAGCACCAGTTCAAAAGTATGAAAATATCACTCATATGTTAATTTAAATTAACCTTAAACGATGTTCAAAATTAAACATTTACCCTCAACCTACTTCGATTGAGGTTAGACTCCACTTAAGGGGAACACGCCACCCCCCCCCCCCAAGCTCAATGGTATACTCAAATTTTTAATATCTGTTACCATTTAGGAGTTATAAGGATTTGAAAATAAAATAATTGCTACATAAGTATTTTATTTATGTCCATAAACTATATTCTACTATTGGCCTACACTGGCCAATGTTTGGATCTACCTAAAGAATAAATACCCTCATGATTTCAACAATGGTTTCAAATTTTCAATCCAAGTCAGTGTTCATGAGTAATAAGGATTTTAAAATTTTAATAATTTTTTTTAATAATTTTATTTATAGTTATTCCATTTTTTCATGATGGAGGCGTGCAGCGAGTAAACTAATGTCATACCTAGTGTAAAACCACCATTTTGAACACAACGGTGCCCTCATATTTCTGATCTGGGATCCTATTTTATAGATAATCCTTTTTTTAGTAAAACTGCTAATGTATGCTATTTAAACCTTAACATTTTTCTACAGATCTTTCCAGACACTCTAGGCCTCAGAATTGCTCACTGTCTCAATTCCTGGTCTCAAAATAATTCCATATATATAAAAATATATACTTGTAATTTTGGAGACATACTATATTGACTTTTGACTATTTATTTTTTTCATTTTCCACTTGTTTTATTTGACTTACAGTTGATACAAATAACTGATTCATTTATTAATTCTCACACCAATGTTATGATCGTTTTAGTGGTTTATTTCACAATCTCATTCTAATCGAGATCGTTAATTCATGAATTTAAATTAAAAGAAAACATATAATTTTACAAAAAACCTTTAATTTTATTCTATAATGTTTATTCATTATCTTTTTCAATTGATAGTACCAATTTACATTATTTGGTAATTAAAAGTATAAAAAAAGTTTTAATAAAGTTTTATTTCAATTATCTCTTCGATTAGAATTATGTATTTTTTTCAAAACTGTGTTTTCCAAAAAAAATATTTTTTATTTATCCTTTTAAAAATGATTTATTAAAATAAAAATTTACCCAATTTTTTAATTTAAAAAAATATCAAATGAATATTTTTGCCACTTTCCAAACAAGGCTTCTTTCTTTCCTTTTTTTAATGTATGAAATTTCCCACCGATAAGGCTGTAATTTTTTTCAGTTACCTCTACATGTATAAGATTTTATTTTTAAATGAAATGTTTTAAATATGATTTTTCTATAAAAGGATTTTCAAAATGTTTTTTAAAAGGAAAAGGATATTGTCCACAATGAAATTTTTTAAGATATTTTTTATGGTATTTATATTCATAAATTAATTCATCCCTTTAGTGTTTCACCAATAGGTATATGTTATTTTGATACCATCCTTATTCTTCCTCAGGTTGGATTTTGATCATTATGAATAAGGAAAGTATTGAAAACCACTTCCTTAATTAATTTTTAGTCAATAACATTCCTTTTAAAAATTCATTTTCCATAGATCATTAGACATTAAAAATACCCTAAATATCAATGTTATATAACATGGATATGATTATTTCCTAAACTACATACCCTTTTTAATATGGTTTTATCATTGAAATTTATTTATTTATCTAGTGAAATAAAGATAAATATGCATTATTTACTAAATAGAAAAATTTAAAAGGAACATTATTTATGAATTAAAAAGATGATTAGTTAAAGGAGGAATGATTTTGACTGAAATGACATGGTTTGGGGATTTTTTTTATTAATCTCGTTGATGCATTAATGGTCTTATAAGACAAATCAGATCTCTAGGTTCAGCTAAAAGAAATTTTACCCACCATGTTTTAAACTATCTTGTGAAACTTATTGACAATAACTGTTCCATGTACTTAGGAAACATGACATCCAATAATAAAGTATTTTATTCATGAATAATTATATTATTACTATCTAAGATATTTTCAATATGATATTATCTATGGAATCATTTCATTTTCAGTTCATTAATTAAATGTAATGATCTTTGAGTTATTTACCTTAACATATTTATTTTTCAATATCCAATTACTGAAATTGAATTTATTCTCAATCATTTTCATTTACAATTAAAATTTTAAATATACATTTATTTAAATGGGATGGGTTCTTAGTTATTTACCTTTCCATGTTTATAATTTTAGTTGATTCATTATTTATTACACTCTACTTAACCCATAATGTGAATTTCAGTAAATCCTTATTTTTTCCTTTCCCTAGGATTCATGAAGATTACAATGACTAGTATGCATGGGTATGCTAGATGGAATAAATATTTTCTCAAAAGAAATTATGTTCTAGTATTTGTATTCAATTTTAATACATGAATAATTTATGTATCTAGTTTAGCAAGACAATTAAAATATTTGGTCTTTTGGGACACAATATTTTTATATCTTATTACAATATTATGGTAGTAGGAACTGCCTTCAGGAAGTTAGGGTCAGGGTCACAACAATTGTAGGAAAAAATATATTCTTTTCATGATATTATTATTCAGTCAAGAATAGAAGAATAAAAAATGAGAAAGGATCAAATAGAACGGGATGTTGAACAAATATCAACTCACGAACAATAAAATGACCCCTAGTTTTTTGGATAGTCATTCCCATCAATCACATACCTTAACTGAGGTAATAAGTTTTTTTATTACTCTTTCTCCTAAATGTGAATCAAACAACATCTGATCAATTTAAATTACTAAAATTATTATTTCTAAAATTTTATGTGAAATCATTCTATCACACCCGCACACCACCTTATTTTGAGGGGTAAGGTGTATAATATCATAAGATACAAAATAAATTAAAAATGACTCCCAAATTTTTAAATTATTTCAATGATTGAGGAATATATAGAGTCAAATGATGATATTTTTATTCCACTTGATGATCCAACTATTATAATAGTCAATGATTCCATTATAATGTTCATATAATTTATGCCTAAAATTATAAAGATACACGGCGTATGTATTAAAAAAATCAAAATAAAACATATAATAATTAATGTAAAAAGGTCTAAAGTGAGGTACGTTATTATAGATAGATAATGTGATGGGGAAAAATAAGGCCAGGTCAAGATAATCTGGTGAAATGACCAAGATAACAAAAGGGCCTTTTTGGAGTAACTTCACCTCACATGGTCCACTGTGACATTCATTATCTTTATATCTTCATATAGAGACCAAATTTAATGATGTGGATATATCTTACATTCCATATAAATTTTAAATATTTGGATCTATCATTACATACATAGTGGTTCATGAAAATATAAATGAGATTCTCAGTTTTTAATGGTTGGGAGTCAGAGTAGTGAATATATATATTATGAAATTTACATAATATGTCTGTCCAAAAATGGTATAACGTGTTCATTGATGTTTAAAAAGATTCATATTTTTTAATGGATTCTATATTATTACTACATAAACGGAAAAACATGAATGACATGATTTGGATTCATTATTCCCTCTATCATGTCTATGATAATAACATTTTAGAGAATGAAGAAACTGATACGAAAAAATATGAGATAAACAAGGTGTTAGAGAAGAAAATAACAGACAACACAACCTTTTTATGACTAGAATGAAAGGATAAAACAATGAAATCTACTAATTTAAAATAATTTTTTATTTTTTTCATTACCTATTTTTTTTATGAATCACTGGAAGTTTATCGCAATCAATTTGGATTCCCCAAATAATTATTTATTGGATCAAATGCATAGATATACAAAAAACCAACCACAAAATATGTTTATTGTGAATTTTTAATCCACTAAAATCAGCATTTTATATATAAACATCAAATTATATATTTCAATCCATGTTTAAACTTGAATTTTGAAAATTTATGATGATTCCTAAATATAGGATAAATCATGGTATAAATGTAGTGAAAAAATATAAGAATCCTATAGATTACATAAAATAGAAATAGATTAAGGTATATTTAGAAATATATAACTAGAAAAACATATTTTAAAACAATTTCATTATTTTGGTTAATGTTTTTATAGTATTTGAAACAAGATAACATCAATGATTGTAGATATTATGTATGAAAATTTATTATAGTGATCATAAACCATGAAAAGAACTACATCCTCGATTATGTAATTTCTGAAGGTAATTACATTTTAATTAAAAGTATTTCTAAATTATTATTTTTTCTATATTTTCTTATCAATACCAATCGATAACCTTCATACTCAAAATAATAAGTAGAATTGTTTATTAATGAGTGGCAAGAATACATATTATAGAAATGATTTACGATATCAAAGTTAGGTGATTACCTACTATCTTTGTGATCAAGTATGGGATATGTAACCACCCATGAAATGACAGAGTAAATAATTTTTCATAATATTCAATATGAAATATATAGTTATATTAGTTAAAAAATATTATGATACTTTTAATCGAAATGGAAATAGTTTAATTAAACACTTTTCTTATAAGGTTTTATTTATAAGCTTAGTTTATAAAAGTTAAAATATTAATTTAAAAAAATCATTTTTAAATCATTATATTAAAATTTACTTTGGGTGAAATTTTGGTATTTTTTTGGAAAATATCAATTTTTAGTGAATAATGAAACAATCCAAATTTTTGTAAAAAAGTAATTTATTTATAATAAATTAATAAAATAAATTTATTAATATGTTTTGAATATTTTTAATGTGACATTATTATTATTTAGTTATATTTATTCTACATAATTACATTTTAATCAATTTTTTATTGTTTTTTAAATAAGTTTGTATTAGGTTTAAAGGATGAGTATTTCAATAAACAATTTTAAAATGAAAATTTTTTCTCATTTTTAATTTATTATGATAATAACTAATTTGGAACATTTTAAGAGAAATTCAAAGATAATATATTTTTAAATATTAATTTATTTTCATACAACAATTATTACTATTCATTTAATTAATATATAATCATTTTTATAAAAAAAATATTCCTAAAAACCAACAACATCACCACGGCTTTAGGATTAATATGAAATTAATAATTTACACTTAGGTGAATTGAATTTGGAAAAACTAATTCCATATTTGGAATCAAAATAATTTTAAGGAGTAATAAGTTCAACATAATTTTTTAACCAAATTATAATTAAAAATAAGTGAAATTAATCATAGTCATTAAGGAAATGTGAGATTTCCAAGTGACTGAACTATCAATATATAGTTAAAATAATCTATAAACGTTTCAATCACCAACTAAATAGACATATTTAGATCTTATCCCTTCTATTATTTAGTTTTGTTCCTTTACATTCAAAAAAGTGGGTGTAATTCCCTCTTTCAAAAATTTAATTGTTTTCTACTCAACTTCCTTATAAAAGGCCAAAACATATCCTCATATCTTCACACCTATCATTCCCTTTTGATCAGATAAGCCCTAAAAAATCATTTATTAAATTAGCTCCCCTAATTAAAAATCCATACTTTTGGAAGAAATCCAACCTAGTAGTTCCTTTGGAGAAAACCAAAGGAGTTACCCAAAAAGTGGTAACATTCATCAACTTGAATTTTGATTTATTTCATTCTACACCTCCTTTAATTATTATTATAAAAATATTATATAATATCCTCAGAATATTCAATATAATTATATGATTTTATCTTAATGTTACTACTGAAAAAGACACAAAATTCCATAAAATGGGTTATTAAATTATTGTTCATGTGTACAGAGGAGTACAACCTCACAAATCAATATCATTAAATTTTTCATTTACAACACTCACGGTTAGGAATAATGATGTGATGTCTTTTTTATATATGATATTTATGATTTTTTAACATTGTTATACCTATTTAATAGTTCTAGGACCTGAAAATTTATGAATAAAATTTCCTTTCTTTTGATTTAATGTATTATAGATATAGAAAAAATGCCCATGTCATTTATTTTATCCAATTGGATTCTAAATAATTGTTAAGTATCTTCACTATTGATAGTATATATGTTGAACAATGATCACATGACTTGTATAAATATTGTGTTTTATCAAATCTGTTTGGCATAGACTAAGGATGTGATGGCCTCAGCCAATTGGATTGTACCCTATGAATCACATTTATCAAAGATTATGAGGGATATAGAATTTCTATGATTTTCCCTTGTCCAAGCCCAATACATTATCCTTCTAATTACGTATGAGAAAAACCATTTACGATATAATTTCAAGCTCATCGAGATCACAACCCAAAACTTGTTCACCGAATGACCCCATTAAAGCCTCATCATCATGTACATTACTCCAAGGGAATATTCTGTTATAATAAAGGGATATGTATCAATACCCTATAAACAAGACTATAGACATTTTTTTTATAGAATAATGATTATATTTTTCTTCCTATTATTATTACATTGAAAATGATTTTAAAATCCCATACAGGTTTTTTGGGCAATATTTTTTTATGAATAATTTATTTTTTGAAATAAATTATATTTTAATAACATATTATTATTAAATTACTCTTTTTAATTGTAAATTATCATATAAATTTTATTAAGTCAAATGTAATTTTTATTAGGTTTTGAAAACACATATTTTCCAAAACCCATCAATTTTCAATAAATGTTTAATCTAATTTTAAAAGTGAATATTGTTATATTTAGAAAATTATATTGATAAAATGAATATTATTTTTTGAATTATGATGTTGAAATTAACCAATGATGAATTATTCATAATTTTCTTATATATTTGTTTTTTTGGGTAATATTTAAATACCGCATAAATATATGGTATGTTTTATGACATAATAATGATGCAATAATTATGAAATTAAACATTATTAAAGGTGAAATAAAGTGTACGATTGTTATAGTTGGTATCTGAGGATAGGTTTAGTTATTTTCTGGACTAGGATTATAAAACTCTTATGAAAACCCATAGGTATAAGACTAAGTATAAGAAAATATCCCAAAATTTGGTTTATTATAAGGTAAGTGGTTTATCAAGAAAATTACTCCATGTGTGGATACTATAAGTGGATGTGGTTCTACCATAGATGTACCTAGGATTTAAAACTCCTACAAGGTGTTCTGGACTTGACTCGGGGTGACTTGGTTCATGACAATGGGCCTTACTGCCCACCTGTTTTCACACTCCTAGGGGATATGATTCGGTAAATTAATAATCTCTTTACAAACCATTGTAAAGGGAATTGAGAAATTTCTATAAGAATATATGTTAGGTAGTAGATCATGGATATCATAGACTAAATCCTAGAAACATATAAGTTAAGGATATAAATGTAATTTATAAGTTATTCTTTTAATGTCATTGAATTTCCCTTTATCTGTTTAACATCTTAAGATACTCATCTCTAATTTTCCATTTATTATACCCAATGGATGAAAATAAGAGTAATTGTTCTAACAACTGATGCAAAGGGTAGTGGGATGATTTACCCACTGAGATTCCTAGCCCAATGGGAGAGGAAATAAAAAAAATTGCCATGATACTCTCTTAGTTATGTCATGTTTTGAATAGAAACCTAGGCCAAGAAGATTTTACAACCCCCACCCCCCACACCCTAAGAGAGGGAAACCCCCAGTAGAGAGATTCATGAGGAAAAGGCCTCTTACTTTTAGTGGATCATCAGATCCCTTAATCAAGGAGAAAAGGATCAGTCCCATTAAAAATATATTATCTATTTGTCAATGATCCGAACAAGAGATGGTTCTTATGTATTTTTATCGTATGGAGGGTATATTTGATCATTTGTGGACATATATCAATAATATGAATTCTATGTATGAAATAGAAGCAATGAAGTTGAAGGAATTTCGGAAAATGTTTTTTAATAAATATTTTCCCCACACCCACCATCTTCAAATGTGATGTTATTTCCTTACAATCAATAAAAAGAAAAACAATTCTACTGGGGGGTATGAGGTAAAAATCACAAAACAAGAATGATACACCACTCATTTTGTCATTACCCGCAAATTCAAGGTATACCACTTATTTGGTGGGCTAAAGCCCAGACTATGAAAAGCCTTGGTAGTCCATGACTTTGACAGCTACACGGAAATTTTCCAATGTTCCTTCAATGTCAGGATAGAGATCAGTGAATATCAGGGGAATCATGGGGATAAGAAGCAGAAAGTGGACTTTAATTCTATAGGTATGATGAAAAAAATCCAATGTTTCTATGAAATTCCAGCACCCCACATCACAAATGTCTTGAAATAAGCACAACAGAAATTGCCTAAGTGGAATAATTTTTTTTCAGGTGTGGAAGAGAAGTGAACATGGCCAGTGATTTCCGAATGGAGAAAACTGCCAATTTGACAGAGGAAATGAATGATTCGGTTGAACTTAAACATGTTGTTCATTTCTACAACTACAAGGAACTGGGGAACTTTGTGAACCATTTTTCTAATCTAAGGGGTTTTTGAGGAAACTAACAACCTACAAGGCGAAAAGGGAGAGCTTTATCCATCACTACTACAAAAGTGAATCCTGAAAACGAATTATTAACATGAATTCTAGTAATTCATTCAAAAATAGAAAACATAATTTTTGAATCTGTTTCTACAAATTATTTTATATCATGAATTTAAAGTATAACTATTCAAACACCTCAAAAAATCATGGATGTATAGATGTTGGTTGAAATGGAAATTGGGAAAATTATTGTATCCCAGGTATATAACTCCTCCCTTGTCAGAATTTTTGGATTGAATATCCAAGAGAATTTTTTCAAACATCCCTTGGTGGAATTTTATGCAATTCTTGGCATGGATTGTCTTTCCCTATATAGTGCCAACATAAATTGTTATTATAGAGAAGTCACTCTCCGTATGGAAAATCTACCCTCAATTATATACAAGTTCTAAATGAGGATGAATCTTATTTAGAACCTAAATCTCCAACATGGATATTATTTCCCTATGAGCAAGCATATCTAGCACAAATAATTAAGTATAAGGAAATACCAATTCTCAAAGACATACATATTATGAGGAAATTAATAGATGTGTTTTCCAAGAACTTTCTGGGTCTTCCTCCTAGTAGAGAGGTTGATATGTGGTCAGGATATTCCCATGTAAGGGTGAATGAGGGGGATATCCCTAAGACTTATTTTTGTATAATGTATGGTCATTATGAGATCATAGTGATTCCATTCAGACTCACTAATTCTCTTGAAATCTTTATGGACTTGATGAATATATTCCATATATATTACCATGAAAAATTTGTTGGAGACTTATAGATGATATTCTAATATACTTTGACACCAAGGAGGAGCATGAGGAGCATTTTAGAACTGTGCTAAAGACACTAAAATAGGGTAATCTCTATGATAAGTACCTAAAGTGTGAAATATGGTTGAAGGAAGTATCATTCATAGGGAATATCATCACAAGAAATGGGATATCTATGGATCCTTACAAGTCAAATGAAATTGAGGCATGGATGAGGCCATCATTTATGACAAATATTCATACCTTCCTTAGGTTAGATGGATATTATCATTGATTTCTGAGAAAGTTATCATGATTTTCAAAACTTATTACCAAGATAACTTATAAGGGGGTCAAATTTTCATGTAACGATGAATGTGAATAAATATCCATTGAGTTGAAAATGAGTCTTATCACTACCCATATTCCCACACTAACCACAAGTGGAAAATTTTTCATGATTTTTAGTGATGCTTCAAAGAATGTATTAGGATGCGTGTTGATGAAAAATGACAAATTCATTGCCTATGAGTCAAGGAAGATTAAAATTCATGAGAAAAACTATCCCAGACATGAAATATAGTTAGAAGCTGTGATATATACATTTAAAATATGGTATAATTATCTCTTTGGGGATAAGTGTGAAGTATAAACATATCACAAAAGTATCAATTATATATTCACACAGAAAGAGATGAATATGCACCAACAAATATGGTTATAGATTATCACGATTTAGAACTGGTCAATCCACTACTATCCTGGGAAAGAGAAAAAAGATAGGAGATGCTCTATGTAGAAAGGACCTGAAAATTCTATCATTGATAAGAATTGAGAAGGATCCGATCACGTTTAATTTGTAGAGGATGGACATGGAAATCATAAATAAACAAACATCATCAACCCATTCACAAATTATTTCTAAACCATCTCTTTTGGAAAGGTTAAAAGATGATCAAAAAGGTAATGTGGGGATTTAGAAGAAATTTGAAACTATCAAAAAAGAGAAAACATCAAAATTCAATGTTAATAAAGAAGGAATTATATGATTTGGTTGAAGACTATGTGTTCCATCAAATCCTGAGTTATAGAATGAATTTTTGGAAGATTCACATAATTCAACTTTATCCATTTACCCATGAATCAAAAATATGTACTGAGATCTCAGAGGGCACTATTGGTGGGATAATATCAATAAGGAGATCACTGAATATACATCAAATTGACTAGTATGTCCGAAATATAAGGTAGAATGATAGAAGTCTAAAGGGATGATGCAACCATTACCCATACCAACATTGAAATGGGAAAACATCACCTATAATTTATCACTATAAATCCAAATACATTCAAATGAAACAATTCAATCTAGGTTTTTGTGGATCATCTTACAAAGATTGCGTACTTCATTTTGATTAAAGGGGATTTATCACTAGATGAAATAGAAAAAATATACATCAGAGAAGTAGTAAGGATGCATGGAGTACCCATATCGATTGTGTCTGACTGAGATCCAAGATTCAACTCTATGTTTTGGAAAATTATTTAGCATGCTCTAAACACTGAGCTAAACTTCGGTATGTATTATCACCCTCAAACCAATAGCCATTTTGAGCACACTATCCAAACACTTGAGGATATGTTGAGATCTTGATCAATGGACTTCAAAGGCATATGGGACCATCTTCTTACTTTGGTGGGGTTCTCTTACAATAATAGTTTCTACTAAAGCATTAATGGACCCTTATCAATCATTTTAGGGGAAGATGTGTAGAACACCAACATGTTTGAATGAATTTTTTGGAACAAAAAATTCTAGGTCCTAAAATGTTTGAAGAAATGGTAGATAAGGATAATAATATAAAACAACAAATTGAAATTGCTCAATGTTGACAAAAGTCCTTTGATGATAATCATAGATGATACATATATATTGATATTGGAGACACAATATTCCTCTTTATATATTAATTATAGTGATTGATGAAATTTGGGTAGAATGGAAAGCTTATTCCAAGGTACATCGGCCCTTTTGGGATTATAGATCACATTAGAGAAGTGTCCAATCGACTAGCACTCCCACAAATATTTTCTCAAGTGCACGATGTATTCCATGTTTCCCTCTTAACAAAGTACATATGTGACCCATCACATGTACTCAGTATTGATGTGATGCCATTATAGAGTGACCATTACTATGAGGAGAAGCCATTTGTGATATTATATCATAGAGAAAAATTTCTACAAAATAAGACAATGCTTCTCATCAATGTTTTGTGGTTAAACCACAAGTTTTAAGAAGAAATTATGGATCCAAAGGAGTGGATGAGGTAGTGTTAACCACATTTATTTTATTCTGGGAAAAGAAAACATTGAGGGATAAATTTATTAGTGGTGGATGGTTTTAATTACTCAAAGATTTATGAATAAAATTACCTTTCTTTTGATTTAATGTCTTATGGATATAAAAAACACATGCATATATTTTATTATATTCAATTGGATTTTAAATAAACAATAAGTATATTTTCCATTGAAAATATATCCATTGAACAGTGATCACTTGACTAGTATAAATATAGGGTTTTAAAAAACATTTTGGCACATACTAAGGAAGGGATGACCTCATCTAGTAGGATTGTACCCTATGAAGCCTCTTTATCAGAGCTTCTGAGGGAGATATAATTTCTAGGATTATCCCAATACAAAGACAAATATCTTATCTAAAAAATTAATCTTGAGTGAAACTGTTTACAGGAGAAGTTCAAGCTCATTGAGATCACAACCCAAACCATGTTCACCGAACGACCCCATGAAAGCTCCACCATCGCAAAACATACTCTTAGGGCATATGCTGGTGAAATAATGGGATTTGTATCAAGAACCTAGCAATAAGATCATGTTAATTATTTTTTATAGAACAATTAATATATTTTCTTCCTATTAGTGTTACTTTGTAAATGATTTTAAAAGCATAAATATTATTTTTCGTTAATATTGATTTGATGAATTAATGGATCTTTGAAATATATAATATTTTAATAAAATTTGATTATTAAATTATAATTTTTAAATTTAAATTATCATATAAATTTTATGAATTTGATTGTAATTTTTATTAGGGGTTGAAAACTCATATTGTTAAAAAACAAATCAAGATTCCCAAATTATCTAATAGTAAAATTTTCATAATATTCTACGATAGACAAATTTTTGGGTAAGAATTAATTACTTTATAAATATATAGTTTTTTATGACATCATAATGGAAAAATAATTATGTAACAAATCATTTTGAAAGGTTAAATATATATAAGGGTTTTTATAAGTAGTTATATCATATAAACCCTTTTTTCATTTCATACTGTAGGGTGTATGATAACATTGCTTGTGTGTAGAAGGGATTGTCTCCTTGGGAAGCGATGTGAAACATATTTCACTATCATGTTACATGAAATGCAATAAGGGTAATTTTAATGAATATATATTATATAAATTGAATAATAATTATATTAAGGAAAAAATTATCTTTTTTAGATAAAATATATAATTTTCCTCTTTTACTTTCACACACTGAAAAGTTGATTACATCCTTCGTGGACATGTGTACTACCACATCCTCAAAGCGAAGTGATTCTTTTTTCCTCTCCACATCGAAATAATGATAAATCTAGTTAAATAAATTTTTATTAATGATATAATTATCATTATGAAAGGTTAATATGTTACTTATCATCTTTCCATAATTATCATTGAAAAGGTGAAACGTTACTAGTATTTATGCATACACTCATCCTACCATCCCAATTATAGTATCATTTGTTCATTTTTCTTAGCCATATTTCATAATTTTTTTAAAATAAAAATTTCTGATTTGAAATTATAATTATATATTGATTATTATTCTTAAGATGTTTAAATAATTACCCCTTTTACAATAGTCAAACTACCAAAGTAATTTTTGACACAAAAACCAGATATGGTCCAAACAACAAACATAAAATTAATTTATTAATTAATAGTATATAACTTGTCAATAAGTGAAATAAAATTATTAATAAACATTAAAACAGACTTAAGAATATAAAATAATTATCATATTTTAATTATTTGAGATGATAAATATGCACATGGTGAATCAGACTCAATATAAGGGACTTCGTCTCAATATCCCTTCATTAAGGCATATTTTAATGATATACACCTATATAATTTTATGAGGCTTATATAAATCCCAATTTATATTTTATTTCATGATATTGTATATAATTGGGGTATTTAATGTTCTATTTAATGTTATAATTTCATGGTGTTTATGAATCAAATATTTTTAATTTAATAAGAGTATTTTTATTTAATAATAAATATAATTTAATGTTTTCCTTCCAACTCATCCTTTTGTATGTATTTTTTTAAATTACATTATGGACATAAAAGAGTTATATAATATATTTTATTTATCATTTTTATTTATGTAATTTTTTTCAAAAGGAATAATTTTTTGTGTTTTACATGGAACATTTTGACAAACCATAAAAATGTTAGATTCTTAACATAAATGAAAACAATGAATTTTCCACCACCATAATGTGTATTTGATTAATAGATTCCTTCAAATTATTTAATGTTTTAATCAGTGAAAAACAATTCTTTTTTGGGTTATTTTTATATTGAAATGGGGTTTCAAATTAAAAGGGTATTATGGTATTGAAAATAGGTATTTAAAAGAAAAGGGTATTCTGATTTCCAAATATGATTTTATTTTGAGTTTAAAACAATTTTTGATATGATATAAAATTAATAATTTCAAGACTTTTTTATTCATTATATGTTACATGATCATTATATATGAGAAATAGATGTGCCTAGATAGCACTGGGAAAGCTTTTTATAGCTTAAAATGTGGTGTCCCACATAACACAGGGTGTGCCAATTATAACATTGCATGGGGGTTCCAGATAACACCCGGTAAGCCCATAATAGCATAAACAGTGGTGGCCCAGATAGTGTTGGGTAAACCCATTATAACTTAACATTGTGTAGCCTAGATAAAAATGTGTATTCCCATTATAGATTAATATGGGGTGGCCCATATAGTGTCGGGTAAGCCCGTAATATATTAAATAACGGATATTCTAGATAACAGTCCAATGTATTAGGTAATGGTAATATTAGAAGTCATATGCATAGTAAAAATGTTTTGAAAGGGATTTTTTTATATTATTATATAGGTCATAAAAATATGTTTTAAATGATTTATATGGGATTTAATTATTATCATTAAGAAAAATGTGTATTTTTCCATGGAAAAATGTTTTACGTAATATACACAAAGATCTTTTAAGATAATGTTAAATGTTATATAAGTATTCATGTGTTCATTGGAGTAATGGTATTTATTCTTTTTGTATCCATTGTTATGATTTTTTTTCTCATCCCACATTTTTATTTGATATTCTCGGGATTTGTGGATGGGTTAGGGAAAGGTAGAAGTCAATTTGATTATCATGGAGATACTCCATGAAATGAAATCATGATTTATTTTAAAAGAATTATATTATATAAAAAATGGAAACTAATCATAAGTTCCCACTTTTTATTTTAGAGTTCTTAATGTATGTTTTATGGTCTAATTATCTAAAATTATAAAGTCAAAATGATCCTCAAATGTAAGAGAATGAATTCCTGACATAAAACTCAAGATTATCTAATGGTTAAGTTTGGGGGATTATAGTTGGGATCACATGTCAATTTAGATAAATGTATAGAATATGATAATTATAATAGTATTCCTTTGAAATATTTTAACTTATGGTTAAGTTAAATGTTACAGAATTTGAATATTACCAAGTTTCTCTGACCAAAATATGTATCTTCAAAATGTTTTTCATAGTGGAAACAGGGAAGATGTAGCAGGAAGGCACTAAGAGGAATATATCCTTTCAAATAACCACCCTTAGATGTTTGGAATCCAAAATGAATAGTTTTTTTATGTTATGGGTATGTTGGAACAAGTGATAAATGGTGGACATATCCATTCTAGAGAGGAACTCGATCAATCATGAAGGAAAATGTATAATGTTGATTATTTCATTATTAAAAATCCTCTACATTTATGTGGATCATCTGACATTATGATATCAAAAGGATGAATCATATTTTTGGAGAATATAACTGATTTCATGGGATGTTCATAACATCCAAAGCTAACCCTTAACATTTATAATTTTGAAGGTGAAGCTGATGAATGGTGGTCTTTTGTTAAGAGTACCAAATGGAAATACGATCTTCAGTATATGGAATGGAAAATATTAATGGATCATTTCCTTGAAAAATATTTCTTTAAGGTTTTTAATTTCCAAATAAAAAAATATATGAATTGATGTAGAAAATGTATATTCTATTGCATAATGTGAGGAAAACAACACAATATTATCTAGATATGTGTTGGATTTTATTTGGGACACTGATAATAAGATTAATAGGTTTTTATTGGGGTTGAAACCAAGTTTATGAAGGGAATTGGTTTTCCTAGAAGTTAAATTTTGTGATAAAGTGGTTCTTTGTGCTAAGAAGGTTGATATGGAGTTTTCTGACATGTATGTTCCTTGAGATGAAAATAGTATGAAAAAGTCAATGTAGAATGAAATAGAAAATCATATTGCTATGAAATTTGTGGGCAATCCCACAAAATGTTCCATGTGTGGAAAAAACATTTAAATTAATGTTTTATTGGGTTGGGATGTTTTTTTGGTGTGTTCTGTATGGTCACATTATTTTTGATTGTAAGGAAAATATCCTGGTAAAAGAAAAGAATGGGGTGACCAATAGTAATTCAATGGTGATGTGTTTAACTACATTGAGTTGTTTTATTATGATAATCCGTGTTATTAGATAGTTTCAAATGATGCAAATCATTATGATAAGAAATACAAAGGTGTAGAAAAGTAATTTTGTACTACTATAGTTGATGATGGGCCATCGAATGAAGTGGTGATAGGTATGCTACATGTGTGTTAGAACGATGAAAATACCTTTTTTGACTCTTGATCTTCACATGTGTTCATTTATTACAAGTTTTCAAATAATTTTGGAATATAACCTAATGATAATAAGATAAAACTTTTCGATAAAATGCTGGTTTGAAGTGTTAAGGAAACCAATATTTAAATGAATATTTTTTTATCTGCAGATTGACCTTTTCGGAAAATATTTTGGAACCATCCATACTTGATTTTGATATCAATCATCATAGGGAATGAATTTTAGATTATCATGATATGAATAAATTAAGTGCTAATAAATTTGTGTTCAATGATGTCATGACATTGATAACTTATTATGATGCTAAAAAGTTTATTATACATATATTTATTAGATAACTAGATCATATTTTTGAAAATAAAGAAACAATTAAAATTAGTTATGTGCCAGTATTAAATTAATACATGGTTTTTTTAAGATTATTTACCTAGTGTTATTACTAATTGGGAGGTTGAGTTTTCTATTGACTTAGTACTTCATGAAAAGATTATTTCTAAACCCAATCATATAATATTTTAAGTGGAACTTCTAGAATTGAATAAAATAGTTTCATGGGTTATGAGATAATGGTTTCATTCAACCTAGTACATCACCATGGAGTGCTTTTGTTGTGTTTATTAAAATGAAAAATTGTTCAATGATACATTTAATTGATTATAAATCCTATAATAAAATCATTATTAAGAACAAGTGTTCTCTTCCACATTTGGATGAATTTTTTGTTGAGTTACAGGGAGATCAATAATTTTTTAAGGTTTACCTAATTTTGGGGTACCATAAATTGATAGTTAAGGAATAATATGTTTCAAAGACTATGTTTCAAACTATATATAGGCATTATGAATTTATATTAATGCATTTTTGGTTATCTAATATACCTATTTTATTTATATACCTTCTGAATAGAATTTTTATGAGTTCTTGGATGTGTTTTTCATTGTGTTTATTAATGAATTTTTTTTATATTCTAAAAGTCAAGAGGAATATTAAAGGCAATCAATTAATGTTTTTAAAACCATAAAATAAAATAAAATTTATTGTAATTTCAGAAAGTGTGAATTTCTGTTGCATTTAATTTATTTCCTTGGAAATATTTTTTTTGAAATATAGAATATTTTTTGGACCTCCAAAAACAAATGTAGTCATTAAATAGACAAGACAAAACACTATCATTGATATTCCAAGTTTTAGTAGATTAGTGGGTCACTAATAGAGATTTATTGAAATAATTCATAGTTCTCTAGCCAAATTACTATGTTAAATCAAAAAAGTGTTTAGTTCGTCTGGATATAAGAATGTGATGAATTTTTTTAGGAAATGAAAATTATATTGGAAAATTATCTAGTTTTGGTGTTTCATTTCAAAAATAAAGAATTGGTCCTCTATAATGATTCTATGTTGAAAGAAAATAGTAGTTTCTTAGTAGATAATGATTAAATAATTAATTAGGATTCATGTAAGTTGAAATATCGTGAGTTAAATTACCCTACACATGATTTGTAATTAGTTTCTATTGTGTTTTATTTCAAAAAATAGAAGTTAAATTTTTATGGAGTAAAGTGTTAAATCAATATAGGTAAAAAAAATTTAAGTATATATTCACATATAAAAAATTTAACATGATATAGAGAATATGCATGGAACTAATCAAAGATTATTATTAAATTTTTCATTACCTTCTAAGCAACAAAATAAAATGGAAGGTTCTTTGAGTTAAAACAGTAATGCTACATTAACCATATCACATTTATAATTCAACCTATGGTTAATGATTTGAGGAATATTGGCCTATAAGTTATTGATTTAAGAAAAAACTTTTTATTTGTTTTAGGTTTCAGGTCAATCAACTTCATCAGAAAGAATTAAGAAATCTCAGAAGGAGGATCAATATTTTTCAAGAAAAAAAGAATCCATTAAGAAGGGTAAGATTCCAAGATTTTATTATTGATGAATATGGAATTTTACGATTTTTAAAAAGAGTGTATGTGATTTGTAATTCCTAGTTGTGGAGAGATTTTTTTACTAAATCTCATAGTTCTCCTTTTTATATTTATTTGAGCAGTAATAAGATGTACAAAGTCCTTTAAGAGTGTTACTTGTTAGTTGGATGAAAAATATATATTACTGAACATATTATAAAGTTATTGAATTGTTAGAAAATTAATAAAAAATGATAGTAATAGAAGGGGTTGATTAAAACTTTTCTAGTGTTTTAGTGTAAATGGAAATAAATATCAATTGATTTATGATTGTATTTCTGATGACATCTCAAGGTAATAATGTGATTTGGGTTATTGTTGATCGATTATTTGAATATAAAAATTTTATTCCCATTCAAGATATTATTTATTTAATCAATATTTCCTCAATATATCAAAAGGATATATTTAGGATACATATAGTTCCTCTCTCCATTATATGAGATCATGATCCCTTGTTCACATCAAATTTTTGGTAAACAATTTAGAAGTCTTTGGGTACTAAATTAATTTTTTTGTACAAATTTTTATCCTCAATATGATGGAAAGTTTGAGTAGAAGAGAAAATCCATGGAATATATGATCTATTCTTTATTAATGGATTACCATGGAGTTTATTATTGACATCTTTTACTGGTTTAGTTATCTTTTAATAATATTTTTCATTCCATTATTCCAATGCCACCATTTGAGGCATTATTTGTAAAGTGGTTTCAAACACTAAATTTTTGTGATGAAGTTAGAGAAAGTGTATTTATGGGACTAATGTAGGTAGTTTAAATGGCTGAGAAGTATCAGTTGATTCAGCAACACATGAGAACAACTCAGTATAGGGAAAAACATTTATAGATTAGTGAATGATCATTCATTCAAGTTTGATGATCTTGTCTTTCTCAATGTATCTCTATAAAAAAGTGTAATGATTTTTTTTATAATGGTAATAAATGTCAATGGTTCATTTGACCTTACTAAATACTAGTTAAATATCAAACATTTTTATCACATATCGCCTTTGTATTACATAAATTTTCATTGCACTGGACAAAAAAGAAACTTTTAAAGGTTAGAGTCTTGGAAAATGAAAAAAATTCAGGAAAAAATAAAAAAAAAATTATAATACACTTGATAGGGTTCATCATATGATAATCATATGTAAGTTTACTTAATATCATAACCTTGGGACATATATCAAAGTAAATGGTGAGCAAAAGGTTCAATAAGCTAAAATATTTTAAATAGTTTAAATGTGACTATGGGAAATATCAATAAGAACATGATGAATATAATAATGTCAAAAGAAAAGGAAAATGGGAATATAATAATAATAATATCTTGAATCATGAAAATATTTTTTTTGTAAAACATTTAAATGATACATTCTTAATCATATCACCATGGTTTGTCACCGAGGTGTTGTAAAAATTACAAATGTTATTCACCAAGGTATCATTAAACATTTCATCTCTTGAAATTAATTTATTTACATATTTCATTAGAGAACCATCAGTATCAACCATTCATAAGTATTAATTATCATGTGACCAATATATATCATGAAAAATAAATTCATAAATAACTCAAGGAGAAAAACAAAAAATGATTTTCATTTTAAAATCATGGTGTTTCAAATTTGCTTTTAAAAACATGATCATTATGTAATTTTCAAACCATGAAAAGAGAATTCATATTTTATCCTTTTCAATAATAGAATAAAGTTAATCATTTTTTCATCTTGGTGAATACCCTTGAAAAAAAAGTGGTTTGGGGATTAAAAAAAGGTAATTTCTTGAGGAGAAGAGAAAAACTTTGAGAAGTAAAGTTGACGTGATAAAGGGTATAAAAGGTGGTTATAGAAAAGATTAAAAAGAGGTGGGGAATATTTATACCATTGATAAAACATAATTCGGTAATAAGGGTATGATTAAAAGGGTAATATAATAGAGTAACCATAACATTTATAATATATATAATAAAAGTGTTTGTTTAATCAAAAAGAAAAGAAGGAAAATTTCCTTACATTGAAATGTAAGTCCAAAAACATGAGGATTGGGACCTTTGGGGCTTAAGGAACACATGGGAGGAATCATTGGGAGGTAAAACTACTAGATCGTCAAAGATTATTTATTATGAGTGAATGGAAATGAAAAAATGAGTGGTTATTTGTTGAAAAAGAGGAGGATTTGTTTATTAATTTACAAATACAGGCCTTGTAGACCTAGGTTTTGGAAAATGAAAAACCATAAGATTTAAAATGGTATTTTCCCATGGTAATAGTCATTTTGGGACACATTTTATGTTATATTTCTTCATAGGAGTATAAACTAATTTTATATAACATATTTTTTCAGGGAAAAGTAATGTTTACACAAAATAACCTTTTTAAAGTTAAGCATTCTATTTTAGAATTTGGAATGTAACTTTTAGATTAGGAAATTGATTTAAATATATTAAAATAATAAATATTAATAAAATAAATTTTTTTAGGATTTTTATTTTGGTTAATTAGTTATTACATCAATAAGACATGATTATGAAGTCATTAAACATACCAAAAAACTCAAACCATATTTTTTACTATTCAGGAATCATTAAAGTATTTTATAAAATTATAAAAAAATTATTCATAACCAAATTTTGATGTTTTAATTTTAAAAATTATTTTTATATTATCATAATAATCCTATAAATATTAGAATTTTAAATTTATGAAATAAAAGTCATTAGTTATTAAAAATAATAGCAGATTGGAAATGCATAGTAATATTACTAACACATGAAAAAATAAAGTTATTTTATAATTTATATTTAAATAAATATGATTCTATTAAACTATTTAATTAAAACATTTATTATTAAACATAATTTTTTATTATAAAATATCCACATCATTTTTTAAAAGTATAATTTTTTTCTAAGAAATCAATTTATCAAATTAACCATATTTAAGAAAATATATTTTTAAAACTGGAATTGATTGAATTAACAATTTTATTTATAAAATGGAATTAAAAATTAAAGTCAGAACATGTAACCAATTAGCACACCCACATACTATAAAAGTGTAAGGTGTGAAATTGTGGTAGTTACAAGGGGTGCCTTAACTAACATCGACTGAGTGATAATCTCCACTGACTTTAACTTCTCCCATATACTATTTCATTCATGATTCACTTGTTGAAGATCATCTTGGGCTCGGTAAAGGGAGAAACCCAGTGATGATACCTTCATCCCAAACTCTGAAAAATGGGCTTTATATGGAATGAATCTACTGGTTGAGGCCATCAATTCTTTATTATTCCTTAATTATACCTTTTCATTTCTATATATAAACATAAATTATAATGTAAAGATTATTACTAAATTTATTGATTCCAATTGTCATATTGACTAACGATCATATTGACTAATGGCCATATTTGATCAATGGTCATAAAATAGTCATGTATTGATAGTCAAATTTCCCTTTATAATCACTTAATTATTATAGAGATATTATTTTTGTGAGTACAAAAATATAAGACATATTTTCTCAAGAAAATAATTTTATTAAAAATGTATGGGGGTTACATTATTCGCCCTTAAGTTATTTTACCCCCAAAATTTCAACTCATTATCTCAGTTGAGAAGAGGTGTGGGTAATTTTGTCTCATTGTTTCCTCTAGTTCCCACATCACTTCTTTATATTTGTGGTTCATCCACAAAAAATTGACGATGTGGGTAGTATTATTACGTAGAAACTGGTATGTATAGTCTAAGATCTCCACTAATTTCTAATCATAATAGAGGTCATGTTCCAGTAATAGCACCACCAAATTATGTACATGTGAAAGGTAAGGTATCGACATTTTCAAGAGAGATATGTGGAATACATCATGAACATGAGCTAGATTTGGTGGAAGTGAATGTTGATAGGACACAATTTATATGTGATCAAGGATTTCATAGTGTCCAATGTACCCGGGGTTAAGCTTCCCGTTCTTCCCAAACCACATGACTCGCTTCTAATGTGATATTTGAAGGAATAATTTTTCTTTGACACCAAAATGTAATTCCATTCGACAATTTTCATCATAGTTCTTCTACTAACTCTAAGTATATTTAAAGTGTAGTTGGATAGAATTAACCTTTTCTATCATATCTTGAATTAGATAATCACAAAGAAGATTTCTGTCACCAAATTATTCCCAAGATGTAGGAGTTCTATATATCTTCCCCTATAGAGCTTTATAGGGTGAAATTTTAATAATTTAATGGAAGATTTTCTTTTATTATAACACAACTAATGTATGATAGGGATCCCATAAACCTTCGAATTACACATAAAATGTTCTTAGTATGTACTTAAGGGTTTGAATTGTCCTTTAATATTGGACTTTAGTTTGTGGGTGATATGTTGTACATAAATTCAATTCATTATTTATATCATTTTGAAGAATTCTCTATAATTTTAGTGTGAACCTTGGATCCTGACATAAAAGATATTAAGTGGAACTCCTGGAAACCTCACCACATCCTTTACATATTTCATGAAAAGTTTCCTATGATAGAAATATTCTCAAATAGAGATTAAATGAGAGCTATTAGTGAGACAATCCAATATAATACATATTGTATTGTTTCCTTTGATTTTTTTGGGAGACCAGTGAAAAATTACATACTGATGTTATCCCACATACATGATGGTATGGGTAGTTGTTTCAAAACCCCTTTAGAAATTTTTTTTTATTCCTTCACTAATTGACACACCATGAACCTTGTATTGTAGTCAATAATTCCCATTTTCATTTTATTGCACAAATAATGATCACAAAGGTCTCTATATATTTTAGTGATTCTAGGATGTATAGAGAATATAGATCCATCATACTAATCCATAATCTCCTTATTTTTTTCCTCAATCGATGGAACAAATAGGCTTGTATGAAATTTTAGTATAGTTTTTTTTCAATATTGAACATAATAAACTTCCCATTCATCATAGCCTTTATCATATTCTGTATCAAAGGATATTTTCATTGATATTTCCCAATATTTTCTAGTAATAATGTTTGAGAAATAATTTGGGATATTGTTGATGATGTCCTTTACCATAAAATTACCATGTCCAACCATACTGGGTCCTTGATTAAGGGAACCCATTGAATCCTCATCATTTCCATAATATTAGGGTCTTTTATACCTAATGATTCATTTAAAATGTTGTCTTTTTTTGTGATAATTAATTTAACACTCACTATCTTTAAGATTCTCCAACTATCTCTTCTATCTCATTTTCAATTCCATTTTAGTACAAATATAATTCCAACATTGGTGGAATTTGTATATATCACATTTATTCCCACAAATATAGTGCCTCCATATCTTTACAAAAAAACCACATGTAGCTCTGAGTCATGCATAGGATAATTATGGTCCTAAGGATTCATCTGTCGAGATGAAAAAGCAATTACCTTATCATTTTTTCATGAGTATGCACCCAAACCCTTTCAGATAAAAATTGCTAATAATAAGGAATCCTTATCTAATAGTGTATAGAGTTAACATAGGTGTATTAATCAATCACTTCTTCAACTATTGTAATCTTTCATCACACTCCTTTGTGTAGATAAACATAGACCCTTTTGAGTTAACTTCTTTGGTGGATTTGAAAGTTAGGAGATGTTTTCAAAAATCATCCTATAATATCTTTATAATATATGTAATCTAAAAATCTATATCACTATTATAGGATGAGGAAACTCCTACACAACCTTTGTCTTGGAAATTTCAACTAAGATTCCTTTATTGGTTACAAGGTTCCCTAAGAAGGGAACATGTTGCAACCAGAATTCATATTTTCTAAACTATTCAAAAATCCTCTCTTTCCTCACAGTTATAATATAACCCTTAGATGATCCTCATGCTCCTCGAGACTTTTGTAATATATCATAATATCATCAATAAACACCACCAAAATTTTATCATGGTTTTCCTTAAAGACTATATTTATAAAATCCATAAAAATTGTAAGAGCATTAGACCAGCCGAAGGTCATAACAACAAACTCATAATGACCATATCTTGATCAGAATGCCACCTTTAGAATATAATATTTATTCACACTCAATTAATGATAACCAGATCAAAGATCAATCTTGGAGAAGAATTGAGCATAATGAATATGGTCAAATAAATCATAAATCCTCATAAGATGGTACTTGTTGTTCACTATAATCCTATAATTTTCTTTATAATCAATTCATAGAAGAATTGATCCATCCATCTTATTCACAATGATTGTAGGTTATACAAAATTAGTCACACATTATTTAATAATCCACATCTCTAAAGATAATGGAGTTGTTTATTTAATTCCAATAGCTCAATATTTTCTATTCTATACAGGTTCACTGATATCATCTTGGATCTAGGCATGTGTTCAATAGAGAACTCTACCCATATTTATGGGGGTGGTCCATGTATCTTCTCATTAAATATTTCAATGTATTCCTAAGTTATAGGGATATTTTCTATTCACAATTTTTGTTTACATCTTCATCTTCACTGAACTTTTCTATAAATAAGGCTATGGAAGGTTCTTCTAAACCAATCACATGACATGAAATATCTCCTTTGAAAAAAACTATTGGTTTTCCATTCAATATTATTGATATATCATTTTTTTATGTTTATCATAGAATTATACTTTGAGAGCTAGTCCACCCATATTATAATGTCAAATTCCATCATGGTAATTACTACAACATTTTAATGACATTATGCTCCCAAAATTAAATAATAGGGTTCATATAAACTGTTTTTTGTACAACCTATCTAGGAGTCTTGAATGGTTGATCTATATATAGTAGTTTAGGGATTTATTCAATATTATTTGCAATCATAGTAGAAATAAAGAAATAGGTATAACCAGAGTCAAAAAATATTCTTTCTACATTTGAGAAAACAATGGGAGTTCCTACCACCACATAATTTGGAGCTACAACTTCATCTATCATGATAGAAAAATCATGACCATTCTCCCTTAACCTATACTGAGTTTGATGGGGATTGTGCTCTACTATCTTTAGATTTTTACAGTGATCGTCTAAGTGCTCATTCCATCCACACATATAGAATTGGACGTCATGTTGGGCTTGAACCATCTTCCCTTTCTATTTAGTTTTGGGAAGTTAAGTATTCACCTCATTAAGATAGTTCTGAGAAATATAGTTATCTCATGCACAATTGTATCATTTACCACTCTCGAGAAATAAGTCCCCCAAATTATTATTCCCGCTTTTGTTTCATGTCAGAAGTTTCACTTTCATTACTTATCTTTGATGATTAGAATTCATCAATAATCATAGCTCCATTGATATCTTCTTTACATTAAATATATGAGACAACTGAATCCCTCTGAACTCCATTTCATCCTTTATAACACATCACACTACCTCTTAATAGCTATGATAGTCATGGTTAACTAGCTTATTTTTTAGATGGGGTCTTACTACACCGAACAATCTATCATCCTTTCCATTAGGATCCAAGAAAAATATTTGTCTGTAATGATAAATTCTTATAGAATTTTTATCATATCATCCTAATGATTAATTTTCCGTATACTTTAGATCTTTAAATTCCTTCTCCATTTTCATCCACATAAAATTAATAAAATATTTTTTTAAAAAGGTTCCCCATATATCTTCTCACTTAATAGTTTTAATATCACTTCTTAGATTCATGTTTTTAACATTTTCCACCAATGATAAACTTTTCCCTATTAATAGTAACAAATAGGGTGACTTCTCTTATTCCAAACACGAGAGTATCGAAAACATATTTTCTATAGATCTTTCCCATTTTACAACAATCAACAGGTCAATATATCCACTGAAATAAGGTGTTCATTGTCATATAAAATGATCTATAGAAAGTTTTTTCCTTTAAGGTGAATTTGGTCTCTCACATTGATTCACATTATTGTTCATAAATTGAGTCAGTTGATTCATCATTATTATGATGTTTTCCATTCTGTCTTCCATTGGAGGGTCATCAATGCATGGTTTGTTGCGCTCGCTATTTACATGGCTCTTCATATTTCCCCCAATTTATAAAATAAATAAACCATAGTGAGGAACATGTTTCTTTTAAGAATATTATAATTTTAAAATAATTTTATATCTTTAAACATCATCCTTAACTATTTTACTCATTAAAAATAATTAAATTTTATATAAAACCTTCCTAATGGTTCATAAAAAGATTATTATTATCCAAAAATAAAACTCGGGAGAGTCAAATGAGGAGTGGAGGAAGGCACATTTTTGTGAACCCTTTCCTATTCGAGTCTAGTTTAAATTGGTGTTATCAGGTTTTACAAGTAGTTAAATTTTTCCAATAGCTACATATAATTGTTCTTATCCATAAAAATATTTCTTTTCTTTGAAACAACATACATAAAAGTTAAAAATACCAAGATGTTTTCCTCAATTTGAAAAATTCCATAAAATTATTCATAAGGTTTTGTAATCCTAAATTCCAAAAATAGATACTCCTTAAGTTGATGCCAATTATAGAATTATTTTACTCCACTAAAAAGAATTATTTTCTTCATTCTTATATTATATTCTTCATGTTCTTGTTCATAAGGTTTTGTATCCTTTTTATAACATATATTTTCATTAAAAAATAAAAATTGAGGATATTTTAATGATTAATTTCCTGAAAAAATGGACATAATACAAGAAAATATATAAAAATTATTTTACTCCACTTAAAAGGATTTTTAAAATTTTCATCCTATGTATATTTAGTACATATCACAACATGGGGACATATATCAATGGAAAGGGTGAAAAAAAGGCCCAATAAGGGATAAAAAGTTAAAGAATTTATATATGACCCTAAGAAATATCAACAAGAACATGAAGAATATAATAACGGAATGAAAAAACTAAAAGGGGAATAAAATAAAAAAAAAATAGAATTATTCAAAACATATAAATGGGACTACAACATTTAAATGATACATTCTTAAGAATATAACAATGGTTTGTCACGGATGTGTCATAATCACTTCCAAGGTATCGTAAAAAAGTCCATATATAGAGATTTGTTTACCCAATTCAATGGATTGATATCAGGGTGAACCCTTTCATATGTATTAATTTTCATTTTAACCTAAAATATAATAATAAATCATTTGATAAATAAACTGTGCAGATTAAAAAAATGTGTTTCATATCAAAATGATAACTTTTCAAAATGGATTTAAAAACATTTCCATTATGTCAAATTTAACCCATGGAATCGAATTTTCAGTTTTATGTAAGTCAGTACCTGAATAAAATAAATCATTTTTCTATCATGGTTAATACCACTGGAATGTAATAAGTATGGGTTTTCACAAGAAGAAAATATAAGGGAATTTCTTGAGGAGAAGAGAGAAATTTTGAGAAGTGAAATCAGCAGCATAGTAGGTATAAACTGTTGTTTTAGAAAAGTGTAAAAAGATTATAGAAATGGATATAAAATTGATTAAAAATAATTTGGAAGTTAGGGTATGATAAAAAGTTTAAAAAAGATATTATCCATAACATTTATAAGACATATATGAAAATAATTTCTTGAATCAAAATGAAAAGGAAGGATAATTCCCTTACCAGGATAAGTAACTCTAAAAACACGAGGATTGGGACATTAGGGGATTGAGGAAACATTAAGAGGAATACATGGGAGGTAAGAATAACATATAATCCTAGAATATGTACTTTTAGTGAAATGAAATTTTAAAATGGGTGGGTTTTTATTGAAAAGGTGGATGATTTTTTATTAATTTCTAAATATAGGCCTTGGAAACCTAGGATGTGGAAAATGAAAAACCGTTTGATTACCATAGTTTTTTCCCATTTAATTGGACACTTGGGAAACATTTTATGATATTTTGAACCAAAAGAGTCTACATACATTTCCTAATACTTATTTTTCATGGAAAAGTAATTTTTACTCAAAATAACATTTTTAACGTTAAAGTTTCTATTTTAGAATTTTGAAAGCAAATTATAGATATAGAAATTGATTTAAACATTTTAAAATACTTAGTATTAAAAAATATATATATTAGGTTCTATATTTTGTTTAATTATTTATTAAACCATTATGAAATAATTATGAAGTCATTAAACATTCTAAAAAACAAAAAATATATTTTTTAATATTCAGAAAGAATAAAAGTACTTTAGAAAATTCTATAAAACTCATCCTAAAATTATTTTGATGTGATTATTTCAAAAAAAGATATTTATATTATCATAATAATCCTAAAAATATGAGAATTATATATTTTAAATATAAAAATATTTTATTATTAAAAATAATAGCGTATTGAATATGCATAGTAAACTTTTCAACGCGTTAAAAAAATAAAATTATTTTATCACTTATATATAAATAAAATTGTTTTTATCGTAGTATTTTATTAAAATATTTTTTTTATTAAAGTCATTATTTTATTATAAAATATTCACATACTTTATAGAAATTAAAATGTCTAAAAAATCAATTTATCAAATTCATCATATTTATGGAAAACAATTCATAAAAATAGAATTGATGTAACTAACATTTTATTTATATAACAGAATTACACATTATGGTCTGAAAAAATAAACCCTCATTACACCCACATACTCTATAATAGTATGGTATGTGATTGTGGTAGTTTTTTTTGTACCTCAGCTAACATTTACTGAGTGGTAATCTCCACTAACTTGAACTTTCCTCATAGGTGATTTCGTTCAGGATTCACTTGTTGATGCTCGGCTTAGGCTTGGTCATGGGAGAACCCCAATGATGATAAATACCTACTAAGATCTAAAAATTGGGCATAAAATGGCACAAATCTACTATTTTTGGGCATCAACTCTTAAATTTACATTAATTATACCCTTTCATTTCTACTTAAAAACTCAAATTATAATGTTAAAATTAATACTAAGAGTATAGTTTCTAATGGTCATATTGACCATGGTCATGTCCCGATAGTCACATTTCCATTTATACTCACTTCATCATTATAGAAATACAATTTTGAGGAGTACAAAAATATAACACACATTTTCTTAGGAAACAAATTTTATTCTAAAAGACTAGGTTGTTTCAATTTCCCACCGATTATATTTTCCTCTGAGTTTATCTAAAGTACACTATGTATTAAATTTTTCAATGTTAAGTAAATATGTTCCAAGTTAATCTCATGTTATAATCCCTAAAGTAGTTTAGATGGAAGAGAATATTTCCTATGAGGAATATCTAGTTCAGATTCCTGAACATAGATAGAAAACATTTTTGAATAAGCTGACTCATTAGGTTAATTTTTTATGGAAAAAGAATATTGTTGAAGAGGCAACATGTGAATCTAAAAATGCTATGAGGGAAAGATATCCCCACTTGTTTGGAATTTGAATGAAATTTCAGGAAGAAATTTATAAAATGGGGAATGATGTAAAAACCAAAGTAATGATAATGTAAATCATATTTTAAATTTATTAATTTGAATTACATTGTTAAATAATCTATAAAGAAATTAGGTAATATTAAATAAAAAAAGAAATAGTTTAATGAAACAATTTTCTGATAAGATTTTATTTAAAATAGTAACTTATAAATTTTTAATTTTTAATTTGATAAAATTAATATATTTTTTAAATCATAATATAAAAAATTACTTTGGGTTAATTTTTGGGATTTTTCAAAAAATATTGTTTTTTCAGTGAATAGAGAAACGTACCGACTATTGTTAAAATGTCATTTTGTTAATAAATTAAGCAATATAAAATCCTAAATATGTTTTGAATTTCTTTTTATATAACCTATGTTTTATTTAGTAATATTTACCCAGATAATTAATTTAATTAACTTTATATTCTTTTTAAATATTAGTTTTTTTGGGTTTAAAGGATGGGTTTTTCTAAAAACTATTTTCAAACGCTTACTGTTTATCCATTTTAATAAATTAAGATAATAAATAACAGGGAATGTATTTAGTGAAATTTATGTACAATATATCAGTAAATATTAATTTATTTTCATACAATTATTATTATAATTCAATGAGTTAATATAGATCATCTTTTTCTATAAAAAAAACTACTCTTCTAGAAGACCCAATGTGTCGTCGCAACTGTATAATTAATATTAAATTATAATTTTCGACATATGTTAATAATATTTGAAAAAATTGACACCATATTTTTAATGAACATAATTTATAATTTATAATTAGGTAAAATTAATTTTTCAAAAAACAGTTTTGTGAAAATAATTATAATCAATAACAACGATTAATGAAGAAATGATATTACCAAGTGACTAAAATATAATATTATGGGCCAAATGGACTAGTTGTAATTCATCCATTTTATGGATTAATTTAGACCATAAAACATCTTGTATCATGTTATTTTATTAGTGATAGTTGATAATGAAAAAACGTGGGTGTAATACTGTCTTTCAAAAATTTACATTTTTTCCACTCACCTCCATTATAAAGGCCCCCAACTCTCCTCCTATCTTTACACCACTCAATCCCTTCGACTCATCCAATAACAACCCAAATAAGAATTAAAATTCCTTATAATGATCCTTGAGTCCTTAAATTGTGAATGAAGATAACCAAGGAAGTCATTTGGGGAAATCTAATAGGAGTTACAGGAAAAAGAGGCAACGTTCACTAGTATACATTTTGTTTTTTCATTCTCCTCCCCTTAAATTATTATTATATAATGATTATATAACCCAAAAATAATAATAAATTTAATTATATTTTATTATTGTATGTTTATTATCTAAAAAAACTCACTTCCATCAAATGGGAACGAAAATCATCATTTATATCCATGACAGACTACCACCTTGTGAACTAATATTGTTTATCTCTACATTACCAACTCTCATCATTGTGTATAATTTGTAAATACTATTTATATATAATATTAATGATATATATTAGATAATTATATATTTGGAGTCATTATATCATATGTAACCTTTTTACAATTCGTACCATAGGAGATGTTATAACATTCCTCGGGTGTATGATGAATTATAGCCTTGCAAAGCGATGTGAGACCTTTTCATTAACTTTTTAAATGAAAGGTAATAAGGAAAAAAATAATGTATATATATTATATAAATGAAATCATTATGATATTAATTATGTATAATTATTTCTTTAAATATAATATATAATTTTATTTTTACCTTTTCTCACTCGGATAATGTGATTACATCATTAATGGATGTATGGAATACAGGCCCCTCAAAATGATATGATTCATCTTTTTTCATGAAACAAATCTTAATAATGATATATATAATTAAATAATATGTTATTTATGATATAATTATATTTATTTAAATATGGTATGTTACATACTATATTTAAAAAATGATAATTGAAAATAGAACTATTTCTCATGCCTACGTATGACTACCTTCTCCATCATTGTAATGTTGGTTCATTTTTCAGAACCATACTTCATAATTGTTTTTACAAGTTAATTTATGTATAAATATTATCATAATTTAATTTTTAATGTTATTTATATGTTTAAATAATAACTTATTTGAACATTTTCAACCTACATAATTTGTATTTGACACATAAATGAATTTGGTCAAAACATCCAACTGAAACATAATTGAATGTGTAATTGATTATAAATTATTAATAAATGATATAAATGTAATAAAAAATGAGAAAGTTTATATAGAAATTAAAATAATTAAAGTAAGTTTGTTAATTAGGAATATAAAGTCTCACATGATGAACCAGACTAACGGTATGAGACCTCATCTTAATATCCTTTTGGTGAGGCATATTTTGATGTTATACAACTATTATCTTTTAAGAGGTGTATATAAATACCCTATGAAATATTATATCATTAATTAATTTATTATAATTTTATTTATTGTTTTTTTATTTGTATCCATTCATAGGGTTTATATACTAATGTTTCCAAAGTGATAATGGTCCTCTTCATTAAAAAAAATTCCCTTATAATGTTTTCCATGCAACACATCCTTTTTTATGTCAATGTTCTTAAAATGGGTTTATTCGCATAAAAAATTTATAAATTATATTTTTTTTACCTTTTTATTTTTTTTAAATGGTTTTCAAAATGAATATTTGTAGGTGTTTTACGTTGCAGTATTTTGAACATTATTTAATTTATAACATCCTTTCAAATCCACCAGGTATTCTTCAATGAAAAATTCTATATTTTTTCAGGAATTTTTTGTATTGAAAATGGGTTTCAAAAAAAAATATATTATGGTATTTGAAAATGTATTTTAAAAGAAAATGGTAATTTTATATCCAAATATTATTTTCTTATATGTTTAAAATATTTTTTGAAATGATTTATGATGAAAAATATAAGAATAAATACTTATTTTTCATTATATGGTACTTTAACACTATAAATGAGAATTGGTTATGTCTAGATAACTCTATGTTATCCCATTAAAGATTTTGATGTAGTCACTTAGATAGCACTGGGTAAGCATAGTACAACTTAACATTGGGTGGCCCATATAGAAATGGGTAATCCCTTTATAACTTAACATAGGGTGAGCAAAATAAAACAGCATAATCCCATTACAACATAACATGGGGTGGCCTAGATAGCACTGGTTAAGGTTGTTATAATTTAACTTAGTGTGGACAAGATAAAATCATATAATCCAACAATATTTTAAACAATTGGTGTGTCCAGATTTCAATAAAATGAATTGGTTAATGATAATTTTGGAAATTAGGTTGCATAGTTATTCCAATTAAGATGGAATGAAAAGATTATTTTTATATGATGATCTATGTAACCAAAAGAGGTTTTAATAGATTTATATGGTTTTTAATGATTTTATTTGAGATAAATGTGTATTTTTTCATGTGAAAATTTTTTATTTTATATGCGCAAAAATCATTGATGATAAATGTAAAAATTATATGATTTTTTATGTGTTCACTGGACTAATATTTTTACTTATTTTTGTATCCATTATTGATAATTTTTTGCTCATCCTATATTTTAAATTATTTTTCTTAGGATTTAAGGATTGGTAAGGGAAATAGAGAAGTGATGTTTAAATTCATGGATATATTCCATAAAACAAAATCATGATTTTTTAAAAGTTTTATATTATTGGAAAATGGTTATTAATTATTAGTGTACAATGGTAATTTTATGGTTTTGTTATATATGTGTTATGACCTAACTATCTAAAACTCTAAAACACAGAAGATACTCAAATGTAGTGAGATAAATATATGATATAGAAATAATGATCATGTAATGTGTATGGATGGGTCATTATAGGGAATGACCTTAGAAATATATTTGGATTCTGAAGCTTTAGTACTAGAATTCTTATATATTAGTTCTGATTAGTTTCTCAAGGAGATGTATAATAATGGAAATAATATTATTTATAAATGAATGAGATAATTCATGGGTTAAGAATGTATAATAAAATCACAAATAGGTTAATTCTTAGTACATATTGAGTTAATTTTATCATCATTTTATCTATTTTTTACTTAATTTCCTTATCAACTTTTTGATACTTATTTTGTTAAATTTACCCAATAGTTCAGAACAGACATGACAAGTTCTAAACCAAGAAAATGATCTTATATTTTTTTCAAATTTAATAAAATTATGTAAAATTCCCTTTCTATTTATAAGAATTGATTGTATTCCAATTTTACAGAAGATGTGTTTGGAATGATTCAAAGTACATTTTTTCAATAAAATGTGTCATTTTAGTTTAAAACAAATATCAAATAGTCAAAACCATGAAAATGAGCTTGGATTGTTTGAAAAACTTAAAAAAAGTTCCATTTTTCTTTTTCCCAATTAGGAATAGACTTCTTTTCAATACGACACCGGATGTGGTTGGCATAACATGAATTACATGTTTTCAATACAAAAGTGACATTTTAGTTTAAAACATACGTCAACAAGCTGAAACTAATAAAAAAAGATTGTTTTTTTAAACAATAAGAAAATGATTCATAATAAAATTTTCATATATAATAATTGACCATACATCAATATGAGATATGATTTGGTCGATATTACCCGAAGTACATGTTTTTAATCAAAATGGTCCATTTTAGTATAAAATGCATGTCAAAATTTCCAAAATTGAGCAAATGGTTTCAGGTTATTTTAAAACATAACTAATAAGATCCATAATTCCTTTTCCATGTTTTGTAATTGACCGAACATCAATATAACACATGGTGTGTCTCATATTACTCAAACTGTGCGGTTTAAGTTTAAAATTTGAATTTCAGTAAAAAAGACAAGTGAAATTCTCAAAACCAAAAAAACACATTCAAAATATTTTTATACTTTAATTAAATTATCACATTGTCATTTTTAGCATGTAAAAATCAGTCATACTTCACTCTGACACATAGTGTACGTTAAATGAATGAAATTGTGTGGATTCATTTTAAAAATCACATTTTTTTCATTCATTATTCCATATTTAGGATTAATTTATTTCCATATATTATTATTAATATAAGAATTTATTCCTTATATAGGGAGATTATTTTTCTTGAGTTGGGGTGGTTTTTTTTTGAAACTACTCGTGCTCATGAGATATTGGACTTCGAGGCTACAATTGATATAACAGATACTAGTAAATTGGTCCAAAATGTATCATACAAAGGAAAATTACTAATATATAATTTTTTTTAATTTTTTCTCTTTTTTATTATGTTAGTTTATGTTAACTCTATTATCATTTTAATCGTATTATTATTTTTTCATAGATATTTTGGGAATTCGTATTTTTATTTCTACTATTTACATTAACCTATAAGAAATAAAATATATTACATTTGGATAGGTTGTTTTATGTAGCATGTGGTTTCCTCTTCTATCCAAATGGATCACCTTTTTTATATTAATTTATAATGTTGAAAAGAAAATAAAAATCATATACTCATTTAGATGGGCCTCAATCCATAACATGGTGTGAAGAATATGACTCTAAGTGTTTATTTTTATTTAAAATTGATATTAATTCTAGTAAAAAATAAAAGTTGCATAATAAAAATAGTTCAAACAAACTTCTATTGTTTTGATAAAATTATTAGTGATATATAATTCATTTTCACATATAATAATGATCCACAACTCAATATGATGCATGGTGTAACCAGTATGACTCCATGTGTGTCTTTTTATTTTAATTTGACATTAATTTGAGTATAAAATATAAGTGACATACTCAAAACTGAGAAAATGCATTCATATTGTTTTGATACATTAGAAAAATGATCCATAAGTCACTTATGACACTTAGGAACTTGCTGCACCTCAATATGATACAAATTGTACCTAATATGACTAAAAGTTTCCATTATCAATTTAAAAATGTCATTTTAGATCAAAAAGTGTGTCACTCACTAAAAACTCATAAAATAAGCACATATTTTCTTTATATTTTATGAAAAATAATTCATAATTATGTTTTTCATCTTTTGAAATCAGTCATATGTCATCCTGACACACGATGTGACCTATACGACATAAAGGGCCTATTTCTAGTATAAAATGAAATTTCAATTTAAAAGGGAAGTTATATACTCAAAACTAAGAAAATGAATTAAAATAGTTATTATTCATTTAGAAAATGATGGATAAATAATTTTTGATGTGTAGAACTCTGACACACCTCAAAATGACCCACGGTGTGACTTATATGACTAAAAGTGTTCATTATCAGTTTAAAATTCATACTTTAGTTCTAAAAGAGTGTCACTCACTAAAACCAGGATGATGTGATAATATTTTCTTTATAATTTTTTAGAACAATTCACAATTAATTTTTTACATGTATGATTTATCCACAAAACAAAATGTCCCAGGATATGGCTAGTATGACTCAAAGTTCATGTTTTCAGTTTAACATGTCATATTAGAGAAAATGAAATGTGACAGATGCAAAACTGATAAAACACATTTATATTATTTTGATACATTATGAAAAAAACATAAACCATTGTTTATGTATGGGAGTCAACCAAACATCCATAAAATATATGGTATTCCAGGTATGGCTCAAGGTGTCTGTTATTAGTTTAAAATTGACATTTTAGTTCAAAAATTTTGTCACTTAATAATAACCAATCAAATTACCTCTATTATATTCATAATATAGGAAAAATAAATTAAAGACACGATAATTCCATGGAATTTTTTTTCTTAAATACTTGGGATTTTTATGAGTCCGCAAAAATTTACAACGCTTGATTCTGAGGCCCGGTGTGCCCAGAATCAATTTCGGAAGTTTTGTTCGAGTACGTTTAGTAAACGCACGAGTGGGATTTTATAACTTTTGAAATAGTGCTCAGAATTGAAATCTGAGGGCACCATTGAACTCATTGCACTGGTATTTGATAAAGAATACTTTCACCTCAACGGCAGTTGGTCAGGAATAAAAGATAGTTATTGGCTTTTTATAAAAAAATAATAAAATAATGTAAAACACTTTATTTTATTTTTAAGGTTCCATGTGTTGAGTGTGTTGGTTAAAACCTCCCCTTGGGAGTTGGTGATTGGACCACCACACCCTAACCTCCATTGAGAGGTTACGGTGGTGGGGACCACTTGAGCATAACCTCCCACGGCAGGATAATTGAGGTGGAGACCACCCAAGCCGCATAACCTCCCTATTAATGATAGGGGAGGGGTCCAACCGACTCCTATTGATGGGGGAGGATGAAAGCTCTCCACTCCCCTTCATTAATGAGGGAGAGCCTCTTGACCTCCCTGCACAATTAATTGCGCCAACACATGTGTTTTATTAAGAATATCCTCTTGGCGTCTTCCAAATTAATGAGACAACACTTGTTCTTTTAATTTGGTGTAGCTAGGTTTTTAATTCTCATTTTTGAATTGGTGTGCCAACGTAATATTAGACAAATAATCTAATATTATTTTTTGCCATTTCTCTTTCAGTGGAATTGAGAGGATCTTGAGAGAAAAGTGCTCCCAATGGAGAACGATCCTCCCAATGAAGAACGATGGATTTCTTCTCCGACTTCTTTCCTCAAATCCTATCGACGTGAAGCGCCTTCCGCTAATGACTCAACATGGGATTCAGGGAGTATGGCGGATGCGATGAAGGATGAATTATTTAATATTCTTCCGGTGACTTCAAACTTCAACGAATGATGAACGGAAAATAATGAGTTAGGGGGTTATTGCATGTTGATGCTTCCCTTTCCTTCCTCTCGTAATCGAATGAAAAATTGATACAAAGTGTTATAATTATTTGTTGAGCTTCATTTTGATGATCCAAGTGTTATCATCTCTAAACGTGGAGGGTGCGGGCCAAACTAACATGGCCCGACTCCCTACGTCGTTCCTTCGTAATGATTCCTTGACATGGCGATGATGCGATGGAAATGAAGGCGGAAACAACAAAGGTCGCGCTAACCGCGGCCTTCGCGAATCACACCGCCCCCACGATGCATCTATACATCCAGCCGAACATCGCCGCACGACCCGTGGCTTACCTGGGTGATGCCCGCGCGTCGCCGGGCCCTGCGCCGCTGTGCCCCGCGTCGGCCTACCCGCACATCGCCGCACCCCACGTGCGCCCCCGCGCACCTCCGCGGCCTACCCAGCCCTACCGATGGCCTACACGGTGCCCCTGCAACCTGCCCGGCGCCCCCATAGCATGCCTGGTACACCCGCGGCCTACCTAGTACACTTGTGGCCTACCTGGTACACCCGCAGCCTACCCAGCGTCCAGCCGGCCTACCCGCGCCATGCACGGCCTGCCCACTAGCCTCCCATCCGCCAACCTCTTGGGCCACGCCCCACATGGTGCTAGCTGAACCGGCCCCGGCCTTCGGTCCAAGCCGCCTGCGTGGCAGTATCCAGGCCAAACTGCCCTCGCAGTCCGCTGGGCTGGGCCCAGTAGACCGGGCCTAACTTAGCAGGTTGTCCCACCCAATGGGATGGGTCAGACCCATCAGGTCTGTTCGGGTTGGCCCAGACCGGGTCGGACCGGACCCGAGCCCACTACCGACCCTTTACTTACTTTGGCCATATATGTTGCACCAGGCATCCATTTGACGAGCCGTCAAAGGAACTGGTAATCTCGATGATAGAAGGTCCCTTTGAGTATACCCGACTGGAGTTCTGGATATAGTTGAGATATGGTTTGGTTGGTTCATACAAGAATCCAACCGGGCCCTTGGGACTAAAAGGCTAATAACTCACAGACCAGGCGTCTGATTGACGCTCCATATGTGGCGTTGAGACCCCTATAATGTGGCGGTCCTTTGAGATACTTATACGGGATAATTTGTGAAACCTGGAGTATCGACCAGTAGCTCATGGCGCGGATCCTTCCTGTGATGAGCAGACAGAGTACGGAGACATAGTAGCTTGCTGAGATCTGACGACTGCTTGACCGATTCGACTCAGAGTGACTCGACTAGCCTAGTGGGGAGCACCTCTGTGTGACGCGACAGACTAAAGGCAGAGGATTTCCTCTGTGTGAGCGTGGTAGAGCCATGGTACTTAGCAAGAGGAGTACTTCTGCAGGCTATTAGGGGGAGCGCCTCTGTGTGACGCGACAGACCCAGAGTGGGGAGAACCTCTATGTGACGCAGCAAACCCACGGTACTCGATAGGAGGAGTGCCTCAGCAGTCCTAGGATAGTGGGAAGCGTCTCTGTGTGACACAACATGCCCACTGTACTCGATCAAGGAAGAGTACGCCACTAGACATGGTTTCGATAATAAAAATACTAATTTGAGATGAGTCTTTGTCTTTTTTGTTTCCTCATGATTGATATGGGTTACTAGATAACTTAGGTATATGTATGTTCATATACCTGAGTAATGGTTATCCGTTGATTTCATGCTTTCTGATTTATCCTTATTGGATTTTGTGAGACCTTGAGGGTCTCGGGGTCCCCACTAAGTATCGTTATACTCACCCCAGTACGGGCTATGCTCGCACCTTGTTATGTTGGATGTAGGTGGCTGACAGCGCTGATGGAGGCCAAGAGTGCTAGGACTGGAAGGTACCGGGAGGTGGACCTTACAATGAGTCAGTACACAGATGAGTTTGATGGACATGGAGTTCTGAGGTGGCCATCTGTACCTACCCTTCAGTTAGGAACCCTGGAGGATGATCCAAGAACTTATCTTTACCTTTTATCTATTTGCCCCATTTACGGTTGTACTTGTACATTATAGTTGGGCTTGTGTTTCTGGCCCCTTTTTACTTTCTAGCACACTTTTTGTATACAGTTTTACATATTTTTTTGCTTCTAGTTGTGTACTCTTATGTGTTTGTTTACAGTTATAAAGGCAAAGCCTTCCCAGTTTAGGGATTTATTCCATTGGTTCTAGTCGCTAGCCTCTGGCCTATGGAAGGTGGGCTTGGGTTAGTCATGATGCGGGCCCTAGGGGACAAGTCAAGACAAATTGGTATCAAAGGTGTTGGTTCTACTGCAGAATTTAGAACTCTAATCTTTCTTTTCTGTGAAGCAATAGTGTTAAGGGTACTAAGTGTGGTTTTTAGTTCAGAGAGTCCAGTGTTGGTGAGGGAGGCCTACGTATCCATACACCAGGACCCTTACTTCTGATTTCTGACTCAGTGCACGAAAACACTGATTGTGTGTGTGTTTTAAAAAGTTTTTCAATAAGTCAGCTCAACCAGGTCAGCTCACTAGGTATAGTATTTCGACCATGTCACATCTATTTCTTTTAGGATGCCTTCCTGTAGATGACCAGTTAGAGCCATGAGAGTCATACGTACTGACAGACCACCGAGCGATGAGGCCTTGGCACATGGACCTCTTCCAGTTGAGGCATCAGCGGAGGCACCAGCAGTACTACTACTCGTTGGGCCACTGATACCCCCAGCCCCAGAAGCTGATGACACACGCCACATGGATGCATTTCATGAGTTCCAGTGCTAGAGGCCACCCCGGTTCAGGGGAGAGACGGACCCACAGGTGGCTGAGGATTGGCCGGTGGTTGTGGTGAGAGTGTTCATGCTAGTAGGGACACCATTAGACAATAAGGTGATCCTTGCTGCAAGCCCCCTTCAGGCAGTAGCAGTTAGATGGTGGAGCCTGATGCTCTAGGTTCAAGATGAGGTGACACTTATTTAGACATATGTTGAGAGCCTATTCCAGGTGGATTTTTTCTCAGCCACCCTTCAAGCGGTGCAGATACAGGAGCTATTTCATCTACAGTAGGGTAGAATGACGGTGGTGTAGTACTCATCGAGGTTCACTGAAATCTCACACTACTCCAATGATATGGTACAAGACCCGTTCTTTAGGGCTCAAACCTTCGAGCAGGGACTCAGGCGGGAGATCAGAGCTTCAGTGATCTCCCTCAGCATCCTGACGCAGGCAGTGGTGTTAGAGAGAGCCCTCCAAGTGGAGAGTTTCCTTGCTGAGCAGTCTCCATCAGCGAGACTCACCACTAGCCAACATGCTGCGGAGTCTTCTTCAACTGGCAGTAGAAAAATGTCGCAGAGGTCCAAGAGGTCCAGACCTATAGGTGGTCAACTTCATGACTCAAGATCCATTGTGCGGGGCACACAGAGTAGAGAAAAACATGCCGGTAGCAAGAAATGATACTCATGCGACAGGATTGGTCACATGGCTCGTGACTGTCTGACCTGCCGCTCTGATGATCAACAAACAGTTGAGGAACCTCCTAGGAAGAGGAAGAGATTCGATCGAGGCGGTCTATAGAGCTCAGGCGGACGTTGCAGAGGAGCTGGTCGAGCAGCTGGTAGTGGACGACGTTACGAGGTGCTACCGCCACCACCACCAGGAGGTCCACCCCGACCGCAAGGAGTAGGTGGATAGGGGAGAGCTCAGCTTCAGATAGCTAAAGAATACAACCATGGTGCTTCAGAGATGATTCGAGTTACTATCTGTGTCTACTCCACCTTATCTGCAGTTCTTATAGACACAGGTGCCAGTCACTCTTTCATTGATACTGCCCTCGTTCGGAGCTCGGAGATTTCGAAGGATCCATTAGTTCTATACATACAGCTAGGACTTCTACGAGATCTTATTCGATGATTATGCATTAGTTACGACAGTGCGATCTTACTCTAGGAGGCGAGAGCTTTGGCTGGGATCTCCTAGTAGTGGCGTCGAGGCCTTAAGATGTCATATTTGGTATGGACTAGTTATCTACAGTCCATCAGTATATCAATAGTATTAGGCACAAAGTGCGGTGTATCTGCATAGATTGGACCATTTTTACCTTCACAGGTGAGAAGGGAGACTTTGCAGCACATGACAGACTTACTCGGAGGAGGGTGCAGCCAATCACTCATCAGTTGCCTTGCCTCTCCATCTGAGCGGTTGATGTGGAAAGTCCGAATTATCCTGTAGTGGTGGACCAGTACGTGGATGTTTTCCCTGACGATGTTCTAGGACTACCTCCTCGCAGAGAGGTGGGCTTCTACATTGACATGTACCCCAGGATGACACTGATATCAACACTAGCATATCGGATGGCTCCAGCTGAGCTTCACGAGCTGCGGGTACAGCTAGAGGACTTGTAGGGAATGGGATTCATCCGACCCCGTGTTTCTCCCTAGGAAGCCCTAATTCTGTTCTCCAAGAAGGCGAATGGGAGCTTGAGGCTTTGTTTCTACTATCGTCGCCTGAACCAGGTGACTGTGAAGAACAAGTACCCACTCCCGAGGATTCATGACCCCTTTGATCAGCTAAATGGAGCTGAAGATAGACCTCATATCAGGCTATCACCAACTCATAGTTTGAGACAAGGATGTGCAGAAGACTTCCTTCAAGTGTCGTTACGGCCACTATGTGTTCTTGGTGATGCCCTTCAGCATAACCAATGTTGTAGTAGTGTTCATGAGTCTCATGAACTGGGTCTTCCAGCCTTACCTCGATCGCTTTGTCATAGTCTTCATCGACAACATTTTGTTCTACTCGACAACTAAGGAGGAGCATGCCTACCATTTATGGTTAGTATTGGACACACTCCGAGGGAACCAGATTTATGGTAATTTCTTGAAGTTATAGTTTTGGATTCGAGAGTTTCACTTCTTGGGACATGTAATCTCCGAGGCTAGAGTTACAGTAGATCATGCGAAGATCAAGGCGGTACTTTCTTGAGAGCTACCCAGGAGTGGGAAGGAAGTAATGAGTTTCTTGGGATTGGTTGGATACTATCAGAGGGTCGTTCCAGACTTCTCTAGAGTTGTAGCACCATTATCATCCTTGATGAAGAAGGGGAAACCCTTTGTGTGGTTGGAGAGATGCCATCAGAGCATTCTGGAGCTGAGGCAGAGGCTAACTAGTTCCCCTATCTTGAGACATTCAGAGGAAGGCATAGGGTACGTAGTCTACTACGACACATCATGGAACAGAGTCGGGTGTGTCCTAATGTAGGAGTGAGCAGTGATCGCATATGGTTCTCGACAGTTGAGACAGCATGAGCATAACTTCGCTACCCATGACTTGGAGTTAGCAGTAGTGGTCTTCACCTAGAAGATGTGGTAGAACTATCTGATAGGAGAACGTTTTACTATGTACTCTGATCACAAGAGTCTCAGGTATATCTTCTATCAGAATGACCTGAACCTGAGACATCGGCAATGGCTCAAATTCCTCCAAGACATTGACTTTGAGATAGTCTATACTCCTTGGAAGGGGAATGTTGTACCAGATTCCCTTAGCAGGAGGACTAGTATACAACTTCTAGGAGAGGCGTTAGAGTAGCTGGTTGCTTTACAGATATCATTTGTTGATAGGGATGGATCATAATTCCTACAGTCTCTTACGGTAACTCCCCCACTCCTTCATTGAGTTAGGGAAGCACAGCATGGGAACGCTAACTGAGAGACACAATGTGCTCAGATATCCATAGGGCAGACACCTGATGTATTTTCTGAAGGTGGGGAGCACAGAATCCACTTCAGAGGACATACTATGGTACCCGTGACACTTCATGAAGAAGTGTTGGGGGGAGTTCCACACTTCCCCGTTAGGTGTACATCCAAGAGTGGCGAAGATGTATCGGGACCTTCAACGACAGCACTGGTGTCTAGGTATGAATAAGGCAGTAGCTGAGTTTGTCTCTCGGTGCCTCACTTGTCTGCAAGTGAAGGCGGGGCACCAGGTACCAGTAGGCTTGGTTCAGCCTTTAGAGGTTTTGGAGTGGAAGTGGGCTGGGATATCCATGGACTTCATGATGTTTCTTCCACGTACATCCAGGGGTCATGACTCAATTTGGTTGATCGTTGACCGACTCACCAAGCCAGCCCACTTCCTACCGATCAGAGAGCAGGGCTTAGTAGAGAGCTTGGGATGCCTCTACGTGCAGGAGATTGTGCAGCTACATGGAGTACCTTCATCTATTGTCTCTAATTGTGACACATGATTTACTTCACGGCTATGGATGGTGTTGCAGGGATCATTCGGGACATAGCTTCGCTTGAGCACCTCCTTCCATCCTCAGACGGATGGTCAGACTGAGTGGACCATTCAGACCCTCGAGGACATGCTACATTCATGTGACCTTGACTTTGGTCGTAGCTGGGAGGATCATATAACTTTGGTGGAGTTTGTGTAGAACAACAGCTATCACTCCACCATCGGCATGTCACCTTTTGAGGCCTTGTATGGTCGACCTTGCAGATCACCATTATGCTGGATAGACCCAGGGGAGTCAGCACTAGTGGCGCCATAGATGGTACGAGCTACCACAAAGAAGGTGTAGATCATCCAATAGTGGATGAAGACTACAAAATATAGACAAAAGTCGTATGTTGACAAGAGACAAAGACCTCTAGAGTTTATGGATGGAGACCATGTCATCCAACAGGTCTCACCTTGATGAGGTCTGCGGAGATTTTTCCAATGTGGAAAGTTATCTCCAAGGTTAATCAGACCATTCCAGGTCCTCAACAGAGTAGGCATGGTGGCTTACTGCTTAGCTCTTCCACCTCAGTTACACCGGGTGCCCGACGTCTTCCACGTATCTCAGCTGAGGAGATACGTGCACGACCCTTCCCACATCATCGACCATGGAGAGAAAGACATCGACGATGGGTTGAATTTTACGGAGGTTCCAGTGGATATTGAGGATCAACAGGAGTGGGTCCTACATGGATGGTTGATACCTCTGGTGCGCATTCGTTGGTAGCACGGGAACCTCCAGGAGAGAACATGGGAGCAGGAGGCTCATATGCGTGCTCAGTACCCCCATTTGTTCCCTTATTTCGAGTTATATCATATGGGGATGTAATGACCTGAGGTAGGGAGAATATAAAGACCCTAAAATTCCATGGAATTATTTTTCATAAATACTTGGGTTTTTTACGAGTCCGCGAAAATTTACGGTGCTTGATTTTAAGACCTGGTGTGCCCGAAATCAATTTCTGAAGTTTTGTTCGGGTACATTTAGTAAAGGTACGAGTGGGATTTTATAACTTTTGAACCAGTACTAGAAACTGAAATTCGAGGGAACTGTTGAACTCACAGTGCCGGTATTCGCTTGATAAGACTTCCACCTCAACGACAATTGGTCAAGAATAAAAGTCTGTTATTCGATTTTTATAAAAAAATAATAAAATAAATTATAACACTTTGTTTTATTTTTAAGCTTCCATGTGTTGAGTGTGTTGGTTAAAACCTTAACTTGGGAGTTGGTGGTGGGACCGCCACACCCTAACCTCCCATGAGCGGTTATAGTGGTGAGGACCACCCGAACATAAGCTCCCATGGAAGGATAATTGAGGTAGGGACCACCCAAGCTGCATAACCACCCAATTAATGATAGAGGTAGGGACCACCCGAACCTATTGATAGTGGAGGATTAAACCTCTCTACTCTCCCTCGTTAACGAGGAAGAGCCTCTTGACATCCCTCGGCAATTAATAATGCCAACACATGTGTTTTATTATGGAGAGCCTCTTCGCATCCTCCAAATTAATGAGACAACACTTGTACATTTAATTTGGTGGAGCCGGGTTTTTAATTATCCTTTTTGAATTTGTGTGCCAACGTAATATTAGACGACTAATATAATATTATTTCATTGTAATTTCTCTTTTGGTGGAATTGAGAGGATCTTGGGAGAAAAGTTCTCCCAATAGAGAATGTTCCTCCCAACGAAAAACGAAGAACGCCAGATTTCTTCTTCGACTTCTTTCCTTGAATCCTACCGACGTGGAGCACCTTCCGCGGCCGACTCAACTCGGGATTCAGGGAGTGTGGTGAACTCTCTGAAGGATGAATTCTTTTGTCTTCTTCCCAAAACTTCAAATTTCAACGAATGGCGAACGACAAATAATAAGGTAGGGGGTTATTTCATGTTGATGCTTCGCTTTCCTTCCTCTCATCTTCGAATGAAAAATTGATACAAATTGTTTTAATTGATTATTGAGCTTTATTATAATGAGACAAATGTTATCATATCTAAACGTGGAGGGTGTGGTCCAAAGTAACAATGCCTGAATCCCTCTATCGTTCTTTCATAATGATTCTTCAGCATGGCAATGAGGCGATGACAATGAAGGCGACAATGAAAAAGGCTGCACTACCCGCAGCCTCCTCGAATTGCACCGCCCCCACGGCGCACCTATACTTTCTGCAGAACACCGTCGTGCCCCACCGCCCGAACTGCGGCTTACTCGCGTTCTGCCCACGCACCACCACTCCCCGTACCACTTTCCCGCACGCCGTCGTGCCCCGCGCTATCCTGCCCGCACGACACCAAGCCGCACGCTGTCACTCCCCGTGTCAGCCTGCCCACGTGCCACTGCACCCCACACGCACCATTGTGTGCCCCCGAGGCCTGTCCAGACTTGTCGGGGGCCTGCCTGGTGCCCCTGTCGCCTGCCCGGCACCCCCGCGGCCTTCCCGGCAACCCTGCGGCCTACCCAGCGTCCATCAGGACTGCCCGAGCCATGTGCGGCCTGCTCACTACCCTCCTAGATGATGAACTCCCGAGCCGCACCCCTCACAGCGCTAGCCGAACTGGCCCCATCCTTCGGGTCGAGCCGCCTGCGTGGCAGCATCTGGGATGAACCGCCCTCGCAGTCCGCTGGGCCGGGCCCAGTGGACCGGGCCTAACTTAGCAGGCTGACCCACCCAATGGGCTGGTTCAGACCCATTGGGTCTGTCTGGGTTGACCCAGACCGGGTCATCCCAAACTAGGTTGGGTTCTGTCGGTCCGACCGGGTTGGACCGGACCTCGGCCCCCTACCGACCCTTTGCTTACTTTGGCCATATTTGTGGCACTGGACATCCATTTGACGAGCCATCAGCGGCGCTAGTAATATCGATGAGAGATGGTCCCTTTGAGAATACCCCACTAGAGTTCGGGGTATAGTTGAGATATAGTTGGGTTGGTTCGTACACGAATCCTACCAAGCCCTCGGGACTAAAAGGCTAATAACTCACAGACCGAGAATCTGATTGACGCGCTGTCTATTATGTTGATACCCTTATGATGTGGGGGTCCTTTGAGATACTTCTACATGATAATTCATGACACTTGGAATATCGACCAGTAGCTTGTGAATCGGATCCTTCCAGTGATGAGCAGACATAGTACGAAGACCTAGTAGCTCGCTGAGATATGATGAATGCTTGACCGATTCGACTTGAAGTGACTCGACTAGCCTAGTGTGGAGCACCTATGTGTGACGTGGAAGACCCATGGCAGAGGAGAACCTCTGTGTGAGCGCGGAAGAACCACAGTACTTGACAGGAGGATTACCTCTGCAGGCTATTTGGGGAGCGCCTCTGTGCGATGCGGCAGACCCACGGTGGGGAGCACCTCTGTGTGACGCAGCAGACCCACAGTACTTAATAGGAGGAGTGCCTCACTAGTCTTAGGATAGTGGGAAGTGCCTATGTGTGATTCGGAAGGCCCATTGTACTCTATAGAGTAGGAGTATGCCACCAGCCATGGTTTTGATAATAAAAATCCTGGTTTGAGCTGAGTCTTTGGCTTTTGTGTTTTCTCATGATTGGGATGGGTTACTAGATAACTTAGGTATATGTATGGGCATATACCTAAGTAACGGTTATCTATTGATTTCATACTTTGTGATTTATCCTTGTTGGATTTTGTGATACCTTGAGGGTCTCGGGGTCCCTACTGAGAATCGTTATACTCACCCCTGCACGGGCTATGCCCGCACCTCATTGTGTTGGATGCAGACGACAGACAACACTGATGGAGGCTGATAGCGGTAGGACTGGATGGTACCTGGAGGTGGACCATACGATGAGTCGGTACATAGAGGATTCTGATGGAAGTGGAGTGCTGAGTTGTCCATCTGTACCTACCCTTCAGGTAGGAACCCCAGAGGACGATCCATGAACTTCTCTTTACCTTTCAGATGGTTGTCTCTTTTTTAGTTGTACTTGTACATTACAGTTGGGCTTGTATTTCCTACCCCTTTTTACTTTCCAGCACACTTTTTGTATACATTTTTACCTAGAGTTTTTCTTCCAGTTGTGTACTCTGATGTGTTTTTTTACAGTTATAAAGGCAATGGCTTCCCGGTTTAGGGATTTGCGCCTTTGGTGCTAGTCACCAGCCCCTGGCCTATGGAAGGTGGGATTGGGGTAGTCACGATACGGGCCCCGGGGGACGGGTTGTGAAAAATAATCATAATTAAAATTTGAAATTTTGGATTTAGTATGTTGTAAAACTGACACATGACGTGATCAGTATGACTAAAAGTGCACCTTTTCATTTTAATATTACGTTTTAATAAAAAATGACTTGTGACATACTCAAAACTATGCAAAAAAATTATTATTATTTTAATACATTAGTAAAATGATCCATAAGTCATTTTGGATGTGTTTACATAAGCTAAACCTTAATTCCATGCATGGTGTGACCGATATGACTACAATTGTTTCTTTTTATTTAAAATTGTCATTAATTTAGTAAAACATACAACTAATTTACTTAAAATATTTAAAATTCGTTCAGATTGTCTTGATACTTTATGAAAATAATTCATATATAATTTATGATGCGTAATAATTAGCTAAACCTCAATATGATCCATGTTGTGAGGGGTATGACTCTACGTGTGTCTTTATTTAATGTTGACATCTATTTTACTAAAAAAAACTACTAATATACTCAAATCTGTGAAACCTCATTCATATTATTTTGATACATTATGGAAATGCAGTATATGTAATTTTTGAGGTGTAGGAATCATTCCAAACTCAATCCAATACATAATGTCTTGAGTATGACTAAAAGTGTCCATTATTGGTTTAAAATTGAAATCTTAATTCAAAAAGATCATCACTCACTGAAAACTGAGAAAACTAACTCTCATTGACATGATAATTTAGGAAAATTATTTAAAATTCGTTTTTGAAATTTAGGAATCAATCTCACATCAAAATATTGCAAGATGTGACCCATATAACTACAAGTGTGTCTTTTTATTTAAAATTGGTATTAATTTTAGTATAAAAGAATGGTGATATACTCAAAACCAAGAAAACACATTCATATTATTTTTATAATTTTTAAAAATTATTTATAAATCTTTTTTGACATTTAATAATTAGATATACATTAATTTGATAGACGGTGTGGCATGTATGACTCCACGTGTCTTTTTATTTAAAATTGACATTAATTTTAGTAAAAACCCCAGTGGAATACTCAAACCTAAGAAAAAACATTCATAGTTTTTGTAATACATTTGGATTGTGATCCACTTTTCATTTTTGATGTGTATTAATTAAAAATAGCTCAACTCGTTACACGATGTGCCTAGTATGACGTAAAGTGTTCGTCACTTGCTTAAAATTGAAATTTTAGTTCCAAATTGTTCCACTAATTGAAAACCATGAAAACACACTTGGATTGAAATAAAAATTTACTAAAATATTTCATAATTTAGTTATGATTTGTCTGAATCTGTCTCATGTCAAACTGAAACTTGAGGCGACTACTATGACACAAAGTGCATGTTTCGAGTATAAATTGATTTTTTTTAAAACACAAGTGACATACTCATAATTGAGAAATAATATTAAAATAGTGTTAATAAATTAGAAAAACTAACCATTTTTCATTTGTGAAATTTATAAATTTAATGAATCTCAATCTAAAAGATGATGTTGTAGGTCTGAATCAAAGTGTATTTTTTCAATATATAAGATTCATTTAATTTTATAGCACACATCACATCGCCAAAACTAAGAAAACAATATTAGATTTTTTTTCTCATAATTTTATCTGATATTATGTAATAAATATCTTTATAACATTTTTTTCTATTTTTTACTTTAATTTTCAATGATATTACTATTAAAGATGAAAAAAATGTTGTGATGCTGTAGAATAAACTGAAATTCAATTCAATACACGATGTTCTTGGTATGACTCAAATTATATGTTTTTAATTTTAAATTAAACCTATGTTAAATTCATATCATTATTATATTACTAATAAAAGATTTTTTTTCTTATAAATGTTCATTATTTTTCTCGAGTTGGAGTGGTTTTTTCAGAAATAACATGACTGAGGGTCGGGGGCTAAAGAAAAATGAACATTGATGTTTTTTAATGTCTATGGAAATTTTTATATATTCATGTAATTGTAAATAACATATTTGAAATGCATATAATATAGTGTCTTTTTCATTTATTTTTGTTATAAATTTTATTTCATTTAAATTCAGTATTTTCAACCTATCTTTATATATGGGGTGTGCTATTACAATACAATGTAGTATTCCCTATTATTAGTACAACTATAGGCATTTATTAGGGTGTAATTTTCAGCACAATTTAAAGTGAAAATAATGTGTCACTTTATTAGTTATTTTTATAGTGTTAATAAATTGATCCTTTATGATCACTATTTTAGTGATGATAAAATCCTAGGGATTTTTATTGATCTCTAGAAGTCAATGCATGTTTTTCATGGACAGTGGCCAATTTTTCCCCCGTTGAAGAAATATTTTGTAGTATTTCTCCCTATTCTAAAAATATATTCCTTGAAATGATGATAATTCTATGAGAATCGGAATTTAAATTTTTTTTCGTCATTTATTCAGAACTCTCTTTAAAAAATTTATCCATAACCTTTGAAAAAATTATATCATCAACATAAAAAATATAAATCCTGGTACTTGAGTTCAACATCATCACATATATGTTTCTGTCAAAATTTCCATTACAAAATATAAATTTATTCATGTAATTATCATATTTAGAGTAATAGGAACATGGATAATAGTTCAACCAATACATGGATTTCATTAACATACATACTTTGGTTTCATCTTTATCAAGTAAAAACCAACAAGGTTTCTCAATGAAAATATTTTACATTATTTCTCTATATAAGAAGGATGACTTGACAAAATATAATATATATTATAAAAATAATATACATAAAATACCAATACCATTATTATAGTTTCCAATATTGCAAAGGTGGAAAAAGATTCTTCAAAATGAATACCTTCAAAATGTGAATATCCTTTACAAAAAATCCATAGTTTATTTCTTGAATCTTATCTATGTTAATTAATTTGGTTTCTATACTCCCAATTTATTCCAATAGTGTTATTTCCTACTAAATTTGAACAAATTATAATTTTTTGTTATTCTTAATCAGATACAACTTTTCTTTCATAGTATTAAATCGATATTTTTGTTCAAATGATTTTGATACCGATTCTTATTCAACCAATGAGACAATTGATGTATGATTTTCTAATCTCAAATTTCTTCTTATTTGAACATGAGGATCCTAATTTCAAATAATGTTGACACATTTAACCTATTTCTATAAGGTATGAAATTTAAGGGTTTTTCTTCATGTCTCATTTTTGTCATCAAATGATTATTCTGAATCTTTATTTACCGATTTTTTCTCATATTCATCTTCACATTTGTGATAATCATTGGAAATCATCCTATTATCTTTCATAAAATTTTTAGTAAGATTGTTTATGGGAGATGGATTTCAAAAAAATTCACATAATATGAATCCACTAAATTTTTATGATATTTAATAAAAAATATACAACATTATCCTTTTTGTGAATATTTAATGAAAATTCTATCATCATCTTCTTCATCCAATTTTAATAATATATATTTTTTATCTTTAATAATATGGGACTTCGAAGATCATTAAAATATTTAACTAAATATTTTGAATTATAAAACATTTTGTAGGAATTCATGTTGGATTAATAAATTAAAAAACATCTATTTTGTACATGTACTATAATACAAAAAACATTTCTCTAGAAACATACTTAATATTTATACTCAGGTAGCATACTCCATCCTATTTCAACTAAATAACTATCTTCATTTTCTATTTTTAGGGGTTTATGGAGAATGGGATTTTTGTTTTATTTCATATTTTTTTCAAAAGGATAAGAAAGAATTGAATGTGTACTCCCTTTTGTTATCGGTTATAATAATCATTGTACAAACACTCATATCTCTTTGAACATCCCCTCTAAAAAAAGAAACATTTTTAAAGCCTCTATTTTATGATTCATAAATAAAATATTGGTCCTATGAATGAAATAATAAATAAATGTGATAAAGTAAAAAATCATTAATTATTCATTGATGTCTCATTAGTCCTCAATAATCCAAGTTAATAAGCTCATGTGGTCAGTCAGATTAGATCTTACCTTTCGTAGGTTTTCTAGTAATCATATTCCCTTTCTGAAATGTTTTACAAATATAATATTATTTTCCTTTTATTTTGTATAATGAATCATATATTATTTACTTTGGAATTTCTATTCATTATTTTATTAAATGTGTTTCAAATTTCCTTGATGTCATTACTTATTTTAATCCTCAGCACTTATCTAACATGGATAACAAAGTTATCTAATCTTAAAGTGATGTCCCCCATCATTATTTTTAAAAATCTTCAATATTTATATCTCACTTATAATTTCGGAGGAACAAACACTGTCATGAATCCACGTTTATGTCCTTTTATTTGATCTTAATGTTGTCTCAATATGAAATGTTATTTCCTTAAATTTCTTTATTATTTTATCCTTTCAATTATGTAATATGAAATTTTATAAGAAGTGTTATCTTACATTCTTCATCAATGTTACCAGGTTGGTCACATCTTCCTCAAATATCACCCACACATTCAAAAATATTGTTTGTTGGAAACTTTGGACAACTTGTGAATCTTGATTTCTTACATCCTTAAGATTAGATAAATCATTACCTTTTCTATATATATTTCTCCCACATTTTTCATGCCTATTTCTAGGGAGGGAGACGTTGTGGAAATAGTTTTAATGTTTATTCCCATTAATTACACAATAGTAACAAAAACCATCGAATCATGGTCACCTATAGAAGAAAGAACATTCCCTGTATAATTATAGCTTAGGTTCATAACATTTTCATATTCATATTAACTAGTTATGTGGGGAAACATTTTTATAGAGGTTATGTTCAATTATTGAGTATTTGATGAATTTTTTACATTATATGTCAAACGAACATCTGTCACTATTTATTCCAATACCTGGATGGCTAATAAATTCAGATGAAATTTTACATATAGTGGGTAAATATTTCACATGATTCATTGAATGATTTTTCTCAGCAAAATTTAGCGATTAAACCTTCTTCTCTTAGTAATTGAGGGAAATTTATTTTTCCTCTCTTAAGGTAGTATCAACCTCAATAAATTTTTCTTTCTGAATTTGACATAACTTATCTTCCTTAGTATCATGTTTTTTATAAATATATTCGACCAAATGTTTTCATTTAATAATTGTATGTTAATAGTTTACGACTACCTAGATATTCTCATATTCCTATTTAAGGAAATATTTCTCCCCATTATTTCCATTCACAACTTCATTGTTCATTATTTTTAATTATTTCATGACTTTTGTGTTTCACACAATACATGAAAAAAGTTCTAATCTTAACTGACATTCTGTGTATATTTATTCACCTTCTTTTTCTTCACTATTTATGGAATATTTCTTTTTCAAAACATTTTTATGTTTGGTTATAATATTTTTTTTATTTTCTAGTAAATAGTTGTTGATTCATTATCAACTTTTTTACATAATATACATTATCTGTATTTAGTTATTATTTTATTACAACCAATGTATTTATTATATTCCTTAAAAAATTTCTCCTTATTCTACCATTGTTTTTTAGTATCATATTTATAAACTCCAAAAATTTTAATTGGTATGTTCATAGAAAAATAGTCAATTCTACCATAGAAAAAACAATCCATTGGAGGATTTACTCTATAATTTCCTCTAAAAATTCTGTAATATTTGGATATAGGAAACATGATTTTTTATTCATTACATAATCATCATTATCATCCATATACCTGGGATTAAAAATATCAACATAATTAGTTTTAACATTCTCATAGCTTCAAAATACAATTCATCCTTGAACTTATTTGTTAATGATATAGATTTACTCATCCCATAAGAAATAAATATTTATTTTAATTAATTAATATATAAATCATATGTTTGGGTCCAAAGTGATGATTTTTGAATCATACATGTAACGGATGTTTCTAATGAGTTTCTTAACAAAGTTATGATATGTTAAGACATATCTAAATCATCGTATTATACAAAAAACGTCATTTACTCAAGTTAATTATTCATCAATAGTTACATCATCTATAATTCTGATACCATCAATCAAAAATTCCCAACTCTGTACATTTTCTTCATTTATTTTTTTACATCAATGACACATTCTAGTTTTTCCCATGTTTCATTGGATTTTTTATGGCCCATAACATTCATGAAAAACTTTCTGTAAAATAAATCAGAATTTTGTTTTTGGTTACCCCATCAACCCCAATGTTTTCTCACTCAAAAAAGATAGTTGGAGTTTTTTTAATTGATGTATACCCAATTTTTTTGTATTAATAACCAAGAGCCCATACAATAGAAGATAAAGAATCATTCAATTTTTCAAACCACGATAATATTTTCTATCAAAGGTGTTAATAACTCTAATATTTACAAAAATGATATTTTTCATGATGAAGATATATTTTAGGAACCATATCTATGATACCAATTATAGTTTCTAAGGATCATTGGATCCTCGAAGATGTTGGGGGGGGGAATCAATGGTGACATTATAAAAGTTCCAATAATTTAAAATTAACCATTGTATCTTGTTAGAGTTTAATCCTTATAAATGATTATAATAAACTCACATGCATGAAATAATATGAATGTAACTAAAGGGAAAAAATATTTATAATGTTTGAAATTTGTCTAAGAACCAATATCCTTGTTAGGGAGACTCCCATCGCTCCATAGAAATTCACTATGAAAAATATGTAAATAAAACTTTTTAGGCAACTCCTGTTAATATCCTTCAATATCCGGATGCGTATGATTATACTTAATCCCATCAGTTAATTTTTTTTATTATAATACTGAGACAACATAAAAATATGATGCATTGTAAATTAATCATCAAAAAATTTCTTCAAGACAAAAACATCAATTATTTTTACCATAAATTTTGTCCATCCGGTTCATGTCTTTCTGTAGAGTCTACATTTTTTTAGAATTATTCATCTGTTGAACCATATTAAAACTATATCTTGTATCTAAAAAATGTATATATGCTCAAAAAAACATTATAACAGAGAATTTATGTCTGAATAATTTGTTTCATTCTCTCTATATGGTTCACTTAACTGAAAAAAATTAAAATTATTTTATTGATACTACTATCTTGAAATTTTCTTCAACATGAATGTGTACATTGATAGGAGTCTCAGATAGTCATAAAGGATAAAGTGTTTCATATTTTATTTAGTATAAAAATAGTTATGAAATACTTTTCATACTATACTTTCATCCCCTTATATTGGTTTTCCCAATATAGAAATGGTATGAAACCAGTTTCATTTTCCATTATAGAGAAATTCCAAAAAAAAAATATTCCCACTAATTTAAATTTGTTGGAAGATTATAAAATAATAAAAAAAAATCTTGAACATTCATAGAATATTATGAATTAATCCGGATCATTATTATGTAATCTGACATCCTTAACCACATACAATAAGTAAATCACTCAAACATTATGAAACATCATTCGTTAAAAAAACATGAAAACAGTACAGCCTGGTTAGTCTTGAAAATGAATTTACAAATCTTTAATTATAGAATATGAAAACTCTTTACAACCTATGTTTTTATGATGAAACCATTGGATACAAATTATTTTCAGTGTAATATTTTCCTCAATCATTTCTAAATACATTTCTTCATATCAAAAAATCCTCGTAACCACTTACATCATCCATAAAACTCTCTCTATTATTCATGACTTAGTTCAGTCATATAATTTATTACACCATTTATATTTATAAGAATCCTCTATCTAATGGAATTTAGAAATGTTTGTATAATAGATCCTGATTTATTTAATGTTAATTTTTTTCTACTCAAATTGTATATGCCTATTCATTCAATATTCTATGAAAATTTCATCTGATGATGTCGTGATTGTTTTTCCGAAGACTCTCTATTTAATAAATCTTCATCTGATTTCTTTAAATTAGTTTCACCTTTTTATAACATCACAAAATCATAAATTAAATAGTTTTATTTCACAATAATCCTTTTATATATAAGAATATCCTAAAAAAATTTATCCCTAAAATTCATGTTGATAAAGATGGATAGAACTATTTTCAAATTATACAATCTTTTCTTCAAATGTGAAATTCTTTATCTGATGATGTTTTGATTCTTTATCATTTTAAAAGTTTTTCATTATCAAAATATTTAAATAGGTTTATTAAAAATATTATGTAAACTTTATCACATGCTACAGTAGTATCATATCAAAACATTCTTAACATGCTTTCCAGCAACATCTTTCTGACCTATTTACAAAAACATTCATAATAAAATCATTTTATAAATAAATATAATATTTTTTTGGAAACCATCACAATGGATCATCAAAATGAAAGGGTATATCATGATACCCTGGAAGAGATGCTTTCATTCATTATTTTATAGTGATTTTCTCATATTTGGGCTATATTCTATCCTTCAATTTGATTAGAATTATTTTTTATCCATAGAGGTACATGGGTGAAAAATAAATGAAATATAATTATGAAATTTAATTTAATAGGGAAACCTCATTTGTATAAACCAACATATAAGAAATATAATAGGTTCTTATATCCTCTATTGGGTAGGAAATAAGTAGAATATGTGAGTTTTTCATATGGTTTGACCAAAAAAACCATTAGTGTATCCTTATATCATTTTTATCTTATGTGAGTTATATATGTGGTGAATTGACTTACCCTTATAAAATGTAATATTTGAGCGGTTTGTAACATGGTTATAGGTTTGTATATAGGTTTGGTGTGTGAGGAAACACTTCTATTAATATTTATGTGAGTGGGATTGTATGTAAATATGATTCTTCTTAACCTATATAATTTTTATAGATCTACATCTTATTATATAGCATGTTCTATTATGTAGGGGTCCTTATATATAGTTATATTGTTATTTTTTATGGTGATTATGAATATCCATGAATGGTAAGTGTGTTTGAGTGTGGGAATACCTAGATATTGGTTATGGTATTTGAAATGTATTGGGATGATATGAACTAATTGATATTGAGAAATCTGGTGTGGGATATATCACTCCCAAAATGCATAATGATTTTCAAGGATTCTACACCTATTAAGAGATATTCTTGTGGAATGGTATGAATTTACCCATTACCTTGGATAATTTTTTTTGATTCATGTTATTGACATTTTTTTGAGTTAGTGAACAGGAATGTTATGCCCTAGGTATTAGAACATGACCCTCATTGGTCCATTGAACATAATTCTGACATGAACTTGATGATTGTGGTAATGGGATAAAATGGCCTCATAAAATGACATTGCCTTAAACATTTTTTTTTTCATATCCAAATAGAGTGGGATATCCTATCCATACTATGATCCTACTGTAAAAGGGAATGATTTGACCTTGATGAAATTATTAGTTATTAATTATATCTAATTGGAGTGGGATGTACTACCCATACAATGACACTCTATTGTATTGGAAAGTATTGTAGATTATAATATCCCCTCTTATTTTTTAATTTCCCAAGAGAGTGGAATGATCAGTCTCTAACGTGGTTCTTCTATAGAAGTGAACAAAACACTTGTATGCGATTTTTTATTACAATATATGATCCCCTTCCAGATGTCGTGTATTAGGAGTAGATATGTTGTCCTGGTAATATTTTCTAAGAATTGAATAAACACAAAAATTATGATATGATGAAACAATTATATAATATCATAAATAAATAGAAAATTTTAAAAATCTAAGAGAATGAAATCGTTAAATAGAGACGGGGGTGAATCTCTATAGTTCATCTTTTAAAATTTATGTTTTATTTTGAAATAAAACCCTTTGATTGTTTAGAATTTTATTTTATCACGTTAATTATTACACTCATTCATGGATGGGAGATAACAAAAATAAATAAGATAATAGAACAAATATGATTTTATATGGTTTAACCTCAATGTGAGAGACTAAACCAAGTTATATTTCATTCTTATACCTTGTTATAGATTTTTTGACTAAAATCATTTTATCAATAAAAGTGGCTAAGTGTGTTTTTATCCTAATACCCAACCATCAATGATTATACATTACTCCTATTGTTTATGTTATGTCTTTAATTTTATAGTGAAATCAGATAGAACAAACTAAGAATGTCCATCGATTTATGTAGGTTTCATAAAAAAAATTATGGGTGTTCTTCCGCTTTGGATAAGTTGATTGAAGGAACAAGAAATCCTTCTCACTTCATCAATAAATGCATCCCAAAAACTATTCATTTAGAAAACCCTTGAAAATATACCATTATCCCTACATGAAAACACATTGAGGGTCTTCTTATTATTCTCCATCTGGGGTCAACACTATATGCTTTGGTAATGAAAATATTTTAGTTACAAACTATTTCAACATAGGTCACACCTTATTCTTTTTCAATCTCTCTCAGTATTGATGAAATATACCACCTTTTATAATATCTTGATAATATTTTATTTAATTTTCATCTATAAATTTTAAACAAACCCAATGTTACAAAGTCACTCCAACTGAGAAAATTATGTTTCTTCTTTGACTACTAGAGTTTAAAAATATTATACATATATGAATTTTAATCCTCTATCCAAAAGAAAAAATTCAAAATATATATTTTTAGTTTGTATGATTTCGTTTGATCTTTTACCAACTCTATCATGTTAAAATTCTTCCCACATGTAATATTTCAAATCATACCACCAAATGATCTTATTTCTAAACAAATAGCTTCAAACATCTAAAAAACTAAACAAAAATTCAAATCATTATATCTCTAAAAAACTCAGTAGAAATAATTTTCAATTTATAAATATATAAACACATAGAAACAATATATACACATCAAAACTACTGTTGTAAAACAATTCTAAAAAACAATTCATAAATTAAAATGAAATCAGATTGATTTACTATAATATTTTCATGTTAATAAGGAATTTTATGACCAACAATAAATTTAAAAATCTAACATCTATTATAATATTCAAAACAAACTCAGTTTCATTATGATTTATTTAAATGTGTTTGTTCTCATTGTTCATCTCTCTATCAATGAAGGATTAATAATTTTTAAAAAATAAATAATAAAAATTATATTATGATTTTGTGATCATTTTTCAATAGCTTGGCATAATATAAATTTTTTTTCTTTAGGAAATGGAATTCATAAGATCTAGTTTTGGTATACAACAAATATCATGAAATCTAAAGTATTGATTCTTATATATATAAGAAAAATATTTTATAAAAAGAATCGTGGTTTCACATCATATTTTTATTCTTATGAAAAATAAATTATGTTTATCTATTTATTTTTATATAGAAGGAATTAATTCTTACTTAGTTAATCATCCTTATGCAGAAAGTTCATGATGTCAAATTATATACAGTGTGATGTTTATATTGATTAGAATTCATCCTTATTAACTTTAGAATCCTGATTATATATTCAATGATCCTAAAATATTTGTAGGCTACATTATTATACATATAGAAATTTTCAATTTTTTAATGTCTCTAAGAATTATTGATGCTCACGTATCTTATAATCATTATCGTGCAAACGGATCGATCCTTTTAAAAAATGTCATAATAAAATAGTTTAGTGATTTAAATAAAAATTTCCATAATTATTCATTAAATTCTTGAACCACTTCTAACAATGAAAAATGAATGAAATACTATAAATCCACTAAAAAATTAAATGAACTAAAAAATATATGAAAAAATGTATTTTGAAATTCATCCAAGCCGTAGGGTTATTTAGTCAACGCCATTAGATTTATTATCAAATTATTCTCAAATATTTATCAATATAATAAATATTTTCACTAATTAAATTAAACTGATTAAAAAATACTTATATCATATACTATCTCAAATTATAGGAATCTTTAAACCATACTATGAGATAATGTAGTGTTTTGAGAGTATTCAATAACAAAGTGAAAATATGTTTTTTCAGTTGATTCAAATCATAATTATATGTAATCTTATTCAGGTCAACAAAATCTATCCAAATTTGTTCAATAACATATTTTATAGAAAAAAATTAAGCACACATTCACCCTTTTACAAGACACTCACCCTTCGATAAATTAGTTTGTGTTATGTATCTTTTCTCCCCCCTTTAGAAACACAACCTAAATCCTTATGGATATTACCTTATTCAAATTTTATTGTGATAGAGGATGTTTTAACATGCTTGTTTGTCTTTAATTCATAGAATCACTTCATTTTATTTTGATTTGGTGAAAATATCTACAATATGTTCTTTGGATCCCATAAACATAGGTTTTACATCAACTTGAACCACCTTCTCCATGATGAAATTATATATAAGATCAATGTGACTAGATCAAGGGTGTTAAACCAGATAGTTGTATGTATAGATCACACTGTAGTTTTCATAGAAAATTCGTAGTGGCTTCTCAACCTTAAATCTCATGTTATCTAATTGAAACTTCATAAGTATCATTTGTGTACAAGAAGGATTGGCTACAATGTACTCAACCTTAGTTCGGAAAAATCACCTAAATATTATTTGATGATATATCTTGAAACATAAAATTCACTAAGGAATATGGTGTCACAATATATGAAATACTTTTTAACCCAATCCATTTATTGTTCAGTATTTTTAAATACATGTAATGTGAAATATTGACGATTTCAGTATAGAATATGAAAATTAACTTTTTTTATTATGCATCTCATGATCCTATTGGTGGTTAACATTAGATACTCCATGGGATCATTTTTATATATATATTATAGTTTCATTGAAAATAATATTTGATCTCTAGCACTAATTGATTATAGAATTTATCTAGAGAATTTATTTTTTATTATTGATTTACACAATTTCCAACCACATCAATATTCAATTTAGTTCCAGCATATTTATGCAATTAGATCACATATCATTCTCTAACACGCATATATTTAATTAAATATTGTTTTCAAAAAAAAATTATTTCTTTGAATGCATACATCACATATAACACTGAGTTTTAATTATTCTTGATATTATATTAAAATTATTATTGAAACATAACCATTATAACATAGTTGTTAAAATAGGAGGTTTACACCGGAATTATGTTTTTTTAAATTTTGTATAATGTTTTACGATAAATGAAAATTATTTTTAACTAAGTAATTTATTTTTTTTGTAATGTCTTTATAGGCTTGAAAGATATTTTCTTTAAAAAATGAGTTTTATTTATTTCTGAGAAAAAATACTAAAATAAATATCTAATAATTTTTAAAAATTATTTAAAAAAAATAATCATAATTTCATTAATCAAAATGATAAAATTATCACAGGGTGTATTCTTGATAAATTACTAAAAAAAGTTACTTTTTTATTAATAATGAAAAGTACTAATTTATGTTGAAATTTTCCTTTTTAATTGAAATAATCAAAAAGATACATCATTTTTTTTAAAAATTATATCTATTATTATTTAATATTTATATTATTTAACCAAATTTTGTCATTTAAATTTAGTTAATATTCTCTTTGGATATCAAAATTACCTATACTTATAAATCGTTTCTGTTTGGAAAATCCCTTCTTCAACACATCTATGGGTTTAATTTCGAATTAAATTTTGGATCTTCATTGAACGGAATTTGTAATAAGTTATTCCATATTAAAAATCAAAATAATTAATATTATAAATAAATTTCAACTTATTTCTCTTCCAAATTCACAGTAAATACAATAACAAAAATTACAACATTATAGGTTAAAACCTGTATAACATGGGTTAAACTGAAATGATATGGGGTAAATGGCCAAAATACTTGTCCAAATACAACATTATTATCAAATTTGAAACATATATCATATAATATGCGGTAATGGGACATTTTTATCCTTTTTAAATACTTAAAATATGGGATAACTTTTAGAATTTCAAAAATTACATTTATCCTCTCCCCCACTTAAAAAAAGGCACTCATATCCTCTTCACTTAACTCTTAAAAAACTATATTTTGGCCATTAATGATACCAATACATTCATTTATTCACCCCCACATCCTATAGGAATTATTTATAGTAGGAATCCAACATAATAATGAATTTGGTTCAAACATAAGGAGGTTATCCAAAGAACTAGTACCGTTGTTAACTAAGTGGTTTTATTTTATTTCATCTTACACCTCATTAAAATATTATTGATATAAGATAATATAATAATATCATTTCCTACAAAATAATATTATTTTATTATGTTATTTTAATAACCTACATAAATCTCCTCCTCAATAAAAAATGGTATTGAAATCTTCGATCATATGTACAATGTATTGTTGTCTCGAGAAAAAATTTAATTTATTTACCTTTAACACCTATCATACTTTGATATAATGATGTATTTAATGTTTATATAACATATTTATGACATATTTATAATCCTTCAATTATAAAACTTCACAAATTTTCATACTATTCAATTTATTATAAATAGAAAACATTACTTGTACGTACACGTGGACTACCACATCCCCAAAACGATGTGATATTTTTATATTTTATTTTTTATTATACGGTAAATAGGTTAGATTAATATAAATTGTTTCATATAAATTAGATTAAAACTATAATATAAATGTTAATTAATATTAACCATTATTTTCTTCCATCCGTCGGGAAAATGGAAGCAACATTCACAGGTACGTATGACCTTCCATATCAATAAATGGGGTAAATAATTTTTTATCTCTAAAATTAATGATTTAATATAAATAAATATTATATTAACACATATTATATTTATATAAATGATTAAATTATATATATTAAGGAAATATTTTCAATTTAGTAGGGCCAAAAATACAAAAATGAAACACACATAAAAAACAAGGTGGTTATTACTGGAAACATGATTTTATCAATGAATTGTTAATAAAAGGGTTATCAAAAACATATGTAAATAACATATGGTATGATATTTATTATTATGATACTATAATAGATAAAAAATATTCATATATTTATTATACATTAAGTTATAATCTATATTAATAAGGTAGAGACTTAAGGTATGTGATTTTCATTTCAACTTTGTTTATGTAGAATACATGACTTATACACCATTTATTTATTTTGTGTGGTATATATAATACCCATGAATTTATTTTATTATTATAGTAATTCAAAATTTTTGTTATAAACATCAATATATTATTATATCTTTCATGGGTCTTACTGTCCAATAGTTACAATATTGGTAAGGGTTTTATGTTATAATATATTTGCTTATCATGATTGTTTATAATTATGCTTATAATGATGAAATATTATGATCTATATCTTAATAAATTCATTGATTTTTTAAACTCTAGTTATTTTATTAAAATAAATTTTGTCCATTAGTTTTCTTCTATTTATGTACTCATGGGTTTGAAATAACATTATGAGGAGAATTGAATTTATATATCTCTTTGGTCGAAAAATATTTTTCTTCCATTTCCATTTCGTTAATAAATATGTTTTAAAGAAATTTTTTTTACTATCCATTTATTTTTAAATAAAATTTTACCCATGTTTTATGTTTTTCAAAATGGTTTAAAATTAATCTTCTTGAATTTTCCAAATGTGGTACTTTGGGATTTTTATTGAAAATGTGAAAGGAATATTTTTTAACTAGTGTGTAATGAACATTATTTTCATCCATAATTACAACATGAGTATTTAAATAATCTATTATATTTTCCATGGTAATTTTCAAAAATATTTTCAATAATATTTTATGAGTCTTAAAATTTAAAATAAGATATTTCAAAGTGAAAGGATATTTTCCTCAAGAAATGTTCTAAGGGATATTTAAAAATAATTTTTTTATCTAAGATGGAATCCTCGGATATTAATTCAGCATTACTAGGGATAAGATACAATGATGTTAACCTCGTTATTTCTCTGTATATTTTATGATATTATGAAATGACATTTTTGGAACCCATTTATTTTCACTGTGTTATGATATCATGAAATATTTATGAAACCTATTTTTTTCAAGGTTATGCAATGATGAAATTTATATAAACCCATTTTTAAATGGTTTTTACTTGATGAATTTTTGATAATCATTAGAAAACATATGTTTTTTTATTGTGAGATGGTAGAGATATATATCTCTACAAAATTCATTAGGTAAAGAATGATATCTCATTAGATAAATAGTGATAGAATGTGGAGTAAACCTATTTCAATAAGGTACTTTGTCTGCTATGGTTGGAATGAGAAGTAAACATGACTATTAAGATGGTTGGGGGAATAAACCCAATAAAATATTATAGTATTATTAGTGAAAATTGAATTTTATGACGGTTTTTAGAGTGAAAGCATTCAAATATGCTAGTTTTTTCAATAAGTATTTCCCGCAATTGGAATGATTTTATTTTCTTATGTGTTTGTAAAAAATCTATTTATTATGTAAATGTTATATTCTATTGGATAATGTTATTTAAATCCATTATAATTCATATCTTATGAACTAACATGATTTTTTTGTTGACTTAAGTCTATGATCTATGATACGAAGGGTATGGGTTTGAAAAGTTATTATCTTTTCTCATACCATTATATTCATGTTATGTTGATATCAACATTCTATACCCGTACTATGAAATCATGTTAACCCTTTCTTATGTTTTGTTTTCCCAAGTTATGAAGAATGGTGTTATGAGTAATATGTTTAAAAAGGGTTATAATTATGAATAATATATTTGGAGATGATATAGGTCACGTATGAACCTAGTGTTTATATATAAATGTTTCTGAAGGAAGTAGACCTAAAAGATTCTAGAATGGAAAAATGTGTTATGTAATGAATATTCATCTATTAAAATGTGATATCTATATATAAAAAGTGTGTGCTGGGACAACTGGTATCAGAGTAATATTTAATAAACCATTCTGAAATAATGATGTGAAAACATTAATGAGATATCTAGGTTTATATCTTGGTATATGTCTAATGATAAGTCTAATGAAATGAAAATTTATATGAAAATGTACTCAGATTTTTTTGAAGGATTCAGTGGGTGGATTCCATGATATTACATATCTATAAGAATACTACATGTATATATAGATCTGGAATAGATATAACTAGGGGTAATATATCAAAATAAGTCATATTGGGATTTAACACGATCATTACTTGGTGTGTGTCAACAAACACTACTTCAAACCTCATTTTACACTCTTAGGGGATATGTTTTTTATATTCAAAAAATATTTACAAACCATCATTTAGGATTTGAATAATTAATAAGAATAATCTATAACAATGATATGGTAGAATAGATTGAAAATAATGTCTCATGATTTATACATTCTATATTTTTTCATGATTTTGTGATTTCCATATATGATTAGTATTTTTAATAAGGGTTTTGGGTGAAGTGGAAGCATCAAAAAAGGCCTACCCAACTCATATATTTTTCACAATTAATGAGTAATATGATATTTACATGAAAATAAAAATCACTATCAATGAAAATGAATAAAAAATAATTGATGATTGAATGCTTGAACCATAAAATATGATCATTCCACATTAATTATTATTATTTAAAAAATTATAAATTACCTTGTGATTAATTATGTATTCATTGATGGATTTGATAATGTTACAATATCAAACATTCATTTTGTTTTATGAATCAAGAGAAGATTCGATCCATTGGTGATCCACTTGTCTTCCATGAACCTCCAAACATCACTGTTGGAATAATTTGGTGATTTCATTGAAGATCCTCGTTCTTGTATCCTTCTCCTTTTTTTCTAAATAAGTATTACTAGAAGAAGGAATATCATTAACCTCTTTAGAATTGACATTGGTGTTGGATAAGGATCACTATTTATTCTTCAGGGCTTCATTGGAGAGGGATATCTCTTGGGATTCAAGAGAATTATATTATGACGACTTTGTTCACAATAAAAGGAAATTGGAAACTCTAAAGAAAAAAATATATATATTTATGATTATATATCACTAGAGTTAGAAAATAATAATTACACGTGCAAGATTATTATTTTTATTAATTTTTACAAAACTCCATGTATATAATAATAATATCATTATTATTTCGTTACATTCCACAAACCATTGAAATAAATAAGATATTAATTTTTAAAATATTATTCAATATATATTATTCTCACTATACCAATAAACTAGTCCCCCCATTCCTCTAAAATATTTATCAGACTCCAAATATGACTATTTATTTAATAAATAAATATGACTTTATTATTCAAAAATATATAAATAAATATTATATTTCCCAATAGAAATTAAATAATCATTGAATATTATTAACACAAGATATTGTCTTATATAATTTGTGGTAGAATATATGTGTGCATCCAAATATGAATTATTATAAAACTATGTGTGGGAATAATATTCATAAATCTTTTTTAATAATAAAGGGAAATTTTATTTAACTAAGGTTATTAATACACTTTGTCTATAACCCTCTAGCCTCTTTTATAGTGTCATTATGTGAAGTTTCCTAATGTCCAAGGTTAACAACTAGAAAACATTAATGAACTGATTGGAAAAGAAATTCATTTCGCAATGATATAAATCACATACAAACATATACTATGAAAAATAATCTATTTATATCAATATCTCTAATAATGTATGTTGTATATTGGTTCCAGTAATATATGATCTCATTGTCCCTACGTTGACTTTATATAAATTTATGTTTCCAATAGAACTCCATGGAAAGGTTTTATTTAGGCTATATCACTTATATCACAGGGGATGAGATATCAACTACCATTAAATAATAAGAGAAATTTTTTTTTCTTGCCTTATTCATTAATGAAATATTTCTATCGATGCACCATACATATACTACTTTCCTAAAAACATATGCCTTAATAGTTTTCATCAATACATAAAAGAAAATATATCATAACATTAATTAATTATAATATTAATGCCAATGTACCAGTAAATATTTATGTAAAAGGAATATCCAATGTCACATATAAATGTGGATTTATTACAAGTGGGTCTCATTCTAAAAATTTTATACCCCAGAAATTACCATGGGTGTACACCAAGAGACGACACCACAATGTCCTATGAGACTCCACCCATGATATCATACATAATTTGGGTCATATAAATGATTTAATTTTGATATAGTACCAATATTAAAAACAAAACCATTTTAGTTCTAGGTTTTCATCATGGATGGGAAAATCAATGAACTTTTAGTGAAACAAATACTCTTAGGATGTAATAAAATAATACATCACGCATAAGAAAAATCATGATATGATAAAGAGTTTAATATTTTTTAAAAAAATTAATATAGATTATTGTAAAGTAAAACGATTTTAGTTTTAGGGTACTAACATTACTATATTCCCACATTCTGTAGATCCAACTTTTAATAAACCTCATTCAACTAGTTCTCACATTATACTCATGCTTCCGATGATACAGGATTTTGGGCATGTGGGGCTACATCATTTCTTCCATGGAATCCTTTCTTACTACAACATTACAAATATCATAAACCCCTAATGGTGTTATACTTTTAGAGTATATTCCTGGTCTATAGGTATAGCCTTAACTCATTTACAAGATTCACTGATGTGGTATTACTACAATAGTATGTGATATGGTCATTACAACTAGGAACCACATCAATATTCTAGAAATTTATTCATATCCAAATGGATTATTTTTTTATAAAAATCATCTATATATTTGGAATATACAATTGAATGGTCGATAATTGGATGCTTTAAACTCTTCCAACTCATAGATAATCCATTGAGATAGAAAATATATCCTAACTATGACTTCACATCACTCTGATCAGCTCAAATACAAGAATTATTATAACCCCTAATGACTTGATCCACGTCTCCACTATAAAATAGAATCGTGTCTTTACTGAATCTTAGACACTTAAGGATAACTGTAATAGTAGTGAAATGGTGGTCTCCTAGGCATGTTTAATATCTTCCTACCATGAGAAAATCCTAGCCAAAATCAAATATAGTACATAAAATAGAATACATGATTAATCCTATTACTGAATCATATGGGATATTTCTCATTCTATCATTCTCGTATTGTGTCTATGGACTCATTTTCATAGAAATATGTAAACCAAGTGACACTTGAAATAAAACTATAATATATTGTACCATACTAAATATCCATAGTATTGTTTCTGTGTATGTACTTTGAATTAAAATAATATACCTATTGGTTCTATCATAAATGGAATTTATCTCTTAAATATTTGATAGTCAACCTATATCCTTAATAGAGAATTTCATTTTTAAAAAGTATTTAGAAGACTATAATAATCTTATGTTGTTTCCACTAAGTAATATATGTTCAACATATAATACTAGGATAACAACATAATTCCTACTAAAATTCTTGTGAACACATGGATGACATTATTTATTAAAGAAACCATTATCCTTTATAGCATTATTTAATTGAATTTTCCAAGACATGAATGATTGATTTAATTGATAAATTGATATATGAAACATGAATATCTTTCTATCATCCCTTAGAGTCACAAACCATTTTGTTTATTTCATGCAAACATCATCATGAAGGTTCCCACTACTAAATGTTATTTTAACATCCATAATCCAAATTTCAAAGTTATGGAAGGATATTATATAAATTATAATTTTTTGGATTTAGAAATTTAAAAGGGTGAAAATTTTTCATCATAGTCGATGCCTGGACATTGTTGGATAGAGAGTCATCAAAAATGTCTTTACAGGAATGGACCTTTCTCCATGGAATATTGACATCCTCTTTCATTGATTCAGCTCAACCTAGCTAGTGATTGAATTCAAAGAAAAATGTATTGGATTCTTTATAGAAACATGTGTCATATGTCACGGGGACCCTATCTATATAAGAATTTTCATAATTTCTCAAGATGTGCTCATCCGTCTCATAAAAAGGAGTATAAACAGCAAATATATTCCCTCGTACCCCAGAAGGATGAGTTTCCCATCTGTGTCACACCTCATATTCATGGATGATACCATAATATTCATTAATGTGACATGCAGGTCACTGTGGGTCTTGAATAATTCTGTGGAGGAATACAGTCATTGGAACATTCATGTTATTAAAAAGAACAAGAGTAGCTTTTACATATCCATCAATTTTTTTACCAACTGGGTCCTTAATGTGTTCCACACTATAGGCATGTATAGAGGATACCTTTCCATGGTGTACATGGTGGATCCTATTTTCATGAAGTCTCTATGTATTCATGAATTTATTCCCTTATCAGTAGGATCACAGAGATGGTTCTTAACAGGAAGAACATGTACCTGTCCATTAGGGGAAGGATTTTATTGGTTAATAGTGTACTCCTGGCTACTCTGGTTCATGCCATATCATCCATTAATCTCCTTAATGGTTTTATTCATAGTATGGATAGGATTATCACTAGTTTCATCTGGAATCCCATGTTTGGAGGAAGAAGGCATTAGGTTTCCTAGCATAGGATGGTGAGGCCTATCAGTGAAGGTGGTATCAAGGTTCATAGTTTTAAAGACACCCTTACCTTCATGAATGTGAAATTGTCATGGTAAGTGCTGGTGTTGCAGACCCTTTGGGGTCTAACCATAAAATATTATTACGTGGGGTAATGGTGTGAGAGGGGCGGCCACACTTCTCCCTTTTGGAATGAGATTAGTCCCCTTGTTAAATACCTCATACCCTATACTCACTAGATCATTGGGACAAGATATGTCACTTTATGGGATGAAAATTGGTGCAGGGGAGTCGTTAGATACTTGAGATATCCAACCAAATACATATCATTTAGGGAGGAAGTCCTCTATCTGACTTTCATCAATGTTGTTCTGAATAGGGACTAGCTATAAATGTTCCATCCCATTGAGATGACCTCGACTCCAAATAGGTTTGTGTTTACCCAGTCTCCTTTAGGATCATTCCGAACCAAGGAATACTACCCGGTTCATACCATGCAGACCCCATGTAGTAGTGGAATGTTGTTATATGGGCTAGGATTATCACCGAGAAATAAAAAATTCTTACATAGAGAATTCATAACAAAGTAGTCCCCACTAATAATAATATTAAGTGTTTCATTGTTAGTATAGATTCTAGGTGACCTTACTGTAGGAGTCATAAGGAGGAATGCTCAGGTCACTTATTCTTTGAGAGTGAATGGGAGAATGAGGTTTGGAATTTTTTTTCCCTTGTTCAATGCCATCTCTATTCTGGCCATGTCTAAGAATCCATTTTTGATCGTTGGTTCCATGGATTAGATGAGGTGGTCTCGAAGAGAAGGTCACACTCTTTAGTGTTGCATACATGCTATTGGTGTTTGTGGATGGAAAAAATAGGAGGTTTCAAGAAGGGGTGTCCTCATGTAGGCACTCAATCATCGTTATAAATTAAAATCTACTGATTGATATGTTCATGGTTCTTATCACTTGGAGGTAGGCACCATTGTTGTAGTGGTTTAATGCTACCTTTCATGATTCCCCTTCTGTCATCAATTCTACTATAGGAAAATGGGTCTATTGGAACCCTCCTACTAGGGGATTAAAGATCAACATAGATGGATCTTATGTCTTAGGAGTTATGTGCAGTGATGGAGTCGTTCATGACAACTATGGTTACATCAACATAGTTTTTTCAATCCAGCTAGGCTAAGGTACTTATCTCCCAGTAGAGGACGTGAAAATGCTGGTAGGTCTTACTCTGTGTAGGAAAAGGAGTTTGGTTCTTGTGGAAGCCGAAATTGATTCACCACTATTAAACAATGTATTTCAGGGAATCAAAGTAATCCCATATTGAATTGATTATATCATCATAAAATTTTGTGGTATCCTCAAAAAAAATACCAAAGTGATCCACACTTGGCGGGAGGGTAATAATCCAGTGGACTATATTTCCTCTCTTAATACCCCAGGCTTAGAGAGATTCTTTTTTCAAAACCTTCATATCCTAAAACTGATGGGTATTCAAATCATTAGATGGTATTCCATCGGTATACATTATATTAAAACCCTATAGTCATTGTTTCTCTTATCCTACTTTTACGGGCCATTCTTGTACTATTCCCTTTCTTTTAGAATAAAAATGTACATGATTAGTATGATGATATGAATTAAGGGATAATCTAATATCTATATGAATCATCATCAACCTTACATTTTTTAGTATGTTATGGTTTGACCATTCACTAACAACATTAAACTTTGGTCTATAAGGTGGAGTAAGTTTCAATAGAATCCAAAACTCTAATATAATGTTGATAAACTTTTCTTTATGACATTCAACTCCTCATTATAATAAAATCATTTATATATTCTTTCCATTTTTAATATATAATTTATTCCAGAAAGAAATTAATTTCTCATAAGATATGAAATTATGTCTCACCTTTTAGATATATCCATATGTATCCAAGTTATCAATAAAATTCATGTATTATGAATACCCACCACTATATTCTACTAAAAATGGTCCAGACACATTATTGTGTACCAATACTAGAATATTTGTGGCCCATTCTCCATATCCATATAATAGAGGATCTGTACTTTTCCTTGTAAACATGCATGACATTAAAAAATGGGTTTTATCTCAAATAATTCTAAATAACCCTATTGATAGAGAATTTTAAAATCATCCTTGTTTACAAAAAAAATTGGTGATGCCACAACTGTGTGTTATGTGAGTTATGCGAACACGAATCATTATCAATTTGTAGTACTTGGTTTTAGTAATTTATTAACTAATAACCATTTTTAAATGATCCATTCCAAAATATATGTCACCTATATAAATAAAAAGTAATTTTTTTCTAAATTGGAATGTAAAACATTATATACATAAGCATGATAAAAAAAATTGAGTTCTTGGTAATAGTCAGTACCCAATATCAAATCTCTTAAAACATGTTTCATTCCTATTTTAAATTAAATTTATTAATATATAATTCTTAGATAATATATCCTTGTACCATTATAATATCAAAAATCCACCACTCCACTATAATTTTTTTGGAATCAGCTTTGTTCTTCTATTTGCATATAAATTTAATCACTACAAGATCTATCTAATAACAAATGTTTAAATATTGAATGTTTATACTCGAAAATGAAGGCACCATTAACAACCCTTTTTCTAGGTGAAGTTATTCTTTTAGTTTCTATCCTTACTCAATGAATAATATACTACTTTCTTTTCCTTTCCCTAAATTAGGATCTTCTTCTTCTTGGAATGATGGCTCTTAGGAGATTTCGAATAGTTATGAGTCTTAGTCGCCATTTCATTATTCTTTATTTTCATATTTTCCAAAAGGTTTGTATGTTTTTCATGCCTCATATATTTGGATGATTATATACATAGAGTATTAAATTCCAAAACATTATTATGATTAATTTTCATATTATAATTAACAGTAAATCAAGGCACGGACTTTCTTAGTGAGAATAGTATGAGAGTTGTTGGAAACTTATCTATGAATTAAACAACTTAGATGTCTAATCATTCAATATTTCCAATAATCATAGCTACCTAAGGCCCAACTAGAAAAAAATCTATATTCGTAGTTTTATATAGACCATTGGACATAAAATATATCTCATTTATGTTTTTATAATAGTAGAGATCCCAAAGGTGATACATCAAGTTATATACATCTAAATCATCAAGTTTCTAAAAAAGATCATTGGTGATGGAATTTTGTATAAAATAATATCATATTTGGCATCATTAAAATATTCCTCAATGGGAGATGACACGTTTTCACCTCCTTTTTCCATGCATTTCTATAGTATGTTCTCCATGTAGAGTCAAAATTTTCCTCGTATAATATAACAAATATGTTTATTTTCCACTCTTGGAAGTTTCTTATAGTGAGGAGATTATACTTATCAAGTATGCATAACAAATATTTTTTTAATATTTATTATCACTTCTACAAAAAATAAAATATTACTTTATCACATTATCTAATAAAATTTATGTAAATAAAAAAATTATTATAATTATTTATCACTCACTCTTTTATCAAAACCCAATCCATCAAAATTATCACGAGAATATCATTTTTCATAGACATTATGTTCGGAAGGATCCATATTACCATTACCATCCCCCTTATATTGGTTGATCAACCAATTTGAAGATATTTAAATAGGAATTCCAAATTCCAACCGCATTATCTCCCAATTACTTGATCTATTGAGTGATATCCCCAATCCTAAAATCCTTATAGTAAATATAGTTAACCACATCCTCTTAGATAGATCATGTCCTTCATTAGTAATAAACCCTTTATGTGAACTATGTTATGTTATCCCAAAAAATCAGTTTACAAATCCATAATAATTAAAATCACCCCAACTTTGGCTAGATAATCACTTTGAACTATGTTTATGTTTTATATTATGTTGTGGAATGAAAATTTTTCTTATTTAATATAAATGATGTATTTTATCAATTTGTTTTAATTTACATGGTATCTTAATTACATTATTATTAATATTAAGGGTATTTAATTTGGTAAATAACCATTTACATGAAAAAAAATTACATAGTATACAATTTATTCTTATTCTATCATGAATGTTCATTAATTCAATAATTCGTGTGGTCATGTGAAAACATCAATAATAAAATAACAATTTAATTTGAAAGAAATAAAATAATAAATATGTATGATCAAGAGATGTTACTAATTGTTAATCTATATAGAATATGATAAACTAACCCTCAATCTCAACGAAAAATAACTAGAACCATTGACATGGTTCATGACGTAACATTACACATGTCCACCCATCTAACTCTTAGATTGGTTTCCACTCAGTTACAAACATGAACCACCCACACTATCTTGGGGGATCAATCCATTTTATTTTATTTTACTCACATGAATGTGAGGGGACTAATGGATTAGTTCATGGGTTTACATAAAAGATTCAATTGTCTCACAGAACCCTACGTAATGAGAATAGGAATGACACACATATCATAAATTTAATTAGATAATAAATTACATGGAAACCAATCTATACAAAATTATTCTCTATTAGCATGAACATAAATATATATTTAAAATATAGTTTATCTAATAAAATATCATTAAATTTTAATCATTCTTATTTATGATAATTCAATCTTTATTTAACATTTCATGGTTTGAGCCTTATATATTTTTACAAAGGAATTTAAATTTTTTCCATTGGTGGATGAGTCGTTTTAAAATATGAGAATCAGAATGAGGTTTTAAGGGTTTGAAAATTTAAAAATTATATTTTCAGATATGGGTTATTATTTGATTTATGTCCCATAGATTTAGGAGAACATCAAAGGAATAATGGTCATGTTAGTCTTCTTGAAATTGTTTTTGTAATCCATTCACATCACAAATCTCATTCATTATGTGAAGGGTTTTCATGGGGTGTACCTAGAGAGGGCCAAATATGTGAAGGGGGGATTACACTGAGTAATTTAGGAAGTGTATTTTATTCTTTTCTTAAATTTATTTATTGTCATGAAATCAGCTCAAGTTGAGAATCTGGAGGGAAACATTTTTACGAAAATATACTAGGGGCTCAACCCCTTATTTTCCTAACACATGGGAGAGAACCTATGTTTTAATATGTATTCTCCCCATACCCTAGGGTTATATTAATCTTAATTGAATTATTTTTTAATCATGCACCATCAAATGAGTTGTAAGTGTATCAGTAAGATCCCAAGTCCCTTTTCTTCTTTCCTTTATTTAGCATCCCATATGGAATGCTATATCCATGGGAACTATTATGCAGTATTTTCATGTTATTTTAAAATATTATGATTTCACTTATTTATATCATGTTAAGGGTAGATGAATGATGAATAGAACTCCCTTAGGATAAGTTTCGTGTTGTATATGGTTTCCCATTAAATTCTCATAGTTTATAACATGTTCAGTTGGTTTGCATGTCATTATTTCTATCTGTTTCCCCTAATATGTGAATTTAAATATGTATAAGAAAAATCACAACTTATTTATCTATTTTTATCTAATTTTATCTATTAGTGGTTTATCACATCCACTCATACTACCCCTTGATTTTATTCTTTTTCCTCATGTCCACTAAGTCTGTTGGTAATTATACCACCTTTATAAGGGGTTTCATAAATTTTAATGCTTATAATTATTACATAACATTTATAAAATTTTTAGTTGTGGTGAATAATCCATAATGTAAGGGATAATTAACTTTATTTAATTGAATTTAATTCATAATCATTCCCTTATTTAATAGTAAAATCACATATGAGGTGTGTTGTAATATTTAATAAAATGGGGAAACTAAATGGGATATTTAAATTGATAAATAGTCATGGTCCTCTTTGGGTATACATGACTGGTGATATAGTCTGCATAAGTACATGGAACTTTATATAATTTTCTATTAAATTGTGCAATGTAATTATTTTACGTATGGCCACGTTATTACTCATTTATGAATTATGAGAAGGCATGGTTACTAACCTGGAATTCCATGTTACTTTAATTAAAATGATAAAATGAATTATGTTCATATTTAGTAGTACTTGGGTTACTTTATGAAACACCTGGTATGGGATTATGGACTATTTGAGATTATACCTTCCATGAGTGATACATGGGTTTCCCATTTTATATAATTCCCTAGACATGCTCATAGGGTACTTATATTACATTATTCCTTGAATGATACATGGGATTCTATTTTATGTATCCAAATGGATGTGATCAGAGTCTTTGAGACTTTCCACACACTCCAAGTGATACTTGGGATTCTTTCTTATAGAACATCATTGATGGGACAATATGTTTGTTCGATTTTACAACAGATACTTTTGTGTTCTCCTTATATGAACACCATGGGCATACTCCTCAATTAACATATTTACATCACTCCTTGGGAGTTACTTTGGTTCCAAATTATGGGGAACCTTATACGGTCTTATAATATGAATGATTTATATCATGTATGTTTATAATTACATAATAATAGTGGTATCTTTTACCATAAAAATAATATTCTGACACGTTTGATATGTACTATGGGTCCCCGATGATCAAATTATATTTTATTTACATATATGTGTCTACTAGAAATTTCAATGTGGTTTAGATATACTCGTTATACATTTACATCATGGGTTAACCACATGTCATATACAATTATTATGATTTTATCAACATCACTTTGTTATCTAGTTAGTATGTCTTGGATATTTACCTTGTTTCAATAAATGAACCATGTGCTACCATTATGTTGATTCCTTGGACTTTTTCCTCAAGTCATATCTAGTGTATATATAAATTTTTATATTTATAGATTACATATCTTCCCATATATACATTTAAGAATGTTTAGAGATTTTATAGAATTTACAGAAGTAGGTTTGGTTATCATGGTGTCCTTGAGGAACCCAAGATGAAATATTACATTTATTCATTTACAACCTTATTCATGATTCCAGCACATTTTTGTATTTTATATTTAGTGATTGGGTAGAACTATACCCCTTTATTGACAGTTTACTAAGTATAGGACACATCTTATTCAGGCCTCCATTGCATTGGGTATCATGATTCAATTGGGGAAAACTATTGAGTTTTTTATTTATTTATTTTACATTACTGTATATTTATTTCGATCACATTTACTCCTTATATTTATATCACAACATGACCATGGATATTTTTATATTGCGCATCTACAAATTTATTAGTCTTTACTCTTTATGATATTATTATCTTCCACTACTCTACAATTGTTTCATTATTATTATTATTCTTGTTGTGATCCTCTAATTATGAGGGTTTAGTCTCCCAAACATAGAATCTATTTACCTTAACAACTATTCTACAACATTTGGAGAATGGGTTGGAATTCTTTAGTCCATGTGACCAACTAGCTCAGGGAACCTTTCTAGTAGATCCATGGTTGGAACATTAAGATGTGGTATTCTAGGTTTTTTCCATTTGTCTTACTATATTATTCAAGTAGATAGAAGACTAGGAATGTGTTAGTGTTTTGTAAATAGTCTTGTTTAGGAGTGATCTACCCACACATAGGGAGAAGAAAATGTGCCCTAGTATGGAACTATTGTTTTTTTGTTCATTGTTATATTTTATTATTATTTCACCTTGAGTGATTGGTGTACTTTTCATGCTTATTGATTAATGAGATTATAGAATTTTACCCACTGACCTATATGTAAAAGAATTATTTCTTCCGATATCATTTTCAACATATATATATCTTCATTCCAAAAATAAACATTACCATGTATGTTTCATTGTTTGGATTTATGAAACATGTTAGTGTTCCATGAGTGGGTAATTTATTATCATTATTACATATAAAACATATTTATTTGATTATTATGTCATGATGCCTGATTATTTAGAATGTTTATCAATAAACCATAATTAGTTAATTAATTTTAGTGTATCCCTATATTTACATCAAATGATATCATACTTATTTAAAATTATGATGTATAATTTTTTATTAATGGATCTACAACATCCAAAATAAAATTTTCCCATATAGATTAATGGTGGAACCTTAACTTACCAGTAATGAAATTTTCAAGCTATAGACCATTGGATTCATGGGTTTGAAACATATTGGTTTGGATGAAATGGGATCCAATTTTAAATTTATAAAGATCATGGGTGATTTATGAATTAAAAAAAATGGTAACCCATATATTCGATACATGGTAGAAGAGATTTATATTCCTTGAGACTATTGTATGAATATAAAATCTATTAAAATTTTAAATTAATTTAAATGTTTTCTTATTGATCTTTTAAATGATTCAATCAATGTTTTCTAGTCTTGACCGATTCTTATTAGAAGAAAGACTTGACTCGGGCCATGTAGATTAGTTGTGGTTTTAATTTCTTATCATATAAACCCAATAATGGTGTTTTATAAATCTTATTGTTTTAATGATAATTGGGTTTCATTCAAATGGACATGGAATGGTGTGAGGGAACACTCATAGGAATCATTTTTCTTTAATATTATTTAGTATATAACCCCATGGGGGTATACACTTTTTATATATTAAAAAATATTTAAATTGTCAATAGAAAACTTTATGATGCTAAATATAAATGTATAGTGGAACCTTACTAAACCATTTCCTTTAAATCAATAAATACATTTTAGTCTGTTTTAGCATTTAATTTTATGAGGATTTAGTTAATTTAAATTTCAATTACAACATAAATGGTTTTTTTAATATTAGAATAAAAATTTTCATTAACTAATACAACTATGTGACCAATATGGATATATAAATTGGATAAAATAAATATATTATAAAAAATTTATAATTTTAGTTTTGATAAGGGTTCTACCTACACTTACACTCACCTCTATCTAATGGATATTGAACTTACTGTTTCTGTGTACAACGAACTACTGCCTCACGAACTAGTGATTTGTCAATTTTCATTTACCACTTATCATGGTGGGAATTATTGTGGAAACTGTGTTTATATATGTCTTATACTATTTTAATCATATATTTAAGCTTCATTATTCCATTTTACAACTCATATAATTTTACTTTCATTTTTTTGTTAATACAATAATCTCGTTTGAGGAAGTGTGGACTACCGCCCCCTCAAAGCGATGTGATTTATTCACACAAGATAATGAATTTTTTTAAATATTATATTACTGAAGTTATATGATATAAAAAATATAATATAATAATGATATAGATATATAAATAAATAAATATATATATATATTTCATTTATACAGTTTTTTTATAAATGATAATTAAAACAGAAACAATGTTTATGCATACGTATGACTTACCAACTCTATGAACAATGTATTTTATTTCATACTACATTATGATATATATTATTTTAATATTAATATAATTTATATACAAGATATTTATATAATTTTATAAATATTGGAATCATGAAATAAGTATAATGACCAATGATATAACAAATTAAGACACATGCGAAGAACAAAGGAAATATTACCTGAAGTAAAACAATAACATATGATCCATTACTAGTGGGTAATATACGGTCATAATCAACTATATATGGTATTAGGTATAAGAATATTATGTTTTATAATATATATAATAAACATATATTTATTATACAGGAAGCTTGTATGAGTGTGAAGGGAGTTAAGACACAAGGTAAATGAAAATTTCACAATCTCATTATTATTCGAGATTGGTAATACGTAAGTATTTACTGGGGTTTATTTATTATCCATGTCCATGTTTCTTAAAATTTATTTCATAAAATTTTATAATAATCTCCTATTAATTTTTAATGTCATTATTTCCTTTTTTTAATTTTTACTACATTTTTTGGAAGTAATATTTCTTTCATTTTCCATATGAGGTACTTTTTTACTTTTTCGGGAAAAGTATTAGAAGAATTTTTAAAACTTATAAAAAATCAATGAATTTTTAAATATTATAAATGAATTATTTCCATGAATCATATATTACAAGTATTCAATTTTATTTACAAAGATATTTTTTTCTATTAAAATTGCACGATGTTTTAAGAAAACAAATCATTTTTGAAGAAGAAATGATATTTTACTCAAGAATTAATTTCAGGTGTTTTATGAAAATTATTTTCCATATAAGATGAATTTTTTTAATAATGATATGTTTCAATTATACTATCCCTATTATTCCTATTTTTTATGATTTTATTGATATTTTTGAGATCCATTTGTTTTTAATTGATTATATTATGATGGAATGACTTTTAAAAAACCCAATTTATTCCTTGGGTTATGTTATAATGAATGATTTATGTTTTTTTGGAACACAAAATAATGATTTAATTATGGGATAGATGGGACCTATAAATCCCTCAAATTCATTGGGTAATGATTTATATCTCAAGAGATAAACATGACTGGAACGAGAAGTAAATATGGTTCAGTAGTATAAGGTTACAACAATATGTAAATTAAGTTCAATAATATAGGGTCAGAACAACATGTAAATTTGGTTTTTTAGTTGTGATGGTCTTTGCAGTGATGCCTTGGATACTATGGAAATCATTATACTCTTATGTGTTTTCCCCATTTCTGTGTTTTATTCAAATATTATGCATCCATGACTGAAGTTCTCTATTTTTTCCATGATTTATGTTTTATGAACTACCAATCATTTTTCCATGATTCATGTTTATGATATTTGATATGCAGGGTAAGATCAAAAAAAGTTATAATAATTTTTATCATATCCTCATACTCGTGATTATTTTCACATGTCTCAATTGTTTACGCTTACTGAGCATCTAAGTTTACACTTTTTATTATGTTTTCTTTTCCCCAGGTTATAAAAAAATTTATTAATTAGGTTTACTAAAGGATAATTTCTTTAGAGGAGATGATGATGATCATTACCCAAATATAAAAATTTTGTTTTATGTTACCAAATACTCTAAACTAGTATATTCATTGGGAATATGTTTTTATAATGTTTATGTATTATGAAAAAAGTATGTCAAGTCCATGTACGTCTATCCTGGGTCTTGATATTGAACCTACATGTTTCTATATTTTCTATTAATATTTTCATAACATTAGAAAACATTAGTGGTGAAAAATTGATGATATCTCACACCTTGTTTGGGCCTCTATTACATTTGGGTACCTAAATTTACCTTATGATTACAGGATCAGGTTTTTGGATTATACATACCTAAATATACCCTTTTGGGCTAAGTTGGAGTACAGGAGCTGAGGATTATGTTATGGGCCGTGATGCAATTGGATATAGCTCTAAGTAATTTATTTATTTATTTTATAATACTATGTATATATAATTTTTTCATTGTCTCGGTGTATTTATATCATACTATTTCAATTCATTTTTATATACATGGATTTGATCAGTTTATTAGTATTTATTCTAGATGTTGTTATTTTCTTCTGGTACTCTACAGTTGTTTCATTATTATTCTTACCCAACTATTATAATCTGAAAATTAGGGTAGAAACTCCACATTATACTATCATTTGATCTTCATAGCTAGTTGGAATCTTCCAATGTATGTGGAGGAGCTCTTTAGGTAATGTGACTGACCGGCTTGGGGCACCATTTTAGTGGTTCCTATGTTGGGATGTTACCCTAGAATCAATTTTCATATTTAATTAATATATTTTTTTATCATAATTATGACCCTATTATTTTTTATTAATACCATCCACAACAATTTTAAACAAACTATATACATTTATTCAAAATTTAATATATAAAAAATATACCTTGGTGGTTACATGGTTAGTTCCCATAAAACTAGGACAATGTTTATCATTTTTGAATAATATTTACTCGTGCATCATGTGTTTGAAATGTCTTAACACATAATTTCATGGAGTGTACAATCATCATAATAACTACACCAAAAATTGTATTTATGTAGCATGTTATGATTCAATGAACATAGAGTAATGACTATAGTACAATGTACACATTATATTCAGTTTCAATAATTAGGTGGATGATAATTAGACAATTAATATAAATACATATAACCTATAATATGGAATACACTACCAGCTTAATTATTTCACATAGTAAATGTTGATATGATTTAAGTTGTATAATAAATAAATTATAATTCTTAATAATTGGGTAACATTCATGATATGTACAATCCAGCTGTTGAAATGTATTTTTTACAATTTATCCATAGAAAATTACTAGGTATGAAACATGTTGCCTTTTAATGGAGAATAATGGGGTAAACAGTGTGTACATGAGATACATGGTGTTTGGTCTTCTAGCAACATGGTAAGTAGTAATATAGGCCATGTATGGAAATAGATGGACCATCTTTGAATAATGGACTATATACCATGTATAGATGATACACGATGTGTATTCTACCTGACTATTCATGAGGTTGGTTCTGTCAACATGCAATGTATTTAAATAGACACTGCATGTAATAAAATTACCAGGCTCAAATTAATTTCTAAATTAATTCATGGGGCATTCAACATGGATACATGATGTGTACGAATATGAAACATGGTGTTTACTCTTATGGTGTCTAAATAGAATCTTATGCACCTCCTAATTATTTCTTTGAATGTATTTCATTCATAAAATTAATTGAATTGATTATATTTGTGGGAATGAAAAATAATACAAGAAGATACATTAATTTTAATTAATGAAAGACTAAATACTATTTGAAAAATAATTCACATTTTTTAATAAATTAATGATATTTAAATAATTAAAAAATGTTCTATGACTAATATGATACCACATAATGGTTCTGGGTGTAGTGGATGCACCAGATGGGACAGATCCAACATGAATTTTTGTCATAATCGACAATAAATGCATGATTAACGTAATGATAAACATTTGGATCAATAGAAAGAAATGATTAAGAAATTAACTTCTGAACATTGGGACCAAGACACATGATTATCAAATATTATTTATAATTACATTACAGAATTAATAATTAACTTGTGATTTATTATTTCATATTATTTGGATATGGCAATGACTATATGTTGTTCCATAATCGATTTTTAGGAATCAAAAGTAGATTCCATACAATGGTGATCCTGATGTGATCCATGATCCTCCTAACATCACCATTATAATATCTATGTTCTAGCACGGTAGATACTGACACATACATCATTCAACTTCAATTTTCCAAATAATTTCAGGAAGAAGGATTATATGTGATCTCACAATACTCAAAAGTGGTGGAGGAGAAGGATAACTCTCTATTAATGAGAGTGTTCTTAGAGTTGGATCTCTCTACAGATTAAAAAAAATTACCTCTGTATATCATTCTGTTGAACCAAAGAAAATTGGAAACTCTAAGGAAAATAATATAGTGGGGTTTATATACATCTATGTTTTGAAAATAATATTTGATAATTAGCCTTTATTAATAATCTTAATTTATGCAGAATCCCATGTCAATAATAAAAAGATCATTTTTATTTCTTGACGTTCCAAAATCCATAAAATTCAAATAAATATAATATATTAAAAAATACTTAACATATATTATTTCTCATATGATCATTAAAATTAGTCAACCTTTCCTTTTAAATATTTATTGAACCACGAATAATGAATATTTATTTGAAAAGTAAATATCAATTCATTAGTCAGTAATGAATAAATAAATATTATATTAACTAAATAGAAAATAAATATTTATTTAATATTCAACTTATTTTTTCTCTAAAATAACTGGTGACAAAATATATACTCTCAAGAAACAATTAATAATAATTAAACCACATGTGAGAGTAATATTATCTCAAATTATTAAATAATAAATAATATTATTATTCAACTAAGGATTAGAGACACTTAGAGTGTGAACCTCTAGGCTTATTTCATAGTGGCATTAGGTGAAGTAGCACAAATTACAAGGATATCATCTTGCAACACACCATGTCACTCATAGATAATGTGGTTAATTACTAAAATGAATCAAACCACATACATACTCATACTATGTAATATAACCCCTTTATATTGTTATATATAATCAAGATGGTTTCATGCTAGTTCCATCAACCATTGTCTTTAATGTACCATTTTTTGACATTTCATACTTTGAACATGCCTATAAAACAATATGGCCTTGGATTTAATTATCCTATATTATTTACATCAAAGGGTTATAGATATCAACTTCCATTATTGTTTGGATGATACTGATTTTTTATTGTATTATTATTTAGTAAAATAATATTTGTGATTCACCCAACGTATCCAACATCACTATGAACATATATCATCATGAAATACTATAAAATGACCCTATACCCATTGTATTGGATAAAACCACGGTCACCCCTATACCCATGGATTTTGAAAAACCAAGGGTACATGGTTTGTTTCAATAAATATACCCACAATTATAAAAAAATAAGAGTATAGGTCAACCCTACACCCATGGTTCTTCAGAACTATGGGTATAGCTTTCCCATGTAAGGGTGGGGAAAATAAGTTCCACAAGAAAAAAAATAATTCCATGAGAAAACATATACTACAATTTCCCCCCTATACCCATCGTTAATATATATGTATATATATATAAATTCATAATTGTATGTGTGTCAGTAGTTAGAAACAATGATTGTGAAGTGGCGGTCCAGGGTTCTAATCCTACTGGTGGATTTTTCTAAAATCTTATAGACATGGTTTAAGAACCATGGGTATAAGGTTATTGACAGATTGCACACATCCCAATACACATATTCTAGGGTTAATAACTAGGGGAATATAATTTTTCCAACCATGAGTATAGATTGGAACTATACTGATGTCTTATTACACCATGATGTGAAAAAATGTGGGTATAGACAATACCCCTGGTTTTCGGTGCTATACCACCAGTATAAAACCATGGTTATAGTGTAGTTTTTCAGTTGTGATGGTTTTTATAAATAATTACAATTAAACAACTCATAATAATCATTAACAATAATCATAAAATAAAAGGACCAGTACACACCTCCGAATATAGGAACATCCATTGATACATATAAATATGGATTTTATTCTGGCAGGTCACGTTCTTATAATTCCATACACTAGAAATTACTAAGAGAGTACCCCATGAATGGTTCTTCAAATCCCTATGAATATCCACCTCTAATAGGTGATATCATTTACATCCCTATTATGCTATCATCTGGTTATAGCACATATATTTGTGTACCCCTATATGGACCTTCTATATTCTCCCCATATAGGGGAATTACCATAACCTTTTTATTTGAAAAATATTATTTGTACATTATTAAATACTATGTTACATTGAATAAAAATCATTATGTGATAATGAATTTATTAATTTTCAAAAAAAATATATGATATCATTAAATACATATAATTTGGTTATAGGGAACCAACTCCAATAGTTATCAGTTTTATTTTTGATTTTAGTCGATGGTTTGATCCTATATTAATCATGTTAATATTGAATATTATTAGGAATGTAATAATTTACATCCTAGGAAACATAATCTATTGGAAAAAAAATAAAAAATCACATTTTTATGGTAACAAAAAATTCTCAAGCTATGAATCATGTTGAACTTCCAAATTATTAATTGAGGAAAAAATATATTATTTATCCCATTATGAGGAAACATCTATATTATTTTAAGGGTTCCACTAACCCACTAGTTTGTGAGAATTTGATAAATAGAATTTATAATATATTTCCAATTATCCAGTATTTGGAGCATGAAAATTTCATTTAGGTTTTCTTTCATTTAGAAGGAGAAGCAATTTAATGGTGGACTATTATTAAGTATTTGAGTTAAAAAAATGATATTTACTCTATGGAAGGGGATGAGTTTAGGAAACTATTTTTCAATTAGTACATTCCTTATATTATTCATACAAAAAAGGATTGTAATTTTTTCTATGTTATATTATAAGGATAATAAATCCATTTCAAACAATGAAATTATTTTTAAAAGATTTTAATGGTACTATACTTGAAATTACCATACAACCTAAAAGTAATATTTATAGACACATTAGTTTCATAAAACGTTATATATGTAGGGTTTTAGAGATAATATGTAATGTCCTGGACCTCTCCGGTCCATTACTTTGTGAAAATTTGGTGTTAGATGTGTTCCAGGAGGTTAAGGAGAATTGGTGTGTGTTTGGGTGGAATTTTATGGAAATCTAAAGGGTTATGGCCTTCGCATGGGAGGCGCACTGTTTGCCTAAACCGTGCGGCCAATCAATGCAAGTCTGGTCTTGGAGGTAGTGGCTAACGCATGGTTACCGCAGGGTTTGTCTAACCGTGTGGACTAACCGTGCGAGGAGTGTTTGGAGAGGTAGAAGCTAAGGCATAGTTAGCACACGATTTGTTAAACCGTGCAGACTAACCGTGTATGAACATAAAGTTAGATCCTAAAATTGTGGATCTAACTCGTTTTGCCTTTAATCACCTCGTTTAAGCCCCTAAGTGGCCATAACTCGGGATTACTCTCCCTTGAAGGTTAGAAAACCTCTCCCAAGCGTTTTGGAAGTGATCTGGAGGCTTCTCTTCACAAATCGAAGCCGGTTTCTCAAGGTATTTGATCCTTTTATTTAATTTCATAGATCTACCTAGATCTACTCCCCCCTCTTCTCTCAGGATCTTAGACCTACACATGTTATGGGTAGATCTAGGTGTGTGGATGTCGATTGTGATGAGCTTGGGTCGTGGTTGTGTTAGAAGAGGAGATCTAAGGAGGATTCATGGAAAATCAACCCGGTTTCTTGGGCGTTCCTCGACCGTTGTGGTTTTACTCGAAAGCCTTTGAGGTAGGGGATTTGTGGCTTCTCTAATTGTTTATGTGCAATCGTAGAGTTATCGTGATTTAGCCCTTGGATCGCAATGAAATTGACTTAATTAAATACTTGAACTGGATTAAAAGAATTGGTTTGATCGCATGTTGTTTCTTTGTACCGTGATAATGGTTTGACTCATGTTTTTCTAGATAGAGTGATATCTATGATTTCTTCGATTATTTTTTCATTCTTGATGGAAATTTATAACAAATGTAAAGCTGGAATTAATTGATAATTAATTGGATAAAGAGAAAGAGGCATGTAAATGAATCTGGTTTTTGTCATTATTGTAGTTGTTCTAATTTGATGTTAATAAAATTGGCATAGTAAGCATGTTAAATCTTTTGTGATAGCTTACTTAATAGGTTTCCCAGAATTAGAACCTAAGAATTGAATTTTTTATTTCATGATGGATTACATAACTTGATCGAATTCCATGAAGGGTTCTGAGTTACCCTCTTGTTGTGAATTAGGGTTAAGAGCCGATTTGATGTGGTGTTGTTTTCTTGCTGCTTGTGTTGTGATGTGACCCTGGAGGGTTGTTGTGATATGTGGAGGCAGGGAGGCCTACTGTTTATGGTAGCGGATGACTCTTAGAGTGGAGAGATGCATCGGTTTATGCATGTGGGTGTCAGGGAGGACACCAGGGATGATGGAATGAGATGAATGTGATTGTTAGATGCTTTTTGATTCTTGGTTGTATACCTGCTTTACTTTTCCCCACTGCTCAAGGCAGCTAGTATGGCTTACCCTTCTTCCGAAGGAGGAAAATACACGTGGGGTATGCCACGTTCTTTTTGTGTTTAGCCTCTCAAATGAGAATTGGTCTACGATCTTGCTATAGGTGGCAAAGTCTCGACGGGTAGTACATCTACTCACCGTGTTGATCCCCCTTGTGTTTAGTAGCATAGGTTGCTTTTCTAGAATGCCTGGGAGTATGGGAAAGTAATTATATAATGAATTTTTGAATAAATGATGTTATCCCATGGGGTTTGAGTTTTTTGGAACTTAATGATGAGGTTGAGAACTTTTGAAGGGAATTTGGATTTTGGTTGTGATGTTAATGGAATTTAATGTGAAAATTTTCCTTGGTAAATTAATGTATAAAGAATTAATTAACATATAGTAGAACCGATAAAAATGGAATGAAGTAACCTAATAAGGCTCTTTAATTGGTTGTGTTATTATAGGATACCTAGTCTTAGAAGTGGAGGCTCGGAGTCCGAGAGACGTTAGCCGCAGTTGTGTCTAAGTCTAGGTTATGCCAATAGTGTGGTTGTGAGTTATAATATATTCTGTACTTTTTGTGTTTCTATACGCTACTCCACCCTGTCATTAAGGTAAACTGACACCCCGGGGATTCGGATCCCTGGGGGGGTGGTGTTTTCCCCAACATTCTGGTGGGAGGATGAATGGATGAATACCCCCTTTGACCCTGCTCTCTTCTCTTGGTAGATACTAGTTCCATGAGGCACAACAGTTAGTTTTCCTCCTATATGTGTGTAGAGGGCTGTAATGGCTTGTGGATTTTTCACACACATATATTCTGGATATAGTATCATATGGACTACTATAGGTGCAACATGTATAGGCTGTGATGGCTTTAGGATCCTTACTCGGTGTATGGGATGTAATGGCTTGAGGTATAATACCTGACATATGACACACATTATGCGAGCTGTGGTGGCTCTCGAAAACTACCTGGTTACTTTGGTTTGTGAGGATGGTGTGGTGCTTAGCCCAGGTTTCTACGGGCAAGCCTTTGTGGTGCACGTGGTGCAGATTGTGGAGCATAGCCCAAGTTTATACGGGCAAGCCTTTGGAGAGAGATGCACATGACATATGTTGTTGGGGGAAAAGCGGAAAACTAGTGGGGAAGTAGTAGTGAGGTACCCTTGATATTCTTTATTATACGATATATAATTGTATTCATTACTTGGTGAGAGTAGACATGGTGAGGTTGGGAACGTAGTATACCTGTTTAGGTGACGAGTTAGTTTCACAGTTGTTCACTGTGCTTTAGCAAGCTTTCATTAATTTTGCATGAGAGACTTCAGGGAGGATCCTTCTGTGTATACTATTATACTCACCCTACATTTATATAAACTATATTTCATGTCACTTGGATCCAGTTGGAGATCAGGCTTGTTACTACTAGCTTGTGGTTGCGGGAGCTATTCGGGCTTGTGGTCGCTGCTGTTTTTACTTTCCTTTTGGTACTTGTAGTTTTCCCCTTCAGTTTTAGTACTTTTTCATGGAATTTCATATATGTACTTGGGTTTCTTTTATATTTCAGTTTTGAGTTGGTGTTGGTTGGTGTCTATCTTATCTCTCTCTTCTTCATGTGTTCTCTTAGAGGGTAATGCCTCCCATTTGTGTGTTTATTATACCCTCGGTGCTAGTCACCAACCCGGGACCTACTGGAGGCGGGACTCGGGGGTCATTATCTCCCTTTCCACATAGCCGGCCCAGGAGGGGTACACTTTGTGGGGAGGTGGTCATGACAGAGTGGTATCAGAGGTCTGGTTGAGGGATAGGATGGAGTTTGGAGTTAGTCATAGGTGAGGCTGCATGGGTTGGTAGGGCAACGACATCATTCATGTGTTAGCAGGTGAGGTAAACAATGGAGACCGACTGAGACATAGGCGTTTAGGGCCCCCTATGATCTGATGTACGGACCTTTATGATTACAATTCTACTAAACAGTGTGATACTAGTTGCAGGGTAGAGACCTAGGAAAGGATCATGCATCATTCTTTTTTATTCCTGTGTTTGAATGGGTAGACATTGGGATAGGTTAACCTAAAACGAATGAAAGAAAATAGTTAATTAATTAATGTTGAGACTTCCATATTTCAGGATTAGGAGCTCTAATTGTTTATTATTTTGTAGGTATGGCTCCAGGTCAACGTCCTCATCAGGGTTGCGTAGAAGATGTTCAGAAGGCTATTCCAGCAGGTTGCCGCAGGGTAGAGTTTGATGACGACGACACTTGGAGGAAGACACTCCAAGAGTTTCAATATCAGAGTTTGCAAAAGTATGAGGGCTCCTTTCCAGATGCAGTCATGGAAGACTGGATGGAGGAGGTTGAGATAGGCCTCAGTTTGATCCATGCTCGAAATGACCACTAGGTGTCCTTGGCTATGAAGATGATGCGTGGAGAATCGAGGTTGTGATGGTTCTTTTTCCTCGGGGATCACTATGAGTTAGCGATCTCGTGGGAGGAGGTTCGAGACAAGTTTAGAGTTGAGTTTCTTTCCTCGACTGCAAAAGAGTCTAGTCACCAGGAGCTTCTTACCCTTTGAAAGGGGAGCTTCAGTGTTCGAGAGTTTGGAATCTGTTTCAGGAACCTTTTATGATATGATTTGGACCTGTTATCAGATGAGGAGGTCGGGGTGAGGTATTTCGAGGAGGCTTTGCATCCAAAGATCTAGCCCCAGGTCACGCCATTTTTGTTAAACATATATCTTGAGGTGCTAGAGAGGGTGGAGGTTGTTGAGAGGACTTTTTCCAGGACTGTATCATCACGAGAATGGAATCAGCATGATCCCTCACGAAGCAAGACTATGGTCCGAGATTCCCAGTTTTCAGGGAAGAAGAGCTTCCGTTCAGCCGGTGGTAGGTCCCAGCCCTTCATATCTCATTTCTCCAGAGGCAGCAACTCTCAGGCCTATTACAAGGGATCAGGCACTTGTTTTTATTGTGGTGGTCATGGTCATCAACAGTGGGAGTGCCCGACCATTCAGGGAAGTCATTGTGCACCAGGTGTTACACTCCAGGTTCCTCCGTTGAGGCAGTTCCAACTGAGGCAGCAGCAGCCAGTTGCACCAGCTTTAGATCAGCAGAGAGTAGATGGGGTAGGTAGAGGACAGCGCCATGATGCTCCTCATCTTCAGAGAGCAGAGCGCAGCCATGGTGGTGGTCTTCATCAGGGTCCGAGAGGCCGTGGATGAGGTCGTGGTCAGCTTCATGCCCTAGCGTTGCCAGCTCCAGACGAGCCAGACATCATTCGAGGTACCCTTTTCTTGTTTTCTACCTTGGTGTATGCCTTGTTTTATTCAGGAGCAACACACTCCTTCATATCACCTACCCTTGTCCATGCCTTGGGACTTGAGGTAGAGAGGCTTCCAGTGCCCTTGGCGTTGACTATGCTAGTTGGAGGATGAGATGACTTGTTTGAAGTATGTAGAGATTGTGAGCTACTGTTGGGGCATCACCGCTCTTAGAAAGATTTCCTATTTCTATGAATACAACCATATGATGTCATCCTTGGCATGGATTGGTGGTATTCGGTGCAGGCTATCATGGATTACTTCAGGAAGAAGGTTGTTTTCCTTAGTGCGGATGGAGAACAGGTGGTGTATTTTGGTAAGTGAGATCCTCAGATGGGTCACAGGCGAGTTTCATCCTTATCAACCATAGAAACTGAGATGATGCTGAGTTCTTCAGAGGTTCGGCAGTTGGCATTTCCTAGGGTCGTAGAGGAGTACCTTGATGTTTTTCCAAAATAGGTTTTAGCACTACCCCCTCGATGAGAGATCAAGTTTGGGATCGAGATACAGCCAGGAGAGACTCCTATATTTATGTCTCCATATAGGATGGCCCCTTCTGAGTTTCGAGAGCTACATATACATCTTAATGGTAAGTTTTAGTGTGGTTTTGTTCGACCAAGTGTGTCACCATGGGGTGCACCAGTTCTGTTCGTGATGAAGGCCGACGTCAGTTTGTGTTTGTGTGTCGATTATCATCGCTTAAACAAAGTGAAAATAAAGAATCGTTATCCTATTCTGCGGATTGATGACTTATTTGATCAACTGAAGGGTGCAAGTTGGTTCTCAAAGATCGTCTTGTGGTCAGGATATCATCAGATTTGTGTGATGGATGAGGATATGCCAAAGACTGTTTTCCATTGTCGTCATGGGCATTATGAGTTTTTTTTAATGTCGTTTGGTGTGATGAATTCTCCAACTGTGTTAATGGGATTGATGAATGCTGTGTTCTATGAGTTCCTGGAAAATTTTGTTGTAGTTTTCATCGACGGAATCCTTGTGTACTCCACATCTAAAGAGGAGCATGCAGAGAATCTACAAGCCATTTTGGGAGTTCTTTGTTGAAATCAACTTTTCATAAAGTTGTCGAAGTGTGAGTTTCGGGCTCGAGAAGTCTGTTTCTTGGGGCATGTTGTGTCCCAACAGGGAGTAGCTGTGGATCTATCGAATATATAATCTATTGTGTCTTGGAAATCCCCCAAGATATTATCAAAGGTGTGAAGTTTCCTTGGTCTCACAGGATACTACAGGAGGTTCGTAGACAATATCTCATGAGTTACGACTCCTCTGATATCTTTGACTAGAAAGGATCAGGAATTTATATGGACTGATCACTGTCAAGCAGCTTTCGAGTATCTGAAGAAGAAGTTAGTAAGTGCTCCAGTTCCTTGTCTTCCAACAGAGGGAGTTCAGTTTAATGTATTCTACGATGCATCACATCTGGGGCTAGGCTATGTTCTCATGTAGCATAGTTCAGTTGTTTCTTATGGGTCTCGACAGTTGCGTCCCCATGAACACAACTATGCCACTCATGACCTTGAGTTGGCAGCCATGGTCTTTTCTCTGAATTTGTGGAGACATTACCTCATTGGTGAATGCTTTTTGGTTTTCACTGATCATAAGAGTTTGAGGTATGTTTTCTACCAGCATGACTTGAACTTGCGATAGCATTGGTGGATAGAGTTCTTGCAGGAATACGACTTCGAAATATCGTATGAACCTGGAAAAGGGAATTTTGTGGCTGATGCGCTGATCCGAAAGTCATGTAGTGATGTTTTTCATGAATATAGTGATTCCTGGAGATTAATGGAAGAACTATCAGCATTGCATCTTGATATGGGAGAAGTTGGGGGTAGAGGATATCTTTTTCAGATGACGGTGTAGTCATCCTTGATACAGAAGGTGGAAGAGTCCCAATTGGGGGATCTTGAAGTGGCGGTCTGGAGAGACAGAGTTTTTTGTGGTGAGGCCCATGATGGTAGGTCTGAGGATGAACAACACAATGTTTTGTATCATGGAAGGATTTTTGTTCCCTGGGTGATGTGTGAGACGGTCCTCAGAGAGTTCCATGGTTCTCCTTTAGTGGTGCATCTTGGTGTGAAAAATATGTACCGATCCCTTAGGAGTCAGTTTTGGTGTCCAGGGTTGAAGCGTGCGGTTGCGGAGTTTGTGTCTCGATATTTAGTCTTCTATAAGTTGAAGGTCGATCACCGTGTTCCTGGTGGTCATCTCCATACACTAGAGATTCCTCAGTGTAAATGGGAGGACATCTCAATGGACTTTGTTACAGGTTTACCTCGAGCTCCGGGAGGACATGATTCTATTTGGGTGGTGGTGGATCGTTTAACGAAATCAACCCACTTTATAGAAACCAATGAGTAAAGATTAGTGGATGTTTTTTCGAGGCAGTATCTGGAGGAGGTTGTGAGACTTTAGGGAGTCCCTAGGATGATCATTTCTGATCGAGATTCTCATTTTACCTCCAGGGTGTGTGGAGGTCTCCAACATGCTTTTGGTTCTCAACTGTGCCTTAACACTTCTTATCATCCTCAAACGGATGTTCAGACAGAGTGAACCATCCAAACTCTTGAAGGCATGTTGCGCTCTTGTATTCTTGATTTTAGAGGCTCATGGATGAGGAACTTACCCTTGGTGGAGTTTTCCTACAATAATAGTTTTCACTCCACCATCAGTATATCACCCTTTGAAGCCTTGTATGGCCGGACATGTCGTTCTCCGTTATGCTGGACTGGGGTCGGAGGGTCAGAAATCCTCGGATTGGAACTAGTGAAGAATACAATAGAGATGGTTCAGGTGATTCGTGAGGGGATGAAGGTAGCGCAAGATTGTAAGAAATCATATGCCGATCAAAGAAGGAGACCCTTAGAGTTTAATGTTGGGGATCATGTGTTTCTGAAGGTGACTCCCCGTTGTGGGCAGCGAATTTTTGGTTGTGGAATTAAGATTTCTCCCCAGTTTTTTGGTCTTTTTGAGGTGTTAGCTCATGTTGGAGCCATGGCTTATCGAGTGGAACTACCCCCATAGATGAGTCGGATACATGATGTTTTCCATGTATCACAGCTCCGTCGTTATCTTCATGACGACTCCCACATCATCGATTGGGGAGAGATCGATGTTGATGATGATGCCACATTTGAGGAGCTACCTATGGAGATCCAAGACTACAAGGAGAAGGTGTTGTGCAGGTGTTCCATCCCCTTAGTTCGTGTATTGTGGTGACACGGTGGCATGGAGGAGAGTAATTGGGAATGTGAGTCACAAATACTTGCTCAGTACCGAGAGTTGTTTGATGTTTAACTCTTTTAATGTATCTTTTTAGCTAATGTGGATTTGAAACTTTCATGTTTATGAGATGACATCCTTGTTGCTTTGGTGGCCTGCTCTCTTTTGAGAGGTATCTCGTTGGGTGGTTGTTCAGACCCTATTTCGTTTTCCCTTTAGGTGGGTTTTGGATTCTCAAGGATGATTATTTTTTTAGAGGTATCTGATGTAATGTCCCTGACCTCTCTGGTCCATTCCTTTGTGAAAATGTTGTGTAAGAAGTGTTCCTGGAGGTCAAGGTGACATGGTGTGCATTTGGGTGGACTATTAAGGAAATATAAAGGGTTATGGACTTCGAACTGGAGGAGAACAGTTTTCCGAAACCGTGCGACCAAAACGTGAAAGGCTGGTCTTGGAGGTAATGGTTAATGCACGGTTAGCGCACAGTTTGTCTAACTGTGCGGACTAACTGTGCGAGGAGTGTTTAGCGAGAGAGACGTTAACACACGGTTGGCGCACAGTTTGTTAAACCGTGTGGAATAACCGTGTGTGAACTTAATGTTAGATCCTAAAATTGTGGATATAACTCGTTTTGCCTTTAATCACCTCGTTTAAGCTCCTAAGCGGACATAACTCGGGATTACTCTCCCTTGAAGATTATATAACCTCTCCCAAGCGTTTTGGAGGCGATCTGGAGGCTTCTCGTAGCGAATCGAAGCCGGTTTTTCAAGTTATGTGATCCTTTTGTTTGGTTTCTTAGATCTACCTAGATCTTCTCCCCCTATTCTCTTAGGTTCTTAGATCTACACATGTTATGGGTAGATCTAGTTGTGTGGATGTTGATTGTGATGAGCTTGGGTCTTGGTTGTGTTAGGATAGGAGATCTAAGGAGGATTCGTGGAGAACCGAACGGTTTCTTGGGTGTTCATCGACCGTTGTGGTTTTACTCGAAAACCTTTGAGGTAGGGGATTCGTGGCTTCTCTAATTGTTTATGTGAAGTCGTAGAGTTAGAATGATTTATCCCTTGGATCACAATGAAATTGACTTAATTAAATACTTGAACCAGATTAAAAGAATTGGTTTGATTTCATGTTGTTTCTTTGTACCGTGATAACGGTTTTCCTCATGTTTTTCTAGATAGAGTGATATCTATGCTTGCTTTGATTAGTTGTTCATTCTTGATGAAAATTGATAAAGAACCTAAAGCCTGAACTAATTGATAATTAATTGGCTAAAGATAAAGAGGCATGTAAATGAATCTTGTTGTTGCCATTGTTGTAGTTGTTCTAATTTGATGCTAATAAAATTGGCATAGTAAGCATGTTAAATCTTTTTTGATAGCTTACTGAATAGTTTTCTCAAAATTGGATCCTACGAATTGAATTTGTTTATTCAATATAGATTAAATAACTTGATCAAATTCCATGAAGGGTTATGAGTTACCCTCTTATTGTGAATTAGGGCTACAAGCACATTTGATGTGGTGTTGTTTTCCTGCTGCTTGTGTTGTGTTGTGACCCTGGAGGGGTGTTGTGATATGTGGAGGCAGGGAGGCCTTATGGTTGTGGCGGTGGATGACGCCTAGAGTGGAGAGATGCATCAGTTTATGCATGTGGGTATCGGGGAGGACACCAGGGATGATGGAATGGAATGGATGTGATTGTTGGATGTTTATTGATTATTGGTTGTTTACCTGCTTTACTTTTCCCCACAGCTCATGGTAGATGGTCTGGCTTACCCATCTTCTAAAGGAGGTGAATATATGTGGCGTATGCCACGTGCTTTCCATGTTTATCCTCTCAAGGGATAATGGGTATACGCTCTTACTATAGGCGGAAATGACTCGATGTTTAGTACATCTCCTCAATGTGTTGATCCCCCTTGTGTTTAGTAGCCTAGGTTGCTTTTCTAGAAAGCCTAGGAATATGGTAATGTATTTCTGTAATGAATGTTTGAATAAATGATGTTAACCCATGGGGTTGGAGTTTGTTGGAACTTAATGATGAGGTTGAGAACTTTTGAAGGGATAATGGATTTTGGTTGTGATGTTAATGGAATTTAATTTGAAAATTTTTAGTGGTTAATTAATGTATAAATAATTAATTAATGTACAGTGGAACCAATAAAAAGGGAATGAAGTAACCTAATAAGTTTCTTTAATTGGTTGTGTGCTTATAGGATACCTAGTCTTAGAAGTGGCGGCTCAGAGTCCGAGAGGCATTAGCTGCAGTTTTGTCTAAGACTGGGTTATTACCATAGCGTGGTTGTGAGTTATAATATATTTTGTACTATTTTGGTTTCTATACGCTACTCCACCCTGTCAGTAAGGGAAACTGACACCCCGGGGATTCTAAGCCCTGGGGGGTGTTATCCCCAACATTCTGGTGGGAGGATGAATGGATGACTACCACCTTTGACCCCGCTATCTTCTCTTGGTAGATACTAGTTCCATGAGGCGCAACGATTAGTTTTCCCCAAATATGTGTGTAGAGGGATGTAATGGCTTGTGTATTTTTCACACACATATATTCTGGATATAGTATCCTATGGACTACTATAGTTGTAACATGTATAAGTTGTGATGGCTTGAGGATCCTTACTCGGTGTATGTGGTGTAATGGCTTGAGGTATAATACCCGATGTATGATACACGTTATATGAGCTATGGAGGCTCCCGAAAACTATATTGTTACTTTTGGTTGTGAGGATGGTGTGGTGCTTAGCCCAGGTGTCTGTGGGCAAGCCTTTGTGGTTCACTTGGTGCAGATTGTAGAGCTTAGCCCAAGTTTATACAGGCATGCCTTTGGAGAGAGAAGCACATGACGTATGTCGTTGGGGAAAAGCAGAAAACCAGTGGGGAAGTAGTAGCGGGGTGCCCTTGATATTATTTTCTATACGATATATTATTGTATGCGTTACTTGGTGAGAGTAGCCATGGTGATGTTGGAAACATAGTATACATGTTTAGGTGACGAGTTAGTTTCACTATTGTTCATTGTGCTTTAGCATGCTTGCTTTACTTTTTCCAAAGAGGCATCGGGGAGGATCTTACTGGGTATACTGATCTACTCACCCTACGTTTATATAAACAGTTTTTCAGGTCACTTGGAGCCGGTTGGAGATCAGGCTCGTTACCACTAACTTGTGGTTGTCGGAGCTATTTGGTCTTGTGGTTGCTACTGTTTTTACTTTCATTTGGGAACATGAAGATTTCCCCTTCAGTTGTATTACTTTTGGATGGCATTTCATATATGTACTTGGGTTTCTTTTATATTTCAGTTCTGAGTTGGAGTTGGTTGGTGTCTATCTTATCTCTCTCTGCTGCATGTTTTCTCTTAGAGGGTAATGCCTCCCATTTGTGTGTTTATTATACCCTCGGGTCTAGTCGCCAACCCGGGGCCCACTGGAGGTGGGACTTGGGGGTCATTATATCCCTTTCTACATTTCCGGCCCAGGAGGGGTACACTTTGTGGGGAGGGGGTCATGACATAATAGGGTTTTTAGTATATATAGAGATAATGACATGTGCAATAAATTTTTAAATGGAGATTGGATTTACCGATCAATATCATGGCTTTCATATAAATAGAATTATTAAACTCAAAGGAAACTCTTAAAACCATTAAGAGAAGACCATAATATTTCCTTAATCCTCAATTTGTGTATGTAAATAATTTGGAAGTTGTCTTCAATGTATTGGTATATTTTTTATGTGTAGAAATAAAGTCATTAGTAAATCAATTAGATAAGTGATGTGAAGAATACTTCTAATTATTTGAATATATATATATATATATAATGACCCACCCATACTCCATTATTTCATTTCAAGGGATTATGGGATTTATAATAAGAAATTTCAAAATCTAATCGATAATGATGATGATCGATATTGTTAACCTCTTAAGATGAATGGAAAATTGAAATCTCATTTGACTACCAAATTTCCTGAGGGTTGTGAAAATAACATTGTGAAAGGAACAATTAATTAAAACTACACAACTAATATTTTTTTATTTGACTCTTAATCTACAAACTCATTTATATCTAAAAAAATTATATGGCTATCAGAATTCTACCTCATTGATGAGATGATTATTTTGTAGTGAAAGCCCCTAGTTATATAGTGTTCAAAACATAAATATATGATTCCTCTACGATTGATGTTTATAATAAGGGTATTAATGGAATCAATATTATTCTTCCTCAAGATGAATTTTATGTTTTCACATTCATGAATTATCATTATCTACATAAACGCCACATCAATTTTCTAGGAGGGGAAGTTATATTTGATATGCCAAACCTAACTATGATCTTATGTCATTATGATGTTAAATATGTTATTCAAATGAAAATCATATCCATTCTATGAGTCTTGATTACCATATATAAGGGGTTTTTATCTTATATGTATAGAGAGAAAATAAACATCGATGATATTCATATTATAGTATAATTTTTTGATGAATTTCCTAAATAGTTTTTTTATACTTCCACTGAATATTTATGTTGAATTATTAATAGAACTCATACTTGGTTCCACACCTATTTAAAAGGCCTCAAATAAAATGGCCCTGATTAACATCCTTGAATTAAAGAATAAACTACCATAGAATCATGATATGGGATTTCTTCATCCAATTATGTCACCTTGTAGTGACAATATTATTTTTGTTTATAATAAATATAGATTAATGGAATACTGTATTGATTATCGTGATATGAAAAAGATCATAATCCAAAATAAGTATCACCTATAGAGATTAATAACTCACCATGATTGGATATCATTATATATATCATAAATATAGGGTAAAGACAGACGATTTACCCAAAATGGAATTCTACATAAGGTATAGACACTATGACTATTTAGTGACAGTATTTGGTATTATAAATACTCCTACCATCATCATAGATTTAAGGATTAGATTCTATTGAGATTACCTTTATCATTTTTTGATTGTCTTTATAAAAGATATTATTATCTATTCAAAGTGAATGGAAGAGAATGAATATCACATGAGAATTTTCTAGGAGACCTTAAGTAAGGACAAACTGTATGAAAAATTTAAAAAGTGTGATTTTTGGAAATAAAAGGTTACATTTTTTGTGTAATATAATCTCAATTGGGGGTATAAAATGGGATACACTAAATACTAATTCAATTTAACATTATCAAATGAAACACATTTTTACTTAGATATGATTTCTTTATGGGTTGATATGATATTATTTATTGTTTTTGGTGAATTTCACATGACTTTTAATCTAATCTCCATTTAAACTCTGGCTGGATCCATGTTTCTCTAGGGTGATGAATGTGATGAAAATTTAAAAGAAATAAAGATAAGGGTAGTCAATTCACCTATGATTATATTACCCTAAATTGAATAAGTGTTGTTAATATATATTGAACCGTCATAGAAGTGGTTGGGATACATTATCATATAGGATGACATGGTTATTTTTTATTCCTCCTAGCTGTTGAATGTTCATGGGAAAAATATAAAATATTAGAATTTGGAGTTAGATATGGTAATTTTTACATTAATTATATGGATTTATTATATTTATTGAGAAATTGTTGATATATATAATGATCATAGGTGTTTAAATCAAAAATCCATAGATTTTTTTTTGAATATGCCCTAGAGAAGATAGTAGGAGCTAATTGAAGAATATGACTCCTAAAGACATTACCACCCTAGAAAAATTTACATGTTTTCCAATGAATCGAGTAAAAAGGATCATGCTAGATTATCTACGATGAAGATCCAAAACAATTAAATGTTCCTATATTTTCAAAGGAAGGATCTAGAAAGCATGAAGAAAGGGAGAATAAATTGTCTTTCTAAAATGATAGTTCAATCATATATCCAAGGAAAGATTAAAGGGGCGCATAAGGATGATGTATAGTAGAAGTAGATGTTTATAATTGTTCTATGGTTAAACAGGATTATTATATATTGATATCATTTAGGATTGTTGTAGGTTTTCTATTTAAACTAGTTTTGAAGAAACAACTATTAGGGGAATCCCATAGTTTTTTATTCCTTATCCTTCCTTGATGTACAATGATGTATGAAGATCAAATGGAGTATTTCATGTGGGATGGAATGCAGAGAAATATAGCTGAGTTTTTATTATGGTACTTTGTATGTTTGTAAGTTAAAAACGATAGACAAAAATATAAGGGGATGTTACAAACATACCCATACAAGAATGGGAATGGGATATCATCACCATAGATTTTATTGTTGGAATCTACAAAACATCAAAAGAGAACGATGATATATGTTTAATTGTTGATCTCCTAACATAGTTAGCACACTTTATCACTATTAGAGAATATTTCACTATGGATTATCATTCCATTATATACATTAATATGGATTTAAGGATTCATGGATTAATACATTCTATTGTATTTAATCAAGACTAATGGTTTATATTGATGATCTAGATAAGTCTTTAGTAATCACGGAATATAGAACTTATTTTTGGTATTATATATCATCCTTGGATAGATGGTTAATCTAAGAGAATAGTTTAAAACATATAGGATATGTTTAGATATTTTTATGGATTTAAATGTGGGTTGGATAAATACATTCCTCTAATCTAATTTTTATACAAAAATATCCATCATTAAATAATTCAAACGACTTATGAAGACCTCTATGGATGGAGGTGTAAAACTCCAAAATAATGGGATAATGTTATAGAAAGAATGATATTTTTACTTTATATTGTAGTGTAATTTAAAGATAATGTTATATCTATTCAATAGTACATCACAGAAGTTTAAATTGGAGAGAATAGTTATGTCGAAAATCATCAACATGATCTGGATTTTAATTTTTTTGAGAAGGTTTCCCATTAGATTTATACATTTAATTAGGTTATAATATTCATTAAGAAAGTAATCAATATACCTAGGTTTATGGTCCCCTTTATAATTCTTTATTGACTAAGGATGATTTCTTATCATTTAGTGATTCCAACAAACATCTCTCAAGCCCAAAATGTGTTCCATTTGTCTCTCTTTAAGAAGAACATACCTGATCCTTCCCATTTACTAAAATTAATGATCATAAAACTCGATTATTATCTTTCCTATAAATAAATTCCTATAGTGATTTTTGATTATATATAAAATTTTATAAAAAAAATGGTCACTGAGTTGGTTATGTTTTTAGGGAAATAACCAACTTGATGAAGTTACATGGGAAGTTGAGGATATTATGAAGTTAAAGAATCCTTAAGTTTAATATATTAGACTGATTGAATTTTGATGGATAAATTTATTTAATGTGGGTTATCATATAACACCAAATATATTATTTCTTTTTTTGAAAAAAAAATTCTTTGATAGATTGCGTTACACAAATCAATGAGTTTTAAGGAACCATGATATACTATTAATAATATTATCTAAAAATGATAAGTATAAACTAGAAATTATTTTTGGATGTAATAATATGAGAAAAAACATTAAAAAATATTTTTTAATGGTTTTAGATAATGAAAATATTTTAATATATAAGTCCATAATTTTTAATAAATCCTTTATATATTTTGAAAATGCATTTTTTTCAAAAAAATAGTTTTAATGATTTTTCTGAAGAAATAATAAAATTGATTCTTGAAAATTTTAAAAAAATTATTTTATCATATTAGATTAAATATTGGAATCATACTTTGAAATTTATCAACTACTTAATTTTTCATAATTTTCTGAAAAGAATATTTTTTTGATAAATAGTGAAAAATATTGATTTTTATTAAAAATAGCCTTTTCATTTATAGAATTTATAATTTTTCTTGATGTATATTTTTTTAATTGTTTTATTAGATTAATTATTTTATTACTTAAAAAACATAGGTTATTTTTTAAAAAAATTTATTGACTTTAGATATTAAAAAGTGATATACTTATGATAAGTTTATTAATGAAAAACTAGTATTTTTTCACATTAACATGTTTAATTTTAAATAAAATTTTACACATATATTAATAGAATCAGTAAAAATGTATTCATTATTTGTAATTATAATAATTATTATTATATAACAAATTAATCCTAATTTTTTTTCAAATTCAATAGTAGAGATTGTAAAAAATAATTACATTGAGTAATGTTGAAATTTTATTGCCTAGGGTTAAACTAAATTGAAAAGGGGTAAAAATTCATAAAAACATATCCATTTAAATATTGGTTGAAATAATGTTACCATATCTCATATATTGCTTTATAATGATACAATTTATATAATTTTTTCTGGCTGAAAACATGGGTACATTTTTTTCAAAAATTATAAGTATGCCTTCTCCCCAACATATAATAGGGAACACCATATACTGGCATATTCACATATACAAAAAACATATTTATTTAGAGAATAACTGAACATAATAAATTCCATAAATCCCTAGATATATCCTAGAGTCCTAAATTGTATTTAGAAACCCTCCTAATACGGTTTTTAGTGTTAATCTAAGGAGGTTGTTTGAAGAGGGGGTATTATTATAACTGATTGTTTTTATTTTATTTCATATTCAACATCTATAAAATATTTATCAGATATTATAATAAAAGAAATAAATATAAAAAATATAATTATATGATATTATTTTAATAGTATAACATAAATCCAACTCCTCTTCTACTAAATTGGAAGTGAAACAGTCGATCGTGTATACCACATACTACCGCGTTGCGAACCGATGTAATTCATTTTTTGTAACAGCCTATCACAAATGGAGGTACTGATATATTTAATTTTTATATGACATTGAAGATAAATATTTTTATTCATGTAATTATATATATGACATCTACCTTCTTAATTTCAAATCTATTGGAAAATGATAGCATCCCTCATGGGTACATGAGGACTGCCACCACCAAAAAGTGAGGTGTTATATTTTCCATTTTATTTTGGCATTGATTTTATTAAGGAAATATTAAATTAGAAATATGAAAAATATGATATAATTTTTTTAAAAGGTTAATTAAAAGTTACATTTCATTCGTTGCATCCGTCGATAAAACATAAACAATGTTTTTTCATATATACGACCTACTATCTCCTAGAACGGTGTAAATCATTTTCTAACTATAACTTTAATGGAATAAAATAAATAATCATATAATGAATTTTTAATATATTTTTAAAATGATTAAAATTATATATTCTATGGAACCATGGGAAGAAGAAAAGTACCAACAATACCACAACAAATCATACATAAAAAACAAACCATTTATTACTAATGAGGGGATTTTAACAAGTAATTGTTAATAAATATGTAATAAAAGGTTATAAGTAAATTATGTACCATCTAAAATATAAAATAATTGTTATATAATTTATTTATAATAATCTTATTTATTATATAGGAGGTTATATTGTGTGTGAAGAAACTCGAGGCTTGAGGTAATTGATTTTTGACTGAGTTATATTTTTGTTGGAAACTTTCCATATTCAACACTTATTTATTTTTCATGGTGTATATATAGACCATGAATTTATTTTATGATTATTTTAATGAAATTTATGGAGATTAATTATCTATTTAATATTCCCACATTCATAGGTCTTGTGTTTCAATAGATACCATTGTGGTTAGTGTTTTATTTTGTAATAACTTTACTTATTTGGATTGTTTGGGATTATTTTTCTGATGATGAAATATTATGATCTATATATCAATAAATTTTTATATTTCTTATTATGTTTATTTTATAAAAATACATTTTTTATCTTAATTTTACCTTCTTTATCTGTTTAAGTGTATGGAATAATGTTTTTAAGGAAAAATGAATTTATTTCACTCTTTAGTTAAAAATAATTTTTTCTTCCATATCTATGCTTTCCAAGAAAAAAGTTTTAATTAATGGGTTTAATATTATATAAATATTGATTCAAATTTTTTTACCCATATTTTAATTTTCAAAAAATGTTTTTAAATGATATTTTGATCATTTTATGATTGAGGTACTTTTAATTTTTTGTTCAATATGTGAAAGGAATGTTTTTTAATAGTTATGGCATGGAAAATATATTCATCACCACAACCACTCAAATATTTAAATTTTACATCAAATTATATCAATTTTATATTAAATAAAACTTTTTTATTTAATAACTCAAAAATTTATATATTTTAAATAAGTTATTTCAATGCAGAAGCTTAATTTCCCTTAACAAATGTTTCAACTGATATTTCAAAATAATTTTAAATCTCTGTTGACATCAATTGATGTTACATATTTTTTACTAGATATATTATCCAAATATATCATCATTATTATTTTTCAAGATTTTTTATGTTTATCTTGAAAATATGTTTATGAAACCTTTTACTTTTACATGGTATTTTATATGATGAGATGATAAAATATTTATGAAACCCATTTATTTTCCATGGGTAATACTGTTATGAAGTATATATGAAACATATATCGATTCATGGGTTTTGATATAATAAATTTTTAATAATTATATAAAACAAAAATGTATAATTTTCAATTTTTTATATGTGAGACAAATATCTCCATGGAATGCATTCGATAAATATTAATATATCATGAGATTAATTAGATTGAAATGTAAAGTGAACCTAATTTTATAAGGGGAAATGTAACTATGATAGTCATGAGAGTGAACACATTATATTATAATAGTTTTGGAAATTAAATTGGACAACTAAAGAAATGATTTTATACATTTATATGTATGGAATCCCAGTATTTTTCAACTGTTATGTTCTCAAGGGTGAGGTACTTAAATTCCATTTATAATTCATGACTTATTAACTACCATGATTTATTATGTGACTCGTGTATATGATCTATGATTTGTATGGTTGGGTTCAAAAATGTTATTCCCATGTCATCATACCCTTATGGCCATGTTTGGTTGATATCTTCCTTGTTTACCCTTAGTGAGCATCATAGTTAATCCTTTATTATGTTTCTCTTCCTGTGGTTATGCTAAATGATATTATGTATGTTATTTCTAAGAAGTTTTCTAGTTATGAAGAGCTAAACGGGAGATTATATTTTTCTCTCGTGACCCAGTTGTTTATGTATCCACATTTCAGAAGGTATTAGATCAAAATCATTCTGGCATGGATCTTTATATTGTGTAATGGATATTCATTTATTTAGATTTGATATCTATATAGGGAATGTATGTTTTTCAACAAATTTCTCTAATCCAAATCGCTTAAAAATTCTCTAAATATTTTTTCTTTGGATAGAAAAACATGATCATCCCATTGATGATTTTTTATTATAGATAATGTGGAAACAAACCTAGGATATACATATCAAAATGCCTCTTGATTATCGAAAAAATGCATCAAAAATCTACTCTTGTCATAAAAAACAATTATTCCATTAACATATATTATGACTTTGAGAGTACATGTTGACATATCCTTCTTATAAATGTTCCTTTCAACCCTACCTTTATAAAATTTCATTATTCTCAAGAATCAATCTAACATAGAATACTATGCTCAAAAGGACTTTGTTAAGGCATATAATTCATTCCTAGGACTATATACTATGCTCCTTTATTAATCATTAATAAAACCCTATGTTATTCTATAAAAACCATTTATTCAAGAATAACATTTAAGATGGAATATTTTATATCCATTGGACAAATTTTTTAATTTTTGTGAGATAATTCAATCAATAACATCCCAATGGTCTCCTTTAATACCATTGGTAAATTTATTTCATGAAAATGTAGTCCTTTAATAAGATAATAACACTCAGAATCTATAATTACCAAATACCTTATGGATTTACCATTATCATTCATTTTATTTATAAAAATTCATTTAGTGCTAATAATTTTTTTCATTCCTTAAAACCAATCCAAAAGTTGAGTTCCCCACTATTTTATTACATTGTTCCTTGATAGAAGTAATTAATTTTTTATTTTCAATTCACAATAAAAAAATCATGTTTAATATGAGATATAAGAGTAATTCTTCCTTCACCTCTTAAGATTCTTATTTTTAGTATTATTTCATTATATAACAAAATATTATTCGTAGAATTAAAATATATATACATTCATTGAGGAAACTTCTTCTTATCTTCATTATATAATATAACAATAGTCACATTTGATTCAATATCAACTATTACATTCCCATTCCCTAAATGTTCTAAAATATATTCTTCAAAAACATATTTGTTTCTAGTTACGATAGTTTTATCATCAGTATCAATAAACACATTAGTTTTTTATAACATTCAAAAATATTTACATCTAAAATAAAAATAATTTTATTGTTTTTTTCTCTATAATTTTCAGTAATTCCCTTTAGAAAGATATACCATGAATTTCCCTTCACCCAATCATTCTTAAAACCTTCAAAAATTTTGTGATGTAATTCCCTTCATGTGGAAAAGAGATTCAAAATACCATGATGTATTTAACAAATATATTTAAATTGTACTAAATCTAACATATATTATTATGTTTCAAAGGTGTAAATAATCATAGATTCTTAATATGTTTATGAGTGAACATAAATTATCTCCAAAAAAATATAAAACATTTTTATCATCATGATTAGTTTATCCCATAACCACATTGATCATAATTTTCATTTAATCCACACATTTTCTTTCAAGAATTTGTGGTGGGATATCTAGATGGTTTATTATAAATTTTTAGATATTTCTCTCAAAATCATTATATGTTCACTTTTTTTAATTATCATACCTAATCTTATTTATGTAGACCCAATGTTATTTCATAAGTTATCATTTGAAAATTTCAATCATCTAAATATCCTTTTATTTTTCATTAATAAATAGAACATTATCCACTCATGTGTAATATTTTATGAATGTAATAAAATATAGATAAAACATGTTTTTCATGTCATCGTTGGATTGAATATCCACAATGCTTTGTATCCTTGAACAATCTTCCATTTTTTTCATGTGCCAAACATTAATTCAATATCCCTTTATAGTTTAATATGGCCTCTCACTAACTCTTGTTTGTATCTATTGATCATTTATTTATTTCTATGTTGTATATTTTATATAATACATTATCAATTATCATCTTTGTAACTCATATATCCTGAATTATATGGGTCATATATTTAAAATTGGTTCTTACTAATTCTCAATCCATTATAATGAATATTCAATCATTTAATGTATTGAAAATGAATGATTTATTTTTAGAAAATAACCTAATTTAAATCATCACACAATATTATATCACTAAGAAGTTTTTTTTAATTCATAGAAAAACACATTATTGGATATGAGTCCTTATAACTCAATCTCTATAATTAAAACTCAATTTATTATCAAGGTGATATCATTACCAAAGGAAATGTATCCTAATTAAATACTATTGATGTTATTAAATATTTTGGAGTAATTGTAGATGTGTAAAAAACACCCGCTATAAATAATACATGGTCTACCTCTTATTATTTTCATTAGTGAAACTTACACTATGAATGAAATCTATTCTTGATTCCACTTATATATTTATATCCCCTTATCATTTTTATTGATTTGTATTTTGTTTTTTTTTTCATGAAGTTATCTGCATAGTGACATGGCCTCTCACATAACCCAAAAACATCATAAAAATCATTCAAAGATGTTTTGAGTATCCAAACATGTATAAATAGTGATCATAATGTTATTCATTAGAGATTCATTCTTTTTTAAATCTGGATATATTCCCCCTCAATTCATGAATTTACCATTTGTGTACATACTATACTAGCATGTATATTATTTATGTATGAATATAACAATACACCAACAATAACAAATAAATTTTAATCTTATGTTAATTTAATAATTATGTCTATGAAATTCCATTCTCTATTATTTATTCAATATCAATATATATGAAACCTTTTGATATTCTTTAGGCTGATTTATTTTATTATATTATTTTCTCTTAACTTGATATATATGATAGTTCCTTATCATCTTTAATTCCAAATACATAAAAAATGTTTGAATTATAAATTTCATTATTATTAAAAATATAGAAAACTTTTTGAGTAATTTTAGGTATAGTTTAAACCTAAATTGATGTCATTGAAATATCAGATGTTATAGATGAATGATCCTTGAAATCAAAAAATTGTTTAAAGTATTATTTCACACATTTCAATTATTATTCAGTTGTATAAATTTTTTATTCTATCTTAATCATTTCTAATTCTTTCAACTTATGTTTTACATTAAGATAATTCTTGATATTTTATTGTTAGTAGACTATAGCCAAAATTTATTGAGCTATTCAATGAGACAATTAAATTTTTAGAGATAATATTCACAAGCCTGAACATTCTTCAAATTAATATTCTCTACTTTTTTAATATTCCTTTGTCTATTAGGTACTTTTATCAAGGCATGTCTATAATTTAGATTTGAGAATATGATTTATATAAGTATCTTAACCACCTTAATTTTCACTAAATTAGGATGTTTATTAATATAATACATGAAGAATGATTTATGTAACATTTTTAGTTGATTTGACTACTAATTGAATGTGACATAAATATTCTACCTTTTTTAATTCTAGACACCTTTTAAATTTTATCCCTATAATTATTTATGTTTTTCTATCCTTAATTCATTAATTTATATACCATTTAAAAAAATTATGTTTTTATTATTGTTCATTAGAATAAAACTCATAGTTTTTCTTCTTTGGAGAGTTGATTGAAATGTGTCCAATGAATCCACATTCAAAGAGTTTCACTTCTAGTTTCCCATTAATATATTACCTTTCCATTACCATTATTTTTAGAGATCAGAGATTTAATACTAATCATTTCATTATCTATATAATAATAATAATAATCATCATCATCATCATCATATCAACTATATTTTTAAATTTATTTTTCTTTTAGATAAATTATTCTCAAGGGATCAAAATACATCTCATATTTTACCTTTATTTTTTATTTTGGTGTATTCGTAATTTTATATACAATTTAAATGTTATAAAGGTCATATAATGAGTGATACCCTATATATTATATAGCATTAATAATAATATAAAATCTATCTTGTTAGTTCCATAAAAGTATCTTCATAATAATGGAGTCACCCACTTTTTTACCAAAGCCTATTATATTGAACATAATTTGATTAGCTCTAGTGACTTAATGATTAATGTATTATTCCTTAGTCATAATTATATAATTAAAAAATGTAAAAATTATTATCTTTTCCTGGTTAACATTAACATTTCCTTCAAATAATGCATTGAAATTTATCCACAATCTCTTTGTTTATTTATATTCCCATCAATATGGTTAATGCCTTCTTATAAAAAGGTATATGAATTGAAGTTTATGATTTTTATTAACACTATGGTGTATTTTATAAAAAAATATCATTCAATCACACCCTTTTATTGGGTGAAAATGACACTATGGATACATCAAGAACATTAATACCTAATGAAAACAAATATTACATCATTTATTTTTTTCAACCTTGGGAATTATTTTATTAAAATGTGGGAACACATATAATATTTATATATTTGATATTATCAATCATCCTATAAACTATTAGAATATTAAAGTGGGAACATTATTCTATAACACCATATGAATGTCCAAGAGAATCAAATTGCTACATTTAGAGAGTATGAACGTCAATATCCCAACTTTTATAATGTTATTTTTCTTTTGAAACTAACTCCTATGATTGTAAAGGATATGATTCAATCACTTTAATTATAACACTAATACTTGGATGGTATGTGTATAAAAATAAAGGAGATAAAGACACATAAGTTTTTTTAGATGTTTTTGAATAAATGTGAGATCTTAAACATTGTCAATGATGGGTTTTCTCTCATGATACATATTTTAATCTAATATATTTTTATCAATAGATGATATTGGGTAAGTTATAATATATAAATCCATTATTATCAACATATATATGTCTCCCACAGGTTCTACTGCCTCCCAATAATTATAATGAATATTGAAACACCATCTTAAGAAATACTTTCGATGGAATTTGTTTTATTTAGAAAATTATTAGTGATCTTACACTTAGAACCAATATATTGGAGGCACAATAAATCTTACTCATTTTAACTATAAATGAGGTCCATAAACACTACATAGAGAAAAAACTCATTTACTACACTTTACCACTGCATGAAAGAACATTAAGGGCCTTATTATTATTCTTCTCAACATGATAATGGATTCTTGGGTAATGAATGAGTTTTAGTCAAAAACTATATCATATTAAATCTCAACTTCATAAAATATTTTTACATATAGTCTCACAAAAATTTATTATTTTTTATAGTAGTTTTATATTTTAAAATTCATATATTTATCTCAAATTATCAATATCCTCAATATTTAATTGTCTGTAAAAATGATAGAATTATATTTCTACTTTTATTTTCAATGTGTACAAAAAAATATTAAAAATAATATTTATAATCCATCCAAAATAATATTAAAAAAACCATTTTTGTTACCCATTAATTTTTTTGGATTTTACACATTCTCAATCATATGGGACTACATGCCACATGAAATATTACAAATCTACTATACAACCTATATTCTTTCCAAACTAGTATCATTGAACATCTTATAAAAACTAGTAAATAATGAATATCATTTGATCTTCACAGAACCAAACTAAAATCATTATCAATTTCTATACTAACAAAAACCAAGAAAAACTATATTAATCGATCATATTATTTTTGAAAAATAAGATTAAAAATAATTAAAATAGTGAAATTAAATAATATTTAATCAATAAAATTATTGAATTGATTATGTAAATGAGAATTAGAAAAGTGTAATCACAATGAACATCAATATTATTTTGGAAAACATAATCAGATTCATTTTGAGTTCTTCTCATCCATTTATTCATATGGTTAATAAGACTCTCTATGGAATGAGGATCAATAATATTTTAAAAATATGTAATCATTAATTATTTATTATTTTATGATCAATTGAGAAAATATTTTTTATTTGTAGAATTATTTTTCTTTAGAAAACACAATTTTATAAATTTTCTTTTACTTCAAATAAAACTAGAAAATTCAGAAGTATTGATCCTTACAAAAATATAAAATGATTCTTAAATAGATAATCATACTTGAGTTGCTTTAGTTCTTTCCTATGTATAAGGAATTATGTTTAAAACAAAGTATTAATTTTTATATATATGGAATTTATACTTACAAAATTCATCATCCTTACAAAGATGGTCCATGATGATTACATAGACATTGGTTGGTGTTTATACACATCAGAATCCTTAGTTACAAGCCCTTGAATATTTATTCTACATAGAATGTTCCTTACATAACAATAGGATACAATTTTGTAAACATAGTATATTTTAATTTTCATATATCTCTAGGGTGAATTTATACTTACAAATTCATTCATCATTATGGTTAATACAGAAGGATCCTCAAAAAAATTCTAGGAATAACCAATTTTGTGCGTGAAATAAAAATTTCAAGACACTTTATTTATATTCATAAAAAATATAAAACAATTCAAAAACATCTAAATCACAATATATAAACATTACACATTTCAATAACATAGTTAAGAATAAATTAAACAAACAACATGTCTTCAACAATTCCTCCAGGACACCAGGTTTTACAAATTTTATTACAGCAATCATTCACAAAATCATAATGTTACTACCCCAGGGAGCTAGTTACACATTAAAACTTCATATTATATGATATGATATTCCCCCACACCCTCAGTCCATGATCAATTTCTAAAAACGCATTTCTTACATAATTCCTTTGATACATGTTGAAGAGACCCACACATAACCATCTATACTTACAATATCATGAACAATATTGAGTCAGTTATAATCCCATGAATATTTAGGACTCTATTTTTATCAAATTAGGAAAAATATGTATCTATAATAACCCATATAATTCTCAAAAATGGAAATGTTTTCTTCTATAAAAATTATTCATTATCACACAATAAGTATCCAATATCCTCCCCAAAATTCTCCACACATGATACTCTTTTAGACATATAAAACATATAAATCTTCCCCATTACATAGGGAAATGAAAATACTATAATGGGTGTAAAAAAAATCATGTAAAGATAATCATAATATATATAGTAAAAGATCATAACTTAGAATAATTTAAATGTGTGTGAATAAGAATATAATCAATGTAGCTGAATGAAACATTCAAAAATCATACCCAATAAAACATTGATCATTAGTGATAGATCATAACATTAGTATTAAAGTAAAAAAGTAATTATAATAGTATATTATAATTAATAAAATATTGTAAAAACATAAGAAATGATATTTTAAGGATTGTTAAGGCTCACTTCCAAGAAGACATAATATGATGTAAAATATCCCACATTGCATTTGGTTTACACCCCAATCCCTTACATATAATACCTAGAGATATAAATCATTAACTCATTCATTAGTGGGATTTATAATTCTTATTTAAACAATAACATCATAATATATACAATCATATGTGTCCCACATATGAATAAATTTATAATTTCTCAAAAGAAAAATTAACACATGAAAAAATGGGTTTTATGAATATTTCTATAGGAAAAGATCATAATCCATCCAATTAACTTATATATATGGTATTATTTTATAACATAAATAGTTATGTGTAATAATTATTATAGGATTTTCATAATGACAAAAAACAATTTTATAATAGGATAGGGTTTTTACACATTCTTATTTTATAAAATAAGAAGAGATAAACTATTGGATTATTTGATACTGTATGTTAAATCTACTAAAATAAAAAAATGAGAACATTTGTGGGGCCAAAATTTAATCTAACACCAAATGATATATATCATTTATAGTTTTATTGGAATATATAATCGAAATACTTTTTATAATTTTCTGGGTTCATCGTTCTGAATAATAAACTTATAAGTAAATTCAATATTTATTTTAATAGTGATGAAAAGAGGAAAATAATAAATATGATATTAGAAGCATGTACAAATATTTAACCCTTAAAAAAAGATTTTTCTGTTATGAAATATTAATTAGAGTATTAAAACATATAAATATAAATGACTTATCATTATTTATACTTATAAATAATTATCAATTGTTTTTAAAATAAAAAGTTCAAAAAAATTTGAGAATTAAAATTACAATAGAAAACTATGAAAAATTGGGGAGGCTGGTTGATGAATAATTATAGAAATAATATTAAAAAAAATTTCATTTTAAAAAAGATTAAAAAGTGATTATATTCAAATTAATTTAAAAAATTCAAAAAATTCTTGTGTCTATTATCTTAAAAAGATTCATTTTAAATTATGTAAAATATTTTAGAGATAGTGTAACATGACCATAAAAAATAATTTATGTATATATGATAACATTATTAAAAATAATAATGAATATGGACATGGATAAAAAATATTTTTATAAAGGATAATGATTATTCTTAACAACGTCATATTTTTATAAATAAGGAATGCATCAAATGTTAATTTATTGATGTTAAAATAAAAATTTACAAATGAAAATTATACAATACCACATATAATAAATAACTGGTATGATATATGAAACTTATATATGTGTTTTCTGGTAATATTTTTTGTGACCCAATGAAATTGAATAAAGTTGAAAACACTCCTTCGATATCATATTTTTTAGTTTTCGAATTAATAGAAGTGGGAATTATAAAAATTATATGAATATTAATATAAATATAAGAGGAAAAATAATAAAATTTATAAATAAAATATAATTCACCAAGAATAGAACAATTTAGATAAATAATAGAAGTTTTAAACCAAATAAGGGAACTTAATTTAAAGAAATTGATATTAAAATCCTTCAAATATAAATAAAAAACATATAAAAATTTACCATGAAATTTATTTTTAAATTAAATTAATTAAAAAACATTAGGACAAAATATTTTTGTTATGAGTAAATAAAACATTTAAAATAATAAAATATTTTTATAATTTAATTAATTATATATAAATGTAAATTGAGAGAAAAAACCATTATATTGGATTCTTGTATAGTGAGAAAAACTATAGAATCATGTACCATAAAATAATTCTTGTGAATAATTTAATTCAATACCTTATTCATGTTTATTTATTTATATATTAATCATTTTTATTTATATATTTCATTTTTATTTCATACTTTCAATTAATATTGATCATATGTGTTAGTAGTTTTATTCATTCCTTATCAATTTCAGTATAATCGTTTTTCTTATCAATTTTGGTCTATGAATTCATTACCCTTAAAATATTAGACACTGGAATAGAATTTTTCATAATTATTTTTTATGTTATAGACTCATTCCATGGGAGTTTATGATATGACTTCTCATTATGAAATATTTGATGTGCATATTTTGATAATTTTAAAAGAATAAAATGTGGTATATTAATAATAATTCAAATCATAATATAATTGTTGAAGAACCAAAAACTAATAATGATTTAATTTTTAACATCATATCATAAATTTAATATTATTTTCATAGTAATGCATGATAGAAATATATAGCATCTTTCATGCAGTTGGTGATACCGACCCAAAGTAGATCATGCTATAATCCATGAATTCATATGATTACAAATTGATATTTTAAATATAATTATTATAGATGAATAATTATGTTATTTATATTTTTTTATATAGAAAAATAATAATTTATATTAACTTTATGAGTAATATATTTTAAAAAATAATCATTAGAATATATTACTTACAAAGAAGGAATTGTATCTCTTCTGGGCATCCTTATTTATCTTAATAGAATCTCTGAAAATTAAGTTTACCAAAATATACCAAATGATACCTCCAAAGTAATAATAGAAAAAATATGTTTCAATTTTATTTATATTTATGAATTAAATAGTAATTTTACCTTAAACGGGATGCAATTTTTGATAGCATTCCTGACACACAACAATCAGTTTCTCTAAAATCATATGTTGCATCCAAGACTGAGTTATACTAAAAATAATTTATTTTTAATATTATTGTTTAATGTTGTAGTTATATCATATCCTTTATTTTAGAGGTAATGAATATGAATATATATATGATTTTTACACATGTTTATTGTTTTTTACATTCATCCAATTAGTTTGATTAGATAGAAAAATAATAAATTCGATTTTCAACAAAAAAATCTCAATATTTTTAAAGGTTAGTTTTACAATATTTTATTAAAGAACACATTTTAAATATAAATTTTTACAATTTTATAATTTTAATATGAAATAATAAAATTAAATTTTGAAAATTTTATATCAAATTTTACTTTGGGTGAAATATTAGTATTTTCCTAAGAACTTTAACATTTTGATGAATTTTGAATAATATTTATTTTTTGTTCAAAACTACTTTCTTTGTCTAATTTATTTATATAGTGAATTTTTTTTTAAAAAATTATAATTAGATCAATTTGATATCAGTTTTACTTATTTAGCTTATTTTAGAGAATTTCACATTGAATATATATATAAAAACTCAACAAAATTTTGCACAATTTTATATTTAAAACCTCCTTTGTTATCCCATCTAAGAGATTAAATTTAAATTAATTTCCACCACTTAGATGTATAAAATGACAACAAAAAAATTAGTGTTTGGAATTATAATAATGTATATTATATAATAATTTCATCTTACTTTTTGGGAAAAAATATTAATTAATGTAATAAAAATTAGTTATAGCGATTAAGAGGGAAATTACTTCAACAAGAAACTAAAACTTAAACCAAAGAGCCCAAATAACATAGAATGTTATCCAAAAAATTATGGTCATATTTAGATCCTATATTGCATTGTATTGAATCTGGATAATTATTGGATCTACCTTTCATAGGAAAAACTTGGGTGCAAATCCCATTTTATAAATTTACAAGAATGACACTCCTTCCACAATATTAAAAAGGCACTCACCCATCTAAATTAATAAAACATATCTAGCCCTTTTCACACCAAATATTAATTAAAATAAACTCAAAACATCCCTCCCTTTATCCTAAAACACTTTCTTTGGAAATAAATCTATCCATATAATCCCATTGCTATAAACCAAGAGAAGTTACCCAAAGAACAAGTAACATCCTTCGTCAAGATATTTTGTTTTATTTTCTTTCTCAAACAACTAAAATATCATCATTACAAGATTAAAAAATCACATAATTATCATAAATATACTTATATGTTTTTATGTTAAGTTTTTAACCTACAATTACACACACTTTCATCTATTGGGTAATGAACTTAATGTTTATGTGTATGGCGAACTACCACCTCGCAAAACGATGTTGTTCATTTTATAATACCACCTATTATGGTTGGGAATTATGATTTAAATTATTTCATATATAATATATGTGATATTTTTTATTTATTGATTCATATTTTATTTCAATATAACACATTCCTCTATGCTTTCCATTTTTTGGTAATACGATAACTTCGTTTGTGGAATTGTGGACTACGGCCTCCTCGAAGCAGAATAAAATGTTCACACACTAAAAGGAATGAATTATGTATGGGTTTAATAAAATATATGTTAGATAAAAAAAATAAATATTAAATTCATAACATAATTACCTTTTTTAATATATAATATATCATTTTCTTAAACATCATTTCACATACTGAAAAATAGATAATGTCGTTCATGGATGAGTGGAATATTGCCTCCTCAATATGATGTGAGTTATTTTACATCAAAATAATTATATATATAATTATATATGATTATAAAATACTTTATTTATCATATGATGGTTATTCCATAATGATAAGTGTTACTTACCTTATTTCCATAATGATCATTAAAAAATGGGGATGTTGCTAATGCGTACATAATGCATATCATCTCCATGATTGTAACATTGGTTCATTTTCCATAACCATAATTCATGAATGTTTTTAAAATTATACTTTAAGTATTAATAAGATAACTATTTAATGATTAATATTTTGGATATATTTATATAATTACCCATTTTACCATATATGACATACCAACGTTTTTCTTGACTTATATACCGAATATAGCTGAAAAACCCAATGTAAACATAATTGTTTAAGTAGTAGTTTAAAATATTATAATAAATGAAATAAAAGTAATCATAAAATTGATAAAGGTTGTTGAGAAAGTATATAATTAACATATTTTTATTATTTAGGAATATAAAGATCCATATGACAAGTCAGACTCAAGGTAAGGGATTCCCTCTTAATCTCCTTTCACTGAGACATTTCTTTATGATATCCACAATTATTATTTTATAAAGTGTATATACAACCCTTTTAAAATTTATATCCATATTTTATCTATTATCATGTTATAAAATGTTTTTGAAATGTTATTATTTTATGGTGTTTATGATTTAAAAGTTCAAAGTTGTATTAGCTGCTTTGAATGTTTAAGTATTTAATCCTTCCTATTCAAGATTCATGATATAATTTGAATAATTATTTATATAGATATAAAAGGGTTATAAATGATTTTTTTTTCTATTTTTAATTTCATTAAAATGTCTTCAAAAAGAACCATTTTATGTGTTTTATATGGAATATTTTGACAAATGAAAAAAGTAATGTTTTAATTTTAACATAAACAATGATGATGACTCTTTCACTACTGTAGAATATATTTTATTTTCATATTCCATTGCTAGATTTCATCTTTTATTAAATGAAAAACATTCTACATTTTTTTGGATTTTCTGGTATTGAAAATGGATTTTCAAAATAAATAACCATTTTGTATTCAAAATGTGATTTTGGAAATAAAATGGATTTTTAAAATCTAAAATTGTTTTTATATGAGTTTAAAATAGTTTTTAAAATTATATAATGTTTTATTTCATTTTTTAGTACTTGGAAAATATAAATGATGGGTGATCACAGATACTACAGAGTGATCCAATTATATCTTCAAATATGGGTGTGCCTAGATAGCGCTCCTTTGCATTGGGTAATTATTATATTTTCTGAAGAATTATATTGGATGTTTTCTAGATGGTTATTCGAATATATATGGGTTTTGAAAGGGTTTTTTATGGGTTCTGTAAGGGTTCAATAAGATGATGTCCTAATGTAACTACATGAATTTTCTATGTTTTCTATTGAATTATAATGAAAATCATATTTTTTAAAAGGTAATGTAAATGTTCCTTATTAAACAATGATATTTCATTTTTTGGTATAATTTTATGTTTTAATAAAAGTTTTTTCTATAGTTCTAATATTTATCAATAGACTAACAATTTCCTATTTTATATCCCATACAAAGATTTTTATTCTCATCTGATGTTTTTAATGATTTTAACAGTACTTTAGTTGATTAAGGGATTTGAATAAATCATGTTGAAATTTTTGAAGAGTTTTATTAAAAGATATCATGAGTTATTTTAAATATTTTAGATTATGGAAAACTGAATACTATTTGGAAATGTCCATGTTGTATTTTATGGTTTCTTATGAATAATTTATGGTCTGATTCTCTAAAAATATAAACTTGAAAATACCATCAATGTGAAATAATGTAAAATTAATATCATAAATCAAAATTTTAGAATGTTTAAGGTCAGTTCTTTATAGTTAGTATCAAAGGTTGATTTATATAAAATTATAGTTTTGGGTAATATTAAAAACTTTCCATTAAAATATCTTACCTTATAGTACAATTATATGGATATATAATTTGAATATTACCATATTTATTTGTGTAAAAAAATTCAATTCAAATTGGCTTTCCACAAATGAAATAGGCACGAGCTAGAGGGAATGAATGGAGGGAAAGATATCCTTCCATGTCAACATCCTATGATTGTTAAAAATGGAACAAAACTGTTTTTCAGAGTGATGTATTAGTTGAATTAGGTGATACATGGAGGTGGTATCAATGGTAGTTAGAAACGCAGATAACCTTGAAGGAAAATGTATTTTATTGAGCATTATAAGAGGAAAAATTCCCCATAATTTAGTAGATCATCTCACCCATGGGTAGATTGAGGATGGATCAATGTTATAAAAAAGATATTTGATGTCATTGGATATTCGAAATATCAAAAGGTAACCCTTATAGTTTACCATTTTGAAGGTTAAGTTGATCAATAGTGGTCTTTGGTTATGAATACCAGAGATTAATATGAACATTATACTATAAAATGAAAAACATTTAAGGAAATGTTCCTTGATAGTTATTTCTATAAGCTTTTTTGACTCAGAGTGTAAAATAATTTTCCAGGAATTGGGGATAAAATTATAATGATTTCATTTCATCATAAAAAGGTAACATCAAAATATTGTCCAAGTATGTGCCAGATTTTATTTGAGACAATTATATAAAAATTAATTTTTTTTAATCCGGATTATAACCAAGTTTACGAAGAGAATTTGGAATGTGATAATTTAAAATCTATGTTAAAGTTGTTCTTTGTGATGAAAAGAATGTGATAGAGTTTTCTAACACTTACATGCCTCAAGATGATGAATGTAAGAAGCCTTCATGATAGACGGTGATGGGGAAGCATGAAAAAAAATCAAGAGGTAATAAAATGAAGTTCCCATCGTATAGTATGTGTGGTAAAATGTAACATTGATAATTTCTTGTAAAGTCATGTAAGTGTTACCAATGTGGAATGTTTGGCCGCATATCCCACAAAAGTAAGGAAAAGAATCCTGACGAAAATATGAAATTGGAAAATGATAGAAATATGATGGTAATATTTTTCAGCTGCAATGAGATGATTAATTATGTCATTTCATGTCCTAAGATTGTTGAACAATATGAAAGCATTCATTATCGGAAACATAAAGCTATAGTGATGTCATTTTATACTACTATAGTTATTTATGGGCTATCAAATAATCTGTTGAGTAGTTTGTTACTTGTGTTTTCAAAATTTTCCAACACCCTTTTTAATTACTAACCATCACATTATTTCATTTCTAAGAAATTTTCTATAATATTGAAATTATCACTTCATGAATTTATGATAGAACTTTTGGTAAAAACTATAGAGGGATGTATCAAAGAAACCAAGATTAATATAAATCTTCCTATTGTTTTTAATGGGATGGTATTTCCAAAAAATCTTGTTGACCTGGACATAATTGAGTTTTATTTCATTCTTAGCATGTACTGGGTTTTGGTTTATAATTTTAAGATATATTTTACTACTAAGAAAGCTGTGTTCAATGATTTTATACCTTTTTTAACTCACTAGGAAGCTGAAAAATTATTTAGAGATATAAATCAATGTTAACGTGCTTATATTGTTGAAAATAAAGAAACTATTCAAATAAGTGATGTGCAAGTAGCAAATAAATACATGGATGTTTTCCAAATAATTATCTTAGTGTTATTATTAATAGAGAGTTAGAGTTTACTATTGACTAAGTACCTGATTCTAAGCATATTTCTAAACCCCCTTATCTAATAGATCAAGTGGAAATTTTAGAGTTGAAAAAGAAATTATAGGAGTTATTAGATAAATGTTTCATCTTATCTAGAACTTTTCCACGGGGTTCCACTGTCTTATTTCTGAAAAATAAAGATGGATCAATGATAATTTATATTATTTATATTCCCTTGAATAATTTAAATGTTAATAAATGGTTTCATTTACCTCATATCGATTAATTATTTGATGAGATCTAGGGAGCATAGTATTTTTGAAAGGATGGACTGAGATTGGGGTACAATCATTTGATATTGAATGAAGCTGAAATAATGAAGAAAGTATTTCAAAAAAAAGTATAGAAAATTTGAATTTTTTGTTATTCTATTTCAGTTATATAATGAACATTCATTTTTTATGGATCTTAGAAATATAATTTTCCATTAGTTTTTTGGATAATTTTGTAGTTATTATATATGATGTCATTTTATTATTTTCTAAAATCCAATAGGAACATTAAAGGAATTGATGGATTTTTTTAAAAAACATATAGGAAAATAATATATGAAAAATTTTACATGTGTGAATTTTGGTTGAAAAATTTTCATTCTATAGCCATTTTTTTCTAATGGTGGAATAAATTCAATCCTGTTAAAAAGAAATATGTTGAATAATGGAAAAGACCCAAAACTGTCACTGATATTTGTAGTTTTATTAGATTAGTGGATCACTATAGGCAATTTTTTGAAAAAAAAATTATCAGTTGTCTATCCAATTGACCATGTTAACCGGAAAAGAGGTTTAGTTTATCTAGTCAAAAGAATGTGATGATTACTTTATGGAATGGAAAATAAGATTGGTGAATGCTTCTTTTTTGGCCTGGACATCCATAAATAGTGAATTCTTCATCTAAAATGATTCTTCATTGAAAGGAATTGGTTGATTCCTCATACAGAATGATCAGGTAATTGATTATTTTTTAAATCAGTTGAAACCTCATGAGTAAACTTAACCTAGATTTTTATATTTTTTCAATAAAAAATTAGAGGCATAATTTATATGGATTAATGTGTGATGTATATACTAATCACAAAATATTGAAGTATATATTCACTCAGAATGAACTGAACATGAGAAAAAGAAGATGGATAGAACTAATCGAGGATCATGATTACTTGATTTATTCTCATACATAAAAAAAATGTGGTGGATGATTGATTAAAAAAAGTAATGTTATATTAACCATGTTATGTTTGGGATGTGAACCTTTGGTTAATTATTTGATTAATTTTGGCTATATTTTTTGGATGAAGGTACATCTTGGGTTTTTTTTTCTGGTATTGGTATAGTCAAATTTTTCATAAAGAATTATGATGGCTTAGAAGGGGGATCAATATTTTCAAGAATTGGTAGAATATATTCAGAATGGAAAGTTCCATAATTTTAATATTGGTGTATAATGTATTTTTTCATTTGGAAAAGTATTATTTTTTCCTAATGATTCGTAGATGTGGACAGAATTGGTGATTGAAGCTCCTAGTTACCTATTTTTTATTCGTTTTTGTAGCACTATAATATATAGAGTCCTTTTTGAGAATTACTAGTGGGATGGAATGAAAAGCGGTATTAAAGAATTAACTATGAAGTGTTTGAATTGTTAGCATATTAAGAAGAGTTATATTTTCCATAGTTGATGCTTTTATCATTTTCAATACAAAAGTGTAAAGACAGGATATATCATTTTATTTCGTGGTATGATTTCTAATGACTTATCTAGGAAATAATTTAATTTCATTTATTTTTTATCGATGGAATAAATCTACACATTTTCATCACATTCAAGATACAATATATATATTGGCTTTATATACAATATATAATCTATATTGTCATAGTACATGGACTTCAAATCTCAATAATAGTATAACATGATCCTAGGTTAACATTCAAATTTTTTAAATTACTTTATAAGTTATTGGGAACTGAATTAAATTTTAGTATGACCTTTCATCCTCAATCTGATGGAAAATCTATGTGGGTGATTCGAACCATAGAGGATATGATTAATTATTGATTAATGGATTTTCAAGGATATTGGGATCAACGTTTTTCTTTGGTTGAGTTTTCTTATAATAATAGATATCATTATTTTATACAGATGGAACCATTTGAGACAATATATGTAAAGTGGTGTCATATACCAAAATTTTGGGATGATATAAGATAATGGATGTTGATGTGACCAGAGTTAGTGGACGAAATGGTAGATAAATTTTAGTTGATTCAGTGACACATGGGGAACGTACAGAGTATGTAGAAGAGTTATATAGATAATAGGAGGAATGGTCCTGATTTAGGGGTAGGACATCATGGATTTTTAAAAGTTTCTCCACAGAAATGTGTGATGCATTTTGGTAAGAAGGGGAAGCTTAGAGCAAGTTTCATTGGACCAACTCTGGGTTTTTTCCAAGTACACATTGTATGTCATGTTTCAATGTTATGGAAATATGTAATGTATTTATCTCTTGTTTTGAGTATTGATGTAGTTTAATTGGAATAAAATCATTCTTATAAGGAACAAAAAGTTCAGGTTTTGACCATAAAGAGAAAGTGTTGTGGAATTAGGTGATTAATTAGATTATTGTCTCCTGGAAAATCCATATAGTTGAAGATGAAACATGGGAATCTTATAATGATACCAGGGAAAAATACCCCCACTTATTTGATATGTGCATAAAATTGTAAGGTCGCAATTTTCGAACCGGGGGAAATATATAACATCCTAGGTAATGATAGAATATGTATTTTTTCATATTTTTTAATATTTATCAATTTAATTTTAATTTTAAATTAATGGGGAAGCTATGTTTAATAGTGTACCTAACACACAACAACATTATTCTCCAAATTATTAATATTCACACAAGACTGTGTTATAACAAAAAATAATATATTGATAATCTTATTATTTTATATAGTATTTATCACCTAGCCTATATATTCATTATAATGAATAGGACTAACTATATAATGTTTAACAAATTTATTAATATTTTTACATTCCAATAAGTTTTATATGATTAAAATAAGAATAACTCTAATTGTAAACATACAAAAATTTCTATTTTTAAAAGTCAGTTTTCCACCATTTAATGGAAATATGATTTGAAATATAATTAATAAAACATTAATAATGTTTATATTAAAAATTAAATTTAATATTGGAAATATTTATATCAAATTTTACTTTGGGTGTATTTTTGTTATTTTTTGAAGAACATTCTCATTTTGATTAACAGTGAATAATACTAAATATTAGTTCAAAAATGCATTTCATCTAATTTATTTATATAGTTAAATTACATTATATTCGGTTTTAAAGTATAATTAAATCAATTTAATATTATTAAAACTAATTTAATTTATTTTAAACAATTTCACAATGAATTTATTTTTAAAAAACATACCAAACATTTGATCATTTTTACTTTAAAAACCTGCTTAGATGTGTCGTCCGAGGAATTAAATTTAAACTAGTTTCTTCCATATATGTAATTTTAATTTTTGAAAATGGATTCAATATTAAGAATAATAAAAATTTATAATTTATAATTAAATCAATAATTTTTTTAGAAGAAATATTTGTGAATGTAATTAAAATTAATTAAAATTATTAAGAGGAAATTTGGATTAATAAGGGACTAAACCCTAATCCTAATAGAAACAATGTCCTTGAATCTTGTCAAAAATCTATTGGATAAAAATATTTCAACACTATAATCCATTTTATAGATTTTTTTCATTATTGGATCCACCTTACACAGGGAAGATGTGGGTAGAATTTTCATTTCCTAAAATTACAACAATACACCCATCTACTATAGAAAGGCAGTCTCCCCTACTGCATATTCAAACCTATAAAGCCCTTTGGTTCTACATAATAATTTATAATAATATAAAAATATCCATATTTTTTTAATATAATGCTCACTTTGGAAATAAATCCTTCCAAGGAAGTCATTTGGTGCAAACCAAAAGGAGTTACCCAAAAAAGAGGTAACATCCATCCTCAAGCTCTTTTGTTTAATTTTTATTCTCTACACACTCATTTATTTTATTTCATGGTTAAATAATAACAAAATTAACCTAAAAATACATATATGTTTTTATTTTATGTCTTCTATGTACACTTACATAGACATCCATCTAATGGGTAATGATCTTATTATTTATGTGTATGACAAACTACCACCTAACAAATTGATGTCATTTGTTTTTCCTTTATAAACTATCAGGGTTGGTAATTAAGATAAGTGATGTTAATATATGATATATATAACATTAATAAGTATTTATTCTTATTTAATTTTCATATACCGCATACCTCTACGATTTCCATTTTTTGGGAATATGATAACATCCTTTAAGGAAATGTGGACTACCACATCCTCAACGCAATGTGATACATTAAAAAACTAAATTTAATGTATTAAGGATATGTTTAATAAAAAATATTTGTATTACATAAAATTAATATGATATTAATGACATCATTACCTTTCACGATATATGATATATCATTTTATTTAACACCTTTTCACAAACCAAATAAGTTATAACATTGTTCATGGATGTGTGGAATACCGCCTTCTCAGTGTGATGTGATTTATTTTACATCATAGAAATTATATATATTTGTATATATGATTAAATTATACGTTATTTATGATATAATGGTAATTATGGAATGATAATTTGTATTTACCTTTTTTCAAAATGATCATTGAAAAATAGGAACACCTCTCATGCATACGTATAATCTACCATCTCCATGATTGTAAGATTTGTTCATTTTTACTATCTATATTTCATGATTGGTTTTAAAAGATAATTTTTTTTGTATAAATATTTAAATTATATAATTATTATTTTTATTGTAATTTTTATATAATTACCCCATTGATAATATTTGACCCACAAAAGTCATTTTGCACACAAACCAAAAATAGTCAAAACAACTGACATAAACTTAATTGTTTAAGTAGTTGTTTACAACAATATAATAAGTGAAATAAATTAATTATAAACTTAAAAAAGGTTATCAAGAAATAATAATGTTAAAAAACATTTATTTTTAAAAACGATAAACAAATATGTGACAAGTTGGACTCAATGTAAGGGATTTTGTCTCAATCCCCTTTAATTGATGCATTTCTGAATAGTATCAACCGTTATTATTTTAAAAGTTGTATATACAAACATTTTAAATTCTATATTCATATTTTTTCTATTATCATCATATTTAATATTTTTATTAATTTATTCATTCATGTTTCTAACGATTTAAATGTTCAATGTGGTGTGTGATGCTTTAAATAACTAAAAATTTAATCCTTTACTTTCAAGATTCTTGATATTATTTTACATATTTATTTATATGGATATAATTATTTTATAAAGGATATTTAATGTATATTTTTAATTCTGTTCAAAAATTTTAAAAAAGTAATCTTTTTACGTGTTCTATGCGGAATGTTTTGAAAAATTACAAAAAGAATATTCTATTCTTAATATATATGGCGACACCGACTTCTTCCACCACTATGTCCATTATTTTATTCTAGGATTACTTTGAATTTTTTTATATTTTGTTAATATAAAAACATACTCAATTGTTCTTGGTATTTTTTTATAGATTTCTTTCCAAAATAAAAATGTATCACGTATTGAAAATTGGCTTTTTTTGGATGAAAAAGGGTATTTTAATATCTGAAATTATTTTCCATACATGTTTAAAAGAGTTTTTAAAATGATGTAACATTAGGTTTCATGGTGTGGTTCATAGATATTATAAATTATGGGAGTCACCATATAATGCTGGGTGATCCCATTTTTTCTTAAAATATGGGTTTTCCAAGATGGTACACCATTGCATTTGGTAATGATTATAATCTTCGTTGAATTATATTATAAGTTTGTTATATCATTTTTACAAACTTTATGGGTTCTGTATTGGTTTTTAAGGGTTCATTGTAATGATGTTTCAAGGTACCAACATTAGTTTTCTATGTTTTCTATTTATTTTTCATTTCAATCATATATTTTGAAAAGTTTAAGTAAATTATATTTATTAAACAGTGATATATAAATTTTTGGGTAAAAATTCATGTTCTTAAGAAAGGGTTTTTATGAGTTTAAATTTTTTTCAATGGAACAAAAATTATGTTATTTTTATACCCCTTACTAATATTTTTATGCTCATCATGCATTTTTAATGATTTTTTCATGACTTAAGGGTGATTAATTTATTAGAAGAATTTATGTTGAAGGACGTGATGAGCTTTCTTAAAAGAAATCGGGAATTATTTTAAAAGTTATAAACTATGAAAAAATGGATACTATTTAGAAGTTTTCACACCATATTTGATGGTTTTCTTATGTATATGTTACAGAATAATTATCAAAAACTCTAAACATGACAATATCTGCAATCTGAATGTAAGTAAAATTCTTGACTAAAATCAAATTTTTGTAATGTTTATGGTTGGGAATTATACCAAATGTATGAGTTGATTATTAAGGAAGGAGATATGGAATATATTATAGTGTAATATAAAATTTAGGTTTGGCATAGAATAGGTGGTTGATGAATCATTTTATATGTGAGAGCAGACATTTTTTTAAATATTAATTTCTTAATAAAAAAAGAATGTCATATGCATGGAATGTGAATCAAATTTAATAAAAATGGATAATATGATAAGGAATGATTTATATAAACCACATAAAATAATTTTGAGGTGGGTTTTTATGACAATTTAGGTCATTACCCCTTGATTTTATATATTTTCCTTCTTTAATCATTTATTATGGGGACAACCTTTAACTTGGTTGATTAATTTTTCCAAAAAAAAATTATACTGAAATTATTACATAATTTTATCACGATGATTAAAAACATGAAAACCATTTTACTATATTGATTTTTTAAAATTTAATGAAAATTAAAAAAATAATAATTAATGGATAACACATGAAAACATGTCTTATTTAAAATATATATTTTTTCATTATAATAAAACATGGGAAAAATTACATATAGTATTTATTCTCATAAAATTTAATAGTTTATTTTTATATAAGGAGAGTTAATTCATTTTCAAACCAAACAAATAAAAAATCGAACCTTTTGAAAACATAATCAATGGAAAATAACAAAAAATATATTTTTTTTAATTAAATATCACTGATTTTACAAAATTTCAAACATATCTTTATAAATTAAACATTAGAATAGAAATTTATTTATTTTACCCGTTAAATACATAAATATTTTTAAAATGTTTTCATATATTTCTTTTTCATGCTTATAACCTGGTGATGTAATATTATATATTTTTTTTATCTGTAATTTTTACTATTCATGTAAATATAAATATTTTTTTAAAAATACCAAAAATTCACCCAAAGAAAATTTTGACATGTTGAATCCAAAAACAATCTTTATTTTATAAAAGTAAAAATTTAAAAAAAAAAATCTAATTTTACTTATAAATTGAAATGTAGAATATATAAAATATGTTTTTTATTGAAAATAGCATTTAAAAAATTGAGTTTTCTTAATCTTATTTATTATAAATTATAATTAAAATACTGTTAATATTTTTTAATTTGAATCATTTAATTAGAATAACCCTTTAAAATCAAACAATTTAATTTAAGATTAAAAAAATAACATTTTCAAAATAATTCTTCTAAAAAATATTTGTCGTTAAATGATTTTATTCATAATTGATTGTTATTTTACAAAGCATTAAGTTAAATTAGTCAATATATTTTTCAACTAAATAGTTTATTTGTTAACTAATTTTTTTAAAGTAATTGTTTTTAGAAAAAATGTAATGTATAATAATTCATGTAAATTTATTGATATTAATAATTAAATGATTATGTCATCCAAAATGATATTTAAAAATTCTTAAGACCATTTCATAACATATATGTGTTTTGTAATTTATGCTACTAGTCACCATTTGTGAATCATCTATCATGGATCTCGTAGTGATTTCCATGGGATGGAACATTTTCCATAGTTAATTTGTCTTAAGAAGTACCTGTTGATGTTGAGTATAGTCTTAGTATATAGAAAACCCAAATGATGCGACATCATTTTGAAGCTCATAGAAATAATCCTTATAAGGAATATTTCTACAACATGGTTTCATTACTTGTACATTGTATACCAATTTCATAGTGACATTAATTCTATTTATACCCAATAACTAAACATATGTTATAATGGTGAAAATTAATACAAATAATTTTATCTTAATAAAATATATCATGGATTGTTTTAGTTTGGTGAAACATGTGATAAAAGCTATTTTTCATTGTATGTATTAAATAAAAAATAAATAATAACAAATCAATTTATTACCTTATAACACATAAAAAACATAAATCTATTTTTATCATAAACCGTATAAAATTTTATTAAACCCTTAATAATATTTTTTATTATATAGGAACAAAAATTAATGAATGGGTGAGGTAAAGTCATAGTAAGGGTAGAAATAATAATTAAAGAACTTATATGATGAATCAATATATTACATGGGTCATAATATTCATTGTAATCAATTTATATTCAAAGGATACTCATTATAATATCAGGGGAATATTTATAATGAAACATGAAATATATAATATATATATAAATGAAACATCATATCATTGTTGACAAAGACAATGTATAAATTAGGAATAAAGACATCATTAAGTTCACCAATAACATATGTGTAAAAATCATAATTTCCTAAAATTGAACTAATATAGAACCATGTTGAAGAACAATACATATAATACCATGATATATATCAGATTTCCAAATTATTTGGATGGATATATAATTCTATTCCCATCCATCACATCATTAAATTCTCATAATTATGAATGAAACATTTAATAGAAAACATACATCAGTTATATACATTATAAGAATATAACACCTTGATATTTTAGAATATATTCTCTTATATTAATATTATGTTTTATTTCATATACCAAGTGAAATACCAAGTATAGAAACAATCTATGATACACTATAGAAATATTATTATTTAAATATATTCATTATAACACAGTCGTTGGATTTATGGGTATGAACATGAGTAACCATACTATGTAGTTGTTATATAAAAGTTTTCCATAATAAAAATTTATTGAATAACCCCTAGAAAAAAAAAATTCGATTTCAAATATGATCATATATGATTAAAAGAGATATTTTCAAAAAAAAAGATTTTTGTGTGCAGTGCTTTTTTTAAATATAAATTATGTTAATCACTATAAGTGATTCATTTTTCTAAAAAATTATATAAAATATATTTACCTAAATAAATTATCATCCATATAGTGATTTTTATTATAATTGTAATTAATATGAATTAATCTTCAACCCAAAAAATACATTTTCATAAAAATGGTTTTTATTTCATTTTATACATGGATATTCGGATTAATTTATTCATCTATTAGTAATTTAATTTGAAAATTTTGAAAAAAATTCTAAAATAATTAATTCAAAATAATATTATGATACATTTTTTGTACTTTCACTAAAAAATGGTTTTTTAGTGAATAGTTGAAAATAACTATTTTTATAAAAACAAACATTTATTTTGAAGTATTTTAAAAGTTTCATTGTGTTTTGGATTGATTTTTAAGTAACATTAGCAGAATTTTACTTAACATAATCCAATTAATTTAAAAATAATCAACATTATATATGATTTATGAAAGACATAATTTTAATACATAAAATAGGTATTTTTGTAAAAAAATATTTTCATTCCGTTTTAAAATATTATATAAAATGTTATTTATTATACTTATAAAAATAGATTCTGTATAAATGAATTTAATATTTTGAAGTTGGGGGTCCAAATATATTAATGTGGACATTTTCATTTTTTTCATAATGAATTAAAACCATAGTTAATTTTTATCAAAATTCTAAACTATAAAATGATTAAATTATGGTTATGTATTTAGGAAATCTTTATGACATATATTATTAAATCTTATTTGATTAAATTATTTTAATCCTTATAATATTATCTATGAAAATATGGCAATTTTGTTCCCCTTTATATTTATTTCAACATTTATATTATTTTATGCCAGGGGTGATTCCAAAATGTCACTCTCACTCACTCATAATGGTGTCATAATATATAAATACATAAAATAGATATTTTAATTCATCTGAATGGAATTATTAATAATGATTAAACTGTAATTATGATAATAATTTGATCTAAATTTTTAGATATGTTATTAGTTCCTTGATCACTTGTGAAACACTGAGAAATAACTTTTGAAAGTAGAAAAAAACTAGTAAATTATTTTGAAACCATTTAATGTAATATAATTTGGGTGAATTATGGAATTTAATTAATTTAATTTATAATTAAATTTTATTATTTATGTTTATAGTATTTATATTTTAATTCCATGTGTACCTTGAAGCCTTTAATGTAAAAATATTAAATGGTCATGAAAATTATTATAAATTATATTTAATGTTTAAAAATTATTTCTAAATAATTTTGAAATCATAAATACAAAATAAAATCGACTTTTACAGTTTAAAAATATATCCATGCCACATTAATAGTGAAAAAATAGAAAATTTAAATGATTATTTCATATAATAGGGGATCTATTTAAGCTTATTAGAACACAATAGAAGTTTGGATTTCTCTAAAAAAATCTTTGAAATACCTACTTAAACTTCCATTATAATTTCCCCAGGCACTTGGTGTGACCATAAGACTATTTATCAATTTTCATAAGCTCAATTATAAAGAGGATATCAAAAGAAGAAGTACAAGTATTAACTTATATCTTTTAGGTGTATGTCTTCATCTATCTCCTTTAAACCTACCATAAACATGATTATATAATAACAGTAGTATCATATATATATATATATAATTTTAATATTATAACCCATTTTATTCACCAATTACATACCATAATAAATTAAATCATCGCTCCCACATTTGTGTGGATATCCGTATCCACAAATTGATGTATTTAGATTTTCATAAAAACAACACATGGATGGTTAAAATAATATATCAAATGAATATATATTATAATTATATTTTTTGAATGATATTATACTACTTCACTTATTTCCCTTATTTCCATTAGAAAATGATAATGTCACCCATTCATTGGTGCAGACTAGTCACTCAATGAAGTGATGTTATTTGGATTTCATTGACATAAAAAATAGATAATATAATGTTAGGAATAATAAATAGGTATGATAGGTAAAAAATAGTTTGAATTATTGAAATTTAAAATATTATATAATTCATTTCTTCTTTACCTAGTAGGAAAATGAATACATCATTCCTGAACCATATATACTGACATCTCTAAGAACCGAGGTGCATAATTTTTCATGATAAGCATTAATGTTTTTTAAACGCAAATTTAGTGTAGAGATATGAAAAATATAAAAAATTTAATATTCTTAATATGATTGAACCATGAAACCATTGATCACCATTTTCGATTTCATTAAACAGTGAGCAGTTTTCAAATGAGAAAATGACGAAAATAAAAAGGTAGTTTATTTCTATATAATTAACATAAAATAAGGTATTTTTTATATATTAAACATGAGTGACCATGGGTTTTGAATTTAATTCTAGAATAGGCCCTTTTTATTCTTTCAATAGGGTTTTAATGAAATATTTTTATTTCATGAGGTAAAGAAAGATTATAAACTATCAATGGTCAATGATTTATTTCAAAAAAATATCTCTATGAGTTTTCAAATTATTCATGATGTATTAATGTTTTTATTAATATTCTAATATGTTTTAAAATCATTTATTTGGGAAATTTATGCTTTTATAATTTGTAAGGATTTTATTTATGTGAATAACATTTTATTGTTAAAAAGGTGGAACTATTTTCATGTGTTTTGATGTTTTTCACATGAATAATTGTATTTCTAAATTTTTATATCCCTTTTGGATATTTCTATTCTTAATGAAATTTTTTATGTTTTTTCTATTAAATAAGGATGAGTAAGAACTATTATTAATTATATAAATGAATAAATTGAGTTTTCCCATTATGAAACTTGTGCACCATGATTTAAATATGAATATCAATTTAAGAATTTGATTTTTATCAAAAAAATGGAAATTGAGTGTCTATATTCCCCATGTAATGTATTGGTTTTCAAAATTCTCAAAAACTCTTCCCAGAAATGATTCTATTAATGTAATAAAGTTACACCCTTGTTATAATTCATTTGATGAAGTGTTTTTTATAAAATAGGATATTATAGTCTATATATGGTCAAAGGTTTATATAAAACGTGTGGGTGGAATAGTGATTGATGAACAAAAATTAAGGGTTTATATGAAGGTCAATGATCATAAGTTAAATGTATTCAATAAATAAAAATAATAATTATGTCATGGAAAATTTTGGTTAATTTTTAATGAATCAAAATAGTTAAAGAAAAGATATATTTTTATAGATATATTATTGTTTAGTATCCTCATAAGAAGACTTATTATAATTTTACATGATATAATTACCCAAATTGTATTGATTTTAGTAAAAGGATGGAACCATTTTGAACCAAGTAAAAATTTTAATTGAAGGATAATGTTGTGGTTGCTATAATGGGAATCAAAATGGGACATTAAAATTGGTGATAATCTAATTTGTTTATTCCTAACTAGTTATAATGAGTTATGATTAAAAATGTGAACATGGGTGACATTCATGTCCCAAAAATTAATATAAAACTATAGTTTTAAGAATATATGGATTATAATTATCATAGAGGTAAATAAATTCAATTTCTTAAATGTCAAGAATGTATGATGAATAAAATAAATTAATTTCACAAATTAATATAAATAATTTCTAATATGGGAATTATAGGCATTATGAAAGTTAATTTCCAGGTGGGAAAGCTTGTGGAGGATATAAATAAGATAATAAAAATAGATTTTTAGCAGGTCAATATACTGAGGATGAAGATACTATGAATAATATATAAATGGTAAGTGTTACTTTGATAGTTTTATTCATTTTTAATGTATGGAAAATTATTATATCAATATTGATAAAGGTTAGAAGATTATTTAAATTAATTTATTTACAGGGATGAAGTATCAAGGAATAAGATGGAAAATATTTGTTAAATGTTTATGAAATATATTGAATGAATATAGTGTCTACATATAAGATTTTATAATTTTTTATATAGTTATATTTTATTTAGTGGTTGAAAAATTTTATGATGATAATATGATTAAAGTAATTAACACTCTATAGATATTTTATATGATGGGGGTACTTTGAGAGGAATTTATTTAGTTTTAATAGATGTTTTATGTATATATAAATAATATTTTTAACATGATTCTTATTGAATATATTATATTATGAATAATGTTTTTATATTTTTTGGAAATTATTTGAATGATATTTATAGAATTTACTATAAATATGGTGTTTTATTTCGAGTTAATTATTAATAATTCAGATAAAATGGATACTACATTCTTGGAACATATATTTGTTCATATAGATAGTCGTGGGATTGAAAAGTTATTTGGTTGAAAAAGTGATTTTAGTTATTTCTGAGGAAGTTCACTATTTTATGAATATTATATGGATACATTAAACGAAATATACTTGGATAAGATAGGATTTTATTTTAGAAATAAGTTTTGAGTTTTATTTTGGAATCATATAAAATTTTTGGGGACTTTGTTGTGATTTAAGTTATTTATGGAAAATATTGTTATTTTTTAGTATTTTTATGATTAGGGGATATAATTTTTTTTTTGAATTTATGAATTATTAATGTTTTTGTGTGATTAATTTTATGTTTATCTCGATAGAATATGTGAAAAAATCATTATAATTTTTATATTTCTATATTGGTTAGTCAAACTGTTAATATTTTTATGGTTATTTATTTTTGTAATGAATTAATTACAAATTTAGTTGACATTTTTTAGTATTTGAGGATTGATATAATATTTCTTTATATGAACATGTATTCATATTTGATAACATTTTATCTTGCGATAACCATTTTTTGTTTTGGTTGATGTATATAATTAAGAGGAATAACATTTCATCCGTTTTTTGGATATTTTTATATGTTAAAAGTTATTTATAGTTCCTCACACATGAAAAATTAATAATGGTTTTTATATGAGATAAATGAGTGGTGGAAATATTACATAAAACACAACTGAATTATGAAATTATGGGATGAAATATTTTATACATATTTTCTCATATTATATATCTCGATGGTCAAATAATTAATTAAGTTATGTAAGGGGAAGATAATTGTATGAAGTATTATAAGAGAAAAATTGCTCAACTATAAAGGTATGCCAATAGAAACTCATTTTTAACAATGAAAAGTTTAATGTTAGACAGATTTATGAAATAATGTGTATCATATTCTTAATATATAAGTTTATATTCCTCATAAAATCAAAATCCAATTTTATTATGAAGTAATAGTAATTTTTTCAAGAGAATAAATTAAAAATTGTGTGGTTGAAATTTAATTAATTGGGAGAGAATGTAACACCTAGATATTTTTTATTACATTCAACTAAATTAATAATATTTTTAATTAATCATTCAATAATAAATATTGATCCTTAAAATGAACTATGATATTCTATAGAAATATTATTATTTAAATATGAATTTTCCAATTGAAAAATTGGATTAATATGTATGACAATGATAAAAACTATTAGTGAATATATGTAGATAAGGTTTCTTGAATTAAAATTTATTTTTTAGTTCCTATAAAAATATAAAAAAAATTAAATATGACTATGTAGATTAAAAAGAATATTTTTAGAAAAACTGATTTATTTTTGTAATGTATTGTTATTAAGGGTAATTAAGATAATCACTATAAATTGAATACTTAAGGAAATTTATTTATTATATGTTCAATAAAAAAATTATCATTCATTTAATATTGGTTATTAGATAATTAATGAATACAAATTTATTTTATGCTTCGAAAATACATTTTCTTCACAAACATTTTTCAACAAATTTTTACATGGAGATTATGAATAATGAAAACCCATTTTTGTAGTTATATTTTATAAAATAGAAATAATTTTTTAAAAAGTAATTTCAATATAATTTTAAAATAATTATTTGATATTTCATTGAAAATATTTGATTTTTTAATAAGGAAAACTATTTATTTTTATAAAAACTATAGTATCTTTTAAATCATTGAAAAAGAATATATTTGTTTTTGGATTCTTTTAATGAAAAATTAGTTACATTTTACATAATATAATCTAGATAATTTCATAAGATATAACACTATACATGATTTTTCTACGAAATCAAATTTAAACATGAAATGGCTATTTTCCTAAAAATGGTTTTTGGAAGCATTTTTGGAGTAATAAGAAATATAATTTCCACATATTTTGAAATTTTATCTTAAAAATGAATTTTATATTTTTAATTTGAAGGATTAAAAATGTTAACAGGGTTAATTTAATTTTTCCCCATAAATTTTACCCTTAGTAAATTATTATCAATATGTTATATGGTAAAATAGGTTAATTAGGGTTGAAACATTATGATAATGCCATAAATTGTGATAAAAATTATTATTGGAAAAAAATAAATTATGTATCACCTTAAATTATAAAATATTGAAATTTAGTTCCACTTTTATTTTGATTTTATCCCCTATATAATTTTAAGTTTAGAGTAATTTTAAAAGTTTACTTTGTCTCGCATATTATGTTGTCATTATAAGGATATAGAAAAAAATAATATTTGAATCAATATAGCTGAAAAATCAAATAATACTAAAATAAAATTATTATATTAATTTATTTATATGTTTGAGATAATGTATATTTTTTTGAATACTTATGCGTGATCAGCAATACAATTTTTAATGTAGTAGAATAATGAATTAAATGATTTTAAAACCATTAAATGTAATCATTTTTGGATGAAATAAGGTGTTTCATGAATATTTTAGATAAATAAAATATATTACTGATGGTTAATGTATTAATATTATTATTCAATTACTATATTCATTCCTTTAAATTAAAAATATGTTAATAGTAATGAAAATGAACTTAAAATATGTATAATGTTTAAATTTTATTATTAACTCATTAGAAAATAAAAAATACTATATTTACTAAAATTGATAGAAAATTATGGATCCTATATTTCATGGACTATTTATGATCCACTTGTAATTTTTATTAATATATTCACAATATTTAAATATCGTAAAACTCTTAAAATTCAATTTATTTTTTCCTACAAAAAGTGACTCACTTCAAAATTTTCAAAACATAAATAAAGTTCAATTTTCTCACAAAGATATACTAAAATACCTCCATAACATTAAATTATGAGAATCAAAATCACCTGAAGTGACCATAAATGAATCATTCAAAGGACTTATACACAACCATAATTACAAAATATAAAAAGGATAGAAAAGATTTAATCAAGTTCTTTTCAGATTATTTTTTCATCTAACTATATAAAAAATATCATAAAAAAAATTATCATAACATCAGAATCTATAAAATTATAAAATAATATTTTTTTTATATTATAACCATTTTTATCTAACATTCCATATAGTAATAAATTAAAGAATCCCATGTACATACGTATGGACTACAATCATCATGAAGCGATGTATTTAATTTTTCATCACCATATCACATGGTTAGATAAAATTATTGATCAAATGAATATGTATAATATTTATTAAACAAATATAATTTAATATTTTATTATATTACATACCTTATGACCCATTCATTTGTTGAAAATTGATAATTCTATTTGTGCACATGTGATGAAGGCTACCTCAACAAAGCGATGGGATTTATTTTTCATTAAATCCTCACATAGATGGTTATAAGGATAAAATTAATAAATAAATATTTCAATTATGTCATATTTATTATTTTTTAAAAGGAAAATATTATATACTCCATTTATTTTCCTCTTTATTGAAAAATGAAAATGTTGTTCATGTGTAGGGGTAGACTATCACCTAAATGAATTGATATTATTCATTTTTTATTACCAATGTACATGGTTAGTTATAAATGTGTATTAAATATATAAAAAATATAGTTATTATATTTTATAGATTCTAGAGGATATGTTATTATGATATATTTTACCATGATCAACCCAACACTATTATTTTTCATATTATAAACTAAACAACCACAAAAATTTTAAAATCAACTTAAAATATTTTATGAATAGCTAAAAAATTTTAGTAAGTGTAATAAAATGAACAATATTAAAGGAATAAAAGTGAAAATATATTTAAATAAATTATAAAAATAATTAAATATTATTATTCATGAATGTAAAATATGTACGTGGAAATTCGGGAGATGAGGGGAGTGATTCATCATCTTAGTTTCCATTCAGTTATACTCATATCATTTTAAAAAAATGTTTTATTTAATTTTCTTTCATATTATAATATGTATATATTTTTTATTCTTTATTTATATTTAAATATTATATTTTTTTAATTTTTATCCTACAATGATATTTCGATTCAAATGTAACTAATGTAGTAAGGTATTTTTCTTCCAAACATTGTTCTAAATATTTTAATCCATTTCCCCTCCATATAAAAATTATATTCTATTTCTAATGAATATTAATTTTTAAATTTTAAATATTCAAAAATTTCATTTTAAACTACTTATGACATGGTTTAAAATTTCTTTAAAATGAATTTATTCAATATTTTTTGAACTAGTTGTTTTTATTTTTTTTCAAATTTGAAAAAATAGTAATTAACATATATGACATGAACAGATTTTCTAACATTCATTTAATTTCATTGATTTAATGATTTCTTTAAATTTTTATATGGTTTAAAAATTAAAATATTTCTCATATTTATTGGTAATTTTTAGTTTTTATGTTTTTTCAAAATAAAATAATACTTGTATATATTTTAATATAAAAAATGGAATGTACTTTTATATTTGTTTTCAAATGAGTTTTTTAAAGGTTTTATAATGGAAAAGGTATGATTGGTTCTTTTTATAAATGATATTATACATTTGAATTATAGAGGATGATATATCAGCTTGATAGATCTCATTGTGGTGGGTGAGACCGATATAGCTCTATAATAAATTGAGTAATGATTAGTCTTCGAGGGTGAAAGATGTTTCAGATATCTATGTAGGTTAATCCTATTAAGATAACTAGGCCATAATTATTTCTAAACTGGGTTAACCATAAGGGAATTTTGGTTATGAATATATTTCACAAAGAAAACTATTTTTTTCTCACAAATGGTTATTAGGGAAATTAGTTGATTTCAAGAGTTAAGGATAGTTTTTGAACTTATTAAGTTTACTGTTTAGATTTTTTTAAAATAATTAGTTGTCATCCTCGCCATTATCCCATCCTTCTTTTTTATTCTTTTTAATGTGTTTAAGTGGTTTATTTGGGAAAATTATTATTTTATAATTTAGATAATGAATATTTATGTTCTTAGTTATTTCTTGAGAAAATGGGTAATAATTTACATAGATTTTCATATTTTTATTGGACAAATGGATATCCAATATTTCTATATCTCTTTTTATGAATTTTATTTTCATTCAAAATTTTCAAAAAAAAATTACATGGACTAAGGATGAGTAGGAACTATTATGATATCATTACCCATATAAAGGAAATTTTCATTGAAGAAAGTTTATGTGTCATTAATGAAATATGAATGTGAAATTAATAGTGATTTTTTTTGGGGGGGGGCAACAGACACTCTGTATTAGTTTACACTTTGTAATGTAGTAGTTTTTCTAATTATCACATACATTAAAAATTATATATAATAAAATGGTAGAAAAGTGTGACCCATGATATAAATAATGTAATCATGGATTGTTTATGAAACATGGAGTTTTAATGAGCCAATAAGAGAAGAATTAATATCATAGTGATCCATGTATTATATATCCAATAATGTTGTTTTTGAATAATCATAGGAAAATTTAATGTTTTTTTAGAAATAGTATATGTTTAAAAATAATGAAGGTGTGTTATCATTCATCAAAATAGAGTAAGGAAATTTATATTTGTAACCCCTGAAGGTTTTGAAAATAAATTTAAATGCATGAATCAATGTTTTAAGAAGATATTTATAACCATCCTTTAAACATAATGTTTTCGCTTCTATGTTTTGATTTTCAAAAAATGATCATCTACAATTATTATCAGTAAGTTTTTTAGAGTCTAATGGAACCAACTAGATTCCCGTTGAATAGTAACATACCCGTATGAATAGTAATATGACCAAAAGGAATAGTAAATTGTATTATAATTTTATTTTCTTAATTATTTGAGATAATGTAAACTTGATTAATTTTTCAGGGTGTTAAAAAATGAGTTATAGATTTAAAATTGTTATTTTTGAATAATTTTTTTATTTAAACGTTAAATTAACCATATTTAAAATTTTATATTCAAAAAATGGAGTTCATATTTTAATTATACACATCGAAAAATGGTTAGGGTATTTTTTTGGATTGTTTGGATGTTTTTGTATTTTTGATGAATAGTAAAATACGATAAATTACGATGAATGATAAATACTTATTTTAATGCATCATAGGTTATGCAAGGATCATATAAGCAATATTGTTTTTGAAAACACATGCACTGTTTACTATTTTTGGTCACATTAATCAATACTAATCACAATCTTGAGAAAAAATATTAAAATTATGATTAAAATAATGTAAAATCCATCATCTCTGCCACTATAAATACCAATCATTCCCTCTTCCTCTAACACCTTTCAAGCCATAATCATTGACTATGTTCTTCCAAATCCCATCCTTATGCCTCTTCCACACACCCTAGATCTGCTGGTATCACCAAAAGGCCAAAACCAAAGGCCGTAATGAGAATCTCAAGGATAAGAGATCAAGAGGTAAGAATCCTCTTCCTTTTTTGTGTGTTTTCATTCTAATTACTTTCATTTCTTATAATCTATTTCCCTCCAGTTATCCAGGAGATATGAAATCTCCATAATCATTTATATTAATTATATTGCTATGTTTGGGTAAAATATTCATCATCTTCCTTCCTCTCCTCTTCCACATGTTCTAAATTAAAAACATTGTCCATAATGTGATGATTAACCAAAAATCATGGACTATGTCTTTGTAATATCAATTAAATCCATTAAATCTGATAATAAACCCTTTTTAATGGTTGAAACATAATGCGAAGTGAATTTTTCAATCTATTTTATGTTCTAGAATTAAATTCTATTCATGAAATTAAATTATATAATGAAACAAGTTCATGGTTTTTGAGGAACCGCCAAAAATGATCTAAACAAACATCATTAATGTTTTATATAATGATCAATCATCATATATGAGACAAAAATGAATTATTGTATCATTATATATCCTAGAAACATATTAATACCATTTCATTCCAATTATCGAATTTCTATTCCATATGATTAGAAAATAAAATACAAATCTGCCATTGAAATCATGTAAATAATTCACCCATAACGATGGAAAGAACAAAGAAATAACAATTAAAGGGTGAAATTATGTTATTGAATGATCCTATAAGTTTTCATAGACATGAATATTTCTTTATAAGATATTAGTAACACTCTTTTAACCATTATATAGGTGTTTTTGATGAGTTTTAAGTAATACCACCCTGAGTTAAGGGAATCCGTAACCCAATTTCTATTATTTATGTTAACCTTCCACTTCATTATTTATGTTGTTTTAAATTTTTTTATTTGATGAAATTTATTTTTATTATGTTGAATTATGTGTATTTACTATGTATATATATATTCCATCTAGTCTATTAAGCCTAACATCAGTTACGTTAATTTTAATGTGATTTTCTTTCAAAATCCTCTTTTAAAATTCTATTTTACCAAATTCAAATGAAATATTTTTAAAAAGTTATTCATGTTGTATAATTATGTTTCGGTTCATAGTCATATTTTATGATGAATTTTGGGACCTATATATCCCTCTAATTAATTTGGTATTTGTAATTTGGTGGTTGGTTGTATGGTTACTCCAAGTGTAACTGTGATGTTTACACAAATTGTAAGGTAGTATTGAGGGTTAAAAATTATTATCCATCCAAGAGGGTTACAATATTATATAACTAATTCCCCAAGATACATTTATATTTCTATTTATTTTCAGTATGTTTTGTCGGTATCTCATGTTTCAAAAAGTAAGATTATATGGGTGACAAGTTTGTTTTTTTAAAATAATTTCATGCATTTACAAGTACTCATAGTCTAATATGTTTTTTTATTTTTATATACCTTACTATGTTTTTTTTTCTCATCCCATATTTTTAAATTATTTTCACAGGTTATAAGGTTGTGTAATAAAAATAAGGAATCCATGTTAAATGCTATGAAGATGTGTAAAGGAAATCAAGTTTTATTTGAAAACTAATAAGTTTTTGAGTAAATGGATACCGTTTATATTGAATCTTCTCTATATGAGTGTGGAATATTATGTATGTATTATATACCAATTCTGTAAAACTATAAAATTTGAAGGATTACCAATATGAAAGGAAGTGAGTTCCTGACTAAAATTCATGATTATGTGAAAAAATGAGGTAGTGTTCTTGTATTTGGTATTAGAGGATGGTTTATATAACTTTAAGGGTTTGGATGATGTTAATAGAATACAATTAATATTTTTTTACATTATTGGAATTTGAAATAGCATATAATTTAATGATTTCTATGTTTCTTGGACTAGGATATGTTTTTTCAAAATGGTGTTTCGTAGAATAAACATAGAAGCTGAAGAAAAGAGGAACTGAACAAATGATATCCTTTTGAATGTATAGCTGAAAATGGTAGGGATTTGAACTGATAAGTATATGATAGTAATGGCTTAGCTGACGCATATAATAAATGGTGGTGGTATCCATGCAAGAGAAAAACTTTAGGTAGCATAATAGAACAGGATGATATTGGAACATTTTATGAGACAACACCCTCCATCTTTCAATAGATCTTCTAACCAAGTAGTGGGTGAAGGATGGATTAGGGCCCTTGAAACGATATTCAATGTAAGGGGACATTCATATAATCAAAGGTTAGTCTCTACATTTATCTTTTTGATGTTGAAACTGATTAGTGGTGGTTAATGGTCAACAATATTAAGGATAGAGGGGAGATTGATTCCTTAGAGGTGGATGAATTTTAGAGTCGTTTCATTGAAAAATATTTTCCTAAGGTGGTTAAACCAATTATAAAGAGGGAATTCCGTGAATTGAATAAAAATAAGAAATATTCAATGGCTATGTATGATGTAAAATTCACCCAACTAGAAACCTATTCTCTAAATAATATTTTAGATCTGGAATGCAAAATAACCAGCTTTTACTCAGGATTAAACCCTAGGTTTCGAAGTTCATTGGCCTCCAATAAATTCAAAATTTATAAGAAACATGTCTCATGTGCTGAGAGGGTAGAAATTGAGTTTGATGATGATCACATGCACTTTCACAAAATGGAAAAGAAGGGGTCCTGATAGTAAGCGACGTGTAAGAATCTACAAAAGAAATATGATGGTATGAAATTAGAGTTTCCAGTTTGTGAAAAGTGCAGAAGAAAGAACCCTAGGTAATGCCTTACCAAAACCGGGAAGTGTTTTCGATGTAGTATGTTTAGACATACTGACTGATATTTTATGAAAATGATCTAAGAATAATACTAATTAGAAAACATTAAAGTGATTTTAATATAGAGATATGGGTCATTATGAAGATGACTACCCAAAGAGAGATCTGAATGATGCAAAGATCCATATTATAAGAAGAAAGGTATTGTGAGATCCTTTGTAACTATGTATGAAGATGCTGAGAAATCCAATGAAATTTTTATCAGGTACACTGCTTTTTTAATTATATTTTTCTAATGTTTTGTTTCATATGGGGTCTAAAAATTCATTTATTTCTGATGAATTTTTTGGTAAATTGGAAATATCACCTCAAAAAATGAGACCGAAACATTTTTTAGAAAAACAGTGGTATATATTTTAGAAAATATGAATTATAAGAATCTATCTATTATGGTTTGTGGAAAAAATTTACCTACAAACCATATTGTTTTTTCCTTAGTAGAGTTTCATGTTATTCTAGGAATGGATTGTATTTTTGATTATCATGATAAGATTGAATGTACAGATAAATAAGTTTTTTTAGAAAGAGTTTTAGTTTGTATACAAGAAAGAACCCATACAATTGAAAACATATCAGAATGATGAGAAAATTTTGAAAGATGGAAATTAATGGTATCTTTCTCATATTGCCGAAAATAAGGGAACTGTTTAGATTTATGATATACTAGAAGTAAATGAATACCTTGATGTATTTTATGCTGAGTAACTTAGTGTCATACCAGAAAAATGTGTCAAATTCACAGTTAAATTTTGTTCCTGATTCTAAGACAATTTCAAAACCCCTATATAAAATGTCTTAAATGTATCTTCTTGAATTGAAAAATTAGTTGCATGATTTTTTTCAAAAAGGCTTCATTCATCTGAGCACTTCACCATGGGGTACTCATATTTTTTTCATTAAAAAGATTGATGGTTCTATGATACTTTTAATTGGTTATAGAGCATTGAATAAAATCACTTTTAAAAAAGTATCATTTTACTCATATCAATGACTTGTTTGATTAGCTCTAGGGAGATTAGTATTTTTCCAAGATTTACTTGAGATATGTATACCATTAGTTTAAGGTGAAAAGGTATTACATACCAGAAATATATTTTTATACTAGATATGGGCATTATGAGATTGTTGTTATGCCATTCAGGATAACTAATGGACCTGTTGTATTCATGGATCTTATGAATAGAATATTTCATGAGTTCATGGATAAGTTTTTAGTTGTGTTTATTGATAACATTATGGTATTTTCTAAGAGTAATGAGGTTTAAAAACCTAGAAATTTCAAGGAATTTTTTTTCTTAATTTATTTTAAATTTTTACAAGAACGCAGTTCCTAACGACACCTGATTCTGAGGCCCGGTGTGCCCGGAATCATTTTCTGAAGCTTTTCTCGGGTACGTTCAGTGAACGAACGAGCGAGGTTTCCTAACTTTTGAACCAGTGCTTGGAATCGAATTCTGAGGGCACCGATGGAATCATAGTGCTGGTAATTTCTTAGGAACACCTTTTCTAGAGTTGCGTTTACTTGGGTGTGGTACTTAAAATTTTGGGTTAAGTAAAGGAATAAAATAAAATGGTGCAACCAATTTTATTTTATTTAAAGTAGTTTAACCTAATCTAAGTGGTTGGAGTGGGACCCAATATATCCTACTCCACTAGGTAGGATATTTGTGTTGTGGGTCCCACACGAGCCCCACCTTTTCATCTTCCTCAAACCCCCTCTTTCAATTATGTAACGCACTTGCACCCCCATTAAATGAAAGTAAACTCTTGCATTTAACTAAGTATTAAACGCTTCTTTAATTGGGAAGTTATAACTCTTCAATTAATTCTATTAATTTAATGATTCGATTTTGAATTTTAAAAACCTTTTGCTTGAGTAATAAAATAAGGCAATGCTTATCTTATTAGGGTGGTTTTGTTGTGCAAGAGGATTTTGGGAGAGATTTTCTCTAACTCTTTAAGAACATCTTCTTCCTCATCGAAGAATGCGATGAACACTGAGCCTTCGATGAAGAACTCTGTCACCGCAAAGGGGAGTTCTTTGTACCATCTTCCTCCCTCCTCGTAGCCGGTGAGGGACGCCATCCTCGGAGATCGACGACGTGACGCCGACAATCCTCCTTTTGTGACGCTTACGGAGTCTCCTTCCGCGACGTCCCTTTCCGCAACAAACCTCGCTCGACGACAATGCTTGAGGTAGGGGGATTATATTTTTTTCCCTTTTATCATTTGAGAAAAAGATGACGAGCGCGGATCAATCTCTGTTGGTTAATCCGCGGATCGCTCGTTCATGCGGGGTGGTTGCGGGGTGAATATTCGGGATTGGTCGAGTTTGATTTTGTTATTTTAACCTCTAACGCAGAGGGCACGTGCTAACGAACAAAGCCCAGACCCTCCGTAGTTTGTTGTCGAAGTGAGGATTGACGGGAGATGATGTGGCGGTCCGAAAAGGCGTTTTGAACCCTTCGCCGTAATCTATGGCTCCCGGGAGGACCACCGGAGAAAACAGAATTGAAAACAGACCACTGGAGCAACTCTGGTGGTCCGTGGAAGAGCCTGTCGGCGCGCCACGCCAGCACGACGGCGCCCGGCATGCCGCTAGGAAGGTCCACCGCGGCTGAAGCCATGGCGGCAAGTGGCGGTCCCATGGCCGCGCGAGACCGAGGGAGACGCGGCGGCCAGTGCCACGTCGCTGGAAGGGAGCGGCCCCCACGCGGGGGTTGCGGCTTCAATCAGGGTGGCGCGCGCCTCCCCCCCTGTTCCGCTCAGCTCGGCCAGCCGAGCAGGCCACGCGGGCCGCACCAGCATGGCAGGCCAACCGGCCGCCGGGCCGGGCAGCGCCCTAGTGGCCCAGACCTGGACCCGTTTCGGGTCGACCCGGTTCGGGCCGACCCAGGGGGTCTCGGGCCGGGCCGAACCGGGCCCGAACCCCTATTTTCAGGCAGTTTTCGTTCAAAATCCCATAACTTGGGCTACAGATCTTCGACCGATGCACTGTCAGTTGCAATGCGATCCTTGGATCGAGACGGTCGTTTCTCTATATTACACTCAAGGTTTCGGAGAACCTTGAATATGGCCGGGTTTGTTCGAGCATGAAACTAACCGGGCCCTCGGAGCGGAAACGCTTATAACATGAATTCCGGATGTCTGATAGATGTGCCATCGACTTTGTTGATTTCCTCTTGATGAGAAGGATCTTTTGGCATACTTCACCTGAGGTTTGGACACAGATGGATAGTGGTCGCGTTGGATTGAACCCAAAATCCAACCGGGCCCCTAGAACGGAAAAGCTGGTAACTTCCAGATCGGACGTCCCTTTGATGAACCATCAGTGGCGTTGGTGATCACGTTGAGAAATTGTCCCTATGTGTATACCCTATGAGAGTTCGGGGTACAGTTGAGATGCGGTCGAGTTGGTTCGTACACGAAACCAACCGGGCCCCTGGGACGAAAAGGCTAATAACTCACAGACCGAGCGTCCGATTGACACGTCGTCTGTTGCGTTGAGACCCATATGACGAGGCGGTCCTTTGAGATACTTTTTCGTGGGACTTTGTGATACTTGGAGTATCGACCAGTAGCTCATGGAGAGGACCCTCCCAGAGATGAGCTTATGGAGTATGGAGACCGTGTAGTCGGCTGAGACCTAACGACTTCTTGACCGACTCAACTAGCCCAGTGGACGGAGCACTACTTTGTTTGGGTGCATACCCATGGCGGACGGAGCACTACTGAGTTTGGGTGCAGACCCGCAGTACTCGTCCGGAGAGTACCTCTGCCGGCTATTAGGGGGGATGCACTATAGTGTTTGGGTGGCAGACCCCGGCGGGAAGCACTACTGTGTTTGGGTGGCCGACCTGTGGTACTCGATAGGAGCAGTACCTCAACAGTCTTAGGTTAGTGAGCAGTACCTCTGAGTCATGATAGTATCATTGTACACTCCAGAGACAGGTCTCTTCAGCAATTACGGTCTCGATAAATTAAAATTCTGGTTTGAGCTGAGTCTATGACCTTTGTGTTTACCTCATGATTAAGATGGGTCACTTGATAACTTTGGTATATGTATGGGAATATATCTAGGTAGTGTTTAACCATTGATTTCATAACCTTTGTGTTTCCTGATTATTGAGATGGGTTACTTGATAACTTAGGTATAAGTATGGTCTTATACCTATGTAAGGGTTATCTATTGAGATCCTACTTTGTGGTTATCCTTGTTGGATTTAGTGATACTTTGAGGGTCTTGGGGTCCCTACTGAGTATCGTATACTCAGCCCTGCACGGGCTATGCCCGCACCTCATTGTATTGGTTGCAGACGTCGGGCAGCGCAGATAGAGGTTGAGTGTTCGAGGACTGGACGGTACCCAGAGGTGGACCTCTTGACGAGACAGTATCCGGAGGTGGTGGACTTCACCACGAGACGACACTAGGAGGAGGTTGACCGGCTAGAGCGTTGTTGAAGCTATCTGTACCTACACTTCAGGTAGGATCTGTGGTGGACGATCCAGGAGTTGCGCTATCTGTACCTACCCTTCAAGTAGGATCTGAGGAGGACGACCCAGGAGCTGCTTCCATTCTTCCAGCTGTTTGTCTTTTTCAGTTGTACTTTCGTTCAATTGTAGATATACCTTCAGTTGGGTTTGTATTCTGGCCCACTTACTTTTCAGCACTTTCTTTTATTCTTAGTTTATTACTTCCCCTTGTACTCTATGATGTTCTTTTCCTTTTATAAAGGCAATGCCTTCCCAGTTATCAGGTTTTACGCCTTTGGTGCTAGTCGCCAGCCCCTGGCCTATGGAAGGCGGGCTTGGTGTTGTCACGGCACGGGTCCTGAGAACGGGTCATGACATGAGGATCCTGAAAAAACATATAAGGGTTGTTTTTCAAAGAATAAAGGAAAAGAAACTGTATGGAAAATTCAGAATGAGTTATTTTTTTGAAATATATTTCTTTTCTTGGGCAGATAGTAAATAAGGATGGAATAATAGTTGATCCTGCAAAAAACATGATTGATAAATGTCCAAGTCCTTCAAATTCTATAGAGATTCACAGTTTTCTAGGATTAGTAGGTTATTACTGTTGGTTTGTTAAAAACATTGCATTACTATCTAGATTTCTAACTAAGTTAATGCAAAAAGGGGTTGAATTTATTTGGATAGAATAACGTGATGTATGTTTTCAGGAACTAAAGAAGAGATTAATGAATGCTCTAGTTTTGGTTGTGTCTTCCTGAAAAGGTGGAATTTCCATCTAATGTGATGCTTCAATGAAGGGAATTGGGTGTGTTCTAATGACAAATGATCTAGTAATTTCTTATTCTTCTAGACAATTAAATCCTCATAAATTAAATTATCCCACAAATAATTTGGAATTGGAACCTATCATTTTTTCTTTGAAAATGTGAAGGCATCATTTATACAAAACTAGATGTCAAATATATTCCAAACATAAAATTCTGAAGTATATATTCACTTAGAAGAAATTAAATATGAGATATAGAAGATGTCTTGAACTGATAAAGGATTATGATTGCATGATCAATTACCAAACTGGAAAATAAAACTATGTGGTGGATTCCCTGAGTCAAAATCATCATTAATAATTAACCATGTTACATTTGGAACATGATCCCTTGATTAATGATTTGATTAATTTTCTCTGAGATGTTGTTGGTGTAGGAAATACCTCTATTTTTTTAGGTTTCAGTGTAGTCATCATTAATAGATAGAATTAAGTAAGCAAATAAGGAAGACTATGAGATATAGGAAAATGTAGAATTTGTTAAAATGGGTAATTTTATAGATTTTAACATTGATAATGATAATATTTTAAGATTTGGTAAACAGTTATGTGTGCCATATGATTTCTATTTAAAGAAATATTTTTTGTGTGAAGCACATAGATGTCCATTTTCATTTCATCTAGGTAGTACTAAGTTGTATAGAGACCTTTGAGAGTATTACTAGTGGTATAGAATGAAAAAGATATTGCATATTTTGCCATTAAATTTTTGAAATGTCAATAGGTTAAAGCAGAGTGGCAGTTACTGAAGGGGATGCTTCCACCTTTTCCATTTCCAAAGTGGAAATGGGAGAATATATCCAAGGGAATCGTTTTGGGACTACCTAAGGCTTATCGATTTAATAAAACAATATGGGTGATTGTTTCCTAACTGACTAAGTATGCACATATTCCCCCTATTCAAGATACAATATCATTGGATCAGCTTTCTCGATTGTTCCTCAGAGTGATTTTTAGGTTACACAGAGTTCCTCTTTCCATTGTATCTGACTGAGATCCCATGTTTACCTCCAAATTTTATATGGGCCTTTAGAAGGAATTGGGCACATAATTAAATTTTAGTATAGATTTTCATCCTTAATGAGATAGGCCATTAGAACGGATGATTAAAAAATTGGAGGATATGCTTAATTCGTTATCAATAGTCTACCTGGGAAGTTGGGATCAACATCATTCTTTAGTTGAGTTTTCTTATAATAATAGTTTTCATTTTAGTATACAAATGGAACCTTTTAAATAATTGTATGGGAAGTGGTGTTCGAGCACCAGATTTTTGGGATGAATTTGGGGAAAGGATGTTTATGGGAATAAAATTAGTAGAGGAAGTGGAAGAGAAAGTGAACATGATATAGTAACACATGAGGATAGCTCAAAGCAGACAAAAACGTTATGCAGAAAATAGAAGTAAAAACTTTACTTTTGAGGTAGGTGATCATTTTTATCTATGAATCTCACCATGGATGTGTGTTATGAGTTTTGGTAAGAACAGAAAGTAATTCCATGATTCGTTTGATCTTATGAAATTCTGGATAAGGTTGGACCATTCGACTACCGACTAGCTTTTCCTCCTAGTTTATCTCAGGTATAAAATGTTTTTCATGTTTCGATGTTGAGAATATATGTGCCAGATTCATCTCATGTTTTGATCCTAGAAGCAGTTCACTAGGAAGCGAACCTTTCTTATTATGGGATACCAATTCAGATTCTTGATTAAAGGGTAAAAGTATTGCATAATAAGTTATTGAATTAGGTAATGGTTTTTTGGATAAACCACATGGTTGTAGAAGAAAAATAGGAATTTGAAAATGATATGAGTTAAATATACTCTCACTTATTTAATAAGTAAATAAAATTGTGAGGGTGAAGTTTCTAGAAGGCTGGGATAATGTAACACGCCAAGGATTTAAAAATAAATTGAAATTCCTAAAACTTTTTTTAGGAATATATTTATAACTATTCTTTGAACATAATTTTTCCACTTTTATGTTTGAAATTTCTAAATCCTGTCATTTATAATTGTGATCAATAAGTTAGTTGGTGTCTAATGAAACTAACATGATTTTTGTTGAATAGTAACACACCCTTATGAATAGTAATATGACCTAATTAATAGTAAATTATTTTTTTATTTTATTTTTTTATTTGTATGAGATAATATAAACTGCATTAATTTTTTAAGGTGTTAAAAAATGACTTATAGATTTAAATTTCTTATTTTGGAATAAATTATGATTTTATTTAAAAATTAAATTAATAATATTGAAAAAATTATTTTCAAAAAATAGAATTTATTTTTTAATTCTACACGCCAAAAACGGTTTGGGTTATTTTTTTGTGATTTTTCTGAAATTTGTGAATTTTTTATGAATAGTAAAATAAGATAAATTACAATAAATGATAAATACTTGTTATATTGGATCATAGGTGATGCATGGATAATATAAGACCACTTGTTTCAATCTCAGATGCAATATTTACAATTTTGGGTCACATGAATCAATAATATTCATAGTCTTGAGGGAAAAAAATAAAATATTGATTAAAATAATGTAAAATCCCCCATAACCTCCAATATAAATACTACCCTCATTCCCCTCTTCCTATCACACATCTAAAGCCTTTAGAATCATCTATATGCTACCAAATATCATCCAAAATTCTCTTCCACACATCCTAGATATGTTGGTCTCACAAAAAGAAAAAAATCAAAGTCCTTAAAGAGGATCTCAAGGAGAAAAGATCAAGAAGTAAGAATTCTATTCATTTTTCATGCATTTTCTTTCCAATTCCATTATTTTCTTATACCCTATTTCCATCCACATACCAAGGAGGTATAAAATCTACATAATCATATTTATTATTTATTTTTCCTTGTTCATGTAACATATTCATCATTTTCCTTCCTCGCATGTCATTCTTTTTCTTAAAATAAAAACACCATCCATGATTTGCCGATTTACAAAAATCCTGGATGTTGTGTTTGAAATATCCATTATATAACTAAAATATGATAATAGAACCCTTTTAATTGTTGAAAAAATAAATAAATGTTTATTTTTTAACCTATTTTATGTTATGGAATGAACATCTATGCATGAAATTAAATTATATATTGAAACATGGTCATGATTATCGAGGAACTGCCAAAAATGATCCAATCAAACATCATTAATGTTTTATCTAATGACCCATCATCATAAATAGTATCATTATATATTCGATAAACATTTTAATACCATTTAATTACACTTCTATAATTTCATTTTCATGTGACATGAAAATCAATTACAAACCGGACATGGAAATCATGTAAAGAACTTACCCAAAATAATGGAAGGAACCAAATACTAATAATTAATGGGTTAAAAGATGTTTTGAAATGGTCATATAAGGTGTTATAAAATAGAATATGTTTCTTTATGATATTAATAACACACTTTTAACCATTATACAGGAGTTTTAATTGTGTTTTTAGTAATACAAACCCGATGTAAGGGAATCTGTAACCCAATTTCTATTCTTTGGGTTAACCTTTTTCTTTGTTATTTATATTATATTAAAATTGTTTGTGTGATGAATATTATTTATATTTAGTTGAATTAAGTGTATTTAATGTGTATATAAATATTAAATCCCCCATATTAAGTCTCAAATCAATAATATTATTTCTAAGGGTCTTTTCTTTAAAATATCCTCTTTAATCATTTTTTTTTACAAAATTCAAAAGCAACGTTTTTATGAAATTGTCCATGTTTTATGATTATTCTATGGTTAATTGGGATTGTTTATGATGAATTGTAGGAACTATATCTACCTAAAATGAATTGGGTATGGATAAGTTGGTGGTCGACTATATGGTTACTTGATGTGAAACTGTGATGGTTACAAAAATTGTATTGTAGCCGTGTGGGTTACAAGTTATAAGGTAGCCGAGAGGTTGGCATGATTATTTAAATAATTCCCAAAGACACATTTATGGTATTATTTATGTTCATTATGTTTCTTTTTAATCTCATAATTCACAAATTTTGTATATATGTGTGACAAGTATGTTTTTTAAAATTATTTCATACATTTACAAGTGTTCGTGGACTAATGTTTTATTTAATTTTTTTTATATCCCTTACTAAGATTTTTGTGCTTATCACATTTTTTTAAAATATTTTCATAGGTTATAAGGTTATTTAAGGAAAATAATGAATCCTTCTTAAATTTTATGACGATTTGTTAAGGAAATTATATTTTATTTGAAAAGTATTATATTTTGGAAGAAATTAATACTGTTTATGTGGTATCTTCTCTATTTGATTGTGTAATGTTATATATGTATTATATCCAAATTCTCTAAAAATATAAACTTTAAAATATCCTCAATATGAATGGAAGTTATTTTTTTACAAAAATTCAATATTATGTATTGAAATGAGTTCGAGTCATTATAATATCCATTAGAGAATAAATTAAAAGAAATGAGAAAGGAAATAAGATTGGATTTAGATGAATTGTGTCTAAAAAAATGAATAGTTTTTTATAAACCCAAAAAATAAAGATATGTGTTTGAGTTTCCAAATAAAAAAAATATAGGGTTTGAAATTATAAAAATGGATTGATATTTAAATTAATGGGCATTAAAATATCAAAAAAGGTCCACAAAAATGCTCATGATAGCTAGGGTATATCATACATTGAAAAATTTGATAAAAGATTAAATAAAATTAAATAATCCCAATGTTTATGGTTAAGGTATAATACCATTAATAACAATTTATGGGATGAAATAATTCTATTTGTTTTATATTGTATTAAAATGATATGTATATCCCCATAAAAATCAATAGTAAAATTGTCATTTTTTGGAAATGAAAATATTGCTAAGACAATATAAAAGAGGCTTATACAAATAGAAAACATCCTAAAAAAGAAATTCTAAGAGAGATTCCCATTATAAAAAGTTTAATGTATGAATAATGGATCAACCCATGATAGGAAAAATACTATACATAAAAATTTCAAGAAAATAAAAATTTATTTCAATAATTTGTAGGAAATTCCTTATAAAACATAAAAAATAGTATTTTGAAAATTATGGTTTTGTTATAAGGATATAGAGAAGAGAATATATTTTGAAATAAACTATTCATATTAATGAGTTATTGATAATGATAATAGAAAATGATTTAGGATAAATTTATAAATATACATTCTTATGGTACAAGATGAATAATTATTTAAGAAGTAGTTCAATGTAAGAATTATAAATGATGTAATGTTAATCGGTGAGGAATACCCATAAATTATGTCTCAATTTGAAAGGATATGTTAATTTAATAAATATAATAAACGTATTGTTTTTAAAACCTGATTATAAAATTCAATTATATTCAGTTTTGTCACTATTTATTAAATATAATTATTGAATTTTATTTGATAAAGAACTTTATAAATGTTGAAATAGATTGATGTCATGTTTTCTTTTAAATTATATTATTTTTCTGGATTTCATGATTTTGATTCAATTCCATTGATTCATCAGTAAATATATTTTAAATAAAAAAATATTGAATGGAATTATATATTTATATAATATAAATCAATTATTCTAATTAAGAAATATGGAGATGATAAATACAGAGTTGTTAATGTCCTCACTGAAAGGTAAAACTAACCACTAATGAGTGTATCACAAAGAGGGGAGAGAGATATATATATCGTGCAAATATTATAAACATTTTCTTTCTAAATACTACAATATGATTAATAGAATTTTAATACACTTATTGAAAAACATTAGATGATCTGGAAAAGTGTGGAGTTAGAAAATTTATAAATTGAAGAAAAAAATTATGATGAAATAAATGGAAATTTTTTAATGTTTGGGATGTTTCTAAATTTTTAAAACCATTAAACCTTTATGGATTCGGGTTTTGTTACTATAGAAAGTCCCTAAGTGAAGTTATGGTATTATTAGAGGGGAATGGTGTAGATGTTATGATTTGGTAAGTGGAAGGGTAGTAATTTTACAAGGGATAGGAATGGGGAAATTTACACTTGATGAGAGGTTTATTTTTGGGTTTAAATTTTGAATAAATTATTATTTCTGTAGTTAGACTTATAATAGTAGTATAATAGTAATTGGAAATCATATTATAAATAATTTCTAGAATTTTGGATTTTCGAAACGTTCCACCACAAAAATTTTTTGTACATTCAATGTAATGAAGAAAAATGAAAATTTTATTTTCAATGTAGTATATTATATTATTGGGAACTATAAATTAATATTTAGGTTTGGAATTTCAAGTTATTCTATTATTTATCTTAGTAAATATGATTCTATTTAATACCCAAATTATATAATTGAATTTTTCATTACTGATTCCCACCAAACTAAAATTGGATAATTAGATTTTGGTCAATACCTAAGAACACAAGAGTCATTTTGAATAAAATTGGATAGAATAAAGTGTATGGCCACTTGACTATAATTTGATAGAGTTATGGGAGTTCATAACCCTTAATAGATCATGAAATCAAAAATATCACCCTCAATTCACCATTCCCAAATGTCTTTAGGAAACTAATCCATAATATTAAAAGACCTTCATGTGGCCACAGTTGTATACATATTTAAAATGTGGTCATATGATGTTCCAATTAAAATCTATCGCGTAAATCAACTAAGAAAAAATTTATATGATGGTTGGATCATTCAGTTACTATTCAGTACATGATGCCACTCAGAGTCATTTGATAAAACCATTACGATCATATCATGTGACCGACTCTAGGATGAGTCCATCAATGATGGGCCCTTATCATGTTCATTTTCTTATGCAATGCATTAGGGATATGTCACAAATGAGGCGAGACTCAATCACATGAGGCATACAGGACATGAATTACTTATGTGGGTAGTAAATTTAATGATATAGGCCTAGGTATGGGTATAGCCCATATATGAGGAGGAGTTTATATAGGGAGAGACAACTATAAACCCCATGGAACTCAAAAGAACAAAATATAGACCGATAACAGAGCGGGAGGTGAATGAGAACAATTTTTTTAGAGAAGAGAAATAAAAAAAATATTACGGTCCTCCTACTAATAAATATAGTTATGTATCATAGTAAAAGTTGAAGATGATTTCTGGATAATTTCATGAGATATGGTCGTGTAATTATCCATGGTTTCATGATAACATGATGAATTAATGGGATTGTGATTAAAAAATTCTAATATTATCACCTTATGAATACTTGTTCATGAAATCATGAGATGTTCATATGATCTCATGATGGAATCCAAGTCATATGACCATACCATGAGATCACAAAACCTTGTATTGGTTACACAATCATGTATCCCTCATGCCCTTTCATGTATGTGTGACTCTATATCCTTCAACATAGCACATGACTTATCCTTATTCACAAAGAACACAAAACTCAATGGAATTTATATTTTTCTGTAGCCCTAATGGGTGTCACTCAAATTATCCTGAGTCCATATTCTCCAATAAGGCTATATAATATAATATTCTATTACACTCCCTAAATCAAGGGGACATGAACTTTATGATTATTGTCATCTTCCCCCTTCCCATTAGTGGGAAAGGGACCCTATGATCTATGAGGACTCTGATTACTATTATAAATTGGATATGTAGATTTTTTCCTAATGAACAAGTCCAAATATTCAATGAATATCTTCACAATTGGTCTTTTTATTATGGTATATTCGTCATAAGGATCATGATTCCCCATACAACATCCACATATAAAATATTTCATATGAAATAAATATTCTTTTCCTATAGATCCATATACTCTATAGGACTTTTAAAAATATTCCATTTTTTGAATAATCAACATGTATGTCCCACAAAAATATGAAACATGTATGATATCCTGATATCTCATGTTTCTTGCATCGATCATGAATCACATGGGCTTAGAGAATTAAAATGATTGTGTTGTTAGATATATAAAAAACCTCTCTTATGGGAATCATCTGTAGGTGTAATCCCCAACCCTATTGTCCAATCATTCATGGTGTCATCCACATGATGAATTATGTTAGTGATTCCATATATGCGTAACTCCTACTCAATGCACTATTTTCACAAAATTTATGATAAAATATGCACATATTTTATGTACTTCATCGAATCTTATTCCTATCATAATTAAGATTAGTTTGATGATTTTTTGAAACCTGACCTTCTTCTCATAATACCCATGTATATAACGATCACTCGCTGTATATATATTATAATAGAAGACTATAATACCCCGATGAATATTTTCACATTTTAAAATTTATTATAGTTTATGTGTTATCTAATTGAGTGATATACTCTAAAAAACTCAAATTACTACCTCTTTTAGAGAATAAAATTCTTATAAGCCTTATGTAAAAAATAAATATGACTTGGTAATACTCTATAGGTGTAATACATAGTATTAATTATTTTATAAAATTTCCATATTCCCAGTAAAGAATCTCAGGGAAGCCTTACTGTGTAAAATTCATATCTATTTAATTTGGTTATCTTACAGAATCCATTTGATCAGTTATTTTTTTTATTTCTTAAATTGAGCACTACTAACATGGACTATGATATCAAGAATTTTCATTACCTTTTTATGATAAAAATACCTCAAATATAGGTCACAACTATAGGATTAATAAATAAATAAATCCTCTTCAATTTTAAAGTAATACAATCTTTATTAAAAAACAAGACTATCTATGCTCTGATTCCTTCTCTCAAGATACACGTAAGATTCCTCCCAATGGTTCAAATCTAATATCAACCCTTTATAATTATAATAATTAATCCATTTACCTTGTGAGATAATTTTACATACTTTATAACAATCTAATACATTTATAAATATATCTTTTATAATTAATTAAATTTTGATAGCATGTGATACACAAAACATCAGGTTTAAGTAATACATGATTTAGTCACTTTTTCGTATATAATTTAAAATTAATTTTTATCATATTTATAACATTTATTTGAAAAAAATAAACAAAAAATTTTAAATTTTAAATTCAAAATTATTTTTGGGTTATTGTATAGAATTTTTCTTAATTGTTTCATTTTTTAATGAATTATGAAAATACAACATTTTAATTGAAAAGTAACATTTTTTAAATAATGTATAATGTTAAATAATATATCAAATTGGTTTTAAAGTAAAATTATTTAAATTGAAAATCAATTAATCCAATTTATATTATTTTATTCATTTCATTATTTAATTTTGATATAAAATATTTGTATACTATTGAATATTTTCTCCTAAAAAACGCTTCCTCATTGCATCGACATGGTTAATTTTAAACTAATATTTTCCACTATTATGAATTGAATATAAAAAAATTTAATACATATTTAGAATTATAATAATTTATAATTATTAATATGTTCAAATTTATTTTTTACTATATATATATAGTGAAAACAATAATAATTATTTACCATGGTTTAGATAAAAAATAGATTGACTAGGGGTTAAACTAAGAAGATAATGTTTAAGAAATATACTTACAACTTGTAAAAAACATTTTTATAGAAATATTCCTACCTAATATATTCTATTTTGGAGAATTTACTATTTTCTAATATTTTTACATTATAAAAATTTGGTTACGATTAAATCATTTCAAAATATTACAAGGGCGCCACTCACCACATTTATAAAATTTCACCCGTGCTCCTCTCTTCTTCACACCACAAAAAAATCTTAATTTCAGAAAATAACTGACTAAACAACATAAAAAATTTATTCATATCATCATATAAGACTTATTTTAGGAAACAATCTTACCTATGAATACTTTTTTTGAAAACTTAATGGGGATACCCAAATAAGGGAAATCGTTCTTCAAAATGATTTTTTTATTATTTCTTTCTCCATATACCTCAATTAAAATTAGTCCATGATGAAATAATGACCACGGTATCATACATATAATTATATGATTTATGTTAATGGTATGACCTAAAAAAATACCCACTTAAATCAAATATTTTACGAAATCATCCTTTATGAGTATGGAAGAGTCCTACACCACAAACTGATGTCATTTAGTATTCCATTAATAAATTTCATTAATGTTTATTATGATGGAAATAAAGTATATAAATGATATTTATAACATATTTAAACCTCTTTCATCATTATATAATATATATATATATATATTAATTTCTATTTGGTTGGGGATATGATAACATCCCTCGTGTTTACGGTGGACTACCGCCACATGAAGCGATGTGATTAGTCATACACTAACGCTTCACATGGAAAGTGATACAGATATATAAAATGATTATATGTTATATTAATTATATAAATATAATATTAATTAAAATTTTATAATTCTTAAAATATGACACATATAATTTTATTTATTACCTTTTTCACTCAAATAATGATGACAACATTGTTTGTGTACATCTGGACTACCACATTATTGAAACGATGTGACTTTCTTTTCATCAACAAATAACATTGATGATATATATAATTTTAGTTAGATAAATAATATGGAATATAATTTATTTTTATCATTCTAGAAAGATAATATATTACTTACCTTCTTTACATTAGGGTAACTGTAAAATGGAAATGTTACACATGCATACGTATGACCTAACTTATCCAAGATCCCAACATACATCATTTCTCAAAACCATCATTCATGATTTTTCCTAAAAATATAATTTATTTATAAATACGAAAATTATTTAATTATTTTTATTTTTAGGTGATTAAGCTATATAATATGCACACGAAACATAACATTCATAACAAATCATGAATTAGAAAACAAGGAGATTAACAGCCCAATAAATGAAAATAATGAAATATTATTAACAAATGCGTTCAAAACTGTTATAGAAGGATAATATATGATAATATATACACTAATATGGTTTTAAAATAAGCTTATAATATTCTTAAAACCATTATATATTATGTTAAACAATTTTCAAGTAAATAAAATAATGAGATAAGTTATTTAATATCAATTAGAATTCCATTGAGACTATTTTATTATTATAAACCAATAAACATTAATGTGTTGTATATACATCCCATTTGAAATGTAATAAAATGGCTCTTTATTATTTCATTGTATTATGTGTTTCACATTGAATCATTTCCTCCAATAGTATTATACATGGAAATTACCAAGTGGTAAAAGATCTGGTACAATCTCACATTCTCTTATGATTGTTTAATTTCTATTGAAAAAACACTTTCTAATAATTATTTTTAAATGGAATTTAAATTTATATTCAGTATCCATATTATAAATTTATGGATATTATTATTTATTAAACTATATATAATTTTTATGTACGGTTTTTACTTTGAATGTTATCTGATTAAGTGAGGAAATATTAATACATAGGTATCCTTTACTTAATTCAGATATTTGATATTGATTGATGAATTAAATAAATTATTGTATATATAAGGAATTATTTGGATCTATAGTCATATATTGGTCTTGAAATATGATTTCCCCTCGATGCATTGGTAGCTATCGAGAATAAAATTTTTTAGGCCAAATTAAATTGGTTTCTACATGTAGTAGTAAATTTTCTGGTGAATGGTTTTGATAGTAGATGTATAATGATTCTAGAGATCACATCATACAATAATTATGAATTTCATTCAATGATAATTTTTTTATTATTATTATCCATTATATTTTCCTAATTACATTATCTCTTCATTCATTTAATCCACATATTATTGATTAATTAGAATGTTTGTTCAGTTATTTACCTTGACTTATTGATTACTCTTTAACTATTGACACTATCAAATTATATATGAGTCATGTCTTTTCATTTATTTACCTTTCTATATTGATTATTCTTTATATAATTATGAAATAAATTTTATTGATTAAATTACATGTTAGTTTAGTTATTTAACATGGAATATTGATTATTTTTTATTAACTTATTATAACTTCTTATATACTTAACCATTATTAGGTGTTTGAGACCACCCTTATATTTTTTACATTCCAAAAAAATATGATGAAGAGATATTTATATTAATTTTCAAGGATTCAGTTCATATTCCATTTTTATCCATTATGTTTTATCTTCCACCCCAATGTAAAATGGAAATCATGTATGTATCAAGTACTCTAAAACAACTAAACGGATTAGTCCATTGAGATTGGATTCCATGTATCCCTACTAATGTAATAAAGAATCCATAGGATTTCGAATACCATGTTTCAGGTTGATAATTTTGGTATTATAATGAGTTTAGTAGATGCTTTAGGAACTATATTTAAGAAAACATATATTATAGAACATAACCCTAGGATAGACATTGACAAAAACTATAGAATGACATCCAAATGTCTTTGTAAGGAAGGGATTATGTGGGTTTTTCTAGAAATATATACCATCCCCGATAATACATGTGGATGGGGTTCTAGAATAGAGTTACTTTAGGGAAATAACTCCGAAAAGATGATATTAGGAAAAACATAATCGTCACTTAGTGCATAAAAACTGGATTTACTACACACTTTGTAACATCCCAAGTAAATAAATATTATGAAATTATCATATTTATTAATATTTGTGAATTAAATATTAATTTTACTTTTAAGGGTATTCCTTGTTCGATGGCGTAACTGATACACAACAACAAGTTTATTTATAATCTTAGGTTACACACAATGTTAAGTTCCACCATAAAATAATATAATAATAATATAATTTTAAATGATATAAATCACATAGCCATTGTATTGTAATCAATAAACAAGACTAACTACAATATAATTATACATTTTTTTAATTGTTTTTATATTTATCAAATAATTCTTAGAATCATAAAATCTGAATAAATCCAATTTTAAGCATAAACACTCTAGTATTCTTTAAAAGGTCGTTTTATAGGATTTTTGTGGTGACCCATTTTTAAATATATTTTTTTTCATGTTTATATATTCTATTTAACAAAATAATATTGTTATTTTGAATTGGGACATAAAAATTTACATTGGATGAAATTTTTCAATTTTTCAGATAATGATAATTTGTTATGAATAGTAAAAAATACAGCATTTTAATTCAAAACTACCTTTTAATCTAATTTATTATTATAGATAGATTATTATTTTAATTGGTTTTAAAGTTTAATTGGGTTAGATTTTTACCATTTAATCCAATTTTGGTTATTGTATGTAATTTCACTCTTAAATTGGACGTAAACAAAGGTAAATCTTTTGATAGTTATTATTTCTTAAAAACACGCTTTTTTGATTTGACAACGAGAATTATTATTAAATTAGTTTCTGCCACTTATGTATTTTGTATTTGTAAAAATGGATTCAATATTTTCAATTAGGAGGTCCATTTTTGGTGAATATGTAACTTTTATTTTTATACATTATGAATATTTACTTCAGTAAATATTTTATTTACCATGGTTAAAAGGTAAATCTCGTAAATAAGGGTAAAAAATAATATTGTGAGTATATTAAATTACCCAAAAACGTGTTCTAATCCTGTTGGATGATACATATCCAACCATGGGAATCCATGGGTCTATTTTGGGACCCCATGGAGCCACATAAGAGTGATAATGATACTTTATATTAATAAATTTAAAGTAAAGACACAAATGACAAAAAAAAATATCTTTTAACAAATAAATTTTTACATGGGGTTATATAATTTATCTCTTTGAAAATAAATATTCATTTGAAATATAAAAATATTTACTACATCATGGTATATTATTTATAATTTTTAGTCATCAAATATATAAAATTATTTATGAAACAATGATTATGCAGTGATTACCTTATTAATAAATGATTTAAATAAATGAGATTATCAAATTTAAAAATCTATCCAAAAACTATCTAATTTTTATTGGATGATTTTATTTCAGAAAAAAGTCATCTTATAATCAAATTCAATGATTTTTGGACCTCTTGATACCAAATATAAGTTTATAATAAAATAATGTTTTCAAGCATTCCTAAAGAGCCCCTCCCCCTTATAAAAATCCATCACCTCTAACCCATTACTCACACCTCTCAATCAACTTGTATCATCTAAACTCTGACTATATAAGCTCCCAACATCCCTCTATTCCACCAATAAGCCTTACCATAGGCAGAAAGAACTTCAATAAATCATTTTGTTTCAAACCAAAGGGAGTTACCCGATTTAAAGGTAACGTCTTCTCTTAAGTTCTTTTTTTTCTTTTACATCTCCAACCCCCTAAACTATTTTCATTCCTTTATTTTATAAAAACACCAATATAATAAATATAATAGGTTGTTTTTTTGAGATTTAATATAACTAAACATACACACACCTCTATCTAAAGGGTAAACAACATATTGTTTCTATGGACAGCGAACTAACGCCTCAAAAAATGATGATTATTCACTTATATTCTACTTCCTCTTATGGTGTCTATTAATATTTAACAATATTTATATGTTATATTTATTATATTTATATTTTATATATTCTTCAATATTTTTCATTTACAGCATACCTTTTTGGTTTCTATAATGGGTAAACATGATAATTTCATTTAAGGAAGTGCGGACTACCACCCCCTAAAAGTGATATGACTCGTTCATGCCATACATGGAATGTATAAAGGATGGAGTTACTGAAATTATATATGATATTATACTAGAATTATAATATACCTATGTATCATTGTGTTTTCATTCTATTATAATATGAAAACGAAATGAAAGTAGTTTTCATGCGTACGTACGACTTATCGTCTCCATGAATGATGCATTTCACTTCTTATCTCCAAATGTTATGAACTATTATAAATACATATATATATATATATATATGATATATATGAAATATATGATATATAAATCATGAATATCATTTTTGAGATAATTTACTTTTGACCACATGAACAACTTGTAATTATAAGAAGTTCATTTTGGACTCAAGTACCAAATATCAAAAAAAATGACCATTAATAACATAAATGCTTATATAATGTTTATAACATTTTAATAAATGATATAAAAATTATAATAAACTTTAAAAAGGTACTTAAAAAATTAGAAATTAACTTTATTTTTTTATTCAGAAGATTAAGGAACAAACGAGTCAAGTCGGACACGTGGTAAGGGACTTCATCTCAATCTCCTTTCATTGAGGCTTATTTTGATTTATACATGACATTATTTTATATGGTGTATAAACACATTTGAATTATTATTTCACTAAAAATAAGTATTTTTCTACGTATAATTTTACTAAACAATAAAAGGGAATGTTTTTTAATGTACGCAGTGACAACAACCTCTCCACCACTGCGAGCATTATTTGATATTTGGCTTCCTTAACAAGCTGTAATTTTTTTTGAAAGGAAAATATATACCCTATTGTATTTTTTAGGTACTTTGTAATTTAAAATGGTTTTAATAGTGGATTTATTATGTCAATATATATAAATAATATTTTTTTATTATAATGTGGAAATGTTATCATTCTTTTATGTTTGTTTTATGTGTTCTGAATAAGTTATGGTTCTTGGACATTGTTTATGTATACAGGTGGTTCCGTGATAAACATAGGGAGGGTGAGCTCGAGTTATCTCTCCAATGCATTGGGTAAAATGACGATGGTAAATATTAATTTATTTACAAAGATATTTAGGGAATATGCTGTGATGGATATTCCAAATATAACTCCCTATGTAGTTGTGAGAGATACAATGTAAGTATGTTATGTATTCAACAAGTTACCTTTATGATTTAGGATTTCCATTTGTTATTTATAAATATTATGATATTGTGTGGTATGTTAAATATTGAAAATTATGATTTCATTTACTTGTATGTATTAATGGACTAATGTTTTCATTTATTTTTTTATAACCCTTACTGAGCTTTTTATTCTCATGCCACATTTTTTTGAAATGTTTTTCATGGGACTTAAAGATTAATAGGGTCAAGGTTAGAATCAAGGGAAAGTCATGCTATATAAAACATGGATCTAGACATGGATCTTTATTTATGATTTTTAATTTTATGAAAAAAATGGAAACTGTGAAGAAGTGTCTACATATAATATTCATGTTTTAATGTATATGTTATGACCTAATTATCTAAACTCTAAACATAAAAAGATCCTGGATGTGAATTATTAACTTAATTCAAGATTATGTAATTGTTAAGTCCATGTCATTATAGTTGGAATAAATGGTCATATTAGACAACATTAGGAGTTAGAATATTGTTAAACTAAATTCTATAAATTAATTTATGGTCTAATTTAAATGATATCTCATTTATAGATTACCGTGTTGCTTTGTCTAGGATATTTCTTATATTAGAATTGTTTTCTACAAAAGAATCATGGTAGCTATAATGGGATGACATCAATAGGAATAAAACCTTTCAAATCAACAACCTGAGAGGGTTGAAATCAGAACTGAATAGTTTTTTGTAGTGATGGCATAATTGACATAGAATATAAAAGGTTGTTGTATCCATTCACGAGATCATCCAAATCAACCATAGATGAACATGTTAGTAGTGGTGAATTTCTTGAGAAAAAACCCCCATCATTCAGAGGATAATCTGGTCATGTGCTAGATGAATGGTTTATTAAAGTACTGGAGAATTTTTTTGATGTCATGGGGTTTTTAGAACATCAAAAGGTTCGTCTTGTTTTTTACTTTTTTGAAGTTGAACCTGATCAGTGGTGGTTGATGGTAAAATATATCACGGATAGTGAGGAGATTAATGAAATTTATTGGGATGAATTCAAATCTATGATTCTTGAGAAATATTTTTCTAAGGTGGTTCGTCTTAGGATGGAAAAACAATTCTTGGAATTGAGGAAAGAATATGAACCAATGGATACTTATGATGAAAAATTCACTCGACTGGAAAGGTATTCTCCAAACATCAAACGAGATCTGTATAGTAAAATCAATCATTTTTACTCAAGATTAATTTCAAAGTATCAAAGGGATTTAGCTTCTCATGAGTTCAAAAGTTATGAAAAACATGTTCGATGTGAGGAGAAGGTATAAAAGGAGTTTTCTGGTGATCATGTGTTCTTTGATAAATAAAAAAATAATAGATCGAGGTGGAAGATGAAAAGAAAATAACTCTTCAAAAAAGTCTGATGGTAAGAAACATAAGTTTATAGTTTGTCAAAATTGTGGTAAAAATCACATACAGTAAAGTCTTTTGAATTCTGGTATGTGCTACCGATGTGGTAAAATGGGACATAAGGCATGTAATTGCACTGAAAAAGATCATGGTAATGGTAAGAAAATATTTGATTTACAGTCAGTAAAATGTTTTAAGTGCAATGAAATGGGTCATTATGAAAATGAGTATCCAATGAAGAAATCAACTAAGGGAAAGAAACCAGAATAAAAGTAGAGAGGTGTGGTGTAGTCCTTTGCAACTTCTTCAGCAGATGTTTGTCCATCAAATGATTTTGTATCAGGTACATTGTTTCTTTATTCAGATTATGCCAATGTGTTGCTTGATTCAAGGTCTACAATTTCATTCATTTATGATGAATTTTTGGTTAAATTTGGAATTTCATCTCAAGATATGAATCATAAATTTATAGTAAATACACTGGGAGGAAATGTTGAGAAAAAACTAAATTATAAGAACATTCATGTCCTTCTGTTCGGAAAGAATATACCTTTAATCCTTATAGTTTTTCCTTTAGTAGAGTTTGATTTTATTTTGGGTATGGATTGGATTTCTATTTATCATGCTAAGATGGACTGCATAGTTAAAGTGTTTTCTTTTCAGAAATAATTTCAGTTTTTTACAATAATGAACCCTTACTTTTGATAACATATCAAGATTTTGAGAAAATAGAAAAATATAGAAATGAATTTTACCTTGAACATATTGTTGAAAATAATGTAACTATTCAGATTAATGATTCTCCAGTGGTAAATGAGTACATTAATGTTTTTTCTGATGAGTTTCTTGGTATTATACTTGATCGGGAAGTTATATTTATTGCTGACTTAGTTCCTGATACTATTAAAATTTCAAAACCCCCTTATCGAATGGATGAAATGGTACTTTTAGAGTTAAATAAGAAATTGTAGGTGTTATTAGATAAAGGTTTCTTTAGACCTACCACATCACCATGGGGTGCTCCTATCTTGTTTATTAAAAATAAAGATGGTTCAATGAGACATTTCATTGATTATAGATCATTTAATAACATCACTATAATGAAAAAGTATCATTTTCCTTATATTGATGACTTGTTCGATCATCTCCAGGGAGCATTGTATTTTTTGAAGATTGAACAATATCCTTTGATTAAAGATTTTATGAACTTTGGCATATAAGTTTTTAGTGTAAGAAATTCTCTTATTATGTTTCAAGTATTAGTGAAATTATCTCTATCAGACAGAATTAAGAAAGCACCGAAGGAAGACAGTGAGTTACAGAAAAAGTAAGAGTTGGTTCAAAAGGGTACATTTCCTAAATTAAACATTGATAATGATTTTATTTTGACATTCAGAAAGATATTATCTATTCCTTATGATTTATAGTTTAAGAATCAGTTTTTATGTGACACTCAAAGTTATCTGTATTCAGTTCATCCCATTATTACAAAGATACACAAAGATCTTTGGAATTATTACTCATGGGATGGAATGAAAATAGATATTAATAACTTTAATGTGAAGTGTTTGACTTATCATTAGGTTAAAGCAGAGCAGCAGTTACAAAAATGGATGCATCATTCATTACTAGTTCCAGAGTGTAAATGAGGAAAATATATCCATGGACTTTTTTGTCAGATTACCAAAGACATATCAAGGTAATAATGCAATCTGGGATATTGTTGATAAATTGAATAAATATGATAATTTCCTTCATATTCGAGATACTTTTTCTCTAGATCAACTTTCTCAGTAGTGTGTTAATGGGATAGTTAGGTTTAATGGAGTTCCATTCACTTTCGTATATGATCGTGATCCTAGGATTATTTCTAAATTTTGGAAAGCCCTTCATAAGTCATTGGGTACTGAATTAAATTTTAGTACATCTTTTCATCCTCATTCAGATGGGCAGTCGGAACGAACAATTCATACCATAGAGGATATGTTATGTGCTTGTTCAATGGATTTATAAGGAATTTGGGACCAAAATCATTCATTTTTTGTGTTTTCATATAATAATAGTTTACATTATAGTATACAGATGGCTCAATTTGAGGAATTATATGGGAAGTGATGTCAAGATCCAGCTTTTTGGGATGATGTAGGTGAACGGAAGATGATGGTACCAGAATTGGTTAAAGAGATGGAAAAAAATGATCAATTGATTTAGAAGCACATGAGAACTGCTCAAAGTAGGAAGAAAAGTTATTAGTATAACTGGAGGAAGGATCTTTCTTTCTAGGTAGGTGATCTTGTCTTTCTCAATGTTTCTCCATGGAAAAGTGTGATGCATTTTGGTAAGAAGGTAAAGTTTACTCTAAGGTTCATTGGACCATATGAAATCCTGGAGAAAGTTGGATCAGTTGCCTATGAGTGTCTTTACCTTCATTTTTATCCTAGATACACAATTTTTTTCACGTATCAATGTTGAGAATGTATTTTCTGGATCCATCTCATGTTTTGAGTCCATAGGTAGTTAAGTTGGAAGAGAATATTTCATTTGAGGAACAACCAGTCCAGATTCTTGACCGAAGAGAGAAACTATTGAGGAATAAGGTAATACATCAAGTAATGGTTTTGTAGAAAAACCATATTGTTGAAGAGGCAATTTGGGATTCTAAAAATTCAATTAGGGATAAATACCCTCAATTATTTTATAAGTGAATCAAATTTCAAGGACGCAATTTCCAAAAGGGGGGAAGGATGTAACATCTGAGGAAAATAAAGAATATGAAATTTTCATATGTATAAATATTTGTGAATTAAATATTAATTTTACATTAAATGGGATTCTATGTTCTAGGGTGTTCCCAATATGCGACAATAGGTTTCGTTGAATTCTTACGTTACACACAACGTTAAGTTCTACCGAAAAAAATATAATATTATTATTATTTTAAATGGCAGTTAACACATTGTCATTGTATTAGAGAGAATGAATAGGACTAACTACAATATTATTAAATATTTTTGTTAAATTTATTTATATTTATCCAATAAAATCTAGAATCTTAAAATGTAATTGAATCCAATATTAAGCATAAACAGTATATTATTCCTTAAAAGGTCGTTTTACCTTCTTTCAATGGAGAAATATTTTTAAATCTAGTTTTTGTCACTTTTATATGATCTATATGATGAAATATTATTATTATTTATAATTGGGACATCAAAATTATATTTGGCTGAAATTTTGTTATTTTTCAGATAATATTCAGTTTTTTTGGAAAAGTGAAAAATACAGTATTTTAATTCAAAACTCCCTTTTAATATAATTTATTTATATAGTTATAATATTCATTTAATTGATTTTAAAGTGTAATTGGATTATATTTTTACCATTTACTCCAATTTTTGTCGTTTAAAGTAATTTCACTATTAAATTGGGCATAAACCAAGGTAAATCTTTTGATAGTTATTATTTCTAAAAAACACGCTTTTTGGTTTGACTACAGAAATTAATTTTAAATTAATTTATTATACTTATGTGTTTTGAATTTTGAAAAATGGATTCCATATTTGGAATCAAGAGGTCCAAATTTTTTTAATAGATAACTTTTATTTTTAGACATTATGAATATTTACGTCAGCAAATATTTTATTTACCATGATTAAAATTTAAATATGGTAAATAAGGGTAACAAATTATATTATAATAATATCAAAATACCCTAACACATGTCCCATTCCTATTGGAAGAAACATGTCTATCCATGTTCATCCTTTGGTCGATTTTGGGACCACATTGATCCTCTTAGGGGAGATAATGACACCTTATTTTAATTAGTTTATAGTTAAGACAAAAATGACACAAACATATATCTTTTAGTAAATAAATTGTAATATGGGGTAATATAAGTTATCTCTTCGACTATAAATATTCATTTGGAATAGAAAAATATTTCCTATATCATGGTATTTTATTTATAATTTTTAGACATAAAATAAATAAAAATATTTATGACACAATGATGATGTAGTGATTACCATGTTTAAAATGATTTAAATAAATGAGATTTTAAAATTTAAAAAACTATCCAAACCCTATCCAATTATTATTGGTTGATTTAATTTTGAATAGTAGAAATCTTATATTTGAATTTAATTAGTTTTGGACCTTTTGAAACCTAAAATATGTTTGTAATAAAATAATGTTTTCAAACATTTCTAAAGAGCCCCTCCTCCCCCTTATAAAAAGCCATAATCTATATCTCATTACTCACACCTCTCAAGCCCCTAGGCTCATCCAACCTATACCTAAATAAGATCCAAACATCCCTCTATTCCACCTAGAATCCATAAATTAGGCATAAATCACTCCAATAAGGCCTTTTGGTTCAAACCTAAGGTAGTTACCCAATTTTAAGGTAACCTCTTCTCTTAAGTTATTTTCTTTTATTTTACATCTCCAGCCCCCTATACTCTTTTTATTCCATTATTTTATAACAACACCAGTATCCTCAATATAATAGGTTATTGTTTTGATAATTATTCAAATTACACTTACACAAACTTCCATCTAATTTGTAATAAACATACCGTTTCTGTGGGCAGCGGACTAACGCCTTACGAAACTTTGATTATTCAATTATCTCCTACCACCTCTTATGGTGGATATTAAGATGACCCTTTATTTATATGTGATAATTATTATATTTATATTGTCTCTATGCTTCTTTATTTTTCATTTCTATCATACCTTTATGGTATCCATAATGGGTAAATGTGATAATTTCATTTGAGAAAGTGCAGACTATCACCCCCTCAAAGTGATACGACTCATTCATTACATAAATAGAATGTATAAAAGATAGAGTTACTAAAATTATATATGATATTATACTTTAATTATAATATACCTATTTTTCATTTGTTTTCCTTCCATTAAAATACAAAATATAAATGAAAGTAGTGTTCATGCGTACTTACGACTTACAGTCTCCCTGAACGGTGCATTTCATTTCTTATCTCCAAATGTTATGTAATATTTTAAAAACATATACATACTAGATATATAAGAAATATATGATATCTAAGTCCTGAATATCATTCTGTATATAATGGAATTTTGACCACATGAACAACTTGTAATTATAAGAAGTTCATTTTTGACTCAAGTACCAAATATCTAAAAAAACCGTTATTAACTTTAATGATTATTAATGTTTATAACATGGTATTAAATGATATAAAAATAATAATATACTTGAAATATACCATTAATTAAGTAGGAATTAGTGTTAGTTTATTATTCATGAGATTAAAGAACGAACTAGTAAGTTAGACATGATGTAAGGGACTTCGTCTCAATCCCCTTTCATTAAGGCATATTTTGATTTATACACAAATTTTTTTTATACAGTTTATAAACACCCTTGACTTTTCATTTCATTCAAATGGAATATTTTTCTATGTATTATATTACTTAAAGTCAAAATGGAATGTTTCTTTTTAACGTATGCGGTGACAAAAACCATTATGTTACCATGAGTATTATTTGATCTTTGTCTTCCTTAACAAGCTATAATGTTTTTTTAAAAGGAAAATAAATATCATATACTCTTTTATGTATATTGGTATTGAAATTTGTTTTGATAATGGATTGATTATTTCAATATATTTGAATTATATATTGTGACTACAATGTGGAAATTTTATCTTTCATTTATGTTTTTTTTATATGTTGTGAATATGTTGTGGATCTTAGGAAATGTTTATATATACAGGTGGTTCCATGATAAACATAGGGTGGGTGAGCCTGACATATCTCTCTAATGCATTGAGTAATATGATGGAGGTAAATTTTAATGTTCCTCCTATGTTATTTAGGGAATATACTATGATGGGTATTCCAAATGTAACTCCCTATGTACCTGTGAAAGCTACAACCTAAGTATGTTATGGATGCCACTAGTTTCCTTTATGATTTAAAATTTCCAATTTTTATTCATAAATCTTATGATCTAGTGTGATTTGTTAAATATTGAATAGTTTGATTTCATTTACTTGTATGAATTAATTGACAAATGTTTTATTTCTTTCTTTTATAACCCTTACTGAGATTTTTATGCTCATCATATTTTTAATTGAAATGTTTTTCATCAGACATAAAGATGAATAAGGTCAAGGTTGGGATTAAGGAAAATTTATGTTGTCTAAAACATGGAACTATACATGGCTCTTTTATTAAGAGTTTTTATTTTATGAAAAAAATAGACACTGTGTAGAAGTGTCTAAATGTAATATTCAAGTTGATATGTATATGTTATGACATATTTCACTAAATCTATAAACTTGAGGCAATCCTTGATGTGAATTATCCAATTAATTTAATAATATGTACTATTTAAGGCTAGGACCTTATACACATGGTTTGACACACTGGCGGAGTATGACTAGATTAATTCACATTATACTTAAAAACCATTATAAAGATTTTGTATATAAATATATCCTCAAAGAAACCAATTTTATGATTCTGTTTTTAAAAACACATAAATTTTTTTAATTTAAGGACCATACCGAATTTAGAATTATTCATTATGATTTAAAATTTAAAATTTTATGGGATGATCCAATATATTCCATTGTTTATAAATGAATCCTTTAAGAAATAAGGGTATCAATACTCATTGCCAATGAAGATATATCTGTACTAATTAATTCAATACCAATATTAATGGATCTCCATAAATTATTTCATTATTTGGGAAACATAACGAGGTTATTAAAAAATATATTTTCCTAGATGGATCAATATATTCCCTGTAAATATTCTTTCATGTTGGATTGCTTTATGTGATATAAGTACCCATCATTTAGTGGGGATACTAATATAGAGGTTTATTGACAATGGATTAAGTCCATAGAGAAGATATTGGTAGCATTAGGATGTATTAAAAAATAAAATACTACACTTTAAGTGTATTGTGTAAAAGTTTAATCTAATCTTTGGTGATATTTGGTCTAGTATACTAAGGAGGAATAGGAAATATAACTCACATAATGGAAAGCTATCAAGGATTCATTCATTAGAGATTTTTTCCTATATAAAAAACAATCTGAAATGAAGTTAAATTGCCTTATCTTAAATAATTTGAAGATGAAACAACTATAGAGTATGAATATACCTTTACAAGGTTAGCGATATATGATACAAATTACATACACAACACAAAGTACATGTTTACTCCTTTCAATGAGGGGATTAATAAACATATCTCAAGGGCATTGGTATTCATATGATAAAATTTTTTTTTTCTTCTAGAAAAAGAGATAATCAATTCTCAAGATCAAGTATAAACTAGTGAAAATAGGAGAAGAATAGTACATTTGGACACCATGATAAATGGAATTCATTAAATAATAAGAATAAAACACAATGATTTCCACCTTGTGAAACCTGTGGAAAGAATCAACCTATGATTATCATGAATATATTGTGAGCATGTTATAAGATTAGAGAGAAAGATCCCTAAAAAATGCAAAAGGGAAGAATGAATGAATTGTTCCCCAATGTTTCACCTATATAGGGATGGGGAATAATGAAAAATAATTCCCCGAGCATTAAGGGAATCCACCACAAAAGTAGCCAAGGTGGGAAATCCAAATATATAAAATCAGTAATGCTGAGTTTGAAGTACTAAATGAAGTGGTGATAGGGAAATTAATCCTATCCTAATATATATCTAATTATTTATTTGATTCTAGATCCTATAAATCATTTATAACTACCTATATTTCTAGTAAAATTATAAATTTCACTTTTAAATTAATAGGGGTCTTGTTAGTAAAATCTCTTAAGGGGTGTCCCATTGTAACAAGGATGTGTTAGTATTTCCCCAATATGAAACATAAATTATCTCTATTTTCCAACATAATTTTCATACCTATGATTGAATTTGATATTATCCTTTGTATGGAATTACCTTCAAAATATAATGAAAAAATTTACTGTAAGAAGAGGGAAATTATGATTTTTTAGGGAAATTTAGAATTCCCAATATTTATAGTAGGGACCTTATCATTTGAGTCTTATCTAGATCGACCCTCAGTAGCTCTACTGAATGATATTCATGTGGAAGAAAAGAAAAAAATTATAGTGATCAAGGGGGTAATCCTTATATTCAGGATGTATCTATTATAAAAGAATATATTGATGTATTTTAGGAGGAAATAATATGTTATCCCCCAAATCATGAAGTTGATTTTCCAATAATTTAATCAAACATACAAGTTCAATATCAAATACACCCTAAAAAATGGCCACAGAGTAATTAGTGGTGTTAAGGAACCAACTAAAGGAATTTCGTGATAATGGATTTCTTTAACCTAGTGTTTCACCTTGGGGATTCACTGTTCTCTTGGTTATGGAAAATTATGGATCCATGAGGCTACGTATTTATTATAGGAAAATCAATGCTATTATAATAATGAAAAGGTATCCTCTACCATACATTTATGAATTAATTGATCAACTTAATAAAGATCAATATTGTTCTAATATTTTCCTTCAATATGGGTATCATAAATTATTAGAAAAAAAGGATTATTTTATGAAGATAACATTTTGGTAGTTGTATAGAAAACACAAGTGTCACAACCCATCCTCGGGGCCCGTGTCGTGACTACCCCAATCCCGCCTTCTATAGTCCAGGGGCTGGCGACTAGCACCAAAATGTAAATCCCGATAAACTGGGAAGGCATTGCATTTATAAAGGTAAACAAAACACCACAGAGTACAAGCGGAAGTAAAACAATAAGTACAAAAAGAAAGTACTGAACAGAAGTGGGCCAGAATACAAACCCATCTGAAATGTACAGCTATGACTGAAAGGAAGGACAACAGAAAAGACAAACAGCTGGAAGAAAAGTAGCAGCTCTTGGGTCGTCCACCTCGGATCCTGCCTGAAGGGTAGGTACAGATAGCGCAGCTCTTGGATCGTCCACCACAGATCCTACCTGAAGGGTAGGTACAGATAGACTCTTCAACGCTCTTTCCCGTCAACCTCCTCTAAGTATCATCTCGTCGTGAATTCCACCACTGGGTATCGTCCAGTCCTCGAACACACGGCCTCTGTCAGCGCTTCCTGCCATCTGCAACCAACACAAAGAGGTGCGGGCATAGCCCGTGCAGGAGTGAGTATACGATACCCAGTAGGGACCCTGAGACCATCGAGGTCTCACTAAATCCAACAAGGATAACCACAAAGAAGGATCTCAACAGATAACCCTTACTTAGGTATAAGCCCATACTTATACCTAAGTTATCAAGTAACCTGTCTCAATCATGAGGAAACACAAACGTTATGAAATCAACGGATAACTACTACTTAGGTATATTCCCATACATATACCTAAGTTATCAAGTGACCCATCTCAATCATGTGGTAAACACAAAGGTCAATGACTCAGCTCAAACCAAGATTTTTATTATCGAAACTGTAACTGCTGAAGAGCTCCGTCTCTGGAAAGTAAAGTGATCTTGTCACGACTCCGAGGTACTTATCACTAACCTAAGACTGCTGAGGTAATCCTCCTGTCGAGTACCGCGGGTCTGCCACCTCACACAACAGTGCTCCTCCGCCATGGGTCTGCCACCTCACACAGTAGTGCTGCCCCTCAAAGACTACAGAGGTACTACTCCTGTCGAGTACCACGGGTCTGCCACCTCACAAAGTAGTGCTCCTCCACCATGGGTATGCCACCTCATAAAGTAGTGCTCCCCGCTGGTCTACGCTAGTCACACCGAATCGAATCGGACAAGCAGTCATCAGGTCTCAGCCATCTACATGGTCTCCGTACTCCGTACGCTCGTCTCCAGGAGGGTCCACTCCACGAGATACTGGTCGATACTCCAAGTATCACAAATTCCCATGAAGAAGTATCTCAAAGTACTACCTCGTCATAGGGGTCTCAACACAACAGACGGCACGTCAAACAGACGCCTGGTCTGTGAGTTATTAGCCTTTTCGTCCCAGGGGCCCGGTTGGTTTCATGTGCGAACCAACCCGGACGTATCTCAACTGTAACCCTAACTACCATAGGGTATACTCATAGGGACCATTACTCAATGAGATCACCAACGCTGCTGACGGTTCGTCAAACAGACGTCCGGTCTGAAAGTTATCAGTTTTTCCGTTCTAGGGGCCCGGTTGGATTTCGGGTACAATCCAACCCGGCCACTATCCAATCGCATCCAAAACTCAGGTGAATCATACCAAAAGTTTCTTCTTATCAATAAGAATCCAACAAAGTTGATGGAACATCAATCGGACGTCTGGAGCTCGAGATATAAGTGTTTTCGTTCCGAGGACCCGGTTGGATTCGTGATTGAACCAACCCGGCCAAACCCAAAGTTCTCCGAAACATTGAGTGTAATATACCTAAATGACCATCTCAATCCATGGATCACATCGCAGCTGACGGTGCATCGATCGGAGGTCCATAGCCCATGTTATGGGAAAAAGACCGGAAGAGGTCCGAAAATGGGGGTTTCGGGCCCGGACCGACCCAGCCCGAGACCCCCTGGGTCGGCCCGAACCAGGTCGACCAGAACCGGGTCCGGGTCTGGCCCATTTGGGCGCAGCGCGGCCTGGCATGGGCGTTTCCCGGCACGACATGGGTGGCCCGGCCTGGCGTCCCAGCCGAAACGGCCGAGCGGAAGGGTCGGGGGGGTGCTGCCCCCTTGTGTGAAACCGCGACCCCCATCAGGGGGGCCGCTCCTTTCGGACAACCGGGAGTTACGAACCCCGGCCCTTCTCGGAAGCCGGCCAGCACGGTCCGGGAAACCGGTTGCTACCACCGCCAGACCGCTGGTGTCCCGCTCTCCTGCTCCGGCACCGGCGGCCGGAAGCTGGTTGCCGCTTCCTGCTCCACAGCGGCCAAAGGTCGCGGCCTTAGTCCGACCGGTGTGGCACGATGGCGCTGCACCCCTCCGTTGCGGCCCCGCTCTGGCCGCGGTCTCTTCCAGGTTCTCTGGAACGGCGCGCCGGCGCCGCGGCTTGTTCGACTTCAATGGAACAGCACGACGGCGCCGTGCTTCTTTGCTCAATCTTTATTATTTTCCGCGCAGTGCATCGGCACTGCGCTGCCTTGTTCATGACGCAAACAAATCAACAATCAAGGGGAGAGGAGGGTCGGTCATGTTCATGCGTTCTGACCTCCTCCCATTGTTGCGATAACAGGCGGCTCAAATAAAGATGAAAAAAATCAGCGATGAAGGTAGTCATGAACAAAAAGAAAATATTCCCCTACTTGATGGAATCGTTGAACGAAGGTTCATCACGGAATTGAACGTCGCGGAAGATGAATCATCGCGTCGCGGATAAAAGATTCATCGGCGTCGCGCCGTCGATCTCCGAGGATCCTGCGTTCTTGTCGACCTTCGTCAGAGGTCAGCGTTCTTCGTGTTCTTCGCGTTCTTCATTGAGGAAAGAGAACTTCAAGACTTAAGCAATTCCTTCCAAAATCTCTCGCACAACCAAAACAACACTAAATAAAATAAGCGTTTCCTTATTTTATTTCTCATGCCAAACGTTTTGAAATTCCAAAATTGAATCAATCAATTAATTGAATTAATTGAGAAGTTTAAACCGCCCAAATTAATGAGGCGTTTAAACATTAAGTTAAACGTAATAGTTGACTCCCATTTAAAGGGGGGTGTGGGTGCGTTTCCTAATTAAAGGTGGGGGTTTCGAGGAATTTGAAAAGGTGGGGCTTTTTTGGGCCCACCCCACAAATATTCTACCTAGTGGAGTAAGATATAGTGTGTCCCACTTCAACCACATAGCTTAGGTTAAACAAATTTAAATAAAATAAAATTGGTTGCACGATTTTATTTTTATTCATTTACTTAACCCAAAAATTAAAAAAAACACACCCGAGCAAACGCAACTCCAGAAAGGGTCTTCTTAAGAAATTATCGGCGCTGCAGTTTCATCGGTGCCCTCAGATTTCAATTCCGAGCACCGGTTCAAAAGTTTGGAAAACTCGTCGTTCGTTCACTGAACGTACCCGAGCTAAACTTCGGAAAATGATTCTGGGCACACCGGGCCTCGGAATCAGGTGCCGTCGGAAACTGCGTTCTTGTAAAATCCCAAAGAAAAATCAGAAATAAAAAATTTCCCTTGAAATTTCCGGGTCTTTGCAACAAGATTATAGTAATTCCATTTGGATTGAATAATACAACATTTATTATTATAGATATATTGAAGATAGTATTCAATAAATATCTTGATGATATTTTATGGTATTCATTGATCACATTATGGAGTCTTTTAAAATCTTTTAGGGCCATGAGAATCATTTTTAGATTATTCTTCAAACTCATAGAATGGAAGTGTTATATGATAAATTTAGTAAGAATAATTTTCATATTTAAGAATATTTATTTCTTTTCCATATCATATTCATAGATGGAATCTCAGTTTATCCTACATAGATGAAGGTATTTATAGAATGTCCTACTCCAATGAACATAAATGAGGTGCATAGTTTCATTGGTTTGGAAGGTCACTATAAGTGATGATTTCATAATTTTTTCCAGATTGGTTAACTTGTTTACCCAGATTACACATGAAAGGGTTTATTTTTTTGGAAAATGGAATATGAAGAAAAATTTGATGATCTAAATATAAAATTGTAAAATTATCCTATTTTACTCTACCATATAGAAGTGATGGTTTTGTGATATGTTTTTATTCATCAAAGTAGGAACTTGGGTGTTTCCAAATGAAAAATGACAAGGTTATTGAATATGCATCAAGGAAATTAATTTCTCCTGAAAGGAAATTTTTGACTGATGATATTTTTTGAAATCTATAATAATTTCATTAACGATATGGAGGAATTACATCTCTGGTGAAATATTTGAGATATACATGGACAATAAAATTCCAAAATACATCCTTTCGAAGAAAAATAATTACATGGGGAAAAGGTGATGGATTTAGATACAAAATAGTTGTGATTCCTCATTTAATAACCTCCCATGGAAAGAAAATATGTTAGTGGATGCATTTAAATGTAAATATCATGGTGTTAGGACCAAAATGAGAATATAGAGGGATCTTATGTTAATGGATATAGTACAGATGGGTATATTAATTAATAATGAAGAAGATACATCACTCATTTTCTAGGTTATTTCAAATTAATATATATTAGAAAAATAGAAAATGTTCTTAATATGATAATAAGAATATTATGAATAATATTAATGTTATTAGTGATGGAAAAATAGAATACTTCATGTGTGAAAATGGTGTTTTCAAATTTGGAAAAATGTTAGGTGTTCCATCTATACTTGTGATGAAAATAGAATTTTTGGATGAGGTTCATATCTTGAATTTCTATATACAACCTTAAATTATTTACATGTATACGGTTTTGGGGGAACATTTTTTGTCGGATAACATTAAGTAGAAATTTATGGATTTCGTGTCAAGATGTTTGGTTTGACAGAAATTTAATGCTATAAGAGAACATAATATGGGATTCATGAATTATCTTCCAATTACTATGTGAAAATTGGATAACATTACTATGAAATTTGTTATAGGACAACCAAAGACTTCATGAAAGAATGATTTAATGCAGGTTAATGCTGATTGTCTAACCAAATATGCACTTTTCCGCACTATAAGAGAATATTTCTTCTAGAGTGCATCTGTAGACTCTATATTAATGATGTTTTAAGATATAATGGAATGAAACTATCAATTTTTTCTGATCTTAATACATATTTTTTGTTTAAAATCAAGAAGATTATTTAGAAAAAACATGATAACGAGGTTGATTTAAGAACTTCCTACAATCCTCAAACTGATTAGCAGTCCCAAATGACCATTCAAATAATAGAAGACATGTTGAGGTCTTTCTCACTTGAATTTCAAGATATTTTGGATCCGTATTTTCCTTTTGTATTGTTTTCCATTAATAACAGTTTCCATTCGAGTTTAAAATTGGTTCTATATGAATATATGTTTTTAAAGAGTTTTCATACTCCAATATGTTCCAATTTTGTTGGTGAAAGTAAACTCATAGGCCTAAAACATATTAAATTGAAAAAAATAAATATATAGGCTACTTAATCTCACATTAAAATTTCTCAAAGTAGGAAAAATATTTATGTTAATAATTAGAGGAATGATTTGGAATCCCATTTTATAGATCAGGTTTTCTTGAACGTTTATCCATAGAATAGAATAATAAGTTTTGGAGAAAATTTGAAACTATAACCTAGGTAACTCTGAACCTTTGAAATACTTAAATGAATCAAAGTTTTTTTTATTATTTGGAAATTACACTAAATGTCTACAATGTAAATGATGTGTTCCATATTTCATTATCAAGGAAGTATATTCTGGACCCAACACAGGTGCTCACCATTGATTAAATTTAATTGGAACAAGATATATCTTACTACAAGGAACCAATCCATATTATTTATAATAGAGACCAAGTTTTTGAGGAGTCGGATGATTATTCATGTAATGGAACTTTGGTGAAAGCACAAAATGGTGGAAGCAATGTGGGAACCAGAGGATATTATATAAAATAACTATGTAAAACTATTTAGAAGGAAATATACATTATCATTTTAGAAATAAATTTTTTATGAGGTAATAATGTAACAACCCAAAACTTTTGGAAGTATTTATTTTAGAATAAATTTAATTTCACTGACAGATTGTGATAAAGACAACACTAAGTTTAAACAAAACGTGATTTATGCACACTTTGTGCACATATTTAAAAAAAAAATTAAAAATTTTAGAATATTTATTATTAAAAATAAACATAATTTTTGAAATCAAAATATCAAAAATACATTAGAGAAATTTTTTTATTAAATATTTCATATTTTTATGAATAGTGAAAAATACAATATTTTAATTGAAATACGTCTTTTCATTTAAATAATTTATAAAAGATAAATTAGACTATAGTGTTTTTTAAAAATAAAATTAGTCTAATTGATAATAAATTAAACCAATTTAGGTCACTATAATCATTTTTATATATAATTAAAATATAAAAACATTTTACACTTTTAAAAATTTTCTCTTAAAAAACTGGTAGTCTCATCACATTTACGAGATTGATATTAAATTAAAACATTAAAATTATATGAATTGAATATAGAAAAATGAATTAAATATTTATATTTATAATAATTTTTAATTTCTAATAGTTTTAGCATAATGTTTGGAGAAAATGGAAATTCGAAATAGTAAAAATTAATTACCAAAATTAAGGAAAATATTTATTTATCGGGGGTTAAACTGATAGAAAATGGGATAAAAAGTGTTTCCAACATGTACGAAGCCCATTATATATAAATATTTTGACATAATATCTTATTTTTGTTTGATAATCCCTCATTATGGTGTCTTTTTTCTTGATAAAAATGTGGGTATGATTGAATCTTTACAAACAATTACAAGTGTTCCACTCACATGACTTATAAAATTATACCCCCTATCCCCTTTTATTGACACCTTAAAATAGTTTTTGGGAATATAAATAACCAAATAATTTCCAAAATTCCCTTACCTCATCATAAATGAATTATTTTGGGAGGAAATCCAAGATAGGAAGGCTTTGGTGCAATCCTAAGGAAGACACTAGAATAAGTGATAAAGTTCTTCAATGAGGATTTTTATTTTATTTCATTATCCACCTATTTCAATTATTATTAAAAAATTATGAAATAATAACATCAGTATATTACACATAAATATAGATGTTTCTATGTTAAATTCATGACCTATAACTATCCCCACTTCCATTAAATGGGTTATGAAATCATCATTGGTCTGTACGGGGGACTACCTCCTCACAAACTGATGTCACTCGTTCTTCAATTACCATCATTCAAAAATGGGTATAATGATGTATAAAAATTATATATACAGTATTAATAAAATATATATACCCATGGAGTCGGTATAAGATACATATCTTTTTATATTCCATTACGTAGGGGATATAATATTGTGGAACGTGTGTTCGGTAGACTACCTCCTCGTGAAGCGATGTGATCTGTCTTTCACTAATGCTTCACATTGAGGCTTATAAGTATATAGTTAATGATTCATTGTGATTTTATTAAAATAATTATTATATTAATAACATATTTATCATTATAAAATAAAAATATATTTTATATTATTTCTTACCTTTTCACTCAATGAAAGATTATAACGTCATTCATGTACGTGTGGACTACCGCCTTAAAAAATGACGTGACACTATTTTCATCACCACACCACATTGATGATATAAATAGCAGGATTTAAATTAATTAAATGGTATATATTATATTATGATCATTATTTGTTGATAATTTATTACTTAACTTCTTTATATAATGATAACTTGTAAATGGGAATGTTACTCATGCATACGTACGACTTATCATCTCCATGATTGTAACATACTTCATTTCTCATTACCATATTTCAGGATTAGTATTGAAAGTATAATTGATGTAAAAATATGATAATAATTTCATTATTACTATTATTTAGGTTATTGAACTATATAATATTCCCAAGAACCCTGAAATGCATAATAAATTAAGAATTAAAAAAGAAGAAGATTAACACTAGAAACCATGAAAGTGACGAATTATTATAAAAAATGGGTGTTAAAATTTTATAAGGGGATTATATATGATATTATAAAAATGATTATTATTATATTATAAATTAACCAAATTCTCAAAAACTATAATACATGAAGATAAATAATGTTTAACTACAAGAAATCATGAGATAAGGGATTTCATCTCAATTTGTATTCAGTTGAGACATATCTATTGTGATCACTAATTAAGTTTCTTGTGGCATATATTATATCCATTTTACATATAATATCATGATCTATTAATACATTATGGTATTATATGTTTCACTTGGAATAATTCCCTCTATGGGTATTTGAAATGAAATTCACCTGGTGGTTAATGTTACTGTAGAGTCCCAAAGCTTGACGTACCTAGAAATTACATTACTTTTGCAGAATACTTCATACATAACAAAAATAGACACCAAATTACCGTAATGGTTTAGTATCTTTGGAAACTTGGAATATAAATTTCTAATCATGTTAAAAGATCTTCAACATCTCCCATAATGATCTTCCCTTTTTTTTCCTTACCTAAAACCATTCTTTATATCCTGGGGAAAAGAAAACATAAAAAGGTTGAGCTCAAATGCTTAGTAAGGGAAAACATAGAGAACATAAAACAATCCATAAACATTTGAAAGATAAAACTTGAACGTGAAATTTAAACATCAAAATCTTGAGGAAAGACATAAATCGTGGAAGTAAGTAAGGAATATATCATAATGGAACATCAACCATGATAAAATATAATGGGAATAAAACAATTAATTGTGGCAACCATTCAGCACATGTTATGATTTCCATATTAGCCAAGGCATTGCTTCCAAGACCATCTTAGTGGACAAAGTCCCTTTATGAATCGAGTTCACTCCCCGTTTCTGTCCTGTAACACTGAACCAGATTAACTTACCGATCGAGCCATGTCTATCTTATGAGATATAAATCATTACCCAATGCATTGGATGGAGATATAGGTCACATGCATCTCATAATGAAATCATTCTTTCATGTGCCATAAAATCATAAATCATACATCATAGCATAACCCATTTAATAGAATGGGTTTCTTAAACATCATGCCATCATAACATAATCCATATAAAAAAAGATATCATTTCATTATAAGAAGAATAAAAGCAAGTAAATAATTGATACATTATACTTGAAACATAAAGATATTAAATAATTTCATTTTAGATGGAAAACAGTTTTGATAAAACACTTGAAGTGAATTCTTTTGGAAAATCTCCCTTCTTCTTCAAAATCATTTTCTTTTCACAAAATGACATGCAATTTTAAAAGAAAATGGTTTTGTTGAAAATAATCATGCAATCTTGTAGAGGAAGATTCATGAAAATGAGGCGCTATGAAACCGAAACAATCCATTCACGCCATATAAGTTAAAAATAACATTCTTCTTACACTTTTGTCGGAAAAGTCAAAAAGTACCTCCTATGGAAAACAAAAAAAAGACTCCTTACATACCATGTAGTAAAAGTAAAAAATGGGTAAAAGGGACTTTAAACATACATTAAAACATTTTCATAAAACTTGTACATGGATACTAAATATAACCCCATTAAATACTTACGTATAAGCAATCTCGGATAGAAAACAATTGATATTGCAACATTATCCCTTACCTTAGATACAATATGCTTCATAAGTATCCAAACCTCCTGTATAATGATTTAAATAATGTCATTGACTTATTAAAGAATCACATTCATTGTAATTATATCATATATGGTTCACTTATGACTTTATATTACCCGTTCTTTTGTAAATTCCAGGTTAAAGCAACATTTTGGGTAAAATCGTTTCATTTATCGTACATGTTTCAACTTTTTTGTTCATGATATTATTACTTATATACTGATTTAAATAATTCCATAATGTAAAACATTATTTATATATAATATATATTCAGCATATACATATATATATGATAGATCGATAAATGGAATGAAATACACTGTTCATGGAGACGGTAGGGCGTTCGTACACATGAACGTTGTTTTCGTTTACTTATTGAATTGAATGGAATTAAGTAGATGACATAAATATATATACATAAATCCAGTATCATTATTATGTCATATATTTCATTATTATTCATTATATATACTTTATAATCATTCATGAATGGTTAACATGGAGAATGAATCTCATCGCGTCGTGGAGATGGTAGTCTGTACGTACGCACGAGCGATGATATCATTCCCATGATCGTGGAATTGTATTTAAGTGTATGTATAATATTTCAGAATCAATATAACTTTACAATAATAATATATAGTTATTTATTTACACCATTATACCCATCAAAGTAAGGTGGTGGTCGAAAATAGATTACACCACGGCGTGGAGACGGTATTCCGTACATACCCATGCGCGGTGATTTGGTTTTCCGTAGGATGGATAGAAGGTTAAATAGGGTTGTTTCGTATTTATAATAACAAAACATTATATGAGTGATACTGATGTTATTACTTCATAATTAAACAACTAAATAAGAGTAAGTATAAGAAGAAATAATTTTGAAAGAATCAGTAACGGATATTACCTCTTCTTCGACATGCCTCTTTGAAACCTCCTCTTAGGGCACTAAAATTGGTCTTTGAAGAAGAACAGGATATCTAGAATATTTATAGGGAAGTTCAGAAGGGAAATGGTCAGGGTTTGGATGATCTTTAAGGCTTAAAGTTGTGTAAAGATGAGAGGTAGGAGGTGCCCTTTTATAAGGGAGGAGAGGGGCACCTTTGGAAATCTCAAAAATACTAATTTATAATAAATATAAACCCACTTAAAAACCTCCAAAAATGACTCATATTCAAATATTAGATGATATAGGGTTGTAATCGCATAAAAAAATAAAATTTAGACATGTAGGGAATTTATTTTAAACATTATCAACATGATTTATCCTTATTTAATCTATTAAATTTTATTTGTGGTAATAAGATTCTAAATTTTAAATTTTTATAAATAATTACTTATGTGTTGTTATATATCTATAATTAGATAATTTATGAAATTTTAGACTATATAAATTTCAATTTATAATTTTTAAATATTTTTTTGATTTTTAAACAATTTAATAATATGTTATTTTTATAAAATAACAATAGTGTCAATTTTGACACTATTCATTTATTTGAATTTAAATTAAATCCACATAGAGTATATATTCAAACTAAAATATTTAATAGGTTCCTAACATGTCTTAGTATTCTATAAAATTAGTGGATCATATTAAATAGTTCATATAATATTTATTTTACTATTTGTAAAACTATTTATTTGATATTTCTCTTGATAAAATAATTACTAGAACATTTTTGTATAATTATTAAATAAACTTATTTGTTTCATTAAAATTAACAATAAAATACTAGAATTAAGATAAATATTATAGATTTCATAATAATACATTTAGATAGATTTATCTTCTAAAAAAAATTTAAAATGTTATATTTATTAAATTATGAAGGTGACAACTTTGACATCAATAAAAATAAAATAATATAAGTGTCATAATCACTTTTATAAGACTCCAAACGGTCATATATTCGGTCATTGAATTATTATGGTGTATATATACACTACCAATAAGTTTTGTTCAGGTTTGGGAGCCCTTTAATATGTATTACTATTTCAATAAAAACAATATTATTGATTTTTTTACTAAATAAATAATTTCTACATCATTAATGTATAAACTGATAAGGTAATTAAATAACTCTTAAAAATTACAAATAAATTACCCTGATAAATAAAAAAAATAGATTTCAAATGAGTATTTATAACCGAATTTATATTCTGTATAACCTTATATTAAAAATACTTTAATTATTAAAGTTTGAGTGAGACATATTTCACTTTCTTTTAAATAAAATAAACTAAAGGTCTTTATCACCTTCATGTGGGTTCTAATGGATTCAATTTCGACCCAAATATGACTTATGACGAAATATAATCTTCCAATTGTATTAGGACAAGGGTCGGGTTAATTTTATAATATTATATTTACCCTTAATTGTCTGATTTACCTTTTACTATGGTAAATAAAATTTATTGTAGTTACTATTCATAATTCCCAAAAATAAGAATTAGTCTATTAATATAATTTAGACCCAATGATTCCAAATATGAAATCCATTTTTCCAAATTCAATACACAGAAGTTGCAGAAATTAAATTAAAATTAATCCCATTGTTGAAAGAAGACAGGTTTTTGTTTAAAACATTGCAAAAGATTGAATTGATTTAACCTACGAATTCAATGTAAAATCAATGATAATGACATAAATTATATTAAATCATAAAAATATATTCTATTTATACTTTAAAACCATTAAATATTATAATTTAACCACATAAATTATTACGATGAAAAAGGTTGTTTTTAATTAAAATATTGTGTGTTTTTACTATTCATTAAAATATGAATGTTACCATAATAATATAAAAAATTTATCCGAGGTAAAATTTTATATCCTGATTCCAAAGAATAATTTTATTTTTTAAAATTTAACTTATAAACATGTCAAAAACTAGATTTAATGTGGGTGTTCCATCAAAAGGCGACAAAACTGCATTTTTTGAAAAATACTTATTTTACACGAAAAATTTATTTTATTCTCATACCATGTTCTAGAAAATGATTAAGATGAATAATAATGTTATAAAATTCAAAATTTAGTTAATACTATTCATAATGGATAGTTCGTGATAATATTTTAACCATATGTCATTGTTTAGTGAAACCCGGAATTGCGTACAGCACACACTATCGAGGAAGGTCATGATTGTGTGTAATGCAAGCCAAGTTAGGGTTGCGTGTAGTGCACGACTCCTTTTTTCTTGAGTACAAAAAATCCAACCATATTTCATTAATACATTGAATATATATATATATATACTCAATGTTCCGTAGAATAACTACTATCAAACAAACTTGAAATTGTGTGTAACATGATCCAAGATTAGTGTTGCATATACTGCAAGCTAATAAGGTGTTGCGTATAGTGCAAGATAATCATGGGGTATCATAAAACACAAGACATAAAATAAATAAATAAAAATTTACTTCTCATAAAATCTTGGTGTGTTACATTCTACCCCCCTTAAATTGAATTTCGCCCTCGAAATTCATCGGGGTTATAAATGGCTTACTACTTGACATTTTTTTTAATAGAAACCCACATCGTAAAAAGAAATACCAAAACATTACTTTAAAAACTAAATTATGAAACTTAAAGGTTACCCAACTTAACTAATCACTGGGTTTCCACATAGGAGAACATAGGTGAAAAATATGGATATGGAAGAGAAATCTAACCATCAATTTCTGATGGAGAGTGGTAGAGCACATGGCTATGATAAATCCAACAGTAACAAAGCCATAAATTTGTGATGATCTAAGGGACCATCTTATTCATCAGATATGAGAGCACTAGGACAACATTTTTGGTTTTGAAGATCATTTCCCTAAAGTTGATGAATTAAAAGAAATACTTACATGATTTTGGTTCAATCTCACTGTTGTTTGTGCCTTGAACAATATATACTTCATCTATTAAAGAGATGAAGTTGAATTTGTTTTCGTGAAGTGTTAGCAGATCATATGATAGAATGATGGGTCATTCCATCTGTCTCAAACAAAAGGTTAGCAAAAGTTATTAAATATACATAAGTCGATTAATCGTATATGGTTCCTAAAATGGACTTATACTTCATCTCTCATACCACATAATAAATTAAAACTAAATTATACTAACGAGGGACTTCCTATAGGCTAGTGGTATGCATTAAAGGCATGTCACACTTCGGTTGTGGGTTAGATTCCCGCAACCTTGTCTGATGCGACGGTTTGTCGCCCATCCTGTAGGTTGTACTTTTTCTAAAACTACATTATTATAACATCCCATAAATAATATTGAAAAAAAGTTCTAGACTTAAACAATAATGACTTATGTTCAACATAATCCATTCCAATCTTTAGGATTATCCAAAATACTTCTGTCCAAGCTCATAGTATAAAGAAAACAATTACTAGAAATGTCATATATCAAGCATGTAAATACCATCATTTATCACCAATATATCATAAGATAAAACATGTTGGTCACATTCCAAACATGTGAATATCTTATTCATAAATTCTCTTGAAAAAGGAATATCCATTTTCTCTTAGTGAAAACATGAATTCTGTCAAAATTGTTCACTTTCCACATACCAAAATCCCAAAATTTCTATATACTCAATCCATGATATCACTTTGTCCTTATACCAGTCATGAGCTCATTAATACTATCAAACAACTCATTATCTCCTTATCCTTTCATTATGCACATATCATATACCTTCCAAAAATATTTGAATAACCTTTCATGGTTACCGGTACCATTCATCATATACTTTCAAAACTGAAGCAAATGCAGTGGTGTAACAATCCTTAGATTTTTTTCTTTATACCATAGTATCAAACATTATTCTTGATAAACATACGATCATTACACTACCTTATTAAACCATTTACCGAGCTTTAACAATTCATTTATCTCACATATCATTTGTATTCTCTTCATCATCATCAATATAAATACTACACATACGGCCATGATGATTCTCTTCATGATACTTTCCCTTTGGGCATTGGTTTGCATAATGCCCGTACATTACACATTTAAAACATTTAACCATTGTTGATGTCTTAGAAATACCATTATCCATGTCCATTGTGTTAGCTAAACTTTTCCCTTTGCAATTACCGGCTTTGTTTCCTTCTTTTCCACACCCAAAGAATCTTATAGTTCCTTTGAAACATTCTCCCTGATGCCTCTTCCCACAATATTTACATGATGGGAATTGAACTTTCTTTCCTCTATGATCATCATGAAACTCAATATTTCTCTTATTAGGTGAGTCGGGATACTTACCAAAGTTGAGATTATTGATCATATTATGAGATTTCTGATTGGGCATAATAACTATATGTGGGCTTCCAGATCCAATTTCATTTGGTTGCTCATGAAGAATATCATTCCATTGTCCATCATATCCTCCATTATCATGAATCATCCGCTTTCCAGTCATTTTCTAAAACCCAAAAAGAATAGTGTGAGAGGTAAAAATCATAATCAAGGGGGATTACCTTCAATATCTAACATCTTAGGTTTAATTATAATATCGTTACTATAATTATAGGACTATAACCTATACGTATACTTTTCCTTAGGGACATCCCTAGACATATCTTAGAAATATCTCTTGGGATCTCACTAAAGTTTTCGCATCCTAGTTTCCAAAGGTTAACTAAACCTTTCCTCTGATACCATCTGTAGAGACCCAAAGCTTGACGTACATGGACATTACATTAATTTTGTAGAATACTTAATACATAACAAAAATAGACACCGAAGGACCGTAATGATTTAGTATCTTTGGAAACTTGGAATATAAATTTCTAATCATGTTGAAAGATCTTCAACATCTCCCATAACGATCTTCCCTTTTTTGTTTCCTTACCTAAAACCTTTCTTTATATCTTGGGGAAAAGAAAAAATAAAAAGGGTGATCTCAAATGCTCAGTAAGGGAAAACATACAGAACATAAAACAATCCATAAACATTTTAAAGAAAAAACTTGAACGTGAAATTTAAACATCAAAATCTTGAGAAAAGACATAAATCATGGAAGTACGTAAAGAATATATCATATTGGAACATCAACTATGATAAAATATAATGGCAATAAAACAAGAAATTGTGGAAACCATTAAACACATGTTATGATTTCCATAGTAGCCAATGCATTGCTGCCAAGACCAGCTTAGTGGACAAAGTTCCTTTCTGAATCGAGTTCACTCCTAGTTTCAATCCTGTAACACTGAACCGAATTAACATACCGTTCCAGCCAGGTCTATCTCATGAGATATAAATATTTACCTAATTCATTGGAGGGAGATATAGGTCCCACCCATCTCATAATGAAATCATTCATTCGTGTGCCACAAAATCATAAATCATACATCATCGTATAACCCATTTAATAGAATGGGATTCATAAACATCATGCCATCATAACATAATCCATAAAAAAAGGATATCATTTCATCATAAGAAGAATAAAACCATGTAAATAATGGAGACATTATACTTGAACCATAAAGATATTAAATAATGTCATTTTAGATGGAAAATAGTTTTGATAAATCACTTGAAATGAATTCTTGAGGAAAATATCCTTTCTTCTTCAAAATCATTTTATTTTCACAAAATGCCATGAAATTTTAAAATAAAAGGGTTTTGTTGAAAATAATCATGCAATCATGTAGAGGAAGATTCATGAAAATGAGGCGCTATGAAACCCTAAAAATCTGTTCACGCTATATAAATTAAAAATAACATTCTTCTCATACTTTAGTCGGAAAAGTCAAAAAGTATCTCATATGGTAAACAAAAAAAAGATTCCTTACATACCATGTAGTAAAAGTAAAAAATGGGTAAAAAAGACATTAAACATACATGAAAACATTTTTATAATGCTTGTACATGGATACTAAATATAACCCTAGTAAATACTTACGTATAAGCAATCTCGGATAGAAAGCAATTGAGATTGCAACATTATCCCTTACCTTAGATCTGATATGCTTCATACGTATCCAAAAATCCTGTATAATGATTTAAATAATGTTATTGACGTATTACAGAATCATATTCATTGTTATGTTATCATATATGGTTCACTTTTGACGTTATATTACCCGTTCTTTTGTAAATTCCATGTTAAAGAAACATTTTGGGTAAAATCGTTTCATTTATCGTACGTGTTTCGACTTTTTGTTCATGATATTATTACTTATATACTGATTTACATAATTTCAGAATGTCAAACATGATTTATATATAATATATATTCAGCATATACATATTTATATATATGATAGATCGATAAATGGAATGAAATACACCATTCATGGAGACGGTAGGCCGTACGTACGCATGAACGCTGTTTTCGTTTACTTATTGAATTGAATGGAATTAAGTAGATGACATACATATATATACATAAATCCAGTATAATTATTATGTCATATATTTCATTATTATTCATTATATATACTTTATAATTATTCATGAATGGTTAACATGGAAAATGAATCTCATCGCGTCGTGGAGATGGTAGTCCGTACGTACGCATGAGCGATGATATCATTCCCATGATCGTGGAATTGTATTGAAGTGTATGTATAATATTTCAGAATCAATATCACTTTACAATAATCATATATAGTTATTTATTTACACCATTATACCCATCCAAGTAAGGTGGTGGTCGAAAACAGATTACACCACGGCGTGGAGATGGTATTCCGTACATACGCACGTGCGTTGATTTCGTTTTCCGTATGATAGATAGAAGGTGAAATAGTGTTGTTTCGGATTTATAATAACATTACAGTATATGAGGGATACTGATGTTATTACTTCATAATGAAACAACTAGAAAAGAGGAAGTATAAGAATAAATAATTTTGAAAGAATCGGTAATGGATATTACCTCTTCCTCGACACGCCTCTTTGAAACCTCCTCTTAGGGCACTAAAATTGGTATTTGAAGAAGACCAGGATATCTAGAATATTTATAGGGATTTTTAGAAGGGAAATGGGCAGGGTTTGGATGATCTTGAAGGCTCAAAGTTGTGTAAGGATGATAGGGAGGAGGTGCCCTTTTATAAGGGAGGAGAGGGGCACCTTTGGAAATCTTAAAAATATTAATTTATAATAAATCTAACCCCACTTAAAAACATCAACAAATGACTCATATTCGAATATTAGATGATATAGGGTTGTAATCTCATTAACTAATAAAATTTAGACATGTAGGGAATTTATTTTAAACATTATCAACTTGATCTATCCTTATTTAATTTAATAAATTATATTTGTGGCAATAAGATTCTAAATTTTAAATTGTTATAAATAATTACTTATGTGCTGTGAATTATCCATAATTAGATAATTTATGACATTTTAGACTATATAAATTTCAAATTATAATTTTTAAATATTTTGTTGAGTTTTAAACAATTTAATAATATGTTATTTTTATAAAATAACAATAGTGTCAATTTTGACACTATTCAATTATTTGAATTTATATTAAATCCACAAAAAGGATATATTCAAAATAAAATATTTAATAGGTTACTAACATGACATTGTAATCTAGAAAATTATTGGAGCACATTAAATAGTTCATATAATTTTTATTTTACTATTTGTAAAACTATTTATTTGATATTTCTCTTGATAAAATAATTACTACAACATTTTTGTATAATTATTAAATATACTTATTTGTTTCATAAAATTTAAAAATAAAATTCTAGCATGAAGATAAATCTTATAGATTTCATAATAATGCATTTAGTCGGATTTATCTTCTAAAAAACCAAAACTTTAAAATGTTATATTTATTAAATTATGAAGGTGAAAACTTTGACATCATTTAAAATAAAATAATATAAGTGTCATAATCACTTTTATAAGACTCCAAACGGTCATATATTCAGTAATTGAATACTTATGGTGTATATATAAACTACCAATAAGTTTTTTTCAGGTTTTTGAGCACTTTAATTTTTATTACTATTTCAATAAAAACAATATTATTGATTTTTTTAATAAATAAATAATTTCTGCATCATTAATGTATAAAATAATAAGGTAATTAAATAACTCTTAAAAATTACAAATAAATTACCCAATGAGTATTTATAAACGAATTTATATTTTGCATAACCTTATATTAAAAATACATTAATTATTAATGTTTGAGTGAGACATATTTCACTTTCTTTTAAATATAATAAACTAAAGGTCTTTATCACCTTCAAGTGGGTTCTAATGGATTCCATTTCGACACAAATATGACTTATGACGAAATATAATCTTTCAAGTGTATTAAGACAAGGGTTGGGGTAATTTTATAATATTATATTTACCCTTAATTGCCTGATTTACCTTTTACTATGGTAAATAAAATTTACCGTAGTTACTATTCATAATTCCCAAAAATAAAAAGTTATCTATTAATATAATTTGGACCCAATGATTCCAAATATGGAATCCATTTTTCCAAATTCAATACACAGAATTTGTAGAAATTAAATTAAAATTAACCCCATTGACAAAGAAAACGGGTTTTTGTTTAAAACATTGCAAAAGATTGAATTGATTTAACCTACGAATTCAATGTAAAATCAATGCTAATGACATAAAGTATATTAAATGGTAAAAATATATACTACTTATACATCAAACCCATTCAATATTATAATTTACCCACATAAATTATTACGATGAAAAAAGTGGTTTTTAATTAAAATATAGCGTGTTTTTACTATTCATTAAAATATGAAAGTTACCTGAATAAAATGAAAAATTTATCCGATCTAAAATTTTATATCCTGACACCAAAGAATAATTTTATTTTTTAAAATTGAACTTATAAATATTTCAGAAATTATATTTAATGTGGGCGCGCCATCAAAAGGAGGCAAAACTACATTTTTTTGAAAATACTTATTTTACCCGAAAAATTTATTTTATTCTCATACCATGTTCTAGAAAATGATTAAGATGAATAATAATGTTATAAAATTTAAAATGTTTTTAATACTATTCATAATGGATAGTTCGTGGTAATAGTTTAACCATATATCGTTGTTTAGTGAAATCCGGTACTGCGTATAACACACGCTATCGAGGAAGGTCGTGATTGCGTGTAATGAAAGTCAAGTCAGGGTTGCGTGTAGTGCACAACTCCTTTTTTGTTGCGTACAACAAAATCCAACCATATTTCATTAATACATTGAATATATATATATATATATATATATATACTCAATGTTGTGTAGAATAACTACTATCAAACAGACTTGAAATTGTGTGTAACACGATCCAAGATTAGTGTTGCATATACTGCAAGCTAATATAGTGTTGCGTATAGCGCATGATAATCTTGGGGTATCATACAACAAAAGAAATCAAATAAATAAAAAAACAATTTACTTCTCATAAAATCTTGGGGTGTTACAGTTACTGTACAACCTCACTTTCTTTTTGTGTTTTTTAAGATTCCCCTTAAAAAATAACTATATTATAATAATATTTCAGGGAAAATTATATTTATATTAATTATAAATATTTTCTCGAGATATATGTGATTATTTAATAAACATTATAACATTTTTACATGTTTTTTTTGTTTTGAATGTTATTTGATGAATTAGAGAAATATTGATAAATCTATATCCTTAAATAAATATAGATATTTGATGATAAGGAATATTGATTGATAAATAAAATCAAATTTCCAATATATTAGGAATGATCTGTAACTACATTTAAGGGGGTTTAATTTTATAATATTCTCCCTTGACTAATCATTAGGTCTCAAATGACAAATTATGTTTTACATTTTAAATGGGTTTGTACATGTAGTTTTAAATTATATTGTGAACAGTATTTATAAAAGAGGTGGAATGGTTTATAAAATCATGAAATACAATAATAAATCATTCCCATAATTGATAATTAATTATTTATTATACATGATATTTTCACAATAATATTATCTCTAGATGTATTTCATTCTCATATTATTGATGAAATGGCATGAGCGTTCAGTTATTTTCCTTTCCATATTGATTATGACTTATCAATTCATGTAGTCATGTAATTAAAATGGAATGTCTTTTTGGTTATTTATATTTCTATATTTATTATTAGATATATAATTATGATTTATATGTTACTGATTAAATGGAATTCATGTTTAGTTATTTACTATTCCATTTTGATTATTATTTATTGATTCAGGATATCTTCTATTTTACATAACCCTTACTCTACATTTGAGCTCAACATTATTTTTTAAACATCCTCCTGGATTGGAATAAGTGTTATATGAATGATTTTTCAAGGATTTATTTCACATTATATTTTTATTTAATATGTTTTATTTTCTATCTCCAATGTAAAATGGGAGTCATTTATTTTTCTAGTTTTCCCAAACTACTAAATCGATTGGTCCTTCAAGATTTTATTCCTTATATATATACCAATGTAACTAAGAGGACTCCAACACCATTCTACTATGGTTTCCTTACATAGCCTGACCATATTCATAAGGGGATAGATTTCTTTTTCTATCATAGCTATAACACATGCAGACCCAATCTTATCATGGAATATTATCAGTAAATTCACACTCCCACTTGATGTATATATTCCTTGTGGGTCACAAAATATTATCCTCCATAAGATATACTCATAGTGGGGTAGTATTCATGAGCCTATATTCTTTATGACATCAATTTATCCTTATTTTTCCATATTCCCTCACGTTCAACCTAAAAGGGATGCTCATGAATATGTACCATGCCAATAATAGTTAGGAAAATTTCAATTAGACATGCTTCCTATATAATGTTAAAATACAAGAATAAGTCCTTGTCTCATGAACCTAATGGAACCCAAATGCATAGGAATATGTGTTTTCTGATTACATTCACAAGGACACCATAATAACAAAATATTTTAAAAATGAAAACTATTTTTGATATCATATTAGACACATAACATAAAACTAAAATGATCCGAAATATATGTTACTGATATAACCTACACATTAAATTGGAGGGTATGGATATTATTAACATAATTATGAAACATAAATATAAATAAATGCATATAAATTTTTAAATAAATGTAAAATATTGAATATATTTAATAAATAATCAATAAACTTTTAGTAAAGTAATTTTATACTTCAAAAGTATTTTTAATTCAAAAATTTATTTTTATCTATTTTCGTGAAAAAATATTATTATTATTTTTTAAAAATATTATAAAATTTATTTTCAAAAATTAATATCATTTTTTAAATTAAAATAAATAAATTTATTTTTGGAGGAATTTTTTTTCCAAAAATAAATTGATTTTTCAGTGAATAGTTAAAATTATTGATTTCAGTAAAAATATCATTTCTTTTCAATAAATTAAGAAAAATTAACTTACCATTATGTTTTGAATAATATTTCAAGAAACATAAGTATTATTTATATATATTTATTCCAATTAATTACTTATTAATCAGCTTCATATTGGATTTTTTATAAGTTTTTATTTTAGTTTAAAAATTGGATATTTCTTTAAAATATTTTTAATTAACTTTTCTCCATTTTTCAATTAATAAAAATTATTCGTAATGAGAAATTATTTAAATAGAATTTATTTATAAAGAAATAATAAATATTAATTAATATTTATAAAATAATCAATATTAGTCGCATAGTTAATAAAAAATCACATATTCATTTTAAAGAAACACATCTTGAAAACCAGACTTTTCATCATGTTTAAAAGTTTAATTATAAATTAAATTATTCTAATTTAAATAATATAATTTAAGAAAATGTATTTTATATTTGGATTAACAGAATTATATTATCTAATAATGTAAACTAAATTTTTCACCATAATAAATTGTTAAAATAGTAAAACTAATTTATCATGGTTATTGTGAAAACGATATTATCTGGTAGCTAAACTAAAATGTTAAGGGACAATGTTATCTAAAAATCTATCCAAAACATATTTTATTGACATATATTGACCTTAAAATGTCTAATTAATGATAATTATTCATTTTAGATCCATTCGGATTGTGAAAAACATGGGAGGCCCTTTTTATTTTAAAAAATGACATGTGTTCTAGTCACCTCACATATAAATGACCTCCCATTCTTGTAAAGACATCACACCTTAAGAATATTTTAGTTTATTTCATATAAACCCAAAAAAATCCCAAAATAAATACCCTAAATCTATAATACTTGGTTCAGTTATTAATCCATTATAGGAATACTTTAGGAAAATTTCTAAATAGGTTGTCCAAGAAGAGGGAAAATTCATAACTATGTGTATTTGTTTTATTTCTTATTTAACGTCCATAAAATATTCATTGACTTTGATAATATGATAAAGAAATTATATAATATATATTGATATTTTATAATATTAATTTAATATCCAAAAATCCATTTCCACTTCCTTTTAATGGGAAACGTATTCAACATTCGTGTTTATGGAACACTACCACCTCGTGAACAAAAGTGATTCGTTTTCCATCATCACCTCTCAAGGAAAGTTGTAATGATGGAATTATTGTATATATATATGTGATATTTTTAACATATTATAACTATTTTAGTTATGATATCATATATACATTTTTTAAATTCTACACTTTGGGGGATATGATAATGTTGATTGTGTGTTTGATAGACTACCACCTCACGAAGCGATGTGATTCATTTTTCAGTATTGCATTACATGGTAGGTAATCATGATGTAGATAATAAATTTATGGTATATAAATTCATTAATAATTATAATAATTTCATTTTTATTAGTATGAAAATATAATAAATCATTTTATATCTTACATTGAAAAATGATGACATCGTTCGTGTATGTGTGGACTATCGGCTCCACAAAGTGATGTGATTATTTTTCATCACCATATCGATATAATGATATATATAACTATATTTATATAATATATATGTTATTTATTATTTAATGATGATTATATGGAGATAAATTAATACATACCTTCTTTCAAGAATGATTATTGAAAAATTGAAACATTACTTATGCATACAAATGGCCTACAGTCTCCATGATTGTAATATACTTCATTTTTTTGAAAATTTTTATTTATTTTATATAAAATTAAAATTAATGAATAAAAAATTTATTTATTTCCTGATTATTATTCTAAATATTTTGAAATAATGAACATTTTCACAATGGATAGCATACTAAATACATTTTGAAATAATGAACTGAATGCCCTCAAAACACATAATGTGGACTTAACTTGCTAAATATTTAAAAATATCAATAAAATGAAATAAATTTAACAATATAATTATAAGGTATTAAAAAGGGAAAATTTCATTAAGAAAAAAAAATAATTTATGTAAGCTTATTATACATGAGTTAATTGAACGAAATAGAATGTTTGGACTCAAGGTATATTTTTTTATCATCTCACTTTTATTTCTATGATAAATATGTAACATTCAAAAATAATTTTATTAAGGGTCCATATACTATCCAATTTACTTTTAATATCAATAGTCCTTCTTAGATCATGGTATATTATGTTTTTACTTTAGGGGATTATCTTGAAAGTTACCAAATAGTAAATAGTTTATTAACTCAATTTCCATTGATTAGGTTATATTACTTATTTATTGTATTTAATATGATATAATTATGTGTGTAATAAATTTTGAATATATTATGTTCTATTACCCATTTTTATTTGTGGATTTATATTTTATAAACATAATAGATTCATTGATTAATCCTTTAAATCAATAGTCTGATTATTATCTAGGCTATTCATATAATGTTTTATTTCATTGAGTAATAATTATATCTTAAACACCTATATAAATTTATAGTTTCATATACTATCCATTGACATGTTATATCATGTAAATTCTTAATTGAATAATATTTAATGTATCAATTTATGTTATTCTGTCATGATACTTATGATAGAAGAGTTACTAAAGTGAAAAAGGATTTAAGATACAATCTCTTTTCTTTCGGAATTATTTATTATCAACTTTATTTTGGATGAAATAATGTGATATTATTTTCATGAAAAAATATATTTTATTATCTAGTAGTTATAAATGTGTTTAACATGTTTTATTTTGATTTCCTCCTTTATTTATTGATGAAATATCATGAAATTTTTTTCTCAGTGATGCCAATCTTTTATCTTCTTTGATATCGAGTATATTTATATTATATAACCATATTTTTTATTTTTTATTTTAATATTTTTGTTTTATTAAAATAAATTATTTCTTAAATCAATTTTATATGATATTTTACATTCTTTTAGGTTTTTTTAATAGAAATTTGAAAACATTTTCGAAAATGGTCACTTTTTACATCCCATTCAAAAAAAATTGAAAAGAATGTATATTTTAATAATTTATAACATGAATGAACATTACTGCCATCATTGTAAATACCAAAACCCCAGTAGCCTAGATTCAGATCCTTACTTTATTATATTGGTACTAAGTACAGGTGACTATATTTTGATGGACCGAATAGTTTTGTAGCTTTGAAAAAACTAGTTACAACCAAATGTTTTACATTAAATCGTGAATATAAATATATCATATTAACTCCATTAGAAACAACTATATTCTCCTAGATTATCCTTGTATGTCCACAATAACATTCTTATTGACATGATTGGGAAAAACATAGGAAAGGGGTCAAATCAGATGCTTAGTAAGGGTGTGAATATAGTGGAAGATATCATAAATAAACATAAACAATAAGACTATGTGATAAAATAAAAATTCATACCATTAAAACATAATCTTGAGAATAATATGGGAGAATAAAAGATGATCAAATAATTACATATAAATAATAATATGATAATGAATCATAACCATGAATATTTTTCAAGATAAATAATCATGTGAATTATCATTTACTAATATTATATTATGATAATGTATAATAAAGTACTTCATAAATACACCATCATGGAATTTGTGAAGATATAATACATAATCGTGTAAGACATGCACAAATTACCAAACGAGTTTTTCTCATGAGACATACCGATGCATCCAGGGGATATAGAAGGCCCCACCCATTAAATATTATTTCCAATGAATATATCATATGAGTATGGTTAAACATTATATATATACATTTATATTGAAACTAGCATTTGAAATAACATTCCCTAAAAAAATAAAACTAATCATTAACCATTCAGTGCAATATGATGAATGGTATAAAAATAACATGTCCCCAGTAAAACTGATCATAAAAATATCAATAAAATAATGTATATGGTATCATAAGAGATCAACCTCAATTAATCATAAAGTCCAATAAAGTTTTTTGAAATAAATAAATATACTCTAATAAAATCATTGAGCAATTATTGACTGAAATACCACATTACTTTGAAATCATTTATTTGAAAAACTGTGCTATTAAGAAATAAAACATTTTATTGTAAATTATCATTGTAAATTTTTTATTATTTATATTGAAATTAATTCACCATGAGATCAAGAAAATACACTCATGATGTATAAGTTAAAAAAAATTCCATTAAAATTTTAAAAGAGTACTTTTAAAAGAATGTGTGAGCGTTAAAAAAATGAATCAATTATGTGTATTAGCTTACAATTCAGATAAAAAATTGTAATTACAATATAAGATAATAAAAATTTATTTTACACTGAATCATAGTATGACATAGCCAATGTAGTATATGTCTAACCTATTGAATAAAAACTGGGTTAAGAATTCCCTCACCAATCTATAATCAGTCGAACCGTAATACCCATAAAAGTAATGATCATCAAATGAAACATTGAATGGATTGAATATTAATAGATTAATTATTTGAAATATTTAAGTTTTTTATTTACACCCACACAAGGTATAAGGGATTAATAAATAATATATCTCACATAAGAAAAAGTGAGATGATAAACCCTTACCTTATTTCTGAAAGAAATCTGCACACATACTTAATATCACGGAAAATAAAATTAGATTCGTTAATTTTATAAATCATAACCTCTAAAATATATTTTTAATTTATTTTAATTTTATTTTTTTCATTTTTTCTATTTTCAAGAGTCATAATGTTAAATTCGTTGTTCTGGGAGAATTTGTTTCATGGTTTGATTGTTGGATCCCATGAGTATAAATATGAGAGTTCTTGTCAAATGGGTATAACTTCTCAAAAAATGAAATTATTTACTATGAATTAAATTTCATAATTTTAAAAGGTTTAATATAAATTTTTTTTAAATGGTATGAGGACTATTAATTATATAAAATGGGGATGAAAATGACTTAATTCATTTTGGTGGGTTTTACACCTGTCACGAACTTTTTCATTTTATTTAATATATATTTATTAATATTCATTCCATTATATTATATAACATATAATATGTATATAAGAATATTATGTGACCATAATAATTTTTTATGACCATCATTGAAGGTTGAAATGAAAACATAAAAATTGTCGTCCTCAATGGTAGTGGATCGACATATTACGGACAATGATTTCATTTTTAAAACAAAATGACTGGGGAATGGATTTGATTATGGATAATACATTAGCACAATTAAATTATAGTATATTTATGATGTTATATTTACTATTATATTTTTTTGGGTGGTGAGGAGAGGATAAAAAATTAAATGAAATTAAAAGAAAAAGAAAGAGGATTTTACATCTTGAATATCGTCCCATTGGGAACCTCTTTAAGATACATAGATTTGGGGTTTTGGTAAAACCCAAAGACATGGACGTGGGTAAGAGGCCTGTAAGGGAATTGGTTAGAAATTAGACAATATTAAATTCATATAATATGTTAGGAGAAGGGGTGGTATTTATAGGGGAGAATATTTTTGTTTTTTTGAATATTTTATTAATTAATTTATTATTTTGGCTCAAGACTATCAATAGTGACAATTTTTTTTATAAATAAAGTAATTACTTCTTGAGAGTTATTTATAATGGGTTCTTACATTAACCCTACATAATTCATGATTGAATAATGCATATAATTTTTTATAATGTTAAATATTGAAAATTATTGTATTTCGCTATTCACAAAAAAAATTCAACAATTTTAGAAAAATACCAAAAATCAACACTACCCATTTATATAAGTATTGATTTCAAAAATAGACTCAATTTATTAAAAATAATTTTCTATATATGATACATATAATTTTTAAATAAAATAATCATTTATTCAAAAATACCAATTTTTTTATCAGAACTGATTTTACCACACTTAGAAAATTTAATTATTTTCTATTAAAATTAACTTATAAATATAATGAAAAAAATATTATTTTATGAATATATTTTTTATGAAGAAAATATATTTTAAATGATTATATTATATATTATCTTGTATATAAACATTAAAAATTCATAAAAATAACAACACTTAATTTATCATGTATTAAAATATTTATTTACATATTACATAATAAAAACATATAATATATTCATTTATAAGAAACCTAAATTTTATTTAGTGTTTTGATAGGTGATGATATTATTCTAATGGCGTATTCCTAATTTGTTACATTACTAATCAAATGATCGTGTCAATATTTAATATTATATCATTTTTTTATACTTCATGTTGTATGCAACATAATCTATCGAAAATGATAAATTTTAAAGAGAAAAACCATAAAATATTGGCGTGTTACAATCATGTCAATTATGTTTCCTGGTGTTTCTTTGGATTTTACAAGGTTTTTTTATTTGTTTCAATATATTATTTATATTTTATGTTCTTAAATGTTATTTTCAATTGGAAATGTTTATATTTCTCTAAAATGTTTTAAATGAAATTTTAGTGGTATTTATATTCATCAATTTCAATAACCCCTATTGTTTCATGTGATCTATTTAAGATATTTTGTAATGATACCATCTTGATTCTTTCTCTGGATGGATTTTGGTACAGTCATGTTTCCTGTATATTTTATATGAGTTAATCATGTTTCAAAAATAATATTGTGGAACTAGTTTCCTTTAAATAGGTCAATCCTATTCAATGTTTTTATTATGGAATCCATTTTTTTCTACGGTTTAATCATGTTTCAAAGATATTTTTATGGAACCCATTTCTTTTCAATAGGCTAATTGTTATTTTAAAATATTATTATGAAAATGGTTTCATTTCTACAGGTTAATCATGTTTCAAAGAGATTGTTGTGGAACCTGTTTCTCTTATACAATATAATAATTTTCAAATAGGTGGTTTTGGAACCAATTTCTCTTCCATGTGTAAATAAATTAATAAAAAATAATAAATGGCGTTTTGATGGTTTTATGATAAAATGAGTTTTTTATGTAATTTATTCATGACAGGATTCGTGGTAATTGTTTATAAGGATGGGGGTTCCATTATAAACCATGGAAAGGTAGTTCCATTATAGAACAAGTATAAGTGGTTATGATTAAAACGGAGGACAGGCGGTTTAGTGATAAAAAAGATGGGTGGATATATTATTTACCATGGATAGGGGGCCTAATATATACCCCAATGCCTTAGGTACTCCATAGATGGTAGTACACCATTTTGGATATTACATTTGTAAAAAGTGAAGCTAAGATAATGTTCCAAGATTCATGTATGTTTTATCTTTTCTTTTCATGGGTTTATAATTTTTATTATGATCAATATTGATAAAAAAACGGCTCATGAAGAATGATTTTGATGAATCTTCAATTTTTAAACCCTTATGTCATGTTTTCATATTTTATAGTCCTGATATTGATGGGTATGAATATTTTTATGTTATACGCATGCACATTGATTATGTATTCTTATAATTCTGCTCTTTTTATACTCTTAGATAAAATTTAATTATTATTTCTTATTTTTACCCTTACTGTGAATTAGATCACACCCTTCTTGTGTTTCATTTTCCCATGGTTATAATGATTAAGTTTGAAAAAAATCCTTGAAGAGTTTCATATGGATTATATTGACTAACTAAGGGTGAATATGAAAATATGGGCACATGTTCCTCATCCCATATGATGAGGTATCCTTAAGTGAATCCACAAGACCCAGGTTCAAAACTAGGTTTAGGCATATTTCTAGGGGGTACTGTAGCAGTATTGTAACAGATTGTACACGATGCACGTACTGCAGCAGACTGTACAATGCGTGGGTACTGTAGCAGAACTGTATATGGTACAGGTACTATAGTAGAACTGTACAATGTGTGGGTACTGTAGCAGGTACTTTACGGTACTTTAGCAGCTGGAAATACTCACCTTGGGCCACCGATTTGGGCTTGGAGTCCATAAGGATTTCGGGCCACCCGGGACTTCGGGTCAGTAGGGATTTTAGGCCACCTCAAGGCCTTCGGGCCACATGTAGTTTCCCCAGACAGACTACAAGAAAAGAACAGCCCCAAAAGAAGATTCCGAGCAGGTGAACTCACCAGAGTAGAGCCAAATGGATTTTTCAGAATGAGAGGGTATGGCTATGCCATCGGGACCGGCCTGTGCTTACATGGGAAGCCTAGCTAAATGGCCATGAAAAGGTGGAGAGCTACAATCATGATGCAGATACTGGGGAGGGGTATTTCATTGTAGATAGTCTAGTTTAATTCCCTAAGACCTTCAGGTCATGTAATCACCTACGCCTACGTGGCATGTAATCTCTAAGCCTATGGGCCTTGTAAGGGTTCCCCCTCATCCTTTGAAAGGGGGGTTATCAAAAATCAAAAAAATGAAGACCTTCATGCCATTCGGGTAATATGAAGATATGGGTATAGTGGGACATGATGTTCATATTTATGAACCAGTTTTTTGTGAATCAATGATGTTAATATATTTTTTCATATTCTATAAGACTATAAACCAAAAACTTCTTTGAAAATGTATGTGATGAAATACATTCTATTTGATATTATATATTTTGGATAGTGAAAATTGGGTTATCACTATCTGTATCAAATATAGAAATGTAATTTTTATGTCTTTAATTTAATATCCAAGAGTTAGGGTTCATGGATACTATAATTTGTATCATAGGTAATGTCTATATAACTTTGTAGATTATTATTTATTCTTGTGATGTTATTTTAAGTTTTATGAATACCATCCTATGCTTAATAGAATAAGGTTTATCATATGTTAAATGTCTTAAAACCCACTATTGAGGTTATTTGGGATAAAAGGATATTTATATATGGAATTTTTTATATTTTTTTTGGGTATTACTGTGGAATTTTGAAGATTAATTATTATATGTTTTATTAATTTTTAGAATTAGCCTACCATATTCTGAACAGTTTTTTTAGATAATGTCTAGATAAATTTGGAAGATGTTGATTATCACTTTTATAGTTGTATGATATTTAAATGTTTATATATGTTATTTATGTATATAATATTCATATTGAATAAAACTAATTTTGAGAAAATGATGATAATGATGTGGAAATTTACCAATGGATGAAATTAGACACTTTAAGTAAGTAAATTTTCTTATTCTATTTCTATATATGGTAAGTGAATTATTAAACTTTTGGAAATAGATATTAAAATAATTTTTTTCCTATTGCCTCAGTTTTTTATTATATCAATGTAATTTTTTACACCTATTTGGTTTATGGTTTTATGGTTGTTAACATTCTCTTGGTCATTCACATTATTTAGTTCAACAGTCTATGTCACCCTGTATATTTATTTTGGAATTATAATTTTCTTTTAGGTACAAATATTGATATTCAAACTAGGCTCTCTTATTTGGATATCTTGTATGTGTTATTCTGAAGTTCCTTCATATTTCCCTTACATTTTTGTCAAGAGGAAGTTTTATTAAACATTTGTACAATGTGTGTTTACAACAAAAGTATTTTCACATATCAAAACATTCATTACTATGATAATGTTAAAATTGAAGTCTATGATTTATTAATGGGTGTTGGAATATTTAACATCATGAGATTTTTGATATAAAATAGTTCAAAATCATATTAAACATGCCACACCAAGCTTAAATGACTAGCAATATATATGACCATTATAACCTAGCCATTAAATTGGTAGGTATGTATTGTATTAAATACCTTATAATATATATATATATATGAACTACTCAATATAAATTATTGATAATTTTTTTATATAATCAATCAATTTTTAGAAAAGTAATTTTATACTTAAAAAATATATTCTCTTTAATAATGTTTAATTTTTTTTGATAAAAATATCATAATTATTTTTTTGTACTATTAGAAAATTTAATTTATAAACTATAATTATTTTTTGAAATAATAATATCAAAATTTACTAATTGTGAAATTTTTGGATGTTTTCGTATAATATTGATTTTTTAGTGAATTGTGAAAGATAAAGTATTTTTTGTAAAAATATAATTTCTTATTAAGAAATTTTAATGTACCATTATATTTGGAATATTATTTCATGTAATATAAGTATTATGTAGTTATATATAATCAAATTAATTTAATTTAAATCAACTTTATATTCTATTTTGTGATAACTTTATCCTTGGGTTTAAAAGATAAGATTTAAAAAACTGTTTTTAAAGGAATAATGTTTCTCCATTTTAATTAAACAGAACCACATTCTGTGGAATGATTTAAATGTAATTTAAAGTTAATATATAAATAAATAATAATTTATATTAATAAAATAATTAATATTATAAATTATGTTAATATAAAATAATATTTTCCTTGAAAAATACATTTCAAGGAAACCCATTTGTTCATTGCATTTATGGGTTTAATTTAAAATTTAATTTTTTAAAAGATATAAATTTAATTTTACAAAATGGTTTCCATATTTTGAAACAGAATTATTTATAATATATATCCAGTTTGAATTAATTTTTTACCTTAATTAATAGTCAAATTATTAAAAATAAATTACCTCACTTAAGTTGAAAAGGGGTTTACTAGGGGTTAACCTTAAATGAAAAGAATAAAAATACCCTAACAACATGTCAAAATCATTTTTTATGTATATATATAGAACTTATAATATATAATTCATGATTACTATACATTTTTAAGTCTTATGTAATGTGGAAACTGTTTTTACACCTTTTTCTTTACAATAATTAGAAGTGTTCCACTCACCACACATATAAAATTCCACCCACTATAATATATTCTTCACACATTATAATAGTTTTGGATTAGACAATACATACCCAAATAAAGTTAAAAATTCCATAACCTCAACATATAATCAGTTTTTGGTCAAAAATTAATTATATGAATACATTAGTTATAATCCTAAATAGGTGGTTAGAGAAGAGGTATTGTTTTTAACTATTCTATTTTCATTTATTTCATCCTAAAACTTCATAAAATATTCATGATGTATAATAATATAAAAAAATATCCTATATACATATCTATTATTATACTAATGTAACAACATATATCAATATCATATTCAATAAAATGAGATGCGAAATCCATATTCATGTGTACGGTGGACTACCACCTCAGAAACTAATGTCATTTTTTCCATCATCACCTCTAACGACCGGTTTTAATACTATATTTAAATTATATTTATGATATTTGTTAAATATTTGTACTTTTTCAGTTATGATAAAAAATTATCTTTTTTACTTCCCATTTGAATGTGGATACGATAAGGTCACTCATGTGTACGAAGGACATCCACCTTATGGAGTGACATGATTCATTTTTTACTAACACTTTACATCAGAGGTAATAAGGATAAATTTAATAAATATATTTTATATAATTGAAAAATTTATAAAACTCAGAATATATTTATCATTTTGAAAAATATAATATATAATTTCCTTTCTTACATTCAAAGGCGACAACTTATTTCACGTACATGTGGACTACCTCCTCTACAAAGTGATCTGATAGTTTTTTCATAACCACGTCACAATATAGATATATTTAAGAATATATAATGAAATAATATGGAATAAATGATATTATTGTCATTATTTATTTTTTAAATAATTCAAAAACACTTTCCATAATTATCACGGATAAATAGAAACATCACACATGCGTATGTATGCCCTACCGTCTCCAAGATCGTAACAATGTTCTTTTTTCAAATTTTTTTATATTCGTAATAATTGTATAATTGATGACTATGTATGATAATTATTTCATTATTACTATTCTGTATATATTGAAATATTGACCCCTTTAACCATGGTCAATACACTAAATCTATTTTTGAACAATGAACATAATATCCTCAAAATAATATACTTGGACATAAATGAGTATATAATTAAATATGTAATTAAAAAAATAAAATAAATGATTTTTGTATAAGGTATTAAACCATGAAAATTATATTATGAAATAAAATAATCGATGTATGATTATTTTATATGGATTGAAGGACATATAGAGAATGTATAGAATCGATGTATGTGTTTTTTTTGTCTATCTTTTACTTTTGTGATACATATACCATATTCACAAATGGTTATTATTTTGTGGTGTATATTATATACATATTACATGTAATATCATAAATCCTTCATACATCATGGTATTTTAAATTTCAATTAGAATTAATTTATTCAAAAGAATTTACATGAAAGTTATAATGTGATAAAGAGTTTCTTAACTTAACTTCCTTTCATTGGGTTATATTACTTTTTCATTGTATTTTAAATTCTATGATTATGTGTGTAATTTAATTTCATTAAATTTTCAATTGTATTATGTGGATTTAATTTTGATACACATAATAGATTCATTTATTAATCTTCTAGTATAATTTTATGAATTTTGTAATGGTTATTCATCTAAAATTCTCTTTCATTGGGACATATGTTTATGCTATTAACATATATTAAATTGTTAGTTTAAATTACTTCAATTTGACTTGTTATATCTTGAAACTCCTTATGTTAAAGATATTGAAAGTATCTTTTTAATTTCATTCTTTCATGGGTCATACGATTGAAGGGTTACCAAAGTAGAAAAGGATTTATAATACAATCTATATCCTCTATGGATTGTTTATATTCAAGTTTATTTTGTAGGAAATAATTTAATATTATTTTCATGATCCATATCTATTTTATTCTCCATTATATTTTAATTTGATTATTTTGTTTATTTTCATTTCCTCTTTTATTATTTGAATACATTTCATGAAATCCATTTCAATGTGATACTAAACATTTATTTTTACTTAGATAGGGTATCTTATTCTTCCATATCTATGTATTCTAAAATATATTAAAAAAATTTATTTTCTAAAAAAATATTTTCTAAATCCATTTTTCAAGTTCTTTTACTTTATTTTAAAGGTGGTTTAAAGGAAATTTCCCAATGTTTCTCACATGGATCACTTTTTAATCCATATTTAAATATTTTTGAGAATAATTTTTATTTTTAATATTAATAATATGAATTGATTTTCCTTCCTCCATGTCTATTATTTTCTGTGATTTTTCCTTAATATTTTTTGAATATTTCTTTATGAAAATTATTTTTATTATATTTTGTGAAATAAATTTTTGTTAAATTAATTTTGAAAATAAACAGTTTATTTTTCTCAAAATTATATTTAATTATTTTTAATGGTATTTACATTCATCAATATCAACAAACCTTGTTGTTACATACACTCACATGGTGATACTTTGTAATGATACTATCATAATTCCATATCTAGATGGATTATGATATTGACAAGGATATGATTTCATTTCTAAAATTTAATCAAGTTTGTAAGAGATTATTTTAGAACCCATTTATTTTATACTATTTAATCATGTTTCAATGAGTTTTTTAGCGAACCAATTTCAATTCCATGGGATAATAATTTTTTAATGATATTTTTATAGGACCCATTTCATTTATATTGATAATAATCTTTAATATTAATTTTAATGGAACTCGTTAATTTTATATCGGTTAATCATATTTCAAATTGATTGTTATGGAACCCAATTCTTTTCCATCAGTTAGTCATGTTTCAAATATATTGTTATGAATAAAATTATTTTTATGGGTTAATCACGTTTTGAAATGATTAATGGTTGATTCATTGAGTTTATGATGAACTGGTACTCTGCTCGTGCATTCGCACGACACAGTAAAAGAAATATTTTCTCAATAATAGAATATTATTTTTCAAACATAAATATTAATATTGAATATTGAATATATTTAAAACTCAAATGAGTGGTACATAATAATGGAATAGAAGTTAGAGAAATTGTTACAAATCATAAATATAGTAGAAAATATTTAGTTGAATTATTAAGGAACACAGATTTATATTGGGACTTCATGAGGGAGAAATCAATTACATGAATGACACAACGATTCAAATAGATAATTCAAATTAGATCATTATTATAATTAATGTTGGATTAAAAGTCAGGTAACTAAAAATAATGAAATCAAAGGGCTAGATAAGTTGGGTGATGGTGAGTGAGGCTGAAGTACAAATAGGTGAAGGCCTTTGACCATCACTCAATCACCTTTAATGAAATGTCTTGATCCTAAGACAAAGGCTGCAACTTTGAAACTCCATTGGTCTCCACTGATGTGAGATAGGCTCCCCAGCAGACAATTTTAGTGGTACAATAAGTTCATATACAATAGAAAGAAATTCCAATATAAATTGGAATATCATGGAAAATATTCATGGACATTTAAAATATGAATGTTACCAAAAAAGAAATAATTGAAAAAAAAATATAGAATTTGGTATGGTTCTGTAAGAAATGTTTTACTCTGATTCATTTTTATGTATTCCTTGATAGAATCCACTTTTCGGTGAAGTGGGAAACATTACAGGAGAACCAACATGAAAACATAACACTAAATGAAACATCAAATTTGAAAAAATATAAACATGTTACAATTGAAGACTACATTTTTAGATACCAGACATACACAATAACACCACTTTCAACCATTGTTTTTCTTGAAAAAGGATACCACCATGAAATCATCCATTTTAATCTTACCCTATTATCAATCACCCTCATTTCGAACACAATATGCAAAATCATAAAGCTAACCAAAGCAGTGCAAATTGTAAAAGCCCTAAAATACCATGAAAAGATTCGCAATACACAACTGTCGCACTGAGTAAAAATAAAGGCAAGGAAAAACCATCTTAACCAAAAAATACACATTCGTTCAAGAAATATCTTCAGTCTCAATCCAGTGGACGCTTGTAATGGACCCACCTATAGTAGGAGGGTACCATTAAAATACACAGCATGTTTTGATACATTATAACAAAACAACCATTAATAAATCATATCAAAACAAAATTTTGGGGATGATCTATGGAATCTGTGTCACTTCTTGAGAGAGTGTCACTTGTTGGGAGAGTGGGAGGCAATTGGAAGAAGAAATGAAGTGATTAGGATTCTCTTCACACATGGAAATAGAGAGAAAGCTGGTGGTGGTGTATGTAGTTAAGAGGCATACAAAACTACAACTAGAAGGAATGCATAGTAAAATGTAAGCATAAGGAATTCATACTATATATAGGGCTCTTCCAACTCTTCAAATCAGCGGCATGTATCATTTAACATTGCAGATTATATAACAGAAATCCCCCATGAGGCATTAGGATGAAAGGAAAGGAATGGGAAAAGGAATGGAAAACAGAAATGATTAATATACTATTAATTTTTACTATACCAAATATGGATGTAGAAATTGAGATGTTAACTCTCATCTCCACACCCATGATTCATAAAAGGTACTGGCTACTTAAAATGGGAGGTCTAGTTTCATGTACTGCCCAGGAGTATATGGAAACATCATAGGGTGGAGTGAGGAAATCTGTGTGGGATGTGAGAAACCCCTAAGGAAGAAATGAAAGGTTTATATGGGCTGTTATTTATTTTTTCTTACCTCAGAGATTTAATATATTACATCTATTTTATTTATATTTTTACATACACTTTTTCTATTTATAATTTAAACCAACACATCACACAAATATTGAAGGTGATACAACGCATAACGGAGTTAGTTTTTTTTTTGAAAAAAACACATCTATGATAAGCATAATCTTATAAGCATGTGCCGTAAATGTCAAGAAATATAAATAAATACACTTGTTGAAATGTAAAACAGCACATGCTTACTATTTGTGTGTTCTGTTATTTGTGTGATGTGCTATTTTAAAAACATATTGTTGGAAAAAAAATATGTTAAGTAGTACATTTTGAACAATTACAAAAAATAAGGGAGAGTATTAACTATTCAATTTGTACAGCATATCACACATTTTGAACAACACATCACAATGTTGTGTGATGTTTTACATAATATTTTAAATGTGTGATGTGAAACAGAACATCACAAATTGTATATACTCTTACATCTCTTAACAACAATATTATATAATAATGTGATGGGATGTTGTACAAATTTTTAAAAAGTATTCCCATTTCACATTTTTTTTCTATTTGTGAACAACACAACAATGAAAAACAACACAACCATACTCTATAAAAATTTACATCTATATTTATTACTATTTAAAATATTTATAAACATGTAAGAGTATTTTTGTTTCACATTTTCAGAAACTTCAATTAACATAATGTAAAATATCACATAACACATTGTGTGAAAACAACAATAATTCTGTAAAAGTATTGTTTGTGAACAGAAACAATTGCATTTGAATGTAAAAACAACAATACTCGTGAACAGTAATAATCATACAATTGTGTTTGTAACAACACAACAATACTTTGTTTCACATTTATTTCAATAGATTATGATGTTTTTGTAAGATTATTGATGTGAAAAATCACAGAAACTAAATACGATATCCATGAAAAATTATATAATATTTGTGAACAACACAACAATACATCGTGATGTTCTGTTGTACATGTTTTTTAATTGAAATAATCTATAAAAATATGTGATGTACTATTTTAAATATTAGGTCACAGTACATACTCTTAATTAAAATTTGTTTTACAATGTGTGGTGTTTGGAGATGGGGATGATAAAAACTTATTATTGATTAATACACAATAATGTACGGAGTTGCTGGTGTTAATATTAATACATCCAATAAATAGATAAGTAACAAAAAAATAGAAACATTATATGATCCCCTTCTATAATTGAACAGAGTATAAAAACACAAAATATGTGCTACAGAAGTGTCAAAGAGGTAAAATGATGCGAAACACGTACGTATAGAAAAGCAGAAATCATCATTGACATTAATAATTCCGTATATGCACATAAATGTTGGAAATAGGATAATAATGATGAATAGAATCTGCACACCTGTATGGAATAAAATTCACACCTATTTGAAAAAAATATGAAAAAATAAGAAATTAAATCATCATGTTAACCCTCTTATAATAAAAACACATAATAAAATAGTGAAATAACTTAAGCTAGGGGAGTTGCATCCTCTCATCAAATCTTGTTTCCAGCCAACCGCATTAATGTTCTTTATGGAATAAAAGTCACACCTATTTGGTAGCATGCACAATGTCTTCATCGAAGTACCTGTACAGATTAAAAAAATTATGTGATATAGTGTTGAATAATCTACCTATATGCTAGAATATTTATGCAGATTCAAAATCATACAAAAAAATTCCAATGTATATCCATCAGCTTCATAACATCCCTGAAAGATAGAAATAGTCGGATAAGTGCACTAAGAACATAGAAAATTTTAACACATATTTTAATACATCATTGAATATCATTTGACATACTTACAATAATGGAAATTTTATTGGCATTCGACACCAAATTTCCAAACCATCGCCTAGTTGGTGCCTTCTAAAGATGCTAGGCTAGTAAAATGGCTAACCCATAGCTTCCCACCTATAAGTAATCAGATAAGAAAAACTTAAAAGCATCTAATTCGTTTTATACATAAAATAAAGATGTACAGTAAGAAAACAACCTTGGTAAATGATAAAGGTCTGAAATTTCATCAGTTCAGTAAGATAAACGTGTAATGTGGGTGATCATTGAATCAGATTATATATCATGAAAACAAGAACATGAAATAAATGGTTGTCATGTCCCATATTTGACAAAACCTTGGTAAATGATTGACATCTGACTTTTCATCAGTTCTATAAGAATATGGCTATCATGTCCCATTTTTGAATTGGAAGTTTGGTTATGAAAATTAGAAAGTAAGGTAGTTGAGGTAATAGGAAAACATGTAATGAGGGTGATCAATTGAACATAAAATATATCATACAGACAAGAACATGAAATAAAATTAAAAAAAATAATAAGATGCATACCTCTGGATTGGAATAATACACTTTCTGGCCGACTCTTCATGATGCTTGCTTTATTGTTGGAGGGTGTGTGTGTCATCTCTTCACTCATATGATAAGATATTCAATAATAATAATTTCCAGGGAAGAATCTACTATTAAAAAAACAGTTAAAATGGGTTCTGTTTTTGGTGTATGAAGGAGTTGAGTAATAGAGATAGGGGGTTTCTAGTATGGAGGGAGGAGAAAATATTGACAGAAGTGGAAGTTTTTAAGGGTTATATGTATTATAAAGGAACCCAACTTTGGTATTTATAGTATACAAATAGTATATTACTTGGGCTACTTGAAAACATTTATGACACATACAAACTAAACATTTATGTTATAACAACACTAACTGAATATTTAATCTGTAAACAATCTACAATAGGCAATCTGCAAACAATTATGTATAAGAAAATTATTATGTATAAGAAATATTCAAACAAATATGTATTAGAAAACAATTCTGTATACGAAATCTACAAATAGTTAAGTATAATTAAAATGCAATTTGAAATCTGCAAAAAAAATCATGTACAAGAAAAATATGCAAATAATTATGTATGGAATCCTTTTGAGAAATCTTCAATATGAAAACAGTTATATATAAGTAATTTGAAAACAGTTTTGTATAAGCAATCAACAAATAATTTCAAATGCTAGAAAATTGATGAGATTAAATGAATTTTATGTTTTAATTATAGAACAATTGGAAATGAGTATAACAATGCGCATTGAAAAATTCAGATGTAGTTGAAAAATATATATATTAGAGAGAACTGAATAATTATCCAAAAAATAATGAGAACCGACCTACTGTGAAAAACTGTATAGTACAAAAATCTGGAGAAATCGTAGGAACAATGTGAAATGGAGAACTACAAAGTAGAGAAAAATAATACAGAGAAGCTACAGAGGAGAAAAGACCATATGCCAGATGCAGGAGTTGATTGAATATGCGCTTACGAAAAATTTAGACCCTTCTTCAATTTCGGTACAGGAACTGGAAGAGTTATTTAAAAAAATAGCAGATTTTGGTGACGGTGAATGGATTCGTGCAGCAGGTGCGAAGCATGATTTACCGTGGTAGAGTTCGGAGGAGACTGATAATGCCTAGAATCCTCATAGACGGCGATGGATTTTGCGACCAGGAGGGGAGGGGGTTGGAGTGACTGAGCATGGTGGGAGGATGAGTAGACTCTTGTATGAAAGATGTAAAGCTTGGAGGAGTCGATTATGACCGGAAAACCTAGGAGATGGGACGCCGACAATCTGTTTCAGTAATATTAAGAGGATATGACTGGATTATCGAGGATGAGAAGCAGAAGAGGAGTAGTAAAATGGAGATGAGGATGTGAGCAGTAGTCTGTAGGATGAGGGATGTCGATACTGAAGCAGTAACCCTAGGAGTATCCATAGAATAGCACGGCGGGCATCGTGTTTGGATAGAGAGACTCTCGCGAAATTGTGTGACGGGGAAGGCAAACACTAAGATGGAGTAAAAAACTGATGAAGCGTGTGGGGTAATGGGGTTACGAAAGATGGAACCCCAATATTGGAGGAAGCATGCAGAGGAGGGAGAACGCGAGCCGCAGAAAAACCAGTAGCTGCAGAGAAAAAACAGAACCGGTAAAGGGAGAAAGTGAGTGGTGGAAACCCTAGATGCTGTGAAGGGAAAAGAAGAGCAGCCGAGGGAGACAGTCTGGATTTTGAAGCGGGAAAACTTATTTTGGGTAACGTGGAGGATAGGCAGCAATGGATCATGGAGGGTGGATGGAAGGACACGTGGTAGAAAGAAAAAACCTAAGATTCGTATAGATATAGATTTAATTCTATATGTAATTTATTCATTATTAAATTCATGGAAATAGATTATAATGGTGGGTGGTTCTTTTATTAACCAATGGATTGAGGTAAAATTATAAACCAAGGATGTGTGTTTTGATGATAAACAAAATATGGGTGGTTTCATTATTTACTGAGTGTCGGTGATTCTGTTACATCCCTCTAATGAATTGGGTACTTCAGAGATGGATGTCGACCATATTGAGTATTCCATTTGTAATAAGTTACATGAAGATAATGTTTGAAGTTACCAGTAAGTTTTATCTATTATTTTTATGGATTTATAATGTTTCTTATGATCAATATTGATATCACATGTCCCAAGATTATAGATTCTAATTACCTTTACCTTTCTTAAAGCCTTATTCTATGTTTTCATGTTTGATGACCCATGTAATAATGGGTATGAATATTCTTATGTTATAATAATTCACTCTCATTATGTCATCATACCATTATTTTATTCTTATGCTCCATGATGAAATTTAATTATTAATGATTACAATTTTTATTACTTAGAATTTGAGCTCACACAAATTATGTTTCATTTTCCATAGGTTATAAAGATTTAGATTGATATAATTATGGATAGAAGAGTTTCATATGGATGATAATGTTGACATAATGTGGAATATTAAAAGCTAGGTTTAATAGGAGATGATGTTCATCTTTATGAACACTTTTTTATGAATGCATAATGTTAAGTGTTTTTCCTAATTTTTTTAAAACAATAAACCTAAATGGTATGTGAGAGTGTATGTGATCTAAAATTTTCCTTTGGATTTTTTTATGTTTTGGATAGTTAAAATTGGTTCACCTTTATTATTATAAAATTTGAAAATGTAATTTTTATGTTTTCAACATCAAATCCCATAATGTGGGATTGGGGATTTAATAGATATATAGTAACCCTTTTTATGCCCAATCTCAACACCATATATACCCACAACTATCCTAGATGGTTATTAAAACTGGGGAGTATAATTATATATATTTAAAACATAGTAATCCTTATATCAACATCACAATATAATAGTGGGTGACAAGATTGAGTACCTATGATATATAAAAATGATTACATTTAATGTATACATATAATGAACCTCACCCCATTAATCTGAAGTGGGTGACTAATATATTAAATTTCAAAAAGATATATTTAATTTCATTCCAAATAACGAAATAGTAAAATAGTCTGGTAAACTAGATACATACATGATTCCAATTTTACAATTGAATAACAAAACTACAATATTTTTTTTCAAGAATATCATTATTCCATCTCAAATAAAAATTCATATCATTTTCTATATGCATCATAGATTCTTGGGAAATGAAACATAATAACGGTGAGCTCAATTGATTAGTAACAAATAAATATAGAAACAATTATCATGAATCAATAAGTTTAACCAATATGGAAAGAAAATAACTCTATACACATGAAATTTAAAAAAAATTACTAAAATTATATTATAAGGAATAATTAATATAGAATATTAAATAATTGAACATGCATTAAATTTGAATAAAAATAATATCATGGATATATGATGCATAATTAATAATTCATGATAAACAATAGAAAACAATTTCCATTTAATCATTAAACTAAGAATTAAATTCATCTAAAGATAATATCATCATAAAAATATATTTTATAATAATAATTGATTTGATAATGATGAAAATAATTAATTATTATAATAAATTTTTAGATTCAGAATGATATATCTAATATCAAATTCTTTCACTATTATATTTAAAACTGGTAGGTTTGTACACAAAAAACCCATTTAACTAAGGCTAAAAAATTGATTCTTCTCAAGAGACTACTGATTCCATAATGGGATATTTATAACTGCGACCCACCCATATATGCATTTACAAAAAATTCCTCACGTATCATATAGTTGATTTAATTCTAGAATATTTTTCCTTATCGTCATATATATATTGAGTATTGAATACAGATTTATCATTATTTACAAAAATAATAAAATATATTTCAAGGTAGAACACCATATTGTGATATGATATAGATTTTATTCAATAAATATCTCTATGATAAATAATATGTATATGTAGGTTAAATTTTATGTCCAATGATCATATGAAAATGAATATTTTATAATAATGTAAACAAATATGAAAAATAAATCAATAAAGTGATTTAAAATACATTTCATTGTGAAAATAATCATAAAAAATACATATAAATAATATGTTTGGAATAAATAAAATATAACCCTACTGGAGAAAAATTAAAATAAAGTGTTGTTTTCATTGATGAATAGAAATACCATAAAAATTCTACAAAAAATATTCTTGACGAAATATATTATTTTATTTAAAAATATTTTTAAAACTAAAAGTTCAAAAAATATTTTGAAATTACATTTCTCTAATAATATACCTTTTAACTTATAATGGATGCTTCAATAAATTTATTGTGAATGATAGGGGTAAATTACATATATAATTTCCACATTAAAATAGTGATTCTTTCACATTTTCTCTAAAATCCTAATAGGCATTGTTTGGAAAATGACATGGATATTCCTTTTAAAAATATTATATAAATTTCAATAATTGATAAAAATATTTTTGATAAATAATTTTTATAAATTTTGAAACTTTTTTAAAAACATTTATTTTGTGAAATCATGTGTTCAGAAAAAAATGTATTTTCGACTGAAGAGATAAATTAAGTCGGATTTAAATAAAAAATTATCAATCATTTTAAGTACCAAAGAGAGGGAAAAAGAAACTATTAATTGATAAAATAATGAATAACCATAAAATAATAAAATTAAAGTTATTTATTTTAATATTATAAAATAATTTCATTTAATGGAAATTTAATAACAAATAATCCAGATTAAAATTAGTTAAGAAATAAACCCTTACAATGACTATAATGTCAATGTAAGAGTTAACCAATGAATCGATTATGTGTATCAAATGTAAATACACATAAAAAATTGTTTATTGAAAATAATATAGTTAATATTAATTAGACACATAATCATAGAATATCAAATAAAATAATGAAGTAACGTAACCCAAAGAAAAGAAATTATGTTATGAAATTATTTACCACAAGTTAATTTTCATGTAACATCCCCTTGGATGAAATAATTAAAACTGAAAGATAAAATACCATTAATTATTAATTAATCATGATATTACATTTAAAATGGGTATTATATACTCCATATAAATGTAGTTAGGAAAATAACATTACAATATGCTTTAGTGAAGAGACATCGAGACAAAGTCTCGTACATCGCGTTTTATTTTGGATGGACATGAATGATACATTGTATAATTGTTTTAGTAATTTTATTAATTCATTAACTCACTATATTAATATTTATAATGACATAAACAATCCTCCTATAACATTTTACAAAAAAAATTAATAACATTTAATTATTTTCATTCTTCTATGTGTTAATTGAATTGTTTTCCCATGCATATTTTGTCATGAATGCTTATATTATTGCACATATAATATATTTAAATCATCAAAAGAATTATATTATTGTTATAAATATAAAATTAACTTGTTATATAATTTTTTGGAATCATTCTTGAAGATTTACATAGAAAATGAATTGCATATCTCTATTGAGATTGTCAGCCATATACACACACGAGCAAAAATGTCATTTAATTAGAAAGTTAACTGGTAAGTAAGTGGGTGATAAATTAATTTGAAAAAATAAATATCATTCTACACATATCCCATATATTTATAAAATTCATCCTTATTTATATTTAATGTGTTAGTGAAAAAATAATTGCATCGCTTCTCAAGGTGGTAGTTTGTTGTACACATAAGCGACATTATCGTATTATAAATGACATGGAATGTAAGAAGTTATAATTACTGACATATAATAATGTCATAAATTATATATATACATATTAAATCCTTCATTATATACAATCACGATCTTCATTTATGGAAAACAAGTTACATTGGTTGACGAGGCTGTATTCTGGCGTACACATGATTGACAAATTTGTTTCCCACATTATAGAGGATGATATGAATAATGGTTTTGAAATGTACCTAATAAAAAATCTGTATATTTGAGATTTTTTTGATTTTATAATATAATTATTAAAATATATTTTAATGAGGTGGAATAATAAATAAAATAAAATTTATTGTTTAAGAACGTTATCTCTTATTCAGACGAACTCTATTGGTTTTCACTAAAAGCCTTCCTAGAATTTATTTTAGATCGGTAAATGGCATATAATATGTTGTTATGAGTTAAATAAAGTGATTTTGGTATGTATTGTTTAATGAATATGTATTTTTAAGTGTGATTAGGGGAGGATAGGTCATGATCATTTATAACCAAGGGAGAGGACACACATTAAATTTTTGAAAGGAATCAATTACAACAACATATTAATCATGAAAAATTCATGAACATGAGTAATTATAAACCCTTATATAATATAGGTTCAAAATAGTTATTTAAAAAGGGTTTTGTAAATGTTTTTGGTCATTTTAACCCATATCTTTTTGGATTAACACTCCATCAAATCAGTTTTTATTATAACCACGATAATAAATTTTTTTGTTTTAACGATTTCTTATACTCAAAATTTAGTTGAAATTATTAGATAATATAAATAATTATGATAAAAAATATTTAATCCATTTTTTAAAATACAATTCACTGATTTATAAGAATGCTATTTAATTTTATTCCCATTAACACAACAAAAAAATCAGGTTTCCAAAGTGAAAATTTCATAAGTGTAGAAGATTTTAATAGTGAAATTCAAAATAAATCATATTAAAACAAATTAATTTATATTAATTGTAATTTATTTTGACCATTTTTCTGGAATTTTTAATAAAAATTGGACTTAATAATTCTTTAAACAAAAATAGTGTTTTTTACAATAATTATTAATTTTTCACTATTACTTAAAAACTCACAGTTTTTAGAAAAATACCAAAAAATCCGTATGATAATTTTGACATTATGATTTCTAAAATAATGTTTTATTTTTCAAATTTATTTTATAAATTTGGTAAAAATTAATTTTATCCTAGGAGAACAAGAATCGGGGAAACTGTTTTCTTTAAAAAAATTAAAAAAATTAAAAAATATTTATTTTGTTAATTTTTTTATTTTAATTTATAATAAGTATATATCCAATGAATTTGGTTTATAAATTTTTAAATCATATAGTTTTCATAAATTATAAAATATTATTCATACCTACCAACATAATGGTATAGTTATATCGGTCACATTTTGATAAATAATATTTTAATAGAGTATATTGATTCACATAAACATAGTGATGATTTCAATAAAAGCTACCAAAGAGATTGATTTTATTCAAATATATATATATATATATATATATATAAAGTGCTTAACTTTGACATTCTCACCTTAGATAGGTGTTGCATTTCATATACTCCATCAACCCCAATTTTATTATTTTTAGAACCTCGGGGTTTTACAATATAACCTAATAAATAAATTGCTTCCTAACAATTAAATAGTGATCAGGATAATCAAGGGTTTGGAATTTTAAGATAAAATTATTGTAAAACCCACATAATAAATGGGTTAGTAAAAATTCATCTTGATAAGTGATTAAGGGAGATGTGATGGTCTTTGGGAATAACACATAACCAGGTTCCCAAGATGAAGAATATAGGTGGGAAGTGAAGGTATGTACTTGAAAGAAAAGTCTAATGAAAAAATAATGGTTGAGGGTGGTAGAGGTCATTTATATAAAGAGTTTTAATGATCAATAGATATTTCCCAACAATAAAACCATAAATCTGGGATGGTCAAAATACAATTTATACATTAGATATGAAAGTATTAGGATAATATTTTTATTTCAAGGAAATTTTCTAAAGTTGTGGAATTATTTTAATGTATACTAATATAAAGAAATATAATTACTTTATACATTTCTATTACATAATAAATATTTCATCATTTGGTTTTTCGTAGACCAATTTCCACATAAACCCTTACTATAAGAAATGAATATCCAAAATTGATTTTTTATAATTCATGTTATATAATTACATTTTAACATATCATAAATTATATAATAGATTGAAAAGTACTATAAGAACCCAGTCTGAACATACATGGATATTACAACTTTTTAGACGAAAATTGAATACATTACACAATCACATTCCGAAGGATAGTAATATTTTCGTCATGTTGGAAACACAAAAACATAATGTGCTAACATGGTGATGTAAATCCATAATTTCCCATAAAGATAATCCCATTTATCACCGTTCACAATAATACCCAACTTAAAAACTTTATTCCTAACATATAGAGCAGAAACATAATAAAGGGTGAGAAAAATTCCCAGGAAGAGTAAAAAAGGAAGATACATAAAAATAATAGACAAATAGGGTATAGAAACATGAGTATAACTATAATATCATAATTTTTATAACAATAATAAAACCAATATTATGATAAATATTTAATATATTATGCGGAAAAAAATATTTATCTATGAAATAATTGAAGAATATTTGAAAGTATTTTTATGAGAGAAAAATCCCATTCAACATTTTTGAATATTCAATGAAATATTTTTGAGTCAAACACATAGTTACTGTGAGATTGTGCAGCATGTAAAGGCTTGGTGAATATAGAGTAAAAAATATTAAATATATTATATTAAGTGTAAAAATTTTATTCAAAATAATCAAATACTTGAAAATAGTATATCTTATAAAAAATTTGAGACCACCATTAGTTTTGTAATGTGTTGTTTACCCTAGACAGGGTATCCCATTTATATGTGTTATACATTTAGACATATATCACTTGAAAATAAGTTATTTAATATTGTTTACTATATTATTTTAGACAAAAATTTAATAACTCCAAAACGGTGTGTCTAATGAGAAATATAATACCAATATTTGGTCTGGAATGCGTTTCTTACCATATAAGTTGAATAAAATTTATAAGTGTCAGATGTTTGGACAAACCTCTGATAAAAAAACAATAATTTTTTTAATTAATTATTTATTCCATTTTAACATATCAATAATTAATATATCTCAAATGGTCTATTTTATGAAAAAATAAAAGAGCACGATTTGGTTCGGAATCGAGTGTTTACCCTAAGTAGTGTATAACATTCATGAGTAACAAATGTTTGGTGGTATTTTTTAAATTATTTAATAACTATATTAAATAATTGAATTTATTATTTTTATTTAATTATTAATTTAATTAATAAAAATGTTATTAACTATTCAATCATCGTCCCCAAACCTTATCCACACCATTTTAATGATTCGAGGTTTCAAAAACACCAATTTTTTACAATTTTCAAAGATTAATAGTTGAAAATACATAACCAGGTGAAACTAAATGATCCATAGTTAATTTTTGGATAAAACACTCATTAAATCAAAATTTATGGTTGGGGATATAAAATAATGAATTTTTTTAGGGTTTTAAATAGTATAATTGTATAACTCATAGAATGGGTTATTTCCATCAATTTTGTATGGATATGGAAATCCACATATGCTCAGTGGTGAACATTTTTTGATCTAGAATCCTTTGGTACCAATTCTAGGCACCCTTTCCACCCTCTTCATACACACTAATCTAGTTTTTCTCTTATTGTTTTATTTACTAAATTTATTTATTTTTATTATCTCCCACCATCAAAATTCAGAAAAAAAAAAAGATTAAAAATAAATTTATAAATCCTAAAATATCAATGATAATTAATATATTATTATGTATATATTTTTATATAGATTACCAAAGGGTAGTTATTTAATTTATTTTAATATAAAATAATAATTATAAATGTGCTATAGAATGATAGATATTTTGAATTATACAGTAATATTTATGAATGGGAAAATCACATTGATTTATGAAATGATTTTTTTTTTAAATATAAAAGTTTAATTTTGTAAAAAATTGTTAAATGATAATTTCAAAGTTTGTAGATGAATAATTTATCAAAATATTATTTTTTGGATAAAATATTGATTTTTTTTGTACATTATAAAAATTATTATCAATTGATAATTTTTGTGAAATTTCAACAGTGCAATTGATGAAGGAAAATTTATAAGAGTTATTTTGAAATGATAAATTAAAATTATCCATGAAAGAAAATTATGGTTGCATGTGATAATTTAAATAAATTTTCAAGAAACATAAATTATCATCTCTTGAGATAATTTTGAAAATAATTTTAAAATTATTGAATAACGATAAAGTATCATCACATGTGATAATTTTCATAATAATTTTAAAATAACCCTAGTATATTAGGTTCTCATCATCATCAAAGATAAAGTTTTATTAAACAAGGAAAAAAGGACCACCGGACAAAAAACCAAAAGCTCCAAAGGTCCGAAAACCCAAGAAAGGTCTTGGGGGTCTAAAATAATGAAGACCATGTTCATCACCTCTAATCAGATTCACCCATTCTAGTTTAAAAAAGAGGGAGTTAGGGAAGAAAATAGTATCAGGGCCTTGATCTGTAACAGCCATGGATGCAAGATGATCCGCAACCTTGTTCCCTTCCCTCCATGTTTGCACCACCGAAGTGTTGCTGCCAATAATGGATTTTCATTTTCTGATGATGTAAACAATCGACCATGGTGTGAAAGCATTGTCGTGCATAGAGTCGTATATAATTTTAGAATCAGTTTCCACCTGAAATAGATCCATATTATCCTGTTGGAATAATTGCAAACCTGTGAATATCGTGTTAGCTTATGCTTGTATAGACATCCCTTGTCCATAGAAATCCGAAAATGAAAGTAAGACGTTTCCCCTGAAATCCTGAACCACACCTCTACCGCAGATGATCCCCTCATTGCATGAGTCGTCCACATTAAGCTTGAGACCAGAAGAAGGAGGATGCCATCGCACCCACTGTTCGCTATTACCTCTGTAGCCATAATTTTCCAGAGAAGTGCTGCTTTGCACATATCTCAGAGAAGGTGAGTCTCACTAGTTGTTTATACCAGAAACCATATCCAGCAGGAGTGACCCGGTTCTCACGATAATGGATCAACTGGAGGAGGTAATGCCTTTATACCTGGTCCAGTTTCTATCTTACTAGATTCACCAACAAGCTGCATTTAAAATGATCGCATTTTCAAGTCCTTCTACAGTTGAGTTATTCGTTCTTTGGAACCACCATTCTATAAAATATCCATCCAGAATAGTAGTATAATGCAATGCTGAAAAATCACCAAAGAAGCTCCAAATCTCCTTATCCCATTCTCTGTTAAAAAATAGATGGTTCACAGACTCCTCTTGATGCCTCGTATAGCAGTGGAATTTGGAGGGGAGATTGATACCCAACTTCTAGATCCTTTCATCAGTCAGAACAGCCTGATTTCTGATTCTACATGTCAGAAAGTTATATTTGGATGAAATCTTCCTACTCCATACAATGCAATTACAACAATCCGACTGCTCCTAAGGAAGAAGAGTCCTCCGAAAATATTTTGACGTGGAGAACCCTTAGGTGGTGGGTGTAAACACACACCTGTCCTATTCAGAATTGATGCGGATGAGATCAAAAATTCCTTGTTGATCTTTATCCAGAACCGCATGTATAAAACCAGGATGCATACTAGCCTCCTTGAACTTAATCTGAGGGATAAGACACCTCGGGAATCCAAAAAATCATCCCACCCAATTTTGATTCTAGAAATGTATGTTCCCCTCACCCACAATCCACCGAGAGTAACCACAGAGGATCGGGATGAGAAAAGAGATCATTATCCCGAAAGGGGACCCCTGGAAACCCCCAGAAGATCCCACAAAATTTTCAGACATGATTCTGCCCCAGAGAGTACTCTCTTCCACAAACTCCAACACCAGCCTCGCATTCATACAGTGCATGGTGTCTAAAAGATTCCGAACATTGATCTCTTTTTCGTGGATAGGTCTCACCATCCTTTTCCATGAGTACCAGTGATGCTTGCTTTCAGATAAACCATCCCAGATGAAACATGGTAGAATTTTATCAATTATAACAATAACTCCCTTCGACACATTAATGGAAAAAAGAACATGGATAGTAATGATAGATAAGACACTATTGATAAGGGTAATCTATCCCCTAATGGATGGATAGTGATTCTTTCAATTTAGCACATGACTAGTAATTCTGCTCACTATCTGATCAATGTCTTTAATGTAGGTTCTTCCAGAGGAAATTGGAGCACAGAGGTAATCCAAAGGAAAGGATCATTTCTACATGTTAATCTCATTTCACAAATCAGAGACTCGACTAGTTCCACATTTATTAGAAATGTAAATGTTTCCCTTAGATATGTGAATGATCTGGCCACTCTAGGAATAGTATTCATCTAAATCCCTGTTGATCCCTCTGGCTGACCTCCTGCTAGCATTAGTGAAAATTATGGAGTCATTTGCAAACATCAGATGAGAAATAGAGGTTAGATTCAATTTCCTGCGAAAGGGAAGAATATATCTATAATAAACTCTCCTGTTGATCATCCAGCTAAGTGTGTCCTGAATCAAGATGAAAATTGTACGGGAGAGTGGGTTACATTTCCATAGCCCACGGGTAGCTTTGAAAATACCATAATATTTTCCCATGAAAGACACAACCAACCAGAAAGAGTTAAAACATCTGAAAATGAGGTCCGTAGACAAGTTAGAGAAGCCCATATTTGAAAGCACCATATTAATGAAGCTCCATTAGATCCTGTCGTAGGCCTTATTAAAATTCACTTTGATTTCCATATTTCAGCCATGAGTTTTGAGATTAAGTTATTTAAGCATTTCTTGCATCAGGGCTATAGCCCCATGAATCGTCTGACCTCAAAAAAACCCATGTTGCTCCAATGAAACCCATCTAGGAGTATATTTAGAGAGTCCTGAGTTGATAATGCTTGAGAGGATTTTGTAGGGGAAGTTACACATTCCCACTGGCATGTAGTTACGAATATAAGCTATGTCTTTAATCTTTGGCAACATAACAAGAGTAGTGGCACATGAAATCCTAGGAAGATGACCACCATGGAAAAATTCATGAATGTTCGCCATAATTTCCCCCTTCACCACCTCCTAGGACCCCCTGTAGAACGAACCAAGGAAGACATCATGTCTCGGGGCACTATCTGCCTTAAGCTTTGTCAAAACCATAAATACCTCCTCCTCCTCCTTAAGAATGGACTCAAAGAGAGTATTGTTTTCAATGGAAACCTGACTGGGAATCACCTCTAAAATTTATGTGCTCCCCCTCGGATAACCATTCATCATGCTGGAGTTAGGACCCGCCCAAATATTTTTAAAGAAAGAATGATCTAAATTATCAACCACATCTCTATTATTCAAGTAAGATCCATCATCCATTCTAATATTTGCTTTCACCAGACAACTCCTCTCCCTAATAAAATCATGAAAAAAGGATGTATTATTTTCACCTTCTTGCATCCATTTCACCCTTGATTTGTCCCTTTCCATGCATTCCTGTTTGAGAATAAGATCTATCGGGATGGATTTATTCTTCAACAAATCATCAAAAAAGAGATTCATCCCATTCTTTCTCCAGGATGAGGTCCAGGCCCACCACTTCTTGCTTAAGGTTGTTAAAATCCTGGTCACTACTAGGAATTTCATTCACCCAACTCTGCAGCTAGTGTTTGAGCTGACGTAATTTAGTATGGATGGCAACCCAGTAATGTCCCTGAGTCGATTCTTACCACACCTCCCACACAAGATGGTGAAACCCTAGAGTGTTGAACCACGTTTCTGAAAACCTAAATCGTTCACTCCCCATTTTCCTGTCAACCAAAGACACTAACAGTGGTTAATGATCAGAAATACCAGGTACCATATGGTCCACCCTTGCCTCTGAATATTTGGATATGGTATGAATGTTGGCCAAACATTGATCAATACGACTCCAGCAGAACATATTTATTTTCTGGTTATTACACCAGGTGAAGCGATCCCCACAGTACCCCATGTCTAACAGCCCCTTGCCAGCCATGAAATGAGAGAATTCAAGGCTGAAAACCCTAGGGAAACCACCACTTCCAAGCTTCTCATCCAGTACAACAATGATGTTGAAGTTTCCACCAATGATCCAAGGACAGCTCTCCGGATCAAAGTCACTGAGGCCACGCCACAAACACTATCTTCATTGTGCATCATAGTTCCCATATACAAAAGAACAAAAGTGAGATTTTATCCCAGACGTTACATTCACAGTAATAAATTGGTCATCTACTTGAACCAAATCCACATTGGTCTCCTTACTCCAGAAGGTAAAAATGTGTTGGTTGATCGGATCAGCAAGAATGGTTGCATGCATCCGAATTTTCCTAGTAAACACATTAATTTTTTCGAGATTTTTTTATGCTCCAATACCACCACAATACCAACCTTCTGATTCTTGACCTCCAGGGCTAAAAATCAGTTTTCACCCGGGCTCCAATTCCACGGGCGTTCCAAATTAGGATGGGTATCATTGACACGTTGATTACCTAGTTTTGGCCCCATGCAATATGGCCTTCACTCTGTGAGTATAAGAGCACTCATTGAAAAATTTGTACTAAGCTCTCATACATACTATATAAATTATAATCACATGTGATAATTTAGATAATAATTTTAGAATTTATCAAAGAGAGAGAAAATATCATCACATATGACATTTTAATGATAATTCAAAAATAATCCAAGAGTGTTTGTATCATTGCAAGTGATATTTTATTTTTTTGTAAAATAAAATTGTTGTTTTGGTATTAGTAAACCCTTGAAATATCTCAATAATCAGCATTCCAGAAACTCATAACTTTTATGGGTCTCCTTTGATGATAATAAAACTATGAATAGGTCTTTCCTAATTTTGAGGTAGGGTGTTCTTTATCTTCTTGGGATCACATTTACCCTGGTCACTTTAATGATTGTTTTTATTTTCATTTGATTGAAAATTCCTATTTTTTATCTCATGAGTGTGTGTCTGTGTATCCCGTAGAAACTATAGAGATTCCATGTGTTATATTAGTATATTTTTTTTATCCATGTTTGATTATGATTACACATTTTTGTGTATGTTGTTATATACTCATGTTGATATACTATGCCTACTTGTGTACTCACATTATATATGTCCTTTTGGATTTGGTGATGTAGAAACAAACTTCATTATACTTTATGATAAACCTATATTCATTGGATGAATATTAATAAACTACTTATCTCATATTGATTGTTCTTTTGTGTGACATAATATTAGATAATGTCTTAAACATAGTTGTCACATTAAAAGTTCAAATAAGATACCTACATTGAGGAGAACTCAGAAGTTCCATGACCCTATTATTTCATATATGATCTATAGACAAATGATACCCTTTTATGGGACCCAAATGATATGGACTATCTGGGGTGGGGACTCATGAAACTTTGTGGCACCTTTTCATGGTGTGCATCCTTGGTAATAATATCTAAGAGGATATTATGTGAACCAGACTCGCCATAAGGAAATCCACATTCATAAGTGTCATTGGATGTTCTTATATGAAGACATGTGTATTGGTCCTTAGAGATTTAGATTATTATTAATGGGTATTATGACATGGAAGATTATATTTATGGATGAAAACTGTGATGATGGATGTTCATGGCGAAGTAGGATATATTGGGTACGTCATGAGTAATAAAGAATTAATGAATAATGAGACAAATGGTTTTTTACTTCTATAGAAGTAGATATATTATTCCATTTTATGGAAAAGATATAGCCTAACTAAATACATGTACATGGTGTTCTCAAGGTAAGTTCAATTCTGGGAAGTCAAAAAATGAGAAATCGAGCCCATGGGTTGATAGGACTTTCAGGAAACCTAATTTATTGGAGAAATCAGGAAAAAGAGATTTTATTACATGGTACATATTCGATTGAGGTGACATGTTGTTGCTATATAAAATTCATTCTATTGGGTTCCATGACATGTTTTTAGATAGTAGTCTTGAAAATTATCTAATTTCGCCTATTGATAATGAGAAAGAGGCCTAGTGGGTTACACATTAAGTGTATCCAAAATCTCAGTTAAATAATTTATCTATTTAACAAGTTAAATAAATATTATTCATAGTTTTCGATTAAAAATTATTCCAGTATGTGTAATCACATTTATTTCATTACTAGTTCTTCAAGAGAATATATTGTGCACAAAATATTTATTTATCGGTGAATAAAGAAGTTATATTTATTTAATAAATAAATATTCATTATTTAAGGGTTATTAAATATTGATGAGGATTAGTATACCATGTTATGGGTCTGGTGATAAATAATATTAAATATTATTTGGTTAAATAATATTTAAATGTAATGTGCAAGTTAAGAACATGTCATGGAAACTGTTGCATTTCGATTATTATTTTTCATGGGGTTTCACATGGAATAATAAATTATGTAACTGAACATGTGCTAATTATTTATTACTAACTGGTGAATTAAATTCCTTATTACATTATTATTATCTATATTATCCAAGGAGTCATTCAACTAGCTAACCAACCGGTGCGTGCATAACATCTTTGGAGAAAACCTATCGATCCTAGAAAACTCTTCCCTCTCAAATAATACTCTCAAGAATGAGATATTTCCTCCTCCACCAAATCAAGGAGAATTATTCTGAAGTAATTCTCAAGGAAATCAAAGGTAGACATCGCAAGCGCAAGGATCGACTGTTCCAGAACCTGGATACTCCTTCAATGATGTCCGAATATATGTAGAGAATGTGTATATCACTACTATAAGATTCATTTCCTTGGACACTATATCAAAATGAATCTACACCTCAGACCCATTGTTAGATGCATCAATGAAGAATGAATCACCTTGGTGGTAATTCTATAATCATATTAAATTAATTATAAACAAAATATGACGATCCTCACATCTCAGTTCCAGGTTCTCTCTTTTTTATTTTATATTTGATTCAATTCCACAAAAACTGGAATTCATCATTGTATTGATCCCAGATTAATCATCGATTATGACTATTTTCAAATTTGGGTACACACCCATTTTGTTCTTCTACTGCAATCGAAGGCTACATGTTGTTTCACAGTAGCCATTTTTTGTTTATAATTATTTAAATAATTTTTTTATGATTTATGATTTAACAAAATATTTTGGAAATTCATGTTTAATCTTTCTTATAATCTTAATTTCAATATATGTTTCTCTCTTATAGTTTCTTATAGATCTAACAAAAATGAATAATTTTAAGATTAAAATAAAATTGATGATCTCATTAGGAGGGGAAGACTTTTTTTTAGATACCAAAATAATACACGTCGTGTAGTTGGATGTACATGTCATGTATTTGTGTTAAATGAATCAAGAGTAATTATGAAATTACTCAAGATGTGTACATTAATGACACACGGCATAGTTCATTCTTACACTGTGTGTTAACGAGGATAGACTGGTGCATGGTTTGTTGGACTACACACCATGTGTCCCACTGGACACAACGTGTAGTCCCTTCGGGTCAGGGTTAGGTCATATATCTCATACAGAGCTTTCCCAGCTAGTTACCATGTAATGTGTAGTCTACATGGCGTGTGGACCACTGGATATTTCATTTACTCTAAATATTTTTGATGTATGCCTCACATTCCCTTTCCCCAAGTATGTACTTTGGATGGATGGTGAGGAGGGTACACACCATGTAGTTGAATCTACACATCATGTACTCTTTCTAGATTACGTAGATTTCATTTTTTTAATATATTATATAACCCTTGAGACATTTTCCTTCATGTGGGAGAAATGTTGGTACACAACATTTAATAGTTTTTTTTACATATATATATCTATAAATGTTGAATTAACATCCATGTAATGTTCAAAGATCTTTACATCATGTAAGAGTTTTATTAATATTATAATTTTTCATGCATGATACACATAAAAATGATTAAAGTGTATAAAAGTATAAATTTATTATGGGTAATTTTGGAGGGGTATTCACTAGGTTGCTTACAAGGTACAAGTTTTGTAAAAGTGTCTTCAAGTATAAATACATGCTTGGTAGTTTTTGATGGGTATTCATCATGTTGATTGAAGATAATTATTAATCGATTCAAACATAATTTATCTTAATAAGAACGATTAAAAAATTAAATGGTAGTTTTTTAAATGCATAATTAATTTCTTGTATGTGGATGATCATGAGCTTGACCAGACCTTTTTATGTGATTGGTTCCCTTTTATTATATTTATTAAACTAAAATTGGTGTCATGTGTGCCTTTCCCTCAATAATATGTAGGTCATGCATGCCAATGGTTTATTTTATGAAAACCCCCTTTACCCCTCATCTGCATGTGAGTTAAAAGAATATGTAATTGATGGAGATCCCATGCTAGTAGAGGCAGTTCATGTTAGGAGCCAAGGAGAAACCAATCTAAGGAGAAACAAAGGTGGATAGGTGGAAATCTGTAAACATGAACCTTAAATGGTACAAGGTTTTCCTCCCCTATTACAGTGCTAGTTTATCAATTTCTAGATAAACTAACCAATAGTAAATCTTATGATCAAATCCATTAATATTATTTCTGTCTATTTTATTGTTATTCATTATGGATGTTTGAAACGATCACATTATTAATTAAGTAACAAAAATAAAACATTGAACTAAAATAAAAATGGTTTATGCATAAATATTATACATATATGGTTAATAACTAATATATATACTAGATAACATTAACAATCATGTGAAAATATAATAAGTTTCAATTTACACGTAAAGGATAAAATCCCTCAATTAAATATTAAGTTGTTATATCCTTCCACTTATTAAGTTAGAATTGAACCATAGTTCAAAGAGCTTGACCAACCCTATTTGGGGTGCTTTCAATTATCCGGGAATTCTAATTTTTTTGGGTTGACTTAACTTAGTTTACATCAATTGTTGACTGACCTAGCAAGACATTTTGTAACAGAGAGGAAATGGTTTATGAAATCCAAAATTCAGGATTTTCGGATTAGGGATTCCACTAAATAGATCATGGAGCTGTGAGTTAATGCAGTTGGCATTTGGAATGCCTACGTGAAACCATTAAAGTCTATTAAACAACCCTAGATGGGGTAATTAAATGGGAAATATGGATCATTTCCACTAGAATGTCCATGAAATAGGATAATTCAAATCTGATGGTTAGGGTTATTGGGTTTCTACAAAATAGTTGGAGACTAATATATATTAATTTATTTATTTTTCTACATTTATCAAGATAATGTACTTAAAATATATTCATATTAATTTGTAGAAACATCAATCAAAAGGATATAAAACATATCATTGTGATACATACTCGATAAGGAATTCCTTCTCACCAACACTAATTTCTATGAGTGGAAGAGGGGCCTTTGGGATATCATTTTCAATGAGAAGAAAATTTTTGTTCTGGGAGAGAATTTAATAGTTGCACCCATAAATGAGGTGACTAATGAGGAAATCATTGTTTATGAGAAAAATATGAATTATGCTATCGATTCTTAGTGCCTCATTCTATCATCCATGAACAATGATCTATTAAAGCAGCATCAGAAATTAGATGTGTATAGCATGATGTATCACCATTAGTATCTTTATCAAGAGAAGTAATTATATGATAGGTATGAAATCTCCAAATAATTGTTCACTACTAATCATGGAGATATTAGGCCATTTTTACTTCATTTAGTCAAGCATATTGTATACTTTGAGCGTATGGACATCTTAGGGATTAAATTCCCAGATGAGTTGCCTATAGATCGCATACTATCTTTGTTTCATAAGACCATCACAAGTTTTATTTTGAATTATAATATGACAAATAATGGGAAAATATATTATAGCTTATAACCCTGATTCACCAAATTTATAAGGGTATGGGGAGTGAAAAATCCTCAATATTTATGGTGAATTGGAGGATGAAGTATAAGGAAAATATGCCAAAGAATTATAAACAATATAAAGCCTCCAAACACCATTCGACTAAGAAGTGGAAGATCCAAATTTAGGGAAGGGAAAAGGAGGCAGTATGCTTTTCATCTGGAAATCCAGAACAGTAGAAGAGGAAATACACCTAGTTGAAAGGGAATGCCAATGGTGTGTTCATTATCAAGTGAAATCCTTCCATTTCTACACATTGGGTAATAGATACAGTTTGTGGGGCTCACATCTATATTTAAATATAGTAACCTAGTATATTCAATATAAATTTCTGGAGGAGAGGTGGATCTACAAGATTATAATGGTTTAAGGTTGGATGCTCTTGCCATTGGTGACTACCACCACATATTTCCAACAGGAATGATTTTGTTTTTATATGTCTATTATTATTTACCTACTGTTACCAAGAATGAAATTTCTATATCGAGTTATGATACAGATACATTTTTTAACATGTTTTAAAATAACTATTGTTACATTTATAATGAAAACATATGTTATGGTATAATGCATAAATTATAGTCTCTATGTGTTAAATTACAAGAAACAAGTGTTGGAAATTTATAAAAAACCAATTTCACATGACTCATACAACACCCTATTGTGGAATCACTACCTTGACCATGTAAAGAATAAGACCCTAAAAATGCTCTGTGAAGATTGTTATTTAGACCATTCTAAGATAAACCCACATTATAGATGCCATAGTTATTTACAAGGGAAAACAAAAAAAACAACCACTCAATGGATAGGGTGGATGGTTTACACTGCTTCTAGTATTGGTATACCCTGATGTGTGTGCAACACTTATAGTAGAAGCTATAGGTGGATATTAATACATCATTACTTTTACCGATGACTTGATTATATATGGATATTTGTAATTAATGAGGTATATGTTTGAGTCATTTGATATATTCAAGGTGTTTAAGAATGAATTATAGAATCATATTGGTAAGAAGATAAAGAATATTTGATTTTAACGAGATAGGGAATATCTTGACCAAGAGGTTATTGACCTTTTACCTAAGTCTGGGATTCAATATCAACTCACTCCACCTTATACACCACAGTGGAATGGTTTTAATGAAAGTGGGAACCATACCTTGTAGGACGTGGTAATGTCAATGATGAGTGACACAGATCTTCCATTTTCCAATTGAGGATATGTATTTCAAACTACGAAACACACATTAAACAAAGTACCAATTAAGGTAGAAAATGGGATTCTCTTTGAGAAATTGGGTGGAAGGAAACCCACTTGGTCTTATACACGTGTATGGGGATATGGGGTGTTTTATGGATTTCTATAAATAAAACTAGCACTATAGAGAAAAAAGTGTATCTTTATAGGATATCATAATGACACAAAGGGATAATACCTAATCAACCCCTCAAAATGAAAGTGTTTTTTTCCAAACAATATGTCTTTCATGAGAGGGAGAACATTCTTAAAAAGGATAGTGGAAGATAAATTAACTTTGATGTAGTTAATGCTCATGATTCATAGGAGTTGGTACATGAACATGTTTAATAGGTTTCTAAGGAAGAGGTAATTCCTGAATCACATGTAATATGTAGGAGCACAATAGAGGCAAGAGAACCAGAGAGATACAGTTTCCTTATCATCGAAGAAGGTGACTAATTATTTTTGAAAATGTTGAACCAGTCCCCTACAATGAAGTAGTAGAGAGATCAGAAGCTACAAGATGGATATAAGCTATAAATTCTAAGATGGTTTCCATGTATCCAAACCATGTCTAGGTTCTAGTAGATACAACAGTTGAGGTATATACTATTGGTTGTAAATTGGTATTCAAAAAGAAACTAGAAATGGAATGCAATGTTAGTACCTAAAAGCAAGGATAGTGGCTAATAGTTTTAAATAGCATCAAGGAATTTAATATGCTGAAAAAATTTCTCCAATATCAATGTTTAAATCCATAGGAATCAGACTTTCCATAGAAGCATTCCATGACTATGAGATTAGGAAGATGGATGTCAAAATGTCAAACCTTAATGGGGACATTTAGGAAGAAGTCTATATGAAACAACCAAAAGGTTTTGTGACACCCTGTGATGCTAAAAGGGAATGAAAGTTATAGAGATCCATTTTATATTGAATAAAACATCTAGATCATGGAACATTCAATTCGATGAATCCATACGATCATATGGTTTCATTACGATTGAATGTGATCCATGTGTTTATAAGCAGTTTAATGGGAATGTGGTCATTATCCTAGAAGTGTATGTTGATGAAATATTTCAAATTGGAAATGAAATACCAATCTTGAAATTAGTCAAGGACTGGTTGAACAAGGTCATCTTCATATGGGACATAGGTGAAGTAGCCTACATTATAGGGATCAAGATCATTCATGATAGATACAAAAGGCTACTTGGACCAAGTAAAAGAACATACATTTTCCATATACAAAATATATTTAGTATGGAACAATATAAGAGGGTATTAGTTCTAGTTTCACATGGTATACATCATTATATTAAAATTTATCCCCATACATAACATGAGAAATATATGATGAGTAAGATTCCATATGATTTAGCGATATGATCTATCATGTTTTCCATGTTATGTACCAGAATTCATGTGGAATATGTGCTGAAAATTTATAACAAACCATAAATACATTGTTATTACTTCATAATTGAAGCATACTTATTAAAACATATAATAAAACCATGGTAGGACCGTATAGGTATAGTGTCTTTAGAAACTGGGAAACATAAACCACTGGTTCATAAATCATCTACATTGTCTCCCTTTTTTATCATATATAGAGTCCCTTTTGGTATATATTACTTAATACCCTTCTTCCTGACCTGGGGAAAAGAAAACATATAAAAGGGTGAGCTCAAATGATCAGTAAGGGTAAACAAAAGAAATATCAATAACATCATATTCATAAGAAAATAACATTTTGGAAATCTTAACCTGTAAAAGAGATCATAATTTCATAACATGGGATAAATCATAGTAGTGAAATGTAATACCAATAATAATAACTTGAATATTTGTTGCATACACATATAATCATATAGAATCAGTTCTTAGTAGTCAAGACTCATTTCCAAGACTATCTTAGCAAACAAAGTCCATTTCTGAACCGAGTTCACTCCTCGTTTTAGTCTTGTATCAGTGAACCGGATTAACCTGCTATTCCATCCATGTCTATCTCATGAGATATGAATCATTTCCCAATGAATTGGAGGGAGATGTATGTCCCACCCATCTCAAAATGAAACCATTCTTATGTTTGCCACAAAATCATAAATCATACATCATAGCATAACCCATGTACTAAAAATGGGATTCATAAACATCATGGCACCATAAAATAATCCACAAAGGGGCTTCATAAAAATAATTCCATCATAACATAATCAAATCAATGTAATAATAGTGATAGAAACATAACCCTATATTATCTTAGATGGAAAATAATTTTTATAAAACACTTGAACTCCATTCTTGAGGAAAATATCCTTTATAATTCAAAAATATTTTTCCTTTCTTAACATTTCATACAATTTTAAACTAAAATATGTTGAATAAAAATAAAATTGAAAAATTGTAAAGGATTCTTCATGTAACTAATGTTCGAAAAATCCATTCATGTCGTATAAGTTAAAGAAACACATTCTTCTTGTACTTTGGCTGGAAAAGTCAAAAAAGTACCTCGTACTAAAAACGACAAAAGATTCCTTTCATATCTTTTACTAAAAACTTACCAATGGGTAAAATTAGATTTAAACAATTTTAGGAGGATATAAATAATATTACATATTGAGGAAACATGGATGTGGATGATAAATATTCAACATTAAATTCTGAAGTATAGACAATCTCGGATAAAAATGAGATTGCGAGATTTTCCCTTACCTTAGGTCTGATTTTCTTCGTACATGTTTGAACCTTATGAATAATGATTTAAATAATGTTATTGACTTATTCCAGAATCTTACTCATTTTCATGATATCATATATGTTCATATTCTTTGCATATTATTAGTAATATTTCATTGTTCCTTGTTATTCGGGTGTTTATTGCTTTTTGTTCTTATGCATGTTCTGTCGAATAAATTCTTATTATTATTTTTAGGTTATAGATACCTCATTTACATAATGGTATTAGTGTAATATATATCATTTTTATTCATTCAATTCATTTATATAATCATTATGCAATGAAGATCATGTTTAACAAGTCGCATCACATCGTGGAGACAGTAGGTCGTATGTACGCACGAGCAATGATATCATTCCCATGATCGTGGATTTGTATTGAAGTGTTTGTATATTATTTTAGAATCAATATCACTTTAAAATAATCATATATAGTTATTATTTACACCATTATACCCATCCAAGTAAGGTGGTGGTGGAAAACAGATTACACCACGGCGTGGAGAGGGTATTCTGTACGTACGCACGCTCTGTGATTTCATATTCCGTAGGATGGATAGAAGGTGAAATAGGGTTGTTTCATATTTATAATAAGATATAAGTATATGAGTTATACTGATGTTATTTCTTAATAATGAAACAACTAAAGAAGAAGAAGTATAAGAAGAAATAAAGTTGAAAGAATCGGTAACGGACATTACCTCTTCTTTGAAGTGCCTCTTCCTAACCTCCTCTTAGGGCACTAAATATGGTCTTTGAAGAATACCAAGACCTATAGGATGTTTCTAGGTAATTTTAGAAGATAAATTGGTAGCGTTTGGCCGATATTGAAATCTCAAAGTGGTGTGAGGTTGAGAGGGAGGAGGTGCCCTTTTATAAGGGAGGAGAGGGGCACCTTAGGAAAAACCTAAAATATTATTTTATTATAAAGTCATATTCGGTTTTTAATAGCTCCAAATTGATTTATTTTGAAGATAAGGTGGGTATGGGTCAAAATCCTCTCAACCAATAGACTTTAGACAAGTTTACGTTACTATTTTAACCTTATCATTTATATTTAACTCTAAGTTAAATAATTTAACTTTTACCGTGTCTTCTTGTTTCCTTACACTATATGGTTAATAAACATACTATAACAAGACACAATAACCCCAAGTTGTTAATTATTAATATATATAACCTTACCTAAGTCATTTGGCCAAACATTATATTTTTAGGAATAAAATAAAAATTAATAATATTATATTTGTTTTAAAAACTATTTTATGTCAATTTTGACACTATTTTGTAATTGATTTTTGTGAAACTAATAATAGAATTATTAGTTCAAAAAAAGTTAATTACATCAATAAAAACATTTCATATTCACCTATAAATTTATTTTAATTCCTAAAAAGTCTCAAATTACCTTTATTTTGGTATTTATAATATAAATTTTTTCAATATTTCATTAATAAAGTAATTATTGCATCATCATTGTGTCATAAATAAATTAAATTATTTAATGTCTAAAAATTATAAATAAAATACCATTATGTAGGAAATAGTTTTATCTTTCTAAGGAATATTTATTGTCTAATTTATCTTATTTATAACCCTATATTAAAAATGTTTTAGTTATTAAACTTTGATTTTAACTATTTTAACTCTTCTTTAAATAAAATAATAATAAATGTCCTAATCTAATCCAAGTGGACCTTAATGGTCATATTTTATTCCTAATGTTGATTTTGGTCGAATTAAACTTATCCAATAGAATTAGTACATGTGTTAGGGTAATAATAATATCATTTTTACCCTTAATTCCCTATTTACTTTTAACCGTGGTAAAAAAAAGTAAAAAGTTACTATTCACCAAAAATTATTTTTTTCTTATTGAACCACATTTTACTCCTTGATATTAATCTTTTCTCTCTAATTTTCGAAATTCCACTCACAGAAGCGGTAAAATTAAGTTTTATGTAAATTTGCAAATTATCTTAGGAGGTGGGTAAAAGACGGTGAAAAGTTCAATAAAATTTTTATATATCTAAAATTATTATAAAATAACTCCAATGAATTACATTGAACATATATAGGTATTATGTATCAATTTTGACCTAAAATAAATTTAAATAAGATAAATAATTATTTAAATAAAATTTCGGTTTTTAAATAGAATCCTAGTGTTTTCACAATTCATCAAAAATTGAATGTTTTCAGAAAAATACCAAAAATTCACCCTAGGCTAATTTCAACATTCCGAATCCAAAATTGAAGTCCATTTTTAATGATAAAATTTATAAAATTTGAAAAATTGGGTATTACTATTCATAACGGCTAGTTTATATAACATATCGTTGTTTAGTGAAACTCGGTATTTCGTACAACGCAAGCTATTGAGGAAGGACGCGATTGCGTGTAAAGAAATCCAAGCTTGTGTTGTGTGTAGTGAAAGATTCCTTTGATGATGTATATAACTTAAAAACAAAATATTTCTCATAAAAATATTGGGTGTTACATTCTACCCCCTTTAAAATGAAGTTCGCCCTTGAAATTCGTCACTTTGTAACAAACAGATGAGGATACCTCTCCCTAATCATATCCTTAGGCTCCCATGTAGCTTATTCTAATTGGTGGTTCCTCCATACAACATTTACCAAGTGAGTGGTCTTGTTCCGTAGGACTTTTTCGCTACGATCCAGATTCTCTATCGGCTGTTCTTCATAAGAAAGATCTTGCTCCAGCTATACAACTTCTGAGCTGAGTACATGTGAAGGATCGGGTATGTACTTTCACATGAGAGATACATGGAACACATGGTGAACTAGAGAGAGATTCTGTGGAAGCTCCAATCAGTAAGCTACCTTCCCAACACAATCTAGTATTTCGAAAGGACCGATATACCTAGGGCTCAGCTTTCCCTTTCCAAATATCATTACTCTCTTCCAAGGAGATATTAGTAAGAACACTTTATCACCCACTACAAACTATAGGTCTTTTCATCGGTTATCAGCATAAATTTTTTGTTGACTCTGAGCTTCTCTTATGTGTTGTTGAATAGATCGGACCTTTTCTTCCATCTCATCAACAAGATCAGGTCCTAATAGCTTTCTTTTCCCAACTTCATCCCATCAAGTTGGAGTTCAGCATTTCTTTCCATATAGAGCTTCATAAAGAGCCATCTGAATACTGGAGTGAAAGCTATTATTATAAGAAAATTTCACCAATGGTAGGTGTTGATCCCAACCAACTTTTAAATCTATTGAGCAAGCTCTTAACATATCTTCAAGAGTTTTAATTGTTCTCTCAGACTGACCGTCTGTCTGAGGATGATAAGCAGTGCTGAAACTCAACTTTATATCTAAATTATGATGAAGTCTTTGCCAGAACATCGAGTTAAACCTCAGATCTTGATCAGATATAATGGAAAGTGGTACTCCATGCAATCTTACCACTTCCTTTACATATATCCTATAAATCTGATCAAGAGAGAAATCCTCTCTAATAGCAACGAAGTATGCCGAATTCGTAAGACGATCAACTATGACCCAGATAGCATTATTTCCTTTGGATGTTTTAGGATGTCTGGTGACAAAGTCCATAGTGATGTTTTCCCATTTCCATTCGGGTATGGGTAATGGTTGTAACATCCCCTTAGACTTCTATCTCTCAGATTTAACATGATGACAAACCAAGCATCGAGAGGCATATTCAGCAACATCTATTTTCATGCCATCCCACCAGAAGTACTCTTTCAGGTCCCTATACATCTTCGTGTTTCCAAAATGAATAGATAATGAAGAAGTATGATCCTCATCCAGTATCTACTTATTTAATTCTAGGATTGGAGGAACACAAACCCGATTCTTGAACCTTATTATCCCATCACAATCAAGGTTGAATTCAGAAAAACTTATCACCTTCTTTTGTAACTCTACATCTTCTTTCTGTGCCTCTTTAATCTTCACATGTATAGATGGTTGAACATTCATTTGAGAAAGATACGATTTTCCCCCTTCCATTATAATTCCAAGATCCATCCTTTGTATGTCCAAAATATTGGATCTTTTGTGATACTCATCATGGATAAGCTAGCATGGTCTTTTCGACTTAATGCGTCTGCCACCTTGTTTGCATTCCCAGGGTGATAATGAATTGAGCAGTCATAATCCTTAATTAGCTCCAACCATCTTCTTTGGCGCATATTCAGCTCCTTTTGTGTGAAAATATACTTTAAAATTTTATGATCAGTGTAACTATCACACCTTTCACCATAAAGGTAATGCCTCCATATTTTTAATGCAAAGATTACCACAGCTAACTCCAAATCATGAGTTGGGTAATTTTACTCAAGTATTTTCATCTGTCGTGAGGCATAAGCTATCACCATATCATTTTTCATGAGAACGCACCCCAATCCCTTCTTGGATGCATCACTATAGATCACAAACCTTTCTCCACTACAACATAGTGTGAGCACAGGTGCACTGGATAACCTTATTTTTAATTACTTGAAATTCTCTTCACAATCCTCTGTCCAAATGAACTTAACTCCTTTTCGAGTCAACCTGGTGAGTGGATTAGATAACCGTGAAAAATATTTCACAAAACGTTGATAATATCCATCCAAACCAAGAAAACTTCAGATCTCAGTTACTATTGTTGGTCTCAACCATCTTTCGATAACCTCTGTTTTTGCTGGATCCATAGATATCCACTCTTTTGAGATTATGTGACCCAAAAATGCAACTTTGTGAAGCCAAAATTCACACTTGGTAAATTTGACATAAAGCTTCTCCTTCCTCAGGGTCTTTATTACAATTATCAAGTGATCTTCATGTTCTTACGTGATCATTGAATAGAAAAGAATATCATCGATAAATACTACCACAAATTGATCAAGATATTCTCTAAAGACTCTATTCATTAGATCCCTGAAGATAACAAGGGCATTAGTAAGACCAAATGGCATCACTATAAATTCGTAGTGTCCACAACTTGTACGGAAAGTCGTCTTTGGTATATCCTCCCTTTTGACCCTTAATTGATGATACCCTGAACGAATATCAATCTTGGAAAAGTATTGAGCTCCACGTAGTTGGTCAAATAATTCATCAATGCGTGGGAGAGGATATTTGTTCTTGATAGTGATCTTGTTAAGTTCTCAATAATCAATGCAGAGTCTCATTGATCCATATTTCTTCTTAACAAACAAAACAGGTGCTCCCCAAGGTGACCCACTAGGGCATATGAATCCCTTATCAAGATTCTCTTGGAGTTTCTTCTTCAATTCTTGCAACTCAATTAGGGCCATTCTATAAGGTTTCTTTGAAATAGGTAAAGAACCCGATACGAGTTCTATTGAAAACTCAACTTCATAATTTGGTGGAAGACTAGGCAATTCCTCCAGAAAGACATCATCAAATTCTCATACAATGGGAATATTATTAATCCTGACGTTCTCACCAACCATTTGAGATAAATAACCTTCATTTAGTGGAATCAAGACCCATAAGATGGAAGAAATTTCCACTAGAAGGTTATGTTCATCCTTGCATCAATAGACGATCATAGATTGATCTGGAATATGAAATGTGACTTCCCTTATTTGGAAATTGATATGAGATCCATATAAAGAAAGCCAATCCAGGCCAAGAATCACATCAAATTCCACTATAGGAAGGATCACAAGATTTACAGGAAGCACTTTCCCAAAAACTTCAATCAGAGAAGAATTGTAAACTTTTGATGCGACTGTTGTGCCATTAGGGGTTGTCACAGCTAACTCAATATCTAACTACTGAGGTAATATGGAAATACCCTTAGAAAATTATTCAGAAATAATAGAGGGGTGGATCTAGAATCAAATAAAACATTTACTACTTTAGAGTAGATGATAAGTGTACCTTTCACCACTTCCTTATCGTACTCCACATCACTGATAGATATTTCATGTGACTTTACTTTGTCATTATCCTTAAGAGTTTTTTGACGCCGATCATCATCAACAACCCTTGGATTAGGGCATTGATTAATGGAATGCCCCATTTCCTTGCACTTGTAACATTGTAGTGTAGGAGGTGTACTCTGTGTAGCCTTTTCTTTGTTCGCATCACAAGACATCTTCTTCCCATCATTGCGGAATTTAAATGCCCGATGACCTTATTTTCCACATTTGAAACATTTAATTGTCCCTTTAGTACAACTCCCTCCATGTTTCTTTCCACATTTTGAGCATAAGGGAAAAGTCATCTTCTTTGTAGTGTGCTCTTTAGATTTTCCTTTGAATTTCATTTTCCTCTTCTTATCAAACGCATAAGACTGATGGGTTAATCCAATCTCCATATCAACCTTGAGAGCACATCGAACGATTTCCTCGTAGCTATTGAAGTCCCTTATGGATAATTCCCTTTGAATACTTGGTTTTAAGCCACTAATGAATCGATCGATCTTACTCTCCGGTTGGATAATAATCTCAGAAGCGTACCTTGCAAGTCTTGTAAAATTTTCTTCGTAGGTACCAACAGATTCATCATCTTTTTGCTTCAGTTCAAGAAACTCATTCTCCATCTTTGTTCGAAGAATACGAGGGAATTACTTATTGAAAAATATGTTCTTGAACTCGTCCCATTCCATGGACTCAATTTTGTCCCTTTGCCTGGTATTCTTGATAATATTCAACCATTTATCACCTTCACCGTCCAAATGATATACTACTAAGATGACTTTATCATGTTCAGAACACTGAAAAACTGAAAATATCTTTTCAGTGGTACTGATCCATTGTTCAGCCACTAATGGATTAGTAGACCCACTAAATGAGGGAGGACGCTGCCTCATGAAGGATTCAACAGAATGTTGCTCCTTCCTTTTCTCGTTTTGAAGTCCTTCATGATTCATAGCTTGAGAAAGTTGTGTGAGAATGGCTACAAGATTTTTCATTCCAGCTCCCTGATTATCCACTAAATGAGGCTAATATTCATTGGTAATATATATAATATTCATGTTCTTTATTATTCATAAACACTATTTTAGTGCATTTTACACTTTGAACATCATTTCACATTATGATTGTAATACCTTCTTAAAATGCACTATTATGTGGTATATTTTTGAATATCATTTAAAGTACCAAATGATTCATCTGATTATACATATTTTAATTTGATAATTGATCTACACTCCAATATGAACATGTTTCATTCAGGGATCAATGGAGAATTCATGGAGGATGATGGAGATATTTGGCAATGAAAGGAAGCAATTCTGGAGAAGGCAGATTGGACATCAGCCCACTGATGAGACTTTGGGGCCCAACATACAGGCCCAATTAATCCCAAATTTCGTGGGATTCTAGAAGACATGTATAGGAACAAATCACTCTTCAAGAGTTAATGCTGATTTGGCCTCCATGGTGGTCATTTAGGCGGCCCACGTTAGAGATACAATTCTGGGCCAGATTCTGCGGCCCAGAAAAACAGCCCACTAATTTGATCATATCTCGGAATACACAACTCCAAATGGGCCCAAATTTTACAGGCGGTTAAAAGACATCCGTATCTCCAGTTACTTATTCTATGGCCCACTCTGATTCGGTCTTCTAGAAGGTCTTCCAGACGCGTCTGTTCGGTGGATGAAAACTGGCTGCCACCTCGGGTCAAACGTGGAAAAGTCCAAATTCCACAAGATTTCCACCACCTATAGCCTACCAAAATTAATTAAGATGCTTTGTACTGCTGGTGGATCGAACCAAGGATCCCAAAATTCCTATTTAAGGTAGTGGTGGTGAAGGATTTTAGAATCCTGGATGCTTTGTTCAATTGTAATGTTATGCTGCATTTTTGTTGCCTCAATTTTGTCTTTCACATGTAAGTTGTTCAATTCACTTTAGTTTCTTAATAAAAGTTCTTCTTCTACTCTTATTCTATTGTTCTTAATATCACTTTGATACCGTTGGATCAAGGTGTGAATTTATTCACACCAACCCTTGTGAAATTATTCACACAACGGTGGAGTGATCGTTTTATTTTTGTTGTTTTCCTTACTTCTCCATTTCCTCCCTCATGAGTCTACTTTCTGCTTCCATTGAAACCATGGGATCAATGGAGGGCTAACCCACTTATGGGTTGATCCAAGTGAGTATCAAGGGGATGTATTGGATGTTATTTATCACCTAATTAATGTATAATCACTTCTTTAATTGGGATTTTTATTTGATCATTTTTAAACTCCATCGTCCTTGTTGAATTTAAGGCCACACACTTCAAGTACTAATACGATCCTTTGCCTTGAAGTGCTAAAAACTTTGATCCTTCAAGTGTATAGGTGATTAGTATTAGAGGGTGTAGGCATTAAACCATTAAGTGATGATGTTGTTTTATCTCCTTAAATGAACCCATCTCAAATTTAAGAAATTGAAATCATTAAAAAGAAAAGACGTCCAATCCACCCCGAGCGATAACCTAGGATCAACTCATTCTTTTAAATTGAATCCACTTAAATCTATTATATATCTTTAAAACCCATCCAAAATCAATCCAAGTTGGCCACTTCATAGCCAAAAATTCATCCCTTAGGTTGTGTATCTTAGGTATTTTCTTAGGTCTCTGTGGAATCGACAACCCAAGCTACACTATAAGGACCGTTCTACCCTTCTTCTCTTGGGTAAATTTGGGTGTGAACCAAATTTTGGCGCCATTGCCGGGGACCAAGTAAGTACCTTAGATCAAAAAAAAACCTTCTTTCCTCACCTCCATTCTTCTACTCTCACCCAAGATCTCTTATCTTGTCCCTTTCTCGCTTTTTTTTGGCGCATGTCCGCCTACACCCGCGATTTCTCAAACAGACTAGTTAGGGTGGAAAGTCCTAGGATAGGGGAGTCAAGTGCACCTAAGGGATTGTTTAAATCAGATTCAAATATTCTTGAAACCCCAAAGTCAGAACTTGAAACAAGTCCAATGGAGGGTCATCCACAAAATCAAATTGTAAACCCTGGGGGGAATCAAATGGGAAACCAAAACCAAGAAGCTCCAAACTTAGGGAATGTAGTTGATCAAACCATGAACGACTACCTCACTCTAGCTTGGACCAATTCCCCCTCATTAATTAGACACAATTCCATAGGAGACACCAACTACATATTCAAACCCCATGTCCTAAACCACCTTCCAACCTTTCATGGGATGGAGTCAGAAATGTCATACCTTCATGTCAAAGAGTTCAACGACATTGTGGAAACCATGTGTCCCCCACATCAACTAGAATCCGCTAAGATGAGGCTCTTTCCCTTTTAATTAAAGGATCAAGCTAAAAATTGGCTAAACAACTTGAGACCTGCATCAATCCACTCTTGGGACCAACTGCAAAGAGAATTCTACAAAAAATACTTCCCTCATCACAAAACAATTGCACTTAAAAAGAGCATCCAAAACTTTTTTGAAAAAGAGGGAGAGTAATTTTATGAAACATGGGAGAGGTTCAAAGACACCCTAAACATGGTTCCACACCATGGGTTTTCCATACCTGAACAAGTGAGAATTTTCTATGAAGGGTTGGGTCCGGGTAATAAACAATTAATTGACATGATGTGTAATGGAACTTTTAAAAACAAGGCCCCAAATGATGCTTATGAGTATCTGGAAAGTCTGGATGAACAAAACCAAACTTGGGGAACATCACCTTATTCTGAAAAGCCACAAAGAACCAATGGAATTCATACACTTAGAGAAGAGGAAAGCCTTAGGGCTAAACTCGCAGCACTCTCTAGGAAGGTTGAAGAGATAGACCTTAGGAAAGTCCATGAAATCCAAAATGTAGATCTTGTTTTCACAATTTGTGAAAAACATGACCATAAAATAGAAAACTGCCCAACCATTCCATCCAGCAAGGATGTTCTTCTAGGAGGACCCCCAGCGGAAGTCAATGCCCTAAACTTTCAAAAGCCCCAATACCAAAACACCTTCAATCCAAGGTACAATGACCACCCAGGCTTCCGATGGAAGGATAAACAACAACATAGCCAACCACAAGGACAAAATCCTTACCCCCATCAGAACTACCAAACCCATAACCAGTTCCAAACCCAACCTATCCAATACCAACAGCCACAGGTCCATTTTCAACAAACCATACCACCTCCAAAATATCCCCCTGGGATAAACCAACATACTCAAGCACCAACCCAAACTGTTCCACAAAGCCTACTAGAACGACTGTGAAAACAAATGGGGAGGATGAACTCAGAAGTATCTTCCCTAAAACAAGAACTTCAAACCATCAAAACTGGAAAGGCACTCATGCCTACTCAGGAGGTTCCATCCTCAACTTCAAGGGGAGAGTCAAGTTGTGCTCAAACAACTCATGAACAACTAAAGGCTATGACTGTTTTAAGAAGTGGGAAATCAATTGAGAAACCTGAACAACTAATTCAGAACCCACCTGAAGATTCAAACTTGGATGTAAATTCAAATGAACCACAAGATCAAACTGAGGAAACTGATAACATTGTCAAGGAAACAACTCTTCAACAAACAACCCCACAACCTGCACCATTTCCTCAACGCATGAGGGGGAAACCAAAGCCTGAACTGAGTGAAACATTGAGGGAAATCTTCTCACAAGTCAAGTTGAACATTCATCTTATCGATGCAATCCAAACCATACATTCCTACTCAGAGTACCTTAAGGACTTGTTCACTTTTAAAAGAAAATTTTCACATAAAAACCAAGTCCTTTTGGCTGCTAATGTGAGTACCACCATTCAAGGGACCATTCCTCCTAAGTTGAAAGACCCAGGTTGCCCTTACATCAATGTTGAAATAGGAGAAAGCAAAGTTTTCAAGGCCTTGTGTGACCTAGGTGCTAGTGTCAATCTCATCCCATATGCTGTGTACTGCCAGTTAGGCCTAGAAGAGCTCCAACCCACATCTGTCACACTTCAGCTTGCTGATCGTAGCATTAGGGTTCCCAAGGGGATTTTAAAGGATGTTCTGGTAAAGGTTGAAAACTTCATCTACCCTGCTGATTTCATTGTCCTTGACAACCATCCAAATTTAGGAAATAAGGAACAAACCCCAATCATCCTTGGTCGTCCTTTCCTTGCAACAATCAACTCTGTTATCCGAGTCCGAAATGGGAACATGACCATCACCTTTGGGAACATGAGTATAGACTTGAACATCTATAATGAAAGCTCACAAATAGGGGATGACGAGGACATTCATGAAGTAAACATGATAGGAAGCATTGATAATGAATCCATGGAACATCAAGGAATATTTGATGAATGTTTAAGTCAGAATGAGATTGATTTACTTTGTTCATATGAAGGACGTTTATCTCCTTGGCTTGAATCATTTTCAAATTGCTCTTCTGATGAAGTCTTAGGTCCAAAAATCAGTGAAACCTTTCAAGAAACCAATTTCATAGAGACCCCTCTAAATTCCTTCCCTAAATCTGATCAAGACAATCTAGTAGCTGAAACTTCTACATGTGAGGAATCAATCCTATCTGAACCTCTAAAAAGAGAAATTGATCTTGATCCAATGTCCCAAACTTCTGCTGAAATTCTGAACCAACCTGATCTTGAATTGAAGGAACTTCCTACTGCACTAAAGTATTCCTTCCTAGGGGAAGATCAAACACATCCTATTGTCATTTCTTCTTCTCTTGAAGCCAATCATGAGAGGATGCTTCTAGATGTCCTTAGGAAGCATAAGAAAGGAATTGGTTAGACCCTTTCTGATATTCCTGGGATTAGCCCACTTATTGGGACTCATAGGATTGTTCTCGAATCTGATTCAAAGCCATGTCGTCAACCTCAATGGCGACTCAATCCTAATCTCATGGAGGTAGGAAGGAAAGAACTTCTGAAATTATTGAAAGCTGGTATCATATATCCCATAGCTGAGAGTGAATGGGTGAGCCCGATCCAAGTGGTTCCAAAAAAGGCTGGAATCATAGTGATAACCAATGAGGATGGAGAGATTCTTCCAACAAGGGTGAGTAGTGGATGGAGGGTCTGTATTGACTATAGGAAACTAAACTCATTCACCAAGAAGGACCATTTCCCCTTACCATTCATTGACCAAGTCCTTGAGAGAGTGGCAGGTCATGCCTTCTACTGTTTCTTAGATGGGTACTCGGGGTACAATCAAATTGAGGTCTCCCTAGAGGATCAAGGGAAGACTACATTCACATGTCCTTTCGGTACCTTTGCCTTCAAACGCATGCCCTTCGGGTTATGCAATGCCCCTGGAACCTTCCAGCGGTGCATGATGGGAATCTTCTCAGACATGGTAAGGGATTTTCTTGAGGTCTTCATGGATGAATTCTCTGTGTTTGGGGATACTTTTGAGGGATGTCTGCAGAATGTGGAGAGAGTCTTGTCAAGATGTGAAGAAAAAAATCTGGTCCTAAACCGGAAAAAATGCCATTTCATGGTTAAAGAGGGACTTGTTCTAGGCCATCTAGTCTCGAGTAGGGGGATTGAAGTTGATAAAGAAAAGGTTGACATCATTCATCACCTTCTATCACCCAAAACTGTCAAGGAAGTGAGGTCTTTCTTAGGACATGCTGGTTTCTATAGAAGATTCATCAAGGACTTTAGTTCAATATCCCGTCCCCTTTGTGCTCTCTTAGTAAAGGATGCTCCATTTGTTTGGACAGAAAACTGTGAGGGTTCATTCTCAACCCTCAAATCCTCTCTCACCTCTCCTCCCATTATGAAATCTCCAAATTGGAACCTTCCTTTTGAACTTATGTGTGATGCCAGTGACTTTGTTGTTGGAGCCGTGTTAGGACAACGTTGTGATAAAACTCCTTATGTCATTGCTTATGCAAGCAAATCCTTAAATGATGCCCAAATTAACTACACCACCACTAAAAAGGAGTTACTTACTATTGTGTTTTCCTTAGAGAAGTTTAGGTCCTACCTCTTAGGATCACCCATCATTGTGTTCACTGACCATTCTTCACTAAAATACCTCTTCCAAAAACAAGATTCTAAGGCTAGACTGATTAGGTGGGTCCTTCTCTTACAAGAATTTTACCTCACAATAAAGGATAAAAAGGGAGTTGAAAATGTTGTAGCTGATCACCTCTCTAGGATGGAATTCAAAGACAACTCAAATCACCTTTCTGTGTCTGATTCGTTTCCTGATGAACACCTATACTCTGTGAGTGACTTCCCTTGGTATGCTAACATAGCAAATTTCTTAGTAACAGGAGTCATTCCAAAATTCTTAGGGACTCAAGCTCGAAGGAAGTTCCTTTCTGATGTTAGACACTATGTGTTTTATGATCCATACCTCTATAAGTTCTGCCCTGACCAAGTCATTAGGAGGTGTGTTCCAGAATCTGAGCAAGAGTCCATCCTTAAATTCTGTCATAGTGAGGCATGTGGAGGTCACTTTTCCTCTAAGAAAACATCTTCTAAGATTCTCCAATGTGGTCTTTTCTGGCCCACCCTCTCAAGGGAGTCCTACACATTTTGTCAAAGATGTCCTAGGTGTCAACAAGTAGGGTCCATCACAAAAAGGAATCAAATGCCACTCACTCCCATCTTAGTGGTTGAAATATTTGACTGTTGGGGAATTGATTTCATGGGTCCCTTCCCAAACTCTCGGGGATACCTCTACATACTCTTAGCTGTTGATTATGTCTCAAAATGGGTTGAGGCCATTCCCACTAAGTCCAATGATCATCAAGTTGTGATTCGATTTCTAAAAGAGAACATATTTTCAAGATTTGGAATTCCTAGGGCTATAATCAGTGATCGAGGAACCCATTTCTACAACCGCCCATTCGCTTCACTCATGTCTAAGTATGGTATTTCTCATAAAGTTTCCACTGCATACCATCCTCAAACCAATGGTCAAGCTGAGTTAGCGAATAGAGAGATTAATCAAATTCTTGAAAAAACTGTCAACCCCTCTAGGAAAGATTGGTCTGAGAAACTCTTAGATGCTCTTTGGGCCTATAGAACTGCATATAAAACCATTTTAGGAATGTCCCCATATAGGTTGGTTTATGGTAAAGCATTCCATTTGCCAGTGGAGATTGAACATAAGGCCTTTTGGGCAATTAAGAAAATGGATTATGATCTCTCGTTGGCCGGAACAAAAAGGAAATTAGATCTCAATGAACTGGAGGAACTAAGGATGGAGGCTTATGAAAATTCAAGGATCAATAAAGATAGATTTCAAGCCTACCAATCTAGGAATATCAAGGTAAACCATTTTGAACCGGGAAAACTTGTGCTCTTGTATAGTTCAAAACTTCATTTACATCCGGGAAAGTTAAGGTCTAGATGGTCAGGACCTTTCATAGTGCATCATGTATTCCCACATGGGGTAGTAGAGATTCAAGATCCCACAAGTGGTCACATTTTCAAGGTCAATGGTAAAAGGTTAAAAACATTCATTGAATCATTCAATAACAGGAAATAGATGTTGAGTTAATTGATCCAATCTATGAACCAGAAAAAATTGATAAATTTGGGATCTATGTCGGGCTAACGACGTTAAACAAAGCGCTGCACGAGAAGGCAGCCCGTGGTTTTTATGTTTCTAATCTTTCTGAATCATCTTTATTTTTTCAAATAATATTACTTAATCATTTTTATATTTAAATAAAAAAATATAATTTTGACCTGTTCTTCTATTATGAGTATGGATGGGTACGAAAGAGGAGCACCATATTCATCCGTTTCACGTGGTGTGATCCTTGAGTAATACCTTACCCAGAAATTTAAAAAGAAGACAATGTATCATCAGTTTATTTTGTTTTTATTATTCAATAGGTTATGAAAAATAAAAATAAAAATATAAAAATACAAAAAAAAGTCCACGCCATAGGCCGTGGGGCAAACCCCGTCACAACCGGCGAAGCCGCGGGGACTCGAACTCGGGACTGAAGGGAGACAGGGGCGCACGCTTACCACTGACCTGCGGCTTCTTGTGCTACCTTATTCTATAATTTTTATATATATTCTTATATTTTACTTACTTTATTATATAAATATATATATATATTGTTTGTTTTTGTTTGTTTTTTTTTGTTTTGTTTGATTTGTTTTTTTCCTTTTTCCACTAGGGAACTTTGCAAGTGACATGGATATCAAAGGAATAAATTTGAGCGGCAAGAACTTCAAACTTCAACCACCAGGTGACTTCATTCCATAATCCTCATTTTCAATTTACTTTTTAAATTTTTATTCCCTGCCTCTACTCCTAATTTTTCATTTCTTCAAACACTGGGGACAGTGTTGTTTTAAGTTGGGGGGGAGATAAAATAAAAAAATGCTTTTGTGTCAAAAACAAGAATTGAATGATTTGAAAAAAAAAGTAAATGGAAGGAAAAATTCCTTTAACTTTGAACATGGTAATACACATTGCACACTTTGAAACTGAATATCAAATAATTTAGCATGCCCTGATTCTGATTTTAATCCTTGTATAATTTCATGAGCATAGATTTTGGAAAGTTTGGCTGTCCAATGTGATATTTCATCGTTTATATTTTCATCCAAATAAAAAAAATGCCACAATGCACGTCCTCTAGACTATGGGGTACTAATTTCAATTTTTGGGGTCCCATAATAAATAGCATAGGATGGTTTTATTTTTATGAATAATATGATTATTCAAAAAAAAATTAAAAAAAATTAAAAAAAATTAAAAAATAAAAAATAAAAATAAAAATTTGCGTGTAGAGCAATGGGTTGATAAAATGCGAGGCTTTCGGCACTTGGGGATCGTGACTCCAGAGTTGTCTAGCCCTGATTTTTTCAATCTATCTCTATTTATGGTAATATGACTTTGTTTTTGATTAAGTTAACTCGAGACGATACCCGAGTATGTGGGTTTCACTTGGTGCCCTAAGGCCTTTGAGTCTGGGAGTCATCGGCAAAGTCTTGCTACATGGGTTAATTTGATTAATTGCAATCTCAATTACTATAGCAATATTGCAAAAAAAAATCAAAAAAAAAAGAGGGATGGAGAATACTCATATTAGGATTAAATGTGATTCCACCTAGCGCTTCCATGATTTTCCCCTTGAATGAAAATGAACCCCCATATCTATTGTGATTCACAACACATCATTACACCTAATTGAGTTGGATGAAGAATGATGATGGATTTGATCAAAGGAATGAGCTTGGGATTGGGATCTTCTTATGAAACTATCTCGTATTAAAATATTTTTATGAGTTTCATGATTGTTTGGTATAAGGTTTTTTGGTGACCATTGTGTATTAAAATGTTTTTGGAAAAGGGAATTCGAATTTCATTTTTGATGAGATATATTTTGCTCGGGACTAGAAAAACTCAAGTTGGGGGGTGTGATTATCCACTAAATGAGGCTAATATTCATTGGTAATATATATAATATTCATGTTATTTATTATTCATAAACACCATTTTAGTGCATTTTACACTTTGAACATCATTTCACATTATGATTGTAATACCTTCTTAAAATGCACTATTATGTGGTATATTTTTGAATATCATTTAAAGTACCAAATTATTCATCTGATTATACATATTTTAATTTGATAATTTATCTACACTCCAATATGAACATGTTTCATTCAGGGATCAATGGAGAATTCATGGAGGATGATGGAGATATTTGGCAATGAAAGGAAGCAATTCTGGAGAAGGCAGATTGGACATCATCCCACTGATGAGACTATGAGGCCCAACATACAGGCCCCATTAATCCCAAATTTCGTGGGACGCTAGAAGCCATGTATAGGAACAAATCACTCTTCAGGAGTTAATGCTGATTCGGCCTCCATGGTGGTCATTTAGGCGGCCCAATTTAGAGATACAATTCTGGGACAGATTCTGCGGCCCAGAAAAACAGCCCACTAATTTGATCATATCTCGGAATAAAAAACTCCAAATGGGCCCAAATGTTACAGGAGATTATAAGACATCCGTATCTCCATTTTCTTCTTCTATGGTCCACTCTGATTCGGCCTTCTAGAAGGTCTTCCAGACGCGTCTGTTCGGTGGATGAAAACTGACTGCCACCTCGGGTCAAACGTGGAAAAGTCCAAATTCCACAAGATTTCCACCACCTATAGCCTACCAAAATTAATTAAGATGCTTTGTACTGTTGGTGGCTCGACCCAAGGCTCCCAAAATGCCTATTTAAGGCAGTGGTGGTGAAGGATTTTAGAATCTTGGATGCTTTGTTCAATTGTAATGTTATGCTGCATTTTTGTTGCCTCAATTTTGTCTTTCACATGTAAGTTGTTCAATTCACTTCAGTTTCTTAATAAAAGTTCTTCTTCTACTCTTATTCTATTGTTATTAATATCAATTTGATACCGTTGGATCAAGGTGTGAATTTATTCACACCAACCCTTGTGAAATTATTCACACAACGGTGGAGTGATCGTTTTATTTTTGTTGTTTTCCTTACTTCTCCATTTCCTCCCTCATGAGTCTACTTTCCGCTTCCATTGAAACCATGGGATCAATGGAGGGATAACCCACTTATGGTTTGATCCAAGGGAGTAGAAAGGGGATGGATTGGATGTTATTTATCACCTAATTAATGTATAATCACTTCTTTAATTGGGATTTTTATTTGATCATTTTTAAACTCCATCGTCCTTGTTGAATTTAAGGCCACACACTTCAAGTACTAATACGATCCTTTTCCTTGAAGTGCTCAAAACTTTGATCCTTCAAGTGTATAGGTGATTAGTATTAGAGGGTGTAGGCATTAAACCAGTAAGTGATGATGTTGTTTTATCTCCTTAAATGAACCCATCTCAAATTTAAGAAATTGAAATCATTAAAAAGAAAATACGTCCAATCCACCCCGAGCGATAACCTAGGATCAACTCATTCTTTTAAATTGAATCCACTTAAATCTATTAGATATCTTTAAAAACCATCCAAGATCAATCCAATTTGGAAACTTCAAAGCCAAAAATTCATCCCTTAGGTTGTGTATCTTAGGTATTTTCTTAGGTCTATGTGGAATCGACAACCCAAGCTACACTACAAGGACCGTTCTACCCTTCTTCTCTTGGGTAAATTTGGGTGTGAACCACTCCCATAACGTTTGGTTACTTAGGGGTATAATCATTGCATTTCCTATCGCATTCCTCATTAACACGGTTCCTTCAGGTTCCAGACATTGACTAAAACCAAGAAACATAGTGTGAGTAAAACTAATCATAATAGTAAAACCACATAAAAAAGAATAAAATTTCATGATTTAGGTCTTATCACTGGTTATTCATGTCCATTTCTAAAACACTAATATTTTTCTATGCTTAGATATATCCTTAGGGTTATTACTAAGGATTTCACATCCTAGTTTCCAAAGGATGACTATACAATTCCTCTAATACCAACTATAACAACTCATACTTTATATATATAGTTATTACTTCAGAATTGAAGCATACTTATTACAACATATAACAAAACCATGGTAGGACCGTATAGGTATAGTGTTTTTAGAAACTGGGAAACATAAACCACTGGTTCATAAATCATCTACACTGTCTCCCTTTTATTTTATCATATCTAGAGTCCCTTTTGGAATATCTTACTTAATACCCTTATTCCTAACCTAGGGAAAAGAAAACATACAAAAGGGTGAGCTCAAATGCTCAGTAAGGGTAAACAAAAGAAATATCAATCCCATCATATTCATAAGAACATAACATTTTGGAAATATTAACCTGCAAAAGAGATCATAATTTGATAACATGGGACAAATCATTGTAATGAAATTTAATTCAAATAATCATAAATTGAAACTTTGTGGAATACACACATAATCATATAGAATCATTTCATAGTAGTCAAGACTCATTTCCAAGACTATCTTAGCTGACAAAGACCATTTCTGAACCGAGTTCACTCCTTGCTTCAGTCATGTATCACTGTACCAGATTAACCTGCTATTCCAGCCATGTCTATCTCATGAGATATAAATCATTACCCAATGCATTGGAGGGAGATATAGTTCCCACCGATCTCATAATGAAATCATTCTTATGTGTGCCACAAAATCATAAATCATACATCATAGCATAACCCATGTAACAAAAATGGGATTATAAACATCATGCCACCATAACATAATCCATAAAAGGACTTTATAAAAATAATTACATCATAAGATAATCAAATTAATGTAATAATAGTGATAGAAACATAACCCTATATTATCTTAGATGGAAAATAATTTTGATAAAACACTTGAACTCCATTATTGAGGAAAATATCCTTTCTAACTTCAAAAAACATTTTCCGTTCTTAACATGTCATACAATTTTAAACTAAATGAAGTTGATTAAAAATAAACTTGAAAACATGTAAAGGAAGCTTCATGGAACTAATGTTCAAAAAATCCATTCATTTCGTATAAGTCAAAGAAAGACATTCTTCTCGTACTTTGGCCGGAAAATTCAAAAAAGTACCTCGTACTAAAAACGACAAAAGATTCCTTTCATATATTTTGCTAAAAACTTACCAATGGGTAAAATTGGATTTAAAAAATTTTAGGTGGATAGAAATAATATTACATATTGTGGAAACATGTATGTGGATGATAAATATTCCCCATTAAATTCTGAAGTATAAACAATCTCGGATAAAAATGAGATTGCGAGATTTTCCCGTACCTTAGGTCCGATTTGCTTTGTACGTGTCTGAACCTCCTGTATAATGATTAAAATAATGTTATTGAATTATTCCAGAATCTTACTCATTGTTAGGATATCAAATATGGTCATATTCTTAGCTTCTTATTAGTAATATTTCATTGCTACTTGTTATTTGGGTGTTTATTGCTTTTTGTTCTTATGCGTGTTCTGTCAAATAAATTCTTATTCTTATTTTTATATTATAGATAACTTATTTCCATAATGGTATTAGTGTAATATATATCATATTATTAATTCAATTCATTTATATAATCATTATTCAATGAAGATCATGTAGAACGAGTCGCATCACATCATGGAGACGGTAGGCCGTACGTACGCATGAGCGAAGATATCGTTCCCATGATCATGGAATTGTATTGAAGTGTATTTATACTATTTCAGAATCAATATAACTTTACAATAATCATATATATTTATTCATTACACCATTATATCCATCCATGTAAGGTGGTGGTGGAAAACAGATTTCACCACAGCGTGGAGACGGTATTCTGTACGTACGCACGTGCGGTGATTTCATTTTCCGTAGGATGGATAGAAGGTGAAATAGGTTTGTTTCATATTTATAATAACATATAATTATATGAGTGATACTTATTTTATTACTTCATAATGAAACAACTAAAGAAGAATAAGTAGAAGAAGAAATAATGTTGAAAGAATCGGTAACAGACATTACCTCTTCTTTGAAGCGCCTCTTCTTAACCTCCTCTTAGGGCACTAAAGATGGTCTCTGAAGAAGAAAAATACCTCTAGAATGTTTCTAGGGAATTGGATAAGAAAATTTTGCAGGGGTAGGACGATATTGAAGGATAAAATTGGTGTGAGGAGGAGAGGGATAATGTGCCCTTTTATAATGGAGGAGAGGGGCACCTTAGAAAAAACTTAAAATATTATTTTATTATAAAGTCATATTCGGTTTTTAATAGCTCCAAATTGATTTATTTTGAATATAAGGTGGTAATGGGTCTAAATCCTCTCAAAAAATATATTTTAGACAAGTTTAGGTTACTATTTTAACCTTATCATTTAGATTTAACTTGATGTTAAATAATTTAACTTTTACCGTGTCTTCTTGTTTTCGTACACTATATGGTTAATAATATTACTATAACAAGCAAAAAGAACCCAAAGTTGTTAATTATTAATATATATATCCTTACATAAGTCATTTGGTTGAAACTAATATTTTTAGGAATAATATAACAATTAATAATATAATATTTGTTTTAAAAACTATTTTATGCCAATTTTGACACTATTTGGTAATTGATTTTTGTAAAAATACAAACAGCATGTTTAGTTCTAAAAACGTTAATTTAATCAATAATAACATGTCATATTAACCTATAAAAATATTTTAATTCATAAAACGTCTCAAATTACATTTATTTGGGTATTTATAATATCAATTATGTCAATATTTCATTAATAAGGTAATTACTGCATCATCATTGTGTCATAAATAAATTAAATTATTTAATGTCTCAAAATTATTAATAAAATACCATTAAGTAGTAAAGAGTTTTATCTTTTTAATGAATATTTATTGTATAATTTATCTTATGTATAACCCTATATTAAAAATGTTTTAGATATTAAACTATGATTTTAACTATTTTAACTCTTCATTATATAAAATAATATTAAATGTCCTAATCTAATCCAAGTGGACCTAAATGGTCATATTTTATTCCTAAGGTTGTTTTTGGTTGAATTAAACTTATCCAATAGAATTAGGACATGTGTTAGGATAATAATAATATCATTTTTACCCTTAATTACCCTATTTACTTTTAACCATAGTAAAAAAAAGTAAAAAGTTACTATTCACCAAAAATTATTTTTATCTTATTGAACCACATTTTACTCCTTGATATTAACCGTGTCTCTCAGATTTTCGAAATTCCACTCACAGATCCTAAGAGGTGGTTAAAGACGGTGAAAAGTTTAATAAAAATTTTATATATCTAAAATTATTATAAAATTACTCTAATTAATTACATTGAACTTATATAGGTATTGTGTTTCAATTTTGACCTAAAATAAATTTAAATAAAATTATAAGGCCCCAGACATAAACCATACTTAATATTGAATTAAATGAATATTTCACATTGAGGATCTTTTGAGTTTTATAGTTTTAGAGATTTAGGACATAACTATTACATCTCAAAAGATTACAAAGTAGACACTTCTACAAAGTTTCCATAAAATAAAAACACTTAAAAAGAAACATGTCTAGTTACATGTTTTAGATAGCATGACTTTTCCTTGATCCCATCCTTGACCCTATTCCACATTAAGTCCTGTGAAAAACATTTCAAAAAAACTTGGGGTGAGCATAAAAAGCTCAGTAAGGGATACACAAAGAAGGAAAACTGATAGTTTTTCAAAACAACAATTAAACCATGAATACTTTATCAAAGTAATACTTTTCACCTTTATGGAGTAATAAATACTCCTCACTAAATAAAATATCATTACTTACCCTTTTGTAACCAAAAGATTACTATAAAACCCATATAAAGAACACATAACATATAAAGGTAACTTGGGACATAAACAAACTTAAATGTAGACTTCCACACATATCACTTAATGGAATAGCCATATGGCCTACTTCCATATCCAATGCATTGGAGGTTATAACATAACCACCCATCCTAGTATTCATGGCACCACCCGTCATATGGTTTATCATGTAACCACCCGTCAAATGTCCAAGTACAATTATAAAATCATAAGACATAAAACAAATATAATGGAAAGAAAACATTTCCACACTTTGATCACAATATATCACTTAAATATATTGACATAACAAATCCATTATAAAAACCATTTTCAATAACAAAATACATAAAAGAGTATATGGTATTTATTTCATTTTAAAAAACATTACAGCTTGTTGAGGAAGCCAAAGACCAAATAATACTCGCGGCGGCAGAAAAGGTCATTGTCACCGCGTACGTTAAAAGAAACATTCCTTTTTGTCATTTAGTAAAACTCTTCGTATAAAAAGATTCCTTTTGAATAAAATTAAAAGTCAAAGGGGTTTATACACTGTATAACAGAAAGTTGTGTATAAAACAAAATATGCCTCAATGAAAGGAGATTGAGACAAAGTCCCATACCTCGGGTCCGACTTGACTCGATCGTTATTTAACCTCCTGAATAATAAACAGGAGTTAATTTCTACTTTCTTAAGAACCTTTTTTTCATGTTCATTATTCCTTTTATATCACTTATTACCATGTTATGAACACTATGTAATTATTTATGTTAATAATGGTCGTTTTGTCGGTCATTAGTACTTGAGTCAAAAATAATCTCTTTATAATTACAAGTTGTTCATGGGGTAAAATATCCATTATATCCAGAATGATATTCATGATTTGGATATCATATATATCATATATATCCATCATATACATGTATTTATAATAGTAGATAACATTTAGAGGTAAAAATGAAATGCACCGTTCATGGAGACGGTAAGCCGTACGTACGCATAAACGCTACTTTCATTTCTATTTCGTATTTAATGGAGTGAAATCATAATGATATAAGGGTATATTATAATTCCAGTATAATATCATATATAATATCATTAAATCTATCCTTTATATGTACCACATGTGGTATTAATGAATCAAATCACTTTGAGGGGGTGGTAGTCCGTACTTCCTAAAATGAAGATATCGCGTTTACCCATAATGGAACCCATAAAGGTATGCCATAAATGAAAAATACAGAAGCCTAATTAAAAAAATAAACCTATTATATTTCATATATAAATATAGTGACATCTTAATGGCCACCTTTGAATGTGTTAAAAGAATATTGAACAATCATCATTTCGTGAGACATAAATTCGCCATCCACGGAAACAGTATGTTCTTTAACAATTAGATGTAGGTGTGTGTAAGTGTAGCTCTAATAATTATTATAACAACATCCTAGTATATTGAATATACTGGTGTTGTTACAAAATAAAGGAATAAAATGAGTTTAGGGGGTTGGAGAAGAAAAATAAAACATAAGGACACAAGAGAAGACACTACAATTAAAACAGGTAACTCTTTTTGATTTGAGCACAAAGGCTTCCTTGGAAAGCCTTCGGCCCAAAGTGAGGATTCCAGGAGTAATAGAGGGATGTGGAGAGATAAAATGGGCAGGGTTTGGCTGAGCCAAAGTCTTGAGAGGTGTGGGTAAAGAGGTAGAGGTGGGGGCCTTTTATAAGAGGAGAGGAGGGGCACTCTTGGAAAGTTATAAACGTTTAATTTATTATAAAATGATTTTCAGATTTTAAAGGTCCCAAAATTATATATTTTGAGGATAGGTGATAAGAGTTCTAAATCCACCCATCCATAGGTTTTTTACAACTGTAGGTCTTAGATTGTACATTATATTTTCATTTTATTTAAATCTTTAAATAATGAGGTAATCACTACATCATCATGGTGTCATAAATAATTTAATTTATTTAATGTCTAAAAATTATAAAAAAAATATAATTATGTAGGAAATATTTTTATATTTCTAATGAATATTTATAGTAAAAAATATGACTTGTATAACCCCATCTAAAAATTGTTTTAGTAAAACAACACATGTTTGTGACATTTTAATTTTAACTTTAAATAAAAAGTTATTAATGTCATTTTCCAACCATAGTGGCTCCATGGGGTCCCCATGTTGACCCATGGATTTTATTGGTCGGTCATGACTCATCCAATAATGGTAGGACATGTGTCAAGGTCATTTCATATTATTAAAACATTATTTTTGCCTTAATTTACACTAATTACCTCTAATCGCGTTTAAAAACTTAAAAGTTACTATTCGCCAAAAAATTATTTTAATCCCATTGAACCACATTTTACATCCTAATGACAACCATGTATGTTGGATTTTTGAAATTCAAATCACATAAGTGGTAATGTTTCATTTATACGAAAAATCAGTTTTTTTGAAGTACCACTTAGTAGTTTCACTATTCATCAAAAATTGAAGTATTTCAGAAAAATACCAAAACTTCACCCTAATCTATATTTGATATTCCAAATTGAAAAATGATTTCTATTTTAAAAAATTCAAAACGTATAAGTTAAATTAATTAATTTAATAATTAATTTCCGCTGTCAGATCAAATAGCGTGTTTTTATGAAACAATATGTATCAAAAGATTGACACTAGTTTAAGTCCAATTTCAAAGTGAAATTAATTCCAATGACCACTATTGGATTAAATTGTAAAAATATATTATAATTTCAATTTAAAACAAATTCAAAATATAATCTAATCATATAAATAAATTATATTAAAAAGAGGTTTTGGATTAAAATCTAAATGTTTTCACTATTCATTAAAAATGAACTTTATCAGAAAAATACCAAAAAATTACACAAAGTAAATTTTGATGTCCCGAATCTAAATAAGAGTTTTATTTGGTCCTATAGAATGTATAATAGTGACCAAAACTATATTTAAAGAGGGTTCTCCATCAAAAGGCGATAATTCGTCCTTTTAGTGAATATTAGAGTATCTATGCCAAAAATTGAATTCTTTTCTTATTTTAAGCCTTTATATTTTATTGGATAAATGTAAAAACATTTAAAAAACATATATAATCCTATTTTAGTTATTTCTATTCATTCCCGCCAATACAACGGCTACGTGTTAACTACCATTTAAAAAAATTATTATATTACTAGTGTGCAACGTAAGATTTCAAAGAAACTCGTTGTTGCGTATCGGGCACATTATCGAACATAGAAACCCCTTTAAAGTAAAATTAATATTTAATTCACAAATATTAAGAAATATGAAAATGTATTATTCTTTATTTACCTGGGATGTTACATCCTTCCCCCCTTTTGGTAATTGCGTCCTCGCAATTTTATTCACTTATCAAAATAAGTGGGGGTATTTACCCCTCATAGCATTTTCAGATTCCCATGTTGCCTCTTCAAAAATATGGTTTTTCCACAAAACCTTTACCTGGTGAATTACCTTATTCCGCAACACTTGCTATCTACGACGAAGAATCTGGACTGGTTGTTCTTCATAAGAGAGATTCTCATCCAACTAAACTACCTCTGGGCTCAAAACATGAGATGGATCTGGCATATACTTTCTCAACATAGAAACATGAAAAACATTGTATACCTGAGATAAAATCAGAGGTAATGCCACTCTGTATTCAATTGATACAACTTTCTCCAGAATTTCATATGGTCCAATGAACCTTGGACTCAGCTTTCCTTTCTTACCAAATCACATCACACTTTTCTACGGTGAAACTTTATGAAAAACATGATCTCCTACCTCGAAAGGTAGATCCTTCCTCCGGTCATCCGTATAACTTTTCTGTCTGCTCTGATATGTTCTCATGTGTTTCTGAATCAACTGAACTTTTTCTACCATCTCTTCTACCAATTATGATCCCATCATCTTCCTTTCACCCACTTTATCCCAAAAAGCTGGAGTTCGACACCATTTACCATATAATGATTCAAATGGAGCCATCTGTATACTGGAATGAAAACTGTTATTATTTGAAAACTCAACCAAAGAAATATGTTGGTCCCAACATCCTTGATAATCCATAGAGCAAGCACGTAGCATATCCTCTAAGGTCCGAATTGTTCGTTCTGACTTCTCATCTGATTGTGGATGAAAAGTTGTACTAAAATTTAATTTAGTACCCAACGACTTCTAAAGGCATTTCCAAAAGTTATAAGTGAACCTGGGATCACGGTCAGATACAATGGAGAGAGGAACTCCATGTAACCTGACTATCTCTTTAAGATACAAACTGGAAAGTTGATCTAGGGAAAAATTATGTCATATAGAAAGGAAATGAGCAGATTTAGTCAAGCGATCAACAATAACCCAGATTTCATTATTACCTCGAGGTGTCTTCGGCAATCCCACAACGAAGTCCATGGATATATTATCCCATTTCCACTCTAGTACTGGTAAAGGCTGAAGCATCCCTTTCGGTAACTGCCACTCTACTTTAACCATTTGACATGTCAAAAACTTCACAGTAAAATCAGCAATATCCCTTTTCATTCCGTCCCACCAGTAATACTCCCGAAGATCTCTATATATATTAGTACTCCCTGGATGAACTGAAAATGGAGAACTATGATCTTCACATAACAAATCTCTCTTCAACTGTGAATCACAAGGAACACACAATCTCTTCCCAAATCTCAATACAGAATCATTATCAATGTTGAATTCAGGCAACTTACCCTTCGGATCTAGATCTACCTTTTTCTACAACTCACTGTCTTGGTTTTGTGCTTGCTTAATTCTGTCTGATAGAGAAGATTTCACTGATACTTGAAACAAAACATAAGGACATCCTGCACCAACAACTTCTATGCCAAAGTTTATCAAATCCTTAACCAAGGATCACGTTCCAAACGCAAAATTGTTAATGAAGCATTACTTTTTCGACTCAAATCATCAGGAACTTTATTTGCTTTTCCCGGATGGTAATGAATTATACAATCATAATCCTTGATTAATTCTAGCCATCTTCTCTCTATCATGTTCAATTCTTTCTGAGTGAATATATACTTTAAACTTTTGTGATCTGTATATATTTCACACTTTACTCCATACAAATGATGCCTCAAAATTTTTAAAGCAAAAACAACATCAACTAATTCCAAATCATGTGTAGGTTAATTTAACTCAAGAGTTTTCAACTGTCGTGAAGCATAAGCAATTACCTAATCATTCTGCATTAGGAAGAAACCAAGTCCTTTCAATGAATCATCACAGTGGATAACAAACTCCCCATTCCTAGAAGGTAGTGCCAAAACTAGAGCATTCACCAATCTTCTTTTCAGTTCCTAAAAACAATCATCACATTCTTTTGTCCAGATAAACTTAACACCCTTCCAAGTTAGCTTATTCATTGGACTAGATAACCATGACAAAATTTCAACAAACCTTCGGTAGTAACCTGCCAAACCAAGAAAACTACGGATCTCGGTTACATTTGTGGGTCTTGGGCATTCTTCAAAAACTTTTTTTTAGCAGGATCAATAGTTATGCCATTTTTTGAAACAATGTGACCATGAAATTTGTTGTAACCAAAACTTACACTTGCTGATTTTTCCATATAGTTTCTTTTCTTTTAAGGTTTTTAAGATAACCCTTAAATTACTTTTTTTCTCCACATTACTTTTAGAAAACACCAAAATATAATCAATAAACATAACCACCATTTATCACCTGATTCAACTGAGTCATCACTACAGTAAACTGCTCAATTATGATTCCGACCATCTCTGGTTGCTAATTAGGAAAGTCATTCTACTCTGTATGCCTTCCCAGAAAAGATGCTCTATCTCTTTTATGAAAAATCATTCTTAACACATACATATCTTAGGTGAAGAAACATGGAAATCTTTAAATGTTATATCATTTCAATCATACCATAAATTAATTTATAATTTAACAATTTTCTAAATCCTAACGTTGTCTAAACCGACCTCTGATACCAACTATAAGGCCTCGGCCTTAAACCTTACATAATATTGAATTAAATGAATAATTCACATTGAGGATATTTTCACGTTTAGACTTTTATAGAATTAGGACATAACTATTACATCTCAAAACATTACAAAGTAGACACTTCTACTAAGATTCCATAAAATAAAAACTCTTAAAAAGAAACATGTATAGATCCATGTTTTAGATAGCATGACTTTTCCTTGATCCAATCCTTGACCCTATTCCACATTAAGTCCTGTGAAAAATATTTCAAAAAAACTTGGGGTGAGCATAAAAAGCTCAGTAAGGGATACACAATGAAGGAAAACTGTTAGTTTTTCAAAACAACAAGTAAACCATGAATACTTTATCAAAGAAATACTTTTCACCTTTATGGAGTAGTAAATACTCCTCACTGAATAAAATATCATTACTTACCCTTTTTTAACAAAAATATTACCATAAAACCCATATAAAGAACACATAACATATAAAGGTAACTTGGGACATAAACATACTTAAATGGAATAACCATACTCTCGACTTCCACACATATCACATAATGGAATAGCCATACGGCCAAATTCCATACCCAATGCATTGAAGGTTATAACGTAACCACCCATCTTGGTATTCATGGGACCACCCGTCATATGGTTTATCACGTATCCACCCATCAAATGTCCAAGTACCATTATAAAATCATAAGACATAAAACAAATATAATGGAAAGAAAACATTTCCAAACATTGATCACAATATATCACTCAAATATATTGACATAACAAATCCATTATAAAAACAATTTTCAATACCAAAATACATAAAAGAGTATATGGTATTTATTTCATTTTAAATAACATTACGGCTTGTTGAGGAAGCCAAATACCAAATAATACTCATGGCGGCGGAAAAGGTCGTTGTCACCGCGTACATTAACAGAAACATTCCTTCTTGTCATTTAGTAAAATTATTCGTATAAAAAGATTCCTTTTGAATAAAATTAAAAGTCAAAGGGGTTTATACACCGTATAAAATAAATTTGTGTATGAAACAAAATATTCCCCAATGAAAGGAGATTGAGACGAAGTCCCATACCTCATGTCCGACTTGACTCGATCGTTCTTTAACCTCATGAATAATAAACTTGAGTTAATTTCTACTTGTTTAAGAACCGTTTTTTCATGTTCATTATTTCTTTTATATCACTTATTACAATGTTATGAACACTATGTAATTATTTATGTTAATAATGGTCGTTTTGTCGATCATTGGTACTTGAGTCAAAAATAAACTCTTTATAATTACAAGTTGTTCATGGGGTAAAATATCCTTTATATCCAGAATGATAGTCATGATTTGGATATCATATATATAATATATATCCAGAATATATATGTATTTATAATAGTACATAACATTTAGAGGTAAGAAATGAAATGCACCGTTCATGGAGACGGTAAGTCGTACGTACGCATGAACGCTACTTTCATTTCTATTTCGTATTTAATGGAGTTAAATCATAATGATATAAGGGTATATTATAATAACAATATAATATAATATATAATATCATTAAATCTATCCTTTATACATACCACATATGTTATTAACGAATCAAATCACTTTGAGGGGGCGGTAGTCCGCACTTCCTAAAATGAAGATATCGCGTTTACCCATAATGGAAACCATAATGGAATGACATAAATGAAAAATACATAAGCTTAAGTAAAAACTAAAAATATTATATATCATATATAAATATATTGACATCTTAATGGCCACCTTTGAAGGTGTTAAAATAATATTGAACAATCATCATTTCGTGAGACAGAAATTCGCCATCCACGGAAACAGTATGTTCTTTAACCATTAGATGTAGGTGTGTGTATGTTTAGCTCTAATAATTATTATAACAACATCCTAGTATATTGAAGACACTGGTTTTGTTACAAAAGAAAGGAATAAAAAGAGTTTAGGGGGTTGGAGAAGCAAAATAAAACATAAGAACACAAGAGAAGACACTACCTTTAAAACGGGTAACTCTTTTTGATTTGAGATCAAAGGCTTCCTTGGAAAGACTTCTGCCCAAAGTGTGGCTTCTAGGAGTAAGATAGGGATGTAGAGAGATAAAATGGGTAGGGTTTGGCCGAGAAAAATGCTAGAGAGGTGTGGGTAAGGAGGTAGAGGTGTGGCCTTTTATAAGAGGAGAGAAGGGGCACTCTTGGAATGTTATAAACTCTTAGTTTATTATAATTTTTTTTTGGATTTTAAAGTTCCCAAAATTATATATTTCAAGGATAAGGTGATAAGAGTTATAAATACACCCATCCAATAGGTTTTTGACAAGTTTAGGTCTTATATTTTACATTATCTTTTCATTTTATTTAAATCGTTAAATAATGAGGTAATCCCTGCATCATCATGGTGTCATAAATAATTTAATTTATTTACTGTCTAAAAATTATAAAAAAAATATCATGATGTAGGAAATAGTTTTAGACTTCTAATGAATATTTATAGTCAAAAATATGACTTGTATGACCCCACGTATTAATTTTTTTTAGTAAAACAACACATGTTTGTGACATTTTAATTTTCACTTTAAATAAAAAGTTATTAATGTCATTTTCCAACCAAAGTGGCTCCATGGGGTCCCCAAGTTGACCCATGGATTGTCTTGGTCTTCCATGACTCATCCAATAATGGTAGTACATGTGTCAAGGTCATTTCATATTATTAAAACATTATTTTTTCCTTAATTTACACTAATTACCTCTAATCGCGATTAAAAACTTAAAAGTTACTATTCCCCAAAAAATTATTTTAATCCCATTGAACCACATTTTACAACCTATTGAAAACCATGTATGATGGATGTTTGAAATTAAAGTCACAGAAGTGGTAAAATTTCATTTAAACGAAAAATCAGTTTATTTTTAAGTACCACTTAGTGGTTTCACTATTTATCAAAAATTAAAGTTTTTCAGAAAAATACCAAAACTTCACCCTAAGATATATTTGATATTCTGAATTAAAAAATGATATCTATTTTACAAAATTCAAAACATATAATTTAAATTAATTAATTTAATAATTAATTCCCGCTGTCATAACAAATAGCATGTTTTTATGAAACAATATGTATCAAAAGATTGACACTAGTTTAAGTCCAATTTCAAAGTGAAATTAATTCCAACGACCACTATTGGATTAAATTGTAAAAATAAATTATAATTTCAATTTAAAACCATTTCAAATTATAATCTAATCATATAAATATATTATATTAAAAAGAGTTTTTGAATTAAAATACAACATTTTTCACTATTCATTAAAAAATGAACTTTATCGGAAAAATACCAAAAATTTACACAAAGTAAATTTTGATGTCCCGATTCTAAAGAAGAGTTTTATTTGGTCCAATAGAATGTATAATAGTGACCAAAACTATATTTAAATAGGGTTCTCCATCAAAAGGCGATAGTTCGACCTTTTAGTGAATATTAGAGTATCTATGCCAAAAATTGAATTCTTTTCTTATTTTAAGCCTTTATCTTTTATTGGATAAATGTAAAAACATTTAAAAAACATATATAATCATATTTTAGTTATTTATATTCATTCCCGCCAATAAAACTACGATGTTTTAACTACCTTTTAAAAAAATATTATTATATTACTAGTGTGCAACGTAAGATTTCAAAAAAAACTCGCTGTTGCGTATCGGGCACACTATCGAACATAGCAACCCCTTTAAAGTAAAATTAATATTTAATTTTCAAATATTAATAAATATGAAAATGTATTATTTTTTATTTACCTGGGATGTTATAAAAATAAATAATTATTTAAATAAAAATTCGGTTTTTAAATAGTAACCGAGTGTTTTCACTATTCATCAAAAATTGATAGTTTTCAGAAAAATACCAAAAATTCACCCTAGGATAATTTCGATATTCCGAATCCAAAAATAACTTCCATTTTGAAAGATAAAATTTAAAAAATTTAAAAAAATGGGTGTTACTATTCATAACGGTTAGTTTATATAACATATCGTTGTTTAGTGAAACTCAGTATTGTGTACAATGCAATCTATTGAGGAAGGTCGCAATTACGTGTAAAGTAAGCCAAGATAGTGTTGTGTGTAGTGAAATATTCCTTTTATTATGTACATAACATAAAAACAAAATATTTCTCATAAAAATCTCTGGTGTTACATCATTGTTGGTAGATATCAAACAGATCTAGGAGAACAACATTGGACTGCTGTAAAGACTATCCTTTTGTATCTAAAAAGAACTAAGGATGTGATCCTAGTGTATGGAGGAGATGAGGATATTATCATTAGAGGGTATGTTGATGCTGGTTATCAGATAGATTATAATGATCTGATGTCTCATTCCGGATATTTTTTCTATCTCAATGGAGGATATAGGAGATAGAATAGATCAAAAAATCCATTTTTTTCTGATTCTATAGAGTAATATAAATATATAGTAGCTTCTGATTCATCCAAGGAAACTATCTGGATTTGGATCTTTGTCTAGGATTTTGATGTGGTGCCTAGCCGTAAAGATCACATTACATTGTATCATGATAATACTACAATGGTGGATCTTGAAAAAGAGTCATGGTCACATATCACCTCTTGAGGTATTTATATCAAAGGGGTGAAGTTGCAGTGACTAGAGTGTCCACATAAGAGAACTTTTTAGACCCCTTGACTAAAGGAATATCTCAGCCTAATCATGAATATCATGTGAGAGCTAGCGAAATGAAGGTTATTAGCAGTTGAATCTAGTAAATGTGGGAGTCAGTTAGAGTTGGTTCTCTAGAAAACAATTTCTTTGTACATAATGATAAACATGTATTCATTGGATGAATATTAATACACTACATATCACCACATGATTTTTCTTCTGCGTGATATAGTTTGTGATAATGTTCTATGAATAGTTGTCACATTAAATGGTCGTAGAAGATCTCTGGTTTGATGAGAACTTGAAAGTTCCATGACACTATTCTTGAATATTTATTCAATGTTCAGATGATATTATTTTAAGGTATAGAAATGATACCATCTATCAGGGGTGGGGACTCAGGAAACATTGAAGAAGCTTATTATATTGTGCACCCCTGGTAAAATCTAAGTGTATATTATGAATACCAGACCCTCCAGTAGGAAATCGAAATTCAGAAGTTCCATTGGATGTTCTTATATGCGGACATGTGTATTGTTACTTAAACTATAAGATTATTATTAATGGGTATTATAACTCTCCCACATAGATCTTATTGACAAAAATTGTGATGACAAATGTTTGTGGTGAGGTAAGATATATTTGGTGTGTCATGAGTAATAATGCATTAATGAATAATGTGATTAATGATTAGTCACTTCTATGGAAGTAGATATCTTAGGCACTTTGATGGAAATGATATACCCAAACTAAATCCATGGCCATGGTGTTTTCTAGGAAAGTTTAATTTTGGGAATTCAAAGATTGAGAAATAAAGCACATGGGTTAATGGAACATGCATGCAACCCACTTTATTGGTGATATTGGGAAAAATGATTATATTACACAATAAGCGTTTGTATGGAATGACATGTCATTGTGACATCAAATTCATTCTATTGTGTGCCTTGACCCATTGCTTGACAATAATCTTGGATGTTAGGCAATCCCGACTCATGCCGATGAGAAAGAGGCCTAGAAGGTTAGACACTATATGTATCCAATATCTTAGTTGAATAATATATTTATTTAAAATGTTGAATAAATACTATTCCTACTTGTGGTTTAATTGTAATTAAGATATTCATGATCATATTTATTTTTTCGCTATTTATTCGAGAGAATATATTGCAGACATAATATTTATTTATTTGTGAATAATGCAGATATATTTATTTAATAAATAAATAGTAATTATTCAAGGACCGATAAATATTGATGAGGATTGGAAAACCATGTTATGATTTTGGTGAGAAATAAAATTAAATATTATTTGGTTAAATAATATTTAAATATAACAAGAAAGTGAAGAACATGTCATTGAAATAATAGCATTTCTATTATCATTTGACAAGAGGTTTCACGTAGAATAACAAATTAAGTAATTGTGCATGGGATAATTATTTATTATTACCTGGTAAATTAAATTCATTGTTATGTTATTATTCTATTTATTATCCAAGGGGTCATTCGTCTGGCTAAAAAACCATTGGGTGCACAACATCCTGGGAGAAAACATCTCGAGCCTAGAGAACTCTATCCTCTCTAAGAACACTCTCAAAAAGAGAGAGATCCTCCACCATTGTATCAAGGAGTATACTTTGGATTTGATTCTCTATATTATCAAAGGAAGAAATTGCAATCATAAAGATCTTCCGCACTGGTACCCGAGGACTCCTTTGGAGATGACCAATGATATGCGGAGCATGTGTGGATCACCACTAGAGGATTCATATCCCTGGATTCTACTTTGTAATGAATATGCACCTCAGTCCCATGGTTGGATGCAGAAAGGAAGAAATAATCGCGTTGGAGTTAATTCTATAATTAAATTAAATTAATAATAATTAAAATATTTCGATCCTCTTTTCTTGGTTCCAGGTTCCCTAATTTTTCTTTTATCTTTGATTCAATTACATGAATATTGGAATTTATCATCGTATTTATCATGGATTAATCATTGATTATGACAATTTGCAAAGTTGGGTACTCGACCATTCTGCACTTCTTCTACATCCAGAACCTAAATGTATTACCATGACTTGTTGGTTATTAGTGGTATTTTTTATTGGTGGACCATCATGAATTTTTTATTTTCTAGTGGGGGGGAACGCTTAAATGAAACCATTGCGACAAGGAACCTAAGGACATGGTGGAAGTATGAGGATTCCATGGCATCATCTAGAGGGTGTGCTTTAGGATTTTTTGATGCCTACTGTAATTAACCAAAAGATTTACTGGTCGATGTGAGTACTAGTAATTTTTGTCTAGAGAATCTTTGTTACATGGTCCACTTGAGGGATAGATGATATCATGTATCGCCTCCATGACATCGTGAGGACACCATACACGGGATGGTTTGTTTGTTCTGACTTATTAAGATATCTTCCAGCATGGTGTTGTAAAAGGTACGACTGAGGGTTGTGGCATATTAGTTTACACAATACAGCTCAGTTTTGTGTTTAATGTTTATGCACTTATTGAATTAATTATTATCATTTTACAAACATGTATGAATGAGCACATCAGGTTAAGGACACATTGGTGGTGTCTTATCGAGTCTTGTACTGACGCCCTACTCAGATATTTCGATCCTCTTGTAGATTTCATGAAAGACCCAGTAAAGGGAAAGGGACCTATGGTGAATGGCTGAGAAGGTATAACAAGGAGTTGTGGTAGAAAAGGATACATATTGGAGGACCCTATAGTTCTTTTATTTATCATTTTTTTTAATTTTATATAGGCCTTTCATAATGAGAGATTCTTTTATTTTAAATACTTATATTTGAATAATTTTTTTAAAAAGTAATCATATTATTTATTATATTATATTATTTATTATTGACCCTATAACCTAACACTGAGGGTACAGTCTCCATAATTATGGACTTAGACTCTCACTGCTAGTTGGCATTCCATCTTGGACTAGAAGGTTCGGACCAGGATGTTATAATAACATTGGAAAATCATAAACTATATATCAATGATCATAGAAATTAATCATGGAATAAAGATTGATAGTTCATAAGAAATGAATAATAATGAAATAAAAATAGAACACATGTTATGAAGGAATAACATGGGAATAATACATTGAAATTTTGGCATACACATTATGATATATCATTTGGAACATGAGTAAATAGAAACATGTTAAATAATTAAGTTAAAGTCATGAAATCACTCCCTCACATAGACTTATAGATATGAAAACAAATACATGAATAACATTATGAACATGTTATCAGATTCATGAGTAACAATTTTAACATGTAATCATGTTCAGAAAAAACATTAAAATCTTGTAATCAGGTTCATGCATAGGTGGATACACCTCATGGGATGGACACATCATTATCCTTAGTGGAATCAGTATAACAATCTATATGTTTCACTCCCCATTCTAGTAATATATTATTGTAACAAATTCACCCCTTGTACCAGCACTATATTATTGTATCAAGTTCACTCCTTGTTCCAACCATATATTACTTTATCGATTTCACTCCTCTTTACAGCCTGGTATTACTCAACCAGTTTTACTCCACATTCCAGAATAGTATGTCTCAAGAGATATATAAATATTTACCCAATTCATGTGAGGGAGATATAGGTCCCACCCATGACAAAATTAAATCATACATATGTGTGGCCCTGGATGATTAAAATTCATCATATAATATCCACTGAAATGAAATGGGAATCATAATAATTTCATCATATCAAAACATGTGGTAAATTGAAATGTTTTGTAAACATTTCATCATAGCATAACCCATGAAATGAAGTAGGATTCATAGTGTTTTTTTGTAAGGACCCAATATTTTTCAATGGAAATTATCTTCTTATAAATATGTCATAAAATCACATGAAAATAGAATATAATGAACTACTATTTACTAAGTGACCATTAAACATAAGTTTTCCACGTATGTGTTTATAATTTTAGAAATATAAAATAAACAGTTGCAATTAGTAAATTATTTGGATTCCAATAATAAAAAATTGGGGAATAGTAACATACCCTTATGCATAGTAACATACCCTTATGAATAGTGATATACCCTATGGAATAGTAACCTTACCTATGATAATATAAAAATAATATTCAAGTTGAAATTATGATATACCTATATTTTAGAATAAGTAAATGACTATTTCAAAACTTGTTTTTGATACTGAATTAATATTTTCATTAAATATTCAAATAATAAAATTTAGAAAATTATTTTTGAAAACAATGAATTAATTTTTGGATTCTACACATCGAAAAATATTTTAGGATCATAGGATAAAATTACAATTCTTGGCCATGGAAGACTCACTATTCCTTGTCTTTTGGGGAAATAATAATCTAATGAATTTTATATTGAGAAACCCCTTCTCGACTCCACTATAAATCCCCCCTTAACACCCTCATTTCTTCACACCTCTCACACATCAAGGCTTGTCTAAAATCTGCCCAAGATTATTCCCTAGCCCCTTCCCCATGTCTAAGAGCTTCTGGTATAATCAAAAGACCAAGCCTAGGTCCCCTAAGAAGGATCTCAATAGGAGGATTCAAGAGGTAATTTCCCTTCCTCTTTCCTTTAATTTCCTTTCAATTTCAAGTTCTTTTCTTTTTATCTCCCCACCTTTCTTCATCCACATGGAATGATAACTCTAGTATCATACATATAATATAATTTTATGATAATAATGTGATATTATACTATCCAACCCCCTTTTCCACTCCCTTTTATTTTATAAAAGAAAATGTTGTTAGTGAGGTCTTAATTTATCACCTTCAAGAATGACATGTTTTCTTTTTCAATTTATACATTTAGTTTTGGTCATGAAACCATTTTTATTATTTAAAGAGAATATATTATATGTATTATGTCCTATTTAAAGTTCTATAACTAACTTATGTACGTATTACTAAATGACTAATCAAAACAAGTTCATTGTGGTTGAAAAACTATCCAAATTAACTCAACCAGTAATCATTTAATTTTATCTAATGATTAATACACATATTATATAATATAATCCATTATAATACCATTTAAACTCCTATAAGATAATAAATAATATGTAATATCAGTTCTAGATGATTACCCTTGTTCTACCCAAACCTCATTTTATGAATACCCGTGAACCGCTCAAGAAAAAACATAAAACCAAACATTCCCAAACAATATTTTTAAACATTATAACACATCCAACGACACATAAAATAACTTAATGGAATTATATTAAACCATATTCTTGTACACAAGGTTCTGGTATTTTTAATTAATGAATATATTGTGGTTATATAGGACATTAATGTGAAGGAAGCATTTAGATATAAGGTATGGGGAAAATCTCGAACCCAATTCTCTTTCTTTGGGTTCTCCCTCATTCACTATATATTTGGTATGGTAACTCCTTAAAAATAATTTATTCATCATTATCATAACTTTTCTAGGATATAAATGTTTTCTACAGAATTTTATAACAAACAAAATGTTTTCCAAAAGAACTATTCTTTTAATAACACACATTTTACCTATCATTAAAAGTTGACGGTTCTTGTAACATGTATTTTATTCCCTATTTTTTTGGAAACCAATTTTTATGAATTTGTTCTTATGAGATGAAACCCATTCCTTTTCATGTATTATTTAAGTTCATTTATGATATATTTTCATTGTGTCATGTGTGATAAATGATATTGCTATGATGTGACAGGTGTGCCTAGAATTATACGGCGCTCCAATGTATTTGGTAAAGTGATTACTCTAATGAGTTAATGTGAAATTATGTGTTAACAAGATGTTATATTTGTTCACAAGTATGTGTGTTAGTTAACCAATAAGACATGATGTTTCATTTTTATTCATTACCACATTTCAAGTCTCTTATTAATGCTTAATCTCATGTTCATGATCCTTTTCTTATGTTATGTTTATGCTCACCCATTGTCATATTGTTCTTATATATCCTCTTACTAGACTTCTATATCACCCATTTTTATGTATATCCTTATATAACTACATGTACTAATGAGAGGTCAAGTGCCAATAAAAATCTAGAAAATAATGAATTAAACAAATATTTATGCTTGATGTTGCAATTTTTATGTATGGTCTTAGTTTTCCCAAGACACTAAACCATTTTATCCACTATGTTTAATACTATTATGTTTTTAATATTTGAAATGATGTAATAGAAATGTAAGAAAATGCTTGGTCGCTATATTTATCATTGTATAAACCATGGGAGGAAAAATGTATCATAAATAATTTTTCATTTTAAATACAAATCATTCAATGAAAGAATAATAATGGTGTCCTTGGATTATATCCCTAGTAAATAATAAACTATATTTGTGGTTTTAATCTTAAATACAGATGGATTTTGAATTATTTTTTGGATCATTTCTTAAGGAAAATAACCATTCTTTGAAAATCACATTCATAAATTATTTTCAAAATAACATTCATCAAAAATAACAATGGAAACTTATAAATAATGTTTTGAAAATTGATTTACAACATTTCACATGAACAATATAATTTCCACTTTTAAAAATGATTTTTAGAATTTAAAACCTTTTAAAAGCCATTTTCAATAAAAATAACCATTAAAACTTATATAATAATCTTTAAAAATAATTTTAAACACTTTTCAAATATAAAAAAGTTATAAAACCCTATTCTTTTAAAATAACCATTTAAAACATATAAAGGAATATATGAAACAAAAATTAACCCTTTTAAAATATAAATAATTTATGAAATCCTTTTCATTAAAAAACATTGAAATTTTATAAAAGAATCTTTGAAAATCATTTAAAAAACTTTTTGAAAATAAAACATTTTCAAAATTACATTCTTTGAAAAAAAGTCTAAAATAAAAATCATTTAAAAACATTTAAGAAAAAAATTATTTTGAAAAAAATATTTAAAATTTATAAAAGAAGCATCAATGAATGGAGTAGTCATGATAGTGGAGAACTATGTACAAGAAATATATATAAAGACAAATATTTCATTCATATTACTGTTTGACGTCAAAAGGTTAGTGATCAGAAACAATAAGAATAGTAATTTTTAAAAAAAATTAAAAAGATAAATAATGGGAAAAAAATACTTTTAAAAGTAATTGGATAATATTAGAGAATTTTTATAAAAAAATTTTTTGAATGTACATAGATTTTTGACCAACTAGGGAACTAAAGTAATATTTTCAAAAAAAACATTTTATTAATTATCTTAAGTAAAAAAGAATATAAAAATTATAAAATAACATGAATATATAAGGAATAACTAGAGTATAATAAAGTTCATGAGAATTATTGAGATATTTACCTTATTATTTCATTAATGGAAGCATAATCATAAATAATCCTGATAAATGATGATATTCAAGCTATATAGTTTTACCACTTTGGTCACTTTGAATCATAATCTCTATGAAATAAAAACATTACATGATGATTAAAATTTAATAAATAGTGGAATATTCATGTATAACATGTTAAAGGGAATTATATACATGTCATAAAAGAATATAGGTTCAAAAAATAACATGTGTCACAAAGAAGATAGATTGAGACACAATTTATGTACTGATTTGGTAACATTTAAACCATAACCCAATGAATGAGAGATCCAAAAATGTACACATAAATACCCATAAATATTAATATAAGAGTCATAAAATACATTAATGGTAAATATATCAACCTCATATTTGAAATAGGTAGTGAATATAGAATGTGTCTCACAAAAGTAAAAAGTGAGACAAAAATCCCTTACCGTAAGTATTGACTATCATTGTACATGTTCAAACATCCTATATAATAATTAGAAGTATATTATAAATAAATCATATAGCCATAATCATATATATATTATACAATATATGATTTACTTATGACTTTGTATTACTAGTTTATTAACAATTCCATGGTTATGTTATGTTTCGGGTAGCATCCGCTTTGTATTTTGTACATGTTTTGACAAGTTATTCTCAACCATCCTACAACAAAAAAAATTTCATCATATCAATAATGATAATCATGATATAAATATCATATATATTTATTATATATTTAGTTGGATTAATCCATAATATTTAATGATAGGGAATTAAATAGAACGTTCATGGAGCATCAACATCAACAACAACATCATTGCCACCACCTTCATCTCGATCGCTACTAGAACCATCACTGAAATAACTCCAGGAATCATTTAATGAATTAATCAATTAAATATATGAATTAATATAAATATAAGCCTCTAATATATGTGATTTACTAATAACTGACATAAATTTTTTGAATTTCTCAGTGAGCATCTTAATTCTTTCCTGCTCTTATTTACTTTTCCCACACTCCTCTAAAGTAATTTATTGATTAAGCCTCTTCCACATGACTTAAATACATCTCAGTGGTCTCAAAGCCATGATAGGAGCTCTATGAGGACCAATACCTAGTCTGGGTGATGTTTTTCTTGGGTCAACATCAAACTCAGGCATAGTTCTCATCACCTAAAACCTAAATCAAATAATCAATCAACCCAATTTTGTCACATTATTTGACATCAAGGGACTCTAGGGATGTCTATTTAAAATATAAAAAAGATATTTAATTATTTATTTCGTATTAATATTTTAAATATAATTAAGAAAACATACAATAATTTTTTGTTTTTGTATTTACTGCATTTCCATATTTTTCTTCCTATATTAGAAAAATAATTTATCTTGAAGTAGACGACCATAAATTCACAATATATTTTCATGAAATTGACATTGATTAGTATACAAATATTATAAATGTAAACATTTTATAATCTTGAATAATAATAAAATAGAATAACTATTAAATAAATGGAAAATTAATAATTAATGTGAGAAGCATTCCTGAAAAATTGAAAAGTTGGCTTGTTGTCCAATTGACCGTTAGTCCTATAATCTAATTGGTCATTAGGCCTAATTTTCTATTTAAAAATTTCCCATTATTTTTATAGGCAATTTTTTTGTTATACCTATAGGCCAATTGACCATTTTCACAATAAGGAAATTGTACATTATGGCATTAGACTTAATAAGACAATTAGCCATTATTCATATAGGTCAATTGGCCTATTAGGACTATAGGCCAATTAGAAATGCGGCCTAATATGCCAATTTTCCAATAGTGATATAGGCCATTAAGAAATTATTCCATTATGCCAAATAGGTCAATTTTCCATTACACCTATACGCCAATTGGAAATTATTCCATTAAGCATAATGGCCAATTAGACATTATTCTATTAGGCATAATTTGAATATGGACTATAGGCCCATTATTAATTTGTCCTATATGCTAATTTTCCCTTATTTCGTAAGGCCTAATAGGACAATTAACCATTATTCATATATGCCAATTGGCTATAAGGAATATAGGCCAATTGGAAATTATGGCTAGTAGGATAGTTGGATATTATGCCTATATGCCCAATGGAAATTAGGCTTATTGGACAATTTCCCATTAGGCAAAATGGTGTAATGTTCAATTGGCTATTATTCATAATGGAATAATGTCAAATTGGACAATTATGCCTATATGATAATTGAACATTAGTCCTAATATGACAATTGTCCACTAGTCCAATTTTCCATTAGCCCAATAGACCAATTTTCCATTAGGACCATATGAAAAAATGACCATTAGGCCTAATTCCCTAATTCCCAATTGGCGGATAGGCATAATTTTCAATTTTACTATAGGACTATGTGACAATTGGACATTATTCCATTATGCCTAATGGTCAATTGGTCTATTATTCCAATAGGACAATTGGCCCTTAGGCCAATAGGCCAATAGACTGTTTGGCCTATATGCTAATTGGACATTATTCCATTAGACCTAATAGGCCAAATGGACATTAGGTAAATAGGCCAATTGGCCATTAGTCCCATAGTCCATTTCTCCATTATGCTAAATGGAATAATGTCCAATTGTTCTATAGGCCTAATGGACAATTGACCTATATTCCCAAGTTTCAATTTTCCTAATAGGCCTAATGGTAAATTGGGCACTAGTCATATAGTCCAATTTTACATTATACCTATAGGCCAATAGGGAAATTGAACATTATGCCATTAGGACTAATGGCTGATTGGCCTATAGGAAAAATAGTCAATTAACCTATAGGTATAATGGGAAATTGGCATATTATTCCTAATGTCCAATTGGCCTGTTGGAATAATGTCCAATTGAGGTATAGGCCTAATGGAATAATTTCCAATTGTCTTATAGGCATAACGACTAATTTTTCTATAAGCCTATGGTCTAATCAGACATTATGCCATTAGACCTAATGGAAAATTGGACTATGGGCCCACTGGATATTAAGCCTATAGGAAAATAGTCCATTATGCCATTAGGAAAAATAGTCTTATTGGACATTATTACTATAGGCCAATTGGACATTAGATGAAAAAATCCAATAGTATATTAGGCATATAGGCCAATTGGCCATTAGTCCTAATGGAATAATGTCTAATTGGCCAATAGGCATAATGGGAAATTGTCCTATAGGACTAATGGACAATTGTCTTACAATCCTAATGGAAAACTAGACTATAGGCCTAAAGACCATTTGGCTTATTGGCCTAATGGCCAAATGGCCTATTAAAAATGATGACCAATTTCTCTATAGGCTTAATATCTAATTGGATATTAGGCCATTCAACCTTTTTTTAACGGGATTAATGAAAATAAAACATAAAATTCATTATGCAAACCTAACTATATAACAACATAAATATGGAAATTGCTTTAATTTATATTAATGTACCTAGTGCTTCTCTTGCCCAGGCATTGTAGTGCACCCTAATAAGTATACATATGACAATTAATCATTATTCATTTTTTCCTCAAATCCTCCTTAAAAATTTTCAATACAAGTAATAAAAATTAAATTTTAGATTAAAACCATTAAATATTTGGGAATCCATAAACTCATTATTTTTCTGATGTGAAATCACTTTATGATGTTGAGTTTTTGGATAATTGGGAAATGTGAGTACACCCTCTAAATTTGAACCTACTCTTCTCTTCCAACCAACATACAAGTCATGCATGTATGATCACCATAACTCTAAAACATCCATAAACCATATAGTGTTAGAATCTTCTATATTGGAAAAGTTAAACTGACTCTAAAATGAATCTTTTATTTCAAATAAATCACACAATAATATAGATATAAATTTATAGTATTTTCTTACACATATCTGCTCCCATGATTTTCTCGTGATGTCTTTACTCAGTTGTCTCAATGAGAACAGTTCCACTGAAATTATATCTTGTTATTTGGATATGGTGTCCATAAAACATAAACACCACCTTTCGTTATCAAATACCATCTTTTTTCATCATTATAGTCTGCCATTATCTGTGTTTGGAAATTTCAGGCTTCCAACATGCGAGTGCACCCACATCGCCTAGTTGAAGATCCCACTGAATATGAAAAGAGGGGTAAAAAGAAGAAGAATTAATTCATGGCACAACATGGAAAAAAAATTCATAGAATTTTACATGTTTATAATAAAAAGAACCTACTATAGGATTTTCAATAGATTGTGACGGATCTATGGGATGTCATGGATTAGCAGCCTCTGAATGAAGTGTCTTTTCCAATGTAGGCTTTGGGTGGTATTCATGCCCTATAGTGGAAACTGAATAAAAATACTAATCATATGTTTATTAGATGTTATGAATTTGAGGCATTTTAGACATGGCTAAAATGGGAAATATTCTAGTGGATATATCATCTGATATGGGTATGGTAAAGGTTGAAATATCTGTAAAGGTGGTGCATACATGGTATAGGTAGAAGATCCTAAATGGGATCATGGATGCATCAGTGGGATCATCCCTAGATGTGGAATAGACATTGTATGTTAATAATTGGTTATCTTAGATGATGATGAATGCATGGATAAGAACATCCTCAGAGACTCAAATGGATGATGAAAGTTGTGGTAGATGGATTGTCTGTTGGTGGTTCAGCGTGATAATGGGTATTACGGTTGCTCCATCTTAGTCTAAGAGCATCCCCACATGGACCCATGCTAGAAGGATGAATAGTTACCACTGGTCGAATTGAATGTCCCTAAAAAATTTCATAAAAAATATTAACATGATATTATTGGAAAATCAGAATAAAAACATTACCATTATTATACTCACTGATGGAAGAGAACCAAGAAACACATTCTCTGACACATGTCAATCGAGATCAAATAGTCACTTCCTTCAATTTTCTGAAGTATTTTCCTTAATCTGTATAAAAATTATGTGTACATTTTTTAGAAACAGTTTTTATTTTTCATGAAAACAACATCGAAGTCAAAAAATCCATAATCAATATCATTTCATCTTCTAGTAAAAATACGTTAAAACAATGTTATACAATTTTTAAAAACTCATTTAAACCTTCATTTATAAATTTAAATAAATCTAGTTCTATAAAACAACAAAAAACAATACTAAAACTAACATATAATTCCAAACATATGCTAAATTAATGTAATTACTTTAATACTAAACTTATAAACTCATGTTAAGGTAAGATGAATGAACAATGATGATAAATGGTTGGTTCTATATATTACAAACCACTATATCAGGTTCAACATCAACTCTCACAATGGGAAAATTTGAATAATCAAATGAAATATTTTGGTCCACACCAATGGGGGCGTCAATGGTGGAAACTTCATCACCATCATAATGAAAAATATGTCTTGAGATTACATCATTAATGACACTCTAATCAAGTTTCAGATGATCTTTCACATAAAAGACATGTTTTTTCATTGATTCAAAAATGTATGGTTCATCGGTATGTAGGAGTAAACTCATGTCAATAATTATGAATCCATTGTCATTAATAAATGTACCATATTGCATCATCAAATCAATCCATTTACATTTCATCATAGTTACTCAACCCTAATAGTGGTAATCCAATAAAAATATTTTCTCAAATAGTCCATAATAATAAAAATATTCATATTGAGGCTGATTATTAGATGTACTAGAATAATAATCTATTGCAGTAGTTAACACAACACCATCATGTTGTGTTCCCATTTTCTCTACTTGATCAGTTATAAAAAATTTATACCCATTGATTATAAAATATTTTCATTCATGATCCAATGAATTTGGACCAAAATATAACGCTATTAATTCTTGAGACACTAATTCAATAGCTAAACTAGAGACCTAAATTATTTATGAATAATAAAATTAAATTCATATATATATTTTAATATAATTAATTTAATTGGAATACCTTTGATTTCAATTATGTAGGAAACTCTAGGCTACGAAAATCCTCTCTTATTCTCAAAGTCATAGATCGATGAAGTATAATTGTAATTTCCTTATGTTCTCTACATAAAATGATAATAAATGTATAAGTTATATGAGAAATTTCATAATATAAGATAACAGGTAAATATCCAAATTACATACTTGGTATAGTCATGGAACGTACCACAGTTAACCAAGACTCGGTGATGTTCCATATCAGACCCATCAAGTCTTGATGCAGCCAATTTATAAGGCCAAAAATTATTACTATTTGGGGAAGAGATGGAAACGAAGGCTCAATTTCCCCATAATGGTCATATTCCTTTCTCATTGGTCAGTTATTTATGGTTCTCATATCTAAAAAATATATAAAACAAAAATCCATACATTCTCAAGCTAGATAACCTCTCACAATTTAAACTTCCAGATAATTCTTGTTTCAAACATATGATTTCATTGTGAATATTTTTCATTTATTATGATACATCCATAGAAAAGAAAATGAACCCCCAAGAAGTGTTTCAGATGGAATATGGATTATTAAATGCAGCATGCCAATGAAAAATAACGAAGTGAATTTTTTTCTATCTCCCACAAAATTAAGGGCACTTCATACTTCATTTTTATCAAAAATTCCTTGGATAACATTTTAATATAATGATCTCTAAAAAAATGGAACATGTAAATCATTTTCACCCAAACATTATTTGATAGAAAATTTCAAATTGTTATTGGAATCAAATCTTTATTAAGTATGTGATAATCATGAGTTTTTAAAGATTTTATTTTCAAATACCTTATGTTTAATCATTTAGATATGTCTCTAGAATATGAATAAAGACACTTGATATTCTCCAATACTTACAAAATTTTGTCTTTCTCTGATAGTTTCATCACATGAGAAGAATAAGGAACTTTCTATTTTTTCACTGATACACAAAGGAGGTAGTTTTGGTTGAATACCACAATCCAACAAGTCATGAAGAGTTGAAAAGTTAAATTTTATCTTCACCTATATATTTATAATAATTTAATGATACATTTCACATATATATATGTCTCAATGTAAATTATCTATAATTAATTCTATAAAAAATTTGTAGAACAATATAGAAACATAAAAGAGATATCTCTTTTTCCAAATGTAAGTGGATCCAGTGTCAAAATTAATCCTTTTTTAAGATTTATACTGACCTTTAATTAATGAAAAACTAAAATCATTCAATTCATTAAGCACATCACTACCTAGAATATGTTGAGGAGGTTTTTTACTTTCAACAGTATTATCAAACCTCTGACGATTCTTCCTGTATTGATGATCCTCTGGCAAGACTCGTCGATGACCCATGAAACTGAAACTATGATGATATTTATTCTTTATCAAGAATTTATTCTTCATAAATATAAGACATGATAGTTTTCCCATATTTTTCCATCCAGAAATCATTTCATAAGAAGGTAAATCATTTATAGTCCATATATGGGAAACACGCATCTGAAATATATTTTTTGAAGAACCATTGAATATATGCACACCAATATCCCAAATCTACATAATTTCTCTTATTCAAGGCTACAAGTAGATGTATATATCATTACTAGAATCAGAACATCCATATATTAGTATACTCAATAATGTGATTGTTTTTTTGTACACATCCATAGAGGATGATTATAAACATGAATAAAAATTTACCTAGTGTTGTGAGTAGTAAGAATCCGACCAAATAGACTAAAACCATAACAATATATATCACATATGAAATTATGCTCCTCGGTTACAAAGTCAGGATGTTGTTCATAAAATTACTTCCATGCTAATCCCTCTATAGGATGAACCAATTCATCATTATCTTTTATTATCTCAGTATCATTCTAGTTTTCTCCATACATGAATAGATTTTAAATTCAGGGAATCAATGTAAAGTGACACATGACATTCTATGGAACATGATATGGTGTTCCTAATACATTTTCCTTCCATTTATAAGTACCACATTCTTTAAATCCATTTTGGTCAGTGGTTTCCTCACAAAATAAGCAATATTTTTTCAGACAGTTATGAACATTATTAGTAGAAAATATATGCTTCTAAATTAAATTCCTAGCCTCATAATGATTTGAGAGAATATATGAACCATCATGAATAAATTTATTTCAAAAACAAAAGAATATAAATAATGTAATTATTATAAATTCCATACGTGGTGTTTACATGACATAACCACATTAAAAATTCCAACTTGTTCATTTTAGTACATTCCTAATATACTGGAGTTTTGACGTCATCCATTAAAATGTTTACCCTATCAACATAATCATATTTAGTCTTTACCTCATGTGTATTGAAATAATTTTCTTCTTAAACTGAAATAATTTCTCTATATTCATGATACACCAATGGAAACTGATAAAATATTAAATTATCCAAACCAATTCTTTGTTTTTGTTCATAAACATTAGAATATTGTATCGTCTCTCCATAGTGATACCAAATAGAATAGTTTTTAGAAATCCAAATTTATATATATGGTATCTAACTTATTAATGGCATAACCATTGTCTTCCAACACAATTATAGGATGGAAACTATATACAACCTCTATCTAAAGAATTGTGAAATGAAAAATATAAAAACATTTCCAAGAGATTTTGAATCTTGGTTAAAATCTGATCAGTATGGTACATCTAACTTCTACCCATTCTATTAAAAGATAAGGAATTTACCTTCCAATTAACAATATAAAATGTAATTAAAAAAAATCATTTCAACCTATTTTAATATTAATGTCATAAAAACTTATTATTCACTAGAAAAACAATGGATAATTGAAATAACACATACTATATTCAATGAATAAAAATAAGAAACCGTGGTGGGTATCCCTAACATTTAATAATTCACTATCATGGTCACTATCCATACATCTCCCTAGAATGATCATGAGGTGTGACAAATAGAGCTGAAATGAAAAAAGTAATCATTTTTCATAATGTTTTATGAAATAAAATATATCACACAAAAAGTGTATTATAACATGGAATTATTTTCTATTAGGACTAAGGGCTAAATGTATAAATTAATGATCGATAACATAAATACATTAATTTTACTATAGGACTAATGGCCAATTGGACACTATTCATATAGGAAAACTAGCCATTATCTTTATAGGCCAATTGTCCATTAGGTCTATAGTCCCATTAGCCATTATGGCTATAGTCCAATGGACCATTAAGGATATAGGCCAATTAGACATTATTCTATTGGGTTTATTATACCTCATGAATAGTTTTAATATAGTCCTAATAGAAAATTGTCCTATTAGTCCTAAAGGTCATTTTCCTATTATGCCTAATGGACAATTGGAAATTAGGCCTATTAGGCATATAATCTAATTGTACATTAGTCCTATAAGAAAATTTTCCATTATGACTAATTTCATAATGTCCAATTAGACTATAGGCCTAATGGACAATTGGACTATTCGACCTAATATCCAATTGGCTTGTATGACTAATATGTCGATTTTCCATTAGGACTATAGGACAATTGAAAATTATTCCAACATGACTAATTCCTAATAGGCCTATAGGAACAATATTCCAATTGTACATTATTCATATAGGACAATTGGACATTATGACTATAGGGAAGTTGTCCATTACTCAAAATAGGTGCATTGGCCATTAGGCCTATATGCTAATTTTACATTAGTCCAATATTCCAATTGGCCATTAGGCCTAGTGAAATAATTTCCAATTTGAAAATAGGCATAATGGAAAACTTACATATAGGCATAATGTCCTATTGGCCAATTAGGTTTGATGTCCTATAGGCCTATAGGCCTAATGGACAATTGGTTTATTAGTCTTAATGGCCACAAAATTCATGGGATACCTCCATTCACAAAACAAAATGATATGAAAAAACAATTAAAAAGGTAAATATATTCACCAATATTTATAACCATAGGATTCAGGGGATACCTCGGTTCATATTTTCAATCCAAAAATTCCATCAAAACATGAAATCCCTCTTTTAACAGAAAAATTCATCCGACATTGGAAACATAATTTTTTCTTATATTACAAAAAACAAGTGTGATTCATTGTTAATACAAACCATTAAATTTTATCAAACATAGGTAGTTTGTAAAAAAAATTCCCATAAAATACCATTTCAATCTGTAAATCTCACCCATTTTACACATGATAAAAAATCTATATAAATGAATGTAATAGAAAATGGATCAATATAAAACATCTAAACCATGCCGACTTCAATAAATCACATGAAAAATATTAAAAAACTATAGAGAATAAATAATATGGGAGAATAAATTATTATCTCTAAAAAATACAAAAAAATTGACATAGAAATAGTGGGTGGCCATAATCACGTGAAGAGGGAAGTGGGGCAACTTGGATTGCAGGACAGTAGGGGGAGACTGACCGTGATGTCGTGACACGTCAAATTGATTATATTTTTAAGATTGATTTATAGTCTAGGGTAAACCCTAGGTCGTCTCTCAAGGAGCGTTGGTAGGTTTAGAGTGTGTATTTTTGATAAAAATGTCTAAGAGAGGGGTGGTTTTGAAAACAGCTTAAAACAATGACTTAGTTGAAATAGCTTAAAAGATGAGTGACCAAGTGGATTTTGAGAAATATGAGATAAAAGGGTCGATGTGATTTCACTACACACATATCAAGTTCATTGTTCATAGAGATTCATCTTGGGTTTAGAGTAATCCTTTGGTTGGAGTTAATTGGAATCCCGATTAATTCCTAAGCTTTTATTTCAATACTTTACGGACCAAACCTTGACGTAACAATCGTATTGTCAAGGTCCAGTACTTATGCATAGAATAAGAGCTTCCAAAGCATATTGAAATCTCAATAAGGTGGGTATGAAAAGGATTCTTGTGATGTCCAATCGGAACAACACAAGTCACGTACTCAAAACCTCACACCGATCGGTTAGAAATTAAGAGCATAACACTCACATGCATCAAATCAAGAATTAAAATCTGAAATAAAATAAGATACATGGAATGAAATGTTTAAACACCCAAATTACTCCAAACCAGTAGCTAATTTATGCATCGGAACTCCCTTGGCATGTGTGTAGCTCCCTCACAACGAACACCCAACTTTTTGCTCGACATCGGGAGGAGGAGGAAGCTCGGGTGGAACTCCTTCTTCATTGTTGATCTCCCTATGAGGATAGGGGCCTCCAGAACCTCCAAGGTGATTAGGAGACTCTTCTAGGACTCCAAATTGGCAGCACTTCACTCCTTGGCCGAACTTGCAAATGAGGAGCCCAAGGTGCCCTTTTATAGGAAATGTGGGAGGTGGTTTTGGGAACACAGATTTCATCAATCCACGTGCAGGACGCGTTTCGGCATTCATACAGTCTTATCTCTCTTTGGAGAAAATAGAAAAGTTGTAGCCCTACCTCTTGACTGTCTCCACCGAAAGTTTGGCACCGTTTGGACAAATAATGCTCTAGATATTGATAAAATACAGAACACCGAATTTGACTTGGTCCAAATTCGGTGGCTCGGACAGATCAGTTCGTATGGGCCCCATGAAATCCGAATCAGGATTGGGTTCCTGAATAGGAAATGTAGAATATTGAATTTTGGACAGGCCCACAAAATTTCAGCCCATTTGGATGCACGGATTTTGTGTACTATTCAAAACAGTGGACAGATGTCCATGGATCCATGCAATTTTGGCCCAGTTTTCTTTCACTTCATCAAGAGCCCTCCAAATCACCTCCACCTACATTGTAATTTTCAAAACAAGTATCATTGCCCTATTTAATAGTGATAAACACTAAATTATTGAATCAAACATGAAGTACAATTTGATAATATTTTTATAATTTTTAATACAAAATATGTTTAGCACAGCGGTGTAAGGGTGAAAATGAAACAGTGAATCGTGGTACGATCATACCCCCACACCTAAACATTTGCACTCCTGGGCAAAGTCACATATTCAAATACAATGACTCATATATATATATATATCCAACATCATAAAGATTTGAGTAAATTTTATTTAAAGTAAAGTGATCAATGCACGAATCACAGCAAGGAGTTCTTCCTAGTGAAAATAGAAAAAGATGTCTCATAAATCATATCATAGTGAAATTCAAAAAGATTCATGATACCCAATTGAGAAAGGAATTCAGAAGTAAACCATGACACTAAATATCCATGTGTGTGTGTGAAAACCATTCCATGCTATTCTTTCCACTTGATATCTAATAAATATATGTTATTTTAACATTTTTCAGCTTAAATGATTTTCTCACCGAACCTGTCCTACATCCTTTGCAATCATATTTCAAGACCCACTCATTTAAGCATTCCCAGAAGTCAAACCATAAGCTCCCGACCTAGATATCCCCATATGTTGCACATTTCATCACTCCCCTCATTTTTTTTGAAGTTGCAATTGGAACAAATCTCACACTCATCTCTCAACCCTTGTTTGATCTCCTCACGACACTAATTGAAATAGTTATAACAAGATCAAAGGTTGAGGAGGAGTGGTTTTTGACCTGCCCAAGACACAACAATTTTTTTTTTGAGGGCGTACAACAGTCGGACATTAGGTACACACGCATAGGTCAATCTGGTACAGTAATGAAACAGATCGGATAAGGAACGAACGTATGGAAATATCATTTAAAGCTGAAAAATATTAACCCAACATATATTTACCTTATATTAAGTAAGAAATAATCACACTTTGTGGTTTGGTGCAATATTTTTTTTTTTGAAGATATTAGCGACATAGTTTTCTCAAAAACTACTCACACAATAGGCATCAATCATCTCAAAGGTTTCACATAGATACGACCATTTATATCATTGACAGAAAACCAATTCACTAAAAATCACTCCCTGATGTTAAATTCATACAAATATTCTTTTTAGCCTTCGTTATGGTATTTTTACATTCCCCATTTTATGGTCGCCACATCATGGAATTTCGAAATTGTTGATGGGGAAAAATAAAAATACCATAAAGAAGGCCAAAAAGAGAAAACAAAAGGATAAAATGGTGAAAAATCCTAACTAACCCAGGAATGTATCCACCCCCCCCCCCCCCCACACCTAGAGAATGCAGTGTCCGCACTGCAATAAAAGAGATTGTGTGAAGGAAGGATAAAACCTGGTGAGTGTTATTCATAGACCGCTTCTTGAACATGGAGTTCCTCCATTGGGGACTCCGGAATGGCTTCATGGAAGTGCTTCAGCCGCTGCCCATTGACAGTGAAGGTTTGCTTGGTGTCTTCAGTTTGAACCTGGACAACACCAAATGGAGAGACATTAGTAACAATGTAAGGTCCAAACCAACGGGAACGAAGCTTACCTGGGTGCAACTTCAGCCTTGCATTGTAGAGGAGGACCTTCTGCCCAATTTGGAATTGACGATGAAGGATGAGACGGTCGTGGGCAGCCTTGGTTCTCTCTTTATAAATTCGGGAGTTCTCATATGAATCTCTTCTCATTTCCTCCAACTCCTGAATCTGCAACTTCCTTTGAATACCTGCACCAGAAAGATTAGAATTGCATTGTTTAATGGCCCAGTAGGCCCGGTGCTCTACCTCAACAGGGAGGTGACAACTCTTCCCAAAAACTAGCCGATATGGTGACATGCCAATTGGAGTTTTGAATGCAGTACGATAAGCCCATAACGAGTCATCGAGTCTAAGACTCCAGTCTTTTCTGTTTGGCTGAACTGTTTTCTCAAGAATCTGTTTTACCTCTCTATTTGATACTTCAGCTTGACCATTTGTTTGTGGGTGATAAGCAGTAGACACTCGATGCCCAACCCCGTACCTGCGCAAAAGAGATTGCATTGTGCGGTTGCAGAAATGAGAACCCTGATCACTGATGATAAACCTAGGTAATCCAAACCTACAGAATATTTGGGTTCTCAAAAATTCCACAACTGTCTTGGAATCATCTGTCCTCGTGGCTCGTGCCTCTACCCACTTTGAAACATAATCCACTGCCAGAAGAATGTAAAGGTTCCCAAATGAATTGGGGAATGGTCCCATAAAGTCAATGCCCCAAACATCAAAAATGTCATGGAAGAGTAAGGGTTGTTGGGGAATCTCATTTCTTTTAGAGACATTCCCCATTCTTTGACAGCGAGGAAAAGATTTACAGAATTCATGGGCATCCCTAAACAATGTGGGCCAAAAGAGACCAGAATCTAAGACCTTGCGAGCAGTCCGTTGGGGACCAAAGTGGCCCCCACAAGCAAGTGTGTGGCAGAACCTAAGGACAGATTGAAACTCACTATCGGGAACACAACGCCTAATAACTTGATCACTACATGTGCGCCAGAGGTAGGGGTCATCCCAAATGTACCAACGAGACTCATGTTTTAGACGGTCGGCCTGGTTTTTGGTGAAATCAGCAGGAATGCAAGACGCTACCAAATAATTTACAATTTCAGCATACCAAGGAATAACATCTTGCACTCGGTACAATTTCTCATCAGGAAACAATTCATTTATGGGAATACAGGGGGATGAGTCAATGTCTGAGGGTGGGAGAATCTTACTGATATGGTCAGCAACCACATTCTCTGCTCCTTTTTTATCCCTAATTTCTAGATCAAATTCTTGAAGGAGGAGCATCCAGCGAATGAGACGTGGTTTGGCTTCTGGTTTATTTAGGAGATATCGGAGGGCTGCATGGTCTGAGAACACAATGACTTTGGACCCTATAAGGTATGGCCTGAATTTACCCAAGGCAAACACAATGGAAAGAAATTCTTTTTCAGTGGTGGTGTAGTTTGCTTGGGCAGGGTCCAAAGTACGTGAGGCATAGGCAATGACATGTGGAGCTCGATCGACCCTTTGTGACAAGACTGCCCCAACTGCATAGTTAGAGGCGTCACACATGAGCTCAAATGGTAAATCCCACCGGGGTGGTTGGATTACCGGGGGTGACGTGAGACTCCATTTTAACTTATTGAAAGCTTCCTCACATTTTTTATCAAAATCAAATTCTTTTTCTTTTTGGAGTAATCGGGAAAGGGGGAGTGCAATTTTACTAAAGTCACGAATGAAACGACGATAAAATCCAGCATGACCCAGGAAAGACCGCACATCCCGAACATTTTTAGGGAATGGTAGGGAGGAAATGATATCTACTTTTGATTTGTCCACTTGGATTCCTTCCCCAGAAATGACATGTCCCAAAACTATGCCTTGTCGCACCATGAAATGGCATTTCTCATAATTTAATACAAGATTCTTTTCAATACAGCGACGTAGGACATAACCAAGACTACTTAAACATTCATCAAAAGAGGATCCATAAACAGTAAAATCATCCATAAAAACCTCCATGCAATTCTCCAAGTAATCCGAAAAAATACTAACCATACATCGTTGGAAAGTACCTGGAGCATTGCACAGACCAAATGGCATCCTTCTATAAGCAAATGTACCAAAGGGGCAAGTAAAGGTTGTCTTTTCCTGATCCTCAGGGGCAATATGGATCTGAAAGTATCCAGAATACCCATCAAGGAAACAGTAATGGGACTTCCCTGCTAGCCTCTCTAGCATCTGGTCAATGAATGGCAATGGGAAATGGTCCTTCCTAGTGTGTTGGTTTAGTCGGTGATAGTCTATACAGACATGCCAACTATTCTGCACATGAGTTGGAACCAATTCATTATTTTCATTTTTAACTACAGTAAGGCCAGTTTTTTTAGGAACTACTTGAACAGGACTGACCCATTGGCTGTCAGAGATAGGGTAAATGATTCCAGCAGCCAACAATTTTGTTACTTCTTTTTTAACAACATCAAGTAGGTTTGGGTTCAGTCGTCGTTGTGAATGCCTCACTGGTTTAGCATCATCATTTAATAAAATATGATGTGTACAAATTGATGGGATAATGCCAGGAATGTCAGCAAGTGTCCATCCCAAAGCTTGTTTATACTTCCTCAAAAGATCAAGCAGTCGCAATTCATGCTCAGGAGGGAGTGAACTAGCAATGATGACGGGCAACTTGTTTCCATTCTCAAGATATGAGTATTTTAAATCTTGAGGCAGTTGTTTTAGTTCCAATTCTGGGGGATTTTGGATTGACAGAAGTGTGTGTGAAAGTGAGAAGTCACTGATCTCATCTAACTGCTCAATGGTAACATCCTCAGATGAGGAATGAGCTTTTACAAGCTTAGCAGTATTATCGATGGTCATGTGATCCTCTGTGTTCAAGAAATCATCAATTAACAAACATGCATGACATTTCTCTAAACCGCTACAACAATCAATGCATGATTCATTACCTAACATTTCAATCAATGAAGAAAACTCAGAAAGGGGATCAGGTGAATGAAAATAAGTTGGTTCAGGGGAAGGGAGAACATCAATTGAATTGACAAAGAGAGAGGAGTGTTCTTCTGAGGGGTGCTTCATGGCATCAAGGATATTGAAGTGGACAATATTACCACCAAACTCCATAGATAATGTACCATTATGGACATTAATTATGGTTTTGGCGGTTTTCAATAAAGGTCTCCCCAATATAATTGGGGCATGTCCATTCATCCTATCATCTTCCATTTTAAGCACGTAAAAATCAGCAGGAAAAATTAAATTTTGCACCCTCACAAGAACATCCTCTAGCACACCAGAGGGGTGTGCCGTGCTTCGATTTGCTAGCTGAACGACAATACCAGTGGGCTTCAGTTCACCGACCTGCAATGAAGAGTAAATAGAGTGAGGCATCACATTAATAGAAGCACCCAAATCAAGCATAGCATTGGAACACGAATACTCCCCTATGGTGCATGGAATCGAGAATGTCCCAGGATCATTGCACTTGGTAGGAAGTGATGACTCTATCAATGCTGAAACATTCCTCCCCAGGCTCACCTTCTCATCACCACGAAGCCTCCTTCGGTGTGTACACATCTCCTTCAGAAACTTGGCATATCTTGGAATTTGCTTCACAGCATCAATCAAAGGAATGTTAACCTGTACTTTCTTGAAAGTTTCCAAGATTTCTTTATCAAGTTCGGTTTCTTTTTGTTTTCTAGGTTGGGCATCCCTTTGAGTAAATGGAAGAGGAATGGTTGGGATAGGTGGTTCATCAACAACCACAGTCTTTCCTTTGGAAGGGCTTCTCTCAGGAAAAGGGTTTTATTCTCTTGGACCATTTTCAGCAGTTGGGATGGTGGTTCCCTTTGGATGGGAGGACTCTAATGGAGGGGTCATTTGGCTTTTGATTTGTGTCCCACTCCTAAGGGTTATTTCACTAACATTTCCTTTATCCCTAGGGTTTACTACTGGTTGAGATGGTAGTTTACCCGACCCATGACTTTGGATTTCCCCCACCGAGTTGGCAAGTTGTCCTAGTTGGGTCTTTAGGTCTTGTATGGCTGCTTGGGTAGTTTGTTGGAATTGGAGATTATTGGCAGCCATTTGTTTCATCATATCTTCTAGGCTAGGATCGGTTTTTGGAGGGGGTGGTTGGAATGGACTTTGGGGTGGTTGAGGATTTCTGGGTGGTGGTGGATGACTACTCTGACCTTGTTGGTTCCATTGCTGTTGAGGTTGGTTTGAATACCCCCCTTGCCTATAGGCTTGGTTGTCCTTCCAACCTTGGTTGGATGGATAGTATGGTTCTTGCCTAAAGGGTTGGTTAAAGGGGCGTCCTGGAAATATTGCCTCACAACTTTCGGAAGTTTCTCTCAATTGGGGGCATTGGTCAGAATAGTGGGTGTCAGAAGAGCAGATTCCACAATTGATGGGAGGAGGAGATTGATATTTCCCTTGGGAGAGAGCTAGTTGTCGCAGAAGGGTACTTACCTCTTCGAACTTCGTGTCCACCTTCTTCTCAAACTCAGTACTTTGCACCTCATGGACACCTCGAATGGGAACACTGGACCGTGTACCGAATTGTTGAGTGTTCTGTGCCATGTTCTCAATGAGGGTTCTTGCAGCGATTGGGGTCTTATCTACCAATGCACCACCTGTAGCAGCATCAATCATATTTCGATCAATAGGAATCAAACCTTCATAAAAATATTGAATTAAAAGTTGATCACTTATTTGGTGGTGTGGGCAACTTGAACATAACCTTTTAAAGCGTTCCCAATATTCATGTAATGTTTCCCCCTGAGATTGTCTTATACCACATATTTCTTTCCTTATAGTTGCAGTTCGAGAGGCTGGGAAGTATTTTTCAAGAAAAAGGCGTTTCATGTCTGCCCAGCCCCTAATTGGGGAATTGACATAGTATAACCAATCTTTTGCAGCGTCTTCTAATGAAAATGGGAATGCCCTAAGCTTCACTTGTTCTTCATCCACATTAGCAGGTTTTAAGGTTGAACACACAGTATGAAATTCTTTTAAATGCTTATGTGGATCTTCTCCAGGCAGTCCATGAAATCTTGGTAATAAATGAATTAAACCAGATTTTAGTTCAAAATTGGGTGCCTCACCTTGTAATTGAATGTAAGTGGGTTGGATATCAACATCAGGTGAGGTTAGTTCTTTTAGTGTTCTATTATTTTCAGCCATGTTATACAAGTTATGTTCAATTTTAACTTTGGTTTCAGAAGAAGAAGAAGGATCAAGAAGAATTTTAAGATTTGATGTCTCCTCCTTCAAAGTGTGGTCTTGTATGTCTCGGTTTCGTTGATGTAGGATCCTCTCCGGTTCGGGTTCGAAAGTTTGTAGGTCTCCCGGAGTAGAACGCGTCATACAAAGAACCTACACAATAAATAAATTAGAACACAAAAACAAATTCAAAGGTAGAAGATAAAACAAACAAATATTCACAAAAATTACAAAAAAAAAAATTTATCAAAAACACGCACAAAAAACCAAAGCGCTCCCCGGCAACGGCGCCAAAATTTGACCGTGATGTCGTGACACGTCAAATTGATTATATTTTTAAGATTGATTTATAGTCTAGGGTAAACCCTAGGTCGTCTCTCAAGGAGCGTTGGTAGGTTTAGAGTGTGTATTTTTGATAAAAATGTCTAAGAGAGGGGTGGTTTTGAAAACAGCTTAAAACAATGACTTAGTTGAAATAGCTTAAAAGATGAGTGACCAAGTGGATTTTGAGAAATATGAGATAAAAGGGTCGATGTGATTTCACTACACACATATCAAGTTCATTGTTCATAGAGATTCATCTTGGGTTTAGAGTAATCCTTTGGTTGGAGTTAATTGGAATCCCGATTAATTCCTAAGCTTTTATTTCAATACTTTACGGACCAAACCTTGACGTAACAATCGTATTGTCAAGGTCCAGTACTTATGCATAGAATAAGAGCTTCCAAAGCATATTGAAATCTCAATAAGGTGGGTATGAAAAGGATTCTTGTGATGTCCAATCGGAACAACACAAGTCACGCACTCAAAACCTCACACCGATCGGTTAGAAATTAAGAGCATAACACTCACATGCATCAAATCAAGAATTAAAATCTGAAATAAAATAAGATACATGTAATGAAATGTTTAAACACCCAAATTACTCCAAACCAGTAGCTAATTTATGCATCGGAACTCCCTTGGCATGTGTGTAGCTCCCTCACAACGAACACCCAACTTTTAGCTCGACATCGGGAGGAGGAGGAAGCTCGGGTGGAACTCCTTCTTCATTGTTGATCTCCCTATGAGGATAGGGGCCTCCAGAACCTCCAAGGTGATTAGGAGACTCTTCTAGGACTCCAAATTGGCAGCACTTCACTCCTTGGCCGAACTTGCAAATGAGGAGCCCAAGGTGCCCTTTTATAGGAAATGTGGGAGGTGGTTTTGGGAACACAGATTTCATCAATCCACTTGCAGGACGCGTTTCGGCATTCAGACAGTCTTATCTCGCTTTGGAGAAAATAGAAAAGTTGTATCCCTACCTCTTGACTGTCTCCACCGAAAGTTTTGCACCGTTGGGACAAATAATGCTCTAGATATTGATAAAATACAGAACACCGAATTTGACTTGGTCCAAATTCGGTGGCTCGGACAGATCAGTTCGTATGGGCCCCATTAAATCCGAATCAGGATTGGGTTCCTGAATAGTAAATGTAGAATATTGAATTTTGGACAGGCCCACAAAATTTCAGCCCATTTAGATGCACGGATTTTGTGTACTATTCAAAACAGTGGACAGATGTCCATGGATCCATGCAATTTTGGCCCAGTTTTCTTTCACTTCATCAAGAGCCCTCCAAATCACCTCCACCTACATTGTAATTTTCAAAACAAGTATCATTGACCTATTTAATAGTGATAAACACTAAATTATTGAATCAAACATGAAGTACAATTTGATAATATTTTTATAATTTTTAATACAAAATATGTTTAGCACAGCGGTGTAAGGGTGAAAATGAAACAGTGAATCGTGGTACGATCAGAGACCAATGCCGCTTGAGGAGGGTGGGAAGTGAAAGTTGCGAAGGGGATAGAGGAGGCTGGATGATGTCTAATAAGGGTAGAGGGGACTTTTGGATGCATTGAATAATTAGGAATCAATTTAGGAGGAGGGGACGAAGAGCCTGAGTGGGCGTGAAATAATTTGAATCCTATACCAACAGTTTCATATAATCCTTAGTGGAGACCCACCTATTCCATTGGTTTCGTACAAGCCCATGATATTGGATTTTTTAGGGACATATATACCCATGGTTCTCATAAACCAGGGGTATAGATCCGTTGTGTTATTCGGATTAGATTACTCAAGAGGGGAGGGGTTAATTGAGTAACTATGAAAATTCCTATAAAAATTATTTCCCCAAAATATTAGATACAACCTAGTTAATCAAGGTTATATGGTTATAAGTGTTTGACAATTTGAATAACTTCTTAGAAGATTGATTAGTTATCAGTAATGTTAATATCAGTTATTAATATTACTTTTGAAGCTATTCTACTAAAACAAGATAGTTATAAATTCTTTTCAAGACTAACTATCAATGTGAATTGAGTGATTTCTAAATTATATAGAAAAGAAGTAAAACAGATAAAACTAAATTAAGTAGCACATCGGATATGAAACAAGGAGTTCGGTCTCAAGCTGAGACCTAATCCAATGTACTTGGTGATCACCTACCACCAAGCAGTTTATATAAACAAACTTTTATCCACATCCTGGATCAGGTTTAACAACAGTACGTAGGACTGTCCAGGCCACAAGGAAGTCTTCCATAGTTCTTCATGGGAAAAAACTACTATGACACATAGGGACCACATTCACAGTTATCAGTGGGTATAAAAGATTAATATAATGTTTGAGTAAGGATATCTTGTATCCTTCAGTTTAATGTGGGAGACAGAGTGTGTTTCTATAAAGATACACACTCTACTCAAGAGTTAATAAAAGATACACAACAGAACAGAAATATTGAGATAGTTTTATAAGTTCCTTGAGTGTTGGTCTCTGTATCTATGGACTTTTGAGACTAATAAGATACATAATTCGAGTCCTCGTCTATAAAACAGAGTGTCGTGATTCAGCTTGTGTTCTTCGTGAGGTTTGACAGTGCGAATATTTTCTCGGTTCTGGGCTTCAAATATGCTTTGTGTGTTCTTCAGTAGTGTCGAGTTTCATGCAATATTCCTTTCTTCAAAAAAATTCTCTATGTGTGTTCTTTGGTTTGGTGCTCATGTCCGCTTGGTTTTCTTTTTCATCCGTTATTTATTTCTGGGAATCACTTTTCTTTTATCTTGGAATGCATGTGTTGATTCTGACAGGTTGCATGTATTCTGCACCTCATACCTCGTACTGTCCGATGATATTTCTACAAGGAAACATTAATTATGTCAGTGCATTAAAGTCTTCAAATATGACCGTTAGATATTTAATTGAAAAATGAAAAAACATATTAGGAAATAGTGTCATAGTATGTCATAGAAATGGTGTCTCCTTCACACGGTGTCTAGATTGGTCACTATATCTTAATTTCATGGTGTCTCATATTCACGGTGTCTCAATGTTCATGGTGTCTCATTCTCATAGTGTCTCAATGTTCATGGTGTCTACATCACGATGTCTTGTTCATGGTGTCTTGTTCACGGTGTCTGTTTCACCGTGTGTGAATGATCACCGTGTCTCAAATGTCATAGTGTCTCAATGTTCATGGTGTCTCAATGTTCAGGGTTTCTATTTCACTGTGTCTTCTTCTCGATGTCTTGTTCATGGTGTCTTCTTCGCAGTTCCAGAAATACATAACCAGTGGCAGACTCATGGTGTCTCGGAATTTTCAAAATAATTGTATTCAGACTTAAGAAATGATGATCATAGAATGGATTAGACTTAATCACTTTTCAAAGAAGATATTATAAAAGTAAATCAAGGATAGTATATAGTAATTAATCTTAATTTAGAGCAATTAATATCTTGAATGGATCTTCTTAAATCATGATAATACTTTAATCCTTAATACACATGATTTGATTTAATTTCTAGTATTTAACCAGGTTGAAAAGGATTTGTGATCATTAAAACATGATTACTACATGAGGAGTCCAACAATCTCACCCTTTTTGTTGATCAAAAAATCATGTAAATTTAGAGTGTATATTTTATTCAACTATATATATAGAGATAAATGTCTAACATATAGAGATTTCTCCCCCTTTTGGAATTATAAAAAATATGGAATAAGAGAAGTCATGAAAAGTACACATTTCATTACAGAAAAGATAGTATGGTATAAACATAAAAGGGAAAAACAAAAGAAATATCATTCCTATCAAAAAGGAGTAATCACTATTCTTCTTCAAGGGTTGTCCTTCTCTTCTCCTTTAGTAGCAGTAGTAGAAGAGGAATCCATAGGAGTGGAGGTCAAGATAGAAGAAGGGAGTGAAGTGGTTGATAGAGAGGGTTGAGGTAGGCCTTCAAAAACTGATGGATCCAGAGTAGGAGTAGTAGAAGATCGAAGTAGTTGTTGATCAAGGATCATTGGCCTAATCAGACTCAGTGCTTGGATAACAAAAATAGTGGTGTATGATAGGGAAAACGTGAAGGTAGGAAACCCAAGTCTTAGAGGAGCAGCCGGAGAAGAAACAATGGTTGTACTCTGTACATGAAAGTAAGGCCTCAGAAGATTAATGAAATCCGCAATGATCTCCCCACCATAGTGCATGGATTTCACAAAATCATCTTTTTTATCCATAAACTTTACCAACAATCGAGTGAACTCGGTGAGATTTTAGGCTTGGGTCTTGAAATATTGAGTCACTAGAGGAATTCTCAGATTTTATACAAGATACATGAAATGATTTGTCGTATTAGTCTTTGAGAAGATTCTGTTTAAGTATAAATCCACTTTATTTTCAATATCTTACTGAGCATCATTAGTAATTTTTGAGTGGATTTGGACTAGATCAAGAACTCGGTCACAGTTCTTGAAAACTTCAGAGAGAGAAGCTACGTTGAAACAACTGAGTACATTCTAAATCTCTTCTTTGACCACTCTTCTGAGCAGATCACTGTCTAAAGAGGGTTTAGAGGATTGAACAGAGCCATTAAAAGCATTTACAACAGTGGTGAGATATTTCAGTTGGTTCAACACTTTCTAAAGACACCCTGTATACTCATCGGTGAGTTTTATAAGATTAAAAACAAGATATTTAATCTCCTTCACAATCTATTTGTTCCTCTCAACAACCTTTTCATATAAGGAAGCTAAATAATGTTGCATCTCAGAGACAATATTCTGTGGGGTTTGAGGAACAACTGGTTCTATATGAGGAGAAACAAGCTTTGGACTGGAATGCATCTTTTTCCCCATTTCATCGATCATACCTCTCAGAGTCTTCACTTCATCACTAAAAAGAATGTTTTCAACTCTAACTTCCTGAATCTCATGAATAATTTTATTTTGAATCTACCAAATAACTTTCTCCAACAATAATGAGGCATCTCACTCGCATAGATGTGTCACATGAGCAGGTTGAGAATTTAAAAAAATTTCAAAACCAGGCAAAAGGGTGGAACCAAATTCATTTAGATCATCCTTACTCACCAAGGATGATATGTATGATGAAGGTTCAGAAATAGGTATTGATACAGTTTCAGGTACATTTGCAGGGGCCATATTAGAGACTAATTTCAAATGGAATAAAGAGTAAATGTCAAGGCATTTTGCTGAGACTTTCTAAGATTCATCCACATCATAGAAACTAGAGAACTTATATTGAGTGTCTATAGGGTTCAGATCAACATGATTTGGTACTTCAAGAGATATCAGATTTGGGGGTTGCTCCCCCTCAATGGTTGTATCCTCCTTAGGAAAGAGAGGCTTAGGGTATTGATCAAATTACACAAAAACAACTTTTGGTTCCTCATCCATTTCCTACCTAGCGAGCTGAAAATCTAGCTCCATCCTTTATTCAGCTGAAGGGATGATTTTAGGAGAATATGATTCCACTAGGAGTTCCTCAATATTAGCTTCTTGCATATCAAGTAGATCTTCCACTGTAGGTTCTACATTCTTGTCAGTTTCTTTGGAAACAGATTTTTTTCAACCTCAGGTTGATCTTCCAGATTAATAGTATCTTTAGGAGTAGGGCCTTCTTCTTCATGTACATCAAGAGGAATAAGAGTATTGTCTTTCTCAACAGAAACAGTTTCTCTAGGAGGAACAACAACCTATTCTTCTTCTTTAGAATAGTACTCAACAATCTCATCTGGTTCCAAACCGGGATCAAAAATATTTCTTGTTCTTGAGGGATGTTCCACTAGATTGAATTTCTCATAAACTCTATCATTGTCTTCAACCCATTCCTTTTTCCAAGGATTCCAATTTATCTTCATTCTCTTGATAGTGGATCTTGAGAGGCAGAATTCAAAATCCTTAATTACTTCCTCATTAGTTCCAAGCATTCCTTTAGCATGAAGCATGGTTGAGATAAGCCGAGCGTAAAATAGGGAAGTTGACTTGGATGTGACTTTGATCAGCTCACATATATGGTGTATGATATACTTTCATAGGTAGATCTTATGCCCATTTTTCATAAGATGAATCAGAAACACATCCTAATATTTCAAAATAGAAAATCACATTTTCCGAGACTAACTAGAATCTAAATAAACTTGAACATAAGCCTTGATTCTCCATATAGTTCAGTAGCAATGGCTCTCCTCTGGGTTCCATTTCCGGTTAAGGCTTTCAAACCATCCTCATGATCAAAGAATTCAGTTGAAGGTGGAGGTCCTCTCTGATAATCCTCACAGATGCCTTCATGAGGTATCCTAAGGCATGAAGCCTATAACATCGAAGAGAATGGGCATCTCTGCCCATTGATCTAGCTTCTCACAATATAACTATCACCAGAATCAAAAGATAATTGTACATACTGATAAAATTGGGCTACCAACTTAGGGTAGATAGGTCTATCTTCCTTCAAAAACCACTCTAACCAGCCTTGCTACTCTAGAACATTCAACACCAGAGACATACTGGACAGAAGCCACTTGGGGAAAACCTATTTCTCAGGTATGACAACTCAATTTTCTAGATTTTTATTTAGAGGTCCTTCGGGTGCTAGATTAGGTTAAATTTTATTCTTCTTTGAGATTCACTTCTCAGGAGTCAAAGATGAAGGGCGCTTCATCCTGGGCATTCACTGAATGTTTGAGAGAGAGATAGAGAGAGAGAAGGGTTGTAGGTTTGAGGAAGGGTTCGAACTGAGTGAATAAAAGAAAGATCGAGTGAAGAATAAAGTGACACTTTCTTTACTTTATCATTTAGGAATACCAAATGTTGCAAAAGTAAAAGTGTGGGAAAATAAAAAGGTAAAAAGGATAATTACCGCGATACATTTTTTAATTAAAAAAATAATAAAGACTTTTTACGGTGATACCATGTCTAGACATTATGGTGAGATAGTAAACGCACATTACAGTGAGAAAGTGAATGAACTTCACAGTGAAACAGTGAACATGAACTTTATGGTGACACAGTAAACATGAACATTACCATGAGACAGTAAACATGAATGTTACGGTGAGATAGAAACTGTTAGACAGTAATCACGAAACATTCTGTGAAACTGTAATCATGAAACATTAAACTATAAAACAGTAAGACATGAAATAGTAAGATATCTATTTGGGGTTTATCATTCCTTTTTCAGGTATGATGTAGTCTATTTTCTCAAAATTTAGTGGTTTGGTGAATAAATCAGCAAGATGATACTCAGTACCAATGAATTCCAAAGTGATATCACCTTTTTGATAATGATCTCTCAGAAAGTGATCTCTTACATCAATATGCTTTGTCGTAGAATGTGAAACAGAATTTTTCAAGATGTTAATAGCACTTGTGTTGTCACAATTTATAGGTGAATGCCTGAATTGATATCCATAATCTAGTAATGCGTGTTTCATCCACAAAATTTATGCACAACAACTACCAGCAGCTATGTATTCAGCTTCTACAGTAGATAATGCAACAGAATTTTGTTTCTTACTACACCATGATACTAGTGACTTGCCTAAAAAGTGATATGTTACAGAGTTTCTTTTTCTTTCTAACTTACAAGCACTCAATTTTGCAACAGAATAACTAACTAAGTCAAATGATTGTCCTCTATGATAGAATAGTCCTAAATGGGGTGTATACTTTAGGTATTTGAAAATTATATCTACAGAATTTAAATGGTATTCTTTAGGATTTTCATGAAAAAGAGCACACATACACACACTTAACATAATTTCAGGATGACTAATAGTTAAGTAGAGTAAACCTTCAATCATTCCTCTATAAGTGGTTTGATCAACATATTTTTCATCATCATCAAGATCTAACATACAAGTGGTACTCCTGGGAGTGTCACTACTTTTATTTATATCCAATCCAAAACGTTTTATAATATCTCTAGTATATATAATTTGAGTTAAAATAATTCAATCATTTTTTTGAAATATTTTAAATCCAAGAAATAATTTCATTTCACCCGTTAAACTCATTTCAAATTCATTTTGCATCATTTTATAAAAATCAACACATAATGAATTTTTCGAAGATCCAAAGATAATGTCATCTACATAGATTTGAACAACTAAAACATCATTAGAAATTCAATTTATAAAAAGGGTAGGATCAGATATTCCTTTTGTAAAACCTTTGGAAATAAGAAAAGTACTCAACCTATCATATCAAGCTCTTGGAGCTTGGTTTAAACCATATAAAGATTTTGATAATTTAAAAATATGATTTGGAAATGGGATTTTGTAAAACTAGGGGTTGTTCAATAAAAACATCCTAAGCTATATACCCATTTAAGAATGCACTTTTAACATCCATTTTATATAGTCTGAAAATCAGATGTGCAGTATAGGCAAGCAAGATTCTGATGGTTTCAAGTCTAGATACTAGTGCAAAGGTCTCTTTATAATAAATTCATTCTTCTTGACTATAGCCTTTTGCAACTAATATGGCCTTATTTCTAACTATGTCACCAGCTTCATCTACCTTATTTTTGAACCCCCATTTAGTTCCTATGGTGAATGTGTCCTTTGGTCTTTCAACTAGTTTCCAAACATTATTCCTTTCTACCTGATTAAGCTCTTATTGCATGGCCATTACCCAAAATTCATCATTGATAGCATCATTATTATTTTTAGGTTCAAGTTGTGAGAAGAAGACTTGATGTTCAACCTGATTTCTAAGAGAAGCTCTAGTTTATGTTCCTTTTTCTATGTCTCCTACAACTACATCTAAGGGATGGTTCTTAAGAGTTCTAACTTCTCTAGAAAAGGAAGTGCTAGTAATTTCAGGTTCATCAATAGATTCAGGTTCATTTTGAATTAATTCTAAGGAATTTCTAGAACATGATGTTTTCACAGATTCTTTCACAGAATGGTTTGAATATTTTGGGTTAATTTTCTGATTTGATACATCATCCTCCAGGTTCTCTCGAATGGTTTTTGGCTCATGTGGATCTGTTTCATCAAATTTGACATGAACAGATTCTTCCACACATTTAGTTCTTTTATTGAACACTTTATAGTCTTTACAAGATAAGGAATAACCTAAAAATATACCTCCATTTCTTTTGGTTGCAAATTTGTCAATATTGTCTTTAGTATTAAGTATATAGACTTTATAACCAAAAACATTGAAATAGTTAACCTTGGGTTTTCTATTATTCCATAACTCATAAATAGTCCTTTTAAGAATAGGTCGGATCAACACTCTATTGATTATGTATCATGATGTATTGAAAAATTCAGCCCAAAAATAAATAGGTAGGTCATATTCACTAAGCATTGTTCTAAAAATCTCTTGCAGGGTTGTATTTATTCTCTATACAACTCCATTCTGCTGAGATGTTCTAGGGGAATAGAAATTGTGATTATAACCATTTTGTGGTAAAAAGGATTCAAACTCATGATTTTTAAACTCACAGCCATGATCACTTCTTAAGGATTTAATTCTATGTCTATTGAGTTTTTCTACAGACTTGGAATACTTAGTAAAATAAGAGCAGGCTTCAATTTTGTGAGCCATAAAGAAGGTCGAAGTATATCTATAAAGGTCTTCTACAAGAACATAAATGTAGTGCTTCCCATTTAAACTAGAAACTCTATATGGTCCAATCAAATCCATGTGAACCAATTCGAGAAGTTGAAAAGTTGACACTTCTTTCTTTGGTTTGAAGGAAACTTTGTGTTGTTTTCCTTTTTGATAAGGATTACAAACTTTGTCAATTGGAAACTCAAGTTTGCTCAAGTATTTAAATAAGTTTCTTCTAGTTATATTTATAAGGGAGTGAACATTACAGTGTCTTAGTCTCTTATTCCAGATCCAAGACTCTTTATGAAATACAATTAAGCATGAAACATTTTTAAAAGCTAAAGAATATAAGTTAACCGAGTAAAAATTTTCACTTCGTAATGCAGAACATACTATTTCATATTTAGAATTAAAGACATTGCAAGCATCATTTTCAAATATAACATGAAATCCATCATCACATAATTGTGAGATACAAAGAATATTATATTTTAATCCATCAACAAATAGTACATTAGAAATCAATACTGAATTAGAGTTACTGATTTGGCTGAGGCCACTAATATTTCCTTTTTAATTGTCACCAAATGTGACATGTCCCCCATCTTTTTTGATTAGGTTCTTGATGCGTGAGTAGTCTCCTATCATGTGCCTTGAAAATCCACTGTCCAAGTACCATATACTTTTATAGGAACTCTTTAAGAATATTTCCCACAAAAATATTAAGCAAAAATAGATTTTAGTACCCATACTTGTTTGGGTCCAGTAATATTAGTGATAAGAGCTTTAGGAACCCATATTTGCCTCATAGGTTTCCTATAATCATTAAGTAATGTATTTGAAAAATAAAATCTATTAGGTCCACAAAAACATGAAACAGTATAATATGTACCATGAATTTAATTAATTTATTTGTGTCCAGAACTAGGAGTAAAATTGTATGTCCTAGATCTAGAAACAAAATTTGTTCTACCTAGATTTCTTTTTCCTGGTTGATAACCAATGCCAGTGTTGTATTTAGGAGCAATTTTTTTCCCGTCATTTGAGTAAGGTTATTTTTATAATTTGTAAACTTTTCTAGGTCATTATTTAATTACTCATTAGACATTTTTAATTCATTGTTTTCTTTGAGTAGTTGAGAATTTTTCACTTTTTTAGTTGTGAGTTTAGATTTAATAGTCCCAGTAAGAGCATTTTGTTTCTTAAATGATTTATATTTGTCTTTTAGTTCATTTCATGTATCCTCAAGCATGTTACAGAATTCAAACATTTCTTCATTATTCATATTTTCAGAGTCACTCTCATCTCTAGAATAGTATGAATTATGTATAGAGGATTCCAGTGTTTCCTCAAATGTGTATGTCATAAAACACATATTGGCTTTGTTAGCATGTTCATCAAGTGATGTCTCTGAGTCTCCTAAACTATCCTCAGAAGTACTCTAGGTTACATTCATTGATTTTTTTACTTCCTATCATTTTCCTCATATTTTTTTTGTATTTGATCTTTTGATAGTCCGCCTTGAAATTTCCTTTGCACTTACACTCATAGCAGACAATTTCATCAGTCTTTTCACTTCTTTTCTAGTCCTTCTTCCGATTTCCTTGTTGGTCATATTTTCCCTTGAACTTAGGCTTTCTAAAAATGTTCTTCTTATAAAATATATTGAATCTTATGGATAATTTAGCCATTTCCTCATCAGTGTCGGATGATGATATCTCATCACTGGAACTTTCTACAGAAGCTTCCATTTTCCCTCTGTCTTTGTGCTTAGAGGTGGTGGTCTTGAATGCAACTGATTTCCTATTTTTTCATCGTTATCCTCCATGTTTAATTTTAGATATTCCTCATACATCATTAATTTCCCAATGAGTTATATTACTTGTAGTTTACTGATATCACATGATTCCCTAATAGAGACAGAGTTTCCCCTCCATCTGTCAGGCAGACATCTGAGAATTCTCATGATTTGTTCCATGGCAGTGACTTCTCTTCCAAGAGAGATCATTGTGTTGAAAATCACATTGAACCTAGCATACATGTCAGAGACAGGTTCATCAGGTTTCATCATAAAATTATTATATTTAATAGTATAAGTATTATGTCTCATTTATTTTACACCTGATGTTCCTTCATGTGAGATAGAAAGGGTATCCCAAATTTCATTGGCATTTTTACAAACAGAAATTATATTGAACTCTTCATCTCCTAAAGTGTAGTATAAAGCATTAATTTCATTGTAGTTGTTATTGTATTTAGTTTTGGTAGGTTCATCCCATGTGATTCTATCCGTAGTAGTAATCTTATATTCATCTATAATAGATGACCAAATTTCAAAACTCATAGTCTCTAAATAAATTTTTATTTTAATTTTACATTGAGCATAATGGGTTCCATTAATGAATGGTGGTATTCTGGTTGCAGCACCTTCTAAGATATTATCCATAATAAAGTATTACTTTAAAAGAGTTTGAAATTTAGAAATAACAGAAATTTATAGATCTTTAAAGTACAACTACAATCATAGTTAAATAAGATTACACAGAGTCCTAATAAATAACATTTGATACAAAATGTTGGTCGTAGTAGATTACTCAAGAGGGGAGGGGTGAATTGAGTAACTATAAAAATTTATGTAAAAAATATTTCCCCAAAATATTAGATACATCCCAGTTAATCAAGGTTATACTGTTATAAGAGTTTGAATGTTTGAATAACTTCTTAGAATATTGATTAGTTCTCAGTAATCTTAATATCAGTTATTAATATTACTTTTGATGGTATTCTACTAAGACAAGACAATTATAACTTCTTTCCAAGACTAAATATCAAAGTGAATTTAGTGATTTCTTAATTATATGGAAAATAAATAAAATAGAAAAAACTAAATTAAGCATTACAATAGATATGAAACAAGTGGATCAGTCTCAAGCTGAGACTTAATCCACTCCACTTGGTGATCACCTGCCACCAAGAAGTTTATATAAATAAACATTGATACACACCCTGGATCGGGGTTAACAACAGTACGCAGGACTATCCAGGCCACATGGTCCTCTTCCATAGTTCTTTGTGTGTACAAACTACCAGGCCACACAGGTACCTCTTCCACACTTATCAGTGGGTATACAAGATTAAAAGAATGTTTGAGTAAGGATATATTGTATCCTTCATTTTAATGTAGGACACTGAGTATGTTTCTATATAGATACACACTATCCTCAACAGATAATAAAAGATACCCAATAGAGCAGAAATATTGAGATAGGTTTAGAAGTTCTCTGAGTATTGTTCTTTGCAGCTCTAGACTTATGAGATGAAGCAGATGTCGAATTCGAGTCCCTATCTGTAAAACAAAGTGTTGAAATTCCGCTTGTGTTCTTCGTTAGGTTTTATAGTGCGAAGATGTTCTTGGTTTTGGGCTTCAAATATTCTTCGTGTGTTCTTCAGTAGTGTAGATTTACATGCAATAGGCCTTTCGTTAAAAATTTTCTCTGAGTGTTTTCTTCGGTATGGTGCTCACGCCCGCTTGGTTTTTGTTTTTGTGCGTTATTTATTTCTGAGCAACACTTTTATTTTATCTTGGAAAGCATGTGTTGAGGCCAACAAGTTTCTTGTATTCTGCACCTCAAACCTCATACAGTCTGATGATATGACTACAATGAAACATTAATTATGGTAGTGCATTAAAGTCTTCAAATATGACCATTATAGATTAAATTGAAAAATGAAAAAAAAACATATTAGGAAATGGTGTCACGATATATAATGGAAATAGTGTCTCCTTCACACAGTGTCTGGATTGTTCATGGTGTATGAATTTCATGGTGTCTCATGGTCACAGTGTCTTAATGTTCATGGTGTATCATGGTCACGGTGTCTCAATGTTCACAGTGCCTGCTTTATGATGTATTGTTCACGGTGTCTTGTTCACTGTGTCTTGGTCATGGTGTCTTGTTCACGGTGTCTCAATGATCACGGTGTCTCAATGGTCACGATGTCTCAATGTTCATGGTGTCTCAATGTTCACAGTATATATTTCACTGTGTATGCTTCATGGTGTCTTGTTCACAGTGTCTGTTTAATGGTGCCAGAAAGACATAACCAGTGGCAGACTCACGGTGTCTCAGACTTTTCAAAATAACTCTATTCAGACATAAGAAATGATGGTCAAAGAATGGATTAGACTTGTTCATTTGTCAAAGAATATATTATAAAATTAAATCAAGGATAGTATACAGTAATTAAACTAAATGTGGAGTAATTAAGATCTTGAATGGATCTTCTTAAAACATGAGAATACTTTAATCATTAATACTCGTGATTTGATATAATTGACATGATTTAACCAGGTTGAAAAGGATTTATGATCATTAAAAAATGATTAGTACATTAGGAGTCCAACACGTTGGTATAGGTCCTTTTTATAGTAGTTTTTTACTATTCACATCACATCGTGAGGTGGTAGTCGCATGTACACACAAATGATGTTATAGCATTCCCACAAAAAGAAACGCTTGAAGGTATGTGTAATATAATATTTATATAGGTGTAGGTAAATCAGAAATATTATATATAACATATATAAATAGTATTTACATCATTATTCTTAACCGTTAGAGGTGTTTATGAAAAAATAAATGGCATATGCTTGTAGGGAAGTAGTCCACCATACACTCAAATGATGATTTCATAACCCATTTTAATGGATTGTGTTTGGTTTTAGGTATCATTATAAACATAAAAAATATAATTAAATTTAATATAAATAGGTTATTATATAACCATGATATAAAATGAAATTATGTTTTTTGAGGAAGAAATCAAACAAAAACATTCATTCATAAACGTTATCTCTTTTGTGGGTATCTTCCTTTGGATTTCACCAATGGACTTCCTTGGTTGGATTTCAAAAAAATGATAGATTTATAGGTTTAGTGGTGGGAATTTGATATTTTTTTAGGTCATGTATTAACCATTTGGTTTTGAATGTGTGAAGTTAGGGGGATAGGTGGTGGCCTTTTAAAAGTGAGGGAGATGCCACAATTGGTATTTTTTAAAATCTGTTGTGTGTACCAACATTTTTACCTAAAAATTACTAAATAATTTACCAAATTATATCTCTAAAAGGTTCTGGTCAATATGTTTACATCCAATGCATATTTGAAAATTTTCAGGCCATTTTCCAGTTAATTTTAATGTTTAGTCCCTTGTTAAACTAGTTTTTCTCTTAATCATCATGATTCATATAACAATGTTTACTAATAATTTTGGTAAAAAATAGATTTATACATATATGAAATTGTACATTATTCTGATTCCAAAATGGAATCCATCTTGGAAAATTAAATTCACATAATTTTATGAAATAAATTTAATATTAATATTGAAGATGTGACGAGATATTAGGTTTTAAAAAAAGAAATTTTCAAAAGGTTGAAATGTTTTTATATCCAATATCATCATGAAATTAGTTTTAATGAAACAAATTTTACAAATTTATATATTAATTATCTAATAAATCATTAAAATAAATTTAAAATATAACTTCACTTTATCAATAATTCTAGTTAAATGGCAGTTTTCAATTAAATTTAAGTTTGTTTCACTATTCAAGAAAAATTGCAACTTCTCCAAAAATTACCAAAAATTTACCCTAAAATAATTTTGATAATTCGATTTCAAAAATGATGTTTATTTTTTAAAATATAATTTATAAATTCTAAAGAATTATATTTAAAATATGTGCACCATTAAAATTCTATAAAATTACATTTTAGAAAAATATATTTTTTTATGCATAGAGTTGGATATATTCTAATCACTTTCCTAGAAAACATATAAGATGAATGTTAAAATTTTTACTAATATGAAATATATATATTTCATTAAAATAATTCATTAAAATATTTTTGTTTTATTTATTGATATAAAACATGTTTTTGAATAGAAAAATAGTTCTTTAGAAAAAGAATATTGTAATTTTCCAATAGTTATTATGTTAATTTCTAATTGTTTTTTACCAAATAAATAATTTTTTTAAACATGAATAAACTATATTTTCATTATTTAATTAATCCTTTTCATACATTCTATTACACTGGCTTGGTGATCACTATACTTATATTATAATAATATACCACGTTCCGTTTAAACTCAGTGTTGTGTGTAATGAAATGTAAGATCGATGTTGTTTATAACACAATCTATGATATATGATGCACAAAATGAATATAAAGTTGGTATTGTGTGTAGAAAAATCAAAACATGATGTTTTCAGCAATTCAATCCATCAATGAATTTAAATTTATTGACAAAATAAATAATAAAAACTTGGGTTGTTACATTCTACCCCACTTAAAATGAATTTCTTCCTAAAAATTAATTTAGCCCATACATTTTTTAATACATTAATATTACTATAATAATAACCCACAATGAAACAGTTAATTATAAAACATCCTTTAAAATGTAAATTTGGAATCACAATGAATACCAAAAGTAGCTCATATCTTGGTTTGCACATAAGAGAACATAGGTGTAAAGTAAATATGTGGATATAGAAGGAAAAAATAAATAATTGTAGAGAGTGATAGGCATAACTAATACCAAGAAAGTGGGTGATACAAATAGAGTTATAAATCACAAATTCATGAATCTATGATGATATATGGAAAGTTAAATTCATATATAATTAATCCACTAGGATAATTTTTTTCAATATAATTTTCATTATGTTGGATAATTTTCACAAGGAGATATAATAAAATGATCTCATTCCATTTCATATGAAAAAATATTTCCCTTTTCTTGTGACTTGATAAATTTTCACATAATCTCTTATACCATGAAATGGAGGTGGTTTTTTAATCCATGAAGCACTAACAGATCATAGGATCCATAGAATGAATGGTAATTCATCTGTTCTGTATTCAATTATCATCAAAACAAAACGGTTAGCATATGTTATCTAATATGGATAAATCATCATGTGGTGATGTAATGCAATAATATCTTGATCCTAATTTAAAGTTAAACAAGAACCATTTAACAAATTTTATCCTTTTTACCCATAAGAATGATTACAATCCAAGACATTATAAATAAGGGAACCCAATATCAAAAAATAAATTTCACATTGATCCCATGTATATCATAAATTATATATTAATGGCCACAAATAAAACATGTCAGTACCTTCATCATGTATTTTCTTGAAATAAGGAAATAACCTAAATTACCACAAAATCTTATTGAAAATTTACTTTCTTCCCCATTTGTTATAGAAAACATAGATTATTGGATATTTTCCATAAATCAAAAAATGATTTAAACTCCATCTGTGATTGCATAAATCATTTTTTCAATAAATTAATAATTAGTTCCAAAGTAATCAATACAATCAAATTTAATTAATTTATACCCATCATATGTTTACCATAACATCATTATCTGAACATTTTATAAATATTAAGGGTTACCTTCCATTGATAATGTGTTTTTCCTAGAATTTAACAATCCCATTAAATCACTTTTATAGATCATCAGAACCTTTAAACATGATCTTTAAAATCATTAATGAAAGACTTATACAAAGAAATCCCTATATATTTTATAATTAATAATTCATGACTCCAAATATAAAAACCATTTTATTATTCCACCTCATTTTTAAGCCATTAATTTAGATTATTCATCTTCATACATAATATATTATTCCTTTCATATGTCATTTTTAGTCTTTTCATTGTCAGTAGTATTACCTTTACTCATACCTCCTTGCTGAATCTCTTTATAATCTTTCTAGTTAGGATATTTTTTACATAATACCCATAACTTCATCATCTAAATCACTCAACAATCAAGGATATCATAGGGATACCATTATTCACATCAAATGAGGTAACCAAAATTTTTATTTTCCCTTTGCAATTACTTGTTTTGGGTCTTTATTTTCCATTGTCAAAACATCTTCTAATCCCTTTGAAAAATACTCTACAGTGATTCTTCCCACATTCTTAACATATTGTAAACTTAATCATATTTATTATATGGTCTCTGCAAACCAAACTCTCATTAAACACTTTCTTTCTCTTCTTTGTTGTGTTTGAGAGTTAGTAATGGGACTCATTTCTAATTATGTTATGTGATAAATTATTTGGAATAATCACAATATCCTTTTCCCTAGTAATAATTACAATTGGATACTAATCGTTAAATCGTTTTTCACTTTCAATGTCAACCCAATTCATTCTAATTCCATCAATTTACTAGAACTAGAAATCATAGTGTGAGAACATATAATCATGTTTAAAAAACATTATCATGAAAATATCTCATTGGATATCTAAATCATGACCCATCCTTTTTAATCTATTATACCTTTAATTTATCTAAGTAAATTCACAGTCTTAATATATTTAAATCCTTCATAGTGGTTGATAATGAGTTTGTGAATTTCTAAAGCATATCACTCAGGAGTGTCAAACTATGATTCCAACAAGACCCATTATTGTGCAATAATTCTGGATTTAGTCGAGCACAATAGAATTTTTTTAGGGTTTTTACCCCCAAGGTAAATATATTCTTGATTTACATCCACTTGTAGTGTCTATACAAATATCCATAGATACATACCTACAAATATCCATAGAAATGTCCCTTGGGATCTCCCTAAATATTAATAATACTAGTTTCTAAAGATTAACTAAAAAATTCAATTGTTAAAAACTATATAAACCCAGGCTGATCATACATGGATATTAATACTCTTAGAATAATATTAAATACATTACACAAACACATGCCTAAGGACCATAATAATTTAGGGCCTTTGGAAACATTGAAACACAATATTCTATCTTGGTGAAAGAACTTAAAAATATCCCATAATGATATTCCCTTTTAGAACTCTTTACAATATTAACCTACATAAAAACTTTCTTACAAACCTATGGATATTAAACAAATGAAAGTGTGGCCTAAAATGATTAGTAATGGTAAAAAGGGAAGATATGTAGGAATGAAAAAAACATAAGGGTATGAAAACATGAGTATAACATTGGAAAACCATACAGTGAATAACAAATATCAAAAAAATTAATCATGTAATAATTATTGGTTTTTTGTAAGACATGAATCATAAGGGAAAAAATCATGATTCATGATTAAATAAATGGTTATTAGACATATAATTTCTTGTATTGATATTATATTATAACATTATGAACATGTGTAAATAGAAATATGTTCAATAATTTTGTTACGGACTTGAAATAAATACCTCAAATAAACATATGGACATAAAACCAAGTCCATAGATAAAATTGTGAAGATTTTATCAGCTCCATGCATAACAGTGTGATCTTGTAATAAGGTTCACTCATAACATTGTGAACTTGTAATGAGGTTCACATGTTAGTGGATACACCTCTCGGGTGAGACAACACCGATATCCTTATTTTTATCCAAGTATTATTGTACCAGGTTCAATGCACATTTGAGCCATGTATTAATTTACAAAGTTTTATCCTCATTAAAGTCCATTAGTACTATATGTGTTAATCTCCCCACCCAAGTCATGAATTACTATTACACATTTACTCTTTGTTCCAAACTTGTATTACTATACCACGTTCACATTGTGTTCTATCCATGTAAATATCCTATGAAATAAAATTTTTACCTATTGTATTTGTGGGATATATAGATCACATTGGTCACATGATGATATAATACCAATGTGTTCCACAAGATCATATACCATCAATATATTATAACCCATGTAATCTAATGGGAATTATAAATATTTCACCATATCATAATATATCATAAACAAATAGGTTTGTAATCATTTAATCATAGAATAACCCCTGAAAAGAGCCAGGTTTCATGAGTATTTTATCATGGTAAAACCCATGGGTGAGAAATGATTTTCATAAATAAAATTCATCCTAAACAAAAACCAATTAAAGAATGAATAGTAATAGAATCCATGGATCATATCCCCATCATAGCATAAACTATATCAAATTATGCCATCATATATGTAGAAGAATTATGAATGATAAATTTGATCATTTATTAAGGAAAATAATCTTTCATTGATAATAAATTCATAAAACATTTTAAAAATCCTTTTCATTAAAAATAGCATTGGAATCTTACAAAAATTTCATTGAAAATAATTTTAAATCATTTATTTAGTAAAATATAAATTACTCTTTAAAAAATGTTTTTTAAAATGTAAAACCTTTTAAAAACAATTTTCTCTGAAAATAACCACGAATATTTATAAGAAAAACATTGAAGAGAATTTTAAACACATTTAAAACATAAAACATTTTTGAAATCCCTTTCTTTGAAAATTAACTTTGAAAAATTATAAATGGAGTTTTGGATTTAATTTTAAACACCACTAAAACGTAAAATAGTTATGAAATACTTTTATTTAAAAATAAAATATAAAAATTAATAATGTAATCTTGTAAAATAATTTAAATTATTTTTAAAACATAATATTTTTAAAAAAGTTCATTTATTTGAAAATGCATATAAATAAAAATATTTCCAAAAAATTTAATAAATACATTAATTATTAAAATATTCCTTAAATTTATAAATGAATGTTTAATGAATTTTGTGGTCATGAAGTTAGAGAATTCCAAACATGACATACATGTAGAAACAAATATTTATTTCACATTGTTCTTGGAATTTAAAATAGACTTTTTCAAAAAATGACAAGAATACTAATTTTAAATTAATTTTTTACAAAGTTAAAACATGTATGAAAAAGTATTTTAAAAGTAATTGGTTAATATTATATTATTTATTAATTTTTTTAGAATGGAAATTCTTTCGAAAGAAATAAAATTTCTAATAAAAGAGAGAAATAAAGTCGAATAGTAATTTTTTGGTTAATTACCTTAAGTACCAAACAGTGTAAAAATGATACGATTACATTTATATATCATGTATAAACTTATGATAATAACTTTCATGATAATTATTTAGTGATGTAACATAATATTTCAATAATTGAATCATAATCATAAAACATCTCGATAAATGATGAGATTATAGTAATAAAATCCTACCATTGTGGTGACATCAAATTGTAATATATAGGAAGAATAAAATTACATCAATCTTAAAATATCATTAAAAGGAATATTTTAATTATATAACATTTCAATTGTAAATATAAACATATTGTATGAGAATATTGGTTCATAACATTACATGTGTCTCATTAAGGAAAATTGAGACAAAATTTTCGAATAGATTTGGTAACTTTGAAACTATTACCCCATGAAAGATAGATCATAAAATGGATGTAGAAATAAAAAATAAATTTTAATATAATAATTATAAAATAAATTCATGGTCATTATATTAACCAAAAATAATAAAAGGTTGGTGAATATAACATGTGTCTCACAAAAGTAAAATGTGAGACAGAAATATCCTAACTTAAGTCGTGACTCTCATCGTATTCATAAAAAAATATAGTATAATAAAAATATTTTTTTTATAAATCAACAAAATAACCATATTCACAAATATAATACTATATATGATTTACTCAAGTATTTATATTATCTTTTTATTAATTAAAAAAACATATTAATTAGAACATCTTGCAGGCTGGTGGTAGGTGCTAAACACTTATCATCCCTTAGTTGTGGGTTCATACCTCATAGACTTTCTTGATGTGATAAACCATCACATGATATGTGGGTTATCCTATTTATATATCCATATTCGCAGAACTACTATAACATTTCCAAAGTGTAATATCTAGCAATTAACTCAATATCAAAGATATGAATATCCCTAAATTTTACCAATTCCATTAATATTATTCCCACACAAATAAGAGAATTTGTATTTAATTAAATATTTCACAAAAACATATACTAAACCAAATGTTTGTATCTAAACACATTTCTCCCATAATATCTTAATCTTAGGAGGCTCTAGTCAAATAAAAAATGGTTGTTTAAGAAATTAAACTTATGACCAGTCTTAAAATCATAATCCCATTATCATATTCATAACTTTTATTTTAATGAGGACATATGTTATTCTAAAATTTAACACAATCCTTATATGTTTCATAATTTCAAAAACAAAAATACCATTGGTATAAAGAACAAGAATAATTTAATTATTGGATCCCAAAAAATAAATAATTTATTAGTTTTATTTCAAATGAGGTCCTTCCATAATCTAGGGGTTAACCTTTACAAGAGGGAATTGACGTGGATAATTACTAGGTTCCAAAATTTTATGAAAAAAAATTATAAATGAATCCATATGATGAAATTTATTTCCTGCCATTATACTCTACATATTTCCTCAGAAATTAACATATTACTTCCCAAATTTTCTGCACATAAAAAAATTTTCTCTACCCTTTGAGACACTTTCCAGGGGTTTTTTTCCAAATTTATTAAATGAATGATGTTGAGAATTAAATTATCCATGTCCTCAATAAATCATGTTATTAGATGAATATCTCCTTATCATCTTTGGTGAGTCTTATATTTCATTATGTTATAGGATTTTAATCATATATCTGGATAGATGAATTTGAATAATCATGATTTCATTCCCACAATTCATAATCCCATTTTGTTTCTCAAAGACACCACATTTTCCTATATATTAAAGTTAAAAATTATTCCTTCATTTCTATCCATGGACTAAAACAAAAAATTATACTGTGAGAAAATATAATCAGAGAAAAAAACTACAAAATCATGGAGAATAATTTTGGGTTGTCTAAATCATGACACCTAACTTTCAATCAAATAAACCATGTTTTTAGGTCATTCAGTGTCATATTGTATTAAAATATATCATAATTTATAGTAAATAAAATTATTATTATAAAAATATTATCCCCTAAGTGGTTAAAATTATGTAGGTATTATGTCCTAGTTTTGTCTACCATGTGATGATCATGTGAAGCCCAATGTGCAATTTTTTGATTTATTTCCCATAAGTAAATCATGGAAAAAAATGTCCACTTATAGAATATATAAATGGATTTATATCCATGAAAACTATATAATTTATATGTTACCAAAACCTTATTATTTTCATCTATACTTATCCTCAAAGTCAATTATAGGGTTATTCTCCCCATTCCATGTTTTCCTATATATACTTCGCATTGTTTCTATAAAAATACCTATGATGCCAAATGTAGTAACCCAAAACCTAGTAACATAGAGAAATTTTCTCAATTATTACATTTACATTACATACATAGAATCACAGCCTGAAGAAAATAATAGTTTAATAGTCTTGGTAAACTACATACATACATGATTCAAATATTACATTTGAATCTAAAAAATTACAACCATTTTTTATAATATCATTATTCCCCTGTCATATCCATGAATATAATTAATATTACACTTAATAGATTCATGAAAAAAATAACATTTCTCACCTGATGTTCTCAATATAAAAAAAGTAAAACAGAAGTTTTTCAGAATCAATAATCCTAATTAGCATAGAATGGTGAATAGTATAATATACATTCCATTTGAATATGTTGACTATCATGATTATATAAGTAATAATAAATATGTAAATGTAAATAAATGAAAAAAAACCCCATTTATAAAACATAAATACCATGAATAGATATGGAATAATAATTATGGCATGGTAGATAAGTGAAAACAGATGAAATTTAATAATAAAACTACAAATAAAATGAATACAGAGATAATATCATTGTAAAAACTAATGGTTAATAAAAATTGAGCTATTACTGAAGTAAATGCTTAATAATTTTATGTCATGATCTTAGGAACCATGATCCCTATACTTTTAGGACCATTAACAATGGATTCTATACTTGATGGGTCAGTAAACACTTGAAACCCATTTAAATATGGCTAAAAATATTTTTATCTCATGAGACTATTAATGCATCGAGGGGCTATATATAACACTCTTCATATCTGCATATCCAATAATTCCACATATTTTAAATATTCAATCTCAATCATGAATTATATTCTATATCCTCAAATATTATTATTAAGAAAATAATTTATATTTTTCTATATTTTCAAAATAATGAAATAACATTTCAGATAGAACATTTTCAATTACAATGTTATATGGTTTAAGAAATAAATATATCCATGATAAATATTAATTATATTTAGGGGAAATTTAGTGTCCAATGATCATAGGAAAGTGAATATTTCAAACAAAAGTTAATGAATGTAAAACATGAATCAATAATGTGAATTTAAATATTCCCCATTTGTCAAAATGATCATAAACCATCCATTGAATGGATAACGATGGTATAAATTCAACATTTCTCTAATGGAGTAAAAGTAAAATAAAGGGATGTTTTTGTTGATGAATATAAATACTATATAAATGTCCTTAAAATCATTCTTGTGGAAAATATCCTTTTTTTACATAAAATATATTTTTAAAAATAAAAGTTCACTTTATATTTCTAAAATAAAATTCCTTAAATAAATATTTTTAATATTATAATTTAATCATTAAAAAATTGAGTTGTCATTGAAGCATAAAACTATATACATTCTAAACATGCTAAAAAATATTATTTTTTAATTTTTATTAAAAGCCAAATGGCCTTATTTAAAAGACGAAATGAATATTCCATTAATTTTTCTTTGTAAAAATTCAAAAATGGATAATAATTTCTTTAATAAATCATTTCTAAAACATTAAAATTGTTTTTTATTTTTTTAAATTGTTTTCTTGAAGAAAATTGAATTTTGATATAATGGAAAATTTGTAGCACCATAATCTTCCACGTTATTGTTTCTTTTTTAAATAATTCAACAGTGTGTGATGTATGCCACACTGAGTTCTAGCACACCATGACCTATCAAAAATGCCATTTAAAAAGTGGTTATGAATAGTATTAACAAAAGTTTTTATTTTATATATTCCATTTATTTTTTACATTTATCTTACGTGTTTCTTAGACGTAATATATGAACAAATCCAATTTTTCTGATAAAGGAAGTATTTTTCAAAAAATGCAGCATTCCACCTTTTAATTGAAAACCCTTTTCAAATCCAATATTTAATAATTTATAAATTAAATTTGACAAAAGAAATTATTATTTATAAGAATTACATAAGAAGTTAGTTTGGATAAATTTTTTTTGTTTTACTTATAACATTCATATTTTAATGAATAGTGAAAAATACTGATTTTTAATTCAAAACTGCTTTGTTAGATAAATTATTTATATAGTTATATTATCTTTTTAGTTTTTTAAAGTACAATTAGATTATATTTTTATTATTTAACATAATATATCTTATTAGAAGTAATTTTACATTTTAATGAAACATAAATATATGCCAATCTTTTGATAGTTTTTACTTCTTAAAACTCGCTTTCTAGTTTTGACAACGAAAATTAATTTTGAATTTATTTCTGCCAATTTTGAGTTTCTATTTTGGAAAATTGGATTCCATATTTTGAATCAGAAGGTCCAAATTTTATAAGTAGGTACTTTTTATTTTTGGACATTATGAATAGTAACTTCTGTAATTATTTTATTTTAGCATGGTTAAAGGGTAAATAAGGTAAATAAGGGTATAAAATAATACAATAATACTATAAAACTACCCTCAAAAGTTTCATAATCCTTTTAAATGATATATATACAACCATTATAATCCTTACATCGATTTTAGGACCCCATTTAGCACTTGGGTGTTAAAATGACATGTTATAATAATTAATTTAAGGTAAAGGGAAATATAACATAATCATGTATCTTATTACTAAAAAAATTAATTCAAGTTATATAAGTGATATATTCAACAATAAATAGTCATTGTAAATCTAAAAATATTTCATACATCATTTTATTTTAATTTAAATTTTATGACGTAAAATAATTAAATTATTTCAGACCGAATAATGATGCAGTGTTTTCCAAATTAATGAAGGAATCCAATAAATGATATTATAAATATTAAAATAAATATAATCTTAAAGTTTTTATACCTTAAATTAATTTTATGGACTATTAAAAAATATTTTATTTGATTTAATTCCTTTTTTTTATAACGAATAAAGTTGTTATGACTTTAACAAAAATCAATTTCTAAATAACGTCAAAATTGACATTAATGAGAATTTCAGAAAAATACTATTTGATTAAATGATATAATAGTCCTAAAAATAAATTATTCACCTAAATAACTTATATAAAGTTAAAAATGACATTAAGGATCCAATATTTTTTCTCTTGGAATTTTATTGTAACTATACTAATAATATATTATGAAAATATAAGAACAAATAGTAATAGTTAAATCTTTTAAGGGTTAAAGCAAAAAATATAAGGTTAAATTAATGAACTAAACATGTATAAAACCTATTTGTTGAGAGGATTCAGACCCTTCTTAATATTATCGTTTAAATAATTTAGTTTTTAGCTGTTTGTAACGGACAATAAATTTATTATTAATTTAATTTTTCAAGACATTCCTTAAGTGCCCCTCACCACTCCTATAAAAGGGTACTTGTACATCACTTTTATTAACACCTAAAAATCCATTTTTATTAGAAAAAACATGAAAAAAATTCCTATAAACTTCCCTAAATTTATCCTAGAGGAAACCCTTTGGTCATTAAACAAACTAAAATTGTCCATTTGTGAAAATCAAAAGGAGACAACTGAAGAAATGGTAATTGTTTTATCCATTCTTTCAATGTTCTTTTCATCTTATTCCTCCTTTGTATATATTGTTTCTTGAACAAAGTAATAAATATAGTATCATCCATATAATTAGATGTTTTTATAATCATGGGACAACTCTATTCATTATAATATCCATCCTACAAATAATAATATAACCATGTGTGTGTGCGTATGACATACCGTGTCCATGCTGTGGTGTAATTATTTATTCCATGTTACTTTATCTGGATGCATATAATGATGAGTTTAACAAACATAAATAATTTTCATTGAATGATTATTATTAATTATAATTAATATACCATCAATTTACATATCATTTAACCATTAAAGGGATGATATCGCCACTCGTGCGTACATACGACCTACTAGGTCCACGATGTGATGAGATACATTCTCCACATTAACCATTAATTAATTATATATATATATATATATATATATATTTTATGGATAATTATGAAATATATGACCTAATTGGGATACTTCAATTATATATATATACATTTATGTCATTCATTTACTTCCATATGAAAAGAATTCTGAAAAACGCTCATGCACACATACGACTTACTCTCTCCATGAATAGGGTATTCAATTTCATATATCTATCTATAATGTATATTTATGTTATGAATATATATTATATATAAATAATATTATACATTTTTTAAGTATGTAAATCTTGATCTAACTAATATGATCAAAAATAACTAGGCAAAACACGTAAGATGAACAATGCGATTATTAACGGAAATGTTGCATTAACTTGGAATTGTAAATAAATGGGTAATATAAAGTCATAAAAGAATAATATATTATATCATAAATATTATTATTATTCAAATATAATTTAATAATATGTTTAAAAACACTATATGTGAGTTTCAGACATGTACAGAGAGTATCTGACCTAAGGTAAGAGTTATTTCATCAATATCATTGTTATCCAAGATTGATAATGTGTAAGTAATTACATGGAAATATTTATAATCCATGTACATGTTTCCTAAAAATTATTCCAAATGGAATATTTTAAGGTTTTATGGAAGGGACTCTTCAACTAGATTATCATTTTAAATTTTTAATGATTTATTTTTTAAAATATATTTAATTAATGTCCAGGTTTTCAAAATAATTTTATGGATTTATTTATATAGAGATGATTTTTTAAAAGTTTTAATTACTCTTAAAATATTCAAAGTGGTATGTGACACTCTTATAAAAAAATATCTTTTAAATAACTTCTTTTTATATTGTGCCACTTTTGAATTATTTCATGAAGAGGGATATTTCCCACAAAGAGTTTTACTGATTATTTTCAACTCTATCAACATCCTTTATTGAATATTATTCTGGATTGAGTATGATTTTTTATTATACAATATTTATATTTTATTGAATGATTTCTGATATTTTTGAATATAGATGTCCTATTTTTATACTATTCATGGTTTATAGAAAAATTATTGGCATTTTGTATACTAGATTTAATATGAATGTTTATGTTATGATTCACCCTTTTTATATGAGGAATGAATTAACATTTGAAGTGTCTTGTGGGGTCCACTATATCCCCTGGATGAATCAGCAGTCTGATGAGACAATTATGTTTGTGTTTTGGCTAATTTCTTACAGAATTAGGTATTATTTCTTGGATTAATACTTGACAAAATGATTAAGATGTCATGAATTATACATTCCCTTATTATGAGATTCGTTATTGATTTTACATGTGATTATTCGACTGGTGTAATATACATGAGAATTTTGAAATGGAGTTATTTGATTTACACTTACCATATTATGAAGAAGATAATGGTTTAAAAGGATTGAATTTTAATTTTATACCTTTCTTTAAAAGTATATGGTTATTTGTGATAGCTTTCGCTATATTGATTATCCTTATTGATCATCAGATATTACCCCTTTCTTATGTTTTATTTTCCTATGATTCCATGAAGTGTTTTATGACTGATATACAGGATTAAGATAGGGTTATAATGGATTTATTAATATATTATCTATGCTATGTTTGATAAAAGAAATTTTGATGTTATGTTCATGTATGTAATCTATTTTCCAAGACTGTTAAACTGATTGGTCCATCAGGACATGATTCCTTGTAATCATTCCAATGTATTAAAATAATTTCATATCTCCGATATTTTGGTGTCGGGGCATAACAGTTGATTTCAGAGGATTTTTATAAATGGCCTTGGAAATAGATTTTGAAAACATTGATTTTGGATAATAACCATAATATAGACTTTGTGGATAATTATACAATTACCCCTTAGAATTTTGGAAATATAGGGATCACATGGATATTTAAAGCAATAAATCCATGTCTTGATACTACAACTGGATGTGGTTCTATCACATATGTACCTAGGGGTGAAAACTCCAACAATGCTTTTTAGGCTTGACTCGAGGGTAACCTCGTATATGACAACGGGCCTTACTGCACCCATGGTTTGACACTCCTAAGGGATATGATAAGGAAAATTCATGTTTTCTTTACAAACCATTATGAAGTATTTATTAGTAAATATGTCCTCCAAGTGAATATATTTATGATTAAGGATTTGATATAGATATAATTTTCAATTTATGTTAAGTATTCTACTAGTTTGAATTTTTAATTATGATTCATTACCTAATCTAGTGTATGCCATTGTATAGAAATGTAAGATAGTGGAAGGAATGGATACCATATTGACACATGTAATCGACGTAAGTATTTCCCTCCTATGAATGATAATTATATAAGATCTAGAAATGAAACTGTTGTTAAACTTCTTATAACCATATTGGGACAGCTGACTCAGGTTATGAAAAACAACCTTACCCATATTGAGCACCATGATCCACAACGTAGAGGATCAATGTTAGAACGATTCATGAGACCAAAACCTTCATCATTCAATGGGACAACAAATCTGTTTTTGCCTTAGTAAGAGATAATTTTTTTAGAGAAAATGCTTTTTTCTTTGGGAAGTAATGAATGGGAGAAAGTTTTCATGATATTTTATTGTGTCTCAGGATATACAGATCAATAGTGGTCATTAATTCAAAATAAGAAGGGGGATGAAAAACTAGAGAATATGGAATAGAGGTAGTTTCAATAAATTTTAGTAGAGGAATACTTTCCACATGAATAGTGAGATGATATAGAAAGGCAATTTCTGAGTCTAAGGTAGAAGTATGTTGAGAATGTTTCATAGTTTAAGGCTAACTTCACAAGGATAAAAAGGAATGCTTCGGACTATATACGTAACCCATGAATTAATATTGATATATTCTTTGATGGGTTAAAGCCTTTCCTCCGATAAGCATATGTCTCACAATCCTTAACATCATACGAAGATATGGTCTAATGTGAAATCAGGATAAAAAATAATTATCTAAGTCTTATGACATTAAAGTAGTGAAAGAGAATAAGAGAATAGTCGTGAAAGAGGCAAATAAAGTGAAACTGGAAAGAATGATTTTCCTATATGTGATAATTTTGGAAAAAAAATACATTGGTACTTGCCTAAAAGGAATGTGAGTTTCTTACAAATATGGAGAAAAAGGTTACTAGGAACTTGTTACAAATGTGGAGAAAAAGGACATTATGATCGTGATTGTAAGGGAAGGAAAGAAGCTATACAATGATATAATTTTAAAGATAATGTACACTATTCAAATGATTTTCCGAACTATTAGGGAAATATAGCTAAGAAGAAACAAATGGATCAAGGTTAAGCATATATTGTTACTACGGTCGAAGTGGAATAATTAATTTATTTTGGTTTTTGGATTCATGAATTATATTCTAGTTATAAGAATAATGTGATATATATATATATATATTGGTATTTTACTATATTACTTTTTCATTATGGTTTTAATATGTCTAAGGTAATCATATATTTAGTATGTGACTATAAGGTAAACATTATGTTTTTTGGTGAATCAGATGTTATAATTTATTTTTGAAATTTAGAATCCTTTTAGATAGAGTTTGGGCATATGTATTTTGGATAACTCTAAAGGATGGAATATATTATGTTGAACATTGGATAATATTATTTAATGTTAAAAATTTCCTTAAGGTTTTTATGGAATGTTAAAATAATATATTTTGACAAAAAGAACAACTCATAGGCCTGGCAACAACCTGTTGCGTCAGACAAGGGTGCAAGAATCGAACTCAAAACAGATGTGTGAAAAGGCTTTATCATCTACCATTATTATACAGTAAGTCCCTGGTTAGTATAAAATATTTTTTTATTTAAATCGTATAATATTATATTTGGAACCTTATATGATTAATATAAATAGAATATTTTTTTGTTTTCTTATCTTTTGAAGATATAGATTAGTTTTTTGTAGGAATTAATTAACAAATTATAATTTACACGTAGATTAACTATGCTTCCTTGTTTTCTTAGTATCTGATGTAATTCTTCATCTCTAGTAAAAATATCGTAAAACCAAAATGTTTTCCTAGGAAATTAATTTGTGATGAATCAAATTGTCCCTTAGATCGTCTGAGAGTTATAGCTTTCATAATATTAACTTTCTAATAATAATATTCTAAAACACTCTCTACTAAAAACATGATGATTAGAGTTTTATTTCATGTCCAAGTTTTCATACGTAGAACCCCAGGATGTGTTATTTATGGTAACCATCATGCTTACCTTTCATCATCTTAAAAAGTGGTCCCATTAATCAAATTTTCGATGGGGAATTTCAACTAAGATATTTTGAAATGTCAAAACCCTAGTTTTAAATCCAAATTTTAAATTGAGAGGACACAATTTATTGAAATACGGGATAATTATACAAATAAATCCACAAATGTTTCACATCATTTTTAAATAATTCTATAGTGTGTGATGTACCCAACACCGAGTTCAAGCACAACACAACCTATGGAACTATCCGTTTAAAAATCAGTTTTAAATATTATTAACCACATTTTAAATATTATATATCCTATATAAATTTTAAATTCATATTATGTGTTTATTAGACATAATATAAGGACAAATTCCATTTTTTGCATAAGAGAATTATTTTCTAGAAAATGAAGTTTTCAACCTTTTAATGGAGAACACTTTTTAAATCCATTATTTGACACTTTTATTTATTCGATTTGAAAAATTTAAATAATAATTTAGAATCATGATATAAAAATTTTGTTTGTATAAAGTTTTTTTTATCTAATAACTTTCTAATTTTAATGAATATTGAAAAATACTACATTTTAATTCAAAATTATATTTTAATCTAAATTATTTATATATTTAGATTATATTTTTAATTGATTTTAAAGTATATTTATATTTTATTTTTATAATTTATTATAATTTAAGTAATTGGATGTAATTTTACATTTAAATTGAATACAAACATATGTCAATCATTTGATAGTTTATACATCTTAAAAAACAACTTTCAGGTTTTGAAAAAAGAATTAATTTTAAATTAATTTCTACCAATTATGTGTTTTGAATTTGAAAAAATTGATTCCATATTTGTAATCAGAATGTCTAAATTGTTTAAGTTGGTACCATTTATTTTTGGATATTATGAATACTAACTTCAGTAATTATTTTTATTTATCATGGTGAAAGGGTAAATCATGTAAATAAGGGTAAAATTGATATTATAATAATATAAAATAGCCACAACATGTTTTTTAGTCCTATTGGATGATATATGTCCAACCATTATAATATTTAGGTCTATTTTAGGACCCGATGGAGCCACATGGGTGTGAAAATGACATATTATAAAAATTAATTTAAATTAATGGGAAATATAACATAATCATGTATCTTATTACTAAAATAATTTTAATTTAAGTTATAAAAGTGATATATTATAATATAAAAAGTAATTTGAAATTTTTATATCATAATGTTTTATTTTAAATTTTTATACATTAAATAATTAAATTTATTTATGACACAATAATAATGCAATGTTTTCCTTATTAATGAAGGAATCAAATAAATGATATTATAAATATTAAAATAAATGTAATTTGAATGTTTTTATGTGATCCATGTATTTTATGGATGATTATGACATATTATATTTGATTTAATGAATTTGTTTTGAAGGAGTCACTTTTCTATGACTATCAAAAATACATTACTAAATACTATCAAATTTGACATAAATGAGTTTTTAAACCAAATACTTATTTATAAAATTTTATAAAAATCTTAAAAATATATGATTCTGCTAACTGCCTTAAATAATGTTAACTATATCATTAATGAGCCACTTTTTTTACTTTTCACTTTATTGTATCTATAGTAACCACATATTATGAAAATACAAGATGACGTGGTAAGAGTAGATGTTTTCTACTAAGGGTTAAATCAAAACGATAAGGTTAAATTCAGGATCAAAACATGTATAAAACCTATTGGATGATAGGATTTAGACACTTCATCATCTTAACCTAAAAATAATTCACTTTTTATCCATTTCTAACTGACAATAAATTTATAATAAATTAATATATCAAGACTTTACTAAAGTGCCCCTCACCTCTCCTATAAAAGGGAACCTCTCTTTCTTATTTATTCACACATCCAAATCCCATTGTCCTAGACAAACCTAGAAAAATTTTCCTCAAAACATCCCCAAATTTATCATAAAGTCCACCATTAGGGAATAAAACCAACTAACGGAGTCCTTTGTGCAAATTAGAAGGAGACAACTGAAGAATATATAATTATTTAATCCCTTCTTACAAAGTACATTTCATTGACTTCATCCTCTTTCTATTTTTTTCAATACCAAAGTAATAAATCAAGTATAAAAAATATAATTAGGTGTTTTTAAAATCATTTTACTATTATATTCATCATTTTATCCATCCTAAAAATAATAATATCACCCTGCTTGTGTACGTACGAATTACAATCTCCACGTTGTGGTGTAATTTGTTATTCCACATTACAATATTTGGATGTGTATAATTATGATTATAATAGACATAAATAATTAATATGACATTATTATAATTATTTATAATTAATATACCATCCATTTTCATATTATTTAACCATTAAAGGTATGATATCGTCGCACGTGCGTATATACAGCCTACAGTCTCTACGACGTGATGAGATTTGATATCCACATTAACCATTCAAGAATGATTAAAAAAATTATATATTATGAATAATTATGAAATATATGAAATATTAAATCAACTAAAATATATATATATATATATATATTTACATATATGTCATTCACTTACTTCCATACAATAAGAAAACGAAAACAACATTCATGCGTAAGTACGAACCACCGTCTCCATGAACAGTGTATTCTATTTCATATATCTATCTATAATATATATTTATATTATGAATATATATGATATATAAATCATATTATAAATTCTTGAAGTATTTAAATCATGATCTAAGTAATATGATCAGGAAAAACAAGTCAAACACTTATGATAAACAAAGCAATTATTACCCGAAATGTTGCATTAACATGGAGTTGTTAATAAATAAGAAATATAATGTCATAAAAGATTAACATATGATATCATAAATTTTATTAAAAGTCTAATATAACTTAATAATATGTTTATAAACATTATATAGGAGTTTTATACAGGTATGAAGAGTTTGGAACCAAAGGTAAGTGTTAAAATATCAAACTCATTATTATCTGAGATTGTTTATGTGTATGTAATTTGTGGGACATTTTTATCATCCATGCCGATGTTTCATAAAAATGATTTCATAAGGGATATTTTAAGGTTTTATTGAAAGGTCTCTTTAACTAGCTCATCATTTTAAATGTTTTTAATGTTTATTTTTCTAAATCTATTTAATTAATGTCCATGTTTTTAAAATAAATTTAAGGATTTATTTATAATGAAATGATTTTTTTAAAATGTTAATTCCTTTAAAATGTTTCAAAGTGGTATGAGACACATTGATTCAAAAGTATCTTTTAAATTAATTCCTTTATAAATTTTGTTACTTTTAAATGATTTTAAGAAGAAAAGACATTACTCTCAAAGAGTTTTACTGATTATTTTCAACTATTTCAACGTCCTTTATTGGATATTATTCTTGATTGAGGATGATTTTTTATAAAAAAAAATCATTATATTTAATTGAATGGGATTGGATATGTTTGAATGTGGATGTGATATTTTTTACCATTCATTCTCTATAGTTAATGTATAGTCATTTTGTATGCAAGTTTTAATACGAATGTTTATGTTATGTTTCACCCTTTTCAAATGAGGAATGCATTGGACTTTGAAAATGTCGGATAGGGGGATGGGGCCCACTATATCCCATCGATGCATCTGTAGTCTCACGAGGCTATTATGACTGGGTTTTGGGTAATGCCATACCCAATTAGGTATGGTTTCTTGGCCGAATCCTTGATAGTATGTTTTAGATGTCCCACATTATGCATTCCCTCGTTATTAGATTAGTTATTGATTTTACAAGTTATTATTAGACTATTGTAATATCTATGTGAATGTATAAATGGAATTATTTTATTTATTCTTTCTATATAATGATGAATATAATGTTTTAAAAGTCTTGGGATTTAATTTTATACCTTTCCATAAAAGTTTATGGTTATTTTTGATTGCTTCCGCTATATTGTTTATCCATACTGAGCATCTGAGCTCACCCCTTTATTATGTTTTATTTCCCCAAAATTACATACAGAATTTTATGATTGATATATAGGGTTAAGATAGGATAATAATGTTGTTCAAAAAGGTTTATCCATGTTCTGTTTAATGTTATAAATTTATATGTAAAGTTCATGTATGTAATCAATTCTAGAGGACTTCTAAACTGATCAGTTCTTTGGGAAATGATTCCTTGTAATCATACCAAAGTATTAAAATAATGTACTGTCTTTGGGATTCTGGGTTCAGGGAATTGTAGTTGGTATCAGAGAAATTTTATCGACAACCTTGGAAATAGATTTAGAAAACATAGATTAGGGATCATAACCCTTTGATAGACGTCGAGGATACATATAGAAGGACCCCTAGAATTTTGGTAAAGTATGGATTATGTGAAATGTCCATGAAATACATCCATTTAATGATACTAAAAGTGTATGTGGTTCTAGAATTAGTTTACCTAGGGGTAAAAACTCTGACAAGGTGTTTCGAGCGTGACTCAGGGAAACCTAGTACATGAATATAGGACTTACTGCGCCCATGGTTTGACACTCCTAGGGGATATGCATAGGATAATTCATAGTTAATTTACAAACCATTATTAAGGATTTATGGGTAAATATGTCCTCAATGGAACAATATTTATGATTAAAGATTATATAAGCATAAATTATTCGATTTATGTGAAGTATTTTACTAGTTTGTAATTATTCATTATGATTCAAAACATAATATAGTGTATGACATTGTTTGGAAATGGCCTATAGTGGAAGTAATGGAAACCATATCAATACACATAATCCATATAGGGACTACCCCTTTTGAAAGATAATTATATTTGAGATGGCAATGAAACTGGTACTGAACAGCTAATAACCCGACTGGCATAGCTGACTCAAGTTATGAATAACATCCTTACCTATATGGAGCACCCTGATCAACAATACAGAGGATAAATGTCAGAACGATCCTTAAGACAATAACCTGAAACATTAAATGGGACTAAAAATATATTTTCGGTTGTGTAATGAATAATTTCCATAGAGAAATTGTTTCTTGTATTGGGAAGTAACCAAATGGAGAATATTTTCATCATTGTTTGTTGTCTGTCGGGAGATGTGGATCAATGGTGGTCATTAATTCAAAACACAAAGGATGATAAATAAGTATAAAATATATATTGGAGAGAGTTTCAGGAAAATTTCCTAGATAATTAATTTCCTTGTGAATATAGAGCAAATATAGAAAGGAAATTTCTGAGTCTAAGTCAAAAAGAGGATGATAATCTTTCAAAGTATGAGGCTAACATAAAAAGATTAGAAATTCATGTTTTAGAATACATATGTAACCCAGGAAGTAATATTGTGAGATTTTTTAATGGGTATAAACCTTCCTCTGATGAGCACTTGTCTCATAATCTTTCTCATTGTATGAAGATTTGGTCTTCGGTGCTATCAAGACAGAAAAATAATACTCTATTTATTTCAAAATTAATGTAAAGAAAGATAAAAAGATAATAGTGGAGAAATATAGAGATAAAGGGAAAATGGAAATATTTATTTTACCTTATGTGAGAATTATGGGAAGAAACACCCTGGTTCTGGCCTGAATGGAATGACCGTTTGTTATAAATGTACAGAAAAGGGTCCCCAGGCTCATGATTGTGAAGGAAATAATGAATTTGTGAAATTATGTAATTGTAAAGAAATCGGAATTTATGAAAATGATTATCCAAATCATCAAGGAAAATCTGCTCAAAAAAACAAATAGATCAAGGTCAAGAATATGATGTTATTATGGTTGAAGTGGAATAATTAATGTATTTGTGTGTTTGGATTCATGAATTATATTCTGGTTATAAAAGGAATGTGATATATATAGGGATTTTACTATAGTAATTTTTTTCAATAAGGTTTTAATATGATGAAGGAAATCACATATTTAGTATGTGACTATAAGAGAAACATTACATTGTCTAGGGAATCTGATGATACAATTGATATGGATATTTAGATACATTTGAAACTATTTTTGGATAAATGTATTTTGGATAAATATAAAGTATGTAATTGATTATTTTGAACATTTTATAGTATTTTTTATGGTTAAAATATTTCTTAAGGTTATTTCTGGAATTTTATACTAATATTGTTTATGAAAAAGGACAACCTGAAGGTCGGGCAACAACTTATTACTTTAGACCAGGATGTAGGAATTGAACCCACAACTGATGTGTGATAAGTATTTATCACCTACCATTATCCTACATGATTTCCTTAGTTAGTATAATATATTTTTGTTATTTAAATGGTACATGTTTATATTTGGAACCTTATACAACTATTATAAATAGACTATTTTGTTTTGAGTTTTATTATCTTTTGAAGAGAATGATGAGTTTGTGGTAGGAAATAGTTAACGGGTGAAACATTACAAGTAAATTATATATTTTTTCTTGTGTTATTATTCTATTAAGTAATTCTTAATCACTAGGGGAAAATATCATAAAACAAAAAAAATCCTAGTATATTCTTTTGTGATGAATCAAATGGTCCTTTTGATCGTTACTGATTTATGGATTTTATATTGTTCACTTTTTTCAAATAATATTCTCTATCACACTCCATCATAATTTTATGGTTATATTTTTCATTAATGTTCATTTTTTACTACATTGATCCCTAGTATGTGTTATTTCTGATAACATTCATACTTAACATTCTTTATTTTAAACTAGAGGTCGCATTAAACTATTTTTTGATATGGGAATTCAACAAAGATATTTTTAAATGTCAAACCCCTAGTTTGGAATCCTGATTCTAAATTTCTAGGATGAAATTTATTTAATTATGGGATAATGTAACATGCCATGATTACATGGTATTCTTCTTTTTTTAAATAATTCAATAGCGTGTGATGTAAGCCACACTAATTTCAAGAGCATCAAGACCTATCAAACTAGCCATTTAAAAAGAGGTTATGAATATTATTAACCAAAATTTTACTTTTATATTTCCCATTTAATTTTTACATTCATCTTATGTGTTTCTAATACATAATATAAGGAAAATTTCAATTTTTCAAATAAAATAAGTATTTTTAAAAAAATGTAGTTTTTTCACCTTTTAATAGAGAACCATTTTTAAATACCATATTTGACACTTTTATATATTGTATTTGATAAAAAAATTATTATTTAGAATAAGGACATAAAAATTTAGTTTGGATAAATTTTTCATGTATTTCTGTTAACATTCATATTTTAATGATTAATGAAAAATACTGCATTTTAATTAAAAATTGTTTTTCAGATAAATTATTTATATAGCTAGATTATCTTTTTAACTGGGTTTAATGTATAATTAGATTAAATTTTTATAATTTAATATAATTTAGGTCATTGGATGTAATTTTACAATTATATTTAACATACACATATGTTAATCTTTTGATAGTTTTTACTTTTTAAAAAATCCACTTTCTGGTTTTGATGACGAAAATTAATAATAAATTAATTTCTGCCAATTATATATCTTGAATTTGGAAATATGGATTCCATATTTGTAATCATAAGTTAAAAATTGTGTAAATTGATAACTTTTTTTTGGACATTATGAATAGTAACATTAGTAATTATTTTTATTTACCATGGTTAAAAGGTAAATCGGGTAATATTATACAAATATTAAACTACCCTAACATGTGTCCTAATCCTATTTTATGATATATGGATGACCATTAATATCCTTAGGTCGATTCTAGGACCCCATGAAGCCTCTTGGGTGTGGAAATTACATGTGATAATAATTATTTTAAAGTAAAGGGAAATATAACATAATCAAGTTTCTTGTTACTAAAACCATTTTAATTCATGTTATATAAGTTATTTACTGAAATATAACTATTCATTGGAAATATATATATCATGTTATTTATTTTAATTTTTTATAAATTAAATATTTAAATTTATTTATGACACAGTAATGATACAGTGTTTGCCTAATTATTGAAGAAATCCAATAACTGATATTATAACTATTAAAATTAAGGTAATTTGAAATTTTTTATTCCATTTATGAATTTTTTGGATTATTATGATATATTATATTTTATTTAATTACTTTGGTTCTATTTAATCGTGTTTTTATGACTTTATCAAAAATCAATTACTAAATAGTGTCAAAATTGTCCAAAATGAGTTTTTTAAAAAAAATATTGTTTTGTTAAATGATATAATAGTCCAAAAAAATATAAGATTCGTAAAAATGAAATATATAATGTTAAACATGTCATAAATTATCCACTTTGGGTTCTCTTGGAGTTTTATAGTAACTATTGTAACCATATATTATGAGAATACATGAAGACATGGTAAGAGCTAATGTTTTTAACTTAGGGTTAAATTCAAGAACTAAAATTGTCTAAAACCAACTTTTTTAGAGTATTTAGACCCATAATCATATTAACCTAGATGTATTTCAATTTTTAACATTTATAATCCTAATATAAATATATAATAAATTAATATTTCATCACTTTTAAAAAGTGACCCACACCTCTTTTATAAAAGGGAACTTCCCCTTCTCTTTTATTCACAAATCCAAATCCAATTACATCTATAAAACCTGGCCAAAATCTCCTCAAACACTCCCTCACTTCATCTTATATTCCACCTTTTAGGTAAAAAAACTACTTAAGGAGCCCTTTTTTCAATTCAAATGTAGAAACCTGAAGAAGAGTTAATCGTTTTATCACTTCGTTCAAAGTTCTTTTTTTCTACTTCCTCTTTCTATGTTGTTTCTATAACAAAGAAATAAATAAAGTATCATACATATAATAATAATTTTTTATATTAATGGGACAACTATACTCATCATTTTATCCATCCTATGAATAATAACATAACTATGGGTGTGTACGTACGTCTTATCGTCTTCACGTTGTGGTGTAATTTTTCATTCCACATTACTTTATTTGGATGGGTATATTTATGATTATAATAGAAAAAAATATAGAATATGACATGATTATTATTATTTATAATTATTACACTATCTAGTTACATATAATTTAACCTTTAAAGGAATTATATCATCACCTGTACGTATGTACGACCTACAGTATCCATGACGCGATGAGATTCATTATCCACATTAACCATTCAAGAATGATTATAGAAAAATATATATTTTAAATAATTATTAAATATATGACATAATAAATATACTATAATATATATATATATATATCATTCACTTACATCCATATGATAATAAAATGGAAATAGCGTTCATGCATACGTGCAACCTTTAGTCTCCAGGAATAATGTATTCAAATTCATATATCTATCTATCATATATATTTATATTATGAATATATATGTTATATAAATAATATTATATATTTTTTAAGTAATTAAATAATTATATATGTAATAAAATCAAGAATAACAAGTCAAAATACATATGATAATCAAATCGATTATTACCCGACATGTTGCATTAACTTGGAATTGTCAATAAAAGGGTAATATATAGTCATAAGAGAATTATATATGATATAATAAATACTATTATGATTCTGAAAAAAATTAATAATATGTTTCAAAAAACTATACATGAGTTTCAGATACATACATAGAGTATCAGACCTAAGGTAAGGGTTAATTCCTCAACCACTTTTTTATCCGAGATTATTTATGTATATGTATTTACAGAGACATATTTATCATCCATGTCCATGTATCATAAAAATTATTTAAAAAGGAATATTTTAAGGTTTTATATAATTGAATCATTAAATATATCACCATTTTAAATTTAATAAATATTTATATTTCTAAATATATTTGATTAAGGTCCATGTTTTCAAAATGATTTTATGGATCTATTTATATGGAATTTTTTTTAAATGTTAATTAATTTCAAAATTTTCAATGTGGCATGAGACACTTTTATTCAATAATATATTTTAAACTAATTCCATTATATATTGTGTGACTTTTAAACGATTTCATGAAAATCCGATATTTTTCTCAAAGATTGTTTCTGATTATTTTCAACTATTTCAACATCCTTTATGGGATATTATTCTTGATTGAGGTTGATTTTTTATAATACAATCATCAAATTGTATTGAATGAGTTTTGAAATTTTTTAATATGTATTTTCTATTTTTATACCATTCGTTGTTTATAGTTATCGTATTGGCATTCAGTATGTTAGTTTTAATATGAATGTTTATATTTTGTTTCACCCTATTCATACGAGGAATGCATTGGATATTTTATATGTCGAGAGGGGCCCGCTATATCCCATTGATTCATCGGAAGTCTCTTGAGACAATTATGTTTCGGTTTTGGATAATGTATTTCTCAATTAGTTATATTATATTGGATGAAGCCTCGACAGTATGTTTAAGATGTCATGCATTATGCATTGTCTCATTATGAGATTTGTTGTTGATTTTACATGTGATTATTCGACTAGTAGAATATCCATGTGAATGTTTAAATGGAATCATTTGATTTATTCTTTCCATATTATGCTGAAGATAAGGTTTTAAAATTCATGGGATTTAATTTTTTACCAGTACATAAAATTATATGGCGGTTTGTGGTCGCTTACTCTATATTATCTATCCTTATTGAGCATTTGAGTTATCCCCATTCTTATGTTTTATTTCATCAAGATTACCTGAAGTGATTTATGATTGATATGTAGGGTTAATCTAGGTGAATAATTTTGTTCCCAAAGGATTATCTATACTGTGTTTAATGTTATAAATTTTTATGTAAAGTTCATATATGTGATCTATTTTCCATGATTGGTAAACGGATATGTCCTTTAGGAAAAGACTCCATGTAATCATTCCATTTTATTAAAATAAAAGACCTTGTTTAAACTTCTGGGGTCTAAGTGTTATAGTTGGTATCAGTATAAGTTTAGCAAAATCCTTGAAAATAGATTTGAAAAACATATATTAGGGATCAAAACCCTAAGATAGACATTGAGGATAAGTATAGAGGGACCCACTATAATTTTGTTAAAGTAGGGATTGCATGAATATTCCAAGATATATATTCATGTTTTCATACTACAAGTGGAAATAGTTTTGGAACAGATGTACCTAAGGGTGAAAACTCTAACAAAGTGTTTCAATCTTGATTAGGGGTAACCTGGTACGCGACAACGGTCCTTCTTGCACCCATAGATTGACACACCTAGGGGATATTCATAGGATATTTCATATTTTATTTATAAACCATTATTAAGTATTTATGAGTAAATATGCCCTCAAAGGAACCATGTTTATGATTAAGTATTATATATGCATAATTTTTTCAATTTTCTTTAAGTATATCACTAGTTTAGAATTACGCATTGTGATTTACAACCTAATATAGTGTATTCCATTGTTTAGAAATGGTGCCTAGTGGAAGGAATTGAAACTGTATCAATGCATGTGATCCATGAAGGGATTTACCTCCTATGCATGATAATTATAGATGAGCTAGTGATGTAACTGGTGCCGAACAACTTATAATAGTACTCTAACAGGTGACTCATGTTATGAATAACAATCATACCCATATATAGAACACTGATCCACAACACATAAGATCAATGAGAGATAGATTCATGTGAAAACCATATCCAATATTAAATAGGACTAAAAACCCCATTTTTTGGATGAAAAATGTAAAAGTTCCTTTGAGAAAATATTTCTTCCTTTTGGAAGTAACAAAATAGAGGAACTTGTCATGGGAGTTTATCATATCTCAGGAGATGTGGATCAGTAGTGAACATTAATTCAAAAATTGAAGGAGGATAAATAATTAGAAAATATATAATGGATGGAGTTTATTGAATTTTTTGTAGAGAAATACATTCCTCATAAATATTGAGCTGATATAGAAAATAAATTTCTTAGTCTGAGGCAGAAGGAGGATGATAATGTTACAAAGTATGAGGTTTCCATCACAAAGTTAGCAATGCATCCTTCAGAATACATACGTAACCAAAAAAGTAATATTGATAGATTATTTTATGTGTTTAACCCATTCCTATGATGATTATGAGTCTCATATACATTTTCATTGTAAGAAGATATTGTCTCATGTTCTATAATGATGGAAAAGTAATTCTCTATATCTTACAACATTAAAGTAAAGAAAGAGAAGAAGTGAATATTGTATCAAGAAAAAGATAACAGGAAAATATAATGAAGGATTTCCCCTTATGTGATAATTGTGGGAAGAAACACCCTGGTACTTACGTGAATGGAATGGTTGTTTGTTACAAATGTGGAGAAAAAGGTCACCACGCTCGTGATTGTAATGGAAATAAAAAATCTATGAAATCCTATAATTGTAAATATATCGAACATTATGAAAATTATTTTCAATAATATCAATGAAATATATATCATAAGAATAAAATTTATTATATTCAAGCATATGTTGTTCCTACGGTCGAAGTGGACTAATTAATTTATTGGTGTTTTTGGATTCAAGAATTATATTTTGGTTATAAGAAGAATGTGATATATATATATTGGGATTTTATTATAGTAACATTTTTTTATTAAGGTTTTAATATGATGAAGCTAATAATATATTCTGTATGTGACAATAAGACTAATATTACATTGTTTGGGTAATATGATGTTTCAATTGACTTTGAAAATTTAGAGACCTTTTAGACAGAGTTTGGATAGATTTAATTTGGATAAATCTAAAGGATGGAATTAATTATGATGAACACTGGATTGTATTTTTTAGGGCTAAAAATTTCTTAAGGTTATTTCTGGAATGTTATAATTATATAGTTTGAGAAAATAGAAAACCTATACGTCATGCAATAACCTGTCACGTTGGACAAGGCTACATGAATCAAACCCACAACAGATGTGTGAAAAAAATTTATCACCTATCATTACCGTAAAATAATTACCTAGTTATTATAACATAGTTTTATTTATTTAAATGTTATAAGATTAATTTTTGGTACATTATATGACTAAGATAAATAGAATATTTTTTTGAGTTTTATAATCGTTTGAAAAGAATGACAAGTTTGTGGTTGGAATTATTTAAAATATGAAACACAACTTGTATATTAAGTATGCTTCCTTATGTTCATATTCAATGAATTAATTCTTCAAATCTATGGAAAATATCATTAAACAAAAAAAATTCCTAGAACATTCTTTTGTGATGAATCAAATGGTCCTTTGGATCATCCTAGATTTATGGATTTTAGATTGTCACCATTCTCCTAATAATATTCTCTATCACTCTCCATCAGTACACGATGGTTATATTTTTATTTCATGTCCATATTTTTTTACAAGGAACAATAGTATGGGTTATTTCTGGTGACCTTTATACATAACTTTCATTATTTTAAAATAGTGGTCTCATTAATACATTTTTTATATCGGATTTCAACTAATATATTTTGAAATGTCAAACCCCTAGTTTTCTATACATAATATAAATTGATTGGATGAAGTTTATTGAAATATGGGATAATTTTACACTCTATGCAGTAATGGTATGTTTCGTTTTTAAATAATTCAATAGCGTGCGATGTACGACACACCGAGTTCAAGCACACCACAACATCTCAATATAGCATTTTAAAAAAGTTGTTATGAATAGTATTAAACAAATTTAGAATTTCATATATCCATATAATTTTAAAATTCATCTTATGTGTTTCTTAGAATTAATATAAGGTCAAATTAAATTTCTCAGATAAAATAACTATTTTTTTCAAAATGCAGTTTTTCTACCTATTAATGGAGAACTCTTATTAAATCCAATATTTTACAGTTTTATATATTCAATTCTACAAATGAAATTATTCTTTATAAGTTGTACATAAATATTTATATTGGATAATTTTTTGGGGTTTTTCTAATAACATTCATATTTTAATGTATAGTGAAAATAATGCATTTTCATTCAAAACATATTTTTCATCAAAATACTTTATACAGTTAAATTAACATTTTAATTGGTTTTATATTTAAAATAGATTGTATTTTTATCATTTAATATAATATAATTCATTTTATGTTATATAACATTTAAATTTATCATAAAAATATGTCAATCTTTTGATAGTTTTCACTTATTAGAAACCCTCTTTCTGGTTTTGACAACGGGGATTAATTTTAAAGTAATTTATACCAATTATGTATTTTGAATTTGGAAAAAAGGAATCCATATTTAATATCATAAGGTCCAAATACTATAAATAGGTACATATTATTTTTTAGACATTATAAATAGTAACTTCAGTAATTATTTTTATTTAACATGGTTAAAAGGTAAATAAGGTAAATTTGGGAAAAAATAATATTATAACAATATAAATCTACTCTAACATGAGTCCTAATACTATTTCATGATATATGGATGACCATTATAATCATTAGGTCGATTTTAGGACCTCATAGGGCCACTTGGGTTTGAAAATGACATGTTATAATAATTAATTTAGAGGGAAATATATCATAATCATGTATCTTATTACTAAAAAATTAAATCAAGTTATATATGTTATATCCTCAACTATAAATAGTAATTGAAAAGATTAAAGTATTTCCTAAATAATGGTATTTTATTTGAAATTTTTATACATTATATTATATAATTTATTTATGAACCAATAATGAAGTAGTGTTTCCCCTATTAATAAAGGTATCCAATAAATGATATTTTAAATAATATAATAAATGAAATTTGAAAAAAAATTAACATTGATAAATTTTATCGATGTTTATGAAATATTATATTTCATTTAATTTATTTGGATCGAAGGAATCAAGTTTTTATGACTTTAAAAAATCAATTACTAAATAGTGTCAAAATTGACATTAATGGGTTTTTAAAACAAATACAATTTTATTAAATGATATATGAGTCCAAAAAACTGAGATTCTGAAAACTGAATTATATAATCTTAAAATTGTAATTAATGATCCACTATAGGTTTTCTTGTAACTTTATAGTAACAATAGTGACCATATATTATGAATATACAATAAGACATGTTAATAGTTAATGTTTTTACCTAAGCGTTAAAGCCAAATGATAAGACTAATTTTATGATCTAAACTTGTCTAAAAGCTATTTTTGGAGAGTATTTCATCCCATAATCATCATAAACATTAAATAATTCACATTGGATCCATTATCAGCTGAAGATGAATTTATAATAAATTAATATTTCAAGACTTTCCTAAAGTGTCCCTCACCTTTCCTAAAAAAGCGAACTTCTTCTTCTCTTTTATTCACCCCCCAGATCCCTTTGGCTCGGCCAAAACCTACCAATAACACCTTATAACATCCTTCACTTCATCCTAGATTCCACCCATTGGGTATAAAACCAAATAAAAGTCCTTTTGTGAAAATAAAAAAGAGACACCCAAATAAGAGGTAATTGCTTTATCCCTTCATTTAAATTTCTTTTCTTCTTCTACTTCATCATTCTATGTTTTTTACATACCAAAGTAATAAATATAGTATCATTCATATATTTATATGCTTTTATAATCATGTAAAAACAATATTAATCACTTTATCCATCCTATAAATAATAATATCACCATTTGTGCGTACGTACGGCTTACCATCTCCACGACATGGTGTAATTAGTTATTCCATATTACTATATTTAGATGGGAATAATTATGAGTATAATATAAATAAATAATTAAAATTACATGATTATGATTATTTATAATTAATATACCATCATTTTACATATCTTTTAACTATTAATGGAATTACATCTTCACATGTGTGTACGTATGGTCTATTATCTCCACAACCCGATGAGATTCATTTTCCACATTAACCATTCAAGAATGATTATATATATATATATATTATGAATATTTTTGAAATATATGAAATAATAAGGCTATTAAAATAGTATAAATATATATATACACACACACATATATGTCATTCACTTACTTCCATACGATAAGAAAATGGAAACATCAGTCATGCATATGTACAACCTACCATATCTATGAACGGTGTATTCAATTTCATATATCTATGTCTCATATATATATTTATATTATTAATATATATGATATATAAATCATATTATAAATTCTAGAAGTAAGTAAATCATGATCTAAGTAATATGATCCAGAATAACAAGTCAAAAACCAGTATGACAAACAAAGTGATTATTACCCCAAATGTTGCATTAACATGGAATTATTAATAAATGGGAAATATAAAGTAATAAATGAATTATATATGATATCATAAATATTATTATGATTCTGATATAAGTTAATAAGATGTTTAAAAATTTTATACAGTAGTTTCGGACACATACAAAGAGTATCAAACCTAAGGTAAGGGTTAATTATGCAATATCATTATTATCTGAGATTGTTTATGTGTAACTATTTACTGGGACATATTTTTCATCATGGTAAATGTTTCATAAAAATGCATTCAAAATAACTATTTTAAAGTTGTATGGAAGGGACACTTTAACTAGATCATCATTTTAAATGTTTTAAAGATTTATTTTTCTTAATCTATTTAATTAATGTCCATGTTTTCATAATGATTTTAAGGATTTATTTATATGGACATGATGGTTTTAAAATGTTAATTATTTTCAAATATTACAATGTGGTATGGGAATATTTGATCCCAAAATCTCTTTTAAATGGATTCCTTTAGAAATTTTACAACATTAAAATGATTTCATGAAAATGGGATATTTCTATCAAAGAGTTTTACTGATTATTTTTAACATTGTCAGCATCCTTCATTGGATATTATTTTTGATTGAGGTTGATTTTTTATAATAAAATTTTCATATAGTATTGAATGAGATATGATATGTTTTATTGTTGGTGTTATATTTTCATACCATTAATTTTTTATGGTTATTATATAAGAATTTTGTATGCTATTTTTAATATGAATGCTTATGTTATGTTTCAGCATTTTAATATGAGGAATGTAATGGACTTTGTAAGTGTCTAGAATGTCCCGCTAAAGCCCCTCGATGCATCGGTAGTCTCATTAGTCAATAATGTTTGGGTATTTTCTAATGTATTACCCAATTAGGATTGGTGTCTAGACCAAAGCATTAACGGCATATTTAAGTTGTCCCACATTATGCATTCCCTCATTCTGAGATTATTTATTTATTTTACATGTTATTATTCGACTAGTATAATATCCATTTGAATGTTTATATGTAATTATTTTATTTATTATTCCCATATGATGATGAAGATAATGTTTTAAAAGGATTTTGTTTTAATTTTTTACATTGCCTTAGAAGTTTAGGGTTATTTGTCATAGCTTCTGCAATATTGTTTATCCTTACTAAGCATATAATGTCACCCATTTCTTTTGTTTTATTTTCCTAGGATGCCCACATGTGTTTTATGAATGGAATGAATTGTTAAGCTATGAGAATAATGTAATTATCAATAGATTATCTACGCTATGTTTTATGTTAGAAATTCTTATGTAATGTTCATGTATGTAATCAATTTTCCAAGATTGGTAAACTGATATGACCTCTTAGACATGATTACTTGCAGTCATTCCAATGTATAAAAAATGCACTATCTTCGGGCTTCTAGGGTCAGAGCATTATAGAAATGATGTGGAATTTTATTAAAAATATTTTGTCATTAAAGTATTGTACTAAAGAGTGGGAAAATGTTTCTATTTATTAAAATCACCATGAATAACCTTAGGATAATTACTTTAATGGTTATTATAAGATAGTGATCAAATAATTTACGTCAATTTAAATTAAATAAAAAATAATTCTATTTAAAATGATATTATTAAATAGACTATTACAAAGACCATAACACTAAAGTGATAATTAACAAGTGAATCGAATATGTGTTAAAAATTTAAACTAATAGATATAAAATATTTTATAGTTAAAATTCAATACACATATAATCACGAAACATTAAACGCAATGAAGAAGTAATATGACCCAACGAAAAGAATTTGAGTCATGAAATTCATTACCAGCTTGTAATTTTCAAGTCAAATCCCCTTTGATGAAATAATTAATATTAAAATATAAAAAACTAGTAATTTTTAATGAATCATTATATTAAATTTACAATGAGCATTATATACACTATAAAAATTAAATATTTTCATAACATTATAATATTCCCTTATGAAGGGAAAATGAGATGATGTCCAATACCTCTTGCATCATTTTGGATAAATGTTTTTTAACCTCCTATATAATGTTTTCAAGGATGTTATTAATTTATAATCGAACCATATTAATATTTATAGTGTCATATATGATCCTAAAATATCCATTTACCACATATTTTTAATAAAATTTCATTATTTTTATTGTTTTATTTGTTAAATGCCTTGTTTTCATATAGAATATTTGTCATGAAATATCCCATTATTGTGAATATTATAGTGTTTCATCCTTTAAAAAATGTGATTAATTTTATAAATATCTTATTTATACATTATATAAATTTTTTGAAAATTCATTATGGTTGGGAAAGGAAAATGAATCTCATTGCATTGTGGAGACAGTAGGTCGTACGTACGCACAAGCGATGATATCATTCTATTAATGAGTGAAAGGGTTAGGAATTTGGGTATATTTTTGTTTTTTTAGAATCAATATCATTTCATATCTATCATATATATAAATTAAATTTTTCATTATTACTTTACATGTAAAGAGTGAGTAAAAAATGAGTCACATCGCTTCGTGAGGTAGTAGTCTATCATATACATGAGAGATATTATAGTGTTTTAAACAAAATGTATAGTAAGAAGATAAATTAAATATTATAATTATTAAAGTATAATATAATCATAAATCATATATATACACATTAAATCTATATTTATAGAAATTCAGGTGATGCATTGATTGAAAAAGAGTTACATTGGTTCACGAGGCGGTAGTCCGCCGAACACACGATCAATGATTTGTTTTACCATATGATAGAGGAGAAGATGGATAGAGGATATTTCATTAACATGATAATATATATTTATATTTCGGATAATGGTGATTTTATACTATGATTATTAAATAATATTTTAAGGACATTTCTGAATAAATAATCTTATAATGATATTTTAAGAATGTTAATTCTTCTCCAGATGACCTCTTTAGGATTTCACCAAAACCCTTTTTATGAATTAATTATGATAAAAAAATGGATCTAGGTAGTCTATATGTGAGTGAAGAAGTGATTTTCATAGGTATCATTGAATCCAAATGGATTTAAATTTATGAAAAGTGGAGGAAATGGGGTGGCCTTTTATAATTGGGGGAGTGGGAACACAAAGAATATTTGAAAAGAACCAATTACCCCCATATTTTTATCATAAAAACAATACTATGAAATGGTTCATTGACAAGAATTAGAGGTGTTACAGTCGAAATATGTTCATCTTATGGCTCTTGGATGAGTTAATTGGTCATTTTAAACCATAAATTTTTAGTTTTATCCCATACAAATAAGTTTTTACCTTAATCGTAGTAACTAATTTTTATTGAATTCAGCATTAATAATTGTCCAAAATTAATATGCAAATACTATATAATATATTTTTTTAGATTTCAAAATATGGAATACATTTTTTATAATTCAATTCACCAATGATTCAAAATTAAATTTAAAATTATACAGATATATGAGAAGACAAATAATGTTTCCAAATAGAAATTTCTCAAAAATATATAGGTTTTTCATTTGAAAATTAAATATGAAATTGATTCTAATGAATAAATTTTTATTTATAATAATATAACTGAAATAGATTTTCTTTATTTTTTTAAAACTTGGTACTCTTAATTGATTCAAACTAAAGGGTGGTTTCTAACAAATTTTAGTAATTATCAATATTTATTAAAAAATAAAATAGTGTAGTAAAATACCAAAAAATAACCTATGATAATTATAAATGATGATTTCTAAAATTGAGTTTGTGTTGTCAAATGAATTTTATAAATGTTGTGAAAATTAATTTTATTATATGTGCTTAAGAAGTTGTGAACCTAGTTTCATTAAAAAAATCATTTTTTTAAAACATTTATTTTTCATAAAATGGCATTAAATATAAATAAAAATACATATATATATATATATTAAAAATATAAGTAATGATTTTTTATAGATGTGTAAAAAATATAATTTTAAAAATTTAGTTAGTAATTTTTAATACTATAAACATAACCTCTCAATTATACTAATCACTTTCTAAATAATAGTATTATATTAGAGTATTGTGTTCCATTTAAACATGGTATTGCATGCACCACAATATATCAAGGTGATTGAATTTTTTTTAAACTAAATATATCATAAAGTCCTTTAATGTTATATTCTCATGTAATCTCATTGTCGCACATCCTATATGCTATGGAACCCAATTTTTTTATCTAAAATCTCAAGCTATTACAATTCATCTAAGTTGTAAATGTTATAACATCGGGGGCCAAAAATAGATTATACAATTTATGTATAACCAATCCTAAGTCTGTATATCAAAATTATTAATAAAAATATCATAAATAAATAAGAGATAATAAAAATAGAATAATATTCTACCCAATAGTGTTTGATGAGCCCAACCTCTAATCCTCTCAACCAATGTGACTTCCTAATTATATTTTGTAAGAAACCCAAATGAATGTTTATCTTTAAAAAGAGGGAATGTAACTTATTACAGGTGTGGAGATAATTGGGTGTTTTTAATTTTACAAAAAAGAAATGTTAGAAACCCTCTGAAATAAAAATAGTTAAAAATGAAATGAATTATTCATTGTTAAATAATAATTGGGTTCCCATTCCATTGAAATTGTATTCAAACTATTCTAAAAAAATGGTGTAACTGATAACATGAGTAAAAAAAGTGGTTATAATGCATAGGTAATTATGAATATTAATTAATCGTGATGTTACAATGATCAGTTTCCCTATTTATTATTTCATTTTAGATCACATATACCATACTCACAATGTTTACGTTGATCCAAATAAACTTGATCATTAAGAAAGCTTTCTAGTTCTTCGATATCATCAACTGCCTTCACATGCTAGAGATAGTGAAAAACAACATGATTTTTTCATCTAGTTGAAAAAAATATGGGTAGGGAGTACCATCAAAATTACATATTCCCCAACCAAAAGGATACATGAGAGGTTCTTTGGGTGATAATGTTTATATGGCCACGTTATTCACAGAAGGTTATATTAAAGATGGCGGTACTTGTCTCCACTGCTAATAACTTACAAATTATTTTACAAGTGTAAAAATATCATAACCATCCATATCATAGGAATTTGTATTAATTTTTAGAACAAAAATATATCATGGATTAGGAGTTACCTAAATGGGATCCAGTAAACCGTCATGAGAACCATGCAATAACCGCCCTTATATTGATTTTTTATGGGTCTAGAAATTGGTCCACCTCCCTAGAATCCCAGAAATGGTCATCAAGAATATAAGCATAGGTGAAACATGCTGAAGATAAAAGGGGTTAGGCCCATATTTCATAATCCATTCATAAATACAGTTTCCATATTTTAGAATCATGTAGCAAGAAAGCTCATATCACTTCTCTCTCCAATTAAATCCACCAATACATTATAGTGGCACACTTCGAGTATGATCATTTCCCCACCAAGGAATAACAAGTTCTCCCACATATTTTTGATAATAATATGGGTGTAGGAACATATTCATTCTCCAAAACATGAACCCCACTGATATATTTTGGTGGAAATTTGAGAAAAGGAGTGGGAACATGTCTCCACTTGAACCAAAAACATTTGTTAGAATTTCATTGAAACTGAGACCGTGTATTCCAGTATCCATACACATACCATTTTTATGATACAAAATATTTTGGAAGAGATGGATTATTTTCAAAAAAATGGAAATAATACAGTTATATATACATACTCCAATCCATACCTCTAGAGTTATGTGCCAGCATGTCCAAATGACTATATGGATACTATGGATCCAGTATCTTTCTGTACACCCTTATTGGAGGATAATTCTTATATTTTAGTAGATTATGAGGCACCCTAAAGAAACCATATCCCCATTCCAACTAGGATTTTCATCATAATTTTACAATCACATTTGGAAAGTAATATATTACTATCAAACAAATCCTGTGAAATATTTCCAAATCTATCCAGGATCATGACCATATTCATACTATAACTGATATATGGTGACATATGTCAATATTAACCTTAGGGAATGGTCATATCCCTACCCTAAATGCTACTAAAGACATTCCAGTAGCCTACATGATCTAGGAATGTTTTCCTAATCCATCAGATGAAATGATACAATATCATCTTTTATAGGTTATCCTGTAGTAGTCCCATATTTTATCCCACGTTCTAGAGATTCATAAAAATATTTCCTTTGGGAAATTTTTTTTATTTGGAATTAATTTACTTATTCAAAACAGTTTCATTATGATATCCCAAAAATCACTAGAAGGTAGTCTCATATTTCCACCAACAAAATAGAATCTCATCGGATACTCCATAATCTTTTTAGCAGTGGGACCATATTCTCACTGTATTAGATAATCATCATCACACTATGGGGACCACCACACAATAAGATAAAATTCCTTCTAAATCCCAAATGGATTATCATCATTTTCCAACTATGATATAGGAGGAGGTTCATATTCCTACCCTTCTCATTTCAAACATATCTTACTGTATAAAGTTCATATTTGAATTGTGTTATGGATCTTTCTATGCATCATCAAAATAAAAATTCCATACCTATCATGATAGTACTTATCATGGTCGAATAGGGATAAATTATGAGTATCTTATGCATGAAATCAACTGTGTAAAATATATCCCTGGAAATTTCACACCCAATAAAGTACATATACTAATTTTCAAGGCTCCTTTTTAAAGAGAGGTACTGAAAAAATAGGGTAAACCATATATTGCACCCCATAAACCACTAGAAACACCTCAAATCGGTAAATATGAGACTATGAGAAGAGGTCAACATCACAAGCATATATCACCAATGAGTATTTTTTTTCATAGTGAAGAATCTTATAGTGTATGACTATATATAGGAATAAACATTTTTTGAAGAGTAATCTTGAATTAATATAAGGAAATGGTTGGTGGAGATCAACCTCCTTACATAATTACAGATCTCACCACCTTGGGTTATGGTGCCTCACTAAACATAAAAGAGTAATTCATATACTAATTATCCTAAAATATGTGGGATACTATTTAATGGAAAAAATATATGAACATAATAGATCAAGTATAAATAAGATAATATTCTAGATATGGACACCCACTACTTCAAGATAGAACTATCCACCTTCTCAATGGCTTAATAGATGAGGTTATAAAATCACTATAAGGGCCTACAATATGATTTAATCCATATCATAACTATCTAGCAGCAAATAATAACTAAATCATCATTTTAATTACATATTCATGGATTGGTTAATTATAGAGAATTCCACTTCACCTAATCTAATACATAGTAGAGTCTTATGGAAAATAAGTAAGAAAATATCATAGCTTCATGAGAGATCATAGGGCCAAAAAATTCATGATATAATTGTTTTATACAAACAAAATTATCCCATTTTTAATATGGATAAGTGTTTTGAGGAAAAATGAGGGAGGAAATGATAGGTTCCTAAGACAGTTCCTTTAATAACAGAGGATAATTCCTTAAATGGGAAGACAAAAATCATAGGCTACTTGACCAATACCCATTGAAATATATTCTCATACTAAGTAGTAGATTCATTTAAACCATTCATGAATAAAAATGTGTCAAATAAAGAATATTAGGATGGTATCTTCTATATAATCCATTAAAAAACCACATCCCATAAAGATGGGTGGGTATTTTTACAACAAACTTTTCCACTTGGGTCATCAAATCTCAATAGGTCATGGATGAAGTTTATAATGACTATAAATAAGTCCCATGAGACATGGTTATGGGTATTTTACTATAAGCATCATAATAAGAGTAAAAAATCATCATCAGGTTCACAATGTACCAGTGATAGCCTAGCATCAAACATATACTTATGGGAAAGGGGGATTATTAACATCCCGACTGGGGAGTTTTATTTTAAAAATATTGGGTTGTGAATACCAATAATATTCATTCAAGTATATTTTCCTTATATTTGATATAACAATTTTATCTAGTTCATTCTTGGAAATCATGATTAGAGGCTCCATTAATGTTATTATTCATTGATGAAAACCAGGTAAGTTTTCAAAAATGAAAATCAAACCCCATAAGGGTTACAAGCTAAAAAATCAATAATAGAAAGGTTTAAATGGAATACCATTATGTAAATCATGATGAGTAAGTAAAAAATGCAGAATAACACTATTTGTTGGAGAATGATGAGATATTTTTTACCACAGGATATTCCTTTTTGAACATATTCACCATCAAGATAGTTGATGATGTAGGTAGAGATGCAGATCCCAAGGGATGTAATGTGTAAATAGTACACTGAGTGGTGAGTTTCACTAAATTATAAATTGAGGATCTTGGAACCCTGATTAAGAGGATGAGATATAACTTAGCACATCCAAATGATGAGTTACCATACCCTAAATGATATTATTCAGAGGATAATGGTAAATATGTGGCTACATCCTAATCTCCATCCTGAATGGTTGAAATACTATTTTTGGAAGAGATACAAGCACAATATGTGGAAAAAATATACAATATAAAATGAATCAATAAGGAAATGATAATGGTAAATTTTCTTATGAAGTATCAACACTTAGTCAAAGAAGATGTATATCCTCCCAATAATTAGGAGGAAGTTTAAATGCCTGCAAGGATGAAATAAGGGAATCATTATAGCTCTAGTTTTACATACCTAATTTATTTAAACAAGTTATTTAAAAAAGAAAAAAATGTTAGTCTGTTATGGTTAAAAACTGTTCTTTATTGAGACAATCTCAAAGTCCCGTTGTAGGATATAAATACGCAGCTGATGAAAGCTGAGAAACCATTTAAATATTCACTCAGTACACTCAATCCAGATATAGTTAAAATAGTAGTACCCTATAACTACTTAACACCATAGAGTCTATTTTTTCTGGAATGGAATCCATGGATGTGGGGTATACCCCATTATATTTTCAAAGGTATCCTTATCCTGAATGGGTTGAAACCACTCTACCTCCTATTAATTTTGATAAAAATGTTTTATAAATATTTTAAAGCATGTGATATCTAGATAAATATATCTCACACTTCATGTCCCGATGTGGCCCCATGATGGACTCAAAATACTAGAAAGAAGCTGAAAATTGAGGGGTTTTATGTAGAATCTGGTGGGGCCATCTTTTATCTAGTAAAATATTCTCTTAGTATGGTCTTTCTTGGAATGAATTTTTTTCACAATCCATCTACCAATTAATATCTAGGATTAGGGAAAAAATGATCATCAACCCCAAAAACATAAAATCATGTGGGAATCAATGGGTAACAGACATTATCACAATATGGAAGAGCTTGATGTATTTCATCAAAATCTTGCTCTTATTAGAGTAGTTTCTGGAGGATATAATTTAGAGAACTAATCCCAAATACTAGAACATTACCTTGAAAAGGATAATTGGATTTATAAGGTATAAGTTACCTTTTTCATGGTTATACCAGTGCTACTGCCAACTAGAGCTCACATGTTGGAAAAAAATCTAATGAACAACACCTTTTTAGTGTCAATAATAGCAATACCCCCCATAGATGGAGGGAAAATTGGATCGGTTCTGCCCAAAATTTTTAGAACAACTAAAAAATTATATTTCATTTTAAATTAATATATATCCATGGTTATTTCCACACTTCCATGTAAAATAATCTATTCATGCTTCCTGAGCTACTTTGGGAAAATGGACCTATACACATGGATTTGGGGGAAACCATGGGTATATGTCCCCCTATACCCACTATTTTTCAAAAACCATGGTATAGGAATTTTTTCAGAACCTATACCCAATGATTTCCAAAAACTGTGGGTATAGATCCCACATACCCACATTTTAACTAAACAATGGGTATAGGTTCTGAAAAAATGCTTATACACATAGTTATGACATGAACCATGGGTATATATGAAACCTATCCCCATGGTTTTTCAAAAACCATTGGGATAGTCTTGGGATAAAAACATATACACATGGTTATGAAAAACTATGGGTATAGGTTTCCCACATGTGTGTGGGAATTTTGTTTTGGCGGGAAGACATTTTTTGGTGGGAGAAATATTGGCACTATTCATCAATCTATACCCATGGATTAAATAAAAAAATTTAAATAAATATATTTATATATAATCATTGTAAATGTTGGTGAAGTGATAAGATGTGATTTTAGTGATGATGATGTCGTAGGATCAAACCTCTTGAGAGGGTTTTTTTAAAACCTATACCCACAGTTTGAAACAGTGGGTATAGGGTTATGGAACAGTGGAAAATAGGATATGAAACAGTGGAAAATAACTTTACCCATGGTTTTAGAAATATGGTTAAAGATTATTCAATCCATCAGTATATCTTAGAGTTATACCAACGCCTTGGTATTCCACGATTCCCAAAATCTTGGGTATAGACTATACCCACAGTTTTTGGGGCTATACCAATGGTTTTCAACTGTGGGTATAAGTCTATTTTCCATTAATGAGCCTATGACTATTGGTGAGGGTGGTCACACTAATCTTCCTAACTATTCACCTTTTCATAAGATTCTGGGTCGCATTATACATGTCAATGTTTTCATTAATGAAATTCATTATGGGATTGTTTATTCTAGATATTTTACACCCGGAAATTCCCTAGAATATGTGGTTAACGTGTCTAATAAATAATCATAAGAATAAGGAGGATGGGAATAATTTTCATCTAGGTGTGAAATTTTTTTTGACAAATGGATGACTTGAAAGATGGATGATTTAGATCACACCTTCCTCTAAGTGAAATTTCATTATCTAGTTATAATACTGCCCCCTCCCACTTCACCTAAAAATAGGTCATCAAACTCATATTTTAGAGGCAAGTTAAATAGTCTAAATAAAAATAGGGACCAAGTATAGGAGTCTTGTAAAAATACTAATATGACCATAACTCTAGTTTATTACCATCCCTAATCATTTATATAATAGTAAAAACACCACCAAATAGAACCCTCAACCAATGAGGAGCTCTTATTTATTGTTATTAATGTTATTTAAATAGAAGATACCTTCTCTGATGATAAATATATGTGTAAACTTAAGTACCCCTTACCTGAATTTAGTTCTAGAGGCTAAAAAATCCAAGGGAATATGGTAATACATAGTCATGTTTGAGCCCCATATCCTATTCATATCTCTACCAAAGCCATATCAATTTCAAAACTGATGGAAAATAGCTTCATAGATTTTAGATAGAACATGAAGACAACCCAATGTCATTAAATAGTGCATGAACAAAAATATTTTAAACAACTAAATGGAAGGTGTGAAACATTCTGATCAACCCAGTTGAGAAGGTAAAACAACTCAACCCACTTCATCTACAATATATATTCACTAAAATATTATACAACAACTAGATATGTTAACCACAAGAACCAGAGATCATAGGCTAAATTCCAAGGATCTTACCCACATTGATAATTACAATCCCTCTTGTTAAAAAGTACAACATATTCAAACAACTAGTAGCCGAATCAACTAAGATCTCAATTCTATATTCTCTTTAAAAAACAATATAGTGTAGGGATGCTCTCATTAAGAACCTACAATTTCCTCAATAGATTTATATTGAAGTCATAAATATTGATGTATCTTGACCATAAATCACTTAATAGGAATTCAATATCACCATCTAATTCAGAATGTATGATTTGGAAGAAGCTAGATATGGACACATCACAAACCTATATGTTTTAGGAATGCTCGATAATGTCGACATTTAGTGGGATATACTTGAAAAATATATGGGATCAGTCCCATCCTAGTCCATACCCATCGACGTTTAGGATATGATAGGATTTTTTATTTCTAATGAAGTTTATCACTCATGTATATGAAAGGAGTTAGAAAAATAAACTAAGAATGATAAAGAAAAAGGTTGATTAAATGACAGAATATATAATATTGAGAGTATGGTTATCTAAAAGGAAACATAATAAAATGTACAATGTAGGATACTATGCCATTATTTTTAGAAACCTAATCAATTGATATTCTATCAAAGTTCGAAGTATATTATTTATTGAAATGTGGGAATGTTGTTCTGTGATATTTCCCCAATTAAATCCTATAAAAGTCAGTATATAAATAATGGACTATACATGAGGGATGGTAAGAAAAAATCACAGAGCATAAAAGGAAGGTTTCCACTCCAATCATATTGGGAAATGATCATACTATCCCCTAAATCATGCTAAATGGTGGTTATTTTCTATAAATAAACATAATCAAGGTGACAGATCTATCTTGGGAATTCCACTAAAAAATTTATTATCCCTTGTACATGTGATAATTTTCATGCAATAATAAATTGGAACCTCAAAATAATGATATATTATATATCCAAATGTGATCATAAATTTCCCTTCTCTATAAATGAAAATTATGAATTCCCCCATGACACTCCCTACAACATGGTATGTCTATAATTTTTCTTACCATGGTAAAAGTGGATAGGAAATATAATATCTTAAAAATACCCTATAATGTCCATTAATGATTGGGATGTAATTTTTTATTCTCTCAGCCTCTCATCCTTCATTTTTGATAGAAATGAACATGTATTTCTTACCATGCTTAAGGATTCATCCATTGAATAAAAAATGGAAGGAGGAGATGATGACAATGTGGATTGCACTACTGTATTTTAGTTGGGAATATCCACCACCATAAATGAACCAAAACATGTAAATCAATGTAAAAAAATCATGAGACTAATAATAATTAGTTCTACAATACCCCCAAGAGAAACTAGAGTTGTATATTTCATTCATAGTGAATCCCCGATACCCATTTAGTTTAAATTATACATATTTACCAGTGTTGGATCTCAATATCGTTATTTATCACCATGGCCTAGAAGTTGACTATTGAGGTTTCAAATTGGAATAACTGATAATGAAACCCTATATTGCTTCTAAGTTGAAATCTTAAGTTGATAAAAATATCTAAGAAAGATTCTCCTAAGGGGTGAAATACTAATATTGGTTTTCCAATATCATTCCCATTAAGGTGATGAATGGGGAAATCAAGGTATACATAAATTACAGGGATCCTAAATGAAATTATCCATATTAATATTTTCCATTTATGATAATGAAACTTCAAATTGATATGATCAGGTGATTCCAAGAACTTTCTATTATGTATAGATAGTTATGGTACAACCAGATCCTCATGGATGACTTTAGAGAACCTCAAGGGGTACACTCTTATTAGGTCATGCACTTTTTCCTAAAAATACTAGCACCACATATTAGTTCACAATGAGTGAAATCTGTTATCCATTCATGAGATGAATTCCCTTTCGATGAATTGGTAGTTAAGTCTTAGAAGTTCTATAATATTCTCATTGATCGTTAAATAATCCTTATAAAATTTCAACAACATTATTTTATTATAAACCCTATGAATAATTTTTTCAAGGTGATGTGAGGGAAATTCTTTAGCTTTGGGTTATTCCACTCTGTAATTGAATTCAATAAATAGTTGAGTAGTATGTTACTCCAATGTAGATTACTTAAATAACCAAATAGTTACATCGACTATAGGGATTGCTCACATTCATCAAGAATTTCATAGCCAACATGGGTGAAAAATGCTTCCCCTTAACCTATATAATGATAATGGGGGTAACCTATCAATTGGATAAAGACTACTAGAAATAATTTGAGAGCCTAAAGAAATACATGTATCCTCAACTATTTTAAATGGCCTTAGTATAAGTGAATACCCTCATCCTATGTTTGGTTTCATTAGGGTGATCCATCAATACCATTCTCACAGAAAAATGGTGCTAGAAGAGAAAATAGTTTTCATTATCTCATCCAAAAATATTGTATACCAAGACACAATTTTAATATATTGATAATAACATTCATTCTGAAAACATCATGGTTAAATTCATGAGGCCATACATGTAGCACCCTAAATTCATCCAAGTATCTCATATTTACCCACTCAAATATATTATTATCCTCCATATACATACAATATTTTGGTCTAATAGATAGTCGTCCTATAAAAATACTAATTCTAATTCATGTTTGAGATGAAAATCAATGGGTAAGAACTATATTATTTTCTTGTAGTATCACCTACAATGAATCACATACCATTAAATACTAAGAACTGGGATGGAGAGGTTTTATATAATCATGAATCTCTCAATGTATGAGATATGTATTTTTATTTATCCCCTAAATGTATAACTGTCAAGACAATGGAAATCGTATGTTTAAACTAGAATTTCCTGATGATTTTTAAATTTTACATCATAATTATAAATCTACCCTACTTTTTATTACTATCCAAATTTTGTACTGATAATGGGGAAGAATAACTTAACCTTACTACAAACTAATAGTAAGCCTTATAGATATAGATATCCTATTGCAATGTCAATGATGATTCAAATTTATTGATCAATCATATCAATGGTGAATATAAAATCAAGAAGGAAGAACTTACACCATCTTATAGGATATATGAGGGGACTGATGGTGGGATGCCATTTTGAACCAACACAACGTCACATTACTCTACCATAAAATGCATGTGCTAATTTTTTGGTTAATACATCCATAATCCCGAATGATTATGACCAATAAAAATCAAAATTATGCATTACACCCTAAAGGGTAGTCTCCCCTGTCATTATCTATGAGATGGATTAAATCCATCAGTTCATCACTACATATGACATAATGGGCTAACAGTCCCTATCAAAAGTATGAGCCCCATTATGTCTATGTCAACAATAGGAATTTTCTGTTGGACATATCCAAAAAGGAACAAATCCTACATTGAGTACCAAACATCACCCTTTATGATGTGATAAATGAACTATGATTCCTCTATAAATGAGGATTTGATGGAGTCCTCCATAGATTCAATATAATGGAGATACTATCACTATATTACGGGGTGTCCATATAGGCTTTTTTGGTTCTCATTAGTGAGGAACTCAGATCTCCCACTAAATTTGGATTCATGGTTATTTATGGATAAACATTATTGAATACTGTGTGGAGGTTATCAAGACGCGTCCTTCTTGTGAAATACTAAAATACTTCATCCATTAGATAATATAACTATTACACTCTACCATGTATTCTTTTCCATTTTCAATTTGGTGAAAGGATTTTCTAGGGATATATCCACCAACTATGGTAAATAAATTTAACAACATTCATACTAATATTCAATTCTTCCTTAAATTGGTTAAGGAAAAACTTCTAATTGATGTTTTGATAAAGGGGATACTCATCTTCGTAATGTTCAATATCATTAATAGATTTGGTGACCTTCAAAAAATATTGAAAGAGAATAGAACCAATTTACATTCTTCCTAGTTAAATATGATATATTAGGAGTACAACATTGAGTCTAACCATTTGTTTCACTATCATGAATTTCAAATTGGGTAGATATAGTCATTAAATAACACTCTGTCAAATATACTCATGAAAATGATGGAAAATACAATAAATCGTGTCAAGAGAAATTTTGACAAGCCTTGTGGGCCTATCACACCACAACCCACACTACCACACATGTGATCCTATATTCTATTATCTATAAAATATATTTAATGCCACTGGTTCAGGTTATTATTCCTTCACCCAAGGTAACTATCTATAGGAAACTCTGAAAATATGATCAATCACATAAGTTACTTGATGAGTTAGAATGACTTAATGAGGGGAGGTTGCATACATTGAATAATGTTCAAGTCTATTCAATTGAAATTGTAGGATCCTTAAATAATAATTTCTAAATCTATTCATTCCTACCATGAGAATTGGTGTTGGTTCTTAGAACCCCAATGAAATTAGGGATGATTCATCTTAAACCTGAACCCTTGTCGGGGAAACCATACATTATAAACACAGTTATTCCATTGGTTCGTACTCATTGGGAATGAAAAATGGTGAACAAATCAAACCCCCCATTAATTAATGGTTTTTAAAAGAAATATATTTCACAATTACTTCCATGAACATATGACCTAAGGTAAATAATTTAAGCTACACTATATCAACGGTCCTTATCGCAAGACCTAAAACTACATGACTCCAATTTCATTTCCATTTAATAATAAATATGAGGAAAATTTCCATGTCACATGATGTTAATATACACAACCTCTAGTATATCATGAAGTACTATAAAATTATTCTATTGGTACATTTTATTATGTCTATTACATAAATTTTAGTATGATCTGTATAATGTTATACGGTATATTCCCCTATCCATAAATCCTTAGTAGGGTTGAGTGTTCCATACCCATACCTACATAAGAAAAATAAATACACATCCCCTATGAATGATCATGATATACATTTGAAAAAAATATATGACTATTAATTTAAAGGATCACATAGAAAGTGACAAAAAAATATCCCCTACATGCGATCCCAATCAATAAAGGATCCTTATAATGGAACTAAATGCATGCTTGATTCTTATCCGCATAGGATATATAGTGCTTCATGGATCCATATCCCTAGACCAAATACACATTCCCTAAGTAGATATTGACCATATATTTAAACCCTTCTCAATAAAGGGATGGAATTATGTTAACAAATTACATTTCAATTGATTACCATTCATTTTCGACACATTGTTAAACATGGTTACATCACTCTATGCCCAACCACCAATTACGAAAAGGATAAATTTCCCCATTTAATGCTTGAATTTAAAAATTCAATTACCTTGATAATATTTTTAACCCTTCATGAATTAAGGTTTGGTCATTCTTTACTCATCATAGAAATAAGTATTTTTAATATATCATGTAGGTTATACCAATGTGAAACAAATCATAGGTCCCCACTCTGTTTTATCAAACTATGAGGTATAATTACACTAGGTATGAATTTAATATACTTAGGTAATATCATTTTTAATGGACTCGTTATTCCCAGTATGATAGCAAGATACATGTAGAGGTCATGATCACAGTGTTTTCCTCTGCCTATGAGTATTAATTCAACAATTCATTGATTATGAGCAAGATCTATGCAAGGAATCCTCTTCCAAAAAAAATACTTGTCAGATTTTTTTATGATAATTGTATATGTAGGAATTTATAGTTACTCAATAATGAATATATACTCCTTTACCATTATCTAAATGAGAATATTTCCCTCTATGATATATGAGTCAGATATATGCTAGATATTTTGATATGGGTTCTCTTATATAGGGATCTGGGAGTAAAATCTATGCATCAAATTCACTTTATAAGAACTATGTGTGAGTAATATCTATAACAGGAATACTCTTTCCAAAAAAACAAGTGGATAGACTCATGTACACATAGGATACATAGTTATGTCAGGATCCCACAACCAGGGATAATCCATACTATCTATAACAATAGTACCCATTTTCCATTTATGTATTTATATTCCACATCTATGGCTGATAAGCTTTTCCTTTTAAGAACTATGTTTATATTAATTCCAATTCACATATGATACATATATATTATTATACCCCCTTAATTGGGTCCATTCATAACCCCACGGAAACAAAACATAAAATTTCATCTACTTGCACATAAGCCTGATCTATGCAGGGAACATACAATACAGGAAATATATTATATACCAACATTTTTAAACTTTTGGTAAAGGATGTATAATTGTTGGTAAAATTTATACCAATGGTTCAGCCAACCATTGGAAAGTAAGCCATGGGGGCAGGATTATAGAAAAAGTTAAAAAATAACCACTAGGATAAACCACCGTAAGTCATATTATACCTCCCAACGGTTTAGAAACCATTGGTAAAGATTGAGAATAAATGGCCTTTACCAACAGTTTCTAAAAACCGTTGGTAATGATTGAGACTAATAGGCCTATACCAACAATTTATAAAACTATTGGTAAACATTGAGAATACCATGCATTTACCAATGGTTGTAAACTGTTGGTAAAGTATGGGTTTTTCAATTCTACATTAATGGTTCTAGAAACCATTGGTATAGATCCAGTAATTCACCCTATCTAGAAACAAGCAGCTTCCCTCTGTTCATTTACCTACAGAATAACAAAGAATTCAGAATTCAAAATACCTAGAATATTAAATACAGAACAACATAGAATTCAAAATACAGAATACCTATAATTATATACCATTGGTCCATAAATACACTTCAGTTTCATAATGATCTCCCCCATTCAAACCCCTAAAATTTCATATTATGTCTTATGATTGAATTTTATATTATGTGTGTTGAGATTATTGTAGACTATATATTTATGACGGATCTGTTATACAACCCCTAATTTGAGTTATTTCAAAATGGTATCAAATTTTGAGTTTATTAATGTACAACCATTATGTACTGGTTAATTCTCTCTTATTTTATTTACTATTTTATCCCATATAGACATAAATTAGATTAACCAAGGTCTCTTTTGTAATTTGTCAGAGAAACTTTCATTATATCAAAAGGTGATTCTGGATGTAATTCAATGTAAAATAGGGATAAGATGGTATCTTTTAGTGAAGTTAAATTAAATGAGAATATCCCAAGATATCCTTAGTATTTATTATTAATAATGTGGAAAAAGATACAAACATATTGGTATAATAGTTTGTTGGTATTGTAAAACAAATAAAATGGGCGATGTTGATGTTTCTATTGATTGGATTTTATTTTTTATCAAAACGTTTGGCCATATGTAGTGTTGAGGAGTGAAATAAGATATTAATGTTAGGGGGTGGGGGTTGTCCAGGGGGTTGGGGTGTTGTCCTAGGGGTTAGGGGATGTCTAGGGGTGGGGGGCTATCCAGGGGGAGGGGGCTATCAGGGGGGGTCCAGTTGGTTGGAGGGTTTTCTAAGGGGGTGGGTGGTGTATGGGGGGTTGTCTAGGGGGTTGGGCGGGGTTTCCAGGGGGTGGGGTGTCCAGGGTGGTGGGGGCAATCCATGGGGGTTAGGGTGTCCAGGTGGTTGGGTGGTGTCTGGTGGGGGGGCTGTTCAGGGGGTCGAGAGTTGTCCAATGGTGTGGGGTGGTGTCTAGGTGGAGGGGGTTGTCCATGGGGGTAGGGGGTGTCCAGGGGATGGGGATGTCCCGGGGTTGGGGGTGTTGTCCAAGTAAGTAGGGGTGTCCATGGGGGTGGGGTGTCTAGGTGTTGGGGTGGTGTCTGAGGGGGGCTTCCAGGGGTTGGATGGTTGTCCAAGAGGTAGAGGTGTCCAGTGGGGTGGGTGGTGTCCATGGGGTGGTGTCTATCTATAGGGATGGGAGCTATATATGGGGTTAGGGGTTTCTAGGGGGTGGGGTGTCCAAGGGGTGGGTGTGGGGGTTTTCCAAGGGGTGGGGGTTGTTCAGGGGGTTGGGAGAGTCTAAGGGGGTGGGGGTGTCTAGTGGGGTGGTGTGTTTTGGGGGTTGGGGTGTCCAGGGGAGTGGGGGGCCTGTTCAGGGGCTGGGGGCAGTCCAAGGGGTATGGGCTATCTAGGGGGAGGGGGTTGTCTAGGGGTGGGGGTTGTCATGGGGTTGGGGGTTGTCCTGAGGTTGGGGGATGTCTAGGGTGTTGGGGTGTATATCCAAGAGGTTAGGGGTGTCCATGGGCTGGGGTGTTGGGGTGGGGGTGTTTTCTATGGGGTTGGGGTGTTGTCCCAGGGGTTAGGGGTGTCCAGGGTGGTGGGGGTGTCCAGATGGTGAGGTGGTGTCCAGGGGGTGAGGGGGGTGGGGGTTGTCCAGGGGGTTGGGGGGCTATCCAAGTGGTAGGGCATATCCAGGTGGTGGGGTGGTGTCCAGGGGGATGGGGGCTGTCCAAGGGGGTTGGGGGATATCCAGTGGGGGGTGTTAAAGGGGTGTGGGTTGTGTAGGGGTTTTGGGGAGTATATGGGGGTAGGTGGTGTTCAGTGGGGTGGGGGTATCTGGGGGGTTGGGGGTGTCCATGGGGTGGGGGTCTGACTAAGGGTTTGGGAGTTGTCTAGGGTGGGGGGCTATCCAGGGGTTGGGGTGGCTATCTAAGTGGTAGGAGGTGTCCAGGGGGTTGGGATTTCTAGGGGTGGGGGTTGTTCAGGGTGGGGGTTTTCTAAGGGGTAGGGTGGTTGTCCAAGGGGGTAGGGGGTGTCCAGTGGGTGGGGGTGTCCAGGGGGTGGGGGTGCCCTTGGTGGAGGTGTCTGGAAGGGGTGTCCAGGGGGTTGGGGGCTGTCTAGGGGGGTGAGGTCTATCCAAGGGGTTGTGGGTGTGTCCAAGGGGTTAGGGGTGTCTAATGGTGGGGCGTGTCCAAGTGGTGGGGTGGTGTCCAGGGGGTGGGGGGTCGGTCCAGGGGTTTGGGGGCATTTTCAAGGGGTAGGGGTGTCCAGGGGGTGGCGTGTTGTCCGGGGGGTGGGGGTTGGGGGTGTCCGGGAGGGCTTTCTAGTGGGTTGGGGGTCCGGGGGTTGGGGTTGTCTATGGGGTTAGGGTGGATGTCCCAGGGGGAAGGGGGTGTCCAGGGGGTGGGGTGGTTGTGCAAGGGGTGGGGCTATCCAAGGGGAGGGTGTGTCAGGGGGGTAGGGGAGGGTCCCGGGGGTGAGGGGTGTCAAGAGGAGGGGTGAATCAGTCACATTAAATCAACACGGAAATTTTTATTATTTATAGATAAATTAATAAATATAACTTGACCTACCTAGTCACACATATATTCAAGCACAAAAAATCATCAACCATAAAATGTCAATAATATCAGTCAAAAATCTAGTGGATCAATCAATCCATCATCACTATGATAATCATCATTGTCATCATCTGCCTCACCGTCATCCCCATCATCATCCTCATAATCATCCTAGTCCTCCTCAATACTCTCCTCATCGCCCTCATACTCTGTCTCGGCCTCCTCCTCTCCCTCCTCCTCACCCTCCTCCTCCGCCTCAGCCTCACCCATGACCTCCTCCTCCTCCTTGGCCTCCTCCTCAACCTACTCCTCCTCCACCTCATCCTCCTACATGCCATTATATCAAACACCAATAGAACTGTCACCAAGTACACCATATATAGAATTCATTAATGACATATATTTATCACAAGTAGCGGTGGCCTCTGGTGGAAGTGTTGGACATAATACTTCCATCAATTTTATAAATGCAGTGTTTTCCCTAGCAGACTATTCTTCCATCTATGTGGCCTTATTGTCAGCATGTTATACCTATGCCTTAAATTTATGGAACTCAGTGGAACTATAAATCATACCTGAGGAGGGAAAATACCTTATTCATACTATACTCTTCCCAGGTCATCGCCATAATCTACCAGGGTGCTCATATCCCAACACCTGATATAAGTGATTGTTTGGCCCAAAATTGTCAGGTTCCTAGGAATCAAGGGACTATAAAGTAGCTTGTTACAAATATAAATAGATTATTATGTTACAAAATAGATATTAAAAATAAAATCAACAATGTAAAACTTACAATCAACAGCTGAGTCGGTTCATTAACCGCACTTACATATTTCCCCCTTCGACTCGAGAAAATAGTTTTGCTCGTGGCACACGTCCCTCAAAATTCAATTTTTTTCTCTACAATGACATTGAATTTAGGAAACCATTATAAAAAATATGTTACCAATAATTTATTTCATATATAAAATTATATAAAAACTTTATCAATCAAGTAAATTATGAACGAAACAATAGAAAGTGAAATTTGTAAAGAAAAATTATAAAAACTTGTCATACTTGCTTCCTCTCATGATCTGGCATCGAAGTATGTCCCAATGTGTGGAGGTATTTTTTAGAATCAATGTTTATTATTTCTTATCGATGATTCCTAAATAAAATTAAATAATAAAAAAATATATTATTAATGAATAACATGAAATTTTTTATTTAAATACATCAAATGTTATTAATACCTTAAACTGGGCAATCATCTAATGAGTAATCATCTGTTGATAATGTTCTATCAGACAGTTATTAACAAAAGGGAACACTCTAACTCTGTGCCAACTCTATCATGGCATCCAATATACACATTGTGCTTATAGGCTCTCCAAAGCTCACTAAATTCCTTAATATGAGATGATCATGCACACTCACCATCGGGGAAATTAAACCACAATTGAAACCAAAATATTAATTCATATAAATACAAAAAATAATATATTCCATTTAATACATTAGATTTTTTTACAGATATATCTTCCCAAGAATTATCCTTCACATCATTTAGAAATTGTCTCCATGAGAGCAGACTAATAGTAATGATGTTGGAGTATTTGTCAAGTGTCGCCAAACATCTCCAACATTGCTTCCCTGATTTTTTAATCATTTGACTCTCTTCATTGTATTCTATCATCAACTGTGTTTAGCAGTTCCACACCACATGCAAGTGTGTACACCCCCACCCCCACCTCCTATAAATATATTTATCTATTATGAATGAAAAACAAATATGCTATAAATACTTGTTATAATGAAAATAAATAATGATATAAAAAATTATTAGGGTTCTATAAATATACTTATGGTAGACTTATCAATGGGTGCCACTTGATCTGTAGAAACTGAAGGAAAAACCTGTGCAGGTGGAGTGGGTCCCAATATATGCTCTGTAGGGACAGACTCCGGTAGAGTAGGAGTCGAAGAAGATGGAATATAGAAGCTCATAGAGATTGAAGTATAATTAAAAGAAGATGACCCTGATGACTGGCCGAATGCTGGACGGGGAGTGGGAATCATCATTAGATATGGTAAAGATGGGTGTGGAGACTCAGATGTAAAGGGTGGTGAAATCATGGGAGACTTAAATATCTTATGTGTCCCTAACGATACGTTGGGATCAGAATGTGGGATAAATGGTATATTTTTGGGAGGGGCATGGTCTAATCGGGTACGCCGACCAGATCAGCTAGCTCTCATACCACCCCCCTCGTATGAACACCCTGTGTACTAGGACCACAACTTGGCTTCTCATCAAATAATTGTTTCCTAAGAGGTGGATCCTGAAAAAATGTTTAAAACAAAATTAATCACAATAAATTATATATTTTTTTAAGTATATATCTTTGAAATAAAATACTCACTTCATGCACTAGTGTTGGAATGCCCATCTCAGTTATGCGACAATTATTGTCTATCATCTTTTTATGTCACCTCTAATCAATTGGTTGCATTTCCAATATTTGAAAACTAATATGGAAGTAATTAGAAAAGGATAATGATTGGATAACCCAAAAAACAAAATAAATTAGAGGGAATATGGGGATTCCTCTATAATTTAACTATCTATTGATTTAAATGAGATTGAATAGATATACAATGAATTCAATAAATTGTAAAATATGTAATAAAGAAATTTAGTTTTTAGTATGATGGTTATTTACTAAGAACACAAACCATCTTGTTCTTAATGGGTAAACCAATCGTGAAAATTGAGGAAAATTTTAATTTATTTAGCTAAGGTAGATGATGTAGGTTTATATACATGTTTTGCAGAAGAAGGAAAAACATCATGTTCATTATATAGTGAAATGTTAGAGGGAGTTCTTAGCAATATACTGATTTTATATATGGTAAATAATGCATTGAAATTTTAACCAAGTTTGAAATATTGGTTTCGTAGGTTTTAATAAAGTTAAATTCCAAATTCCAAAATTCAATTCAAATAAAATTGCAACCAATAAACATTGAAAAGTCACATATCAGTCATGTCATATACAACATATTTGTAATCAATATGAAATCAATTTTAATAGTACCAACCTTAAAAAACCATGTTGAGCTAAAAAATAATTGAGAATATGGATGGATGATTTTATATATTCCCCACCACAACTTCAGGTTCACAGTCATCTCTAACAATTGAGAAATTGGAGTCATCAAACAAAATAAATGGATCATTTATAATGGTAGTAGGGATGGTGTCAATTGCATCATCACCATCATAAAAAACATATCATAGAATTACTTCAATAAAAACACCAAATTCAGGTCCAAGATGGCCTTTGACTTAAAAAACTTATTTCTCCATTGATTCCAATACATATGGTACATCGGTAGCCAGAGCATGAGTCATATCAATTACTAGAAATCTATAGTCATCAATAAATGATCCCTGACTCGTCATCAAATCAAAACACTGTCATTTCATCATTGTGACTCACCCATGAGAATAATAATTCAATATTTTTTTTTTCAAAGACTCCATAATTACCTACATTTTCAAATCGTGGTCTACTATCTGATGCACTGGCATAACACTCTATTGTGGAAGTCACCATAACACCATCATGTTATGTTCCCATGTTATTTTCCTGTTCAGTGATAATAAATCTGTAACCATTGATAATAATTGATTTTCAATCACGAACCACAAAATTAGGACCAAAATCCAATGTTATTATTTCCTCAGAGATAGAGTTAGCGGGAAAACTCAATACCTGAAATACAAATGAATATTAAAAAAATTAAATATTTTTTTATTAATTTTAAAAAGTAATATTTTTACCTTCAATTTTAACCATGAAAAAAAACTCTTTTGTATGAAATGTATCACTCTTTCTCAAAGATAAAGAACAATTATTTATATTTATCATTTATTTATGTTGCCAGTAAATAAAAATAAGAATAGTTTAATAGATACATGATTTTGTACTCGAAAAAATAACAGTTGAACAAAACTGTGTGATGTGTCGTCTGCCGCTCTTCTAGTCTTAAGGTCATCAATGTATATGATCTAGGAATTTCTCTTGTTTTCGGTAGTGATGGAAAACAGGGTTCAATTTTATCAAACTATTCTTCTTCATTTCACATTGTTCTGTTCATTCTTGTAGTATGATCAGACAAATACATTGAGTAGAAATCCATACATTATTGAGCCATGTAATCGTTCAGGATAGAACCTTTGGGATGATTTCTATTTTGGAAATAATACTTTAATGTGTACATATTAATTTCAATTTGATACATCCAATGAAAAGAAATAGGTCCTCCGAGAAGTATTTCAGTTGGAATATAGATAGTCAGATGTAGCATGAATGTGAAAAATGATGGAGAGAATATTTTCTATAACTCTCACAAAATTAATGGTGGCATCTGCCAATATTTTTTGAAAGATAGAATTTGAGAAATTATTATCCCAAATATTTCTAAACAAATGGCACAACCGAATAAAAACCACCCTTACATTATTGAAAAAACTATGATAGATTTTTATTGGAATCAAATCATGCAGATGGATGTGATAATAATGAGTCATCAATGATTTTAGCTTCAACTCTCTTCTATTGACCCATTTAGATATGTTGCTTGAATAGCCATCAGGAACATTAATAGTCTCATGTACTTCTAAAAAAATTTCCTGTAGGTGTCAACACATAAGAAGCACAAGGAAGTTTCCATTTATATTCACAGATACGCACAAGATGCAATTCTGCTATGATTCATTAATCCACCAAGTCACTCTGAGATCGTAAATTATCTTTTGTCTTTCACATAACATTTAAAAGAATTGACAGCAACATTTCACATATTTTTTTCAATGTGCATTACGTCTAAGCAATGACATAACAAATTGGTTGACCAAAAAAGAAAATCAATAAAAATACATCTCTTTTACAAATTGTAATAGGTTTTAGTGGAAACATTATTCCTCTTTACAGATTTCATTTGACCGTTCCTAAATGAATAACTGAAATATTTCAATTCATTAAGCACATAATTTCCAATCATATTTTGAGGTGGATCAACAACCTCCATGGTATTGTCAAATCATTGATGATTATTTCTATATGGATGGTCCATTATCAAGAATTGCTGATGTCCCATAAAATTGAAACTATAGTGATGTTTCAGTCTTCTGGATCGTGTGTTGATCATACAAATAAGAAATTATAGTTTTCCCTTCGTACTCCATCCATATATAATTGCATAAGGATGAAACTCATTAATCATACCCATAAGCGATGAATGCATCAAAAATATGTCTTTTGAACATGCATCATATGTGCGCACACCCAAATCCCAAAAAATTTTCAACTCTTTTATTAATGGTTTCATGTATACGTCTATATCCGTACGGAGATCAGAAGGGCTAGATATGTGTATAATCATAAAATTCAATGGTTTGTTCATACACAACCTTGGGGGAAGGTTATAAATGTTTATAAAAACCATTCATGTGATGTACTAAGTACGCATCTTCCCAAATGGATAAAAACCATCACATGAAATACCCATCATCACATTACACACATTATCTTTAAAATAAGGATATCGAGTGTCAAATCTCTTCCACAAAAATCCATCTGAAGGGTGAACCAACTCGTCAATAGTCTTCTTTTTATTGGTATCATTCCATAATATTTTTATTGATATTTCATCAGACATAAAATGATTCTGGAGTCTTGAGATCAATGGAAAGTGCCACATTAATTTATGTGGCACATGAGATGATATTCCATCATATTTTGGGTTCCAGTGGGTTGTGTCACATTTTATACAATCATTTATTTCAATAGTTTTCTCCTAGAATAAACTGTAATCTTTTGATCAAGCATTAATTTCATTTCATGAAAATCTAAGTTCCTCAACTTACTTCCATTCCATATAGTGGTTCGATGGAATATCTACATCATCTAGAAGTAAGTCCTTCAAGAAGGAATGAATGTAATCGATGGAAGTATTAGGAATCCCATACATAATTTTCCAATGAAACAATCATATTAAAAATTCCAGCTTTTTCATTTATACCACATTGTCGATATACTAGAGTCAAGAATCATTCAATTTTTTCACCCTGACGACATCATCATTTTCATTACACAGATCATGTGTTATAATATCGAAGTCTTCATGGGTCAAAATCATTTATTTTTAATGATTATTAATAAATGGAAATTGATCATATAACAAATTTTACAATCCATACCTCTCATTTGAATCATCAGCAATTTGATATTTCATTTTCTCTCTAAGGTAACACCACACATAGTAGTTTTATTGAAAACCATATTTTTTTTATGTGGTAGTTGACTTCTTTATGCCTCAACCATGGTCTTCCAATGTAATTGTAACATGGGAAATGAATGTGACCACTATCTAAAGCGTTGTGTAATGAAAAATCTAAAAATCTGTCAAAATTGTTTTAAAAATAACTTGAGATCTGATCGGTTTCATACATCCAACTTCAATCCATTCTCTAATAAAAATTTATATGTCATTTTATCAAAATTAATTCAATATGATTGAAGTTTCATCGAAAGTATATTTATGTGAATGAGAATTGTTCTCTTTATAAGAAACCTTAACTCGCTCTAGGAGAGTTCTCTCAACCCATGGATCAAAACCAAATAGATGGTTTTATTTATATTTTATTAGGTGATGGAAAAATATTAAACAAGGAAAAAATAATAGAAAATAATGAAGGGTGGGGGAAAGAGGGTGCAAGGGTGAAGTGGGGGTGGGGGGTTGTAGTGAGTGGTGTGGGGGAAGGGGGTGCAGTGGGGGTGGGGGTGGGGGTTCCAGGGGAAGTGGGGTGGGGTTGTAGTGGGGGAAGGGGGTGTAGTGGGGTGTAGGGGGTGATGGGGTAAGTGGGCGTGAAATCATAGTTTTATAAATTATATATATATGTATATATATATATATATATATATATATATTAAAGAACACATTTTACTATTTTTTTATTATCTTTATTAAGAAAATGGATTCTTTATTATGAAATACATTATACTTGTTTGGTTTGGGATGCTAAGGATTGTGTAATATAAAAGGATGATGCTTGGTTTTGAGAAATTGTTGTCTTGCGAAACGATTTACTTTTGGTAACTTCATTTTATTTTTATTTTCATTGGTTTAATTTAAGTTGGGTTGTCTCGATTCTAATAATGTTAGTTTCATTCCATTTAATTTGGATTAGTCCAAATCTATTTGGTTTAGTTTAGGTCTAAATCATTAGGTTCTTATTTCAGTGAATCATTTTGGTTGGATTACATTGATTTTGTTAGATCCTTATATGATTTATTAGGTTTTATTTAAACTATGTTGGTTTTCTCAATTCTAGTATTATTAGTTATATGATCTATTTGATTTGGATCAGGTCACATCTATTTGGTTTAGTTTATGTCCACATATATTGGTTCTTTTTAGTTCAGTGAATCAATTTGGTTTGATTAGTTTTATCAAGTTATATTATTTGAATCAGCAGGGTTTGTATTCTTGGTTGATGTTATCCAGGGGGTGTAAGGGGGTTGTCTAGGGGGTGCAGGGGGGGCTATCTAGGGGTTGAACGGGGGTTGTATGGGGGTTTCAAGGGGGCCATCCAGGGGGTGTAGGGGGCTGTCTAGGGGGTGCAGGGGGCTGTCAAGGGTGTGTGAGGGGGCTGTTTAAGGGGTGTAAGGGGTTGTCCATTGGGTGTATGGGGGCTGTCTAGGGGGGCATGGGGTGCAGGGGGTGGAAAATCTAGGGGAACCAAATTAATTTGTTTATACCATATAAATGACATAGCCAGGGTTTTAACCATGTATATAGGGGCTTAGTGCCACGGATTATCCATGGAAATAAAGATCCTAGTTCCACTGTTAAAATCATGGCAGTAGGTAAGACATATTGCCATGGCGATAGTGGCACTGATTTGAAACTGTCGACATAGGTGAATTTTCTAGTTGTGTTTGTTTCATGAGATATATATCAGAGAGTAAATAATATGTATGAATGAATAGAATTGATGAGTTCTATGATGGTTATACTCCTTTATTATGGGTGCCTTCCTAGGATTGAACATCATATAAATACCATAATAATTTTTTATAACTACCTAAAAAAATTGTGACATTAATTCCTAACACTCATTTTGAATTTCAAAAAATAATATAAGTGTATGACCCAACCGCTTGATGGATTAGGAATAAATGATCATGTAATAGAGTAAATTTTAGCTCTATCACCATTCACACATGAAAATGACCCCAAACCCACTCTAGTGTTTTAGGTAGATGTGTCACTTCATTGAATTACTTATAGTGAGTGTATCATCATCTTAATGTTTGAGTGTGATATTTTAAAGACAACATTTAGGGGTATATTCATAATACATGAGTATCTTATTGATCCTCTTAAGATAAAAAATTATATAACTGTATTTATATCTATCCAATTAAATCATGTCAATAGACCTTAAATTTAAAATAAACAAAGGATAAAATCACTCAAGATCGTATTGACCTCTTCAATATCAATCAATATTTTTCTATACAAATAAATCAAAATAAAATAACAACCTCAAATGATATATTTCTTGGGCTCATAAGTGGATCATAATACACAGAACATTGCAACAAAATGGATTGAAAAAATCTAAAATAAATTAAGGAACTCATACTGATTGAAAGTGGAAGAACAAAAATTACTTGAATCAAAGATAGAAGCTCGGTTGAAAATTAGAGTTAGCACCCTCGAGAGCAAGATAGGAAGTAGGGTTCAAACCACAACCTAAAATAATATATTCATTGTGTTCATCAGTGGATAATAATACACACTACATTATAGTGAAATGAAATTACATAATCTAAAATAAATGAACTCACACATACTGATTTAAACTGAAAGAACAAATCATTGGAAAACTAGACCAGTCGTGCTAGGAATTAGGGTTCATGTCGAGATTTAGGGACAAATCATTGATATGGTCGAAATTTATAGAAAAATATTCGAGATGGTGCATTGATCTCTCATTTAGGGTATTAATTTATAGATCTACAGAGTTCGAGATCTCTAGAGGCATTGACATTTGGGTATTTTTTTCACAACAGTTTTTTAAAACTATTTGGAAAGTAATGTTATCCCAATAGTTTACAACCATTGGAAAAAACTATTAAAAACACTATACCAAATGGTATGTTTAAACCGTTGGGAAAAAAACTCTTAACCATACTATACCCAATGGTTTACATAAAACATTGGGAAAACAACAGTATACCCAATAGTTTTATTAAACCATTGGGGAAAGAAAAAATACATACGAATATACCAAGGGTTCTAGATAATCGTGGTTATAGTATCCTTCTCCCAATGGATATTTTAAACCATTGGGAACATTGTGTTGGTATAGGTGGGATTTCCTCCAGTGATATTATAAAAAACTATTTGTATGTTTGAGTATCATCCTGGGATACATATCAACTTATCGGAAACCAAATGTAGTCCCATCCATTATTCTATATATAATAATGTGAACATGTCTCCCTTAAACACATGATTATGATCTTCACTATTGATTTTAATAAAATTTTTCTCTAACATGGTCATGTGAGTCTGATCTCTGATGGGAATTCACTTTTTGAGTACTATGTCAGAGAAAAATCTATACCTGACATTACCTTTCAAAGAGAAAATTTTTTCTTGATTCTTATCCATATAGGATATGTACATATTTTTAGATGACACATCCTTTTCCCAACCACAACATCCTTGAAAATGGATACCTTTTTAAATTGTTCTATGTATATGAGCCAGATCATTTTTAGGGACCCTTTTTCTATTGAGAATTACATGTGGGTTGATTTCTATTCTCATATGATATATAGCTATGAATAGTCCCACTGTCAAGGGAATAGATACATTTTCAAGGAAAAAATATATGTGTTTCTATCATCTCAAAACAATTAGATATCGGCAAAGAAATTTATATAGAAGAACTATGTCTATATTAATTTCATTCTAATTATGATATGTAATGATTTATGGATATGACATAATAGGACCAACCATAGGTTAATCACTATAATATCGTCCTCAAGTTCCAGATATGTATTTAGAAAATTCTCCCTCAATTTTCTACATTTTTTTCAATATTCCCTCATCAATGAAATAATATCATAATATAAGAGCACATTACCGTCATGACATACTAAACAGTTATAGATTATTCTCCAGGATGATAGGGGTCACTTTCTCTTTTATGAATTATCTTTTCCCCTTTTATTAGAGTCAAATTTGTAAAGGGGTAATTTTCTCTAAGAACTATGTTGTGTTTGATTCCTGTCCTTATATGATATATTGTGATTCTAACATTCTTTATATTTGGCCAAACTATAGTCCTAAAAAACAATTTAAACCCATTTTATTCCACACATTCTAGATTGATATTTGTGGGGAAGAATGGTTTAATTATTGAAATAATAGATCTCAATATTGAATAGAAAATAAATAAATACAATATGACAATATCACCTTCAACCTTAATGTTTGAAACCTTTTCATCTATACATAACATCCCTGTGGATATTCACTAAGTTAGGAATTATTTGTATTTTCAATTAATGTGAACTAAATTATTATAGAGATACCTTCGTGAATATTATGCATAGTGTGAAAAAAATTCGATCTCCCCTCATATGAGAGTAATCTATGTGGAAATACATACATGAACTATGAGGGGCCTTATTCATATATTGATACAATATGTTATGAATCCATGATTCTCTATCATTGGTCCAACCAAAATTTTTATTAATGTCTCCCTAAGTATGATCTATATATCTGAAAAGGTTTTTATTTGAATGGATTGATTGTATCTTGATTTCTATCATCATGGTCTACATAGTGAAAAATAGGTGAATTCAATACGTTGAAATTACACATTCCACAACTCTTATTAGTTACTAATCAAGTCACATGTCATTCATAAAAGGCTTCATTCATTCTCTACACAAATAATTGTTTCTCTCATAGTCATTCAACCCTATCTAGAATAGTATGGATTATTCTCCACTAACCCATTATTTCTCAAAATTTGCATGAATCATATGATCTTAGAGGTTTTTACCAATTAAACCTAATAGAGTATCAAGAATAATGATGGAGGAATCAACAATTGAATATAAAAGACCTAAAACAACCTATGAATGTCCAATTCATACAGACTATCTTTTCTTATATATGTGATGGATATAAGTGGTATTTTCAATAATTCAAGTCATATCTATGAAAAGGGTCCCCATAATATGGTTATACACCCAAAAGCTTATGTAAAGATGAAAATTTCCCCACATTTGAATCCCCAAGACAATTTAAAATGTATATAAAGGTAAATTTCATTATTTTCTTGTCGGTTCAAAACAACTCAGTCCTTTTTTGTTAAATTTTATAAATATCATCATAGATATACCACATTAAATTATGAAGCATAAGGTCTATGTATCATGATGTTAAACCACATTACAATTGGTTCCATCCCACATGGATTTAAATTAAACTAACCATCATCCGTTATAACAAAATGTCAAAGGACCACTATAGCTCGATGACAGTTAACCAGGGTTTGGGGTGATCCTTTAATCCTTTATTGTCACGAACCAGGCCGGGTCTCCATCCGACCCGGTGCCCGACCCGGTCCGTGGCAAAACCCGAAGGGCGTTCCCGATCCCCACGGGCTGGCACAAGTGACCGGGTATCAAGTTTAACAAGTGGGAACGGTTTTACCCAAAAAACAAGACAGAAAAACCACCAACCAGATAAATAACTGAAACTGGAAACAGACTACAAAACACACTTCTAAACTATAGACAGTTTTAAGTCTATAATTCAGCTAAAAACCCAAAATGAACAACAACCGGAACAGAGGACTAAACTCCAAACCAACCTCATGTGACACGAGAAGTTGCATCCCCAAGCTACCAACACCAACCTGCACATGAAGACCAACAGCAACTAGAACCACCATCGCTGAGCACGACGCACAACTTGGAATTCACAAGAAACAAGAATCTACATACACCCAAGGGTGTATGTAGGGTGTGAGCTAAAGGCCCAGTAGGATGCCACCGAGAAAAAGTTCCATGCCAAAACATCAAATGACAATTTAAAGTGCTTATTCAAAATTATACTTTCGAAATTCTTTCAAATAAAATATTTACAAACCAAATTCCAAAGGAAAACACTGAAAACACTAAAAAGAACTCATTTCACAGACACAATTTTAAAGAGGACGAGAGAAGTTCATAATGGGCACACACACACACACTCTTACACACACACACACACTCACACACACGTACACACACACACACACACGCACACGCTAACACCCAAATGGTCCTCCATATGCCGACGGAAGGCACCATGCCATGGATGGTAGAGCACTATAGGTAAATCCCCTAAGGATCATCTAGCTCGAGTGGGACCCTAGAACCTCGTGTCTCGGTGAAACGTGGCTTAGAAGGCCACGACCCTCAGAAAATGTGGCTTAGAAGGCCACGACCCTCAGAACACGTGGCTTAGAAGGCCATAACCCTCAGATATCATGTTTAGTTAGTGTTGCAATTCTCAATCCGGCTAAGTGAAATAGGGAAGACACCCATCTGGTTCACTAGCGCACTAGTTCTAGTCCGCCCACCTAGATACCCCGGGTTTTCCCATGTGCTCAAATAAGTTTCACATTCACATATTATATTTCTTTCTCATATTGCAGGCCAAACAAGATATTGCACACAAAATTTACCATTTTCACACCCAAACGACATTTCAAAAACTCACGGACGCCAAAAATACCTTTCTAAAAAATATATATTTGTCGCTACCTAATCATTTCACAAAAACCCCATTTGGAAACACTCAACCAAGAACATAAACAATTCGCACAACTTAGAAAGCATTATTTTTAATAACACAACAAGGGATAACATGAATAGACACATCCAATTACAAGAAGGGAGTCGTTCAAACCACTTGCTTAAAAATTTGTCCTTAAAACTAGTTTCACACCAACTAAACATTACCTAGAACCCAACTTGAAAACATTGCACCAAAACAACACATATTTTTAGGTGCAAATACCAATTTAAAATCAATTTCACACACAATTATTCTAAAACCACATTTGCACCATATAAACAATTGATTAAACAATTTTTGGACTCACCCCAATAAGGTCAAAAAAATAAAATAAAATAAAACCTGATCATTTTTAAAGAAAGTGAGATTTTCATTACGCACACATGTCAAACAAATTTTAAAACTACTTTCGTACAACCTATTAAACCCAACAAATCATTTATACAACAACACGCATATAGACAACAAACGCATACTATTTCGGGAACCCAATTTTCATCAAACGAACATGCCAACACATTATAAACATAAATCGCCCATGAAACTAATTCATATAACATATTAAATTAAACTAAAAAAACAAATTAAATTATCTAAATGATGCAGAGGCATGGAACTACCTACCTGGGTGTAGCGGACTTCACAAAATTGGTGCGGAAAGGCCACTACAAGTCAAGCGCAGCTCAAACAACATGGGTATGTCCTAAAAACAAAATACCAAACCCTTTGCATCAAAATTAGACCAACTTCAACCTAAAAATCTAACCCGAAAACCCCTAAAAATTACGAAACAATTTCGAAGGTGTTCCACAAGACTCAAAAATACTAAAAATGATGTCAAACGTTCCTTTGTGACTCAACGCAAACTGACGCTAAACCAGAGCACAAATTGGATAATTTATAAACTACAAATAACTAGTCCAACTTTACACATAACACACACTTATATCGCATGCACATATCAACTACAACTACAAACATTATTCGCATCAAATAAACTAATTAAATAATATGCTAAATTAATTTAATAAGAAAAAATTAATTCGTCAAAACATGGTTAAATGAAAAATCACCTTCCTTCGACGCAGCGACATCCAGGCTTGGGTGCGAAACACCAATTGCAACCACTTCACATCACAACCAACTCAATTTATAACCTAAAACAAGAATTCATACCAAAATACAGATTTAAAAACAACTCTTAACGAACGCCACACCTGCTGAAAAAAAAAACAAAAATTCAAACAATACGAGGGACCTTCTTGGGGGGTTTTGCGCATGCGGAAGAAGGGAGAGATGTCAGGTTGGGGCCAGAGCACCGCTAACCCGAGAGGGAGGTCGCGCGACAGCGCAAGCCGGCCTGGCCGGGGGTCGAGGGGGCTTTGCGACGCCATACAGAGGAAAAAGGGAGGCGACGCGCGACACCAAGGCATGGCCGGGTGGGTGTGCGACTGCTGAGCTGAGGAGGTTCGCGTGACGGGGTTCCAAGGAGGAGGATAAGGACGATCGGAGGCTGTGGGGTGTGGTCGGTCTAGCGGATGGCGCCGGTGAGGAGGCCAAGGGGAGGAGCGCAAAAAGGGATCGTGGCTGGAATAGGGAGGCTGTGCGGGCTCGCGACGGCTGCGACGAGTGCGACAGGGGGCTTGCGGGTAGCGGCTGGCCAAGAGGCGGCCGTGACGGGGAGCCGACGGCGGGGAGGCCGGGAGATGGAGGAGGGAGATGGGTGCGACGGGCCTGGGAAGAGAAATGCAGCGCTAGGGTTAGGGGGGATGTGCGACGGGAGAGGGGGAAGAGAGGAAGAGGGAGGAAAAAAAGAAAAGGGAAAGAAAAGTGAAGAAAAAAAAGAAAATAATAATAATAATAATAATAATAAGGTAATAAAAGAAACATAATTAATTAAATAATAAACTTTACAATAATAAACTTAATAAAATTAAAATAATAATAAAAAAATCCAAATTAAATTATTATCCTAGGTAATAATAATAATAATGATCTAAAATGATATTATTATTATTATTTTTAAAACGATTGTTATTTCATTTGTCTCATTAATTAAACATCAGCAAGGCGTGCGGTGAACCGAGCGTGGTCGCGCGGCGACCCAGGCAAGGCCGCGCAACTTCGATCGCATTGCGCTGGATGCAAACAAGACCAAAACACAAAGAGCTCGAAACCATAAGTCAGGCTTCTACCGGAAATACCTGACGCAATGAAAATTAATAAAATAAATAAATTAGAAACGACAGGTGTGACAATTCTCCACACCATAAAGTTTTTCGTCCCCGGAAAGCTACAACTAGAACCAAAACCCAAAGCAGAAGACCACAATCCCTCAAGGTTCCAAAGGGAATCCCCACAAACACCCAGAAAAGAGAGGGAAAAGGCATCATGCTCAGAGAAAGTGACTCAAAGATAACATCAAGAAACGCATAAAAAAAGACTTTCTGATATGTGTCACCCACCTCGAAGAGCTAGAACGCATCCAGTTGACTGATCAAGGAAGGGTACTCTCGCACCCACGGAAACCAACTTCACAAGCCGAAAAACTTCAAGCACTTTTAAACCGAAACCACTCCATTTGGCTAGAATGAACAAATAAGGTCAAACCACGTCCATGGAACACTCTTATCACTCATCACCAAACCATATTTAAAAAAACAGTAGATAAAGATCAACATGGGGAGGCCCGAGGGGCTCCCCACCATTACGAACTCACGAACGCTTGAAACGAGACTGGAAAACCGACACGGGGAGGTTTGAGCCGACTCCCTACCATTAAAGAAAAGTCCATCACTGATTCATTCTAGAGAAATTCGTGCGAGACCCAATGTGGGTCTCTCCACCATTAAGAACCTACCAACGCCCAAGGCGAGACTAGAAAACCAACATGGGGAGGTCCGAGTGGACTCCCCACCATTAAGGAAAGGCCAACATTGATCTATTACAGGGACCTTTGTGCGAGACTCATCGTGGATCTCCCCTCTATTAGAACTAACGAATGGTACAAACCTTAACAATTTTCCGACGGTGACCAAACACCCCACCACAAGGGGTGGGGAGGGAGGGGCCTAACCACCCGGGCGTCAAAACCATGACCTAAGACCTGACCAACACATCCACATCCTGGGATGAGCATTATAAAATTTTGGGACTGATTTCTCCCGAACAGACTCTCAAGGACCACTAAAAGTGATTTCATCCAGTGGGATGCAACCCCCAATACTTTAAGACAGCGAGACGAACACGCCTCCACATGGTCATGAAAACCTTATGCAACCAGATGGTTTGTTCGAAGCAGAACAACTGTAGAAAACAATTTAAGCTGCTTTCACATTCAACACTGATGAAAGAAATGAAATCGAGGTTTATACAATCCCGAGGTTCCTGACCACGCGCCAGCTTCACTCTGAGGCCTATGGCTGGAGCCCTGATGTTTGAAGCATCTCCTGCCTCGCAGTCAGAAATTGAAGACTCCTGAATGGAGCTTCTCCTTTTTGTGTCACATGAAACCACACTGAAACAGAGGCAACACCAACAAACACGACACATTACAGCATCTGACTGATCATACGCGGAACATTCACCAACACAAGAGCTAAAATGGTGTATGTGCATCACCCTTTGTTGCACTGAATGAGAACACGACACCACAAAACATCACCGAGCATGATCATTGTCGTCGATAGAAACATTACGCTGAGAAAGAATTTAAACCGCATCTTTAACAACACGTGATTCCTACAAACGACCATAGTATCCCCCATGTGACTGGGTCTACTACACTAGTGGCCTAACATAGACTCTTTCTTAAACGAAACCACGAAGGACCAAAGGTCATTTCAAATAGTGGCCTGCACCGACCACTCTAGGATGCTCCCACCTTTCCCCACTAGAATCTCCTTCACCGTTTCCAGGGGAACCATCAAACACAATAGTGTCAAACTTCATACCAGACGAGTCTGAAACTCCAAATACCACAAGTCCCTTCAACTCCCATCGCATCTGTCATCCCACTGCGAGAGAATCCACTTAGTTGTAAAAAAAAGAAAGGTGGGTTCAATTCTAGAACTCAAGAAGAGATTCCTCGGATCAACTGGAGGGTCGGCCAAAAGCGAGTTGCCTATGGACACACTTCAATCACATGTCAACGCTTTATGGGGGGCGTACACTCGTTAAGAAAGAAAACCATGGACCCAACCAAACTGGTCCAGTGGACAAGATGTACCACAAGAAAACACCAAACATGCAGGGGAAACCACTGCAAGGGCTCCCCGATGTACTCTTCAAAATAATTTATTAACCACATGCTTGCATGTCGTCTTACAAATAAGAATTCAAACTCAGGACATAAGTCATTCAGAAAGTATCCTCTGCTCAAAACACCTCACTGCCGACATTTCCTAAACACACGGACATGCCACACAAACACTATTTACTAAAACACCATTTTTCCCCTTTAACAAAACATTTGGAAAATAAGGAAACCCAGTGGGTTACACAAACACCAATGGTGTCCCATTAGCCCCACACATGCATGTTCTCGTGCCGCACTGGCACCCACCTCATGTCCATCCAGGCACTCATCTGCTCGTGCCATTAACCCTTTCTATTTCCATATACACTCAAGAATGTTGTGGCCCACGAGGACACCATGGATAAAAACCAAAGATTTCCATTTTTTTTCAAGACCAAAACATTTTTACATAAGAAACAAAATTTCCATGCATCCAAAACAAAGAGACGAGAAACAATGCAGGAAGAAACTAGGGACAATGGGTGATTGGAAAATATGGTTGGCGGCCATACACCGATCACGCCACTGGCCACAGAGAGTATTTTAGGACAGTGTCCCCGGCTCCACAAGGCTTTCCAGACCCTGAGAGCTCACTAAGACCACTGACCTTACTCCCTTTTCATTTACCTTAGACACGATCATCTGCAAGGACCAAAAACTCAGAAAAACTTCAACACACTTTGGTAACTCGAGTCCCGCCATGAGGTGTGCTGTCCAGGCACCTTACTCATAGCCAGGACATCGAGTCCCGACAACCTTAACTTTTCCCCACACTGACTCTATCTCAAAAGAACACGACCCAAGAGAGCAAACCTTGCACTCTGATACCATTTTGTCACGAACCAGGCCAAGTCGCCATCCGACCCGGCGCCCGACCCGGTCCGCGGCAAAACCCGAAGGGCATTCCCGATCCCCACGGGCTGGCACAAGTGCCCGGGTATCAAGTTTAACAAGTGGGAACGGTTTTACCCGAAACACAAGATAGAAAAACCACCAACCAGATAAATAACTGAAACTGAAAACAGACTACAAAACACACTTCTAAACTATAGACAGTTTTAAGTCTACAATTCAGCTAAAAACCCAAAATGAACAACAACCGGAACAGAGGACTAAACTCCAAACCAACCTCATGCGACACGAGAAGTTGCATCCCCAAGCTACCAACACCAACCTACACATGAATACCAACAGCAACTAGAACCACCATCGCTGAGCACGGCGCACAACCTGGAATTCACAAGAAACAAGAATCTACATACACCCAAGGGTGTATGTAGGGTGTGAGCTAAAGGCCCAATAGGTTTCCACCGAGAAAAAGTTCCATGACAAAACATCAAAAGACAATTTAAAGTGCTTATTAAAAATTATACTTTCGAAATTCATTCAAATAAAAGATTTACAAACCAAATTCCAAAGGAAAACACTGAAAACACTAAAAAGAACTCATTTCATAGACACAATTTTAAAGAGGAAGAGAGAAGTTCATAATGGGCACACACACACACTCTCTTACACACACACACACACTCACACACACGTACACACACACACACACACACACACACGCTAACACCCAAATGGTCCTCCATATGCCGACGAAAGGCACCATGCCATAGATGGTAGAGCACTATAGGTAAATCCCCTAAGGATCATCTAGCTCGAGTGGGACCCTAGAACCTCGTGTCTCGGTGAAACGTGGCTTAGAAGGCCACGACCCTCAGAAAACGTGGCTTAGAAGGCCACGACCCTCAGAACACGTGGCTTAGAAGGCCACGACCCTCAGATATCATGTTTAGTTAGTGTTGCAATCGTCAATCCGGCTAAGTGAAACAGGGAAGACACCCATCTGGTTCACTAGCGCGCTAGTTCTAGTCCACCCACCTAGATACCCCGGGTTTTCCCATGTGCTCAAACAAGTTTCACATTCACATATTATATTTATTTCTCATATTGCAGGCCAAACAAGATATTGCACACAAAAGTCACCATTTTCACACCCAAACAACATTTCAAAAACTCACGCACGCCAAAAATACCTTTCTAAAAAATATATATTTGTCGCTACCTAATCATTTCGCAAAAACCCCATTTGGAAACACTCAACCAAGAACATAAACAATTCGCACAACTTAGAAAGCATTATTTTTAATAACACAACAAGGGCTAACATGAATAGACACATCCAATTACAAGAAGGGAGTCGTTCAAACCACTTGCTTAAAAATTTGTCCTTAAAACTAGTTTCACACCAACTAAACATTACCTAGAACCCAACTTGAAAACATTGAACCAAAACAACACATATTTTTAGGTGCAAAGACCAATTTAAAATCAATTTCACACAAAATTATTCTAAAACCACATTTTCACCATATAAATAATTGATTAAAATTTTTTTGGACTCACCCCAATAAGGTCAAAAAAAAATAAAAAAAAAATAAAACATGATCATTTTTAAAGAAAGTGAGATTTTCATTATGCACACATGTCAAACAAATTTTAAAACTCCTTTCGCACAACCTATTAAACCCAAAAAATCATTTATACAACAACACGCATATAGACAACAAATGCATACAATTTCGGGAACCCAATTTTCATCAAACGAACACGCCAACACATTATAAACATAAATCGCCCATGAAACTAATTCATAGAACATATTAAATTAAACTAAAAAATCAAATTAAATTATCTAAATGATGCAGAGGCATGGAACTACCTACTTGGGTGTAGCGGACTTCACAAAATTGGTGCGCAAAGGCCACTACAAGTCAAGCGCAGCTCAAACAGCATGGGTATGTCCTAAAAACAAAATACCAAACCCTTTGCATAAAAATTAGACCAACTTCAACCTAAAAATCTAACCTGAAAACCCCTATAAATTAAGAAACAATTTCGAAGGTGTTCCACAAGACTCGAAAATACTAAAAATGCTGTCAAACATTCCTTTGTGACTCAACGCAAACTGACGCTAAACCAGAGCACAAATTGGATAATTTATAAACTACAAATAACCAGTCCAACTTTACACATAACACACACTTATATCGCATGCACATATCAATTGCAACTACAAACATTATTCGCATCAAATAAACTAATTAAATAATATGCTAAATTAATTTAAGAAGAAAAAATTAATTCGTCAAAACATGGTTAAATGAAAAATCACTTTCCTTCGACGCAGCGACATCCATGCTTGGGTGAGAAACACCAATTGCAACCACTTCACATCACAACCAACTCAATTTATACCCTAAAACAAGAATTCAAACCAAAATACAGATTTAAAAACAACTCTTAACGAACGCCACACCTGCTGAAAAAAAAAACAAAAATTCAAACAATACGAGGGACCTTCTTGGGGGTTTTTGCGCATGCGGAAGAAAGGAGAGATGTCGGGTTGGGGCCGGAGCACCGCCAACCAGCGAGGGAGGTCGCGCAACGGTGCGAGCCGGCCTGGCCAGGGGTCGGGGAGGCTTTGCGACGCCATACAGGGGAAAAAGAGAGGCGGCGCGCGACACCAAGGCATGGTCGGGTGGGTGTGCGACTGCCGAGCTGAGGAGGTTCGCGCGACGGGGTTCCAAGGAGGAGGATAAGGCCGATCAGAGGCTGTGGGGTGTGGTTGGTCTAGCGGATGGCACCGGTGAGGAGGCCAAGGGGAGAAGCGTAAAAAGGGATCGCGGCTGGAATAGGGAGGCGGTGCGGGCTCGCGACGGCTGCGACGAGTGCGACAGGGGGCTTGCGGGTAGCGGCTGGCCAAGAGGCGGTCGTGACGGGGAGCCGACGGCGGGGAGGCCGGGAGATGGAGGAGGGAGATGGGCGCGACGGGCCTGGGAAGAGAAATGCGACGCTAGGGTTACGGGGGATGTGCGACGGGAGAGGGGGAAGAGAGGAAGAGGGAGGAAAAAAATGAAAAGGGAAAGAAAAGGGAAGAAAAAAAAGAAAATAATAATAATAATAATAATAATAAGGTAATAAAAAAAACATAATGAATTAAATAATAAACTTTACAATAATAAACTTAATAAAATTAAAATAATAAAAAAAATCCAAATTAAATTATTATCCTAGATAATAATAATAATAATGATCTAAAATGATATTATTATTATTATTTTTAAAACGATTGTTATTTCATTTGTCTCATTAATTAAACATCAGCAAGGTGTGCGGTGAACCGAGCGTGGTGGCGCGGCGACCCAGGCAAGGCCGCGCAACTTCGATCGCATTGCGCTGGATGCAAACAATACCAAAACCCAAAGATCTCGAAACCTTAAGTCAGGTTTCTACCGGAAATAACTGACGCAAAGAAAATTAATAAAATAAATAAATTAGAAACGACAGGTGTGACATTTATAGAACCCTAAAACATTAACAAAATATTGTGCCTTATGTTTCTTTGATTTAGGAAAACCATCCATGACCCTTGGATAAGAGTTTTTACAGATTCAAGGGACCCTGTAATTAAATATACATTTATGCACCCATAACAGGCATATAAAACCACATCCAATGAACTAGATTTTCATTTTGTCTAATCCTTGTGATCCCTAAAAATAAGATAATGGAGTCTTTCACCAATGAGTGATTTGAAATCAATTTTTACCTTATGTGTTTGATCCATCCCATCACTCATTACCTGATAACCTTTATCCATGAATTATATCATCATCATATCCCATTCAAAATGGTGTTGGGGTACTCTCAGCCTTAGGGATCCTAAGTGTGATATTGTGTAAAATCCCCTTTTCCTAGCTCTATGTATAATTTCCTTAGACTATATGAAATTTTGTTAAAATTTTGTGACCTGAAACTCTATACCTTGGTGGTCTAAATTACAATAACATAATATAAATGTGATAGAGATGAAAACCCACTCTGATTGGAAACCTATGAAGTGTTGTGTAAGAAAAATTCAACACTCCTATCACTTATATCTTTATCTAATGAAATTAGGAAAAATGTAGAGTACAAATAAAAAAGGAAAAAAAATTGGGCATATTATATGGACTTGGTAATAGAAAATCCATATTATTTATATCCATATAGTCTAGGGAAAAATATAGAGTAATAACATATCACATATTTTCTCCTAAATAACATGTTCAATACACAACAACAAAAAATTTAGGATGCCAAAATTTTCCATGGGTAGACTTCTCTCTATAACCTTCTTCATTGATCAGGTGTTTGAAGCACCACATAAATTTCACTGACCATTTAAAGGAGCATGTACAGCTTCAGAAGACCCGTTTATTGACTATTCATATAAAACCCAAACACTAATATATCATCCCCCGACCTATAAAACATATATTTTTTACCTTAAATAAATCTCCACTGGTCTATCTGATCCATAGAAGAAATATAGTGGAACTCATCACCTCAAAGGGATTCATGGGTCTCCACAGTGTGTGTTTCCCATCTCAGTAAACCTAATACAAACAATTTGATTTTTCATTTACACATTTGAATATATAAATATAAAAGTTGATTCGACATCCTCGACATCATGTCACCATATACCATACACATTCTCAAATTAGGGTTGTGGTACCTAATTCTTAAGACATTTTTTGGCACCCATTATATGACCCTAATCTACATGATATATCATTTTGAGCTTCATAACCATAAATGAGACACAACCTTTATTATGATATTCTATACTGGTAATTTTCCCTTTATTAACACCAAGTTTCACTTGTCCCTTAACATATAAACTATCTTCATGGTTATAGAAACATATTTTAATAGACTTCTCTATATAACCAACTTTATATGTCAAGTGTCATAATCTTCATGAAACAATCATGGAACATAGAAATGATAATTTACACCTTAAAGGAACCCTCTATTTTATTTTTTATATAATCCCACCCATATTTATATATGATCCCATGACATGCTTACTAGAGGTGTATTGACCTTAAAAAGGATATTCTGATCTCTATGAGAAATAGTAACATTGTATCAAAACTCATAACCATAGCGTGATTCATGGTTATCCTTGACATCATATCCCTATCTCACCAACATCAATACATAATCTTTGGACAAGGTTTGTACATTCAAAAGTCAAACTAGAAAAAAATGATCAACATCCTTCATGTCATGTAACCACATATAAAACTCAAATTTGAAACATGGATGTAGTATTCAATAACCCTTATTGAGTTCTCATCGTTAAATAAAGGATGTAGGTTTCCATAACCATTATGGAATACTTAAATTTGTGGAAAGGATGTAGGGAACTAAATTCCATCTTGAATATCCATTTTATTTGAACCATTTCTTTTATTGAGTTACAAAATTCCATATAGAATCTCACATAGCCATTAGAAATTATCCTTATAGATTTCAGGGGACCCTCTTCTTTATTGTACATATAATCCCCTAAAACATTCATTTGATCCCATGACATATCATCAAGATGTCTATTGTTCTTTTAAAAAGGACCTATAATCACTGTGATATTTGATAAGATTATAATATATATTTTTAACTAGTATGATTCATGATTATCCTAGGTATGCATATCCAATTTTATCATCCCAATTAAATCCTCGTAGTACATGATGACTATCATTCAATATGGGGTATTTTTTTGTATAATATGTTATTAGTAATATAAACTTAATATGCGGTAATATATGGCCCAAGGTATATGACCATAATCTAAAAATATTAATTTCATAAGCTATATTGATTTATGGTAAATACAAATATGGTTCATGAAATATGACCCTAATCTATTGAAAAATATGGTTCTTACTACATGAAATTCAAGTACGTCAATATATTTTCCATGTTATATAAACATAAACAAAAATAATGCATGATCTAAGATATATGACCATAAACATAAATAATAGTACGTCCAAAAAATATGAACTAAAACACTATCATTATTAGGTAAATTATTTCTGACCCTAAACATCAATAATATTGGTGTGACATGCATGACATTAAACTACTCACAGAAAGAGTTTCAGTACTAACTAGGCCCAAAACCAACAAAGTAATGTCTAGAAAAAAGTCATGTCTCTACTATTTAGATGTGAACATTTTGCGATCTAGTATTTTTTGAATGTTTAAATAAGTGATACAAAAATTATTATTATGTCAAAAGAAAAAATGGGTGAAATAATAAAATGTAAATTCTATACCCAAAAATACATATATATAAGATGCTTAGGAAAGATTAATTGAAATAACAAAATACAAAAGCCATGTGGGGAACTTCAAATGACCCAAAAAATAGGTGATCCATGGTCATTATTCATATGACCTATGAAAAGATAGAGCATTGTCTATTTATGATGTATTCACCTAAGTGAATCTATTTAATCACATTTTTTTCAAGGAAATTTCTCTAAAAAACTGATGATGGTGTTTATACCAATGATTTTTAATAGTCTATTATTTGGAGGAATCTATTATGATAAGAGCAATTGATTTTATATTTTTTTCCACTTAGTATTATTGAAAATCATGATTTTATTAGAAATATATGTGACACTGAGTGATTCGGATGTCATGGAGAAGTTGAAAGGATACTTTAAAGACAAAAAACATAGAATTTGAAATATTTACATATTGAAAATTTAAAAATAGGTACCAATATCCACTGTTTGAATTCAATCCCATAATAATGAATAATATATACAATAAGGGTGTATTAAATGTTTTTCTACAATGTTTTCTAGATATTTTATAGATTACCTAGAGGTTTCAAATGGATTTTGAAGTCTCACCTTCTGTATTTTCTCATACATCTCTAATGGAAAAAGTGACTCAATCGACAAAAAAATTCTTGTGGCCCTTTTTTAGTGGCATCCAACAAGGATGTTTCCTTTAAAAGATCATTCATTATAATATTTATTGAGACTTCATATTTTATTATTTTTGTAGCTAGATTTTGCATCCAACATTTTAAATTGATTATATTATGTTGTTTTTTTCTATAGAGACTCAATGGATTCCCTCATTCTTTGGAGTTCAATAAATCTAAAACAAAAGTTGTGTATATATCTCTCATGACCAGATAGTTGCTATCGGGTATGAAAAATCCACTACATGATTTTATATAATCTATAATTATTAATGAAAATTAAAATACATTTAAGGAAAATTTAGTGGATGTGTTTCCCTTCTATGTGAATTTCCACTAAGGGGGTCTTTAAAATTAATGCACAAATCAGTTTTTAGGCTTACTTGTATGCCACCTTACTTATGGAAGCAGTTTTAAAAATCAGTATTACATGGAAAATATTGAATGATATATTTTTATCTATCAAGCCAAAATATTTAATATTTGTCTCAAATGATAATGAATGAATGTAATCAGGCTCGGATACTCTCCCTTTACCTTTAATATACTTTGAACCTCCTCCATTTGGTGTATTATCTACTATATGTATGGAGGGTCCTGTTTCCCCAAAAAACGTATTCTTATCATCTGATGTGGATTTAAAAACACATTGTTTTCCACATAATTTTATTATATTTTTAACAATTTAATTAATTAATTTTAAACTTTAAGATAAATATATGAGCTTTTATATTTTTTTAATTAAATTAATTAATTAATTGATTTTTAGAGAAAATTATGTATTTTTAGTCTTTAAAATAATTAATTTAGTCTTACTAACATTTATAGTCATTTAATTGGTTTTGTTATTATAATCTTTTTTCCTTATTAATAATTTTATTTGTATATTAATTAATCAATTAATTAATTTTTACAAAATTAATTATCGTGGTTTTTAATTTAACATTATATCTTCTAATTTAGATCAATTAATGAAAATTAACATTATTCATTATTCTGTTGAATAATTTGGTTAGTTTTTAATTTAAGTTAAGAGTTTATGTTTTAACTTGATTAAATAATGTTTTTATTCATCATGTTAATTAATTAATTTATTTATATTTTTGAAATATTTTATTTCCATAATGATTTAATTTATTGAATGTATTTAAAATTATAAGTCAATAATTATTGGTGACTCATATTATACTTTGCCAATTTTTTGTTATTTCTTGACTCACCGACTGTTGTATGTCAGTCTCATTGACGATATCTTGTCTCGCCAACACTGAATTGTTTCCACTATTGGTGACTCAATAAGTCACTAATGAAAATCCTTCTCACTCACTATTTCCTCATCCTTTAACAAATTTATTTCCAGTTAATTAATTTGACTCTTTAATTTAAATCATAAACCCTATCTTTAATAATTTCAAAAAGTTTAACTTAAACCAATTTATTAATAAATGTTATTATAATTAAAAATCATATTTTTTGTAATTTTTTTGTTGACCTTATTTAATTTATTTATTTTAAATTTTATTTTTTATTTTTAGTTATTTTTATGTTTTAATTAATTAATTAATTAATTTAAGTGTTGTTTTTTGATTTATCTAAATTTCATAACTTTTTATGATGCTTTCAATGGGATTCCCATATATCCATTATTTAGAGGATAATACGCAGTTGTTTCCTCGCATTCCAACTTTCCAAAGGTAGGCATCATTCTTTCCTTATTCATGGACATGTAGTCCTTGATCTAAACAGGATGATGGGATTTCGGTTCCTCCTTCTGTGGATTCATCCTCGAAACTCCTTACCTAGTACAGGTATTCCTCATAGATTTGAGTGGTGGTTTGTGAATCTCATTCAGGATTCCATGTCTTCAGGGATGTAGGTTAATTACACAACTTCTATCAGGATATTACAAGGGGTCCAGTTAGGGAAATAACCTCCGGTCGGTGGAGTAGTCACGTTGGACATCACTAGTGTGTATGGACACTACAACACTAGTGTGTCTGGGTTTTATCCCCATATGATAGGTCTTCTCTAGGGCACATAAGCTCGAGGAATCCCACATTGAATGTGGTGAATTATATGTCCACTACTATAAAAACGGGCAATATCAGCGCTCAAATCGGGCTTTAACAGTGCTAAAAAAGCGTTGTAAAGCTCAGCGCTGATAAAGGGGTGGGCCCCTTTAACATCTCTTTTTTAGAGCTATTAAAGGTCACCTTTATCAATGCTAAAAAAGCACTGTTAAATCCCTACCTGCTGCAAATAGAAAATCTGCATCAGTACAGCTAGCCGAACAAGACCTGCAGAAAAACCAGTATATCAAACAATAAAATTTGATCTACTAATTATTCATTATGAAAAACAAAAAGGTACAATTAAATACTTACATTGCCCCAAACACCCATAACACAACACAACCACAACCTTCATCTCAATGTACTCAACCGATCTAAACACCAAGATGGATTTTACCCAAGACTATCTAATTCAAAATGCCGATCATGTCATCAACCGACCACATAATTTCTATGGTGCTCCCCACTATACGCTTTAGCTCACAAACACCACCATCTGATGTTTAACACCTCCATCATCGGAAAAGAACCACTAGAACCCCAACTAAAACTCCACAACATACCCAACATGTTTTCTATCTTACCGTGCTTAGACATCCATGAGAACACCAACCAATGTTATCATCCATCCTTTCCATCAAACCCACTTGGAATGGATGTGAATCCATCATCCATACATGAATCAAGGACAATTCAACTTTTCCTCAAAGATTGAACCAATTTTCAAAACATAATTATAATTTCAAAACATCAAATAGATGTGGCTTACAACTCACCACATTTGTTCCTTTTTCCTCGAGGAATTTGAAACATGCACCACATAGGTTGTAAAAGCAGTAGAGGATAGATCTCTTTGATCATAAAAATCCATGAAACCAAGTTTATCCTTGAGGAAACTGATGAGTGATGTTTGTGAATGCTTTTTGGAACTAGGAACTGAATCGCTTGATGAAACACATGAAATATCTTTAAATTTTTCCTCACTTGCCAAATCATTGGAATAATTTCCTGTATTGGATGCTCTTAATCTTAGATTTAGCATCCCATCTTGTTCATCAAATGGATTGGTCAACTTCTAATCTATCGTGGAGGCTGCCGCACCACCTTTACACGTAACTAATGATCAGAGGCAGCTTGATTAGCAAAACAATCCTGAGGGAACTGGACATGAAAGATCATGTGGTGCCATAGTTTCTCAGCAACCTCAATTTACCCCACATGATATAAGGCTATTTCATGATGTCTAAGACATAGAGAGAGGAGAAGATAAGGTGATGGTCCCGTAGACGAACAACGTCAACAACGAACATCCACCACCCTTTCACTATATACATCAAAATCATATCTTTAAAAAAGTACATGTGAATTTCTATCTTACTTCCATCGAGGATGATTCATGTTGGTCAACTTGTTTTGGAAATTTTTTATCTTCATCTGTGCCTTGTACTTTCACCCATGAATTTGAAGGTGAGTATGCGTACACGATATCTGACCTTCTTAGAGAAGAGTTTCTGGAAGAGTATAAGAGACATGAAGCAATGAATATTATTAGAGTGTTGGAGAAAATGTGGTTGCTACAAACAATGTGACAATCGGATTGTGCAACGCGGCCTATGTTACAACTTGCAGGTATTATACTTTATTTTTTTCTGGAGGGTTTCAGTGTAAATGTATTTTAGAATGATCATTGCTATTAATTGTATTTTATGTTTTTTTGACAGCTGAGGGGAAAGGGTGGGGTTTGTGGACATTATAGGATATGTCGAAGGGTGATTTTGTGTGTGAATATGTTGGAGAAATGTTAACTCATGCAGAACTGTGAGAGAGAAAGCTAACTAAGAGTAGTGAAAATCATGCATATACAGTTCTCTTAGATGGTGATCAGGGTTCGGGGAGCTTGAAGGGGAAAGAGGCCATTTGGTTAGATGTTAGATACTATGGAAATGTTGCAAGGTTTATTAATCATAGGTAAACAAGGCATGTATAGCTCAGCGCTGATAAAGGGGTGGTCCCCTTTAACAGCGCTAAAAAAGCACTGTTAAAGGAGACCTTTAAACTTGAAACATTTCTATAGTATCTACCATCTAACCAAATGGCCTATTTTCCCTTCAATCTCCCCAAACCCCGATCACCACTTAAGAGAACTGTATATGCATGCTTTTCACTACTCTTAGTTATCTTTCTCTCTCACAGTTCTGTGTGAGTTAACATTTCTCCAACATATTCACACACAAAATCACCCTTCAACATATCCTCCAATGTCTTCAGACCCCACCCTTTCCCCTCGGATTTCAAAAAAACCTAAAAGACAATGAATAGAAATGGTCATTCTAAAATGAATTTACACTGAAACCCTCCAGAAAAAAATAAAGTACAACATATGCAAGTTGTAACTTTGGCCACGTTGCACAAGCCAATTGCCACATTTTTTGTAGCAACCACATTTGTCCCAACACTCTAATGATATTCATTTATTTATGTCTCTTATACACTTCCAGAAACTCTTATCTAAGAATTTCAACTATCGTGTACGCATACTCACCTTCAAATTCATGGGTGCAAGTAAAAGGCACGGATGAAGATAAACAATTTCCAAAACAAGTTGACCAATGTAAGTATTTAATGGAACCTTTATGTTTTGAATAATGAATAATTAGATAGTCAGGTTTTTGAATGATTTTTGGAACTAGGCACTGACTCACTTGATTAAATAGAGGAAATATCTTTAAATGTAGCGTCAATTGACGAATCATTGGAACAATTTCCTGCATTGGATATTCTAAATGCCAGATTTAGCATCCTAACTTGTTCATCAAATGGATTGGTGAACTTCCAATCTATCATGGAAGATGCCACATACATGCATCTAACGGTTGGATATTTTACTGGTTCATGCATGATATGAAGGTATTTTGGAGATTTTACTGGTTTTTTTGTCCAAATCCCAAAGAAATGTGGTTCATGATTCTTGCATGTTGTTGGTGCATTTCATCTGTTAAAATGGAGAAATGACCCATTAGAGAAAGAATGTTTTATTTAATAAAAATTAAAATTTTTCTACAAACATTTACATACAAGAATGTTTCATCTTTTTATCTCCATGAACCCCTCTCAAAAATATCCGCCAATTATACACATCTGCCACTCTTGCAATAAAATTTAGATCTTCATGCTATTTCTGGACAATCTTCCATGAGGGATGCGGCCCACTCATTTCTGAACACATCTACATCATCTTGTGAATATGATGCTTTTCGTCATTCATAATAGTACTAAAAATATATAAATAAATAATAAATAAATAATTTAAATAGAATAGTACTTGTTTTCGAAAATACCTTTTTAGGGATGCTAGTTTGTCCATTGACAATGATCTCTCTCATGAATCTACAAACATAATAACCTCAATATTTGATGTCTGTTTGTTTCAGAAACTGCAGAAACATTGATCATGAGGCGAGTAAGTAACTTGTTTTGATATATGTTTAGATAGTGAAATTTTATTATATATACCCTGATACTTTTCCAGACATAGTACTTGCTCGGCTCCTTATGCTTATCCCCTGTCCTCATACCATGATTTAGACGATATTGGTACACCACCCTATCATAACAGAATCCTCAGTAAAAGATAATATATATTATATAACTTGATGTTTAGACCTAAAACATAGGATGTAGTGTCTTACAGATTGACAAACCACAACACATGCAGTCGGTTTGTTGGATATTTATGCTTTGAATCCAGAAAATAAATCTTGGGAGTATCCAAATTCACCGTAATTAGCAGCCAATGTTGCCTAAATACACAAAAAGGAATAAGTAATGAAATAAATGAGATGGGACATGTGGATGATGGAACTTTCCTTTAGTGGAAAGGGTTGGGCCATGATGGTGGAATGCCTTGAGTGATAATGTTGGGTTTTAATGAGATGGGACATGTGGATGATGGACCCTATCCTGAGTTATGAGGCAGTGGGTTAGTATTTGAACCTTGGACATTACCTTGTACCTTTCAATAGTGGTTTGAGTTCTTGGATGATGCTTTCCCCGAGCCTTTGGGTATGGGTTGTAACATGGGTACCAATATGATGGCATGTGGCGATGATGGATTTTTTTTATGGTACCAAATATGGAATGATCATGTGTTATGGTGTTGTAGTTAGCACATAAAGACCTAACGTTCCCTGATTCATGGTTCCCTAGTTATCACATGACATCCAACATTCTTAGGTGATGTTTTTATTTTCCTCATCCATACATGGATATGATGATATATACTAGGGGAACATGGTGTTACCCTACTGAGATGTATTTCTCACACCATGCATAGGAACTTTGGAGCATGTTCAGACCATATATCTATTTTATATGTTTGAGCATAGGTTTTACATGGGATCAATCTGAAGCATCTTGAATGGCATTGAGTGATTAGGATTTCACTATGGCCCAAGGATTCCAGTAGGGTTGGTGTGTATTGTTCAAGGGATAAATCAAGAGGGAAAAACAATATTTAAAATATGCACTATATAAAATGTAATCTAGACATTTACCACAAACAATATAATCTAATTCCAAACACATAGGCATACACAATAATTTGAAAACACAATTCGCATCACAAAATTAATTTATAGAACAGCAATAAATGCACAAAAACTCATACTAAAAACAACTAGATATTTTAGGGAATCCACTGACCTTGGGTGAAGAAATCGATGAAGTCCAAGGAAAACCCCAAAGGGTGAGGGAGCCTTCTGCGCTACCTCGGGAGGGGAAGATGCGACCGCCGGAGTGGGGGGTGCACGGGAGGAGCCGCCAACCGTTGAGTACAGTCCAGAGGGGAAGAGGAGGAGTAGGGTTCGGAGGGAGGAAGATCCACAGAAGATCCACCGGAGTAGGGTTCACGCGGAGTACGGTCCAGAGGGGAAGAGGAGTAGGGTTCGGAGGGAGGAAGATCCGCGGAAGAGGTTCTAGGGGAAGGATAAATAGTATGGCAGAGGTTCGACAAAGGGAAGATCGGGGGGAGGGAAGCTGTCGCAGGGGTACAGTACCACGAGAGCTTGGGGCTCGATAAAAAAGAAGAGACATTGTACCTGCTTTTAATAAAATCGGATAAAAGTTTTATCAGTGCTACAAAAGCGCTGATAAAGATACCCTTTATCAGCGCTAAAATTTTAGTGCTGATAAAGGGTGGCTTTATCAGTGTTTTTCTAGTGCTGATAATGGTGTCCTTTATCAGGGCTACAAAAGCGCTGATAAAGGGTAATCTTTATCAGCGCTACAAAAGCACTGATAAAGGGTGGCGCTTCCCTTGCCCTTTTTTCTAGTAGTGGTCATAGAAATGTCTCTGAGGTTTTCCTCACCTTCCCATGTATAACACAGGGTGTGACGCGAGTTTAACATCTAGTGGTGACAGATCAGACTGATCAGAACACTAGCAGGAGTAGATCAGGTGGGTGAAACCCCTATAGGGAACACTAATGCTAGTAATAACTGGTGGTTAGTTACCCGGTTACTGTTAGGAGTAGCGATAAAGTGGGTGACATGATTTCACCAATATGTGGAAGCCCAGGTAAAAATCAGAATGGATGGTGGAGAGTGGAATGATGTGGTGGGGGAATGAAATGGAACCACCATGAATGTAATGGTAGAGTTGGTCTTGAGCCACTAATATACATCCAACGTATCCCTGTGGAAGGGAATCAAAGTTTGCACAGTTATTGGGTGATAGGACACCTGAGGAGGAGGTCCATATGGATGGGACTCGGAGGAATTAGAATCTCCGGGACGGGGCATGACCTTCCCAAAAAACATAGACTTGAGGGAATGAAAATTATGAGGCATTGGTGATGGTATTGAAGCTCAGGGAGTCTTCCTATGTATCCTCGTAGAAGGGAATCAAAATTCCACGTAGTTTAGGATTGGGGTATATAATCAGGGTGTACACATAAGACAACAATTTGAAGATATACTGGGGCTTATGCGTCGTTAGCATCCCATGTTGGTCTGACGTAATAAGGGGGAAGACCATAGATGTGGGTCCCAAAAAAGAAGACTACAATTGGTTACCATCAAATAAATAACACAATGACTTACCGCTGGTTGGTTTTGATAATGGCTTACCGCTAGTTGGGGTTCGAACAACTTACCTTCGATTGGGGAACACAATGGATTATCACTAATTGGGGTTTACAACAGCCTACCAATGATTGGGGTACACAACAACATACCACTGGATGGGGATCACGAAGGCTTACTGTGGGATGGGTTTTAACCTCATGGAGGCTTTCTAAATACCCTTTCATGGAGATAGGGATCAAATCCCACATAGTTTGATTGGGTACAATTTAGCTTCTTGCTAGAAAAAAAGGGTACATAAAGTTTAAAGCCACATGGGATGAAGGTGGACCGACGTGGGGTGGTCTGAATCAGTGGGTGTTGGGCTTGAAACTCATAGAGGCTTCCAAAGTACCCTTCCAAAGAAAGGATCAATTTCCACATAGTTCAAAAGGGGTGTTTGTGAACTGACTTGAAGGGGATCAGAACTAATAGATGTTGGGAATGAACCTTAGGGAGGATTCCTACGTACCATGCCTTTGCAAGGATCAATGTCTCTATAGTTATGAATAGATTTTGGTGAGCCGACGTGAAGGGGGTCGGGACCAATAGTTGTTGGGATTGAACCTCAGAAAGGCTTCCTACATACCCCTCCAAGGCAAGGTTCAATGTCCCTATAGTTTGGAATGGTGTTAGTGAACCAATATGAAGAGGATTTTGACTAATAGGTGTTGGGCATGAACCTCAGGGAGGCTTCCTACGTACCCTACCATGGCAAGGATCAAAGTCCACGTAGTTTGGATAAGGTGTTGGTGAAATTATGTGAAGGGGGTCATGACAAATATGTGTTGGGATTGAACCTTAGGGATGATTATTACGTACTTTGCCTTGGCAAGGATCAAAGTACCTGTAGTTCGGAATAGATTTTGGTGAACTGAAGTTAATGGGCTCAGGACCAATATGTCTTGGGCATGAACCTTAGGGAGGCTTCTAATGTACCCTACCTTAGAAAGGATCAAAGTCCCCATAGTTCAGAATATATGTTTGTGGCTTACACACTATGTTGTCCTAGAGTATATTTCATGGTCAATTCATACTCTAATCCCACCATATTCATGACTATGTGAGAAAAAAGAGGCAGTAATGACCTAACTATCACGTTGTGAATATTTCATCCATGGGAAGTGAAGTGGGGCATACACGTGGTTATCGGCCCAAAGTGGAAATCTGGGAGTATGCGTGGTTAGTAGCCCAGAGAGGAAATAGGGACTTATGCATGGTTAGCAGCACAAGGAGATGGAGATTGGGACTAACTCTTAGATGGAGGCTTGAGTGGAGACAAATCCCAACTGGAGAGGGATGGGATAACGAATGTCACAATTCCCATTTCTCCTCTGATTTTTGGCACTGAATAAGGGAGGAGGGGCAGGAATGCTACCTCCTACAGGAAAGGCTAGGGGATTACACCAAGGTGGTTTACCTTCCCCAAGGATAAGAACCGCTCTAGAAAAATGATCTCATTACATGTATGGAAGACTAAACTCCCATGTAGACGAGAAGGGATATAGAATGTTTGAGATGGGGCACCCCACGTAAAGTGCATGGGGGTGGGGTCACAGTTTAACGTCTTGTTCTAATGAAGATAGTGCTTTGTAGTTTATCATTCGGAAGCTCAAACGTGGTGGGTTCACTCCACACACCTAGGACTTACATGGCCGATACCTATCTACCCTTGAGGAAGGGAAGGCATTAGCAATTCCATTATGAGGGGGTTTCATGAAGTGATACTTTGAGGGGCCCACATTTGTGTGGCTATGTGAAGAAGCAATAGTTGTTAACATGCCTATGAAAAAAATCATAAGGCTAAGCAACACAAGTTAATGCACCGCCCAAGGGACTTTGAAATCCCTTTGTATAGACCTGGAGGGTCGTATGAGAAATGGGTTTGTGGAGCAAAGGGGTTCACAGGAAGGGGCCCCGTGAGGCTTTGGTGCTCCATATAGTGGAGGGGCTTCGCGAAGGTGTTTTCATCATGAAGTGGAATGGACTAGCCTTGGCATAGGGTATAGGTAAATATGGAAGGTAATTCTCAAAGAAGAAAGGGTTTCACAAAGTAGGGATTTGTGATGCAATGGAACCATGCCAAGAATAGCATGGAGAAGCATTGTGCCTTGCGAAGCACAGTGACCCTACCTTAGAATGCGGGTCACATGTGCATCGAGGGTACTTCCCGAAACATGAGTACCTTGTGATGACCTAAGTCCCCTTAGGGATCTCCATCCTTCGCGAAGTATTGTGGGCTCCATATGTGGCATCCCTCTTGGAAGATTAGTTGTGTTTAAGACAAGGGAGGGGCACTTCGCAATGAAAATATACCTTGAAGAGTTCATTTTTTCAGAGAAAAAGGTTCTTCACAATTTGAGATATGAGAAGGTGAATGGTTGGATTATCTATCATTTGGGCTTGAGGGAGGTCTGTTATTTATAGGAAAGAGGCAGCACGAAGTAAGGACCCTTGGATGTGAAGCCACATGGTACTTTTATCGTAACTGCAGAGCTTCTCACCTCTTCGCTCTGTGGAAGCTTCATAAATGTCAAGTGTATCATAGATCCTACCTCCTCTTTGAACCATGGTAGCTTCGCAAATATCATGCGGATCGTGTAGCCTCCCGCCTCTCTGCTCTGCGGTGCCTGTGAAGGGGGGACGCTTTGCACCGGCCACGGTGCTGCGGGGCTCCACAATAGGTCTTCACAAGGCACCCTCTTTGTATTCAAATTTATCTTTGGATCACTTTCCTCCACACATATTTTTTGTTCTGACAAATGCCACCCCCCCAGACATGGAGCCGAGAAGAAAATGTGGGTCTAATTCTGAAGTTCAATCTCCAAAAAATTTGGTCAATCACAATGAAGGCTCATGATGGAGGGTTGCGATGCGGGGAAGCGATGCGTAGGTTGAGAGAATAGCAAAGGTCACTATGGATGGACACGCTGTGAAGAACAAGAGATCATCGCTTATAAATATGGGAGGTTGACTTCTATTTTTTCCTTTCTCCCCTCTGCATTTTGGCGATTGTTCTCCTGATTTGCGAAGCTCTGCGCACTCTTTGATTTCTCTCCATGAATTGGGCCTTTCTGCTTCATGGTGCACAACGCGTCCTTTGACTCGGTGAGTGTGAACTCCATAGTTTGTTTTTGCTAGAGTCGGGCAAGGATCTATGGTTTCATGCTGGGACTAAGCTCTGTGAATGAACTTCCCAGATGGGATTTGTGAAAGGGCTTTGTAGACTTAAACCAGAAAGGTCCAAATTTCAAAAACTGAATGGCTCAACAGGATGCTATTAGGGAGAACATTGCAGATGCCACCTAGAGGGATGAAATGGAGAATATCTTGGGTATCAGAGAACTCATACAAATCCATTCAGACCATGATTGATGTTGTAGCTATTACTGGAGAGCCATAAGAACTACATGCTATGTAGGAAGCTGCCTCTATATGGATTTGACATAGGTATGATGACATCATCCCTAAATCAAGCAAGGATGAGCCATCATACTAATTTAGGAGCACGTTGTGCTAATGAAAGTGGTTTAGGACGGCTAACAACCATACTTGGGAGGATTTGACGCCTTTCAACGCTGAATGCATGTAAAACCACATAAATAAAGTTTATGGGAAATCATTTCAGCCAGAAACATATCCCCTATTGTACCACAATATTCTAAAGGCAGCCCTAGGGTACCCAGAGAAGGGGTGGACTGATGAGTGGGATCAGCACCAGGGCGGAAACATTATGGTCGATTGGGCCTGGGCCTACTGGGTAGGTGCCTCATGCAAGGAGTTCAGGGTAGAGATGAGGCGATTGAGCCTGTATGAGGTGGAATGGGCCTATCAATTCCATATATATTGGCCGAAGTAGTAAATGTCAGATTTTCTTAGCAGATGGTCATCGAGGACCAACACCTTCCATTTTCACCATGGAGATGTCGACATCAACCTATGGGACACGCACAAGATTTCAGGGGTCCCAATACTGGGGGAAATGAATGATGAGTTTTTCCATATTGAGAGTAAATGGGAGGATCCAAAGTAGATTCCACTAGTGGCAAGAGAATTGATGGACCTAGTACTAGGATAGGACAAGTAGTCAGTTAAAGACGTCCATTTCAAGCATTTTTTCAAGTAGTTTTTGAACTTCTTGGAATATTGGCAGTTCCCTGTAAGGCCTCAGACATGTGCGAAGGGGTTTTAATGAGGAAAATAGCAATCATACTGGAGACCATTTGAGGAAATCCAGTGGAAAACATGGGGGGTTCATTTTCAGTACTGAGGAGAAACCATTTGTTAGGTTGGCTTCATTTATTGTGGCGCTTATCTGTGGTTGGATCCTACCGATGATGGACATGAACATGTGCATGAAACCGAGCATGTTTATCAAGGCATCAATTTTGGCGACATGGGGACAGTTCAACCTTGGGATCCCAATGCTCACCAAGTTGTATAAGATGTTATGGAACATCAGTGAGGGGAAGAAGCCATAGAGGATATTCGGGCCATTCCACCTTCTGTACGGGAGGATAACAGTTCACTTCAGGGGTATCTATGAATATCAAAACCCCATTTCCCCTTTTGGTATGAATTTCTGCCCAGCCATTTTGAATGTTGTGGGGAGATTTCCGACCTAGCTGACCCTGAAGGCGGTGCTGAACCAAGTCTGGAAGTAAAAATAATTGAATTTACACCCATTCATGTTGATAACAGGTGTATTCATTGATGACGGCCATGGAATGGAAAAGCATTGGTCCTACCTCATGGAAATTCAGGGGGGAGTCCTAGTGCCACAGGTTGACTGCGAGTCCCTCTGTGAGCCATACACCTTGCACCATTTTTCGAGGAAGTTTTGGTGCATGTGACCACTGACCACATATATCTTTTTGAAGATGCTCTATGAGGATCACCCATGTGTGATGAGGCAGATGTGGATCTTGTTCAAACAGGAATATGGGAAGATGTGGAATGAGCTGCCTCCACCCCTATCTATCTTCACGCAGGTGATGAAATATGCCAACATCTAGGAGGAGGCATACACTTGGGAGATGCTAAAGCATAAGACCATCCGGGTCAGTGATGGGGTGCCTCCCCAAACTCGGGGTTGGGGCTGGAATGTTATGAGCACATCTCATGGCGGCGGGGCTGCAGTGGCGGTGAGACCTGCACCGGTCAAGAGGCAGGAGGCTGTAGTAGATCCAACAATTTTGGAAAAATAGAGCCTTCCGGATGGGAGGACACCAAGGTGGTTCCTCGGGATATCCACTTGGGCACTGGGAAAGTAACTGCACCACATAGACATTCTAGAGAATGTTGTTTTTCTGGAGTCTTTGGACATCTGGGATGTCAACAAGAAATTCCTCATCCCTTATGAGATTTGGAAACACCTGAGAAATCTTAGGATGGATTCTTTGGGGATTGGTCTGGTCAGGGCTGGCATTGGAGTATCCCAATTAGAGGGGCAGAAATACCTAGCTAAGATGGAGGACTTTTTGCACTCCTGGGGTGTTATGTGTCTGATATGGGATCATGTAAAGGTGTTTCTAGATTGAATGGACACTCCACAATTATCAGCTATTGAATTAATAGAACACTTCCCTAAGCAAGAAGGATCGGGCGAGTCCTCTTGGGGGGAGGAGGCTGGTGGAGGGAGCCCTTCAGAGGAAGGTGAGGTTGGCTATTTAGACCTAGAGCTGGAAGAATTCACAAACACCCTTAAGGTAAAATCCTAAACACTCACCTAGAGACTTCGCTTAGGTTTTTTAGAGATTCTCAACTAACATTTCAACTGTGTAGGATGGCCTTATACACAAAACCCACTCCAACCCATTATTATATACAATTGCAGGAACATCGGGATCTGCGCCTGTGGCTACAACGATCGTTGTGTTGGTGGGTTTTGTGACACCCAGGGTGGTCCTCTTGGAACCTTCGAAGTTCCCGAAAATATATGGAGGGCCACTCTTCGGGGTTATGACAACAACAACCTTGGAAAGAGACCAATTGTTTGATCATTGTAATTATTCTTCACAGAATACATAACTATTATCCATCGATTAGATTAACTGATGCGTGTGTGCCTCTTGTATGATTAGTTCTTCAAACGGCATTGGCTGCCTTGGCAAGGTTGGCTAGAACTTCTAGTTGTGCCTTTCCTAAGGAAACACATATGGTTATGGAGGTAGATACCCAAACTGACCAAGCTATGGCGCTTCCGATCACTGGTGGGACCGTTATTAGGATAGATTTTGAGATCATTGAGGTGGGATCCGAAGATTAGTATTGATTGGACAACACGAGTCCGGATATACCCAATCAAACACCAGATGCAGAACCTGCTAAGGATTTCCAAGGGTTGTTTCCCACCTATGAACCTATCGACCCCGTGGATTAGGATGATATGGCATCTAATGAGGAGGATTGAAAAATCACCCATCACCAGTCATGTAATCTGATTAATCGCTTCATCGATGAGACCCTCAAGCACAATGGAGGGACTAGATGGGTAGGCTTCGGTCTCGGCTATGTGAACTATGTGCTAGGGGAGTGGATTCCCTGCATTCTCACATTCTTGTCCGAGATCACATGGAGGAGACGATTCAGGTTTATGACAACGGAATTGGTGTTGGATTTCAGTAGAGAAAAGATGTGAACATCAAGAGGCTCCAAGAGGCTGAAAATGAGATTCAATGGCTGCAGGTCCAGGCAGATGAGAATTCCTCCTTCATGAATGTGTAATCAGAGCTTATATCGCGGATTAAGGTCCTGCTAGAAGAGGATAATAATGGATAGAGAAAGCCCTCTAGGAGATGGTAGTCATCCAGAGTGAAGAGAAGTAGACCTGGACTGCAGCTATTGAACTACGCCCCATTGATACTGAGGAGGAGTGGGAACTAAACAAGCGATAGAAAATCCTAGACACCACAATCCGGAGTGTGGTGGAGCTACAATGCTCTTTTTATGGGGTCAACCCATCCATGGGAGAGATTGATCCTCGGGTGTGTAATGCATGTAACTTTTGAACGTACATTCATGCTTTGATTATTTATGCTGGACTCATGCATGAGTTCCATTATTTTTTTCATCCTGCTAAATGTATTTCCCAATAGTGAAACGTCCAGTGATCAATCCCTAAACTAACATGGGTTGGGACCAATGTGTGAAACACGGGATGGACACATTGTTATTCCACCCGAATGTGAGAGTGCCAACCATGTTTCAGGAATCTTGGGTGTGAACAACCATTCCAGATATCTGAGAAGAAAGAGGGAGGGAAGACTGGAGGACAAAGGTCTCAAAACAATCGAATTTCCCTTTTCCAAATGTTCACTAATATGAGAGTGGGGAAATGCGAGGGGCATTAGAATCAATCCGAACTTAGGGGAGTGGAAAGTGTGAATCACGATACCCAATATTTGGAATGTTTTGGGGCTGGTGTGACAATGAAGGATAAATGTTGACCATATTTGAAACACAGTATCCCTATTGTGTTATCCAATCATGGGGACAACAAATGAGGGCCGACCCCTAAGCATGTTCAAAACATGGGGTCTGGCTCCAAATTTTATCCACTAGTATTCTGAAACATTAGTACAGGATAGTCGGCAAGCCATTGGACAAGAACCAATACCTTTAGGAGGTTCTTTTAGACCTGAAAGAGGGCGAGGGTCATAATAAAGGGAATGCGCAGCATGGATGTTTGAGTGATGGGTTGTTCAAATGGAGTCCAATAGTCATGAAATTTAACCACCATTGAGGAAATGAATTAGGTGGGTACATCGGTCTGATCAGGGATCAAACATACTTTTGAATAGGACCACTCTAGTAAGGACATGGAATGCCCTATAGTTTTACATCATAATAATAAGAATGATAAACACATTGTTTTAAACTTCGTATGGTGTGGATGATGCACATAGATTTAATGTTCATACTGCCTTGACCAAAATCAGGGCCAATGGGACATAAAGATTAATGACCCTGGGGTTGGGCCCATGGTGAATCTCCTGGGCATTGCTACATATCCCATGAAAATGGGAATCAATCCAAATTTAGTTCTTGAGCATAGTGTAGCCATACACCAACATGGATAGGGGAAATATTTTTTGGTGAGGGATCTAATGCATCCAATAGTTATTATGGGGAATCCTGAACATGTTTAGGGTAGAGAAACAGTTTAATTTCAGGCATCAAGGACATGTGGACTCATGTAGTTTAACATCATATGGTAGGATAGGGAGTGAGAGGGGAGATCCCAAGAAGGGAGTATGTGATGTGGTATGTATAAAATCAACATGAATGATGACATAAGGAGTCCACACCACACCACATATCCCTAGAAAAGGTTTTTTAGGTCAAGTGACCAAAAGTGAGAGTTAGGTTGGGGCCGAATCCAAGTGGTCGAGCATTCCTACATATCCCATTAGGATAAAAATCAAAGTGCATGTAGTTCTGAGAGTGCAGTTTAACGTCATGTAGGATGAAGGGCCCACGTGGCGTAGCTACACTATTACATACCCCACCAAAACTACTAATCCCATGCGAGTCTTGCTCGATGTGGGAAACAAGGGGTAGTGGTGAGATTTTTCTTGGTACTATAAGGTACACATTAGGGGTAGTGTAATTATAGGTGAGTGATATCCCAAAATTATTGATTCACCTGATTAATGCACATAGATGTGCGAAGGTGTAGAACTGAGTGTGCTAGAATTACACTTTAACACAAGGGGGTAGAAAGATGTGAATCATGGAACCTGATATCTAGATCACAATGATGGTGTCATGGAAATAGAGGATAATTTTTGACCATGTTCGAATCATAGTATCTAATTTGCGTTAGCTGGGAATGGGGACAAACAAATGTGGGTGGGACACTAACCACGTTCAAAATGCGGGACCTATTTCAAATGTTGTCTAACGTCTTCAGGGGTGTTGGCGGAAGATGGTAGGTGAGACAATGTGGCATGATACCAGGCCATAAAGGGGGGTCTCTGCAGATAGGGAAGGGGATGAGGGTCCACATAAAGGGATTATAAAGCATGGTCTTTGAACGAGGAAATGTCTATATGAAAATTCCACAATTTGGGCTCTTTGTCACGCCGCATTTTAATGTGACAATAAGATGCATCAGGTAGAGAGAGTTGAATCCTTTTTCTAGGACAAGGGTCATGGGGTCGCACACTCCTAGGTTAAGGTTGCATAGTGGACCATTAAGAGGGGGCCTAATTTAATGAAGTTCTCACATGGTGGAAAAGTAGTTGAACCCGATGCGTAGTTCCCTTAGGGAGATATTAGTTTTTGGGGGGTGCAGGATTAATGGTTCATGAGGATGGACGCACAGACGGGATGTCCAGGAATTCCTACATATCCCATGAGAATGGGAATCAAGTCATACGTAGTTCTTTATATGGTACAATAAAGCACTAGTTCCAGGGATGATAAGGTTGTGCGTGTCTGTTCCACACACCGAAAGAAGCATCATTAGATAGATCTTGTTTTTCATTTAAGATAGATTTTTGTGCTTTTTTGTGAATCGATAAACCGAGGACCGAGAATCCCGGTGTAGCTATAGGAATCAAGACACATGTAGGCATTGAAAAATGGTATGGTGGATGACCAATTCCTAACATGATTCCCCCCCCCCCCGAGTGAGGGCATCACAATGTAGTGTTATCTTTCATCGTGCATCCAAGATCACAATATCATATTTTAGGGTCGTATAATAGGACCTACTAATGCATTTTAATGTCGTGCGATAAAGACACACCAATTTAAATTCATGTGGGACCATGCGACATAGATTAATGTCATATGTCTTGGACACATACAAAAGAAACAAGGTTTTAGAAAATAATGTGAAAAGCATTATAAAGCATACCTGATGTGAATGAGGACGAGGTCAATACCACACCACATGAAATTTCGGAGAATAAACCTCAGGATGATGGGCCATAAAAGTTTAGAAAAATAGGGGTATGGACCTGTGGACGAAATGTATAGGAGTTCCTCCATATCCCATGAAGATGGGAATCAATTCATATGTAGTTCTGAGGGTGTATTTTAATGTCTGGCATGACAAGGGTCATGAAAGACTCACTCTAAGAAAGGAAGTACATGGTGAAACAATTAAATATTCAATTTGAATGAGGATGTAAGTCCTTATGCCACACCATGAAATTACACGAATTCCAGGGCCACAAGTCCGAATAGAAGAGGTAATTATAGGATCCTGAACTCAACCCGAATACAGGATTTCTGTGCATCCCTATGTATCATGTGATCATGGGAATCATGTTATACGTAGTTCTCATGAAGGAGATCTTAGTTTACGGTCTTAAATCTTGGACCCTAGAGAAGAGAGACCCTTCCATGTAGGTGAAAACCTCGACCAAATCCCTAAGCCCATGTGAGCTACGCTCAATGTGGGAAACAAGGTTGGATAAGGGTTTTGCAATACACGGAATACACACAAAGGGGAAACCGGTGTGGTGCCCCGAATGGTGCCATCCCACAGCTTTTTCCTCTTAACGTGCAAATGCCCACTGAGGGATAGTACCAAGAGTGTCGAAATTCTTCTTGGACATGATGGTGTGGAAAATTATGTGAATCATGCAACTGACATTTAGGGATTGGTGGGGTGGGTGTGACGATGGAAGATAATTGTTGACCATGTTCAAAATACAGCACCTATATCATGTGACCTGAAATAAGAATAAAAAATGGGCATCAACTACTTACCGCATTCACAATGCAGGACTAGTATCAATTTTTCATTCGAGGTCCTTGAGGACGTTGGCCTAAAATGGTAGGGAAACCCTTGGGCTGAGCATCCCTGCCATCTGGGGGTCCTTTTGGATGTGCAAGATGATGGAAGCCCAAATGAAGGAGAACACGAAGCCTGAAAAATGGGAGAGATCATGTCTAGTTAGAATTTGAAACTCTAGGTATTGAACCAGAGTACACATGGCCACATTGGTGAATCACCAAAGAGGGTTAAGTGGCCCAACTTAAGAGTAGCCGACTCGGACAGATGAGTGTAGGACAGGGGGATGAAGAGAACTCGTGAGAAAGAGGTACATGGAGTGATTGATTCAAACCCAACATGGATGAGGACATAAGCCCATACCACACCATATACCACTCACTTATAAGGACTCAAGATAAGGGGCTAGGATGATAAGGAGGATTCTAAGATATGGGGATTGACCCGAAGACTAAATGTTTGGGAAATCCTATGTATCCCGTAAAGATGGGAATCAAGCCCTACAGAGTTCTTGAAATGTTTTGCAGTTTTACGTCATATGACAAGGATGAAAATGGGGTCAAGGTATCTTAACAAGGGATGTGTATGGCATGGAGAGTAGCCAGAGGTGAATAAGGACATAAGCTCATACCAAATCATAAAATCCTAAATGAGAACTTGGGCCTGGGGTTCGAAAAGGACGAAGTACTTGATACGGGAAGTCCCAACCAGTTTTTCATTTAACGTCTTATGGTGATAATGATGTTTCTCTTAGTTTAAGGTAATAGGGATCTTACTATAGATACTTAGTTTAATTCCATATGCATGAGACATGTGATTGGAGAGGGTGAATCATCGTGCCTGTGGAAAAACACAAAACAAAAACAGCTATAGAGTATAACTATTGGCTATGTTCGCAACACAATATATGTATTTATGTGAGTAGGGTTAGGGGGAAACAATTGAGCATCAACCGTTGACCGCATTCACAACACGAGACTTGTATCAATTTGTCATTTTATGTCCTCAAGGACGTTGGCCTAAAATGGTAGGAGATCCCTTGGGCCGAGAATCCATTCCATTCGGGGGTCCTTTAGGATATGCATGATGAAGGAAGCACAAATTATGGGACACATGAAGTATGAATATGCCTGTGCAGCTTAACATCATGGAGGATGACGGAAGAGAAAATGATTTATAAGGAGGGGAGTACAGGGTGCGGTCATCATGAACTCGATTTGAATGAGGGAAAAAGCCTACAAAAAACCATGTGTTTTGACCCAATGGGAGATTTTGAAGTTGGGTTGGGCCTACAGATGAAATGTCCGGGTGTTCCTATATATCCCATAATGATGGGAATCAAGACACACATAGTTCTGAAAAGGGATATGTAGTTTAGAATAATGCGATGAGGATGTGGGAGGATATAAGAACGTGGAAGGGAACATGGTGTGATCATCTTAATCATTACAAGAATGGGGCCATAGAATCCTACACGACACCATGGCAGATCCTCCGAGAGGACTATACCCAGGGTGTAGTCAAGGAGAAGAGTTTGGGAGGTGGAATCAAGACAATGTGTCTGAGCGTTATTATGTATCCCATGAGGATGTGAATAAATCCATACATAGTTCTTGAAATGCAGTTTAACTTCTTGCAGGATGAAATATAGTTTAATGTTATGCAAGAAATAACAGTTTAAGGTCTTGTAGGACCGGATATAGTTTAACGTCTTGCCGGATGACATACAGTTTAATTTCATGTGGGTCATAAAAGTTTAAGGTCATATAGGACCCCATTTTCTCAGGAAAAGTAATTATGGTGGAACATGGAATTGGTGGGAGGAGTTATACACTCACCATCCATGTTAACCATGGTGTTTGTGCCATTGGGATAATTATTTTCAATGATGTAATGCCCTTCTGATTTGGGATCTAATTTTGGTTGCTTCTTTAAAGGTATCACTGGAGTTTGTAGGTCCAACACCATGTTACCTTGTATGAAAGTGTGGAGGCAAACATTCTTGTTAAAATCTCTAGCTATCTTATTTTGATTCCTTTCTAGATTGTGCAGGGCACAAAGCCTATTCTCTTCAAGTGCATCCAATTCAACCAGATGGATTTCAGTTACATTATTTGGCCCTTGCTGATCATAGATAGTTGTGCGTAATGATGGCAACTGAACCTCGATGGGTTAGACAACCTCTGTTCTGTACACTAGGGAGTATGGGGTCTCCTTTTTGGAATTTCAAGTCAACATATAGTAAAACCAAAGGGTGTTGGGGAGCTTGTCTGGCAAAATATTCTTTTTCTAACCATCCATTTTTGCAGAACGTTAGAGAGGGTTTTATTGAACGCCTCGATCTTCCCATTTTATTATGTGTGATATTGAGAGGTATGGTTTGAAAAGATGTTGTACTTGGCATACAATTTATTCAACTCAGCTTCCTGGAAGTTGGTGTTGTTATCGGTGAGGATGACAAGAGGGAATCCAAACCATTAGATGATATTGGATCTCACAAAGTCAATGATAGAACGGTCCTTGACATCCTTGAGTGGAACCGCTTTTTCCCACTTGGAAATGAAATCTGTAGTGGCTAGGATGAACTGTCATTGGTGAGCTGTCACTAGTGGATATGGTCCCATGACATTGAGTCCCCAGACCGTAAAGGACCAAGAGTAATTTGTATTGTAGTGTGGTTCTAATGGCTGATGCACAAAGCTAGATTGAATTAGGAACGCACGACACCTCATTGTAAAATCGATGTAGTCACGGATCATGGAGGGAAAAAAATACCCTAGTCTCCGAATCTAGTGAGATAGTTTTGGTCTCATCTGATGATCCCTAATGAAACTGGCATGAACCTATTGCATGACTTGAGAAATCTCAATTCCATGAATGCAACGGAGGAGAACCCCATCAAACCCATGATTATAGAGAATATTCCCAAGATCGGGATCACTCTTAAGGGTAAACTATAATGTGAGGTATGGGATTCACTCGTGCTTGGCCTGATCTAGAGAAAGCATATCATGCTGAAGATACTCAACCAAGGGTGTCCTCCAATCAAGAATTACTTCAATCACTTAATCCGGGGGACCAGGAGGTCCTGACGTGGAGGCGTCGTCAGTATGATGGATTACCTATGTGCTTTCATTATCATCTGGAGTGACGGGAGCCATGACGCACTGGTGTGCCACATGGATAATCAAATCATGCTATTTAGGCTCTTCAAGTGATACGGCTAGGCTGGACAAGGATTCATCTCAATAGTTCTGGGATTGGGGAACATGAGTAACTTTTGGACGAGATGGGAACCGGGAAATCAGTTGGAGGGTGCATCCCAACAGTGGTACAAACTCTGTAATTCTGACGACATAGTCACTTTTGACCTACTTGATTAATATTTTGAAGTCCCCTATCACATGAAAGTGGGGAATGTGAATCTCAAGGTCCAACTCGAGTCCAGTAAATGAGAGCCTAGTACTCTGCCTCATTGTTGGTGCAACCTTTTTATCACATGAATGAATATCGCAGAACAACTTGTGATATTGTAATGAAGAAGATACCCAAACCTAATAAGTTGAGCCTGGGGTTATTGAGCCTTATGCTGGTAGTGCTCCCAGAAGAACCATAAAAGTTCATTTTCCAACACAAGATGGATTGCTCTACTGATATGACTACCCCATCACAAAAATCAAGGTCCAAAGACTGGTCCGCGGGAGCTGGATGAGTTGTGAGGAAATCTGCCAATACCTACCCCTTAATATTCTTATGAGGGAATAATCTGATTTCTAACTTCTGGAGGATCACTTCCCACCATGCTAGACGGCCTGACAATATTGGGTGGTTCAAGATGTACATCAGTTGATCCACCTGGGACACTAGCTGTACCTCATGGTGCTACAAGTAATGATGCAATTTCTGCACTATGAATACTAGCAGAAGTCATCTATTCTTGATAAGGAGTATCTGGACTATGTATAGAGGAGAATGTAGACGAGATAATAGATACTATTATCTATTCACTCATTGTTCCACTAGGAAAAAAAGGGTGACAAGAGGTCATTCTAGAGTGGTCACCTAAAGGACCATCAGCTTTTCAGAAACTGGCGGCATTATGACCGGAGGCTAGAGAAGATACTGCTAGATTTCCTTGAAAGTAGTCTGACATTCTTCATCCCATTGATAAATAGTTCCTTTCATCATGAGTTGAGAAAATGTCTTACACTTATCGGCCAAATTAACAATGAATCGGCATATGTAGGCCAAGTTTCCTTAGATGCCTCTAAGCTCTCGAATTTTTCTTGGGGGAGACATCTGGATGATGACCTTGATCTTCTCCTTATCGGTCTTGATGCCCCAATATCTGACAATGAAGTCGATAAACTTTCTAGAGGTGACCCTGAAGGAAAAATTCAATGGGTTCATATTTTGGTGGTGCGAATAGACGAATATGAACACTTTATCAAGGACTTTGAGATGGTCCTAACAATGGCAAGATTTGACCCCTAGATCATCCACGTAGCATTCCACCAGTTTCTTGAGAATCGGCTTAAATATGTGATGCATAACCTGCTGATAGGTGGGACCATCATTCTTTAGACCGAAGGGCATGACATGGTAACAGAAAGTACCTTTCGGTACCCTGAATGACACAGACTCCTCATCCTAGGGAGCCATTTGGATCTGGTTATACTCGGAATATCCATCCATGATGGAGAGGGCCTGGAACCCAGTAGTGGATTCAATCAACAACTCCGTAATGGGAAGGGGAAAATCATCCTTCGGACAATGACAGTTGAGATCCCAAAACTTGATGCAGACCATGTTCTGTACTTTCTTCTTCCTAATGGGCATAATTTAGGCTAACCATATGGGGTACTAGACCTATTTGATAAAATTGGCTCTGATGATATTGTCAACTTCAGCCACGACCGTGGCACCGTGAGAAGGGTGCATCTTTTTTGGAGGCAGCTTAAACCCATGATGATTTGCTGGGAGACTGAGGCGGTGGATGGATACCTAGGGATCTAGTCCTGAAATTTCATTATAGCTCCAAGCAATAACATCACAGTGTTGTTTTAGGATTTCTACATACTACTATTGCTCTTCGATTGGCATAGTGTCACTGATCAATGTGGGTTTCAGATCTGTCTCACTACCATTGTTCTTCTGTACCAATTCATTGACCGTGGTGGAGACACCCTCTTCAAATTCATGAGGTTAGTCCTCTAAATCCTCATCTTCACTTGTGGGGGAGGGACCCTCAGTTGTAGGAGAATCCTCTGAATCAAAAAATTCTGAGGGGTGGCTGGTACTAGCCTGAGCGGAAGTAGACACTGCATCAGGGGACTCCTGTGCGGCCAAAACCATAGCGATGAAAGTGGTCAATCTGATCTCATATGATATTCATCCCAAGGGTCCACACATGATGATATTGAAGCAATAGTGTTGTGTCGACTTGAGGAGGTTTATCCCAGCCCGACGGAATAAGGAAGTATTATGTATTGCAATTTCCATGGGGCCGATATCCCGATATCTTATGGGCATAGGGGGATCTAGGATCACCCAACCGTGATTAGTGTAGAAATATGAAGTAATATTCCGATGTATCTTAGACTTGGGAATGTAATCCCCACTCGTTCCCAAAAAATGAAGCATTGTCCCATATCCGAGGTCGTAGCCTTCAATTGATGGATTGCAACGATGTAGTCGTTATCCAAATCTATCCATGGGTCGGTCACAACCATATTACGTTTGACCTCATTATCCTGAATCATTTTGTCCTTTGCTCTTGTAATAGTCAGCATCTAGATAGCAGGATTCACAAGAGGCAAAGGGAGTAGTGTCACCTTAGATTACACCCACTCCACCATTAAAGGATTACTTAAGACACTAGTGATATGATTAATGGACCGCCACATGAATGTGGAGCCATGTCGTTCCCATCAATGCATTTTAGGTAGTGTCTAGGGATACAATAATGAAATTGGTGCTGGGAACAAGGCCACAGAACTAGGTATTCAGGCGGATCATGTCGAACAGTGTCTATTTCATCCTATTGTAGCCTTGAATTTTCTGGTCAAAGGGACTCAGATAATCTTCAGATAAACCTTGTTTTCGTAGTGTCTAATTCGGGAATAGGTAGATCCCAGAGCCTATATCAACAAGATAGCGATGAACCTCCACACAATTAAAATGAATGGTGATGTACAATGGACAGATGTTCCACTATATGGGAGAGCCTTCATATTCACTAGATAATGAGATAATGGCCAAGCATTCTACATTTTCAACTACCTCATCATAGAAGGCTTTTGTAGCTGCCACCGCCATCTTGAACTTGAAGGGAATTCTTAAAGCCTCATCAAGTCTTAAAGAATATCTGATGATAGGTAAAGGGACTCCAGGATGGAGAGCCTCAATGGAATGTTGGAACAATTCTTGAGGACATCATACATTCAGGCTATGTGTGAACTTCTGCTTACAAGAGGTCACTCTGTGATAGTAGATATGGCGGGAACTTCTGGTAGGACTGATGGATGACTAGTGTTGGGAATATCCCGCTGATCACTAGTCAAAACATATGGAGTGCATACCGGATGAGGTCCAGACAACTGAGACTGGTCCATAGCAATGAAAAGATGATCATGGTGTAATCGAGGTAGCTCTGCCTACTCCAGTGGAACAATTAGTGGTGAAGATAGACTTGATGACAAAAGATGAGGTTGTTGCGTGGGAGGAGCTCTATGATGGGCATGCTATTTGGTATTGGGGGCATGCATAACCTGGCTGGAAGTACCGACCGAGTTACTCTAACGACCCATATTTCCATGGCTCTATCGACATTGGTGACAGATGGGAAAACTAGGAGGATCTGCCTGGTGCCTCTCACCGTCAGAAATCATGTAGGGGTTTTCCAGCTCTACAGTGTTAACCAAGGCATACCCTTTAATATCACTTGAATAATCCTCCAACACTAGATGGATTCTAGGTAGAACCGCCATCTATGGGGTCATGATGTCACCGATAGTACTGGATGATGACAACATCAGTGGGGGACTTTGTTTTCCCTTGTGTCGTCGATGCTTGCTCTTCTGGGAAGAGGATGCCTGATCCTTTGACACAAAGGTACTGGCTGCGGGTGACAGGGAGTCTTCAGAAGGCTTAGTTTGATTCAGATGTTGAATGATGAAACCATGGTCATATGAGACTATTTTACAAACTATCCAGTCATCGAACTTCTGTGACCCATGTTTAGAAGCCTGTTCCCTTTCACCCTCACTGTCACTGTCGATGTTTGGATTCAATAATACCCAAACCAGTTGTGCCAGAGCGGGGCCCAACCTAACTATGTTGTTGTCAACCTGGTCTTGTATCTAGTATTTAAATACATATCACTATTTGTGGGTGTTCCCCAGGATCCGGTGATAAGGTAATTAGTTGGGGAGATCAGTGAGATCTTCCTTTTCTGGTGTCCTTCATTCGAGCAACCATACAATTCCCTATTCTAAGGAGCTTCAGAAATAATTGGGTACCTCAGCGTCATTGAACGAGTAGGTCTAGTTTCTCCTATCTAGGAAGGGGGATCTGAGAGCTTGACCATGATTAGAAGATGTAGGATCCTGTCGAGGAGGTGGAAGCTGATTATCTATCTTGGGTGGTGGATGCGTGTTACATGGGAGCTCATGCCGATTCTGTGGTGGGCGCTTCTGGGTCAGAGGTTTCACTTGAGGTAGAGGGCCACTACAAGGTTGTGGTGGTGGATCCACTGGTAATAACTCCAATTTTCTAGGGGCCTCTATTTTGGCCACAGTGGCATATTCATCCTTAGTGACATTTCTTTTAGGAATTGCAAGAGGAAACAGTTGTGCCTACCTGGCCTGCTGTAAGGCCTCCTTTAGGTGTTGTGCCTTATTAGAGAAATATCATAATCCCCTGTTGTAATTTCGGGTAATTAGATAGGAAACTAGTTCTGTCTTGACATTCCCCACACACATTGTCAGCAGTAGTTCCAGATTCAGCAGCATGTACAAAGAGTATGTGAGTCCTTTCCACCGGGCGACAAAGTCTGTGATGCACTCATCAGTCCTCTGTTTTTATTTGACGAGGCATGAAATACTCATATTCTGAGTGGTGTAACTAAACTAGTAAATAAATTTCCTACGATGATATTCCAAACTGGATACTGTCCCGATGGGTAGTCGGTTGTAACAGACACATGCAGGTCTTCCAATGTGTCTACGATGCATCAGAGTTTTTTGGCCTCCAATAGTGCCAAAGTTCCGATCATGGGTCCACACCTTGAGATGAATTGGGAAATATGCTACAGTGGTTCTCCAAACCCATTAATTGGGGAAAGGTTGGATTTCTAAAACTTGGGGGTGCTGTCATATCATCCACCCATTCCGGATGGCCACCTTTCGAGTCTCCAATGCCTTGAGGTGGGAAATGAGTGCCACTGTCATATCATCTGGATGAGGGTTCCTATCTTTATGGGGATCCCTGAACACTGGTTCATTGGTTGGTTCATCAACATTATAATAAGGCACAACGACTGGTGGAACGATAGGTGGGATGACCTGCGGAGTGGCTGGGGGAACCTGAGATGGGTCTAGAGGATTGTCACTCCACTCGGGTGGGTTTACTGACCTGTATCACTCTATATTTCCATAAGATCCAACCTATAACCTATCTGTATGGGAAGGATGGCCAGGGTCACCTAGAGGAAATTTTTCGGGGGGATGTTGTGTCTGCCCCTGATGCCCCGGCCGAGGATCACCGTAGTCTGGCCGTCGCTCCGCAGTACATTTGGCAAGGAGTTCATCGACTTTATTCTTGTGCTCGGTGATCTGTTGACTCAACACATCCTTTTCAGGATCATCCTATGTCTTTTTTAATGTGCCATATGGGTCAGAGATTTTGACAGCTCCTAGGTGCTCCATACCCTTACTGGGATTCCAGCTAAGGACCAATTCCTCGGTGGTAATGGGAAGACCCTATAGGTTTATCTGCTAGAAATTAACCCTTCCCAATGGAACCAATGGTTGTGGCTATCCCCAAGGGGGTAAATCCCTGTCAAGGAGCTCCATCACATTCTCCCCCTTGGATAGATCATCCAGGTTTACTGTGACTCTTCTTAGAGGGATATCCTTGATGTCGCCTAGCAAGTCGTGCTGGCACGAGATAGAACTGATGTGGAGGGCCATATACTACCTCCAACCACAAACCAGGACATGGTGGGAAGTCTCCTTGATTATCCTACAAAGCAGTTTAGATCATTGAATGCATCGTTGTTGGAGGTTCATATGTAGTCTTGGTGACTCAAGGCATTGGTCCATGGGGAGTGCAACCAAATCAACCAAACTGCATTGTTGACCAATTTCATTGAAGTGAACCTGAATCATGGTGTAGGCCAGTCGTCGATGATGAATATGAAATTTTTTTTCCCAGAGGGTCTTGTGAAATCATCCAACCTCCTACTGGATGAGTTATTTCGGCGCAATGAAATTCGGTACTACAACTGGCCAAATCATATCGGGGAAATGGCCTACTATAATAATGTCCTTCAAGCTCCTATGCTCAGACTCGAGGTCTAGCCCTTGGTTTCCCCACTCGTCGACTGAAGGTGGCTGGGGAAACAGTTGCGGTACTAAAGCATACCACTGAGACGGTAGGCTGGCATGGGGAGAATATGGAGAGTGAGCTGAAAAGTCGCCACATCTCGACCTACCCTATGAAGAGTGTAGTGACTTAGCCACCACGTCACGATAATATGGGATGTCAATCACAGTTTCTAGAACATGGACTATGGATACTGGTAGTGAACCATACTGTTTCTCATTCTACATCGGTCCACAAAACAACTCTCCGTGATCTTTGGTTTAGGTAGAGAGTGCTCCTGGTGATGATTGTAGAGATTTCCCAGCCATGCCCTAGGGAGAAGACAAATCTTCATCATCCGGGATGTATCTATGGAGTGAGGAGTGGATTCGGTGGACCGAAAATTCCAGAAGTATGAGGCTGATGCATCTTGTTCCATCACCGGACCTAGACATATAGGATCGATGTTAGGGTTCCATCGTTGAATCATATTCCGATTCAGAATCTCAGAATCAAACATGCTTAATTACCGTCTGAATCTCTTTATCATTCTTCTTATTGCAGCACAGGCCCGCCCACCTGCTCTAAACTGGTTCATCAGGACTGGGTATATTTTTCGCACAAGGAGGACCTTCAGCCGAACAAGTGGTGGAATGGAGAGGGATTATTCTTGAATGGTTCGGGAGTGAGGAGCACCTGGAAAGATGTAAAAGGGAACATGGGAAGGACCTCTGTGTCCACTGTTCGACACATTTAAAGGATCTCTGTGAGAAGTGCTAGAGTGGGTAGGACCTCCGATTGAGCTGAACTAAGCATGGGTAGGGCCTCCATGCTTATTTCCCCTGATAATGTTAGCGCGAGGAGGGTCCTCATATCGGTGTATCCAAACACGGGTAGGACCTCAGTACTAGGTGCTAATAAAGCGAGGATGACCATCGCTTTTCTGATTTCTAGGGTGAAGAGGACCTTCATCGGCTACTACAAGGACATGGGGAAGGCCCCCATGCTGATGATCGACTGTATGTGTAACATCTCCACACTGGTGGCCTGTGGTGGGAGGAAAAACTCCATACATAATGTCATGAGTGCAAAAGAGGCTTTCATACCGAGTGTTACTACAGTTGGGAGGACACTCATTCAGATTGAAGGTTGCATGGGTTGGACCTCCACGATGAGTTTGGAAGTGGGGAGGACACACGTTCTCAATGGTGGTTGTATGGGGATGACCTCTGTACATGGTTTCGTTGTCGTGGGTGAGCCCAAGGAGGGTAGTACATATGTCAAAATCCAGGAGAGTTGACCCAGCCTTCTTGTGGGGTTGTTGGGGCCTCGATCTGGGTTGTGTGTAAGAGTGCCCTTGCTCAACATAAATAGGGGAGTGATGGTATATGTCGGTGGTGGAACAAACTACAATAGTCATTGACGTTGATTCCCCCTGGCAAGTTTCCTCCTCGGCATGCGCTCAACGCTGGTGTCGGGCCAACCGAATTGGGGCTAGCGGTGCAGGGGCATAGCATACATGTTCCTCAGCATGTGGGGTTGGGTTGCGGTGCTGGAGAGACCTAGTGTGGGCCCTCTTTGGGATCCCCTAGAATAGGATCCCATCCAATCTGGGCTGGACATCCCTAAAATCATCGGCGTAGGGAAGGGAGTCATCGAAGTATTCTATGGAGAGGCTCCAAAAATAGTTGTGCGTTAGAGTGGGAAGTAATGTCTCCTTGTGTGTCCCTTGGGGGAGGCGGTGGTGATGAGGAACTGTTCATCTAGGTCTTATCGTGCCATGTCCCTGTTTGGGATGATCCCCTCCACTTTGTATCGTCATACGAGGTTGTTTATCACCCTTCACTGAATAAACATAGATGAGGAGATGGGGCGTGGGTGCCCAACAGCTGTGGATTTGGAGGCTTCCATGGAAGAAATGAGGCTACACTGGACTTCTGCGATGACGTTGCCCCTGCCCCCGCATCAGTAGGCGGGTAGAGATTGGTTTCCTGATATGGAAGCTTGGGTCCTGGAAGGCATTGAGATTAAACAATTAGTACTACTGGAAGGAAATAGAAGTCAAGTTCCCCAATGCCATTCAATCATCCATGGATAGTTAGAAGGATCCATGCAGACAATGTCACAGATAAGGATGTCCAACATTCAATTTCCCCTACTTCTGGTAAGTTTGAAGCCTGTTCCACTATTTTCATGGAGGGATGTGGTGCCGGATAACTAGATCTTGTGACACAATAGTCCACCGATGTCTCGAGTGATACTAATCTCCACATTGAGAAGAAGAACTTCACATTAGTTTCACCATTTCTGTTTCTGATGCTTTCACTGGGGCGCACATCCGTACTTTATTTGAAGGAGGGAACGTATCTGTTGCCCCGCATTTCTACTTTCAAAAGGATGGAAACATTCGTTCCTTATTCAGGGATGTTTTCTACTTGATGGAAATGGGATGATGGGTTGTCGGTTACTCCTTCTGTGTATTCCTCCTCGGAACTCATTACTGTAAAGACCCGCAAATTTCAAGGGAATTTTTTTTCTTGATTTTCTTTGGAATTTTACAAGAGCGCAGCTTCAGACGGCACCTAATTCCGAGGCCCGGTGTGCCCGGAATCAATTTCCGAAGTTTGGCTCGGGTACGTTCAGTGAACGGACGAGCGGGTTTTTCTATCTTTTGAACCGGTGCCCGGAATCGAATTCTGAGGGCACCGATGAAATCGCAGCGCCGATATTTGCTTAGAAACGCCTCTACCGGAGTTGCGTTTGCTCAGACGTGGTTTTTAAATTTTGGGGCTTTAAGACAGAAAAAAAATAAAATTTGTGCGAAAACTTTATTTTATTTCACTTAAGCTGCTTGGAAGTCACTTGGAAGCCACTTGAACTGAGTTAAAGCGGATAGGGTGCTATCCGGAAATATCCTACCCTCTTGGTAGGATATTTGTGAGGCAGGACCCGCACGAGCCCCGCCGTTTCTTTCGCTAAGTAACGCACCCGCGAAAACCCGTCAAAGTAACTGAAAAGTCAACCGACGCATTTTCTTTATTTCTTAACAGACCATTTAATTGGGCGGTTTATTTCGTGAATTAAATGGGCTGTTTCATTCGTTGAATTAATTCAACGAATTTAATGGGTCGTTACTTACGCGTTTTGCGTTTGTTGGCAAAATAATAAAATAGACAAACTTGTCTATTTTGGAAGATCCTCCTGTTGTGCGAGATCCTCTAAACCTCCACCCTCCCCGCGAAGAACGCGAAGAACGCGAAGAACGCCGGAACCGGAATTCGACGACGCACGATCCGCGACGTCAACAAACTTTTCCGCGACCTTCTCCTTCTTCTTCTACGGCGCCTCTTCTTCCGCGGCGGACCTACGATCAGCGGTTAAAGGTGAGAATCGAATCTTCTAATTCTCCCCTTTTTATAATTCGATATCAACGGATAAAAATTAATTAAATCCGTTTTATCTTGATCCGGAGATCGTCGGCGCGACGTTTTTCCCGCGGTGCGACGAACGTCTCCTCCGCAACGACGCGACGATCCCCTCCTTCCGCGACGAGCGATTCCGCGACGACCTCACGTCCGACGACGACAAGGTAAGGGTTGTTGTAATATTTTATTTCCCGTGTTTATTCTTTTAAAATAAAGAACCTGATCTACGAACAATTTTAATTTAATTAAAATTGTTGTTGATTATTTTCTTTTCCTCCCGTTGTTTATGACTAACGCGGAGGGTGCGGATCTAACGAACAAGACCCGGCAACCCTCCGCCGATCTTTTGTTGTGCGGATTTGGCGGACGACGACGAACCGTGAGGCAAGGGCGATCGGTTGATCCCGCAGTGAAGATCGGCCCCCGGGAGGAGCAACGGCACAGACGGGAGGCAAAACGGGCCACCTGAGCAACTCCGGCGGCCCGCGGAAGGCGGCGGCGGCGGCGGCGACCGGAGGCGGCGGCGCCCGGCGCGCCGCCGGGAATTCCGCCGCGGCCGAGCCGCGGCGGCGGCGAACCGCCGGACCGCGTCCGCGGTCCGGCCACCCAGCACGCGGCCCGCGCGGGCCGCGTTCCTCCAAGCCACGGGTCAAACCCGCGGCAGTTTCTTCGGCCGCTCGGCCGAAGCCGAGCCGGCCGGTCCGGTCGGCCGGGCCGCGCCCAGGCCGGACCGGACCCGGCCTAGCCGGGTCGGGCCGACCCGGTTCGGCCGACCCAAGGGGGGTTCGGCCCGGGTCGCCCCGGGCCCAGAACCCCCGTTTTCGGGCCTTCTTCGGTCTTTTGTCCATATCTTGGGCCTGAGACCTCCGATTGACGAACCGTCAGCGGCTACGCGATCCTTGGATCGATACGGTCGTTTCGGTATATTATAGTCAAGGTTTCGGAAGACTTTGGGTTCGGCCGGGTTGGTTCGTACACGAAACCAACCGGGCCCTCGGAGCGGAAACACTCATAACTTGAGCTACGGACGTCCGATCGACGTACCGTCAGCTGTGGTAGTTTCCTCTAAGTGAGACGGAACTTTTGGCATACTCCGCCCGAGGATCGGATACAGGCAGAGTACGTTCGGGTTGGTTTTTCCCTAAAAACCAACCGGGCCCCCAGGACGAAAATGCCAATAACTCTCAGACCGGGCGTCCGATTGACGCGCCGTCTGTTGCGTTGAGATCCTGTTGTCGATACGGAACTTTTGGATACATCAACTTCGGACTACGTGTCAGTTGATGTATCAGCCTCTCGGCTCATGGAGCGGACCCTCCTAAACGAGCTCGCTATGTGCGGGAACCCTAGCGCTGGCTGTGACTTCGACGACAGAGCAGAGATCCTCCGTGGACTGCGACGACGACAGAGCAGAGATCCTTCATGGACTGCGGCGACGACTGTGCGGAGATCCTCAGTGGACTGCGTCGACTACTGCACTCAGCGATCCTACGTGGATCAGTGCTACAGGTCCTGTGTGGGCCCGATCCTGTGTGGGTCCTTACTACCGGTTCTGTGTGAGCCACTGCCTACAGGTTCTGTGTGAGCCCGATCCTGTGTGGGTCTTTTGCGGGGGTTAGTACCTATCGATCCTTCGTGGGTCCGACGACTTAGATGGATCAGTGATCATCTTTGACGTCATCTGAAAAAGTATACCTGGTTGAGCTGAATCTTATGTTACTCTCCTTTGTGGTTTGTGTTGAACTATCCTTTGTGGATTTACTGTTTACTCTCCTTGTGGATTTGAGTCTTGCTTTCCTATGTGGATTGAGTTGTTCTTGATCTCGTGAGCAGAGCTAGAAGTGGGGACTTAGGTATATGTATGGGCATATACCTAAGTCGAGTCAGATGTTACTTCGTGATTGCACCTTCCTTTTTGTGCTATATCCTTTGTGGATTTCGGGAGACCTTCGGGGGTCTCGGTGTCCTTACTGAGTAGCTTATACTCACCCCTGCACGGGCTATGCCCGCACCTTGTTGTGTTGGATGCAGACGACGGACAGCGCTGATCTCGGTTGGGGCGTGGAGCAGGACGGTACCTGGAGGTGGACCACTGGGCGGGACGTGCTCGGAGCGGACGTGGGACCCGAGGAGCCTGGAGGCTATCTGTACCCACCCTTCAGGTGGGATTGCCAGTGGACGACACGAGGCCACCGTCTTTTCTTCAGTTGCTGTTCTTTACTTTTTCAGTTGTACTTTCAGTTGGGCTTGTATTCCGGCCCCCTTTACTTTTCTGCACTTGTAGTTACTTTCCGCTTGCTGACTCTGTGGTGGTTGTTACTTATAAAGGCAATGCCTTCCCTGTTTACCGGGATTTTACGCCTTGGTGCTAGTCGCCAGCCCCTGGCCTATGGAAGGCGGGCTTGGGGTAGTCACGGCACGGGCCCCGAGGTCGGGTCGTGACAAATTGGTATCAGAGGTGGTCGGTTCTACCGCAGACTCTGATCGTCTTTTCTTTCTATATGAAGCAATAGTGTTTAGTGTATTGAGTGTGGTTATCAGTTCAGGGAGCCCAGTGTTGGTGCGGCGGCCGACGTATCCATACACCAGGACCCTGACTCCTGATTTCCGACTTAATGCATGAAAACATTGATTGCGTATGTGTTTCAATTTTTCTTCGTGATTACTTATGTCAGCTCACCGGGTATACTGATCTGCTTTATGAAAGTCTCAAGTTTTCCTTGTGATTACTTGTGCCAGCTCACCAGGTATACCGTTCTGACTGTGGTGCTCTTGTTCTCCTTTTCAGGATGGCCCCGCGACGACAGCCAGCTAGGGTTCCGAGTGTAGGGCGCGACGGCAGCCCACCGAGCGACGAGGCCTCGGTGCAGGGCCCTTTGCCAGCAGTGGCACCGGCGGTAGCTTTACCCGCCGAGCCACCGATGCTACCAGTACCAGATGCTGACGATGCACGTCGCCTCAGGGCACTGCATGAGTTTCAGAGCCAGCGACCACCCAGGTTTCGCGGTGAGGCGGACCCCCAGGCCGCCGAGGACTGGCTAGAGGCGGTGGTACGGATCTTTAGGCTAGTGAGGACACCATCGGATCTCATGGTGATTCTCGCGGCGAGCCTCCTGCAGGTGGCGGCAGGACGATGGTGGAGCTTGATGCTCCAGGTTCACGATGAGGCATCCTTGCTCTGGACGGACTTCGAGAGCCCCTTCCGCTCTGAGTTCGTCCCGGCCACCCTCCGAGCGGTGCGCATCCAGGAGCTTCTCCAGCTGCGCCAGGGCAGTATGACGGTCGCTCAGTACGCGGCAAGGTTCACTGACCTATCTCGCTACTCGACCGACATGGTACGGGACCCCTTCTTCCGGGCCCGGACCTTCGAGCAGGGCTTGCGACAGGAGATTCGGGCGTCGCTGATCTCCCTCGGCATTCCGACCCAGGCGGGAGTGCTGGAGCGAGCCCTCCTGATCGAGAGCTTCCTGGCAGAGCCTTCTTCAGCGGCGAGACCTAGCGCAGGGCGGCAGGTAGCTGAGTCTTCGGCAGCAGGTAGCCGACGGATGACTCTCGGGTCCAGGCAGACCAGACCCCCACGCAGACGGCCTCAGGACACCGGCTCAGCAGTGCGGGGCACACAACGGAGTGCCAGCCTTCCGAGAGGCAGGCTGTGCTACTCCTGCGGCAGGCAGGGTCACATGGCTCGTGACTGCCCGACTCGCCGATCAGAGGAGCAGCAGACGGTGGAGGGGCCACCCAGGCAGAGGCAGAGGGTCGACCGTGGCGGTCCGCAGGGAGGAGGCGGACGAGGCAGAGGAGCTGGCCGAGTAGCGGGTGGTGGGCGACGCTTCCAGGCTCTACCCCCACCACCACCAGGAGGGCCACCTCGACCACAGGGAGCTGGCGGGCAGGGGCAGGCCCAGCTCCAGGCAGTGGAGGCCTATGACCCCGACATGCCCGAGATGATTCGAGGTACGATCTGTGTCTATTCCACCCTTGCTGCAGTACTTATAGACACAGGAGCGAGTCACTCTTTCATAGCCTCTGCCCTTGTTCGGAGCTCGGAGATTCCGACTGAGCCGTTGGCTCGATCCTTACGGCTAGAGACTCCTACGGGAGCAGACTCGACGATTACGCACTAGTGCCGGCAGTGTGAGCTTACTCTAGGAGGCGAGAGCTTCGGCTGGGATCTCCTTGTAGCGGCGTCGAGGCCTTACGACGTCATCTTGGGCATGGATTGGCTATCCACGGTTCATGCCCAGATCGACTGTTTTAGGCGCAAGGTGCGATGCGTTCGCACCGACGGGAGCAGGTTTACCTTCACCGGCGAGAAGGGAACCTTTGCAGCACAGGATGGACTTCCGCGGAGGAGAGTGCAGCCCATCTCTCATCAGTTGGCTAGCCTCATCCTAGGAGCAGTGGACGTGCGGAGTCCAGCTTTTCCTGCAGTGGTGGACCAGTACGTGGACGTCTTTCCCGACGACGTTCCAGGGCTACCTCCTCGTAGAGAGGTAGACTTTTACATCGACTTGTACCCCGGGACAGCCCCGATATCTACTCCAGCATATCGGATGGCCCCCGCCGAGCTTCGGGAGCTGCGGGTACAGTTGGAGGACTTGCAGAGCAAGAGGTTTATCCGACCCAGTGTTTCACCCTGGGCTTCCCCGATTTTGTTCGCCAAGAAGGCGGACGGGAGCTTGCGACTGTGTGTCGACTATCGTCGCCTGAACCAGGTGACAGTGAGGAACAAGTATCCGCTGCCACGGATTGATGACCTCTTCGATCAGCTCAAGGGAGCGCGGTGGTTCTCGAAGATAGACCTCCGGTCAGGCTATCATCAGCTCAGAGTTCGAGACGAGGACGTGCAGAAGACGGCCTTCAGGTGTCGGTATGGCCATTATGAGTTCTTGGTTATGCCGTTCGGCGTAACCAATGCTCCAGCAGTGTTCATGAGCCTCATGAACAGGATCTTCCAGCCATACCTCGACCGATTTGTCGTGGTCTTCATTGACGACATTTTGGTATACTCGACGACTGAGGAGGAGCATGCCTACCACCTGCGAGTTGTGCTAGACACACTCCGAGAGCACCAGCTTTATGGAAAGCTCTCAAAGTGCCAGTTCTGGTTACATGAGGTCCACTTCTTGGGGCACGTCATCTCTGAGGCGGGAGTTGCAGTGGATCCCGCGAAGATCGAGGCAGTGCTAGCTTGGGAGCCACCCAGGAGCGTGACGGAGGTGCGGAGCTTCTTGGGCCTAGCCGGATACTATCGGAGATTTGTGCCAGACTTCTCCAGAGTTGTGGCACCACTCTCAGCCTTGAAAAAGAAGGGGAAACTCTTTGTGTGGTCAGACAGATGTCAGCAGAGCTTCCAGGAGCTGAGGCAGAGGTTGACCAGCGCACCTATCTTGAGGTTTCCTGAGGAGGGAGTTGGATACGTAGTTTACTGCGATGCGTCAGGGACTGGACTCGGGTGCGTCCTGATGCAGGAGCGGGCCGTGATCGCCTACGGATCACGTCAGTTGAGGCCGCATGAGCAGAAATACGCCACTCATGACCTGGAGTTAGCAGCAGTGGTCTTCGCTCTGAAGACTTGGCGGCACTATCTGATGGACGAGCGCTTCACAGTCTTTTCTGACCACCAGAGTCTCAGGTATATCTTCTCTCAGAGGGACCTAAACCTGAGACAGCGGAGATGGCTTGAGTTCCTCCAGGACTATGACTTTGAGATAGTCTATACTCCTGGGAAGGGGAACGTGGTAGCCGATGCCCTCAGCAGGAGGACGGGCATTCAGCTACTTGAGGAGGCGACGGAGCAGCTCGCCTCCTTACAGATATCCTTCGTGGATAGAGACGGAGCAACCTTTCTTCAGTCTCTCACAGTCTCTCCTCCACTTCTACAGCGGGTCAGAGAGGCTCAGCGTGGGGACGCTGACTGTGAGACCCGGCGTGCACTGATATCCTCAGGTCAGGCGCCTGATGGTTTCTCCCTTGGAACAGAGCACGACATCCTTTTCAGAGGACGTACCTTCGTACCAGTCGCTTTACGAGAGGAGGTGCTGAGAAAGTTTCACACTTCTCCCTTGGCGGTGCATCCCGGAGTGGCGAAGATGTACCAGGATCTCGGACGACAGCACTGGTGGCCGGGCATGAAGAAAGCTGTGGCAGAGTTCGTTGCACGATGCCTCACCTGCCAGCAGGTGAAGGCAGAGCATCAGGTACCAGCAGGCTTGGTACAACCCTTGGAGGTCCCGTAGTGGAAGTGGGATGGCATATCTATGGACTTCGTGACTGGACTTCCACGCACTTCCAGAGGTCACGACTCCATTTGGGTGATTGTCGACCGACTCACCAAGTCGGCACACTTCTTACCCATCAGAGAGCAGGGATCAGTGGAGAGCTTGGGACGTCTTTACGTCCAGGAGATCATACGGCTTCACAGTGTGCCATCGTCTATCGTCTCCGATCGAGATGCTCGTTTCACTTCCCGGCTTTGGAAGGGGTTGCAGGAGGCGTTCGGGACACGGCTCCATCTGAGCACAGCCTTCCACCCTCAGACGGATGGTCAGACGGAGAGGACCATACAGACACTCGAGGACATGCTCCGTGCATGTGTTCTCGACTTTGGTCGCAGCTGGGAGGATCACCTACCCTTGGTGGAGTTCGCGTACAACAACAGCTACCACTCCACCATCGGGATGGCACCATACGAGGCGTTGTACGGCAGACCCTGCAGATCACCGTTGTGCTGGACAGACCCTGGGGAGTCAGCACTCGTGGGACCAGAGATGGTCCGATCCACGACAGAGAAGGTCCAGATCATCTAGGAGAGGATGAGGACAGCTCAGAGCCGGCAGAAGTCATATGCTGACAGGAGGCGGAGGCCACTAGAGTTCGAGGATGGCGACCACGTCTTTTTGCGTGTCTCACCTCGACGTGGTTTACGGAGATTTGGCCGAGGCGGCAAGTTGTCTCCACGCTTCATCGGGCCTTTCCAGGTCCTCAGCAGGATAGGAGAGGTGGCTTATCGCCTGGCTCTACCACCTCAGTTGCACCGGGTGCACGACGTCTTTCACGTGTCTCAGCTGAGGAGATACGTGCACGACCCGACGCACATCATCGACTTTGGGGAGCTGGACGTGGACGATGGGGCGACTTTTGCGGAGGTCCCAGTGGAGATCGAGGATCGACAGGAGAGGGTCCTACGTGGGCGGTCGATTCCTCTTGTGCGCGTCAGATGGCAGCACGGGAACCTCCAGGAGAGCACTTGGGAGCGGGAGGCTCAGATGCGTGCTCAGTACCCCCATTTGTTCCCCTAGTTTTTGATGTATCTTTACGGGGACGTAAATCCCTGAGCTGGGAGTAATGTAAAGACCCGAAAATTTCAAGGAATTTCTTTTCTTGATTTTCTTTGGAATTTTACAAGAGCGCAGCTTCAGACGGCACCTGATTCCGAGGCCCGGTGTGCCCGGAATCAATTTCCGAAGTTTGGCTCGGGTACGTTCAGTGAACGGACGAGCGTGTTTTTCTATCTTTTGAACCGGTGCCCGGAATCGAATTCTGAGGGCACCGATGAAATCGCAGCGCCGGTATTTTCTTAGAAACGCCTCTTCCGGAGTTGCGTTTTCTCAGACGTGGTTTTTAAATTTTGGGGCTTTAAGACAGAAATAAAATAAAATTTGTGCGACAACTTTATTTTATTTCACTTAAGCTGCTTGGAAGTCACTTGGAAGCCACTTGAACTGAGTTAAAGCGGATAGGGTGCTATCCGGAAATATCCTACCCTCTTGGTAGGATATTTGTGAGGCAGGGCCCGCACGAGCCCCGCCGTTTCTTTCGCTAAGTAACGCACCCGCGAAAACCCGTCAAAGTAACTGAAAAGTCAACCGACGCGTTTTCTTTATTTCTTAACAGACCATTTAATTGGGCGATTTATTTCATGAATTAAATGGGCTGTTTCATTCGTTGAATTAATTCAACTAATTTAATGGGTCGTTACTTACGCATTTTGCGTTTGTTGGCAAAATAATAAAATAGACAAACTTGTCTATTTTGGAGGATCCTCCTGTTGTGCGAGATCCTCTAAACCTCCACCCTCCCCGCGAAGAACGCGAAGAACGCGAAGAACGCGAAGAACGCGAAGAACGCCGGAACCGGAATTCGACGACACACGATCCGCGACGTCAACAAACTTTTCCGCGACCTTCTCCTTCTTCTTCTACGGCGCCTCTTCTTCCGCGGCGGACCTACGATCAGCGGTTAAAGGTGAGAATCGAATCTTCTAATTCTTCCCTTTTTATAATTCGATATCAACGGATAAAAATTAATTAAATCCGTTTGATCTTGATCCGGAGATCGTCGGCGCGACGTTTTTCCCGCGGTGCGACGAACGTCTCCTCCGCAACGACGCGACGATCCCCTCCTTCCGCGACGAGCGATTCCGCGACGACCTCACGTCCGACGACGACAAGGTAAGGGTTGTTGGAATATTTTATTTCCCGTGTTTATTCTTTTAAAATAAAGAACCTGATCTCCGAACAATTTTAATTTAATTAAAATTGTTGTTGATTATTTTCTTTTCCTCCCGTTGTTTATGACTAACGCGGAGGGTGCGGATCTAACGAACAAGACCCGGCAACCCTCCGCCGATCTTTTGTTGTGCGGATTTGGCGGACGACGACGAACTGTGCGGCAAGGGCGATCCGTTGATCCCGCAGTGAAGATCGGCCCCCGGGAGGAGCAACGGCACAGACGGGAGGCAAAACGGGCCACCGGAGCAACTCCGGCGGCCCGCGGAAGGCGGCGGCGGCGCCCGGCGCGCCGCCAGGAATTCCGCCGCGGCCGAGCCGCAGCGGCGGCGAACCGCCGGACCGCGTCCGCGGTCCGGCCACCCAGCACGCGGCCCGCGCGGGCCGCGTTCCTCCAAGCCGCGGGTCAAACCCGCGGCAGTTTCTTCGACCGCTCGGCCGAAGCCGAGCCGGCCGGTCCGGTCGGCCGGGCCGCGCCCAGGCCGGACCAAACCCGGCCTCGCCGGGTCGGGCCGACCCGGTTCGGCCGACCCAGGGGGGGTTCGGCCCGGGTCGCCCCGGGCCCAGAACCCCCGTTTTCGGGCCTTCTTCGGTCTTTTGCCCATATCTTGGGCCTGAGACCTCCGATTGACGAACCGTCACCGGCTACGCGATCCTTGGATCGATACGGTCGTTTCGGTATATTATACTCAAGGTTTCGGAAGACTTTGGGTTCGTCCGGGTTGGTTCGTACACGAAACCAACCGGGCCCTCGGAGCGGAAACGCTCATAACTTGAGCTACGGACGTCCGATCGACGTACCATCAGCTGTGGTAGTTTCCTCTAAGTGAGACGGAACTTTTGGCATACTCCGCCCGAGGATCGGATACAGGCAGAGTACGGTCGGGTTGGTTTTGCCCTAAAAACCAACCGGGCCCCCGGGACGAAAATGCCAATAACTCTCAGACCGGGCGTCCGATTGACGCGCCGTCTGTTGCGTTGAGATCCTGTTGTCGATACGGAACTTTTGGATACATCAACTTCGGACTACGTGTCAGTTGATGTATCAGCCTCTCGGCTCGTGGAGCGGACCCTCCTAAACGAGCTCGCTATGTGCGGGAACCCTAGCGCTGGCTGTGACTTCGACGACAGAGCAGAGATCCTCCGTGGACTGCGACGACGACAGAGCAGAGATCTTTCGTGGACTGCGGCGACGACTGTGCGGAGATCCTCAGTGGACTACGTCGACTACTGCACTCAGCGATCCTACGTGGATCAGTGCTACAGGTCCTGTGTGGGCCCGATCCTGTGTGGGTCCTTACTACCGGTTCTGTGTGAGCCACTGCCTACAGGTTCTGTGTGAGCCCGATCCTGTGTGGGTCTTTTGCGGGGGTTAGTACCTATCGATCCTTCGTGGGTCCGACGACTTAGATGGATCAGTGATCATCTTTGACGTCATCTGAAAAAGTATACCTGGTTGAGCTGAATCTTATTTTACTCTCCTTTGCGGTTTGTGTTGAACTATCCTTTGTGGATTTACTGTTTACTCTCCTTGTGGATTTGAGTCTTGCTTTCCTATGTGGATTGAGTTGTTCTTGAGCTCGTGAGCAGAGCTAGAAGTGGGGACTTAGGTATATGTATGGGCATATACCTAAGTCGAGTCAGATGTTACTTCGTGATTGCAGCTTCCTTTTTGTGCTATATCCTTTGTGGATTTCGGGAGACCTTCGGGGGTCTCGGGGTCCTTACTGAGTAGCTTATACTCACCCCTGCACGGGCTATGCCCGCACCTTGTTGTGTTGGATGCAGACGACGGACAGCGCTGATCTCGGTTGGGGCATGGAGCAGGACGGTACCTGGAGGTGGACCACTGGGCGGGACGTGCTCGGAGCGGACGTGGGACCCGAGGAGCCTGGAGGCTATCTGTACCCACCCTTCAGGTGGGATTGCCAGTGGACGACACGAGGCCACCGTCTTTTCTTCAGTTGCTGTTCTTTAATTTTTCAGTTGTACTTTCTGTTGGGCTTGTATTCCGGCCCCCTTTACTTTTCTGCACTTGTAGTTACTTTCCGCTTGCTGACTCTGTGGTGGTTGTTACTTATAAAGGCAATGCCTTCCCTGTTTACCGGGATTTTACGCCTTGGTGCTAGTCGCCAGCCCCTGGCCTATGGAAGGTGGGCTTGGGGTAGTCACGGCACGGGCCCCGAGGTCGGGTCGTGACAATTACCTAGTCTAGGTCTCCCTCATAAATTTGAGTCGTGGTTTGTGAATATCATTCCTGGTTTCATGTCTTCATGGATCCTCGTTAATTACGTTTCTTCTGTTACGAAATTCCAAGGGGTACGGTCCGGGCAGCAACCTTCAGTTTGGGGAGTAGCCACGTTGGACATCACATGCGTGTCAAGATGCTGGAACACTGGTGTATCTGAAATTCTTCCTCTTATGATAGGGCTTCTAGAGGGAGTGGAAGCTCGAGGCATCCCACATCAAATGAATGATATTATATTCCATATTCATGTCTCTAAGGTTTTCTTCATCATCCCATGTTTAACACTTGGTATTCCATGAGTTTAATGTATAGTGGAGATAGATCAGACATATCATAAAAATGGCGGGACTGGGTCAGGTGGGTGAAACACCATGAGGGAACATTGATTCTGGGTCTAACGTGTGGTTATTCACTCTGTTGCTGCTAGGAGCAGTGAGAAACTGGGTTACATGATTTCACCGATATGTGGCGGCCTGGGTAAAAATCACGATGGATGATGGAGAGTTGAATGAAGTGGTGGGGGAATGAAATGGAACCGTCATGAAGGTGACAATAGCATTGGGCTTGAGCCTCGAAGTGACTTCTTATCTATCATAGTGGTAGGGAATAAAATCCCGCATTGTTCGTGGGGCGATGGGACACCTAAGGAGGCAGCTCGTATGGAAGGTACCCAGAGGAAGTGGATCCTTCGGGTTGGGGAATTACCTTCCCGAAATACATAGGCTCATGGGAAAGACTTGGATGAGACATGGGTGATGGGATTGAACATCAGGGAGGCTTCCCACATATCCCTATGGAAGGGAATCAAAGTTCACATAGTTTATGATGAGGGCATAGAATTGGGGTGTACACATAGGACAACAACAATACGATATACTGGGGATTACGCGTGGTTAGTAGCTCAGGTTGGTCTGATGCCATAGGGGGGGACCATAGATGTGGGTCCCAATAAAGGGGACTACAATGGATTATCGTCGAATGGGGAACTCTATGGCTTACCACTGGTTGGGGTTGATAATGGCTTACTGATGGTTGGGGTTCCAATGGATTACCATCAATTGGGGAACACAATGGATTACTGCTGATTGGGGTTCACAATGGCCTACTGTTGATTGGGGCACACAACTGATTACCGCTGGATGAGGATCACATCATCTTACTGTCGGATGTGGTTGAACCTCATAGAGGCTTCCAACATACTCTGCCTTGGTGATAGGGATCAAATCCCACATAGTTCAATTGGGTATGTTTAGCATCTTGCAGGACAAAAAGGGGGATTACAGTTTAAAGTCTTGCGGGATGAAGGTGGACCGGCGTGGGGTGGTCAGAACCGATGGGTGTTGGGCTTGAACCTTGGGGCGGCTTCCTACGTACCCTGCCTTGGCAAGGTTCAAAGTCCCCATAGTTCATAAGAAGTGTTTTTGAACCGACGTGAAGGGGGTCGGGACCAATAAGTGTTGGTCTTGAACCTCAGGGAGGCTTCCTATATAAAATTCCAAGGGAAGGATCAAAGTCCCCATAGTTCGGAAGAGGTGCTGGTGAACCGATGTGATGTGGGTCGAGACCAATAGGTGTTGGGCTTTAACCTTAGGGAGGCTTCCCACATACCATGTCTTGGCAACAATCCAAGTCCCCATAGTTCGGAATGGTGTTGGTGAACTGACGTAAATGGGGTCAAGGCCTATAGGTGTTGGGTTTGAACCTCAGGGAGGCTTCATACATACCCCGCTTTTGCAAGGATCAAAGTCCCTGTACTCCAGAAGAGGTGTTGGTGAATTGACCTGAAGGGGGTCAGGACCAATAGGTGTTGGGATTGAACCTCAATGAAGTTTCTTACATACCCTTCCATGACAAGGATCAAAGTCCATGTTGATCAGAATAGGTGTTGGTGAATTGACATGAAGTGTGTCGGGCCTAATAGGTGTTTGTCTTGACCCTCAGGGAGGCTTCTTACGTACCCTGCCTTGGCAAGTATCAAAGTACCTGTAGTTTAGAATAGGTGTTTGAGGATTACACACTAAGGAGACCCAAAGAGGATGTCATGGCCAATGCTTACTCTAAGTCCACATGAGTCATGCTAGGTGTGAGAAACAAGAGGCATCAAAGACATGATGATCACGTCACGAGAGGTGCGTCTGTTGGAAGTGAAGTGGGGCTTACACGTGGTTAGCGGCCCAAAGAGGAAATATGGGATTACACATGGTGAGCAGCCTAGGGAGGAAACATGGACTTATTCATGGTTAGAATATTAGAGAGATGGAGATTGGGACTTAATCCAGGATGGGGGCTCAGGTGGCGGCAAAGCCCAACGGGAGAGGGATGGGATAACGAAGGACACAGTTCCCATCTCTCCTCTAGTCTTTGGCACTGAAGAAGAGTGGAGTAGCAGGAATTCTACCTTATGAAATAAAGGTTAGTGGATTACACCATTGTGATTGTCATTCCTCGTGGACAGGCGCCGCTTTGGAAAAGAGGATCTCATTCCATATGATGAAGATCTCACTCCCATGGAGACGAACAGTTGTAGAGAATGTACGAGATGGGGCACCACACATAAAGTGCACAGGGTGAGGTTACAGTTTAAAGTTATGTGCAGATGATGGTGGTTTTTGGAAGTTTAACGTCCTATAGCTTGGAGGAGTCGTGTTCATGCTACACCCCTAGGACTTACATGATTGATACATATCAACCATTGGGGAAGGGAAATCATTAGTAATGTCGTGGTGAGGGGTGTCATGGGGTGATCCATTGAGGGGGTCATGTTTGTGTGACTATGCGAAGAAGCAATAACTGTTATTTTGCCTAGGAGAAGAAACATAAGGCTAAGAAACACAACGAAAAGAACCACACAAAGGACATTTAAATCACTTTGTATAGACCTGGAGGGTCGTACGGGAAATGGGTTTGCAGAGAAAAGGGGTTCATTGGAAGGGGCCTCATGAAGCTCTGGAGCTCCATGTAGTGGGGGGCTTCGTGAAGGGGTCTGCTTCGCGATGTGGAATGGCCATTCCATGGAATAAGGTATAGGTGCATAGGGAATGTGCTTTGCGAATCAGAAAGTGTTTCTCGGAGCAAGGCTTCATGATGCAAGCGAAGCTTTCCAATCATATAACGACGAAGCACTATGCCTCGCGAAGCATAGTGACCATGCCTTAGCATGTCGGTCACATGTGCATGGAGGGTACTTCACGATGCATGGGTGCCTTGAAAAGACCCGAGTCCATTTAGATATCTTCTTCTTTCGTGAAGGCTCATGGGATCCATGAAGGGCATCCCTCTTAGAAGGGGGTTGTGTTAAAGCCAAGGTATGAGCACTTAGCAGTGCTAATGTACCATGAAGAGCTCAACTTTCGCATTGAAAATGGTGCCTCGTGATTTGAGAGATGAGAAGGCGACGGGTCGGAGTATCCATCATTTGGGTTTGAGGGAAGCCTCGTATTTATAGGCAAGAGGCGGCGCGAAAAAGGGTTCACCGGATGTGAAGCCATGTGGTGCTCTGTCATAACCACAGAGCCTCCCACCTCATTGCTCCAGGCGGCTTCGCAAACGTCAGGTGAATAACAAAGCCTCTGCCACTTGGCTCCACGGCTGCTTCACAAACTTTAGGTGCATCGCGGTGCCTCCCGCGTGTTTTCCCCACGGTAGTTTGGCAAATGTCAGGCGGATTGTGGAGCCTCCCGCCTCTTTGGTCTACATTGCGTGTGAAGGGGGCTGCTTTGCGCTGGCCACAGTGCGGCGGGGCTTCGCAATTTGTTATATTCCTAAACCCCTATTTCATATTCATGCTACAAACATTGACAATTTCATATCCCCAGTTCTTTCTCCCACATACCGAAGGTCGGTGTCAGTCTCACCTTCATCGCACACACTGACATGCCATCATTTATTTATCTATGAGTTAGATCGACAGAGCCGTTTTTATAACGTCTCGCTCACATTCCTCTTTTCGCCGATCTCTCATCATATACCAGAGGAGTCCACCGCTGTGTGATCTGGAGGTCCGAAGCCACTGCTTTGGGAGAGTAGGAATCGGGCATCGTTGCCTGGATAGATCGAGCATCGCCCTGCAAGGAGGAGGTGCCGAGCTGGGAAGGACCGTCGGACCTGGAGCGCTGCTTGTCACCGCGCTGGATGATGGCACTCTTGTCTGCTGCTGGGAAGCTTATCGAGGGATGATTCAAAACCCCTACTGCGCGTTCGAGAACGAGAATGCGTGGATGAAATAATTAAAAAATAATTATAAATAGTAATAATGATAAAATAAAATAAATTAAAATAAAAAATTAAAATGATAATAATAAATTAAATAAAAACATAAACAATTATAAATAAATAAATATTTATAATAAAAGAAATTATAAAGAAAATTAATTTACATAAAACATAATAAAACTAAAATAATTATTAATAATTAATAATTTTTTTTAAATAAAATTAATTAAAAATATTAAATACTTTAATAATAAGAATAAACTTATTAAATCTATTAGTTCAAGTTATCTATTGAACAAAATAAATATTTAATTTATTAAATAATGATTTTTAAATATTAATTTTATAATCTCTTATTACTTATTAAAATTTTAACTACAATAATTAATTATAATTAATAAAGGGTTTAAATTAAATTAAAATAATTAAATAGCTGATAAAAATAATAATATGGTTTTAATTGTTAATAAATAAATAAATAAAACTAAAAAAAATTATGAATTAATAATATTATTACTTTAATCAATTTATTAAAGATAACATAAAAATTATTCATTTTTTTAATAAAAATAATTAATTCATTTATTTTTTTGTGTCGTTACATCCATGTTACAAAAACCCATCCTGGATCATTTCAACTAACTCACTGAGAGTTAGATACGAGGGTTAAACAAAAGTTATGTGTCATGCATGGAAATAGTGCACCTATGTGGTGCATAAGTGAACTACAAACTTTTGTCGGTGGAAGGCGACAATGAAAAGAAGCATATGACAGCAGAGTAAAATAAGAGAACCAAAAATGTTATTGGGGGAGATAGAAATCACTTACGATTCACCTCACATAGCAAGTAGTATAGCAAATCAAAAGTGTAGTAGTTCATGGAGACTCAGAGTACCACCACTCAAAGATCTCAAGGAGCAGTCCAAGAGCAGGGAAGTGATGGAGGGAGTCTCTTCTTCCTCATTTGTTTTAAACTCTTCACCCTATGATCGAATAATATCATTATTTTCAATCAACATGATAGTTAGCTAACTCTTTTTGCATGGGGTAATTTTTTGACCTATAGGTTACCTTTAATCTACCTTTTCACATTATCATTTTACCGTATATAGAATTTATCAGAGAGATCAATTCTAAATTCATTCAATCGCATCATGCCACTCATATTCAATTTTAAACTCCACGATCCTTCGATGAGACTAATCAGGGATACAGTTTCTAAAACTTTTTATTCAAAATGAAAACTTCTGAACATATAGTGGGTCTGTTCTGTTGTACATTTCAAATCTAAATCCAGCAATAGAACATTTCATGGAGTGTCGAACTCTGAGATTGCCCAATATGAGTGACTTATCTTCTAGTGTGTGAAATAAGTCAGCCTTTTTAGTGGAAATGTTTTCAATCATTCTTTTGAAATGAATATCTTTTAAACTAGTAGAACGGAGTTTTTCCCCTAGCATTTTATCCTGATTGTTCATTTTTCAGAATCACCTATCTCTGTTGTTTACTACTTTTCATATGTTGTCATGTTTCTTCATATCGTAGAAAAAAATAAAAAAAAATTGTGTTTCTTTTATCCCTATAAAAAAAATCGAAAAAAAAATTGAAGCATATTTCATCCACTACTGACAACAGTAAGATTTTCTGAAAAGAAAAAAGGTTTCACTACCTTCCCTATGGGTTCAACCCTACAAACCTCTATACAATGATGTTAGTAGGAGTTATAAATTTTAAACATTGACATAATTTCAATAATAGTTGGGTCATGTTTTGGGCCCCATTTTTAGGGATGTCACAAAATGAGTGTTATAAGGGTTAAAAATGATTTTTTTTGAAAAATTTAAAAATATAAAAAAATATTCTCCTTTGATAATTACTATTCTATTCATTCTTTTTTATCTTTTACTACTCATTTATTTTTCTTTGCTGCTTTGAACTTTCATGTGCTGAAATTCAACTATTTTTACACATTGTATGAGCAATATATCAGATGTTGTTAGTTTAGATCCTTTGAACCCTACACTATATAAACATTTAACTTCTCTTAAAAAGGAAACCAAAGATGAAATGAAATGTCTAGATGACAGATTTCTTTCACCTAATAACTTCCAAAATCATCACACCAATCTCTTAGAGGAAAATGATAGGCCTAGGATAAGATAGTTTGAACACCCTCAAGTTTCAAGTAATCAATAAACAATTAGGTTAACACATAGAGCCATAAATTACGAGTTAAAATAGTTTCACTTTTCACTAATACCTGCATTTAATCGGCTCTATAATGTGGCCTCTATAGCCTTCATTAGAGACTTTTACCATACTGTGCAATAATTACCACTATTAGGACTCACTAAGAATGAACTGATAATGATAGTATTTCCCTTTTTTCCTTAAATGGAATTCTCATAACTAGGTTTTGAGTCTAGGTGAGAACATATTTGGATACTGGGGACAAGTATATTATTAATTCATAATGAAATCTTATCCCCAAATACTTACGGGTGAACTTATTACTAAGATCACTAGATTTTACCAGGAGGATGAAGAAGCCTTTCATGAGGCTCGGGATAGATTCAGGTTTCTGCTTAGGTAGTGTCCCCACCATCAACTCACATCCCTCCTTCACATGGACTCCTTATATGAAGGGTGGTCCCCTTCTAGGTAAAACATAGTTGATCAAGTTGATGGGGGAAATTATAATGATTATACTGAAGAGGATTTAAGACAAAATTTCAATAAACTTCCTTTAAATTTTCAACATAATCATTCAATAAGAAATGTAGTTAATATAAATGCCAATACTGGTTCTGGAATGTAAATTAATACACAAGATCAACTAGATGAAATCACCAATTAACTTCAATCTATAATGAAAAATAATTCTAGAAGATCTCTTAACCAAATTGGCTATCAAAACACTAACCAATCTATTAGAGAACAATGTTCACAATGTGGGATGTTTGGTCACACTGAGAACTTCTGTCCCAATTTTGACATGCCATCCCTACAGTAAAATTCTATCTTTGTCAACATTCTTCCAGGAATTCCTGCTAAAAAATACCCCTTTTCCAAAAATTATATTGATGGCTCTAGGAACCATCCAAATCTTTATTGTAAAGAACTAGGACTAATTAAGAAAACCACATCCACTTCCTACCAAAATCAACCAAGAAATTTTTTTCAAATTCAAAATAGGGATGAATATTCTAACTCTCAATGTAAAAATAATGGCCATGTTATTTCTAATATGGATTTTATTTTAAATAGAATGGTCTCTCAAGAATAAATAATTAAAAGTCAAAAAAATAAAAAACAATCCAAATATGAATGTGTTGAAATTCAATATGATTTTAGAATTCATAATATGAAAACTCAACTGGGCCAAATATCTAGAGAATTTACTTCTAGGAATAAAGGTAGGTTACCTAATACAATTTAACTTAATCCTAGAGTGAAATCCCAGGTTTTTGTCACTAGAAGTGGGTCAAACATTTTATCAAAATCTAAAAAAGACTCTAAAAATTCCCAAACTGAAAAATTGTGTAAATCTAGAAATAAATTTTTTATTTGTACCCAAATTAAAAATCAATAGAACATTATTGAAAATGAAGAATATTTACATTTTACAAATAAAAAACAAGCTAGGAGTGTTTTTTTAAATAAAAATAATCAAGGATAGAGAAAACTACATAAAAATGAAGGATATGCATACTTTTCTTATGAAAATTTCCCCACCCATCCCTTTCCTTGAAGAGTTGAAACCCCAAAGAAATACCAATGATAAACATATTCAATTCCTTATTTTTTACTAATCTTCAAGTGAACATTCAATTCACTCAATAATTAATTCAAATCACATCCTAATTGAAATATCTTAAAAATTATTTCAAACAAAAATACTCTTGAAAAATGTGCTACCTATAGCCTCAATTAATAGTGTAGTGTTTCACCGCCAAAGAAAATCCCACCCAAACTGAATGACCCTAGTAGATTTGTTATACCCTATACCTTAGGATATTCTTATTAGCTCAACTACCTCTTTGATTTAGGTGCTAGAACTAACCTAATCTCGTACACACTACTTCAATAGTTGAGGTTGGTTGATCTTAAACCCACCAAAATCATACTATAGTTGGCTGATAGTTCTTTCACTCATCCTATGGGAATGGTAGATGAATTGTTAGTTGGAGTTGGTAAACTTTTTCTTCCTGTATAATTCTTAGTCGTAGATATGGCGTGTGACTAAGTGGTGCCCATTATTCTGGGTACAACCTTTTTGGACACTCATGGAGCTATCATTTCTATTTCTAAGGTAAACCCACCTTTAAAAATGGATAAGAACATATAGAGTATAATGTTTTCAAAATGTGAAAGGACCAAAATTCCCATAAAATTGCTCCAAGATATAGTCCTTAGAAGATGAATGTTCTAATGAAAATCTTACAGAATATAATAAACAATGCATTGTTGAAGAAATAAATTTGGATGCTGAAAATTCTGATTTTCTTGTTTCATAATGTGAAAAATATGCTCAAATTCACAACCTAGAAAATTTTCCAGAACTGGAAAACTGTCCAGTTTCTTCTTCAACTAAAGATGTGTCAGGTGGTTCTGAACATCAGATCTTTCTGAGTGAACTTGATGGTGATTCTGTTTTCACTAAAACTTATGAAAATTTTGATGAAGTTTAGGGAGAACTGTTAAGACAACATGATTATTATTCTTTGTTAAATCTATTTAATTCAAATCTGAATAATCTAGACAGCGGGCTGTCCACATTAGACAACAATGCTTTCAAACCTGAAACTGAATTGGAAACTGAAAATCTGTCATCATTCCAAACTCCCTGTAATAAATATGTCTAAGATATGAGTCCTCTAAGGCCCACAAGTCTTCCATTTTGTGACAAATCACCCATTCTTTAATTGAAACCACTTCCAACACATTTTAAATATTCATTCTTTGGTGAGAATTCGACACTTCCTGTCATAATTGTTGCTAATCTTAAAGATAACCACCGATAAAGATATTTAAATGCTTTAAATAAATTAATATTTTCCATAGGACGAAATATAGCTGATATAAAGGGTATTAGTCCCTCATTGTGCATGAATAAAATTCCTATGGAGCTAAACCATAATCTTATGGTAGAGTGTTAAGGAAGTTTGAATCCCAACATGAATAAAGTTGTGAGCAAGGAAGTTATCAAATTTATAGAGACATAAATAATCTATCCTATCAATGACAGTACACAAGTCATTTCTATCCAAGTAGTTCCTAATAAAAGATGTATTACTATTTTCAAAAATAAAAAAATGAAGATATTCAAGTTAGTAAAGCCACCAAATTGAGAGTCTGTATATACTATAGGAAGCATTATGAAGTGACTAGGAATAACCATTTTCGAATTCCATTTTTTGATCAAATTCTTCAAAGGCTTAATAGGAATGAATTTTTCTATTATGTGGATGGATATTTTTGTTAGAACTTGATTCTTGTAGCTTAATAGGATTAGTATAATACTACCTTTACATGCGCCTTTGGGACATTTTCCAACCAGAGGATTCCTTGTGGGTTGTGTGGATCCCCTGATACCTTTCCAAGGTGCATGTTGGCTATATTTTCTGATAAGATTGAGAGAATTATTGAGGTTTTCATGGATGGAATATCCACTATGGCTAGTACTTTTGATACTTTCATAGGAAATTTGGACATAGTGTTGGAGATACTAATTGAGACAAATCATGTTCTTAACAAGGATAAATGTCAATTTATGGTCACTGAAGGAATTGTGATTGTACATTAAGTTTCTAAGATAGGTTTGTATATAGGAACTACTAAAATAGATTTAATTAAAAAACATCCTCCTCCTAATAATGTAAAAGGTATTAGATTTTTTCAGGGGCATGCTAGTTTCTACTGATGGATTATCAATGAATTTCAAAATCAATAAGAACTTGTGTTATTTTCAGGTTAAGTATGATCCCTTCTAATATGATAAAATTTTGTTTTAAATCCTTAAACTATTTTAAGTAAAAGCTCACTACCTCACCTATCATCACTGCACCTGATTGGAAACTACCTTTTTAATTAACGCATGATGATAGTGATATGGATGTGGGTCTTTTCCTATAATAGAGGAGTGATAGGCAGTTACATGTGGTGTATTATGTTAGTATATTTCTATATGAGGCTCAAAGATATTTCGACACTACTGAAAAGGAGTTGTTTGTTGTTGTCGTTCCTATTAAGATGTTTAGGTAGTATATACTGGGATCAATTGTTTTCATATTCACTGACCATTCTACCATGAAATACTAGATTTCTATGGAAGAAACCAATCCTAGGATGAGTAGTTATATTCTATTGTTATATGAATTTGACATAGAAATTAGAGATAATCAGGGAGTTGAAAATTTAGTTACATACGATTTGTCTAGGATTCATCACTACCAATGTGAAGATCCAAGGGAGATAAACTCTTCCTTACCTAAAAAAACTTCTCACTATGTCAATGAGACAGTCTGTATGGTTTGTGTACTTTTTAAATTTCCTAGAAGCCAGTGTCATGCCCAAAGACATGTCAAATTAAAAATGAAATAAATTCATTTCATAAATTATGTATTACCTTTGGGATATCCCTTACTATTTAGGAGGTGTGATGATGAAATACATATAATGTGTGTGCCTAAGGAAGATATGTTTCTTATTATCGAGATTTGTAACTCCTCACATTGGGGAGGTCACCATGGTGGTGAGAGGACATCTTAGAAGGTCCATAAATCTAGTTTTTATTGTCCCACAAAATTCAATGATTCTATGAGATTTGTTATAGGCTGTGATAGGTGCCATGGGTCAAAAAATACTGGTAGAAAACCCGAATTACCCCAGAAAAGGTTTTTTAGAAGTTGAGATTTTTGATGTCTAGGGTTTAGATTTCATGGGCCCATTTCGATCATCTAATGTGAATGATTATATTCTTGTGACTATAGATTATATTTCTAAATGGGTTGAGGTAGTAGTACTACCCAACAATCAATCCAATAGTGTCATTAATATTGTTAAGAATAATATATTTTCATTATTTAGAGTACCCAAAGCCTTCATTACTGATAATGGAACACCTGTTAATGACTAAATTTTCAAGGAATTGATGGGAATGTATGGTTGTGTTCACAAAACTAGTTTTTATTACCATCCATTGTCTAGTGGTGAGGTCGAGAGTTCTAATAGGGAGTTGAAACAGATCCTTAAAAAGAATGTTTCACATTCTAGAAAAAACTGTTCACCTAAACTAGATGAAGCTTTGTGGTTTTATAGAATAACTTTTAAGAACCTAATAGGTGTGTTTCCTTATTGAATGATGTTTGGGAAAGGATGTAAAATGCCTGTGGAGTTTCAACACAAGTCATATTGGGTAGTTAAGGCCTTAAATTTTGATTTTAAAAGTGTGATTTAGAGAATACATATTGAGTTTAGTCAGTTTCATGAGATTATAAGAGATTATTATGATAATTCTAGGTTATACAAAGAGAGGTCTAAAATAACTCCTGATTATATCATTCAAAACAATGAATTGAAACATGGATAAAAAGATCTCCACTTTAATTTAAGTCATATGATCTTTCCTATAAAACTTAAATCTAAGTGGTGTAGAAATTTTACAGTATTTAGATTGATTAAGAATGGTGCTATTGAGATTGTAGGTGAGGTGAACAAACCCATACTAGTTATTAAAAAGAGAGTTAAGCTGTATTTTAAAGTAAAACCAAAGGAATTGGATGCCTTTGTTGTTCTTGATAACTGATCTTGAATAATGTATAACTGAAGACTTTAAATTTATTTATTCATGGGAGTCATCCCATGGTCTTTCTTGTTTTCACTTTTTGTCTTACTTTGATTTAGAATATTGTGATGATTTCATGCTATGTTTTATGTGTAATTCCTTCTGCTATTTGTTATTTCTCATAGTTCTTGTTTTCTATGTTAGAATGATGCTTCTAGTGTCATTTAGGAGTGGAATTCCCATGAAGAAGTATAGCGTGAATTTTGTTTAGGGATTTTCCTTTTTCTAATTTCTATCTTTTTTGTTCTGCTGTTGTATTCTTAAAAAAATACATTGTTATCGGTGACTCATTATTGGCAGTGTCAGTGAGTTAGTGAGTGCTGCTTAAAAAATATGCTATATGTGATGCTTATTGAATTTTTTTTAGTTTTATTACTGTTATGCTAGAAAAATCATCTATATATCTCTCTATATTAGAAAAAAGTATACCACATGTTTTTGGTATTGCTGGAAATATAATTGCTACATGTGTTTCTTGCTAAAATGTTATTACTATTTGAGCAGTTATGCATTAAAATAAAATTCTACTTGTTATTTCTTGATGAAAAATTGATGTTTATTGTTTAAAAATCTTCATTGTATGAGATTATTTGTGGGGAATTTTACCCCTGAATTCTTTCTTCTTTTTAGGGTGTTTAGCTTGCATTTAAAGACTCTATTGAAAACCATTTTGATGCAATTTCTCCACATTCTTACACCCAATTAAATGTGTAGTTTTATAATTCACACGGAATTTTTTGATGTATATTGAAAATCATTGTCACTACCTTCATTGATAATTTATGTAAACCTGTTTATTGTAATATTCTTTTGGAAAACACACTTTCTATAAAGTTTAATGTGACCCTTTAAACATTTCATTAATCTTCTTAATTAAAAATAATTTTTGAATATTAATATCTATAAATTTTCTTCTCCACATTTGATTTCAACATTGGGGTCAAAGATGGGTTTTATGTGTGGGGCAGGAGGTCAATCCATGATTGAGCTAAACGATACATTATTTAAATCCCATCAATTCCCACTAATCATTATGCTTTTTGATAAAAAATGGTTATCATTTTTCAATAAAATTTCTCAAATTTTGTTTCTTTAGGCTCTACATTTCATATCAATTTAGTACTACCTAAGATAAATTACTTTTATGGGTAGTGATGATTTTTCTTGAGTTTGAAATATATGAGGATGAATGAATGTTGAGTGAATTTTCTTAGTGATTTTATGAAAATTTGTTTTAGGTGCTATGCTTGAGAGTGATATAGGATACTTGTTTTGTGGAATTTAGATCATAACCCTAGGAACATGAATAATGAACTTGATGTTAGCGGACTCACTGTCTTTAAATTATTAAAATTAATCACCTTAGTGAGCCAATGTAAATGTTTTTTATCTAAATCGTCTGAATCTAGAGTAATTTAGGAATTTGGGAACCCATAGTGAATTTCTAAGACCCTAGATACTAAGTGTTTTTATGTTAACTAAAAAATACTCGGTAAACATTGAATAAGTGCAATTTCATAGTGCTATACAGAAGATAAAGGGCTTGATAAAAACTAAATAACGTTCCCTAGGTCAAAAATAGTTCACTAAGGTGAGGGGAATGATAAAAACTAGATGAAGGATGTGACAACTAGTTTTTATGGGAACCATTAAGGATATATCAATAAGGCGATCAAAAAAAATATATTTTTTAGGAACCAAAGAAAAATTCAAAGTATAGGGTTCCATTTGTTATGTTTTTAATTCGAATAATTTTTAACCTTTAATCACTCTTTAAATTAGATCTTAGACTTGAATAGAAGCAAGTCATTAGAGAGTTTCATATATAAGGCAAGACTTCCTCAACGGTGGATGATTGTTTTCTATTTTAATTACCTAGTTGGTACTTGAAGTTAGGCGAGATTTCATTTGAACAAGACATTTCATAAGAATTCATCCACATTGTTCTCTTTTTCTAAACTACTCACATGCTTCAATTTTAGCTGAATAATAAAAAACAGTTATGTTTTTGAAAGATAATAATGCATGAGATTGATTGAGGACAATCAATGATTATGCGTGGAGGAATTTGATGTGGATATAAAAACATACAATTTTCCACATCTTTTTGTTATATTTTAAAAATTTTGATTAATTAATTTTATGCTTTTTAAATAAATATATGCAATATTTTATTTTTATAATTAAATTTATTAAATAGTAATTTTTTTTAGAAAATTATGTATTTTCAGTCATTAATATAATTAATTTAGCTTTAACAACTATTCTAGTCATTTTATCAGTTTAGTTATTATAATTTATATAAATTATTAATAATTTGAAATTTAAATTAATTAATCAATTAATCATTTTTATACAATTAATTAGATTAAATTTTAATTTACTATTATATCTTAAAATTTAGATAGATTAAAGTTAATTAACCTTATTAATAATTATATTTAATAATTTGGTAAGTTTTTAATTTAGGTTAAGACTTTATGTTTTAAATTTATTATTTTTTTTATTCATCTAGTTAATTAATAAATAAATTAGATTTTTAAAATCTATTATTTCCATAATGATAAAATTTCAGGAATGAAATTAAAATTTTTAAGTCAACAAATGTCGGTGACTCATTTCAAACTTTTCAAATTTTTCATTAGTTGTTGAGTCCCCAACAGTTGTATGTTGTTCCCACTGATTGTTACTTGTCTCACAAACACTACAATTTTTCCACTGTCGGTGACTCATAGAGTCACCCATGCAAATCATTATCACACAATTTTTTCTTCATCATTTTACCAATTTATTTCTAATTAATTAATTTGACACATTATTTGTAATCTTAATCCCACACATTTATAATTTCTAATAGTTTCACTTAAATCTATTTATTAATAAATTTGGTTTTATTTAATTTTTTTTTTTTAATTTGTGTGTTGACCCTGTTTCATTTATTTAGTTGTCGTTTTATTTTTTTATTTTTGTTAGTTTTCTATTTTAAATAATCAATTAATTAAAATAAGTGTTAGTTGTAGTTTTATCTAAATTTAGAAATTATTTTAAGTTTAAGTTGTAGATAAATTATATGTCACCAACACAACTGTTGGTGTCACATCCACATACTAACTGTTGTGTCTCACAGATACTAAGTTAGTGTCTCTTTTTGTTTATGTTTATGTTATTATGTTTATGTTTTTAATTAGTAAATTAATTAATTATTTAAATAAAATTATGTGATATATTTTTTATAATTTAATTAACTATTTTATTTTTATTTATGGATATACCATTTTTTTCTCACTGATAGCCTTATTTTTCCTCTATCGGTCTCCTCGACACTTCCTCCTTAATTGTTTGTACCGATTTCACAGACGCCCCCTGTTTCTCCCTTTAGCATCGGTAACACTAATAGTTCAATTATTAAGATCTGTTCCTAACACACTATTGCATATTCAAGCCATCCACACTAGAAGTTTCATATCTCTAGTTCCTTCTCCATCATATTGAAGGTTGGTATCAATCTCTCCTTCATCGAACACACTAATAGGACATCAATAATTTATCTATCGGGGAGACCGACACAACCCTTTTTCTATAATATCACTGTTGTTCCTCTATGTGTTGGTTTATCTCATCACATAGTGACACACAATTTGGTTTCCTACTTTTCTCTTATTTTCCCCCACTTTCAAGAATCAGACTCAATCCAATTCCTTATCAGATCAATAAAAATTCAAACCATAGATCTAAAACCCCCAATTCCTCTTCATATGTCAACTGAGCTCACTCTGGCCTCCTACCATCATGAAGCACCACTCCAGTTGAGATTTCAACCCCTGACACCTTCATGTTCTTTTTACCGAAACTAGAGGAGTCCATCGCTCTATGATATGATGTTTCAAAGTCACTTATTTGGGAGAGAATGAACCGGGCATCGCTGCTAGGACAGATCGAGGGCTACACCTCAAGGAGGAGGAGCCAATATGGGGTGTTCTACCAAATCTAGAGCATTGCAATCACCACACTGGATGATGGTGTTATTGTCTGTAGAATAGAAGCTCCTTGAAGAACGCTTCAAAACCACCCTATTGCGCGTTGGAGAAGGATAATGTGTGTGTGTGTGGGGGGGGGGGGGGGGTGGGGGGGGGTAAATTAAAAAATAATTATAAAAAATAATAAATAAAAAAATGACAATAATAAATTAAATAATAATATAAACAATAATAAATAAATAAATAATTATAATAAAATTAATTATACAAGAAATTAATAAACTAAAATCTTAATAAAACTAAAATTCTTAATAATAATTTATAATTGTTTTAATTAAATTAAAATTAATTAAAATAATAAATACCCTAAAAATAATAATAAACTTTTTAAATATATTAATTCAAATTATCTCTAAAAAATATTTTACAAAATAAATTTTTAACTTAATTAAATAATGAATTTTAATTCCAAATTTTATAATATTTATAACATATTAAAATTTTAATGATAATAACTAATAATAAATAATAAAAGTTTAATTTAAATTAAAATAATTAAATAGAAGATACAAATAATATTAATGTGTTAATTGTTAATAAATTAATATAAATAACTAAAAATAAATATGAATTAATAATATTATTTCATTAATCAATTTATTAAAGATAACTTAATATTTATTCCTCCTTTTTAACAACATTAATTAATTAATTTATTTTTTTGTGCTGATACATCCATGTTATGGATACCTATCTAGGTTCATTTCAACTAACTCACCTAGAGTTAGTAACAAGGGTTAAAAAAAGCGACCTGTGATGCATGGAAATAGAGCATGTGTGTGGTGTAGAAGTGAACTACCAACTTATTTCGAAGGAAGGTGATGGTGATAAGAAGCAGATGATAGTGGATTAAAAGAAGATCACCAAAGATGTGATTAGCAGGGATATATACATCACTTATGATTCATCTCATAGAGATATAAGTAGAGTACATCCCAAGAGAAGTTCATGGAGACTCGGAGTACCACTTCTTAGAGATCTCACAGAGTAGCCTAGGAGCAGTGCAGTGCTGGAGGGAGACTCTTCTTCCCCTTTTGTTTTAAACTCTTCACTTTGTAACTGAATGATATCATTGTTTTCAATCAACATGATAATTAGCTAAATCTTTTTTCATAGAGGAATTTCTTGACCTACTAGTTATATATAGTCTATCCTTTCACATTATCATTTTAATGTATTCGAATTTGATTGACAAGATCAATTATTATTTCATTAAATCACATCATGACACATGTATTCAATTTTTAAATTCACGATAATTCGGTGAGACTGATCATGGATACATATTTTAATTCTTTTAATTAAAAATAAAAACCATAGAACATACGGTGAGTCTATTCTGTTGTAATTTTCAAATCTATGTCATGTAGTTCAACCTTTCTTGGAGTTAAAAACTCTAATATTTTTTAATCTGAGTGATTTATCTTCTAGTGAGGGAAATATTTCAATCTTTTTAGTGGTGAAATTTTCAATCATTGTTGTGAAATGTTATTATTTTAATATAGTAGAACATAGTTTTCCCTTAGAATTTTATCCCGATTGTTCGTTTTTTAGCATCACCTATCTATATTGTTTACTTATATTCATATGTGGTATTGTTTATTCATATCTTAAAAAAATACACAATTTTTTTTCTTTTTTTCATATAAAAAATTAAAAAGAAAATAGAAGTATATTTCATCCACTGGTGACAATAGTAAGATTTTTAGAAAAGAAAACAAGTTACAGTACCTTCCCTGTGGTTTCGACCCTACAAACCGTTATAAAATGGAGTTATTAGAAGTTATAAATTTTAAACATTGACTCGATTTCAATGAATGTTGAGTCAAATTAAAAAGACTCTTCTTCATGAAGTTGGAAATTTTCTAAAGGATTTAATGAGACTTGAATCAATTGCATTACATCAATGGATATAGTTTCATAGAAACATGTTTCTTATATATTAAATACACTAGTTGGCTTAGTATTCCATTAAGGTATGATTCCACCCATACTTGGATGTAATATCAAGATAGGTAAATATAATGAATTGTAAAGACCCGAAAATTTCAAGGAAATTTTTTTCTTAATTTTCTTTGGAATTTTACAAGAGCGCAGCTTCAGACGGAACCTGATTCCGAGGCCCGGTGTGCCCGGAATCAATTTCCGAAGTTTGGCTCGGGTACGTTCAGTGAACGGACGAGCGAGTTTTTCTATCTTTTGAACCGGTGCCCGGAATCGAATTCTGAGGGCACCGATGAAATCGCAGCGCCGGTATTTGCTTAGAAACGCCTCTTCCGGAGTTGCATTTGCTCAGACGTGGTTTTTAAATTTCGGGGCTTTAAGTCAGAAATAAAATAAATTTGTGCGACAACTTTATTTTATTTCACTTAAGCTGCTTGGAAGCCACTTGAAGCCACTTAAAGGCGGCTTGATCTGAGTTGAACTGGATAGGATGCTATCCAGAAATATCCTACCCCCTTGGTAGGATATTTGTGAGGTGGGGTCCGCACGAGCCCCGCCGTTTCTTTCGCTAAGTAACGCACCTGCGAAAACCCGTCAAAGTAACTGAAAAGTCAACCGACGCGTTTTCTTAAATTCTTAACAGACCATTTAATTGAGCGGTTTATTTCGTGAATTAAATGGGCTGTTTCACTCGTTGAATTAATTCAACGAACTGATGGGTCGTTACTTACGCTTTTGCGTTTGTTGGCATGATTATAAAATAAGACCAACCTAAAAATCCTTTGAAAGGATTTGAGAGGATATTTGTTTCTTCATCTCCCCTCCTCGCGAAGAACGCGAAGAACGCGAAGAACGCGAAGAACGCCGGCGACCGGAATTCGACGACGCACACCGTGATCTGCGACGTCGACGAGCTCTACCCACGACGTTCTTCGGCGACGCCTCTTCTTCCGCGGCCGATCCTCGTTCGGCAACTAAGGTGAGAATCGGATCGTTAATTCTCTTTTTTTTTAAATTTCAATAACAACGGATTTAATTAATTAAATCCGTTTGTTCTAGATCCGTAGATCATCGGCGCGACGTTTTTCCCGTGGTGCGACGAACGTCCCTTCCGCGACGAGCGATTCCGCGACGACCTCACGTCCGACGACGACAAGGTAGGGGTTTATTTTCTTGATAATTCTTTCCCGTGTTTATTCTTTTGAAATAAAGAACCCGATCACGGAACAATTTTAATTTATTTAAAATTGTTGATTCGTTTTTCCTTTTCCCCCGTTGAGTTTATGACTAACGCGGAGGGTGTGGATCTAACGAACAAGACCCGGCAACCCTCCGCCGATCTTTTGTTGTGCGGATTTGGCGGACGACGACGAACCGTGCGGCAAGGGCGATCCGTTGATCCCGCAGTGAAGATCGGCCCCCGGGAGGAGCAACGGCGCAGACGGGAGGCAAAACGGGCCACCGGGGCAACTCCGGCGGCCCGCGGAAGGCGGCGGCGGCGCGGGTCGCCGGCGCGGCGGCGCCGGCGACCGGAGGCGGCGGCGCCGGCGACCGGAGGCGGCGGCGCCCGGCGCGCCGCCGTGGAGGAGTTCCGCCGCGGCTGAAGCCGCGGCGGCGGCGGCCGGTTCTGCGGCCGCGCGGAACCGGGGAGGGACGCGACGGCCTGGCCGCGTCCGCGTGACAGGCGGCCCCCCGCGGGGCCGCGTTTTCCTCCAAGCCGCGGGTCAAACCCGCGGCGGTTGCTTCGGCCGCTCGGCCGAAGCCGAGCCGGCCGGTCCGGTCGGCCGGGCCGTGCCTAGGCTGGACCGGACCCGGCCGAGCCGGGTCGGGCCGGGTCGGGCCGACCCGGTTCGGGCCGACCCGGTTCGGCCGACCCAGGGGGGGTTCGGGCCGGGTCGCCCCGGGCCCAGAACCCCCGTTTTCGGGCCTTCTACGGTCTTTCGCCCATATCTTGGGCCTGGGACCTCCGATTGACGAACCGTCAGCGGCTACGCGATCCTTGGATCGATACGGTCGTTTCGGTATATTATACTCAAGGTTTCGGAAGACTTTGGGTTCGGCCGGGTTGGTTCGTACACGAAACCAACCGGGCCCTCGGAGCGGAAACGCTCATAAAATGAGCTGCGGACGTCCGATCGACGTACCGTCAGCTGTGGTGGTTTCCTCTAAGTGAGACGGAACTTTTGGCATACTCCGCCCGAGTATCGGACACAGGCGGAGTACGGTCGGGTTGGTTTTGCCCTAAAAACCAACCGGGCCCCTGGGACGAAAATGCCAATAACTCTCAGACCGGGCGTCCGATTGACGCGCCGTCTGTTGCGTTGAGATCCTGTTGTCGATACGGAACTTTTGGATACATCAACTTCGGACTACGTGTCAGTTGATGTATCAGCCTCTCGGCTCGTGGAGCGGACCCTCCTAAACGAGCTCGCTGCGTGCGGGAACCCTAGCGCTGGCTGTGACTTCGACGACAGAGCAGAGATCCTCCGTGGACTGCGACGACGGAAGAGTAGAGATCCTCAGTGGACTGCGACGACGACAGAGCAGAGATCCTTCGTGGACTGCGGCGACGACTGTGCAGAGATCCTCAGTGGACTGCGTCGACTACTGCACTCAGCGATCCTACGTGGATCAGTGCTACAGGTTCTGTGTGAGCCCGATCCTATGTGGGTCCTTACTACCGGTTCTGTGTGAGCCACTGCCTACAGGTTCTGTGTGAGCCCGATCCTATGTGGGTCTTTTGCGGGGGTTAGTACCTATCGATCCTTCGTGGGTCCGACGACTTAGATGGATCAGTGATCATCTTTGACGTCATCTGAAAAAGTATACCTGGTTGAGCTGAATCTTATGTTACTCTCCTTTGTGGATTGTGTTGAACTATCCTTTGGGGATTTACTGTTTACTCTCCTTGTGGATTTGAGTCTTGCTTTCCTGCGTGGATTGAGTTGTTCTTGGGCTCGTGAGTAGAGCTAGAATTGGGGACTTAGGTATATGTATGGGCATATACCTAAGTCGAGTCAGATGTTACTTCGTGATTGCATCTTTCTTTTGTGCTATATCCTTTGTGGATTTCGGGAGACCTTCGGGGGTCTCGGGGTCCTTACTGAGTAGTTATACTCACCCCTGCACGGGCTATGCCCGCACCTTGTTGTGTTGGATGCAGACGACGGACAGCGCTGATCACGGTTGGGGCGTAGAGCAGGACGGTACCTGGAGGTGGACCACTGGACGGGACGTGCTCGGAGCGGACGTGGGACCCGAGGAGCCTGAAGGCTATCTGTACCCACCCTTCAGGTGGGATTGCCAGTGGACGACACGAGGCCGCCGTCTTTTCTTCAGTTGCTGTTCTTTACTTTTCAGTTGTACTTTACAGTTGGGCTTGTATTTCCGGCCCCCTTTACTTTTCTGCACTTTGTAGTTGCTTTCCGCTTGCTGACTCTGTGGTGGTTGTTACTCATAAAGGAAATGCCTTCCCTGTTTACCGGGATTTTACGCCTTGGTGCTAGTCGCCAGTCCCTGGCCTACGGAAGGCGGGCTTGGGGTAGTCACGGCACTGGCCCCGAGGTCGGGTCGTGACAAATTGGTATCAGAGGTGGTCGGTTCTACCGCAGACTCTGATCGTCTTTTCTTTCTATGTGAAGCAATAGTGTTTAGTGTATTGAGTGTGGTTATCAGTTCAGGGAGCCCAGTGTTGGTGCGGCGGCCGACGTATCCGTACACCAGGACCCTGACTCCTGATTTCCGACTTAATGCATGAAAACATTGATTGCGTGTGTGTTCCAAGTTTTCTTTGTGATTACTTGTGTCAGCTCACCGGGTATACTGATCTGCTTTATGAAAGTCTCAAGTTTTCCTTATGATTACTTGTGCCAGCTCACCAGGTATACTGTTCTGACTATGGTGCTCTTGTTCTCCTTTTCAGGATGGCCCCGCGACGACAGCCAACTAGGGTTCCGAGTGTAGGGCGCGACGGCAGCCCACCGAGCGACGAGGCCTCGGTGCAGGGCCCTTTGCCAGCAGTGGCACCGGCAGTAGTTTTACCCGCCGAGCCACCGATGCTACCAGTACCAGACGCTGACGATGCACGTCGCCTCAGGGCACTGCATGAGTTTCAGAGCCAGCGACCGCCCAGGTTTCGCGGTGAGGCGGACCCCCAGGCCGCCGAGGACTGGCTAGAGGCGGTGGTACGGATCTTTAGGCTAGTGAGGACACCAGCGGATCTCATGGTGATTCTCGCGGCGAGCCTCCTGCAGGCGGCGGCAGGACGATGGTGGAGCTTGATGCTCCAGGTTCACGATGAGGCATCCTTGCTCTGGACGGACTTCGAGAGCCTCTTCCGCTCTGAGTTCGTCCCGGCCACCCTCCGAGCGGTGCGCATCCAGGAGCTTCTCCAGCTGCGCCAGGGCAGCATGACGGTCGCTCAGTACGCGGCGAGGTTCACTGACCTATCTCGCTACTCGACCGACATGGTACGGGACCCCTTCTTCCGGGCCCGGACCTTCGAGCAGGGCTTGCGACAGGAGATTCGGGCGTCGCTGATCTCCCTCAGCATTCCGACCCAGGCGGGAGTGCTGGAGCGAGCCCTCCTGATCGAGAGCTTCCTGGCAGAGCCTTCTTCAGCAGCGAGACCTAGCGCAGGGCGGCATGTAGCTGAGTCTTCGGCAGCAGGTAGCCGACGGATGACTCTCGGGTCCAGGCAGACCAAACCCCCACGCAGACGGCCTCAGGACACTGGCTCAGCAGTGCGGGGCACACAGCGGAGTGCCAGCCTTCCGAGAGGAAGGCTGTGCTACTCCTGCGGCGGGCAGGGTCACATGGCTCGTGACTGCCCGACTCGCCGACCTGAGGAGCAGCAGACGGTGGAGGGGCCACCCAGGCAGAGGCAGAGGCTCGACCGTGGCGGTCCGCAGGGAGGAGGCGGACGAGGCAGAGGAGCTGGCCGAGCAGCGGGTGGTGGGCGACGCTTCCAGGCTCTACCCCCACCACCACCAGGAGGGCCACCTCGACCACAGGGAGCTGGCGGGCAGGGACAGGCCCAGCTCCAGGAAGTGGAGGCCTACGACCCCGACATGACAGAGATGATTCGAGGTACGATCTGTGTCTATTCCACCCTTGCTGCAGTACTTATAGACACAGGAGCGAGTCACTCTTTCATAGCCTCTACCCTTGTTCGGAGCTCGGAGATTCCGACTGAGCCGTTGGCTCGATCCTTACGGCTAGAGACTCCTACGGGAGCAGACTCGACGATTACGCACTGGTGCCGGCAGTGTGAGCTTACTCTAGGAGGCGAGAGCTTCGGTTGGGATCTCCTTGTAGCGGCGTCGAGGCCTTACGACGTCATCTTGGGCATGGATTGGCTATCCACGGTTCATGCCCAGATCGACTGTTTTAGGCGCAAGGTGCGATGTGTTCGCACCGACGGGAGCAGGTTTACCTTCACCGGCGAGAAGAGAACCTTTGCAGCACAGGATGGACTTCCGCGGAGGAGAGTGCAACCCATCTCTCATCAGTTGGCTAGCCTCATCCTAGGAGCAGTGGATGTGCGGAGTCCAGTTTTTCCTGCAGTGGTGGACCAGTACGTGGACGTCTTTCCCGACGACGTTCCAGGGCTACCTCCTCGTAGAGAGGTAGACTTTTACATCGACTTGTACCCCGGGACAGCCCCGATATCTAATCCAGCATATCGGATGACCCCCGCCGAGCTTCGAGAACTGCGGGTACAGTTGGAGGACTTGCAGAGCAAGGGGTTTATCCGACCCAGTGTTTCACCCTGGGCTTCCCCGATTTTGTTCACCAAGAAGGCGGACGGGAGCTTGCGACTGTGTTTCGACTATCATCGCCTGAACCAGGTGACAGTGAGGAACAAGTATCCGCTGCCACGGATTGATGACCTCTTCGATCAGCTCAAGGGAGCGCGGTGGTTCTCGAAGATAGACCTCCGGTCAGGCTATCATCAGCTCAGAGTTCGAGACGAGGACGTGCAGAAGACGGCCTTCAGGTGTCGGTATGGCCATTATGAGTTCTTGGTTATGCCGTTCGGCGTAACCAATGCTCCAGCAGTGTTCATGAGCCTCATGAACTGGATCTTCCAGCCATACCTCGACCGATTTGTCGTGGTCTTCATTGACGACATTTTGGTATACTCGACGACTGAGGAGGAGCATGCCTACCACCTGCGAGATGTTCTAGACACACTCCGAGAGCACCATCTTTATGGCAAGCTCTCAAAATGCCAGTTCTGGTTACGTGAGGTCCATTTCTTGGGGCACGTCATTTCTGAGGCGGGAGTTGCAGTGGACCCCGCGAAGATCGAGGCAGTGCTAGCTTGGGAGCCACCCAAGAGCGTGACAGAGGTGCAGAGTTTCTTGGGCTTAGCCGGATACTATCGGAGATTTGTGCCGGACTTCTCCAGAGTTGCGGCACCACTCTCAGCCTTGACAAAGAAGGGGAAACCCTTTGTGTGGTCAGACAGATGTCAGCAGAGCTTCCAGGAGCTGAGACAGAGATTGACCAGCGCACCTATCTTGAGGTTGCCTGAGGAGGGAGTTGGATACGTAGTTTACTGCGATGCATCAGGGACTGGACTCGGGTGCGTCCTGATGCAGGAGCGGGCCGTGATCGCCTACATATCACGTCAGTTGAGGCCGCATGAGCAGAACTACGCCACTCATGACCTGGAGTTAGCAGCAGTGGTCTTCGCTCTGAAGACTTGGCGGCACTATCTGATGGGCGAGCGCTTCACAGTCTTTTCTGACCACCAGAGTCTCAGGTATATCTTCTCTCAGAAGGACCTGAACCTGAGACAGCGGAGATGGCTTGAGTTCCTCCAGGACTATGACTTTGATATAGTCTATACTCCTGGGAAGGGGAACGTGGTAGCCGATGCCCTCAGCAGGAGGACGGGCATTCAGCTACTTGAGGAGGCGACAGAGCAGCTAGCCTCCTTACAGATATCCTTCGTGGATAGAGACGGAGCAACCTTTCTTCAGTCTCTCACAGTCTCTCCTCCACTTCCACAGCGGGTCAGAGAAGCTCAGCGTGGGGACGCTGACTGTGAGACCCGGCGTGCACAGATATCCTCAGGTCAGGCGCCTGATGGCTTCTCCCTTGGAGCAGAGCACGACATCCTTTTCAGAGGACGTACCTTCGTACCAGTCGCTTTACGAGAGGAGGTGATGAGAGAGTTTCACACTTCTCCCTTGGCGGTGCATCCCGGAGTGGAGAAGATGTACCAGGATCTCAGGCGACAGCACTGGTGGCCGGGCATGAAGAAGGCTGTGGCAGAGTTCGTTTCACGATGCCTCACCTGCCAGCAGGTGAAGGCAGAGCATCAGGTACCAGCAGGCTTGGTACAGCCCTTGGAGGTCCCGGAGTGGAAGTGGGACGACATATCTATGGACTTCGTGACTGGACTTCCACGCACTTCCAGAGGTCACGACTCCATTTGGGTGATTGTCGACCGACTCACCAAGTCGGCACACTTCTTACCCATCAGAGAGCAGGGCTCAGTGGAGAGCTTGGGACGTCATTACGTCCAGGAGATCGTACGGCTTCACGGTGTGCCATCGTCTATCGTCTCCGATCGAGATGCTCGTTTCACTTCCCGGCTTTGGAAGGGGTTGCAGGAGGCGTTCGGGACGCGTCTCCATCTGAGCACAGCCTTCCACCCTCAGACGGATGGTCAGACGGAGAGGACCATACAGACACTCGAGGACATGCTCCGTGCATGTGTTCTCGACTTTGGTCGCAGCTGGGAGGACCACCTACCCTTGGTGGAGTTCGCGTACAACAACAGCTACCACTCCACCATCGGGATGGCACCATACGAGGCGTTGTACGGCAGACCCTGCAGATCACCGTTGTGCTGGACAGACCCTGGGGAGTCAGCACTCGTGGGACCAGAGATGGTCCGAGCCATGACAGAGAAGGTCTAGATCATCCAGGAGAGGATGAGGACAGCTCAGAGCCGGCAGAAGTCATATGCTGACAGGAGGCGGAGGCCACTAGAGTTCGAGGATGGCGACCACGTCTTTTTGCGTGTCTCACCTCGACGTGGTTTACGGAGATTTGGCCGAGGCGGCAAGTTGTCTCCACGCTTCATCGGGCCTTTCCAGGTCCTCAGCAGGATAGGAGAGGTGGCTTATCTCCTGGCTCTACCACCTCAGTTGCACCGGGTGCACGACGTCTTCCACGTGTCTCAGCTGAGGAGATATGTGCACGACCTGACGCACATCATCGACTTTGGGGAGCTGGACGTGGACGATGGGGCGACTTTTGCGGAGGTCCCAGTGGAGATCGAGGATCGACAGGAGCGGGTCCTACGTGGGCGGTCGATTCCTCTTGTGCGCGTCAGATGGCAGCACGGGAACCTCCAGGAGAGCACTTGGGAGCGGGAGGCTCAGATGCGTGCTCAGTACCCCCATTTGTTCCCCTAGTTTTTGATGTATCTTTACGGGGACGTAAAGCCCTGATGTGGGAGTAATGTAAAGACCCGCAAATTTCAAGGAAATTTTTTTCTTAATTTTCTTTGGAATTTTACAAGAGCGCAGCTTCAGACGGCACCTGATTCCGAGGCCCGGTGTGCCCGAAATCAATTTCCGAAGTTTGGCTCGGGTACGTTCAGTGAACGGACGAGCGAGTTTTTCTATCTTTTGAACCGGTGCCCGGAATCGAATTCTGAGGGCACCGATGAAATCGCAGCGCCAGTATTCGCTTAGAAACGCCTCTTCCGGAGTTGTGTTTGCTCAGACGTGGTTTTTAAATTTCGGGGCTTTAAGTCAGAAATAAAATAAATTTGTGCGACAACTTTATTTTATTTCACTTAAGCTGCTTGGAAGCCACTTGAAGCCACTTAAAGGCGACTTGATCTGAGTTGAACTGGATAGGATGCTATCCAGAAATATCCTACCCCCTTGGTAGGATATTTGTGAGGTGAGGCCCGCACGAGCCCCGCCGTTTCTTTCGCTAAGTAACGCACCCGCGAAAACCCGTCAAAGTAACTGAAAAGTAAACCGACGCATTTTCTTAAATTCTTAACAGACCATTTAATTGAGCGGTTTATTTCGTGAATTAAATGGGTTGTTTCACTCGTTGAATTAATTCAACGAACTGATGGGTCGTTACTTACGCTTTTGCGTTTGTTGGAATGATTATAAAATAAGACCAACCTAAAAATCCTTTGAAAGGATTTGAGAGGATCTTTGTTTCTTCATCTCCCCTCCTCGCGAAGAACGCGAAGAACGCGAAGAACGCGAAGAACGCCGGCGACCGGAATTCGACGACGCACACCGTGATCTGCGACGTCGACGAGCTCTACCCACGACGTTCTTCGGCGACGCCTCTTCTTCCGCGGCCGATCCTCGTTCGGCAACTAAGGTGAGAATCGGATCGTTAATTCTCTTTTTTTTTAAATTTCAATAACAACGGATTTAATTAATTAAATCCGTTTGTTCTAGATCCGGAGATCGTCGGCGCGACGTTTTTCCCGCGGTGCGACGAACGTCCCTTCCGCGACGAGCGATTCCGCGACGACCTCACGTCCGACGACGACAAGGTAGGGGTTTATTTTCTTGATAATTCTTTCCCGTGTTTATTCTTTTGAAATAAAGAACCCGATCACGGAACAATTTTAATTTATTTAAAATTGTTGATTGGTTTTTCCTTTTCCCCCGTTGAGTTTATGACTAACGCGGAGGGTGCGGATCTAACGAACAAGACCCGACAACCCTCCGCCGATCTTTTGTTGTGCGGATTTGGCGGACGACGACGAACCGTGCGGCAAGGGCGATCCGTTGATCCCGCAGTGAACATCGGCCCCCGGGAGGAGCAACGGCGCAGACGGGAGGCAAAACGGGCCACCGGGGCAACTCCGGCGGCCCGCGGAAGGCGGCGGCGGCGCCCGGCGCGCCGCCGTGGAGGAGTTCCGCCGCGGCTGAAGCCGCGGCGGCGGCGGCCGGTTCCGCGGCCGCGCGGAACCGGGGAGGGACGCGGCGGCCTGGCTGCGTCCGCATGACAGGCGCCCCCCCCCGCGGGGCCGCGTTTTCCTCCAAGCCGCGGGTCAAACCCGCGGCGGTTGCTTCGGCCGCTCGGCCGAAGCCGAGCCGGCCGGTCCGGTCGGCCGGGCCGCGCCCAGGCCGGACCGGACCCGGCCTAGCCGGGTCGGGCCGACCCGGTTCGGGCCGACCCGGTTCGGCCGACCCAGGGGGGGTTCGGGCCGGGTCGCCCCGGGCCCAGAACCCCCGTTTTCGGGCCTTCTACGGTCTTTCGCCCATATCTTGGGCCTGGGACCTCCGATTGACGAACCGTCAGCGGCTACGCGATCCTTGGATCGATACGGTCGTTTCGGTATATTATACTCAAGGTTTCGGAAGACTTTGGGTTCGGCCGGGTTGGTTCGTACACGAAACCAACCGGGCCCTCAGAGCGGAAACGCTCATAACTTGAGCTGCGGACGTCCGATCGACGTACCGTCAGCTGTGGTAGTTTCCTCTAAGTGAGACGGAACTTTTGGCATACTCCACCCGAGGATCGGACACATGCGGAGTACGGTCGGGTTGGTTTTGCCCTAAAAACCAACCGGGCCCCTGGGACGAAAATGCCAATAACTCTCAGACCGGGCATCCGATTGACGCGCCGTCTGTTGCGTTGAGATGCTGTTGTCGATACAGAACTTTTGGATACATCAACTTCGGAATACGTGTCAGTTGATGTATCAGCCTCTCGGCTCGTGGAGCGGACCCTCCTAAACGAGCTCGCTGCGTGCGGGAACCCTAGCGCTGGCTGTGACTTCGACGACAGAGCAGAGATCCTCCGTGGACTTCGACGACAGAGCAGAGATCCTCCGTGGACTGCGACGACGGAAGAGCAGAGATCCTCAGTGGACTGCGACGACGGCAGAGCAGAGATCCTTCGTGGACTGCGGCGACGACTGTGCAGAGATCCTCAGTGGACTGCGTCGACTACTGCACTCAGCGATCCTACGTGGATCAGTGCTACAGGTTCTGTGTGAGCCCGATCCTATGTGGGTCCTTACTACCGGTTCTGTGTGAGCCACTGCCTACAGGTTCTGTGTGAGCCCGATCCTATGTGGGTCTTTTGCGGGGGTTAGTACCTATCGATCCTTCGTGGGTCCGACGACTTAGATGGATCAGTGATCATCTTTGACGTCATCTGAAAAAGTATACCTGGTTGAGCTGAATCTTATGTTACTCTCCTTTGTGGATTGTGTTGAACTATACTTTGTGGATTTACTGTTTACTCTCCTTGTGGATTTGAGTCTTGCTTTCCTGCGTGGATTGAGTTGTTCTTGGGCTCGTGAGTAGAGCTAGAATTGGGGACTTAGGTATATGTATGGGCATATACCTAAGTCGAGTCAGATGTTACTTCGTGATTGCATCTTTCTTTTGTGCTATATCCTTTGTGGATTTCGGGAGACCTTCGGGGGTCTCGGGGTCCTTACTGAGTAGTTATACTCACCCCTGCACGGGCTATGCCCGCACCTTGTTGTGTTGGATGCAGACGACGGACAGCGCTAATCACGGTTGGGGCGTGGAGCAGGACGGTACCTGGAGGTGGACCACTGGACGGGACGTGCTCGGAGCGGACGTGGGACCCGAGGAGCCTGGAGGCTATCTGTACCCACCCTTCAGGTGGGATTGCCAGTGGATGACACGAGGCCGCCGTCTTTTCTTCAGTTGCTGTTCTTTACTTTTCAGTTGTACTTTACAGTTGGGCTTGTATTTCCGGCCCCCTTTACTTTTCTGCACTTTGTAGTTGCTTTCCGCTTGCTGACTCTGTGGTGGTTGTTACTCATAAAGGAAATGCCTTCCCTGTTTACCGGGATTTTACGCCTTGGTGCTAGTCGCCAGCCCCTGGCCTACGGAAGGCGGGCTTGGGGTAGTCACGGCACGGGCCCCGAGGTCGGGTCGTGACATGAATTACATGTGTTAGAGTTATTCTAGCATTAGTATCCACATGAATTAGCATTATACCAAACCGAATAATAAATACATCATTTTTTTCACCCCACACACCAATATAATTTTGGGAAGAAACCCTTTTCTTATTGTGAAACTATATAGAAAATCATTAAGAGTCATATGGTTCACAAATAACCAATTTCAATAATTTAGATTCAAGGATCCTATCCGGATGTGATATTTTGAATGATATATCTCCATGGGATTCGCTTCTAATATCAAAAATCTGACCAAAATGTGTGGTGTATTGAATAATTTTTAAACTAGAATGGCTACTCAATATATCAACCACATCTGTAATGACCCAAAAATTCATTAATGAAAATTAATCTTGATCTAATTAAATGTCATATTATGTAAAATAGTTTTATAAAATGTGAACTTCATTGGTTTTATGCATTTGGATTTAAAAATACCATTATGAATTGTTACCGTTTCTAATATATATATTGAATAGTGATCACCTGATTAGTATAAATATAGGGCTTTAACAAATCCAATTTACTCAGACAAAGGAAGAGATGAGATCATATAGTAGACTTGCCCTGTACGAAACCCATTTGTCAGAGCTCAGAAATGAGGTACCATCATTGGGATTCACTATTGAACAAGCCCAAGCTGAGCTTTAATATGTTAAGCTCAAATAGAACTGCCTACGAGAGAAGTGGATGTTGATAGAGCTTACCACCCGAGCGATGTTATCTGATCCACCCTAAGAGTCTGTCACCATCTCACACCTTACCCACTGGTCTTATACGGGTTTTATAAGGGATTATGAAACAAGACCATAACACTATGATTATGTGCATTTTTTTGTATATAATAATGAATATACATTCATTTTATTACTATTACGTTGTAAATATTTTTTAAAGCACAGATATTATTTTTAGTTAATATTCATTTAAGAAATCTAGTTTAATGAATTAATTTATTTTTTCATTAAATAATATTTTAATTAAATATTACAACTAAATTAATTTTTATATAATATGAATGACCATATAATTATTATGAAAACGATTGTGATTTTTATTAAGGATTGAAAGCTTTTTTTTTTCAAAACCAATGAATTTTCGTTAAATGTCATTTTTTTATTTTAGTAGTAAAAAATTCACATATTTAGAAAAATTATTTTAATAAAATGAATATTATTTTTGGAATTAGGATGTTAAAATTATCTAATGGTGATTTTTTTCATAATTTTCTAAGACAGTCGAATTTTTGGGTTAAAATTAAATACCGTTTAAATATAGAATGTGTTTTATGACATCATAATGACCAAATAGCAATGTAATAAAATACTATAAACATTATGATCAGACAATATATGTTTTACCATTAAAAAAATATGATTTTAGGTTTGTTTGATTTATTTTACATAGCATTAGTGGACCCTCCAAAACTTTTAAAATATTTTATCATTTTAAAATGATTTCCTTAAGAGAGTGACTAAACTCCATTAAGAAAACCTATTATTTTATGAATCTCATCAATTGGACTTATAAAATATTGTTTTCCACTACATTTTATAAAAAACACCATTCTATTTAGGGGTTTTTATTAATTTAATGTGTGGTATCTGAAACCTAAATAATAAGAAATTCCCTCTGCTTTCTTATATAAACCCACCAAAGCTCCAACTTCCTCTTCACTCAAAGACATTGGAGTTCATCTAACCTCTGTCCTGCTCTCCCTAGAAGTCTCATGAGGTGCCCTAAGATCCCATGAATCCTCTCTTAAGCCTCTATTAAGCCTTTGAGATCACACTTCCAAATAAGTGATTCCTTCCCTTCTCATTTTATCCATGTTTCATAATATTGGTCTACCCTTTTATTTTTAATTATAAATATTGGGGGTATGATTTCACACACCCCCATACATTCCTATTTATGTTTGAATGACGAGAGACCCATTTATCTCTCATTAATGCATTTCATGTACACCTGTTATCATGCCAAAATTCCATAAAGAATTTCTCTCTCCTCATTTACATTCAAGCAATTAATTTGTATTATGAATCCAAATTCTTTTAATTATATTAGAAAATGTTTCTATATTACCCCCTTACCATCCATTTCATGTACATATGATGAGACACCCATTTCTCTCTAATCAACAATTTTTATGAATACGTATGTCATGTCGTTATGCTTCCGAAATTGCACCGCGTTTTTTCAAGCCAAAGTCATTATATAGTGAATACCACAACCATTTATCTATCACGGGTATTCAACTTTATGATAATTTAATTATTTATTATAGAGTTTTATTTATGAATTAAAAATTCTTTTATCGTGGAATAAATGATGATTAATCCATGTTTTATGATCTACGTGGCACACTTATGCATGAAATGAATTGATTAAGAAGGGTACACCATGATAGCGCTCTAATGCATTAGGTAAAGATTAGTATCATGATACGTCAAGTGAAAAGAGGATGTACTAATGCTAATTCATGTGCAATAAGGGTTTACTCATGCTCTATGTGCAATGAGCCTTGGCTCTTGCTAATTCTAGGTCAATTGTTGTTGCCACATTTCCATGTTACGATAGTTATGCTATATATTGCCATTATGTTCATGTTTTTTATGCTTCATTGACATGAATATTTCCTATAATGTATTGTATTCTTCATGTTATGCCTTCTTTACTCCCATACTGGGCTTTATAGCTCACCTTTTTCTTATTCATGTCCTCAGGTTATCCCTTGCAATGTTAAGTACGAGGTAATGTATATGTCATGTAAAGGACGTTTTCAATAAAGATATTGTGTTTTAAGTTTTAAGTCATTATGTAATGTTCTTAAGACCCAAATACACTATACCTCTCGATCTTCTATATTGAATCAAGTTAATATTTTCTGTAATAAATCATGTTTATGTGTGTAATAAATAGTAAAGTTGTCATAGTTGGTATCAGAGGATAGGTTTAATTATTTTTGGGATTAGGATTAGAAAAACCTAATGAAAGCCTTAGGGATAAATTATGTACAAAAAACATACCTAGGTCTTGGTGAGTATTGAGTAAGTAGTTTATCAAGAAAATACATCCCTCTCTGGATAAGAGAAGGTATAGGCGAATCTGGAACAAATGTACCTAGAAGTGAAAACTCCAACATGGAGTTTGGGGCTTGACCTAAGGTATCCTGGTACATGACAATGGGCCTTACTACACACTTGGTTATGACACTCCCATGGGATATGTTTGGGTAAATTCACAATCATAGTATGAAACATTATTTACAGAATTATAAGAATTCCCCTATGAATATATGTTTCAAAGTAGATCATGGATAACATAGATTGAAGCCTATAGATTCCTAAGTTATGGAAATACAATTTATTTATAATTCAACCATTTTTCTCTTTGGATTAACCTTTTTGTATTACCCATAACTTTCCTTTTATTCCAGACATTGGCCTATAATAGGAGGACTCTGGATAACAACCGATGTAAAGATCAATATGATGATTTTTCTAATGAGATGGCCCATCCCATAGGAGTGGGAATCACTAACTTTGTCACGATTATCTCTTAGTTAACTAAAGATTTGAATAGAAACATGGGTCAAGAGGTACATTCAACCCCCTCTATGAAAGAACAGGTCGATATTGATAGCTTAATGAGAAAAGGCCTCCTACTTTTAATGGATCATTTGACCCCTCAATCGCCGAACAATGGATCGACTCCATTGAAAAGATCTTCTCTATGCTTCAATGTTCTAAACAAGAGAAGGTTCTTCTGGCTGCTTATCGTATGCATGGTGAAGTCGATCAATGGTGTACATTGATAAAAAATAAAAATCTTGATGAGGGGATCGAGGAGTAGGAATAGAAGGATTTCAGAAAAATGTTTTTGGATAAATATTTTCCTTGCACCATCCGGCTTATGATTGAAATGGAGTTCCTTACCATCAAGAAAATAAACGTCGAATCCATCCGAGCATATCCGGAAAAATTCACAAGTCTTTCACGATAAGCCTCCATCTTTTTCATTACCCCCGAATGCATGGATGACTTCTTCTTTGATGGGCTGTAACCTAGCCTACAGAAAGCCTTGAAGATCCATTACTTCGATAGCTATGAGGAAATTGTCTGATGTGCCCACAAGGTTGAATTGGAGATCAAAGAATCTCAACTGTAGCATAGGGATAAGAAGCATATGGTGTACTTCAATTCTGGTAGTCCCATGGATAAATCAAATGGTGCTAAGAAAATCAAGGACCCCACATGCCAACGGTGGGGAAAGAATAACCCCAAAAATTGCCTGAAGGGGACGAGGAAATTCATTAGGTGTGGAAGATAAGGGCACGAAGCTGTTAACTACTGACAAGGAAAACATGTGGCTGCGACTAGGGAGAGGAATGCTGTATTAGAACCTAAACACATTGTTCATTGATTCAACTATGAGGAACCATGGTATCTTTCCAATCAGTGCCCTAAGCCAAGGGTGTTCCGAGGCAACCCAAAACCTCCAAGGTAGTAAGGGTAAGATTTTTCCTTCACTACAGCCAATGTGAATCTCAATAATGAAGTGGTGACAAGTATGCTATATATTCATTCAATAATAGTTAATGTACTTTTTGATTCTGGTTCTACACATTCTTTTATATCTAGAATGTTTAGTAGAAAATTCCCAACACCATCCCAAATCATGGAAGTAAAGATTTCGGTGAGTATGGAAAATGGGATAATCATTGCACCCCATGAATACAATTCCACCCCTATCATAATTTGTGGATTGAACATCTCGGTGAACCTTTTCATACTCCCTATAGTGGAATTTGATGCAATTCTCAGCTTGGATTTGCTTTCCTTATATAGAGCCAACATAGATGGTGGTGAGAGGGAAATCACTCTCCATATAGAGAATCAACCCTCAATTATATACAAGTTCAAGGAAAAAGATTAATCTTATTTAACACCATCATCTCAAGAGTGGATATTATTACCCTATGGGAACACATATCTGGCTCAGATGATTGAGTCTAAAGTGGTAACCATCCTTAAAGACATGCCTATTCTGAGGTAATTCACTGAAGTATTTCCCGAGTAATTTCCTAGTCTTCCTCCTAGAAGATATGTTGAAAACCTAGTTGATCTTATACTTAGGGTGTTTCTAATTTACAAAACATTATATAGAATGGATGTTGTGGAGAATGAGGAGCTGAAGAAAAAACTACAGGAGAATCCAGATAAAGGGTTTATATTCCCATGTGCTTCACCATGGGGTGAACCAATCCTCTTAGTCATGAAGAAGGATGGGTCATTTCACCTTTTCATCGATTATCACGAGCTTAAAAAAATCACAAAAAAGAACAAGATTACTCTCCCACAAATTGATGACTTGTTCTATTAGTTGTGTGGAGCACAATACTTCTCCATGGTGGATTTTTAGTTGAGATATTATCAAGTACGGTTGAAGAAGGAAGATATACCCAATACTTCTTTTCGTACAAGATACATGAATAGTGAATCAACAGTATTTCCTTTTGGACTCACTAATTATCCATCAATCTTCAGGGACATGATGAATATAGTCTTTAGAGATTACCTAGACAAATTTTTTGTAGTCTCTAAAGATGATATTCAAATACACTCCAAAACCAAGAAAGATCACGAGGAGCATCTAAGAACTGTATTGGAGACCTTGTGAAAGGATAGTCTCTATTAAAAGTACAACATGTGTGAGTTCTGGTTGAAGTAGGTCTCATTCTTGGGCCATATGATCACAAGCATTGCGATATCTATGGATCCTTCGAAGACAGATGGAATTGAGGGATGGTAGGGACCATCATCGGTAACGAATATCCATAGCTTCTTGGGGTCAGTGGGATATTATCGCCAATTTGTGATAAATTTACCACGATTGTCAAACCCTCTTACCATGCTAACTTGGAAAGAAGTCAAGTTTTCTTTGAGTAATAAATGTGAAGAAAGCTTCATGGAGTTGAAAAGGATGCTTATAACTGCACCTGTTCTCACATTACCGATGATTGGAGAAATTTTTGTGGTATTTAGTGATGCTTTGAAGAAGGGCCTGAGTTGCGTGTTAATGCAGAATGACAATGTGATAGCGTACGCCTCAAGGCACCTAAAAATCCATGAGGAAAACAATCCCACGAATGATCTGGGGTTGGCGGCTATGATCATTGTATTGGAAATATAGTGGCATTATCTCTATGAGGAGAAGTGTGTCATATATAATGATCACAAGATCCTAAAAATATATATTCACACAAAAAGTGCTTAATATGTTCCAACAAAGATGGATAGAACTCATTAAGGATTATGACCGCTAAATCCACTACTATCCCAGTAAGGCAAACAAGGTGGTGGATGCTCTAAGTAGAAAGGATCATGCATTTTTATCAATGGTGAGAATTGAAAAGGATCCAATATTCTTAGATTTGTAGAGGATGGACATGGGAATCATTAAGGGTGGAATACCATCAATCCATTCTCAAATGATTGCTCAATAGTCCCTCATGAAAAAAATTATGGGTCCTCAAAGAAAGGATGTGGAAATTCTGAAATGGGTAGAAGCTATCAAAAATGGGAAACACTCTGAGTTCGTTCTTGAAAAGTGTGGAATTGTGAGATTTGGGTCACGATTATGTGTACCATCCTATACAGAGATAAAGAAGGAGCTTCTGAATAAAGCACATAGCTCAACATTCTATATTAACTTGTGGATCACAAAGATGTATCGAGATCTCCAAGAAAACGTTTGGTTGTCCAATATGAAAATGTATATAACTAAATATACCTCAAAGTTCTTGATATGTTAGAAAGTGAATGACGACAGGAAAAAGTCCAAGGAAATGATGCAACAACTACCTATACCAACATGGAAGTGGGAAAACACTATCATGGATTTTGACACTGGAATTACAATAACATACAGAGGAAACAATGCTATATGGGTCATTGGGGATCTTCTTAAGAAGACTACTCACATTATCACTATTTTAGAGGATTTATCATTAGAAAAACGTCCAAATATTTAGATCAATGAAGTAGTAAGGATGCATGGAGTACCACTTTATTTTATCCGACTGTGATCCTAGATTCACCTGGACATTCTGGAAAAGTCTCCAACATTCTCTATACATTGAACTAAACATCAGTATGGCCTATCATCCTAAAACTGATGGAAAATCTAAGTGAACTATATAGACACTATAAGATTGGTTAAGATAATGTTTTATGGACTTCAAAGGAGGATTAGACCAACATCTTCCACTGATTGAATTCTCCTACAATAACATTTTCTACTTGAGCATCTGAATGGCACCATATGAAGACATTTATGGGAAAAGGTGTAGAACACCGGCATGTTGGGATTAAGACAGTGTGTGTAAGCTTCTAGTACCTAAAATGGTCAAAAAATCATTGATAATGTGAAAACCATTTAACAACATATCAAGGAATCCAAAAGTCGATAGAAGAGTAATGCAGATAACCGTCAAAAAGACCTTGAGGTCAGAGTTGGAGACATGTTATTTCTATGCAAAAATTCATGGAAAAAGGTCATGAGGTTTGGAAAGAAAGGGATGTTAAGTCCTAGGTTAATCATCCCCTTCTAGATTCTTTATCATGTCGGGGCAATGGCCTATCAACTAGCACTTCCACCTACCAAGGCCAAAGTACATGATGAATTTCATGTATCTCTCTTAAAAAAGTACATACAAGACCCGGGACATGTACTATCTTCCTAGGTAGTATAGTTAGAGGATGATATTTCGTACGAGGAGTAACTAGTGAAGATATTAGATCGTAGTGTAATGGTTCTATGAAATAAGACAATTCCCCTTGTTAAGGTGTTGTGGAGAAAGCACACATTTGATGAAGTGTTGCGGGAATTGGAGAAAGTGATGAAACAGAGTTACCCAAATATGTTTCAGTGTGGGAAAATGAAATTTCGAGGGAGAATATTTATTAAGGGGGGGGGATATTGTAATGAACCAAACATTCATTAATGAAAATTTTTCTTGATATAATTAAATGTCTTATTATGTAAATGGTTAAATAAAATGTGAGCTTCATTGGTTTTATGTTTTTGGATATAAAAATACCTTTAGTAATTTTTAATGTTACTAATATAGTAATTGAACAATGATCACATGATTTGTATAAATATTGGGATTCAACAAATCCAATTTACTCAAAAAAGGAAGCGATGACCTCATCAAGTAGACTTGCCCTGTACAAAGCCCATTTATCGGAGCTCAAAAACGAGGTTGTGTCATTGGTCTTCTCTCCTGACCAAGCCCAAGCCGAGCTTCAAAATGTTAATCTCAAATTCAATCACCAATGGGAGAAGTGGAAGTTGATATAGATTATCACCGAGCGATGTTATCTGTGACACCCCAAGAGTCTGTCACCATCGCACACCATACTCTTCTATCATATTCGGGTGTTATAAGGAATTATGTAACAAAGAATTAGAACTATGATTATATGCATTATTTTTTATCTAATTAATAATATATATTCATTTTATTATTATTACCTGGTCAATAGTTTTTAAAGCACAAATAATTTTTTTAGTTAATATTCTATTAAAAAATATATTTTCATGAATTAATGGATTTTTTTCATTAAATATTATTTTAATTAAATAATATTACTAAATTAATTTTTATATGATATAAATGACTATATAATTATTATGAATACGGTTGTGTTTTTTATTAAGGTTTGAAAGCTATTTTTGTCAAAATACATGATTTTATTTATACAAGTTGATTTTTACATTAAAATTAAAAATTCACACATTTAGAAAATTATTTTGATAAAATAAATATTACTTTTGGAATTTGGACATTGAAATTATCCAATGATTAATTTTTTCATAATTTTCTATGACAGTCAAATTTTAGGGTAAAAATTATATACCATTTAAATAAATAATGTGTTTTATGACATCATAATGACCCAATAGTGATGTAATAAAATAATATAAACATTATGTTCGGAAAATATATGTTTTACCATTAAAATAATGTGATTTTAGGTTTGTTTTATTTTTTTACAAGGCCTAAGTGGACCCCCCAAGACTTATAAAATATTATAGCTTTTTTAAATTGATTTCCTTGAGAGTGTCACTCAACAATGCATAAAAACCCTATTATTTTAAGAATTTAGGTCATTGTACTTATAAAACATTTTTTCCACTCCCGTTTGAAAAAAAACATGGGAAAAACCATGGAGTGGTTTGTGGTTTTGATTAATTTAATGTGTGGTGTCCCAAACCTAAATAATAAAAAATTCTCTTTTATTTCCTATATAAACCCACACAAGATCCCACTTCCTATTCACTAAAATCTTTTTGTGCTCGTCCAAACTCTTCCATACTCTCTCTAGAGTCCTCCCATGGTGCCCCAAGTTTCTATGAAGCCTCTCTTAAGCATTTTTCAAGCCTTTGGGATCAAACTTCCAAGTAAGGAATTCCTTCCATTCTCATTTTATCCAGGATTCTTAATATTGTTATGAACATTTATTTTCAATTATAATTGCTGGGGAATGATTTTTCACCTACCCCATACTTCCCAATTTATGTTTGAATGATTATATACCCATTTATCTCCATTAATTCCTCCCATTTACACTCGTTACCATGTCGAAATTCAGAAAGGAATTTCTCTCTCATTATTTACATTTATGCAATTCTTCTGTATTATGAATACAAATTCAATTAATTTTGTTTGGAAATGTATCTATATGACCATATTACAATAAATTTCATTTAAATAGGATGAGACACCCCTTTATATCTCATCAACCATTTTTATTAATTCTTATGTAACGTTGTTTTCGAAATTGTACCACATTTTTCCAAGCCAAAATCATTGTGTAGTGAATACCATTCCGATTTATCTATCAATGGTATTCACCTTTATGCACATTTATATATTGATTATATATTCTCATGAATGAATAACACATTCTTTAATCATGGAATAAATGATGGTGAATCCCTGATTTATGATCCATGTGGCACACTTATGCATGAAATGAAATGATTAATAAGGGTGTACCCTGACAGTTTTCTAATGTATTGGGTAAAGATTAGTATCATGATATGTCAAGTGAAATGATCATTTAATCATGATAAATTAAAAAAAATTATAAATTACTCATGCTAATTCATGTTCAATGAGAGTTTACTCATGATCTATGTGTAATGAGCATTGGCTAATTCTAATTCCATGATAAGTGTGGTTTCCACATTTCCATGTTCTGATAGTCATACTAAATATTGCCTTTATGTTCATGTTTCTTTTATGATCCATTGATATGCCTATTGCCTATCATGTATTCTATTATTCAATTTATTACTTTTTTACTCCCTTACTGGGCTTTAGAGCCCACCCTTTTCATATCCATGTCCTCAGGATATCCCATGAAAGGTTAAGTATGAGGTAATATAGTGGTCATGTAAGGAAAATTTTCAATAAATATGTTGTATTTCTTGTTTTATGTAGTTATGTAATGTTCCTAAGACCCAAATAAACAAGGCCTCTCGATCTCATATGTTGTATCATGTGAATATTTTATGTAATAAGTCATGTTTAAGTGTGTAATAGAGAGCAGGGTTGTCATAACCTCATCAAAATTTTGTTTCATTGCCTAAAACTTATTGAAATTATTTTTCCTAGGGTGAATCAAGTAATAAGGAAATTCAATAGTGTTTTGATTCTTATGACATTGAAAATGATCACCTATCAAACCAGATAAAAATTTTAGTTACCCACTAATCCCATAAGGGTTGTTACTATATTTAATCTGGAAAAATAGTTCATATATTTGGGAATGGGTTGGAATGTCTAATCTAAGAGGTTACCCTTCATCTAATTGGTATACCACCATGAAGGTTCAAAATCAAACCCCAAGATATGCATCCCCATATTAGTAGATACATCCTATCACAAACAAGTCAATAAACCCTTCCAATAAAAGACATGGGGACATAATAGAATTTACCTTTTATCCCAATGAGGTGAACACAGAAAACTCTAGAATGGAATAATATGATACCTTATTTTAGATGACATGTCGAGTGGGATAGTGATGACGAAGAACTATAATTTTTCATTTCCTTTTTTCCTGAATTTTCTTCATCCCTTATATTAATGAAATATTGGAATATAGGTGAATCTATATCTTCAAATTCTCCATCATGATTATTTTCATACCTTGAGGTATGTAAGTATTTTGTTTACAATCCTCCAAAATGTTATTTTAAGGGAGTAACTCATCAAAATTCTCCACAAAAGAAGGTAATCCATCAAACCGATAAATATCCCATAGGCCAGTCCATACCTATCCGTAGGCTACGTGGAAAGAGTTCATGCTAGGGAACTAGAGGCTGATCAAATCATGAAGGAGATTTTGAAATTAGTATATAATGATCTATAACACCCATAGTTATTTATGGAGGATAACATCAAAAAGTGGTTAGAAATATATGCACCCCCTGATAGACCCAATATTTACATTCCCATTAACAATATAAATTTTCTCAATGGTTTATGTCCCACATTGAACTCTATATTCCATTTGTACTATCCAATGAAGAAGTAAATATTGTTGAGTTACTCTAGGAGATATGTTGATGAGTGAGATCAGGAATTTTTGACATAGAGTGGAATTTTACAATGTATGGGACATCCCATAGAAAGGGGTTGCAACTAATCTACCATTTTCAAACATGATTACCAAAATAATGACATAAATTGATGAAAACTAAGATGTTGAAATACAATGGTTGGGTGAATAAATGATATTTTAATCTATAAGATCAAATTTTATTAAAGAAATTTTATATGATAGAGGATATCATTGAATATCAACCTAATTAATACCTTTTACAATATCATTATCATAAAAAACTATGAACTAAGGATCAAAAATGTGATTCCCAGTAATCATATCCCTCTGACCAGTTCCATTGGAAGAAATATGAAATCTTAATACCATATAGATTAAAATATGATCATAATATATCAGGATAAATGTAGATTTAAAAAGGTTAGGAAACATTGTGACCCAACATAGTTCATTTGATCATGTATATGTGGTGGTTCCACATGATCACATGACCATACAAGGATCATGGGATTACATAACTACTTGAGGATTAAGTGACCTACATCCCCTTTGGATTAAAAATGTGAAATTTTTCGAATGACATCAAAAGTGATATAAAATCAGATAACATATTTTTAGATATGAATTTTTTTTGAGTTATCACTTTAATGAATTATGTGATTCATTTGAGTTATATGTATTATGCTATATCATTAATGCCACAAGATCACACTATCTGATCACTAAAGAATTCACATGAATGGATCGTGAAAAGTGATCCCATGAAAATGATATTATTTAGAGACATGGAATCATGAATCACAAGTGAAATAACCTTCCAAATTCTCATTATTTTACAAAATATTTTCATAGAATTCCCATGGTCCCATAGAAAACCAAAATTCACCTTGAAGACTAACTGAAAAAATCCCATAAGACTCAACTTGGAATTTACTTACTCAAAAATGAATCCTTCCTCCTTCATCTTGGATTTATTATTTGGTGGGGGGGATTTTATTGAATCTCTCCATATGTACAATGGATATTTTATTGTTGAAAAAATTACTAAGAACACAAATTCCACTCTGGGTGTAATTCAAAAGATGGAAGAGAATGAACAATTGATAGTCTTATGATCGAGTTATATGGGTTCATTACCCTTAATGGGACATGTGATCACATAATACAATAATAAATTAAGATTTCATAAATGATTTATGGGTCCAAATATGTCTATGGTGGTATATTAATGAGTTCACTGTTGTTTACACAATTACCAAGGGGTCATGTGATTTCCTGATGAAAAAATGATCACATGACTCACCTAGGAAAAGTTATCTAAGGTAGGGGATCAAGAATTATTTATTCTATTTATAACATCCTTAGATATCATGCGATGAAACCATAAAATAAAAATCATGAGACCAACTCTAGTACATGGATTATTATGACATACCCTTCCCACAATCACGGTTTACCACACAATGCACTAAGGTGAAATCACTAATGACAAGTGATATAGTAACCTAATGTGCATGAGACATTATAGAATTGTGAGGATAGTCCTTCCATATACTAATATCTTGTTACATTGATTTTACACCATGAATATTGGTGTATATATATAGAGGATATCCCTATACAACCCTATCACTCAAAATAATTAAATAGACAATGATGACAGGGGGAGAGGAGAATATGATGTATTTTTTGGAGTAGAGGATTAATGTGATCTAAATCTTTTCCTCATAATAAAACATGATGAGTAACATAGTAACAATGGAAATGTAATGAGTGTTCTTTGCATGATATTTGATCAAGCAATGACACATTATTTTGAGATCACACGTTGACTTCTCAATAATTCAATCATGAGATGGTTATATGGTCTCCTGATTAATTCATGGTAAAAAAATCATGATATGGTAATACAACTTTGAGATGTCTACATGGTCATGAAAAAAGAATACGAAATTAATAATAAATGTATCAACTACATGATAACATGGAACTCTCTCCCATTCACTATCGTGTGATTTTACATCCTTCATGCAAAGTAAATGACCTTGAATTCGTCTATTGGAATGCATGAAGTGATGACATTAATGTGGTTGCATAGGCGATTGCACTAAATCTCACAAGTGTATTTCTAATACTATTAATCTATTTCACATAATTTATTTCAGAACTACCTTACACAAGGGGTCATAACCCATTTCGAGTTTTCTCAAATTCCACCACGTCCCATTAGTTTTCTAGGTACATAGGAACTATGAACACTCTGATTCATCATAAAAATGAGATAGATATGGTGAATTCTTAAAGTCCAAGTTCCTATATTCAATGAATATTTTCATAATCCTCATTTTAAGTGGTAATATACATAATAAAGAACACGATTCACAATATGGCTTCCATATTTTCAATATTTTCTATGAGTGTTTATGTCATTGCTCATGTATCTATACCCTCAATAAATCAAGAAAATAAATTTCGTTTGTGTAGCCTCAATGTATAATCCCCACACCCAAATGGAATGTGTCTGATATCCTATTATCAACTATTTATCACTCAGAGAGTGACTCACATGGGCTTAGAAACATGAACCGATCATGTAACTAGAATAATAAAAATACTCTATTATGGGAATCCTCCTTACGTATAATAATTAACCCAATTATAATTTTCATCAAAATTTTATATTACTCATAAATTAGTTCAAGGAATTATTATATTCATTAGTCCCTCTCAAAACTCTATTGTCGCACCATTTATAACACAAAATTCTCTAAAATTCTAACTACGAGTAATTTGATTGTATTTAATATCGGGATATGTTGGATCCTTTTTAAGCCATACGATACATCAAGTAATACCCCCATATACATAAGACATTTCATGTGTCTATATCCACCAAGAAGAGATAAATACCCTTATACAACATTTCTCATTGAAAAATTCATATCTATTAGACTCAGAATCATACTTTTCTTATGGCAGCCATAGTGTGTTAGACCCATATCAAAATACCGCCAACATGGGAATACACATGTTTAATCCCAAACTACTTATTTTTTTCATTAACGGGACATAATTACAATGATTCATCTTGGGGAAGATTCAGCTTGTATAATCTAAATAGGATCTATATATCACTCTCATGAAATGAGTCTAATCTTTTTTTTCCACTAGTTTCTCACATATAGCATAACTCAAATGGGATTAGAGATCAACGATGATATTTCCAGTAGCATGATGAAAACTACTCAAAACTAGGACATATTCTTAATTATAAGCTATAATATATCATCATTTAATTCAAATGGATATATTATTGAAAAAACAAGGAGAATTAGTGGACTCTAAATCCTACCCTCATGAGATATGTTGAATGTCCCCCTAAGATTCTAATCTAACATTAACATTTTATCACCTGTCTCACTAGTCTATTTCCTATGTGAGATAATTTTTTTTCATTTCATCATTTTTTATTTTACTATGAGTCTATAAGTATTTTCCATCAAGGCCATATTCCCAATGAACATCTATTATCATTCCATATTTCTATTAAAATCATAACCTCACAAGAGTGATATATTCCATTTGGGTCTAAATATTTTATTCTCTTTGGGAAATATTCCCATTAGGTATCATATTCACAATTTCATACTCCTTGTGAAGTCAATCCATCTTCATTAGTTCAAATTCTCATTGAGTTCAACCAAAAAATACCTCTCTTGAATAAGTCTCAAACGCTAATTTACAATGAACCTCTATCACAGACATCCTTATCCTATGAAATTAAACTCGATTGATCGATCCTTGTCAAATATCCCTTATTAGAATAACATGTCCAATAATATTTTATTTTTTATTCCTTTAACATAGATACATAAGAATCTTCATTATAGGCCTAATCTGGACACCCTAAATGCCTACCAGCCTCCTTGATGGTGATAAACACTATGGCGATCAACTATATAGATTTAAAATTTAAAAAAACCCCTACCAATGTATTTAATAAATAATGGGAAAAATATGGTTTATATTTGATACATACATATGGTTGTTTTGACAGGTTAATTATGATATGTATATAATATCACATCATTGAAAAAAATAGAACAAAAATATTAGGGAAAATGGTCCAATATAAGGATATAGGAAAGGCTCATAAACATATCTTATATGTACATGTGAGTCATAGAGTATGAAATAATTCCAACCAATGGGGTGCGATGATCTTGACATCCCATCATATCATCCAATGTGAGTTCCAAAATCTCACTAGTAAGAAACCCCAATTACCACCTGCCTCTAGAAAACATGCTGATAACCTATTATGAATTTGGAAACCATTGCGTGTTTCTGATTCCAAAAATATGTTCTATTTTCAGTAGTTTGGAATAGTTATTATTACATTTTTTATGTTTTAATTAATTCATATTGTTTATAAAAAACTATATTTTTATTTTTCACTTAATATTATTACTTTTGAAAATTACCTGAAAATCACACATATGTAATATGGATTTTGTTATAAAAAAATTACCTTTATTTGATTAAAATAATTTTTGAACAATGCTAATTATAATTATTGGTATAAAAATTAAGAATTTTTTGGAACAAAATATTAAAAATAAAATTAAACATTATTTGAGTTTTTAATTATAATATTTATTATATGGAATTATGATTTTTTATTTCTTTAAATTATACCTGATATATATTATTTATATTTCTTATACAATTTTAATTTTCTCATTACTATTCAAATGGTTAGGTTGCTATTATCAATAGTCAAATTCGTATTCATAATAGTCAGGTTATTATTCTAAATGATTTTTTATTATTCCAATGGTAATATTGTGTTTTAGAATTCCTATACATTCACCATAATACCTCTATTCGACCTCATCATCAATTACTCTCAATGAGTTATATATATTTTTTCAATATTTCAATTTCATGAAGAGATTTTTTTATGTTTTATCCATGGTTGTGAAAATTCTAGGCGATCAAAATGGCCCATATTTTTCTATTTTAGTTATTTTGTAATATTTATTATCCTATAAGAATATTATGTATTATTATTCTCCAATTTTAGTGTTCTAAACCAATGATATAAATATTTGTATGTTTTTATTTTTTAGAGAAGATGTATTATATTACAATATATTCCCATGTATGTCAACCATGTCTATCCATATGTTAATTTCCATATATAAAATGTCTTAGTTGTGAAATTGTTAGAATTATCCATAATATTATAAAATATAGTTTATTTTATTATATTTTCAATGAAACATAATTGGATAATACTTTTATAAATCAATTTATATTATACACATAAAAATACAATTAATCATGTTTTAAAAACAATTAATAGATAAAAAGTCATATTAAATGCATGTTCATATAATCAATAATAAATTAAAGAAAAGTACAGATTTTAAAAAATATAACTGAATAAACAAATTATAGAAAATTTATATGTCAAAAATTTGTGATGTTACATTTACACCCATAGATCAGTATGTTTTCCACTCTATATATTATGTAGTGAAGAAAAGATTCCAATTTGTTTATGATTTTTAGGGATGTTATTAGCATTTTCTTGATTTTTTTATCTTGATGTACTATCCATATAATGATGCTAAAGATATATTAGGGATGTTATTACCCATCCTGATGATGTGGTCAGGATATTATTACAAAATTTATATTATTTAAAAAGATATCCGTCCTCTATACTTACATTTTTATGATGATATTCTACCTTATATTGATTCCCATGGTATGTTTTGGACATTATTCCTATTGTCTGGTTATGTAATCGATATGTTTTAAGGATTTATTGATTATGATCCTATGAGAGTTTTTTATGACCATTTATATTGACATGGGAATTATTTTCATTAATTTTATTATGAGATATTTTTATAGAAACCTCTGCACTAGTTGAAATAGGTATTCATCCCTGGGGTGACCATGCATCACTCTTGGGTGTGACATGCTTATTATTATTTTCATTCACCATTTTACATTATTTTTGATCATATTATACTATACATGAACCTATTTATATTTAATATTTTTAGGGACACCATAGATGGTGGTCTATTGTGTTGTACTCACACCTTGATGGGGTATCACTGTACATGAGTAGACTTCATGGTAATAGTATAGATAGGGATAGGGCCTAGTTTTTAGGATGTTGGGATGATTAAGTCTAGTTGGAGTCGGGATACGGGTTCAACTAGAGTCTTGGGACCATGTTACATTATAGAAACTCTTTTTCATTATTTATTTTTCATATACTATTCATGGTATTTTTATGGGTGATCATATAATTCATGTAATCTTACATAAAATTACTTCTACTTATTTTGTTATAGCAAGGGAGTTGATTTTTTTTATGGAATAATGTTATGATGTCTGTTTTTAATGGATTATATTTTAGTTAATGTTGGATTTATTGATCCTGCAAAGATTTGTGAATATCTATATCAAAGAGGGTATTGTCTTATCACTTTTTACATATACCCATAATGTTGATCCGCAACTAGTGGAACGTTATGAGGTGTTCATTAGGTATGTTAAAATTGAGTTACTTTTAACATTCAGTGAATAGTGTCCTAGGATTATTTATTTATGAATTTTCAGTTATGTCAAGGTGAAAATAGTTATGTTCTCATACATTATATTCAATACATAATATTACAATGAGATTATTGAGCTTTATTGTGATTAGAAACCCCGACTATGATATGGGTACATATAATTTTATGTGTTATAAATTTCTTATATAGAATTTTCCATAGATAAAATGATAGTGTAATTATACTAAACTAGACTCATGTTATGATTATATTATTATTATTTAGTAATTGATGAATTAAATACTATATTCATATGATACATTTCTGTGGAATGGGTTAATTTTCCTGTAGTTTTGACCTAGTGATGTGATATTGATATGTTGTTGTGTGAGTATGGAGTAACTAGATATAAATCCTATAATTATTTTGGTCTATAAGGGTTTCATTACTTGTGGGTGTCATTTTTGATGTACCCACGGATTTTATAGTTGTCTTCAAGGAGGTAACCTAGTTAGTGGGTGCATACTGAATATTGGAACCATAGATTGGTATTATTCAAAGGGAATAGGAATACCTAATATTTATAGGGAATTAAATTGGGAGATTTTAGATTAGATTAAACATATATTAATGAACAAATAATGTGATGTAAAATACATGATATTTTACCTTAATTTGATATGGTTTATAGAGTTGTTTGGAGAACACAATGAGAATTTATTTCTATCACAATTGTAGTGATATATGTGTTATCCAGGTAGATAGGAACCTGCATATTTTATATCAAATATGGGTTAGGATGATGTGAGGGTGGCTCAATAGTGGAGTTACACCAAGTCATGTTGATTCATTTATAATAATAATCATAAGTAGGGGGTGGTATATTATTTATAATGTGAATTTCATGAAAGTGATGTGTGATTGGATATTTTCTTGGTAAGATATTTTCCTTGAGATGTATTGATATTGAATCACCAGTGGTGGTCAATTTTTTGACAAGACCAACATACATGTGAGAAAAGGTTATTAAATAATCTTTTCAATGATCCTATGGTCATTTTGATGTGACTCTAAATTATGTGATTCATGTTATCAATAGGATAAATCTTTGATGGGTTTCTACATGGTGATGAATTTTAATTAACAATGGTGTTACTATCCTCATTACATGTATTTTCTAAAGAACCATATTTTAATTATTATTTGGAGGATGGTTATCCATACAGTGTGTACAATTTTTATATTCTTACGGTCTTAGTTTGACCATTGAATGAGAATATTAGTTTCTTGATAGGAATGATAGGAATTTTTCAGAATGTCAAATATGCCATATGTTATATTTTGGTAATTAATCATGCTAATGAGATTATGTTCATTGGTCACATGAACCTTGAAATTATTTCAATGCAACATTATTTATGGTTAGTGTTTATTTTTTTTGATGCATCCGGAGTATATAGTTACACAACAGAGGATGCATGTTTAATACCTTAAGACTCATGTGAGGGACTATACTTTTGGATGATAGTAATTTTCTTGGATGGTTTTTATGAAACCTTATAAATACCAAAGAAATATAGATAGATCAATTAATACTAATAACATTTTGTATGATCTTAGTAGGATTGTGATTAGGTAAGATATTGTAATGGAACAATATGAGATTCCCTTTATTATCTAATTATGCCAACCCTAGAAATTATACTATTATTGATCAACTCATGGGTGTTAGGTATATCATTTTTAATGATGTAGAAACTTTTTTTGTGATATAAGGATTTTGTGAAACTCTATGGTTTTGATTATCTTGACAAGAATAGTGATGTTTTGGGTGGTGTATATTCTATCTATATGTGATGTTAGGGTCCTATAGGAATTAAGAGATTACCAGTAGTGATTGATGGATATCATAGTTAGTTGGCATATGAAATTATTTTCATATAGAATTAGGTTAATGTTTATGATGTTGTCAATTGAGATATAATATATAGGATTTTTTTTAATTTTATGTATTTCAGTTATGTAAAACAGTATGACGAAATATACTATGAGTGAGGATCTATGGTGAATATTTTTAGATGTAATGATCTATGTAGAATGTGTATTGGTGTTTTAATTATATATTGATATGAGGGAATGAATATATAGGATTAGTGTGGTGGAAAATTTTATGGTGGTGATACATCATTGATATTACTTTCATTTAGACCATTATTCTGATGGTATATGGTGATTGCTAGAAATGATGAATATGGCGGGTCAATACTATTAGTGGTTAGTGTTTTTTATGGAATCATGGATGAAGGAAAATTAGGTGTGTGTGTGTGTGTTATATGTGTGTCATTGTGTGTGTGTATATAGATGGTTGGACAACAACAATTTATGGTACACGATTTTTTTAATGTAGCACAAACGTCTATCTCATAGAATTAATCCACTAAAACATACATAATGAAAAGAAATATATGTAATGTGAAACTATATCAACCATGTACCAAATCATTGGATTCGAACCATATAAAATTAAACACACCAAAATAATATAAATCAAAACAAGAAATTTATAATAATATTTAGAAGTTTGTGATAAAATTAAATGAGAGAAAAAAGAATAATACAATGTTTTACAATGGATCAGACATTCATTCTGATCCATGGGGGGACACTACTTTATATTTAGTCATGAAATAAATATATTATTATAATATATGATCATAAATAAAAAAATTAATAATCCCACTATTTAATAGTAAGATTCCGCTAGTAATTTCATTCATCACCATCCTTCGATCATTTTAGAGAGAAATCCTCCCGATCTATTATCTAAGAATGATCTTCTCTTCGATTAAAGACATTTATAGCCTCAAATTCCTCTACCAATTAATATTTTCTACATTTGGAGATATCAATGAATCAAACCTACATATTCTTCGGCCATCCATGTCACAATGTTCACTCATGTATTTATCATATCATTATATTATTATCTAGATATGAACATATTTATTCCATCACACAATATAAAAAACATACATACATCTTTCATTCATTACCCAATCCCTAGTTTATCATTATACATTATACTTTAGAATCAAATCTTTTAGAATGATCTAGAAATGTAATTGGTAATTTTTATTCACATGGTTGTATCATAATAGGATCTTGGGAATAGATCATGTTGGGGTGTTTGATGACTACCTTGTGAAACATTAAAAACTTGACTGTCTAAAGGGCCTAGCCAAGGGATATCTATTCATATGAGGAGAATAAATCATGGCGTTATGGTATGTGTCTTTCCATTTTAGACAAGTATCAAATGTGATATTATAGGTTACAAGGAAAATTATTATGGCGGTGATTGATAGTTTCAATAAGCGTGAAATGGTTTATTTTATACTGGTAAAATAAACCAAGTATACTTAACATTTTTTTTAAATCTACGAAATTCTATTGGAGAAGGGAATCCGTGTGGAGTTTATTAAAATAGGTGGTGTTACGGTGTTTGGGCCATTAATTTTATCAGTTTATGTAAGTATATTGATGTAAAAATTAATTATTTACCTATTTGATTTAGAGTAATGACATAGATAAGGATTTAACATTGTTTTTGGGGTTTTGATGAGAATTTATCATGTGTTATTGAATATTCTAGGGTGTTTTGTTGTTCTTATGGTTCAAGCACTAAGTGGGAATAATCATATCTTGTTGGATGTATGGTTTCTGATCATGCATCTTTTTTTGTTACTGACGTGGTTTGTGAGAAATTAACTAGATGAGTAATTGGGATATTAGTGTTATTATAGGTAGGATGTGATTTATTACACTAATACATGTTTATAGAAATATTTAAATCTTAGTTCCAATATTTTTTAATTGGGAAATATTTGAAATCAGGATTTTGAACTGAAAATTTGTAGATGCATTTGAAATAAACAAGATGAAAATTTTTAGATAAGTGTTTAAGAAGAACATGTGTGATGAAATATTTGGGGTGTCTTTAGAGAAAAATGTTCTTAGTGGTAATAGTATAAAGACTTTATAACCCCAGTAGAATCTACTAGAGGATTGGCATCTGATATATTAGCTACTCTCTATATCACCATGTATCTAGTGGGGAGCCAATATAATTTTAGTGGGAATTGGATATAGAGTGATATCCAACCAGTATTCTATATATCTATGTACAAGGGCTGGAACAAAACATGAGACATAAGAAACCAGGTGGAATACTGTCAGGATCCATTGGTCTCACTAGAAGTCTAGTTTGGCCACCTGACATTTAGTTTATGCATTGGATGTATTTTTTATGGGAGGATGGAAACTTTCTCCTCTATTTAAATAGAAACCCACTAAAATTTCCTTAATTTTGAAATAATTTTCTATTTTTTCCCAAACAGGGTATATTTATTTTCAACTGGTAATGAATCTGTTTAAAATAATATTATCCATTTTAATAAACTATATCTATTTTGTATGAACTGGAGAAGAATGCGGTTAAAATGTTTTACTTATATTTCCTCCATTATTTATTGAAGATGTAATAAGTATTTCATTTTTAAGTGATACTAATCTCATATTTTATTTTTGGTTTAGTATCTTTCTCTTCAATATCCATGTATTTTAAATTGTATTTTGGAATGATTTCAAAAAAGATATTTTATAAAAATAAATGATTTTCTAAAGAAATTTTACACGACCTGTTAACTTCTTTTAAAAGGTTTTAAAATGAAATTTCATAATATTTACCAAATGGGTAATTTTTTCTCTATTGTTCATAATGTTTTGTAATGAATGTTTGTTTTTAATATTTATGGCATGAACCGATTTTCCCACCATCATGAACATTAAATTTTTATGATTTTTTTTAATAGTTTCCAATGATTAAAAAATTATTATCAATTTTTTTATTTTGTATTTGTTAAAATTTATTGTAAAATTAGAATTATTATTTTTCTAAAAAATGTCTTCAATGATCATTAATCGGTATTTTCATTCATCAAAATCAAAAACATTTATTTTTATTAACTATGATACAATGGTGATATATTATAATGATATACTCATAATTATTCATCTAGATGTATTATTAGTTTTTAAAATATATTAACAGTGAACCCATTTATTTTCCACAGTTTAATAATATTTCAAATATATTATTATGTAACACGTTTTTTTCCATGGGTTTAAATTGATTCATAGATATTTTTATGGAACATATTTATTTTCAATGGGTTAATATTATTTCAATGAGAATATTATAGAACCCTTCTTATTTCATGATGGTTTTAATGTTTCAATGATATTGTGGCCCTATTTCATTTCAACCATTTAATCATGATATGATAGGAATAATGATTTTTTTACACGGTTTATGATGAAATTGACACTATGTAATTTATATATGGTTCATGGGAATTTTAATATAATGGGTTGACCTTGATAGGTCTATGTGAACCTGATATAGCTTATATGATTGGCTTTTCTAGATTGCACTGGGTGATCCTAATATAGCTTATAAAATGGGTGCACCCAGGTAGCACTGGGTAAGCATGATATAGATTGTTTGATGGGTGCACCAAAATAGTGATATAATTCATTGGGTAATGATTACATTATTTGAAGAATTATATCGTAATTTTTTACCTATAATTATTTCAATTTTAAGGGTTATATGATGATGATGTTCCAATAATCCAATACATTTTTATTATGCTTTTTAATGATTATAAATGACTCCATTATTAATATTTATATCACATGGATAATGATTATAGATTCTGAAACCCCTTCCTTTGTAAAATATATATTCCTTGATTTCATGATTGAGGATGCTGGCATTGATGGGTATTAATTCTCTTACGTTATGATCATAAAAATTAATTATATAATCATAACCTTATGCTCTTCTTAAGACCTCTAATGACATTAAATTTTAAATTTGTATTTTTTTCCCTTGCTCAACATTTGAGATCACACTTATTATAGTTTCATTCCCTTATGATACAAAAAATTATGTTGAATTAATTTTTTCTTGAAGGGTTCCATATGGATGATGATGATTAAATAATTTGAAATATGAAAATTCAGGTTTAATAATTGAAATTATAATTTTAATACATGGGTGTTTTTTAATTAAGAGTTTCTTTTAATTCTCAATAACTCTTAATTTAACAGGTCCCTAAGAATGTATGTGATCCAATATTTCCTTTTGATATTTTATGATTTTGATGATGAAAATTGGGTCACCATAATCAATATTAAATCTACGAATGCAAATATAATGTTTTCAATACAAGATCTGGGAGTGTGGTATTGGGGATGTTATAATTACCTACCTTTATAATGTAAGTGATCCTCTCCCATGTCAATATATTTAAAAATTATTGGAATAAAAGTTCCAAAAAAATATACTAGGTTATAAACCTAACGTGTTATGTTATATTATCAATTTATTAATTGTTGATCAACCACTAGAAGTGGAAATGTCAATAAAAATAAATTTTATTATTTCCATTTTTCATTTCATTCGATCAATGTGTTAAATATATATAGTAAAAGATCCTAGAGATATTTTATAAAATGATATTGATTCAAAATTTTCATAAATATTATTTTTATTTATCATTTAAAAATATATCATATATGTTTATTATTAATCAAAAACCTTGAAGATTTAATATTTTCTTAAGTAATTACATTTACCTATACATATAATTTGTCAAAAACTCCATAATATAAAATATTATACTACCTAGTGGTTATTTTTTATAATAAATATTTATTTATTATATCTACAGTATCGAATGAATATATTTATAGTTAATTAAATTATGAAAAATGAATATCCTTTAGAGTAATTGTTTTTAAGTGGAGTCAAATACCATTATTTAAAACTAGAATTCATAATAATAAAATTTATTCTATGGAACTTTTAGGATTTTATTTTCTCTATATACAATAGAAAAAATAATGGTAGTCTATATGTTTATTGATCTTGAAACATAAATACATGAAGATATTATTTAAGTTATAAAAGATAAAATATAATAAAAATAATGATATGATTAAACATGTCATCATTTTTTATGAAATAGATTGCATTCATCTTGGGGAAAGTGATGAATTTATTTTATAGATGTATATCTAAAAAATTATCACATATAAGTGAATTATTCATTATCACTATTTTATTAAGAATTTATGATGATTATTCTAATTTTAAGGTAAATTATTTATATCATCATAATATATATTATAAGCGAATTAAGAATATTTATATAAAATTAAAATTATGAAATATAAACATAAGTTCACTCACCTACCATGTGATTCCATTTAAATATTATATGAAAGATGGATATATTAATTTTCTAAAGTATTATTTTTGTAATGAGTATAATATTCATGTTGTTCATGTTCATTAGTATAAATATCATGAATAATTTACCATATAAAAAATAGTGTTGTAGAACCATTCACAAGATGCTCAAAACATTAATATGAACAATTTAGATGTGAATGGTATAAAACAAATTGTATAATTATATACACTATTAGTGTGGTTTAACTAATTATTATTAATCAAAAGTATGAAATTGTAAATATATTTCCATTAAATAAGAAAATTAATATATAATCAACAATATTATAATTTAAATGTTTTCTCTGAAGTGAAACAAGTACTAGATAAATTATGAGACATAATTATATGTTGTTAATGTTATATTTTAATTATTGAATTATTTTATAACATAGTCATACCTATGGATGTTGGGAGATATTGAAAAAAAAATATCATGAAAAAATTAAATAATCATTTACAATATCAAACTTATAAGGTTTTGGATCAGTTATTCAAACTAATCAATCAATTGAGTACTGATTAGGTCATTATAAGAAATATTATTATCACAAAAATTAGACATTTATATATATTTATTTTATTTCATCATGATTTTCATTATGGTAATATTTATTATAATACATATATATGAATCCCTAAAGAGTTCAATATTCATAAGGAATATTCAAAATTAGTAATTTTTCACCAAATTTGATGAGTTTTTTTATATGGTGATGAAAATAAGATATGTATGACGTATACATTAAGTATAGATATAAAATTTCTTTTTCTGTCTCTGGGTTTATATGAATTAATGTTATTTTATTAATCCATATTCCTTTGATAACATCAAAAAATCATATAATTTTACATAATGAATGAAATATTTGGAATTAAAATCACAAAAAATGTAATTACATTTTATATTTATCATCAAAAAGAAAAAATATTTAATTTTATAATGATTTTTCATTTTCTTGTAATTAACCATTGTAATTAAAAAATATTTCATTCAAGTGTCATATATTATATAAATGGAGTGATAATGAGGAACATTTTTATTTTATAAGGATTAAATATTAATTCTCATTATATTTATCCCAAAATTATATACAAATAAATGTTCATATATACATTGAAAATTATATTAATTCTTATTGTAAATAATGTTCTAGATGGTAATACTTATTTACAACTCATTTAGATTTAATGTGTACAAAAGATTACTTATTCAAAAAATTATTATCAAAATTGGTTTATTATGTCAGTGCTGATTTTTTTTCTTATCTATATTATGTCTAATCTCAAAAAGTATATTTATTCTTATATGGTGGAACATTCTTTTAATAATTTTCTATGAAAGGAAACCATTTTTACAAAATGATACCATGTTTATTTTATTGAAATTCCCAAATAATGTAAATAATTTGTTTAGTTGAGGTATTCCCACTCTATTATATATGGATAATATTTCATGAGTTACATAATTAATGGATGATTATATTACAAATGATTGAAAAAAATAATCCTAACCAATTTTTTTACACTCTTGAATATAAAATGAATGATAAGGTTAAAAATTATAAAATATGGTCTTGTGGTAATTTTAATTATTTTTTCACAAGAGTATTTATAGGTTAAAAATTGATTTATTAAGTTGGGATCTAAATACATACAATCTATAAAGATTTTTAGATGAGGGTTTTGAACAAATAACTCTTTTTCAATTCACTAAGTTATTCACGTTGGTTTTCCCTGATAATATTTTTATTGGGTAACCATGAGATTGAACTCAATTACTTGTAGTACAATTTTTTATAGAAATTTGTTAAGTGAAGAATATTTAAGATTACATGAAATTATGAAATCCAATGGGTAGTGTTATGAATTATTATATAATGTATTTCATAATAATAATAGCGCTGACTCAATAATTACCAATAAATCCCCTTAATATATACATACTTTAAATTGCATCAAATATTGGTATTTAAACCATTGTATTTGACATTTAGAGATAATGATTAATATTAGTTGTAGATTGTAATCTATGTATATAAATATTTCAATGGGATTAGAACATTGGACACTATATTTTTTATCTTATTCTTATTTATTTTATACATCGATATTTCCATATATCATTGTAAGAACCCGAGTTTTGAGCCTATGAGGCTTTTAATTTTTCTTGATGTTATTCTTGAGAAGGGCATTCAGACGAAGTGTGATTCCAAGCCCCAGTGTGGCTGGAACTAAATTTTATGTTCATTCACACGAGACACACAAAATAAATAGAATAACTCCTAAAAGGTTGCTCAGATGGGAAAAATTAGGGCACCGTTGTGTCTAGAGTGTGCCTTTTACCCTAGAAAGGTTGTAACTTTTGCAGGCACGACCCTTCTGTGGAAAATGCCACCAGGGGCATTTTCGTAATTTAGCGGCCTCAGGCGCAAACTTCATAACTTCTAAATGGAGTCTCTGATTAAAATTCTGAGACCACCGTTGTTCTCAGAAAATGGATTTTACCCTAGGAGCGGCTTAACCTCGACCCCGTTGAGAGTTCGGGTACGGGCCCACAGGCGGGTGTTTAAAATTAATTAAATTTTAATTAATTTTCCATACTTAAACACATCCACCCCCTCTACTTCACCCATTTGTGTTCTCTGCAAGAAGCTCCCAACAAGAACTCACCTCCCCTTACTTCAAGTTCCACCTCCTCCCCATCAAGGTGTTTTTGATTCCAGCAAAGGCGGATCGATTGTGGAGCGTCGGGCTACACCCTGCGAGGTAGGATCATTGCGTTTCGTTTTAAATTCCCGCATCTTCTTTGAACTCAATTTATAGCATCTAAATATTGTTTAATTATTTAGGGAAGTCCATATTTGAGTAGGGATCGATCTGAGCTTTCCAACGATTCTTTTGGATCAAAATTTCAAGTCCCGGGGTGTCCGGGGTGACCCCGGGAAGTTTTCCATACAAAAACCATGTTTCCCGGTGGGTCCTGGCCGGTCCGGTGGCTCTGCACGGCGGTACGGCGGGCGACGATGGCGACGCATGCACCCCAAGTGGTGGCACAGGCTTCCAAGGCAGTGGTATGGCTCCTCGGATGTCGGCATGGGTGAGCGGGATGGAAGCCCGACAGTCTAGGCAGCAGGGGGGGGGGGGGGGTCTGGCCTGCTTCGCCAGTCGGCATGCGGCGTGAGACCGGGGTCATCGCAACCCCGGGAGAAGATCGAGACCCGTGAAATGCGGGTCCCATGTAAAATAGCCGGAAATGATTAATCCGGTTCGGGTGAAGCGGTGCGGCCCGCATGGTGAACCGCGGGCCATGGTGGACCGAGCGGTCCGGGCAGCCGAGCCGCAGATTGCTGGTCTAAAGGGGTGGACCGGCTGAACCGGTCCGACCCACCCCGTCTCCGTTCGTTGGCGTTGAAATGCCTCTAACTCTCAAATAGAGTATCAGTTTTTTTATTCCGTCTACAACAACACGATCCTCAGATTGAGACAGAGGATTTGAGATGGTATCAAGAATTTTTTAACTCCCGAGATGGGGGCTCAATGGTGCAACATGTCCATTAAGTGTTATTTAGTGCCTCACCGAGATTCTTGTTTCGGATGGAGTGAGCACATCTGGATTCCGTTTTAGGCGCCGTCAGCGGCGTTGTGACCCTAACGTCGAGAAGAGGTTTTTCAGTGGGGTTTCAAGCATTGAATATAGAGTTCAGGCATGGGACCGATGGGCCGTCTTTTAAGCTGTGTGCAGTGTATTTTGAAATTTCATAAAACGTCCATTCGGGGCGAATGAATAGTCTATTTGGCATGTTTTTTTGAGAGCATCGTGATGGCATAGTTCACCCAACCTCTTTCAGGACCGAGGTGTGGGCCCCATCAGAAGTCGTATGGGCATAAAGCAGTGTTGAATAACTTTTTCGTCGGGAGTCCATTTCAAGTAATTAAATAGTCTATCTCGCGTGTTCTTCCATGAGGATTTCAATGGTGTAATCTGTTTTGGAGTGCTGATCCTCATTATAGATCTCATTATATCTCGAAACATGAAAGGGAGTTGGTTGTAGGTTCCTTTGACACACTCTGAACCAACACACAGTAGCGATGTTAGTGACACCCAGGGATGGCATGGGCAGTGCATAATTACCAAACCAGTCCCGGGTTTACCCTCCTGTGGGGCTAGGCAGTGGGTTACCCACTGGCGTATCAGGGTTTACCCTCTTGCAGGGTTAGATAGTGGGTTACCTACTGACCTTAGGGCTTATCCTCCAGTTGGGCTGGGCAGTGGGTTACCCATTGACTTCTTAGGGTTTACCCTCCAACTAGGCTGGGCAGTGGGTTACCCGATGAATTCTTTCAGACTTATCCCTTTCTATGAGGCTAGTCAATGACTTTTCTCCTTGATTATCAGAGCGAGACCCTTGGTGGTATGGTTCAGCAATGAGACAAATTTGACATGCGGGACCTTTGAGCATTAGTGTTGGATATCTTGAGAACATTTGGCAACTTTTCATGGGGTGTTCTTGGAGATGGAGATCCCCTTACACACTCGTTCGTGTTTCTTGTTGAGCATACATATACATACACCCAAATTTTGTTCCCACTCCTTGGGTTCAATTACTCTCCTTCTGGGAGGGGCGATGACATGTGGGGTATGCCATGTGCTTTCCATTTCTAGCTCCTCTTGGTTGGGCGAGTCTACTCTCCCACTATAGGTAGCGAAGACCTGACGAGAAGTTCGTCTTCTCACTGTTTCTAGATCCTTGCATTTGTACAAGTATACTTCCTTGATTTTTTTGGGTTGAGTTGCACTCTAGTTACTGTACTCCTTCAATATTCTTTTTTCTATTTACTGATCACCTCTTTAGTTCTCCTTTGTTGCTCCCTTGACCTTTCGGGTCATCCTACTGCGTATCTTTATACTCACCCCTGATTGGGATTTTCCCGCACCTGGTGTGACCTTGTAGACAACGGACAAGTCGATCATGACAACGGGGGAGCATAGAGGGCATATGAGCTTAGGCCGCATACTGGGGTCATAGTAGAGTTTCCAGATGTGGGACTCTACAATTGTTTACTTTTGTTTACCTGTTGCCAGGTTGTGGAACCTTTAGAGTTGGACACGTGTTTTCCCCTTTTTCTATTCAGTTACCTTGTCCATACTTTTTAGTACTCTACTTTCTCTATTTAGAAGTTGATGCATGACTGTGGTTAGGTTATATTTGTTTCTCCATCGGTTTTCTTTTTTTACTTTGCACTTCTGCATCGAGTGGGCTATGTGTGTGTATACAGGTAATAAGGAGAAGGCCTCCGTGACATCGTTACGCCTTCGACGTTTGTCACTAACCCCTGGTCAATGGAGGCGGGCTTGGGGTAGTTGCAGCTCGAAATCGGTAGGTTCGGGTTGTGATAATCATCATCATCCCCAATATTTAATTCCACATTCCATCATTATTTTTCTTTTCTAACAATATATCACAGATTTGTAATTTATATATTCCTCACATTTCCATTAAATATTATATAAGTTTCAAAAAATCATAAATGATTATACAAATCACATTCATATAAAAGAAACCAAAATATCATGTCATGAATAATAAAACCAAACATGAAGATCATTCAACATGCTACAAAATACAGAGATAATTAACATGGAAATTCTGATTCATGAAAAATGACTACAATTTAAGAGGGAACCATGAAATCATATAAAGGACCTTGGAGGGGTTTGAATATTCTCACACGAACCCTAATACATGTGGCTAATAATGGATTAGAATATGTGATGGAGTTCTCTACTCATAGGGAAATACAGGTACATCACTCACACATTTTCAAATATCTCTTTTAATGGACATTTACTTATAATCCCATTTTTAATGTAATATATTCCTTTTAAACCATTTATTTATATTTTCTCCAATGATATGATGTTTTTTAATGTGAATCATAATTATTTCTCACATGTTATGAATTTTAATAGGTATAAAATTACTAAAATAGGATTATCATGGAGGAATTAAATATTTCAAGGTAATTAATAGACATTTTCAAATGGGTTATTAACTTTATAATGGACTCATAAACTCTTGTAGTGGATGATACTCATAAACACTAACATATTTGTATACATCACTTCTTAGGATAATATTTTATGGCAAATTAGGACAAATATTTTTTAAATTTTCAACAATCATTAATTATTCTTTTTAATTGTTATCTAGATTTCCATCAGTGTTTTTATTCCATTTCTAATACCCTTTTGATTTTCCTCACTCACCTCCCCATTCCATTCAAAAACAAATAACTGTGTGGGACCCTTTAGATCATTTTTTTACTCATATGAATGAACATTCCACTTGATGCTACCAATGTTATCCATGATATGCATGGAGATTGATGTTTCCCATAACCTTGTAAATTGGAACAATCTTAGTGTTTGTTTTTTTCAATGTATTCCATAGAGAGAAATTTTTAAAGGATCTTTCCTTATTCAATGGAAAGATAAATATGAGGATAATTATTTAAATACTATTTCTATTTCAATATCCTTAAATCCAACACATATAGTGGCTTTAGTTCAAGAATCCTCTTATAGATTTATAAAGGCGATTTCACAGTCAAAATCAGTAGGCCCTTCTCCTATATTGATTCTTTGTGAATATGATTGTCCCAAGAAATACTTGTGGGGCCCACATTGTGACTATGCTAATCCCAACTATGATAGTATAGGGTCTGGAGACTAGCACCAAGGAGGAATATCCCATAAATGGGAGGTGTTTCCTTAAGTACTTGTATGCACTCACACATATCTAAGCCCACAGATACTAAAATGTAATAACACTATGTAAACCATTCATGAAAACCACTAGATATTAACAAAAAGACTAGAGTTCAATCATATGTTAATGTAAACGGAGGAAAATTAGGATAGAATACAAGCACACCAAAAGAAATACTAAAAACAAGTGAAATACCAAGCTCTTGAAACTCATCCATAGGAAAGCATACCTGTAGGGTAGGTGAAGGGAATATTCTTGATTCTTTAGAATTTTCCTTGTATATCTGATCTCACAAGGCACAACCAAGTTCTCATCCACCCTGGACATTATCATAGAGCCGATTATTTGCAAAAGACATGACATGTTCTAGAAAATCCCATGTAGGGTAGAGTAAAACAATACTCTATAAGACAACCCAAAACCAAAAAGGAAAACACACAAAGAAATTCATTGTCAAGTCCACATACGTATATTATTATGACACATATACCAATAATAGGAAGATATACTAATTACCAGACACAAGGTATAGAATCCAATTCACAATAAATCATCAGACACTAATTTCACTCAAGGCATGCTCGATTGAGGAGAACTCACTCCTTGAGCCTCGATATCATCAGGGACTCGAACAAAGAGGGATAAAAAATTTGGGCCCAACATAAAGAGATAAGACTAGTCAAGGTCAAGTTAAAAATAGAGGACATCCTTATTAGAGGATACTGAAAACCCAAATCTGTATTAGCCCAAAACATTGGGGATCCATCCCAGAGGACGCCAACAAGCCAACATACGTGGCTCGTAATGTAGGGGATCCTTCTTAGAGGATACTAATAACCCTAATGATATAGTCCATAACATAAGCAATCCTTATCAGAGGATACTGAAAACCCCTACTGTTAAAAACCAATGGATGTAAGATTAATTTATTGTGCTTAAAGGACACATCAATTACCACAACACTCTATAAGGGGTTATAGCTGATCATTCTAGTCTAAAGGAGGGATGCCATAACTCTATCTGGTTCACAGCCTCAAGATGGGATAACAATCCAGGGATGTGGACATATAGCCATGCCGAACCCTTGAGGGAAGAATAAAAGGAAAATCCATACCTAGAGTGGTTTATACTAAAGACTCACCTACCATCTCCAAAGGACTTCCTCATAGAAAGGGTGCCAAAACTACAGACAACTAATTAAAGAGACCTCAAATTTGAATGTTATGGAAACTTTAGTGTAACAGGTCCAGACCCACCTGACCTGGCTGAGCCGAACCAAACTGGTTTAGCCAACCCAAACCAGTCATTCTGGGTCATCCCACTACATGTGGTCCATCTCTTCCCCCGCACGTGGCTCAGCCACATGCACTGCTTGTTCAACACGGCCATACTATGTGGTGCCACTGGTCTGAATGTCCCAGCGAATCTTGTTCCTCTACCTTGGGTCCCTCTTGCGATGTAGCTCGTGCAACTTCACATACTCCACCATAGCCTTTTGAAAAATCCTCTCAGTCATGGCCTGTGGGTCACACTACTGTGGGTCGTCCTCTAATGTAATCGGATTGGACCACATCCCCGCACCATCAGTCACCGTACCAATGGCCGTATCACCCGGTCCACCTATCTCGACCTCCATGACAGGACACTGTCTCCATTTCTACCAACTTCCCCACCGGCATCCTCACCTAACCACAATCCACCTGAAATGGTTGAAATCACCACCTCTAGTCACTTCCTTATTCTCACGCTATTTCAGATTTCCTTCACAGATCATTAATCACAAGGAAATAAGAATGATGAATGGTGGGGGAGGTGGCATGAAAATAAATGCCCAAAATTGATAGATCTTGGCCTTGTTCATGTTGGGATCGATCCGTCCATGTTAGGTGAATAAAAAATGAGAATAATAAACAAATTTATAACTTGAATCTATACCAATCAATCCTCACAATAGAATAATCTCATCCCACAATACACACACTCCATGGATTATCCTATTCATTGACTAATTCACATTCATCATAAGGATGAAGAATGTGGAAGTATAATCAAACATAACTCACACCCTATATACAATTTGGATTTATCAATGAATAAAAATTTTCATATTCAGTGATCCATCGATGAGAGATCTCGATCCGTTGTCTTGTTGTCGTTATCTATTCACCAACGAGAGGTTTCACCAACAATTTTCTTCTCTATAGCTTCCATAGAATTTCTCCAGGTTTGGGAATCTAATCCTACATCCTTTTCAAGTTGTTATATGAAGAAAACACATTTAAGAATTTCCACATCTCTATATTGTTACATCGCCACCCTGTTTTATTTATGAAATAAAATGGGATTCCCCATCATGGCATCACAACATATCTACAATGCTGTAAAATGTCAAGTAGAATAAAATAAACCTTTTGTTTTCTTTTCATTATCCTTTAAAATGTATAAAAATTCTCATTCAATGTCGACCTGTATTGGTTGATATTATTCCCTGCCAAAGTTAAATTCACTATTATAAACACAATAGTTCCCTTGAATTTCTAATACAGGTACCCATTTAGAAGTTATTTTAGTTTAATGTTTACACGACTGTGCATTTTAATTAAAAATAAACTTTATTAAGTAATTTTTACCATGTAAACCATACCTTGCAATCTCATGTCATCTTAGTGCTAGGTCTAAAAAATTTCCAATTAATTTATAAAAATAATACTGGATAAAATTCAAGTTAATGATTATATATAAAAGACTAATTACCATTTGTAACATTACTCATTCCACAACATCTTGTTTAATCCTTATGTTGAGTAAATCCATGAATTTGATATAATATCATATCCTGTGAATGTCATTATTATATCATAATGTTTTAAATATACATATTGTGGTCCATCCAATTCCAATGAACAGGAGGCTTTCATTGAGGTGAATAATATATCTTGTAGTTTACCTGAGGGTGCAATACATATCTATAATTAACAACCCTATTTAAAAATGGGATAAAATTATTCTTCCCAATGAGGTCATGCCTCCACCTCAATTAGGGGATTTTACCTCAAGGAAACTATTCATTCATCTTAAATTTTTATCATTTTGATGAGATTAAGGAATTCTAACTAGAGTTACCCAATTAAGAAAATGATTCATCATCAGGTAGATTGGTGAATCTAAAATAGGATTATAATAAATTTAATTGGAGGTTTACATACTCCATCAGTCGTAACCAAGATGTTAGGGTTTTTGGAATAGTAGAAGTCCCTATTGGTTAGTTTTGTACTCTTACTAATTTGATAATCAATGAATAATAAGAGATGTACACAATGAATAATATCATGAATGATCGAATTAAATAGACAATTAATTGACTGTAACATTAGAACATGGAAGGAATGATCATAAAATATAAAATATAATTTATTTATTTATATATTGAAATAATTTTATTTGAATTTAATTCTTTGGTGTTTAAGCTGTATACCAATAATTTCCATTTAATTATTTTTTAATAGCATTCAATGATAAAATCCCTCTAGAGGTGATTGAAACATGTACCTAAAACCTATTATTATAATTGTATAAATCCTTAGGGGATAGTGCAGAATCGTTTAAGAATTCCTTATTCATTGATTAATGCCAAAATAATATCTTTTGGTAGAAATGATATTTTTGATATTTATATTCTTGAGAGGTTGTGGTAGAGGATTGTTCTCTATTATTTAGATCCTTCTTGTAGAAAATATATCAATGGTTTGAGATAGTTAATTATCATAGTACATAATGATAGTTGGGTTTAAAAATTAAATAATCATGTTTAAATAGATATAGGGTTTAAAAATTTACTAAATAACATGTTTCCTTTATATTTTTCTTAATAACATGTGAACTCGACGTTAAAATAAAAATAAAAATATTATTTTTTAACATCATAAATACATGTTGATATAATAAATATTATTTCCCTGAATATGAAAATTTTTATTTATTAAAATAATTATTAATATGGCATTTCTCACTATACCATTAAACTCTATGCATTATTTATCCTCATTTATCTAAAATTGAATAATGACTATTTATTTAAAAAATAAATATCAATATATAATTCATCGCCAAATACATAAATATTATATTCATGAAACAAGTGAATAAATACTAATAACATATTCACATATCCAAAAACAATATATTTACTACATTTTAGAAGAAACCGGAAAAAATAAATTTTATAAAATTACATATAAAATAATTATATTGGGAAATGAATATTTATTTAAGATCAATTGCTGGTAATATTCTATCAAATAACTTGTGAATCAATATGGGTGTTCAATATAAAATTAATATTATTAAACCACTTATGATAATTACATTTTTTTAACAAGTAAAATTGAAATCGAATTTAACTAAGGATCTCAATACACAAGTCTGTGATCCTCTAGGCCCCTTTATTCATGAAATTATGTTGTTACAACAATTGTTCAAGGTTAATGTCAAGAAACATGCCAATAAACCCATAGAGAAAGTGATAAAATGTCACAATTAAAATAACGACATTTGAATGTACATTGTGTCTTATAATATCTTTATTACAATATCAAAAATCAAGAAGGTTTCATGTTTATAATATCAATCAATGTGCTTGATGTCACATTCTTTAACTTTTGTGAAATGAATATACAATTAAAATTACATGTCCATGGAATTAATAAGGTAGTTACATTTTCATTAAATAGTCTAATATATCAACATCATTTGAATAACATAAGTGAAATCTCATATATATCATTATTCATTAATGAAATACCACCTTACACATCTAACGTATCTTATCTCACCATGGGAATCTTTCACCATGTTATCATAAATGCATTAATGTATGTGAATCCTTATATATATTAACAATAATCACAACTAATTAGTACAATTAGACATGTCCATAGATAAAAACATACAAGTGCACATATAAATGTGAATTCCCTACTTGCGGGTCTTGTTTCTATAATCCCATACTCAAATGACTACTAAGGGAATTAAATATGAGAAAGTGTCTGAATGTACTTTCAGTCTCCACCCATGATAGCCTATATCATCTCTATCCCATTCAAATGATATCCAACATATATGGAAAATAAATTTTATAATACTATCATCACACTTATAGTTTCTCATAATATCATGTAGATTTTACGAACTTTCAATGCAACAATTACTCAAAGAAAATTATCACATAAATTTCATGAAGAAGATTGATCATTATATGATATGTAATTGATTAATATTTAGTAATATGAATATTCTTGAATTGCTATGTTTAGATTAGTTAGTTCTATGGAACTATCTCCAACAATCTCTCACCTTAACAAGATCCAACTGCTAACATGATACTTCTTATTCTGACATGTTTAACATTACTATTCTATGATATAATTATAGTTGTTGATCTTACCAATTTACTAATGGTTAATCTAAATATTGTGAGAAAATACCTTTGAGAATAATATCCCAAGTGTTGATTTGAAATTTTTTATATTTTTTCTCTATAATTAATGAAGTTACAGATTTTACCATAGATAACAGTTCATCATAATATGATTTTACATTACTACCTCGGTACATCTCCAAAATTTGGAACTATAGGATTCATAACACTTTTTTTAAGATGAATCAAAAATTGAAAATTTCATAGTTTAATATAGATATGGAAACACATGTATATAATACTAATTATCCATGTATTAATCTTTATTTTTGATCAAAATGATATAAATAATACTGGTTTTATGTCCCTTGAAAAATAATACCCTAATTTTTCTAATTTCAAGGCACTCATATTTGCTTTTTTCATAAGCACCATTAGATAGTTATGACTGTCAGCCTATGTAGATCTAGGGGTCATGATTCTTATTTTAATTTTAATCTATATAAATAACCATGTTCTACTTTTTATTCACATCTTGTAATGTGAGATATATTACCAAATTTATCTTAGGCACAAATTGTCTATATATCAAAAATTAACATGTGACACTAGAATAACTACGGTGTATTTCTAAATGTTTTATTTTTCAATTCCATGAAAGTTGTGTTCAAGGAATTATATTAAGAAAACCCTTGTTCTGATCTAGTTGATCACTTTTCCTAGAACATAGATTTTTAGAGAGAGAAAACACATGATATGAGTTGGATGACGAGATCATACACAACAAAAAATTATTTAAAAAATAAAAGTTCATAGCTTAAGGCATGTAGTGAATTTTTTTAACTAATATGAAATACAATAATAATATACAATAAATTCCCCAAAACATATTCAAAATATGTTTTAGAAATTCACATATGATTCCAAATGGAATCTCTGACACACCTTATCAGTATTGAGAGCATTCACTCCATGTAGACTCCAAAATCGACATAAAAATGGACATATAGTCTACCAAACATCACATGAATTGTAATTTGTAAAGTTAATCATTAAAAAAATAATTTACATTGAAAACTAGAAAAAAATAAATCAACCATGAATCATCCTTTATCACTTTTAGTTGCTTTAAATCATTAGTTGGTCGAACATTCATTTTTTTCAGCACCCTTTCTCAATGAAATGTTCCCTACTAGTTAGCGACCTCTTCTTGAGAAAAATCCACTTAAAAAAAAATAATTCATCCATCCATAAACCATTACATTTAATATTATCATCCCCTAAAACAATGTAAAACAAACAAATTTTTTGACCCCGCTAAACAAAAAAAACATCAAAAAATTAATTTTTTGGTATCAATAATAATTAAAAGTATCCTTTTAAATCAACAGTAGCATACCCACTATTATCATCACATTATAAACTGATTTTAACTTGGTAATTATCTTATTTCCATGATTAACTTTTGAATTAAATCATATATTCTTTTATATGGAGTAAAATTCGCATATACATCCTATAATTCTTATCATAAAATTGATATTTCACATTCAAAAAAACATTTATTCTATATTATAGTATTCCAATCGAATTTTTGAAAAATAAAAAAAAATATATCCCAACATGGGGACAATCATAAGTTGATAGACATAATTAAACTTCACCAATATGTATATTTTAAAAATATATCAAATGCCACAATGATCAATTTTCATTAAATGTAAATGATGGATAGATTTATTATTTATGGATTATCAAACACATATTAGAAAATAATTCATCTATATGATCATTATGCATGTGGGTACACTCAGTGGAGCCACCATGTTGTGTACACATTCAAACTAATTGATGTTTATGCTGCTTTCCTTCAATTTTCGTCCCGATTTAGAATGATAATTTTCTTGCGAGGCCATAAAAAAGATAAATATTCAATACAATAATGTGATCCCACATTCAACATTGATCAAATATATAATCAATAAGGTTTTATTTGATCAGTAAAATCAATCAGATCCATATACAAAAAATTTTGGGCAATCAAAAATACACGAGTTATCATTAAAAGTACCTAAATGATCAACCAATTATCATAATTTAATTTTGTAATAAAAGTATTATAAATCCAAAATATTCTAATATAATTAATTTGGATCATTTACTCTTTATCATTCTTCATAATATGGGCCATTTGGAAAACAAATCGTGATAATAAAAACCTATAAGATCAAGGATCAATAGTGAAAAACATTGAAATCTAAATCTATATGAAACATTTTGAGGAAAATGAAAAATAAATCCGTTGAAGAAAACTGTTGGATGAAAAAATATGAAGGAAATCATAGCCATAATATTTCCCAAAAAATAGAATTGGTTTATTATTTAAATTCTTCCTCCATATAAGTGAAATTTCAGTCTTTGATTTGAAGATAACCCTCTAACATGAGAACTCCATCCTTATTTTCTAACATAGTTGCATCTTGTTCATTGAAACAAGAATTTAGATTATCCCCCAGGCCATCTGAATCCAAATATACATTCCTTTCCATGGGGTCAGTATCATTATCATCATCCCTTATAAAATTGGTAGATGGGCTTGACTTATCCGTGACTGATTTATTAATATATTCTGATTCATTAAATTGTATGAATTTACTAATATCATCCTTCATTTATTCCTCCAGATGGGAAGGTATATTTGGATTCAATAGATGTATTACCAAGAATATTTTGATAATATTTCTTTCCAATTTATAATAGTCAACACACATATATGTCCTTTTCACATGCAGAGTGATGGATCCCTTCAAGTAAAATATTGGTTTCATACCTCATGTTGTTTCACCATTAAGTAATACATACAAATCCTATTGGTATTCATCAAGAATTGAAACCATGGAATCATCAAAAGGTTCACTATATTCCTTATACTACTCAAAATCATTACCAAATTATTTATTACAATAATTTTCACCCCCATAAAAACAACACCAAAAGAATGACAACATTTATTGAGTGAAAAGGTTGATGAGGGGTTCAAAACATCCTTCTAAAACCACATCTAAACCCACATATCCTAGCTTTGAGATGGAGGCACACCTTTTGGGAAGAAATATTTTTTATTTTGAGAGTCACTAAATTTAAAGGGATGTCCAAACATGCTATATGAAAAATAAATATTCGGGAATTATTTAATAATATATATCTTACTAAAATCTAGAATCAACATTACATATGAATATTCCAAGTGTATGAATTTTGAAAAAATATATATTAAAATATTTTTTGTCCATTGATGTAAAAAGTGAATTAATGTTTCTAAATCTAGTTTAATCGACCACTTGGTGAGAAATGCAACTGATTTGAGGGAAAATTGATTTAAGGGGTTAATTAGAAGAGATTAGAAACAAAACCAAACTAAAGTTACATTAGGATAAACACACATTAAAAATATGAGAAATATTCAATATATTCACTGGGAACCAAAAAAACTAAATACACCCAACCCCTTATCTATAGTAATTATCCTCAAATGATATGTGAATAAACACATAATTGTAATAATGTGACCCATATTGAAGTTATAAAATTAAATAGATTCAAAATATCATCTATAAAACATTACTGAGGGGATAATTTTTTGATGAATAACTATTAGGTGAAATCAGGAGTCTAACTAGAGGGAATCAACATCCTTCCTCAGAAACAATACTACTGGACAACCTCGATGAGTAGAAAATATTATAATAATTAGATCTATACTATCCATGAAATCAAAAAAAAATGAAAAATTCCTCGTATAATTGGAAACCCATCCTTAATCATCATTAATAGAAGATACTAGAGATGCGTGAGCTTCTTGATCCATCACCCAGTAGATTTTAAAAATTTAATCTTAAGAACATGGATAGTTACTTAAATCATATTTGGAGAATTTTTGGTATTATATAACCGTATGAACAATTTATTATTTTCCTTATAAAATTAAACACATATATCTTATGAAAATATAGTGATCCTATTATCCTCTTATATAGACATAACAATATTTTTTTCAAATGAATATACAATGAACACTATAATTCCTTCAAGCAAGAAATAGATATCTGAAACATGCATTAAATATTTTTTTTTCACGATTTCAACAAAATTTATAGTCATGTAATTAAGATATATTACATAATGTTACCTTAATGGGATGTAGCCAGGATATTTTATTCCAAATTTAATGATCATAGTTTCCATGAAATGTATAATTCAGCTGTACTGCACCTTGATTATTGGAGTAAAGAGTTTTGTCACCTGTTTTTTTCTATGATATTAAATCCATTTAATAATAAATAATAATATATGCATATCAAGTTCAACAATCCATATATAGGTTCCCTTCAATACTCACCCACAGTTTCATGTCTAGAAAAATTCAAAATCTAGTACCCTAAATTTCTTGAATTTTATTCAATTAGTGAATTTATATGAACATGATAAGCATATTTAGTTTTAACTTAATTATTATTGTCATTATTATAATTGTTATCAAACAATAAATATCACCCATTGAATATAATATAAAAAAATACTAGGGTTTTAAAATTTCTCATACAATATGTGTATTGAGAGTAATTATTTCCACTAAAATTTGTGGGGTTCACTTCACTTATTACAACATTACTAATTACGAAAAAATTCAATCAAAGATTTTCTTAGAACCACAATCTCAATAGATATTACCTTCACATATTTAATGTGGTTTGTTTAATTAATACTATTCTATATTTAGGATGTTAAAATGTTCAATAGATATAGGATAACAAACTAACATAATATTATTGTTTACATTGTAAATCATTTGAAGATAATTCTAATATAAAAATGAATAAAATAAGAATGCCATAAAATATTATATTAATGAAATACCACCATACTGTAACTTATATGTTGTCATTTAGTAAATTTAGTAGGAATATTTATAGATGTTACCACATTTCTTTTTGAATTACACATCGAAAGGTATTTTGAATGACCAAAATATATATATAATTATTTTTTTGATCATCATTTTTCTGGGTTGAAAATATGGTTTTTTGAGTTTAGGAAAAATATTCCTCTAAATTAAATGATCAATGAATAAATGGTTTATATATAAACTAACATACCATCCAGAAGGATCACGAATCCTTTTCCAAATGTATTAATTAGTTATTTGATCATTCCTAAAATTTATTAATGGAATACCATGTGAGTACACGAACTAACGTCTAGAATCAATGTGGAATGCATCATGCTATAAATCTCACATGACCTATATAATCCTTGTGTATTACCATAATATCTAAAGGATTCGTAGTATAAAACTTCATTATATAATATAACTTTTATTTTCAGATCAAATTATTCTAGATATAATTTTTGGTATATTCATAATACATTAATATCTTAGATGAATATGAATAATCATTCCATAACTATGAATGAATATTATAATTATTTTCATAATTAATCATTGATTATGGATAAAAATAATTCATAATTTGATAAACTATTAAGTGTAGTGTACCATAAATTTTTCTTCTTCTAATGAAATGATGTTTCATTGTGTTTTATTAGATCATTGAGATACTTTTTTTAATATGTAAAACAAATGAAAGTTTAAAAGGATCCATTCAATGGGAAATTATAAGTCATGCATTTCACACTGTTGATGTAGGAATCATCATTTCTCATATATTGGAGGAAAACATCTTATTTATGAATTTTTTTTTTTCTAATTGTCGATATAGAAATCACTCTATCTCATCAAAAGATAAATAATTACATACTAGTTTGGTTATTGGTTTAAAAAAATGTTTGAAAAAAAAATTATATAGAGATATAAAATGATGAATATATTTTTTATGTCCATGTAATGATTTTTAATTTTCTACAAGTAATTACAACAGCAATATGAAATTTCCTTTTCTGACATGTAGGAAGAAAATACCCTTTGATTAAACATACTACCATAGAATCATTTGAATCTTGAAAATATATCACAAAGGTACATTTGGCCAAGATTTTTCCTTGGGATTTCCATCCTCTAATTTAATTTCATTTTTCACACAGGTTGTGTGACCAAGTTCCAAATAATTATTATTTAAGAGATGATTATTTATTAATAGATTCCAAAGGTATTCAACAATATTATTCATTTTATAATACTAGATGAATAAAGATGACCTATAATATAATGATGATAGAATGAGAATAATGGATAATTTCTTATCCATAATGATGAAAAAAATTTCTATGTGATCAATATACGTCATTATATTGAATAATAGATCAATATATGTTTCAATTCAACTACTTTACACTTAATATATTATTGAGAAAATTTAATTTATCTTAAAACTTATTTTATCACTTTGAAAAGATAACAAATGGTATGTTATAGTATAGTCATCTATTTCCTTATGTTGCATGATTATTTATTTATAAATAACATATTTAACGTTGTAAGAGGTAGTTTGAGTATCCAAATGTAATTTTTTAGGTTTCCTTTTCACCTTCTCTTACTCGGTGATGTGGCTTAATAGGTATAGAGATATTTTTAATATTTTATAAATTTCATTATGCAAGATTACTGTAAAAAAATGCAGTATGATGTAAATATGTTCCTATGAGGATGATATGTGTCCTATAAAATCACAATGTTATGATGATTCACCTTATAATAAATAATATTCAATAATACAAGATTTCATTTTTTATAATTACTACAAAAATGTTGTAAAATGAATTTAATTTATTAGTCTTCCATTGTTTTATCAAAACCAATCAAATTTATAAATATTATATTCACAAAACTAGTGAATAAATAGTTATTAAATAATCACAAATTTTAAAAATAATTATTTTTTACCTTGTGTATGAATAAGAATAAATTAATATTATATATCGATTTAATTACTAATTATCATATGAAATGAGAATTTATTTAATATTCAACTGAAAAAATATTCTATTTAATAATTACTAACAAAATATAAGTGATCAACCAAACATAAATAATTATTAATCTATATACTATAATAATATGTATTGAACCAATTAAATTAAATTTGAATTTTACTAAGGTTCTATATATATGTAATGTGTGATCCCCTAGACCCCATTATCTTTGTAATTAGGTTATTATACATAAAATTCTGGAAAAACTTCTAGAATCAATCCAATATAGGCATAGTGAAAGTGGTTAAATTATTCAATGATAATAACTGAATATAACCATACAATAAATAATATAATCGATTTTTCATGATATCTCTAGACAAATAATTTTCCAGCTAGAAGACTAAAAAATGGGCTCAATGTCTCTTTCCTTGATTTTATGAAAATTAATAGGTAAAAAAATTCACGTATTTGGACTTATTAATTTTTATCCATTTCCATAAAATGGACTAAGATACTAACATCCATGAAAAAAAGACATGAATCCTTTAATCCTTATTCATTAATAGAATATACACTGTGAAACAACAATCACACCCTACCTTACCACAAGAATAGTCCATCATGGTTTTTTAGACACATACAAGTATGTGACTCAGGATATGCATTAACGTAAAATTTAATGTCAATAACAAATTAAACATGTTAGAAAATAGGAAAATCCAATAACATATATAGATATATATTTCATACTGATGGATCATGTTATCATTATAAATTTATCAAATGATTACTAAGGGTGAACTCCATGAAAAAGTGTCTCAAAGTCCAATGATCATCCCTATAATATATTTTATCATTTGTGTCCCATTAAAATTATATCATACAGCTATAGAATATGAATTTGTGAATAATTCCATGAAACCTCTATGTTTTCATCATATTAAAGAATTACTGCATCCTTTAAGTGCAGCAAGTACTCTATGTATATTATCATAAAAATTACACACATAAGAATGACTGTCATGTAATTATAAATCAATTAATATTCAAAAATATTTTTATTATAGTAATATAAATTTCTATGTATTCAGTTCTAGGGAACCGACTCCATTAGGTAGATCATGAGGTTAGTTCTCATCACAAATATTCTCAAGCGGATACAAATTATTTATTTTCAAGGAACCAAACATCATATTATTTTATGATCACATATAGAAGATTAGGTTTATTGGATCCTTTTCGAAAACTAAATATATCTATAAAGATGCAACTCTGTAATTTCAATATTATTTCCCTTATAGTGCATAAGCACTATCTCGAGTATCATAAGAAGTTCTTGATAAATATTCAATTCAACATCATCTAGCATTCTACTATAGTTAATAATCACACCAATGTATTATATAAGGATAAAATTTAGATATCAATGGATAATAATTAAAAAAAAACAGGTCAAATTCACATTTTAATTGTCTAAATAACATATTTTGTTCATTAGATCATACACTGAATGTGAGGTGTGTTCTAGAGATCCCTTTTATCATGATCACACTTCCATTAACCCATTTACTCTTCTATGTATGTTAACGGGATACACCAATGTTTTTATCGATACATAATAGAAGTTAGGTGTAAAAATATATCAATTATTTTTATGGAACATTTCAACTAATTTATTGTTGGTAATCAACTATACGAGCTCATATTCAGTAGTGATTGTCCAACATGTCTAATAATCAATTAGGGGTAAAATTTATATGGGTAACGTTAAATCTTTTTTTCCTTCCAAAATTAAAGAAATTCTATGTATTTAGTCGTTATTAGTGACTCATCTTACATAAAATTAATCAGAGCATTATAATATTCTTTTAAAATATTGGTTTGAGGATTTTCTACAGGAAAATGCCATTATACAGACAGTTTTGGGAAAAACTGTGGGTTTAGAGGTCTTTCCGAACCTATACCCATGGTTTTTAGAAAACTATGGGTATAGGGTTGTGTTCTAAACCTATAACCTTGGATTTGACAAAACCATTTGTATATGATTTGATTCAAGACCTATACTAACAGTTCAATATGAAAACCGTGGGTATAGGTTTGGGTGAAAAACATAGTACTCATAGTTTGAGAGAACCGTGGGTGTAGGTTTACACTGCGATTGCAGGAAAAAAATTAGGCCAAGAAACACCTATATCGATGGTTATCCCACCTATACCCATGTTTTTTAATATATTCAGGTCGATAGATATTTCTATAAACATAATTATGTGGTTGGTTGGTGAGGCATTGCGTTATATTATCATAGGTTGTAGGATCAAAACTTGTCACCTATTTTATTAATAGAGAAGATTCAATTTAATATACAAAGCTAAATATAGATATATATATTAGCATAAGTTCTATAGCTTTCATGGTGAAGTGTTGTATATTTGAAGCGGATAACCCATGGTCAAAACCATCAACCCATTTATTTTATATTATGGACTGTGATATTAATATAATTAGCTCAATATAGATATATATGTACATAAGTGATATTGCTGGAGTGGTGGGGCGAAGTGTGTTAGCATACCATGTCAACTATTTGAAACCTAATTACTCAATTTTTCATATATTTATACCCATTGTTTTGAAACCATGTGTATAAGGATTTGATGAGGTGGAAAGTGTGTTTAAGGTTTTCACGTAGTAGAAAAAAGATATACCCACGGTGATGGGTGTAGGCTGTGGAGCTATACTAACACGTTGGTTTCCCACGATTCCTAAAACCATGGGAATATTCTATACCCACAATTTTTGGGGAAACACCCATTATTTTGAATCATGGGTATTGGTTATTTTCCTAGTAGTGTTTTAATATTTCAATTAATTATTTTAAATAAACAATAAGATGATTTCTATCATCTTGCCTTGTAATCTTAGTCTAAACCAATGGAATTTGACACATTTTATTTTCTCTAGAACAATATTTCTCACATGATAAAGACCCTCTATTGTTATGATAAATAAAAGGAGACACTGGATTATAACATTATTTATATGAAAATGTAAATCCATATTCATTATCATGATTACATCTAAATGGGATTCAAAAATATTTCATCAATTATCCCATAATAGAAATTTTCATGATTATATGGTAGTCCTGGAAGAATGTGTGACTTTTGAGATATCAATATCACTATGGCTGAAGGCAGGTGACATCAACCTCACATTCTATTATTAATATGTTAATGATATTTAAAAAAATTAGAACTATAATATTTAATAATTGGATGGACCTTTTTAAGGTGACCTAGATTGAATATGATATATGACATCCGAATTATCTTCAAATAGTATCACATAAAATCTTATATCTATCTTATTTATACTAGATCATATTTGGTTTCCATACTTGATTCAATTCAATAAATTTGTGGTGAAAAGACGAATCAGTTTCTTAGATCCATCCTGAATGAACATATTTTTTTAATCAATAAATGTTATTTTCTTATGGAAGGAAACAAAGATAAGATATATTTTCTAGATCCTTTTACATTGATTTCTTACTTATTATAGATTATTATTTGGTCTCTATCATCAGTCACATATTTATAAGATGTAAACATCTTATAGTATCATATATTTCTACCCTTTCTCATAATTTTGAATGTGGAACACCTATATCAATTCCTATAATGTATTCCTATTAATTTATGTAAATTTTATAATAATTTTCTAAAAATATCATCAATGTTAGGAAAAACCCATCCTTATATCATTAATTTGTAAGGTAAAAATTGTCATTATAGTAGGTTTTAACATAAAAATTATGCTTACATTAGAATAACAAACTATTAGTGAAATGGATCATCATTTTCATCGTAGTAATATAATTTTTAAGGTGAATATAAATAAGGAACATGACACTTTCTACTGAAGAAATCATTGTTCTGTTTTAATAATTTAGGTTTCATTAAAAAGTTACTTGATATTATCATTCACTATTTATCTTCTACATGGTTCACTTTAATGTTTCTAGAATAAAATGTGTCTCATTTAAATGAATGATGGATCTTAGGTTTGCTGTTCAACTATCATCACATGTTTAATAATTTATAATATACATTTATTATAAGTCATAATATTTTATTAATAAATGTGAATATATATATATTCATTGCTTAATTTTTTAAGTTTGGTATCACTCTTCTTCTCTTTATGGATGAATGGTTAGTTTTTATTAATTGGAATAAAATTAAAAAAATTAAAATACATTCTTGAATATTATAGATAGTGGAGTGGACATGTTGTTATCCCAATATCTCATATACATTTATCATGAATATGTAATTTTTTAAAATATAGAAATATTTTTATAAAAATAAATTTCCCTTTTAGTATCTCAATGATCCTTTAATTCATGATAATTTATTCATTCAACTGTTTAAAAATATACTCAATATTATCCTCAATTATTTTTAATTAAAATAATACCTTTATATCCTTTGGGGGGAATGGTGAAAATAATTTATAGTATCATATTCTCTCCCTCCCCGCATCATGTCAATGAAACCTGATAAAAAAGTAGTTATTAAAAATTTGAAAATTTTTTTTATTGAAATTTTATTTGATGATCATGTTGAACGAAGACTCTATTTGACCAAATTTAATTAGATTAACCTAAAACATGATGAGGGATGGTTCAACATTTATGGCTATGAGGAAAATATAATGTCTCTTCAAAAAAACCATCAATAAAAATTCATTAATAGTTTAACCCTATGGGATTTCTTAATGGGATAGAGAAATAGATCATTTTCTAAAATAGTGCACTCCACGTTTGGTCCTCACTATTTTTTATTTTGAAAAAATTCTCATGATTATTTTCCAACAACATTAGAAAATTCTCATTGGATCATTTTTTATAGGTATATAACATTATATAAGTGTTTAGAATAAATTTCTCTTTTCTTGTTACCCCAATCAAGAAGGTTTCCTTCAATGAAGCTAAAACACACACTATTTTATTTTGAAGATATCCCTAATGAATATTATTGAAATTATGAGTGTTATATTTTTTTCAAATTAAATTATCAACATTGTTCAACTAGAGTTCCCTTAAGGGTATTCTATATTTCATTATCTTACAATTATTATCGTGTTATGAAACTTACAGCTATATAGTGGTCAATTATCTATTATAAATACATCTTGAAGAAAAATTGATTCTTGTTAATATTTATCCTATAAAATTTGATAGAAAAACATGATTTTTTACAAGGATAGGGAATCATCCTCTGTAGATTTTATTCCTAAATCTTGTGAATGCACTAGTTTAAATGATGAATAATATTTTTCCATGTATGTGATGTCCAAATTCATGGTAAATGGAAGATCCAAATGATTTATACATTTCTTCACATGAGGATTATGGTACAAAAATTATTTATAAATATGAAATCATATATATAGGTGAATATGAAGATAAAAAAATTAGGAACAAATTTATATCAATCTATTGATGTCTTCTTTGAATATCATGGGTGGTGGAGGAGGACCTATTTTCTATCCCCTTCTTTACTACTCTAAGGGTAACCTAATATCATAGAATTGAGAATGAAGTAGTATATCCATGGGTTCTCATTTCACAATGGGTAAGGAATCTGTATAATCATGCATGTGTCCTAGGTTCAAAACAGTATAGATGTGAATTCATGATCTTACAGTACCATTATAGTAGTGGATACCATATATTGGTAACTTATCAATAGTAAAATTTACCATAATTGAGATTTAGGGACATGTATTGTGAATTTATTCCACTAGGATTCTAATACATTAAAGTTGGTTGGTTTGACTATACTTGTGAAGCCATAATAAGATGTATAGGAGTGGTAGAAGTCATTTAGAAGAGCTAAATAGAAATATATATGGAGGGGAATAGATGGAATTCCATTGGGATTAGGCCCCACATAGTGTTGTGTGGGAAAAGGATATTCTAAAAAATTATTTGGTCATGATCAAGGTGTATAAATCGACCAGGTTACATGGAGGGGTTGATTCAATAAATTTGGGTCAATGAAAAATTTAAAATGACTTATGTTCCTCTAGGACATCGAGACTAGTAATTCAGGAATCCATTCTAGGCGAGGAGTTTCCACAAACCTAGTTAAAGGAAGGAATATATAATAAATAATAATCTAATTACATCAAGTTAGTGATAAATATAAAAAATAATGGAGAAAAATTATTTTGGTGGATTTTAAATAAGAAATATTATCCTCCATCTGACTGGAGATAAATAACTATCATTATCTAGCTATGTAAAATATAAAATGTAGAATCTACATGGGGGTTCATCCAAAGAATCCTTTTCCCTCTTCCAAGTACTTTTATTTCTTTTTATTAAATTATAATATTTTTCTTCTTTATTTCATGTTGTTTATAATTTGATGCATTTAGAAAGCTACTCAATGTGCATGATGGTTACTCAGGTGTGATTTGGATGCTGATTCCATCTATAATATTTTACTTATATTTAATGTGAGATATAAGATTCATGTACCAAATAACAATCTGTGAAATTTTTTAGGTTCAATTGAATATTTCTTATAACTACCATAGTTCTAGGATGTTGAGAGAGAAACAAATGGACAACGAAATTGAAGTTGATTTATCAATTTGTGGTTAATAATATTAAGAAGTTTTGAATATTAGAGATCTAATGATTCTTCTCTTTCTGGTTTTTCACTTCAGTGCAATACATTTAAATATCATCAGAATATAAAATATTTAATGGAGGTGGTTATTTTATTTTTTAATTTAACATTATTCTAAACTGATCTGGATTTTTTTTTCAATATATGAATGCAAATTGATTATTATTATTGTTTAAACATCTCAATTGAGGTATTAATTTATAGAACCAAAGGTTAAAATAGTTTTGTTTCTCAGTGTTGTTAGTGTAATCAAATTATTTTACATGGGAAATAAACACTAATAATGAGATCAAAATATGGTTAATAGAAAACGAAATATTTTCAATTAGAGTTATTTCAGTGATAATTAAGGAATTTAAGTATCTAATATATTTATACATTGTTAAAGGGAGTGTCTAAAAGATTGTAGTTTGTGCACTACTACTTTCTGAAATATATCTTTTCTAATTAGTTCTAAAAATTGTTTAAAATTTAAATTACAAATTTCTTTATAATTTAATTTTTTTAGTTTTCTATTAAAAAATTTTAAACATATTTCAAACATTTACACTCTTAATCATTATAAAAGCATATTTATAAAATGAGAAATTTTGAACATAGACCAAAAAATCATTATAGAAAAAATTACTCTACCAATATAATAAATTTATTAGGGGATAAAATATTTAATGTAATTTCATGAAAAAAATCCATCAATAAAGTAACTACTCCACCATTTATTAGAGAGATTTATATGTTATGTTGTCCAATTGATAGATCCTTATTATAAACCATACAAATATTATTCATACCTAGAGGTAAACATCACAATTTCATTAGTCATGAACAAAGGATTCACACCAATAATAAGAATCATTGGATATATGGGTCATACTAAAAGAATTAAAAGAACAATAAATAATAGAAAAACCACTAGAAGTGAAAAATTCCTCAATCATACATTGATAAGAATTAACATCTTTTAAGAAGTAAAAAATTAAAACTCTAATCCCTGAAGCCAGTAACTTATTTAACTAAATTGACAAAAAATAGTAAAAAATTCAACAATATCCACACATTTTCTAATGGGGATTTCTTAAGGTGGAAAATGGAGATGTCCAAAAAGAATCATTTTAAGAGACCAACATGATAAAACCAATAATTCCACCCAAAAATAATCCACCACATGTCTTGAGGCACGTTCTTAATCACCATAGGATGGAAAAAACACCAAGGTTTCATATAAATAATACTAGGATTGATTTTACCCTTAATAAACATGTAAATAGATAGATACAAATAGATTGTAAGAGAAGATATCCATAAAAAATAACAAGCTAAATAACTAAAATTTAATTTTGATATCTAATAATTGGACAACAAGATTGGGATAAACAAACTGAATATACCAAAATATGAACCATAAAGCATCCTATGGGGAATTTTCCATGTTACCATATTCCACCACCTTTCTAACCCACCAGAAAGGTAACACATACTAGGAGTGACATCCACTATATGATGCTCTCCAGTTCAACAATATCCTTAAAGACCAAGTCTATTAAAACTTAAAGGAATAATTAGGATGTGATCACAAAAAATATATAGGATGCCACTAATGATTATACACAATGTATATAAATTAGAAAAAACTAGTTCTTGTTTAAAATTTATTTCTAAAACATTTCAATAACAAATCATTTTCTTATAAAAAAATTATTTGTTTTAATTTAATTAAATTAAATATTCAAATGAAAATTTAATATGAAATTACATATTTCCATATTTAATAAGATATGAATAAAATATGTTTCAGGAATCAATACCATAATAGGTGGTAAAATATTCATTTAAAATTAACAACCATGTAATGTATAATCAAATAAATAATGGTAAAATCACAACAAAAGGGGTTACACAACTAAGGAAAACAAACACCAGCTGACTTACGTGAGTTCTAAAGTCCATCAATGCGAGTTCCCTAGAATGGATACCCTCAAGGACATCCCAAAGTGAAAGTGAACTCCACTAGGGACTTCATATATATATATATACATATTATTATACCCCATGTTCTTCACAATGTTCTTTTACATTATCATTAAATTCAAGAAATAAATTTTTATTTCATAAAAATCATCCATGGATAAAATGAATTTCAGTTTAAGGTCTTTATTTTTCAAAAATAAATTTTTTAGAGATATCATAGTAAAACCATTCTTGAATAACCTTTCCATTTTAAAATAATCCTTGAATAAATTTATCAAACATATCATACCTATATATTCAATTTTTAACAAAAATATTTTTTTGGAAAATAATCACATATCCATTAATTGTTAATTAACATATCCTGGATATTAAATTATCAATTTCATCAATAAAAACTAATCCATGATAACCTAAGGCATGTAATGTTATATAATATTTTATAGAGACACCTAACTCAAAAATTCCTGAAACATCTATGAAATCTAATTTGAGGATGAGAAACAATTAAATATAGTCCTCATGAGCCTAGATATATAAAAAAACTACGTTAATTCTCTACATAAAACCATTTATTCAGTAATCACCTCCTAATTGGGTTCCAAAAGATCACATGAAAGAGATATAGAGGATTTATATTGTGATAAAAGGATAAATTGAGAGATATATTGATCATAACTCAAATAGATCCACAAAAAATGATCAAGGATCACTAATTATTTAAAGGTATATGTACCTAGAGTTTCAAAGAGAGGTTAGTTTGATCTAATGGGAAATTAAAAGGTGATTATTATTAAAAAATCAAGTAAATTAGTGTAACTTTCCTTTTTAAAACAATTATATTGGATTACTTGGTTACAGAACATGGTTAGACAAACCATGGGATAATCCTATGGTATCCACTATTCCATGAAAATTAGAATTTCATCAGTTAGTTGGAATGACGACATAGTTTGAGAAATACTGATCCTTTCATGCAATGACCATTAGAAAAAAACTCAACATCTCAAATTTGTTTAGTGAATTTCATTATTTGAAACACCATGTTCAAACTATGAAAACCCCCACATGGACTCATTGATCAATGCCACACTATTACTCTATAGTTAGTAGTAATCGTGCACCTAAAATGTAAACCAGGTTTGTTTTCCATGAAACCCTATATTTTATAACCCATTAATCATAGAAGCCTCTAATACCTTAAAAAATACCATCTATGATCAAAATTTTACATATATGAGACACATAGGGAATCCCAATTCACCCCACAAAAAATGAATTCACTCCCCAAAATGGACCAGGATCATGAACGTCAGAAGAGATAAGTTTTTTGTTACATCAGCAAGGCCTCCCACTCATATGAATCATATTTTTCCCAACCAAAAATTCATATCACTCAAACTAATGGGGTAATATTTCCATGCGTCACCATATCTAGTCATCCCACTATCAAAATAGCCCTTTCAACCGCTATGGTGTCAGGTTCAATTTCAATGTGTTCTTACTCAATAATTTTTGATAGATATGGATAATAATTTTTCACATTAGAAAAATATATCACATCATGGATATAATTAAAAATATAAGGTATGTTAAATCAATAAGCCACAATCTAGAGAGTATTTATAATCTCAAATGTGTTAGAAAAATGTGATGTTAAATTATCCTCTGAAAAAATTTCAATACCCCCACCGAGGTGAAACATTAAGGAAAACAAATCACCTTATTTAAAATATAAATGATGAAGAAATCATCTTGAGAATGATTTCATGTTACTCTAAGATATCAATAACCTTTTCATAATCATAAGTATATTATATATTGTCTTTAGGACATTACTAGGTCGGAAAAAGACTGTTCTCCAAACACCTTCCAACAAAGAGGTAATCTACAAGGCCTCCTATAAAAACTCAAAAAATGGAACCATCCCAATTTAGGCATTATAACTATTGTTTTCAGAAAAATCCATTAAGGTTAGATGTTTATATAAATAACCACTGAAGTCCACCACACATACCTGAAGCATGTATTCCATAATATATATTTCTCGATCAAAATTTCCACACATCAAGGTATGAAATTTCATGATGAACATTGTATAATAACCCATCTTTGAAAACAATCCAATAAAATAAATGGATGTGAAGAGAGTGTACCTATATGAAAAGATTGCTAATGGATGACTATGGAGCCTAAAAAACTCCAATATATAAATATTCCCAACATCCACTACATTTTTTTACACCATCATATATAAGAAATGAACTGATTTCATGATTTTGTCAATAATAAACTAGATGAAATCATTGAAACTATGTTTTGGAGTTATCATATTCAAAAATTTCTTGGCCACTCATCCCATTTGCACTTTGGAATGGGAAATGGTTATAGAAAACAAGTGGTCCTTCAATGACATTACTTATTTCTATAACATTCAATTCATCAATATACACATTATTTAATTTATCACATTATTTCCTATCACTAATAATGAAATATATGGTCATGATACATCTTGGTGGCACCATGGTGCGAGAACAAGTTTTGTTGGAGTCTATCAATCATCAACACAAATTTCAAAGTCATAAAAATAATAATCATTCCTGATAAGAACAACACTACATCAGGAGACCGAGACCACTCACACAATGTCTCCCTACCCTATAAATTCTTTCTAAAGCACTGAACCAATACATCCTTTTCCTGGCCAAATGAAATTTGATAATTTAGACATGTTCAACCTGAGTATTTTCAAGGAATACATTTTTATCATCTATCCATTCATCTGATCACATCACAACAAATTAGACCATCAAGAACCTATCTTCCATTGATTCCATCCCTACATGATCCAAAGTATTTTTTCTTATTGTGTTGATTACCAGGTTCATTTTTCTAGGACTATACACATTATCAAACTCAAGTGTCAGAAGGTAATCAACCACATATCATTATCTCATGTTTAGATCCCTGTGGGTGAAGATATGAATATATATATTATAGTATAAATACAATGTAAACCACTCTTTAAGGAAATAGTGTTTACAATTTATTATATCATGCACCACTACTACTATATCTTGATCATTTATGAAATATTTTTCACCCAAGGGAATAAATATTGAGACCCATAAGCCACTACATGTCTCACCTTTATTAGAATGAAACACAAAATATATATGTGGTATCACAATAGGAATCATATCTAAAATTGACATCATGTATGTTTAAGGATAGAGATAAATTCAATCTTAATTTCAAATAGTGAAAATATCTCTATCCCTTATCACTTCAAATAATCTTTATACCCTTATAGGTTAGAACTAGAAAATGAGATGTCATTTTGGAGAAGTCTTGAATAATGTAACTATAATGCCAAGATAATTATATGAAACCATGGATCTTGAACACATTTATAATGTATTCCCAATACATCACATAACAAACCTAACTTTTCTTTCAATACTATTACATCCATTCAAATATAAACAACATAATAGTGTTACATAACCAGGATTAAAAGGATTAATTTCCTGAAAAAATTAGGATCATACTCAAAATTTATATAATGAAACATAAACATTATTTAATTCATTTTTCTCTAGATTCATAGACTCCATGATTTTCACCTTCATACAACTAATCCCCTGGTGATATGAATTGAATAATGGGGTCGTTTAACATCCCAAAAAAGTATTTATAAGAACATGAATCAATATAAAATGGATGAGAATAATCATTATAATCAAAAAATAATAATGGGATCATAATAATAATAATTAGAGGATGAATTAGATAAAGGCACAGAATGTAGAAATTCATAAAAATGAAGCAACATGTATTAGTGGTAAACTACAATGCATAGTTGTGAACAATGATAGTATCATGTTCACACCTAACATATGTGAATAACCATGACATAATAATTTTGTACATTTATGGAATCATGTTAACCCATATTGAATATTATCTCATGATATACATCACATTACCCAGTGCATTGGAGTGATATATATTTCAGGGTCCACCATTTATATAATAACATTTACATGATCATCCATTCCATGTAGAACAAATATCAATATTAGTCTAAAAATATCACATTGAAAAGAAATCGGTTTCATAAGAATTTAATAAATCAAAATTTTATGAATAAACCTTTTGGTTACCAAGAAAAGGAATAACATTCTTGGTATAAGAATCATCAACCTTGAGTGAAGAAGAAACAATCTCAGGAGAAGTAAAACATGTGGTTTTTATAAAGAAGAGTTATTTTAGAAAAATATTTATATTTTTCAAAAAATAATATTGAATGCATGTATATAATAGAAATTAATGTGGAAGCATAATTAAATTAAATTTTATGAATTTGAAAAGAACATCCATAAAAAAAATTGGGGCGAAAGAGGAATAACACAAAATAAAGAATATTTGGGTTGAGATTCCCTTTGCCTTATGCACAAAGGCTTTATTCAGATTAAGATGATATATACTTAAATTATATTCATTAATTATAACAAATAAAAACTCTTATACATGTATTATATTCATTATAATTTTATTATGAAAAATTATGGTGATTTTGATGAGTTATAGTGTTCATTTTCATCATTCAAGAGTTTGTTTTTCTTCATTTTCATGATCGGTTCACCTGTATACATGTATGGAAGATCATGTAAAATGATAATAATTTTCAAGAAATTATATTATGTGTTATCAATGAACATATAGATGTTTATGTTTTCTTATAATTTTTATTGAAATCAGGATGATTAAATAGATAAAATTCTAATGAGAAATGTTTAGATTAAATTTATGATTTTTCATCACAACAAACTCATTTTGTTATAGTATTTAATGTAATGTATATAAGTTAGTTAAAAACATAAAAAGGTTATAAAATAAATTTAAAAATATGTTTCAATCTTTATAATGGTTTTAATATATACTGTGATGGCGGTAATATAAAATGAAAACATTTCATCCTTAAATGTGATAAAACAACACCTTAGGGAAGAAGTTAAAAATTTTTGAATAAAAGGGAGAGGGGAAGAGTTTTGTTGATATATTATTCCATTAACATAATAAAATTACTACATATATATGATACTAGAGTTATCATTTCACTTGGATAGGGGATATGAGTACAGAATATTAAAAAGAAAATAAAAATAAAATAAATTTCAAGAAAAGAATGTTGTTTTTACCTCTTGAATTATTCTCCATGTGAATATCATTAGAGATATTATATTTCATCTTTTAATTATGAAATTTTTATCAAATATTTTTAACTCTCAAAAATAAAAATACATAATTTTTCATTTTTAAAACTTTTATTTTCTTATACTTTGAAATAAATATATCATATTGTTATTCACAAGATACATAAATTTTATTTACAATTTTATATGAGAGGTTACTATTCTATTGTATGGATTAATATTACTAATGGACATATTTTTATTCTAAAAGGTCATGTTTCTGGACTAGTATTATAGGTTCCTTAACTTCTAGAAATATTTATTATTTTATTCATTCTTTATTTATAATGTTTGTATTGTGTCATCTATGTGAATTTATATGATTAATATTATATAGAATAATTATAAGAAGGGAGTTTCCATTGATATAATTCTAGGTTGTTACATTCACACCCCATATGAAATTTCTCTCTTGATTTTTTTTACAGAAATTTGGGAAAACATGAAAGGGTAATTTTCTTTTATTTCGTCCTTATGTTCCCATTTTCCTCTTCATACTTATGGTTCCACTATAGCACTTTAACCAGGTGAGTAGTCTTGTTGTGTAGAGAAGTATCTCTATAGTCCAATTTCATCACTAGTTACTTGTCATACGATATATCATTTTCTAGATGTACCTCTTTTATAATAAGTAATTGTGACATATATGGTATGTACTTCCTCAAGAGGGATACATGGAATACATCTTTTACTTGGGTAATAATTGGTGGTAGTTCTAGTCGAAATGACATAGATCTGACATGATAAAAAATCTAAAAGGTTAATATGTACCTAAAAATCATAATTTGTTTCATACCATATCTCATGATCCTCTTCTATATATATTTTTTTGATGAATATCATGTCTCAAACCTCAAACTCTAGGTCATGTCGATGATTTTATATATAACTCTTCTCTCAACATTTGGCTCCCTTGACGTGATGTTGAATGGTTTTCCATTTTTTCACCACTTATTAAAACACTTCTGGTTCTGGAATCTTATGTTCACTAACCCCATCTCAACATGCTAGTGTTCTACATATTTTCCCATAAAGTGTTTCATATGGAGTTATTTGGATATTCTAGTGGAAAATGAGGTAGTAAGTGAATTCTTATAGCGGAAGATGTTGGTCCCATCCTATTTCAGAGTCTATTGAACATACGTAAAACATGTCTCTCACTATAATAATATTCCACTCTAATTGTACATCCATTTTAGGATTATAAAGTGTACTAATGTTCAAATCATTGTTTAGAGAATTTCGTAGAGTTTTCTTGAACATTGATGTGAATATTGGATCTCAATCCGATATAATTGATAGTGAAACTCCATGAAGCCATGCCAGTTATCTGATATATAATATTACATGTTTATTAAGTGAAAATTACTCTCAAATTGTGATAAAGTGATATATAATTTTGAGATGATCAACAATAACCCATATTGCATTATTTCATCGGGATGTCTTCGGATGTCCGGTTACGAATTCTATAGCTATTTTTTTCCATTCCCATGATGGTATGGGCAGTGGTTCCTTCATCCCCTAATAATTTTCCCTTTCAGACTTCACTTATTGACATACCTGTCACATTGATGTATATTCAATGATCTCCTTGTTCATATTGTCTCACCAATAATTCTCTCGGAGTTATCGATATATCTTTGTGCATCCTGGGCGAATAAACTAGGTTGAGCTATGTGATTCAGTCACAAGAAATATATTTATCTCTATATTGGATGGTATAAATAGTCATTAATCATATCTTATATGTCTTTATTAATCTATTTTGAACTCTAAGGATTTCCCCTTTCCCATGTATTCCAAATTCTTCTGAATTTCCACATCATTTCATTGAGTATCCTATATTTTCTCCACAAGGGATGGATGAGGAATCATTAGAGAATGGATTGATAATTTTATTTAATTAAGGATTACCATGTTTATTCTTTTAAAATATAATAATATTGGATCCTTATCAATTCTCATCATTTATAATGTTGGAGGAACCTATCAACTTCAAGAATATACCTCATTATTTTCCATACTAGGATAATAGTGTATTAAGAATTCATAATCCTTAATTAGATCCATGGATATTCATTGTAAAATATCAAGATCATTCTATGTAAATATATTTTTGAGGCTCTTATGATCAATATATATTTCACACTTCTCCTAATAGAGATAATGATTCCAAATTTTCAATGCAATGATCACAACTACAAACTCTTGATCTTTTGTGGTATAGTTTTTCTCATTAATTTTCAACCAAATTGTAGTTTCAGATATTAAATTATCAATGTACATAAGTACATATCCTATGATATCTTTTTAATCATCGTTTTATACTAAAAAGAGTTTCCCACTTGTCCGAATTGTGAGTACAGGTGTAGTGATAAGCCTTTTTTTTAACTATTTGAAGCAGTCTTCACAATCACTGGTCTAGATAAACATTTCTTCCTTATGATTTAGAATGGTTAGTGGGATTGAAAATAATTATATCTTATTAAAAAATCACCGATAATACCATGATAGTCCAAGGATACTAATGATCTTCATTATAGATATTGGCCAGGGCCACTCTTTGATTGCCTTTATCTTAGAAGGGTCCACAAATATTAATTTTCTAGTGATAAAATTCCATTTGAATGATATTTCTTCCATACAGAACACACATTTATTGTACTTTTCATAAAGTTTCTCCATTCTCAAATTCTTTATCACAATATTCAAAGTTTTCTCACGTTCCTCCTTTCTCTTGAAGTATATCTGAATATCATCAATAAATACAACCACAAATTTGTCAAGGTTATTCCTAATGACTCTATTAATAATGTCCATGACTAATTCTAGAGAATTAGTGAGTATTAATGGAGTCACTATGAAATCCTAGTTTCTGTAACATATTCAAAAGGAATTCTTAATAACATCTTCTTTCCTCAACTTGAATTAGTGATATCTTGACTGATGGTCCACCTTAGAGAAATAATTTTCCCCATGATATTTATCAATAAAGTCATCTATCCATGGAATGTGATACTTGTTATTTATCATGATTTTATTTATCTCATGATAATCAATGCATTGGTATATTGATCCATCATTCTTCTTGACAAATAGGAATTCTGCATCCTATGGTTAAACATTTGAGAATATAAAACCCTTGTAAAAATTTTCTTTTAACTTATTATATAGTTCCTAAAACTCAATGTTTTCCATTCAATAGGGTGTATTTAATATAAGCAGAGATTTAGAAATTTGTTTAATTGAGAAATGATCATCTTTTTTAGGAGAAATAATGGGTAATCCGTTTGGGAAAAAAATAGTGTAGTCCCACTCTATGGGCATGTATTTGATCATGATTCTCTCCTTTTCCACCATAACTTGAGCTGGATATACTTAATCATAAGGAAATAATATCCACACATTATAAGATGATTATGAAGTACATTTATCCTCATCCTTATAATTATATAGAATTGGAGGATGCCTCTAGATGTGAAGAGTGATACCCCTTTCCCAACAATTGATGTTGACTCTATATAAAGACATCTAATCCATGCCCAATATATAATCAACATCTACCAAAGTATGGAATACATGATTTTATGGGAGGTTTAGTCCCCAAAAATTACCTGAGGAGGAGTTATATTATCATTATGAAATAATTTTTTCATTTTCATTTCTCATATATAACTCAACCTCTATATATTGAGATGGGGTTTGAATTTTACTACTAAGCTTGCAATATTTAAATGAATGCATTGAACAGGAATAAAATAACAATTTTTCTATTCGAGAATGAATAATGATTCTACATGTCTCCAAATAATTTTTTGTCTTCACCTTTGCAGTAGTGATGTCATAATCTGTCCCCGAATCCTTTTTCATTTATGGTGATGATGTTAGTTACCCTCTAGGACTCGAGGTTTAATGCACTTTCTTGCATACCACCCTTTCTCCATATAGTATAAGTATTGGATATTAGGTGGTGATCTTTTTTTATCCACCACATTATACAGTTTCTTCATGAATATTTGATATTCCTGAGCTTAGTGGCTTTCACTGACACACATGAAGCATTTCCTCATCCCATTGGGGAAATTCCAATGATGCTACCTCCCCTGGTTTTTACATGTGAGTGGTTGTGTTTTATTTCCACCTTTGTATTATATTCTCCAGATTGAAAAACCATCTTTCATTTCAAATATTAAAATCCTTGGGACCAGTTTTCAAACTCCATCTCCACATCATGATCACATAGAACAACTACTTAATAAATCCAAAATTCATAAATTTATAGATAATATATAATGTGTTGTTTTAAAACACTAAAGAATATGTCTATTTTCTAATAATTGTTTTCATAATAACCCAAATCATATCTTTCAGGCCTTGTGAAATTTTCTTCATAAGCCATGAAGGATTCACCTTACTTTTTATTTAGGTCTAATAATTCTCTCTCCATCTTTATATGACTAGTTCAATGGAAATACTTTTTAGAAAATATTTTATTAAAGTCTTACCACTCCCTATTAAAAATTTAATCCTTTGGATTGATGTTCTTAATCAAACCCTACCATTGATCAGACTCTCCATCAAAACAGTAAATGACTAAAGTCACCTTCTCCGTCTCAAAATATTGGAGCACAAAAAATACATTCTCCATTTAGTTGAACCATTGTTCTATAACTAGTGGATAAGTATATCCTCTAAATGTTGGGGTTTTTTTATACATAAAATACTCAACATTCAGTTTATCCTTCTTATGTTATAGAGGAAGTTCCACATTATTCATGTATTGTTCACATCTTGAGACAACTAGGTAAGCATCACCATGAAATTTTTAACTCTACCTCACAAGGCATTGTGGATGTCATCTTGGAAATAACTGCATTTTCCCTCACACATATTATTGTCCATGATTCTCTTTATTCCCACAATTTTCTAAAACTAGGATAGGTTTGAACAAAATAGATGTAAAAAATAATGAATAAATAAATCATTCCTTTTTTAAATTAATATTAAAGGATTATGTTTTTGGATACCTATTTTTACATTTTTTTGAAAAACAAATCTTCGTGGGTGCTTTTATATACTTATTCTAATACTATGGGTTTCCACTGTTATTCCCTAATCCTAATTATGTAATTAATGAAACCAATCCCCGATACCAACTATTGTGATCATACATTATCTTATATTACTATTAAATGATTTTTAAGACAAACAATATAATATTATTACAAAACTAAGATCCAAAGGATTTGGGTCATAAGAAAATTTAGACCAAACATAATATTTACAGAATAAAAAGTAAACATTATTTAATTTCTTTTCATCTAGATTCTTATTGGATCTTTTTTTCTCTTTAGTACTAGTAATCACATGAGTATATAAAACAATGAACGGGGCCAGCTAAATTCCCAATGAGAGGATTGATAGGAACATGAATATGTATTCCAAGGGTGAGAATATTCATTATCATTATAACATAAGAAATAAAACATCACCATAATAATAATAGGAATCATAGGTAAATGCATGGAATGTGGAAATACATAAATATGAACCATAATTTCTTAGTGGTCAGCTACCATGCATTGTTTTTAACAATTTTATCATCATGTTCACCTATAACATATGTGAATAAGCTCAACATAATCATTGTGAAAAAATTAACATTATGTTCATGAATATTTCTCATTATATCTTGAAATTCATCAAATTATCCAATGAATTTAAGTTCTATATAATTCCAGGCACACCAGTCACATCATAACATTTACATAGTCATGCATTTTACAAGGAACATATATCAATATTAGATATAAAATAACATATCAAAATGAAATGGGTTTCCTGATAATTTCATAAATTAAAAACCCCTGAATAAATAATTTGGTTTCCAAATGAAAAGGGAATGACATACATGGTATAATAATAATTAATATTTTGACAATAAGAAACAATCTTAAAAGAAGTAAAACATGTGTTTTTAGAAAGATGAGTTCTTTTGGAAAATTATTAAATTTGTAAAAAAATCAGATTAGAAGCATGCATATACCAGAAATGAAAAGGAATGGAAAATGAAATTATATATTAGGAATATTAAAATAATATACATAATTAAATTTGGCATAGATGTGGAATAAATTAATGGAAGGTAATTGGGTTCGAGAATCACCTTGAATTATGTATGAATGATTTATTCGCATTAATATCTTGGAAAATAATATTATATTCATTTATTAATAAATATAAAACCTATTATAGAATTATTTTATTAATTATAATTTCTATAATTTCTTTTATGGATATTTTTGGATTTATATTGTTCAATTTCATTGTTTGGGATTGTTCATTTTATTGGTTTCATGATTGGTTAACTTGTATACATGTATGAATGATCATGAAAATGGGGATAATTTTGAGAATTGATATGACATGTTATTAACGAAAATACATAATTTTAATTGTCCTTAGTTATTATTTTTTCTATATATGAGGATGATTCTTTAGATGAAATTTTAAAGATAACCATTTATATTAATTTGGCGGTTTTCAATTAATACGAACTAATTTTGTTTTATTATTTAATATTATGTATATATGTTAGCTATATATCATAAAAAATGGTATAAAATAAATTTTAAGATATTATCCAATCATTATAATGCTTTTAAGACCTTGTTTTAAGGTTATGATGGAAAATGAAAACTTTCCATCCTTAGAGGTGATAAAACAACACCTGACGAATGACATTTCCATTTTTAGAATTTATGGGAGAAAAGAAGAGGGTTGATGATATATTATTGAATTAAAACAGTTAAATTATAGTATATATACGATAACAGTGTTAAAATAAAACTTTTATAAGGGGATATTATGAGAGAATAAGAAAACAAAATTACATGAAAGAAATTAAAAGAAAAGAAATTGGATTTTACATCCTGAATTCTTTTCCATGACAACCTCCTTAGGGATATTGTTTTTAGACTTTTTTTTCTATTAAAGGATCATAGAAGTGGGACAGGGGATTAAGAAGAGTATTGGTAGAAATTTTACAAAAATCAAGACATTGGAAGTGTGAGGAGAAGTGGTGGTGAGGGGTGATATTTATAGTAGATGAGAGGGCTGTTTTTTGAATATTTTATTCATTAGTTTATGATTTAGGCTCCAGAAAATGAATTGATTAAAATTTATCATTAAATATGTTAAAATATTGAACTATTTTCTTATTTTATGGTCTTACATTATCCATAAATCATTTAGGACTCAATAATTCATGTATTTATAAGATACCATAAATTAAAGTATTTCACAACTCATAAAAAACAACTACTTTATGAACATTCATAAAATTAACCCAATTTTTTTGATGTATATAATTAAAAAATGGACTCCATTTTATGATTTTTTTTCTAAATATTATATTTTTCAAAATAAAATCCTGAGTTATTTGAGAAGAACATATTTTAAAATTATAACTGATTTTATGACACATTGAAAAATTACATAAGGTATCATAAAATTATATTATAATCATAAGAAAAAATAATAATAATTTATAAATAATTGTTATGAAAATAATTTTTTTTAAAATAATTATATTAATTATAAAATTTTAAATTAATATTTATAACTTACAAAAATACCAACAAATAATTTAGCAATTCTAAAATTTTTATTTATTTATACCATGAAATAAATATATCATATTTTCATACATAAGATACCTAAATTGTATTTATAATTTATTAGGCGAGGTTACTATTCTATTGGCTAGATTACTATTATTAATAGTAACTGCAATATTCCAAAGGCCACGTTACTATTCCATTTTTATAGTTTTCTTAACTTCTAGAAATACATCTTATGATATTAAAAATTCATTTATAATGTTTTTATTGTGTCCTTTAGGTGATTTTATATGATTTATACTATATGGAATAATTAGGAGAAGGGAGTTTACATTGATAAAATTGTGTTTCTTTACACATCACTACCCAAATATTTTCAGGATCCACCAAGTAAGGTTTCTCAAAAACAATATGGCCAATAAATTTCACATATTGAATCTAGAACTGGAATTTTGATAGATTTTCATACTGGAAATTTTCTTTCATGATAACACTAATTATATTCAAAGGATTTACATCAATTTCATCCAATTTAAATTAAACAAAGATATTTTCATCACAATCAACTATGAAATAATATAATAATTTATTGAATATTAGATTCATCAAATCCATTAACATTGTTGGAAAACATTAGTAAGGCCAAAAAACATTACCCAAACATCATAATACCTGTGGATTATCCAATATGTTGTCTTTGTAATATATTCTTCTTGGAACCTCAAATGATGATTCCCAGATCATGGATCAATATTTAAAAAAAATGTAATCTCCATTTAAAAAAAAAAAATCCCACCAATCCATGGAAAGTGATGTTTTTTCTTAACGGTGACTTGGATGAGTTTCTTGTTTTGAACAAAGAAATGAAGAATCTCATCTGGATTCATTTCAAATAAACTAGAAATACCACTATGGTAACACTAGGAAGAATAAATCCCCAAGCCTCAATATTCCCAATTTTAACCTTTACATAATTTAATTTAGTGGGATCTATACAATTATAATGTTTAGAGATGGGACACATCACCAAAAATTTTTTTATATTAAGTGAAGTCTCCTGGATTTATATAGGATAAGTTATATGGGATATGGTGAATCATTAATCACTTTTCCTTTAATTTTATATGAATTTTTCTCAATTTCGTAATAAAACATTTCATAATCACTAAAAAATATTACATTAATGATACACAATAATATAAATCTCATCATAACCTTTCATAGATAAAAAATATAGGGAGATATCATAACATGATATTTTCATGGTTTGATAGAATGATATACTCCTTTAAATGATGGTTATTCCTTCCACAATTGATTATATTATGACCTTCATTTAATAATAAAAGGAACATGAATCAACTTGTTATATCCCCTAGTTATCATTCCACAAGAAAACCATGGTTTAAAACACCCCCATAATTAGCTCTTAATTCATAAATGGATATACCACCTTACTGTCTAACTATATCATATTTCACTATATCTAGTTATAACACCTATCTAAAATCCTTTTTAGAAATTGGTTCTACCCACCAGCAACAAGATCGTTCCTTATTATTTTCCTATCCACTGTACTATGATCTTCTCAACCTCCATACGAATGCTTTATCCCCATAACCTATCTATTATATCCAAGATCTTAAATAATTCACTTATAAATATATTATTCATGAATATTTCTCTTATTATTTAGTGGATCTAGATATTCTCAACATATTAGTTCGCGAAAATTTCATGAAATATTCCTTTGTAAAGGTTTATATATTTAGATCTGTTTAATATTCCATTGGTCCAAAATATTTATATCAAGTTGGACTCTATCAAAAGCATCTAATCTTACTAAACATCAATTCAGTGTGATGTGACTAGTGGAATTCTATCATATGAAAAATTTTGATGCTTCACTATCCGATGAATCCTGTTTAGTTTCATATTCCTTTTTATTTAAAATGTTATTAATCTAAAAGAAATGTTTTTTGAAGCCCCTACATATGAAAAACTCTTCCAAATGAGTAGGTACTCAATCAACATCACAAAATTTTGTTCTTATTGTTAAATGGAAATCTATACAATGAACTATCCTTAATCATGTAGGAACATGATTAGCTATACCTAGAACAAAATCATGAGTATTTAATCACTTCCAAACATGAATTTTTTTCTACACACGTTCTCTTAACTATCAGAACCCTTTATATTGGTGCGCACCATAGAAATTTTGGTGAGAACTCATATAAACATTATACCTAAATGAAACATTGAATAATGAATCATCCCACTCTATATAATATCACTAGGATACTTCTCATCACTTATGGAATCTTCAAGAGGTTTCTATATTTTTCCTTTATATCCCTTAAAAATAAACTTCATTAATCATGGTGTTAAGGAGGAGATAAAAACATCTCTTTTAATCATTAGATAATATATGATGTATGATCATCATAACATCATCATTGATAAAGGAATTACATAGTTTATATAAAGATCCTTATAAATCATATATCTTCTGTATGCATAGTTGTATTCTTCATTAGAAATTATCTGTCCAATGGTAAACCTTATTTCGTATTTAGATGATGAATTCACACACCTTCATCATCTATAGAGCCTCCATTTTATTTCCATATGTTATATTTCTTCTACCTAAAAAAATAGAATTTATTTTTCTAGTGACATATCTTCATTATTCTCTCTAAATATCACTCTTAATAGGAATCCTCAAACTAATGAATCAGAAAGATTATGTATGATAAATATTCTATGTAAAGTTATTATAGTAAATATTTAATGGATCATATATCTAATAACATCATAAGTTTTATTAAGATGTTGATTTATCTGATTTAAGTCAATTTCATCATAGTAACTATACACCCTTACTGGCATGGAATGCATTCCCATTTTTCATCTGATAAAATCCAAGATCATCGATTATTTGATCTTCATAATAATGTTACTATATAAATCAAACCATTAAAATTTCATTGATATCCTCTCAGACTACTATTTTTTAGATCTCATCCAGCCGATATAATAGGAAATATATCCTCTATACCATTAAACAAGTCATGTAAACCACATAATATATAATAATAGATATTAAAATATACTCCTACCTTTATATATTTCCTATAAAATAGTTAAATTTATAAAAAAAGGATGAGTTACCTCCATGTAACCAAAAAAATATATTTCCCAATGGACATCACCACCTTTGTTTATCATTTAACAAACTCTTCCATCTGTTACACTTTTTTGTAACAAATATTGTTCCGGTATCATTATAAATGATCCATGTTGAATCATTGTGAAAATACAACCTCATAAATATTCATTAAGTCATCTGATCATATCTTTTAAATGATATGTGTCTAGTTTCCTTGTTCTCAAACAATTAAAATTAAACCCACTATGATTTTAAATGAAGAAAAATCAGGTTCCATAGCACTAAGAAAATGAAAAAATTAGCTTATATGATAGTGTAACAACCTAGTACATTATAATATATTTCATTATAAATTATGTTAATCTCATAAATATCTTTTGGAACATGAGACCAAAATATTCTTATGTTTAATAGCTTATTCCACATGCAACACTAAGATTAAACAACCCATGATATATATAACCATTATAATATATCCATAAAAAAGGTTGGTAAGAACAGTATTAACTAATTTATGATATATATATATATTTAAATTTCATTATAAATATATCTTATTAATAAATTTTTAGTACATAATTATTAAATTTTTAGTAATGTAATTTATTTATTCAATAAATGTTTTTCTTCAAAAATGATATTTATTACTTTTTGTAAAAACAATTTATAATTTATTTTATAACATTTATATAATTAATTTGATAAAAAAATATCATTTTCGAAATCGGTATATAAAAATTTATTTTGGGTGAAATTTTTGGATTTATCCGAAAATATAGATTTTTAAGTAAATAGTGATAATATATATTTTCGAAAAAATGTACATTTTTTCAATAAATTAATATTATTAAAATACAATATTCAAATTAAATAGGATTACATGTAATATATATAAATATATTATTTATATTTAATCAACATTATTACATTTTAATCATCATTATAAGGCACTATTAAAAAATGGGATATTTTTAGAAACTATTTTGAAGTGAATAATGTATCTCTCTTTTAATTAATTTAAATAATATCTAATATTGAATGTTTTAAATGTAATTTATATATTAAATATCATTAAAGTTTTATTTATATTCATATAATGATAATTATTTGGCATATATTTATTATAAAACCACATTGTACATTATAAAAAACACTTCTCAAAAACCCAATTTTTCAACGTGTAAATATATTTTGTTTTTAACATAATTTCATCCAAATTTATATAATTTATTTGAAAATAAATTTATATTTTTAAATAATCATGTCATAATTATGTTCCGTTTAATTTTTTTATATGTTTCTGAAAATATTAATTTCTTAATGAATAGTGAAAGATAATGAATTATAATTGAAAATATTCTTTTTAATTAAATTTTCTATAAAGTTAAAATATTTTATAAATCTTTTTTAAAGAAATATTATATCATGTATATATATTTATCCAATTTAGGTCATTTTGTTAGTTTTAATATTTAATTTTGATCTAAAAACATTGTAATCATTCAAATTATTTCTCTTTAAAACACCACTTTCTCCTCACTTTTGCAGGGTTAATTTAAAAAAACAATTTCTACATTAGTAAATTTAACTTTGAAAAATGTATTACATATTTTGATTTAGATTTATTTATAATTTATAATATGTTCAAATTAATTTTTTACCAAAATAAACATTTAAAAGAGTAAAAATTAAAAACCATTGTTGATGTAAAAACTGAATTCCCAAGGGGTTAAAATAAGAATATATGTGTCAAAATAACCAATAAACATGTATAAAAAATATAATATGTTAATAAATGTACCATTAAACCTATTTGGTTTTAGAATAGTCCATTTGGTGCTTTTTTTGTATGTAAAAATTATGTGAGGACTCCTTTCTTTTCAATAATTATAAATGTGTCCTCTCCCCCACATATAAAAGGCCACTCCTCACCAGTATTATTCATATCATCCAACATATTGGGATTAGAAAATCCCAACTCAAATAACTTCCCAATATTATGTCATCGTAGAAACATTATTTTGGGAATAAATCAGTCATGTTAAGGCCTTTGGTTGAAATTGATGGTGGGTATATAAAAGAGAGTTAATGTTCTTCAAGGAGAATTTTATTTTATTTATTTATCTATACCCTTAAATGATTAGTAAATTTTTTTGATATAATATCATATTTATCATCAACATAAATATATCCTATTATGTTACTAGATTAACTTAAATCATTTCCCCCATCAATTAAATGTGTTATAATATAATCATTCGTGTGTCGTTGGACTACCACCACACGAACCGATATCGTTAATTTTTTCATTATGTATTATCATGAATGTGTATAATTATGGCTATAAAGTATATATATATATGATATTTATAACATAATTATACTTGTTGATTAATTATTTCATATATACCCTTTTACATTCCAATTAGTAGGAGATGTGATAACATCACTCGTGTGTATGGTAGACTACTGGCTTGCAAAGTGATGTGATTAATTTTTAGAAAATGTGATACATGTAAGGTAATAAGGGTGACTATATGTTATGTATGTGATATAAATGTAATAATCATGATATTTATAACATCTTTATAATTCTATAAATATAATATATAATTTTATTTCATAACTTTTCACTCAATGGAAAATTGATAATATCGTTCGTGTATGTGTGGGCTACCACCTACATGAAGAAATGTGACTGTAATTTTATCATCACACAAAATTAATGATAAATGTTATTATATAATACTATAAATAAGATATTATGATAATACTAGAAATATAGTATATTACTTACCATATTTATATAATGGTCATTTGAAAAAGGAAATGTGACTCATGGATACATTTGACCTAACTTCTGAATGATTGTAGCTTAGTTAAAATTTCATAAGAAACATTAATCATTGGTTTTAAAAGTATATTTTTTGTGTAAATATGAAAATTATTTCGTGATTATAATTCTATAGATGTTTAAATAATGACTTCTTTGACAATATTATCTTATGAATGTTGATTTTGACACTTGATCCAAATATAGAAAAAATAACTGATGTAAACTTAATTGATCAAGTAATTGTTTACAACATTGTAATATGTCACAATAAACTAATAATAATGTTGAAAAAGGTTCTCAAGAAACTAAATAATAAGAATAAATTTATTATTACAAAATATAAAGAAATATGTCCCAATTTTGACCCTAGGTAAGTGTAAGCTCTCAACATTTTCCAAGTATATGTCAGTATTATTATTAGGTATTATGTTTTTAGTTTTTTATCATATATTGATTGGGTTTTTCCTTGGGGTGACTTTGGGTGAAAATTTTATTTTTAGGGAGGAAGTGGGAAAGTGCACGATTGGTACATGTTTTCTCCAAACCATGCACCTTGGCCTAACAAAACGATGAAATCTCAGGTATAGGGGATTCACACGGCAAGTGCATGGTTTTTCAAACTATGTGCCGTATTAAGAGAAACCATAAAATCCATTTTATGAGGTGCACAATTATGTCAAATAATTAGGGTAAACCTTTAATCCTAAGTATAAAATCATGCATATGAGATTTTAATCCCATGAAAATTAGATTTAAAACCCCTCCCACTAAGATTGTAACCCCTCCCACTAAGAGAATCTAATACAATTTTGTTTCTTTCTTCTCTCACATATATCTCTCATATTCTAGTGGAATGTCATCCTATTTATTATTGGATAATGATCTAGGATTTTTATATCTATATATAGGATTATGGTATCCAAATTTTATGATATTGAATTAGGGTTTAATATCCATATCTCGTTCTATGTCATTCTTCTGTTCAAATTGGGGATTTTTGTAGGATGATTGCACGTCAAATAATTGAGGTTGGTTGTTTATAATTAAAATCCCAATTTATAGATTGATATTTTTTGGATGTAATTTTATTATGATACTATCTATTTATCAACCATGTTCTTGATTAAAATACTTAATTTGGGGAATTAATTAATCTAGGGAAATGTGAAATTTGGATTTTTGAACAAGATAATTTAGTATTGAATTAATTATGAGGGTATTTTAATAGTGACTTGAAATAACTAATTAATTAATTAATTATAGAGTTATTGATATTGTTGACCTTGATTAATCAATTTTGTGTTAATTAATCAGAATGGTTGTGATTAATAAATTAATTAATTTGGAATAATTAATTGATTGAAATAATTATAACTAAATTGAGTCTATTGAAATTGAATAATTAATTTTTGAATTAATTATTATTGTATAGAAAGTGATGAAAAATAATAATTAATTGTGAAATTAATTATTTTGAATTATTATGTTCATAAAATTGGTTGATATGATTAATTAATTATGGAACTAATTAATAGGATTGAATTGATAATTAATAGTTTCATTAATTAATGTAATTTAAGTAGTTAATTAATTTTTTAATTAATTAATGGATAATTGATTAATGGTAATAATGGAATTTATATGTTAATTGAAATGATGAATGGTAACAGTTGAATTCATATGTGAATTAAAATGATGAATAATATCAATGGAATTCATGTGTGAATTGAAAGGAAAAATGGTAACAACAGAATTCATTTGTGAAGTAAAATGATTAATGGTAACAATGGAATTCATGTTTGAATTGAAATGATGAATCATAAAAATGGAATTCATATTTGAATTGATGTTATGAATGATAACAATGGATTTCATGAGTAAAATGGAAGGATGACTAGTTATAATGTCATTTATATGTGAACTAAAATTGTGAATGGTGAAAATGATATTCACATGTGACTTGAGATAGTTAATGTTATAAATTAATTTAAGTTATATGATATCCCTTGTGGATAGTTTATATTTTTAATGGTATAAAGAATATATTGAGAGTTTGGGTGTCCTAAAACAACTATGGGTTTTATATGGTCAAATAAAGAACAATTGATAATGTCATAACTATTTAGTTATGCATTACATTTATTTCATTATAAAATTGGATACACTATTTGAATTGATATTTTTTTATAATCCATCAGTGGTGGCCTACTGAGTTTAAATCACACCCAACTTAGGCTTCTTTCTCGGAACCCTAATAGATTTCTGGGATGTATGAAAATATATGTGAAAAGGCCCAATGTCAGATTGTAGAGTCAGGATGAAGAATGGATGAGGGAACCAGATTTGGTTCAAGATCCTCTTCAATATAGTAAATGTATTTACTTTTGATTTTCATTTGACACTTGTCATGTACTTTAGAATGAAAAATATACTATTTATTGTTGATATTTTTATTCTAGTTTTGGTCCTCTTGTGATACTAGATTTTTATGGTTAAGTTATATCATTAGTTTATTATTGATTTATTCATTTACACTGGCATATTACTATAACAAAGATGGTATAGTATCCCCATGATTGATATTATAACAACTATTATAGTCGGAAGTATCTTGTGTGTGGGGAGGTGTACTTGAAGTCACATAGTAGTCCAACTTGTGGAACCGATCTATAGTACCCACGTCAAGACATTACAAAGTGGTATAAATGCGGTATTATTTTCCTTATATTTTGTATTAATAATTGGGAAAGGTAGATATGATACCAGGGAGAGACAATCCTCTATTATGAACACATTAATGGGAGTATCTAATCGACATATTGGGAAGAACCCTAGTACCCAGGGTGTGATAATTGTTATTTGTGTTTGATATTAAACATGAATATTATTTCACCTTGAGAATATCACATGTTGTGTGATGTGATTATTTGTTCATAATTTTTTTGAGATTTGACTCATGTAATGGTATTGAACAAGAGTTGAGTTTTCTTGAATCACTCAAGGCAGACATGATTATTGTGACATGCATAATTTTTGGCATGCATAGGAAAATGAATTATAGGTAAGTTGTTGTACTTGAATTATTTTTCCTTGGTTATGAAATGGAATTGAAAAAGGATCCTAATTTTAAATTTAGAAAGTTTTTAAAATGATGCAAGATGAGAATTAATGGGTGTCTAATGAGACTTGAAATTGTGAGCATGCTTAACCACTATTAACCATGACCTAAATATAGGATGGATGAGGGTAGTGATAGTACTTCAGTTTTTTACCATGTGGTGGGAAATGGGGAATGAATTTTTAAGTATTAATGTAAAATAACTATTGTGAAATATGCTAAAATTGTTTCATGTGTTCTGAGAAGTGTGTTTGGAATTATTGATATTTGACTCCACAATGATGCTTGTTGAGAATATGAAAGGATGATATGGCTTGTGATGCTCCACTAGTAGGGGAACATAAGGAACTAATAGTTCTAGGTGAGGAAGGAGGAAATAAGTTCTGAGTGAAATTCACTCACCTGATGTAGTTTATGTAATGAGATCCAAAGAGGGTTGTGAAGAGTATATTCGACCTTACTCAAGAGTTTAACTAACAACACCCTCTAAATATTATTGGTGAGGGTGGACCAGAGGAAGTGGAATTATGGATTTAGTCTATCCAAAATATAATAGATCATTTGGTGACTTCCAATGAGATGAGGGTCAAGTTGGATACTAATATGCTTTAAGGATCAGCAAAGCACTAATGGGATGTTCTGGATCGTACAGGCTAGGGATATTTTATGTTTTGAAAGAAAATTCTGGAAACATTCGTGGAGCACTTCTATCCAGATATGTTGATGTATGTGAGAGAAACTAATTTAATGAGGTTGAATTAGGGGAGTATGTATGTGATGGTCTATTCTAGTTGCTTTACAAATTTTCGAAACATCACTACAACGATGGTAGGGGATGATATTTCTATGATGATGAATTTCTAGGATAAATATAATTGGTGATTAAGTCCTAACTTTACCTACTTCAGTTAATGTTGTTTTATGATGTCATGGACTAGGCTCTCATAGCTGAGGGGAACATGAGATAGGCTTCAAGTCCAAGAACTCTAGTGGTTACTTGATGATCAAGAGGTTCATATTCCAAGAGGTGATGGATAAAAGTAGTTATTTAGAGTTCTAGTGGGATTTTTAACTGATGCCATATTTTTTAATAGAGTTTCTTAAAACCATCACGTATTTCATGGCCACTTGTCAATTATTACCTGTTTATTGTATTGTGAGGTAGTTTTTTTAAGTTTCATTTTTAGAAAATTTAGTTGTTGTTTAGTTAGATTAAGTTCTATAATAAAAAAAATATCCACTAGGATTATAAATAAAATTAAAGTAACCACCAAAAAAATTTAGAGGATGTTATATTTAGCGGTGGTTAATCTGAACTGCTACTAAATGAAATCAATAATATAATTTTAACGGTGGTTAAAGAAAACCACCACTAAACCTTTATTCAAATATTTAACAAATTAATATAAATATACAATAAATGGAATGATATAAATTCAAACATAAATATATGTTAAAACCATCATTCATACTTCACATATCCAAAGTCATACAGACAACCAAGATCATTATAACTTAAGACCCATTCACCCAATACATCAACCAATACCTTATTAATCAATATATACATATAAAATATGTCCAAAAACAATATGTGGACAATATACACCCATGTCATGACCTCCAATGATTCTGTATGCCTCCACTTCATCTCATCAACTGAAACCAACCATTTCATCTCATTAGCAGTATGAAATGATGAAACAAAAATTAAAAATTAAAATATTAAATCTTAATTACAATTGAATAATTGATAAAATTTTAACATTCAAGGAAACTATGAAACATCATGAATTACTTCTAAAATAATTCAAGGATCAGAATGATCGACCTCCAACATACTACCGACACTTTCCACTTATAATGAAAAACAAAACATTGAGGAAATGAAATGGGAAAGGGAAAATAAATAGAATATATTTAGAATATTGGGCATAAAATTTCTAATTTTTTTTATAAAACATAAAAAAAATTAACAGGAAAGATATAATTTATAATGGAAAACACATTGAAAATATAAATATACCTATTTAAGATAAGATTCAACACTTGATACTGAAACATGATATGTTAATATTTTAGTTTATTTTTAAGGCGACGGTTGGTTTGATTGAAATTTATTTAATAATTTTTTTAATAAAATTGGATCTTTTAGAATTTATTATTATTTAAAAACAAATAATTGGAGGTTGTATCATGATTTCATATCAATTGGAGGTCGTTTTCCCTGGTTTTGACTGTTCCACACACATTTTTCTGTTTAAAAAACTAAAAACGTTTTTACTTAAAAAATGGAAAAACAATCATTCAGAATGACATGTTATGAGTTATGACATTTTACAATTAAATATTTGGTTATTTTCTCATGATTTCATGACAATGTGACATCATTTGTTTAGTTTTTATCATTCCACGCATGTTTTTGTGTTTTAGAACACTTAAAACACATTTTCAAGTTTAACGGGAAAACTGTCACATGGAATGAGATGTCGTCAATTCCATGATTCACAATTAAAAATACGGTGGTTATACCCTAATTTTTGGGAAATAAAATATCATTTTCCTAGTTTTGACTGTTCCTCCCATGTTTTAGTGTTTTAAAACAATAAAACTGCATTTATAGCCATAATAGGACAACTGTCATTTAGAATGACCTATCGTCTGTTACCACATTTTAAAATTAAATATATAGAGGTTGTCATATGAATATACATCAATATGATAAATTTTCCATAGTTTGGACCGTTCCAAGCATGTTATAGTGATTTAAAATATTAAAAATAAATTTACATTTATAATAGGAAAACTATAATTCGGAAAGACATTATGCTAGTTCCTATATTTCACAATTAAACATATGGTTGTTTTCCTTTATTTCAGCACAATTTGACACCGTTTTCCTATTTTTTACCATTACATGACCATTTTACTATTTTAAAACACTAAAAACACATTTACAACCATAACAGGAAAAACATCATTCAGAATGATGTGCCATTAATTCATATATTCCACAATAAATTATAAGGTGTTTTACCAATGAATTCATATAAATATGGGGTCATTTTCATATTTTTTACTATTCCACACATGGTTTAGTGTTTTAGAACAATAAAAACACATTTATGGCCATAAAAAAATGATTTTTGGATAGATGTGCTGTCAATTCCTATATTTCACAATTAAATATATTGTCATTTTCCACTCACTTCAAGGAAATCTAAATTTTTTTTTCTATTTTTGATCATTCTACACATGCATTAGTGTTTTAAAACATTAAAAATGTGTTTACTAGCATAACTAGAAAATTTTTATTCAAAATTATTTTTTGTTGATTCCTATATTTCAAAATTAAATCTTTAATGGGTTTCCCATGATTTCACATCAATATAAGGCTGGTTTACATTATTTTCACCATTCCATGTACATTTCAGTTTCTTGAATCACTAAAAACACATATATGAACATAATAAGTAACCCTTCATTGGGTATGATGTGACGTCAGCTCTTAAAATTAAAAATTAAATATATTGTAGTTTCCCCTCATTTGAGGATTTTATGAATACATATGTTTTGTTTTAACCATTAGAAGAACATTTTGGTGTTTTAAAACCCTAAAAATGCATTTATGGAAATAACGAATAAAATTTCACTCGTAATGATGTGTAATAAGTTCCTACATTTAACAACTAAATATATGGTGGTTTTACAATTATTTTAGGATATTCTGACATTGTTTTATTTGTATTGACCATTACATGCACATTTTAGTATTTTAAACACAAAAAAATGCGCTTAAGGATATTAATGGGAAACCGTCATTTGGAATGATGTGTCATATGTTAGTACATTAAAAAATTAAATATATGGTTATTTACCCATGATTTAACATCATTATGAGGTATTTTCCTAGTTTTGACCATTCCACACATGTTTTAGTTTTTTTAAACACTAAAAATGCATTTGTGGCCAAAATGGGAAAATCATTATTCAAAATGATGTGCCTTTAGTTCCTAAATTTCAAAATTAAATCTATGGTCATTGTCCAATGATTTTCTGATAATACAACATCATTTTCCTAATTTTTATCATTCCATGTACGTTAAAATGTTTTAAAACACCGAAAACAAGTTTACAACCATAACATTGAAACCGTCATTTGAAATGATATGCCGTTAGTTCCTTCATTTAAAATATTAAAATATTTTTGTTATACGCTGAGTTTAGGATAATATGACATTGTTTGTATATTATTAACTATTCCACACATGTTTTAGTGTTTTAAAACACTAAAAATGTATTTAAGGATACAAAGGGAATACCGTCACCCAAAATGACATCTTGTCTATTCCTACATTTAACAATTAAAATTATGGTGGTTTTCCCATTATTGTAGGATAATTTGAAATCATTTTCAAGGTTTTTACCATTACAATCATGTTTTACTATTTTAAAACACTAAAAGGTGTTTACGACTATAATAGGAAAACCGTCATTTGAAATGACATGTCATCAAAACCTATATTTCAAAATAAAATATTCATTGGAATTACTTTTATATCACATAAATATGATGTTGTTTTTCTTGTTTGACCAATTCAACACATGTCTTAGACTTTCAAAAAACTAATAACTTGTTTATAGATATAATGGGAAAATTGTCATTCAGAATGACATGTAGTAAAATTCCACATTTAAAAATTAAATATATAGTTTCTTTCCCTTGATTTTAGGCTAATACTTAATCAGTTACCTGGTTTTGTCCATTCTACATGCGTTTTCATGTATTAGTGTTTTATAACAAGAAAAACACATTTATAGCCATAATAGTAAAACTGTCACTCAGAATGAAGTGTCATATTTTACTATATTTCACAATTAAATATATGGTGTTTAACATTGATTTTAGGATATTATGACATTATGTGATGGTTTTAACCATTCCACACATGTTTTAGTGTTCTAAACCACTAAAAATGCATTTACAACCATAATGGGAAAACTGTCATTCAGAATGACATGTCATTATTTTCAACATTTCTATATTAAATATACAATGGTTTCCCTAAATTGTAACATAAAAACCTTGTCATTGTTTGATTTCTGATCATTACATGCACATTTTAGTGTTATAAAATACTAAAATCATGTTTATGACCATAATGGGAAAACAATCATTCAGAATGATGTTGTATCACTTAAGAAATTTCAATATTAAAGCTACGATATTTTTCTCTTGAGAACAGTACATACCAACATCTTTTCCCTATTTTGACCATTCCATAAATGTTTTAGTTTTTTAAAACACTAAAAAAACTTTTTTGGAAATAATAGGAAAACGTCATTCAGAATGATGTTCTGTTAGATCATACATGTCAAAATTAAATATACAGTGGTTTTAAGATGATTTCTCATCAATATGATGTATTTTTCTAGGTTTGGGTCATTTCATATAGGTTCAATGATTTAAAATTGTATATTATCTTTTACAGCCATAGTAGGAAAATACTCATTTGAAATTACATGCCTTCAGTTCCAACATTTAAAAATTAAATCTATAGTTTCCCCCTTATTTTTAGATAATATGAAATTATTTTCTTGGTTTTGACCATTCCATAAATTTTTTAGTGTTTTAAAACACTAAAAATTCATTTATAACTATAATTGGAAAACTATATTTTTGAATAACATGCATCCAACTACTACCTTTCAATATTAAATTTATAGTTTTACCCCTTAATTCCTGATTATACAACAGTTTTTTTAGTTTTTAGTATTCCATGTACGTTTTAGTGTTTTAAAACACTAAAAAAACCCTTATGACCATAATGGGAAAACTGTCATCCAAAATGACGTTCCATTTGATTCTACTTTTAAAAAATTATTCTATAGTGGTTGTACACTACTTTTAGGAAAATATTATGTCATTTTTCTAGTTTTAATTATTCCATGAATATTTTAGTATTTTAAAACAATAAAAATGAATTTACAGACATAACAGAAAAATCATCACTTAGAATGATGTCTCATAAGTTCCTATATTTCACAATTAATTCTATAGTGTGCATCCCCTAATTTCAGGAAATTAAAATGGAATTTTCCTTTCACTCTAGCAGTTTTATAAATAATGAAATCAGTAGTATCCATAAAATATAATGTAAAGTAGTGGTGTTCTCTAAGATACCGGTCAAATGGAATCCTTAATTTTTTTTGATATCATTATTACTACATTTCAAATTTTTAATGTATATTAAGTATATAAAAAATGAAAAAATAAATGATTTTTTCAAAAAAATGTAAAACTAGAACAATTCATATATGTATGAAACAATTATTAAGGAAAAATTATAATATAATTTCATTACCAATTTATAAATTCAATTATCACCATCTTCAATATCTTCATTTTTATCAACCTCTATTGTAATAATTCCTTCATTTTCAACCTCTCTTTCCTGATCCACCCATTCAATAATATTAGAAAAAAATATCCAATATGTTGTGGCTGATGAGGTTCACTATTAGAAAGAACCTACTGATTTTCATCCTTTATATCATATAATCATCTCTACATTAAGTGTACAACAACACTCTAACATTCACGTATGTCATCATCTATATAATAAACCATCATCGCTTGTGAATCCATGATAAAAAGATCATTATTTGAATTCTTATCAGTGTTCATCAAGAAATAGATGTTGAAACAATTAAAATTTAATGAATCTTTCAATATAACCATATCAATGTCGATTCACATGAATTTTCTTAATACAACTAAAACTGTCTATGATATTTTACTTGAATTATATCAATTAGATTCTCATATTATCTGACCTCCGCCAATGTAAATACACCGCCATTTTGAGTTATCAAGTATTATTTATGAAAAATCATAGGAAACATGAATCCATAAATATTTTATCCATAGAATATCTTATCCTTCTTTATAGTACCTCGATTTAAAAACTTCAAATCATTCGATATTTTAGCTAAATTATCCACATTTTTTATCTAGAAAAAATGATATAAGCTATTACTTTTAACATTGAGAATATAAATACCTGTCAATAATATGATTGTTAGTATATACTTACAGGATTTTGAAACCATTCTATAAGATCCTTATTATCTTATTTTTTTTATTCCAACTCATTTTGAGCTTAACCCCTTAGTTTCCAACATGATTAAGGTGGAAATTCATCAATAAAGGGATCCTCAATTACACTATTTATTAGTAGGTATGTATGGGATTGTAGAATCTCCAATTAAGTCATTGTAAAATTTTAGCCCTTTCTAATTAGTTGTCAAATATTTGGAAATAACGATGACTAATTTTCAGAACTAGAATTAGTGGTGATGTCATCAGCACATCTAATGCGATTGAATCTAGTCTCAATCCCATCCAAATACTCATAAAAAATGGTTAATAACTCTTTTTCTACATAACCTTTAGAAATATAGACTTCTTCTTGAGCATTATTCCTCACATATGATTTCTGATGACCTATATACCTGATGAAAAAAAAACAAGAAACATATAAAAAATTAGGCAATGATTTGATGAAATTTAAATCAATAATGAAAATAAAAAATATCAACGTACCTCTCAATTGGATACATCCATCGATAGTATATCAGTCCACCATGTTTAGCTTATTCAACCAAATTAACATTGAAATGAATCATAACTGTGAATAGTGAAGGGAAAAAACATCTCCAAATGACATAGTGTCAAACCATTTCTTTCTTGAGGTTTATCAAGATCAATTGGATTTAGTGTTTTTCCCAATGCTCTCTGAAAAATTACAAAACTCAACTAGCACCATAATTAATTTTTAATGTAAATTATTACATGAATCCAACGATAACAACTACTTCATCAAAATATGTGATTCATCACTTTTCGATCCTTGTAACTTTTGATGTTTCTAGTTAACAAAATTTGATATGTTACTTGAATTTCCATATGTCACATTTCCATTCTCTAAGGGTCAAAGGAATATGTATTTCTCAAGATTTTTCATTGTAAAATTTTCCCACGGATACATTCCTTTATCTTTTTCTCATAAACCCTGATTTATATTCATTGACTCCAAATCCCCATGAGCATTAAGGTGATCCTTCAATTTACGCAGCTCATTAAGAACTATAAAAATTATGTTGTCATATATATTCTTTTCAATATTGATCATGTCAAAATTATGACATATCCAATTAAACACTAAATAATTAAGTTATTAAATTATACTATTTTCCTTCCATTTTTTTTCTAGCTTCATTAGATACTATACCTCAGACCACTTTCCTCCCTTCTTTGAACTGATGACACTTCCAAATTCTTTAGGGACATTCATTAATTGTCCCATGATATCTGAACCAGATAACACCTTTGGTGACACTATTATTTAAATATATCAATTGAATTATGGCTTCTTAAAACTAAATTTATGAATAGCATCACAAAATCCATGAATAAACATAATACACAATTTCATACTATGATGTAATCATTGAGGTTCAAAATCAAAATGAAAAACTAGAAAATAAAAACCAATATGAGTCTTCTAAATAGATAAATTTCATAATCTATAAAGTAACTAGTTTTCCACATTAATGTAGCATGCATTTTGAATAGTTGTCTCATTAAAGCATTATATATTTCCAAGACATCATCCCATAATTTTCATAATTCATTGATTAGAGGTCGAAGGTATAATTCAATTTAATATCTAGGCATTTTTTTCTAGGAATAATCATCGATATAATGAAAGAATTTATATTCATAAACATCATTAGAGGTAGATTATTAGGGGATCAAAACAACTAGCCAAATGATATAATTTGTAATTAATATACCAAAAGGGTTAAAACCATATCGATCAAATCCCAAACATACATTCCTAGGATCTTAAGAGAAATATGGATAAAAAATAAAACATATACCATGATGTTGGATCTTCTGGATCTCTCATAAATCCATTTTTACTATCCTAAGTATGCCACTTCATGTTTTCTATAGTCTTAGAAGACATGAATAAACATTTCAAGCATGGTTTCAGAGAAATTTAATTCCATACCTTCGAAGGTGTTTTTATCTTCTAATTCTTACTAGGGTTCCATTGATTTATACTATCATTATTTTTCATTAATTTCCATCGACTTGTATGAAATCTTGCACATTCTTCTTTACCAGACACATCTCCCTTGTAATGAATGCTATCATTATGGAATTCATGATTCTTTTTATAATAACGCCTTTGTTTGTTGATTACATTATTCATATCACAAAATGATGTATGTATACTAGTTTCACTAAATTCATCATGAAGGAACTCTAAAATTTTGTAATTTTATTTGTTAGTAATTTCACAAAGACAATACATATGATACAACTTAAGTAGAAACAATATCTATAATTACATGTCACACCCTTTATATAGTTCATTCTTTCCAACTTCAACAAAATCAAAAAAAAATATTTTTTTGGTCACTAATTTTATAATATATATTAACCTACTCAGGATCAACTAATGGTTCTTTTGTTATTTTTCAGTCTTGGAAATTTTATTGTTTAAAACCAAATGTATCATTTAATAAATTTCGATCTTAATTCACCACTACCAGGTAACTTATTATTATTTTTTATATTATTTTCATTATTTTGACTTTCTATAACACAATATTCACCAAAAAAATAAAATATACATATCAATGAGGAAACTTTTTCCATATCAAATACTCATATACATCATTTCTATTAAACCATTTTATGAATTTTCAACCCTTACATAGACATTTTCTTCTACCATTCACTAATCGGTTTGAAATTTATTAATCAAAATATTCTTCCAAACCCTTGGCATATCAAGGTGTTTTCATGGTAAATTATTCTTACTTATATCCATGGGTATTTTATTATATTATCCCTATAAATTCATATATAAAGATATTAATGATTAATCAAACATGTAAAATAAAAACTAAATATCTCCCAGATTTACCAATTACTATTTCATTACAAATATAAATGAAAAAGGGATGGATAAAATAATGAAATTTTTCTTACTGAACTTATAAAATAAATACATCAATAAGTTAAATTTTTATTTATCACAAACATATATAAATTGGATGAATAAAATAAAAGATAATGGTTCCTTCTACTATAGTTTGATAACTAAGGAGGGTTCATTCCGTTGAAAAACTATATACATTGATCAATTTCTGATCCTTCTCCTGTGATCTATCAAAGACAAGGAGAAACACTATGAAAATATTAATGTAAAGTGTAATTTATTTGGATATTATGCTATGTCATGCATATCGAAAATATTTAACTATATATTTCTATATTCTAATAAACTGGTTTAGTGTGACATCATGTTGTCCCACAATTTATATAAATCAACTCTATTAACATAACATCAAATTATATGTTCCTTCAATTTGATTGAAATATAAAAAACATGATGTTAACATAAATTTGAATAATATTGTTTCTGATGCTTTCGTCGGGGGAGCGCATCTGTTATGCAGAGGACATGCTATTGTTACCCCTCATTCCCTCCTTCTAAAGGTGGGCAGCATCTGCTCCTTATTCAGGGACATCTTCACCTTGATCAAAACGATATGAGGATATGTCGGTTCTTCTTTCCGTGGATTCCTCCTCAGATCTCGTCACCTGGTTCGGGTCTCCCTCATAGATTTAAAACGTAATTCGTGAATCTATTCCCGGAGCCATATCTTCAAGGACACCAGTTAATTATGCCGCTTCTGTCAGGAACTTCCAAGGGGTCTAGTCAGGGCAGTAAACTTCAGTTAGGAGAACAGTCACATTGGGGCATCACTGGCATGTCTTGATGATGGGGATTGGCATATATGTCTTTTTTCCCTTATCATAGGGCTTCTCGAGGGCATGGATGCCCGAGGCATCCCACATAAAACACATGGAATTGTATTCCATAGGCATGTATCTGAGGTTTTCCTCAGCTTCCCATGTTTAACATAGGGTATGCCACAAGTTTAACATCTATCAGAGACAGATCGGACAGATCGGAACACTAGATAGAGTGGATCAAATTGAAGAACCCCTTGGAGGGAACACCGATGTTGGGGCCAGCACGTGGGCGGCTTCTCAAATGCTGTAGAGGGGAGTGAGGTGGCAGGATATCACTGGGATGTAGCGTCCTGAGTAAGAATCAGGATGAATTATTGCTTTGGGTTTGGGTCTCAAAGAGACTTCCTACGTATCCCTGTGGTAGGGATTCAAAGTCCGTGTAGTTTGGGATGGTGAGACACCTGAAGAGGCGACCCGTGAGAATGAATGCGTGGATGTGATCCAGAGAAAGTGGAACCTCTGGGTCAGGGCATGAGATTCTCGAGATGCGTGGGCTCGACAGAGAGATCAGGATGAGACATGAGTGATGGGCTTGAGCCTCATGGAGGCTTCCTACATATCCCCATGGTGGGGAATCAATGTCTTCATAGTTCAGGTGGCCCATAGTTCACGGGCCGAGAATGGGGATTACACTATGGGGTGGCCCATAGTGTTGGCGAACCGACGTGAAGAGGGACCTGGGGTCCAGGTGGATTGGGGCTTATGCTCTGAGGCGGCCCAAGGTGGTGATGGGGCTTGGCACACCAACACGGAGATGGTAGGGGCCAGTGTTTTGTGGGGCATGAGCCTCGTTGAGGCTTCCTACATACCATGCCTAAGCACAGATCAAAGTCCAAATAGTTAGGGTTGGATGGGGCTTACGCACTGAGATGGATCAATGTGGTGGGGCTTGAACGTCGTGGAGGCTTCCAACATGCCATGCCTTAGCACGGATCAAAGTCCCCGTAGATCGGGATGGTTGGGGATTACACTCTGAGATGGCCCATGGTGTTGGGGCTTGAACCTCGTGGAGGCTTCCTACGTACCATGCCTTAGCATGGATCGAAGTCCTCGTAGTTCGGGTTGGACAATTTAATGTCATTCGGTACGAGGGCGTTTGGGGCTTACGCTCTGAGGCAACCCATGGTGTTGGGGCTTGAACCTCCTAGAGGCTTCCTACGTACCATGCCTTAGTATGGATCAAAGTTCCCGTAGTTCAGAATGGTTGGGGATTACGCTCTGAGATGACCCAAGGTGGTGGGTCTTGAACCTCGTGGAGGCTTCCTACATAACATTCCTTAGCATGGATCAAATTCCCCGTAGTTCGGGATGGTTGGGGCTTACACTCTGAGATGACCCAAGGTGGTGGGGCTTGAACCTCGTGGAGGCTTCCTACATACCATGCCTTAGTAGGATCAAAGTCCCCATAGTTCGGGATGGTTGGGGATTATGCTCTGAGATGACCCAAGGTGTGTCATGGTCGGTGCTCACTCAAAGCTCACTGGAGGCATGCTCAGTGTGAGAAACAAGAGGTAGCAGAGACGTGACGATCACATCGCGAAGGGTGCGTCTGTGGGAAGCGAAGAGGGGCTTACGTGTTGAGTGACCCATGGAGCCGGGACTTACTTCGGGATGGAGGCCTGAGGGAGAAAAAGCATAGCGGGAGAGAGATTTGGCACCCAGGAAGAGAGGAGGGGCCCCGTCCCCTATTACACCCTCGGCTGACCTTGCCACCGAGGAAGTGAGGAGGAGCAGGGGTGCTGCCTCCTACGAGGAAAGCTAGGGGCTTACACCAAGGTGGATGCCCTTCCCCGCAGACAAACGTCGCTCCAACAAGGAGGATATCATCCCCTATGAGGGGTGATCCCATCCCCATGGAGACGAGTGAGACATGAATAACGTCCGAGGTGGGGGGACCCTGCGTGCGAGGCACATGGCTAGGTCACAGTTTAACATCATGTGTTGAGGATGAGGTTCTTGGCAGTTTAACTTTCTATAGCTCGGACAAGGTGGGTTAGCTCTGCACCCCTAGGACATACATAACCGATGCCCTCTGCCCCTTGTGGAAGGGAAGGCATCAACTAGGCCATACTAAGGGGGTGTCGTAGAGCGAACCATCGAGGGGTCTATGTTAGCGTGGCTATGCGAAGAATCAATAGATGTTAGCGTGCCTATGAGAAGAAGAAAAAGGCGATGCAAAAAAACAGGAAGGATTGTCCATGGGACAAGGAAGTTACTTAGTACAAGCCTAGAAGGTCATACGGGAAAACTATGTATGATGCAGATGCTCGAGGTGCACAAGACACCTGCCAATGGAACCCAGAAGAGGGGCATTGGGCGCTCGCGCAAGGGGGGCGCCTGGGAGAATCAAGGTGAAAGGCCCCGGGGAATTGCACACAACCCTTGAGGTTTTCACAAAATAAAGGGTCCGGCACAAAAATCCTCGGGTTGGTGCAAAATTGGTGTTTCTTGCGCAAAATAGGGGGGCTGAAGTATTGCACGCGGCTGTGAGGAATTGCGCGCAAGAGAAAGGATTGCGCGTAAAGGAAGGGGAGTGCACGCAAAAGAAGGATTGCACGCGGTTTATCCAACTTGAGTGCCCGGGAAGGGATTGCGCACAAGGGGAAGAGCCCAAAGGGTTTGGAGTTTAGTCTAAGCCATGGGGATCTCGCAAGAAGGTGGATCTCAGGGCGACTTGGCACGAAAAGAACCATACCTAAAGGCCATATTGTGCGCGCACAAAATGCCAATTATGCGCATGAGAGGCGGATCGAATTCTTCATCCCTAAAATGGAAGGGGTTCTCCTTATATTAATAGGCATCCAATAGTGAGGAATTCAGGGATGTGTGCAATAATTGCGCGGAAGATGTGACGACGTGAATGGACCACCGCGCGGGGGGTGGGCACAAAATTATTTCGCGCCGGCACCAGGACCCATCGCGAATCTTGGTAATTTCCGTGCGGGAGAAATTTTTTTCACGCACTTGACCCTTTTTTCCGCGAAACACCTCCGGGGCCTCCGGAATGAGCCTCCGGGTCTAAATATTCCTTCGCTTTTTCGTTTTGGAACTTCATCTTGCACTTAAGAACTTTTCGGCGTCTTCAATCCCCCCCCCCTTGGAATTGGATTGGCGAGGGATCACAACGATCGGATTCCGAGGGAAACGCTGAAATGCAGGGCTTCGTGGGCCCCCTGCGCGCAAAAAATTTGAGCAGCGTGCAGAACTTGTGCACATGCAGAAGCTGCATTTCACGCAGTGCAGAACCTTGGCTTTGCCTATAAAATCCGTCATGGGTCCCCTACTCCGTAAGATGTTTCTCACACGACAATCCTTGAGCTCTCATGCGCGTAATTGCTTCTGGTCCTGCGTGAAAACCCTCCTCGGTCATGTGTAATTCCACTGAGTTTTAGTGGCCTTTTACATGTAAACAATGGATTTTTCGTGCAACGACCTGAAATTTCACGCCAACTGCTGATTTTACGCGCCAGACTCCCAGATTTCGGGCCAACCTTCCTATTTTCGCGCTAACTCTTGAAACACTTGGAATAAGATGGTCACAAACAGGGCTGATGAGGGGGAGGCTGCTGCCCGTAGAGCTGAGATGACTGCAAACCCGGAGGTTTATGGTGCAAAGAGGGTTGTCTCCAAGAACCACACCCTCTTCCACATGCTAACCCCCACACAAAAAGAATACGCCTTGTCTAACAATCTGCCGTTGTGGAACTTCAGCATTTTGGAGGAGGTCCCTCAATCGGGCTTCGAAGTGGATACCCTGTGGTCATGGGTGACCTGTGAGGATGACCTTCCTCGATACAACATCACCAACAATGGTCATCCTGCCAGAGAAACCAGGAATATGGACGTCTATGTGCTGAACCCCAGGACCGGGACCATTGTAGTGGGTGACCCTATCATAGAGCGCTCAAAACCCCTCTACGTGAGCACTTTCTGTCAGAGTCTCACTGATGAGACCAAGGGTTGGCTGCAGGACTGGGATCTGTGGTCTGGAGGCAACTTCACCAGCGAGTGGGCCTAGGCGTACTGGGTTCGCCACACATGCGACCAATTCAAGGCCGAGCTGTGGCATATTGGTATGTTTGAGGTGGTGTCGACATCACAACTCCACTTCTATCGGTAGCCTGATCTTGGGTCGGAGTTGTTCACCCGATGATCCCCTGACACCAACACATTCCAAATTCACCACGGGGAAGTCGACATTATCCTCTGGGACATTCACTGCATCAGAGGCATCCCTATGGAGTACCGTCAACACGATGAGTTCCTCCCACCGATGAACATATGAGGTGACAGGTCTCGAACCCCCATACTGACATGGCACCTGCTGGAGTTGGCCAAGGAGAAGCTGAAGGTCAAGGACTTCTTGAAGGAAATCTCCTACAGGGAATGGTTCAGCCTATTCCTGGAGAAGGATCTGGAGGTCAAGATTCCAGGGCGGGGGAAACGGTGTTCAACCGCGACTCAGAGGAGCAAGAGCGGATCAGATTGGAGGATCCTGGAGGCGGGCAAATACCAATCCCAGGGATACACCATCAATGAGGCCTGGGACCTAAATGTCTGATACGCCTAATTCCTCACCACATTCCTGAGCGGGTGGATCTTGCCGGTATGGGATGTAAGGATGGGCGTCCATCCATCAACTCTGGTGATGGAAGGCATCATGGCTTCCAACACGAGGTTCAACATGGGGTTCCCCATTCTTTCTAGGCTATATTCAATCTTGGGATGCATCTCGAGAGGGGGATTTCCTAGGAGAGTATGTGTCCCCTTCCAGATCTTTCATGGCTAGGTTGTGGCTCACTGCGACGTCTACACCTTCCCAAATGCCATCCGTCCTCCGAGCAATGGCCTGCGACCCTCTCTGCTGAATATTACTGGGGTCATGCCGATGATTCTCAATGAGGAGGGGGTACAGATCCGGATTGGTAACCACGCCAACTTCACCTTCATACCATTACCCACCCCAACTGGTCAGTTGATAGACGATGGGAAAATCTCGCCGAAGCAGAAAGAGTACTTCCAAAGCATCAGAGGTGGGGTGCTTGTGGCCCAAATTGATGGGAAGATTTTCTGTGAGCCTTATATGCCGTCCAGGTTTGATAGGCAGTTCGTTTTCCTTTAGCGAATTCCGAAGAGAGTGTAAACAGATGTCCGAGAGGAGAGGAATCCCTGTGTTCTTCATCAGTTGTGGTTGATGTTCACAACCTATAGCTCCGGCGACATCATCAATTTTCCTCTCACCAGAGTCAATGTTGGCCTCTCAACCGAGTATGTTGAACGTTGGACCATAGCATACCCTGAGTGGATCCTGTGGAAGAAATTATGACAGCTCAAGGTCGCCAGTGCGGAACCTCGGTGGTGATAGAGCAGGCATGGTGACACTAGAGGAGAAGGATCAGAAGCGCCTCAGGGAACATGGCCTACATAAGCTGGGACCTCAACAGCAGGGCCGTCACATGGCGTGGTCGTGCCCTCATTTCCTAGAGGATGAGGGTCCCACAGAGAAGCCAAAGAACTTCATGGGAAGCAAATAAGATAATTTCTTCAACCTTCCCAGGATGTCGTCTTCCCTGCGCTGTGGTCGGCTTGGATAACCCTACGACAGTCAATGAGTACTGAATCCCTCTAGAAGAAGATAGTGTGAGGCGGGATCTAGTTGCAGGAAGTAGGGATTGTCCGGGTCACCGAAAAAGTGATATTACATCAACCACATGCATACTTGATGGCCATGGACACATACGCGTGTCAATGGGGTCAGCGTGGGGAGCCACCTCTCTGGGTGAAGGTGCTGCTCAGCCAGGAGCATGGTCCGGAGTGGATGCTGCTGGGGGAAGATGACAGCGATGAAGAGTCAGAGGATGAAGAAAAAGGAGAGGAGGTAGAAGGAGAAGGGGAAGGTGAAGGAGAAAGATAAGGGGAGCCCGAAGGCTAAGGGTTTCAATGGGCGTCCCACCAATGGAGTCTCCGGGAGAGTGGTGAGATTGTCGACTCCAATATAGATGTGACCGAGCTACTCGAGGTAGGCTTCAACCCTTATATTTCTTCTCCTACATTCTCTTTCCTTTTCAACCCTTAAACCACCTTTTTCATCTTACTCAGGAGAACATCAGGGCTGACCAAGGGTCTCCGGATGAAGGAGGGGAGGAAGCATCAATAGGGCAAGGTAGGGCACTGACGCTCGTTATCGAGATGAAAAGTGATGAGGGATCCCCTGCCACGACAGCTCCTGTAGCGTCCAAAGCACTAGAGGCTGATGCCTTGGGTTTCTGTAAGTTCCTTTCTTCAATACCGGTACTCATTGTTGGAGGAATCAACTGATCAGGGTGCTCTTTGTTTGTACAGTGATCATGGCACCGGAGGCTCCTCGGGCAGCTGAGCCCAGACAATCTACGAGCATGATGATGGAAAACGTGCCACCCCATCTAGAACATGCCTTCCAAACTGAGTCGACTCCAGTGATTGGTGAACAACGAGCGGCATAAATTTGTGGTGCTGCCGTCGAGGCAGGGTCGAAAATCATCGCGGGTGCCACCAGGATCGCGGAGAGAGAGGGAGGTCACCCAAATGCTTAGGAGCCCATTCCCCTAGAAGGAATCTCTGAGGAAGACCCCGGTGCTACCCTGTTGGCTCTCTTCCATGTCTACTGGCCCTCTGATCTCAGATAAGTTGTCGATTCGGATTCAGAAGTGGCCGAGGAGAGTCGGATGACGGGACACAAGGGATGGAAGTGCATACGGTGTTTTCTCAATCATCCCCAGGTGGAATGGTTGAAGCGGATGGGGTCCCTCCACTCCTAGTTTGACTTCCTGTGTGCCGTAGGGGAGGATGATCAATGTATTCACCTAATGGTCCATGAGTACATGGCTGAGAAGATTCATGAGAGTAGCTGGCGCGCCGACGTCATTCGATGCCAGGAGGAGTCGGGGAGTACCCGAGCATTTCTGAGGGTGGAGTAGTAAGTCCAATGCCTCGAGGAATAGGCGAAGGAGCAGTAGGTATTCATTGAAAACTGCTCTGAGCTCATGGTGCAGTTGAGGGCCCAGCTGGCGGATGCTCAAGGAAAACTTGTGGAAGAGAGTTTCCAGATAACTGAGATCCAGACTAAACAGGCATGGGCACGGGCCAGGGTCAGCGAGCTATGCTCCACGGCCACCGATGAAGAAAGGGTCCTCAGGGGACATGAGGGAGTCTTGGGGCCACCTGCGAAAAGGTGGCGGCATTGAAGAGATCTGTCCAAGAATCCAACCCTTATGGGCCCTATTTTGGACAAACCCATAAACCTATCCCACATTACTGCATTCTGTTCTTATTAATTGTACTTATATACATATTTTCTTACTTTCCTCTTTGATTAACATACTCAACCATAATCCCAAAATAAATAATTATCCATCCCTATGCTCACGTGGTCCATGAGAAGCAAAGGAGGATCGTATTATCACTTCGTTTGATCGTGGGATAGTCACCAAAGATTTGGGCATTCAAAATTCAAACCTGGATTTTTGAGGAGAAGAGGGAGGCCCATCAAAAGGAGAAGGACCTAAGACCAATCTATGTATCTTCTTCTCAATATGCTCTATCGCACGAGCATGGAAATTCCAGGGGTATTGGAATTAGTTCGAACATTGGGGAATGAGAAATGTGAATCACGTTACCCAAATTCAGAACACTATGGGAGGGGCGTGGAAATGAAGGATGACTGTTGACCGTGTTCAAAACACAGTATCCTTGTTGCATTATCCTGAAACGGGGACAAAAAAATGAGGGCCGACCGCTGACCATGTTCGCAACACGGTGCCTAACTCAAATATCGTCGACCAGTCTTCCGGAACGTTGGCCCGGGATAGCAGGCAGACCATAGGTTGAGCATCTATACTGTTAGGGGGCCCCTTCAAACGTGATCAGTCTTCTAGAATGTTGTCCCAGGACAGCAGGCAGACCATAGTTCAAGCATTCTACTGTTAGGGGGTCCCTTCAAATGTGAAAGAGGATGAGGATCTGAATAAAGGGGTACAAAAAGCATGGAAAGTGAAGTGGTGGTTTGTTCGAACAGAATCCAACACTCCCAAGATTACACCACTGTAGTGGAAGCACATTAGGCGAACACATCAATCTGATCATGGATCATCCCTATTTATAGACAGGACCCCCTGGTGAGGGAACTGTCGCTTCCCAATGTCATTATGGGGCATCCCGAACTTGTTCAGGGAAAATGATGCAGTTAGAAAACTCCCCAAGAAGTCAGGACAAGGGGATAACAGTAAGGAGGGATGAGATTTGGTGATCCCTGGGGCTGGACCGGAGACAAAATGTCTGGGCGTTCCTACGTATCCCATAAGGATGGTAATCAAGCCACACGTAGTTCTGAAAAGGGTCTTAGTTTGAGGTATTAGAACTTGGACCATGGATGGGTAAGGAAAGTAAGAGAAACATGGTAAGGTGGTTACAAAACCCTGTGTGAATGAGGACATAAGCTCTACTTACCATGTGTTCCCTGGGCAAGCGTTCTGGTTAAGGTACCGAACACGGAAGTTAGGCTGGGCCCGCGGGGAAGTGCCCGGGCGCTCCTACGTATCTCATGAGGATGAGAATCAAGACATACGTAGTTCTTGGAGGGTGGAACAACATGGTAATTTACCTATGCAAAAGGATGAAAGGGGCTTGTAGGTCTAGACATCACAAAAAAAAAGAGGCATCTGATGTATTTTGTTTGTCCTTTAAGGTGAATGGTTTTTCTTTTATGGAGTGACCGACCTAGGGTAGAAGTTCGTTGCATCACCACAATAATCAAGCAATATACGGGTGTTAAAAAATGGTTTGGTAAATGATCGATACCCAACATGACGTCCTCTATGATGAGGTCATGACAATGTAGTGCCGTTTTTTGTCGTGCAGCTGGGATGATATCATAACAGTTTATGTTCATGTGGTAGGACCAATCAACACAGTTTATGGTCGCTTGGCATGGACCTGGGGAATTAGAATGACTTGATAAAGCCTACCCAGCGTGAATGTGGGTGAGGTGCACCTCATCACCGTGCACAATCCCTAGAGAGGAGCCTCGGGCTAGGAGGCCAGTGAGGGTCAGAGGATAAGGGGCTGGAGAGACTAACTCCCAGCTGAGCTGGACCTGGAAGTACAATGTTTGTGTGATCCCATGTATCCCATTTGGTTGAGGATCGATATGCACATAGACCTTAATGAAGATCCCAGTCTATAGTCTTAGCTCTCTGATTACTGGAGCCTCCAGAGATGCCGTATTGCAGCTTTGTCCCCCTCACGTGCAAAGGTGCACTAAGGGATATTTCCAATAGTGTCGATATTCCACCTAGACATGATGGGGTGGAACATAATGTGAATCATGAAACCAACATTCAAGGCTTAAAGGGGATGGCGTGATGATGGAGGATTACTGCTGACCATGTTCGCAACATAGCACCCCGTCACGTAATCCTGAAATGGGGACAAACAAATGAGCATCGACCGCTGACCATGTTCGCAGCGCGGGATTTGTATCAATTTGTTGTCCGAAACCCTTGGGGGCATTGGCCCATAATGGTAGGAGATCCCTTAGGCGTGGTATCTAGGCAGTTTTTTGGGGGTCCCTTTGGGTGTGAAAGATAACGGGGGCCCAAATTAAGGGGAACATGAAGCTTGACAAGTGGAAGAAACTTGCCTAAGATGAATATGACACTCCAGGTCCTAGACCAGAGTACTCCGACCACATTGGCGGACCACTGTAACGGGTCGAGGGACTCAATTCGAGGGCAGCCAAGAGATGGAGGACTCCCGGGAGAAGGGGGGCATGGAGCAAAAAACCCCGTACCACACCTATATATCCCCCTCATGGAGAGGGACCTGCCAAGGGGCCTAGGTTACCGGGAGATTAGGGAGATCTCTTAAAAGATGGGCTGGACCTGAAATCTATATGTTAAGGCGGTCCTATGTATCCCATAATAATGGGAATCAATCCACATGTAGTTCTTGAAGGCACCCAGGGGTAGGATACCCTATCAAATGGGGGTGTACGACACGACGAACAACCCGATGTGAATGAGGACATAATCCCACACCACACTGTACACTCTGGGAAGAACTGGGGCTGGACTCCAAGAAGGCCAAGGGGCATGAGCCTCGGTCAGGAAGGCCTAACTAGCTTATAGTTTAACGTCATGCAAGACGAGCATGTAGTTTAAAGACATGTGGGAACGTAGGGGCCTGAATGTAGGACAAAATGCAGTTTAAGGTCGTGCAGGACCATCATCCAGTTTAAGGTCAAGAAGGAATGAATGCAGTTTAAGGTCGTATAGGACCAAATTCTTAGACAAAGTATTGCTTAAGGAATTTGGAATTGGTGGGAGGAGATATACGCTCACCATCCATGGTCACCAGGGAGTATGATCCATTGGGATAAACCATATGAAAAATGAAAGGCCCTTCCCATTTGGGCTCCAACTTGAGTGGTTTCCAACTAGGGATCATTGGCACTCTGAGGGATAATACCAAGTCACCTTGAAGGAAAGAGCTGAGGTAAACTTTCTTGTTGAAAGATCGAGCCATCCCGCTCTGATGCCTCTCTAGGTTGTGCAGAGCACGAAGCCTATTCTCATACAATGCTTCCAATTCATCTAGATGGATTTCATCCACTCTATTTGGTGCTTTCTTGTCATAGACCGCTATTTTCAATGAGGGAAATTGAATCTCGATGGGTAGAACAACCTCAATTCTATACACTAGGGAATATGGGGTCACCTGGGTGGAATTACGAGTCGTCGTCCAATAATCCTAGAGGGCGTTGGGGTGCTTATCCGGCCAACTATTCTTGTTCTAACTAACCATTTTCTACAGAATGTTAGAGAGGGTTTTATTGAATGCCTCAATTTTTCCATTTTCTTGCATGTGATAGTGGGAGTTATGGTTGGAGAGAATTTTGTACGTGGCATACAATTTATTCAGCTCGGCTGCTCGGAAGTTGGTGCCTTTATCAGTGAGGATAGCGTGAGGTACCCCAAATCAATAGATGATATTGGAACTCATGAAGTCGACGATAGAATGGTCCTTGACCTCCTTGAGCAGAATTGCCTCTTCCCACTTGTAAAAGAAATCTGTAGTGGTCATAATGAACTGGCATTGGCCAGCTGTTGCCAGTGGGTATGGTCCCATGACATCTAACCCGCAGACTACAAAGGGCCATGAGTACTTGGTAATATGGGGAGGCTCTGGTGGACGATACACTATGTTAGCATGAACTTGGAACGCATAACACCTCTTGGTGAACTCGATGCAATCATGGATCATGGAGGGCCAAAAATACCCTAGTCTTTGAATCTAGTGGGACAGCTTCTGCCCGACCTGATGGGCACCCCAGGAACCCATATGAACCTCTTTCATGACCTTTGGAATCTCGAATCCTTGAAGGCAACGAAGGAGAACACAATAAAATCAATGTTTATAGAGGGTCTTCTCAAGGCTGGGACTACTATGGAGAGTAAACTATAGTGCGCGACATCGTATTTGCTCACGCTCGGCCCGGTCTGACGGGAGATTACCGTGTCTGAGGTATTCCACCAAGGGTCTCCTCCAATCGGTAATTACTTCGATCACCGCATCCAAACTACCTGGGGGACCTGACATATAGGTACCGATGGTAAGATGGTTTACCTTTGGGACGTCATCACCCTCTGGGGTGACGGGAGCAATGCATCTCCGGTGCACCACATGGAAAATCAGATCATCCTGCTCGGGCTTTGCAAGCGATGTAGCCAAGCTGTCCAAATTGTCTGCTCGACCGTTCTATGATTTAGAGACATAGATAACCTCTGGTCGAGAAGGGAATATGGCCATTAGCCAAAGAGTGTGTTCTAAAAATGGTACAAGCTCTGGCTTCCTGACAACATAGTTTCCATTGACCTGCTTGATGACCTGCTTTGAATCCCCTTTCACATGAAAATGGGGTGTGTCGATCTCATGGGCCAACTCGAGACCGATAATGAGGGCCTGATACTCTGCCTCATTGTTGGTGCATCCTTCTGAAAATAGGAATGAATACGGCAAAACGGCTTGCGCCGGGGTGATGAAGATGATACCCAGGCCTACTCTGTTGATCCTAGGATCATTGAGCCTCCTACCGGTGGGGCTCCAGGAGGCACCATCAAAGTTCTTCTTCCAACATGGGATGGAATGATCGACTGAGAGGACTGCCTCGTCAAGAAAATTCAGGTCCAAGGACTGGTCCGCAGAGGTTGGATGGGCAGCCAAAAAGTCTGCCAATGCCTGCCCCTTGATATCCTTTTAGGGAATGAACCTAATGTCGAAATGCTAGAGGATCACCGCCCACCGCGCTAGTTGCCCAGTCAACATGGGGCGATTCAGAATGTACTTCAGTGGGTCTACTCAAGAGAGCAACTGTAACTCATGGTGCTACTGGTAATGCCACAGTTTCTGCATAGTAAATACGAGTGCAAGGAAGCTTTTCTCGATGGTTGAGTATCCGATTTCTGTATCGAGGAGAATACAAATGAGGTAGTAGAGTCTGTCCTCCGTCTCCTAATTGTTATTCTGGGTAAGATGGGCTCCAAGGGATTGTTCCAAGGCGGTGAAATAGAGAATCAGAGGCTTCACAGAGACGGGTGGCATTAGGACCGGAGGCTGAAGCAAATTTTGCTTGATCTCGTCAAAGGATGTTTTTAACTCCTCATTCCACTCATAAGCAGTGCCCTTCATCATGACCCAAGAAAAAATCTTACACTTGAAATCCATATTCGCGATGAATCAGAGTATGTGGGATAAGTGGCCTTGGAGTCCTCAATGCTCCTGAATATTACTCGGGGGAGGCATCTGGGTGATTCCCATGATCTTCTCTGGGTCGATTTCGATACCCCGGTACCGGAAAATAAAGCCAAGAAACTTTCCAGAGGTGACCCCAAAGGCACACTTCAATGGGTTCATCTTCAGATGGTAGGAACAGAGGAAGATGAACACTTTCTCAAGATCCTTGAGATGATCCTGGCACTGGCGAGATTTGACCACCAGATCATCCATATAGCATTCCACCAATGTGCCCAGGATTGGATGGAATATGTGATGCAGGGCCCACTGATAGGTGGTACCTGCATTATTTTGGGAAAAGGGCATAACCTGTTAATAGAAAGTACCTTGGGGCGGCCTAAAAGCAGTATATTCCTCATCCTCAGGGGCCATCCAGATCAGATTATATCTAGAGTAACAATCCATGAAGGTGAGGTCTTGGTACCCCATCGTAGTGTTGATCAACAATTCGGTCTCTCGAAGGGTAAAATCATCCTTCGGACATTGACGGTTGAGATCATGGAAGTCGATACAGACTCTGATCTTCCCATTCTTCTTTCTGACTAGCATGATGTTGGCTAACCACTTGGGGTACTGGACCTCTTCGACGAAGTTGGCTCTGATGATCTTGTGAACTTCAGCCTCAATCATGGAACCGTGAGACAAATTCATCTTTCTGGGAGGCTGCTTGAACCCACAATAGTTTTTCGGGAGACCGAGGTAGTGGATGGCTACTTGAGGATTTATTCCTGGCATCTTGTCGTAACTCTAGGAAAATACATAACGATGCGGATTGAGGAATTCCACGTACCACTGCTCCTCCTCAGGGGACATAGCGGCACTAATCAATGTGGGTCTCGGATCTGCCTCACTATCGAGGTTCAACAGGACCAGCTCATCGACCGTGGCTGAGACACCTTCCTCAAAAGTAGGGGAGCATCCTCCATATCTTATTCTACACTTATGGAGGGATATTCTACTAGGGAAGCTACTTCTGAGCTACCTAACGCTGATGGGAGACTACTACCAGCTTGTCCGGCCGTGGTCATTAAATCGAGGAACTCTGGCACTACTGAGACCATTGTTATGAAGGCTGTCAACCCGATCCCATCGGGTCTTCAGCCCAAGGGGCCACACTTGATAATATTGAAGAATTAGTGGTGCATCGACCGAATCCGACTTATTCCATCTTGATGAAATAGAGAAGTATGATGTACTGTCGTTGCCATGAGCTGAACGTCTCGAAACCTGACGGGAGTGGGAGGATCCAGGATCACTGTAGCCTAGTTCGTATAAGAATATGAAGCGATCTTCTGAAACCACCTGGATTTGAGAGTATTATTCCCCCTTGTCCCAGAAATGACAAAACATTTCCCCATATCGGGGGTTGTGGCCTCCAACTAATGGATCGGGAAGACGTAGGCATTATTCAGGTCTGCCCAAGGGTCGGTCGTAGAGGCAATGGGCCAACTTCACTTGCATGGACATGCTTATCCTTTCTCTTATAATAATCAGCATCCAAGTAGAGGGCTTCCCAAGAGGAGAAAGGAGATGCATCATCTTAGAGTACGCCTACTCGACCATTAAGGGAGTACTTGAGGCATTGGTGACGTGATAAGGGGACGACCGCGTGCAGGTGGAGCCAAGGCCGGACCATCAATGCATTGTATGCGGTGTCCTGGTAGACAACCATAAATTCCATACTAGCAATCAGGCCCCCGAACTGGGTCTTCAGACGGATCTTTTTGACAGGTTTATGCTCTGTCCTGTCATATCCTTGGATCCTGAAATCGGAGGGAGTCAGTTCATCTTCAGATAGCCCTAGCTTCCATAGTGTCTGTGTCGGGAGAAGGTTGATCCCAATGCCGGTGTCAATGAGACAGTGGAGAACCTCCACACCGTCGAATTGGACGGTGATGTATAGCGGGCGGATGTGCCCCTGTATGGGGGAGCCTTCATCCTCTCCCATGAATGAGATAACGGCCTAGAATTCTGCATTATCAACTGCTTCACCATTGAAGGATTTTTCAATTGCTATATCTGTCTAAAAATTGAGGAGGCTCTTTAAAGCCTCGGCAAGTGCTTCGTGCATATCTGGCGACATAAAAAGGGCTTCAATGATGGAGAGACTTTCTGGGATGCTAGAGAGGAGATTCAGAAAATCATACTTTTGTGCCAGGTGAGAACTTCTTCTTATAGGAGGCCGCTCTGTGATGGAAGGAATAACAGACCCTGCTGGCTGGACCGGCGGCTGACCGGTACTGGGGACATCTCGCTTCTCACTAGTTGAGGCTTGGAGTGTAGCTTCCAGATGAGGACTGACCGACTGAGATCGTCCTGTAGCGGGGTGAAGATGGTCGTGATATGGCCGATGTGGCTCTGAATGATCCAGTAGCACAAACAGTGGTGGAGGCAGACCTGTCGACACCGGATGAAGAGGCTGTGTATGCTGAGTTCTGTGCTGGGCCTGCTGTCTGGTCTCAACGGCATGCACGAACTGGCTGGAGGTGCCAACTGACTTTCCCTGGTGACCCATATGGCCACGGTTCCTCTGACATTGGAATCAAATGGGGACATTGTGGAGGTTCGTCTGGTGCTCCCCATCGTTGGGAGTCATATAGGGATTTACCAACTCGAAGATGTTAACCGAAGAGTACCCTTGACTATCACATGAAGAATAATCCACCACTGGGTGGATTCTGGGAGGGATGCCCATCTTTGGGGGCATGAAGTCCCCAAGAGTGTGGGACAACGAAGGCATTGGTGGGGCACATTTCTTCTTTCTCTGCCCCTGATGCTTGCTCTTCTAGGAGGAGGTCCGATGAGATGATGATTGAGAAGTGGTGGCCGCAGCTTCTGAAGGCTCTAGCTGATTTAGGCATGCACGGATAATTCCATAAGCGCGGGTGACTATCCTGCAAGCCGTCCAGTCGTTATACTTATGGGACCCGCAGTCAGGAACCTGCTGCCACTTTCCTTCGTCCTCGCTACCACTATCTGATCTCACAAAGACACCCACCACTTGTGTCGGGGCTGGGCCCAACCTGACTATGTTGTTGTTAATATGGTCTTGGATACAGTCCTCAAACACATACGATTTTCTTGATGGTGTGCCCCAGGATCCAGTGATAGGGGTAGTAGTAGTGGTGATCAATGAGATGCGCCTCTTATGGCTTCCGACACTTAGGCAGTCATACGATTCTCTACTCTAAGGCACTGCCGAAGTAGCTGGGGAACTGAGCCTCGTCGAATGAGTAGGTGCGATTATTTTTGTTTGGAAAAGGGTCTCTAGGATCTTGACCCTGAAGGGGGGTCAGAGGAGCCTGCTGAGGGGGAGGAACTTGATTATCTCACCAAGGCGACGGCAGCGAGTTACGCGGAGGTGCCTGCCGATTCTGGGGCGGACGCTGTTGGGATGGAAACTGTGCCCGTGGTGGAGGGCCTCTGCGAGGCTATAGAGCTGTCTCCCATGGTAGAAATTCTAGATTCCTGGGGGCTTCTATCTGGGCCACAACGGTGGGCTCGGCTCTGGCATCTCTCCTTGCTGGAATTGCAGGGGGCAGTAGGCGTGGCTTGCTAGCCTGTTATAGGGCTTCTTCAAGGTGCTGGGCGTTATCCGCGAAGTCTCGGAACCCTCTGGGATAATTTTGAGTGATCAGGGAGGGAACCAGTTCCGTCTTGACATTCCCCATTCACATCGTCAGTAATTGCTCTTGAGTCAGTGGCATGTCAAGGGAGTATGTAAGCCCCTTCCACCGGGCGATGAAGTCTATAACTCGCTCATCAAGACTTTGTTTGCACCTGAAGAGGTATGTAATGTTTTTTTCTGGGTGGAAGAGATAAAATGGTAAAGGAACTGCCTACGAAGGTCCTCCCATATTGTCACAGATCCAACGGGGAGCTGGCTGTACCAAATGAATGTCGGATCCTCCAACTTCCGAACAAAGAAATGGATCTTGGCGGCCTCCTGCTGCACTGGGGTTCCTAGCATAGGCCCACACATCGAGTTGAAGTAGGCCAGGTGCGGTGGTAGGTCTCTCGTCCCGTTAAAGGGGGAGAAAGTGGGATTTCTGAATCCTAGGGGTGCGAACATGTCATCCAACCATGCCGAGTATGATTTTCCATCAGGTGGGATATCCACTTGTCTCATTTCCACGGCCTCGAGGAGGGCGATGAGTGTTGCCATCGGATCATCTAGATGTAGGTACCTGTCCTAGTGGGGATCCCTAACCACGAGTGCATTGCCAGGCTCTTCAATGTGGTAGCCCAGCTCGGCGGATCACGGAGCAGCTGGTGTAGCGACCCTTGGGGCGGCTGGAGGAGCCTGAACTGGGTTCCTTGGATTGTCACGCCGCTTGGTAGGGTTTGACGAGACATACAGCACACTCTTACCGTGAGATCCGGCTTCCACCCTGTCAGTGAATACGACATTATTAGGGTTACCTAGGAGATTCTCTCCCAGGGGTAGTTGTTCCTGCCACTGCTGCTCCAGCCTTGGATCACCGTAGTCGGGTCACTGCTCTACAATGCGTTCAACCATAATTTTATCAACCAACCTCTTCTCCTCAGCAAGCTTCTGGTGCAGCGCAACCTTTTCGGGGTCCTCTTTGGTCTTCTGTACTAATGCCAATGGGTTGGAGTGCTTGAAAGCTTCAACATGATATTTTCCTTTACTAACATTTCAGCTCAGTACCAATGCTTCAGTGGGTGGAGGGAGACCTAGGAGGTTCCTATGTTGGAAATTAATCATTCCTGATGCGTCCAGTGGCAGCACGTCCTCATGGGAGATTCCCCCATCGATATTCCCAGCTCATTTGACTCTCCTATCAGATCAGTCATGTTGACCTCTACTCTTCCTGGGGGCATGTCCTCGCTACTTCCAAGTGAATCAGGCTGCCGACGAATCACACTGAAAAGGAGGGCAACGTACTGCCCCCAGCCATGGACTTGCATGTTGGGGGTAGCCTCCTTGAAAACTCTAGGGAGTACTTGGAAACTCAGAACACATTGTCATTGGAGGGCCCTGTGGTGGCCAGGTGACTCAGGGTGTCGGGCCGCAAGGAGTGGGGCCAGGTCAACTAGGCGGCATTGATTGCCGATGTCTTCGAGGTGGTCTTGGCTCCCAGGATAAGTCACCCATCGGCGGTGAAGACATATGTGAGTTTCCTAGAGGGTCTGGTGGAAACATTCAAACTCCTCCAGGTTGAGTGATTCTAGCGTACCAAAATTTGATCCTACGACTGGCCAAAACTTCTCAGGGAAGTGGCCCGCATCATGGATGGTCCAGAAGTTCCCAAGCTCTGATCCAGGGTCAGGCCTTTGATTTCCCAACTCGTCAACTGAGGGTGGCTGAGGAACTGGCGGTGGCGCTGAGGTGGGCTGTTAGGATGGGAGGCTGGCCGGTGGAGAATACGGCGAGTGGGCAGATTGGCCGCCGGATCATGGGTTGTCCTTTGAGGATTTCAGCGACCTGGACTCCATGTCATGATAGGATGAACTGGTGACCAGAGCTGTTGACATAGCAGTAGTGTCTGTTGGGGGTGGGTTATTCCCCGACTCTTCAATCATTGACCCCCAAAATAGCTCCAAGGTAGAGGGTGCTTCTGGAGACGATGGTGGAGACTACGTGGTCGGTCCATGGAAACATCCCAGGGTCTCTTCCTCCCAGATATACCTTCGGAGGGAAGCGGGGATTCTGTGGATATCACATTCTGTGAGCACGAGGCTAAGTCACCTTGTTCTTACCCCAGCCCTTGACTCGGAGGACTGAGGGGAGGGCTCCTGCATTGAATCGTACTTCGACTCGGAGTCTGAGAAGCGGACTGGCTTGATTCCTGCCCGACCTTCCCTAGGATTCCTTTTGCGGTAGTGATGACCTTCTCTCCTGCCTCTAGATGGTTCTTCAGGGCAGGTCTAGTTTTCGACATGGGTTCCTCCGGCTGTACTAGTGCTGGGGCGGAGAAAGATTCCACTTGGGGAAGGCAGGGTGCGAGGAGCATTGGGAAAAATGTCGAATGGAACACGGGGAGGACCTCCATGCTGGGCGTTGGTGAAGCGGGGATGGATTACAACTCTCCAATTGCTGGGGTGAGGAGGAACTTCACCGTTTGGCACATGGACATGGGGAGGAACACTATGTCGGTGAGTGACCGGACATGTGATGTTTCCATGGTCGCGGTCCGCGGTAGGGGGAGTGACCATTTACCCACTGTAGTGAGCACGAGAGAGACCCCAATATGGAGTGTTTCTGTCATGGGGAAGACCCTCGACTGGGTTGAAGGTGGCACGTGGCATACCTCCAAGATGAGGCTGGAAGCAGGGAGGGCTCGTACCTTCCGTAGTGGTGGTGCAGAGTGAGCCTCCGCGCTGGGCGACACTACTACGAATTGGTCCGTGACGGCCATCACCCGTTCCAGTGACCGGGAGAGTCGACCAAACCTGCCCATGGGGTAGTTGGGTCCTCATTCTGGGTTGGGCGTATAGCTACCCCTGCTCAACGTATACTGGTATTTGGGAATATGAACCAGCAGTGGCTTGGGCCACATTAGTTGCTGACATTGACGGACCACAATGAGCGTCTTATTCTTCTCGTGCCCGACACTGGCGTCGGGTCAGATGGAATGGAGCTGGTGGTACAGGCGCGTGGCTTACCTGCTATTCGGCTCAGGGAACTGGGTGGCGGCGTTGACGCTGCCTGGTGGGGGCCCTCACTGGGATCACTGGAAGCGGTACTCTATTCGGGCCGGCCCGGATATCCCCTACTTCGTTGGCATAGGGGAGGGAGATGTCGAGGTGCTCCGCAGACAAGGTACCAAAGCAATTGTATGTTGGGGTGGGGAGCAGCAGCTCCCTGTGCGTCCCTTGAGGGTGGAATGGATGGTGAGGTGGAGTTACCTCAAGATCTAGGTGGGCCATATCCCTGGTGGGGATGACCCCCTCCTCCTCGTACCCGCGTAAAAGGTCATTGATTACCCTTCGATGGATAACCTCTGATGGGGAGAGGGGGCGTGGGCACCCAAAAGTCATGGAAGTCGCGACCGTCATGGAAGAGGCAAAACCACATGGGGAAGCCATGTTGATATTGCCCCTGCCCCTGCGTCGGTGGTCAGGTGATCGAGCTCCAGATGCAACAAATTGATTCTTGAAGCTGGGAGATGAACTCATTAACACTTCTAGAAAAAGGAATTGACAACCAGTTCCCCAACACCATTCCGTCTCTCGTGGTCGAAAAGAAGGATCTACGCTGACAACGTCACAGAACAGAATGATCAATGTCCAAACTATCCCAAATTATGGCGAGTTTCACGCCAGGCCTGTTTGGTGGGACCTGGTACCGGATGACAAGGTCAGACAACATGCTTATCCACTGATGTCTCGAATGCTACTAGACTCTAGGCTGAGGAGAGGAGCTTCACATCGGGTTCACCATTTTCTACTTCCAACGCTTTTTCCGGGGTGCGCGCATCCATCACACCGAGGACGCGCTGCTGTTACACCGAATTCTCGCTTTCTAAAGGCAGGTGACATCCGCTCCTTTTTTAGGGATGTCTGATCCTTGATTGAAATAGGATAATGGGATGTCGGTTCTTCCTTCTGTGGATTCCTCCTCAGATCTCGTCACCTAGTCCAGGTCTCCCTCATAGATTTAAAACATAATTCATGAAGCTCTTCTCGGTGCCATATCTTCATGGACACCAGTTAATTATGCCGCTTTTGTCAGGACCTTCCAAGGGGTCCGGTCAGGGTAGCATCCTTCGGTTAGGAGAGAAGTCGCATTGGGGCATCACTGGCATGTCTTGAAACTGGGGATTGGCATGTCTATCTTCTTTCCCTTATCATAGGGCTTCTCGAGGGCCCGAAAGCCCGAGGCAGCCCACATCGAACATGTAGAATTGTATAAAATAGGCATGTATCTGAGGATTTCCTCACCTTCCCATGTTTAACATAGGGCATGCCGCTTGTTTAACGTTCAACAGAGACGAATCAGACTGAAAAGAACACTAGCAAGACTGGATCAGATTGAAGAACCCCCTGGAGGGAACACCGATGTTGGGGCCAGCACGTGGTTGGATTCCCAAATGATGTGGAGGGGAGTGAGGTGGCATGATCTCACCGGGATGTGGTTTCCTGGGTAAGAATCCGGATGAATGATGGCTTTGGTGTTGGGTCTCAAAGAGACTTCCTACATATTCTCATGTTGGGGAATCAAAGTCCACGTAGTTCGGGATGGTGGGACATTTGAAGAGGTGACCTGTGAGAATGAACCCATGGATGGGACCCAGAGGAAGTGGAACCTCTGGGTTAGGTCATGAGCTTCCTGAGATGCATGGGATCAAGGGAGAGATCAAGATGAGACATGAGTGATGGGCTTGAGCCTCATGGAGGATTCCTATGTATCCCCATGGCGGGGAATCAAAGTCTTCATAGTTCAGGTGGCAAATACAGTTTAACGTCATACGAGACGAGAATGGGGCTTACACTCTGGGGTGGCCCATGGTGTTGGCGAACCAACGGGAAGAGGGACCTGGGGTCTAGGTGGATTGGGGATTACGCTCTGAGGCATACCAAGGTGGTGATGGGTCTTGGAACACCGACACAGAGATGGCCAGGGCCAGTGGTTTGTGGGGCTTGAACCTCGTGGAGGCTTCCTACGTACCATGCCTAATCACATATCAATGTCCCCGTAGTTTGGGGTGGATGGGGATTACGTGCTGAGACCACCGAATGTCGTGGGGCTTGAACCTCATGGAGGCTTCCTACGTACCATGCCTTATCACAGATCAAAGTCCCTGTAGTTCGGGATGGTTGGGGCTTACTCTCTAAGACGACCCATGTTGTTGGGTCTTCAACCTCATGGAGGCTTCCTACGTACCATGCCTTAGCATGGATCAAAGTCCCCATAGTTCAGGTTGGACAGTTTAACGTCATGAGAGACGATGGCATTTGGGGCTTACGCTCTTAGGCGACCCATGGTGTTGGGGGTTTAAACCTCGTGGAGGCTTCCTACATACCATGCCTTAGCACAGATCAAAGTCCTCGTAGTTTGGGATGGTTGGGGATTACTCTTTGAGATGGCCCAAGGTGGTGGGGCTTGAAACACATGGAGGCTTCCTACATACCATGCCTTAGCATGGATCAAAGTCCCCATAGTTTGGAATGGTTGGGGAATACTCTCTGAGACGGCCCAAGGTGGTGGGGCTTGAACCACGTGGAGGCTTTCTACGTACCATGACATAGCATGGATCAAAGTCCTCATAGTTTGGGATGGTTGGGTCTTACACTCTGAGATGACCCAAGGTGTGTCATGGTTGGTGCTCAATCGAAGATCACATGAGTAATGCTCAGTGTGAGAAACAAGAGGTATCAGAGACCTGACGATCACGTCATGAAGGGTGCGTCCGTGGGAAGCGAAGAGGGGCTTACGCATTGAGAGACCCATGGTGATGTGACTTACTCTGGGATGGAGGCCCGAGGGTGAAAAATCGTAGAGGGAGAGGGATTTTGCACCCATGAGAGAAGAGGGGACCATTTCCCAACTACACCCTCCATCAGACTTGGCACCGAGGAAGTGAGGAGGAGTAGGGGTGCTGCCTCCTATGAAGAAAGCTAGGGGATTACACCAAGGTGTCTGCCCTTCCCCATGGACAAACGCCGCTCAAACAAGGAGGATATCATCCCTTGTGAGGGGTAATACCATCCCTGTGGAGATGAGTGGGGCATTCAGAATGCCCGAGGCAAGGGTACCCTACGTGCGAGGCACGAGGCCAGGTCACAATTTAACGTCATGTGTTGTGGACGAGGTTCTTGGTAGTTTAATGTCCTGCAGCTCGGACGAGGTGGGTTAGCTCCGCACACCTAGGATATACATAACTAGATCCCTCTTCCCCTTGTGGAAGGGAAGGCATCATCACGGCTGTATTGAGGGGGTGTCGTGGAGTGAACCATCGAGGGGTCCATGTTAGCGTGGCTATGCGAAGAAGAAATAGCCATTAGCGTGCCTATGCGAAGAAGCAAAAGGCATAGCAACAAAATGGGGAGGATTGTAGAAGGGACTTTGAAGTTACTTCATACAAGACTAGAAGGTCGTACAAGAAAAACATGTATGATGTGGATGCCTGTGGTGCACAAGACACTTGCGAATGACACCCGGAAGAAGGGCATCAGGCGCTTGCGCAAGTGGGAGCCCGAGGAGCACCGAGGTGAAGGGCCCTGGGGAATTGTGCACAACCCTTATGGTTTGTGTGAAATAAAGGGGTCTGGCATGAAAAGCCCCAAGTTGGCACGAAATTAGTGTTGCTTGCGCGAAATAGGGGGTCTGAAGTATTGCACGCAGTTGGGAGGAATTGTGCACAAGAGAAAGGATTGAGCGCAAAGGAAGTGGTGTGTGCGCAAAGGAAGGATTGCGCGCGGCTTAACCGGATTGCGCACCCCAAAAGGGATTGCGCGCAAGGGGAAGACCCCAAAGGGTTTTGATTTTAGTCTATGCCATGGGGATCTCACGTGAAGGCGGATCCCGGGGTGACTTGGTGCGAAAAATAACCATACCTGAAGGCCATATTGCGCGCGCACAGAATGCCAATTACGCGCATGATAGGTGGTTTAAATTCTTTATCCCGGAAAATGAAGGGGGTATCCTTCTATTTATAAGCATACGACATCAAGGAATTCAGGGCTGTGCGCAATAATTGCGCGGCTGAGGTGGCATCGTGAAAGACCCACTACGCGGGGCGCAGGCACAGAAATATTTCACGCCGGCATCGGCACCCTTCAAAAAACCCATTACTTTCCACGCGGGTGATTTTTTTTCATGCACTTCACCCTTTTTTCTAGGAAACACTTTCGGGCCCTTCGGGCTGAGCCTCTGGGTCCGAATATGCCTTCACCTTTTCATTTCGGAACTTTATCTGGCACTTTAGCACTTTTCGGCGTCTACAAATATCTATTTTTATTTTCAAATAAAATGATATAAAATTAATCATTTCACTCTAGAAACATACTAATTACTATAATTAGTTTTATTAAAAATCATGTTAGTTAAAATTAAATCAATGAAACTATGTTGGATGTTCCAATTACCATAATAAATAATTGATTATCATGAATGTAAAACATAATCGTAATGAATCTATCATTAGTCAATATATTTTATTAAACTAAATGAGTCCTCACACATTCACAAAATATGAAGATTTTTATTGAATTTTAAAAGGGTCTAATACCTTATTTTCTAGTCCTTTATCCATAGAGAACATTCCAGGGTGGTTGATAAAACCATGTGTGAACCTAAACCCTACAACCAATTGGTCATGAGTTGTAAAATAGAATCAGTAGTGTATCTATACAAAATTTGAGGCTATAACATATATAAAAGAATTTGTAATTAAATAATATCAAATAAAAACAATAAAATGATGAATGATATAGAATCCATGACTGAAATATATTATTTTTTGAAATTTTAATAAAACAATTCCAAAATTAATGAATATTATAACTCCAAAAAACTGACTAAAAAAATCAAAATAACACATTATAAAAAAATTACATATATATTTAAGGAGAATTGAATAAAAAAAAAATCTATTATATTTTTATCACCCATAATTTTAAATCTAATGATAATTAATAAAAAATTTAGGGTGAGGTTGATGAAAAAATTAATGGTTATGTGTTGTCACCATGGAGTGGATTCAAGCCAGGCAAAGGGATTTCAGATGGGGGGGGGGTCCATGTCACAGCTGAATAAGGGAACTGAGTAGGGGTGATGGACGTTGGAGGGGGGTTCCATTGCCATTGATCCATCTACAGAAGAGGTAGGGGGGTCCATGTCACAGGTGAATAAGGTAACTGAGTAGGGGTGATGGAGGTTGGAGGGGGGTTTCATTGCCATTGGGCCATCTACAAAAGAGGTAGGGGTCATGTGGATTGTGGTTGTGGGGGTCAGGGATTGCATGCTTGGGGTGAGGGTGGTCATGGGGGTCACAGGTCATTGGCGTGGAGAGGAGGAGAGGAGGGTGGCGGAAAGGCAATCATGATCTCAGCGCCACCACTAGGGAGAGTGGAGGAGGGGTTGCCAGATGTGGGGGAGAGGTCACAATAATAGAGTGGGAGTGGAGGAGGGGGAGGGATTAGGTTTTTTTTTCAATTTCTAGTTGTGGATTAATTTAAACCACCTCTAATTAAAGACATAAAAATATCACAACAACGTTATGAAACTAACTCTATATTATATTTTCATAACAAGATTTATTTCACAGTGGTTACTAGAACTTCCATGGGTAAACCTCTCCTACCATTATTTTTTAGTTCTCTCTTCAAGGGTGTTAGCCATGGGGATAACGAGAAGAGTGACTAGGGGGAATGGTATGTTACATAGGACCTTACCTATATCATATGTAACCAGTAAAAAAGGAAGTGTATCTATTATAGGAACTATCCCCAACCACCAGTAGAGTGTAGATCTTAATATAGGATGGGACATCTATATATGTTAAATAGGAATCCATGAAAGGCGATTTTTGATGTAGGAGCTTGATAGAATCATGGTGTGGGAAGAGGATCTTTAGCACAATATCAGTTTGGAAGCTAGAGTTCAACTGGCCAGGTCGGTAGAGGGAGTGGGCAGGGTGCTTCTGAGAAAGAGATCACATATCATGTGAGTGGTGAAAAACTGGACTTAGGTTTCATTAAAATGAAGAGGGTAATGATAGTTGCCGTCCATTTATCCAACACTTGTTGATATAATGATTGGACCAAAGTTAATTCTACGTTATATTCTTATAGAATATATGATATCAATTTACATATTTTATATTGGTGCATCCTATTATATTATATTTTCAAAACTTGAGAATGGTTTGATCTTGGTAGTTGATTTTGTGAGTGATTTATCAACTATAAATACAATTTTGAGAGTAATATATAGATATATCTATATAAGTAGGGGATTTCTATCAAGGATGGGGTGTACCATTTTTTATGGGATCATTATGTTATAGACATGTCCAGATCTGACATAATTATGGGTATAGTCTGGTTATCATTATACCAAAGCCACATTGATAGCTATAGGATGAGGGTAAACATTACATCTCATGAGAGTGAAAATAATATTCACCGTGAAGAGTGGGATATCTTGGAAGGATGATCATGGAAAATTACTCACCGACTGGGAGATCTTATAGCCTGGGTATCTAGTATATTACTGTTTGATGGAGTAGTGATGTGTGATGTCATTTCAACTATACTGGAGAGATTTCAGAATGCATTTCCTGAATACTTCTCAGGGATTCTACCTAAGAGAGACATGGAGTTTACAATTGAGATCATGTGGGGGATAATTAAATTTAAATTCCACCATGTTTAATGGACCCAAAAGAGCATAAAGAGAAAAAAAATATCTGTAGGAGATGGTAGATATGGGGTTTATCAATCCGAGTATGTTTCCTTAGGGTTTACTAGATTTGTTTCCTAAGAAGGTTGATGAGACTCTTAAAATTTGAATATATTACCATACGTTGAACTGGATGACTATGAAGAATCTATATCCTATTCCTGAGATAAATGATATCATTGAATAGTTGATAGGATCTTATGACTTTTAATATATATACATGAGATCAGGGTATCATCAGTTGAGAGTTCGACCTTCTGATATAACTCTAATTGATTTCAAAACTAGGTATGGCCTATATGAGATTATCGTATTGTCTTTTCAGTTGATGAATGAACTTGTAGTGTAAATGGCCATGATGAAAAAAAAAATTATTCTATACCTGGATCAGTTTTTGGTTGTTTTACGGAGGAAAACTTGGTTTACTGTAAGACTCATGATGATCAAACCCAACACCTTGACATCATCCTATGTACACCAAGAGAGAATCATCTATACACCCACTTATCTAGGATTCAGTTTTATATTGATCATGTACAATTCATGGGTGACATCATTTCATAGGAAGGTGTTTCAGTGAACCTAGAGAAGGATCAGGTAGTGGTTTCTTGTGAGAATACCAATAATGTTTACAATATATGTATAATTCTAGGGTAAGATGGATATTATAGGAGGTAAATTCAGGACTTTCCCCATTGGGAAATATCTCTTTTTGGATTGATCTAGAAGGAGGTAATGTTTTAATGGTCAGAAGAATGTGATAATTTTTTCAAGGAGATGAAGAAGTGTTTGATGTAGGCATTTATTTTGAACATACCTAAGCTAAGTGAGTAGTATGCAATGTTGTTTGATGATTCTGGGATAAGACATGGTGACGTGTTGATTCAAGGAGATATATTTGTACTGTATACCTCTTTAAAGTTGTGTCCACATGAATGGTACTACTCTATACAAGAACACTAGTTAGCAGCATTAGTCTATGCATTAATGTGATGGAAACATTATCTATTTGGAGAGAAGTTTACTAAGTATATAGATCAAGAGTGTATAAATTATTTATTTTCACAATGATAATTAAATCACGGACTATAGAGGTGTGTTGATTATATGATATTATTTTATATTGATCTAGAATACACAACCCAAAAGGCGAATATTGTGGTTGACGCTTTTAGTAGGAAAATTTATACTCATGAGGTTCTGGAGTCTTGTGTTGTGTTGAATATTATGACTTTACTATTTGAGATGCATGTAGTGGATTTAGGGATTTAAGATAAGATGACACTTCTATCAGATTTGGTGGATTCTACACTTTTGATCTAGAATAAAGACATGTACAATGAGGATCCAGGTTGTCTGAACATGATGGAATTCCTTGAAGGTGGGGATTCACCATCCTATTAGAGCATATTTTAGGATCATAGCATCTATGTCTTGAATAGGTTATTGTTCTAATGAGTATTCAGGAGGAGAGGATGCATTTATTTTATTCTTGAGGTGGGTGGTATAATCACATGTGACCGAAATGTATTATGACCTATGCTGATTGTTTTTTTCCAAACATTAAAAAGGAGATGTTAGGGTTCGTGACACGATGCTACCCCAGTGAATATGTGAAGGCTGATAATCAATGACATTTTTGTTTATATAATCCATTACCCATTCTAGAATGGAGGTGGGAGGACATTACTATGGATTTTTTGGTGGGTCTATGGAGGATGCCTCGACAGAATGTTTCTATTTGGTTGATTGTGGACCATTTGAAAAAGCTATCAAATTTTTCAATAGTTCTAGAGACATTGTCAGTGGATCAATTGGGGGAACTGTATCTTCGAAAGATATTTCATCTGTATGGAGTTCCACAGGCAATTATTTGAAACCATGAATAACATTTAACTTTCCTCTTCTGGAATTTCTTACATAAGGTACTTGGTATAGAAGCTTTGTTGAGTACAATTTTCCACCCATAGAAGGTTGTGAAGAACCCAAATTAATTAAAGTAATATTTATGTTTTAATTTTTTTTCAATAGACTTGATTGATAAAAATTCAATGCTATAGAGTTTTACCCTGTTTGATGTATGTGGGTTCAGCCTTTGATTTTTTTGAATTATTCATTAATTCAAAAGGTAGTTTTGATTTGAAGGAGTTTCTTTAGATGAAGAAAAATTTATGTGTGATGATTTAATATATGTTGTTATTGTCTAAAACGTTTGAATAATTTCATTAGAATAATTCACATTGTTTACCATAGTTAAATATAACCATATGGTGATAATTATTAGACATCAGTATGTTGTGGAAATATATAATGTAAAAATGGATCATATTTTGATGATCCTAAATGACTGATCATTGGATGATTTAAGAAGACTAGTGACTATGAAATGTAATAATTATTTTATATAAATATAAATTGTGCATTGTTGGATTTGAATTTGGTTTTCTATTATGGTGAATTATTATTTAATGATTTTATTGATTAAAAAAAAGGTCTAATGTACGATCCAACATGGGTAGGGTAAATAATATCCATGTGAAAAATTTAGGTTCCCAAAGAGGGTGGCATGGCAGTAGATAGGTGGTGCAGGCATGGGGCAATGCCAGTGCATTATTTGTGCTCAGTAACCAATTATGAAGGGTTAAATGTGAACCTTTTATTATAATGGGGGGATCAATTTTGTGTTGTTTCAATATGGAAATTCTTTAATCATGTCACTATAGCTATGGAATTAATTGGGACTGTCTGATCGGTCCATCTATACAACGAAGCCGTCCATTCCATTTTTGTTGTTGTATTCTTCACTAAGCTCATCAAAGAGTTTATGTTCATTAGTGGATATGACATACAACATTTTCTAAGGATCAAACTATGCTTTTTTATCACCATTAGATAATCCTTAAGAATCTACGATAATCAAAAAAACATGAAACAATATTTTCATGATTTAAACGAGTATAAAATAAAATGAGATTTGGCATGAAATTATTATGTTCTTCAATGGAGATCTCCATATAGTGACATATATAGCCACATGATCAGTTATCATCAAGCATCATTGGAATCATATAATGACCTTATTCTAATATAAATCACCTTCTGATCTCTTAGCATTATTATCTAAAGATCAATATGATGAAAAATAGTGAGATGTAAATTATCATTTTATTTTTATTGGGGATGGTTTACAATACTATTTTAATAAAAACCCGAATGAGCCTCCATGATTCTCAAAGGTTTAATGAGGAAGAGAATTTCCTAAAAATACCAGAGGTGGGGTCATTTTCTATGTGTTCTGATCTCTTATCTAAGATAATTTAGAAGAGTTTGAGAGATAAATATATCACCAATCTAAATTTGTGAAGGAGTAGGTTTCATTAATTCATGTTAATCCATGCCAATCATGATTGTATAATGTTTTCTATTAGCTATGTTAAATCCTTCAATGTTATATGATTTTCATTAAATAGTTATATGAATTATAGGAAACTTGTAGTTTGTTTCATACAAAATTAGAACTCACGAAAAATTTTTTTGGAGAAGAAGTTAGTCCCACGAGCCTTCGATAAGTATTTGATACACTCGAAATTTATTCAAGGTGAAACTAGTTTCTATGAAGAAATAGTAGAGTGATACATTGTATTAGAAACAAGAAAAACTATACTTCATTTGGTTTATGTGATTTGTGTGAAGGATACATATTTTATGTGGAGAAGCTTGTGTATTGTATACAATACATGCACAGAGATTTCATAGAGGTTGAGAATGTGTTCTAGTATTTGTGAAATGGATTATTGTGTAGAATGAATAATGAATGTGAACATACTCCTAGGTGTGCAAAAAAGAGGAAGTACATGCACATGTATGATTTCCATGCTTAAAACACATGAATTATTTTTGTATAAAATAGAGGTTTGAGAAGAAGAAACAAATTAGGGAACACCAATTATTGTATGAACAATCAATAATGTATGAAATTCATGATATAGTCGTTACTTGTGCCTAAAGATAATGTGCATATAAAGTGAAATACTTCTGATATGTTCTAATTTGTAAAATAATCATGCTTGTGTATATGAACAAAAACATAAAAATAAAGAAAAGTATATACACTATGTTTATTCTCATGCACATGAAATAATACATGCAAAAATAAAAAAGACGCTGCATTGAAATTTTACATCTATGAGGCAAATTAATTATACATTTGATGATAATTATGCAATAGATTTTTGAGATTTAAGGCATGGTATTATGTTAGTATTCAACTTGCAGAGTATTGGAGAATTATCATTTATTCATTCTAACATTTAAGTTAGTTGAATATGAAGTGTTATCTTCTACAATTCTTAAGAGTACAATGAACCGACTAGAATATAGTGTTTTTGATTAGATTCTATTGTATTGAAATAATTTTAGTTGAAGAGATAAAGTTTTCAATCAGTTTATTCTAAGTGTTTCAAAGAGGAAGAACAGTTTTGTGTTGTAGTTGTAGGTTGAAGTTAATAATATATTTATCTCTGTGTTATTTTTTGTATTTTTGAAACCCTATTAGGATTCTAGTATAATGAACACTGGTGGGATTCCACTATAATTTGAGAAAAATTTGCAAACCTTCTCACCGTGGATTCAGGATGATTCTAGAACAAACCACTTATAATTTATGATTGATTCATAGTAGAGAATCAATATATTATATCATCCCAAACACAAAAATGATGTAGTCACAAAAATCAAAGGAAAACCTTATAAAACTACTGTGTGTTGTGCTTAATTTACATTCTATCTTGGATGTGGTATATTTGAGTTTTTAAACAGGGAATATATATTCACTATAAAATGTGCATAGATTCAATTTAAAAATGGATAACAGAAAAGAAATGAAAATTGATTAAATATTGTGAACACTAATTTACCCCCTCTAAGTGTACTTGCAAGATCCACGAGGCACTTCCATTGGTATAAAAGGGGATGTTACACCTTATATTGTATCGATTTTATTATCCTAGTTGTTTGTATCAGAATTAGGACAAGTGGATATTTTAATTTGAAGAAGTAATAGAGATGACTCATATGGAAATTTTAGTTCCCATATTTGTTAGTGACAATAATATGTTTTCTATAAAAACCTTGAAAAATAGACTGAATAAATAGGAATGAAATATGAGAATGAATTCAACAAGGAGATACAATACATCATAAATGAAATATAACCAGAATTATAGTCTATTAGGAATATCTATTAAATAAGATGATTAAGAAAATTTTGATGAGTATGGTTCATGTAGTTAAGAATAAGAATTTATTGAATGACATGTTTTATTTTATTTAGAAACCAAATACAATTAGAATAATGTTCCTACTAAAATTTTCACTTACATATTTCTTTTTATCAAGGAAATATATAATGAAAAGTCACATCTTGAAATGGAAGATGAGGGTATGTAGATGGATCTGGAAAAAAATATTCAGAGGTGTAAAATTATCTCACAAATTATTGTTGCCAAAAAATTAACTATATCACTTTTCAATAAACATTTATCTTTTGTTAAAGAATAATTGAAATGAAATGCATGTTAGAGAGAAGTTACACTAAGAAAGTCCTCATTGAGATAATTCATACACATGAAGAATATGATAAAGGATCCTTGAGTATTAAGGATTCGCAGTTTGAAATAAAATACAATTGTGACACATTCAACAAAGTTTAAGAATCAAAAGAAAAATATATATGTCACTACAATGAAATACATACATTGATTGATCATGAATTATGAAGAACCATTTGGGAGAAGGATATGATTGAGGTAGTTTATAAATAAGTGATATGCGTATTGAAGAAACTACACAGAATCTACATACATGTCAAATATGACAAGTTAGAGGTTGATATAATGACAATTAAAGATTTGAATAATTCTTTACAAGATGTAAATAAATTTAATGATGATTGTGTTCAAAATTTTTTTGATTAAATTTTATGAAAATATAAAAGTTGTTGAAGATGAGAAAAACATTATCAACACGATGTGTCTTGAAATGGATGTCAATTTGAAAAATCTGAAGGAAACCCAATTAAGTACTTTTTATAAATAATGTGAAGATATGGTGAAATAAAATGACGTAAAAAATTTCAAACTAAATATAAGATTTCTTATGTTGGATTTCAAGATCAGAAATACAGAGAACTCTCAAGTTGAATATTGACAAAATTATTAGAAAATAAATCACGTCAAGTGTAATTATGAAAAGTGTCTTACCTTTGATATGACTAATTTTAGTGGAAATAATATCTTGATATTATCTGAAGATAAATTTGGTGTAAGATCATTGAAATAGGTAACCCTTGTTCTAGAAATTTATTTTTTTTACTAATATTGTTTAAACTATAAGTGTAGGTTCCAAAACATAATTCTGGTCTAACATGGATGAATAATACAGATGATAAATCCACTATATCATCAATGGTAGATATTAATAAGAGTGCGAATCCTTATTCCATACAAATAGAACAGATGGAAAATAATAATATCTAAAAACAAAAGGATGTAAAATATAGACAAGTGTTTGTATTGTGAAGAAATAAAGATTTCTTGGCTATTGTTGGTGTTGTTTGAAATTTGGGCATCTGTCCATTGACTGCTGGAATTATTTTTCAATACATGACAATCAAGGACGGGAAATATTAAGGGGGAGCATATTTTATGTGAAGAGAAATCATGGAAAAAATCATAATTCACAGATAAATAAGAAACTATCTTTCAAAAATAGATTGTAATTTCATGAAGAATTATATGATTATTTCAATAGAAGTTTTCATATTTATTAGGAGTGTTGATATGTTTCAAATATTCACTATTCATATTCTAATATGAAGAAAATACCACATCAATTGAAGAGGTAAACAATTAAAGTTGAAAATTATTTTTTGGTGTATAAGTAGAAAAAGAATGTTAAGAAAATAGTAAATTAAGCTACACAAATGAATAATGATCAGATGAATGTCACATAAAAGAAACTATTATTCAACTATGGATGAATAGGTCATATCGTGAACCATTCAAAAAATTTCACAAACACCAATGGTAGTTGATGCATGCTAATGTTGAAAAAGAAATCAATCTCAGAAATATATTTCATGATTGACTTGGTTCATGAAAATATAGAAGAAAAAATTGATTTTCATGATAGGTTGTCTAAAAATGATAACCCTATGATTACTATATATTGGTTTGAAAGTGGAAATGTAAGGTCATATTGATTCCAATGAATGACATGATCCACTAATCAAATAGAAATAGTGAAGAATAAAGGAAAAGTACCAGTGATTTATTTTGATAAATTTTCTAAATTAAAGAAGGATTATACGCACATGAATAATTCTGATCACATACCAAAAAAATATTATTCATATGAAAAGATCATCTAGAATTGGATAAAAATTTGGAGTATAGAAAAAAAGAATGAAATCGATCGACAAGTTAATCTGATGAAGTTGATTTCATCTAAGATGAAATTTGAAGAAATTATTAAGAAGATACTATCCTTAAATGATAACACTTGGAAATACAATGAATTAGTAAGAATGGTGAGTTATTATAAATGTAGAGCATAGTTTAAAGGAGCGTCTTGGTTGAAAAATAAATATTATTCCCACTAGTCTAACTGAAAATCACTGAAGAACCACTATATTCCCATGTATATTTCTTTCTTATATAAATTTAATTGAAGGTGATGAATATATTTAGGAGGATTCATGAAAATATGTGTGCTATGAAAAATATTATACAACATTCATAAGGATATTCATTATGATTTTCTTTTTCACAATTGATGTTAATTTTTTTTCTTAAAGAACATTTTAGAAGAAGTCCAATCATGATGAAGTATATAAATGTAGCTCATATTTTTAGGGGAGAAATATGAACAACCACCAACATTTAATCTCTCAACTAATATCAAATTATTACTTTAATTTATTGTAAGGTATATTTTTAATGATTTATGATTCTAGAAATTGAATATTTTCGTTAAAAAGTTATGTACTTAAAACCTTATACGAATAAAAACTTTGAATAAGAAGAGGAGAAACTGTTAAATTAATTACAAAAGAAAAATGGATTGACAAAGGCGAAGTGAGTTCTAGTATATGATTGTTTCTAATCGGGTTTTGTGATAATTTTAGATGATTAGTTTAAAATATAATGAACAAATTCAGAAACATGATTTTAGGGTTGGCATTATATCCTAAAAATTTTATTGACTGTTTTTTTTAAATTCATCAATCTTATTTTATACATTGGGGTAGAACACATTAAAAAAGAGATGATTAATTAGTGTCTCATTTCATTATGAATTTTTATTATTTCCTTCTCTCTAGAAGATCAATATAAATTTCTAATAATTGGAAAATCTTATGTTATGATGAGTTTGAATTAGAGAATTCAGAATGTTCAATTGTCAAAGAATGAGATGAGTAAAATTCTTTCCCATACTTATCACTTTGGTTTTATTTTCTATTATGTGGGATAAAAAACTTCTAATTTGAAAGAAAAATGGATATTAAAAACAAATCCATAATGGTATATTGATGAACCCAATTTGATTAATATAATATTTTTGTTGTTATTTTTTTCAATAGACAAGATTAATAAAAAGAAAATATTAGCGTGTTTTATAGTTTTTGATGTATATATGTCATACCTATTAATTAATTGAACTGTTATTTTGTTGGAATGGTTTTTTTGATAGGATGTAGTTTATTTAGATTAATCAACATTTGATTATGATGATTTTAGAGTTGTTCTTAATGTCCAAAACATGTTCATATTCGAATAAGGATAATTCACACTCTTTAACACTGTTTAATAAGGACTTATGATGATAATTATCAGTCATAAATATGTTTTAAAAATATAAAAATCGGTAAAGATCATATTTTGAGGATAATGAGTCATTGATCATCTGATGATTAAAGAAGAAGAGGGACCATAAAGAATAGTAATTATTTTGTATGAAGAATAATTTTGCTTGGTTAGCATTGATTTTTGTTTCCTACTATGGTGAATTATTTTTTTAATGGTTTTATTATTTAAAAAATGTTCACCATATGATATAACATGGGTTGTGTTAAGAATTACCAAGTGATAAGATAAGGCGTCCAAAGAGGGTGGCATGAAAACATATTGGTGGTGCAGGCATGAGGAGGTACAAACACATTATTTGTGCTAAGTAAAAAAAATAGGGTTAAATGTGTGCCTTGTATTATAAATAAGTTCTCAGTTTTGTGAAGTTTATATGTGGTAGTGCATTAATAATTTTATCATGTCTCTGAAATTAATCATAATTATTTGATCTATCCATATATACATCAGAGCCATCTGTTCTCTTTTGTATGTTGTCTATTCCGCTGTGATCTTCCAAGAGTTTTTGTTCATTAAATTAAATTCCATGAAGTGTTTTTTTAGATCTAAACATTGTTATCATCACTATATAATCATCTTTAATACTTCAAGATAATCAAAATATCACGTAACAATATTTCAATGATTTAAATGAGAAGAAAACCAATGTGATTTTGTGTGAAACTCTTCTCTTTGATGATGGAGATCTCTATTTAGTGAAGTAAATAGTTACTTGAGATGTGATCAGCGAGCTCTGTTTGAATATTTAATGATATATTTCTATTCAAAATCACCAGTTAATTTATTTGTATCATTTTATGAAAAACAATCTGATAAAAAATAGTGAGATTCACATTATCCTTTTCTTAGTGACAGTGATGGTTCATAGTACTCTATTATGAAAAACTAAATGAGTCTTAATGATTCTATGGGACAATGATATGATGAATGATTCCTATAAATACCCGAGGCTGGCCTCCTTTGATTGTTTTATTATCTCTCATCAAAGAGATTTTGTGAGAGTTTGAGAGAAAACAGACCACCACTTTGAATTTACAATGGAGGAAGTTTCATGCATTCATTCCAATCTTATGAATTTTTGATCACATAATGTTTTACATGATTTGTGTTGAATCATTCTATGTTATATTATTTACTTATAGTAGTTACACAATGTAGAGGCCACATGTATTTTGGTTCATATGAAAGTAGAACACATGAACCTATTTCATGGAGAATAATAGGTTCCCACGATCCTTCAATAAGTATATGATACTCTCAAGGTTGCTCCGCAATAAAAATAGTTTTCATGAAAAAAATTTATATCACTACATTTTAATGCATGAAATAAAGACTCTCATCAATTTGGTTTAAACGATCTAGGTGAAGGCCTTATATTTCTTGTGGTAAACTTGGTGTGCTGTGTATAGTACTGAAAGGAGGATCGCATATAGGTTGAGGAGGTGTTTTGGTTCGTTCATGAAAGATTAATGCATACAATTTAGAAGTGAATTGAACATACTCATGATTCTATTCATGAATGGAATTATAAGAACATGCATGATTTTCATGTTTAAAACATATGCATTGTGTGTTTATGCAATATAAGTTTGAGAAAAAGTACCAAATCAATGAAACACTATTCTAACTATGTGCAATCGATAGTGTATGAAATAAATGATATATATAATATTCAAAAATGAAGATGATGTGAATATAAATCTAAATACTCATGTCATGTTGTAATTTGTAAAATACCTATGTTTGTGCATGTGAATAGAAACACAAAAATCAAGTGCAGTATATACACTGTTTGTATTATCATGCACATGAAACAAAACATGAAAATAATAAGAAAGACGATGCCATAAGTTTTTACATTCATGAGGCACATGAAATATATATTTCAAGATATGTATGAAATAAGTTTTTGAGATTTATAATAGATCATTATATTAGATGTCAAATTGAAGAGTGTTGAAGAATCATCAATTCTTCATTTTGATATTTTAGTGAGTTGATTTGGATGTGTTATCTTCTACAATTCAAGAGAGTATATAGAACTGACTAGCATGTAGTATTTTTTTTAGATTTAGTGGTAGTCAAAGAATTTTAGTTTGTGTGAGCTAGTGTTGAATCAGTTTATTCTCAGTGGCTCGAGGAGGCAGATCAGTTTCGTGTTGTTGTGGAATCTTGAAGTTATTGTGATCTTTCTCACTGTGTTTAGTGTTGTCTTTCTCAAACACTAGTTGGATTCTAGTATAAATATCACCTGTTGGAATTCTAGTATAAATTGGGAAAAGCTCTATACCTACCCACCATGGTTTTAGGATGATACTTAACCAACTCATTAGTATTTTTTGATTGATTCATAGTGGAAAATCAATTTCTCATATCATCCAGGATAGAGAAAAGACATAGTTATCCATATAGGGGGAAAACCTTGTAAAACTACTATGTGTTGGGAATTAATTAATTTATATATTTCATGTGGTATATTTATGTTTGTAAATTGGGTTGGTTTATTCACAATACCATGTGAAGAGGTTTGAATTAATTTTTTTAGAGAAAATTAAGAGAAATTTTGTCAAAACCTCTATACACTAATTTACCCCCAATCTTAGTGTACCTTCATGATTTAGTAGGCACTTTATATGGGAAGTCAAAGAATACTATATAGGTTCTTGATGAGATTATATGAGTGTGTATCCTAGAATTTGGTGGGACATTAGAAGAGAACCTAGATTTGGTGGATTCATCCTATAAAAACTTTTCTCAAGAAACTATTAAGATTGCACAATATGAAGCTCTTTATGGTAGTCCACACAGATCCCATCTCTGGAAGCTTATTCGGAAGCATATGAATATGAGTAAAATTTGAAATAATTCATATACTGAGGGAATTTTATGACCCCTATAATTTATATAGGATGATAATTTATTCCATTTGGGTGTTTCCTAATATGGTTCATTGTAGGATATTAAGAGAAGATAAGCCGGCACACACCTTTTTTTGACTGCTTGAGGTTGTGGAATGAATCGGGATGGTGGCATTACTGATTGTCTCTTCTACAGAAATATGGAAGTATGGATGAATCTTAAATTGTGTCAAAAAATCAGCGGTATCACCCCGACCCTTCCCATGTGATAGACGTGGATGATATTGATGTTGATATATATGTTTCCCTTGTGTAATATATGATATGTCTGTTGGATCGCAATGAGAAAGTGATTTTTTGAAATAAAATGCTGATAATTATTGTATTTTGGAATCATGTGTGTGTTTATGAAGAAACATGTGAGTGTGAATCCGATATGAGGGCTTGATGGACCGGTCTTTTTTATTTGGAATCTTATAGATGAATGGGAGTAAAGCTCAAAAAATGAGATTATATGAGGTGGTAAGATTATAAGGTCTCAAACTTTTCAGCAGATGCCTCAATCTTGTTATTAGGTGCTATTTTTTCTACTTTTTATTATACATTTATTGGGTTTTGCCTATGAGAGCAATTGGGTGAATATTGGATTTTTGGGAGGAAGTGGGAAAGTGCATAATGGGAACATGGTTTCCCCACCCCATGTGCTGAGGCCCATAAAATCATTCAAAAACAAATAGAAGTGATTCACAGGTCTAGTGCATAGCTTTTCAAACTATGTTCCCTATTAGGAGAAACCATGCAACCCCCATGATGATGCATACAGTTAAGGTTCATAGTTAGGGGAAATTGGGCACCTTGGGTTGAAAACAATGCATATGAGATTTTAATCCACTAAATTTGGTTTTAAAATACCATGAGGACCTATTTTAACCATTATTTGGTGATCACTCAACCCTTAATGTCCTTCCATGATTTTGAAGACTCCCAGGAAAATTCCAAGCCTTTCGACCTCTATTGTTCACGATAAGAAGCTAAGATTAAAGATATACACCCCTCTCGGTAAGAAGATGTAATCCTATGTGGTTTCATTCATCTCTCACATATATCCCTCATCTTCTAGAGAGATTTTATACTATATCATATTGGTTCTAGTTATATTATTATGGGATCCTAATTTTTTGATCTTGAATTATGGTATAATATTCTGATCTTATTCTACATTGTTGTGCCACAAAAAATGGTGATTTCTGTTTAAATATCATTCATCAATGATTTGACGTAGGTAGTTTTTAATTAAAATCTCTATTTATTGATTTACATAATGTTTATGTAATTGTAAAATTTATATTATACGTATAGATATTGAGTTCTAGATTGAATTAATTAATTTGGTGAAATAATTAACTGTGGTAAATGAGAAATTGGAAAATAAGGATTGTTTAATTGGATGAATAATTTCTGAACTAATTATGTGGATATTGAAATAGTTATCTTAAAAAATTATTTGTTGAATTAATTATGGATTTTTTGACACTGTTAATCTAGATTAATTAATAATGGTTTAATTCATTATAATGGCTGGGATTATGAAAATGATAGATTTGGGAAAATCAATTGATTGAATTAATTATAAAAAGACTAAGACTACTGAAATTGAATAAATAATTTTTGATTTAATTATTGTTTTATTATAATTTTTTATTGGAATAATTAATTTTTGAAATAATTATTGGAGATTATTATGTTAATGAAATTGGTTAATATAATTAATTAATTGTTGAATTAACAAATATGAATGAAGTGAAAACTAATTTTTGAAATAATTTATGTACTTTATGTGTCTAATTAATTTGAAAATTAATTAATGGATAAATTATGAGTGGTAAAATGGAAATTATTTTGAGAATTGAAAAGATGAATGGAAATAATAGAGTTCATGTGGGAATTGAAACGATGAATGGTGGCAATGAAATTTCTGTTTAAATTTTAATGATGAATGGTCATAGTGACAATCCTGTGTGAATTGAAATGATTAATGGTAATAATGTAATTTTTGGGAAAATTGAAATAATTATTGGTAAAAATGGTTTTCATTTATGAATTAAAGTGATGAATGGTAACAATGAAATTTATGAGTAAACTATAACAATGAATGGTAATAGTGTAATTAATATGTGAACTAAAATGGTGAATGGTAACAATGGAATTCACATGTGACATGAGATATTTAAGGGTAATAATGACATATAATTATATGATATACCTTGGGGATAGATCAGACTCTGGAATGGCGGAAAACATATATTTAGAGTTCAGGTGTCCTCGAGAACCTTGGGGTTTTATGTGGTTAAGTAAATAATAATTAATAACTTGATACCTATTTACATATGAATTATATTTATTTCTTTATAAAACTTCATAAAAATGTTTTATTTGATATTTTATTTGATTTTATTGATGGTGCCCTTATGATTTGTAGTCACAACCTACTCTGGATTCCAAATCATTACTCGAATATATTTCGTGGTTACAGGGCAAGATAATGGAAAAGGACATGCATTAGACGGATGAGTCATGATAGAGCATAGATGAGGTAACCAAACTTGGTTCAAGAACTTCTTGGTAGTGTTCAGTCTCTTTACTTTTGAGTGGAATTTCACACATGGAATATACTTTAGAATAGTATATCTATTGTTTATGTTTGATATTATTATCCAGTTTTGGTCATATTTGGATACTATATTGTTAAGCTCATGTTATATCTTTTTATGGTTATTGGTTATTTATTTCCATGGTTATACTACTCTGATAAAGAGGGAATAGTCTCCACATGATTTATATTAGACCCTCACTTACGTCAGTAGCCTCTGGGATATGGGAATGTGCAGTTTAGGTCATGTAGCAATCTGGCTCATGGAACAGGTGTGTGGTATCTCAGTTGGGATGTTACATTAAAAGAATTCATCTCAATTTTCTTTCACTAAGGAATTATTTTTTATGTTATGCACTTATATTATTTTATTGAGAGTGTATATATCCACTTTCACATGTTATATCATTAATTTATTTTTTATCATGGTATTTAAATTATTGTATAATGTTATCCTTTCATGGTTATTATGATTCAAATATTTATAAAGTGATAAATGACTAACTTTTAAAAAGAAAAAATATGTTAATGTTTTATTACCACTATTTATTTCCTTTGTTTGTGTATTTAAAATAGATTTATGAATATTTTTATCTTGGCATAAAATATTTAAAAATTTCATTTTTTTTATTTCTTTGGTTTACAAAAGTAATATTTTTAATTTTTTAATATGGAATATTTTTACAAATTAAGAAAATAAATGTTCTATTTCTAACATACACGGTGATAATGAATTTTCTTCCACCATCACCATTATTTTATTTTTATATTCTCCTAACAAATTTCAATTTTTTCATCAATAAAACACGCATTTTTTTTATTTAAAATGGTGTTTTAAAAGAAAATATTGTTTTTATCTAACTGTTATTTTCATATGATTATAAAAGAGTTTTTAAATTTTATTATGAAGGAAATGTGAAAGAAATTTTTTTAGTTATTTTGTACTTGAGCCTTTTATGAAACTATTGAGACTGATACTACTAATATGATTGTTCTATCTCGATAATAATTAATGATAAATTGGTTTGGGAAATATAACTTATATGAATGGTGATCCCCATTATAGCTCTTCAATGCATTGGGTTATGATTATATTATATATAAAAGTAACTTTAATCTAACTAAATGTTTTTGTAAATGTTTTTTTAGAATATTATGATCTATGTAAAAAAATTAGTTTTTAATTGCTAACTATGTGTTTTAAAGCATTATATTATAAAATATTTGAGTAATTTCAATTAAAAAATGTATTATATCACACAGTCAAAAAAAATTTAGGTAAAGGTAATTGTTTTATGTGTTTTCCTATTTTTCACTAGAGTAATGGTTTTCATTCGTTTTAGTTATTTTACTGAAATTTTTCTATACATCCCAGATTATCAATAAAATACTTCACCATGTTTAATAAATTTATAGGAAAGAAATTTGTCATGTTGAATACCGTGGATTTTTCCATGAAAATAATTAAGAATTTATTTTATATGTTTTATGTAATGGGATAATGGATATTGATCAAAATTTTCAATTATGTATTTTTTAGTTTTGTTATGTATGATTTATGGACTAAATCTACAAAACATTAAACATTAAAAGATCATCAAATATAATAGAATTAATTCTTGACTTAAAACTAAATCTTATAGAATTATTACATACATGTTGTTATATTTAGTGTTAGAGGAAAGGTTTAGAAATATATAGAGATTTTTTTTATTTTGAGGTTATAAAAAGAGATATAGATATAATCATTGTTCTATAAGATTAAGGTTGATCATAAGTTAAAAGTCTTAGACACCCAATTTGAGGGATTGAACTATAATAATGTTTTAGTTTATTAATAATATTTTGGGAGATTCTTTTTGGGGATATTTCTAAATCTGAGGATAATAATGAAGTGTTATTTAAGGAATAATTATGATATATTTTTTTAATGAAAAAATAGACAAACCATTTTTTGTGAGATAACCTGTCACCTCGGGTAAGGCCACTAAAATTAATCACACATCCAAAGGGAAACAATGGGGTATCTCTTACAACTATACTACAAAATGTGCTGGTTATTTTGACATATTTTCAAAAAATGATTATGTTTTTTGGTAATATATGGGGTTTTATTTAAGGAAGAATGGTTTATTAACCTTGTATGTATATATGGCCAACTACTTCTAATCTTTGGGTTTTGAATTTATTAAGGATATTTTGGAATAACATTAAGGATATTTATTGATGAAATTATTTGGTTTTAATTATGGGTACAACTATTGATATTTAGATATTATGGAATGAAGGATTTATTTTGAAATTAACTTACCATATGTAAAGACCCGTAAATTTCAAGGAATTTTTTTTTATTAATTTTCTTTGGAATTTTACAAGAACGCAGTTTCAGACAGCACCTGATTCCGAGGCCCGGAGTGCCCGGAATTAATTTCCGAAGTTTGGCTCGGGTACGTTCAGTGAACGAACGAGCGGGAATTTCTAACTTTTGATCCGGTGCTCGGAATTGAAATCCGAGGGCACCGATGAACTCGCAGCGCCGATATTCGCTTAGAAACGCCTCTTCCGGAGTTGCGTTTGCTCGGGTGTGGTTTTTAATTTTCGGGCTTAGAGTTAAGAAATAAAATAATTTTGCGACAACTTTATTTTATTTCGCTTAAGCCACTTGGAAGCCACTTGAAGCCACTTAAAGGCGGCTTGAACTGAGTTGAACTGGATAGGATGCTATCCAGAAAGATCCTACCCCTTGGTAGGATATTTGTGAGGTGGGGCCCGCACGAGCCCCGCCGTTTCTTTCCGTTAAGAAACGCATCCGTGAAAACCCGTCTTAATGAAAGTCAACCGACGCGTTTTCTAAATTTTTAACAGACCATTTAATTGGGCGGTTTATTTCGTGAATTAAATGGGCTGTTTCTTTCGTGAATTAAATGGGTCGTTTCTTTCGTTGAATTAATTCAACGAATTGATGGATCGTTTCTTAATCTTTTTTTTCAAATTCGTTGGCGTATTAATAAAATAAGACCAACGCTTAACCTCTGGTTATTATGCGCTTGAGAGCTTTTGGGAGATTTTCTTCTTCTTCTTCAACCTTGACGAAGAACCTTCGAAGAACGAAGAACGCGAAGAACGTCGTTCTTCAACGAAGAACTTCTCCGCCGAAGAACTCGATCCATCCACGACGTGACGTTCTTTTTCCGCATCATCTTTTCCGCGACGGTTTTCCGCGACGAACGCCATCGACAACGACTCTTCCTCCGACGTCAAAGGAATCGACACCGATATTCCACGACTCCGTCAACGTGCGACTATCGAGGTAAGGGTTCTTGAGTTCGTTGTTTCCTTTTTATTTGACTTTCCTCAAGACTTGACGTAGAACGCTCAAGTTCCGACGAAGATCCGCCAACGACGTGTCTCTTCGGGCATATCTCTTCGTCAACGGTTCTGACGAACGACGACCGCGACGCCCGACCTCCGCGACGTCGTCTTCCGCGGAGCGTAGACGAATCTTCAATCTTAAACCCGAGGTAGGGGTTGTCGAATTTCTTTTGGATTCCTTATTTTATTCTTGATCGTGCTTTTAGCAAGATTAACGTGTGACATGATTTTCTTTAAGTTGCGTTATTATTATTAACGCGAGGGGGGCCGGACCGCACGAACACGGCCGAACCTCCCTCCAACGATCTTGTTTGTTCTTGCGGGTGGAAGCAAGAGGCGTGGTGCCGTCGCACCACGTGGATGATCGTGCGTTTATTTTACGCAACGCCGTCGCGCGCACACCATGGAAGGAACATCAAGAACGCGACGCCGTCGCGCCGCGTTGAAAGAAATTAACGTGTGGCGAAAGGGGCGCGGTGCCGGCGCACCGCGCCAGACGATGAACGCCGCGGCCGGTTCCGGGCCGCGGCGGAACGAGAAGACCGCGGCCGGTTCCGGGCCGCGGCGGGACGAGGAGACCGCGGCCGGTTCCGGGCCGCGGCGGAAGAGCAGACCGGCGGCCGGGCCGCCGGCGTCGGAAGTCGAAGGCGGGACCGGAATTTCCGGTCCCGTTGGTAAAAACCGGCCGGCCAGCTGGCCGGCCGGATGTCATAAAACCGGTGGAATTAAATCCCCCGGTCGGTCCATTAAAACCCCCTCTTTAAGAGAGGGGGTGGTTCTTGAGGGAAGGGGGCATCCGGCCCCCTTGGTTCGGCGCCAGCAGGCCCCCCCACGTGAGGGGGGGCGGTTTTAAAAAAAAAAAAAAAAACGGCCCGCGCCGTTTTTTTTTGTTTTGAAGGAATCGCGGGGCTGAGCCCCGCGTTCTGCCACCCCGTGCGGCACCCGCCGCCGCCCGCGCGGCCCGCCGCCGCCGCCACGCGGCACGCCGCCGCCGCCGCCGCGCGGCACGCCGCCGCCACGCGGCACGCCGCCGCCGCCGCCACGCGGCCCGCCGCCGCGCCGCCACCGCCGCGCCGCCGTCGCCGCCGCCGCCGGCCGCCGCGCCGCCCCCGGGGGGGGGGGGGGTCGGGCCGGGTCGGCCCGGACCCGGACCCCCCCGTTTCGAACCTGTTTTGGTTTTTGGCTCATAACTTGAGCTTCGGACCTCCGAATGACGAACCGTCTGCGGCAACGCGATCCTTGGATCGAGACGGTCGTTTCGGTATATCGCACTCAAGGTTTCGGTTAACTTTGAGTTCGGCCGGGTTGGTTCGTTCACGAAACCAACCGGGCCTTCGGAGCGGAAACGCTCATATCTTGAGCCACGAATGTCCGATTGACGCGCCGTCAGTCGCGTTGAGTTCCTTTTAGTAAGACGGATCTTTTGGCATACTCCGCTCGAGGTTTGGACGCAGGTGGAGTACGGTCGGGTTGGTTTTTCCTTAAAAACCAACCGGGCCCCGGAGACGAAAATGCCAATAACTCACAGACCGGGCGTCCGATTGACGCGCCGTCTGTTTCGTTGACTTCCTCTTGATGAGACGGAACTTTTGACATACTCCGCCCGAGTTTTGGATGCAGTCGGAGTTTGGCCGGGTTGGATTGTTCCTGAAATCCAACCGGGCCCCTGGAACGGGAAAGCTGATATCTTTCAGACAGGACGTCCGCTTGACGAGCCGTCAGCGGCGTTGGTGGTTACGTTGAGTAACGGTCCCTTTGAGTATACCCTATGGGAGTTCGGGGTGCAGTTGAGATATGGCCGGGATTGGTTTCGCTCACGAAACCAACCGGGCCCCTGGGACGAAAAGGCTAATAACTCACAGACCGGGCGTCCGATCGACGCGCCGTCTGTAGCGTTGAGACCCCTGTGACGAGACGGACCTTTGAGACACTTCTTCGCGGGACCTTGTGATACTTGGAGTATCGACCAGTAGCTCGTGGAGCGGACCCGTGGTACTTGACAGTGGTGGTGCGCTTGGATGCAGCAGCAGACCCTTGACGGTGGAGCGCTTGGTTGTAGCGGCGGACCCGCGATACTCTACGGAGTGTGTGCGCTTGGTTGTAGCGACAGACCCGCGACGGTGGAGACGTGCGTGCAGAGTACGGAGACCGTGTAGCCGGCTGAGACCTGACGACTGCTTGACCGACTCGACTTGGAGTGAGTCGACTAGCCCAGTGGACGGAGCGCCCGGTACTTGGCGGCAGACCCACGGCGGACGGAGCGCCTGGTAGTTGGCAGCAGACCCGCGGTACTCGACAGGAGGAGTACCTCAGTAGGCTATCTGGGTAGCGCCCGGTATTTGGCAGCAGACCCTCAGCGGACGGAGCGCCTGGTAGTTGGCAGCAGACCCGCAGTACTCGACAGGAGGAGTACTTCAGCAGTCCTAGGTCAGTGAGCGGCAGCCTCGGAGTCGTGACAGGACCACTGTACACTCTAGAGACGGAGCTCTTTAGCAGTTACGGTTTCGATAATGAAAATCCTGGTTTGAGCTGAGTCAATGAATCTTTTCGTTTCCTCATGATTGAGATGGGTCGCTTGATAACTTAGGTATATGTATGGGCATATACCTGGGTGATGGTTATCCGTTGATTTCATGACTTTTGTGTATCCTTGAGATTGGATGGGTTACTTGATGACTTAGGTATATGTATGGGCGTATACCTAAGTAGAGTCTGATGTTACTTCGTGATTGCTGCCTTTACTTTGTGGATATCCATGTTGGATTTAGTGAGACCTTAAGGGTCTCGGGGTCCCTACTGAGTAGCTTATACTCACCCCTGCACGGGCTATGCCCGCACATCGTTGTGTTGGTTGCAGACGACGGACAGCGCAGATCGCAGTTGAGACTTGCGGAGCAGGTCGGTACCCGGAGGTGGACCACTGGGCGGACGTACCCGGAGTAGACGACATGACCTGTGGAGTAGAGGAGCTATCTGTACCTACCCTTCAGGTAGGATCTGTGGTGGACGATCCAGGAGCTGAGCCATCTGTACCTACCCTTCAGGTAGGAATCGAGGCGGACGTCCCAGGAGCCGCTTCGTTCTTCCAGCTGCTGTTTTTCCCTTTCGAGTTGTACTTTACAGTTGGGCTTGTATTTCCGGCCCCCTTTACTTTTCCACACTTGTAGTTACTTTCTGCTTGCTGACTCTGTGGTGGTTGTTACTTATAAAGGCAATGCCTTCCCTGTTATCGGGATTTACGCCTTTGGTGCTAGTCGCCAGCCCCTGGCCTATGGAAGGCGGGCTTGGGGTAGTCACGGCACGGGCCCCGAGGACGGGTCGTGACAAATTGGTATCAGAGGCGGTCGGTTCTACCGCAGACTCTGATCGTCTTTTCTTTCTATGTGAAGCAATAGTGTTAAGGGTACCGAGTGTGGTTTTCAGTTCAGGGAGTCCAGTGTTGGTGCGGGCGGCCGACGTATCCATACACCAGGACCCTGACAACTGATTTCCGACTTTGTGCACGAAAACACTGATTGCGTGTGTGTTTTCAAAGGTTTCCCCCCTTAAAACAGCTCAAACCAGGTCAGCTCACCAGGTATTATCGTTTGATCGTGTTACGTTGTTTCTTTCAGGATGTCTTTTCTCAGACGACCAGCTAGAGCCCAGAGGGATGTGCGTACTGACAGCCTGCCGACCGACGAGGCTTCGGTTCAGGGCCCTCTTGCAGTCGAGGCACCAGTAGAGGCACCAGCGGTACTACCATACGTTGGGCCACCGATGCCACCAGCCCCAGCAGTAGGCGATGCCCGCTACTTGCGCGCACTGCATGAGTTCCAGCGCCAGAGGCCACCCAGGTTCGGGGGAGAGATGGACCCGCAGGCGGCTGAGGATTGGCTGGAGGCTGTGGTGGGAGTCTTCAGGCTAGTGGGGACACCATCAGACTTCATGGTGACCTTTGCTGCCAGCCTTCTTCAGGCAGCAGCAGGCAGGTGGTGGAGCCACTTGTTCCAGTTTTGCGATGAGATGGACTTCGCATGGGAAGACTTTGAGACCTTCTTCAGGGTGGAGTTTGTGCCAGTAGCTCTACACCCCGAGCGTGATCAGGAGCTGCTGCCTTTGCCACGTGTTTCTCGATCAGAAGCCGAGTCATCTGTGGGCAGTAGACAGATGATGCAGAGGCCCAGAAAGACCAGACCAGCAGTTAGACGGTCTCGGGTTTTGCGACCGGTGGTGCAGGGCACCCGGAGTGGGAACAGAGCTAGCCGTGCAAGGAGCAGGTTGTGTTACTCATGCCGCGGAAAGGGTCACCTGGCACGTGACTGTCCGACTCCTCGATCCGCAGGCTTGGAGGGAGCCACCGAGGTTGAGGCAGCGACAAATGCTGGAGCTCTGGGAGCAGGTGGACAGGGGAGGAACTAGTGGATACGTCTCTTGTACTTCTAGTTCCTTGTTGATGTTGCTTTTGTGTAGCGTCTTGTATTATGAGCTGCAATAATAAAAGACGCATCCTTTGTGATGTTTTCATTCCTGTCCTCTTTTGTGATGTTACTAAGAGGTTCCAGTTGACTGTTGGCTTGACCCTCACTTGTGAGACATCTACTGGAGGAGACCAGTTACCACACACTGATGCCGACAGTGTGACTCAACCCTTGGAGGCGAGAGTAACGGTTGGATCTCTTAGTAGTAGCGTCGAGGCCTTACGACGTCATCCTTGGTATGGATTAGTATCATCCATGTTAGGATTGACTTTTTTAGGCAAAGAATGTGGTTCATCCTGGGGATGAGACCAGGTTTCTCTTATCGGCAAAGAAGAAATCTTGCAGCTCTTGTGGGACCAGAAATGGTCCGGGCCACGTCGGAGGAGGTCCATGTCATCCAGGAGCGGATGAGGACAACACAGAGCCGGAAGAAGTCATACGCTGACAGGAGGCGGAGGCCACTAGAGTTCGAGGATGGTGACCACGTCTTCTTGCGGGTCACACCTCGACGTGGTATTCGGAGTTTTGGCCGAGGCGGCAAGTTGTCTCCCCGCTTCATCGGGCCTTTCCAGGTCCTCAGCAGGGTTGGCAAGGTGGCTTATCGCCTGGCTCTGCCACCTCAGTTGCACCGGGTGCACGACGTCTTCCACGTATCCCAGCTGAGGAGATACGTGCTCGACCCCCCCTTCGCATATCATCGACCATGAGGAGCTAGACGGTGGCGATGAGTGTCTTATACGGAGGTTCCCGTGGGGATCGAGGATCGACAGGAACGGATCCTAGGAGGATGGTTGATTCCTCTTGTGCACTTTCTTTGGCAGCGCGGGAACCTCCAGGTGAGCACATGGGAGCGGAAGGCTCAGATGCGTGCTCAGTACCGCTTTGTTTCCCTAAGTTTGTGGTGAAGCTTTACGGGGACGTAAAGCCCTGTGGTGGGAGTAATGTAAAGACCCGTAAATTTCAAGGAAATTTTTTTTCTTAATTTTCTTTGGAATTTTACAAGAACGCAGTTTCAGACAGCACCTGATTCCGAGGCCCGGAGTGCCCGGAATTAATTTCCGAAGTTTGGCTCGGGTACGTTCAATGAACGAACGAGCGGGAATTTCTAACTTTTGATCCGGTGCTCGGAATTGAAATCCGAGGGCACCGATGAACTCGCAGCGCCGATATTCGCTTAGAAACGCCTCTTCCGGAGTTGCGTTTTCTCGGGTGTGGTTTTTAATTTTCGGGCTTAGAGTTAAGAAATAAAATAATTTTGCGACAACTTTATTTTATTTCGCTTAAGCCACTTGGAAGCCACTTGAAGCCACTTAAAGGCGGCTTGAACTGAGTTGAACTGGATAGGATGCTATCCAGAAAGATCCTACCCCTTGGTAGGATATTTGTGAGGTGGGGCCCGCACGAGCCCCGCCGTTTCTTTCCGTTAAGAAACGCATCCGTGAAAACCCGTCTTAATGAAAGTCAACCGACGCGTTTTCTAAATTTTTAACAGACCATTTAATTGGGCGGTTTATTTCGTGAATTAAATGGGCTGTTTCTTTCGTGAATTAAATGGGTCGTTTCTTTCGTTGAATTAATTCAACGAATTGATGGATCGTTTCTTAATCTTTTTTTTCAAATTCGTTGGCGTATTAATAAAATAAGACCAACGCTTAACCTCTGGTTATTATGCGCTTGAGAGCTTTTGGGAGATTTTCTTCTTCTTCTTCAACCTTGACGAAGAACCTTCGAAGAACGAAGAACGCGAAGAACGTCGTTCTTCAACGAAGAACTTCTCCGCCGAAGAACTCGATCCATCCACGACGTGACGTTCTTTTTCCGCATCATCTTTTCCGCGACGGTTTTCCGCGACGAACGCCATCGACAACGACTCTTCCTCCGACGTCAAAGGAATCGACACCGATATTCCACGACTCCGTCAACGTGCGACTATCGAGGTAAGGGTTCTTGAGTTCGTTGTTTCCTTTTTATTTGACTTTCCTCAAGACTTGACGTAGAACGCTCAAGTTCCGACGAAGATCCGCCAACGACGTGTCTCTTCGGGCATATCTCTTCGTCAACGGTTCTGACGAACGACGACCGCGACGCCCGACCTCCGCGACGTCGTCTTCCGCGGAGCGTAGACGAATCTTCAATCTTAAACCCGAGGTAGGGGTTGTCGAATTTCTTTTGGATTCCTTATTTTATTCTTGATCGTGCTTTTAGAAAGATTAACGTGTGACATGATTTTCTTTAAGTTGCGTTATTATTATTAACGCGAGGGGGGCCGGACCGCACGAACACGGCCGAACCTCCCTCCAACGATCTTGTTTGTTCTTGCGGGTGGAAGCAAGAGGCGTGGTGCCGTCGCACCACGTGGATGATCGTGCGTTTATTTTACGCAACGCCGTCGCGCGCACACCATGGAAGGAACATCAAGAACGCGACGCCGTCGCGCCGCGTTGAAAGAAATTAACGTGTGGCGAAAGGGGCGCGGTGCCGTCGCACCGCGCCAGACGATGAACGCCGCGGCCGGTTCCGGGCCGCGGCGGAACGAGAAGACCGCGGCCGGTTCCGGGCCGCGGCGGGACGAGGAGACCGCGGCCGGTTCCGGGCCGCGGCGGAAGAGCAGACCGGCGGCCGGGCCGCCGGCGTCGGAAGTCGAAGGTGGGACCGGAATTTCCGGTCCCGTTGGTAAAAACCGGCCGGCCAGCTGGCCGGCCGGATGTCATAAAACCGGGGGAATTAAATCCCCCGGTCGGTCCATTAAAACCCCCTCTTTAAGAGAGGGGGTGGTTCTTGAGGGAAGGGGGCATCCGACCCCCTTGGTTCGGCGCCAGCAGGCCCCCCCACGTGAGGGGGGGCGGTTTTAAAAAAAAAAAAAAAAAACGGCCCGCGCCGTTTTTTTTTGTTTTGAAGGAATCGCGGGGCTGAGCCCCGCGTTCTGCCACCCCGTGCGGCACCCGCCGCCGCCAGCGCGGCCCGCCGCTGCCGCCACGCGGCCCGCCGCCGCCGCCACGCGGCACGCCGCCGCCGCCGCCACGCGGCACGCCGCCGCCGCCGCCACGCGGCCCGCCGCCGCGCCGCCACCGCCGCGCCGCCGTCGCCGCCGCCGCCGGCCGCCGCGCCGCTGCCGCGCCGCCCCCGGGGGGGGGGGGGGGGGGGTCGGGCCGGGTCGGCCCGGACCCGGACCCCCCCGTTTCGAACCTGTTTTGGTTTTTGGCTCATAACTTGAGCTTCGGACCTCCGAATGACGAACCGTCTGCGGCAACGCGATCCTTGGATCGAGACGGTCGTTTTGGTATATCGCACTCAAGGTTTCGGTTAACTTTGAGTTCGGCCGGGTTGGTTCGTTCACGAAACCAACCGGGCCTTCGGAGCGGAAACGCTCATATCTTGAGCCACGAATGTCCGATTGACGCGCCGTCAGTCGCGTTGAGTTCCTTTTAGTAAGACGGATCTTTTGGCATACTCCGCTCGAGGTTTGGATGCAGGTGGAGTACGGTCGGGTTGGTTTTTCCTTAAAAACCAACCGGGCCCCGGAGACGAAAATGCCAATAACTCACAGACCGGGCGTCCGATTGACGCGCCGTCTGTTTCGTTGACTTCCTCTTGATGAGACGGAACTTTTGACATACTCCGCCCGAGTTTTGGATGCAGTCGGAGTTTGGCCGGGTTGGATTGTTCCTGAAATCCAACCGGGCCCCTGGAACGGGAAAGCTGATATCTTTCAGACAGGACGTCCGCTTGACGAGCCGTCAGCGGCGTTGGTGGTTACGTTGAGTAACGGTCCCTTTGAGTATACCCTATGGGAGTTCGGGGTGCAGTTGAGATATGGCCGGGATTGGTTTCGCTCACGAAACCAACCGGGCCCCTGGGACGAAAAGGCTAATAACTCACAGACCGGGCGTCCGATCGACGCGCCGTCTGTAGCGTTGAGACCCCTGTGACGAGACGGACCTTTGAGACACTTCTTCGCGGGACCTTGTGATACTTGGAGTATCGACCAGTAGCTCGTGGAGCGGACCCGTGGTACTTGACAGTGGTGGTGCGCTTGGATGCAGCAGCAGACCCTTGACGGTGGAGCGCTTGGTTGTAGCGGCGGACCCGCGATACTCTACGGAGTGTGTGCGCTTGGTTGTAGCGACAGACCCGCGACGGTGGAGACGTGCGTGCAGAGTACGGAGACCGTGTAGCCGGCTGAGACCTGACGACTGCTTGACCGACTCGACTTGGAGTGAGTCGACTAGCCCAGTGGACGGAGCGCCCGGTACTTGGCGGCAGACCCACGGCGGACGGAGCGCCTGGTAGTTGGCAGCAGACCCGCGGTACTCGACAGGAGGAGTACCTCAGTAGGCTATCTGGGTAGCGCCCGGTATTTGGCAGCAGACCCTCAGCGGACGGAGCGCCTGGTAGTTGGCAGCAGACCCGCAGTACTCGACAGGAGGAGTACTTCAGCAGTCCTAGGTCAGTGAGCGGCAGCCTCGGAGTCGTGACAGGACCACTGTACACTCTAGAGACGGAGCTCTTCAGCAGTTACGGTTTCGATAATGAAAATCCTGGTTTGAGCTGAGTCAATGAATCTTTTCGTTTCCTCATGATTGAGATGGGTCGCTTGATAACTTAGGTATATGTATGGGCATATACCTGGGTGATGGTTATCCGTTGATTTCATGACTTTTGTGTATCCTTGAGATTGGATGGGTTACTTGATGACTTAGGTATATGTATGGGCGTATACCTAAGTAGAGTCTGATGTTACTTCGTGATTGCTGCCTTTACTTTGTGGATATCCATGTTGGATTTAGTGAGACCTTAAGGGTCTCGGGGTCCCTACTGAGTAGCTTATACTCACCCCTGCACGGGCTATGCCCGCACTTCGTTGTGTTGGTTGCAGACGACGGACATCGCAGATCGCAGTTGAGACTTGCGGAGCAGGTCGGTACCCGGAGGTGGACCACTGGGCGGACGTACCCGGAGTAGACGACAGGACCTGTGGAGTAGAGGAGCTATCTGTACCTACCCTTCAGGTAGGATCCGTGGTGGACGATCCAGGAGCTGAGCCATCTGTACCTACCCTTCAGGTAGGAATCGAGGCGGACGTCCCAGGAGCCGCTTCGTTCTTCCAGCTGCTGTTTTTCCCTTTCGAGTTGTACTTTACAGTTGGGCTTGTATTTCCGGCCCCCTTTACTTTTCCGCACTTGTAGTTACTTTCCGCTTGCTGACTCTGTGGTGGTTGTTACTTATAAAGGCAATGCCTTCCCTGTTATCGGGATTTACGCCTTTGGTGCTAGTCGCCAGCCCCTGGCCTATGGAAGATGGGCTTGGGGTAGTCACGGCACGGGCCCCGAGGACGGGTCGTGACACCATATGCCAATCATTTTGGTTTTGGAAAATGTCTAATTTAAAGGGGATTATATTGTTATATTTTTTTAGTATTATATGGTCCTCTAAATTTATATTAGAGTCAATCTGGAATGATTAATTTATCCTTTATACCCATCATTTGGAGAAAAATATGTGATTTTGGAGGTAATTGAATAAAGGGGGTTTACTACTCATTAAACATGTACATCTCTACATTCTCTTAGTCTATACAGTGGGAGAATTCCTCAACTCTAGGAAATAGAATTTAAAATGAAAATGTTTTATGAACTGATAGTATTTTAGATCATCACAGATTTATGGTTTTTAGGTACGTAACATCACATTGATCATTTAGATCCCTGTCGTCAATGACCTCAATCACTCTATAAAATTATTTATGAATTTCATCCATTCCAACCTAGGTTCTCTTATTAGGAAAACTAATTATATGACTTAACATATAACCTTTCTACTTACCTTTCACCATTATAAAGAGAATTTTTTATAAATCCTTTTTATTATGTGGATTTAAAAAATGTATTTTAAAATTTCCTCCCTTTTATAACCGAGATAAAGTTCAAATTACGATGATACAATTTATTAAAGTGGGGGATGTAACACATTGAGATATTAAAAGAATAAAATTACGTAAGATAACATAAGGGACCTAAAACAATGATATTAGATGATAATATAACTCCCAAATATATTACAATATATTTATTTTTATATAAATTTAATCTATTTAATATCATAATGCACACATAACCCTGTTATTTTTATTCTCAACAACATATTCAACACACAAAAGCGAGCTTAAACATCCCCTGATTTAAATAACCATTACAACCAAGCTATTAAATTGGATGGTATGAACAATATTAACTACATTATGATACATACATACATATACATATATATATATATATATATATATTTCCTTATTATTATAAATTATTGATAAATTTTTAGTAAATAAGAAATCAATTTTTAGTAAAATATTATTGTTCTTCAAAAATATGTTTTATTCAAATATGATTTTTTTTTGATATTTATGAAAAAGAATTATTTTTAATTTTTTTAAACATTACGAAATCCATTTGATAAAAATAATTTAAATTTTGGAATCAAAATATTAAAAGTAAATTTGGGTAAAATTTTGGTATTTATCAGAACATATTGATTTTTCAATTAATAGTAAAATAAATTTTTTTAAATGTAATTTATTTTCATTAAATTATGTTATTTAATAGCCCATTTTTTTTAATATTATTTAAAGAAACTTATGAATTAATTATTTATAATTAATCTAAATTATTTCAATTGAATCATCTTTTTCTTGTACAGTTTAAAAAAGGAATTTCTTTGAAAACTATTATGAAGTGGACGGTGATTTTTCATTTTAATTAAATAAATTAATACATAATGAAGAATGATTTAAATTAAGTTTATAGACTATATATCATTAAATTTTAATTTATATTAATTAATTTATTATTATTATACATAGAGTTGATAAAAAACTATCATATTTTTGAAAAAAATACACTTCTCAAAAACCAACTTTCTCGTTTTGTCTATGGGTTTTGTTTTAGAATTATATTTTCTAATTATTGAAATTTTATTTTAAAAACAATAATATTTTTTTTAAATATTCATTTAAAAAATTTATTAGGGTTAATTGTTTGTAATTTTTTGAAAATATTTACTTTCTTATGAATGTTTAAAAATACTGAATTATAATTGAAAATAGATTTTTTGCTTAAATTATGAATAAAGATTAAATATATTATAAATTGGGATTAAATTAAATACTGATAAAATATATATCTATTTAAACAATTTAGTTCATTATATTTTTTTAATATTGAATTTGGATATTTAAGGTATGTAAACATTTAGACGTTTTCTATTTAAAAACATGATTTTCTCATTGCGTATGTGAGATTAATTTTTTTTTACTTTTAAAAATATGTGAATTTAATTAGAAAATATGAATTAAATATATTTAATCATATTTATATAAAATTTATAATTATTTAAACATAAGTTTTGACCATAATGAATAAAGATATCAAAAAAATACCACAGTTAAGGTAAAAACTGATTTACTGAGGGGTTAGACTAAGAATATAAGGGATAAAGTGACCTATCCACTTTCCTAAAAATATTTATAGAAATATTTAGACAATTAATCCTATTTGGTTTGATAATGGTCTGGTTTAGACCCTTTTCCTCAGTGAGAAATGTTGGAACACTTAATTCTTTTCCAATATACCTTGTGTGTCATCTCCCCCATTTATAAAAGGCCACCCACATTCCAATCTACTCAAATATTTAAAAGATATTGTTTTTGGACAATAAATTCCCAAATAACTAAACAAAATATCACATACCATCCTATAATACTTATTTTGGACCAAAATCTAACTTATTAAGTCATTTGGTGGAAACCAAAGGAGTAAACCCGAAGATGTAACTTTCTTTAATAAGAATATTTAATTTTATTTCATTGTTCACCAAATTAATTTTTTTTATCATTTTGATATAATATCTTCAGTATATTTTGTATACTTATATGTTATACATAATCTAATACACTCCCTATTCTATTAAATAGGTAATTAAATCATCATTCATGTCTACGATTGACTATCATGTCACTAACTGATGTCATTCATTTTTCCAATACCACCACTCTCGATTAGGTATAATGATGTATATATATATATATATATGATATATATATAATAACATATTAGTTCCTTTATATTAATATTTTATAAATACTCAAAATTTTATTCTGTAAGTGATAAGATGACATCGCTCATGTGTATGACAGAGCACTGCTTGGCAAAACGACGTGATTCATTTTTCACTAAATCATTACATGGAAGGTAATTTGGCTATAAATAATTTAAATATGTGATATATATGATATAATTAAGATATTATTGACATAATGTTTTTAAAATATAATGCCTAACTTTATTTCTTTCGTTTTCACTCATGGAAAATGGGTTAACGTCATTTTTGTACATGTGGACTACAACCTTTGTGAAGCGATGTGACACTATTTTCCTCACAAAACAACATTCATGTTAATTATAAGTATATAATATGGTATATATTATATTATTATCATTCTAGAATGATGTTATATTTCTTTCTGTATTTCCATAATGATCATTGGAAAATGGAAATGTTACGCATGTATAAGTACGAACTACCATTCCAGTGCTTATATCACAGTTCAATTTTGATAATTGTATTTCATGAGTAGTTTTATAAGTATAAATTATGGTTCAATATAATTATTATTTCGTGATTATTATTCTAGATATGTTTAAATAATGACCAATTTGACCATATTTGGCCTATTATAGTCAATTTTGAGACATAAGCCAATTATTGTCATAACAGTCGATGTAAACATAATTTATTAATTAATTGCATACAAAATTTTAATAAGGAAAAAAAAACTAATAATATAATTGAAAAATATTTTCATGAAATTAATTATTGAAAATAAGTTTATTATTCAGGAAGATAAAACATGTGCGATGAATGATACTCAATGTAAAGGACTTCGTCTCAATTTCCTTTTGTTGTGCAATTTTTTTGATTTTATGCTCCTATATTATTATATTAGGTCATTATAAAAGCCCATTGTTATTTTATATAATTAATTTATTTCTTGTAATGTTATTTAATGTTTTTATTATGGTTATCCTTTCTTGGGGGCTATGATTCAAATATTTCTAAGGTGATATGGGACATTATTTTAAAAAAACTACCTTATAATGTTGGACATCTAACTCTTTCTTTTTTATTTTTCATTTTTTAATGTTTTTAAGATATTTTTTATATACAAATAAAATATATATAATGTACATTTTTTTATTTTACTTTATTTCAATGTTTTTCAAAAATGAATGTTTTATGTGTTTTATATTGAATCCTTTGTCAAATGAAAAATGAATGTTCTATTCTTAATGTGCATGATAATAATGAATTTTTCCATCATTACCATTATTTTATTTCTAGATTCCTTTTTATGATGTCTTTTTTTCATGAAAGAAAAACCATTTAATATTTTTTAGGTATTTTGGTATTAAAAATGGGGTTTTAAAATATAAGTGTATTTTTATCCGTAAGGGTTTTTCATATGAGTTTAAAAGGATTCATAAATTGTTTTTTGGTGGAAATATTAAAGCATAAAAATGTTTTATTCATGATATAGTAAATGAGGATTATATTAAATAGGTGATCCCAAAAATGATTATATGAAGGGTTTATCCCTATTAAAATTCACAGGATATCCTGACATAGCTCTTATGAAGGGATAAGACCCATTATTTCTCCTAGATTATGGGTGATCCCATTATATCTTATATGAAGGGTTATACCCACTATATATTTCCAATGGATTTGGTAATTATTATATTAAATATTGGATCTCTGGTTATTCCAATTAACATGGGTTTGATATAGTTTAACGAATATGATCCACTAATTCACAAAAAAGGGGTTTTTAATTACTAGATATATGGTTTAAATGATTTCATAAAAAAAGTTGATAGTATTTCATATAGAAATGTTTTATTTAATAGACTCAATTAACATTGATTAAAAATGTAAAAATTTTATATTTGTTCACATTTTTCCCTCGACAAATGGTTTAAATTATTTTTAATTTATTATGATTTCTATGGTAATACCATATTCTAAATTTCTCTTCAGAGGAGTTAAGGATTGGTACTAGAATAAAATATGTCTTGTTTTATGTCATTGATATTTTCCCTGAAATGAATTTATACTAAATATTAAATTTTTTATGTTATGAAAAATTGGATACAAGTCACAATTTTCAATTTTTTATTTTATAATTTTTTTATCAGTGAGTTATGGAATAATTCTAAAAAACAATAAACATTAAAATATCCTCAAATGTAAGATTATAATTTCATGATTTATAATTAATGATTTTGTAATGTTTTATGATTAGGTTGTAATATACAATTAGTCTGGTAACATCCATCACCCCCTTTGGGCTCCTCTCCTTGAACAAGTTCATACAAACTATTTTTTATATCATGATATATTCCTGATTTTTGGATCTTTATGATCATTATATTATTTCATAAATGTGTATGGAAAACCTCTTAACATAGATATATAAATTTTCATAGAATCATTAATGAATATTTCTACACCTCATAAAAAAGTTTCTTTAACCTCTATAAGGAATTATTATTGAAAAAAATTAAAAAAATATTATCTCAATGAAATCTAAAACAAAAATTTGAATAGTTAAGATAAATACTACAAAACACAATTTCACACAACAATCTCACACATTTATTTGGTTTCAATATCTACATAAATCATCAAACATTTGTGAAGTCAATATGTTTTATAAATACATTCTTCATGATGTATGATGATAAAGATAATATATAAATTATTTTTAATGTCTGTATAATTAATTTAAACACCTAAAATTTATAATTTTGAGCTAAATATAATTATTTTTGGATTTTCGGGATCTTTTGAGTTGAAATTGAAAATTTCACATTTTTGGAATTTTAAATATTCTAAATAACTTCTGTATTTTAGGAATATAATTTTTCATATTAATCAAAATCATGTGATGTGTTTTTTGGGATTATTATGTTCATGGGATACATCTTTATGAACTGGTGAATGTATTCATTCAACCTTCTAGGGGTCCAAATAAATCCTTCATTCTAGAATGTTATTTGGTTGACATGATTTGATGAACCTCATTAAATGGCAGATAAATTGGTCAAAAAGACTCCAATTGAGATGATTAAACATTTAGATGAAAAAAATACTTAATGTATCATGTTACGTAAGTGTTTTAAAAGAATTATTTACTCCTTAGGACAGTCTTTGTGCAAGTCAAATTAGTGGAATATGAAAAGTCTCTTTAGATGGAAATAGTGTTCAGAAGTAATTAAATCTTATATTTTCTAAAAATATGTAAACATATTCTGATATTTTTAGGGTATGAAGTGGATATAATTGAAAATATATATATATGTTTTCATAGGTAGATTTATCTGGGAAAGGGGAGAAAATCGAGAAAAAAGTGGATATATAAAAACTAAATATATTATTTTCCATCCCCTTTTCTCGTTGTATTTCCATATCCTCATCATTACAAGGGGTTGTATTTATAGGGGAATGTAAAGGATGGTGTTTATATATAAATTAAGATACTATTAGTTCATTATTTAATTATGAAGATGGGGTATATTCAAGTTATGTGATGTTATGCACCAAGTGACTCTGGATGACGACAACTGAGAGACACTGTCTTCTGGGTTCCAATTTTTTTGTGTAATATTTTTATGAAATTTTTTAAACATATATTTTTTGAATTAATTTGACTATTTTTGTTCTTAGAAATGTTTACATCAATTGTTTTGATAGCTTTTAAATATATTATGAAAAATAATTAACCTCACTATTAAAATTTCGTCTGTGGGGTCCTGCCATTGAGGATAGTGATTTCAATTAGGTTTGATGTCTTGGAGGTATTCAAAAACATTTAATCACTTAAATAGGAGGAAACATAATAAAATTTTGGTTCTAATATTATATATATATAAATTTTGTGTTCACTTAGAGGTCTATTGGTGGTCATTGAGAAATTCAATTAGGAAAAAGTTTTAATCAAGGATGAGGGGAGTGTCTGAGAGATAGAAGATTATCCACAACTATTATTTTTTTTATAATTTTAAATCCATTATATTTTATAAATATTCTATTTCTTGAAATTGATTTTTCATTCACATTATTTTATGTTTGTATTCTCTATTATACCTTTTAATCAATTCCCCAAATTTTTCATCTTGAAAAAATTAAAAAATAGAAGTGACAGTTTTGCAACTCTAATTGTAACATCCTTGAGAGACAATCTAGGGACAACTATATTGTATTTATCTAGGGGATAAATTATATAATCAAGGTTTTCATAGAAAAAAACCTCATGTTTACAAAATTTTTGGCAAGGTATGTTTCATGATTTGATTTTATAACAATTATTTTTTCATGTCTTGAAATTCTAACCAGAACATCACAACATTGGATCCTAAAATTGATAGAACATTTTAATCTAGGGTTTGAGATACAATAAATCCTTTTATCCCAACACTTATAAGGGACATGGATGATAATTAAATTTATATGGTGGAATATATATCCATGAAATAATTGGATTCATCCCATGATGAAATTAATTAAAATCATGTCAAATATCTCTATGAACCTCTTAGGCTTGAAATAAAATCTGGTTTCATTCAAAACCATCCATAATTTAATGGGTTTCTATGATAAGGAACAAATAACATCCTTAAATAATTTAGATAGCATTGTGTCAAAATGAAACCAAAAGGAGTTGATGAAAATAAAATGAAATTTAGGTAATTTAATTCTTTATTAGATGGTGTTTCCAAAAAATGTGTTTTCTATTTTCATTCATCATTGATTTGAGATTCCAGTGAATTGAATAAACTTTTTGGTAAATTTTTTCCACACCTCATGAACTGCTTACTTTTTAAAGGATATTTTTGGAATTAGAAAATGTTATGTTTAAACATTACATGAAAAGTTAGAATGATTTAAAAGGTTCACTTTTAGTTTCCTCTACCATCAAATCAGTTAAAAAATCTGGATTCAATATTTTTATGAATGATTGTGACTTACTGAGAGAAGCTTGATCTTTTCTATAGCGGGAAATGTTTTATGTGGAAAAAACTAGTTTATTCTATGACATTAACTACAAACATCGCTTAAAGTTCTCAACAATATGTAACAAATGACTTCTTCAAGTGAAATATTCCCAAGAATTGTCCACTAATAGTCTTGAATACGGCATGACTGTGAGTTAAATTTATGATCTTACCACTATGGAGAGGTTGATGATTTTTTATTGCAACCCACCAACACCACACAAACCAAAATATAATTTTCAAATGAAATTCCATTATAGAATTTTCTATTCTAATGAATCATTTTTGAAATTAATTTCCAAAAATTAAAGAGCCTATTGAGAATTAAAATTCCATTTTCCCTATAAAAAACTGTTACTAAAAATAAAAAGGGGCATATCAAACCAACCGATATTTAAATTAAGGATATAACAACCACCATAATGAATTAATTTGGCTGGTTGAACAATATATAATCATCAACTGAGGACAATAAATAAATCCACGACCAAGATATTTCATTGATGAAGAAAATTCTCATTCTGGAAGAAAATATCATCCTCCCCCCCACTCTAAAGGAATAGAGAAACATTGATGAAGATAAAATGGAACAACAATAGTAAATGATACAAACACAAGCATAATAACAAAACATGTTGAATAACATGATTAATCAAATGGGTTAACATGAATATGATATTAGTTTCATCAAAAATCAAATTAGTAGAGGTCTACCCTTACATCCTAAAGTGAATATGAGAGATAAAGGGTAAGAAAATGTGAGTGTAATTTAATATAGTATTGGTACAAGATTTAATAACACTAAAACCAAGAATCCCAAACCTACTGTTGAAAATATTTATGTGAATCCAACCACTAATGGAAATGTTTGGAAATTTTGAAATTGATTTTAATGGAAATAGAAATTCAAGATAGCATAAGGATTGGAGAAGGTCGTCTGGTCATTTTTTCCAAATGTAGTGCTTAAAATAGTCCATAAACATTCAAACAACCACTCCCTTATACTATAATTGAACAACTGATGAATTTTAGTGATGCAAAAGAGTTATATTAGTAAGGCTTGGAGACATTTATAAATTTCAATTCAACATACATTTTCTCGATCTTGTGAAAAAATAAAAAGTATGATAGGTTTCTTTAAGAGATGTGTAACAACAAGAAGAAATTAAAAGGAGGTGAAAACATAAATTTAGGGAGGAATGTTTCAGCCATGATTAAATGTGATTTTACTATAAAATTTAATGTTCCCATATTATTAACCATTCATTACACCATTGGTAAATGTGAATTCTAGGATTTAATTCTTGATTTAATATCCTCTATAAATGTTTTGCCGTATTCTATTAATTTATATCTTCAGGTTGTAGAATCAAAACTCTCCAAAATTATCATTCTTCTTTCCAAGTGAAGTACTACCAAGGATAATAGATTTATAGAAAATTTTCTCATTCAATTGGGATACATTAGTTTTCCTATGGATTAATATGTATTAGATATATATGATGATCAGTTTTTTATCCATCCACCTCTAATTATAGGGAGAACGTTTTAAAAAAATTGAAAAATAATCCATCAATGTTAAAAAAGGAACCCATTAACATGAATATGTAGGATTTATTTTTTATTTTAATATTTTTCATTCCATAGAACAACCAATTGAGGGTCATTCATCCCCCCAAGTAAAACTGATAGATTTGTCTTCCATTGAGATGTTTCTTCATTTTTTCCTATCATGAAATACAAAGTAATATTTTAAAATATGGAAAAAAAATTAATGATCAATCTGATAAAAAATATATTTAAAAGGAATATATTAAGAAGACTTGCAATGTTGAGACTTATTTAAAATATTCAGTTTATCTTAGAATAGATGAGAGTATATTTCTGGAAACCCCTGAACATTCTTGTGGTCTCCCTGGAGAAGATGCCATTTTTTCATGAAAAAAATTATAGGATAAGGGATAATAATCAACATGATTAATTCCCATTAAAATCAATAGCTTCACTGAATAGTCAAATATGAGAGAATTTTCCTATGATCAATGAAGATAACTCACCTGAGTTTGAGTGGAATCAAATTCCTGAGAACCTCATATTTAATTTATTAGTTGAAAACAAAAATTACCTATAATAATTTCTAAATATTGTTTAAGGTACGAAGATAACATACATTTTGGAGTCATTAAAACCCACAAGAAACCCACAGGTTGAAATCTATTTGATTTAACTATAATCTAGCCCTCAATTTTAAAGAATTAAATTTTGTTGGGGGAAAATTCATAACCCATGAGATAGTTTCAATCGAACATGATCCCAAAAAATTTAGAGGTTTCCAAGAAATAATTCACCACCATGTTGGAAGATAAAATTATTTTTCCCATCTCTGAATGTAAATGGCCATGTCTAGTCTATGTTATTCCCCAAAAAAGGGGGATTTAAAATCCCAAGGAATGAATTTGGTGAGAATTTCCATTTTATTTTTCTAAATAAATTTGGAATGTGTATTTATTACAGGAAGCTCAATTATTTTACCCGGAAAGACCAATTCCTATATACATTTATTGATCATGTTTGTGAAAGAATGGATTAAAAAACCCAAAATTGTTTTCTTAATAGATTCTCTGATTATTTAAAAATTCACCTTACACTATTGGATCAATGGAAAACAAGTTTCACCTTCCCCTTTGGATACATTACTTATAGGAGGATTCCCTTAAGTTTGTGAAATTATCATGGAACTTATCTAATGTGTATGATGAGCATTTTATTTTAATTTATAGAATCATTTATGTATTTTTTAATTGATGAATTCAATATGTATGGATCATCATTATAATTTTCATTGAAAATTTTGGCTCATGTTCATGAAATGTTCATTGATAAGAATCTTGTCCAAAATTTTGAAAAAGGCCATTTCGTGATGGGAAATAGGATTTTTATTTGTCATGTTGTGTCTCTAGATGGAAGTAAAGTTTATAAATCCAATTTTTATGTCATTTATTAATTTATGTACCCAATAATAGTGAGAGATGTGCGATCGATCTTTGGTTATTCCAGTTTTTATAGTATACATATAAATGATTTTTGTAATGTTTCACTTATATTGTCCATATTTCTACAAAACACACCATTTGTCTTTAATGAGAATTGTAAATTTGCCTTTTGGGAGATGAAACAAAAAATTATAACCCATCCCATTGTTCAACCACACAAATATTACTTTCCCTTTAAAATCATGACTGATGTGTCTGACTATTCTTTTAAGGAAATGTCAATTCAATGGATGGAAAATAAGTATATTGATATTTAATGTTCCTCATTTACATTATATGAGGGCAAATAAAAAAACATATGAGAAGGAGCTGCTAGTTATTTTCTTACAGTGGAAAATTTTGGATGTTATCTATTTGGATCAAAGATAATTATTTTCACAGATAAATTTTCAATCATATTTTTGATGAAGAAACACGATAAAAACCGGGACTTTGGAGATGGATCTAGCTATTACAAGAGTTTTATATTGAAATAAAGGATTTGAAATAATGTGAGAACCTTTCTTATGATCTTTTAATATGGATACCAACTGTATTGAATGGAAAACTTCATATAGTTCCATAAATTGAAGAAAACATTCATGATGTAGAGTTGTATTTTTGTCAAACATAAAGAAAATGGATTGCTAATATTGTGAATTATTTTTTTGCGGATGAAGTTCTTCCTGGTTTTCCAAGAAAAAAATTTCTAAACATGTAAGTGATTCATAGAATTACATTTGAGATGATCCTTACTGGTGGGGTTTTGGTAGTTTTCAAATGATTTGGAGATGATATATGAATTATGAATTTCTTATTATCCTATATTTTTTCATAAATTATGATATATAGGATACTTTGGGACATAATGAACTAAAAATGTACATAATTATAGTTTGTATTGGGAAAAAATTTATAAATATTCTTTTGAATTTTTTAGAACCTATAAAAAATTTAAATTATTAAGAAATCATTTCCCAAAAGGACGAGATGCCACTACAACCTTTTTTGGTGATGTCATTGATGTACGGGTTATGGATTTCATGTGTCCCTTTCCCAATTATTTGGGACATCTTTAAGTATTTAATACTATTTATTATTTTTCCATGTGGGTAAAGGCTATTCTTATGAGAGATGATGATGCCAAATCCCTCTCCATGTTATAGAAAGAAAATTGGTTTTCACAATTTGTATTTCCAACGTTTCTCATTACGTATCAAGGTCCCCACTTTTTTTACAGGACATTGGAATAATATTTTATGATATATAGATTTTATCATAGAGTCACTACACCTTATAATCCCAAAAATGAATTAGATGAGTTTTCCAATAGTGAAATAAAACAAATTCTTGAAAAAAATTAAACCAAAATAGAAAGGATTAGAATTTGAGACTAGATTATTTACTTTGGGCCTATAGGACAACATTCAAAAACCCAATTGGTATGTTACCTTTTTGAATTGTGTATTGAATGATCTATCACATGTCAGTTGGGTTAGATTGTAAATCTCTTTGGTTTTTTATAACCTGTGACATGAATATGTTTTCTATAAGAAAAGAAAGATAATTTTGTTTTCCTTATCTACAAGTGATTAGAAATAGTTCATATCAAAGTTCTATGTTGTACAAGAAAGGAATAAATTATTTTCATAATGGGATGATTATCAATAAAAACATCAAGGAAGAAGACAATGTGTTACTATTTGATTCTAGATTGATGTTTCTCCTTGGTAAATTTCATTCCAAATGGTCTGGAGAATTCATTGTTACACATGTTTTTCTATTTGGTGTAATCCAGATAAGAGAACCGAAAAAAGTGAAACCATTACCGGTTAATGGGAATAGGATGAAGCTATTTAGATAGAATTTTTCTGAGCATCTAGTGGAGGAGATCCATCTACATGATTCTAATTACAATTTAATCCATGTTCTATCTTTCCATATCACTTATTTTCTTAAATAATTAATATATTTATTTTTATTCTCAAATAAATATGTTTTCCAATGTGGATGTTATAGAAAATCATTGTTGTGGTGGAACATGATGAGTATATTAGGATTATCTGTTCAAGATCCTTGAATTCATGGAGGAATGTTCCTATATAAATATTAGTTTCAATCACTCTTTTTTGGTTAATGAATTGTTTATAAAAATTATGTGGGGTCTCAAGGATGTTTAAAGGGTTTGGTACATTATATAAGGGAAAACACAGTCCAATCTGAGTAAAGTTTATAGTTAGATCACGATTATGAAAACAATACAGAATCTCCAAGTAACCATACATCCTTTAACAGAGGCTTAAGGCTAAGTTGGCGCATGATCTATCAAACCATGAAGCCTACCCAGGTAACAATGCGACCTAGAATCATTGTATAGTTTTTTGAGCAAGGGTTTCAAGTGGTTTGGAAAATAGTGTCTGTAATTAGTGGAACCTAGTAATGTTTTGAAAAATAAAAAATTTCCTCTAGAGGATTTTTAATTCTAACAAGGGATCATCATCCTATCCTCCTCCTTCAACCCTGGATGTGATCTTGGATGACCCAACCTTTCCAACGGTGATTCTCCACTAATCCTAGGTAATTTAGATTATCGTCTGATGTAGATCAATGATCTGGGATAAGGATTTAAAGGGCTATTGAATCATCATCAAAGTATTTGATTAGGAGTGAATTCGTCAATTGATTTAAGGTAGGTGTTTATTGTTATCCCATGGGTTTTACATAGATTGGTGCATGTGGATAGTGTTTTTGTTCCATCATTAATGTGTTAATGTTTTTTTTCTATATTTGATATAATGGGTGTCTAAATAACCAATTAAAACCCCTCTGATCCATATGGAAATCATGGAGGATGACATGACCAATTTTGGGCCACCCATGTAGTGTTCTAAGCCTCTTGAACAATGTTAAAAAATTTATAAAGTGTGAAATTGACTTGTGATTAAGAAGATCCCTTAGAGAATGTGTAAATCGGTTAGTGAAATGATTATGAAAAGGATTATGGATAGATGTGTATAGATATGGGTAATGGGTAAAGTATTATTTGGTTTGTCTTGTGGATGGGTTATATGGTATTATTGGGAATATTTTAATGAATCTTGTTTTTTAGTTGAATATTATTAGTGAGTTTGGAATGGGGAATATGAATTGGGATAAATTATTCGGTGATATCAATGATAAATGTGTTTATGGATTATTGAATAATATAGTTTCCCATTTTAGTTATTTTGGTCGTCATATTACTAATGATATTATATATTCTTGGTTTTAATGTGGTCACGTGTGGTGAATGAATAAATAAGAATGTGAACATGGATTGGTAGAGTGGGGTATAGATAAGAGGTTCTAAACACCTTGTCCAAGTTAGTTTGTGGCTCTAAACTCCACCCATCAATAAATATGTTAGGGAAGGGGACAATGTTTTATTCCCCTAACGGTTGAATTTCACACTGACTTAGGCTCCGATGTGAAGATAATGTGGTTTTTGTGAGGTGTTTCCCTAATAATATAGGACCTAATTTTTTCCCATACTACTTGATATTTTTTAACATTCCTAATCCATTTAAAACATGAAAAAGGTGAATCAATCACATAGATGTTATAAGTATGTGAACATGGCTTGGTAGAGTGGGGTATAGACAAGAGGTTCTAAACCCATTGGTCATATTAGTCTATGGTTCTAAACTCCAACCATCAATAAACATGTTAGGGAATGGGACAATGTTTTATTCCCCTAACTGTTGAATTCCACACTGACTGAGGCTTCAAGGTGAAGATAATGTGGTTTTTATGAGGTTTTTCCCTAATAATATAGGACATAATTAATTTCCACACAACTTGATATTTTTTAACATTCATAACCCATTTAAAACATGAAAAAGGCGAATCAATCACATAGATGTTATAAGTATCAAATCTAGATTTAGTTATATAATAAATTAGCGGAGAATTTTATTACTAATGGTTATGTGTGCGGTATTTTATAAAATTTTCATTATTTTCCACTTTCATGTGCTTTTTTTAGAATGGAAATTTTGTATACAACATTGGTGGTGGCCTACTAAGTTGTAGTCACACCCTTCCCCTGTCACCGTTTGTTACCTGAAAATATTTCATGGTTACAGGTCAGGTTAATGGAAAACGTCTTATGCTCAGGAGTTGAGTCAGATTTGGGACATGTAGGGATGATATAAAATATATATTTTAGGACAATTTAGGGAATTCCAATGTTTATATTTATTTTGGTTTCTTTCCATTGGGTATTGTTGCATGACATGATATATTTACTATTTTTTGTGGTTTGTGTCCAATTTGGTTGATCATTATTTAAACATGTTCACTATTTTTATATGTTGTTTTTTATATTATATATGCTTTTGTTGTGGTTTACTAGGATAAAGATGGTCTAATCTTTCCTTGTGATTCATAGACCCTCTTTGTAATTTGGAAACCTATAGGGTATGTGGAGGAATGCTGGAGGACATGCAATGACTCAACTCTGGGAACCAGTTTAGTGCCACCTATGACGGGGGTATTTTAATGTTTTATTAGAGGAGGTATTCTCTGTGAATTAATATTTAGGATGGTTAAAATGTGATTAGGAATGTTTAAGGCCTTAGTAATGAGTTCTTTATTAGGAGCAGCTAAACTGAGTAAGAGGGAAAACCCAAGTCACCCAGGGTGGGAATTTTTTTTCATCTAATGTGTTATTACATTTGATGATATTTCACCATTGAGTGATTCACGTGTTGTGTGATGTGAATATTTATTAATATTTTTATTATTTCTGAAATGATATGGGGTTGTGCATTAATGCATCATTATAGTCACCTAGTAATATAGGAGTCATACACCATGGTAGGAATAAACATGAAGGGTCTGTGGGACATAACGGGTGGCATTCATCTGACCTTCTTGAGAGTAAAAAAATGGTGTCTAATTAGGCAATATATATAAGTAAAAAGGGGGAGTAAATTGTTCAATAATAATTAAATAACTATTCTTTATAAGGATAAGTATGTTAATCAAACTATTGTTTGAGTGGGTTGTGAGATAGAAACTATTTTGAAACGAGTATAAGGTAAGGCTTGTTACTGTGTTAGTTGGTTATCATGTGTTAGCTATGACCATGGTGGGGATGGTCAAGGGTAGTGATTCAGGTATTCTCATTCCTATTTGGGTAGTGTATGAAAAATGGTTTATTTAGTGATAGTGATAAACCTTTCCTTATATATTGTGAATTATTTATTGTTTGTATTCTAAAGATCATGTTTGGAATAATAGAGAAATTCAACCATGAAGGCATGTGATGGTTGGGAGAGAAGAGGGTGCTTCCAAGGACAATCCTCCCAGAGTGGAGTAGGTGAACATGATGATTTAGGAAAATAGAGAAGAGAAGTTCCATAAAAACATTGCTCATTTTATGCAGATGATGCAATGGGACCCATGGCATGTTGCACCGAGAATGTTCTAGTTTACAAGGGAGTTTCAGTTACAACACCCTTTGACATTTACCTAGGAGGGTAGTCCAGAAGCATCAACTTTCTAGAAAGAGTTTACCCAGAAAATTCTTGCCCATCTGGAGACTCCTCTCAAGAAGCAAGTCATGTTAGTGCCCTATATGTTGTGAGGATAGGAAAAGTGTTGGTGGGATCTCAAGTTTTAAATGGATAATGCCGAACGAATTATGTGGATGGTTTCCAAGGGAAGTTCCTCATAAAATTCTATCCATAAACATTAAAGTAGGATAAGGACACATATTTTATGATATTGACCCATGGGACAATGTGGGTGATGGATTATGCCACTCATTTCACTAATCTATTTATCATAATTTCGATGCTAGCAGGAGATGAGGCAGTTGTTGTAAATCATTTTCAAAATAAAATGATACAAAGGATCAGGTCCTAGGTGGATATATTCCATTATAAATGTATTTATGAGGTAGTATATAAAGACGTGATCTCAAAAGGGATCTTGAAGGGGGTGGTGGACTTGTGGTGGTAGCCGAGTGGGAAAGTGGTGCATCTTTTGAGACCAGGAAGCATTTTTTTCATAATCTCGATCAGGTTGGAAGTGCACAGAGTAGTTAATATAGTTGTCCAACCCCTTAGGGTGGTAACCAGGTGTTCTATTAGCAATGCTATATGATAGGGAACATGTTCAGCTAGGGTCCTGGACCCCAAGTTGAGTGTCGAGTGAGTGGAAGGCTGGCCCATGTACATAGGTTCGGCATGTAGCCATGGTAGTCAGGAAATGGTGGTGGTCAGAGGTAGAAGCTAATTGTAGGTAGAGGGTTAGCGAATCCTTATCATGATGGTATTTGGAACTCCTCGGGTCGTACCAGTAGGGGTGGTGGACATGGAACCCTAAGGTGACACCATACAGTCCAATAAGGTAGTGTATTGCAGGGTACTAAGATTAGAGATCAGGGTAGTGGGGAAATTGATCTTCATGTTGTTTAGACTACAACTAAAGGTGGTGAAGCAGGACAATATACCATTTGAGGTATGAGTCTTATAGCTATCACACTCCCTAGTGCTTTATTTGATATAGTTGCTACACATTATATTATTTTTACTTTGTTCTTAGTTGTGTTGGGATTAACTTGGTGTGTTGATTTATGAAACCTAATACTCTTTCAGGGGTAAATGTTGAGGATTTTATATAGTGAAAGCACCATGCTTCAGTGGTTGGTGGATATCATTTTTTGTTGAACCTATTTTTATAATAGATTTCAAGTTTGGACAAGTTTTTTTATGGATTGTTTTATAATGTATCATGCCCATTATGATTGTTATCATCGCTAGGTAATGTTCACATATCTTTAGGGAAAAACATACATACATCACGGATAATGGGATGTTTGATTAGGTCATGCAGGTCCAATTTCCCATTAGTTGAGATAACTCACAACTCAAGTGGATTTTTTTTTGTGGTAGATGATGGACGAAGGGAACAAATAATATTTCCTCACATTGTGGATTGATTTAATGTAGTGTTTCCTGAAGATTTATCTGGGATACCACCTGATATTGATGTTGTTTTTACAATTTAATTACTTTGGTGGGCATAGCCATTTTTTATTATGCCATATCGAATGTCGCATGTAGTACAACTGGAACAGAAAGTTCATATAGAGGTGTTGGAGCATAAAGGGATTATTTATCCTAGTATGTATCCTTGGAGATCTCCCATACCATTATCTAAGAAGACTGATGGATAATTGGGGTAATGTGTTGATTATAGGAAGTTGAATTGGATGATAGTTAAGAACTGATATCCACTTACCATAATTGATGAAATATTTTATCAACTGAGAGATACCTTAGGGTTCTCCAATTTCGATTTAAGATATGAATACCAATAATTGAGTTTGAGACCTCTTTACATACCACATACAACTTTCTAGAGTATATAAGAGTTGTATGAGTTTTTGGTAATGTCGTTCAGGTTGACCAATTCACCAGATTTGTTACTCATATCTTCATTAGTCTATAGTCTTCTTCATTGATAACATATTTTGTACTATAGAATTCTTAATGATCATTCCCAACACCTTGACATCATCCCAAGTTTATTAAGAGAGTATATGCTTTAAAACAGGCTATCAAAATTTCAGTTCTAGGTTACTAAAGGGAATTTATTTTGTCACATCCTTTTTGAGTCAGGTGTGTCAGCAGATCTAGTGAAATTATAGGTTGTGGTGTCTTGGGAGAAGCCCAAGAATTTTTCTGATGTTTGTAGTTTTCTGGGTTTAGCATCTCATTACCGAAGGATCATTATTGATTTATCCTATTTTGATGTTCCACTCTCATGATTGACCAATAAGGGAATTATGTTTGATTTTTCAGAGGAATATGAGAGTTCTTTTGAATAGTTGAAGAAGCATTTGACTACCGAACTGATTCAAATCTTACCTAAACAATGTAAGAGGTGCACCCTATTTTGTTATGCTTCCGATGTTGGACTGGGGGAAATTTTGATGCTAGATGATTGAGTCATATCATATGGGTCATGATAGTTGAAGAATCATGAATCCAAAAAATCGTAATCATGACCTTGAGTTAACTTCTATGGGTTATTCCAAAAAATTATTATTGGCAATAGTTTTTGTAAGAATTGTTTACGATGTTTATAGATCATTAATGTTTTTAGTGAATTTTCCCTCCACATGTATTAAATATTCAAAAAAATGACTGGTTGATTAGCTAAAATCCTTCATTTTTGAGATGGTTTACACAACAGGAAAACGTAATAGTGTTATGGACACTCTGAGTCGGATGACTTTGAATCAAGTGGTTCAGGAATCCAAATCCATGTGTAAAATGATGTCCTTATTTGATGAGATACACTTGGATGTGCATGATGGGCCTGGGAAAATGGACCATTCATCTATATAAATTAAGTCTTCACATTTGATCTAGGTCAATGAAATCCAGCTGGTGCATCGAGACTATATGGTGATGAAGGAATGTCTTAAAGGCGGGGTGTAACCTTCTAGTTGGGAAAGTTGTGATGATGGGATTGTCAAAGTTCAAGGCCCTGTGGTTTCACCTGTGTGTACGCAAGAAGAGTTGATGTGTGAGTTCCTTGCATCAGAGAGGGAGATGAATCCTAGTATGACTAATATGTATCAAGATCTTCATAGGAAATAATGGTGGATGGGAATTAATAAAGGTATTGAGGGATTTGTGTCACGATGTATTTCCCATCAATATTTGAAAGCTGTGCATCAGTGCCCAAGTGGATGGTTACCATTATTTCTAATTCCATAGTGGAAGTGGAATGAAATAATGATTGAATGATTTGTGAGTCTACTAAAAAAACCTCATAAGAATGTTATATTCTGGGTTGTTGTGGACCGATTGACAATGGTCGACCATTTCATAAAAATCAAGAGAGCATACACAGTTGTTCAGTTTCATGAGTAATATTATTGATTTATAGAGAAATTTCATGATGTATTGAGAACCATAGTTTCGGATCATGACTCAAATTTCACATCCTGATTATGGAAATGATTAAAAAAGGCTCTTGGAACCCATGAGTTTTGAGTATGTCTTATCACCCGTAAACGGATGTGTAGTCAGAGCACACAATTCAGATATTATAAGATATGTTGATAGTATGTGTTCTGGATTTATTGGATGATGGTAAACAAACATTCCACTTTTTGAGTTTTTATGCAACAATATTTTTAAGGATTCGATTTTGATGGAACCTTTCAAGGAACTCTCTGGAAAATCATGTAGATCTCCATTGTGTTTGTTGAAATTTGGGGAATCTGAGTTTTTGAGAATGAGTCTCATGCATTAAATGTCAAAAAATGTTTGTTTGATTCAAAATCATATGAAAATGGGTTAGAGTAGGTAGAATTCATACATAGATAATTTTTGTATAATGCTTGAGTTTATGGTGGGTGATAGTTTGTTTATATAGGTGTCTCCATGGTTAGGTCGCCATCTAATTTAGAAAAATGGGAAGTTGGCACATATGTATGTGTAACCATTAAAGATTGTGAAGAGGACTAAACTACTGTCTTAATAATTGGATATTATATAATGGTATAGTTGGATGGATTATTTTTTAGGTCTCGTAACTCTGATAGTATCACCATGACCCATCTCACATGTTAAACATGAAGGATGTAGAGAGAGAGGCTGATGCATCCCTTAAGAAGAATCCAGTTAGTATTGTGGATTGTAGTGAGATAGAACAATTGGGAAAGAATTTTCCGTTAGTTTGACTTTTTTGATAGCATGGAAACATGTATTATGAACATTGTGAGTGAGATATGTATATGTGGGGCCAAAAATCAATTTTCATTGGAAACTTGGTAATGATCGAGAATAATGACTCAAGGATGAGATTTCATAAGGTGGGGAGTTTGTAAGATCAATGATTTCATGCAGTTATCTTCCTATTTATATTTTGGTTTCAATCACTATTTTTCAGTTAATGAATTGTTTTTGGGATGTATGTGGGGTCTTGGGGTGTTCCAAGGGTTCAAGACATGAGAAAAGGAAAAAATGGGACAATCTATGTCAGGCACATAGTTATGAAAACTATGTGGAATCCCTAGGTAACCAAGAATTCTTTGACAGAGGCTTAATATATAGTCAACCCATGATCTATCAAATCTTATAGTTTACCCAGGTACCCATGTTACCTAGAATCCATGGATAGTGTCTTGCACACAGTTTTAATATTGTTTGGAAAATCATGCAGGTAAACCATGTTTCCCAGTAATGTTTGAAAAAATTAACAAATTACCACCTATAGATTTTTATGTCTAACATGGGACTTTCATCCTCTCCTCCTATAACCCTAGATTCACGTTTGGATGAACAAACATTCCCAAGGGTGGTTCTCCTTCGATACTAGGTCCTTTGGAGTGTCATCGGTTACATATCAAAGATCAATTTTGAGTATTAATGGGTTATTGAATCAGGATATAAGGCATTGATAAAGAGTTAGTTTATCAATGGTTTTTTGTTTGGTTGTCTATAAGTTATATCCATTGGGTTTTACATAGATTAGTGCATATGGATTATTTTATAGTTCATTCCTTAATGTGTTCCTGGACTCATTTTAATGATTTCATATAATTATTGTTGAAATAACCAATTGAACCCCCTCATAATCCCCATGGGATTCATGGAGAAGGACATAACCAATTTAGGGCCACCCATGGTGTTTTCCACCCTTCCAAATGTTGTTCAAATAATTTTAAAGTGTAAAATTCATGTGATTTAGTATCTCCCTTGGTGAATATGTAAATGGGTTAATGTAATGAATAAGAAAGGATTCTAGGTAGATGTGTTTAGTTTAGGGTAATGGATAAGGTATATTTGTATCTGGTATGTGAATGGGTTGGATGAGATTAATGGGATTGATTCAACGAATCACGATCTGCAGTTGAAAAGTTAAAGTGAGTGAGGCACGGGGAATGGGAATTCAGATAAGTGGTTTTGTGATATAAATGATAAATGTGTTAATGGATTATAATGTAATATACATTACAATTTTTGTTTTTATTTTCATGATATTAATAATGATATTTTCTTTGTTTGGTTTTAATGTGATTAGGTGAGGTGAAGGAATAAATAAGCAAATGATAAAGGCTTGGTAGAGTGTGGTATACACATTAGGTTATACACCCATGGGATAGGTTGGATCAAGGGTATAAATTGAACCACTCAATGCACTATTTTGGGAAGATGATAGAGTTTTGTTCCCATAATGGTTGCATTAAATCAAGACAATGGCTTTTAGGTGAAGAAAATGTGGTTTTAGTGATGTCTTTACCATGTGAGATAGGAATTGATTTATTCCCATATGATTTTAGATTTTTGAACATGAATAATCTATTAGACACATGAAAAAGTTGAATCCATAACTTATAATTTATATGTATCAAATATATATTTGATGATGAAATAACTTAGGATGAAACTGTATTATAAATTCTTACTTGTATTATCTTTTATTTACTTTTCATTATTTAGAACATTCATGCACTATATTTTTTGTCTAAATATTTTGTAGACACTTTTGGTGGTGGCCTAATGGGATGTACTCATAGCCTATTCAGGCCGCCGTCGAGTACCCAAGCATATTTCATGGATGGACATTAGGAAAAGGGAAAAGGTCGAGTATTGGAGAGTTGTGTCAAATTTCGGATTTGCGGGGATGAGGCTCCAAAATTGTAGTTAGGACCATTTTTGGATTTTTTTTATTTAATTTTGTTTTTTTCACTTGGCACTATATAATTACAAGACATATTTACTATTAGCTTTGGTTTTGACCAAGTTTGTTTTATTCATATTTATGGATTTCCACTGGTTTGTCTATGTAGCCTCCACTATTATATATTTTTTCAATAGTTCACTTTGATAAAAAGGGTATAGTCTCCTATGTGACTCTTAGACCCTGTATACTATTCAGAACCCTCTGGCATATAGGGAGGAGCTGTTGTGTTCATGTGATGACCCAGATTGGGGCACCTATTTAGTGGAACCCTGGTTGGGGATGTTACATTGTGTTCCTTCCATTCATTTTTTTATTTCAATTTTTCTTTCATTTTATGTGTTTTTATTTTATATTATTTTTATTAAAAAAAATAGGTTTTTTTCTTTGAAACTGGTGAGATTAAATGATGTTCATTTTAATTTTGAATCTCACTTCAATATGTGAGCCAATTTATCCCTTGAAACTGAACATTAGTAAATGTTGAACGTACCTTTTTTTTGATGTTCATGATTTTGGAAATTTCAAGAAAGGAACTCAGATTTTTGTATCCCATGCTACATATCAATGTATTTATATTTGAAATTATCTTCCTATGAGGCCTCTAAACCCATTTTAACATTTTCATCAAATTCACATATTTTCCTATGATAACCAATCCGTTCTTTTTTGAAACAGAACATGATTTATTTCTCATAAAACGCGAGGGATGGGGTAATTGTGATTAAAATAATTGAGGAATGTATTTGGATTTTTACCACTTTTAATTGAATAATCTTTCATTTTGACTTCCTTAAACATTTTATCATTTTTATCCCATACTATCCATGTACAATAAGATAGGTTATCCACATTACAAGGCAATTTTCCCTTTCTAACCTACTCTAGAAGTAAAAATTAATGTTGATGTTTAACATTAATGTGAGGGGAAGATGACCTGTGGTTTTCTACATCATTTAATTTTTTAGTAAGAGATTAATCATTTTAAGAGATTCATTTTTTTTTTCTAAAAAACGATTTTAAGCTAAAATTTGTGCCCTTATATAGCTTTGAAGGATAAAAAGTCAAGCCCATCTGCATCTCTCAATGGAAAAAAGTGATACAATAAAGATCTCTCTAAAGAATGAGATGAAATATTTCATTTATAAAGAAATATTGATGGAATGAGATTGAATATAAATTCTTATATATGCTCAGATAATATTTTATTCTAAGTAGTGTAAGGAGGAGACATTATTTGAGTGAAAATTAGAATTATGAATTTTTTAGCATAAAGAGACAAATAACTCCCAATCAAGTCACATAATTTTTCACATTTGAAACCCACAAATCATAATCCATAAAAAAAATTAAAACTTTCTCATGATAATCACATGTTCATGGATTACATCAGGAGAAGATGTATAAATTTATCAAACCAAAAGTAATTCTTTCTTGAGAGTTTTATCAAAAATTCTTTTTTGAATGTGTATATTTTTGTGTTGAGGGAAAATTTATATAGGGTATGTGTGTTCTGTGAATGGGATAAAAAATAAGTGTAAATGTATTAAAAGAGATGAATTGAGAACTTTAAATATATATATTTCGATGATGCATGATATATTCTGTCTCTTAGTGATAAATTGATAGACCTCATTGGTATGTATTTTGATTTTTCCATGACTTTATTTTGATGATGAATTGTCATGGAGTCCAAGTGATAGGTGTGGGGAAATGATAATCTAATAATTACACTATTTTTTATTTCTATTTCAATTATTTAAATACAAACACATTAACATTTCGAGTTGAGTAGCACTATGTTTCTATTTTAGGACTATTTTGATCTTGAAATTAAAATTTATTAAAATATTGAATTTTAATTATTTTTAAAAACATTTGTGTTTCAGGAATATATATTTACATATTGACTTAAATAAATTGATTATTATTTTTAGGATTCTTATGTTAGTTGGATGCATAATTTTAAACTAGGAAAATTGTTTATTTTACCTTTTAGAGGACCAAATTAATATTTCATTGTGGAAATATTTTATGTCTGAATGAAATTTCCCTACCTTATTCAATGAGACATTACTGGTTCCAAAAGACTCAAAATGAGATGATTACACCTGTATATAAAGTAGGACTCAAAGGATCACATTAAAAATTATTTTCAAGGAAATATTCCTTCGATAATTTAGTCTTTTTGAGAGTAAACATAGAGGAGTATGAAAGGTTTCTTCAGGAAGTAAGAGTTGGATTCCATAATTAAAAAATATATTTTCCGCCACATGACCAAATCAGATAAAATTTGGTGGGTGTATATAGGATTTAGTTTCTAAAAATTATATAAAATAGTACAAATCTATATTCACCTAGTAAATGGGAGAAAATAAGATATTCTTCAATGAGACATAAACTAGACATACGATTTTCTGTCACCTATATCTTTGTATTTACATCTCCTCGTCATTCCAAATGGTGTGGGATTGAGAGAGAAAAAGTGAAATATTGGGATAGATATATTGATGAATTTTATATAAATTCTTTATATAATGATAAATATGGGTGATATTATTGTGAGGTGATGCTAACAACCAAGTGGTTGTGGATGTCGTCAACTAACAGACACAATCTTCTGAGTCACGATCTTCTTATGCAATTTACTTTTGAATTTATCTTCAACACATATTTTTGAATAAATTTTGATATTTTAATTCTTCAATATATTTTCATAATTTTTTTAGTAATGGTTGTTCAAAATATGAAGAAAAATAAATGACTTCACTCATTAAATTTATTCAGAGTGGTCATGCCATTGAGCATAGTAATTTCGATTAGGTTTGATTTCCTGATGGTCTTAAAATAAATGAATAAAATTAATAGGAGGGAAAATATTATCAACTTATTGAAATTATATCTATAAAAATTTGGGTTTTCACCTGGGGGTCCTTTGGTGGGTTTTAGAAATTCATTCGAAAAATATTTGTAAACAAGGATGAGGGAAGTATATGAGAGTTTGAAGCTTGTCCACAAGTACTGGTTCGGTTCTGAATTCAAACCCATTTTAAGTCCTGTTAATTTTTTCCCATACTCTTGAATATTCTTTCCCTTTTTTGAGATTTAAATTCTATATTATAACATTTAATCCAATCCAAATATTTTTTTTCTTGAAAAAAATAGAATTAACAGAAGTGACAGTTTTGCAACTCAATTTGAAACTTCCTTGTGAGACAACCTAAGGAATGATATATTGAATTAATATTAGGGATAAATTACCTGATTGTTGTCTTCATGAAAAAACCCCTCATGTAATTTAAATTTTCCCTTACGTTACTTCTCCCTCATATTGAAAATCAAAAAATGGGTAACATAATGATTATCATAGCTCATTTAGAATTATTTTAGAAACATGAATACATTTCACAAAATAGTATAACATTAATTTCCTAAAAAATGATATGTTAAATAATCATGTAAAAATTTATGTCCAAAATATATGTGGCAAGAAAAATTGTATAATAGACATGGTAAATTATTTCCATAACATAACTTGTGTGAAATACTATCCTCTAACATCATCCGAAATATTTATATTTGTAACAAACCTAAAAATTTTGTTATGGAAAAATGTTCATCCATCTAAAAAACAGATAATAATAGTTCATATGTATAAAAAAACCCGCAACATATAATTTTATTATTATCTTTACTACTTTTTTGACAATTTTTTTCTCACACATCTATTTCATCTCTTCTCTAAATCAATGGTAGAAGTAATTTTTCCATAAGGGTAGTAAAAATATTCCATGATATATTTTTCAAACAATTACTAAAAATTTATACAGCACTCATCTAACATCAATACTTTTTCTTCTTCAATTCCATGATTTTTAGTAAAAATAAAAAAGTAATAGTAATGAGGAGAAAACTTATTATTCCTTATAAGTAATTATTGGACATAGAATCATAGAGAAATCATAGTTTGTTCTTATTTTATCTTATAATATTCATGGGATGTAATTTCATTATTATCTTCTTTAGTATCGTCACTTAAATGTATCATCATATGTTATACAATCAAAACATCTTTGTCACCTTTGGTTTGTAAGAAGTTTATGGTTTAATCATTTTCATGTAAGATAGTGATACCTTTTTATCATCATAATTATTCCATGTTTCATCCATAAATATATGTGTGTACATTACTTATAAAAAAGTTACTAATCAATATATCTTTCCATTATCATCATTTTAAAGCTAATTTCCTTCCACAAAATTCATAAACCCCGCATATTTTTCCCATGGGGAATTAATATTCTTCACCTCATTAACTTTTTTTCACCTCACCATAATTTCATGTAAAGGTTGTTCTTATGTGATAATTTAGCTCCACAATAATTCATAACTCTTCCATGGTAAAGATATTTTGTAACAACATGAGCTTTCAAGATTCCCAAAAATTTTACACTTGAGCAGTCACCTGTGAATATTGATCTTTTATTTTTATTGTAGTATTTCTCTGATGTTTTTTGTATTTTTAATTTTAAAAACCATGGGTGATTCTGTTCATGGATATATATTCTTAATGAATTACACTATTTTATAGTATTATATTATTTCTCACGAATATTTACTTTTATAAATTTAATTGTTAGTAAAATTATATTTACAATAAGATTGTCTAAAAACAACCTACTATTCAAGACCCACCTACAAGCTATATTCAAAAGATTCACCTTTAACCTAAACTTCATTGGTGTAGTCTTTCACATCATTCGTAATTCAGGATTTTTTTAAATTATAATGTCTATGAAAAATCATTTTCTATTTTAGAAAAAAATTAATTACAGATATTTAACATCTTAATAAATTTGTAATACCTCAACCTATTCTATTTATATTCCTCAGGAAAGGTTGTTCCGAAATTATTATCCTTCTTCTCCAAAACTAATGTGTCTTGATAAGCTTTCTTCCATCCATGCTTACCAACCTTCATTTTTAGTGACATAATCACATTAAGGTTTATCTCCTCTTTATTTATTTTATCAACAATCCACAATTTTATTTTATTAACTTATGTATTCAATTTTTTTTTCTTTCTTTAGTGGTGTAAAAATCATTAGAGAAATTTCCATATTTTTTAGGACCCCACTCAAGTGTTTTCCTAAATTAACCATCATCATTAATATCTGATGAAGAACTTCATATTCCTATATGATATAATAAGTAGGCATAAAAATAAGATTCATTGCTGTATGAAGACTAATATTTCCTACTTATACTCAATTATTATTTATTATTTTTTAAAGTAAACAATTTATTTATGTTATTCCAATTATAATTAAGGAATTTATTATCTTCAACTTTTGACATAGAATCTTAATACATCATCTATGGAAAGTATTGTTTTAAATGGAAAATATAATTAAAATTAATATAAATTATTGAAAAAAATAACTTTCCCATCTAGTTTTCCTTTTTGCATATTTTTTTAAAAAGAAATGATTTTGTTTTAGTTATCTTATTCATCATATGCCTCAGGATTACTGAATTCTTCTTCAGATTCTTCATCTATGGGATTTTTTTAGTAATGGTTCCAGATCTAATTATTATTTATCATTCTTCTTGATTACTATAGATTTTCTGACATTAGTTCCATGAGAATATTTTGGAGGTCATGCCGAGATAAATCTTCTCAATCCTGAAAAGGGGATACTTTAGCAATAAATATATATTGATTTTTTATTAGTTTCTAAACAATATTATATTATTTCATCATATCTATTAATCCTTAGATATTTTAAAAAATATAATTTAATATTCTTAAATATTAATAAATTATTTTTTCATCCATATAAATATATTCAAATAACCTCTACTAGATTTTAATATTATATTACTTAACTTTCTCAATCCCATAATAAATTATTCTTAGCTTATCTTTCATTTTAAAGCCCTTGGAAAACCCATAATCATTTTATAAACATTTTATATGGCATCTATAAATTTAAAATTCTAATATTTTACAGAAAATTATAAATTTATATTATAAACATCTGTATAAAAAACTCATTAATGAGAGAAAATACCTTTGTTTTTTCATATTTTTGTTCAATGAAAATAGATATAAGATATATTAATATCCTATCATTCTAACTATGATAGATTCTTCTATTGATAATTGTAACACCACTATTATTCACTATAATAAAATTCAATATCCCCAGTAGTTGTATAATTTAGTTGGAATAGACAATCTCATACCAATTGATCTCCCTAAGATCACAGAAGGATCATTACGAATGGTAGGGGTGAATCAGTTTTCACTATTTCATTTTCCTTTATAGAAATAATTCTTAACTTCATAAAGTTACATTACTTAATAAATAAAAATTTATTTAGTTATATTAAAATAAAATATGAACCCCAAATTCACCTTACATATGGAAAAAAATATAATGATAGATTAGGAAATGATACTTACAATGTTGAGTACAAACTCTAACTCATTTCCACATTAGTTATTCCCTTAAACATGATTTATTTTGCTATATTAATTCAATATTAAAAATTCATTGGTTGAAACATGTTATACCTCCCTATAATCATTCCACTAATTTACCCTGGATCTACCCCTAAAAAATATACTATTCCACAATATTTAGTTATAACCCCAACAATAAAAAATTGTATGTCCTTTATAAACATCTAGTTATAACCCCAACCAATAATAAATTTTACCAGCTATTTATAACCCCATATACTATCACTACCCATAACCTTTTTGAACCATTATATAAATATAACATCTTCCTTCAAATGGAGGTTTTACCACATTCACCAATGTAAAAATCTTAAGATAATTGACAACTCTTTTAATAATATTCACGTCCTGAAACCTCCTCTGAATCGCTAAAAGATTTGGATATACTCAATAAATGTTTTTGTACATTTTTTGAAAAAATCTATTGAAAATTTTTATATGGTTGAATCTATCCATTATGGATTTGGTATAATGGATCTTCCTCTAGTTAGTCTATGTTCAATTCTTATCAACTTATTGCAAGTTGGTTTTACATGACCAGATTTATTCATGTCCATATAATGTTATTGTTCATTAATTATTTGCCTAATGATCGTATTTGGTCTTATTCACCTCCTTCATCTACCTATAATTTATCTGTAGATCTATATTTAATGAGCCCCCATCCAATAAAATCTTAATCAGAGAAGTAGTAACTCAATGATAAATTTAAACTATTCTTCTTTTTTGGATTCTGTAACTCAGTCCACTAAGCTTTCTTCAATAAAGTAGGAACATGAATGGATACACCAAGAATAAAATAATTATCACTACATTCCTATCAAATTTGAATAGTGATATCCACACACTCTTTATATTATTTCAACCATTTATAATGTTCAACATCTCATAAATGGTTTGGTGAACAGAAATATAGTTTCCCCCACAATGAAACATTTTATTTCAAATCTTCCCACTCAATTGAATATCACTAGGACATATCTCAACGCATCTACAATATTATCATGGTTTCTTGATGTTTCATGAATCACCCCCTTTTCTTCAAACATCTTTAGTATCTATGTTATGGAACATATTCAAAAATCATCATCTTTACTAGAAAATAAATGATGAATAATAATTTCATTGTCATCATTGTTAAGGACATTGTATAGTTTATATAAATCTCATTATAACTCCTCTATCTAATGTTTTTAAATAAATTTGGTTTATTAGAATAAATAACTCTAAAAGTAATCCTTCAGTATTATTTAGAATATAAACTCAAAAATTATTATCCTTAAGTAGACATATTTCTGTTTTTCTATGTTAAAAACCTCAACCTAAAAAACATTTCATATCATTGTATGATTAAATACTATATCCCCATTCGGTTGCTCTTCATACTACCATCTAATCGGTGATCTTCATATAAAATATCATTTAGAAACATCAAAATTCTATTTTTAGACCAATTTACATTGGAAACTCATGTTGATACTTCTTCATAAGATCATCCATCCAATGACATCATGCATCTTATTTTGATGTTGATCTGTTTGAGTTAACCGAACTGCATCACAAATTTTTTTCACCCTTCAATAATTTGATAACCTGCACATTTTTCATCTATTAACACCACAAATATCTATATATTAGACATTTAGTTTTTTCAATGGATATCAAACCATTGAATGTTTATTGAATTCTTTATCTTGTAATATACATTGATTTTCCTCAACCTGATATCATATACTATGGTATCCTCTATACACTTATTTAGGACACATAAATCCCATATAAAAATTATTAATTTTTTTGAGTCTACTACTACATTTATGCAGTATTTGTGATTCATTTATAATGGTATAAAAACTAGATTTACATTTATATAACAACTACAAATCAATCATTGCGAAATTCTCCCCAATTATTTTATATTTGAAAAACTCTGCAATCTGTCATTATATTTTTAAAAAAAATATAAATTCATTAAAATTAAGTATGTTCCATCCAATTTAATACTAAAAATACATCCTCAGATAGCTTATTTAATTTTTTGGTAATATTTATGTCTGATGATCTATGTCTTGTAACCATCATCTAAAACCATTAACATCAGATAGGTAACATCTTTTTCCCCCTATGAACTTCTCTCATTTCACAATTATGTAAAAAATATTCTTAGATCCTGATATATTCACGATTTAATAAAATTTATAAACAACATAGAATCATCTAACTAGGTAATCAATGTTTCGTAACATATTTAATGAAACATTATTTCTCTCTATATATGGAATGTTGTTACACTGTATAAGAAAAAAATCCTTATTTTACATAAGGAAGTTTTCCTAAAAAAATTAACTAATATGATATATCAAAATTCAATAAAAATATATTGACATATTGATAATAAATAAAACCAAATACACTTTGGAATGACTATAATGTAGTCATTCATTTGGGTTTAAACCCATATAAATCATAGGGGAAAACACGATGATATTAACTCACAACCACAATTAAAGGGCCACAAATACATGGGTTAAAAAACATAAGAAATTATTTCTAAAATTGTAATAATATCATCTCAGCACAATGGGAAAGTAGACCTATTCTTATAGATATAGAATCCCACTCATATAATGTATTTCTATTATGGGGTTTGTTTTCAGAGCTTAATTTAAATGCTGAATTTCTTAATATTTATTTATCAATTGGATTAATATTTGGTTTGTTCATCATTAGGTAGTTAAGCTTGTGATATCCTTGATTCTTTCTTTATATTTCATTAAATTAACTCCCATGTCACAAGTTGACGGTGATTGGAATTTCCAAGTGTTATTTATTTAATTCAATCCTTAACATAAAAAAGGGTTCTAATGTTAATCATATCATGTTTATGGTAGTGTATTTATTGTTCCAATAATACTTGGGGATCTCTTGTTAAACAAAACAAGTCATTAATCCAAGACATGTTAAGTCCAACATACAGAATGTTAATTCAAATAATATTCATCAACAAAAAGCTCTCAATCAATTAACATCCCAAAATTATAACTCATCCCAATGGGAAATTTACTCATCCATTTAAATAGTTATTAATCAGTTAATACATGTTTATTGTGATTAACTATAAATAGAATGAAAACCATGGGATAAGAAAAGGGTTGTGTGTGGAAAACACAAATAGGAACAACAATGAGAAATAAAAACAGTCTTTCGATTGAATGTGGAAGCAAAATTAGGGAAGGGTATTCAACTATATTTAACATATTTTAAGACCAATAATATTATTTAATTGAAGGTGGATGAATATAATTGTTTAAGAAGAAAAAATGGGCATTAATATTCTATTTAATTGATAACAGACTTACACGATAATAAATAAAAAGAACATAAAATAACATGAAAACATAGAGAAGAGGAAGGGAATCTCAAGTGAAAAAATGAATATAGAAGGTTCTCATAATCCATTAGAAAGTCTTTGGCCATGCCAATGTATCCTCCTCTCTTCTTAAATTCCATCCTCTTGCAAGGAGAGAAGGGGGATGTATTTATAGCCCAATGTCGTGGGTAGTTTGCATTCAAAAAACTACCTCTCCACTTGCATCACAAATTAGATATTTCAGACATCCAAATCTGGATAAATATTCTTCTAAAAAGTTATATAAATTAATGTTTTTAGTTTTATCTAAAAATTTAGAGGCATTATTACTTATGGATCCAATGTTATGGAGTTTATCATAAAAAATGATAAACTATCCATTTCTATCCATTCATTTTCTATGGCCGAAATTTGAATGATGTATTGAATAAGAAGATTTCTTCAAATCTAAGTGATTTATACAACAACGTTAGTGACAAATATCACCAATTTCACAATGATAAATCCTAGCTTGAATAGATGTCTATATCAGGCGGAATATTAAATTTGTGTGCTGATCTCAATTCCTAGACAAAAATATGGGCTGTACTTCAATGATTCATTTGAGCCCATTGTATTTGAATTTGGGCCTTGGAATTTTTATATGTGACTCCTTGAATTTTAATGAGAATGTTGGAGGAGAATAAAATATTTTTCACTTTTGGATTGATCCCATTAATTCAATATTTATGGATCATCCAATTTCTTCACAAATTCTATGGGCCTTCTTGTGTGGTCTATATGACCCTTAAAATGGACGATTTGGCTAATGGTCCCTTCTAATTAAATGTTATAATTTTATTAAGGTAACCTAAAAATAAAAAATCATGTCATTTGGATAAGTAGGTTGATAGTTATTATTAAAATAGTAAAATTACTTGAATAAGGATGAATTCAAATAGTTCTCAAATTATATATTTAATATTTATACATTAATATTTCACAAAAAATATGAAAATTTCATATAAAATAACTCATGGGAGTATATAAAACGTTATGAAAATATTAATAACATTAACTCCCCCACACATAGGCTTGTTCATGTACTCATGTACAATAAATATAAAACCTTGAAAAATTCATTTTCACTCACCAACAAATATTAAAATTATGTTTTCCCCAATCCAGGGAGGTTTAGACCATTTAACTCGTCCATATTGAATTACACCACAATTTTTTTGAGATATAATATTCCAAAAACAATTCTTATTTCATGCTCAAAAATTTAAATGGAAAGTTTGCGCACTCAAAATCCACACCTCCCAAGATGATAAAATTCATTTAAGTAGGTTCACTCTTTCACCAACCAAAATGGAAAATCATAGAATTTGAAAGATATATCAGCTTCTATTCACTATCATTCAGTGCAAAATAATTAAGTGGTCTTTTTAGGGGTTTTTCTATGGCCATGGAAAGGTAAGAAAATGATATCAAAAAGAAAGGAGAAGTGGGGTAAAATATCAGCATGGGTAAAACGATGCAAATTTTTTAAATGAAACATGAAAATAAATGGAAACACATATTTAAATGGGAGAAATTGTATGAATAAAGATAAAAAATTTGATGAAATTTTTAAGGGAATGAGAATAATTAATATTTAGAAAACACAAAACTTCTCCCAATGACATAAGAATATATATAGAAAGTGTTATTTTTGTATTTTTCATTTATTTCTTCCTTTTTTGAACGTTGAACATGAAACAGATCTCACACTCATATCCCAACCATTGATTTATCTTCTCAATTTTCTATATGTAATAGTTATAATAAGATGAAAGGTTGAAGAATAAGGATTTTTGACCTGCCCAAGAAACAACCCATAATTTTTGTTTCTTTTTTCATTTTTTGAACACTTTTCAATAAAATTTGATTACAAAAAATAATATTTACATTCCCAAACCTCATTTAATGATAACCTTTCCCCTAAACAAAAATTGATTCTTGCCGTCATACAAATGATAAAATGATGAAAATCAAGAAAAGGGAACCCAAAAATGAAATATATACCCCCAAACTTAAATTTCAAAAAACAATGAAATGTAAATATATGTAGTTGTTGTGTGGGATAAGGTATTGGGCTTCTAATGTGGATATGAAAGAAAAGGGTTTCATAGTATCAGAGGGTCTTTCAGTATAATGATTAATATAAGGGTAATGGGAGGCTATTTGGATATTGTGAGGCTCATGAGGTTTAGAAAATTCCCCTATCATATTAATGCACAAAAAATTAGGAAATTATGTTCAAAGTTCCACAAACATAAGACTCACAATCGGGGGTGAAAAAACACATTTAAATTAGAGAGAGTTTTATAATATCACTATCTTTTATTTAATATATTTTTTGTTTCCATATATCCCCAAAATCAATCTTTGAATGAATATAAATATATATATTCATATAAATTAAATTATTTTTATTATATAAATTAATTTATATTTTTTATAATTATATAATTTTCTTAAAATTCACATTAATTATAAAATTATATTGATTTAATTAACATAAAAATAGAATACTTTTTTTTAATATTATTAATTTTGAATTTTATGGATTAGTGGATGCTTAAAATTAATTTACTAGATATATAAGCTATATTAAATATGTGTCAAATCATTATATTCAATTTCCCACTTTCTGTTGATGTATTTTAAGTCAAATTAAAAGAATAGTATTTAAATTGATGATAATGATATCTTATTGAATTAATTTGTTATAAAATTATTTAAAAATAAAAAAATGTTAAATAATCACAAGGGTATAGGATATGGTCAAAAATATATTATAATTTTCATTTATGTTCAATTTTTAGATTTTTGGATCTAGAATAGTCTTATTATATTTTTATATGTTATGAGTTTCCTAACATGCCCCTCCCATACCTTATAAAGAGGAGCATCCTCCCTCATATCCTCAAATCAGCATGATACTTCTAGATTGAACAAACCCAACCCAATTATCATATAAAGGTTCTTATTTAAATTTTGGAGGTCTTTTTATTCTAAATATACCATCCCTACTGTGCTTAGAAGGAGATCTAAAGGAAATCCGCCGAAGAAGAATTAATTCATTTACCAATTCAATTCAATTTATTTTCTTTTTCTAATTTATCGTTCTATGTTGTTTACACACAAAAGAAATAACTCCAACATTATAAATATAATTATATGTTATCATGATTATGGGACAAATATATTCCTCATTTAATCCATCATACTAATAAAAATATCATAATGTGTGTGTACATACGTCTTACCATCTCCATATAGCGGCATAATTTGTTTTTCATCACTACTTAATTTGGATGGGTATAATGATGGATATAATGGATATAAATAATGAAAATTACATTATAATAACTCTTTCTAATTAATATTCAACCCAATTCCATTCTATTTAACCATTAAGTGACCGATACAGTCGCTCGGGCGTACGTATTGCTTTCTGTCTCCACACTGCAATGAGATTCATCCTCCACATAAACAAATAATTAGTGATTATAAAAATATATATATTGAATAAGTATGAAATATTTGACTAAATAATTCAACTATAATAATATATATACTTATATCATTTAATTTCTTCCATTGAATATGATAATAATGAAGAAACAACATTCACATGTACGTACTGTCATATGTCTCCATGAATGGTGTATTCCATTCCATTTATTATATATATATACTTAATCTATATGATATATAAATAATTTATTATATTATTTAATAATTCAATCATGATATATGAAATAGGATCAGAAATAAATAGACAATGTGCTTATGATAAAAATGCGATTATAACCTAAAATGTTGCTTTATCATAGAATTATTGAATGAAAGGGTAATATAAATTCATAAATGAATCATATACGATAACTAAAATATTATTATGATTCTGTTACAAGTTAATAATATTTTTAAAACAAATATAATTTAGCTTCAGACACGTACATGTGGAATCAGACCTAAAGTAAGGGTTAATGTCATAATCTCATTATTATTCAAGGTTGTTTATACAGAAGTACTTAATAGGGTTTATTTATCATCAATGTACATGTTTCATAAAAAAGTATTTCAAAATACTCTTATTATTCTATTAAAAGAGTTTAATGTCATTTTTACCCATGTTTGAATTTTTATAAAACATTTTGAAATAAATCTTTCTATCATTTATCGAATGAGTTACTTTATGACCATTTTGACATGTCACAAAGAAATGTTTTTCTAACATATCAAACATGAGTGGATTTTTATAATATCATAACACCGTATATTTTTGAATTTTCTATTACAATATTACAATGTTATATTCATGATAAATTATTTTTTTGTAATTTTTCAACATTTATAAGTTTTCAACCGAAAAAGGGATATTTCTTTCAATGAGTTTAAATGATTATGTTTATAAATGTCTACATCATTAGCAGAATTTTATATATAATTGAGGTTGTTTTCTTATGATAAAATATTTCATATTGTGTTGATTGGTTTATGGTATATTGGAATTTTTTATGTTCTATTTTTTTACCATAAATGGTTTATGGTTAAAGTATTAACATTTCATATGCATGTTTTAATAGAAATGTTTATATTGGATTGGTTTCACCATTTTAATATGAGGAATGCATTGTAATTAGTAACTAATGTGTGGTTCCCACTATCTCTCCAAATTGCATCATTAGGTCTCTAGAGACAAAATAAATTGAGTTTTGACTAATTTATTACCCATATGTATGGTCTTAGAATGAGGCCTTGATGTTATTGTTATGAATTATTAAATTATGCATTCCCAAATTGTGAGATTAGTTATTGGTATTAAATGTGATTATTATACTAGAAGAATATGTATGTGTATTTATAAATATAATTATTTTCTTTTTTCTTTCCATATTAGGCTCATGATTATGTTTAAAAGGCATGTGATTTAGTTTGACACATTTCCTTAAAATTTGATGATTTTTATGATAGCTTCCATTATATTGTTTACCATTACCAACCATAAGATCTCACACCTTTCTTATGTTTTACTTTCACAGGTTGCAAAGATGATTATTATGACTGATATACAACATTATTCTAAGATTATAATGATGTTTCAAAGGATTATATTTGTATTATTTTATGTTTTTAATTGAAATGAAAGGTTCATTAATGAAATCTATTATCCAGGAAAGCTAAACTAATTGGTCCTTTAAGATTTGATTCTATGTAATCATGATAATGTATTAAAATAATGTACTAGCTCTGGGATTCTGGGGTGAGGGTGTTACAGTCGGTATTAGAGAATGTTTGGAAATAACCTTGGAAACTAGATTTGGAAAACATATATTAAGGAACATAACCCAAAGATAGAATTTGAGGATAATTATAGAATAGAATCCCATAATTTTGATAATGTAGATATTATTTGGGTATTACAATAAAATAAATTCATGTATTGATACTACACATGGACATGGTTCTGGAATAGATATACCTAGTAGTAATAACTCTATCATGGTGTTCCAGCCCTAACTCGGGGTAATATGGTAGACAACAACAGTCATTACTGCGAACCTATTTTGACACCCTCGAAGGATATGCTTAGGATAATTCACATTCTATATATAATCCATTATAAAAAGTTTTAATGTAAATTTTTCCCTAATTAAACCATGTTTAGAATTTAGAGATTAGTCATACTGAAAATGTAAATTTAGGTTATAAAATTTACTTGTTAATTGATTTTAAATTATGTTGTGATCTAATCAAGTTTATGAGATTTTTTAGAAATGATTACAATTGGATGGAAATGAAACAATATCAACATACATAATCCATGTAGGGAGTTCCCTCCAATGAAATAAAATGATTTTGGAGGTGAAGGTAAACTGGTTTAGAGAATCTTATAAATATATATGGATATTTGATTTAGGTTATAAACAACATCATTAATCATATGAAGCATTCAGATCCATAGAATGGAGGAACAATGTCAGAAAACATTATAAGACAACAACCTCTAATATTCAATGGAACTCTAAATCCATTTAAATCAAAATAATGGATAAGTTATTTAGAGAAGAAATTCCATTCTTTGTCAGTTCATGAAAGGGAAATGATTTTCATGGTAGTTTGTTGTGTCTTGAGAGATGGGGATCAATGGTGGTTGCTGATTCAAAAAACAAAAGAGGCGGAAGAAATTTAAATTATATAATGGAATTATTTTAGAGAAATTTTATGAGAAATGTATTTCTATAATGAATAAATAGAGGATATGGAGAGACAAAAGGAGTCTGAGAATTTTTATAAATATGAAGCCAAATTTACAAGATTAGAAATGCAGGATACTAACTACATATGTAACCCATAGAGTAAGATTAATCATTTCTTTCATGGGTTAAAGAAATTTCTCCAAATGGTATTGGTCGTCCAAAGTTTATCATCCTATGTAGATATTGTATCACTTACTATCAAGATAGATAAGAAATTTTATATGTCTTATCACTTCATGGGAATGAATGTGAAGAACAGAATGGTGGAGAAATAGATAGATAATGGTACAAAGCGAATGAATATTTTCCCACATGTGATAATGGTTAGAAGAAACACCCAGGTTCTTTCTTTAATGGAATGGTAGTTTGTTAAAAGTGTGGAGAGAATGTTCACCATGCTCATAATTGAAATGGAATGATAGAATCTATAAATGTATAATGCTATAATTGTAATGAGATGAGACATTATGAAAATTATTGTCTGATGAATCAAGGGATTATATCTCAAAAGAAGAAAACAGACCATGTTCAAGATTATTCTATTACTATAGTTGAAGAGGAATAATTAATGAATTTCTATTTTTTGAATGAGAATTATGTTATTATATTCTAGTTGTGAGAATCATGATATATATTTAGGTTGTACTAACGTACTTCTTCTTTATATATTTTGAATCAAAAACATTTTCATTAAGGTTTTATTGAGATCAAATTATTCATATATTTTATCGTGATAATACGACAAACATTATGTTTGAGGAAAAAATGATGTTATGATTGATTTTGGAAATTAGATTTCTTTTTAGACTATTAAATTCGACATTAAAATTTTGGAAAATGTTATGTTTTAAATGGATTAATAGAAAAATTAGATGTTATTAATTAAAGTTATAAAATTTCTTAACGTTATTTTTGGAATGTTATAATAATATAGTTTTAGAAAAAAGACAACATGCAGTTCAGGTAACATCCCATCGCTTCTGGAAAGATTCAAGACTTCAACCCGCAACCGATGGGTGATAAGGGTGCATCACATACCAATAGCCAACATGATTTCATGGTTAGAATAACATAGTTTTCTTTATTTAAATGGTATTATATATGATGTATATGTTCATTTTTAAAAACCCTATAAGTTTAAATTAAAAATAATATTTTTGAATATTATTATTATTCGTAGAGAATGATGAGTTTGTGGTAGAAATAAGTTAAAGGATGAAACTATATTTGACAAGTATAATTCCTATAATTCTAGATCACTAATGTTAATTAATTCTTCAACTCCACGTAAATTATCTTAATACTAAAAATTCAATCCTAGTACATTTTTGATGAACCATATGGTCCCTTAGATCATTTCATATTTAGTGATTTGTGATTGTTAACTTTCTCTTAATCATGTTCGTTATCACTCTCCATTAGAACACGATGGCTTTATTTTTCATTTATGCCCATGTTTTCTTACATGTATTTATTATATGTTTTATCTCTAGTAACTTTGGAACATCCCTTTCTTTAAATTATATTAGTCCTTTTATCAAACCTTATTCTGATGTTGGATTTCAATAATGGAATTTTGAATAGTCAAACCCCAGTTACCAAAAACCAAACTAAAAAAATGCAAGGACAAAATTTATTGAAGAAGTGTAGAATGTAACTCTCTATGATCCCAAAATACATTTACTTTTAAATAAATTCAAATGGTTGGGTGGCGTGAAACACTAGATTTGAGTGCACCATGATCTATCAAACTAGCCATTTTAAAATATGTTATGATTAATAATAACCACATTTTGAAATTATAAATCTTATTTTTCAAAAGGGAATTCATTTTGAATTGATAATATGAAAATAATATTTGGTTGATGTTTTTTGTAATTTTCTGAAAAGTTTCAATTTTGAAAAATTGCGAAAAATGCTGCATTGCTGTTAAAACCGACTTTTTCATTTAAATAATTACATTAAGTTAAATTTATTTGAATGTACAAATAGATAAATAAAAAATATATTTATAAAATATAGGTTATTGAAATCATTTTTATAATATAATTAGTTATAAAAATTTATTGACCTTTTGAACATATGTTTTACCCGTCTTCTAGTCACATTTGTAGGATTAGAATTTAACATAAATTTACAACATTTTGGAACTAGATTTTGAAAAACTAACATACATGGATGTAATTATTGTTAATGTTTTGTTATAATAGTATCAAAATAATTATTTGGGTGAATATAATCTTTATTTAATTTATTTATTTACCATGGTTAATGGTTAGTCGGGTAACTAATGATAAAAAACAATGTAATATTATTATAAAATTACCATAAAAATTTTCCTAATTTCATTGGATAAGTTTTTTTGACCAAAAACAACCTTAGGACGAAAATATATTCATTTTTAAGACATTTGTGTTAGATTATGACATTTATTATATTTTATTTAAAGAAGAGTAAAAAATTACATATTCAAATTTTAATAACCACATCACTTATAATATCAGGTTATATAAGACATATGGTTGACTATAAGTAGTATTTATAATAATAAAATGTTTATCTATATTTTTTTAATTTTTTTTTTAAATAAATAATTAAATTAAATGGTGGCACAATTATGTTGCAGCAATTGATTTGTTAAAGGAAATATCAAAATAAGATATTAAAATATTAAAATTTATTAAATTTTTATTACTTAAGGTGACATAAGAATTTTACAGGTGAATAATAAAAATTAATAGTGAATTAAATGTTTTGGTTCGACATTATATTTATGTTTTTATTTTATTAAAATTCCCAGAATGAATATTGTCAAAATTGACGCTATTGATATTATATAAAAATCATAATTTATGAAATTATTTATTGATCATAAAAATAATTAAAAAATAAATAATTACACTTATAAGATTTAAAATATAATAACTTGTCTATTTATGGACAATTGATACCATATAAGTAAATTTTTTTATATTTTAATATTTAAAATGTTATTACCATAATTAATATTAAATATATTAAGTAATTCTAAATAAAAAATAAAATGTTTAAAATAAAAAAAACATGTCCAAAAAATTATTGGATGATGTACATTCTACCCTTAATACATTATTATCTATTTGGAGTTGTTTAATGAACACTGGTCTATGAAAATAAATTATAAAATATTTAAATTAAAAATAGTTACAAAATATCACTATATTGTATTTAATATTTTTACATGTCCAAATTGGATCCAAAACATTATATGATTGAATATAAATGTCTATATTGGTTTAAATGAAATTATATTAATTATAATAATTTATTTTTTATTTTTAATAATAGAATAATTACATTAAATGACTTTTCAATTATAAAAAAATATTAATATAATTAACATAAAAATAGAAAAAATGATTTTAATAATAATTATTATGATATATTTTGGATTAGATAATTTTTATAATGAATTTAATATATATATATATATATATACGATATATTATAGATGTATTAAATCATTATATTCAAATTCAAAATTTCTCATGATGTATTTTATTTCAAATTAAATTAATAGAATTAAAATTGATAATACTGATATCATATAGAAATAATTTATTATTAAATTATTTAAAAATAAAATAAAATTTTAAATAATCACAAGGTAACATTATATGGTATAAAAGTTATTCTATTTTTCATTTATGGTCCATTTTTAAATATTTGGATAGAGAAAAATATTATTATATTTAAATATTTTGAGAGTTTCCCAGTGTGTCCCTCTCATCTTTTATAAAAAGGAACCACCTCCCTCTTTTAATTAGAACACCATGAGCCTTCTAGCTTGACCAAAGGCTACCCAATTATCTGCTCAACATTCTTAGTTAAATTCTAGAGGTCATGTTTTTCCAAAAATATCAGCCCTAGTTTCCCTAAGAGGATATCTAATGGAATTCCACCGAAGATGATGCAATTGTTTTACTAATTCAATTCAATTTCATTTATTCTTCTACATCATATTCCTATGCTGTTTCCATGCCAATGTAATACATATAGTATCATCATTATTTCATTTTTTAATCTTGATCATGGTGCAACCATATTCCTCATTTTGTCTATCTTATGAATAACAATATTACCCTGCGTGCGTACGTTAATCTTACTATCTCCACACGATGGGGTAATTTGTTTTTCATTACTAAATTATTTGGATTGGTATAATGATTAATATAACAGATATAAATAATTAATATGATGTGATAATTATTTTTTATAATTAGGAGACCACCCAATTGCATACAATTTAACCGTTAAAGGAATGATATCATCGCTCAGGCATACATATGGCTGACTGTCTCCAAAATGAAATGAGATTCATCCACCACATTAACCATTCATGAATGACTATAAAAATATAAATAATGATTCATTATGAAATATATGACATAATAATGTTACAATATATATATATATATATATATATATATATCAGTTACTTTCTTCCATTCTATATAATAAGAAAACAGAAACATCGTTCATGTGTACGTACGACCTATTGTATCTGTGAATGGTGTATTCCATTCCATATACTTTATATATGTGTATATATATTCAATATATATGATATATTAATCATTCCAAAATTTTTGGAAAATAATGACATTGTTAGCTGAGATGCGTATTGAGATGTCGGATAACCAAGGGTTGGTAACCGTTTCATCCAAACAATTGAGTCCATGCTTTTAATTTTGATTATAGAAAGGAATTATAATGATCCAGAGTCTTTAGATTTAATGGAATATCATTGTGTTGGGGAGTCACCTTCTAATTGTACTATTGGATATGATGTGATCGTTTATGTTTTTGGGAATGTGGCTGTGCCAGCATGTAGAGGAGAATAGTTGATGTGAGAGTTTCATGCGTCAAAGTGGGAAGTGCATTCTAGTTTCACCAAAAATGTATTTTCATCTTCGAAGGTAGTATTGGTGTCCAGGGATGGAGAATGTGGTTGTCAGTTACGTGGCATGATTACTTACGTGTAAGTAGGTGAAGGCTGAGAATTAGCGATAGAGTGGTTTGTGGAAACCATTTCTCATCCTAAATGGGCGTGGGATGACACGATGATGTATTTTCTCATTGGAATTTCGAGGATGCCTAATAATAATGAAGGGATCAAGGTGGTTGTGGATTAGTTGACAAAGGTGGCTCATTTCATTCCAATTCGATATAATTTCACCACGAATTAGCCGGGTGAGTTTCATATTCGAGATTTAGTGTGGTTGGATGGGGTACACAAGACAATAGTTTCATATCAAGATTTGTGATTGATGTCTCACTTCTATATGAGATTACCGAAGGTTCTGTGTACCCTAGTGTTTTTGAGTACCACTTTCCAACCATTAATGGAAAAAAATCATTTGGAAAAAAATATAGTTCCGATTGTGATTACCTACAATAATTCTTATCAGGCTATGATTCATATGGAACAATTTGAGGATATCTATGGTAGACCATGTATATCCCCATTGTTTTGTATAAAAGATGGGGAATCCATGTTGTTGGGACTAATGATTTTTCATGATACATCTAAATGTATTTAGATTATTCAGAATCATATAAAAATAGATCATAGCATGCAGAAGTCTCATGAGGATCGTCAGCACCGACTAATTGAGTTTAGGGTGGGTTATTGTGTGCTTATTTGGGATTTTCCAAGGATGGTTCATTGTCAGATTTAGAAGCTGAGTAAGTTGGCACCCAGGTTTGTGGGGTCGTTTGAGACTATGGAGAGGATCTAACTGATGGTGAACCAATTAGATCTTCCACAATGATATAGTTGTATAAACGATGTTTTTCATGTGTCATAGCTTATGTAGTATCACCACACGCATATCATGGGATTATGGTTGAGGATTCTAAGCTTGAGGCCGATGCATTGATCAATGAGAAACCAGTTCGTATTGTGGATTGTAGTGAGAAAATTATATGGGGAATGACTATACCTTTAGTTCAGGTTTTGTGTTAGCATGGTGATATTTTGGAAGAAACGCGGGAGATAGAGTTAGATGTTCTATCTGAGTGGCTCGATCTCTCTACATCGGATGCTCTATGATGCATGGGACTATGGATTGAGGATGATCCATTATAAGGTTGGGGTATTGTAAGATCCTAGAATTCATGGAGGTACGTTCTTGTTTAAATTTGGGTTTGAATCCCTTTATTTTCACTAGATAAACATTTTCCAAGTGTATGAGGAATCTCAGGGGTGTTCTGGGTTATTGGAACACAGAATAAAGGTGAAATTTATCATCTTATGCATGTTACATGGTTCACAGATGGATAATGTAAATAGTATAAGGGTAAATCCATACATTGTGACCTTTGATAGTGGAATTTCACACAGTTGGCACATAGTTTATCAAACCATGTGAGATCCCCGGGTAACCATGTGAATTGGATGTCTTTAGATAGAGGCTTCCACACGGTAGTCACATGATTTTAAAAACTATATGGCCACATAATGTGCCCCAATAAATAGTGAGAAATTACCTTTCCCCTTAATAATTTTACGCGTGTCACCCAATTTCGTAACCCTTTTCTCCTCTATGACCGTAGTGATGATCCTTTTAGACCCAAGATTCCCAAGGGTCAATCTCCATTATTACTAGTCCACTCCACGTGTCATTGGGTTTTGAATCAATGCCCTGGATAAGTATAATGCTCATAATACTTCTCTTTTCAAAATTAGGGCCTGTAAATTTGTTATTATTTAGATGACCTAAAACTCTACTTTTCTAGTTTATTATAGGAAAGGGATTAAATGGTTTATTCAAGAAATATCTAAGTCTATGGATAAGTTTTTTTTCATCATAAAATTCTAGGTATGTAGTTTAAAAGTTATGTCCCATAATTTTATTGTCCACTTGTGTATGTGTGGCTGTGATATTTCTTACCTCTTAATGTTATTTTGATACATTTAGTAATAAATAGTAAAATGGTTGGGTAAAATATGATTTATACCCTTCATGATCCCCATGGGATTCATTGAGACCGATTATATCATTTAGGGCCAACTATGGGGTGTGCCAATATTCCCAAACATTGAAAATATTATGTTAAGTCTAAAGTCCACATATATTGAAATAGATCCCATGATAAATGTATTGATATACTAGTTAAAATTTTAAATAACCACAAATTATTATTTTTTCTAGTTTATGGAAATGGAATAACGGTTATTTGGAATAATTTGAAAAAAAGTGTAATGGGTTAATATAAATGTGTCAAAATGTTCATTAATTTCTAATGGAAATGTGTTAATGGATTAAGGAATATGAAATGATAAATGTGATAAATTGGCTAATGTATGGTAATGTTTGAATATAAATAATGGGTTAAGAAATTAGAAAGGTAAATGGGTTAAATGGGTGATGTAACATAATTGGTAAATTTTCTAATAGGATAAAAATTAATGTGAAATTGACATGTTTAATAAATGTGAGATGTGAATTTCATGCTTATTAATTATGAATGGTTTGTGACACTGTATATGTGGTAAAAAGTTAAACAATAATGTGCACATGCCTTGTTAGATATGGGGTATTGGAATTGTGGGTCTATTTAAATAGGATGGAAAATTCTAAAGCTATAAACTCTAGACCATAATGCCAGAGTTAGGGAAGGGGATCAAAGCCCTATTCCCCTAACAGATGCATTTGGTGAAGCTTCCTGGACTGAGGATCCATGGTAAGAGTGATGTAAATGTTTTGAAATTATTTTCACTATATCGATAGAGAACTTGAATTATTCCCAAATTTATAATAATTGACAGGCTTAAGCTATTGTGTATACAATGTAAATGCCTTTTCCATGGAATAAGTGATGAAAATGTCCTAAGTGATAAAAATGGTTAATGTGAACATTGTTATCTAATGAAACTGAGTAGTATTTCACTTACCTTGTAATTTATTTAGTTATTGAATGCACTATATATTGAAAATGGATATTATATAAACAATATTGGTGGGGTCCTACTGAGTTTTAGTCACACAATTCTCTGGCCACCGTTGGGTACCCGAGAAGTATTCATGGTATCAGGTCAGGACAAGGGAAAAAAATAACAGCGTTTTGATTGGGGATTGATATGATAATAGAAGATAATATAAAAATGGAGTTAGGAACCATTTTTCGGATTAATTTATTTCAATTAATTTTGTGGTTTCTTTCACTTTAGTAGTGTTCTCATGACATGAAATATTCATTGTTGGTTCTAGTCTCTAAGTTGTTATGTAAATTATTAGTAATGGAGGCTCTTAGGTTATTGATTATTATTTACATTATTTCAAATTCTGTCTATTTTGGTTACACTGGTAAAGAGGGTAGAGTCTAAAAATATTATCCATTAGACCCTCAATGATAGTTGTAATCCCCCGACGTATATGGAGGCATGATTGAGGTCATGTGGCAACTCGACCTGGGGAACCCGTTTAGTGGATTCAAGGTCAGGGATGTTACAGTTCCACCACTTCCCACTAAAAATGAAACTCGTGGATCCTCTAATTCACCTAAAAATGATACTTTCTGAAAACTATCATCCAATCTATCATCATAGAACTATTCATTATGCATTTCTTAAAAATTTGCATTCCATAACTTCTATATACTTGAACCCACGACTCTCTGATTTTCCTACTTTATTTCCACATGAAATTATAATCAATCTCACGCATGATGGGAGAAAAATAATTTATATGGTGGTGGATGAAGGAACACCCAAAAACCCATGGATAAACGAAAGTTCAGGTTCATCAAAGGGAGGTGTGTCATAAATAAATGATATAACAATTAATGAATGAAAATTCCACACTCTAAAATTAACTTTCAATTAATTTTTTATCTCACAAAGAAAAAAATATCAAAAAATTAATTTAATTGATGATAAATATTATTATTAAAATTAAATGAAATGAAAACCTCATTATTATAATAATAATAAAAAAGGATCATATAAAATTATTTTAAAATGTGGATGATTCATACACACATTCAACTCATTAAAGTAAATAAATAATTAAATTATTAGTCTACTTTGAATAGAAAATACAATATTAACGTTGTATAAATATATAATCTTCATGTGTTATGTAAAGCAATAATGTTTAATTATTTAACCAAACACATGATTTAATCCCCATTCTTTTGATGTTTAAAAAAATCATTGAAAAATTTGAGTAACGTATAAAAAATTACTAAGAGAAATTAGTATTTTATGGCATGTTTGATGGGAGAAAAATAATAATTTTTCCAAATAAAATTATTTATAGAAATGTGTGACTATAATTATCATCACATATAAATGTGTTTATTATAAGGATATTATTTTGGTACTTTTTTAATGATTATATTTTCATTTGATTGAGACTTGTAACTGTTGACAGTGGTAAAAATTAAAATTATGATTTAAACCCATTTAAAATATTTATGGTTTTATGAAAAATAATAATTCTTGATTAAAATCTCACAATTATTTTAATTAATCATTTTTTAAACCCATCATGTTTTTTTATAAATTTCACCACTACATAATTTTTTAATTATTCAATCATGAATGGAAGGGATCAAATCACACAACTGAAAATAGTGGAATAAAATAATAAGATATCCTAACTCAATTTATTTTATTTCCTCTTGAAGATATTTTCATTTTCCTCAATTATAATTGTTTCTAATAAAATTATGGTTGTGAAAAATGATGAAGTAAACCCTCAATTATATAGGAAAATAGGGTAGCATATATTATATATTATATTCCACCCCCAATAAATGAATGGCGAGATGGGTAATATTAATAGTGGGATAGTAATTTTATTATAGTAAATAAAATAATTTTCCTTTAATAACCACTAATTTTCAATAATAAAAATCCACTCATAAAATTATAATTTACACCTTATAATGGATACCACATGCCAAAAATAAAAGTATAATGATTCATCTATACCATGTGGTTCCGACAATATCATGTTAATTCTGTTACACTTTCATATATCCATGTTAACAAGACATAACTATTTCTTAATTTAAAAATATAAAAGATGACCTAAAACTACAATCTATATGGGTAAATATAAGAGAATATAATTTATATATATCTTATAAATAGATCCATATTTCAAACACAATGAAGGGGCCAAAATTTTCATACGGAACACCATTTAGGGGATAATAAATGTACACACTCATGGGATAAATATAAATCTATTTAATAAATAATAAATACCCATTAAAATTCATCTTTAGTTGAATTTTTCAAAAATTAAATCCATGTGTAATTACCTCATTCTTCGTACAATAGATTTATTGTAGTTTTTTTCATCATGAACACTAATAAATTTATATATTTTTTATCTTTAAGGGGCCAAAATTATGAAACTCAAGAATTTATTAATAACAATTACGAAAAATTTGGGCCACTAAGAAAATTACAGTTTATGTACTTATGGACATGGTTTAGAATAAAAAATAGGATAATATGGTTCCCATTCTAAGCACCTTTATGACTAAATTATTAAAAAAATACTAAAAAAATTTATACTTGTATAAGGATGTTACTATATACCGACTAATGATCCAAACAATTTATTTTATAATTACTATAAATATAGTCACAGTCATGAATTATGTAGAGGTGATTAATTTGTTTTGATGAATACCCTCTCTTCAAATGTTGTTCTTATTTCAAAATAAAAAAATTAATATATCTAATGATTATAAAAACATACATCAAAAAAATAAAAAAATCAATTCCTAAGAGAATATATTTTTTACATAGTTCTCAATATATCATGTAAATAATAATCAATGGAGAATGTCTAATATGTTATAACTATATATTTATCACTAAAACCCCATATTTATTAAAATTATAAATTGATTCCCCATTGTTTATTAGGTTCACTTTATATTCATATTTATCCACATTATTCATCAAGACTAGTATCATAGATGATGTAATTTAGTACTCAATAACTATAATGATAAGACTATTGTAAATCAACCTTAAAAAAGTAGTACCATATATCATTAACTATAAATTTATATAAACCAACTATTTATCTTCTTATGTATCCAAATAATATATATATATTACTTTTTTATAGACTATTGAATGAAATGAATATTTATTTTATTTATCATAATTACAAGTTGAGTATCAAATAAAAATCCCTAATCATTATTAACATCAATAAGATTAATATATAAACATAAATTAATTTTAACAAACTATTATGAATTTCTAGGACCTCCTTTTGTTGACTATACCATCAATATTTCCTAAATTCATTAATAAAAATAACATAATATCAAATTATTCCAATTATGAAAAATTAGATACGAAGAAAAAATTAATAATGGTTATAAAATATAAATAAATTATATATCTCATTTTTAATGTTTGTTGTTGAAAAACATGGGTTTGATTCCGTAACCACAGTTGAAATTAATATTTTAGTAAATTATATAATAAATAATGATCCGAATAAAATAATATATACTATATCTTGTAAATTTAATTTTTTATGAATCATAATTATTTTATGAAAATGGTTAATTTTCCCTCATAATTTCATAGTTTTGGTCTAGTGGACTCATTATTTTTTTACAAATTAAAAACATCTTGAAATATTCTTAACGATGATTGTTTTATATTTTTGACTCAAAATATTATAAATATTGTTTGTTTTGTTTCCTTTATGAAAATTCTCATAATTAAATTCTCTAAAATCTCTATATAAAACACCAATGTGAACCATCATGATTTTTATATTTCACTGTTTTAATAAATTATATACCTTTATGTGTTTTTTCACTCTCACCACCATGATCGTTTCATAAAAAATAGAAATAATTTTCATTATAAATTGTATATCTCTATTATCTCCACTAAACATTTAAAAATTGTATAATTTATAAAATTCCATTTATAAAATAACTTATAACTAAAATAACATCCAATTATAGGGAAATATTTTTTCAATTTGACTCGATTTAGCTTATTTTAATTTATAATTATTTATAACATTATCTAAATTGAAATATTAGAATTTTCATACAGTAAATTAAAAATAACAAAGTAAAAGTAACTGTAAATATAATTATGGTATTAAAAATATGTAAATAGAAAAAATTAAAACTCTATTCTATTTTTTTGTTGATGGAAATTATCAATTGTTTACTATTCTATATCTCTATAAATAATAATACCATAAAAAATGTATAAGGTAATCTATTATAATATTAATAATCTCACCATTATCATTTTCAATGTAGCAAACCCGAGTTAGTGGAAATATTTCCATACCTCCAATGACTTAAATCCCTCATACGTGATATAATTGACCCCAAACATCCCATACATAAGATCTACCACATATACTTTACATGTGATTTTCCTCCTTGAAATAAAATTTCATTAATTATTTTACTTAAAAATTTTATGCATATCATCATATTTCCCCACTTCTAATAATAAACCCAAATGGGAATCCATTTAATTCTAATAGAAATTATATATAAAAACTAAAAAAATAAAATCATATAGAGAGAGGGAATTTTGAAATTCATATTGATATAAAAAAGGTGTATACATTCCAGGATTTAACTTCTAATTATCAAATAGCATTTTTGAAATCAATTTCATCAATATATCCAATACATTCTAATTTTTTCTAATTTTATATATATTAAAAACATCATTATCATCCTTATCAATCATAAACTTATATTACAGTTCAATATTTTTATATGATAATGTTATAATATATTCATCATATGTTTTATTTACCTTTTTATACTACATAAAATCATCATGAACATATTAGATTCCTCCCAAAAATCCTAAAACAATTACTTCATTAAAATATGTTAATTAAAAGAAATAATTTTACTAATATACAATAATTTATATATACGATGCAATGAACTCTAATTAATATTATTATGCAATCCAACTCATTAATTTGTGAATTAAAATTCTTATACACTTAATGATTTTCCCATGAAATCTCTAATATATTCAAGAATATTAAATTTACAAATTATCATTTCTTCCTTTTTTATATCAATACACAAAATAAAGATTATATATAGTATACCTTATACATATTTTAACATTGAAGAGGTAATATTCCTTTACATTACTTAAAAAATATTATTTTAAAAGAGTTACAAACCATACATTTGAACAACTCAATAACATATTTCACATGATTTAGGAATGTATACTGATAATTTTGATTAAATCTCAAAAAAAGGAATTAATTGAGAAAAATAATAATTGGAACATTAGGAATCAGTCTCATTAAGTTCAAAAACTCTTATAATATAATAGTTTTACATCAATAACTAATTATATGTTGGATAGAAAAATTATTTTGAAATGATTTTTCTTTATTATGTTGGTATGCAATATATGATAAATACCCCCATATTATATTTCTATTTTATTCATGTATGTATCAACCAATTAATAATAAGAACAAGGTTCATTATTTAATATATAAAATACATTAGTAAAGTGATATACCATATTTCCATTGTTATCAAATTAAAATCCATTTTTTTCATTCAATGTAAACCTCTAATAACATTACTACATTATAAGACATTTTCATTAAATCTATTTGTTATTTTTTCAATTTTCAATTCATTGAAATTGAAAAAAATTATTTTAATACTTAAATTAAATCATTTAGTTTATTTAATATATCATAAAGATCAGGGACCGGTAAAAAAACCGGCCCTAAAAAAAGTTAAAAGAGTCAGGCATACAAGGGATTTTTACATAATCTAGTGTGAAACACTCCACCTCTATCAGCCGCCACAAGTGGGGCACAATAATCAGGCGCCGTAAATGACCACATTTCATCCAAATCAATCAATTCCCGCTTTGCAAGGGCATCCGCCACCTGATTGGACTCCCGGTAGACATGTGTAACCACCAGGCACATGCGCGCAGCTTGGTCGAGACAGTCAACCCATTGAGGTAATGTGCACCACGGGACATTCCGTGTCTTGGTCCTCAACGCATGAACCACAGATTGGGAATCAGATTCAATCCATATACGCATCCAATTAAACCGGACAGCGTACCTGACAGCATATATCATGGCCCATATTTCAGCTTCAAACGCAGTACCAATCCCTATGTTGTGATGGAAGCAGCCCTTAACAAACCCACGGTAGGTTCGGAACACTCCCCTGCACCCCGACATACCTGGTGCACCCAAAGAAGCCCCATCAACATTTATCTTGAGGCAGGGCGCGATGGGTGGCATCCACCGTATATACTTCATCATTTGAGGCTTGCGCGGCCGACCCGATACACCAAGTTTTCGCAGCACCTGGAGATCCTCAACGGTGTTATGCATTGTGCCATCCTGTACCATGGAGGCGGCATAAAACTAATAATGATTTACTTAAACTAATAACACTACCCCCTAATCCTTATAAATTTTATGTCTCATTATTTAGTTTTATATCACCAATCATTAACTTTTACTAATTTAATTAATTTTTTTGATTCATTAGTTTAGTGAATTATATAAAATCCATAAAATACAGTAATTTAATTAATGAATCTTATTAATTTGTGTTATAATGATTTAGTTATATTTTTTATATATATTATACACCATCTTTAATAGTTTTATCTACCAAATAAATATTTAAAGACATTTCATATTTTGGTTTTATCCCATTACATCACCGCTCTCAATAATTTTGTTGGTCGTCATAAGGATGAGTTTTTTATTTATTACATATCAAAATTTTAACCCCTTTGTTAATGTAATATAGAATTCCTAATGTTTTCTCTCAAGGGGTTCTAAGTATAAGTTAAAAAATTGTTACATTACATTATATTTAAAAAAATAGGGAATCTGGAATATTTTAAAAAAAATTAGATTAATGTTAAATATATATAAATAAAATAAATGAGATGAATATTTATTTTTAATTAAATTTAAATTTTGATGGAATGAAATTTAAAAAAAAAATATTTTAATGGATTTATCTATAGAAAATTTCTGATCATTATGGATCTCCCTTATTCCTTTCATAATTGGATTATGTAATTGGATTTATTAATTCACTCCCAATGATATTAAAGGTAACACCTAAAAATACAAAAATACTAATCCAAGACATTAGTTTGTGTGTGTATAATTTTATCAATCAGATTCAATATCTAAATGAGCTCCGTGAAATTAATCATTTCTAAACTCTCTATGAATAGTAGAAATAATCATTAATGAATTCCAATAAGTGTGAATAGCCATATTACATTAATTATATGAACAAATTTTTAGAAAAAATAATTTAGGAAGTAAAAATAAATTATTCATTAAAAAACATGGTTTTTTTAAATTAAAAAATGTTATAGTGAAATGAAAAATTATCATAAAGAATTTTTAATAGATATTCACCACCAAAATGACTTATTTGTTTACCAAATGAAGGATAAATCATCTCCCATCATATTATTACTATGTAGTCTATAATAAATTAATTTGAGATTTTTATATCTTGTAGCACATAACACCCCCTTCACTCATGTGGAATATATCTCTCATCCCGATTATATATGAAAATACATTCTAATCCCATAATGGAGGGAAAATATTTTCTAATTTTTTATAGTCTATAATTTATCCATTGGAACCTCCATGTGCAAAAAACACATTTCTGGGATCATTCGCTCAGTGTAATAATCAATATGATTTCCAAGGTAAGCCCTTATGGGATATTCATGTGGGTTGCATGTTTAACCCTCCCCATAATTCGTATAATTGTTATGTTCAATTCATATAAGTCATATGTCCAAGATATGAGGTATGATGAAATATTTTAGTTTATAGATTCATTTATTTATAGTGTTTATAAATTTCACAAATACAACATTCATGAGAATCATTTCTTTCCAAAATGAAATTTTACGGTATTTCATTAGAATTTATTTAATACACATGTTAAGATTCCTCTGGGAAAATTCAAATGATATTTAATATATAATAAAAGATAAAATATATTATACAGATCAAAAATAATTTTTTGTGATTCAAAATTATCATATGATACATGAAAATGTTACTATTGTATGGAATTTTTCTTATGGGTTATCGAAATATATTCAAGTGGTGAACAATCATATTGGATTAGATTTTGGGAAATAGAAATTATTATATGAGAGTTGTAAAATATCATAATTGTATCATAAAAGCTTCTAGAGGAAGAGAATGTTTATTATAAGACATGGTATTTTGTAATGTAAATTATCCTACATAGATGTAAAATATATTAAAACAGTATAAAAGAATTTATATTGAAATTCTTGACATAGCCAAAATTTCAGATTTCTTATTCAGAACGAAAATTTCCAAAGATTAACTAGATTTAAAAATAAATACATGGTTTTTTCAATTAATGACATAAATTATAAAAAATACATAAAAACTATTGATTATTACATTTTTAAAATTATTTCACATAATATACTTAAGAAATAAAATTAATGAATATCAATTTAATAATGTAAAAATTATGTGGATTAACTCCCTAAAATACAGATAAAATGCAATGAATATAACAACTCTATCTGTCTCCATTTGAAATAATTAAAACCATTATCTTGAGAAAATAACTAATAAAAATTCTATATTCAACTATATATCATTACATTCAATTAATATATTATATTATTTTAATATATATATAATTCAAAACCCCTTATGAAGAATTTGAGTGGGTTTCCTCCCGTACGACATTTTATATGGTGTATATTTTTTCATATTATGTAAGGACATGTTTAAATTATATATATCCTCTTACAATATTTCCTTATATAAATTCCTTATTGATCAAATATTAATATTAAATGAATTCAATGTATCATTAAACTTATAATTTCATATTTTAATTATTCTATTTCTTATAATTCAAACGAATTAAATGAAAAACAAGGTGATAGGTTTTTCTAGATAATTTTCACCTTTAATTCATTTAATCAACATATAATAATATGTTCATTAATTTTTTTTTGATTATTTTTCCTTATTTAATTTTGATATATTTTTGATACTTTTGGGTATATCCCACCACATCAGTTTTTTAATAAACCACTATGATATAATCAATCATACTATAATCATCAAATATAATATATAACACCACTCATATTTTGTTTAATTTTGTGTCATGGGACCACAAACGTCCATGTTAACCAATTCAGTTGACATTGAATTTCATTTATTTATTGTATTATTAATATTATAACACAATTTAATCAAATAAAATTACTACATTAATTATCCTATAATATTTTTAAATAAGTTATGTAAATCATTTCCATGTAATTTTAGAGAATCACCAAGATCTATTGGTGTATATAGACAAATCTATAATGATATAACATATTTTAATATTTCACATTGGAAAAAATTATATTCTTTTATGTCTAGCTGATATAGATTTTCCTTAGTGTGTCTACTTTAAAGTAATTATCCTTTCCCATTTGTTTTAAAAAATAATCCCATGTTTGGGAATGATGCTTCAAATCCATTATACCAAAACTAACTCACAATAAAGTGTTTTTAAGGATGTAAATACATAAATAATATATATATAAATTATTAACTATTTTTTCAGATATATTAATATTTAAAATACTCCTTATCTCCAAGGCAATTAACTTTTGAATTGATCCATTATATACACTTGATTTTTAAACTTTATTGTCATAGTTATATTACAATACATATGTTATTTCTATAATCTATTATACTATTGATCCTTAACTTGTGTATCAACCTAAAAATATTGTTTACGTAATTGGTAAATTAATAATATCTAAAAATGATTTTATCATTATCAACTTCAGTAATTTTGATTTCATCTCCCTACAACTCTACCAAAAATTCCATTACACTTTTTTATGAAAGTAGGGGTGAGTGGATGCAAATAATTAGTTGTATGTACCATAAGTATCAAAAACTAATTAAAAAGTGTGCATACAGATTAATAAAATTATTAAATTGATAATATATTATCACATTCCTAAAAAATCACCCAATAATATAATATTTCAAACAATGAATAATTTGTGATAATATCCTCAAACCTCACAAGATAGAACACTAGAATCTATTCAACTATAAAAATATAAACATCCTCATTCTTATAACCATCCCATTTGACTATTCTATTCCATATATAACCATAATAATCCATCACTAAATAAAAAAGTATATATAATATAACACATAAAGTAAAAATATAAAATGTCCATTGAAAACCAACTTCCATTGGAAAATACCATATACTACTCTAATCCTTAACATCCTATGATTATCTAACATTAATATTCCTTCATATAAATTCTATGGGAAAATTTTACCCATATCAATATTATAATTCTCCCATATCAATTTTCCATACAAGATGTAAATCCATTTCCAATCCAAAAAAGATAGTGGATGTGATGGAGGTTTGAATAACATGGACATTTAGTTTCTATGTGAAATAATATATTAGGTCAAATCTATAGATATTTTATCTATTAGTTTACATTGAATGAAAAATTATCCTCATCACTAAATTAGTATAATTAATATAATAAGAAATTTTTCTCATACCTATAAAATTGATTATTCCCTAAAATAAATTGAATTATCCTTGAGACTAATGAGAAACCTTATCATGTAATCTAGATTGATGATCTGTAAAATATGTCAACTAGTCCTCATAACTACTCCCATCATTATATTGTATTATCTCACCACTAAAACATGGTAAAAATAATAATTTAAGTTATCATAAAACTACAATATACCTATGATAACACCTCTCAAGATAATAATAAACACATTATTAATACAATTAATTAATATCATAATTATAATAAAAAACTAGGGAAAACCATTTAATTAATAAGTTATTCAATGATATGTCAAAATTTTATTTATCAAAATCTGTTCATCCCATTGAGATTATACAAAAAACCACAATAAACTTTAGCATATAACATGAACATAAAACTCTATATACTTAAATTATACTATTCAAAATGTTGAATATAATGTGTATCATAATTTTAATTATCACATTGTGTCTGAAATTCTAATCAATAATTATAGGTCAAAAAATATTATACAATAATTAGATGTTACCAATATAATAAATCATGAATAATTTTAATGTAATGGATAATTAATATCTATAGGGTGTTCATATTCTCATCATATAAATATTTGGGTGTCATACTATCAATAAATATTCAAATAATATTAATTATATCTCTTCTCTATTTAATCCTTTTTCATCACATAATATTCAACGTCATTTCATTTCTATATTCCATCACAAAGATCATCATTAAATCTTCTAGCCATGGAAATTTACCCATCAATATGATCCATTTTTAGCTTAATCGGGATAAGAAGTTTTGAATAATTTTCCACCATGTCATGGTTTTCAAGGAAGTTATAAAACATTTTTTGCGACACTAATTCCCCAATATTCTTTTAGAAATTTATTCATGTTAGACATTAAAATCACTCATGGTAGTTGGTAGTTACTATCTAATTATAAAAATTAGACAATCAATTATGTTAACATTTATCATGAGATATTTTTATATGAAATGTGATTTCAAATAATTAAAATAATGGAATTAAAATAATAGAAAAATATGAGATATCCTACCTTGAGAATAAAAAATGTTCATCACATGGCCCAAGATTTATTACTAATTATCATAATCAATTAATAAGATTTTATGGAATTAATTAAATATATTCAGATTGATTACTAAATTATGACTAAAATAATAAAATCTGATCCAATAAAAACTCAAATAAATTATCTATACATTAAAATAAACATTAAAGTATAATTAAAAAAATAAAATATGACCATAAAATAAGTTATAAGATAATAAAAAAAATAAAATAAAAACTCTTCTAAAATATCATTACACATGATACCTTTTTAGCCCCCAAATATATTAATCCATAACTATATGAATGATTCAATATATATAAATAGAAATATTATTAATTACACAAAAAATAGATAAATGAATAAAAATGAGGTTAATATATACCTAAAAGGTGTATGTCGAGCATGAGAATAACACGCCTTGTAAGATCCGACCAAGTAATTTGTTGTGATACATTTATAAAATAAAAAATAACAATATTTTTTTAGATATAATATATGAAATTAAAATTTTCATTTTAAAATAAAACACCTAACCTGGGTAAGTTAAATTTTATGAGACATTTATTTTCAAAAATACATATATATTTGGAAAAGAGGCTACAATTAGATACATGTATGAATTAAAGAATAAAAAACTAATACTAAATTGCAGTAAAATTATAGGGATCCATGGATACAACAAATTGGGGATTTATACATGATTTATGTGATTTCATACATGATATAATAGGAAATTTTCTATAATTAGGCTAGAAAGAGATATACATTAGACATATATTATCATGAACTAGTGTGAGACTATATACATAAAAATTAATGACATCCACTAGGAAGCAAGGTTACCCTATAATCATGTGTAGTATGATTACAATTTCCCACTTATTTTCCTAAGGATTTTCGTGAGGTAATTTCCATAATCAAATGATTTAATAATATAATAAACACATTGTTACATGAATTCCAAAAAAAAAATTACCATAATTCATTCAGTTGTGTAATCAAACATTTATATAGTGATGAATAAAAGGTAAAAATCAAAAGATCGTAAAATAAACTAAAATCAATTAAATTATCATAAATATTAAATTAATTTATATATTTGATAAACATATCAAGGTTTATAAGGTATAACTTTCTATAACATAAATAAAATTATTTGATGTTTTTAATGTTTTAGAAAAATAAAAATATAATCTCAAAGAGAAAGTCAATATTACGATAACCAAACACACCATATAGCATAGAAAATTTTATAAAATGGAAATTTATTATAGTTAAAAATAAATAATTTCATAAATTTACACTCAATTTACACTTTAAATAACATGGTTTGAATTTGGTTGAAAACATGAGTGTATAAAAATATAAGTGAGTAATTTATCAAAAAAATCACGTTGAATATCATTTCAGATATCACACCATAAAACCATAACAACGTTTAAATTTCTATAAAGGATATAAAATAATATATATGTATAATTTAAAAAACATTTTGTGGAACTAGGAACTCATAGTTAATTAAATACTATAAATAACAAAGATCTGTTAACCTATTTGACTAGTTTAATATCTATCAGTGATTATTATACATGTAATACCACTAATATTAAAGAATGGATCTACAAATAAAGTATTAGATCCCTATAAACACATGTTTTAGATATTTTTACAAAATAATGTTAGTGTGACCAGTTACTAGGATGTCGTAGGCTAGATGTGAAGCCCCTAAAAAGTAAAGGGGTATCAAAATATATTATTCTTAATCCAGATAGAAAAATATATGTGTTTTTGGCCTTCCAACTACTAATCGACACACCCTAACCCTAGGAATAGAAAAAATATGGCAATGTGTATTAACATTGGAGATATGGAAGAGAAATTGATTAAAAATAATAGAAGAGATACAATATCATTTATTCTAAAGGAAAAGGGTGAAGGATTCCCTAGGTGGAGAAATTATAAATAAAAAGACGCCACTCCCCGTGAAAATTGATGGGATAGGATCATGAATTAATTAGAGAATGATAAGAATCTAAATATTTTATACATATTATTAATTCAATAAAAATATATTTATAATAATTATTATAGTTAGTAATTTCAAATTATATAAACAACAATTTCGATGCACAATATCATATATATTACTCATTTCAATTATCAATTAATGAAATTAAATTATTATTCCATATTAATATAATTTAAAAAAAATTGGAATAATAATATATATATAGTAAATTAAAAATGAAAATTATATACACATATACATTTAATAGAACTAAGTTAAATATTAAAAACAATATCAATTTATTACATGGTTTTTTGAAAAAATTAACCACAATATTGTAATGTATCAATAATTAATTACAATAATTCTTAGAAACTGTTTACCTGAAATTTAACGTTTTAGTTCAGATTCAAATCCTGAATAGTAACCATACACAGTACCTGGGAAATTATAGGAAAAATATGAGATGCCTTTAATTAAAAATTAAAACAACACAATTTATCACCATAATTATTACTAAACTAAAAATATTTTAAACAGAAAAAGGTATTGTGTTTTAACCCCCCAAAACATAATGATATCAACCCCTGAAAAGGAACTCATAGGAATAATTATATAGAATAATTTCTCAATTTTATTAATTAGTAAATCTTTATTCTTAGAACCATTATCATTTAGTAAAACTACATTTCATTTATGATTTTTTTGTGTAATACGAAACCATAAATATTTTTTTTGGAAAATAGTTTTACATGAAAAATCATATATCCGTTTTAAAATTATCAAATATATGAATGATCAAACTATTTTACATTACCCTAAAATCGCTACATGTAATCGAATCATAACCAAAGTAAATTCTCTATAACATAATAAAATATAATGTAATAAATAAATCTAATCATTTAACTTCATTAATTAATAATTAATAAAATTTAATCACTCTTTTAGTTAAAATCATAGAATTTTTTTAAAAATAAAAATATAATTTATGAAAAACCCCTTTTAAAACATTATTTTATTTTTAAATGTAAAATAAATATAAAAACCCTTGTTTTCTGTGATAATATAAAATAAATACTTTATTTATGATCCAATATTGATACATCAAATTTCCCAGAATCCATGGTAAATATGATATTATAAATTGTATCTCACATTCAGAGTCTTTTAAGGCCTATTTTGTCCATGATAAAAATACATCACGTGGCCCCCTAACCAAAATTTGAACATCTCATTATCTGATTGAATTTACCAACAAAGAGATCTAAAAAAACACTTACATCAAATGTTTTGTTCATTCGATGTTGGAAATTAATTTTAAACTTATTATAGGACACTAAATATATAAAAAGACTATAAAAATCATATATGATGTTATAGGGTAAATTGGGGTCTAAATCAAAATCACTATGAATTTACTTGATTATAGAAGAATTATGAACTGATCCTAAACATGTCACAATACCTATGAAACAAAAAAACCACTAAATAGGGACATTTGTTGAATATGCAAGGGTGACATGAAAATGCATGAAATTTTCCATTAAAACTCAATTACTCACTAAATAATTTCCAAATTACACATATAAATGAATAATAATCATACACTATTCTTATTCAACAACAATGCAAGTTCTAAAAGTTCCATGTTTTATTTTAATTCAAAAATTCATCCATAAAAATCCCAATGACATCTCAAACACTAAAATACATATATCAGAACAAAATTTTTTCCTATATGATTTTTGTTGAATTATTTTCCATTATTTTATGACTTATTTCATTTTTAAATACTACATATGTCAATAAGTTATTATCCATTCAACATCTAAAGATATTAAATTCATAATTATCCCCAAAAAAACATTGAGAAAGTATCTAATATTCCCATTTATGGCTATGATGTATGAGATGAAATTGAATTATGAGTTTTAAATTCATATGTGGACTAAAAAAGAACATAACACTCAAGAAATATGATACCAATTTAGAAACTATATTTTCATGTTATTAATAGAAACCAAAAACACCTTTACATTGACTTATAAACAAAATCAATGAGTTTAAAACTAAATGTTCTTAAATCAATTCAATTATACATAACCACAAATACCATAATTTGAAATACATACTTGATCAATTTTAGATTCATAATCAACTGTTAATAAAAAAATTTGAAAAAATATTCTTGTATCTAAACATCCCCCTAATATTTAAAACCCAATTACCATTAAACAATTACAGAAATAATTAGTTTAACTCTAAACACCATATTAAAAAACATCCCAATAATATCGTAAAACATAAATCAACTTTAATACATTTCAACAAACATAATACTACCCACAAACTAATCAATAAATACATTAAACTACAATTATCCATATTAAATACTTCATAACTTGTTAAATGTAAATTTGAAACAAAAAATTTAAGTAATTAAAATATTCGATAAATTATAAAAAATAATTTTTCTAGATTACTACTAGTTTTATCATGAAAATAAATTTTGTTTTAAAATAACTCTACTAATAAAAAACATTAACCCAATCATTAAAATAATAATGTAGATGTGATACAACATTAATAGTGTAAAATTAAATATATTTTTTAATAAAATTTAGAATATTGTTACTTTTTTGACCTATTAAATATATAAATGATATTAAATATAAATAATTAATATTAAAACATATTAAATTTAAAATAGTCATTTTAATAGAGAAATTGAAAAATATGTAATTTAAAATAATAATACAAATAAAAATGTTTTTATGAAATATAAACAATGTACAAAATATTTGAATGAAGATATAAATTTAACTCCAATCACGACTACTTATAAAAATTAATTTTTCAATTTAACATAGAAGGATTAAATAATGTCAAGTACGTGTAATATTTTTGATTAAAATTAAAAAATTAACAATAAAATCAGTATAAATATCTAAATATCAAATAGATTTCATTTTTTGATATTATTCTAATATTACTGAAATTTTTTGAAAAAATAATAAATAAATTTATCATCAATTTAGTGAAAAAAATTTAGCAAAAAATTAATAAAGATTACTAGATTACTATATAAAGAATTAAAAAAAACATCAATGACACTTTAATGATATGTGAAATCATTTTAACATAAAATACCAAGCTTCTTTAATATTTCCGAAGTATAACACCAAAAATTCTTAAAAGATTTATATATTTTACATTATTTAGATATAATGATCAATAATCCATTAACTGAATGGGAAAGCTATCGATATTTAGGTTTCCATATAAATTATCGTTGAACCATGGTTATGAAAATATCTGCATGGAATTAACATTTAATTATGTTTTATTCTATATTATGGTTTCCTAAAATCAATTATTAATGATTGTAAAATAAATTAACATATAAAAAACCAAACAAATCTTAAATAATATATAAAATATTCCTCTAAATTGAATGAATACTGTTGGATATGATTAATAAAATAAAATAATTTTTGAAATTTTTTAATGGTGCAAGTAAATCAGGGTTTAATAATGTAAATAAAAAACACATTTTTTACATTTGTAAATGAAAAAACATGACATTTATTTTTATATTATATAAAATTATAATGATAAAATCCTTTCATTTTAAAAAATAATTTTCAAAATATTTGATTTAACATAATGAATTTTGTGAAAATAAATGTCAACAACTCTTTAACCAAATAAAATTGGAAAAAGTATTTGAACTCATTTTTCATATTTTATATATGAATTACCATTATTATTTATAAACAATAAATTAATATTAAATATAATTTATTATGTTTTATGTATTTCAAAATCTTAAAGAGTTATATATAAAAAAATCATCAAAACATATTTCATTCAATCTATTATACCCTTATATGACCTTAATGTATTGTTTATATAATTGTACATTTTTTTTATATTTAAGGTTTTTTGGGTTTTAATTTATCAAAATTTTAAGAGTAATACCTTGTTTCATTTTAAGTACATTGTCTGGAAATTGTGTGTACAGTTTGTCTTACCATATCATAAATATTTGTTTTGTAGGTTTGTTTCCATTACATATATTATGACCAATTATTTCATGTATTGTGGTCTAAATTAACGAATATACCTTCTATCATTGTGGTGTTATATGTTTTCCTATTTTTTGGAAAACAATGTGGTTTAGTTAGTTTTATTATAAATAGAAACCATGTGGTTTAAACCCATGGATGGGGTTTATAGTTTAATATGACGTTCGTTGATAAAAAATGATTAGTAGTAACGATGTATATTAAGAAACAATGGATAGTAGAAACCATGAGATGTAATCTTATATCACTAATATTCTATTTAGTGGTGTTCAAATGGTATGATGACACACGAAGCCAAATCCTATTGTAATTCCCTTGAAATATAGTAGATATTTCACAGTCGATGTATATTTTTTCAAATGTTGAAACCTACCATGTTTTTTATTTTTATGAAATTAATCTTCTACCACTATCATAATGCAAACTTCTTATATCCTTCCCCTTCACTTTACTTAATTATCTTTTATATAATAGCTGTATGGGGGGGTTGTCGTCTCCTATAACATGAATACATGGCCTCTTCATTTGAATTCATATGAGTTTTAAAGGGTTTTAATCAAATTATATTCCTTTTATCTACTTTATTATATAAATATATTCTATTTAATTTTATTTTTTTCTATATATTGTCACAGTGTTCGAACACTTGTTTTAACATTTTTATAAAAAAATAATTTTTTGAGGTATGAAAAGTAACTTTTTTCATGTGACCCTCCCATTTGTAAATCAAGGATTCATCCTCTTATAAAAACACTTACATAAAAAACTAGGTAATTGTATAATAAAAAAATTTCATGTTTAATAATATTATATAGATAATTATATTCATTAACTAAATATTATTTAATTTTTTTAAATTAAAATAAAAATTGTTTTACTTAAACTATTTTATTATTAGTTTTTATATAAAATTTTAATCTATAAATTATAGAATTTGAATTTGAAAAAATTAATATTATATTTTAAATATGGATATAAAAATTTACATATATTGATTTTTTTTATTTCTAAAAAAATAAATATCTTTCACCGAATAGAGAAAAATAATTTTTTTATTGTAAAAATGTCATTTTTTTCAATAAATTAAGAAATTTAAAATTTTAATATTTTTTAATAATATTTGATGTTACAAAATTAGTATTTAGATATATTTATTCCACATAATTAATTATGAATCATATCAACATTGGATTTTAGTACAAATTTACTATTGGGTTTCAAAATTTGATTTTTCTGAAAATATTTTAAAAGTGATAATTTTTTGCCTTTTAATTATATAAAAAAAACTAATTTTGAATTATTAATGTGAAATTTATATAAAATATTTAAATATTTATTATTTTAAATTTATATAATTATTATTAATGTTCATACAGTTATCTTAAAATATAATTTTTATAGGAAAATACACCTCTTGAAAACCTACCTTTTCATTGCCACAATGAGTTTTATTTAAAATTGTTTTTTTCACATATGTGTATTGAATTATTTAAAATGGATTAAATATTTTTTAATAATAATAATTTATTTTAACTAAAAAGTAAAATTTAATTTTCTAACATAATGAATTTTGAAATCAATAAAAACCATTTACTGCTGTTAAGGTAAAAAATGATTTTCCATGGTGTTAAACATAAAATTTAATGGTTTAAATGATCAATATATATATATATATATAATATTTTATGGAAATATTTAGAACATATAATATATATTAGTGTTAATGGTTCATTTTGGATTGTTGTGGTATGTGAAAAGCATGGGTACACCTTTTTCATTTCAAAAATTACATTTGTGCCACTCACATCACTATTGAATGGCCAAACCGTTTCCTCTCATCCTCACACCTTCAATAAACCTAGGATAGATCAATAAATTAATATAAAAATTCAATACCTACAATCATACAACAATCCTTAGTTTCTCAATGATCATTTTTCTAAAGGATATTGGTGCAAACCTAATGAGTTTTTCTGAAGAAGATGAATTGTGCTTATGTGAGAATTTTTATTTTATTTCTTCCTCCACCACCATAAATTCTTATAAAATTTAGATTATATCAAAATAGTATCTATTATATAATAATATTTCATAATATTTATTTAATGATATATATTAATCTCATATTCCATCAAATGTTATATAAATACATCATTCATGTGTACGAAAGACTACTGCCTCACAAACCAATGTTATTATTTTTCTATAAATGCCTATATGGAATGTCATAATGATGGATTTAAATTATATATATATAAATTATTTTAAAAATATTTATACTTATGTATTTATTATATCATATATAACTTTTTAATTTCAATTCCATGGAGGATATGATAATGTCGCTCGGGTGTGTGGAAAACTACCACCTCGTGAAGCGATGTGATTATTTTTTAACAAATAATTACATGGATGATAATAATGATGTGGTTAATTAATATATGAGACATAAATTAAATAATTATTATATTAATTACATATTTATCATTATAAAATGATAATATATCATTTTATTTTTAGCATTGGTAAATGACAAGAAAATTCATTCATATATGTGGACTATCGCCACCACGATGTGCTGCAATTATTTTTTCATCACAAAAAAATGAATGAAATATATAATTATATTTAATGAAATAAAATTCTATTTATGATTTTAGTATCATTATATAATTAAAAATTATTACTTCCCTTCATTCCATATTGATCATTGAAAAATATAAATTTTACTCATGTGTACATACGACCTACCATCTCCATGATGAAAACGTTTTACATTTTTCATTACAATATTTGACGAATGGTTTAAATTTTATTAATGTATAAATATGATAATTATTAAATGATAATTATTATTTATTTTTTTACAAAATGACCACTTTTACCATATTCAACCTACCAATTTAATTTTTAACATATAGACCAAATATCATCAAAACTTTTGGCATGAGGTTAATTGATTAAATAATTTTTTATAACAAGGTAATCATTGAAATAAAATGAATAATAAATATGAAAGAGTTTTATATTAATGTAGATAATTAACATAATTTTATTATTTAAGAAGATAAATAATATAAATGATGATTCAGACTCTAGGTGTGAGACTTCATCTTACATTCCTTTTATTGGGATATATTTTTATTTTATGCACTTTTCTTCTTATATGAGGTATACATGAAAAATATTTGAAATTTTATATCTATAATTACATGATTCAATTGATATTTAATTTTTTTGTTTAATTTTATTTTTTCATATCACTTTCGAATGAAATTTTTTTAAATTGGAATGGGAAATTAATTTTTATAATACTATTTTAATGATCCATCAAAACTGTATTAATTCAAATTTTTTCATTAAATGATTTTAGTAATGTAAACATATATAAATTAATGTTATATAATTTATATTTTTTTCTTTATTTCAATTTTTTTCAAAATAAATATATTTTTTGTTTGTTTTATGGAATGTTTTGACAAAAGGGAAAAATTAAGGTTCTATTTTAATCTCTACAGTGACAATAACATTTCCCACCACCATAACCGTCATTTTATATTTGGATTCCATTAAAAGAATTATTTTCTTCTTAAATGAAAAAACAATTTCATATTTTCCTAGTATATTGGTATTGAAAATTTTAGTTTAAAAGAACTGGATATTTTGGTATTGAATTTTTAATGGAAACTTTATTTTGGTACCTCCATGTGAATTTTCTATGGGTTTAGTTGTGTTTTTAAAATGATTTATAATGGAAAGTGAAATAATAATATGATTAATTAATGACATAGTACTTTATAATTATATGATATGTGGGTGATCCCAATATAACTAATATGTTGGGTTCACCCAGATATCATTGTGTGATCCCAATATAACTTATATGATGGGTGCACCTTTATAGCTACAAGTGTGACTGATATATCATATATGATGTGTTCACATAGGAATCACTCAAAGGCGTTAGTTATTGTTCATTTTCATAATATTCATGAAGGAGGGTGTTACCAGATCGGTTTTCCTATGAATTTAAGTGATATATGGTTATTTTTTTGCACATGTATAAAATGGGTTAGGAATGTGATTCTTTATGTTTCTAAAAAGGGTTTCTATTTTTATTTCAATGGTTTTTAATTATTTTATTTGATCAAAAAGAGTGTGTTTTTAATTTAAAAATTATACTATTTCATTCACTCAAATAAAATTTAGATTAAGGTAAAACATTTAATAGGGTTTAATTTTTCTCTCAGATTAATAAACCTCATCTTTTTTATTTCCATTACTAAATTTTTTATATTAATACCATATTTTAATATGTTTTCACACGATTTAAGGATTTATAAGGGAATGTAATAGGAATAGTTGACATCCAGGATGATTTATAATGAAATTATATCATATTTTATTTTTTTTATTTTTTATTTTGGAAAAAAATGATAATGATTAGAAGTGTCCACTTTGTATTATATAGTTTAGTTATGATTGAGTTAAGGCCTAATTTTATAAAACTATAAACCAGAAACAACCTACATTATATGATAATTAATTTCGGAGTTGATACTCTATATTAAATATTTTTGAATGATGGTTCCTTATAACCTAGGTTTTTATTTCCATGTTATTTTTTTTGTAAAACCATGTGATTTTTTCTTTTTATATGAAAATTTTCTTTGAAACCATTATTTTTCTTATAATATTTGATGAATCAATAAAATGAATTTAAAAGATTTATTATTTCAATAAATAACCTAAATGGGTTACCATAGATTCATAAAATGCATTTTTTGAAACTAAAAATATACACACATCTCATGTTTAAGAAAATTCCCAATGGGTTAAATCCCAGAAAATAGTGTAGTTGTTTAGGTTGTGTTCATTGTAGTTAATTTTATTGATGATGTTTTGTAAAAAATATGTTTTATTTAATTTAGGTTTTTGTTTATTGAGTGTTGAATCACAATTTATCTTCATACATTCATTTAAGATATTTTTATACCATATATATATTTTATTTGACCACATGGATTCATTAATATATCAATTATTTTTTTTGAAACACTTTTATTAAATCCTTTGAAATGTTAATGGAAATGATTGGTTCTGTATATGTTTTGGTGATATTTCCCTTCTAACAAGACTCATTTAATAAATACTTCATATTGTAAAAAGGAAGTCTAAATGATTAATTATTTTTAGAAAGTGTGATGAATATCGTTATATTAAACCATTTAAGAAATTAAATTCATGCTTATAAATTAATTGTTTTAATTACTTTTTATTATTTTTCCCTGAGGTCACTTAATTTCCCATTTATGAGTATTTTTGAAAGCAGTTTTTATGTTTCTTAAACACTCATTTCACTGAGCTCTTATGAGGTGTACCATGATAAATTGTAGTAACTATGTTATGAATAGTTTTTAATATAGTATTTATTGGAAACATTATTTGTATTTAATAAGATTTTCTCATCCCAAGTACATGTGTGTCCTGAAAAATCATGTATAGTGCATATTTATTTGGACATACAAGATGTGGTTACCATAAAGTGATATCAATAGTATTTCCAATTCACCACAATTCAATGATAGTGCATTTAAACAATGTATCTAGTGAATATATTATATATATTTCTCAATATGAGAACACACTAGTTTCATTTACTACATGGATAGTGGATATATTTTTAGTCATGACTTACATGGGGCAATGATATGATATAAGGGAATTAATTCTAGAAAATTCAATACATAATTAGGATAGTTTTATAAAGACATAGTGTATATCATCATTGTATATCCTTCTCTAAATATAGGTTGATGTTCCTACAATTTTTTTCTCCCTAAAACCAATGAATTTTTTCATATAATGTTTTACATTTTATTGTTTTCCCTATTGTTAAAATTTTATTTTTATTCATTTATATTTTTATTGAATATAATAATATATACTATATTATAAGGCCATATATCCCCTTATTATAAGTTTTTAGTATATTCCATGATTAGTATCTCTTATTTATTACTGTAGTTTTTATGTTTAAAATGTGTTGATAATTGATTTAAAATGGTTGCATGTATGAATATACTGTTTAATTATTTTTATTGAGTCTTTTTTAACATATAATATTAATTTTGGGTTACCCCATTATAGAATTTTAAAATTGGTTTGAAAAAATCCATGTCATAATAGAATTTTAGATTCAACTCTCTGTTTACACGATTGAAAACAGTTTCTATAACATTAATTAAAAAAGGTGTGTTTTAAATAGTTTTTTATCTTGGGAAATTATTGGTATGTATGTAAAAGTATTATTTTGAATTTTAAAATATAAGTAAAGGAATTATTAGTAGATTTATCTTCAAGATGCTTTTGTGTTGTATTATTTTGGGAAAATTCATTTTTTTCTGTGAGGATATGGATATACCATTTTAGATGTTATTCTAGTTTTTTTCTATTTGGTTATAAATAAGAGGTTATTAATTACAATAATTTATTCAGATATTTTTTTTTCATTTTTCCCATAATAATTTAAGAAAACAAAAATAATTTGGGGACCTATTATATATCTCGACATTCAGACTTTTTCTTTGGGGTTTCTAATGCATGTGTTTTCTGGTCTGATGATCAACTTGGTTTTAAAAATTATTAAGATTCATATCGTTCTATACATATTTTTTCCCAAATATATTTTTAAATGTCAATAAATCTTGAATTCTGTATAAGGATTACCATTCCAATACTTTTAGATAGTTTCTAGGTAGAATCGATTCTATTCTTCAATTATTTTTGTCTTTAGATACTATTGGGAAAGAAAATGATATGTTGAGGAGATTTTTCACACCAAAATATCATTAATTTGTAATATTTTATCTAAATATTGAAATTATTAGTTTTTTGATTTCTAATATTCAGGTTTTCATTATTTGGAGTGTTATTAATAGTTGAATGTTTAGTCAAACATTGTAGAATGGTTAATATATACCAAAATTTATTATTTAATGTGTTATTTTTCTAGTTCAATGATCATATCACGGTCACATTATAGATATTAATAACTGTGTTTTCAAACATTATGCATCTAACTTAACGTGTTTATATAGTGTATGGTTTTCATATACTTGGAGTTAATAATGTTGTTTAAATATATGCATAGATAACAAAAAACATGGTATTTTAATATAATTCTTGAAATGACTATTTTATTTATTGATGAATGGTCAACATATGATTATTAGTAACAATGTGGTTTAATTACATGAATCCAGGGGAAACTATGATGTCTATTACTATATTGTGTTCTTTATATTTTGTGGCATTCATATGGTTAGTGATTGGTTTTATAAATCATGGGACAATTCCAAGTTGAAATTCCCATGTGTTATAGTGGGTATGCATTAGATAAGACACTATTTGGTAAACAATGTGTCATAACTATACAACATGAATATATTTTAAATTTCATAAAATTCATATTCTAAACCTATATACATTAATTTTTTTCTAAGTTCCCATTCCCTTTAATCAAACATATTGATCAAGATACCCCTACAGATAAATCTCCCCTTATTTCCCTTGAATTATTATCCAACATATTTGATCTCTAGAGTCTTATTTGAATTTTGATCTCATTTTATTTTTTTTCTTCTTCCCTTTTATTTATTTCTCTTGTTGGAACCATAAGACCATTGTGGTCAACCCTATGTTATTTTTTTTTCAAAAATTTCAATTTCATGATTTATAGGTTGTTTAGATTCTTCTTGTTTCCTATTTTATTATTATTTAGTATTATTATTCCATAATGATAAGGCCAAAGTAAATGTTTTAATGATATTTAATTTTACTCAACAGAACTTGTGATGCTTCTATTTTATAAATATTGTTTCCGTTAATTTAGTCATACCATTGTAATCCTTTTGGAATTGAAAAATGGATGGTATAATATATTGTATTTTTTGTCTTTATATATAGTTTTTTTCATGTATTAATGCCCTAATATACTTATAATATAACTATAAACATGCCAATTATTTGAAAATATTAAAAGGGGGAATTTTCCTTGAAAACATTTGTGTTATAAATGGTATATTGTTTATAAGGATTTTTAAGGATTTTTATTAATAAATATATTGTTTTAAAAAATATTTATTGACTTATTTAGTGTGTAATAAATTTTTTTAGATATTTATAAATACATTTTCCATATTTTTATTTTTCATATTTGGTTTTTAGACTACAAAAATATGTAATAAGGTTTTCTTTTTTTGATAAAATTGTGTAGTATGTTTTGGGGAATTTAAATGTAAGGATTGATTTTTATATTGGATTATTTGATATTTAAATTTTCAATTGATTCTTTAATTAATTATATAAATTATTCAAATGTTTATCTTATTCACTGAATATCATTGGGAAATTGTTAAAGGTATTTTTTGAAATTAAAGTCCAGGGATAGTATGGCCTATATGTAAAATATTTTTGGATTTATTTTTGTGGGTTTCACATAGAGTGATCATAAATACCCATTTATAAAATCAATATAGATATTTTTCATGATACTTTAACACATGTGCTATTAATATCTCATGACGTTATTCTAATTAAGTTTTTATTACTCTATGATGTGTTATATTTTTTAAAAATATTATAGAATTCCATATATATATTAGTACAATCTAACTAAAACCATGTGAACTCTATCCCATGAAGAATCAATATTAATTGATATTTCATTGGTGATACTCAATGTCGAATACTTAATTGGATGTTAATATAATGACATTCCAAAATGGGTACATGTTAGTGTGAAAAACACTATGGATAGTGGATAAATTGTATGACATGCATGACATAATTGCATGATTGTTCACGGTACAATATAGCAAGTTGGCACATTTTTAGTTCTCCCTAAAAAGGTAATACACTAAAATGTGATGAAACACTTTATAGATGTTTCTATATCAAGGTATGCATGTATTATAAAGCCATAGTTTCTCCAATTCTATTTCACACTCATCTTAGTATTGATTGATGTTCCATAAATGGTTCAGTCACATGAAACTAATAAGTTTCCCATGGTTTGTTTTAATTTATTTAGGTTAAATATTGTTAAATATTTTTTTCCTACTTACTTACAATTTTATAGTCTACTATATATTATTTTTGTTCACTTAATCTTCTATTATGATGTGGTTTAGAAATATTCCTTGTTTACTGTCAGTTACTAATAACATTGGTTTTTGTATTGATTCCTTTTTGATATTTTATTTATATTGGTTACATGTATATATATCTTATTTTCATGTCTTTATATATACATTTTTTACCATATATTCATACATATTTTTTCTTCCTTACAATGTTTTAAAATTAGTTTGTAAAAAGTGGTTTCATAATAATATTTTTGGTTCAAACATAATCTTCATCAAAGTAAATTTCATTCTTTTACCTTCTTATAAAAGTGGATTTTCAAATTGTTTTTCTCATAGGAACTCAATGATTTATATTAAAATTTTGGATTTTTTTAAAATGGGCATGGAGACATTATAAATTTTTTTTACACAAAATGATATTGTAATAATTTAATACATGGTAATTACAACTAGCGATTTTAGAATTTATTTTAAAAGTAAATAGTAATATTTTTTCCTATTTGTAATATACTTGGCTAGTTTTTCTCAAACCCTACACATACCCCTCGATGTCGATTGTCTTGGTGGATTTTTTTTTCAGGATTAGATTTCTGATGAGATACACCTTTTGGACACTTCCCCTTAGTCACTGATCGAGTGGATCATGTGATGATGTTTGAGGATGAACTTTTATCATGAGTATGTTATCATTTTTGTGTTTTGTGATCATTTTGTATACTATAGGAAATATATTCATCCTTTATTTCAACTTTCCCTCACATAGTTTTTTGTTAAATATAAAACTGTATATTTTTAATGAATGTAAACTCAACATATGGAAAACCCATGTTGGATTCACAACATGATTCCATTACTTATATATATGTACATATATATATATATGGAACATTTATTACAAACTATTTATATTTGATAACCATAGTTCATTCCAAGAGCCTATAATAATCAGGCATGTTGTTTAGGAGTTGTTGTGGGCCAAACTGGGTGAAAAGGTAAGTTTTTCTAAATTTTTTAAGGACATAAATAGTTTAAGGAAATATAAAATAATCTTAAAAACAATTAAAAAAGTCAGGATCAATCAATGTAACTCCAATTATCATTTAATAAGAAAATATGTTTCATAGAATAATTTGATCAGTCAAACATACTCATGATATAAGGAATTAATTGATAAATTAAATTTATCACTATGAACATTAATGTTTGGGAATAATCTCCCTGAAATCAAAAGTGAAAATATAACCCACTAAAGGGCTATCTAACACCACTATTTCGCAGAAATCCTCATTAAGAAGAGTTTATTCAATAAATAGTGTGATCAGCCATATTTATGATGTACTTATCTGGTTATAATGATCTAACTACCACTTCTATAGACCCAAATTTCTATTTATTCCCTAATGAAATTTCATATTTAAGTAATTCAATATATCCTTTCTTGATAGTCGAACTATTTCAGCATAGTTCTCAAGGTGTTCGTAGGACCACTATGAGCTATTAATATGATAATATGAATTTAATTAAAAAATAGGGAGCGATTTATACCATAGGAATAAAGCATTTCAATGAGACGCTAATTACAAAACTAATGAATTTCCAATAAAAAGTCATCCAATTTGGGACATAATACCATAATTCAACATAACACAAAGAAAAGGTACAATAAAATTTATAAAAAAAATTAAATACATTATTAGAACCCATTGAAACATGATCACTTAGTATTCCACAATCGTTATTCATCCATAACTAATCAAAAAATCCAATACCAATAAATATTATGAATTACATCTGAACTGATAAAATTGAACAAGGATGACAAATGATGTCTCTATATGCCCAAAGGGTGTATGTTAGGTTTGAATATGACAAACCTAATAGGATCCCATCACGTAAAAAATGTGAATTAATTATAAAATAATTCATAACCTATTTTTTTGGATAAAATATATAAATTAATATTTTAATTTTATACTAAATCAAGTAACTTGTAGATAATTCATTTCAAAAAACAATTGAATGGGTAAAATTACATCTTTTAGACAGAGTCCAAAAGTATATATATGTCTGAAGTAAAAAATAAAAATCTATCGGTAAAAAAAGATAAACCCATAAGATAATAATTTTAGAACAACTATTGGATTTATAAATGAAATTCATATATTCCAATAGGATCAACTATATAGAGTCCCCTCACAGCCTAGCAATGATGACCATAATAGGTTTCTCAAGAGATATGCCCAATGAAATACTTATCGTACATTAACGTAGGCTAAATTTGTAAGAATTAAATGAAATCCACTAGTATTGTTGTCCACCAATTAACCAAGAACAATATGAGTAATTTTTATCACATATATACCAAAGGATTTTCGTGATGAAATTACAAAAATAAAGGGATTCATTTACACATAAAAATAACATTATCAGATAAATTACATTAAAAATATTTTCCCACTACTCATCATATATTTAAAATTTCACTTTACCAAAACCAACACCAAGAGGGAAATATTTCATTAGAATAAAAGAAACAATAATCGTTGTAATTATCTAAGATATAAAATTAATCTATAATTTTTTAATGTATATCAATTTACATATTAAACCACTATGTAGCCGAGTCATTGAGTCACCTTCTTTGAATCCAAAAGACCCAATATAAAATATGGGTGGAAGAGAATTTTCAGCATACTAAATCAATATTATAGCACTTATTATAGTAGGTATTATATAATACATCAAATTTCAAATCTATTATTCTAATTTTGGATTTCGAGCCTCCAGTTTGGGCATACAGGTCTTGGAGACATTGTGCCACCATGGCCTTCATGACATAGAGCCTTTGAGCCACCCAATCAAATCATCCTAAAGGGAATTTGGGTCACAAAAGGAATTAAGGCCATAGGGAATTTAGGACACCAATGTTCTTTAGGACATAGTGATTTTGGTCCACTATTAACATTTTGTATACTGGTCCCCTGGGAAATAAAGGACCAATAAGCTTCCAAAGAAGACAACATAGGTACAGGTAGAGAAGAGGATTCAGAGCTAGTAAAATCCACAAAAGAAAAATTATATAAATTTTAAGAACTAGAGGGTGTGTAACTTTCCATTATTATAGGGAACCTTGCATCTTTACATGGGGAATTCTTGTCGATCCACTATTTGAGGAAGGGAGTTAGGCACCATTAAATATATAGATGCTAGGGTGGGGCAGTTCCAATGATTATTTATTTCTTGGTCCTTTAAAAGGTCATGTACTATGTGTTTTTCCTATGGTCCATCAAGTAATGTGCGGGACTTATGAATCTGGGCCCACATGTTATGTAAGGGTTCCCCCTCAACCCTTAAAAAGGGGATAATCCCAAAATAAAAAATTGAGGCCATCAGGATTTTACAGTATATCAATTTATTGATAATCTATATTTTTACAACATAAAAAAACCCTTGAGTTTATTGAATAGGTAGAAATTAAAAAATATATCCATATATCAAAAAATAAACAAAAAGGTAACCAAGAAATTGCTTAATAACTAAAAACATTGATAAAAACATAAATTTATTTCCATATATTTCATAAGAAATAATTTCATCAATGTTTATTAAATTTATTAGTGAATAATTATGGTGGGAAATTTATCAAACACCTTAAGGTAATAAAAATAATAGTGTATAATTTTATATACAATCCAATTTTAAATTCCTCCCAGTGATCAAATAACAATGATATGCTAATTATTTAAGTGATCCCTAGTGATAATAATATAAAAATAATATATATATTTATAATGATATTAAAAAAGAACAAAAACTTGTGGTTCATTTACTACAATAATTCATATAGATTAACATATACTTTTGGGATCTTTAATACATTTTAGTGAGTGTTATCCATGAAATATTACTAATAGGAACCTAAAGAAAAAACAATAAAGATTTAGAAATCAAGAATAAAAAGTACCAAATAATCAATTGAATCATCGAGAGTGTGAGTGCTTACCGATGTGAAACATTTAATAATTAAAGACTACAATGTGGTGTGTATGTAATGTGAAGTCTATTCTTACTCATGATAAAAAATACCTTTCATAATCATGTATTCTACCTTAACAAGTAAAAATTCACAACTCCTTGTTTTGTGAAAACACCTGAAAGAGGATAATGATAGAAGTGGATGAATAGAAATAGAATAAAAAGAATAGAAAATATCGGGTTTCCAATGATTCAAAAGGATGCGGATGAAAGAAACCCGTATTAGGAAAGATTCGAAGAAGGGGGAGAGATACCCCACATAGTGGATGCCATCCGTTAATGGGGGAAAGATGGTGGTTTCTTCTCTATTTGACATGTATTATTAATTTTATTATTTTCTTATGATAGTATTTATGATAAGAAAATTCAACTTATATTTATATGTCTTCTGTTAAATAATATAATTATCAATTAAACATTTTGATTACAAAAATAATTATATTTATTTTTTATTTGATGTTAATATAAAATAAAAAATTATTTGAATATTATTATTTTAACACAAAAAATGCATTGAACACATTAAAAATATTTTACATAAATTTATAAAAATAAAAAATATATTTTGGTAGCAATATAAAAATTAATTACAATATTTTTTAAGAGGTCCTAATATGAAATATGATGTTTCAGGTAAACCTTTAGACATTCACAATCACATTTCCTGGTCTCTATGACTATGCACTCAAAATATACAACATCTAAAAATTATTATAAATTTAAAAATTTCACCAATTAACACATATATCATTCTAACTAGGTACCAATTTAAGGATTTTTTGGGATTTATATTTTTTTAATCTTATGAATATTGTGGATTTCTTGTTGTTTGAGAATTAATGATATATCTGGAATAAGTTTTGGTAGTTAGGTTTGGGAATATAGAAAAATTATGTAATATGAATATATTCATATCATGTCAACTGGGATCCACAACATGATACCCTGAGGCATCTAAGGTACACAACATAGATGCTGATGGTCACCCCATGAGGTAATCCACCAAGATTAATTATGGAGTGACCTAAGGGGCCTCACTATGAGAGAGAATATGCAGGGGTCAAGCCATTTTTTGGTATGGTCATGTCACGATATCATTGGGACACATCATGAGTGGTATTGGAAACAAATGTGTTACAATTTAAATAGCATGGAAATGATTAAATATATTGAAATTGTATTTATATAAGGGATAGATTGTAAATTTCACATTGGTCCCCCCTTAATTATTCTCCCTCATTCTTTTATAATCATCAAGTTACATTTTTATGAATTTTCACCTATCAATATTATCCCAAGGTCCCTCTTATTTATCTATTATATTGTAATACTTTTGATAATTGGAAATTATAGTTTTTTATAGGTATATGGCTTGTTATGACATATATTAATCTTTCATTAATTGTTCTTTTGTCTATCATTCAAAAAAATGTACATTGGGGTTTTGTGATAGTTTTAACATTTCAACATATTATTTTCAAATTATATTGTGCCTCATGATGTCTAAACGCCACTAATTTTATGGTGAGAAGATATAACAATGTTATGGATTATATATGTTATTTTAAGGGTTTACTTTCATCAGGTTTTTTGTATTTTCTTATAGTGTTTTTTGTTTTTTATCACAGTTTATCAAGCTAATTTTAGTGATATAGATCAATAATTTAATAGGTAGTATGTTTATAATGACTTGATTATTTTATTATTTTTCTTGAACCATGTGTTTATGTTGGTTTTTAGATGGGGTAAATTTTTACTAGAATGTGTTTTTCAAGCTTTTTTGAGGTCATGATGCCCTTGAAAATTGGTTTTTAAGCTAGGACAATGCAATAAAAAAATGTGAAAATTTTTGGGTCAGTAATTAATGGATTTGAGATGTATTATAAGTTATTGAGAAAATGTATTAAAAAATATTTCATTTATAAATTTTGATAAATTCTCAAAATTTGACGAATAGAACCCTAAAATATTTAGAGGGGATCTTCTCACATATATATTTTTAATTAACATATGAAACATAAATACCTATGTTTTGTTTTGTGTTCTTTATTTATTATTGGTTGAATATATTATCCTTAAATCATTTTGATGATGGGTCTAAAAGATAATCCCTCTTGTGGAGTACCCACATGCTCTAAAAGTATCAAAATATCATGGATATAAATAGGAGTTAGAACATGGATGTTCAATGACCATAAATCATTCTAAAATGATTAAAATATGATTTCATTCATGGTTTAATGATTAATCTCTTTTCCCTCAATCTTTAGAGGGGGAGGAGGATCAGATCACCTGATCTTGATAGTGTTCATGGGAGAGTCTATAGAGAATTCTTTCAAGATACGATATTTTGATAATGGAATTATTTTAAAAAAATGATATAACTTGATTTATATATCTATAACTAAAGAATTAGTAATCTCTCAAAGGTCCTTATATAAATTTAAAATCCAAATACATTCCATTTCATATATTAATAATATTATTTTATTATTATTATAATCCTTGACATGTTTTATATTATGGGTTCCTATTTAACTATAATTTATAAAATAAAATAACTATTATTTTTTAAAAGGATTTTGTAATAAAACATATAATTACAAATAAATCCTTAAAATGACCATTCCATCCTCCCTATAATTTATTTAAGATTTAATGATAAATAATATTCAATCAGGAAATAAATAAATATTATATTCACTAATTATAAAATATAAAATTTTTCAAGTATTTATAAAATTATATTAAAAATTACCTATTGAGTAAAATTATATATAAATAAGTATTTTATATTTTATAACTACTAAATAATATTTATTTTTCAATTAAAATGACACACACACAAATATATATATATATATATATATATATATATATATTCTAAATTGTAATATCTTGTGATTAAATGTATGCGATCAATATAAGTTGGATAAATATTAAATCTCCCAACTAGAGTATGATATTTATTCAAATAAATAGTATTATTGAATTATATAATGATTCATGGATAAACATAATATATGTCCCTTGATGCCTCTTTCATGTATAATTTTGTAAACTTTCCTAAATTACATGATCAACATCTAATAGCACATAAAATAACACATGGAGAATAACATTAATATCCTAATGAAAACAACATCTTATAAATTATCATTGTTCAATATATTCCCTTTATCTCAATATGTCATTTATGATGAATAACAATTTTATCCTTATATATATATGTATGAAATCTAATTCATTGACTAAGCTAATTTTACCAGTTGATAAAATTCATTTTCTATGGAATTAATCATATAGTTCCATTTGATTCAAAGGCTGGAGATGTTTAATTCTATATAGAAATTCAATATTTATTTATTGAATTATTAATTGAAACCATATCACTTAGAATAAAACCAAAATATCACAGCTCTCTATGAGTATATATCATCATATTTTTAATCAATTAAATAATGCACACGGATTGTGATATTCATATATAATAATATAATATATATGGATATATATATAGAATATCATATAAGAATATACAATTTCAGAAAAGACATGTACAATTATTTTAGAAAATTATATTCCTATAAAATACTATCATAGATATTAATAATAATTAAAATTTTTTGATAAGTTTTCTTCTTCTTAAAAGTATTAATCTCTTGATATAAAAACCATAATCTGTATTTTATCAATTAAAGTTATATATAAAATAAAACATATGTTTTATAAAATTTTAAAAGCACATGGAGGATATTATCATAGTAGGGGAATATTACGTTCATTTTCATTAAAAAATAATCTTGTGAAATTATCATAATATAATTTCACAAAAAATAACATTAATCATGTCATAATACATTCATACTTTTTTGAATATATAGGAAATAAAATGTATAAAGTAGTGGTTCCTAGGGAACTAGCTCTAAAAAACTCTCATTTACACTAAATTTAACTAATAATAACATTAAATATCCTTTTTCACACATGATATTCAGAAATATTCTAAGAAAAGGATTTATTCAATGCATCTAAAAATTTCTTGACCATGGAATCATTTCATACTGTAGCCTTACTACATTGAGAAAAATCCATTAATAGGTGATACATCGAAAAGGTATGCTTCATATATTGATGTGATAATACCCCATGTATAGGAGAGCCATTTCATAACATATACCAAAAATTTTATTAACATCCTTAGTATTAGTATCCACATCACGATCGTAGAAAATGATGCGTATCCAAACATATTTTTATCGGCATGATATGTCTTAACATACATAAACTTAACTAGAAAATTAGTTATCATTTAATTCATTGAGATATTCTATCTCAAAGAGTTTATATAGATATTGAAGAGTTATCTTAACATATATTTATATCTTTATTATATTTCCATAAACTATAATATTTATATTCCATAATTACCAGTTAATTATATCCTCCTTAAACCCATAACATTTCTTATATATTCTTACCATCCAATGGAATTTATATGGATTTACATAGTATTTTACAAGGAATATCAAGGAATAGAAACATAAATATAGGTATATATAATGGAATACAATATAGATTATATCATGGATGTGTATGGTATTCTACCCCTATCAATCCTCATGTGTCTAAGGACACATTTTCTTTGGGAGATATATTTAATGTGACACTAAAAATAATTTCTTCTTGGATGGTTCTATACTGAATTTCTCTAGTAACATATCAATATATAACATGAAATAGTCTATGAATTATATAATATTAATAATGAATTATTTGTGTCTCCAAAATAAAGGTTTTTCCACAAAATTACATCCCATTGAAGCATTTATTTCAACAACATCTTAACTAATGGTAAGACTAGAACAAAGTTTCCAATTAGTAATAGTTAATCAACATATACTATAAAAAATATCTATACTCCTAATAATTATTTTATTTAAATAAGGACAGAATTCATTATTTATAAAACCCAATTCTGTTTTCAAACATAAATATGCATATTAAAAGATTTGGATTATTTATAAAATTGATAAATAGATCTATACAACTTTCATTCCTTATTAGAATAATTTTTCATCACAAATAAATCTTTTCATATCATATTGACACTAGGATAGAATTTCTTTTAATGATTTTTAATTTGATATCTGTTTTCCAAAACTCGTGATCATGGTAATCCACTATAGAGTAATTAATTGAAATATATTTTAAAAAATTACATTTGAAAAAGGTTTCCTTACAATCTATAAATCCATGTTACTTAAACCGTTTGGAAACCAGTGATTCATTATAGGTTCTAACATTACAATCTATGTGTAGATTCTTCTTGAATACCAACTATTCACATATCTAGAAATACATCCATTGATGGATATACCAAAACCTAGAATTTATTTAGATACATGAAATCCATTTAATTATTCCCGGATTCTTTCCATCTTGTATTATTTGTTCTCCTTACTAATTCGTTGTAGGGTAGATGTTAATTTTTTTAAAATAATAATGATTTTGTATTTTTAGTTACTATAACATAATATATATTGGTTTCCTTAACCAATTTTGTGATCCTATAAAGTACATGTGTTTTTGGAATAATCACTTGCAAGGTGATTTGTTGAATTTCTTCTAGTGCCAGCTCTGGTGTATCTTGTTCATTGAATTTTTTAAAATCAACCATTATATTAATTTATATTTTGAATAAGTTCCCCTTTTGATGGAAAATGATGTGTCTAGAATGTATTATATTTTTTAGTGTATCATATAGTCAATATTACCTATTTCAATTAGGATATACTACAATGATACAAATTTTTCCTCATAGTGTGGGTTTTGTTTCATATATTTACATTGAAAAATTATTCTCATCCACAAACATGCACAGTCAAAAAAATGTATTTCCTTCACCTTGATATAATTTATGGAATTAAGTTTTCTACATTATTTGGAATTATTTTGTGAATGACTCAATTTGTATGGAATATCCCAAAAACAATAATTTAAGACTAACATGACTCATACTTGATCTCATCATGTCCTATAAAGTGTGGTTCCCCATTTCAAAAACAACATTACATTATGGTGTATAAGGAGGATTGAAATAGTATCCAAAACATACATTGATAATTGATGAAATATTGATAATGGTAATTTTTCCACAATTAGAGTAGGGTTTATTTATATTCTAAATAATTTGATTGTTTATATCATTATTTTTCTCCATAAATTTATTATTTGATTCATACATTAACATCAATAACTAGTCATATCATTATATTATAAATTCATCAATTAAACTTATGAAGTTAGAGTATAACCTCATATATTCAATTATAAATCGTCTACAACCATATAGATAATCCATTTAACAATTCTAGAAAACCCTTAAACACTTTTTACTAATTTTATAGTTATATGTTATTATGTAAGAGTATTCACGACATTTTTGAACTTGAAAAGGTCCACACACATCTATATTAAATAATTATAAAAGATACATGGACCCTTAACCATTTATACTAAATGGATCTTCGATCATTTTACATTGAAAACAAGCATGAAAAATATCACATGGTTCTAATTAAAATGAACACAAATGCCCATATTGATATAACATTTTCAAGATCTTATCATTTATAAAAAAAATATTGTGATTCAATAAATTGGTAAAGTTTGAGTCATATGGAAATGATTCAATATAAACATCCAAAAAATGGTTTTAATATTTTATAATTTGAATAATATTAATTAAATTTTAAATATAATTTGAAAATTGAGACACCCGTTTCTAAAATGGAAACATATAAACATTTTCTGGAAACACGTGTAATGTAATAAAAACTATTTAAAAAATAATTAAACCTATAAAAAAATAAATTATAGTATCTGATATTTAGTGAAGCTAGTATAGCTTCATTGGTAGCTTAAATGTCTAAAAATCCTATAGAAATCATTTTGAATCCACATTATTCCTATATTTGGATAAAAATATAAGAACAAAAAGTTTTAGAAAATTATTATTTTATAGAAACATTATTGTAATATTAAATAATGGATTCTCCTAAAAATACACCTTGATACATAACTAAGGATTAGCTCTTCTTACAATAACTTTTATTATAACATGAATAATGTATTGCATGTTCTTTCTCATCCTACATCTGGATCCGACATCTTTTGATTGGGTTGTGTGATGTATCGTTAGACATTGATGTATTAATGTGTATTTTTAACATTCCATTCCCCCGATATACTATAACGATGTAATTTTTTTTATGACTCACTCCCTTTTCCAATTAGAATATCAATGCAATGAGTTCTATGGGTGACTTGTCAATATTGTTCATAATTAAAATTCACTCTAAAACATGTGAAACTACGAGGATGTGAGCCTTGAATGAGGTCAATTAAAAATTAGTTTGGTTTATTGGAACATTTAATATCCAAACACTAAAAATAGAACATCATATCGAATACATAATTTCCATCTGAAACACCTTCTATAATATTTAACAGAAACATTTCCTTGGAGATCTCATTTCTCTGATGTCACTAATTCTACTAAAAAGATAAAAAAATATGAGACAAAATGGTGTTTATATTTTTATCTTCATATAGATTTATGATATCACTAGTTATGGATGGTTTCCTGAGGCATTTAACAACCCATGCATCATAAAACTCTCTTGGGTAGAGTAAAATCTCCTCCTTTCTTTCCTCTTATTAATACTCATTAGGAAATGGATAATATAGCATGTCTAAATTCATCTCATGGTGTAGAATGTTCCATATGTTATTTTAGATATCAGGAAAGTTATTTTTTGTATTGAGATTGTATTTACATAAAAATGATCATAGTGATAATATCGTGGTCTTATTACTTTCCATTTTATATAAAATATAAAAGTAAATTTTGGAACATTATCTTGATTAAGAAATATATGATGGAATAAATTTTAGTATATTAGTATCCAAATATATTTTCAAATACCAAATATCCCTCAAAATTGGATTCAAAATGATCACTTTTGTATAAATTCTAGTTCAAATGTTTCATTTTACATTATTTTAACCTGGATGAAGCTTTGATCAATTACTCAATGGTATTTTGGTAGGCATTATTCAAAAATGAAATACATTTTAGGTCATTGATACATTGGCCGGGTTCTCTAATCCAAAAATACTTGATTAATATATCCTCATCACATCTCTACAAGTAACATCATGCCTCATGATGATTACTTCTCTTTATTCTACCTTGTTTATGTCAACTGAAACCCACTAATAAAACTCCACAATAATTAAAAGTTATTCTCTTGAGATCCAAAAAAACTTTAATATATGATTGCATTCTATCCTAAGAAATAGAATGTATTTCAAACATAATATTATATTATGGGATTTCATTTATTTATTTATATATTTAATTTATTTTATCAGTTACAAGCCTATTAATATTATATATATTTCAGTTCATTAATTTACAATGTTATGATAATATAATTCATGAAAGATAGTTAAATTTTTACATATGAGAATGCATGTTATTTTGTTTACACTATCTGATCATGTTCAAACATCAGAAAACCTACATCTACATACAAAAAATAATATGTGTTATGATTATTAGATTTAATTATTAATTGACTTATAAGAGGGATAAGAAACTAACCATTGATATTAGGGGATAACACATTGATATATCCTTGGTTTGGGTTGAAATATTCATCCATTTGAACATTATATGTCGTTAGTTCATTTCAAGTTCGATCAGATTCTAAACCACCATCTCTCTTTATTGATCCATCATTTAAATGTGTTTTACTCAATTAAAAGTGAGGCTAACTAGGGGAATTGGTTATATAAAACAATGCATGAATATTTTTGTCCTTATATAAAAATGATGGAGGGGTTGTTTTCATAACAACATATTTAATATATTTCATATTTTATCAGTTAATAAAACCAATTCAATTGATACTATATTAATAAAAATTAAACAAATACATTGTTTAGTTAAGATACATATCATTAATTAATTGTATTAATATGTATTAAAACTACATAGAAATCATTTTCATTCTTTCTATATTAAGATATAACTAGTAAAATTAATAATTAAAATAATAATTATTAAATTATTGCTTTTATTTCGTTTTCAATCCAAACCGTCATGGAGATTTTCATCCACTGTAATTTTAAACACATTTAATTTTATTTAAAATGATATAATTCACAGTGTGTACAAATAATGAATGAGGAGATTACCTATATATAATTTTTTAATTTAGTTTGAAATTTTTCTTTACATGACATGTAATAAATGTAGTATGCCATTATATATTCTATTCCATTAATATACAATGTTCTATCAAATGAAATGATATGTGATATAAATTGTGTATTGTGTTTCTCATGTACTCTATACTCAAATAACTAGTAAATATACTCAACATTTTTTGATATTACATGGTGTGTTCTTCTCTAGGTCATGACATGAAGTCTACATGGAATGTATGACTGTATTACCCTCCATTAATATATGGCACACATAATTCTAGTCTCTATTATGTAATACAAGATGCATTAGAAATGTATAAACTTAAAATATTTATTTAATTCATGGAAAATGTTTGTTTTATCATTCTATTCCACATGGTCTGTAAATAAATACATGGAACACAATAATTAGGGAAAACCTATCACATTATATCCATACCCAGCTACAAACATTGTAGTTCGGTTTTGATAAAATTAATTTTCACTCTATGTGTATTAATAATCATTAAATAATTGATTCAATGTGTAACAAAAATGATGTTTCAAGAATTACAAAATTTGTATAGCTGGACACGAGATGTGTAATTCATTACTAGACATATTATGTTGCATGAATTCCAATCTCTATGGAATTAAATAAAAAACAGAATTTTAGTTGATTCATATATCTTGATACATTTCATGTAATCCCATATGTCTCATTTTCTTGACTGTAATCTATTAAATGGTTTTTATTTATTGCCCATTATAATTTACATTTCACATTTTTTAACCACACACCTTCAATGATTTATTTGTGGAAAACCATGTTGGGATACACAATATTTATAGTGATATAATATATTCCAGCCTTATACAAAACAAGTTGTATAGATGTAAATACATGTAATATAACAATACACATTCTATAATGAAACCCACAAAACATTTCCTGACTTATGTATTGTGTTTTGTTATGGTTGACAAAAATACAATATATTTAATATAATTTAGACATCATTTAGTCATATAATCTAAATATAATCAAGGAAACTTTTAAAATGGATCTATAAATGTTCATTATCTATTTGTGTTATTTTCCTAGTCAAATGAATTTGAACACAAATATTATCAAACCCTTAAGATCAAAGAATGAACAACTGAAAAAACTGACATCCCAATTTTTAATTTATAGATGAATTCATAAATAATTATAAATTAATGGGTGACCACTCTAAAACCATTTCAATGTAATGATGTACAAAAATTATTTCCTCTACCATGCATAATTAATTTTATTCAGTAATTTCAATGAATTAAACCTCCAAATTGGGAAAAGACAACCAAAAATAATTCATGAGATTATATTTACACATATAATTTTAAACAATATTATAAAAAAGTAAATATTTTATTTCGGTTTTTATTTAATCATTTATAATATGTATGACAATATTTTTAGAATGCTTTTTATAAATGATCCAAATAAGAATTATTCTAGAGGTATCCACATATGCTCTATGAACCATAGAACATCATGGATTGAACATTGGGAGCTAGGAAGAATGTATTCATCACCATGTGTCATTTTTCACTGGTTACAATAATAATCTCGTTTGGGTTAAAGGACACATATCTTATTCTCTCAATACATATAGGGACGAGGATGACCATCGATCTTGTTATTGGGGAAATTTTTTTATAGGGACTAGATATAATTCTCTTAAGAGAGGATCTTATGCACAAAAAATCCATTTTACACAAAATTATATAACATGATATATATATCTAGTGTTAAATTATTAATAATTGGGAAAAGACCATTATATAATTGTGAAATAAGAATAAACCCTACGTTATATAACATTATAATAATATAACTATTATATTTCATTACATTATATAACTATAGATATGTATTTAAATATAATTTCATAAACAAATAAAAAAATATTTATTAAAAAGAAAATAAATTAAATATATCATTTAATTTAGATAGATAACATATACATTCAATCCTCATAAAAATTTATCAATCCTTTAATAATGGATTTTATTCACTCGATAAATAAAATAAATATTATATTTCATAACCATTGGAAAAAATAATTCTTCTATTATTCCTAAAATAATAAATTGGTGGGCCCATTAGCTGAAGAATTATCATGGTTAGTTTTTATTTATATAGAAAAAAACCGTTGATCTAATTTTTATACCAATAAGGGTATGAAAATTATCACTAGTGGTTTCTTTTTAAATAAAATTATAAACACAATCATGCCTATGGATATAGATAAATGTCCACTGGAAAATATGTTCCAATAAGGAAATATACATTTGAAGGATTGCAGCTATAAATTTAATTCCATGGGGTCCCGTGGAATAAAAATATTTCATGTTCAATTTCTATAGATATAGCAAAAATAAAATGGCACTAATTGGAATACCAATAGGGAAATAAAAATACCCATTTTTGGTTTCCTTTTCAAATCAATTATAGCGAGGTGAGTTCCCATGGATATATATAAATTTCCATGGGAATGCATGTTCCCATAAATAGATACCCACTATATGGATAGTGTATATATGTTTAATTACATGGTGACCACCATAGATTGTAGATTTAAATCCATGTGTGAAAACTAATCACCAAACAAAATAGATGATTCCCATGGCTATAATTTTTCTAGTATTTTAAAATTTTGATCGGATTATCTTGAACAAAAATATATAAAATCACTAACTGACAACAACTAATATGAAAAACATCAAAATATATATAAAAAATAATAATATAATCATGATACAACATAAATATAGTTTATATAATAAATTATTCATTGATTTAATATCAATACGGTCATAACACTCATTGTCGCCACCACAACCATCTTCATCATTATGTTCTATGAAAACACCTTTTATATCTATGACATATATATTTTCATCATTAAATCAAAATTTAAATTTTTTATTAAGGATCTTTGCAGGATAGAAATATGCGAACGATAAACAAGAATAAACTACAGGGTTCTAAATTAGTGTAACCTGATGGCATCGCCTCTAACAATATTAACCCCTTCATGATTCCAAAATTTCAGGTTATAAAAGTAGGAGAATCTTGAACCATGATCCACAAAACACACAATATGATATTCCAACTTGTCTCTCTCATGCAATGTGTTCCTCAAGAAGATGTCGTTGGAACGAAGACCTTGACAATTTCTGATTGTGTATTTAATAGAATATGGGTTGTAATTGTACAATAAAGTGAGTTAAAGAGAATGAATGAATTATTTTGGACATTAGATATAATGATTCCCCCTAATGGTAGATAGTGATACCATAGAACAAGAAAATGTACTCTACCTCTAAAGAAGAACCCTAGATGATGTGAGAAGTGAAGGCCAATCCAACCAAGCCCTAAGGGTCATGCACTCATGATCCTCTTATAACAGACCCTGATATGTTTCACCCTCCAAAGTCATCATCATTTTTTGGGATTAATATATTAATTATCACCTAAATCGGTTTTAGGAAAAAAATGAACCTTTATTAAGATATTTAATAAACATACCACAACAATGAATAGCGCCAATATACTCTGGTGGAAGGGATGAATAAAGGAAGACATGATATTGCTAATAAATTCATTGATCATCATTTAGATGTGATAATATTATTACACTTTTCATGATACTTCATTGATTACAGTATTCACTTATATTTTGATAAATGTAACAAAACCATTATCCCTTGAAATGATATTGGAAGTCTAGTATTTAAATGTTAAAATATTCATGCTAGGAAGACAACCAATAGTAGATCATTTCATTTTTCATTATATAATATGAAATGATAGGTTATGCATAAATTTTCAACTTTTTCCCTTCCAATGACTCTAGATCAATTTTTTTAATAACATATAACATTAATTAAAATTACAAATTAATATGAATAATTAAATTTAATCAAAATAAGAGAAATTGAAATATATTTACAATTGTATCTTGGGTGTTTTTATTTACAAGGATTTAATTATTCTTTTTCATACACATGAAAATAATTTTAGAGTTTGGAACATCAATTTAAATATTTTATTCATTTTATTGGAAAAAATAGATAAAGGATATTCAAATAATTTATGTAAATATACCAAAACAACGAAGTTTTATATATTAATTACTCATATAATGCAATAAATAAATTTTGTTTTTGATAAAAAATATTTTCACTAGTTATATAAAATAAAAAAACATATCTTAAAATAAAACCAATTCATAATATTATTTGATAATAAATCCCATTATATTATCTTTTATCCATAATCTACATTATGAATAAAACAACTTCAAATCCAATGAATATGTGGATAAATTATTTAATTATTGAATTTGTTTTGGTGTTTGTGTTATAAATTTTTTGAGTCATCACATGTAATTCTAATTCCGGTATAGTTATATTAGGTTAAATTGATTCCATATAAATTTATTTTGTTCAATTTGATATAGTTTTATTCATGTGAAAATATATAGGTTTAGTTCTAGATTGATTGTTTTTTCATCCATGTTGTTCCTTTTTATGGTTTAATTTGTACAATTTTATTTTTATGATTGATTCAATTCAATTAGGTTTTTCCAAATTATTTTAGATTTATATTATTTATTTAATACTTCATTATGTTAATATTATTTTTTAGGTTGGTTCAATTTTATAATATTCTTATTATATTTATTTGGTTTTATTATATTTTGGTTGATTAGGGTTTCAATTATGATTTGGGTAGGTTGGGTCAGTAAACATTGATTTAGTTTTCTGTATTTATTATTACTTTTAATAGTTTCATTTTGGTTTAGTTTTACTAAATTTAGGTATAGTTAGGTTAATTTTATTCAATTTTTATCAATTCATTTTATAATAGTTTTTATAAATGTCCATTAGTTTCCTTTGACATTGTTTTTTATTTTTAAATTAATTCAATTTAGTTTATATTGGATTGATTCAATTTATATTGGTAAAAAATTGTTTGGGATTTTTTATTGTTCATATCAGTTTGACTAAATATATTTCATTTATATTCAATTTAATTATTCTCAATTTTATACTATTGTTTTTTTATTCCAAGTCAAATTTGACAAATTTAGTTCTTTCTTTTCATTTAAATTAACTTCTTATTGGTTATAGAAATTACTATTAAATTTACATTTATTATATTTATTATAATTTATATCATTAAAATTAATTGAAAAACAAGTAGGATACATTCAATCGGGTATTGTTCTTGAATGTTTTGTTTTGCTTGATTTTCTTTCATATAGATTCACATAGGTATAGTTTCCTTTTTTCAATATGGTTAATTTAATTTCAATTAAAATTATGTCTAATTGGATCAATTATGCTCATATTGGTTATATATGGGATATCTTATTCTTATACTCATCAATTTGTTTAATACATGTTTAATAATTTTAATTAAATTTTTATCCATTTTTTATGGATCATTATCAATTTATTCATTATAGATTAGTTCACTTTTATACCTTTCTACCCAAATCAATTAGTTGTTAATAATAATGGTGTGGTTTAGGTTTGAAATAATTTAGTAATCGAAATTTCATTTAAATTGATTCATTTTGGATTTGGAAAGGCCATTTTTGTTATATTTAATTTATTTTTGGTTTGTTTGGTCAAGTTCGAAAAGTTTGTTTTGGTTTTTCTTGGATTAAATCCATTATGATTGAGTCATTGAATGTTGTGTTTGTTAATTATTTATTTTTTTGGTTAAACAGATGTATTTTAATACAAATAATAAGTATTTTAATGAAAAATTTTATTCCACATAATAGATATCTTGGAGTACAATTTTTAAGGGGATGCACCTATAGATAGTTTTTATGTAAATCAATGTGTGAAAATAGAAGAAAGTGGGAACAATAACATGAATAAATTTTTTTCCAAATTCTTATGATAAATATCATAAAATTTTTATCGAATATTAAGATCATTATAAAAAAATTTGATCAAATTCTATAGTGGATGAATGATATACGGTAATAGTTACCGAAAAGTATGACAAGAAAAATGAAAGGGCCTAGATTCCAATTTAAAATAAATATTCCATTGAATTCTTATGAGAAGAAATAAAAAATCAGAAATTGAAATAAATATATATTCCATTATTTATTTTTTAAGTTCTGTATAAATGAAGGAAAATAGAAGCCCTAAAAATTATATTTTAATTAGTAATCTTATTTTAGTTAGACAATCAAAACATATGATTTAATTTTTTCAATATTAATTGCTTTGATTTCGGTAGAGTGCGATATGCCATATTTGTAATCAACATCAATGATTAAACCATTGAGTTTTTTGGTTGTTAATTTATATTAATACTAATAAAACTAAATTATATTAAATCATTATCTAATTTGTTTCTTGTATGTATAACATTAAGGGTAATGATTTATTTATTTATTCTATTATTTGAGACTTCAATTGATATAAATGTATGAAAACCCTGTTGGTTGATATTATATCATTATGAAATGTAATTAATAATATCAGTCTCATCATATGGGAATTCATTGTGATAATGTATATTTAAGAGAACTTGGAAGCTACATATTCCTATAATGAAACTAATGGATTAAAAGAACTTTTTATTACGATAGGTTTAATAGATTCTACATATTTTTTTTTGATTAAATTCGTTTCATTTTTTTATTTTGATCATTTGAAGTATATTATGACTGGTTTAGTTCAATTCAATATATATATATACACTTTAGTATTATTTCTGAAAAGTTTAGTGGGATCAATTATATTATACATGATTAAGTATAATTCATGTTCTTCCTATTAATTTTAGCTAAAAATAAATTTAGTTTAATAAAAATAAACTCATCTCATATATGTTAAATTTATTATGTTTTCATAATTAGGTTCAATTAATTTTATTTAAAATTATTTTGTTCGTTGTATGTCTAATTCATTGAGTAAAGAACTACTTCAGTACGTTTAGTTCCATTAGATTTATTTTAGTATCTTTTTACTCAAATTCATTTATGTTGGGTATGGTTGTGTAAGATAACATTTTGTATCATTAGTTTTTTAGTTTAGGTCGCTTCGATTAATTTAAATTCTATATGATAAGATTCATATTTACAATTTCAATTTATTTGTATGTTGAGTATTGTGTAAATTAAATTTACTCTTTAATATCAACTATTTGTTGTTTTTTAATAAAATTTAATTGAAATGATGAGTAATGTGGTATAAGAGGATAATTTAATAATTTATAGGAAATAATACTAAAACCATTTCCCCAAGTAATGATACATAAGAAAAAAATACAAAATATCTAGAAAAAACATGTGTCTTTTCAAGCATTAAATAAAAAATAAATGTTAAATTACTAATTCATACAATTGATCTTAGAGATTAGTATTTCTATGAGTGTGAGTTAATTTCATATTAATTTTTTTTCTAATGTTTTTTTTCATATTTATCATATTAACAAACACATATACCATTAACTTAATATCAATAAGATTAGTAATTTATAAAATAAAACCCAAAATAAATAAATTAATGATTATATATAAATTTAAGTACTACATCAAACTTTGTACTCTTCTAATACATTATCATTACTCTATATTATTGTAGTGGGAAATCCCAAAATATTAGTATTTCATCAAACTTGGATGAAACTCTATTTTTCTAAACAATATAGAAGTAATACTGGAATTATCTATACATTTCCCCCAACTCAATGAACATCATAACCCCAGTATTCAATCCATTTTAAAAATTATAACATATATAAGTTGAAGAAAAAATTTGTTTATAAGATATTATAGGTTAATATATATATATAATTTCACTAAAATATAGTACCAAAATATCATCCCTCTCATTTTCCATTATTTTTTCCCCAACCACTCTCCATCTTATTTATTCAATGGGTATAACATAACATTGTTTTTAGCTATCCCCCTAATATTTTACATTCCATTCTATTCATACCAATTATATTTTTTGTCAATTTATTAAACCATATTCAATGTGTGGAGATTCAAATCCTTTCATATCATAGAATGATATCGACTTATTTTATAAGATGCAACATATCATGAAAATGGAAATTATTAAAGATAATATTTATATTTATTAATTATTAATTTCAGAAATTTTTGATAGAATATAAGTAAACGGTGGTGTGGATTTCCCCAAAACTATTCCATCTAGAGAAGGAGTAGTAGTATTATCCTATATAGAGGACTGTGGGATACAAATAGGTGAAATACTCTTTAAATTTTAGGAATGATATTATACTTATCGATTAAAAAATATAGTTAAATGCTCTGTATAGATGATGGTGGATATAGATATATTAATGGGATGAGTGGACCCATTTTATCCTATATAGTGGATGATGGTAATGGGTAAAAAGGTGGTATTTGAGTGGTAGAAATGATTTTTTTTGGAAATGGATTGGGAAAAGGATTGGTTATTAACAGGTCAGAAAATGAGGACATAGAAAAATTTGTGGGTGGCCTCTATGTGATTAGATATGTATAGTGAGAGGATGAACTTTAGAATCTATTGTACTATTAACCTATGATGTACTCTTCATATATACAATATAATCAATTATTCTCCATGATAATGTTCCCTAACATAAGAATAATGAAAAAGTTAAATTTCACATTCATATCAAATGTTTCCTAAATAAATGTTAATCAATTAGAATGAAAATTTAAATTCATCAATGTCTTTGAATTTTATACATAATTAGAGGAATCCTCTATAAATAAACTAATTTACCCTTAAATCATGGATGTAATAATATCAATTCCGTAAAAAGTGTCAAAAAATCCATAGTTGTGGAAGGATTATGAGTCAACATAGATTCAATTATCATCATTACAATATTTTATAATAGATTATAAAGAAGTCAATTTCATATATTGTACATAACATATTATAAATTACACTATTAATTTGAAATTTGTCTTTGAATTTTTTATAAATTATTTTTATGTTACTTCCAAAAATAATTATATTATTTGATCAAGGATACAAAATTTTCTTCATTTCTTATATCAAAAAAATTAAACTATACTATAATATAATTATTAATATTTTAAAAAATAATATAAAATATGAAAATATTAAATTAATAAAATATAAACATAATATGAAATATAAAAATAGAATGAATAAAACAAATAAAATAATATAATTATACAAAATGATGAGAATTTATAAATATTAAAAGATAATTCAGTAAATTTTTTTATTAAAATATTTCCCAAACTAGACATATATATTGGGATTATTTATATTCAAATTATTATGAATTTAATTCTCTATCCAAACATGGAAGATAACATAATGTTAATTTTTGTAACGTATATCAAGAAAATAGTCAATACTCACAGCTTTGATCAAAGAGAAAATCCTTAAATCAAAAATTTGTTTCTCAATTTTCTATATTCTTTACTTATATATTATGCATAGTCATACATAATGACATGAAATTTTAAAATTATATTATGAAATATTTATAAATATATAAATTATAAAATAAATTATTTATTTTTATTAAAATAAAAATTAGGGTTTCTAATATGATATAAATAAAAGTATATATATGCTTAAATATAATAATTCAATTATATATTTTTATTAGGTTAAATACAAAAAAACTAATTTCATTATAGAATTTCTCTAAATATTTAATATCTTTTAATTAATAAATATAACTTCTCAGGGTTCCTAACAATATTATTTATGAAATAATTATTAATTGAAAAAACCAAAATATTTCAATAGTATAAAATAAATTCATCCAAATGTGATAATGATATACATGATCAATAAAAAACTTTAGATCACAGTCTTTTATAGAAATTAGAACATTTAGTTCATCTAATGAAACATTTGAGTGAACCTTAATTTTTTTTCCAAAACGTCACTATAATTCATGTAATCGAAGAAAACAAGTCTTTAAATTAAATCACCAATAAAATAAATTTAGTGTTTTGATGGGCTAGTTACATGAATCACCTGTCAATATTGTGATGAAATAATGTATGGCTCATCGGTATGAATCCTACATTTGATATTAATCACTATAATATCATAATTATTTATATTTATTTATATTTATTTCATTGAAAGAAACCACATTCCTTTCATCATTTTAATGTTACCATGTGCATAATAATATATTAAAATGAATCTCTCTACAACCTCATAATATAAAATATTTTCCAATCACTGTTTATTTTATAATGATCTCGATTAACAACTTTTTTTCCTCTTATCATGAAACCATCATGTTGTGTTTCTATGTTTTATTCACATGTATTAATGATGAATAAAAATCGTTTGAAATCCATTTATTTAAAATCACACACCACATTGTTTGAACCAAATTGGAAAGATAATATTTCATTATGTACAACTATAATTAGTAAAATTTGATCCTAAATGATATCCACTTCAAATATTAATCAAATGAAAATTACTATATAATGTTTGGAAGGAGATATATTATATTTAACATTAATGATGATAGAGTTTGTTTTTTGTGAAATAAACTCCCCACATAATATATACAGAATTATTTATTATATTTATCATTTCTATATATTATATATAATTAAAACATTGATATCCCAAAATTCATCAAAACTGTTAAAAAAATATTTATTATTTTTTTGATTTAAGTATAAAAAATAATATGGTTTAATAATATTTTGTGATGATATATCTCCCACTCTTCCATACTCGATGTACACAATGAGTATAATGCCGTTATTCTGTATGTATGTGGTAGTAATAAAAATTTAGGCTCAGTTGGATCAAATTACATATCTTCTATTCTCATTGGTCCATTAGATCACATTGTAATCTTATATATTTTTTTAAAAAAAATCCATGAATTACTATACGTAATAACATTTCACAATAGATCCATTATGATTACACATATGCCTCACATGTGATTTAAATTTATAAATCATTCTTTCCTTCAAATAAATAAAACATATTGAAATAGGAAAAAATTGGGAATATATAATAAGATGTAACAAATTTTATGAAATTGATGGATGATAGTTTTATCCAAGTTATAATGAAGGATTAATTTATCTTTATATTGATTAAAAAAATAGTTATACTCATCTTTTTGGCATATATGTCATGATAAAAATGATATAACATAATCTAAGAAACCATGACATAAATGTTGGATGGTAATGGGAATCAACATATACAACATGAACTGTTATTCTTGGTTTTTAACATATTTTTGATTCATTTATTATGTTACCACCCATTTTGAAAAGTAACATTAATAACCATATGAAACCTCTAAAAATTAGATTACTTGATGGATTTGTATTCAATTAAATTCTCTAAAAAACAATAAAATGGTACATTATACTAATTAATACCAATTAAATTAGGAATATGTCTTTAACATATACACAAATCCATAAAATCATCACATGATTGAGAATAATCACATGTTTGGATCCTTTTCATATAACATTTAATACATGTTTTTTTCAATATATGTTACACAAAAACAATTAAGAAATACAATCAATGTTCACTATAGAATATCAATGAATATATTTTCATTATCCAGTTATTAGTTGAATAATAATTAACATTAATTTAATATTTTTAATTTTATTTGAATCCAATGAAGAATATAATTTAAACCATAACATTTATTATGGATATCATTCTAGAATATTTTTTGAGGTACATTATATGTCTTTATATAATTATCAAATTATCTCTCATTTTTCCTATTTGGAAAACCCATCAATTGAAATCGTTGATAACTTTTGATGAATAAAGTTTATCAGGTAATTAATATTCTAAAACTTTTCATACAAATAAGGTATAATAACTTCCACTTAATACTACAACTAAACGTTACGTCGTATGTTGCAATGTAATCTAGCATTAATAAAGAAGTAGAAAAAATTGTAACGTAATCATTTGTAAATACATTAATATACAACACATTGATGGTATAATGCTACTTTAACTAATTATTTAATTTTTTCAAGTAAATTATGGTAACATTTATGAGATAATAGGGTCTACATATCATCATTCTCATGTTATTAAATGGATTCTCCATACACATCCATGACTGAAAGTTATAAATGTAAATGAAAATTGGCTATGTAATATGTATATAATTCTTATATATATATGGGTTTAGATTGTCAAATTATTATCCAAATCTAACAAAAAATGTGCCAGTTTCAAAAAATAGGTTGTATTATATCACATTTCATACATGAAAATCAATTTATAGGATATAATATTTCATCCTTATATTTAATTCATTATAAATACACCCATATAATATTTATTTCCTTTTTTATGACATAAAATGTTTTTGATGTCTAGGAATATAGGGAATATTCTGATTCACCTTCTCTAGTACTCAAGAATGGGATCCATATCTATTAGTCATTAATGTTGACATACCACACGAGTTAGAGTCACTCAACTATTTATATTCTGTTTTAAAATATAAAACATTTTTTTGGAAATGTATGGATCTTATTAGATAAAAATATAAACCATTTAACGAATATTGATTTAATGTATACATTTTTGAAATACACGAATCGTTATAGAGTATTTATATAATTACTTTATAGAGATAGTAAAACATTTTATAAATAAATCCTTTTATTTTTATGCATGATACAATCAAATAAAAAACCATTATTTCTCATTTTTCAACATGCATCATATAATGAGAAATATATATCTTCCATTTTATTTTATAAAAATATGAAAAGATCATTATTCTAATCAAAAGATAAAAATTGTGCTCCATTTTTATTTATTATTGCTTTAGTTTTCATGAAGTGTTATCTTGAGAAACCAATTGTAATTTTCCAAAAATCAAATCTTCCATAATTATCCCTACATTTTAATTAATGTCATTCTCTACATGAATTTTTTCTCCATTTTGATACCACATAAAAGACTTAAATCAAAAATAAATTTTAGTGATATAGTAACTCACATAATTAGGGGTTAACCATATACTTAAAACAAAATAAAAATATGAACATTGAATCATCCCTCTAACTAAATTATTATTGAATGAAAAGTCAAAAATATATTGGAAATCATTTTGAAAACCATTACTGAACTGATTAAAGTTTTAGTTTTAAAAACATACAGCAAGTAAAAAATCATGAAAATTATTAAAAATGATATGTATTACTTTTGAGATAAACAATAATAACAAAAAACATAAATGTTAAAAATGATAAAAAAATATTTTTATTCAAATGTAAAAATTTTACTATATAAAATAAATATTAAATATTAAATCCACACATGTGAAATGTCATATAATTGTATAAAATGAACTGTAGGACTTGAACCCAAGTGAGTCAATACAAAACCCCCAACATGTTCCGGATTCCCATGCGGTGGGTGACATTATAATATAAATATAGTAAAAATTACATAAATAAATTTTGAATTTATCATAGGATATTATAAATATCATGGGATATAAGATAATAATATAACTAGTTTGAAATATTAGAAGAATTTATAAAACTCAAAATTCCCTTTTAAGCTATTATATTTGATTCATAATTTCTCTGTTAAATATTCTTAAAAATTAATAAAAAATATCACATTTTTTGCAAATTACATTTTATAATATATAGATTTTTACGGAATAGAAGAAGAATTAAATAATTAAATTGATATAGATTTCAACATGTAACATGAATGATATACCAATAATATATGATATTTTTCATGAAAAGGTATCACATCTTGTTAGATAAATATTCAATACATAACATAATAAAAAACATTATAATAATATACGTCTAGTGCTATCAGAAACACAGAAACACGAAAATTTGGTTCAAAAAAGATTTACATCCTCTCATATGATGTTCTTCAAAACTATAACCCATATTTGATATATCACACTTAGTATAATTCTTTGTATCATGGGAAAATTAATTATAATAAAATTCTAACTCAAATTATCAATAAAGGAAAACATGTGAGATATCTATTATCACTTGAAAATGACATGAACGTATGGATATGATATCATTACAAAAATATGTTAAAATAAAACATTTTATATCATATATCATAATCCCGATTAATCACTTATAAATATAAGTTTATAAGTCATTAATCAAAATGAAATCAATAAACATAATTCATGAGATCATAATATTGGAATAAGACATAGGTTTGTAACATGGAAATAAGAAGAGAATATCATTTAATTCATAGTTAGGGTTTATTATAAAGGTTATAATAGTTCAATGGGTTCACTACCCAAATTATTATTGTAGTGAAGAATCGCTCACATGAATATTTTTATGGAAAATACCCCTTATTGAACTGTGTTCACTCCCCATTTTAGTCCTTTTTATCTTATCAAATATCAATATTTACCCAATGCGTTGGATCTTGATTTTGGTCCCACTCATTATATAATGAAAATGAATCATATTTTTTATGTATCACCCCCTAATTTATAATATTTCTCTTTTACAATAAAATTATTATTTTTGGTAGTGATGAAATCATAAAATAAGAGCTTTAAATTGAAAAATTATACTACATTAAAAAATTATTTAAACATGACAATTATAACATAAATGTTAAATTAGAAGGTATGAATATAAATAACTAAATTCAATAAAATATATTGATTAGAAACATTCATGTTTTATCTAGTTATTATAAATAAAATAAATAATCATTTAGAAGAAAATACATTTCTTTTCTAATAATAAATGTATTTTTTTTCTAAAATATGGCTTAATTAAACATCAGACACATAACAAAAAATTAATTTTTAATAATTTCAAAAAATTAATTTAATAAAATGATCTTAAAATTTTAAATTATAATATTAAAATTATCACATGGTGATTTTTTATTTTTACTAAATATTTCATTTGATGATGAATAGTGATACATAATGAAAATTAATTTAAAACTCCATTTTCATTTAAATAATTCAGAAGGAAAAATATACTCTAAATTTGTTTTTAAGTAAAATTATTTCAATTATGTTTCATTTAATCCAATTTAGGTCATTTAAATCATTTTATTATTTATTTCTATACAAAAAACTCATAATCTCTTGATCATTTTAACATTGAAAACCCTCATTCTCATCGCAGGTCATGACCCGACCCAATGGGGCTCGAGCTGTGACTCCCCAAGCCCACCTCCATAAGACAAGGGATGGTGTCTAGTGAAAATTAGGATATCACACACAATGAGGCCTTAGCCTAAAGTATCCATACCCACACCCCAATATAAATCAACATGCAATAGTGTAGAGATATATACAACAACTAAAAACTACAATAAACTACAATGCACGCATACATCAATCTCAAACCAGAGTACAAATTAAGTACAAAAAGGGAAAATATAAGGCCCACCAAAAGAAAACTGCAAAATCATACATCCTACTCTGAAGGTGGGGATTCCTTTCAAACACAAGCTGGTATGCTCCTCATCCAAGCTTCAGTGAAATATCTAGTCAGTCTAGCTACTAATCTCTACAAATTTTGGGTCCTTCTAGGACTCCGTCAAATGATTGGTGGTCTACACAAGACATAATACATGTGTGGGAAAAACCCATGCATGGGTGAATATAAGAATACTCAGTAGCTTCCCAGAAATACCAAATAAAAAAGGGAGTAACTAACAGTTATTAGTTAAATTGACCTAGCCTGAGGGAACCCAAATAAGAGAGAAGTTTTATCTCGAGGCCATCCTCAACAATACCAAATTAGTCATCTTAATTTTCATGTCATGTCAACTAACAACACATACCATCATGACCCCTAGAAAACACCTATATATACTCAGCTCCATCACCAAATCACATGGTCCCGACCATATACTGTCCATGGTAAATGAATTGAGGTTTCAACACAACACTCGTATAAGTTTCATGATGTACCAAACTCCTAGACCGAAAAGGGATTTGACACAAGGAGAAGGTAGAAACCTTCCTTAGAGCACACACAATGAGGGAACAACCATTCTCGATTTCCCACATAATGAGAGGGGACAAATATTGAAAACCCAATGACGATAATCCAACTACACCAAACTAGTTGGCAGTCAACCCATAGATTCCACTCGATCAGTAAAAAATAAAAAAATCACAACCAAACGAACCATATTGAAAGCTATCAGTGAGAGCATGCTCGATAGACATCGTCACGGATGAATTCACCTGGTGACTAAACTACCCCAACTCCACAGGTAGGGGATCCCACCCATGCTCTGCTGGGGACACCTAAAACCCCTGATGGGACACCAACCATAGAAAGGGTATCACAAAATGACCCAAATATTGAACAACTCATATCATATAGGTTCGTCTCCCAAGTAGTATTGGTCACACTGATACTGAGAACTCTTCCAAGGAAAACGTCACGATCTTGATCCGACACCTTGGAGATATATCGCTCAGATAGGGGATCATCACCCTAGTTCTATCGGTCATGATGTTACCTCAAAACCCATCTGGTAACTCATGTAAAGGCACCATATAAATATGAAAGAGAAAATATCAATACACAACTGGAGGGTCATCTCCTAGGTACCACTCAGTCTCTATCCCTTAATAGAACATCCTGGTTAGAGAACCGATAACCGCATAAATATTGGTCACATCAATTCTGAAAACTCCATCATGTATGTAGAGACCCGAAGCTTGACGTACATGGACATTACATTACTTTTGCGGAATACTTAGTACAAAAACACACACACAAGTATCCTAATAGTTTAGTGTCTTTGGAAACTCGGAATATAATCTTCTAATCGTGGTGAAAGATCTTCAACATCTCCCTTAAAGATCTTCTTTTTTTTTAAACTTAAAACCTTTATTTATATCCTGGGGAAAAGAAAACATAAAAGGGTGAGCTCAAATGCTCATTAAGGGTAAACAAAATAAATATCAATCACATCATATTCATAAGAACATAACATTTTGGAAATCTTAACCTGCAAAAGAGAGCATAATTCCATAAGATGGGATAAATCATAGTAGTGAAATGAAATCCCAATAATCATAACATAAAACATGAAACATTGTGGAATACACACATAATCATAAAGAATCATTTCTTGTTAGTCAAGACTCTTTGCCAAGACTATCTTAGTGGACAAAGTCCTTTTCTGAACCGAGTCACCTTCGTTTCAGTCCTGTTTCACTGAACCGGTATAACCTACCATTCCAGCCATGTCTATCTCATGAGATATAAAATCTTTACCCAATGCATTGGAGGGAGATATAGGTCGCACCCATCTCATAATGATACCATTCTTATGTGTGCCACAAAATCATAAATCATACATCATTACATAACCCATGTAATACAAATGGGAATCTTAAAAATCATGACACCATAAAACAATTCATATAAGATAAAGGAATTCATAAAAATAATTCCATCAAATCAATGTAATAATAGGGATAAAAACAGAACCCGTTATTATCTTAGATGGAAAATAATTGCGATAAAACACTTTAACTCCATTCTTGAGGAAAATATCCTTTCTACTTTAAAAAACATTTTTCCTTTCTTAACATGTCATACAATTTTAAACTAAAAGAAGTTGGTTAAAAATAAACATGAAAACTTGTAAAGTAATCTTCTTGTAAATAATGTTTTAAAAATCCATTCATGCCGTATAAGTTAAAAAAACAATCTTCTCATACTTTTGTCGGAAAAGTCAAAAAGTACCTCTTATGAAAAACGACAAAAGATTCCTTTCATATATTTTACTAAAAACTCACCGAAGGGTAAAATAAGATTTAAAAAAATGTATGTGAATGGAAATAATATTACATATTAAGGAAACATGGATGTGGATGATAAAATACACCCCAGTAATTGAAAAAGTATAAACAATCTCGGATAAAAATGAGATTGTGATATTTCCCTTACCTTAGGTCCGATTTGCTTTGTATGTGTCCAAAGATTCTGTATAATGGTTTAAATAATGTTATTGACTTATTCAATAATCATACATATTGATATGATATCATATATGGTCATATTATTAGCTTTTTATTAGTAATATTTCATTGTTACTTGTTACTCGGGTCTTTATTGCCTTTTGTTCTTATGCGTGTTTTGCCGAATAAATTCTTATTCTTCTTTTAAGGTTATAGATAAATTATATACAGAATGGTATTAGTGTAACATATATCATATTTATTCATTCAATTAATTTATATAATTACCATGTAATGATGATCAAGTAGAACGAGTCGCATCACATCGTGGAGACGGTATTCCGTACGTACGCACGAGCGATGATATTGTTCCCATGATCGTGGAATTGTATATAAGTGTATTTATACTATTTCAGTATAAATATCACTTTATAATAATTATATATAGTTACTCATTACATCATTATACCCATCCTTGTAAGGTGGTGGTGGAAAATAGATTTCACCACGGCGTGGAGACGGTATTCCGTACGTACGCACGTGCGGTGATTTAATTTTTCCGTAGGATGGATAGAAGGTGAATTAGGGTTGTTTCATAATTATAATAACATATCAGTATGTAATTAATACTGATGTTATTACTTTATCATGAAACAACTAAAGAAGAAGAAGTTGAAGAAGAAAGAAATTGAAAAGATCGGTAATGGATATTACCTCCTCTTTTAAACGCCTCTTTGAATCCTCCACTTAGGGAACTAAGATTGGTCTTTTAAGAAGACCAGGACCTCTAGGATTATTCTCGGGAAGTGGAGAAGGGATTTTTTCAGGGGTTGGCCGAGCTTGAGTGCTCAAATTGGTGTGAGGAGGAGGGGGAGGATGTGCCCTTTTATAAGGGAGGAGAGGGGCACCTTAGGAATATCTCAAAATATTATTTTATATTAAAGTAATAATCGGTTTATAATGGTTCCAAAGGGTCTTATTTAGAAGGTAAAGTGGGTATGGGTCGAAAATCTTAACAACCAATAGGATTTAGACAAGTTTAGGTTATTATTTTAACCTTATCAATTAGATTTAACTCTAAGTTAAATAATTTAACTTTTATAGTGTCTTTTTGTTTTCTTACACTATATGGTTAATAAAAATACTATAACATGCCAAACGAACCCCAAATTGTTTATTATTAATATATATATCCTTATCTAAGTCATTTTTCCGAACATTAGAATTTTAGGAATAAAATAACAATTAATAATATAATATTTTATTTAAAAACTACTTTGTGTCAATTTTGACACTATTTGATATATGATTTTTGTGAAAGTCATAACAGAATTATATTTTCGAAAAAAGTTGATTAAATCAACACTAATATATCAGAGTAACCTATAAAATTAGTGGAATTCATAAAAAGTCTCAAATTACATTTATTTTGGTGTTTATAACATCAATTATGTAAATATTTCATTAATAAGATAATTACTGCATCATCATTGTGTCATAAATAAATTAGATTATTTAATGTCTAAAAATTACAAATAAAATACCATTATGTAGAAAATCTTTTATGCTTTCTAATTAATATTTATAGTCGAATTTATCTTATGTATAACCCCATATTAAAAATGTTTTAGTAAATAAACTTTGATTTTAACTCTTTTAACCCTTCTTTAAATAAATTAATAATAAATGTCCTAATCTAATCCAAGTGGGTCTAAATGGTCATATTTTATTCCTAAGTTTGTTTTTGGTCGAATTACACATTTCCAATAGAATTAGGACATGTGTTAGGGTAATAATAATATCATTTCTACCCTTAATTACCCTATTTACTTTTAACCGTGGTAAAAAAAGTAAAAAGTTACTATTCACCAAAAAATTATTTTCATCTCATTGAACCAAATTTTACTTACTGACATCAACCGTGTCTCTCGGATTTTTGAAATTCCACTCACAAAAGCGGTAAAATTAAGTTTTATGAAAAATTCAGTTTTTGAACTACCACTTAGTGGTTTCACTATTCATCAAAAATTGAAAGTTTTCAGACAAATGCCAAAAATTAGGCCTAAGATATATTTGATATTATGAACTCAAAAATGATTTCTATTGTACCAAATTCAAAACATATCAATTGCATTAATTAATTTAAAAATTAATTCCCGTCGTCAAAACAAAAGACGTGTTTTTAAGAGATAATAACTATCAAAAGATTAACACTTGTTTATAACTGGTTTAAAGGTGAAATTACATCCAATGACCAACATTGTATAAAATTGTAAAAATATATTCTAAATATACTTTAAAACCAATAAAATTAATAACTTATCACTATTAATTATTTCGATTGAAAAAGTTGTTTTTAATTAAAATTTAGTAATTTCCACTATTCATCAAAATATGAAAGTTGTCCGAAAATTACCAAAATTTCACCCTAAGCTAATTTTGATATTCCGAATCCAAAAATGACGTCCATTTTGAAAATTAAAATTTACAAAATTTCAAAAAGTGGTTATTACTATTCATAACGGCTAGTTTTAATAATATTTTAATAGCATATCGTTGTTTAGTGAAACTCGGTATTGCATACTACACACGCTATCGAGGAAGGTTGCGATTGCGTGTAATACAAGACAAGTCAAGGATGCGTGTTGTGAAAGATCCTTTTGGTGTAGCGTACAACACAAGACATTAATGAAATTAAAAAGAATATTTTTCATAAAATCTCGGGGTGTTACATTCTACCCCCCTTAAAATGAATTTCGCCCTCGAAATTCGTCGGGGTTATAAATGGTTTACTATTTGAAAGTTTCTTTAATCGAAACCCACATCGTAAAAAGGAATACCAAAACCAATATTTAAAAAAAAAGTATGAAACGTAACGGTTACCCAAATAAACTAATCACTGGGTTTCCACATAGGTGAAAATATGGATATGGAAGAAAAATCTAACCATCATGTTCTGATGGAGAGTGGTAGAGAACATGGCTATGGAAAAGCCAACAATCACAAATCCATAAATTTGTGACGATCTAAGGTACCATCTGATTAATCAGATATAAGAGCACTAAGACAACATTTTTGGTTTTCAAGATCATTTCCCTAAAGTTGATGAAATTGGAATTAGAAGAAATACTTTTGTGATTTTGGTATAGTCTCACCATTTTTCATTCTTTGGACAATTTCCACTTCATCTCTTAAAGAAATGAAGTTGAATTTTTTATTCGTGATGTGTTAGCAGATCATGTGATAGAATGATGGGTCATTCCATCTCTTTCAAACAAAAGGTTAGCAAAAGTTATAAGTCCATCTTATGGTTAATCGTATATGGTTCCAAAAATGAACTTATACTTCATATATCATATAGATTAATAAAATAAAACTAGTTTCTACTAACAAGGGACTTCCTGTAGGCCAGTGGTAGGCGATAAAGGCCAGTCGCACTTCGGTTGTGGGTTCGATTCCCACAGCCTTGTCCGAAGCGATGGGCTGTCTCCCGTCATGCAGGTTGTCCTTTTTCTAAAGCTATATTACTATAACATCCCATCAATAATATCGAAAAACATTTTATCCTAACTTATGTCCAACATAATCCATTCTAATCTTTAGGCTTATCTAAAATACTTCGGTCCAAGCTCACAGTATAAAGAAAATGATTACTTGAAATGTCACAGAATAATCACGTGAATGCCATCATTTATCCCCCATATATCATAAGATATATCTTGTTGGTCAAATTACAAACATGTGAATACCTTAATCATGTATTCTCTTGAAGAATGAATACCCATTGAACCTTAGTGAAAACATGAATGCAGTTAAAATTTAACACCTTCCATATACCAAAATCCTCAAAATTCTATATACTCAAACCATGATATCACTTAGTCCTTATATCAATCATGAGCTCATGAATACTGTAAAATATTTCATTTTCTCGTTTTCCCTTCATTATGTGCATATCATTATTTTTCCAAAAATATCTCAATCACTTTCCATGGTTACTGGTACCATAAAATTATTGAAAACCACAATAGACTAATACATAAATATTCCAATACTCCATGATACAAAATTATTTTGGAATCCCATTACATAAACACTTAATCATTCCACCACATCGTTGTCATATTCAACATCACCAATAGTGATCGCATGTGACTTCCCTTTGTCCTTTGCCTTAAGAGGTTGCTCATGTCGATCATCACTAACCCTTGGTTTAGGGCATTTATTAGCATAATGCCCCATTTCCTTGCACTTGAAGCATTGAAGTGTTGGTGGTGCGTTCTCCGCAGTGTTTTCTTTATTCACATCATTAGAAACCCTTTTTCCATTACTTTGACACTCAGTTGCTCGATGACCTTCTTTTCCACACTTAAAACATTTTCTAGTCCCTTTAAGACAATCTCCACCATGCTTCTTTCCACACTTGTGCATAAGGAAACATTCATCTTCTTTTCACCATTATTCTGAGATTTCTCCTTGAACTCCATCTTTCGTTTCTTGTCAAAACCATGAGATGGATATGTAACACCAACTTCCATTTATACCTTGATAGCACAACGCACAATTTCTTCATAGCTACTGAAGTCTCTTATAGATAATGCCCTTCGAAGACTTGGTTTTAAGCCACTGAAAAATCGATCAACTTTACTTTTAGGTTGGATGATAATGCCAGATGCATACCTTGCAAGTATTGTAAAATTCACTTCGTATATACCAACAGATTCATCATCCTTCTGGTTCTGCTCAAGAAACTCATTTTCCATCTTTGTTCGAAGAATACGAGGGATGTACTTACTGAAAAACAAGTTCTTGAACTCGTCCCATTCCATGGACTCAATTTCATCTTTTGGCCTCGTATTCTTGATAAGATTCCACCATTGATCAGCTTCACCTTCCAAACGATATACTCCTAAGATGACTTTATCATGTTTAGAACATTGAAGAACTGAAAATATCTTTTCAGTGGTACTGATCCATTGTTCAGCAACAAGTGGATTGGAAGTCCCACTTAAAGAAGGTGGACGTTGCCTCATGAAGGACTCAATAGAATATTGTTCCCTTCTCTGCTCATTTGGAAGTCAAGAATGATTCATAGCTTGTGTAAGTATAGAAATAAGATTTTTCACTCCATCTCCCATAACATTTGTTTGTTCAGGAGGAAAATCATTGCATTGTCCATTGCATTGATCAACACGGTTCCTTCGGGTTCCAGCCATCGTCTAAAACCCAAAAAGAATAGTGTGAGAGGCAAAAATCATGCTAGGGAAAACAACATTATAAAGGGGGAGTATCCTCAATATCTAACTTCTTAGGTTAAATTCTATGATCATTACCGTAGTTCTAGGACTGTATCTTATACGTATAATAATCCTTAGGAAAATCCCTAGACATACCTTAGAAATATATCTAGGGATCTCACTAACGCTTTCGCATCCTAGTTTCCAAAGGTTGACAAAACCTTTCCTCTGATACCAACTGTAGCGGTCTGGAATTACTTCCAGTGGACTATAATTGATACCTATTAGGGCACTCCATGGGTGGCTACACCCCCTGGGCGTGACACACCACCATCCCTAGTGGGATCCATTTCCACATGAAGCCCTTGGGCGGAGAGCCATGCTTCGTCCAATTCTCACATGTGAGAGTTCCCAAGGATCGGATACATTCCTGCCTCCTTTGCCTCTGATACCAACTGTAGAGACCCGAAGCTTGATGTACATGGACATTACATTACTTTTGCGGAATAATTAGTACAAAAACACACTCACAAGGATTCTAATAGTTTAGTGTCTTTGGAAACTCGGAATATAATCTTCTAATCGTGGTGAAAGTTCTCCAACATCTCCCATAAAGATCTTATTTTTTTTAAAACCTAAAACCTTTCTTTATATCCTGGGGAAAAGAAAACATAAAAGGGTGAGCTCAAATGCTCAGTAAGGGTAAACAAAATAAATATCAATCACATCATATTCATAAGAACATAACATTTTGGAAATCTTAACCTGCAAAATAGAGCATAATTTCATAACATGGGATAAATCATAGTAGTGAAATGAAATCCCAATAATCATAACTTAAAACATGAAACATTATGGAATACACACATAATCATAAAGAATCATTTCTTGTTAGTCAAGACTCATTGCCAAGACTATCTTAGTGGACAAAGTCCCTTTCTGAACCGAGTCACCCTCGTTTCAGTCCTGTTTCACTGAACCGGTATAACCTACCATTCCAGCCATGTCTATCTCATGAGATATAAAATCTTTACCCAATTCATTGGAGGGAGATATAGGTCCCACCCATCTCATAATGATACCATTCTTATGTGTGCCACAAAATCATGAATCATACATCATTACATAACCCATGTAATACAAATGGGAATCTTAAACATCATGACATCATAAAACAATTCATATAAGATAAAGGAATTCATAAAAATAATTCCATCAAATCAATGTAATAATAGGGATAAAAACAGAACCCTTTATTATCTTAGATGGAAAATAATTTTGATAAAACACTTGAACTCCATTCTTGAGGAAAATATCCTTTCTACTTCAAAAAACATTTTTTCTTTCTTAACATGTCATACAATTTTAAACTAAAAGAAGTTGGTTAAAAATAAATTTGAAAACTTGTAAAGGAATCTTCTTGGAAATAATGTTTTAAAAATCCATTCATTCCGTATAAGTTAAAAAAACAATCTTCTTATACTTTTGTTGGAAAAGTCAAAAAGTACCTCGTACGAAAAACGACAAAAGATTCCTTTCATATCTTTTACTAAAAACTCACCTAAGGGTAAAATAGGATTTAAAAAAATGTATGTGAATGGAAATAATATTACATATTGAGGAAACATGGATGTGGATGATAAAATACACCCCAGTAAATGAAAAAGTATAAACAATCTCGGATAAAAATGAGATTGTGATATTTCCCTTACCTTAGGTCCGATTTGCTTTGTACGTGTCCAAAGATCCTGTATAATGGTTTAAATAATGTTATTGAATTATTAAAGAATCATACATATTGATATGATATCATATATGGTCATATTCTTAGCTTTTTATTAGTAATATTTCATTGTTACTTGTTACTCGGGTCTTTATTGCCTTTTGTTCTTATGCGTGTTTTGCCGAATAAATTCTTATTCTTCTTTTATGGTTATTGATACCTTATATCCAGAATGGTATTAGCGTAACATATATCATATTTATTCATTCAATTCATTTATATAATTACTAATTAATGATGATCATGTAGAACGAGTCGCATCACATTGTGGAGACGGTATTCCGTACGTACGCACGAGCGATGATATTGTTCCCATGATCGTGGAATAGTATTTAAGTGTATTTATACTATTTTAGTATAAATATCACTTTATAATAATTATATATAGTTACTCATTACATCATTATACCCATCCTTGTAAGGTGGTGGTGGAAAATATATTTTACCACGGCGTGGAGACGGTATTCCGTACGTACGCACGCGCGGTGATTTCATTTTTCCGTAGGATGGATAGAAGGTGAATTAGGGTTGTTTCATATTTATAATAACATATCAGTATGTAAGTAATACTTATGTTATTACTTTATCATGAAACAACTAAAGAAGAAGAAGTTGAAGAAGAAAGAAATTGAAAAGATCGGTAATGGATATTACCTCCTCTTTTAAACGCCTCTTTGAATCCTCCACTTAGGGAACTAAGATTGGTCTTTTAAGAAGACCAGGAACTCTAGGATTATTCTAGGGAAGTGGAGAAGGGATTTGTTCAGGGGTTGGACGAGCTTGAGTGCTCAAATTGGTGTGAGGAGGAGGGGGAGGAGGTGCCCTTTTATAAGGGAGGAGAGGGGCACCTTAGGAATATCTCAAAATATTATTTTATATTAAAGTCAAAATCGGTTTATAATGGTTCCAAAGGGTCTTATTTCGAAGGTAAAGTGGGTATGGGTCTAAATCCTATCAAAAAATAGGATTTAGACAAGTTTTGGTTATTATTTTAACCTTATCAATTAGATTTAACTCTAAGTTAAATAATTTAACTTTTACCGTGTCTTTTTGTTTTCTTACACTATATGGTTAATACACTTACTATAACATGCCAAACGAACCCCAAATTGTTTATTATTAATATATATATATCCTTATCTAAGTCATTTGGCCGAACCTTAGATTTTTAGGAATAAAATAACAATTAATAATATAATATTTTATTTAAAAACTACTTTGTGTCAATTTTGACACTATTTGATATATGATTTTTGTAAAAGTCATAACAGAATTATATTTTCTAAAAAAGTTTATTAAATAGACACTAATATATCATATTAACCTATAAAATTAGTGGAATTCAAAAAAAGTCTCAAATTTCATTTATTTTGGTGTTTATAACATCAATTATGTCAATATTTCATTAATAAGATAATTACTGCATCATCGTTGTGTCATAAATAAATTAAATTATTTAATGTCTAAAAATTACAAATAAAATACCATTATGTAGGAAATATCTTTAGCTTTCTAATGAATATTTATAGTAGAATTTATCTTATGTATAACCCCATATTAAAAATGTTTTAGTAAATAAACTTTTATTTTAACTCTTTTAACCCTTCTTTAAATAAATTAATAATAAATGTCCTAATCTAATCCAAGTGGGTCTAAATGGTCATATTTTATTTCTAAGTTTGTTTTTGGTCGAATTACACTTTTCCAATAGAATTAGGACATGTGTTAGGGTAATAATAATATCATTTCTACCTTTAATTACCCTATTTACTTTTAACCGTGGTAAAAAAAGTAAAAAGTTACTATTCACCAAAAAATTATTTTCATCTCATTGAACCAAATTTTACTTACTGACATCAACCGTGTCTCTCGGATTTTTGAAATTCCACTCACAGAAGCGGTAAAATTAAGTTTTATGAAAAATTCAGTTTTTTAACTACCACTTAGTGGTTTCACTATTCATCAAAAATTGAAAGTTTTCAGAAAAATGCCAAAAATTAGGCCTAAGCTATATTTGATATTATGAACTCAAAAATGATTTCTATTGTACCAAATTCAAAACATTTCAGTTGCATTAATTAATTTAAAAATTAATTCTCGTCGTGAAAACAAAAGGCGTGTTTTTAAGAGATAATAACTATCAAAAGATTGACACTTGTTTATAACTGGTATAAATGTGAAATTACATCCAATGACCAAAATTGTATAAAATTGTAAAAATATATTCTAAATATACTTTAAAACCACTAAAATTAATAATTTATCACTATTAATTATTTTGATTGAAAAAGTTGTTTTTAATTAAAATTTAGTAATTTCCACTATTCATCAAAATATGAAAGTTATCCGAAAATTACCAAAATTTCACCCTAAGCTAATTTCGATATTTCGAATCCAAAAATGAAGTCCATTTTGAAAATTAAAAATTAAAAAATTTCAAAAAGTGGTTATTACTATTCATAATGGCTAGTTTTAATAATATTTTAGTAGCATATCGTTGTTTAGTGAGACTCGGTATTGTATACTACACACGCTATCTAGGAAGGTCGCAATTGCGTGTAATACAAGGTAAGTCAAGGATGAATGTTGTTAAAGCTCCTTTTGGTGTAGCATACAACACAAGACATTAATGAAATTAAAAAGAATATTTTTCATAAAATCTCGGGGTGTTACAATGGAAACACAAAGGGAAGTGAGGATCATGTCAGACATCTCAGGGTGATATATTCTCAATGTCCACTGAGTTCAAAGTCTAATAAAACTGAAGAAACTCACTCCATAATGTGAGAATGCACCCACGATACATGTATGCAATGAAGTCGAAGAGGGGTCACTGTCCGGGGAAGTGGGCGTGATACCAAAACCCTTATAGTAGCTGAAGTGGGGTCACAGTCGAGTGAAGGGGATGTTATACTGAAAACCATCTTCGGCAAAGGACCAAGGGACTCACTCAACCTAGTAGTTCATAATTTCGTTATACAAGACTAGGGGGAACCACTCAATACATCTATAAGTAACATTTCAAAAGAGACCTGGGGGACCCACTCAACCTAGCTGGTCTGTGTCGCTAACCCAAGAGACCCACATGAAATCAATTACACACAACATATCCTAAACCCAAACTTTTTCCACCATCACATTCTATGTGAATAACACTCAGGATATACTATTCACTCGCTCAAAATGGACCACTGATGAAAAGTGTACTATTCACCACAATGGGCCCTTATGGGGTCCACACCTCAATCACGAAACACATCAATCAGATCTCACCGATATGATGGTCATGGAAAAAATGCAAGATCAACTACTCACTTGTCGCAAATGACACCTAGTGAAAAAGGTTTCATTCCCATACAATACAACAAGACCGGGCTTCATAGGGCCCACACCACAATTTCAGAATAAACACAAAAAATGGAATTTAAAATTATACCATAAAGACAGGCTCGCAATGCCATTGATGGTGCATAAATCAGATGTCATACACCTGAGATACGTTCGATACAAGATTTTGAAAATAATAGTAATATATTATTATTATTATTTTTGGACATTTACTGCCACCATGAATCAAGCCCAAAATTAAATGTACTCAAAGTATCATAAAAAGGTGTGCCTAGATTTAAGGATCGCATGTCCGTAGATGACATGAATTTCAGACACATGATTTGACAGATACTATGGTTTAAATTCCCTTGGACCACTCTGGAAGAATCATAGCTAGAGCGCCTTCCAGAACACTGCCGCCTTACCAAAATACACCATCGATAGATTGCCACCGGATCCACTGGAAATCCATTGAAAACACATCCATGGACCACTGAGACCACTTTGGTGGTCCATAAATTAATACGAGACCAGATCCAGAATCATTGGGACGTAATCATTACAGCACCAACCTCCGCTCGATGATCTTTTTATTTCGACACAGCTAAATAATGGCGGATCTTCTACTCTCTGTCACACCTCATCTGAAACTCAAAACATGAAATTATTGTAGATTTGGAATCCTTAGATCATTTCCTTTTCAAATCCATGCTTCACTCAATGTTTGTACATCATTTCCTTATATATAAACATTAATGATGGAGAACGATGAAGAACAAACGAAGAACATGAAGGACGTGCCATTGAAAACTTGATATATTGAGGGTTGTTGATAGATTGGACATCAAGAGAGAAAATCATAGCATAAAAAATGGAAATGAATAAAAAAACTCAATCGGGGAGAAGAGGAATCCGAAATAGGAATCCAACAAGGATTCTGGATCCGCCGTTGTGTTCTCTACGCTCTGATCTACTAGTGCCTGCATTTTTGTCGCGATTCGGTGAAGTTACGATGTTGAATCGACATCAGTTATAGATCATCCTTCCATGAGATAAATGAGATATCTGTGGCTAATTTATCTTACCGCCTTTTTATAGGATACATCCAGATGTTTCAGAATCTGAACCCTCCATGCTCTCTAAACTAAGGTCACCACTAGGAAAAATACCACGCTACAAACTCAGTGGAAGTCTTGGGTTTATAATTTGAGTCCCTGTTCAAAATTTATTCAAAGTAGAAATTAAAAAAAATAAATTTTTATTTAATTATTTTATTTATGATTTTTACCTCAAGGAATTCTTCTACAGAAGGTCTGAACCCGCAAAAGTCATACCCCGACTAGGGTAAATGACACGCTGGAGATGCAACCGTGGCCTCTAATTTTTTATCTGAGTTTCTATTTGAAAGATATCCCATTTCTTTCACGTTTATAGTATAAATATACTTAATGTTTTTAGGAAATTTATTTAGGAAACACTAATCATTGGAGTCGAATTCCATCTATGCTCCTAGATCTCATATTATTAATAGGAATATCTCAAAGTCTGACTAGAAAAAAACCGTGTCACTACATCAACTTTGTAGGATTAATTTAATAATAAAAAATTTCAATTATGTGGAAGAAATTTTGAAAAATGTATTCCATATTTTGAATCATATTAATTTTTAATATATAATAATTAAAACTTACTTTTTCCATAATAATTGTGAAGACAATAGATTGTTTTTACTATGGTTCAGTTAAAAATGGATTTACAAGGGGTTACACTAAAAATATTGGTGTAAAGATGACTTAAAAACATGTCTAAAATATAATAAATGAATATATAGAGACCCTATCAATTATAGTTATCGATAATTCTTGATTTTGAAACATTTTTTTCTGTGAAAAAACTAGGTACATCTATTTATTTCAAGAAATTACCATTGTACCACTAACATCACTTATAAAAGGTCACCCACTCTCCTCTCTTATTCACACCATATCACCCATTAAATTCTTACCATACCATCCCAATTAACATTAAAATTTACACTCCCTCATCATTGAATCCATATTTTGGGATGCAATCATTCCATGGATGGTTTTTTTAAAACCTAAGGAAGTTACTCTAAGATTAGGTAATGGTCTTAAAGGAGAATCTTTATTTTATTAGATTATATACCTCCATAATATTTTATTATAAAAATTATTATATATTATACTCATTATATTATATATACTGAGAGTTTTTTATGTTAAGTGAATGAAATAATACCACAACCACATCTATCAAATGGGTTATGAAATCATCATCCGTGTGTGCCGAAGTCTATCGCCTCACGAACCGATGTCATTGAATTTTCGGTTACCACCTATTATGGATGTGTATAAATATTGGTAAAAAGGTATATATATTTTATTTCTAAAATAATCATACCTATTTTTAATTTATATAAAATATAATTTTTTTACTTTATATTACTTAGGTGGCATGATAATGTCACACATGTCTATGGTGGACTACAACCTCGCGGAGTGAAGTGACTTATGTTTCACTCTCACTTATTATGGAAGGTGAAAAGGGTAAATTTAATAATTATATGTGATATAAATAGAATAAATATGATATTAAAGAAATATTTTTCATTATAAATTGATAATAATTCATTTTATTTCTTTCAATTAATTAATATTGACATTTCTCATCTACGTGTGGAATACCGTGTACACGAAGATTTTTGACTCACTTTTCATCACCAAAAAACCTTGATGATATCTATATAAGTATATTTAATGAAATAATATGGTATTTATGATATTTTTCTCAATTTTTAAAGATAAATTATTATTTACCCTCTTTCAATAATGATCATTGAAAAATGGAAATGTTATTCATGCGTATGTATGGTCTACCATCTCCATGAACTTAGTATACCTCATTTCTCAAATCCAACATTCATGATTGGTTTTAAAAGTATAATTGACATATCAATATGATATATTTTCATTATTATTATTTTCGAGGTGATTAACAGTTATAATATTCACAAGAACTGTTATATACATTACATAGAAAAAAATGATATAATAAGGGGATTAACACCGAAAACAACGAAAATATTGAAATGTTATTGACAAATGGGTCTGTAAAATATTGTGACAGTATAAAATATGATATTAAAAATATTATTATAGTAACTGGATATATAAATATAATTATTTGAACCTTTACACAAGAGGTTAAATACTGTTATACTAATATAGAGTATGAGGTAAGGGATTTAGTCTCAATTTACATTCGATAGAGAATTATTTTTTATTATATCAAAATTCAATTTTATGTATGGTATATAATGACCCCTATATATGTAATATCACGAGTCTTTCATAATTCATTTTTTTCTTTGTCAATTTGAATTATTTATTCCATGATTATTTTACATGAAGATTACCAAGGGGTAAATGTTTTTGAATAATCATACATTATTATTAAATTATTAACTGTCTCAAAAAAATAAATTTTATGTGATCAATTTTTATTTTTAAATAAATTTAAATTAATAAGTCATATTATTTTAGGATTCATATGATTATTACCAATTTTTTTATGATTTTTACATATGGGGTTTAATTTGAAAATACATAGAATAACTAGGGGAATATTGATAAATCCCCCTACTTTACTCAATATAGATATATGATGATAAGGAATATTGATTCAAGAATAACATAAATACTTTTAAATACAAGTAATTTTTTTGGTCCTATTGTGATGGGTCTGGCCTGGTATTAAATAGCCTATTGATACATTTGTATGTATCATGAGACCAACTAAATTAAAAAATTAAATAGGTTTCTAATTATAGTATTTAAACTGTCATATGAAAGGTCTTGACATTAGTGGTATCATGACACCTGAGATTCAAGAGGCCAATAAATAATTATTTCCATCATTAATTATTTAGTTATTGTATACATCATATTTTCACAATGATGTTATTTGTAGATTCATTTTATTTTAATATTATTGATAAAATGGAATGTGTTTTTAGTAATTCACCAATCTATATTGATTAAAAAGTATATATTTATGAAATATTATTATTTAAATGGAATGTGTGATCAGTTATTTACCTATCAATCATGATCATTCCATATATAATTATTATATCCATGATATATATTAAATGGAAAGTGTGTTTAGTTATTTATATGTTATATTGATTATTTATTATTGAATAATGAATGATTTTTTTGTCAGTGGCCCGTATAGATCATTTGATCCCACCCTTATTATGATTTCTTTACCTATTATTCATTGAATAGATATTTTTACGAGTTCTCAAGAATACATTTCCTTTTTGTATGTATTATATTTTATTTTATACACCCAATGTAAAATTGGTATCACTTACGTATCTAGTATAAAAAATACTAAATTGACTGGTCCTTTGGGATTATACACTTTGCATCTATTGAGACATAATAAATTAATGCACTGGCTCTGTGCCTCTATAGTCAGGGTTGCTACAATTTGTATTATTAGAAGTATTGTAGAAAAATTGGGAGCAAGATTTAGGAAAAAATAGACAATGGAGAATAACCAATTGATATACATTGAATATTTTTATAGAATAACATCATCATATTGTGGTAAGTTTGTGATTACGATGTTTTTAATAGTAATATATCCCTTTATAGATAATATATGATGACATGGATTTGGGACAATGGCACCCAGGGGTAATAACTATGAAAAGGTTGAATTAAGCATAACCTAATCATTACCTAGTGTATGTTAATAAGACTTACTACCCAACTATTTTGGAACTCCTTGGGGGGTATTCATATGAATAATCAAATTTTATTAACATTCTATTGTGAAGGATTTGAAAATATTAATAAACCCAAAAAACCAATTTTAGAATTATGATATTACCAATGTTAAATTTTAATTTATGATAAATGTTAGATTATATTTTTAATAACACATTATTATTGAAAATTATTGATATAATGAGATAAAAAATATATTATATTGTTTAGGAAAGGAACCGTGAAAGAATAAGTGTTTCAATAATTAAGGCAATGTAGAGATATCACTTGAGAGGAATCATATAAAATCAGTATTGGAATTGATCAAATTATGGCTATATTGGGGAAACATTATCAGGTTTTAAAAAATAAAATTTCCCAAATGGAGAAACCTATTTCACAACAATATTATCATATTATGGAAGAAATTATTCTATAGAATCACCCAAAAATTGGTTGGCCTACTAATCCAGTTGTAGCTATGAAATTGATTATGTCACTTGAGAAAAAATAATGGTGTTGTGATGTAGTGAAAATGAAATGGTTGACCATGTGGTTTATTAATTAAAATAATACTCTTGTAAATGGAGATGATATATCCAAAACACTATGAATGAAGAGGAAATATAACTAATGGAATGAAAATATTATTAGGATACACATATTGACACAAATATCCCTTATGTGCATCAACCTGAAATGGATAGACTATTCCTTAGATTAATGAAAAAATTATGAATATATTGTTTTTGAGTATGATGATAACAATATAAGGATATATATGTATTATTCATATTAGAAACACAACATGGTGTGTATGATTTTCAAATTATTTTATGTGATTAATCTAATTCTCCTATGGGTGTTAAACACTCAAATTTTTTCATCACATAAAAAAATAGTTTTATGTTCCATAAAAAATTGAAGGAATTATATATATCATACATATTCAAGGGAAATTAAGAGAAGAATATTTTAACTTAATTCCATGTAAAAGTGAATTTTCTAAAGAAGATGATAACAATTGTGAAAATTATATCATGTAAAAATTGAAGAACGATATATCATTGGATGTGATTGAAGGGCATGTGAGTGTGTTATAATTTTGGATATAAGTAAAATATAGCTCATGAATTATATAAAATGATTTAATGAAATTATTTATTATGTTTGACCTATTATTAAATGGTTATTATTCACACCAATGTCCTAATGGTCCATATAATTCACCATAGAAGAGGAAAAGGGGAGAAAGCAATGATTTTTCAATCATTACATATAATGTGGAAGAACCCAATGAGGGGGTTGTGGGTACTTTTGTACTATATTAAAATTAATCTCATTATGTCTTTAATTTTATATCCTAAAACTTCTATATCTACCAATTATACAACTAAAATAATACTTTTACCCATTAATGTAAGAAGGGTGTTTTCAGTCAAAACTCATCGAGGATGTCTCACTAAAAAAGGATGAGTTAGGTAGATGCTATTGTAACATATAAATGTTCTTTATTTTTGGAATTTATTATCATAAATATGGATTACTTAAATATAATCCTTGATATTTTATGGGTTTTAAAAAATAATGTAATAATTTTTTTTCCAGAATATTACAATTACGATGTGTGAGGATGATTTGGAATTCCATATCTATACAGAAGATACTTCATCATCTAAGTCATATCCAGATACGCCCCTATTATATATACTAGATGAGAATATTTTTTAAGAAGAGAGGATGTAATCTATGGTTGAAGAAGTTAATATTTGGATTTCTGAAGTATATATAAAATAGAAATACATCGTTTTATTTAATGTAGAATTATTAAAATACCCCCTAGAGAATGAAGTTGGGTTGTAGACTAATTTAATACCTAATGAAAGACCAATATTAAATGATACCTATAGAATGACCAATATATAATTACTAGTTTTGAAGAAACAAATAGTGTATTTGGGTGAGAATGGATTTATTCTCCCAATTGTTTCTATATGGGGGGATACTATCATGTTTGATAAGAAGAAAGATAGATCCATGAGACTAACATTGATTATAGGGAAATCAATGCTATTAAAATATATAAAAAGTACAATCTTCCTCTCATTGATGACTTATTAAGTCATCATCATAGAGACTAATATTACTCAAATATCTACTTCCATTCTGGTTATCATGAATTTCATGTAAATAATAAATAATTCCTATAATAATACAATAATTTAATTTGGTTTAACCAATGCACCATCAGTTATTTAGGATATAATGAAAAATATATTCACTAAATATCTTGATGAATTATTTGAAATTCATTGATAAAATTTTTATGTATTTCTGAAGCCATGAGGACCATGATAATAACCTTTTGAGTATTCTTAAGCCTCTTAAAATGAAAGAGACTTATAGGGAAATATATTAACTCTGATTTATAGAATTTTTAATTTTTTTTTCATGGCCATATTTTCTCTTTGCATATGATCTCAATTGATCCTTGGAAAATTAAGGTAAAAAAATCAACTATACAAATTAACATAAATAAGGTACACAATTTGGTTGGTTTGGCAGGTGACTATCAGAAATTCATTCACAATTTCTCCCAATTGGCTATCCCATTACTTAAGATTATATTTAAAGGGATTATGATTTCAGGGAAAAAGGAATGTGAATAATTTTTTGATGAACTAAACAAGATATTGGTTAATAATATTTTTTTTAATATACCATTGTGAAATGATGGGTTCATGATATGTAGTGGTGTATCAAAGAAGGTATTTGGTAGTGTCTTAATGAAAAATGATAATATTATTTCATATTCATCGAGGAAATTGAAGAATCATGAATGGGACAACATGAACCATGATATTGAGTTGGTAGATATCATATTTTATTTGATGATGTTGATAAATTATCTCTATAGTGAATTATATGGTTATACACATATCATAAATGAATAAAATTCATATTTAAAAAACAATGATCAATATGGGAAAAAAGTGATGGTTTGATCAACTCAAGGATTATGATTTCTGAATATACTACCACTTTGGGAAGTAAAATATGGCAACATATGAATTATGTTGGAAGGATCACAATGTTATACACCAAATTTGGATAGAGAGATATAATATGTTAGGGGATTTTATAAACATGGATATGAGAATTATTATGAAATTGGAGACACCACACATTATTCAAATGATTGTGAAAAAATATTTATTAGAAAATGTACAAACATCACTATATGATTCTAAGAACATTTAAAAGAAAAAAAATCTATGAATAATGGGAAATTAAAATACTTTATTATTGATGATGGTATTCTGAAAATATTTAAGATATCTTTTATTATATCTCTTCGTGAATAATAAATGGAACTGATGGATAATAGTCAAATCTCAAATTTCCCAATATACCTAGGTCTCAAAAATATTTATAGATATTTGAGGGAATATATTTGGTGTGTTAAAATGAAGTGTGAAATTTGTAATTATGGGTCTAGATATTTGTTTTTTCAAAAAGTGAAATATATGAGAAAAAATCCAAGACGAGTCATGAAACATCATCCAATTCTTGTGTGGAAATGGGATTGCATTACTATGGACATTTTCATGTGACCATAAAATACTCATAAAAAGAGTGATGAAATGTGGGTTATTATTGATCATTAAAACAAATATACTCATATATTCAAAATAAGAGTATATCAATATATTTTTCTATTCTCAATACACTATATAAGTAATGTTGTGAGACTTCATGGTTTACCTCTTTCAATTTTATCAAATTGAGATCCCCATTTACATATATCTTATAAAGGATTCTCCAAAAGGATATTGATACTGAGCTTAATTAATATAATTCCTATCATTCTCAATCTAATAGAATGTACAAATGAAGGATTCCTAAAATGAAAGATGTGTTTAAGAAATTATCACATGATAATCAATGTTTATGGGATCAATATTTATATTTAGTAATGTTTTCTTGTAAATATAGTTTCCATTAAATTATTCAAACATCTCTGTATAAAGCATTTTATGGAAATGTATTTGATGCTCGAACATGTAGGGACAATGTTGGTGAATGGAAACATTTATGAACATACCATTTTGAAGCTACAACCATAAATGTAAAGGGTATTGATGCTCATATAAAAGCATTTAAATATTGGAAAATGATTTATTCAAATAATCATATGAAGGATTTGAAATTCTATGTTGGAGATGATGTTTTGTTGAATGTGTCACTATGTTAGGTCTTTATAAGGTTAGGTAAGAATGAGAAACTAATATCTTGGTACACCAAATGCATTAAAATTAATGAATAGTATTTCCTACTTTTCATTTTTCATTGCCTCCATGTCTCTCAAAATTATATGATGTCTTCTATAGATTATTAAGGAAGTACATTCTAGACCCAATGCATGTTATCACCTCCGATGAAATAGAATTGTAACCTCATATATCTTACTATAAATATAACAACCCAAGATAGATGTACTTGAAAATTAAATTACTTTTGGGGAATACTTAATACATGTCAAAAACAGACGTCCAAAGACTGTATTAGTGTAGTTTCATTGGAATTTTGTAGCATAATCTTATAACTTGGTTAAATATCTTATACATCTGCCATTATGATCTTCCCCCTTTGTTTTCCTACAAATTGTTTTATATCCTAAGGAAAATAAAACATAAAAATGGAGAGATTAAATTCTCACAAAGGGTAATCATTCAGATCATAAGACAAACAATAAGCATAATAATGTTAAAATATGAATATAAAGTTTAAATAAAAATATAATGAGTCTTGAAATAAATCTAGGCAGTTTGTAATGAATATATCATAAAGTAACATTAACCATGATAAAAAATAACTGGAATAAACTATCGAATTATGGAGAAAAATAAGCACACAATGAGATATCCATAATAACCAATTCATTGTTTCCATAACCATAATAGTGGACAAAGTCAACTACTAAACCAAATTTACATTCCATTCCCTCCATGTATTACTGAACCAGATTTAATTATTATATGAACCCTTTATTACTAAACCAGATTTACTTGTCATTACAGCCCCATACTACTAAACCATATTTACTTTCCATTCTTGTAATTTCTATATTATGAGATATAAATAATTACCTAATTAATTTGAGGGAGATATAGGTCCCACCCATCTCATAATGAAATCATTCATACATGTGCCATAAAAACAAATACAATTTATCATATCTTAACCCAAGAAATAATATGGTCTTCTTAAACATAATTTCACCATAACATAATAAATATAAAATATCATTCCGTCATTAAAAAAATAATATCACAGTGACAATAGGGATAAAAACTTAACCCTATTCAATGATCATCAACATAGTTGTATGTTAATATTAATAAAATCGTTAGACATAATTCTTAATGATAATATCCTTTAATCTTCTTCATAAAACACTTTATTTATTCAAAATGCCATGTAATTTCAAAAGAAATGAATTTAGTTGAAAATAGAAATGAAATAGTGTATAGTAATCCTTATGGAAATAAGGTTTTATTAATCCATAAAAATTGATTTAAGTCTTATAAGTTAAAAAAATTATCCTCGTACATTTTTCAGAAAAGGCAAAAAGTACCTTGTATGGTACATAAATAAAAATATTCCTTCTATTCCATATATTAAAAGTCAATAATGGTAAAAATTATTTTAAACTTTAATGTATGAAGAATAAAAACTTTATGAAAACATTTTTATAAAACATTCACATTGATGGAAAATATATCCCTAGTAAATACTTACGTATAAACAATATCAACAAAATGAGATAGAAAAATTATCTATTACCAATTATAATAAGTCAAAAAAAATGTATCATAAAATCCAGAAAAATATATAAATAAGTAGATATCAATACTTTAATAATAATAATCATAAAATATTAATGGTAACCATAAACACCACACAAAATTAATAGGTGGTGTGTAAGGCATATGTCCCACATGCATAAAAGGGATACAAAATAATTCATTACCTTAGGTCCAATATGATTTTTATATTCCAATGAAAATATATAAAATGATTTAGATAATATTATTAACTTTTTCCAGAATAATTATCATCATATAAGATCATATTATTCTTCCTTTGTTTGAAACTTTTCATTGTTACTCAGTATTTGGGTTTTAACTACATTATGATTGTTTTCACGTCTTATCAAATAAGTTCTAGTTAACTTTTTAGGTAATATTTATATGATTATAAAATGGTATTAAAATACTAAATTCCATATTTATTCATTTTTTAAATTTATATAATCATGCTTGTTTGTTAATAATGTAGAACGAATCAGATTGCGTCGTGGAGACAATAGGTCGTAGGTACGCTTGAGTGATAATATCATTCCCATAATTGATGAATGATATTTAATTTAATGGTGTAGTATAATTTAGAATCAATATAATTTTATTATAATCATATATATTTATTACATCCCATTTAAATACATCCATGTAATGTGGTGGTGAAAAACAGATCACACAACAATGTGGAGACGATAAGTCGTACGTACGCATGCATGGTGATTTTATTTTTATTAGGATTTATTAAAAGCAGAATATTATTTTTTCCATAATTATAATTACATCTCAGTATATAATTTATACTACAATAATTATTCTATAGTGAAAAACTCATGAATTTCATGAAGTAGAAAGAAGAAATATGAATGAATCGGTAATGAAGTTTACCTCTTCTTTGACATGCTCTCTTTAGATCTCCTCTTAATGGTACTAGAGTTGGAATTTTGTGAAGACTAAAACACATATAATGTAAATAGAGAGGTTGATAAGAGAAATTTTTAGGTTATGGATGATCTTTAAGGCTTAATAAGTTGTGGAGAAATGATGGAGGAGGTGTCATTTTATAATTGAGTTGAGGGGCACTTTTGGAAACTCCATAAATAATAATTTATAATTAAATAAAACCCAACCCAAAAACCTAAAAAATGATCCAATTTTAAATATTATATTATATTGGGTTATTATATAATACACCAATAAATTTTAGAAATGTTTCTATGTCCATTCAAACCTTATATTTTCAATTTAACACTTAGTTATTTTATTTCAATTTAAACAGGGTAACAAGTGGTTCAATATAAAAAGAGTAAAATAATTTTTTATTTGACGTAAATTAAATCATAAATAAATATTTTATAAATATTTTTACTATATAATAAATATTATATATTTTTAAATGTTTTAATATTTTTAAATAATTTAATAAAACACTATTTATTTATAAAAATAAATAGTGTTAATTTTGACACAATTCAATTAATTGATTTTAAAAATATAAAGATAACAAGTTAAATATGAATAAACTATTTTATTATATTTATATGTGGTCAAGGGTATCTAGATAATTCACTGAAAATATTAATTATCCGAAAATATTTTTTTATTATTTTTAATAACATTTATTTGATATCTCCATTAATAAAATAATTACTAATATTTTTTTAATAATATAATATACTAATTTTATGAGTAAATATTAAAAATAAAATACTATAATCAAGATAAATTTAATATATTTCATAGGAATATATTTAGTCTAATTTATCTGCTATAAAATCAAACATTAAAAATGTTATTCTTTTTAAAGTACAGATGTGACAACTTTAGCATTATGTTAAATAAAATATTATAAAGGTCATCATCTATTCTATAAGGATCAAAATGGTCATTAGCATGACAATTGAATGCTTATGGTCGAGATATAATTGACCAATAATATTTTGTATTGAACTTTGACATTTTTATGGTTATTAGAAATTTAATAAAAAATGATTCATTGATTTTAAATAAATTAATTAATTGTTACATCATCAATGAATATAACTTTAAGGTAATTATATATTTCTAAAATATTAATATTAAATTATAATTATGTATGTAACTCTTTTATCATTCCATGTACTATTTATGTTTGAAGATATCACCTAGTTAAAACTATATTAAAATTAATATAGTTATAATAAATGTGAGTTTGATATTTTGTCACATTCATAGGTTTTATTTATATTTATTTCATTTTAATTTTAAAGGGGACCTTAATTGATATGTTCAGAACCTAATATGTTAACGGTTGACATCAAATCATATAATGGGATCTTAAATGGGTTTGGGAACATTTTATTATCCTTATCATAATATTAGTTACCCTAACTTACCTGATTTACCTTTAACTTTGGTAAATAGAAATTACTGCAGTTATTATTCATAATTTCAAAAAAATAAAAGTCAAATATTAACATAATTTGGACCCACTGATTACAAATATGTAACCCTTTTTTCATAATTCAAAACACAGTATTTTATGACATTAATTTAAAATTAATTCTTGTTCTCAAACACCAAAAAGTGGGGTTTTAAGAAGGAAAAAACTTATCAAAATATTTTGTTGTGTTTATGTCCTATTTAAATGTGAAATTACTTCCAATAACCCAAATTTCATTAAATTATAAAATCATAATCTATTTGCACATTAAAAATAATTAAAAATATAATGTAACTATCTAAACAAATTAGATGAAAAGATAGGTTTGAATTGAAATGTAGTATTTTTCACTATTTAATTACATATGAATTTTATCAGAAAAATACTAGAAATTCAAAAAAATAAATTTTTATGTATCTGTTCAAAAAAACAAGTTTATTATGTCCAATAGAATATAAAAAAGTTATAAAAACTAAATTTAAAATTGACATGGCATCAAAAGGCGAGAAGAATGTATTTATTGAAAAATACATCTTTTATATAAAAAATTGAATTTGATCTTATATCATGTCTATATAACATATAATATTAATGTTAAAAATTATATAGAATATATTAAATATATATTTAATTAATAAAATTCATCATGAGAGCTCTTATTATTTTATAATCTCTTCTAATCCTAGTCTTGCATGAAATGAATTCTATAAAATGAAATTAAAATTGTGTATAACACAAGCTATAAATAGTGTGGAGTATATGAAAATCTAATAAGATGTTCTATATAAAACCTCAGGGGGTTACATTCTACCCCCGTTAAATTGAATTTAGCCCTCAAAATTAAGTGGGGTTATAAATAGTTTAATACATGAATGTTTCTTTTATTAAAACCCACATTTTAAAAAGGAATACTAAAACTTCATTTGAAAAAAGTAATGTTTTAAACATAAAGGTTACCCAATATAACTCTTCACTGGGTTTCCATATAGGAGAACATAGGTGGGAAGTGAATACATTGATATGGAAGAGAAATTGTACCATATTTTTCTAAGGGGTAGTGATAGGGAATTAGGTTTGGGGATAGTTAACTACTTGAAAGTAGTAAATATGTGATGATTTTAGGGACCATATGATTAATCAGAAAAGAAGTTACTAAGATAAAATTTTTCGTTTTCAAGATCCTTTCACAAAAAACAAATATTTTTTTTCATGAGAATAAATTCTTAATTGATTTTTGGTAAAATATCACCGTTCTTCATTCCTTGATCGATTTTCACTTCATCTCTTATTTAATGAAATAATGTTGAATTTTTCATTTATGATGTGTTATCATATCATGAGATAGCATGATAGGTCATTACATCTGTCTCAACAAAAAAGTTAGCATAAGAAATCAAATATTCATAATTCCACCTATAATGAGATAATACTTTAATATATCAAACATCAATTGAAACATAACTTATACAATCCATAAATATATAACATTACAATCCTTCCAAAAATAGAAAATATAAAACATTAGAAAGAGGTGAACTAAACCTACATAACATTTATCTCCTATATAAAATAAGGGAGTTCTTGGTTGTCACATTCCTAACATGTGAATACCTTAATCAGGTATTTTCTTGAGTCATTTTAAAAACCTGAAGTATATAATAAATGTTTTCGAAACATGCACGTCTCTTTATTCCAAAACATATTAGATATGTTTTTTATGTCCCAATAATATTTCTACTCCATCCATGATAGCATATCATGCCTTTCAATAACTACATAATTATATTTCAAGATATGAGAATCATCAAATTTTCTTATTAAAATACTATATATCATAATCCAAACATCATTATCTTAACATGATGGACATATTAAGGGTTATCTTTCCCTTAATCATGTGATCTCCAAGTATATCACCTTACCCATAAATCAAATTTTTATCTATGTAGATCTATTTATCATATCCTTTCCAAAACATATACTAAAAACACTTATATATTTCATGATTCATATTGAATAATATTTTTATACTAAACCATATACAACTCAATCATCTGACATTATTCTTAAACCATTACTCATGATCCATCATATTTATATTTCCTAAAATACGAAACATCTATCTTCGTATCCCAACCTTAATATTTTTATGTCTAATGTAAATTATAGTAAAAGAACATCACATAACTTTCACATGATGTTTACAATATCTTTATCTTCAAGAGAATGACCAATACTTGTACTATCATTGTGATTATCTTCATGATATTTCTAATCAGGAAATTGATCTTCATTATTACCATAATTTATACACATGAAATATTCAATGGTTAACCATGTTATATGTAGTTATGGCCATTGTCAATGACGAGAAGGAAAATTGTTTGAAATACATATCATAAATTTGAAACACATAAATATGGTAAATTATAGTATATCAATCTATGATATCTTAAGTTTATCCCTATGTTAGTCATGATTGTCATAAAAACCCTAGGATTGTAATCTATACATTGACATATCCATAAGGCATCTCTAGAATTATAAATAGAAATATCTATAGGGATATCACTAAAGATTTCATATCCTAGTTTCCAAAGGTTATCCAAACCTTCACTTTGATACAAACTATAACTACCCAAGAAATATGTACGTGGACATTAAATTACTTTTTCAGAATACTTAATACATGAAAAACATATTCTCAAAGGCTGTATTAGTTTAGTGTCTTTGGAAACATGGAGAATAATATTATATCTTGTAAAAATATCTTTTACATATCCCATTAAGATATTCCTATTTTATTATCCTACCTTTTAATAACTTGGTGAAGGATCTTTAACATCTCCCATAAAGATATTACTCGTTTTGTTTTCCTACCTAGAACCGATATTTATATCCTAGGGAAAAGAAAACACAATAATGGTGAGATAAAATTCATAGTAAGGGTAATCATATAGAAAATAAATCAAACCATAAATATAATAATGTAAAAACAAGAACATAGAGTTTAAATATCAATCCCTTGAGTCATGGGATAAATCATGGTAGTTCTTAAGGAATTAGTCATAAATGAACATTAACCATGATAAAATAGCACTGACATAAAACATAGAATTGGAAAAAAATAAGCACCTAATATGACTTAAATATTAGAGAATAAATTTTTTCCAAGACCATCATAATAGAAAATTTCTATTAGGGAACCTGGTTTACTTGTTGTTTCATCCATTTATTACATAACCATATTTACTCATCGTTCCATCCCATTACTACTGAACCAGATTTACTTGTTTTTTGTCCCTGTATTACTCATACATATTTACATTTCATTCTAGTCATGTCTATCTCAGGAGATATAAATCATTACCTAATTCATTGGAGCGAGATATAGGTCCCACCCATTACATAATGAAATAATTCTTATATGTTCTTCAAAAACATAAATCATTTATCATAACATAACCCTAGAAATAAAATGGGCTTCTTAAACCTCATTTTATCATAACATAATACATATAAAATATCATTCCATCATGAACACAATAAAATAATTGTAATAATTGGGAAAGAAACAAAACCATATTTAAAGAGTGTCATATTAGATGGAAAATAATTTTAATAATACACATGAATTTAATTCATAGGGAAAATATCCATTCTTTATCAAAAAGAATTTATTTTCTCAAAATGATGCACATTTTCAAAAGAAATGAATTTATTTGAATGTAAAAATTAAATAGTGTAGAGGAAGTTTCATGAAAACAATACTTCACAAAACCGTAAAAATCCATTCATGTCGTATAAGTTAAAAAAAATTCTCCTAGTACTTTTGTTGGTAAAGTAAAAAATACCATGTATGGAAAAAAAATTAAGATCCCTTCCATACCATATTTTAAAAGTAAGAAATTATTAAAAATTAATTTTAATATTCATAGAATAATAGTATACAATTTTTGAAATCATTTTTATAAAACATTGACTTGGATTTTAAATATTTTCCCTGTAAAAACATAAGTAAAAACAATCTACGATAAACAAAATGAGATTGAAAAAGTACCACTAACCAATTATAGTAAGTCAAATCTTATGTATCATAAAATAAATAAAATTATATTAATATTTAAATATCATATACTGTAAAGACCCGTAAAATTCAAGGGAAATTTTTTCTTAATTTTCTTTAGAATTTTACAAGAGCACGGTTTCAGACGGCACCTGATTCCGAGGCCCGGAGTGCCCGGAATCATTTTCCGAAGTTTGGCTCGGGTACGTTCAGTGAACGAACGAGCGGGAATTTCTAACTTTTGATCCGGTGCTCGGAATTGAAATCCGAGGGCATCGATGAACTCGCAGCGCCGATATTCGCTTAAGGAGACCTTTTCCGAGGTTGCGTTTATTTCGGGTTGAGAGTTAGTTTTGGGGGTTTAGAATAAGGTAAATAAAAATTGTGGGTTACAATTTTTATTTAAACTTGTTGGTTATCTTCTCTCAAAGGAAGTTAGGTGTGGGACCCACACCCACTTAACCTCCCTTGAGAGGATTAAGTGTGGTGGGGCCCACACGAAACCTAAACTTTACATCTTCCCTCAAACCCCCTTAACCCCTCTTTAATTAACATGACAACTTGTTAATTAATGTGGAGTTATCTCTTTTTGAATTTCAAACCTTTGAAATTCTTTTTGTGAATAAAATAAGACTTTATCTTATTTTTTTGTGTTGGAACTCTTTAGCCATCTTGGAGAGGTTGAGAGCTTTTCTTCCTTCTTCAAGCTTTGACGAAGAACGCTCATGTTCCGACGAAGAACGCTCAAGCTCCGACGAAGAACGCCGCTCCTCCCTTCTTCGTCTACCGTGTCAACGAAATGGAACGCCACTTCTTCCTCGGACATCCTTCGTCGTCATACGAAGATTCGTCAACGACGTACTTCTTCGGACGCACCTCTTCGTCATCGGATTTGACGAACGGCTACCGCGACGCCCGACCTCCGCGAAGTCGTCTTCCGCGGAACGTTGACAAATCTTCGAACCTTATACCAAGGTAGGGGTTGTTGTATTTTTGGTTATTTAATTATCCTTGTTCGTGGTTCATGCATGATTAACGTAAGGATTTTTAAGTTGTGTTATTGTTTAACGTGAGGGGGCTGGACCGCATTAACACGGCCGAACCCCCTCCATCGTTCTTGTTGAATTGCTTTGCGGGTGGAAACAAGGTGGCGTGGTGCCGTCGCACCACGCGGTTAATCGTGCGTTTATATTGCGCGGCGCCGTCGCGCCGCGCCGTGGAAGAATCATCAAGAACGCGACGCCGTCGCGCCGCGTCAAGGGGAAACGAAGACGCGTTGGAGGGGCGCGGTGCCGTCACACCGCGCCGGACGACGAACACCGCGGCCAGTTCCGGGCCACGGCGAGATGAGAAGACCGGCGGCCGGGCCGCCGGTGTTGGAAGCCGAAGAGGGGACCAGATTTTCCGGTCCCGTTGGAGAAAACCGGCCGGCCAGCTGGCCGGCCGGATGGCAATAAACCAGGGGAAATTAATCCCCCGGCCAGCTCACAAAACCCCCCTCTTTATGAGGGGGGCGGTTTCCTTGTGGGGGGCAGGAGGCCCCCCCCCCGTTTCCTGCCAATCAAGCCCCCCACGTTGGGGGGGCGGTTTGCAAACAGGCGCGGCTAAAAAGCCGCGCCGCCTCTTCAATCAGCGGGGGATTGATTCCCCCCACGCTGCCTCCGTGCGGCGCCAGGCCGCCGCGGCCGCCGCGCCGCCGCGCCACCGGGCCGGGTCGGGTCGACCCGGTTCGGGCCGACCCAGGGGGGGGGGGGGGTCGGGCCGGGTCAGCCCGGACCCGGACCCCCCGTTTCGGATCAGATTCGGTCTTTTGGCCATAACCTGAGCCACGGACCTCCGATCGACGAACCGTTTGTGGAAACGCGATCGTTGGATCGAGACGGTCGTTTCGGTATATCGCACTCAAGGTTTCAGATTACTTTGAGTTCAGCCGGGTTGGTTCGTTCACGAAACCAACCGGGCCTTCGGAGCGGAAACACTCATATCTTGAGCTACGGACGTCTGATTGACGTGCCGTCAGCTGTGTTGTGTTCCTCTTAGTGAGACGGATCTTTCGGCATACTACGCCCGAGGTTTGGACGCAGGTGGTGTACGGTCGGGTTGGTTTTGCCTTAAAAACCAACCGGGCCCCGGGGACGAAAATGCCAATAACTCTCAGACCGGGCGTCCGATCGACGCGCCGTCTGTTGCGTTGAGTTCCTGTTGACGATACGGAACTTTTGGATACATCAACTCTGGAATTTGTGACAGCTGATGTATCAGCCTCTCGGCTCGTGGAGCGGACCCTCCGAACGAGCTTGCTGTGTGCGGGAACCCTAGTGCTGGCTGCGACTGTTACTGTGACTACTACTGCTACTACTGCTACTGTGACTGCGACGACGACAGTACAGAGATCCTGTGTGGATTCGACGACGACGACTATAGCACTCAGCGATCCTACGTGGATCAGTGCTACAGGTCCTGTGTGGGCCCGATCCTATGTGGGTCCGATCCTATGTGGGTCCTTGCGCTCAGCGGTCCTGTGTGAACCAGCGCCTACAGGTCCTGTGTGGGCCCGATCCTGTGTGGGTCTTTGCGGGGGTTAGTTACCTATCGATCCTTCGTGGGTCTGACGACTTAGATGGATCAGAGATCATCTTTATCATCCTTTGAAGAAGTATACCTGTGTGAGCTGAATCCTGTTGCTTTCCTGTGTGGATTGTGTTGTGCAATCCTGTGTGGATTACGTTTTACTTTCCTGTGTGGAGTACGTTACTTTCCTGTGTGGACTGAGTTGTACTTGGGCTCGGAGGTTGGAGCGTATTTGAAATTGACGACTTAGGTATATGTATGGGCATATACCTAAGCAGTGTCGGTTGTTACTTCGTGATTGTACCTTTCTTCGTGGTCTATCCTTTGTGGATTTGAGAGACCTTCAGGGGTCTCGGGGTCCCTACTGAGTAGCTTATACTCACCCCTGCACGGGCTTTGCCCGCACTACGTTGTGTTGGTTGCAGACGACGGACAGCGTTGACCTTAGCTGAGGCTTGCAGAGCGGGACGGTACCTGGAGGTGGACCACTGGGCGGGACGTGCACGGAGCGGACGGCGGGACCCGTGGAATAGAGGAGCTATCTGTACCCACCCTTCAGGTGGGATTTCCAGTGGACAACTCGGTGTAGCGGCTTTTACTTTTCAGTTGCTGTTTTCCCTTTCGAGTTGTACTTTACTTTCAGATTGGGTTTGTATGCTGGCCCATTTACTTTTCCGCACTTTCAGTTGTACTCTGCTTTTTTTTAGTGTTTACTTTCCGCTTGCTTACTCTGTGGTGTTTGTTTACTTTTCAAAGGCAATGCCTTCCCTTTTTACCGGGATTTACGCCTTGGTGCTAGTCGCCAGCCCCTGGCCTATGGAAGGCGGGCTTGGGGTAGTCACGGCACAGACCCCGAGGGAGGGTCGTGACAAATTTGTATCAAAGGAGTTCGGTTCTACCGCGAACTCTGATCTTTTCTTTGTGAAGCAATAATGTTTAGCGTATTGAGTGTGGTTATCAGTCCAGGGAGTCCAGTGTTGGTGTGGCGGCCGACGTATCCGTACACCAGGACCCTGACTTCTGATTTCCGACTAAATTCACGAAAACATTGATTGCGTGTGTGTTTCAAAGTTTTCTTTGTGATTACTTATATCAGCTCACCAGGTATACTGTTCTGACCGTGGCGCACCTGTTTCCTTTCAGGATGGCCCCACGACGGCAGCCAGCTAGGGTTCCGAGAGTCGAGCGTGACGACAGCCCACCGAGCAACGAGGCCTCGGTGCAGGGCCCTTTGTCAGAAGTGGCACCAGTGGTAGCTCTACCCGCCGAGCCCCCGATGCTTCCAGCAGCAGCCGCTGACGATGCACGTCGCCTCAGCGCACTGCATGAGTTTCAGCGCCAGCGACCATCCAGGTTTCGCGGGGAGACGGATCCCCAGGCAGCAGAGGACTGGCTGGAGGCAGTGGTACGAGTGTTTAGGCTAGTGAGGACACCAGCAGACCTCATGGTGATCCTCGCTGCGAGCCTACTACACGCAGCAGCAGGACGATGGTGGAGCTTGATGCTCCAGGTGCACGATGAGTCATCCCTACTTTGGACGGACTTTGAGAGCCTCTTCCGCTCGGAGTTCGTCCCATCCACCCTTCGTGCGGTGCGTATCCAGGAGCTTCTTCAGCTGCGGCAGGGCAGCATGACGGTCGCTCAGTACTCGGCGAGATTTACCGATCTCTCGCGCTACTCGACCGACATGGTACGGGACCCATTATTCCGGGCCCGGACCTTCGAGTATGGTTTGAGACACGAGATCAGGGCATCGCTGATCTCCCTCAGCATACCGACTCAGACAGGAGTACTGGAGCGGGCCCTTCTGATCGAGAGCTTCCTTGCTGAGTCTACACCAGCACAGCGACCCACCGCAGGGCGGCACGTGGCAGAGTCATCTGCAGCAGGCAGTCGACGGATGACTCAGGGGTCCAGACAGACCAGACCTTCGGGTAGACGACCTCAGGACACTGGCTCAGCAGTGCGGGGCACACAGCGAGGAGCCAGTCTTTCGAGAGGCAGACAGTGCTACTCGTGCGGCGGGCAGGGCCACATGGCTCGTGACTGCCCGACCCGCCGTGCCGAGGAGCAGCAGACGGTTGAGGGACCACCGAGGCAGAGGCAGAGGGTCGACCGTGGCGGTCCGCAGAGAGGAGGCGGACGAGGCAGAGGAGCTGGACGAGCAGCCGGTGGTGGGCGACGCTTTGAGGCTCTGCCACCACCACCACCAGGAGGTCCACCCTGACCACAGAGAGCTGGCGGGCAGATACAGGCACAGCTCCAGGCAGCAGAGGCCTACGACCACGGCGCACCCGAGATGATTCGGGGTACTATCTGTGTCTATTCCACCCTTGCTGCAGTTATTATAGACACAGGAGCGAGTCACTCTTTCATAGCCGCTGCCCTTGTTCAGAGCTCGGAGATTCCGACAGAGCCGTTGGCTCGATCCTTACGGCTAGAGACTCCTACGGGAGAAGACTCGACGATTACGCACTGGTTCCGGCAGTGTGAGCTTACTCTAGGAGGCGAGAGCTTCGGCTGGGATCTTCTTGTAGCAGCGTCGAGGCCTTACGACGTCATCTTGGGCATGGATTGGCTATCTACAGTCCATGCACAGATTGACTATTTTAGGTGCAAGGTGCGATGTGTACGCACCGACGGGAGCAGGTTCACCTTCACCGGCGAGAAGGGAGCCTTAGCAGCACAGGATGGACTTCCGCGGAGGAGAGGACATCCCATTAATCATCAGTTGGCTAGCCTTATCCTTAGAGCAGTTGACGTGCGGAGTCTTGGTTTTCCTGCAGTGGTGGATCAGTTTGCGGACGTTTTTCCCGACGACGTTCCAGGGCTACCTCCTCGCAGAGAGGTAGACTTTTATATTGACTTGTACCCCGGGACAACCCCGATATCCACTCCAGCATATCGGATGGCCCCTGCCGAGCTTCGAGAGCTACGGGTAGAGTTGGAGGACTTGCAGGGCAAGGGGTTCATCCGACCTAGTGTTTCACCCTGGGCTTCCCCGATATTGTTCGCCAAGAAGGCGGATAGGAGCTTGCGACTTTGTGTTGACTATCGTCGCCTAAACCAGGTGACAGTGAGGAACAAGTATCCGCTACCGAGGATTGACGACCTCTTCGATCAGCTCAAGGGAGCACGGTGGTTCTCGAAGATAGACCTCAGGTCAGGCTATCATCAACTCAGAGTCAGAGACGAGGATGTGCAGAAGACGGCCTTCAGATGTCGGTATGGACACTATGAGTTCTTGGTTATTCCTTTCGGTGTAACCAATGCTCCAGCAGTGTTCATGGCTCTCATGAACAGGATCTTTCAGCCATACCTCGATCGGTTTGTCGTGGTCTTCATCGACGACATTCTGATTTACTCTACGACAGAGGAGGAGCACGCCTATCACTTGAGAGTTATTCTAGACACACTCCGAGAGCACCAGCTTTATGGTAAGCTCTCGAAGTGCCAGTTCTGGATACGTGAGGTCCACTTCTTGGGACACGTTATCTGTGAGGCGGGAGTTACAGTGGATCCCGCGAAGATTGAGGCTGTGTTAACTTGGGAGCCACCCAGGAGCGTGACTGAGGTTCGGAGTTTCTTGGGACTAGCTGGATACTATCGGAGATTCGTGCCAGACTTCTCTAGAGTTGCGGCATCACTCAAAGCTTTGACGAAGAAGGGGAAACCCTTCGTATGGTCAGAAAGATGTCAGCAGAGCTTCCAGGAGCTGAGACAGAGATTGAACTGCGCACCTATCTTGAGGTTGCCTGAGGAGGGAGTAGGGTACGTAGTTTACTGCGATGCATCAGGGACCGGACTCGGATGTGTTCTGATGCAGGAGCGGGCAGTGATGACCTATGTATCACGTCAGTTGAGGCCGCATGAGCAGAACTACGCTACCCATGACCTGGAGTTAGCAGCAGTGGTCTTCGCTCTGAAGACATGGCGACACTATCTGATGGGTGAGCACTTTACAGTCTTTTCTGATCATCAGAGTCTCAGGTATATCTTCTCTCAGAAGGACCTGAACCTGAGACAGCAGCGATGGCTCGAGTTCCTCCAGGACTATGACTTTGAGATAGTCTATACTCCTGGGATGGGGAACATAGTAGCCGATGCCCTTAGCAGGAGGACGGGCATTCAGCTACTTGAGAAGGCGACGGAGCAGCTAGCCTCTTTGCAGATTTCCTTCGTGGATAGAGATGGAGCAGCCTTCCTTCAGTCTCTCACAGTCACTCCTCCACTACTGCAGCGAGTCAGGGAGGCACAGCGTGGGGACGCTGACTGTGAGACACGGCGTGCACAGATATCCTCGGGACAGGCACCTGATGGTTTCTCCCTTGGAGCAGAGCACGACATCCTTTTCAGAGGACATACCATGGTACCAGTAGCTTTGCGAGAGGAAGTGCTGAGAGAGTTTCACGCTTCTCCTTTGGCGGTACATCCTGGAGTGGCGAAGATGTACCGGGACCTCAGACGACAGCACTGGTGGCTGGGCATGAATAAGGCTGTAGCAGAGTTTGTTTCTCGATGCCTCACCTGCCAGTAGGTGAAGGCAGAGCATCAGGTACCAGCAGGTTTGGTACAGCCCTTGGAGGTTCCGGAGTGGAAGTGGGACGGCATATCTATGGACTTCGTGACTGGACTTCCATGCACTTCCAGAGGTCACGACTCCATCTGGGTGATTGTTGACCGACTCACCAAGTCGGCACACTTCTTACCCATCAGAGAGCAGGGCTCAGTGGAGAGCTTGGGACGTCTCTACGTTCAGGAGATTGTGCGGCTCCACGGTGTGCCATCATCTATCGTCTCCGATCGAGATGCTCGCTTTACTTCCCGGCTTTGGAAGGGGTTACAGGAGGTGTTCGGGACGCAGCTACGTCTGAGCACAGCCTTTCACCCTCAGACGGATTGTCAGACGGAGTGGACCATTCAGACTCTCAAGGACATGCTCCGCGCATGTGTCCTCGACTTTGGTCGTAGCTGGGAGGACCACCTACCCTTGGTGGCGTTCGCGTACAACAACAGCTAGCACTCCACCATCGGGATGGCACCGTACGAGGCATTGTACGGCCGACCTTGTAGATCTCCTTTGTGCTGGACAGACCCTGGGGAGTCAGCACTAGTGGGACCGGAGATGGTCCAGGCCACGACAGAGAAGGTCCAGGTCATCCAGGAGCGGATGAGGACAGCTCAGAGCCGGCAGAAGTCATACGCTGACAGGAGGCGGAGGCCACTAGATTTCGAGGACGGCGACCACGTCTTCTTGCGGATCTCACCTCGACGTGGTATTCAGAGATTTGGCCGAGGCGGAAAGTTATCTCCGCGCTTCATCGGACCCTTCCAGGTCCTCAGCAGGATTGGTGAGGTGGCTTATCACCTGGCTCTACCACCTCAGTTGCACCGGGTGCACGACGTCTTCCACGTGTCTCAGCTGAGGAGATACGTGCACGACCCGACGCACATCATTGACCATGGGGAGCTTGACGTTGACGATGGGGCGACTTTTACGGAGGTTCCGGTGGAGATAGAGGATCGACAGGAGCGGGTCCTGCGTGGGCGATCGATTCCTCTTGTGCGCATCAGATGGCAGCACGGGAATCTCCAGGAGAGCACATGGGAGAGGGAGGCTCAGATGCGTGCTCAGTACCCTTATTTGTTTCCCTAGTTTTTGATGTATCTTTACGAGGACGTAAAGCCCTGAGGTGGGAGTAATGTAAAGACCTGTAAAATTCAAGGGAAATTTTTTCTTAATTTTCTTTAGAATTTTACAAGAGCGCGGTTTCAGACGGCACCTGATTCCGAGGTCCGGAGTGCCCGGAATCATTTTCCAAAGTTTGGCTTGGGTACGTTCAGTGAACGAACGAGCGGGAATTTCTAACTTTTGATCCGGTGCTCGGAATTGAAATCCGAGGGCACCGATGAACTCGCAGTGCCGATATTCGCTTAAGGAGACCTTTTCCGAGGTTGCGTTTATTTCGGGTTGAGAGTTAGTTTTGGGGGTTTAGAATAAGTTAAATAAAAATTGTGGGTTACAATTTTTATTTAAACTTGTTGGTTATCTTCTCTCAAAGGAAGTTAGGTGTGGGACCCACACCCACTTAACCTCCCTTGAGAGGATTAAGTGTGGTGGGGCCCACATGAAACCTAAACTTTACATCTTCCCTCAAACCCCCTTATCCCCTCTTTAATTAACATGACAACTTGTTAATTAATGTGGAGTTATCTCTTTTTGAATTTCAAACCTTTGAAATTCTTTTTGTGAATAAAATAAGACTTTATCTTATTTTGTTGTGTTGGAACTCTTTATCCATCTTGGAGAGGTTGAGAGCTTTTCTTCCTTCTTCAAGCTTTGACGAAGAACGCTCAAGTTCCGACGAAGAACGCTCAAGCTCCGACGAAGAACGCCGCTCCTCCCTTCTTCGTCTACCGTGTCAACGAAAGGGAACGCCACTTCTTCCTCGGACATCCTTCGTCGGCATACGAAGATTCGTCAACGACGTACTTCTTCGGACGCACCTCTTCGTCATCGGATTTGATGAACGACTACCGCGACGCCCGACCTCCGCGACGTCGTCTTCCGCAGAACGTTGACAAATCTTCAAACCTTATACCAAGGTAGGGGTTGTTGTATTTTTGGTTATTTAATTATCCTTGTTCGTGGTTCATGCATGATTAACGTAAGGATTTTTAAGTTGTGTTATTGTTTAACGTGAGGGGGCCGTACCGCATGAACACGGCCGAACCCCCTCCATCGTTCTTGTTGAATTGCTTTGCGGGTGGAAACAAGGTGGCGTGGTGCCGTCGCACCACACGGTTAATCGTGCGTTTATATTGCGCGGCGCCGTCGCGCCGCGCCGTGGAAGAATCATCAAGAACGCGACGTCGTCGCGCCGCGTCAAGGGGAAACGAAGACGCGTTGGAGGGGCGCGGTGCCGTCGCACCGCGCCGGACAACGAACACCGCGGCCGGTTCCAGGCCGCGGCGGGATGAGAAGACCGGCGGCCGGGCCGCCGGTGTCGGAAGCCGAAGAGGGGACCGGATTTTCCGGTCCCGTTGGAGAAAACCGGCCGGCCAGCTGGCCGGCCGGATGGCAATAAACCGGGGGGAAATTAATCCCCCGGCCAGCTCACAAAACCCCCCTCTTTATGAGGGGGGCAGTTTCCTTGTGGGGGGCAGGAGGCCCCCCCGTTTCCTGCCAATCAAGCCCCCCATGTTGGGGGGGCAGTTTGCAAACAGGCGCGGCTAAAAAGCCGCGCCGCCTCTTCAATCAACGGGGGATTGATTCCCCCCGCGCTGCCTCCGTGCGGCGCCAGGCCACCGCGGCCGCCGCGCCGCCGGCTGGCCGGCCGGCCGAGCCGGGTCGGACCCGGTTCGGGTTGACCCAGGGGGGGGGGGGGGGGGGGGGCGGTCGGGCCGGGTCGGCCCGGACCCGGACCCCCCGTTTCGGATCAGATTCGGTCTTTTGGCCATAACTTGAGTCACGGACCTCCGGTCGATGAACCGTCTGCGGCAACACGATCCTTGGATCGAGACGGTCGTTTAGGTATATCGCACTCAAGGTTTCGGATTACTTTGAGTTCGGCCGGGTTGGTTCGTTCACGAAGCCAACCGGGTCTTCGGAGCGGAAACACTCATATCTTGAGCTACGGACGTCCGATTGACGTGCCGTCAGCTGTGTTGTGTTCCTCTTAGTGAGACAGATCCTTTGGCATACTCCGCCCGAGGTTTGGACGCAGGTGGAGTACGGTCGGGTTGGTTTTGCCTTAAAAACCAACCGGGCCCCGGGGACAAAAATGACAATAACTCTCAAACCGGGCATCCGATCGACGCGCCGTCTGTTGCGTTGAGTTCCTGTTGACGATACGGAACTTTTGGATACATCAACTCTGGACTTTGTGACAGTTGATTTATCAGCCTCTCGGCTCGTGGAGCGGACCCTCCGAACGAGCTTGCTGTGTGCGGGAACCCTAGTGCTGGCTGCGACTGTTACTGTGACTACTACTGCTACTACTGCTACTGTGACTGCGACGACGACAGTACAGAGATCCTGTGTGGATTCGACGATGACGACTACAGCACTCAGCGATCCTACGTGGATCAGTGCTACAGGTCCTGTGTGGGCCCGATCCTGTGTGGGTCCGATCCTATGTGGGTCCTTGCGCTCAGCGGTCCTGTGTGAACCAGCGCCTACAGGTCCTGTGTGGGCCCGATCCTGTGTGGGTCTTTACGGGGGTTAGTTACCTATCGATCCTTCGTGGGTCCGACGACTTAGATGGATCAGAGATCATCTTTATCGTCCTTTGAAGAAGTATACCTGTGTGATCTGAATCCTGTTGCTTTCCTGTGTGGATTGTGTTGTGCAATCCTGTGTGGATTACGTTTTACTTTCCTGTGTGGAATACGTTACTTTCCTGTGTGGACTGAGTTGTACTTGGGCTCGGAGGTTGGAGCGTATTTGAAATTGATGACTTAGGTAGATGTATGGGCATATACCTAAGCAGTGTCAGTTGTTACTTCGTGATTGTACCTTTCTTCGTGGTTTATCCTTTGTAGATTTGAGAGACCTTCAGGGGTCTCGGGGTCCCTACTGAGTAGCTTATACTCACCCCTGCACGGGCTTTGCCCGCACTACGTTGTGTTGGTTGCAGACGACGGACAACGTTGACCTTAGCTGAGGCTTGCAGAGCGGGACGGTACCCGGAGGTGGACCACTGGGCGGGACGTGCACGGAGCGGACGGCGGGACCCGTGGAGCAGAGGAGCTATCTGTACCCACCCTTCAGGTGGGATTTCCAGTGGACAGCTCGGTGTAGCGGCTTTTACTTTTCAGTTGCTGTTTTCCCTTCTGAGTTGTACTTTACTTTCAGATTGGGTTTGTATACTGGCCCATTTACTTTTCCTCACTTTCAGTTGTACTCTGCTTTTGTTTAGTGTTTACTTTCCGCTTGCTTACTCTGTGGTGTTTGTTTACTTTTCAAAGGCAATGCCTTCCCTTTTTACCGGGATTTACGCCTTGGTGCTAGTCGGCAGCCCCTGGCCTATGGAAGGCGGGCTTGGGGTAGTCACGGCACGGACCCCGAGGGCGGGCCGTGACATATACTTTATTATAAGAATCATAAAACATTCAGGGGAAGCAGAAACACTACACTAAAGAAATAGGTGGTGTGTAAGGTATATGTCCCACATGAATAAAAGTGAGACAAATCAATCCCATACTTTTGTTTTGAGAAGATTTATATGTGTCCAAACATTAAGTATAATTATTTAGTTAATGTTATTAACTTATTATAGAATCATGGTCATAATCTATGGTCATATTCTTTTTCATAGAAATTTATTGTTTTCATTTTTTGGGTTTTAACTTCTTTATGATCGTATGCATGTTTTGTCAAATAAGTTATATTTATCTTTATTATGTTATATTTATATCATTATAAAATTATGTTAACAAAATTAATACTATATTTATTCATTATTTATACTTATATAATCATGCTTGAGTAGTTATCATGTATAAAAAATCTCATTGCGTCATGGGGACGGTTGGACATACGTACGCATGAGTAACGATATCATTCCCATTATTGTAGAATGGTATTTATTTGAATGGTTTGCTATATTTAATAATAAATAAAATATTTTAATTATAATATTTAGTAATTTAATCCATTTTTATATCCATCCATGTAAGGTGGTGGTGAAAAACAGATTACACCATGGCCTGGAGATGGTAAGTTGTACGTACGCACGTGTGAGGATTTTTTCTTTCGTTGGATGGATAGAAAGTGTAATATTGTTGTTTGATAATTATAATACCATATCATTATATATGTGATACTATAGTTATTATTATAAAATAAAACAACTCATGAAGAGGAGGTAGAAGAAAGAAATATGAAAGAACCAGTAGAGAAGTTTACATTTTCTTTGACGTACTCTCTTTAGATCTCCTCTTAATGGATGTAGAGTTTGTTTTTATAGAATAACATCATCACTATAAGGTAAATAAGGAAGTTGAGAAGATAAATGGGTAGGTTATGGATTATATTTAAGGGTTGATGAGTTGTGGATAAATGAGGGAGGAGGTGTCCTTTTACAATTGAGCTCAGTTGCACTTTTGGAAACTCTACAAATAATAATTTATAATAAAATAAAACCAACCCAATAAAATCAAAATATTCCAATTTTGATGATAAAATGGGATAGGTTATTAGTCTCATTAACCTATAAATTTTATATAGTTTTCTATGTCCATTCAAACCTTATCTTTTCAATTTAACACTTAGTTATTCTATTACATTTTAACTATGGTAACAAATATTTAAATATTAAAATGGTAAAATATTTATGTAAATTATGTAATTTAGACCATAAATAAATAATTTACAACATTTTGAACACATTATAATTATTATATTTTTTAATAAATGAATTATTATTTGTAAACAACTTAATAATACACTACTTTGGTAGATAATCAATAATGTCAATTTTGAAACTATTCCATTTATTGATTTTCAAAAATATAAATATTACAAGTTAACTACAAATAAAATATTTTATTATATTATTATGAGGTCAATAGTCTCTATTATAGTCATTGTACATATTAATTATCAAAAAATATATTTATTATCATTTATTTTATATCTCTATTGATAAAATAATTACTACAATGATTTTGGTTAATTATTTAATATACATATGTGTTGAGTAAAAATTAAAAATAAAATACTATAATGAAGATAAAATTAATATCTATCATTATAATATATTTTGAAGAATTTAAATTCTATAAAATTAAACATTAAAAATGTTATACTTATTAAATTATGAATGTGATAACTTTAACATTACTTTATATAAAATAATATAATGGTTATAATCTATTCTATAAGGCTCCAAATAGTCACTTGAATTTCTTTTTAATGATTATATTGAATATATACTAGAAAAATAATATTTTTTCATGTTTTTTTTTGAAATTTTTATGGTTATTAAAAATTTAATAAAAATTTACTCAATGATTTCTCATCAATTAATTAATTTTTACATCATCAATCCATAAGACATTAAGTTTATTATTTATTTCCTAAAAATAAAAATAAATTTCCATGATATAAGTAATTATTCATCTTATTATGTAAAATTTATGTTCTAATATATCACCTAGTAATCCTTATTTTAAAATTAGCATACTTATAATAAATGTGAGTTTGACATTTTGTCACTTTCATTGGTTTTGTTAATATTTATGTCATTTTCAATGTCAAGGGGCCCTTAAATGACTAATTTTTGAACCTTAGATAATAAGGGTTGACATAAATTCATATAATGTTACTTTTATTGGTTTTAGAATAATTTTATTGTCCTTATCATATTATTATTCACACTTATTTACCCGATCCTCCTATAACATCGGTAATTAAAAATAATTGTAGTTACTATTCATAAAATCAAAAAAAGAAAAAGATACATATTAACTTAATTTGGACCAATTAATTCATATATGGAATCCATTTTTCATAATTCAAAACACATTATTGGGAGATATTAATTTAAAATCAATTCTCGTTGTCAAAAACCAAAAGAGGGGTTTTTAGAAGTAAAGACTTGTCAAAATATTGCCCTGTGTTTATGTCCAATTTAAATGTGATATTACATCCAATGACCAAAGTTGGATTTAATTATAAAAACATATTCCAATTAAACATTAAAATCAATTAAAAAGATAATCTATCTATATAAATAATTTATATGAAAAGAATGTTTTGAATTAAAATACAATATTTTTTACTATTCAATAAAATGTAAATTTTATCATAAAAATAAATAACATTAAAAAAAGTAAATTTTTATGTCTTTTTTCTAAATAATATGTTTATTTTGTCCAATAGAATATATAAAAGTGTTTAAAACTATATTTAAAATGGGTGCACTATCAAATGGGGTCAAAATTGTATTTTTTAAAACCAATATTCTTTTATAGAGAAAGTTGATTTCGTTATTATATAATTTATATAAAACATATAAGAAGAATGTTAAACATTATATTGAATATGTTATATAAATATATTTCATTAATAAAATTCATCAAGATCGATCTTATTATTTTATAAAATCGCTTAATCATAGTGTTGTGTGAAATGATTTCTATCAAAAGAACATAAAATTTTGTGTAACACATGGCATGAATAGTGTAGCATATATTGAAAGCTATTATGGTGTTGCTTACAGCACATGCTAATCTTGGTGTATTATATAACATAAGAAATTAAATAATTTAAAAAGAACCCATCTCATAAAATCTCTGGGTCTTTTAATAAATAACCCATCTAGATTTAGGATAATAGGGGGAAAATAATGAGAAATTAGATGACTCCTTTGGAAATGGTATTTCGAAGAAATCAAAAAATATTTGAAGAAATATGGTAATTAGCAGATATTATGATGAAGAACTACACTCATATTTTTAGAATGTAATTTCCATTTAATTTTAAGGAAAATACATTTTAGGAAGGATGAACGTGGCACCCCTGGATTTACAATATATTTCTTTTAGAATATATTTAATTACATTGATAGGTCGTGATATAGACAACACATGGGTTTTAATTAATGTAATTCCGAATAAACTATTCTATTATTTTATTATTTTAATATATAATTTAATTTCTCAATAAATTATATGATAAAAAGTTTCAAAATATTAATTTTTAATGTTTTCTGGAAGGATATAAATTTTGATGAAAAATGATAAAAATAAGATAATAATGAATGTATAAAATACATCACAATGCACTATGAATAGACACATATTGACACTAGATGTTGGATCCTAGATTCAATATGTAGTAATTTTTATCACAATATAATAAATGTTGGAATAAAGAACCACATTGAACCTGGGTGAAACATGAATGAAAACACATTATATGTCATGTAAAGGATATAAAAGATGTAAATCTCATTGGAAAACATGATATGATAAAAGACATGGAATGTTCAACAAATCAATTACATGGCTTGAATCTAAAATTAATGAAATGATTCATGAAGAATACAAAACAATAAAAATACTTTCTTCACAACATGTTACACATCACGAAACATTTACAAGATATGAAACCCTTGACATTACTATTGAAATGAAAATTTTGATGGAATTTAATACCAACACTAAACATTTATGAGACCAGAAGACTGAGGATGGATTTTACCCATTTAATAATCCATTATTGAAATCATGAACATGAACTATGACTATAAATAAGAGGCCATAGGAGGATTGATAATGATCAACTGACGAGTGAAGCTCTAGATGACACCCTGCTAAGAACTCATTTCTGTAATTTTATTTTATTTATTTTCATTATTATAATATGTTTCCCCAATGTTAAATCAAATATACTTCCACATCCATGAATGGGTTTTCTTATGAGTGATCGGGGAAGGTAAATGGTTTACATCCAATATGTTTTATTTTCTATATTTAATGGAAATTCCTTTTATTTTTCTTCTAAAAACTAGTTTCAATGGATAATTATGTTTTTAATTATGAATGATTCCACAATAGGTTTAGATTCATTTTATTTCATTTAACATGGTTAGTAAACTATATCTCTCTCCAACCAATTCTGGTATTTTTTCTATAGAAAACATTAGGGATGGGTAGTGTGTGTTCTGAGATGACCACCATTTGTGATAAATTGTGATGTGGAATATTTTTAATTATGGAATTTAAATTTTGAATTAGGAATTCACATAATTTATCAAACAGAACCATTCCAATTCCACATAAATCATATAGAGGGTATACATATTTATTCATGATTATTAATTCCCTTACCATCAACATCTAGTGAATGGGGAGAGATAAATAAATAGAGGGATGTCTCTCTTACCAAGCAATAGATATTAAATTAGTTAATATTGGAAAAAATGATAGAATAGAACTATGTTTATCCAATATTACTCAAATCAACACTTTCACAATTATTTTAAAATCAAACATCAAAAAATCATTCTATTTTCTAAAATTTACAATGAAATTATGAAATCATGTTTTATAAAAAAACAAATAAAGTTAACAAACCAATTTTTTTTGGAAAAAATCTTCATGATACTACTTAGTTTACCTATTATACTATAATAGGTAATTAATGTTTGTCCTGCTAAACCCCATGATCAGAATGCATTAGATACCCTATTGAGATATAATTTAAACATCACTATTATAAAATAGATGTTAAATTAATGAGTATGAATAGGAATATATAAAATATGAAATATATATATTTTACATAGGATTATTTTTTAGGTAATTATTATAAATAAAATATAATCATTTAAAAAACAATAATTTTTGAAGAAACTGTTTTTTTCTAAAACACAGTTTTCTATTGCTTTGCGTACTTATTTTAAAATTAATTAATACCATTTTAATAAAATTTGTTTAATAATATTAAATTAATTTTTAAATTATAATATCAAATTAATATTTGGGTGTTTTTTGTGTTTTTTAATTAAATGTTTCATTTTTTGATGAATATTAAAAACAATAAATTTTAAATAAAAACATCATGTTATTTTAATGATTCACAAGGATAAATTTTACTTTAGATTTGTTTTAAATTTAAATTAATTATTTTAAATATCAAATAATCCAAATTATTTGATTGAAATCATTTTAATATTGAATTTTAATATAAATACTTTACAAGATCATGAAAATTTTATCTTTTAAAACTCAATTTCTCATATATTTTAGGAGATTATTTTTCATTAAAAATTTTCTACTTATTTAAAAGTTATTATAAATAAATTGTTAAGTTTTTATAATAATAATAATGTATATTATCTAATATTGTAAAAATCATTTTTAACTAAAATGAATATTGAAAACATTAATTTTTTTTACCGAAGTTAAGGTAAACATTTGTTTACCATAATGTTAAACTAAAAAGATAAAGTTCAATGTAACAATAAAATAGGTAAAATATGTTTAAATTACATATTTAGAATCAATAATTTTCATTTTATTATAATTATACATTTTTTACCTTGTGTAATGTGAAAAATTTTGGTATGCCATTTTCTGATCAAATATTACTAGTGTTGCACTCACAACATTTATAAAAGGCCACCTCTTCTCCTCTATTTATCACAACTTCTAGGCCTTTTGTATTAGCCAATCACTGTCCAAATCACTTTAAAACACACACACACACACATATATATATATATATATTCATATCAGAAGAATTATCTGTGGAAAAAGTACAAACCTTGGAGGTATTTTGGTGTAATTGTAAAGAAGTTTCTCATAGAAGAGTTAATCTTCTTCAATGAGAATCTTTAATTTATTTATTTCACAACATAATTCAATTATTATTAAAAAATTATTATAAAAAAACCTAAAAATATTCCATATAAATATATGTGGTTATGTTAATTGTTTTTCCTAAAAAATATCAACTTTCATTTAATAGGTTGTGAAATTATTGTTCATGTGTTTGTCATGCTACTGCCTCATCGACCGAAACCATTTATTTTTCCATTACCACCTCTGATGGTTGGGTATGATTATGGATAAAAATTATATTTATGATTTTTATAATGAAGTTATAATACTTGATTAATTATAACTTTATGACTTTTTTTATATTCCTTATTATATACATAATTATCAACAGTGTATACAGAAGAAACCCGCCTCACCAAGCGATGTGCTTTCTCATTCACTACTGTATAACATGGTAGGGTGTACGGATAATGGGAATCAAATAATGAAATATAAATTACTTAATTTTTATAATTTTTAAATATTTATAGTTAGGAAAATATAATACAAAATTTTTATTCTTAAACAAAGAAAATGATAACATCATTCCAGTACGTTGGGAATAACGCCTTCATGAAGAGATGCGGCCCTATTTTCATCACCACACCACACAGATGACATATATAAATATTTTTAAAAAATTAAAATCATATTTATTATAATATTTTAATTTTTTAAAGTTAATATATTACATCCACCATTCCGTAACGATCATAGAAAAAAAGATAAAATATTTATTCGTATGTATGACCATCCATATCCAAGATCCTGAAATACTTTTTTTTAAAACATCTCTCATGACTATGTTTAAAAGTATAATAGTTGTATAAATATGATCATTATTTCATGATTATAATTATGGTTGTGGGGTAACTATATAATATGAAAAATTACAAGAACTTTACTAAAAAATTAAAAATAATAAAATAAGGTGGTTTACACATGAATCAATGAAAATAATGAAATATTAATAAGAAAAATGTGTTAAAATATTATAAAATGGTCATATATGATAATATTATTATAAATATGGGTTTGTTATAAATAAATATCATTCTTAAAATAGTATAAAATATGTTAATGGAAACTAAACTAATAGAAAGAGTGGCGTAATGGATTTCATGTCAACTTACATTCCATTGAGCATTAATTTTTATTATACACTAATTCACATGTATATAGTATATATGGAAATATATTGAAATTTAATATGATAATTCATTCACATTTCAAGGTATTTTTAGTTTAAATTTAAATTATTTCATCAAAGGGGATTTTACATGAAAGTTACAGAGTGGTTGATGTTATTCAAAAATATCACTATATATTTGATTGTCAACCTTATCATGATAAAATAAATTTCTTGTGATAATATTTATTTATATATCATATATTTATTAAATATATATATTCTTGTATGATATATATGATTATTTCTTAAAATAAATACCAATTGTTATATATGATTTTTTTATTTAAAGTTATTTGATTATCTGGGAAAACATTTATAAAAATACGTCTTTTACTCAATATAGATATTTGATAAATATTTATTTATGATTTAAATTTATTATTTAGTATATGAAAAATTATTTATAATTATAATTATGGGTGAGGGATGTTATTACATATCCCCTCAATGAATTAATAGGTCTCTTCAGTTAAATTTACTACCCAAATTAAATGGGGTTATACCTATTGTATTTGAAATGTTCAATGAAAGGAAACGAAAAAAGAGTTATCATGATGCCTTAGATAATGGTGTCAAATAATTAATAATTTACCACATTAAGAATTTAGTTATAATTATTGATGATATTATCAAAATTATATTATATATTGACACATTTCATTTTGTGTTTATTGATCAATTGACATGTGTTTTATGTTATTAACATTTCCATATTGTTTATTCCTTATCAATTTATGTAGTATAGATATATACATATAAGGTATATACATTTATTTATCTTACTATATTGATTAATTACTATCTAATCATTTTATCTCAACCTTTTTTGGTTTATATTCCTAGATCATATGTTTTCATCATCAGAAACATAATCGTAAATGATCTGGGAAAATATTGAGATTATAAGATAAAAGCTCTTCCATATTGGTAACATTCGAATCAGATTCTATGTAAATAAAATAAAATTAAAAAGATATTTATATCGATAAAAATTTCATAAGGGAAATAATAAAATATATTAATTTCCATTAAGTACCCTATAAAAAGGAAACAAGTGTTGAATATTTAATGTGATTCACAAAAATAGAAGTGAGAAAAATATCACTTTGCTTTAGATTGAAATTATTTGTACGTATTGGAACATATTTTATAATAAATTTATATTTTTTATAAAAATATAATAGAACCATATTCATATATTTCATAACATATAATATATATGTAACCTTCTTTCCCTCATTTGTTAACACATATTAATTGTAATCAATATTTCCTATGATATATTCTTCATTTTTCATGTATGTTCTGGTTCGATAGTCTTGATCAATTTATTCTTATAATGTTTTGATAAAATAAATAATTTTAATCATTATATAAATATCATATATATTCATTATATTAATGTTTTAATTCACTCATATAATATAGATATTGAAAAATACATTAAATAATTCAAGGAGAATATTGGTTTTATATACACATGAACACAATTTTCATGGTTTTGATGGATGGAATGAAATAAAAGTTAATAATAAATCAAATTTATATAATCATTATTATTTAATATATATCATTTATATTTATAAAATTAATCCTTATAACAATACAATTAAAACATAAATGAAAAAGATGTCACATCGCTTCGTGGAGGTGGTATTCCACACAAATAAATGATTGTCAAAATCATTTCAAAACCATTTAGAATGTATGTTGGTTGATATGATTTTATCAACATATGAATATAATTTTCTCAAAATTATTATACATAAAAAATAAAACAATTACATAACAAATTCATAATTTAGGTTATGATGACTGAATTGTATCACTATTTGGAGATTGTAAGTTAAACACATGCATGAGTGATTTTTTCAGTTCACCTTTAATAGAAAGAGGGTGAATGAAAGAGGTTTCATAATATTAATATAATTTAATTATATTTAAGATAGTAAAATTATTATTATATAATTAATATTATAATATAAGTGGAGGTAAAAGAATAATTAAAAAGAATCTCAATTATTAAGGTGATTACCTCTTCCTGAAAATAACTCCTTTGGATATCCTCTAAAACGTTATATGGTTGGTCTTTTGGGATGGATAGAGCCTCTAGAATATGTATATGAATGTTGAAAAGAATAGTTTAGAGGGATTTTTGATCTAAAAGGATTATTGTGTTATAAATAAGATTAAATCAGTGTGACCTTTTGTAATTGAGTGGAGGTATACCCCTGGAATTTCATTAATTATTAAAATATAATATTGTGATTCTCAATTTAAATAGTTCCAAATGAAATATGAATTGTATGGGGATGAATGTATTTTAAAAAAATTATCCCCATTGTCCTTTTTTTATGGTTGATATATTTTCTTTTAATTTAATAAATTATTTTATTTTCAAAATATCATTATGTAGAATTTAGAGAATATTCCTTTAATTTGACATAAAATACATAAAATAAAGGATTAAATTTGAATATACATATTTACAAAAATAGTAATATTTATTATTATTCTAAAAACATCATGGAACTCATTATTTCACACATAAAATGAAACATTTAATATTTTCAAAATCATTATTATATTTTTTATTAATTGGAGAAATACATCATTGTTTTTTCAAAAGAATTTAAAGTCATTATATAAATTATAGAAATTAAAAATAAATTTATATCATGAAATAAATTTATTTTATATCAAAATAGATTTTTATATTCAATGATAACATTTTTTTCCAAATATGGATAGATAATAAATATTTAAAACCAAGGGAGTGAAATTTTGTAACATTATTTACATTAAATATTATATATGTAATTTTCAATTATAGGTGTCCATTAAACAACTATGTTTAAATTATAAAATTACAAGGGAATAATTATCTACATCCAATATGAATTAAGGAAGATATTACATGGAGTATGTACTTATATTGTTTATGAATGGGGAAACAATATAGTCTTCATCATTATAATTTGGTATGAGAAAATTATTGAGTATCTATGATCTATGTCTTTCAGTAAAGGTACCAATTTATTAAATACATATATCCTACCATCAATCATGATAGTGTCTTCTAGTAAAAACAGTATTACCAATATCACTTCACATCACATACAACTATCTCTCTAGTCTAATTGTGGATTGAGATAGTGTGTCTCGGGTGGATGAAAATCATGATTCATTCTCACCTATCTCCTCATCCTTATAAACTATATGTTTCTCTCTGAATGAAATGTCTTCAAGGACTACTGAGACCACCAAGGGATGGTCCCTAATCATGTTATTACCTATGCTGAGGAGGTATATAAAGTACATATATGACCTTAGTTATAAGGTAGATTTGGAGCCCATGTGGTAAATGGTCTCGTACTCTATAATCCATATAAAGTTATTATCCCAGATTTTTGGATCACAAGAATAACTACCAAACTGTGGGTCCATGGGTCTAAGACTACATTATATTAATTCCTCTTAAATTTTGTCCCTGAGGTTTAATTCATCTTGGATAAAGAAGATAGATCTACAATGGGATGTCCACTAACGTAACATATTTCCAACAATCCCTCTACCTAAATTTTATCCATCACTATGTCTCATTTTAAAAATCTTGCATAAATTGAAATATGATGGGGAACAATGAATTCTCAAATATTTTTTTCCATTCTCTACTAAAACATATTTGTTCAGAATAACCGATCAAATAACATATATAGGGAAAACATTGCGATGATGTAGGATCTTTATCTGTAATAGGTAACAAATATTTTACCCTACTAAAACTCATTTAGATTCTCAGTATATATAGATCACAATTTCATAGGGTGGTTCACCTCAAAATAGATACATCTATATTAATCCGAGGATGTGTTATCCCATCACGATACTGGGTTTCCAAGGACCACTACTATACCCCTGAATCCTATAGAAGATCTGTTATTGGCTCTAAAATCATATATATAGGCATCTAAACTAGGTGAAATAATCAAACCAAAATACTTAGTTATTTATGTACATGGTAATGTTTAGTCTCTCCTAAAAACCTATATAATATCTATCAGTGAAACATGTTTGACCTGCTTAGTCTATGGATATCCATATTCTGAATGATAAGAATAATAACCCAATCAAAGTGAAGAGAAAAATATATATGTGTTATGATTTTTTCATCTACTAACTATAAAATCGGATGAGGCACTACTACAATTTTTCTTAGAGGAAATGATTTATGAATAAGACCATGAGATGAATCTTATTCTTTCATCTATTTTTATAAAAGATCCTCAATCACAGGAACATATATATCACCATGTTACCTAAGAATCCATATTGTGTTATTATATTATAGAATCATATAATTTAAATTATTTAATGTTTTTAAAAAATAATAATTTGTGAGAAAGCTCAAGAATTTCATAGAAATAAATTTTTTATTCTCATATGATTCATATACCATTATTTATCCCTAAAACTAATTTTTTTATTTACCATATTGATAAATTGGTTATTAGAGTCTTGTTCAATAGATTCATTAACCACCACCCAATATATTTTATCCCTTATCTAAAAACTTATTTATAGACCTAAATACTACTATTATAAGGAATTCCCAAACTAGGATTACCTATCATGGGATAAAAAAATCCTTCCTTAATATAAACCCTATTAGATACCACTATAAAAATATTTGACCCACTGAGGCCTCTTATGGGGACTATAAAACTAAGTGTTTCACTCTATTTCATCATCAAATAGGCAAAGGTCTGATGAGTAGTGCAATTTTTCAATATCACTCATAAAAGGATGCATTAGTCTGAGGAACATATAAACATTACACACTTGAAAACTAAACATCATAGCAATATTGTATAAGTAAAATTATTATCAATGGGATAGATTTTATCTATTAGTTATAGTTTTTATAATGTTTTTAATATTACATCACCTAAAAAATTAATTATTACATCATTATAATGTCTTAAAACATCATTTAATAATAATCTGTCTTTGTTAGTTTATTTATTCATTATGTATTTGAATATTATAATGTATTATGTGTTTATGTTTTTTGAAAAAAATACTTCTACGATTTGAAATAGAATTTCGAAATGTAATTTTACATTATTGATGTATATTTTCTTATAGAGGTTCACAATTATTTATATGAACTGTTTTTTACTCCTAAATACTGGAAGCATACTATTCATAATTCTAAAAATTGATGATTAAGTTATTACACTAAATTTATATTTGAATTTTTTGAACAATATTTTGAATAATAGGATTTATATAATTACTCATATGCAGTTTAATATTTCTTATATTTTCAAAATTTAATAGTTAAAATAAAAAAAAATTAAAATTGAAACATAATCATTATGACAAATTATTTATACATTATTTTAAAATCATACATAGGATGTAAATTTAATTTATTTTTATTATTAGTGATTACCTAGAAAAATAAAATCTATTCAATTTAAAATACATATGTAATTAAAGGTGTTAAAAAAATAAAAAAAGTTTTAGGTGAAACTAATTCTTATAATGATTTTTAATTATTATAATGTTGATTTAATCATATGATTATGAAGTTTTAAATATTATTATTATTAAATCGAATAAAATTTTTATTTCAAAAAATATTTCACTATGAAATGGAATATATTTTTATTATATATATATATATATATTTGTTCATTGATTTTTTTAGGATTCCCACAAAGGTTACTGCAATATTTGGAATCATATTTTAAAGTGGTCAATGGATATTTAGAATATTGATATCCCATTTGATCCATCTAGTGATCATATATAAGGATTCTATATGGTTTTATCTAATGGTTATTTTTATTTAAATTTTGAATGTAGGAGGTTTATGGATAGATGATCTCCTGACTCAACCCAATGGGGATCGAGACTCAACTCCCCAAGCTCACATCCAATATCATAGGGGATGAAGACTAGAACTATGTAGGAATACCACATAGACGGGAGGCCTTTTCCTAAAGTACTTGTACACACACACACACCCATTATCACCTCAATGAAACAGTGTCGAGATATAAAAATATGGAATCAAAAATGCATTAATACATCTATTCCAAACAATAGTACAATAGAAGTAATAAAATAATAAAAAGGAAAAAACACTCACCCATAAAAACTATAAATGTTTTCATCCTACTCAGAAGGAGAGGATTACTATCAAATAAAACATCCAGTAATCCCCTCAGCCTAGTTGAAAAAAACCTTGGCATATCTAGCTAAATAAACTCTACCTATCATTGGTCCTATGGGGACTTCATAGATTGTCCTTTGGACTACATAAGGCACAACACATGCAGAAAAATACAATATTGCATTGAGTATAAAAATAATCAATAGGAACCCCAAAACCCCAATAAAAAGGGAGAAATTGAAAGGCAACAATCCACGAGTCCAACTTAGAGGGAACCAAATTGAGAGAGAAACTCAAAATTGAACGACCCTCAAATAAAAAAGACCAGTTCTCTCTTTATATAAGGGGTTCCCACCAAGACACAAGAAAACGTAACAATGAATCCTAGAATCACCTAGTTATACTCCACTCATAGTCTAAGTCCCATGATGTTCCAACATTGTTTCCTACTACATGATTCTAGTCAAGGATCTCAATGAAACGCCACAGACTAGGAGAAAAGACTCTCCAAGATAATCCATCCCACATGGAAATAGTCTAAGATATACAATCCATTAGAAATGAATATACCATTCAAGATGTTATTTTCAAGAGAATGTTCTCAATTTGGAATAACCTACTATGTAAAAATATAGTGCCTGATACCATAGATAATGTTATGGCTGCCTTGTGCCCATCAAAATATAACAAAATATAAGTGGAGAGGTCTGTCCTCGCAACATCACACAGCTAAGGGATAACATCTCCAAGCATTGCATCATGTGAATCCTCTTTGTTAGGAGATAATGGAGGTACCCACACCCCACCACTACCCTATAGTTGAGGGAGTACTAGATCCTAACTAACCTATGAATCCTCTTATGTTATTATATAAACTGTCTCACAACATAATCTATTGATGGAGAATATACTCTAGGTATCCTGCATATCTACTAGAGGGGCCCACTCCATGTAACTATACTCAATAGTTGAGGGAGATCCAACTCCAATGGAGGTCCAACTACCCAATTATACACAGATATGAAGGAGTACTACACCAATGATGTGGGTCCACACCATAGAATGATAATGGATTACTAAGAGTAGGATAAAGATCCCACACCCTAGTATGAAAGGGGAGAACCACTCAAATGAAAGAGGACCCACAAATTGGTAAGAGAGGGGAGTACCACTCAATGTATAGAGGTCTCGTACCCTGATATGACATGAGAGTTCCATTCTACAGGGTTGATTACTAAGGGGGACCCACAACCTAATGTGAAAAGGGAGTACCTACCCTAGTCTAGTTGACCCACTCCATTGTATTTTTTGGGGAGTGCCAACTCATCCAGAATAACACGTATAGAGGACATGTGCCCACGATAAAGAGGGGAGTTCAGAATCCATGATTAGAGGTCTCACACACCAAAACTATATAAGATAAAATTCTCTTTATATATATATTATATAGATAACCCACACCTTAGAAGTACATGGGACTACCGACACCATAGATAGGGGAAACCCACCCCAGTACTATAGGGGAGTGCCTACTCTATATATCCAATTTTTTTGGATGGATTACACCCCATCATGGTAGGGGATTATTTTCTCCAACTATTTTAAATATATGGGGAACATGAGCCTAGAACCAACAAAATATTATCATCTCTGAGAGAAATAAAACAATGGTAGAGAACCCAGACCCATGTCATGTGGAGTACCAACTCAACCAAAGTATAGGGGAAATGGAAACCCATGCCCTAAATGAAACTATAGTGTACAAGTCACAACGTCCCTCCCATGAACTACACTAATAATCAATATCGGATAAGGTCCACTAAAAGCAGAGTCACACTTATCATACATCGCATCACAACATAATAGTGGGTGGTGGAACCATTCCCAGATACAATAGGGTAGTACCACCCTACCATGTGAAATATTGTAGGGGACATAAATCCAAAGATGTTAAAGAATATTATGGACCCTGATACCAACCTAGTGATCCACCCTGATCACTACCAAGGCTTAATAACCACTACTACTAAGTCATAATCAAACCACACAACTTTGAATCTCATAGGTATAAATGGATGCTACCATCACATTCTATGTCAAAAACTACCCAGGATAGGCTTCACTCAATCCTGAATCTGAGTTCTAGAGAATGAAATACATAATGTGGAAGATCTAAAGGTGATTCCAATGAAGTACAAAATATGCACTAGGCCCTACACGAAACTTTAAACCGCTCGATAAATTATCAATGTTCCCTATTAACATGTCTTTCCTTTTCCCTATGGGTTTCCATGGAATGTGCAGTTAGTACACAACGTGCCATATATCTCCCAACACCATGTCGTGTTCTTCCTCTCCATGAATCGGGCATCTGTGCCACCCACACAGTGTGTACCACCGAGTACATGTAGTTTCCATTAAACAATGACACTTGGACATGTCACTTACTAGTTCCCTATGTATGACACCTTGGGTCCATATTGTTTGGTCGTGCTGTTCTACATGATTATGTATAGTCATACGTCTACCCTTGCCATGTCTTATGGACCCACAACATGGGGTCACTACATGGTGTGTTAGCCTAGTACACAATATATAATTCCAAAAAACTATATTCCCCAAATGGAATGAACACATGGTGTGTTTCTATAGTTTACATGCTATGTAAACATAAGTATTATAATAATTTCTTTTTTGAGTCTCCCGATTCATCATAGTGTTCCTTGAAAACAATAGACATACATTGGGGGGATAAATAGTAATCTTAAAAGGGATCTGTAACCATAAAACTTTTTATAACTAAATGAATAAGGTATAAAAAATTATATTCCTACATTTAGTCATAAAACCTGAAGATTCAGGTGTTGAAAAACCATCGGTCCACAGTGCTCCTTGATCTGATGAAAAATGATTACAATATAAGGGATCAATAACATATTTCCAATTTGATTTAGATTGGTTTTTATTAGTATCCCAAGTGTTGTAGGAGAGGGATTCTCCCCATTTATCATGATCACCAATCATGTTAGGGGGAGGGTTTTAGGTTAAGTTTATTAAATAATCTTTCATTTAATTAATAATATTCCCACATAACGCCCGACCAACTCAACCCCACTTGTGCCTAAGAGACATAAAATTTTATGGCACACCTTGGGTAAACATGATGTTATAAACTTAACCGAGACATCAAAATTATGATGTAATACCCCTATTGTGACTTATTATATGATTCATGAGAAAATATGTTCTCATGTAAAAATATGTATATATATAAATTTTAATATCACTGCTATGAGGTTCTCCAAGCCCTAAAATCCCATGTCACCTCAATAAAGAAATTCAAAAATATTCCAATGTATTAAATTTCAATACCCGAGCGATCATTGATACAATAGAGACACGTTTTGTATAAGGTAAATAAATTGGATGAAAATTTACTAGAGAAATTATTGTTATTATTTTCATCAGTGTCAAGAATTACAACATCTAACTTCATTGCTGAATTTATCAAGATACATCATCATTCTTTTTTTACTGTCGTTATTTTGATTTTGATTTTTATTATAATAAATTTTTATTTATCTTTATCTCTTATTTTATTTATAATATTCTAAAATAAGATATATTTTTTGTTATACATCCATTCCATATGGTTTATGTTTTGGTTTCACCTCCAATAGAAAATGCATTCTTGTTTGGGTTTTGACTCACATGTAAAAGTAGAATTTATTATTGTACTTTATTCTTAAAATTAAATAAAATAAATTTTATATATATTGTTATTGTATCCTTTAAAATTTGGGGGTTTTTAGTGGGTTCAAATTCTGTTATGGAGAAGAGTAAAGTGAAGAGTAGATGTATATTATATTGATCCAAACTAATATAAAAATATTATTTTCGTATTTAATATTCCACAAAATTACATAATTCAAAATATTTCAGAATCTATAATAATTTATTTTCATTATTTTTAACAAAAAAATTATAAAAAATTTAACTATTTATCTAAATTAATTAGAATACTAAAAAATTTTATTAATTTTTCTTATGTTTTAAAACTAATATTCGCACCCGATCAATACTAATTTGACATGTCATTATAGTATTAGAATTGGTGTCAGAGATATAAATTTATAAAGCTATTATATTTTTCTTTTTCTAGATATGAATAAATTGCTATTAGAGATATTGTCCTAGATGGTCTGGTTTTATCATATCATTTTATATTATACTAATTTATTTTGTATTAACCAATAATAATAATTATTTATAAAATGAAATTATATCTTCTGATAGCTTTGGAATGAATTTTCATGATGTTTTTATCACTAAAAATGGAAACACATTAAGGGGAATGATTATTGTTACTAAACATAAACAATGGAATTATACCTCAAACATACAAGAATTGACAAGTGGTCAATAATATTAAAATCATAAAAACTATCTGAAGACGATCCAGATACAATTATTGGTTATGTTATAGTACATTATATATGAAACAAAAATTATGCAATATATTATATTATTTGGTTAGCTATAATTATTTTTTAAATGTATCATCCTGTATGATTTATCAATACATATAAAGCATATTATGATTAACACACTATGAGATATACACGATCAATTTGAAAAAAACATGGAATGTTATATGTGCACCACTGAGAATTAAATTGGGGGGATTATTATTTGTAAACTATACATTTCATATATTCAAGAGAATAATATATGAGATGATTTAAATTTAATAATTTGGGATAAGAGAGTGTTGGTTGAAGCAATATTATAATATACACCAAGAGGAATTATATAATGAAAGATGATATTGATGAGAATAATAATATCGAAGAATATATGTGGGATGAACATATGAATTCACTAATATAGCAATAAACTAATATAAATAATATTTCAGATGAAGTTACATAAAAAACATATGTGTTTTATTTAATTCTATTTTATTAGTTTCTAAAATGTATTTGAATTTTGAGTCATAAAAAATAAATAATTTTGAGATATCTCACTTAAACAATGAAATATTCAATTAAATTAATTTTAATGACATCTTCAGGAAGAATCTATTCTAATAATAATCGAAAAGATGATTTATGAGAAAATAATAAGGGAATTTCATTGAAGTACAGTGATATTTATGAACTAGCTAGTTTTTCATGCATAAAAAAGGGATATAATGAGAATGATTTCCCAAAACAGAAGCATCATATTAAAAACAATAAAATTTGAATATTGATAATTGAGCATTATGAGATTGATCCAGATTACACAAGAATCATAGAAAATAGAATTACTATAAGATAATGGATATGAAAAAACCAAATTAAGATAAATTATCTTGTAGATATAATAATCAAATTCCTAAAATGTATGAGACATTATTTTTTAATATTTTTAAAGGAATTGTTTCTAATGTTTCATGATTTTGGTAATGTATGAAAAATAGTTATAAAAATGAATATTCATTGAGTTGTAATATATATTTAGTTTATTATAAAAAACTTATGTCTAATTTTTTAACATTCATTAATATTGAATGTATAAAATCCACTTGGGTTCATAATAATTCAATTAGTAATACCATTGGACTCATGATAGATGGGGTACTGGAATTGAATACCAAATTATTTTCCAAAAATATTCTTTGCTAGTACCTAGGAAATATTGTATATTGATAGTAGAAAATTTTGATATGTTACAAGTAATCGATCAATATTTTTATCATTTAATCAATATTGTGAGTCGGTGGTGGGAGATTTCTTTGGTCACAAGGAGTGATTCAGTCTTTGTGCGAAGGGCTACCCTAAATTGGGTGCTGCACGGGATGGTGATGGAGCAAGGAAAAGCATTGCAGATGTGGTGAAAAATACGGAAAGCTCCTCCTTTTTATATTATGAATATGGTCCATCAGGTAAGATTATTAGAAAAGGATGTATTGCACATGTTGTGGCGAATCAAAATTCTATTGAAGAAAGAGTGAATTTGTGTAATTTTTTCATAATTTCTCGTGTTCTTATTTCGAAAGGGGAGAAGTCGTGGAGGTTCAAAGAACTCACTGAGAGGCTTAAAGTGATATGGGGATTTGCAGATTGGAAAATGATGGAGATGGGTTGTGGATTATATCATATTGTTTTTCCATTTGAAGATCTTAAAAGGCGTGCATGGAGTTTTGGATTAGTACCTTTGAAGCCTGGGTTTTTATGAATTCATGAAATGGACCTTAATTTTGACCCAAATTCTGTAATGAATACATATGCTCAGATATGGATTAGAGTCTGTAATCTAAACTAGATATATTGGCATCCATAGATATTATGGGACATTGCTTCATCTGTTGGTAATCCAATTAGGATGGATAAGCAGACTGACAGTCCCTCCTTAGGTCATTATGCTAGGATTTTGGTTGAGGTTGACATGTCAGTCACTGTTGTGGAAGAGGTGGTGTTTAGCACTAAGGATTACATTCTTACTCTTGGGATACTTTATGAGATGAAGCCCATGTTTTTCTCGAATTTTATGTTTTTTGGACATATGGTTTCAGATTGCAATAGACATAAAATTTATAGCCTCTGCAAATTCAGAGGGCATGAGGTATCGAGCTGTAGGAGAAATAAAGGCAAGGTTGCTGGACCCGATCCCTATAAAATCAAAGGTGGTTCATGTAAATATAATGAGAGGGATACTCAATTGGGGGATCCAGTTCCTATGAGAGATCCCGATCAGGTTAAAATGCATGCTGCATTATCGGCACAGGTGGATGATAAAGATTCAGATACTTTGGCTCTTTCAGTGCCTTCTTACTTTGGAACCTATTTTTTGTGATGTTGTGGTCAATAAGGAAAAATTTTAGGATGCCTCAAAGGATCATCTCCCCCCTTATAATGATAGTGGGGATGCAGATGCAGATCATAATGTTGGGAAGTATCCTGGTGTATTACTTCAGGTACATCAAGATAAAGAAAGCTATGATGATGTCTCAAATGATTTTCTCCTCCCATCCAGTGGTGGTGATGATGCAGGAGTAGATCATATTTTTGGACAGTAGCCTGGAGAATTCATTCAGGTACATCCAGATAAGGCTGGGAAGAGAAGGATCCCTACCACTCTGCTTTCTCCTGTTGAATCCTTGAATAGATTCTCATCACTCAGTCCTGAGACTTCTTGTGAAGATAGTGATGAAATAACTACTTTGATCCGAGATTCAAGGGATCCTACCCATGCTGAACTGGACACTTCTACATCTACTGAAAACTTGAAAAATAATGATGGTGGGCCTATCACTAGGCTTAGATAAAAAAAATGAAGATCTTATTTTGGAATTTCCAAGGGATTGGGAATTATCCCACGGTCAAGTCCCTTAGGCACCTCATCTTGACCAATAAGCCTCTTTTGATTGGTATTGCTGGGCCAAGAATGAATTTTGAATGTTGGTCCTCTTTTAAGTGTTCCTCATTGGGATATTCATATGTTGCTAAAAATAAAGTGGGTGATAATTCTGAATCTTTATGGGTTTTGAAGAATAATAGTGTTGTTGTGAGCAGCTTCATTAATGACGTGAAATCTATGACTATCTCATGCAACTTAAACTATTTCAATTTCTCAGTTACTTTTGTTTATGCTTTTAATCTATATAAAAGGAGAAGAACATTGTGGAGGAATATTGAGGATATCTCTGAAAATATCAATAATAATTGGATTATTCTTGGAGATTTTAACACAGTTTTCAGTCCAGATGAAAAGATAGGAAATTTTTTTTGTCGTGCTTCATCCTTTGAGTTTTCTTCTTTCATTGAAAAATGTGGTTTGGTCTACGTTCCTGTGTTTGTAGCTGATTTTACGTGGAGTAGGTATACTAGAAATGGAAGGAAGGCAAGCAAACTGGATAGCTGTTTTGTACAGGTGGATAAGAGAATTAGTTCAATGGATGTGTCTGGAATTGATTTTCCCAGAATACACTCTGATCACAATCCTATTCTTGTTAAGGTTTGTGATAGTAGAATAAGGTCAGATCCAATCCCCTTCAAATTCAATAATTCCTGGATGGTCATACCGGGTTGCAGGGAGATCGTTTTGAATGTTTGGAACTCTCACTTCTTGGGAAGCCCCTCCTATATTGTCTGTTCTAAATTAAATGAAGTCAAAGCTAGATTAAGACAATGGAGAAAAGCATTGTTTTTGTCCCTTGATAATGACATTAATCCATAAGAAGTTTTTTTGCTGAATCATCAGAAGGATAATATCCTTTATGATGTCCCATCTCTGGAGGAGATTCAAGCTGCTTCAAATCTTGACAACCTCTTGACTCTTTTGGAGAGATTAGATCTGAATCAATTCAATTTGACATGGTTAAAAGAGGGTGAAAGGAATTATAAGTTATATAATTGTTTAAATAAGTAAAAGAGAGAAAAAGGAGTGTCAATGCCATTTCTATTGATAGAAATATGTATTCTTCTGAAAGTGAAATTGTTGAAGTTGTTATGGGCTACATTGAGACGCTTTATTCTGATAATGGAGCTGATCACTCTGACAAATTATACACTATTTGAATCCTCTATTTCTGATATATAGAATAATAGGATCAATGAAATTCCCAATTCTAATGAGATTTATGATGCTCTTTTATCATTAAATATTGATACTGTGGATGGTCCCGATGGCTTCACCAACAAGTTTTTATGTTCTACTAGGATGTTGTAAATCAGGATGTTATAAATGCAGTAAGGGTGTTTTATAGGTCCTCTTATATGCATTTTGGGATGAATTATAATTTTATTTCCCTAATTCATAAGAAGGAAGGTGCCCTTGATATTAAAGAATTCCGACCAGTGGCGATTGGGAACACCATACCTAATATTATCACCAAGATCATGACCCAGAGACTGGGTGAAATCACTAAGGGGATTATTTCCAGTAATTAGTTTGGATTTATACCAGGAAGGAACATTCAAAATTGTCTTTTAATTACTTCTGAATGTGTCAACTCCATGAAGAGGAGGAAAAAGGTTGGTGACATGGCTTTGAAGATTGATATCTCCAAGGAGTTTGACACTCTCAGGTGGAGTTTTCTTTTCACTATTCTTCAAATGCATGGGTTTTCAAAGAGATTTTTTGGGATTTTTGGATCAATTCTAGGCATTGTGAGACTTTTTTCACTTATTAATGGATCCCCTAGAGGTTTATTTAAATGTACATGAGGGGTAAGGCAAGGAGACCCCCTCTCGGGTCTTCTTTTTGCGATTTATGAGGATTATTTGAACTGGTGTCTCAATGATCATGCTAATTTTGGTTGGTTCTAGCAGATAAAAATTGGAAAGAACCATCTTTCTCACTCTCACTTGTTATATGCTAATGACATTCTACTTTTTGGAATGGCAGAAAAAGGGACTATTTCCTGTATCAAATGTATATTTTCACATTATGAGGAGGTTTCAGGTCAGGTTATTAGTTGGCATAATTCTTCAGTTATGTTTGGGGAAGGTATCACCATCTCGATATAGAACAAAATTTCTCTGAAACTTGGCCTGAAGAGGGGAAGTCTACCCTTTAAATATCTCAGTGTACCACTGTTTTGGGGAAGAGTGAGGCGGTGCTATTTTGAGGGAATTTCTGTAAAAATTGCTAATCAATTAGCAAACTGGGAAGGGAAGAATCTATCTCAAGCTGGAAGAATTTTCTTGGTTAATTTAGTAATCATCTCAATGTTTGTCTTCTCCTTCTCTCTTTACAGATGGACAAGGGCACTTTCTAAAGAATTGATGAGAAAGATTATAAATTTCAGTTGGACTGGATCAATTAATGAGAGAATGCTCATTACAGTGACCTAGAAATATTGTGTTAAACCCATCAAAATGGGGGGAATGGGTTGATGGACCTAAAGGTCTTTAATGATGACTTGATTAAAAAGTTTGTATGGAATCTACTATCCAGATCTGATCCCTTTTCATATTTCCTCTATTACGGGTTTGCTGACATGCTACAACATGGGTAAGGGTATTACATGAATACCTCTGTTTGGCCTGCCATTAAGGAGGCCTATAATGGTCTAATGGAAAATTCAAGATGGCTGGTTTGCGAGAACTCCTATCTTAATCTCTAGAAAACTCCTTAGTTGTCTCAACCCATCTGTAATGATATTTTTGTTCCTGCACCCCTAATGGAATATGCTATTGCTGATAGCTGTGATATTATCAATATGAATGATCTTTTACCAGATCACCTCCATTTTTGGATTACAAGATACAATTATGTTGATTCTGACTCTATTGTATGGATGCCTTATTTAAAAGGAACATTCGCCACTAAGGAGTGATATGTGCTGTCTTGTGATCCTCACATGAATCAACCCTATTGGATTAAAGGAGTTCAGACTGCCTTTATTCCACCTGAAACAACACTTCTCATCTGGAAAATCTGAAAACAATGTCTTCAAGTCCAACCTCTACTACAGCGTGCCGGACTGCAACTAGATCCTGCTTACTGCCTTTGCCTTGATGCCGCTGAAACACATCAGCATCTATTTATCTAATGAAAGTTCACAACCAGATTCTAGACTTTACTGTAGGATATTTTTAGATGCTGCTTTGATTTTTAATCATTGGAGGAACTTATGCAGTCTATCTGCAGGAAAAATTGTAGTGAGTAGATTTATTCCCTCCAGTTGGCCGCTGTGGTGAGTGTCTTCTCCTTCATTTGGAAAGCATGGAATGATTTAGCTTTCAACAGCATTAAACCAACTTTCCATAATGGTGTTTTGTGCATCCATCAAACAATTCAGACAACCTCCCTCATACAAACAGGTTTTATGAATAATGATGTTGCTGATCTTGTGCTTTTGAGATCGCTTGGTGTGCATGGCAGGTCCAAGAAACCTTTAATGATGAATTATGTCCAGTGGATACCAATCATCCCCAGTTGGATCAATGTCAATGTTGATGGAGCGGTCTCGGGTGCCCCGGGTCTAGCTTGATGCGGTGGTGTTTTCCGAAATTTCTATGGATTTGTTAAAGGATACTTCTATCATTTTATTAGCAATGGTCTTGCAATTGAAGCAGAACTTTGGGCTATAATTAATGAAATCAAATATGATGTTCACTTTAATTGGCACAAATTATGGTTGGATTCTGACTCGACTACTGTTGTTCAAATTCTTCATGCTCGACCCCAAAATGTAGCATGGAAGATCTTTCCAGACTGGATCGAATGTCTGCGACTAGTGGAGGTACTCTCTCATAAAGTAACACATATTTATCATGAGGACAATCAGGTTGCTAACACTCTATCCAGAAGAGCAATTTTTGAAGTTAGTTCGAATTGGTCCTGCGTCTCGACTGATTTTTGTAATGATCTTGCGTAGAATGATATTTGTGGTGAGGTTTATACCCGTCTTTCTTGATCATTTTCATGACTCTGTTTTCCTGTGCACTTTTACATTTGTTTAATATATTTTTTAGGAGCATGTTTTTTCCTGTCTCTTGACTTTTTAGGTATTTTTAAGGATTAAATCATTATTTAATTAGTATTAATTATTTTATCTAATGTTTATAAAATTTAAATATAAAATATGTTTGATTTTCAAGACATAATGCATTTTATTTTATTCAAACGTGAAATTAAAATATATATCCCACTTCTTTTTTAAGATAAATATTCAAAATGACAAATGAATTAGTTATATAGAAATATATTACTCTTATGGAATATGAAGCTTGGTCATGAATATTTTTTTCTTTCTACACAGTATATTAAATAATTTAAAAGTTTTACTACTGGTCGAGCTCAAAATAGAAAAACATTTTTTTGGGTTATATTTCAGAGAAAATTTCCCTAAAGAATACATCGTATATATTATTGAAGTTAAAATTATACGGGACATTTAATATAATCATATTTGTTTATTTGGTCATATTAAAATTTATATTTTTTATGGAATGAATTATTATTATTTTATATGATTTTATATATTTAATTGGACTTATTTTATGTTAAATAATCATGATTCATTAGTCAAATTATATTATTTTTGTAAATTAGTTAAAAATAAAAATAATTTCATAATTATATATATTTTAATTGATAATGGTGGTGAATTTTTTAATCCATAATTTGAATTTTTTAATAAAATGGTTATTCTCATAATTTCATCCCCTAAAAACACCATAATAAAATAATATTATAGAAAGGGAAATGGGTATATTTTAGAAATCTATAGAACTGTTCTAAAATCGTTTAATCTACCTCAATTATTTTACTAATAATAAATTAATATATAATTATATATGTGAAATATTATTTTTATTAAAACATTGTTTCTGAAAATCCCTTAAAAATGTTTTATAGGAAAAAATCATAATGACATATTTTTTTAGAGTCTTTCGATGTCATATTTTTATCATCAATAATAAGGATAATTTATAAAAAATATTTATAAATGTGATGAAGGAATTTTTTAGGTTATTATAATGATATCATATTATATATAGTCTATAATAAATAAAATATATTTTAAAAATTAATTTTTAATGATAAATTACTAAAAAAACTTGAAGTAGAATTTAGATCAAGAGAAAATTTATGAATATTTTAGAGAAATTGAAAATCAAATTAATAATATTTCAGTTTAGTGAAAAATATCTCCTATCAATCTAATTTTGAATATTAAAAAACACATAAATATCACCCTATTTAGAAAATAAATATTAATTATTATTCTAAAATTCAAAGTAGGATATCTAATTTATTTCTCTTACTAATTTTTACCTTGTTTCTAAATTTGTTTCGAATGATGCTTTTTATGGTATTAAATATTCAATTAATAATTTTTCCATGTATGATCAATTTAATCAATTTTCTATAAATAACACGTATTCATTTTTTTAACCCACAAATGAGAAATAAATTATTGGAACCAAATGTAAATTCAAAAAAAATAAATGTTTGAAGCTTTTCAAATTTTAAATAATAAAATTAAATTTTATTAAATGTTTATAAAAAAATTCTATATATTTTGATGAATTTTTTTCCACTAATTATTTTATTTAATCTATTAATATTTTGTTGGATTTCTTAATTTTTCATGTTTTAAAATATTTCCAATGGTTTGTTGGTTTCATTTTCCTAGGTATAATTTCATCAAAGCATATTATTTTGAAATTTGTTTAAATTGAATTTCAATTAGATGATATCATTACTAAATCAGTAGAAGATATTATTTTTTATATGATTATATTACAACTGGATATGATAAATATTTATCTGGAATTTATTTTTGATTTTTTTTCTAATTTTTATATTGTAATGAATTTAGTTGTTGGAATAGTTTGGAAATGATGATATTAACTAATTTTTTTATTTAATAGATCTATATATTAGAATAAAATTATGATTAGGTATTTAAAAAATGGAAAATTTTTATTTAAGTATGATTTTTATTAAAATATTACATAATATTTTCATCATTTTATGTTTTATGAAGAAAAGGTGGATTTAGTAAGGTAAATATGGGGGAATAAATTATTACTAGAAAGATACTCAACCAAAATTGTGAATGTGCTCTAGAATGGAAAGGTATATCATTCATGGCTTCTTATAACTCGAGGGAAGGACTACCTACATTCTATTTCTGGGATCAACTATATTATCACCCATACATAATATGATGTTAACATAGTGGTATATGGGATACCCAACATTGGATTCAACAACGACATCACATAATTAGATGACCTTACTATGAATGTTCATCTATTTTATGAAAAAATTGTAAAAAAAGTCTTGATTTTTGATTTTTTCCATGTTTTACATTTTTATTTAATTATGCTTTAGCCTTTTTGACCAAGGAATCACCTTTTAAAAAAATTGAACCATAATTAATGTATACATTCCATGAGTATTTGATAATTTAATTTAATTAAGTGTTTATATATTTAAATTAATATTTATACATCAAAAATTGATTTTTTTTAAATTTTATTTACATCAATGAAGATCATATTTACTATTTTGATCAATTTAGTTTGTCTTATGAAAATTATAATTACACAATCGAATTATAAAATTTAAAAAAAGATATTTTTATAAATATATATATGGTTTTAATGAACTATATACTAATACATTCAAATCTATAAATGATTGAGATGATTTTGAGTTTACATAATATTTTTCTATGTATAGAATGATTATAATGTTGATATAAGAACGAGGCTTATATAGAATGAAAAATTATTCATAAAATTATTTGAAATTTTGATTATGAAATTAATATAATTTTTTATTCATATCTGTGATGTATAAAAAACATAAAAATTACCCACATATATATACTTATGTAATTGAATAAATTAAAATGATAATAAGATTCTTATGAAAAATGGGTTTTCATATGATTATAAATAATTGATTTATTTTTTATAATTTAACCTTTAATCTTTTAATTTATCCGTATGTTATTTGAAATATGATGATTACAAACGTGAATATATAAATTCATACAATAATTTTTTTACCATGACATGATATATTTTATTTTATTTTTTTAAATATAAATATATATATTAGAACTATTTTATATTTAACACATTGATTGTTTTTGATATTTAGGATCATATTTTGTCATGATAAATGAATATTTAAATGTTGTACACCTCATTTGAACCCTATGGTGATTCATTGGAGTCAAAAAGTGTCATGGATATCATCTTCTTCTTGGGTCCTTATAAAGTTGCAAATGGTGTCCTCATAAATTCTTAGATCTAGATTTTTCTCCTTGTTATTTTCCTCTAAACCCTTCTGGTATCTCTTTTTTGCTTCTCCAGTAACCCTTGGATTTCACTTCCATTTCACTTTGCTCAATAGCACACAACCCCATTGTGGTTTGGTTTGATGGATCCCATTGTGTTTTGGATGGTGTTGTTGTCCTATGAAATAGATCATCAACATTTCTTCTCTTCTAGTTTGGTGCTATTGTTTGTTGCTATATACTAGTACTGGTGATGCGTCATTTTAGATATGTGGAAATTTACAGTGATGGTGGATTCTGATGGATGTTGAATCTCATTCAAGCTCTTTTTATCGGATTCTATAATGGTGGATTCCACGTGATCGGTTCTTGTGTATATTCCCATATTCCATCATGTCATTGTCCGAATGGTGGTGTAATGTCTCAAGGCTACGTGATGTGGGTGATAGATGTGTGATGCATGCGCAATGTATGGTGGCTCTGAGATGGGTCGTGAGACCCACACATTTTCATTATTTTTGGGCGAGTCTAGTCCTGGGCAAGGTTTCTTTGTTGGCTCCCTTTTTGTTGTTGTTGTTCATATTCACATTATCCTTCTTGGGATGGTCTATTTTTGGCTGTGGTTCCCTGATTGGCCCTCTTATGGCCATTTGAGGGTGTGGTTTTCTCTGTTTTGTTATATCTAAACACTAAAGTGATTTTTTCTAAAATACAGACGAAATGTTTTTTGAACCATATGTTGATTATGAGTTAAAAAAATATTAGTTCTAATAGTTGTGGAATTTTTAGGTATTTGTTTTAAACAAAAATGATGGAAAAAATTAAAGGGATGAAAACAAGATATGATATTTTATTATGCTAAAATCTTGGTACAACTATATATGTCCTTATTATGAAAACTATATTGGGAATACACTGTTTAACAACATTATTAACGTGATAAAGCTACATGAACACTATTTTTTACAAAAATGTTTCTTATTTTTGAGAATTATTATTATATAAATTTTTTTATTCATTATCACTATGTTTTTTATTTTACCTTAAAAAGATTGTATTTTTTGGTTATCCCTCTATTGAATATTATTATTGTTTTGATTATAAATACATAGAAAATGGTTTGTTTTTTGGGATTTGATTTCCATGAAGAAGTTAGGTTTTTTTGTTATAGGTTGTAAATTTTGGTGTATAAAATTATCTATCTATAAAATTTTACGTCATTATTTCAAATGTTTGGGTTTTTATTGGGGTTCATTTCTCTCCTTTTGTTGATACATATTAATACTAGATGTATAATCACATTTATTCAAACTACTATTGAAATATAGTGTTTATATTTTTATTTTCCACATCATTATATAATTTTTAAGGCCACATTATTTATATTGAATTATTCATACTATAATATATTATTTAAAATTCATCATAGTTGAACAAGTTATCTAAACTTATTCATTTGATACTCTAATTAAATTAATTTGGATCTTATTTTAAATGTTATATTCACCCCTCAAATTTTATGTGACATATATTTTTTGGGTTTCAATATATAATTCATGAAACAGTATATAATATACATAATGAAAAATATAATTCCAAAGTAGGAAGTATAATGGGGAAGATAAAAACAGAACAAAAAAATGGAAGATACCAACTAAAGAAAAATAGTGAAGATGGTCCTATGATGAGAAAGATCCAAAAAAATAATACACTACATCCACCTCTCTATTGTACTAAAATACACCAAAATCACATCCACCATGGTCACTCTGGAACTACCCATCCCTATTATAATATGCAACACATGTCATTTTACACACCCATGAATGTTTTTCTATGTACAGAATTAATAAAAATCCCCAAAAAATGAATTATAACAAAACCAATCATCTCATTGAACAAAGAATTATAATATGGATAACCCAAATAAACCTTGACATTTATTAATGGGGAAATTTAAATATAAATGATAAATTTCTTATTTTCATGGCTAGTTATTTGATAAATCCACCCGTAGTTCCATGAAATTAAACTACCAGGTTCAGTGAAAATTTTAAACTCCCTCGAACCATATTGGGGGACCTGTGGATCACTGTAGAATATATATATATATATATATAACGAGAGAGTACACGAGGCATTGTAGAACTGTACTCCCACCTCTATTTATAAAAACATATATTTTACACATAGGATTTGATACCATGATATAAAATCCTAAAAAAATATATTTTACATGATTTTTGTCTCTTAAAAATTTAAATTCACAAATAAACAAAGCAACCCATAAAATTATGAGATAAAATTATATTTAAGGAAAAAAATTTGAATATTTCATCACGGGATAGCTGATCAGAATATGAGTAAACACAGAAATTAGATAAATATGTTATTAAAAAACATAGAATAATTATAATTGTCCATATTCCATATATACGGACATGTAATGTCAAATTAACAAATATATACAGTGATATAAAAGTATGAGATAATAAAAATTACACAAAATAGAAAAATAACTGACACATATCATAGAAATGAGCCTTAAAAATAAATTAAAAATTATAATATAGTTGACCATGAATTACTTTATGTTTTTTATGAGTTGATGGGAAAAAACAATGTATTTCCCATAATGGATTTACTAGCATAAATCATTTGAACTTATTTTCTCATTTGATATAAATTTTAACCCAATTTATTATATGGTAACATAGGAACCATCCATTATCTAATAATCATATATTTAAATATATGACACTTTAATTCAACCATGCATCATATCATAAAATTTCATTTGAAATAAAATGTGTTCGTAAACATTTCTAATTGTTATCACATAAAATGAATTTGTAAAATTGATCTATTCTTACAAAAAATAAATCACCTAAAAAAATACATTAAAAATCATTATGAATTTGATTCATTAAAAAACTCCATAGCTGTTATATCATTTGGAGTTAAAGATATAAATTGAAGTGATAAATAACAGTTCATTTTGAAAACAGTGCCATATAATATTTTAAAGAGGAGAGGTTATGAGACACAATTGAAAATTTCTTTTTTTGAGAAGTTTTCATGATTTATTTTCAAAAATAATTTTTTAATAAATCTCAATAAATTATCCATGAATATTAAAAAAAATCAATATAAAATATATATTGGAAGAGAATTTTTATGATAAGGACCGAGAAAAAAACTTTTCAATAACTTTTTCAAGGAAAACCTTTTGTAAGACCCACAACAAATAATGTCTACCAAATATTTCATCCAAATAATATAAATATATAATTAACTTTATCTAAACATAAAAAATATTTTTATTTCAAAATGACTAATTTGAAAATTATATTGAAGAGTGAACATGTATATGGAAGAGAAATAGATCGTTTGGAGAAAATGGAAATTATTCATAACACTATAATGTTTTACAAAATAAAATACAAATTATTATTATTACATGGAAAAAAAATCACTAAAGGAATTATAATAGAATCATATAATATAATAAAACTGTAATGTAAAACATTAGTCAAATATAAGTAAATATTACTCAAGAAAACACAGAAAGTCAAGAAAACCCCTTACATATTACTCTCTACTTTTGTGAATGTTATATAATCCCTTGTTTCATAATCATAAAAATATAAATCCACTATATTGGAAAATTATTAATATCTATTAAAATATATACTCTCTATTTTTAATCATCTTTTATAAATTCATCAGATAGATAAGGTTTATTTTAATTATCACATGTTTTTAATTTTGATCATTTTTATATGTTTTATAATGGCCAAATCAAACACTGTTAATTGATATAATGTTAATCGTTCAAAATATTATAAAAATAAATTTTTTGATGATTTATTCATCAGAATTTTTATTTGATTGAAACTATTATCATTTATCATGAGAATGGAATCCATGCTGAGTTTATTTCGAGTAATTTACCATTATAGATGAATTAATTTATAATAATCCTTAATTTTTATATTATTCATTAAGAAAATAATTAATTGTATATATTACTCAATAATATTATATGTATTTATAAAATGAAATTTAGGGCCATCCTTGAAATATTAAAATGTAAAATGGAATATGTCGCTCAATGGAGGTAGTAGTTCTCACACACACACAAGGACATTTTCACATTGAACAGAATGGAGGTAAAAATTGGTTTATACATTATAAATATAAATAATGATTTAAATAAAATATTTATTCATAAAATATTCATTTATGATGATATATATATATGTTGGTTAAGGAAAACAAAACACATCACTTTTCGGGGAAGGTAATCTACACAAATTCACAAATGAAATTTCCCTTTTTCAAAGGGAAAGGTAGGAAAGTGGGAAAATATAAATCCCTAAAACCTAATAAAAATGATTATAAAAACAAATTTTTAGTTTCATAATATTGGTAAAATTGTATATATATATATATATATATGATAAATACAGATAATAAAATATGTTACATATCGATTAATACTCACACTAAGAACATTATCTCTCTCATTAGATGAATTCATGAAAATGGGATGCTTAAGAAATTTTTTTTGCAACCAATGTATTGTGATCATGGATGTTGAATCAAGGGGTAGTAAATGAGATATGGTTTCTTGGTGAATTCAATGTTTTAGTGGCATTTAAGCAGTAATGGAAGGGCCCTTTTATCAGTGTAGGAAATTGAATATTTGTAAATATAACTTCTTAATATAAAGGGAGAACATTTTTCACTTGGAATGTGGCTCTGAAATGGGAAACTAATGGAGTTGAGATATTTTATTTCATGAAAAACATAAATAACTTTTTTGAATAATTTTTTTACTTCTTTTGGGTATCCACCCTTTATTTTATCTTATTCTTCATTTTTTCTTTTAACTATGGTAACTTTTATTTATCCTTGGTATCTTATTTTATTGAATATTATATAAATTCAACATTTTAATATTTTTTTATAATGTCATTATAAATATGGAATCTAGTTTATAATATTGATTATCTACATGTTTTAAAAATTAATTTTAAAATAATAAATGTATAATTTGTTGAACCATTTTTATAAAATATATAATTTAGATTCTATATTTTCAAACATAGGTTTTATAAATTGAACAAAAAATTCTATATGAATAATTTTTCTTATTAAATATATATTTGATTTGTAAAAATATTTCATTGATTTTATGTCATGTTTTTTAGTAATTATGTGACAAAAATCTAGATAATTATAAAAATGATATTTTTTACAATTCAAATAATAGTCAATCGTTTCAACAAAAAACCAAAAATTAACTCTAAGATAATATTATTATGATGAATCAAAATATTTTATTTATAAAATTAAATTAATAATTAAGGAATTTATCATTTAACATAAAATATAAAATATTGTGAAAAACTATTTTTGTCAAAAAATATCTTTTCAAATATTAAATTTTTAAATCTTAATTCCTATATTTTTTTTATTAAAATAGTTTTATCATATTTTTAATACATTTAATCACTATGTAATAATTATATATTTTTACATAAATAAAATACATTTCTAAGGAAAAGTCAATTATATAAAAAAAATTATTATTAAAATTATGTTTATTGTTTCATTCATATAATAATTGAATTATATTAGTGAATTATTATACAAAATTTATCATCAATTATATATATATATATATATATATTAATATTTGGTCACTTCTATTTACACATTTCTTATTCATCAACTACATTATAATGGTTTAAAATAGGTTGTGGTCCATTTTTTTGTTGTATTCTATTTAAACATGTTGTTAAACACGATTAATTTTAAGATGAAATTTCACTAGAATCATGGGTTATTATAGTATTGACACTAGTAGAGTACACACATACCATCTATGATATCTTATTGGAGAGTACATAATAATAATATATTGAAACAACACTCTCAATATTAATAGACGTATTCAACAATATTTGAGATTCAGGGGACCAAGTCATGGAAATCAATAAACCATTAAGTCAGTGAAAACCCATTGACTGATCTAATAATCACGCCCGAGTCAAATCAATGATCCTATAGAGATACAACCAAAAAATACATATGTTACATGGATAATAGCGAAGACTAGATATGCATATATTTTTATCAACATATAATTTTAAAAGGATTCATTATTTATTTTCTATAAAAAGTCTCTAAATAATGGTTTTATGAATAACATCACACAATGGTATGTTATGAACATTAAGAAAATATATGTCATACTATGTTGCATGTTTAGTGGTGGAGGGAATACCATAGAGTGTTTGGAAGTGTGTGGTTGTGTGATTCCCTCAAGTATTTGCATCTGCCTCCAATAAATTTTTTAGGTTAAGAAAAACCACCATAGCTCAGTCGGTTTATTGGCCCACATCAGCAGGGCAACACAGGTAGGTTTGGGCACTCTGGGCCCCTAGAACTTCGTTGGCATTGTCGATCGACCCATGACTCCATGCCCAAAAGTTCCATTCATACATGGCCCACCCGCATATGATATTTAAGGTAATTTTTTCCCATTACTATGGGTGGTCATACTAAAAGGGTTATGATCCAACCACCCATCCTCCCCACTTTAAACAATTTGGCCACTGATGATATCCGCCCGCACCACATATTGGGTTCACCAGATTACTGTTTACTAGATGTGATGTACCTTACAACTAATAGGACATGCCTCGCCTCATTATATCTCTCCTATATCACTAAGCCACAACACCACTTCATACTCTCTCTAACCCTCTATGGAAACTCTTCATCTCTCAAAGATCCACCGCACCTTAGTGCTTCCACCATCAATTGACCCTGAGTCTAATGTCCCCCTACTGTCCACTGAAAATGGGATATATAGGTATTGGGAGAGTGAGAGAGATAAATTTAGTCACTAAATTCTTCATCTATCACTCTCAATCCACATTCCAATGGTTCGATAATGTTTTTCTATATATCTACCCAATTATCCTTGGTTCAAGGGTTCATAGGTCCAAAAAGGGATTTGATAGTTAAAAAAGATATTTGAGAGGAAAATAACTTACCAATTAACATTTAATTATATAAACATTAGTGAATAAGGGTTGAATTCATAAATATATCATTGAATACATGAAATATTGGGTCATAAAAAATTAATAATTCCCCTAAATTATATTTGGTTAATTTGTTAATAAAGACCTTATTTCCACCGATTATCATCTACAATATAATTTTTTTGTTCCATGGATTCAATAAAAATCCAATCATGATTTACCAATATATCTTTAATATATAATTATCATTACCATGGTGCATAAACCTAAAATTAGAGATAAGTATTAATATATTGAAATACCCAAGTTTTTCTTGTATATTATTTAAATACCCTTCATCAGCGTTTGTTAATGGGAATTCCAAAAAAATCATAAATTATAGAGCTCCATGGGTAAAAATCCTATACCAGATGAAAATATTTTCATATATGTCCTATATGATGATGGGTTTTAAAATGATATAATTATTCATGAAAATGCACAATTTTGGGATAAATATTATATATATATATGTATTTATTATCAAGGATTTGTAATTTTGAAAACTCTATGATGACTAAAAAACTTATAAAAAACTATTATTTAATATTTTTAAATGGATCTAATAGTGAATAATGTGTCCTTATATTTTATAAATAAAATTTTCCATCATAACATGGACTCCTTTGTCTTGGTTTTAATCAAAAATATATTGACATATTGATGGAACCTTGAGTCACATGTTGTGAACATATATATTTCATTCAGTGTATTTAATTAATGATAAATTTATTTAACATAATCAATGATTCTAATAATTTACCATAACTTAATAATCATAAATATATTTATATACAAATTTCTCAATAAAATCTTCATGTTTTCATCAAAAATTTATTTTTTGATATTGGTTACAATTTTAGACTGTTGTATGAATTAATTAATTTAGACAGAAATTTATTATGTAGTCATTTTATCCTATACATTTGATTATGGTAATGTGTTAAAAGATGGAATTTCCGTGGTAAAAATGTGTTTTTTTTGAAATGGACATGGAAAATGATTCATTTTTATTAGGTCAGAAAATGAGGATATGGAATCATTTGTGGATAGCTCTTAGTGATTAGATATATATAGTGAGAAGATGAACATTTGAATCTATTATACTATTAACCCATGCAGTAATCTTTATATATACAATGTAATCAATTATTCTCCATGATTATGTTCCCAAACACAACATTAAGGAAAAAAGTAATGTTCTCATTCATATCAAATGTCGCCTTAATAAATGTTAAACAAATAGAATGAAAAATTATATTCATCAATGGTGTAAAATTGTATAGAAAAACTAAACAATCACCTATAAATATATTAATTTACCAGTAAATTATGGATGTAATTATATAAATTCCATAAAAGGGTTAAAAAATTCCTAGTTATTGAAGGATTATGAGTTAACATTGCTTCCATTATCATCATTACAATATTTTATAATAGTGCATGAAGTAGTCAATTCCATATGCAGTACATAGAATAATATAAATAACACTATTGATTTGAAAAAGTGTCTTAGAATTTGTAATAAATCATTATTATTTTACTTCAAAAAATAATTATATTAGTTGATCAAGGATAAAAAAATCTCTTCATTTTATAAATCGATAAAAAAATTAAACTAAACTATAATATAATAATTATTTAAAACAAAAACTAATATATATTATAAAAAACAAATGAAATTAATAAAATAAAAACATAATATGAAATATAAAAAAAATAGAAAAAATAAAATAAAATAATTATAGAGAATGATGAGAATTAGTGATTATTAATTGGTAAATAACTAACTTTTTTAATGAAAATATTAACCACACTATGCCTATATATTGGGATGATTTGTATTCAAATTATTATGAATTTAATTATCTAATTGAACATGAAATATAACATAATTTATTAATTTTAATATATCTAATGAAAATAGTCCATACTCACAAATTTGATGAAATTGAAAATCCATAAATCACAAATTTGTTGCTCAATTATCTATATTTTTTCATCTCTATTCTGCATACTCATAGATAATGATAAGAGATTTTAAAATTATATTATGAAATAATTATAAATAATTAAATTATAAAATAATTCAATTATTTTTCTTAATTTACAAATAATAATTTCTAACCTCATTCAAATTTTAGTATATATCTGTTTGAAAATAATAATTCTATTATAATTTTTTATTAGGTTAAATCCATGAAAAATAATTTCAATATATCATTTTTTTAAATAATAAATATGTTTTAATTAATTAATATAATTTTTCACGGTACCTAATAGTATTATTTATAAACCAGGTATAACTAGAAAAAACCTATTCCATATCATAATAATAAAAAAATAATTCAAATGTGTTAATGATATACATGATCAATAAAAAAATTTAGATCACAATATTTTAAATAAATTGGATCATTTAGGAAATTGAATGAAACATTTGAGTGAAAAATAAATTTTATCCAAAGAGTCACTATCATTCATGTATTCGAAAAAATAAGTCATTAAATTAAATCACCAATAAAATAAATTATTTTTTTTCAAGGGCCAGTTTCATTAATCACATGTTAATATTGTGATCAAATAATGTATTTCCCATTAGTATGAATCCTAAATTTGATATCAATCACTATATTATCACAATTATCCATATTTTTTATCTTTATTTCTTGGAATCAAACCACTTACCATTCATCATTTCAATGTGACCATGTGAATAATAATATAATAAGATGATTCTCACAACAACCTCATAGTATAAAATATTTTCAATTTTAGTTTATAGTGTAATGAACTCGATTAAAAACTTTTTTTCCTCTTATCATTAACCCATCATGTATTGTTTCTATGTTTTATTCACATGTATTAATGATGAATAAAATTAATTTTTAATCCATTTATTTAAAATCAAATACCAAATTATTGGAACCAAATTTAAAACCCCATATTTCTTTATGTACAATTTTTATTAGTATAATTTGAACCTAAAAGATATCTACTACAAATATTAATCAAATGAAAATGTCTAAGTAATGTGTGGAAGGATATCTATTATATTTGACATTAACAAAGATATAAATTATTTTTCACTAAATTAACTCCCCATATAATATATACAAAATTATTTCATATATTTAACATTTCAATATATTCTATGTAAATAAAAATTGATAGCCCAAAAGTCATCAAAAATGTTAAAAAATACATATTTAATATTTTAGATGAGGAAAGTATAAAAAGTAATATGTTTTAATACTATTTTATGATGATAGATCTCCATCTATTCCATACTCAATGTACATAATGAGTATGTTGTCATTATTATGTATGTCTGGGGTAGTGATAAAAATTTAGGGAAAGTTGTATCATATTATGTATCTTGTATTCTGCTTGGTCCATTAGATCTCATTGTAATGTTATATATTTTTTAAAACAAAAATCCATGCAATACTATACTAAATAAAATTTCAAATTAGATCCTTTAGGATTATACATAATCCTCAAATAAGATTTAAATGAAAATATAATTCTTTCTTTGAAATAAATTCAACATCATGAAATAGGAAAACTAAAAAAATGTGTTGTGGGAATATTAATATGATATGTAAAATAATATATAAATATTATAGAGGATAGTTTTATCCATGTTACAATGAAGGATTAATTAATCTTTATATAGTTTCGTAAAATAATTCAACTCCTCATTTTGTCCTAGAGGACTTGATAAATATGATAAAACATAATCTTAGAAACCATGACATAAATGTTGGATGGTAATGGGAATCAACATATGCAACAAGGAACGGTAGTATTAGGATTTATGATATTTTTGTTTCATTTATTTTGTATCAACCCATTTTGAAATGTAACATTAATAACCATATGGAACCTCAAAAAATTAAATTACTTGAAGGATTTGTTTTCTATGAAATTGTCATAAAAACCATATAATGGGTCTTTACACTAATTTATACCAATAAAATCAGGAATTTTCCTTGAACATATACACCAATCCATAAAATAAAGACATGAATTAGAATAATCATGTGTTTGGAACTTTTTCATGTAACATTTAATACATGTTTTTTCAATATACATTACGAACCAAAAATAATGAAATATAATCAATGATAAATATGGAATATCAATGAATATATATTAATTATCCAATTATTATTTTAATATTAATTAACATTAATTTAATTGTTTTAGTTTTATTCTAATTTAATGAAGAACCTAATTTAAACTATAATTTTAATTAAGGATAATATTCCGTAATATTTATAGAGGTATATTATAAGTCTATATATAATTATCAAATTAACTATCATTATTACTATATGGATGATCCATAAAAATAAATCATTGATTCCTTTTTGATGATGAATATTCATAAAATATTTAATATTAAAAACTTTTTTATACACATAATGTAGGATAACTTCCACTTTATACTCCAACCAAACATTACATCGTATGTTGCAAAATCATCTACGATACATAATAAAGTATCTTGAAATGTAACATACTCCATTTTAAATAAATAAACATATAACACATCGATGGTATAACCCATATTAAACTCATTAATTAATTGTTTTATGTAAATTATAGTAACATTTATACAATAATTGGGTCAAGATATCATTATTCTCATGATATTAAATTGATTCTTCATACAAATCCATGACTGTAATTTATAAATGGGAATGAAAATTTTCTATGTAATATATGTAGTATGCTTATAGAGATATGGGTTCATACATTCAAATTATTATCCAAAACTAAAATTAAATGGGACAGATTAAAAAATTAGGTTATAGTATATCACATTTCATCCATTATAATCCATCTAAAGGATACAATATTTCATCATTATACTTTTTTTGTTCAACATACCCCATATTATATTTGTTTCGTTTTTTGAAATAAAACATATTTCATGTATAGGAATATAGGGAATGTACCACATCACCTTCTCTAATACTCTACAATGAGTTCCATATTTATTAGTATTTAATGCTGATGTACCACATGAGTCTGAGTCACCCAACTATGTATATTCTGTTTTAGAATATAATTTTTTTTGGGAATTTATAGATATTATTATATAAAAAAATAAACATTTCAACCAATATTGATTTAATGTATCCATTTTTTAAATACATCAATAATCACATAGTATTAATATAAAAAATGTATGAAGATAGTAAATTATTTTATATATAAATTTTTATATTTTTATGCAGGAAATAATCAATTAAATAACCATTATTTCTCATTATTCAACATCAATCATATAATTGGAATATATATCTTGCATTATATTTTTTTAACATGCTTAAAATCTCATTATACGAATCAAAAGATGAAAATTTCGTTCCATTTTTATTTCTTCATGCTTTTGTTATCTTGAAGTGTTTTCTGGATAAACCAATTAAAATTTTCCAAAAATCAAATCTTTTATAATTATCACTACATTTTAATTAATTTCATTGTCTAAATAATTTTTTTCTCCATTGTGATTCCATGTAATATTTTTAAATAAAAAATAATTTTTAGTGATATAATGACTCACATCATCAGAGGATAACCATGTAATTCCAACACAATCAAAAAATGAACATAGAAACATTCCTCCACCTGAATCATTATTGTATGAAAAGTCAAAAATATATTGGAACTCATTTTGAAAATTAGTTTTGATCTGATTAATTTTTAACTTTTAAAAACATACGGTTAATGAAAATTTATGAAAATTATGCAAAATGATGTGTATTAGTTTTGAGATAAACAATAATGTCCAAAAACATAATTGTGAAAATTGATAAAAAAAGTATCCTTATTGGAATGTAATAAATTTTAATATATAAAATAAATATAAAATATTAAATCAACCCCTGTGAAATATATCATAATAGTATAAAATGAACTATAGGACTTGAATAGAAGTGAGTCATGACAAAACCCCCAACATGTTACTAATGCCCATGAGGTGGGTGACATTATAAAATAAATAGCGTAAAAATTACATAAATAGATTGTGAAATTATCACAGTATATCATAAATATCATGCGATATAAAATAATAATATAATTAATTTTAAATAATAGAATAATTTATTTAATTAAAAATTAATTTTCCCCTATTATATTTTATTCTTAATTTATCTATTCAATATTCATAAAAATAAACAAAAAAACAGGTTTAAAATACCCCTTATTGAACATTTTTCACTCCCCATTTTAGTTATTTTTATCTTATCAGTTATCAATATTTACCAAATGTGTTGGATATAGATTTTTCTCCCACTAATTATATAATGAAAATGAAAAATATATTTGATATAACACCCCCTAATATACAATATATTTATTTTACAATAAAATTAATTTATTTGGATGCTTTGAATTCATAAAATAACAGGTTTAAATAAAAATTGAAACTATATTAAATTATTATTTAAACATGACCATTATAACATATATGTTAAATTATAATATATGAATAGAGATAACAAAATTTAATAAAATATATTGTTTAGAAACCTTCATTTTTTTATCTATTTATTATAAATAAAATGAAAAATAATTTTGATGAAAAATAATATTTTTTTTCTAAAAATAGTGGTACTTTTTTTCTAAAATATGATTCAGATTGACATTAGACACATAACTTAAAATAAATTTTTAATAATTTTCTAAAATTTAATAAATAAAATGATCTTAATTTTTTATATAATAATATAAATATTATCTTAGAGTGAATTTTTTTTTGAAATGGTTCATTTGTTGATGAATAGTTCAAAAAAATGATTTTTAATTTAAAACTGCATTTTCATGAAAATAATTCATATAAAAAATATATATTTTCAATTGGTTTTAATGTAAAATTACTTCTATTATTTTTAATTTCATCTAATTTAGGTCATTTTAAACATTTAAACATTTAATTTTTAAATACAATCCTTATAAACTCTTGAACATTTTCTCATTAAAAACCCTCATTCTCATCGTCTGTCACGACCCAACCCAATGGGGCTCGAGCCGTAACTCCCCAAGCCCACCTCCACAGGATAGGGGCTAGGGACTAGTGCAAATTAGGATATCACACACAATGAGGCCTCAACATAAAGTACATGTATTCTTGAACCATCATAAAACTCCATGTAATTGTGCAGAGATATATACAACAACTACAAACTATAATAACCTACAATGATGGCATACATCTATCCCAAACCAGAGTACAACACAATTACAATATGGGAAAATATAGGGCTCCCAAATTAAAAATATAAAAGCATCCAACCAGCTTTGAAGGAGGGGATTCCTATAAAACACCATCCATTATGCTCCTCATCTATGCTTTAGTAAAATACCTTGTCAGTCCAGCTACTAATATCTACATACATCAGGTCCTACTTGGACACCATAAAAAATTCTATGGTCTGCACAAGACACAAGATATGTGTGGGAAAGTCACATTCATGGGTGAATATAAGAATACTCAGTAGGTTCCCTGAAATCCCAAACCATAAAGATAGTAACTAATAGTAATCTGATAAATTGACCTAGCCTGAGGGAACACAAATGAGAGAGAAGCTCTATCTCAAGACCATCCTCATTAATACCCAACTAGTCATCTTAATGTCCATGGCATGTCAACTAACAACACATACCACCGGTACTCCCAGAACACACCCATATATACTCAAACCATCACCAAATCTCATGGTCCCCACCATAGACTCTCAATGGTAAACGAATTGAGGTTGCAACACAACACTCGCACTGGTCTCGCGATGTACTAACCTCATAGTTAGAAAAGGGCTCTGACTCAAGGTGAAGGTAGAATCCTTCCTTGGAGCACACAAAACGAAAGCCCAACCATTCCTGATGGCATGCATAATGAGAGCGGACAAACATCGACAACCAAAACTCATTGATCCAACCTCACCAAACTATTTTCCACTCAACTGATAGATGCCACTCGATTAGTAAATCATAATAACCAAATTACCCAACCAACCATCATGAAAATTATACATGAAAACACACATTATGGACAATGTCATAGAAGAAGTCACATAGTGACTAAACTACCCCATGTCCTCCGGTATGGGATCCCACCCATGATTTTCTAGGGGACACATAAACCCTTGATGGGGAACAGAACAAAAAAAGTGTATCACAAAACAATACGAATCTAGAAAAACTCATCTTGTGTAGTTTTAATGCCCGAGTAGTATTGTTCATGCCGATATCGTGAACTCTTCCTAGAAAAATGTCACGATCTTGATCTGACACCTTGGAGATCATATCTATTAGATAGGGGATCATCTCTCTTATACTGTCAGTCATGAAGATACCTCAAAACCCATCTGGTAACTCATGTAATGGTACTATAGAAAGCAGAAAGATCAGATATCAATACAAAACTAGAGGGTCATCTCCAATGTCCCACTATTTCTCTATCCCTTAATGGAACATGATGTTTAGAGGATCAATTCCCTCCTAGATATTGGTCACATCAATTCTAAAAACTCCACTAGGGGAACATGAAGAGTTGTGAAGATCTTGCTTGGCCTCTCGGGTCGAACATGCTCAATGTCTGATGAGTTCGTTGTCGAAGAGAACTGAGGAAACTCAATCCAAAATTCATAAATTCACTTATCCTACACATATGAAATGAAGTCGAATAGGGGTCATATTCTGCTGAAGAGGGCGTGATACCAAAACCCTCGTAGTAGCTGAAGTGGTGTCATAGTCTGGTGAAGGGGATGTGATACTTGAAACCCTCACTGCTAAAAAATCAAGGGACCAACTCAACCAAGTATATCATAATGTCATTATTCAAGACTAGGGGGAACGACTCAACCCATCATGTAGTAACATTGAAAAAGAGACTGGGGGCCCACTCAACCTAGACGGTTAGTGTCACTAACCCAAGAGTCCCACATGAAATCACATATACACAACATATCTTAAGAGAAAACTGTGGCCACCATCGCATTCTAGGAGAAAAACACTCTGGATAAGCCATTTAATCACCCAAAATAGACCACTGGTCTAAACAGTACTAGTGACCTCAATGGGTCCTCATGGAGACCATACATCAATCTTGGAACACATAAAATGGATCACACCACTACGATGCTCTCAGAAAAACATGTGGCATTGACTACTCACTCATCCAAAATGAAACCAAGTGAAGAAGTCAATTTTCCCCACAATACGCCTAAACCGGCCCTCATGGTGCCCAAAACACGATTTTAGAATAAGCACAAAAAAATCAGTATTGAAACATCTACCCTATAGAAATGATCTCAATTCCACTAACGGTGCATCAATTTGATGTCAGACACAAGAGATACACTCGATACAAGATTTTACAAATAATAATAATATAATAATATTATTATTTTTGGACATTTCATTCCACCAAATATGTATCTCGAAAAAAAAGTCCTCAACACAACATCGAAATGTGTGCCTCGATGAAAGCGTGGACAGCCATAGAGGTCATGCAAATTGGACACCTGGTCTGAATGATACAAGGGTTTTGATGCCCTCAGACCATTCTTATCAAACCGTAGATAGAACACCTTCCAACCACCACCACCTCATCGAAAATCCACCATAAACCCATCCATACACTACCAAGACCAATTCGGTGGTCCAAAATTAAATCCTGAACTAGATCCAGAAACCTCAGGAAGCGAACCTTATAGCTCCAACCTTTGCTCGATGATCTGTCTATTTCGACGCATCGAAAAGATGGTAGATCTTTTTCTCACTGTCGAACCTCCTTCGGCACTCAAAACATGAAACTATCATAGATCTTGATTCCTTGGATCATGGTATTCTCCAGTCCATTCTCCACTCAACGTTTGGACATCGTTTCGTCGTATTAAAATGTTCAAGATGAAGAAACAATGAAGGACATGAAGAACACACCATCGAAAACATGATATGATGAAGGTCATTGATTGTGAGGACATCAAGAGATATAATAAGAGTAAAAAAATAGAAATGAATAAAAAAAATCAAAAAACATTAATTAGGGAGTAGCATAATCTGAAACAAGAAGCGTACCTAGATTCTGGATCTACCGTTGAGTTCACAATGCGCTGATCTACTAGCCCCTACATTTTTGTCGTGATCCGATAAGGTTACATTGTCGAAATGACATCAGCTAGAGCTCCTCCATCCATGAGATAAATTAGATAACTCTAGAATGTTTCTATTAAAACTTATTTATAGGATCCATCAAGTAATTGGTGAATCCAATCCCTAAATGCTCTCTCAACTAAGGTCACCCCTATGGAAAAACAAGCGCTACGAACTAAATGTCGGTCTTTTGTTTCAAATCTGAGTCCCAGTTAAAAATTTATTCAAATTATCATTACAAATAAAAAAAATTTATTTAATTATTTTATTTATGATTTTTCCCTCCATGACATTTTCTACAGAAGGTCTTTACCAGAAAAAGTTACACCTCACCTAGGTAAACGAAACACTCCAGACGCAACCATAGCCTCTGATATTTTTTATGAGTTACCATTTAAGAGATATAAAATTTACATCACATGCATAGAATAAAAATAAATAATATTTTAAATAAATTTATTTTGGGCACATTGAGCCTCAGAGTCTCACACCGTCTCCACTCCTAGATCTAAAATTATTCATTGAAAAATCACAAAGTCTAACCAGGAAAAAACTGAGTCACTACATCGCCTATGTAGGATGAATTAAAAAAATTACAATTACTTGAAATCCATTTTTAAAAATGTATTCCATAATTTTAATTGAATTAATTTTTATTATATAATATATAAAACATATTTTTTCCATAGTAATAGTGAAAACAATAAAAAGTTTTTTCTATGGTTCACATAATAATGGATTTAAAAGGGGTTACACTGAAAATATTGGTGTTAAAATGTAATATAAACATATCTAAAATATAATTAATGGATATATATAGACCCTATAATTTATATTTGTCGAGTATTCTAGATCATGGTACCTTATGTATTGTGAAAAACCTGGGTACATCTTTTTCTTTCAAGAAATTACAATTGTGCCACTGTCCTCACTTACAAAAGGCCTCCAACTCTGCTCTCTTATTCACACTATATAACACTTTTAATCAGCCAATACCTTCCCAATTAACATCGAAATTTCCATCCCCTAATCATTGAATCCATATTTTTAGATGAAATCATGCATTTGATGGATTTTTTGGAAAACCTAAAGAAGGTACCCTAATAATAATTAATGGTCTTAAAAGAGATTATTTGTTTTATTACATTCTATACATCTATAATATTTTATTAAAAATTATTATATGTTTTACTAATAATATTATATATATTTACTGATTTTTATGTTAATTTAATGACCTAAAACCATAACCACATCTATCAAATGGGTTTTGAAATCATCATCCTCTTGTGCAGAAGTCTATCACATCACGAAACGATGACAATGATTTTTATGTTACCACCTATCTTGGTTGTGTATGAATATGAGTAAAAGGTATATATATTATATTTATAACATAATCATACCTATTTATTATTTATATCAAATATAATTTTTTTTAATTTATATTACATGGGTGATCTAAAAACATCACCCATGTTTATGGAAGACTAAAACCTCACAGAGTGATGTGATTCATCTTTAACTATATCTTATCATGGAAGTTAAAAAGGATAAATTTTTTTATTATATGTGATAAAAATAGAATAATTATGATATTAATGAATTTTTTTCATTATTAAAATATAATATATCATTAAATTTTTGAAATTAAAAATTGATAAAATTTCTCATGTATGTGTGGAATACCGCGCTGACAAAGAGTTTTGACTCACTTTTCATCCCCATATAACATGAATGATATCAATATATTTATATTTAATTATATAATATGATATTTTTTATATTTTGTTTTTCAATTTTTAATGATATATTATTATTTAACCTATTTTCATAATGATCATTGAAAAGTTGAAACGTTACTCATGTGTATATATGACCTACCATCTCAATGATCTTAGGATACCCCATTTCTCAAATCCATATTTCATGGTTGGTTGTAAAAGTATAATTGGAATATCAATATCATATTTTGTGATGATTATTCTTTTGGTGGTGATAAAAAAGTATAATATTCACAAGAAGTGTTATATTCATTGCATAGAACAAATGATATAATATGTGGATTAACACCCAAAAAATGTAAATAATGAAATTTTATTTAAAAATGGGTGGTAAAATATTGTGATAAGAAAAAATATGATAGTAAAATTATGTGTATGGTTATTTTATATATTAATATAATTATTCAAACTATTATACATGATGTTAAATACTGTTCAAGTGTTAAATGTTTTTGAATAATTTTACTTTATTATTATATTATTAAATTTATGCAAAAATTATCTTTCGTGTGATAATTTCATATTTATAAATAAATTCATATTAATAATTCATATTATTCTATGATTCATATGATAATAACCAAATCCTTATACAATTTTTACCTATTTATATTGAAAATAATTTGAATAACTAGGGGAATATTGATAAATCCCCACCCTTTACTTAGTACAGATATATGATTATAAAAAATATTGATTGATGAATAAAATAAATAATTTGATATATGAGTAATTTTTTGGACCTATAGTAATTGGTGCATCCTGGTATGAAATAGCCAGTTGATGCATCTGTATGTATCACAATACCATCTAAATGAAAAATTTAAAGAGGTTTCTACTTGTGGTGATTAAAATATCTTATGAAAGTTCTTAACAGTAGAGGTATCATGAATCCTGAGATCCTGAAGGCCAATAATTAATAATTTCCTTCATTATTTATTTATTTATTGAATAAATAATATTCTCACAATGATATTATTCGTAGAATCATTTCATTTTAATATAATTGATAAAATGGAATGTGTTTTCAGTTATTCACCTTTCTATATTGATTAAGAAGTATATTTTCATGAAGTATTGTTATTTAAATGGAATGTGAGATTTTTTATTAACCTATAAATATTGTTCATTCCTTATCAAAATATTATATCCATGATATTGATTAAATGGAATGGGTGTTTGGTTATTCACATGTCATATTTATTATTTCTTATTGAATAATGAATTATTATGCTGTGAGTGACCTTAATAGATCATTTTATCCCACCCTTATTTTGTTTTCTTTCCCTATATTTTTTTAATAGATATTTGTTTGAGTTATCAAGAACAAATTTCATTTTATTTTTTATGCATTTTATTTTATTTTCTATACCGAAATTAAAATGGGTATCACATATGTATCTAGTCTAAAAAAATTCTAAACTGATTGTTTTATTAGGATTATACACTTTTTTTCTATAAAAGAATAATAAATTAATGCACGGGCTCTGTGAATCCATGGTCAAGGTTGTTACTATTGGTATTATAAGATGTTTTGTTGAAAATTTTGGAGCTATATTGAGGAAAAAATAAACAAAGGAGAATAACTCATTGATATAAATTTGTGATTTGTATAGAGTAACATCCTCATGGTTGGGTAAGTATGTGATTATATTGTATTCACTATTAATACATCACATTATATATAATACAAGATATCATGGCTTTGGGACAATGTCACCTAGGGTAATAACTATGAAAATGGTGAATTAAGCTTAAATTGATCATCACCCAGTTCACAATAATGGGACTTACTACATACAAAATTTTAAACTCCTTTGGGTATTCTTTGGATAACTCAAATTTTATTAAAAAACTATTTTGAAGGATTTGAAAATATTGATAATCGCAAAAAATAAATTTTATTATTCTGATATTAACAAGGTATAAATTTTAATTTAGGATAAATGTTACATCTGATTTTGAATAATATATTATTATTGAAAATTAATGATTTTATGATATAATCAAATCTATTATATTGTTTAGAAATGGAACTGGGAAAGATTAAGGGTATCAATACTCAAGAAAAATATAGAGATTTTACATGAGATGACACTAATATAACTAGAATTGGAACAAATCAAATTATGGATTCATTGGGATAACATTATCAGATTTTAAAAAATAAAATTTCACAAATGGAGAAACCTATCACACAATGATATTCTCATATTTTGGAAAACTAAATCTGAAAGAACCACCCAACAATTGGTTGTCCTACAAATCTAGTGGTATCTAAGAAATTTATTATGTCACTTGATAAAAAATTATGTTGTTGTAATGTAGTGAAAAAGAAATGATTATACATGTAGTGTATTAATTTAAAAGATTTTCTAGTAAATTGTGCTAATTGATCCAAAAAGAAAATAAATGAAGAGGAAATATAACAAATGGAATGAAAATATTTTTAGTATACATTCTTTGACATATATTTCCCTTGGAAGCTACAAACTGAAATGGAGAGACTATTCCTTAGAATAATGTAAAATTATGAATATAATGTTATTGAGTATGATGATAACATTATACAAATATATAGGTATTCTTCATATTACAAACACAAAATGGAGTGCATACTTTTACTTATTTTATGTGATTAATCCAATTCTCATATGGGTGCTAAACACTCAATGTTTTTTATCACATAATAAAATAGTTTTATGTGCCATTAAGATAGAGAAGGAATTATATATATCATACATATTGTATGGAAATGAAGAGAAGAAGATTTCATCAAAATTCTATGTAAAAGGGATTGTATCAAAGAAGAGGAGAATGATTGTAAAATTTACATCCTGTAAAAATAAAAGAAATATATATCATTGGATACGATTGAAGGGCATCAGAGTGTGTTAAAAATGTGGATATAAGTATAATATAGTTCATGAATTATATATAAGGAAGTAAATAAATTATTTTTTATGTTTTACCTATTATTAAATGGGAATTATTTACACTAATATCATAATGGTCCATATAATTCATTATAGAAGAGGAAAAGGGGATAAGGAAATGATTTTTCAATCAGTACATCTAATGTGGAAGTACCCAATGATGTGGTGGTATGTACATTAGTCGTATATTAAAATTTATCTAATTATGTATTTGGTTCTATATCTTGAAACTTTTATATCTACTAACTATACTAGTAAAATTAGACTTTTACCCAATAATTTAAGAAGGTAGTTTTCAGTCAAAACTCATCTAGGATGTCTCACTATAGTAAAGATAACTTAGGATGAACCCATTATAAGATATAAATTATATTCATTTTTGGACGTTATTATCCTAAATTTGGATGAATTAAATATAATTCTTGCTTTGGGATAGCTTTGAAAAAATGATGTAATAATTTTTTTCAAGAATAATACAAATATGATGTGTGAGGAAGATATGGAATTCCTTATCTATAGAGAATATAAATCATCATCTGAGCCATATCCCGGTCCACCCCTATTAGATCTACTAGTTGAGAATATTTTTAATGAAGATATGATAGAATCTATGTTTGAATAAGTTAATCTTCGAAATAAGATATATATATATATATAATACAGAAATAAATTGATGTATTTAATGTTGAATTATGAATATATCCCCTAGAGTGTGATGTAGAGTTACAGACTAATTTAATTCTTGATGTAAGACAAACATTAAATTCTAAAATTAGAATGAACAATATATAATTATTGGTGTTGATGAAACAAATAGAGTATTTGGGCGAGAATGAATTTATTCTCCCAATTATTTCTCCATAGGGAGCCCCTATTCTATTTGATAAGAAGAAAAATAGATCAATGAGACTAGGAAATTTTTATAGGGAAATAAATGCTATTAAAATATATAAAAAGTACAATATTCCTCTCATTGATGGCTTATTCAGTAAACTTCATAGAGACTAATATTACTCAAATATCTACATCCATTCAGGTTATCTCGAATTTCATGTAAATAAGGAAGTAGCTCCTATGATAGTACAATATTTTCATTGGGATTAACCAATGCACCCTTAGTTTTTTAGGATCAAATGAAAAATCAATTCATAGAATATCTTGATGAATTTTTTGGTATTAATTTATATCATTTTTATGTATTTCTAAATCTATGAGAACCATGAGAATCACCTTTTTATTATTCTTAAGCCTCTTAGAACAAAATATTCTTTATGGGAAATATAATAACTGTGATTCCTTGCATTTTTAGTTTTCTTTTCACGGCCATATTTTCTCTATGTATATAATCTCAATTTATCCTTGGAAAATGAAGGTAATAAATAATAATCTATAAAAATTATCATAAATGAGGTACATAGTTTCAACGGATGGGTATGTCACTATCGGGAATCCATTCACAACTTCTCCAAATTGGCTAACCCATTATCCATGATTACATATAAAGGGTTTAAGATTTCATAGACAATGAAATGGGAATAATGTTTTGATAAAAAAAGAGGATATTGGTTAATAATGTTATATTGAATATAACATCTAGAAATAAAGGGTTCATGATATATACTAATTTATCAAAGAATTTATTTAGTTGTGTCATAATGAAAAATGATAACATTCCTTCATATTCATCGGGGAAATTAAGGACTAATGAATAGAACAATGTGAACCATGATCATGAGTTGTTAGATATAACATTTTATTTGATGATGTTGAGAAATTATCTCCATATTGAATTATATGATATTTACACATACCATAAAAGCATAAAATACATATTAAAAAAAAGAGATCAATAGGAGGAAAATTTGATGGTTTAATCTATTTGAGGATTATGATTTCTGAATACACAACTAGTTTGGGAAGGAAAATAAGGAACCATATTCATTAAGTAGGGATTATTATAGAGTTATAACCCAAATTTGGATTGAGAGATATATTATGATTGTGGATCTTATAAAAATTAATATGAGAATTATTATGAAATTAGAGACACCACTCATTTTCCAAATTATTGTGAGAACATATTTATTAGAAAATGTACAAACTTTTAAATATGATGACATGAAGTTTCAAAAAAAAAAACAAATCTATGAATAATGGGAAATTTGAAAACATCATTAGTTGTGATGGTATTATGAAAATTTTTAAGATATTTTTTTCTATCAATTCATTAATAAAAAATGGAATTGATGAATCATTTTCATATCCAAAATTTCCCAATATACCTAGGTCTCAAAAAGATGTGTTCATATTTGAGGGATCATTTTTGGTGGGTTCACATGAAGTGGGAAAATTTCTAATTATGTTTCAAGATATTTGTTTTGTCAACAAGTGAAATATATGAGAAAAAATCCTATATTATTCATTAAACATCATCCAATTTCTGTATAGAAAATGGATTAAATTACTATGGAAATTTTCATGTTACTATAAAATTCTCATTGAAAAAGGGATTCAATATGGATTATTATTGATCCTCAAAACAAATCTACACTTTTCTTCAAAATAAGTGAATATATACATCTTTAGTTATTATCAATACACTATATAAATATTATTTTGAGGCGTCATGGTTCACCTCTTGTATTTTTGTCAAATCGAGATCCATATTTTACAGCAATATTATAGAAGAGTCTCCAAAAGGCACTTGATACCAATCTTCAATAATATATTTCCCATCATCCTTATTCTAATGGAATGTACAAATGGCTGATTCCTAAAATAGATGTCATGTTGTGGACATTATAACTGGATAATCATGGTTTATGGGTTCAATATTTACATTTAATAGTGTTTTCTTATAAAAATAGTTTCCATTAAATTATTCAAACAACGTTTTATAAAGCATTTTATGGAAATGAATTTGATAATCCAACTTGTCGAGACAATGTTGGTGAATGGAATTTTTTTGGAACATAACTTTTTGAAGAAAAAACAATAAATTTAAAGGGTATTCAAGCTCATATAAAATTATCTAAATATAGAAAAATGATTTATGCTGATAATAAAAGGATTTGAAATTCTAAGTTGGAGACATTTTTTTCTTAAATTTATCACTATAGAAGGGTGTTCTAAGGTTTGGTATGAATAAGAAACTGATCCCTATGTACAATAGAGCCATTGAATTTATTGAAAGAGTTTTATTTACAACATTTCATTTTTGAATGCTGTCATGCCTCTCAAAATTATATGATATCTTCTATATATTATTATTAAGGATGTACATTCTAGACCCAACACATGTTATCACCTCTGATAAAATATAATTGGAACCTCCTCTATATTACAATAAATCATATGACCCATGATTTATACACTTGAAAATTAAATTACATTTATGGAATACCTAATAGATGACAAAAACATATGCCCAAAGACCGTATTAGTTTAGTTTCAGTGGAAACACGGAACATAATCTTTTAACTTGGTGAAAGATCTTCAAAATATCCCATAACGTTCTTCCCCTTTTTCTTTCCTATATAACACATTTATTTATATCCTAGGGAAAATAAAACATAAAAATGGTGATCTTAAATGCTCAACAAGGGTAATAATTGAGAACATAAGACAAACCATAATCATAAGAATGTAAAAACATGAACATAAAGTTTAAATATCAATATCATGAGTCATGAAATAAATCTTGGCAGTTTGTAAGGCATATATCATAAAGGAACATTAACCTTGATAAAATAGAACTCGCATAAAACATAGAATTATTGAAGAAATAAGCATAGGATAAGATTTCCATAATAACCAATGCATTGTTTCCAAGACCATTATAGTAGAAAAATTCAACAGTTGAACCGTGTTTATATTCCATTAAAGCCATGTATTTCCGAACAAGATTTACTTGACGTTCCAAACCTATATTATTAAACCAGATTTACATGTCATTCCACCGCTATATTACTAAACCATATTTACTTTCCATTCCATTAATTTCTATCTGATGAGATATAAATATTTACCCAATGCATTAGATGAAGATATAGGTCCCACCCATCTCATAATAAAATAATTCTTAAATGTGTGAGAAAATCAAAAATCATTTATCATAGCTTAACCCAAGAAATAAAATGGTCTTCTTAAACAACATTTAATCATAACATAATACATATAAAATTTCATTCCATAATTAACAAAATCAAATAATGGTGATAATAGGGATATAAACATAACCCTATTTAAAGAGAATCAAAATAGATGGAAATTAATCTTAATAAAACTATTGGACATAATTCCTAAGGATAATATCATTCCTTCTTCCACTTCAGAAAACACTTTGCTTTCTAAAAATTCCACACAATCTCAAAAGAAAAGAATTTAGTTGAAAATAAACATGAAATAGTGTGTTGGAATCCATATGGAAAAAACGTTTTATGAAACTATAGAAATCCATTCATACTGTATAAGTTAAAAAACATTATCCTTATACATTTTCTGGAAATGTCAAAAAGTACCTTGTATAGTAAATAAGAGTAATATTCCTTCGATACCATATATTAAAAGTCAAAATGGGTAAAAATGATTTTAAACATTAATATAAGAATATTATATATTTTATGAAAATGTTTTTAGAAAACATGGATATGGATTATAAATATACCCACGGAAAATACTTACATATAAACAATCTTAGATAAAAACATTGATCACAGAATTATACCTTATAAATTATAAAAAGTCAAATAATATGCATCATAAAGGTATGAGAATTATATGAATAATTAAATACCATTAACTTCATAAAAGGTATCATAAAACATTAATGGGTCACATAAAAACCACAGAATGTAAATATGTGGTGTGTAAAGCATATGTCCCACATTAATAAAAGTGATACAAAATAATCCCTTATCGTAGGTCTGATATGATTTTTATATTTCAAAACCATCTATTAAAAATTATTTAGATAATATTATTAACTTATTATGGAATCATTTTTATCATATATAGTAATATTTTTCTTCCATTGTATGTAACAATTCATTGTTACATGTTATTTGGGTTTTAACTACTTTATGAATGTATGCATGTTTTGTCGAATAAGATCCAAATATCCATTTGTGTATAATTTATATGATTATAACATGATATTAAAATACTTAATGACATATTTACTATTTCTATACATTTATATTATCATGCTTGTGTGGTTATCATGTTGAACGAATCACATCACGCCATGGAGATGGTAAGTCGTACGTACGAATGCGTGAAAATATCATTCCCATAATTGACGAAGGGTAATGAATTTAATAGTGGAGTCTATTTTAGAATCAATATAATTTTATTATAATCATATATATTTTTTACATCCATTTTATATCTACTAAGGTGGTGGTGGAAAATATATTAAACCACAATGTGGAGACCGTAAGTTGCACGTATACACAGATGGTGATATCGTTTTTCTTAGGATGGATAAAAAATGGAATATAATTTTTTAATAATTATAATAACATATCAATATATAATTTCTACTGGATTTATAATTCAATAATGAAACAACTCATGATGTTCTAGTAGATGAAGAACGAAATATGAATGAATCAGTTGAGAATTTTACATCTTCTTTAACGTGCCCTCTTTAGATCTCCTCTTAATAGAACTAGAGTTGGTCTTTTATGAAGACCAGAACCTCAGTAATGTAAATAGGGAAGTTAATAAGATAAATTTTTATGGTATGGATGAAATTTAAGTCTTAATAAGTTGTGGAGAAATGAGGGAGGGGTGTCCTTTTATAAATGATGTGAGGGGAACATTTGGAAACTTCAAAAATAATAATTTATAATAAAATCAAACCCTACCCAAATACCTCCAAAATGATTGAAATTTTAAAATTAGATGAAATATGGTTGTAATATAATTAACCAATTTATTTTTTAGAAATATTTCTATTCCCATTCAATCCTTATCTTTTCAATTTAACATTTAGTTATTATATTTCATTTTAAATAGGGTAACAAGTATTTCAATAATAAAATAGTAAATTATAATATTATTTGAGGTAAATTAGACCATAAATAGATAAATAAGAATATTTTATACCATATAATAATTATTATATTTTTTTTAAAAATGTTTTATTATATTTAAATAATTTTTTAAAACACATATTTGATAAAATATCAACATTTTCAATTTTGACACTATTCAATTAATTGATTTTTAAAAATATAAAGATAACTAGTTAAATTCAAATAAACTTTTTTTATATTAATATATGGTAAATAGTATCTAGAAAATTCATTGGATAAATTAATTATCAAAAAATATATTTATTTTATTATTTTTAAAAACATATATTTGATTTCTCCATTAATAAAATAATTTCTAAAATAATTTTCTGTAATTATTTAATATACATATTTTCATGTAAAAATTAAAAATAAAATACTATAATAAAGATAAATTTAAGATATTTCCTGAAAATATTTTTAGCCTAATTTATCTACTATAAAATATAACATTAAAAATGTTATACTTATTAAAGTATGGATGTGACAACTTTAACATTACTTTAAATAAAATATTATAATGGTCATTATCTATTCTATAAGCCTCAAAATGGTCAGTGGCATGAAATTTGGATGCTTATAGTCGATATATAATCGTCCAATGATATTTGGTATAGTTTTTGGATATTTTTATATTTTTTAGGAATTTAATAATGATTTATTCAATAGTTTCATTATAATTAGTTAATTTTTACATCATCAAATAGTAAGATTTTAAAATAATTATTTATTTCCAAAAAATTAAAAATAAATTATAATTATGTTTTTAACTCTTTTAACTTTCCATGTACTATTTATTTTCTACGATATCACTTATTTATACCTATATTAAAATTATTATACTTATAATAAATGTTAGTTTGACATTTTGTCACTTTCATTTGTTTTATTAACATTTATTTGATTTTCATTGTCAAGGGGACCTTAAATGATTATATTTAGAACCTAATAAGTTAAGGATATAATTTGATTCATCTAATGGTATATTAGAAGGTTTTGGGTAAATTTTATTGTCTTCATCATATTATTTGTTAAAATAATTTACCTTAGTTACCTTTAACTTTGTTTAATAAAAATTAACAAAGTTACTAATCATAATATCAAAACAATAAATGTAACCTGTGAACATAATTGGGACCCACTGATTCCAAATATGGAATAGTTTTTTCATAATTCAAAACATATAATTGGTTGAAGGTAATTTAAAATATATTATCGTTGTCAAAAACCAAAAAGTGTATTTTTACGATATAAAAAATGTATCAAAATATTGTCTTGCGTTTTTGACCAATTTAAATGTGAAATAACTTATTATGACCAAAATTGGGTTAAATTATTAAAACATAATCCAATAACACTTTTAAAAATATTAAAAGGGTAATCTAAATATATAAATAAATTAGATGAAATGACAGTTTTGAATTGAAATGTATTATTTTTCACTATTCAATAAAATATGAATTTTATCAGAAAAATAAATCAAATTCAAAAAATTAAATATTTATGTCTCTATTTCAAATAAAAAATTTATTTTCTCAAATAGATTATATAAATGTTTTAAAAACTAAATATAAAATGGGTGTGCCATCAATAGGCGACAAAAGTGTATTTTTTGGAAAAAAACTTTTATATAAAAAATTGAATTTGTTCTTATATAATGTATATAAAAACATAATATGAATTCAAAAAAGTATATTGAATATATTAAATATATATTTTATTAAAAAAAATTCACCAAGGGGGACATTATTATTTTATGAACTCGCTGAAACTTCGACATGCATGAAATAAATTCTATCAAAAGAACATGAAATAGTTTTTAACACAAGCCAAGAATAGTGTTTCCTATATGACAAGATAATAATTTGTTGTTCATAGCACAAGATAATATTGGTGGAGCATATAAAAAAATAAATCAAATAAATTAAAAAGAATCTATGTCATAAAATATCGGGGTATTCCATTCTACCTCCCCCAATTTAATTTCACCCGCGAAATTTGGTGGGGTTATAAATGGTTTATATAAGGCCCCAACCTTAAACCTTACTTAAAATTGAATTAAATGCATAATTCACATTGAGGATCTTTTCAGTTTAAGAGTTTTAGAGAATTAGGACATAACTATTACATCTCAAAAGATTACAAAGTAGTCTCTTCTACTAAATTTCCATAAAATAAAAAAACTCTTTAAAAGAAACATGTATAGTTCCATGTTTTAGGTAGCATGACTTTCCCTTGATCCCATCCTTGAACCTATTCCATGCTATGTCCTGTGAAAAACATTTCAAAAATTTGGGATGAGCATAAGAAGCTTAGTAAGGCATACACAAAGAATGAAAACTGTTAGATTTACAAAACAACAAGTAAACCATGTATACTTTATCAAAGTAATACTTTTCACCTTTATGAAGTAGTAAAAACTCTTCACTGAATAAAATATCATTACTTACCTTTTTGTAACCAAAGGATTACCATAAAACCCATATAAAGAACACATAACATATATAAAGGTAACTAGGGACATAAACATACTTATGTGGAATAACCATACGGTCGACTTCCACACATATCACTTAATGGAATAGCCATACGGCCAATTTCCATACATACTTAATGGAATAGCCATACGGCCGACTTCCATACCCAATGCATTGGAGGTTATAACGTAACCACCCATCCTGGTATTCACGACACCACCCGTCATATGGTTTATAACGTAACCACCCGTTAAAATGTCCAAGTACCAATATAAAATCATAAAACATAAAACCAATATAAAGGGATGATAACATTTCCACATCACAATATATCATAATATAATCCATTATCAAAACCATTTTCAAAACCATTTAAAACATTTAATAAAGAGATTTTTGAATCAAAGTGTCCCATACCACCTTGAAGCTTAAAATTTTAAACCATTAATATCCATATAAATAAATCCTTAAAACCATTTTGAAAACATGGATATTAATAAGAAAAAATAATTAAAACATTCAAAATGACATTTTGATTAAAGGGGTTTTACCAAAATTAAAGACACTTGAATACAATAATTGAGGAATAAAATTTAGTCAGAAATTTATAATATCATGAGAATAAATGGATTCATGATATAATACTCCAAAGGACAGTATATACACCATATAAGAGTGAATTGGTGCATAACAACAATGAACCCTCAATAGAAATGTCAAAAGTGATGAAATCCCCTATAAAGAAGGTATCCTTAAATTAAGGACAAATCAATCTCAAAAATATGTGTGAAAAATATAAATACACCCAATATAAGTTGATATTAAGTGTAAAACAATAAAATTTCATTCACACATATTCAATGGATGACATATTCAATGACTACATGTTGAACCCAAAGAAATCGAAATTGGGTTAAAAAGTTCCCTTGACAGCCTAACGACATCACATCAAAATGAGTTGGTGAGAGATAAAAAGTGTATCTCATCACTTGGACATAAAATTTACATCAATAAGGATATATGAGAACATATCCCAACATAACAATATGTAAATTAAAATACCCAACACAAGAAGTCTTTTTAAAAAAAGAGGAGGGTGAAAGGTTCCCTTACCGACTTGGGTATCTTTCAAAACATACACCCCATGAAAGAAGGAAAATAAATAATTGATGTAAATAATCATAAAGGGAAGTATATTACACAAAGAGTAGAATAATGTCAGTACATACACCACTCAAAGGAAATTGTGGCAAATGTAGCATAAATCTCACGGGAATAAATGTGAGATGAAAAATCCCTTACGAAAATTCGGCAGCCTAACGACGCCACTCAAAACTTCCAAAATGGATTGATGAGAGAGAATAGGGTCTCTCATCACATGAACATAAAAATTACAGTAAGTGTAATATAAAAGAACATCCCAATAACAATAAAGATGAGATTTAAAAGGAATGACATAAAAGAGTGTACTTAAAAAGAAAGAGAGGAGTAGGATCCCTTACCAAGGGTCCGACTTGACTCGATCATTCTTTAATCTCCTGAATAATAAACTTGAGTTAATTTATACTTCCTGAAGAACCTTTTTAAAGTTCATTATTACTTTTATATCACTTATTACCATGTTATAAACATTATTTAATCATTTAAGTTAATCATGTTTGTTTTGTCGATATTTGGTTCTTAAGTCGAAAGTGGACTTCTTACAATTACATGTTGTTCGTGTGGTCAAAGGTTCTTTATATCCAGAATGAAATTACTGATTAGGATATCATATATATCATATATATCCAGAATATACATGTATTTATAATATTACATAATCATTTAGAGGTAAGAAATGAAATGCACCGTTCATGGTGACGGTAAGCCGTACTTACGCATGAACGCTACTTTCATTTCTTTCTCATATTAATGGAATTAAAATTAAATGAGAGGTATGTATATTTTAATTACATAATTATATTCATCATTTAGATGTATCATTCATTATATATATCCATTATATACATATACTTTTAATAGTACATTACATTTGGGGATAAGAAATGAAATGCTATGTTCATGGAGACGGTAAGCCGTACGTACGCATGAACGCTACTTTCATTTATATCTCATACTTTAATGGAAAGAAATAATAATTATATAGAGGTAAATAATAATTCCAGTATAACATCATATATAATAACATTAAATCCATCCTTTATACGTCCCACGTATGGCATTAACGAATCACATCACTTTTAGGGGGCGGTAGTCCGCACTTCCTAAAATGAAGATATCGTGTTTACCCATAATGGAAACCATAAAGGTATGCCCAAAATGAAAAATACAGAAGCTTAAAGAAACAAATAAACATATTATATATCATATATAAAAATAGTGACATCATAATGGCCACCCTTGAAGGTGTTAAATGAGTATTGAACAATCATCGTTTCGGGAGGCAGAATTTCGCCATCCACGGAAACCGTATGTTCTTTAACCATTTGATGTAGTTGTGTGAGAGTGTAAATCGAATAAATCTTATAACAACATCCTAGTATATTGAAGATACTGGTGTTGTTACAAAAGAAATAAATAAAAATATTTTAGGGGGTTGGAGAAGCAAAATAAAACAAATGAACATGAGAGAATGAATTATCTTTAAAAGTGTAACTCCTTTTGATTTGAGCCTAAAGGCTTCCTTTGAAAGGATTCTGCCCAAAGGGAATCCTCTAGGATGAGGAGAGGGATGTGGAGAGAGTAAATGGTCAGGGCTTGGCCGAGCCAAAGCCTTGAAGAGTGTGTGTAAGGTGGTAGAGGTGGGGGCCTTTTATAAGAGGAGAGGAGGGGCACTTTTGGAAAGTAAAGAAATATTACATTATTTGAAAATGTTTTTCGGTTTTAAAAGGTCCCACATTGATATAATTCGTGGATAAGGTTATAAAGGTTCTAAATCCACACATCCAATAAGTTTTTGACATGTGTAGTTCATATATTTTACATTATCTTTCCATTTTATTTTAATCGTTAAATAATGATGTCATCACTGCATCATTATGATTTCATAAATAATTTAATTTATTTAATGTCTAAAAATTATAAAAAAATACTATTATGTAGGAAATCTTTTTATATTTCCAATGACTATTTATAATCAAAAATCTGATCATTATAACCCCATGTAAAATTTTTTTTTCGTAAAACATATGATGTTTGTGTCATTTTGACTTTTACATTAAATAAAAAGTTATTTATGTCATTTCCCAACCAAAGTGTCTCCATGGGGTACCCAAGTAGACCAATGGTTTGTCTTGGTCGGCCATGACACAACCAATGAGGGTAGAACTTGTGTTAAGCTCATCTTATTTTATTAAAGCATTATTTTTACCTTAAACTACACTAATTACCACTAATCGCGATTAATGAAAAAAAGTTACTATTCACCAAAAAATTATTTTCAACCCATTGAACCACATTTTACATACTAATGACAACCATGTATGTCGGATTTTTGAAAATAAAAACAAAATGATGGAAAAATTTCATTTAAACGGAATATCAGTCTTTATAAGTAGCACTTAGTGGTTTCACTATTCATCAAAAATTGATGTTTTTCAGAAAATTACCAAAAATTCACCCTAAGCTATATTTGATATTAAGAATTCAGAAATGAAGTCTATTTTACAAAATTCAAAACATATAAGTCACATTAATTAATTTAATAATTAATTCCCGCTTTCAGAGCAAATAGCGTGTTTTTATGAAACAATAAGTATCGAAAGATTGATACTAGTTTAAGTCCAATTTCAAAGAGAAATTAATTCCAATGACCACTATTGGATTTAATGGTAAAAATATATTCTAATTTCACATTAAAACCAATTCAAAAGATAATCTAATCATATAAATAAATTATATTAAAAAGAGGTTTTGAATTTAAATACAACATTTTACACTATTCATTAAAAAATGAACTTTATCAGAAAAACACAATAATTTACACAAAGTAAAATTTAATGTTCCGATTCTAAAGAAGAGTTTTATTTGGTCCAAAAGAATGTATAAGAGTGATCAAAACTATATTTAATGACAGTTCTCCATCAAAAGGCGATAAGTGAACCTTTAGTGAAAACTAGGGCATATATGCCTAAAATTGAATTCTTTCCGTATTTTAAGCCTCTATCCTTTATTGGATAAATGTAAAAACATTTAAAAACATATATAATCATATTTTAGTTATTTCTATCCATTCCCGCCATTACAACGGCTACATGTTAACTACCATTTAAAATAATATTATTTTATTATTAGAGTGCAACGTAAGATTTCCAAGAAACTCGTTGTTGCGTGTTGGGTACGCCATCGAGCATAGCGTCCCCTTTAAAGTCATTTAAATATTTTATTCACAAATATGGATAAATATGAAATGTCATATTCTTTATTTACCTGGCGTGTTACATCCTTCCCCCCTTTTTGGGAATTGCGTCCTTGCAATTTTTAAAATTGAGCTTGGAAACATCCTTGAAAGTCCCACATCGGAACAAAAGTCGATAAAACAAACACTTTAAAATAAAGAGAGATAAGTACAAAGGTCACCCGAGTTAACCCATACTAGGATTCCAAGTATGAAAATATGGACATGGAGGAAAAAACAAAGGGTCATGTTCTGATGGAGAGTGATAGAAAACATGTTTAGGAGAAAGTTAACCACGATAAAATCACAAACTTCTGATGGGTTAAACAGTATTCGATTACCCAGTAGGAAAAGTTAATAGACAAATTTTTTTTTAAGTTAATTTTTATTGAGGAATTTATTCATAAGGAAAAATAATCACTTATCATGTTGACTTTAAACTTTTACTAGATTCCTTAATCAAACTCATATTTTTTTCAAAAGATGAGTATTTAGGGAGACTTGCTCGCATTAAGAGTACTATAATCAACTTCTAGAGAATCACCTAATCCACAAAAGAGAACTATACACTTCCCATATCTTTAGACTTTAACCAAAACCAAAACCAAAAAGGCTAGTACAAGATTAGATAATCCAGAAAAGGATAACCCTTTATAAAAAGAAAATCTATTCTTAATCTCCAAAACTTGTCCAACAAAAACCAAAGTTCAATGAGGACCATTCTATAAACAAATTTGTCCATAAAAATTCCTCAAAATAAACCAATCTAAGACTGAAACCCAAACATTTGAAGGATTTAGTCGCATAGTCTTCCAAGATAAATCGTAACATTTATCACCAAACAATATCAGTTGCTCCTAAAGTATCTTTTTGAAAAGTAATTAACCTAATCACATATCCTCCATGATAGGTTAATCATTTTCATAAATAACCCAAAATCAACTTACTCTTAATTCATAAAATCATATAACTAGAATGAATCAGTCAAACTAACCAGGGTCTTCACGTAGTCCAGTGGTAGGCGATAAATACCAGTCGCACATTGGTTGTGGGTTCGATTCCCGCAGCTTTGTCCGACGCGACGGGATGTCACACGGTCTACGTGTTGTCCTTTTTCCAAAACTATATAATTCTTAAAACATTCCCCAAAATGAGATAAAATATTTAAGAATAATCATAACATATTTTAACCTCAAGTTTATCTCATTCCTTTCATTTTCCATCATATCATATAATAACCCATAATTACCTCAAAAGTAAGGATCATATAAACTCTAATGGTTACCTTTATAATTATTACCTGAACTTCCACATCGATTGGTCATCTCATACATGATGAATCACAGAACATGCCAAGGTTCATGTGGTTGATCGTGACTCCTTGATAGTTGGTTTAGAACAACCATGATATTCTTCATTGAATCACCCATTTTATCTAGTATCTTAATCAGAGAACCACCATAGTTTCCTTCAAACCTGTTGTCTCTCTGGTGCCTGCTAGATCCATCCATTTACTAAAACCAAAAAGGTCAGTGTGAGTAGATCAACGAAACCATCATGTACTAATGATGAAGATAAACACTATGATATACTTACTCATTCACTTTATCTAAAACTAGGACTCTTTCTGAAATCCTAACCATTATGGTAATGTCACTTATGCTTAAAGAATACCCTAACCTCTAAAGTTATCTAAACCTACCTTTGATACCAACTATAAGGCCCCAGCCTTAAACCTTACATAAAATTGAATTAAATGAATAATTCACATTGAGGATCTTTTGATGTTTAGAGTTTTAGAGAGTTAGGACATAACTATTACATCTCAAAAGATTACAAAGTAGTCTCTTCTACTAAATTTCCATAAAATAAAAAAACCCTTTAAAAGAAACATGTATAGTTCCATGTTTTAGGTAGCATGACTTTCCCTTGATCCCATCCTTGAACCTATTCCATGCTATGTCCTGTGGAAAACATTTCAAAAACTTGGGATGAGCATAAGAAGCTCAGTAAGGGATACACAAAGAATGAAAACTGTTAGATTTTCAAAACAACAAGTAAACCATGTATACTTTATCAAAGTAATACTTTTCACCTTTATGAAGTAGTAAAAACTCTTCACTGAATAAAATATCACTACTTACCTTTTTGTAACCAAAGGATTACCATAAAACCCATATAAAGAACACATAACATATATAAAGGTAACTTGGGACATAAACATACTTAAGTGGAATAACCATACGGTCGAATTCCACACATATCACTTAATGGAATAGCCATACGGCCAATTTCCATACATACTTAATGGAATAGCCATACGGCCGACTTCCATACCCAATGCATTGGAGGTTATAACATAACCACCCGTCCTGGTATTCACGGCACCACCCGTCATATGGTCTATAACGTAACCACCCGTTAAAATGTCCAAGTACCAATATAAAATCATAAAACATAAAACCAATATAAAGGAATGATAACATTTCCACATCACAATATATCATAATAGAATCCATTATCAAAACCATTTTCAAAACCATTTAAAACATTTAATAAAGAGATTTTTGAATCAAAGTGTCGCATACCACCTTGATGCTTAAAATTTTAAACCATTAATATCCATATAAATAAATCCTTAAAACCATTTTGAAAACATGGATATTAATAAGAACAAATAATTAAAACATTCAAAATGACATTTTGATTAAAGAGGTTTTACCAAAATTAGAGACACTTGAATACAATAATTGAGGAATAAAATTTAGTCAGAACTTTATAATATCATGAGAATAAATGGATTCATGATATAATACTCCAAAGGACAGTATATACACCATATAATAGTGAATTCGTGCATAACAACAATGAACCCTCAATAGAAATGTCAAAAGTGATGAAATACCTTATAAAGAAGGTATCCTTAAATTAAGGACAAATCAATCTCAAAAATATGTGTGACAAATATAAATACACCCAATATAAGTGGATATTAAGTGTAAAACAATAAATGTTCATTCACACATATTCAATGGATGACATATTCAATGAATACATGTTGAACCCAAAGAAATCGAAATTGGGTTAAAAAGTTCCCTTCACAGCCTAACGGCATCACATCATAATGAGTTGGTGAGAGATAAAAAGTGTATCTCATCACTTGGACATAAAATTTACATCCATAAGGATATATGAGAACATATCCCAACATAACAATATGTAAATTAAAATACCCAACAAAAGAAGTCTTTTTAAAAAAAGAGGAGGGTGAAAGGTTCCCTTACCGACTTGGGTATCTTTCAAAACATACACCCCATGAAAGAAGGACAATAAATAATTGATGTAAATACTCATAAAGGGAAATATATTACACAAAGAGTAGAATAATGGCAGTACATACACCACTCAATGGAAATTGTGGCAAATGTTGCATAAATCTCACGGGAATAAATGTGAGATGAAAAATCCCTTACGAAAATTCGACAGCCTAATGGCGCCACTCAAAACATCCAAAATGGATTGATGAGAGAGAATAGGGTCTCTCATCACATGAACATAAAAATTACAGTAAGTGTAATATAAAAGAACATCCCAATAACAATAAAGATGAGCTTTAAAAGGAATGACATAAAATAGTGTACTTAAAAAGAAAGAGAGGAGTAGGATCCCTTACCTCGGGTCCGACTTGAGTCGATCGTTATTTAATCTCCTGAATAATAAACTTGAGTTAATTTATACTTCCTTAAGAACCTTTTTAATGTTCATTATTCCTTTTATATCACTTATTACCATGTTATAAACATTATTTAATCATTTAAGTTAATCATGTTTGTTTTGTCGATATTTGGTTCTTAAGTCGAAAGTGGACTTCTTACAATTACATGTTGTTCGTGTGGTCAAAGGTTCTTTATATCCAGAATGACATTCCTGATATGGATATCATATATATAATATATATCCAGCATATTCATGTATTTATAATATTACATAATCATTTAGAGTTAAGAAATGAAATGCACCGTTCATGGAGACGGTAAGCCGTACGTACGCATGAACGCTACTTTCATTTCTTTCTCATATTAATGGAATTAAAATTAAATGAGAGGTATGTATATTTTAATTACAGAATTATATTCATCATTTATATGTATCATTAATTATATATATCCATTATATACATATACTTTTAATAGTACATTACATTTTGGGATAAGAAATGAAATGCTATGTTCATGGAGACGGTAAGCCGTATGTACGCATGAACGCTACTTTCATTTATATCTCATAATTTAATGGAAAGAAATAATAATGATATAGAGGTAAATAATAATTCTAGTATAACATAATATATAATAACATTAAATCCATACTTTATACGTCCCACATATGGCATTAACGAATCAGATCAATTTGAGGGGGCGGTAGTCCGCACTTCCTAAAATGAAGATATCGTGTTTACCCATAATGGAAGCCATAAATTTATGCCCAAAATGAAAAATACAGAAGCTTAAAGAAAAAAATAAACATATTATATATCATATATAAAAATAGTGACATCATAATGGCCACCCTTGAAGGTGTTAAATGAGTATTGAACAATCATCGTTTCGGGAGGCAGAATTTCGCCATCCACGGAAACCGTATGTTCTGTAACCATTTGATGTAGTTGTGTGAGAGTGTAGCTCGAATAAATCTTATAAAAACATCCTAGTATATTGAAGATACTAGTTTTGTTACAAAAGAAATAAATAAAAAGAGTTTAGGGTGTTGGAGAAGCAAAATAAAACAAATGAACATGAGAGAATGAATTACCTTTAAAAGTGTAACTCCTTTTGATTTGAGCCTAAAGGCTTACTTTGAAAGGATTATTCCCAAAGGGAATCCTCTAGGATGAGGAGAGGGATTTGGATAGAGTAAATGGTCAGGGGTTGGCCGAGACAAAGGCTTGAGGAGTGTGTGTAAGGTGGTAGAGGTGGGGGCCTTTTATAAGAGGAGAGGAGGGGCACTTTTGGAAAGTAAAGAAATATTACTTTATTTGAAAACGTGCTTCGGTTTTAAAAGGTCCCAAATTAATATAATTAGTGGATAAGGTTATAAAGGTTCGAAATCCACCAATACAATAAGTTTTGGACATGTGTAGTTCATAGATTTTACATTATCTTTCCATTTTATTTTAATCGTTAAATAATGATGTCATCACTGCATCATTATGATGTCATAAATGATTTAATTTATTTAATGTCTAAAAATTATAAAACAAAATACTATGATGTAGGAAATCTTGTTATCTTTCCAATGACTATTTATAATCAATAATCTGATCATTATAACCCCATGTAAAAATTGTTTTCGTAAAACATATGATGTTTGTGTCATTTTGACTTTTACATTAAATAAAAAGTTATTTATGTCATTTCCCAACCAAAGTGTCTCCATGGGGTCCCCAAGTTGACCCATGGCTTTTATTGGTCGGCCATGACACAAACAATGAGGGTAGGACATGTGTCAAGCTCATCTTATTTTATTAAAGCATTATTTTTACCTTAAACTACACTAATTACCACTAATCACGATTAATGAAAAAAAGTTACTATTCACAAAAAAATTATTTTCATCCCATTGAACCACATTTTACATAATAATGACAACCATTTATGTCAGATTTTTTAAAATCAAAACACAATGATGGAAAAATTTCATTTAAACGGAATATCAGTCTTTATAAGTACCACTTAGTGGTTTCACTATTCATCAAAAATTGAAGTTTTTCAGAAAATTACCAAAAATTCACCCTAAGCTATATTTGATATTAAGAATTTAAAAATGAAGTCTATTTTACAAAATTCAAAACATATAAGTCACATTAATTAATTTAATAATTAATTCCCGCTTTCAGAGCAAATAGCGTGTTTTTATGAAACAATAAGTATCAAAAGATTGATACTAGTTTAAGTCCGATTTCAAAGTGAAATTATTTCCAACGACCACTATTGGATTTAATGGTAAAAATATATTCTAATTTCACATTAAAACCAATTCAAAAGATAATATATTCATATAAATAAATTATATTAAAAAGAGGTTTTGAATTAAAATACAACATTTTACACTATTCATTAAAAAATGAACTTTATCAGAAAAATACCAAAAATTTACACAAAGTAAAATTTAATGTCCCGATTCTAAAGAAGAGTTTTATTTGGTCCAAAAGAATGTATAAGAGTGATCAAAACTATATTTAATGATAGTTCGTCATCAAAAGGCGATAAGTGAACCTTTAGTGAAAACTAGGGCATATATGCCTAAAATTGAATTCTTTCCATATTTTAAGCCTCTATCCTTTATTGGATAAATGTAAAAACATTTAAAAACATATATAATCATATTTTAGTTATTTCTATCCATTCACGCCATTACAATGGCTAAATGTTAACTACCATTTAAAATAATATTATTTTATTATTAGAGTGCAACGTAAGATTCCCAAGAAACTCGTTGTTGCATGTTGGGTACACCATCGAGCATAACGTCCCCTTTAAAGTCATTTAAATATTTTATTCACAAATATGGATAAATATGAAATGTCATATTCTTTATTTACCTGGGGTGTTACAGTTTACTACTTGATAGTTTCATTTATAAAAACCAACGTTATTAAACGGAATACTAAAAATTCATTTTAAAAATTAATGTTTGAAAAATAATGGTTAACCAATGTAACTCATCTCTGCGTTTTCTCATCAGAGAACATAGATGGGAAGTGAAAACATTGATATGGAAGAGAAATCTAACCATCATGTTCTAATGGATAATGATAGGGAATAAGGTTTGGAGAAGGTTAACTACTATAAATCCATAAATATGTGATGATTTAATGGACCATCTGATTAATCAGATAAGAGGGTACTAAGATAACATTTTTTGTTTTGAAGATCCCTTCCCTAAAGTTAAATAATTTTTTATGAGAATAAATTATTAATTGTTTTTTGTGCAATATCACCATTTTTCATTCCTTGATGAATTTACAATTCATATCTTATTTAATTAAATAATGTGAAATTTTTCATTCATGATGTTTTATCATATCATTAGATAGAATGAATGGCTATTCCATCTGTCTCAACAAAATGGTTTGCATAAGAAATCAAATATGCATAATACCACCTAAAATGAGATAATAAATTATTCTAACAAACATCAACCAGATCATAACTTATACTATCCATAAATGTATAACATTACAATCATTCCAAAAACTAAAAAAATAAAAAAATATAAATAGGTCATTTAATAAAACATATCACTTATGTCTCATATCTCATAAATATTTTCTGGTTTATCAAATTCCAAATAGGTTAATACCTTAATCATGTATTTCCTTGAGTCATAGTAACAACCTAAATTATCAGATATATATGTTCAAAACATGCATGTCTCTTTATTTCCATACATATTGGACGTGTTCCTTAAGTCCCAATAAGTTTTCTACTTCATCCAAGATAGCATAACCCTCTTTTCAATAAATCCATAATTATATTTCAAAAAAATTGAATAATCAAATTTTCTTATTCAAATAAAACACATCATTATCCCGACATCATTATCGTAACATAAGGTACATATTAAGGGTTTTCTTTACCTTAATCACATGTTCTCCAAGTATATCACCATACTCTTAAATCACATTTATATCTCCTTGGAATTGTTAATCAAATCCTTTCCAATTATTATACTTAAAAGACTTATATATTTCATGCTTCATATTACATAATCTTTTATTTCAGAAACATATACACTTAAATCATCTGAATTTATTCTTAAACATGTTCTCGAGATCCATCATATTTATATTTCATAAAATATGAATAACTTATTTTCATTTCTCAACATTAAGATTATAAGGTTTAACATAAATAATACTATAAGGAAATCACATACCATTCACATGATGTTTAAAATATCATTATCCTCAACAGTATGACCAATACATGTACCATAACTTTGACTATCATCATGATATTTCCACTTAAGGAATTTATTTTTATTAATCCCATAATTTCCATATCGGAAACATTCAATGGTTAACCATGTTATATGTAGCACTGGATACTGACAATGATTAGAAAAAAAAAGTTTGAGAAATACATATCATAGATTATAAACACATAAATAAGTTAAATTATAATATTTCAATCTATGATATATTCGATTTATCCATAGGTTAGTCATGATTATCAAAAAAACACTAGGATTGTAACCTATACTTCGACTAATCCTCAGGTCATCCCTAGAAAAATCCTTAAAAATATCTCAAGGGATCTCACTAAATTTTTCGCATCCTAGTTTCTCAAGGATAACAAAACCTTCACTCATATACCTTCCCTAACATCCTAAGCATGATGTACATGTACATTAAATTACTTTTTTAGAATTATTAAATCATGAAAAAAAACATATCCCCAAAGGCCGAATTAGTTTAGTGTCTTTGAAAACCTGGAATATAATATTCTATCTTACTGAATGATCTTCAACATATCCCATTAATACAATCCCCTGTTATTATTCTACCTTTTTCTAACTTGGTGAATGATCTTAAAAATCTATCATAATGATCATCCTCATTTTTTTCCAACCTAAAACCTTTATTTATATCATGGGAAAAAATATAGAAAGAGTGAGGTTAAATGTACAGTAAGGGTAATCAATGAAATCCTAAAACAATCCATATACATAAGAATGTAAAAACATGATTTTTTTAAATATCAATACAACGAGTGATGAAATAAATCATAGAAATTCGTAAGGAAATGTTCATAAAGGAACATTAACCTTGATAAAATAGCACTGACATATAACATGTAATTGTAATAAACAAATAAGAACATAATAATATTTCCATAGTATCCAAGGGATTATTTCCAAGACCATCATACCAAATAAAGTCCATTGCTGAACTAGGTTTATGTGTTGTTTCATCCATTTATTACATAACCATATTTACTTCCCGTTCCAGCCCTATATTATTGAACCATATTTACTTGTCGTTCGACCCCTACAATATTGAATTGTAATTAAATTCTATTCTAGTCATGTCAATATCATGAGATATAAATCCGTACCCAATGCATTGAATGGATATATAGGTCTCACCCATCTCATAATGAAATCATTCTTATATATGCCCCAAAAACATAAATCATTTATCATATCATAACCAATGAAATTAAATGGGCTTCATAAACATTATTTCACCATAACATAATAAATATAAAATAATATTCCATCATGAACACAATAAAATAACATTAATAATTGGGATAGAAACTAATACCTATTTAAAGAGTATCCTCTTAGATGGAAAATATTTTTGATAATACACTTGAAATTAATTTTTAAGGAAAATATCCATTCTTCATAAAAATTAGTATATTTTCTCCAAAAGATGTACAATTCCAATATAAAAGAATTTAGTTGAAATGAAAAATTAAAAAGTGTTGGGTAAACTTCATGGAAATAAGGCTTTATGAAATTTTAAAAATCCATTCATTTCCTATTTGTTAAAAAACATTCTCCTGAACTTTTGCTAGAAAAGAAAAAAAAATCCTCGAATGGAAAAAAAGAATGATTACTTCCATACTATATAGAAAATAAAAAAAATTGGTAAAAATGAATTTAAATATTCATAGAATAATAAAACTCATTTTATGAAATCAATTTTAGAAAACACTGACATGGATGATAAATATATCCCCAGTCAATACTTATGTATAAACAATATATGATAAACAAAATGAGATTGAAAAATTATCTCTTACCAATTATAATCAGTAAAATCATATATATCATAAAATAAATAAAATTATATTAATAATTAAATATCATAACATTCATAATAATAATTATAAAACATTTATTGGAAGCATAAACAATACACAAAAGAAATAGGTGGGATGTAAGGCATATGTCCCACATGAATAAATGTGAGAAGAAATAATCCTATACCATATGCTTGATATGGTTTTTATGTGTCTAACCCTCAAATATAATGATTTAGATAATTTTATGAACTTATTATATAGTCATGTTCATAATATATGGTCCTATTATTTTTCTTATGATTGTAACAATTTAGTGTTACTCATTTTTCGAGTTTTAACTACTTTATGATCGTATGCATGTTTTGTCGAATAAGTTATGGTTCTTCTTCTTAGGCTATATTTATATAATTCTAAAATTATATTAACATAATTAATAAAATATTTATTCATTCTGTACATTTATATAATCATTCATGATTGGTTATCATGTAGAACGAATCACATCATGTCATGGAGACGGTAGGCCGTACATACGCATGAGTGATGATATCATTCCCATAATTGTGGAATGGTATTGATTTGAATGGTATACTATATTTCAGAATCAATATCATTTCATAATTATAATATTTAGTTATTAAATCATTTTTTATATCCATGCATGTAAGGTGGTGGTGAAAAACAGATTACACCACTACATGGAGATGGTATGTTGTACGTATGAACGCATGTTGATATCGTTTTTCTTATGATGGATAGAAAGTGGAATAGTGTTGTTTCATAATTATAATATCATGTCATTATATAAGTTATACTGGAGTTATTATTATAAAATGAAGCAACTCATGAAGTGTATGTAGAAGGAGAAAGAAATATGAAAGAATCAGTAGAGCAGTTTACATCTTCTTTCACATGCCCTCTTTATATATCTTCTTAATGGAACTAATGCTTGTATTTTTAGAAGACTATCACCACTATAATTTATAGAAGGAAGTTTAGGGGAGAAATGGGTAGGGTATATAAGATATTTAAGGCATAATGAGATGTGGATAAATGTGGGAGGAAGTGTCCTTTTATAATTTAGTTGAGTGTAACTTTTTGAAACTCCATAAATAATAATTTGTAATAAAATCAAATAGAACCAAAAAAACTCCAAAAAGTTCCAATATATAAGATTATATGAGATAGGTTTGTAATATAATTATCAAATAAATTTTATAAAATATTATATTTCAATTCAAACCATATTGTTTAAATTTAAAACATAGCTATTCTATTTAATTTTAACTGTGGTAACAAATATTTCAATATTAAAATGGAAAAATATTTAATTATTTGATGTAAATTAGATCATAAATAAATAATTTATAACATTTTTGAACATATTATAATTATTATATAGTTTTTAAAAATATCTTATTATTTTAAATATTTTAATAACACAATATTTTGATAGACGATCAATAGTGTCGATTTTGACAATATTCAATTTATGGAATTTTAAAAATATAAAGATAAAAATTTAACTTCATATAAAATATTTAATTATAATCCTATGATGTCAATAGTATATATAAAATTCATTGGACATATTAATTATTCTAAAATATATTTATTTTAAAATTTTTAATAACATTTATTTGATATCTCCATTAAAAAAATAATTACTACCGTGATTTTGGGTAATTATTTAATATACTTATATCTTGAGTAAAAATTAAAAATAAAATACAATAATGAAGATAAATTTCATATCACTCATTTGGAAATTTTCTTTTGAATTTTTAGAAAATAAAATCAATCATTAAAAATGTTAAACTTATTAAAATATGAATGTGACAACTTTAAAATTACTTTAAATACAATTATATAATGGTTTTAATCTATTTTATAAGGCTCATAATGGTCACTGGAATTAACTTTGGATTATTATATTGGATATATACATGAAAAATAATATTTTGTGCAATTTTTTTCATTTTAATTTTTATAAAGATTTTATAAAAAATTGATTAATTGATTTCTGGTCAATTAATTAATTTTACATCCCCAAAGAATAAGATATTAAGGTAATTATTTATTTCCTAAAATTAAAAATAAATTTCCATGAAATAGGTATTTTTTTTTACCTTTCAATGGAAAATTTATTTTCAAATATATCACCTAGTTACCCTAATATTTCAATTATTATACTTATAATAAATGTGACTTTGACATTTTGCCACTTTAATTGGTTTTATTAATATTACTGTCATTTTCAATGTAAATGGGCCCTTAAATTACTATGTTTCAAACATATGGTTATAAGGAAATATGTTAATTCATATAATTGGAATTGATCGGTTTTAGGATAATTTTATTGTCCTTATCATATTATTATGTACCTTGGTTTACCCGATTTTCCTTTAATTGTGGTAACTGAAAATTAGTGATGTTACTATTCATAATATCAAAAAAAGATAGAGATTAACATAATTTATACCTGTTGATTCAAATTTTGAATCCATTTTACATAATTTAAAACACATAATTAGAAGATATTAATTACAATTCTCATTGTCAATGACCAAAAAGAGGGGTTTTAAAAAGTAAAAACTTATCAAAATATTGTCATGTGTTTCTGTCCAATTTAAATGTGATATTACATCCAATGAAAAAAATTGTTTTAAATTATAAAAACATAATCAAATTACACTTTAAAAACTATTAAAAATATAATATATGTATATAATTAAATTATATAAAAAGATCGTTTGGAATTAAAATGTACTATTTTTCGCTATTCAATAAAATATTAATTTTGTAAAAAATATACAAAAAATTCAAAAAAATAAATTTTTATGTCACAATTTGAAAAAATATGTTTTATTTTATCCAATATAATATATAAATGTGTTAAAAACTAGATTTAAAATGGGTGCACCATAAAAAGGCATCCAAACAACATTTTTTGAAAACAAATCTTCTTTTATCCAAAAATAATAATTTGTTCATATATCAGTTTATAAAACATATAAGAAGAATGTTAAACATTATATTTAATATGTTAAATATATAATTCATTAATAAAATTCATCATGAGTGATTGTATTACTTTTTAAACTCTTTTAAACATAGTCTTGTGTGAAATTATTTCTATCAAATGAACAAAATGTATGTATAACCCAATGTAAGAATAGTATTGCATATACTTCAAGATAATATGGTGTCACGTAAAGCCCATGAAAATCTTGGTGTAGTGTATAAAAAAAGACATCAAATAATTTAAAAATAATATATCTTATAAAATCTCATGGTGTTACAATAAATAACCCATCTAGATTCAGGATAATGTGGAGCAAATAATGAGAATTTAAACGACTCTTTTGGAAATGGTATTTTAGAGAAATCACAAAATAGATGAAGCAATATGGTATCTAGTAGATATTATGGTGAATAAATATGCTCATATTTTTAGAAGGTAATATCCATTAAATTTTAAGGAAAATATTTTTTAGGAAGGAAGAACATGGGACCCCCTGAATTTACAACATATTTCTTTTAGATTAAATTTAATTTCATTGATAGGTTGTGATATAGACAACAATAAGTTTTTATATAATGTGATTCAGAAAAAATTATTTTTTGATTTTATTTTTTTGATATATAATGTTATGTTTCAATTAATTGTTTTATTAAATTTTTCAAAAATTTAAATATTTATGTCTTATGGAAGGATATGAATTTTGATTAAAAATGATCATTATAGGATAATAATGAATGAATAAAACACTTCCCAATGAACTTTTAAAAGGAACATATCAACACTAGATATTGGAATCTATATTTAATATGTAGTAATGTATATGAAAATATTAGAAACATTTTAAGGAAGAACCACATTGAAAACGGATGACACATCAATGTAAAAAATATATATGTCTTGTAAAGGATATAAAAAATATCAATCTCAAAGGAAAACATGATCTGATACAAGGCATGAAATGTTTAACCCATCACATTACATGGCATGAATCCAAAATTAATGAAATGAATCATGATTAATTCATAACAATAAAAATACTTACTTCCCAACATGTTACAGATCATGAATCATTTAAAAGATGTGAAACCCACAACATTAATATAGAAATGAAAATTTTGATGGAATTTAATACCACCACCACTCTTTTAGGTACCCATAAGACTGAGGATGGATATTACCCATTTAATGGGACTTTATTGAAATCATAAACATAAACTATGACTATAAATAATAGTCTATGAGAGGATTGATGACGATCAACCGACTAGTGAAGCTCTAGATGACACCATACTAATAACTGATTTCCCTATTTTTCGTTTATTTATTTTCTTTATTCTAAGATGTTTCCTCAGTTTTAAACCAACTATACTTCCCCATCCATGAATGGGTTGTTCCAATGAGTGATCAGGAAAGGTATAGTATTAAAACAAATATAATTCAGTTTCTATATTGAATTTTAAATCCATTACTTTTTCTTCGAAAAATTGGTTTTAATTATTAATTATAATTCTAATTATAAATTCTTCAATGATAGTTTTAGATTCATCTTATTTCATTTGACTTGGTCAGTGAACTATATCTCCCTCTACCAAATTCCATCCCTTTTTTATAGAAATCATTAGTGTAGGGTAGTGTGTGTTCTGAGATCACCACTATTTATCGTAAATTGTGATATGGAGTATTTTTATTTATTGAATAACTATTTTAAATTAGGGATTGGTAAAATTTATCAAAAAGACCAATTAAAATACGACACACATAAGATGGAGGGTATACATATTGGTAAATTATTAGGAATTCTCTTACCATCACTATTTCTCAAACGTAGAGAGATAAATCAATGGAGGAATATCCCTCTTACCTGTTTATAGATATTAAATTAGTGAATATCAGAAAAAATGAATGAATAGAACTAGGTTTATCCAATCTCACTCAGATCACCTCTTTCTCAATTATTTTAAAATCAAAGATCATAAAATATATTTATTTTCTAAAATTTACAACTGAATTAAGAAATCATTTTAAAAACAAAACAAAAAACGGTATCCAACCCATTTTTTGTGCACTCTACTTTAGGATACTACCTAGTTTGCCTAGAAACCTATATTAGGTAATAATTATTTTTCCTTCCACACCCCATGATAGGCATGCATTAGATACTCTATTAAAATATTATTTATATATCACCATTATAAAAGAAATGTTAAATTATTGAGTATGAATTGAAAAATATAAAATGTGCTACATATATATTTTACATAGGATTATTTTTTATTTATTTATTATAAATAAAAAAACTAATCATTTAAAATAAATAATAATAATTTTTTAAGAACCTATATTTTTTTTTCTAAATGATAGTTTAATTTTGTATTGCACACTTAATTTACAATTGATTTTCACCTTTTTTATTAATTTTTTTAATAAAATTAATTTTATTTAAATATAATAATTTAAAATTTATATTTGGTTGTTTTTGTGTTTTTATATGAAATATTCTATTTTTTGATGAATATATATAAATAATAAATTTCAATTTAAAACTGCTTGTCGTTTTAATGAATCAGAAGTTTAAATTATATTTTAAATTATTTTTAAATATAAATTAGTTCAATTATATTTCAATTAATCTAATTTAGTTCATTGAAATAATTTTTATATTTAATTTTGATATAAAAATATTATAAACCCTTGAACATTTTCTCTTTTAAAACTCTCTTTAACATCACTTTTGTGAGATTTTTTTAAATTAAAATTTCTTACTTCTATGAAAGTAATTATAAAAAATTGGTAAATATTTGTAATAATCATAATTTATATTATCGAATATGGTATACTGAATTTTTAACCAAAATGAATATTGAAAACATTAAAAATTATTTACCTCAGTTAAGGTAAAAATGGATTTATGAGAAAGTTAAACTAAAAAGATAAATTTCAATGTAACATATAAAACATGTAAAATATATTTACATTTCGTATTTAGAATCAATAATTTTTATTTTTATATAATAATACATTTTTTACGTTGTGTAATGTAAAAAATGTGGGTACCCTATTTTCTGATCAAATATTACAAGTGTTCCAATCACATCATTTAAAAAAGTCCACGTCCTCTACTATATTTTTCACAACTTCCTAGCCATTTGGATCATAAAATCACTGACTAAATCACTTTAAAACAACTATATATTCATACTAGAATAATTATCTATGTTAAAAATACTTCCTTGAATGTTTTTTGGTGAAAACATAACGATGCTTCTCAAAGAAGAGTTAATATTTTTCAATGAGAATCAGTAATTTATTTATTTCAAAACATAATTCAATTCTTATTAAAATATAATGGTATAAAAACCTAAACATATTTCATATAATTATTTTTGGTTATTTTAATTGAATTTATGAAGACATTATTCACTTCCATATAATAGGTTGTGAAATAATCATTCATATGTATGTCATACTACTGCCTCACCAACTGATACCATTCATTTTTCCATTACCACCTCTGACAGTTGGGTTTGATGGTGGATAAAAATGATAAAAATGATTTTTATAATGAAGTTTACAACTTGATTCAATATATATTCTATGAATTTTTTATATTCCATATTAAATACATCATTGCGACACATGTGTACAGAAGAAAACCTCCTCACAAAGTGATGTTATTTCTATTTCACTAAACCATAACATAATATTATGTAAGGATAAATGGAATTATTTTATGAAATATAAAATTTTTAATTTTTTAATTTTTGAAATATTTATAATTCTGAAAATAGAAGACATCATTCATGTACGTATGGACTAACGCCTTCACGAAGGGATGTGACGCTCTTTTCATCACCATACCACATGGATGATATATAAAAATACATTTAAAAAAATTAATATCATATTTTTTCAAATATTATAATTTTAGAAATTAAATATATTACATACCCCATTCTATAATGATCATAGAAAATTGGATACATTATTCATTCGTATGTATGGCCAACCATATCCAAGATCAAGACATACAAATTTTTTTAAAAAATATATCATGAATAGGTTTAAATGTATAATTGATTTATAAATATGCTCATTATTTCATGATTATAATTATGGATTTGGGGTAACTATATAATTTTAACAATTACACAAAACTTCGTAAAAAATCACAAATTATAAAATAAGGCAGTTAACACAAGAATCAGTGAAAATAATGAAATATTAATAATAAAAGAGTGTTAAAATATTATAAAATTATAATATATGATATCATAATTATGAAAATGGGCTTGGAATAAATAAATATAATTCTTAAGCTAGTATACAAGAGGTTAATGAAAATTAAACTAATGGATAGTGTGTAGTAATGGATTTCATGTCAGCATACATTCCATTGAGCCTTAATTTTTATTTTTCACAAATTCATATATATATATATATATATTGAATATTATAATATATTGAAATTCAATATGATGATTCTTTCCCATTTGAAGGTATTTTTAGTTTTAATTTGAATTATTTCATCAAAGGGGATTTTACATGAAATTTAATGAGTGGTTGATGTTATTGAACAATATCACATTGTTTTTTGATTGTCAACCGTATAATGGGAAAATAAATTTGTTGTGATAATATTTATTTAGATATCATATTATTATTAAATATCTATATTCCTGTATGATTGATATGATTATTTCTGAAAATAAATATCACTTTTTACATATTCTTTTATCTTTGAATGTTATTTGATTATCTAGGAAAATATTAATAAAAATACACCCTTTACTTAATATTGATATTTGATGGTAAGAAACATTAATTAATGAATTAAATTTATTATTCAATGTATGAATAATTATTTCGACCAATAGTGATGGGTGGGTATGTTATTATATATCCCCTCAATGCATTGGATGGTCTATTGAGTTGAATTTACTACCTAAATTAAATGGGTTTGTACCTACAGTAATTGAAATGTTCTTTGACTGGAATCGAAAGTAGAGGAATCATGATGACTTTGATCATGATTTCTAATAATTAATCATTTACCACATTATGAATTTAGTTATTGTTATCTATGATATTATCATAATGATATTATATCATGATGCCTTTCATTATATGATTATTGATCAATTGACCCATTTTTTAAGCTATTTACCTTTCCATAATGTTTATACTGTATCAATTCATGATTTATAGATATATACATTGAATTTATATACATTTATTTATATTTCTATATTGAATAATCCCTATCTAATTATGATAACCATGTTATTGATTAAATGTAAACAGTTTTTATTTATTTACCATGCCATATTGATTATTCATTATTTATTCTTGATAAATTTTTCTATACATAACCCTTACTATGCATTTGACCACACCCTAATTATGGTTTCATTCCCAATGATATGAAGATGAGGTATTTTCAATGGGGTTTCATTGATTAAGTTCATTTTATTCCTTTAGGTATTATGTTTTATTTTATTTTCGCAATTTGAAATGGTTGTTATATATGTATCTAGTTCTATAAGAATCTTAAATTTTTTATAAATTTAGATTTAAATGTTTCTATATATGCCAATTTAATTAAGTAAGGCACCAGAATAGACCATAATCAATGGAAACATAATGAGTTTAATAAAAACATTATCATGTCATAACCAATGTAAATTAAAAAAGTTTAATGAAAAATCCTCATAAAAGACCAAAAAATTCATCATATCAGAACCCATGAAAATTAGTGGGGTTTATAAATATTTAATCACAACATAATTAGTGGAGATGGAATGGGTTTAACAATCATTTCATTATTTCATCATATAATATCTAATGGTAAAGTAATGGGTTTCTTAGACATATTTTAATAATCATTAACAATATATAGAGATAATAATTATGATATTCATTAATTATATACCTAGTAAAGAATAAGAAAAATATAGGGTTTTAGTCATTGACGAATAGAAATACAATTAAAATATTATTAAATTCATCATGGGAAAAATTATATTTCAATTTTAAAATAAATTATTATAAAACTAAAAATATAGAAATACTAAGGAATATATTTTGTTTTATAATAACCAACATAAAAAATTATATTAAAAGGCTGAGAGTTTATTATGATGGTAAATTCTGTTTTGTCATATATGTAAAAATAATATATTCCTTTTAAACAAATATAGAAAAATAGAAATGTAATTCATTCAAAAAATTATAAGATTATTTATTCTGAACCATTTATCTAATTCCGAAAATGCTAAAAATTTCTTTAAAAGATAATATAAAAATATTTAAAACATTATTTAAAATATTTATATTAAAAATATTGATATAGAAGATGAATATTTATGGACTGAAGTGATAAATAATGATAATTTTACTGAAAAATATATTTTCAATCTCTTGAGTACATTGGTGAGGATAATAAAAGTAAAAATATTTTTTCCTGAAATTAGTAGAGGATAAAAATATTTATATTTTTCATGAGATATATTTCATATGATTTCATCATCAGAAACATAAATGAAAATGAATATGATAAATAATGAGATTATAAGATAAAAACTTTTCCACATTGGTAATATTGGAATCAAATTATAAGTAATAGAAATAAAATTAAAAATATATTTATATCCCTAGAAATTTAATAAGGGTAATAATAAAATATATTAATGGCCATTATATGCATCACAAAATGGAATCAAGTGTCAAATATGTCATGTGTTCTGCAAAAATAGATGTGAGAAAAAAATCAATTAGGCTTCAGTATGACTTTATTTATACGCATTATAACCTATATTATACTAAATAAATATCTATTACAGAACCATATTCAAATATTTAATAACATATATTATTTACATATAGAATTTTTCCAATCATTTGTTAAAACAGATTTATTAAAATAACTATTTCATTGGATATATGATTCATTTTTCTTGTATGTTCTAGTTCAATAATCATGATCCATTTATTCGGATAATGTTATGATAAAATAAATAATTTAATTAATTATATAAATATCATATATATTCATTAAGGTAATGTTTAAATTCATTGATATAATATTGAAAATGAAAAATATGTTATACCATTCAAGGAGAATAAAGGTTGTATGTACGAATGAATGCAATTTTCATTTTTTTGATGGATGGAATGAAATAAAATTAAAAAAAATTACATTTATAGAATCATTATTATTTAATATATATCATATATATTTATTAAATTAATCCTTATAACAATACAATTAAAACATAAATGAAAAAAAATCAAATCACTTCTTGGAGGTGGTATTCCACACGAATAAAAGATTGAAAAAATAATTTTACAACCATTTATAATGTATGTTGGAAGATATGACATTATAATTATATAAATATAATTTTTTATTAATTATTATATATAAAAATTAAAACCATCATAAACCTCATTCATAAATTAGGTTATGAAAACTGAATTATATCATTATATGGAGAAGGTATGTTAAACACATGCATGAGTGATTTTTTCACTACAAATATAATGGAATAACGGTGAATGAAGGAGGTTTCATAATAATAATATAATTTAATTATATATAAGATACCAAATATACTATAATATTATTAATATAATAAATTTATTGGATGTAAAAGAATAATTAAAAAAGGTGATCCATAAAGGTGATTACCACATCTTTAAAATAACACCATTGGATATCCTCTTAAAGGTTATGTGGTTGGTCGTTTAGGAAGGAAAGAACCTCTAGAATATGTATTTGGATTTTATGAAGAGATATGTATTGTGATTTATTGATCTACAAGGATTAATGTGTTATGAAGAAGATTAAAATAGGGTGACCATTTATAATTGAGTGGTGGGGCACCTATATACTTTCATTAATGATTAAAATATATTAAGGTAATTATCAATATTAGTAGTTCTAAATGATATATGAATGGTTAGAGGTTGATATTATTTACTATAAATTATACCCATTATCCTTTTTTATGCTTGTTATGTTTTCTTCTAATTTAGTAAGTTATTTTATTTTCAAAATGTCTATATGTAGAATTTAGATAATATTCATTTAATTTAGAATAAAAACCTAAAATAAAGGATTATATTAAAACATAATTATTTAAAATAATATTAATATTTCTTATTAATCTAAAAACTTCATGGAACTCATTAATTCACACATATTATGAAACATTTAATATTTTCAAAATAATTTTTATATTTTTTATTAATTGGAGCAGTACATCTTTGTTTTTTCATAAGAATTTGATGTCATTATATAAATAATAGAAATTAAAAATAAATATATATCACGAAATAAATTTCACTAATTTCAAAATAGACACTTATATCCATTCATAAAACTATTTTTCCAAATTTTTACACATAATAAATATTTAAATCTAAGGCACTGAAATTTTGTATCATTATTTTCATTAAATATTATATTAGTAATTTTCATTTATAAGTGTCCATTAAACAACCGAGTATAAATTATAAGATGATAAGGGAATAATTATAATTATATAATTTAAATTAGTAAAAATATTACTTTGAATCACTTATTTTTAACCTAGATTAACATGATTTTCCCTTATCCATTATTTTAAATTTTACCATGGTTACAATTCATATTGACCTAAAATAAAAGGGAACAATATTCAAAATTTGTTCATTCTAATTGAAACTATTTAATAGATTTTAATGAAATTACATTTAAAATGTGAAAGAAAATATTCTTAAAATAATTTACCAATATCTATGAAATTTATTATTTAAAAAAATTAAAAATAAAACAAGTTTTGTACTCCTATTCCTAGAAAATATTAAATTACTATCACATTTTTTATTAAGTATATAGTAAATAAATATCAATAAAATATTTTACCAATATGGAATAGTATGACTCAGTCACTACTAAAAAATATCCCATAAAAGACTCCTTCAACTAAGTGAAATCTTGAATCATTTAAAAATTTTAGTAATCATAGAATAATTTCAGTAAGGAGTCTCTACATATATTTAGTAGGATAAGGGAACCAATAAAATCTTCATCAATAGAATTTGGTATGAGAAAATGATGGAATATCTAAGATCAGTGTCTTTGATTCCATGATCCAATTTATAAAATAAACATATCATACCAATGATGAAGATAATGTCTGCTATTAAAAGACCTATATTACCAATATCTCACCACATTCCAAACCACTATCTATCTGGTCCTATTGTGGATTGATTCAGATTAGCTATGGTAGTTGACAATAATGATTCTTCCTCATCTATCGCCTCATCCTTATGAAATATATGTTCATCTTATAAAGAAACATCTTCATAGACTGTAGAGACCACCAACGGAGGATCCCTAATCTTGTCATTACTAATGATAAGGAGGTATATGGTGTACATAGGTGACCTTAGTTATAAGAAAGATTTGGAAACCATGATGTAAAGTGTCTCATTCTCAACAATACATATAAATATATTATCCTAGATTACTAGATCACTAGAATAACAACCAAACTGTTGGTCCATAGGTCTAAGACTACATATATATTAATTTCTCTTATATTTGGACTTTGAGGTTTAATGTGTCTTGGATATGGTTGATAGTTATATAATGATATTTCCACCATGTAAACCTATAACTAAAATACCCTCTACTAAAATTTTATCAATCACTATGTCTTAGTTAAAAATATATCATTAATTAAAATATACTGGGGATATATGAATTCATCAATATTGTTGTGGATTCACTACAAGAATTTATTTGTTCAAAATAACCCATCAATGATCATATATATAGAGTACCTTGTGAGGATGGAGAAACTTTATCTATAATCAGTAACAAATATTTTACTACACTACAACATATATAGATCCTTGGTATATATGGATCCCAATTCCCTTGAGAGGTTCTCCAAAAAATAGATACAACTAGATTAATCCAAGGTAGTCTTATCACATCATGATTCTGGGTTGAAAATGACCATTATAATATCACTTCATCCTATAGAAGACTAATTACTGGAACTAATATCATATCTATAGGAATCTAAACACTGTGAAACAATAAAACCAACATCCTCATATATTTACCAACATGATAAGGTTCAGTCTTACCTCAAACCTATATAATATCTATCGTTAAAACATGTGTGATGTGCTTAGTCTATGAATATCACTATTATGAATGATAAGAATAATCTATAAGTGAACATGAATAGAAAAATATATATGTGTTATGATTTTTTAATCTACTCACTATAAAATTTGTTGAGGCACTACTACTAGTATGCTCGGAAGAAATGATTTATCAATAATACCATGTGTTGAAGCATATTTTCTCATCTATTTTTCTAGAATATTTTGAATCAAAAAAAAATTTATATCATCATGTCGCCTAATAATCCATATTGGGTTCTTATATTTTAGAATCAAATAATTTAAATTATTTATCATTGTTAAAAAATAATAATTTTTGAGAAAGATCAAGAAGTTCATAGAAATCAATTTCCTATTTTGATATGATTCATATACCATTATTTATCCCCATAAATTGTTTTTTGGGGTACCGTATCGATAAATTGGTTATTGGAGTCTTGTTCAATGGATACATTAACCCCCACAAAATAAGTTCGATCCCTTAACTAAAATCTTATTTCAAGACCCCAATACCACTACTAGAAACAATTCCTAAACTAGAATTTCCTATCAAGGGAGAACAAATCCTTCCTTAAAATAAAACCTATTGGATACCACTCTAATGATACTTGACCCAGTAAGAACCATTATGGGAATGAAAACTAAGTGGTTAACTCTATTTATTCATCCAATAGAGTAAGGTCTAGTTACTAGTGAAAATATTCAATATCACTCATGATAAGAGGCCATAACCCGAAGCATGTTTACACATTACACACATGAAATCTAATCATCATTATAATATAAGATAAGTAAAAATTTTATCAAAAAGATTGATATTAACTATGAGTTATAGAGTTTGTTTTTTTAATGTTCTTAATATTACATCACCTAAAAAATAATTATTATATCATTATATTTTCTTAAAACATTATTTAATAATAATCAATAATTTTTTTTTATTTATTCATTATGTATTCGGATATTTCAATATTTTAAGTGTCTATGTTTTTTGAAAAAATATTGGTACCTTATGAAATATAATTTTTAAAAATAATTTTACATTATTGATGTATATGTTTTTTATAGGGGTTTACAATTATTAATCTGAACAGTTATTTTACTCCCAAAAACTTGAAGTCTATTATTATAAAGTCTAAAAATTTAAGAGTAAGTTATTACATTAACATTATATGTGAAATATTTGAAAAATATTTTGAATCTTATGATTTCTATAATTACTCATTTGAATTTTAATTTTCACTAGATTTTAAAAATTGAAGAGTTAAAATCAAATAAAATATAACATTGAAACCTAATCATAATAAATAATTATTTATAAATTATTTTAAAATCATTCTTAGGAAGTAAATTTAATTTATTTTTCTTATTATTGAATACCTACAAAAATAAAATCTATTTAATATTAAAAACATATGTAATTGATGGTATTAAAAAAATAAAAATATTTTTATGAGAAACTAATTCATATAATGATTTTAAAATATTATAATGTTGATTTAATCTTATATTTAAGAATATTTAATTAATATTCTTATTAAATCGAATCTAAATTTTATTTCAAAAAATATTTCATTATGATGTGAAATTGTTTTTATTATATATATATATATTTTTTCATTTATTTTTTTAGGATTTCCACATAGGTTACTACAATATTTGGAATCATATTTTGATGTGGTTAATGTATATTCAGATGTTTGATATCCCATTTAATCCAACTAGATATCATGAATTAGGATACTATATAGATCTAAATAATGATTATTTTTATATAAATTTTTAATGAAGGATCCTCATGGTTAGATGATTTCATGACTTGACCCAATGGGGCTTAAGAGTCAACTCCCCAAGCTCACCTCCAATTACCAAGGGAATGTTGACTAACACTATGTAGGAATATCACATATATGGGAGGAAATTTTCTAAAGTACTTGTACACACACACATAAACACCTACATGTAATGGTGTAGTGATATAAAAATATTGAAACAAAAATGAATTCATATATATATGCGAAACCATTCTTCTATAGAATTAATGAAATCATAAAAATGAAAAAACACTCCATGAAAAAAACAATAAAAGTGTTCAACTTACTCAGAAGGAGGGGATCACTATGAAATGAAACATCCAAAAACCTCCTTGGCCTAGTTGAAAAAAATACCTAAGCCTATCTTGCTCACTAAACTATACCTATCATTGGTCCTATAGGGAATTCATAGAAAGTCCATTGTACTACACAAGGAAAAACCCATGTGGGAAAATACCATGTAGTGCTGAGTATAAAAATTATCATTAGGCACCCCAAAAACCCAACAGAAAAGAGAGAAATTGAATTGGAATAATCCACTCGTCCAAAAAAGAGGGAACCCAATTGAGAGAAATACTCAAACTCGAACCACCCTCATCTAAATATGACAAGTTTTCTATTTTTACAAGGGGTGTTAACCAAGACACATGAATACATAACAAGGACTCCCAGAATCACCCATATATACTCAACTCATACACAAAGTCTCATGATGTTCTAACCATGATTCCTACTACATGAATCTAGTCGTGACTCTAAAGGAAACACCATAGATTTGGTGAACACACTCCCCAAGATCATCCATCCCACAAATAACTATTCCTAGATATACACTCCATTAAGAATGAATCTACTATTCCTGATGTTATGTTTGAGAGAATGTTCTCTATTAGGAATAACCTACTCGGTCAAACTCTAGTGCCAAAAACCATTGATATTGTCATTTCTGCCTTGCACCCAACACAATCTATGAAAATAATAGTGGATAGCTTTTCACCTTGCAACTACATGCATCTAAGGGATATCATCTCCAAGCGATGAATTTGTTTAATCCTCTTTATCAGGAGAAAATAGTTATACACACACCTCAAAAATACCCTATAGTTGAGGGTGTACTAGATCCTAACTAACCTATGATGACTCTTATACTATTATCAATAGTTCCCTGCAAATCAATTCGTTGAGGGATACCTTACTATAGGTATGATGCATATCTACTAGAGGGGATCAGTCAATGTAAATATACTCAATAAATGAGGGAGGTCAACTCCAATGGAGGACCGTCTCCCCAATTATTCATAGAAATGTAGGAGTAATACTCCATAGATGAGGGTTCACAGCCTGGAATAATAAGGGATTACTAGGCAAAGGATAGAGAACCCACACTATAGTATGAAAGGGGAGAACCACTCAAATGAAATAGTACTGACACCATGGTATGAATTGGGAGTACCACTCTATGGATAGAGGTCTCATACCCTGATATGAAATTAGAGTACCATTTTACAAGATTGATTACTATGGGGGACCCACACCATAATGTGACAAGGGAGTACCTACCCTACTCTAGAGGACCCACTCATTGATATTATAGGGGAGTGCCAACTCATCCATAATTACACGTATAGTGGACCCGTGCCATGGATAAATAGGGGAGTTCAGAATCCATGGTTAGAGGACTCACACACCAACACTATAGGTGAGAACATTCTCTTTCAATACATCTTTTATAGATAACCCACACCATGAAATAACATGGGAGTACCAACACTATAAATAGTGGACACAATCCCAGGTACTATAGGTGAGTGCCTACTCTCTATAGCCAATGTGGTTGGACGGCTCATACCCCTTCACATTAGGGGATCATTGTCTCCAACAATTCAAAAAATTTAGGTAAAATTGTCTTATACCCAACAATAGAGTAACATCTGTGAGAAAAATAAAACATGGGTAGAGAACCCACACCCATGACATGAGGATTACCATCTCTACCAAATTATAGAGGAAAGGAAAACTCACCCCCTAAATGACACCGAAGATTACTAGTCCTAATGTCCCTCCTAAGAACCACACGGATCCAAAATATCTGTTAAGAACCACTAAAAAGAGAGTCACACTTATCATATATCACATCATAAAACTATAGTGGGTGGTAGAACCATTCCCAGATACAATATGGGAGTACAACTCTACCATACGGAAGAGCACAGGGGACCCAAATCATATGAGGTTAAAGAATATTACAAACCCTGATGTCAACCTAGTCATCTACCTAGATCTCTACCAAGGGTTAAGAACCACTACTACTGATTCATAATCAAACTACACCACATTGTATCTTATAAGTAGAAATGAAGGCCACCATCACATTATACCTCAAAAACTACTCTGGATAGGCTTCAAATAATCCTGTATATGAGTTCTAGAGAATGAAATACATATGGTGGAAGATCTCAGGGTGATCTCAATGAAGTGAACAGTATGCACATGGCCCCACACATCACTTGAAACCACTCAAGAACTTATAAATATTCCCTATTCACATGTCTTTTCTAGACCATATGGGTTTCCATGGCATGTGCAGTTAGTACGTAAAGTGTCATACATCACCCAACACCTGGTCATTTCCTTCCTCTCTATGGCTCCGCTAGCCATGTCTTCCACACAGTGTGTACCACTGAGTACTTGTGGTGTCCAATCCACAAACACACCTGGCCATGTTAATTACTAATTACCATGTCTAACACCTTGTGTCTATCTTCTTTGGTCGTGTTGTTCTACACAACTATGTACGGTCAAACGACTCCCCTTTCTATGTTATATGGCCCCACAACATGGGTTCACTACGTGGTGTGTAGGCCTAGTACACAACTTATTGTTCCCAAAATTTATATTCCCCAAAATTAAAGAATACATGGTGTGTTTGTCTAGTTTACATGCAATGTAAACATAAATAATTATAATAATTTAATTTTGAGTCTCTTGATTCAACCTTGTGTTTCTCCAAAAAAATACACTTACCTAGGGGGATCACTAGAAATCATAATTGGGATATACAACCTTAAAACATTTTATAACAAAAGGGATCAGGAGTAAAACTAAAATATTCCTACATTTAGGGATAATACCTTAAGATTCATATAAGGACCCGAACATAAACCTTACATAATATTGAATTAAATGAATAATTCACATTTAGGATATTTTCAGGTCTAGAGTTTTAGAGAATTAGGACATTACTATTACATCTCAAAAGATTACAAAGTAGACACTTCTACCTAGTATCCATTTTTTTCATAAAATAAAAACTCTAAAAAAAGAGTGATATCTGGTTCTATATTTAGGACAATATGACTTTTCCATGATCCTATCCTTGACCCTATTTCACATTATGTCCTGTGAAAAACATATCAAAAACATGGGATGATCATAAAAAGATCATTAAGGGATACACAATGAAGGAAAACTATTAGTTTTTCAAAACAACAGGTAAACCATGAATACTTTAACATAAGTAATACTTTTCACCTTTATGAAGTAGTAAATAATCTTCACTGAATAAAAGATAAATACTTACCATTTTCTTACCAAAATGTTACCATAAAACCCATATAAATAACACATAACATATAAAGGAAACATGGGACATAAATATACTTCAATGGAATAACCATACGGTCGACTTCTACACATATCACTAAATGGAATAGAAATACGGCTGACTTCCATACCCAATGGGTTAGTGGCTATAACGTAACCACCCATCCTAGTATTCACGGCACCACCAGTCATTTGTTTTATCAGATAACCACCTGGTTGGCCCAAATTTACCCTACTATTAGAAGCGGTCATTGATGTACAAGTAGGGATCGAATCCAGTGGGACCGAAGAATAATCCTTGAGACACTATGATTGGATGCGAGATTGGCTATAAAGTGGCCAACATTGACGTATATTTTAATTGGGTAACTAATGATATAATTTAAATAACATAAAAGAAAAAAGATGTGAACTAATCAATTATTTATCGTGGGTTGATCTTAGTGTTTCGCTTGGGGTGGATTGGATATATTTATTTTCATAAAATTTCATGTCATTAATTCAAGACATACCCAAACAATGAGATAATTCTCCCAAATAATTCACCAAATCAATCACTACACAATTCCATGTCCAATAATCAATTCACTTTTAGGATCACTTTACTGACCACTCAAAGGAAATAGATCATACTAGCACTCAAAATGTGTCATCATTAAAGTTGACAAATATGAGAAAGAATATAACTCATCAAATGGAAATCCTAAAATAACGAAATTTTTTTAATATTAAGTACATCAATCCCTAACCTTGTTACTCCCTTGGATAAAACCTTAAGAGGTTATCCATCTATTGATGATATTCTACCAATGGAAGAGGAATGTAGACTTATGGGGTCGGAATTGAATAAGAATAAAATTATTAAAAGAACAAACACTCCACCATTGTGTGATTGAATTCACAAGTGCTGATGTGAGAAAATTTACACCTTGATTGAACGGTATCAACATGTGAATAAAAAGAAAGGAATAAATTGAGAAGAAGGAAATTTTTAAAAAAATACTAAATGTTAAAGAAAAACATACATTAGAAAAATTGACGATGCTATTACAAAACGAAAGAGGGAAATTAAAATTGAAATAAATACAATGGAACAAAGAAAAACATCAATTGAAAGAAAAATATTAGATGATAATTCAATTCACCAAAAACTCCTTATATAGGCATATTACGAGAATTATGTCCCCCCCCAACAATAAATTCACCCCCAACAATTAAGAGAGTCAAATGTAGGGTGATAAAATTTAGGGATTTTGATGGTTTGATGTTGAACCGGAAATTCATCCATATTTTTCCACCGTTTTGATGTGTGACTTTTTAATTGATGGAGGCCGAATCTGGAGGGGTTATAGAAGATAAATATTTTCTTCCATATGTCCTATATTATCTGTAAACATTGCAGGAATGTTGGTGTTTTCTTTTGGATGTTATGGGGTAAATGGTGGGATGACTTTATGTGCATTAATATTGGGCCCACCATTTAAATCTCTACTTCAGATCCCTTTATCATCATGAAAAATTCAGAATTATCTCTGAACACAGTTGAATAAAATCATCCTAATATTTTTATTTTTCTAATGTAAAAATATTAGCTTCATTGGGCTTGGTTTTTGGGCCCCACTTTTGACTGATGGGCATTAGGCCCATTATGCTTTCTCCAGAAAAGCTCTGCATTCATGTGAAAAAATCTCCCTCTTCCCTTGGGATACATCTATCGGACCTAAAAGAAAAACTGTTCCAAAGAAGTGAACAATCATATCCCAAAATATGAAAATTCAAAAAATGTATATAATGCTATCCAAAAACAGATGAATTATTAGGCCCAAATTTTCATTTTAAACATGAATTGCATTTAAGATGAGAAATGAAGTTCTATTTATGTAATAAACTGGAAACAATGTTTATGGACTTTGGAACATTGAATATAAATATATTAACAATGAATATTATCCACTTTCAATGACTAATCACACCCCCCAATTTGAGTTTTTCTAGTCCCGAGAAAAATATATTTCAAATATGAAATTCAAATCCCCTTTTCCAAAAATTTTTAACACACATTGATCACCCAAATATCTCCTACCAAAAAATTATGAAGCACATCAAAATAATTTAAAAAAAGCTAGGTCCATAAGAATATATCAATCCCAAGCCCATTCTTTTGTTCAAATTCATCACCACATTTCATCCAATTTCAATTAAGCATGATAAAGTGTTGTACATCACAAAAGATATAGGGAAAATTTTATTTTTCACGGGAAAAAAATGGAAGTGCTAGGTTAGAATCACATTAATCCTTAATATGGGTATCCATTTTTTTGTTGACTTTTTTTCTTTTTTAAAGCACAATAAATATGAAAAGACTATTTCTGGGAAAGACAACTATGGAGTCATGATCCCCAAGTGCCGGACGCCACACATATTGTCAATTACATGCTCTAAAATAGAGATATAAAGCCTATCTATGGGCAAGACAACTATGGAGTCACGATCCCCAAGTGCCGGATGCCACACATTTGGAGAAAACATTGCTCTATGCTATAATGACAGAGACCCAAGAACTCAAATTTACACCCATGATCCAGTAGACGTGCATTGTGGAATTTTTATTTAGAGGATAAAAATGTATACTTTGAGAAATCACTTTAGAAAACTGCACATTCCAAAAACTATGCTCATGAACATAAACATGCATTAAAATCAGAATCAAGGAATGAAAAATTATTTGATATCCAATTTCAGAGTTAGAAATGTGTGTTATCAAGTTCAAGGTTAATGAAATTTTTATTTCGACACATTTCTTTTGCACACAAGATCAAAAATATTATTTCACCTCCCCCCAACATAGAATAACACTATCCCCAGTGTTTAAAGAAAAGAAATATTAGAAGGGGGGTTGGAGAGGAGTTCATAGAGGAAATTGAAAATGATAAACATTGAACAAATTCACTTAGTTTTTGAAGTTGATGTTCATGATGCTCTAGATTACTCCTTTGATCTCTTGGAGGATGTAGGTACCTCCTTTATTGAACATGTATCACCCAAAATAGTCTCTAAACCATACAAAGATGAAAAAACTAGACAAAAAAACAACACAATGATTTATTTAATTCCAAGTATCATCATTTTTATGGTTTTCCGTGTTTTTTTGTTTTTTAAATCAAACTAATGATACATTTTATTCTTTTAAATTTTGGGTATGGTATTAGTTAGGGATCACACCATGTGACATGGATGAATATGGTGATCCCCTTTTAAACCCATCCATACTCATAAAGGAAGAATAGGCCAGCAGTCCAATTTTAAACCTCCAAAACATATATAAAATAAAATAAACTGATGATACATTGTCTTCATTTAATTTTCAGGGTAAGGTATTAATCAGGGATCACATCGTGTGACATGGATGAATATGGTGCTCCCATTTCATTCCCATCCTTAGTCATAAAAGAAGAACATGTCAACAGTCTATGGTAATCTATTATATATAAAAATTTAATAAAGATGATTCACAGTGATTGGAAACAAAAAAACCATGGGTTTCCTCCCATGCAGCACTTTTGTTTAATGTCATAAGCTCGACTTGTACCCCCCAACATATCCAATTCCAACTTTCAACATTTTAATTAACCCATATTTCTCCACTTCAACATGATTGAGAATGACTATTTGTTTAAAATTTGTGTCATGTGAAATCACATGTTTATCAAGGAGTGTGAAAATCCGAGGAATTTTAGTAATGGTTTATCCGGTTTCATCGAAAGTCTTTCCTAAGATTTCAAGGATTAACCCCCTTTATTGGTTTCATGAGATGAATGAATGACTAATGCAAGGTCATGGTTATCATAAATGGAGGGATTCTTGAGTGAATAAGTAAGTATTATAACATTGAGTTCAGTTTGATTGAATTTTCCCAAAGAAGAATTGAAACTTAAATCCAAATTGGTTTCTTTTACAAAACATTTTGAAAGAATTGGTTCCTTTTGAAAATATGATTCATCCCCAAAATTTTCAATTCGAAGATCAGGAATGGGCATGGACTCATTGTTTGTGATCTCTCCTAATGGTTCAATTATTGGAACTTCTGAAAATTTATCAACGAAGTTGTATTCCGAAAACTCAATCCATGATGTTAAATTTTCATCTTTTGAGTCCAAAAAAAATTCCTCCTGATTTAAACACTCATTAATAATTCCCTCATTTTCTTTAGATGGAATTTCAACATTACCTGACCAATTCTCTTCATTATCCAACTTTTTTTTCGAAGATTTTAAAGTGGGTTCTTTACTAAAGTAAAATGATTTATGTGGGTAACAATATTTTTCAATAAGTGATGTGGAATGGACATCCTGAGTAGGAATGGGTTCTTCATTAGTCTCAATTATTTTTATTTCTAATCTTAGTGATGAAGCTTTTGAATTCATTTTAAACATTTTTTCACACAAATGTTCAATAATTTTTTCAAAATTAGGATTGATAGATGTTTGGACTTCATGAACATCATTGTATTTGATCTCTTCAATCATCCTCTAGAGGTATGGAAATTTTTCCTTTAAACAATCAGCATCCCACTGATTGTACATCTCATTTGGTGTGGTGTATTCAAATAAGGGTTGGTCAATGAAATTCCCTATGTGAGGTGTTTCCCAATATTGATTTATTAATTGATTACATAATTGGTTTATGAAGGGTTATTTTGGAGGATAATCCATTGGAGTTGATTGAAAATTGGTTTTGGGATTTTTTTGGACACACAGAAACACAAAGTGGAAAATAGAAGAGAAATTAGTGTGAGAATAGAGATTTTGGGGTGAGAAAAAAAGATGTGGTTTTAAGGTACTGACTTGGGTCCCGAGAAATGGTGCCAAAATTTGGTTGCGGCCAAATTTACCATACTGGTAAAAGCGGTTATTGATGTACAAGTAGGGATCAAAACCACCTGGACCGAAGAAGAAACCTTGAGACACTAATATTGGATGTGATATTGGCTATAAAGTGGACAACATTGAGGTAGATATTAATTGGAGAAATAATGATATAATTTAAATAACAGAAAAGAAAAATTATGTGAACTAAACAATTATTGATGGTGGGTTGATCTTAGGGGTTCGCTTGGGGTGGATTAGATATATGTATTTTCTAAAAATTTCATGTCATTAATTCATGACATATCGAAACAATGAGATAATTCTCCCAAATCATTCACCAATTAAATCCCAACACAATTCAAAGGCCAATATCCAATTCACTTTGAGGATTACTTTACTGAGAACTCAAAGGAAATAGATCATACTAGCACTCAAAATGTGTCATCATTAATGTTGGAAAAGATGATAAATAATGTAACTCATCAAATGGAAATCCTAAAATAACGAAAATATTTAAATATTAAGTACTTGAAATAACATCAAATCCCTGAAATTACTACTCCCATGGATAAAAACATATGAGGTTATCCCTCCATTGATGATATTATACCAATTTAAGCGGGATGTAGACTTATGGGGGAAGAATTGAAGAAGAAGAAAATTACTAAAAGAACGAACACTCCACTGTTGTGTGATTGAATTCACATGATCTGGTGTGAATAAATTCACACCTTGATTCAATGGTATCAACGTGTGAAGAAAAAGAAAATAACAAGAGAAGAAGAAGAATAAATTTTTATTAAAATACTAAATGTGAATGAAAAACTTACATTAGACAAATTGACGATGCCTATTACAAAACGAAAACGGGAAATTACAATTGAAAGAAATACAATTGAACAAAGCAAAACATCAATTAAATGAAAAATATTAGTAGATAATTCACTTCACCACCATCTCCTTATATAGGAATATTAGGAGCATTGGGTCCACCCCCAATAATCAATTAACACCCAATAATTAAGAGAGTCAAAAAGAGGGTGAGAAAATTAAGGGATTTGAGATTTCAAAGTTGACCTGGAAATTCATCCATATTCTTCCACCGTTTTGACATGTGAATTTTTAATTTATGGAAGCCGAATACAGAGGTGTCATAGAAGATAAATATTCTATTCCATCTGTCTTCTATTATATGAAAGAATTTCAGGAAATTTAGTGTTTTCTTTTGGATGTTATGGTGTAAATAGTGGGATGACTTTATGTGCATTAATATCGGGCCCACCATTTAAATCTAAACATCATATCCCTTTATCATCATGAAAGCATGAGAATTAGATCTGGAAATAGTTGAATAAAATTATCCTCATATTTTTATATTTCTACTATAAAATTTTTAGCTTAATTGGGCTTGGTTTGTGTGCCCCACTTTTGTTTGATGGTCCTTAGGCCCATTATGCTTTCTCCAGAAAAGCTCTTCATTCATGCACAAAAATATCCATCTTCCCTTGGGATACATCTATCGGACGTAAAAGAAAAAGTGTTCCAAAAAAAGTGAACAATCATATCCCAAAATATAAAAATTCAGAAAATGAATATAATGCTGTCTATAAACAGATGAATTATTTGGCCCAAATATTCATTTTAAACATGAATTGCATTTATGATGAGAAATGAAGTTCTATTTATGTAATGAACTAAAACAGTGTTTATGGACTTTGGAACAATGAATATAAAGATATTAAAAATTAATATTAGCCACTTTCAGTGACTAATAACCACCCATAAATTGTCCATGTACCATAATAGCACATAAAATATTGAAAATATAAACATTTCACTAATAACATTTCATTTGAAATTGAAAGATGTAATTTCAATATATTAAAATAATCAATACATTTTCATAAACCATTTAAAAATATATTTTTTAATCAATGTTTCCCATTCCACTTTGATGATTTTAATGGAATTATAATTTCAAAACATTAATGTCCATATAATTAAATACTGAAAACTAATTTTAAAACATGTACATTAAAGATAATTATTTAGAATAATGATTCTTTAAAACATTCAAAATGATATTTTAATTAAAGAGTTTTTTTACAAAATGAGAGTCTCTTGAATACAAATAATTTAAGAATAACATCTAATATGATCTATATAATATCACGGGAATAAATGGATTCATGATATAATATGACAAAGGACAGTATATACACCATATAATAGTTAATTGGTGCATAACAACAATGAAGTCTCAATGGAAATGTAAATTGAGATGAAATCCCTTATAAAGACGGTATCCTTAAATTTAGGATAAATCAATCAAAAAACTATGTGTGACAAATATAAATACACCCAATATAAGTGTATATTAAGTGTAAAACAATCATAGGTCATTCAAACATATTCATTGGATGTCATATTCAAGAAGTACAAGTTAAACCCAAAGAATTGAAATTGGGTTAAGAAGTTCCCCTGTAAAAATTCGAAAACCTAATGACATCACTTTAAAATTAAAAAAATGTATTGATGATATAATAAGGGTATCTCATCACTTGTACATAAAATTTACATAAATTAGGATATATAAGAACATATCCCAACATAATAATATTTAAATTAAAAGACATAACAAAAAGAAGTCTTTTAAAAAGCGGAGGGTGAAAGGTTCCCTTACCGATTTGGTAACATACAAAACATACGCCACAAGAAGGAAAGATCATACAATGAAGATGTAAATAATCATAAATGAAATTATATTACAAAAATAGTACAATAATGGGAAGTAAATACACCACAAAAAAGTAAATAGTGGAAAATATAGCATGAACCACACATGAATAAAAAGTGAGATGAAACCTGTTACCATGTTGTAACCAATTGAGTCGTATGACCAGAAGTTAATATCCACCAAATGAATCACATAATACCATGAATATAATGATAATAATTATAATATACATCAAATGGAAGTACACAACACACCACATGCAATGAATAAGTGGCGAACAATGGAAATATCACGGAATTAAAAGTGAGATAAGAAATCCCTTACCTCGTTTTCGGACATGACCAGTTCGTTCATTAATCACCTGAATAATTAACTAATGTTAATTTCTACTTCATTAAAGAACCTTTTTTAAAGTTTATTATTCTGTTTATATTACTTATTACCATGTTATAAACATTATGTAATAATTTATGTTAATAATGGTTATTTTGTCGATATTTGGTACTTGTGGAAAAAAGTAACAGCTTATAATTAAAATTTGTTCATGTGGTAAGATATACATTCTTTTAAGAATGATATTAATGATTTATATATCATATATATCATATATATCCAGTATATACATGTATTTATAATAGTATATAACAATTAGAGGTAAGAAATGAAATGCACCGTTCATGGAGACGGTAAGCCAAACGTACGCATGAACGCTACTTCCATTTCTATTTATTATTTTAATGGAATTAAAAACATAATGATACATAGTTATATTATCATTCCAGTATAATATTATATACAATATTATTAACTCCATCCTTTATATGTCCCACATAAGGCATTAACGAGTCATTTCACATGGAGGGGGCGGTAGTCCGCACATCCTCTAATGAGATTATTGTATTTACTCACTATGGAAACCATAATGTATTTAAATAAATAGAAAAAAGACATAAGCATAAATAAAACATAAAAATAATATATATCATATATAAATACCGTGTAATCATAATGTCCACCATGAGAGGTGGTTGGAGATATTTGAATAATCATCATTTCGTGAGGCGTTAGTTTTCCATCCACAGAAACATTATGTTCTTCACCCATTAGATGGAGGTGTGTGTAAGTGTAGTTAGAATAATTCTCATAAAAACATAATAGTATATTTAAAATACTATTTTTGTTACAAAATAAAGGAATAAAAAGAGTTTACGGGTTGGAGAAGTAAAATAAAAGAAAACAATTTAAGAGAAACTGTTACCTTTAATTTGGGTAACTTTATTTGGTTTGAACCAAATGACTTATTGAAGTGCCTTATGCCTAAGGCAAGGCTTATAGGAGGAGGAGAGGGATGTATGTAGCTTAATTGAATAGAGTCTGGATGAAACAAAAGGCTTGAGATGTGTGAGGAATTGGTTAGAAGTGGAATCCTATTATAAGAGGGAGGAGGGGTTCTTTAAGAAAGTGTCTTAATATTATTTTATTATATAATGATATTCAGTTTCTAGAGGTCCAAATATCTTTAAAGTAAAAGATAACGTGACTCATAGTCGAAATAATATAATCCAATAATAATTGGACATGTATTGGATGTTATTTTAATATTTTTAATTTTATTTAATTAAGTCTTTTATTAATGAGGTAAATATGACATCATTATTGTGTCATAAATAATTTAATTTATGTGATGTATAAATTTTTTTAAAAAATACCATGATGCAGGAAATATTTTTATATTTCGCATTAATATTTATATTCTAAAATATAATTTATATAACACCATATAAAAATTAATTTACTAAAAGAATTTTGTTTTTGTCATTTTTTCCTTTACATTAAATATATTAATCTAAAGTGTCATTATCTTTCATAAGTGGCTCCATGTGGTCCCAAAATAGACCCAAATATGCCAATGGTCGTCCATTACTCATAAAATAATGTTAGGACAAGTGTTAAGGTAATTTTGAATTATTATAAAATTACTTTAACCTTGAATTACCCTATTTACCTTTAACCGCAGTAAATAAAAGTCAAAAAATTACTATTCACCAAAAATTATTTTCATCTTATTGAACCACATTTTATTTCTTGATGATAACCATGTATGTCGGATTTTTGAAAATCAATTCACAGAAGTGGTAAAGTATCATTTAAATGAAAAAGTCAGTTTTTTAACTACTCCTAAGTAGTTTCATTATTTATAAAAAAATGATTTTTTTTTCAGAAAAATACCAAAAATTCAGCCTACGATATATTTGATATTCCGAAATTAAAAATAATATATATTTACAAAAGTCTAAACATAGAAGTGGCATTAATTATTTTTAAAATTAATTACCATTATCAAAACAAATAGCGTGTTTTTAGGAAACAATAACTATCAAAAGATTGATACTTGTTTTTGTCAAATTTCAAAATGAAATAAATTCCAATGACAATGATTGGATTAAATGGTAAAAATATATTCTAATTAAACTTTACAACCAGTTAAAAATATAATATAATCATATCAATAAATTATATTAAAAGGGACTTTTGAATTAAAATACAATATTTTTCACTATTCATTAAAAAATGAACTTTATCCAAAAAATTACCCAAAGTAAAATTTGATGTCCCCATTCTAAAGAAGGATTTTATTTGGTCAATTAGAATTTAATAAAGTGAAAAAAACTATATTTAAAGTGGTTTTTCCATTAAAAGGTGGTAAAATCGACCTTTTAATGTAAATTTTGCTTAAAATTAGATTAATTCACATTTTAAGCCTCTAACTTTTATTGGACAAATATAATACATTTAACAAACATATACAATAATATTATAGTTAGTTTTGTTCATTTCCGCCAATACGATTTCTAGGAGTTAACTACCATTTAATATAATAATATTATATTATTAGTGTACAACGTAAGATTTCAAAGAAACCCGTTGTTGCGTATCAGGTACGCTATCGAACATAGAATCCCCTTTAAAGTAAAATTAATATTTAATTGACTAATATTAATAAATATGAAAATGTCATATTCTTCATTTATCTGGGATGTTACAATTCAGGTGTTGAACATCCCTCGGACCATGGTGCACCTTGATCTGCTGAAAACCAATAGCAATATGAGGGATCAGTTATATGTTACCACATTGATTTAGCTTGGTATTTATTATTCCTTAGAGGGAGATATGAGAAGTATTATCCCGTTTTATCATGATCACCAATCATGGAAGGGGAGGGGATTATGTTAAAATTATTAATTAATCTTTTATTTAATTAATAATATTCCCACGTAACGCCTGACCAACACACCCCCACTCGTGCATGAGGCACATGCAATTTTATGTCAAACCTAGGGTAAACATGATGTTATAAACATAACCATGAAATCAAAACTATGATCTGATACTCTGATTGTGACTTATTATATGACTCACATGAAACTATGTTTTCATGAATATATATATATATATATATATAAATTTTAATATCACTACTATGAGGCTCTCATAGCCGTGGAATCCCAGCTCACCCCAACAGCTGGATTCAAAAATAATCATAGAAATTTTACAAAGTATTAAATTTCAATACCTGAGCGATAATTAATGCAATAGAGACAAGTGTTGTGTATAATAAATAAGTTGGATGAATGTTTACTAGAGAAATTATTGTCATTATATTCATCATTGTCAAGGAACTACAACATCATACTTCATTGCTGAATCGATCAAGATATATCAACATTATTTTTTTACTCTAATTATTCTATGTTTTATTTTTATTATAATATTTTTTTTCTTTATCTCTTAGATTATTTTTAATATTCTAAAATAAGATCATTTTTTGTTTAATATACATTCCATATGGTTTATGTTTTGGTGTCACCTCCGCTAGAAAATGCATTCTTGTTTGGATTGTGACTCATATCTAAAAATAGATTTTTTATTGTACTTTATACTTCAAATTATACTAAATAAAAATTTATATATTTTTTATTATATCCTTTCAAAATTGGGGGGGGGGGGGTCTACTTGGTTCTAATTCTGTTATGGATAAGAGTGAAGTGATGACTATAAGTAGATTATATTGATCCAAACTAATATAAATATTTTCCTTATTTAATATTCCTCTAGATTACATAATTCAAAATATTTCATTATCAATACAAATTTTTATTTATTATTTTATCAATAGAAAAATTATTAAAAAAATAATTTGTTATCTTAATTAATTAGAATACTCCAAAAATTTTATAATTTTTTAATGTTTTAAAAGTGATATTCACACCCACTTAATAATAATTTAACATGTCATTTTAGTATTGGAATTGGTATCAGAGACATATATTTGTAGAATTATTCTATTTTCATTTTTCTAGATATGAAAGAATTTGTATTAGAGAACTCACCCTAGAAGGTCTAGTTTTATCCTTTCATTTAATATCATTCAAATTTATTTTGTATTAACCAACAATTATAATTCATTAAATGATGAAAATATGTCATCTAATTGGTTAATAATTTATTTTCATGATGTTTGTATCCCTAAAAACAACCACACATTTAGGTGAATGAGTATGGTTACTAATCCCAAATAATGGAATTATACCTCAAACATACAAGAATATATTAATGGTAAATAATAGTAAAATCATAAAAACTATCTCAAGATGATCTAGATACTATTATGACATACATTATAGAAAATTATATATAAAACTAAAATTTAGTAATATATTATATTATTATATTAGTTAGAATTATTTTATCCATTTATCATAATGTATGATTTCTCAATACATCTGGATAATACTATGATTAACACACTATTAGATATAAATGATCCATTTGATAAAACATATAATGATATATGTGAAACACTGAGACATTAAACTATGGGGAGTCTTATTGGTAAACTATACATTTCATAGATTCCTGTGAATCATAAATGAGATGATTGAAATTTCAAATTTCTGTATAAGAGAGGTTCGATTGAAGGAGTATTAAAATCTATTCCAAGATGTGTCATATAATGAATGTTGATATTGATGAGAACAATTATATCAAGGAATATATGTTGGATAAAAAATGAGTTCACTAATAGATAAATAACTCAATATATATAATATTTTAGATGAATTTACATAGAAAACATATGTGTTTCATTTAATTATATTATAATAGTTTCTTTAAAGTATTCTTATTGGGAGTCATTTGAATGAAATAATAGTGATATATCCCACTCAAACAAAGAAATATACAATTTAATGAATTTTAATGAAGGGTACATGAATAATATCATATAATATTAAAAAAGAAATTGATTCATTATAAAATAATAATGGAATTTTATTGATGTACAATGATGTTTTCTAACTAGCTAGTTTATTGTGTATGAAAAAGGGAAATAATGAGAATGATTTCCAAAAAATGAAGAATCATCTAGAAAACTATAAATTTTGAATATAGGAAGTCATGCACTACCATATGGATTCATATTACACAAGAATTAGAGAAAATGGAATTACTATAAGATAACAAATATTAATAATCCAAATAAATATAAGAAATCTTTTAGATATAATTACGAAATACATAAAATGTATAAGACATTTTTTTAATTGTTCTAAAGGAATTGTTTCCAATGTTTAATGATTTAGGTAATGTATGAAAAGTAGTTATGTAAATGAATGTACATTGTGATGTAATAAATATTTAGTTTACACTAAAAAACTTATTTCTATTTTTTGTTAACATTCACTAATATATAATGTATAAAATCTACATGTGTTCATAATAATTCAATTAGTAATACCATTGGACCCAATATAGTTTGGGTACTGGAATTGAATAATAAATGATTTTATAAAAAATATTCCTTGATAGTCTCTAGGAAACATGGTATATTGACAATAGCTACATTATATATGTGACAAGTTATCGATCAATCTTTTTATCATTTAATCAATGCAATGGAGGATCTATTAATTTTAGAAACAACTCAAAGGGAAATGTGAGAGTTTTCAACATCATATTTATTTATAAAATTGTTATATTTTGTAAAGTATTATATTTTTAATTATTATAACAATATTTAATTAGTATTGAACAAAGTTTTTGAATATTTAATGTTTATTAAATTTGAAAATAAAAGATTTTTTTTATTCAGGACATAATGTGTCTTATTTTATTCAAACATCAAAATTTTTATATATATTCGATTTCCTTTTTAAGCTAAATAGTCATAATATTAAATTAATTATTTCCATAGAAATAGATTATTATTATAGAATATGAAGCTTGGTCATGAATTTTTTTTGATCTCTACGCAATATATAAAATAATTTACATGTTTTCCTACTAGTCGAGCTTAAAATATAAAAATAATTTTTTCATCATATATAAATGTTAAATAACCTGAGAAAACATCATATATATTATTTAAGATAAAATTTTATGTCCCACTGATTATATTAATCTTGTTTTATTTGGTCTTTTTAAAATTAAACTTTTTTTAATGAATTACATTTTATGGTATATGATTTTATATATTTAATTGGACTTATATTAGGTCACATAAGCATGAATCATTAGATAAATTAATTTTTTTGTAAATTAGTTATAAATCAGAATAATTGTAAAGACCCGAAATTTATGTGAATTTTTTTTCTTAAATACATGGGAATTTTACGAATCCACATTTTTTGATGGTGCCAGATTCCAAGGCCCGGTGTGTCCAGAATCAATTTCTAAAGTTTTGTTCAGGTATGTTCAGTAAATGTACGAGTGAGTTTTTATATCTTTTGAACTGGTGCTCAGAATTGAAATCTGACGGCATTGTTGAACTCGCAGCGTCGGTGATTGCTTAGTGAGATCTTCACTGAAATTGTGTTCTAGCAAGAATGGAAGTTAGTTTTTGGGGGTTTTTTAATTTAATTGAATAAAATAATGTATTAACTTTATTTTATATTGGGTGGTTAAAACCTCAAAGGGGAGGTTAGAGGTGGGGGCCACCACACCCGAACCTCCCATGGGAGGTTATGGCGGTGAGGCCCACCCGAGTATGACCTCCCTTGGGAGGATATTATTAGGTGGGACCCACACAATCTTAAACCCCCCTAGTAACTATCCATAAAGTGGGGGAAACCTTAGAAAATTTTCACCTTCCTCCCCCAATTAATTAGGCCAACTTCACCCATTAAATTATGAAGGTAACTTAATTTATTTTAAAACTTTTCAAATTCATGCCAAAATTAAACTAGTAGGCAAACCTATTATTTCATTTTATTGGCCATTATTCCTGGGTGGAATAGGGAAAGTGGGGAGCCAGGTAGGAGCCTTTTCTCTCCAATGAAGAACGACAACATCTTCTTCCTTCTTCAACCAAGGTAAGAATGGGAAGCGACGCCCACGAAGAATGCCGACGATGTCTTCGACTTCGTCACCTTTGAACGCTTGTCCGCCAACGACAAGTACCCTCATCCTCCTCGGACATAGACGGAACGACGCCGCCTTTCCAAGACTCCATAAACATCATAGAACTCGAGGTAGGGGGATTTGGGTTAATTTATATATGAGTATAAACCTCTATTTTTCGTTGTTCAAATTTCTGGATTATGGTTCGCCATGACGGGGAGGGCTCAGACTGCATGAACATGGCCCGACCCTCCCCTTTAGTTTTTTCATGTTTGATGATGATGGGGGCGGTGCACATGGCGACAGGAAAAGAGCCGACCATGAAGACGCCGATGGCGCAAGGTATCCGGGTCACCATAAGGGCGCGACACTGTCATGCCACATAGAGAACCGAGCCACGATGGTGCCGAAGGGGCGTCGTGCCGTGGCACCATGACAGAAGGAAGAGCAACGGCCTGGAGGGCCGCGATGATCGGACGATGAGCACGGCGCCGACACGCCATACAGAGGCCAGCAGAACCACGATGTCATCAAGCCGCGTTCGAGGAACCAGGGCGGCCGGCTGAGCCGACCGCCGGTGCGCGCTACAGGAGGGATCCCTCTAGTCCCACGGTTCACCGAACCCGCACCTAGCACCGATTCCTTTGGAAACGAAGGGGCACCACACTCCCCCATGGCACGGCCCGCCGGGCCCCACAGACTGCCTGCACACGGCTCGCCAGCCGGGCCCCACAGCCCACCAGCATGCGACCAGCCAGCCGGGCCACATGGGCAGCCTACACGCGGCCAGCCAGCCAGGCCACA